>JAAVMX010000001.1:7500000-10000000 GCA_012934285.1 Ophiocordyceps sinensis | reverse complement strand
GCTCGATGTTATAATCCCGGCAAAAACCGACTATTTCCTCGGTAAAGTAGTTCTTATAGCTATCTATTAGAAGCAGCCGCTTTTCGCCTAAAATAGAAGGCCGTAAGTGCTCTTTAAAATAATAAATCTACTTAATAGCGATAATATTATTTATATAGCCCTTCTAGCTAATCGTTAGGACCGTATTATCCTTAAGCGAGTTATCGATCTATTTAATCGGAATATAGACCTTGATAAGGATAATAAAAGAGGGTATAAATGTACTAATAGCCGGGACCGCCTCGACTATAGTTATAGAGACGGTATCGTAAGAATCCGTTAGGATCGGCTTATCGATCTCGTTGAAAGTCTAAAGGAAGGTGCCCTTCTAAAGGAAGCCGACTATAAAGCCTATTTAGTCGAAGTTCTAGATATTCTCTCGAAGGATATAGTTTTCTGCAATAAAGCTAGACTAGCCCTCGAAGAAAGACTTAACGTAAGCTCGATCTTGCATTGCCTTACGCTTAGCGTCGCGCGAAGATGCCTTACGGCTATAGAAGTGCTTAGACTAGCGCCTTATAAATCGCTTTGCCTAGAATCGCGAGGCTATACTATATCTGCTCTTTCCCTTCTTGCCTTTAACCCTTAGTATTGCGTTAGCGTGCTGCTAGAGAGCGCGTATCTTAATGTAATGCCCTTAAGTAATCCGACGATATGCTTAAAAGAGCACCTCCTCCTCTTCGATTAGAGTAAGAAGATAGTTATTGCCGCCGTTGCTAGAGACCGACCGATGCCCTTAAATCCGAGACCGAAGGCGCTAATAGGGGACTTAAAGCGCTTAAGCAGCTCCCGCGATTAAGGAATAAAATCCTTCGGCAAAAAGCTCTATACCTGCGATAGTACGTATCTTAAGGTTATCGGCTATATATCGCGAGAACATGTGCTAGCTAGTGTCCGAATTAATATATTTTTTAATAGTAGAAGACTCGACTAAAGAAGAGGCTATAGTATCGATTTAGCGCCTTTATAAGCTTCGTAAGGGATACGGTATAAGTCGGTGTAAATATTAGCGTAATGCTAAACGTCGATAGTATCACAGCGCGTAAATGTCTTAATATTATTGCATCGTTTTATTAAGTAAGGTATAGAGACGGATATAAAGTTACGGCGAATATTAAACTAAACTAGTCTACTTAATATTACGTAAAGCCTATACGTTAAAATAAGTACCTCCTTTTTTTTATTGACTCGGCGATCTTTTATATAGTTAACGCACCCCCCCTCCCTACGGAGCGGGGAGGGGGATTAGGCTAACTTTACGGCCCCCTTAGTACTAGGGGGGACTAAAAATTCGTCCCTACCCCCCCTTCTTCTAGGAGGGGGGGGACACCGACCGGCCAAAGAGTTTAGCGACAGGCTGAAAAAAAAAGATACCTCCTATTAGTATAAGCACCCTACGTAAATATAAGTATCCTCGTTTAAATGCCTATGCCGTATACTACGGCATTAAGCCCGCTTATAGTGATAGTAATAATACAATACTAACGCGTCGCGACGATAACTTCGCGATATTAACGGGCTTAAAATCACGATGGAATAGGAAGCCGATGTAGAGGAACTATTCCCTATTCGTAAGCTAAAACGTTAGATTTATATTAGATTTACTACCTAGTTATTAACGTACGATATATCATGCGATATTATATTATGCGATGTATAAGTAGTAGTGTCGCGATTATTTGTTAAGGTAGCTACGAAAATATACATCTACCCGAAAAAATCGGGGTACTTTGCTTTACTAGAAAAATAGGTGGTGCGACTAAGTACCCTTTTTTTGGCCTGTCGCTAAACTCTTTAGCTAGTCGGTGTCCCCCCCCTTTTAGAAGGAGGGGGGGTAGGGACGAATTTTTAGTCCCCCCTAGTATATAGAGTCTCCTAGCGACGCTAATAGACAACAAACAGGGCGACGGCAAAGACAAAGACAAGACAACATGTTATAGAACTACTAATCTAGGTTCCTAGTTTACTTTCTTTTTTCTAAAGTACGGGACGACTTAAGTACTAAGGGACTTAAGTACGGAAATACTTAGTACGAGGGTACCGGGGTACTTGGTACTTCGGTACTTAGTACTTTATGACCTAGCATAAAGATGTCTGCCCCGGACTTACCTATTATCCGGTTATACCCCTTTTTAGCCTAAGACACACCCCTTTTTCGAACCTAAGTCCTTTAGGACTTAGCTTCCTTAGGTATAGGACGTACTACGCAGCTACGGTTACGCCGACGATCTTATTAAGCACCCCTACCTAATAAGACCCGATGATTGGCTCGATGCCTTACATAAGGGACCGACACCTAGACTACCGGGAGCTATAGGCTTAATATAGCCCTCCCGGCTTTCGGGACCGATTATTCGTCCGATCCTCTACATAAGGAGGTTATACGACTTATGTCGTGTGACCTACCTATATAAAGTTATGCATATAGTGCATAAATAGACCTATATAACCTAGTTTAGTCTATAAGGGCTTTAAAACGACGCGGGAGGCAGCCTTTTTAAGGTTAGCCGACCTATATAGCCCTTGCGTAGCCCTAAGGACCCGCATTAGTTCGGGGCAGTGTAAGGGATATGTGGCAGAAGGTGCTAGAAGGAAAGGGACGTACCGGGACCGTCTAGACGGACGGGAAGAGCTATATAAAGGAACTTTAGTCCGCCTTTCCTCGGGCTCTCCTTCCTTCCTTTCTTCTTTAGCTTTTATTATAGTTTTAGTTTAACTGCCTACTAAGTGACCTACACCTCTTCTAGTAGTGCCCTTAGTGCTCTAGCCTCGACTACCCCTACTTGCTTAGACTTAGCCAGCCGGTCTAGTATAAGTGACCCTAAGTGCTCCTCTACTTACTATTCCGCCCCTATAGCTTTTAAGGATAAATAACGCCCTCTATTAGTCTTTGACTATTAGAGACTTAGTCCGGTTAGACTATCTTCTATCTTCTAACCGTTCTATTATACGATAAAAGCTCTTACCTTTTGCTTAGCCGCGGAGTGTGTTTTTTAAGACCGTTGCTTAATCTTTGTTTAATCTTTGCTTAGTCTTTGTTTTACCCTTTAATCTTTTTCTAATCTTTTCGATCTATTAGATGTTAGATCTTGTTTTAGTCTTTATAGATTCGAAGAACCCTTTTTAGTAAAAAACACTAAAAACAACTACTTCTTTAAGAATGTCTTCTTCTACTTCTTTAACCTCTCGCCTAGCAGCTCGCCCGGCAGCTCGTCCGGCTGTAGCTACGGCTACTGCTTCTACTACTACGCCTACGGGCCCGTCTCCGGCTTATACCGCCGCTCCGGGACCGCCGCCGCCTCCGGGCCCGGCCGGGTACGCCCTAGTCCCGGCCCCGGTTCCGGACTTCCGCTACCCCTAGTAGTTCGGGGAAATTGTTAAAAACCCGAAGCCGGCTGTTTATACCGGATATCGATATTTTATAAGCTATTATATTACGTCTACGGTCGGGATATATCTTACTTTTGCCTAGTTAGTATAATAGTAATATTAATAGTTATAAGCCTAGGAGCGAAGTCTATTTTGCTAAGACCTAGCTATAACTTCTACTGCTATTAACATTCTTTCTTTAAACCCCGCCTTAATTCGTTATTTTTTCGCTACTTTCGCTACTTTCGCTATAAGACGCTATAAACGCTATAAGACGCTATATTCGCTACTTTAGGCCCGGTCGCACTTTTAGCGGCTGCGCGCTACCTTACGCCTTCGATCGGTAAGTTATACATTAACAATTATATATTATAATACCGGCGGCGCACTTACGCTAAGGCACCTTACGGCATTCGGCACGGCACGGCACGGCACGGCACATTCGGCAGCGATTAACAACTACGGCTTATTTAGCACGGTCGGGCAGGCCATTATATACATAGGGGGGTATATCGACATTTCATAAGCCATTGTATCACGTCTACGATCGGGATGCATCTTACTTTTGCCTAGTTAGTATAATAGTAATATTAATATATCGACATTTTATAAGCCATTGTATTACGTCTACGGTCGGGATGTATCTCACTTTTGCCTGGTTGGTACAATGGTAATATTAACACCGGAGAAGCCGGCAAGCTATAGGAATTTCTTACCTAGCTAAAGGCCTTCTTTCTTTCCTTTCCGGATTCCTTCTCTATTAATAAAGCGAAGGTCTTCTTTACAGCTAGCTGCTTAGGGGGATTAGCTTTAACCTAGTTTAAACCTATTCTTAGGGATAGGGTGACCGAGGCAGAGGGGGAGTAGGATAAACTTATAGACGATATCTTTAATAGTTATTAAGCTTTTAAAACTAACCTCTAGTAGACCTTTAGCGTAGGTGACGAGAAGAGAGCCGTAGAGCATAAGCTGCGGTATTTACGATAAAAAACCTCTGCTTTTAATTATGCTGCCTTATTTAGGCAGATAATATCGAAATTAGAATAAGACGACGACGCTATAATAGCGGTTTTTTACGAGGGGCTAAAGGACGATGTAAAGGACGAGATCTCTAAATAAGACCGTCCCGACACCCTCGTCGAGTTTATAGCCTAAGTAGTTAGAATTAACGACCGGCTGTTTAAACGCCGGCAATAGAAGAAGGACCCTTAAGGGGGGTATAAGGTTTTTTCGAAGAAAAAGGGGAAATAGACGAATTACGGCGATCCTATAGACCTAGATGCTATTTTAAACCCGGGAATAACTAGCTATTCGGCATCGGCCGGAAGCTCGAAAAACAATAGCATTTATAAGAGCCTTACCTACTTCTTTTGTAAGAAGGTAAGGCATATTGCTAAAGATTGCTACCGGAAGAAAAATCTAGCTAAAGGAAAGCCGGCGGTTTTTAGAAGCCTTAATACCTTAGAGTAGGGACCTCTTAGGCTCTCTCTACCGTCTTTAAGAGAAGCTCTCGATCCTACGCTTTTTAATAGCGATCCTATAGGCTTTTCTGCCTATCCTTACTACGAAAAACGTTTTACGACTATTAGGGATCCTAAGGATAAAAAAGCACCTATTCTAGACAGCCTAGTTAGGCCCTCTATCGAAGAAGAGGAGGACCTATTTAGATAGTCGGACCCGGACGAGGATCCGGCCGGACCGGAGGACCCGGCCGGCCCGGATAGTCCGGACGCTCCGGATAGCGTGATAGAGGATCTAGTGATCGACTTAAAGGACGGAGAGATTATACATAACTCTATAGATAACGCGGGGGTCGGACTAGTACCCCCGGACTCCCCGGACTCCCCGGATTCCTCTATAGAGTCCGCTCCGGACTTAGAGGGTCCGGAGCCCGGGCCGGAGCCCGGGCTAGAGCCGGACGACGACGACGACGATATACCCCTAACAACGCAATACGACTCCGAGGAATTCCCTCGAGAAACCTAGTACTAGTACAACTATAGCTAGGCCCCGGAGTTAGAAGATCTTACCGGAGGCTATATACCCGATGCTTATAGCCCTGCTAATACCGAAGAATTCTCGGAGGGTAGCGTAGCTACGGCTGCCCTATACGACGGCTCGGAGTCCCCTCTAGCCTACCGCGAACTTAAAGACGTTAAGGACCTTCTCGATAGCCTTAACCCGGAATATAGCAGCTATAGGGAATACCTAGCTATTACGAACTATTTAGAAGGAGTTATCGAACGAGAAGCCTAGGAATACCCTAGCGCTAAAGATAGGCCCCCGGAGTGCCTTACCGATATAGCTAAAGAGACTTTAGCTTTACTTTAAAGCTATAAGCGTAAAGCAAATCGGCTAAAGGCAATGCTTTTAGATAACGAGCACGAAACCTACGAGGAATTTAGCAAGGAAATTGCATCCCTAGTAGACCTCGTAGAAGAGAAAGAACGCGAGACGCTTAACCTCTTTACTAGACTAAACCGTCTAGGAGGTTATATACCGGAGCTACACCCGGAACCCTCTTTCGAGGTCCGGACTCTCTAGGAGGCCCTCTAGAGGCTAGAAAGCGTCTATTGCCTCGCCTCCCGGACCCTCGGACTCGCTTCTTAAGTTAACCGAGACCTACTCGAATAGGTCTAGCAACTGCAAGGTCTCCCTTTCAAGACTACTAATTATAGGGTTATAATATAACCTATACCCCGGGGAACTACTAATAGACCTAGCAGTAAGTCTATTAGAGAAGAGCTAGGTTCTACTAGGTTTAAAAGAGAACCCCCTAGGTTTAAAAGACAACCCCCGAAGCTTAAAAAAGAGCTGAATCTATATAGAATTAAAAGATAGTCTAGTAGACTTAAAAGAGAGTCTATTAGGTTTAAGAGAGAACCTAATCCCCCTAAGACTGTTTTAGGGGAAGGGATATAGGGTAATAGCACCCTTACTACCGAGGATATAAAAAACCTCTATTAATAAAAGTAAAAGTGCTACTTACTAGTAATTAAGATCTTTTTATTATTAATAAAACTATTAGTAAGAAGATAACCCTTACGATTAACTACTAAGGGCATAAACTTTCCGCTTTAGTAGATAGCGGATCTATAAGCAACTATATTACCCTAGAAACGATAAATCGTCTACGCCTTCGTTACCGGTAGAAAACCACGCCTTATACGCTATTTATAGCCGAAGGGAAACCCTTTACGTATAACAACGGGAATATTGTCTACGAAACTAATCCTTTCGAATATTCTATCGGAAACTTATCGTTTAAAGACCCTTTCGATATCTTATCTATACGATACGATATTATATTAGGACTACCCTTCTTGCAATAATATAACCCTTCTATCGACTAGAATAAAGGTCTTCTAAGGTTTAAAGACGATACCTTAGATATTCCACTCTATAACGAATTAAAGGACTTAACCGGACTAAAAACCTCGGAACTTAATACTAGCCTAGAAAGGCGAAGCCTAGGAATTAAGGAAGTTGCTACCTTATTCGAAGAGGAACTTCCGGACCGATTTAATACGGTCCCGGAATCGCCAAACCTATTATTAAAAGACGCTTCGAATAGCGCCTCTATTAAAGAAATAGAGACGGACCTTAAAGCGGATAGATTTAAGACTATACCGCACGATATCTTTGTTAAATTCAGTGTAATATTTAACGACCTACTAGAGGATAAACTACCGCCTTAAACGCAATAGGATTACGAAATGAAATTAACCTTAAAGACGGAGCGAAGCCTCGCTTCTATAAGATATATAACCTCGACGAATTGCATTTAAAATTGCTTCGGGATTATATCGATAAAAACCTTCGAAAAGGTTATATAAGGGAGTCGAAATTAGAATATCGGGCCCCGGTACTATTTACTCCGAAAACAGTAAAGATAAGGTTAAGACTAGGCTATACATCGACTACCGCTAGCTTAATAACGATACTATTAAAGACCGGACCCCTTTACCCCTTATTGTCGAATTAAGGGATCGATTATCTAAGAAAAGATATTATACGAAAATCGACCTTAAAGTGACTTATAGCTAGATACGAATTAGGGAAGGAGACGAACATAAGACCGCTTTTAGAACTCGATACGGCTTATACGAATTTTTAATCCTCCCTCTAGGGCTTACAAATGCCCTAGCGACTTTTTAGAAGCGTATTAATAACGCCTTACACAAACACCTCGATATATTCGTCTTAGCTTATTTAGACGATATAATCGTCTATTCAGACGATTTAGAAACGCATAAACTCGACGTTATAAAGGTGCTTAAGGCTCTCGAAGCAGCTAGCCTTTATATTAAGCTAGAAAAATGCATATTCTATACGTAGGAAGTCGAATTCTTAGGCTATATAATTACCCTAAACACTATACGGATGGACCCGTATAAGTTAGAGGCAATTAGCGGTTAGCCTATTCCTTCTACGATTAAGGAAATATAGAGCTTTATAGGCTACGCTAATTACTACCGACGCTTTATAGTGGATTTCTCTAAAGAGTTAATCTCTATACTAGCAGTAATAAAGCTAGCTAGGACGAACCCCTATACCTAGACGGACGAAGCTAATAACGCTTTTATTAAGCTTGAAAGCCTATTAACTTCCGCCCCGGTACTATATAGCTACGATGCGGAAAAGCCGTGCGAATTAGAAACCGACGCTTCTAATTTTGCATTAGGTGCGTAGTTAAGCTAAAGGGACGACGATAATATATTGCATCCTATAGCTTTTTACTCTAAAAAGCTAAGTGGGGTAGAGATATATTATCCGATCTATAATAAAGAATTTTTAGCGATTATTAACGCCTTTAATAAAGAATTTCGGCATTATATTCTAGGGAATTCCTATAAGACGAAGGTCTATACAGACTATAGGAATATCACCTATTTCGCTAGTACGCAGCAGCTTAACGCACGGCAAATCCGTTGGGCAGAGTTCTTAGCAGATTTTAACTACGAAATTCTATATAAGAAGGGAACCGAAAATTCCCGTGCCGACGCTATTAGTCGACGTCCCGACTATAACACGAAGATCGAACCTTATAACGAACGGCTTTTATATCTTAATACGTGTTGTAGTGTCCCTACTATTAGTCAGCCTTATGCGAGGGGCAGCTATTAGGGCTACCCTCTCGCACAGCTAGCTAGCTTCCTTCCCTCTTTCCTCCTCTATAGCTCTTTATAGCATCGATCTTAGCACCTTATTCGCCTACGCCTATGTGTATTGCCTAAGACTACGATAGGTTATAAGCTCCGTCTGCTTGCTTCTATAGCGTAGATAGAGTTATTTATTTATAGTAATATCTACGATTTTTCCCGACCGGAAGAAGTTAACGAAAAAAAAATTCCTTCCTCGTTTATATTTCTAGCCGGAATAGTAGACCTCGAGTACGCAGCCGGAATAGCTATAACGACGATTAAGAAGCTAAAAGGGCCCGATAACTACTCCTTATAGTTAATAGATATAGAGCTAACCCTACTTACGCTAGACTTAGAGGAGCATATTAACGGCTCTTTTACCCGACCCGATAGCTAGGTTAGCTAGGTCGGTAAGTCCGATAAACAGAAAGCATAGGATAAATAAGATTTAAGAGCGACTAAGATCTTAATTCTTAGCCTATCCGACGACATTAAGGAGTCGCTAATATAGTCTAGATAGACTAATCGGATATCTTCCTACGCTACGATAGGTTATATCCAAAGGGCTATATTATAGCTTCCTAAATCTACTATCGGAGATACGATAGTAGAATTTTTCCGTTTAAAAGCAAAGAATTTTACAACTATTAACGCCTATTCGAAACGGCTAGAATAGTGCTAGCGATAGATAACGACTATCTAGCTATAGACTAGTAAACAAATATACGTCTATACTGCTATATATACACTTAAGCAAGCCTACCTTTAGTAGTTCTACGTATAGGAACACGACTGTAAAAAGAATAACTTCCCGACGAAGGGAGAAATCAATAAGTTCTTATAGAAATAGGCTCTTATCGAGAAGAATATAGTAAAGGTACCTAACGGTAGATAAATCCTAGCAGCTAATAAGAATAATATCCCGGCTTCCGATCGAAGGAATGCTTAAGGCCGGGGATAAGGCCGCGGTAAAGGACGTAGCGGTAGCGGTCGAGGCGGGGCTTATCACAATAATAATACGGAAGAAGGTTCTTCTAATAGAGACCTTATAAAACTTAAGTATAGTTGTCTTATACTACCCGGCAAGGGTTATAAGCCGGAATACTATTAGACCCTCTACCTAAAGTAAGCCCCGGAATAGAAATAGGACGAGTAGCGTTAATAAGGCATTAATCCCTTTAAGAAGGGAAATACTAATATTATTGCCGCTAGCAAACGCGATATTACCCTTTTTGCTATACGGTTTAACGATGCTGTCCTAGCTATAGGATATAAGTCCCTATAGGATACGGTTGTATATAATACCGGCGCCTTAGACATCTGCTTTAACGACTTAAAGTAGTTTACGACCTTTACTCCTACTCCGGCCTATCGTCTAATATAAGCATTAAACGGTAGCAACCTTTAAGTCCTAGGCTTAGGCACTACACGTATAACGATTAGAGACTTAACTCTTAACCTAACTAACGTTCGCTATTGCCCTAATACACCCGCGAATTTAATAAGCTCTAAAGTCCTTAAAGATAAAGGCGTTATACTAGACGGATTTAACAGCCGACTGGCTTTTTAAGCTATAGGGGAGACAGTCTATTAGATTACCTAAGAACTTAGCGTTAGCACTATTCGTAATGCTTAGGCTATGTGTTACGGTATAAGACCTTAATAGGTACGTACCTATAAAAATGCGGGTTAACCCCGGACTACGCTAATATTGCCCTACTATATTTCACAGGCATTTTACGGGCATTTTACGGTTATAGCACGGTGATATTACGGTGAAATCCAGCATAGGTAAACCCCGGCATTACGCTACGACTCCACGGCCATTTCGCGACGCGTATTATAGGGATTTTACTATAACACGTAAAGCGCATAATAAGGGGAAATCACCGCGTTAAGGCATATATAGGGAGAGGATTACGCATACACAGTAATGCGCGATTAGGCATTATTAGGGAGATTCCCTAGGGAAGCTACGGTAATACGCCGGGATTTCACGGTGAAAACCCGGATGGCAATACAGGCATATAACGGGCATCTTCCCCGGCCTAGGAATAGAAGGGATAAGTAATTATTTTCCTTATTATTTAATAGTTAAAAACCTGCTTTACCTTATACTTGCCTTCGCAACCGGTAGACAGTCCGTTACTAGTAGAACTATTAGCCGGCCTAACTCCCTTCCTAGGCCTTATTACGGCTAGCAGCATCCTGTCCTTTCGATAACCCCCGTAGTACACTAATTATATTAGTCTATTGTATAATACTATAGGTAACCCTACTATTCGAGATAAGCACCCCGACCTCGCCTTTACGGCGTTGCCGAAGACCTTAATAAAGGTTAATAAGAAGGTCGATTATAGGCTTATACACCGTAGACTTAGAGATACGGGCAAGGCTAGAGTCCTTAATGCGTGCCGAAAGTTAGGCATTAACGTTAACATAGAAAGCCTTAACGACTTCTTTTATAAGGCCTATTATTTTGCAAAAGCCGACCGTATAGTCAGCCGGACATCTTTAGTTAAGCTATTATAGTTCCTAGCATACGTCTTTTAGGACTTTATTTAGCACTTACCTACCGGTTTTAGCGGCAAGCAGTATTCGCTATACGGGATCGATATATACATAAGGTTCTATTAGGTTTTATTCGCGGAAAGGCGTACGACTTACTTTATAGTTAGATAAGTTAGGTATAAGCCTGCTCTACGAATAAGTCGGTTTAGTCTATATGTTTTAATAACGCGTTAGAGTTCTAGTCGGACGTAATGTTTAAATAGGCTAATAAGGACGGATTTATCCTTCGCTTTAGTATCCCCTACACTCCGGAGTAGAATAGACTTACTAAACGTGCTAGCCGCACTTTAATAGACCTCGCACGCTATATTTACGCCGATATAAACCTTCCGGCCTTTTTATAGCCGTACTTTATAGTAATAAGCGCCTACGTTAATAATATACTTCCGACGAGCGCCTATAAGGACGGCAAAGCCCTAATTAAGGTTTTATTTAATAAGATCCGTACGCTATACTTATATAGCATTAAGCATATAAGGGCTTAGGGCTATACTACGTTCGTTACTATCCCGCACTAGTAGAGGGTTAAAAGTGCAAAGATAGCCCTACGAGCTTAGAAAGGTCGCTTAGTAGGCATAGAGGGACTTAACGGGCATATATATAAGGTCTAGCTTCCCGAGAAGAAGATCGTTATACGCGCCTAAGATATCCGCTTTTAGGATAGCAAGGAGCACTAGCGCCTTACTATTAACGACGTTAAATTTAAGGCTACCCTATAAGAGGATGACGATAAAGTGACCTACCTATTCGACATAGGGAAGATTAAAGCCGTGGATAGAAAACGCAATGCGAGGCACGACGATAAAGCCGCTTCGCTACGTAAAGAAGAACTCGACCTATCTACCCTTTAGGGGGTGCTTAAGGACCTAAGTCATATCCTAACACCCGATCCGACGCCTACTATAGGGCAATAGCAGCGTTATGTTTATTTTAACGAGGGAGCTATAGAACACGAGGAGACTAACTCTAACCCGGCTTCTAAGGATAAGGCATCGCCTTTCTATCCTCGCAGCACATCTCGTCCCTATTAGGCCTACGACTATAACGAGCGGTTGAGACGAGGCCGTGGCCGTAGTAGCCGTGCTCGCAGTAGCCGTGGCAGCAGCCGTAGTATAGCTAGGGAGTCATCCGGTTTATAATAACTCATAGTATTTCGCGAAAATAACACCTATTGTAAGACTAATCCTCCTTGGATTCTTAGTATAGGAGCGGCTCTAGCTTTTATATAAGCTAATACGACTCTAAAGAACTAGAAGCAGGCTATAGACTACCTTAACTATAAGAGTCGCTAGTTGCCTACTATAAGGAAGGAATACCGTAAGCTTAACGATAAAGGGACTTAGATTCTTATTTCCCGCCCACGAGGCTGTTAAGTCCTTCCGGGCCGTTAGGTCTTTCTTAAAAAGCATATTATAGGAGCCGATAGCATCGCTAAGGCCCGTTAGTATATTCGCGGAGACCGGGACTTTATAAACAGGCCCGTTAAAGATATCTACGCCGCTATAGCACACTAGGCTTTTATTCGCGTGTTTGCCACTCTCGTAGCCACGGATGACCTCGAATATAAGAAGTTCGACGTGGTTAACGCCTTCCCGCACGCCGAAGTAAGGAAGGAAATTTATGTTAAGCAGCCTTACGGTCTAACTAACGGCACTAGCCGCGTCTATAAGCTATAACGAGCTTTATATAGGCACGAGGCCGCCCTTTGTTAGTGGTTTAATAAAGTTATTATTAACCTCGTTGCTTTAGGCTTCGTTTAGCTAAAGGCAGAATTATGCCTTTTTCGTTACGAAGATAGCACGCTTTTAATCCTCTACGTCGACGATATATTAATCGTAGTAGCTATACGAGACCTTATTGCGGATTAAGCGCGCTTATTAAGCGGCCTATATAAGATAAAGAGTCTTAGGGAGCCGACTGAGTTCTTAGGACTAGAAATAGACCGGGATCGCGTTAACCGTACGATTCGACTATATTAGATAAGATTCGCGGCGAATATTCTTAAAGAGTTCGGCAATAACATCGAGAACACGGCATTAACGCCGTGGCCGCTAAAGACCGTTATCCTAGCGGATTAGAAACAATAACAGTCGGTAATGCCCTCTAAGGAGTGGCTTTAACGAACTAGCAGCCTAAACTAGCTAGCGATAGGAATAAGGCCGGATTTATCTTATATAGTAAACAAGTTGTCGGAGGCAAATCACAACCCTACTATAACGCACCTAGCTGTCTTAAAGCACTTATTGCGTTATCTTAAAGGATCTATAACCCTAGGCATTATCCTTAGGGGTCGTTATTCGACTAATAATTTAAAGCTGCGCGTCTATATTAGATGCCTCTTTTGCTAACGATCTTAAAACCGGCTGTTTAACAGCCGGGTATATGGTATTTTTAGCCGACGGACCGATCTTTTAGCGTTCGAAGCGATAGACTTTAGTAATAACCTCGTCTACCGAAGCAGAATTTATTAACCTTACGCCGGCTATTATAGCAGCTATATAGCAAGCGAAGCTTTTACATAATGTAGGCTACCTATAGCCTACGCCGATAATTATATACACCGATAGTTAGAATGCGAGATTAGCTATTCTTAATAAGGCGAATGCGGGCCGCACGAGGCATATTAATCGCCACTTTAAGTAGATCGTTTAGCGTACGGCGATAGGCTATTTTCAGCTTTATTAGGTCCGCACTAATAAGATAGTTGCTAACGGCTTAACGAAGCCGCTTTTGCGTATAGGCTAGGAGAAGTTTAAGCATTAGCTTAGGCTATAATGCCACGTTTAACAATAGGTATCCCAATTGGGAAAACATTTAGGGACAAAGGCCTAGTTAGGCAATTAGAAGGGCAGGAAGCCCTACGAATAAGCGACCGATGAATTATAGAGGAAAAACAGCTAGAGAATACAGTTTTAAGCCGTGTTGTTAATAGCCTTATTGGGATATTCGGCTAAGGGGAGGTGTTATAGTATCCCTACCATTAATCAGCCTTATGCGAGGGGCAGCTATTAGGGCTACCCTCTCGCACAGCTAGCTAGCTTCCTTCCCTCTTTCCTCCTCTATAGCTCTTTATAGCATCGATCTTAGCACCTTATTCGCCCACGCCTATGTGTATTGCCTAAGACCACGATAATACGGAAGGCAACTACGAGCAGCAATCACTCGATGCCGTATTTAAGATCGAAGGAGATAATTCTATTTTAGAATTACTTAAAAGCACTTATAAGGATACCGATTTTAGTAGGTTTAAGAAGCATATAACCTAGGAAAACGACCTCGCCTACTATAAGGGAAAGTTATTCCTTACGCCTAGTAGCGAGGCAACGATTATAAAGGATTTCTACGAAAGCCCGATACACGGCCACTAAGGGATATCCCGGACTTATAATCGAATTCGGAATTACTATAACACGTATAATCTTCGCCGTAAAATTTATAATACTTGCAATAAAGCTAAGGCTGTACGGCATAAGCCTTACGGAAATCTATAGCCTATAGAGACCCTTAAATTACCTTAGGAATCTATTGCTATAGACTTTATTACGAAGTTACTAAAATCTATCGAACCTATAACGAATATATAATACGACTCTATATTAGTTATAGTAGACCGCCTTACGAAATACGGTTATTTTATTCCGATTAAAGAAGCTATATCGGCTAAGGAATTATCTTACGTCTTTATAAGATATATTCTAGCCGATAGAGGTCTACTAAAAACCTTAATTACGGATAGGGACCGAAAGTTTATATCACACTTTTGGCAGAGCCTTATGCGAGCTCTAGGAACTAAGCATAAATTATCTACTGCTTATCACCCTATTACCGACGGAATTACGGAACGGCTAAACTAGACCTTAAAGCAATACCTTCGAAGCTATATTAACTACTAGTAAGACGACTGGCTAGTTAGGCTACTAATAGCCTAGTTAGCTTATAATACTTCGGTATCGGAACTTATATAGCAAACGCTAGCCTTTGCGAATTACGGATTTACGCCCGAAGCCTATAGGTCTTCCCTACCGGAAGTTATAGCCGAAAAAGCTATCCTAAGCTCCGAGCAGCTAAGAAGCTTACATTCCGCTATTAAAGACGAGCTCGACTTTATAAAGGAGCGAATAACTTATTATTATAATAAGAAGACCGAAAAGGAACCTACTTTCAATAAGGGCGATAAAGTCTACCTTATAAAGAAGAATATTACTTCTAATAGGCCTAACAATTCATTAGACTATAAGAAGATAGGACCTTTTCTTATATAGGAAAAATTCTCCGACTTAACCTATAAGCTAGACTTACTAACGGCTATGCTTATATATCCCGTTTTTTACGTTTCGCTACTTAAATTAGCGCTTAAGAATAGCCGCCTAGCGAAAGATATCGATATACTAGTCGAAGAAGACGAATATAAAGTCGAAGAGATTTTATCTAAGAAGATAGAAAACGGCTAGCATTTCTATCTTATAAAGTAGAAGAATTATCCTTCTTCCGATAATACGTAGGAACCTATTAAGCATCTTAAGAACGCTCTTAAGAAGATTAAAGCCTATAATAAATCTAACCCTTAGGTTTAAGGGAAGAGGAGTTTAAGGGTTTAAAGGTTTAACCCTCCTTAGGAAGGGTAATGTATTATAGAACTATTAATCTAGGTTCCTAGTTTACTTTCTTTTTTCTAAAGTACGGGACGACTTAAGTACTAAGGGACTTAAGTACGGAAATACTTAGTACGAGGGTACTAGGGTACTTAGTACTTTAGTACTTAGTGCTTTATAACTTAGCATAAAGATGTTCGCCCCGGACTTACCTATTATCCGGTTATACCCCTTTTTAGCCTAGGATATACCTCTTTTTCGAACCTAAGTCCTTTAGGACTTAGCTTCCTTAGGTACGGGACGTACCACGCAGCTACGGTTACGCCGACGATCTTATTAGGCACCCTTGCCTAATAAGACCCGATGATTGGCTCGATGCCCCGCATAAAGGACCGACACCTAGACTACCGGGAGCTATAGGCCTAATATAGCCCTCCCGGCTTTCGGGACCGATTATTCGTCCGATCCTCCGCATAAGGAGGTCATACGACTTATGTCGTATAACCCACCTACATAACGTTATACACGTAGTGCATAAATAGACCTATATAACCTAGCTTAGTCTATAAGGGCTTTAGAACGACGCGGGAGGCAGCCTTTTCGAGGTCAGCCGACCTACATAGCCCCTACGTAGCCCTAAGGACCCGCATTAGTTCGGGGCAGTGTAAGGGATACGTAGCAGAAGGTGCTAGAAGGAAAGGGACGTACCGGGACCGTCTAGACGGACGGGAAGAGCTATATAAAGGAACTTTAGTCCGCCCTTCCTCGGGCTCTCCTTCCTTCCTTTCTTCTTTAGCTTTTATTACAGTTTTAGTTTAACTGCCTACTAAGTGACCTATACCTCTTCTAGTAGTGCCCTTAGTGCTCTAGCCTCGACTACCCCTACTTGCTTAGACTTAGCTAGCCGGTCTAGTATAAGTAACCCCGAGTGCTCCTCTACTTACTATTCCGCCCCTATAGCTTTTAAGGATAAATAACGCCCTCTATTAGTCTTTAACTATTAGAGACTTAGTCCGGTTAGACTGTCTTCTATCTTCTAACCGTTCTATTATATAATACTAATAACGATTCCGGCGATAGCACCGCCCGTAAGGCCGGGCTGCCCTCTTTTATTATCACGATTAATAAACTAAAATATAGCAAAGGCGTTAGTTAATCTAAACGGCAATAGTAAATACTTATAGTAACCGTAGCGAGTACGAAAGGCTGTCTTCTATTTATCCCCTCCCTTAATCCGGATGCGTTAGTATGCGTTTTTTAGGTTAATCTTCGAAAAGTACTTAGCCTTTTAACAACGGTCTATAATCTCCGAAATAAGGGGGAGTAGGTAGCGATTCTTATCGGTAATGCTATTAACCCCCTAAGGGTTAATAGCACTAACGGTATCTACGGTGCGCTCGGTAGGTAGCCCGGAGGCACTTAGTGCAGGGCGCTAGATTCGACCTCTTAAAGGCGCCCTAGTAATATATAGTGGCTCTCTAAAAGTTACGATTAGACATAAGTACCGTAGAAACTTATAGAATTAGACCGGTCTTAGCGGGCGGTCTAGGGAAGCGGGGGCCCTATAGGTTTTAGCGCTACTAAATTTATATTAGGCCGGTATCTACCTATACCCGCCCTTACTATTAGGTTTAGACTTTTCGTACTATAACCTATATTTTTTACCTTTAAGGCAATTACTAAGCTATCTTTATAATGCCGCTTAACGAGCTTAATAAGAACGTTAAGCTAGGTCGTAAGGGTAAGAAGCTTAAAGACCGCCCCTTTATTACTATAAATATAGGAATTATAGATGGAATTCTACGGTAGAAGGACTTCCCTTCTAAGGTGAATTCTATAGATAGAATTCTACGGTAGAAGGACTTTCTTTCTAAGGTGAATTCTATAGATAGAATTCCGATAGAACTCTACGGTAGAAGGACTTCCCTTCTAAAGTGAATTCTATAGATAGAATGCTACTTCCTTCTATAGACTTCTACGGTCGACGCATCCGTCCGCGGAAGGTCTTCCCTAACTAACGCATCCGTCTTTACATTCTATTTACGGATCCCTTTCTATTCTTAGCTACCGAGGCTTCCCGGAAGGAAGCCCTAACCCTTCTCTTATCTTATCTATAAGAAGGTAGTATAATCCTTAGCTAGATAGGTATTAATAATTCTAATAAGACTATTAGACCTTTATTTGCATTTACATTCGAGACACCTACTAATACTAATTAGTGATTATAAGGCTTAATTATAGATAGTAAGGTAGATAAGATAGTTTTATATCCTTCGAACGTATTATAGATCTTTATCGAACGGCTTCCGCCCGACGATCTTATTCTATACACTTAGAGAAGGATAACTATACTAATAATAAGAAGACTTTACCTTCTAAGTCTAGCTCGCCCTTAAGGGTTACGTCTAGATCTTCTTTAAACTTTTTGCTAACCGATTACCGCTTTAAAAGAAGAAGAATAGCATTAGCAGAAAGTGCGTTAATAACGCTAAAACGATAAATTTTTCGTAGAGAACCTTACGAATATACCGATAAACCGCGTAAAAAATAAGCACGTATTATAACTTTAATATACTAACCTACTAGTTCTTTATCTAATATAATAGAGGAGACTCTTAGGGAATAAATAGAAGGTATAACTATCTACCGATCCCCTTTTCTATATATTAATGTAAAACATTAGGATAGCAATATTAAACCCGACGAGAATAATAGTATCTATTAGTTAGTTAAACAAACAAAGGGGTTGTAAACTGGCTGGATTCTAGTCTATAATAGGTTATTTAGTTAAGGCGAAGAGGAGAGGAAAGGGGGCCCCTTTATGCGTCCTAACCGGGCCCGTACTAGGCTCTAAAGGGAGCCTAGTCGGGGCACGTAACGCTCCCGATAACGCTATCATCGGGGCCTTAATAGGGGTTATGACTTATAACCCTTTTCTCCTTTATATAACTAGATTAGTCCGATACTAGCAGTTCTTCTTTTAAGGCTGTAAACGCCGTACTAACGGACTAATCGAATAATCGAACTGTTGACATTACCGTCTTCCCTATTTGCTTTCCACCGGGAAATCCCCGGTTCTTCCCTAGATTCCGCTATAGAATTCCACGGGCTTCCACGGGCATTACCCCGCACTTCTACGGGCGCATTTACCTACTTTTCTTCGGTTATATTTCACCGTGATTTTACAGTGATTTTACGGTTATTTACACGGACTTTACCTATAAAATCTCTTCCCTTCTATAGTCTTCTACCGTAGAATTCCCCTTCCCTTCTACGGTTCTTTCACCGTAGAATTCTAATTCCCTTCTACGGTCTTCTACCGTAGAATTCTAATTCTCTTCTACGGTCTTCTACCGTAGAATTCTAATTCTCTTCTACGGCTTCTACCGTAGAATTTACCGTAGAATTTACTAGTCTTCTACTAAGGCTGCTTATTTATTTGCTAACTATATAACTTATTTATCATACGGTATAATCTATTGCTTTTCTTACCGATCCTTCCGTCCGATTATTTACGTTACCTATTTTTCCTTAGGTCTACGCGGCTGATTTCGTCCGAGGACTTTTCCTATATATAGAGACTAGTTAGTCTCCCTACTAGACAAGACAAAAGCTATTATTCTTAGTGTTTTACATCCTTTTGCAGCTTCTAATCCCTCTATACAGGCTGTTTAAGCCTTAGAGCCTCTCTTCCCTTTTTAATTACTATTACCTAAATGTCGAGAACCCGACTGCCTAGCGTTCGATAGTTATAAGCCCGGCCGAACTTCTCTACGTATAGAGAGTTCTAACGGCTTATATTTTTAGCCTACTAACGCTACGACTTACGGTAGTAAAGCCTTTGCCTTTACATTTAGCGAATCGAGGCTTAAAGGACTAATATAATTGTCTTTTTAAGGAGCGTTATTAATCTAGCGAATCGACTCCTAGAGGATTAGTTAGTACGTTTACCCTATTCTATTAGTATATTCCCGCACTTAGTTTAGTTTTTGCGGTTTATTTATATATATTATGCATTTAACCACCTTTTTCCGGTGATTTTACCATACTTTTACCTACGTTACCGCATCTATTATAGCCGATATTACTTTAAAGACCGTCTTAAATAGACTAGCGGACTAAGACCGATGGATTTTAACAATCTAGAAATACGCACTCGCCTAAGGGATTTAGGAGAAAATCGATCCTTCTATTACGCTTAAACTTTAGAAACCCTTATTGCCTCTTCCCGTAGAACTAATAGCTAGAATAGTTAACGCGACCGTTGCTAATATTGCTAGTTTATCTATAGAAGAACTTAAGAGGTTTAAGTTTCTCTTTTCCCGGTATTATACGTTGCTTTAAGCCTATAAGGATTAGTCGAAATCTCTTACGTTAATCTAGCAGTTTATCGTTTAAAATAGCGGGAATTACTACTTAATAATTGCCGACGAATATAAGGTTTCTAAGGAATTGGCTTTACTATAGCGGCGTGTAAAGCCGACGTTATAGACGTAATAGAAGACTATTCTTACGTAGTTCTATACTATTTTAAAGGCATTAGACCGGACGGATATTACGATATAGATTTCTAACTAGCAGAAGGTCCTTACCGATGCCCGGCGAATTAAGTTACCGGAATCGGAAGGTCTCCGGTCTATATAGCTTTTTCTTAAGGCTATTTAGCCTATTTCTAGCCCTTTTGCGGAATACTAGATAAATAAGATAGAGGACAACGCCCGCCTAAATAAGCTAGGATAGGAATAGTCTTTCCCCAACGGATTTAAGATATCCGAACTTTTCGAGCGCTCGTAGGCCTTAAAGGCTATGATTAAAGCGCTAAAGACTAACGCTTTTACGAAGTTCTAAGGCTAGGGAATAAAGTTCCTAGCCGCGGAATCTACTAATAAATCGGCAACTACTTTAGCAGCTACGTCCTTAGATAAAGACAAAGGCAAGAAAAAGGGTAGTCTACCGTATATTTACGGAGAACGATACTATTTCCGAGAGTGTTATTACTTTAACCCTTCCGTTCGACTTCTATTATAGAAACCCGATAAAGACGTCTAAAAGACTATAGACGACTACCTTAAGGTTCCGGCTAATAAGGCTAAAGTTAACGCGGCACTTCTTCGCGACGAGGAGTAGCGGAAGAACAATCCGACTAAGATAAAGACAGTATAAGCTACGGCTGCCGCTAATATTCTTACAACCTTTTTACTATTAGTTATTCTATAGATTACTATAGAATACCCGTTAAGGGATTCTTTTATTATAGATTTAGGGTCTAATAGATATATTTGCAATAATAAGGAGCGTTTCTATAACTTCTAGCCTTTTTCTAAGTACGCACTCGTAGGCAGTAGAAGCACTCTAATTCTCGGGATAGGCATAGTATTTATACGTATCTCGACGGGTACTTTTTAACTTAGTTAGGTAGTATATATCCCGTCCTTTTATACGCCCCTTTGTTTACTTCGTCTTCTTTATAAGCCGAATCTTTCGTAAAACCCGTAGACTAGCGTAATCTCTTTATTAACCTGTATAATTTGCATAATAGAGCTAATTTACAACTAGTATATTATCGAGTATAACCCGTTAACGCCTTTTACTACGCTTTTAACTATTGCTTTTATTCCTTCTATAGATTCTACTATAGAAACCCCGGTTATAGCACCTTTTTTAGTTACTACGCCGGAGTCTATACTAATAAATGTAGAGGAACTTTCTCTTTAGCACTAACGACTTAGACATCCGAATAATAAGGCGCTTTTAAAAGCTCTCGGAATACTATAGTCGGTAACCTTTAATAAGATAATCTCCTATAAGTCCTATAAACTTACGTAGGCTAAACGAATTATTAACTATAAACCGCCGCTTTCTAAGGCGACGTTTCCCTTTTCTAAGGTGTTTTGCGATATCTTTTCTATATATAAGAGTTATAACAATAAGAACGTTGCATTTCTTATTAAGGATAACTATACGAAGCTTATTTTCCTATATACGCTTCTAAACGCCTCTATAGACGAGCTGATTTTATATTTTAAGAGCTTAGGTCGGTATATTTCCCGATAGTTCTTACTTTCTATCGGTATAATCTATCGAGATAACGACCGAGCCCTTCGATACGATTTTTAGGCCTTTATTAACTAGTAGGGCATTTATAATAAGCCTACTGCTCCCTATACACCCGCTTAGAACGGCGCTACCGAACGGGCTAAGGGGGTAGTATCTACGAAAGCTCGATCTATAAGGATTAAAGCAAATTTGCCCGAGCATTTATAGATAGAAACGTAGAAAACTACGGTATATTTATACAATCGGATTCTAGCCCGACAGGCAGCTTCCTCTACGTTATTTCTATCGAAGTAGATTTCCCCGATAGAGATTCTTTACGATTAGTTAAGGGATTACGACCGGAATATACCGGTATTTCTCCTTCCCTAACTATTACGATTCGATTATCTTTAAGCTTTTAGCTATAAAGCCTACCTACTAACTACTAAGGCCTTAACTAACACGTAGAAACGTAATCTTAAGCAAGAACCTTATGCGGAGGTTAGCTACTTAGTTAGGTATAACTCTACTAACATTTTTCGTATATAGATCCTATAGAGACGGGAGGTTCGTCGAGTTCGTAATATAACGTTTAATAAGACTTAGTTTTTCACCGCGTCTAAGGCATCTAAACCGCTAATATAGGTATTATTACCGGCATTTCCACTATATATTGCATAGGAAGAAGAGTAAGATAAGGCAGAATTCTAGTTAACGCTAATAGTGCTTTCTAATAAGTATTTTAATCTAGTAGACCTTCTAGCCGATGGCAATACTTAGCTCCCGACTCCTAACTAAACCCCGGAACCGCTAGAGAACGTTTTTAAAAATGCACGGGATTTCTAACCCGACATTTCTACACTTTCACCTACTATAACTATAGAACTAGTAGACCGTCTTAAGGTATAGTTGCCTTAAGCTACTTCTTAGTCTATGGATTACGACGATACTATTCCTATAGATAGTCTACGGACGACGAGGTTTATAGGGGATTTACGCCCTACTCGTTTAAACCGTTTTTTAAGTCGATATCCCGCTTTCGCCTGCGTTAAGCATCCACCGGCTAATAGCACCGCTTTTACGGCTGTATTCGCTACTTCTCTTAAACCTAGGAAGATACACAAACGGGATTTGCCCGCGCTTCTAAGGTTTTAGTCTAATCTCGAGACGCATCTGTAAAGACCTAAGTTTAAAGCCGCTAGAGGAGTTAAATAGGACTCCTTAAAATAGCGGAAGACCTTCTTTCCTTCGCCTACCTTAAGAGCGAACGCGCTAGTACGTCCTCTTCTATTAATATAGGCATTCGACTATAAGTTTAATAAGCACGGCTACCTTAGGAAGTTTAAGTCTCGCCTTTATATACGAGGAGATCTTTAGCCGTTTAGCGGAAAAGAAATATACGCCGCGACGCTTATAGCGCAAAATTTTCGTATTATAATTGCTATTGCCGCTAAATTTAGCACTAAACCCCGCTTACTTAACGCGGTTAACGCCTTTACGAATGCCGATCTAGATAAAGAAGTATATATCTATTTCCTAGACGGATTTAAGGTATTTAGTTTTATAATTCGATTAATAAAGGCTTTATATAGGCTTCGCCGTTCGCCGCTTCTTTAGCAACGGGAATTATCTAGGTCTCTTACCGAACTAGGCCTTTAGCAAAGTGCGGAAGATCCTTATATTTTTATATCTCCTATAAGTAGTATTATTACTTTCTTCTTTATAGATAGAATTATTATCCTTTTCCGTAAGGAGCACCGTAAGGCTATAGACGATTTTATCCGTCGCTTTAAGCAGAAGTATATAGTTATTAACCGCGGAGAGCTTACCTATTTCCTTAGGATAAGGATTATCCGGGACCGTAAGTAGCGAAAGCTATAGTTATGCTAAGACGTTTACCTAGATAAGATTGCTTTTAAGTTTAGTTTAATCCCTACTTCTACGGTTCTACGGCCTATTTCGACCCTTTGCCCGTTCCTACTTCCCGAGAAGCTAGAGAAATACTAAGGATAAGCCACGGATGACTAAATCTACTACTTTTAGTCTTTAGTCGGTTCCTACAATTACGCGACTATTTTAACCCGTCTTAACGCCGTAAAATCGTCGAATTTATTAGCGGAGCATATATAGAACCCGTCTACGCTCTATATTAAGCTCGTAGAAAGCTTAGTGACTTACTTATACGAATCGCGTTTCCTTACGATTAAGTTCTTAGATATAGACGAGTAAGAACTCGTTATAGCTTCCGATGCCGCTTACGCCGACGACTTAGACACTCGTTATTCTTTTAAGGGCTATTTTATTAGCCTATTTAATAGTCTAATCGCGTAGAGTGCCCGGAAATAATCTACGGTTACTACTTCTTCTACTAAGGCCGAACTTCTTATAGTCTCTTCTACCGCGAAAGAGCTGATTTCTATTCTTCGTTTATTTAACGATATTTCCTTATAGCTAGATATTCTAGTTCCTACTATTTAGTGTAATAACATATAGACAATTCGCCTAACTTCCGCCGAGATTCTAAAGATTTAGATTGCCTTAAAGCACGTTAAAATTCACAACTGCTAGGCCCGATAGGAATTCTTACGTAACACTTTTAACATTAAATACATCCCTTCTAACTAGATAGTTGCGGATATATTAACTAAATTGCTTCTACGATAACGTTTCTAGATATTCCTTTACTAACTTCGACTTACGGATATTTCTTTTAGAATCTAAGAAGAAGTCGATAATAATTCTAACTAGCCGAAAGTTATTCCCTTCTAGCTAGGGGGGTATATTAACATTACCGTCTTCCCTATTTGCTTTCTACTAGGAAATCCCCGGTTCTTCCCTAGATTCCGCTATAGAATTCCACGGGCTTCTATAGGCATTACCCCGCACTTCTATAGGCGCATTTACCTACTTTTCTTTAGTTATATTTTACCGTAATTTTATAGTAATTTTACGGTTATTTATATAGACTTTACCCGTAAAATCTCTTCCCTTCTATAGTCTTCTACCGTAGAATTCCCCTTCCCTTCTATAGTTCTTTTACCGTAGAATTCCAATTCCCTTCTACGGTTATTCTAATTCTCTTCTACGGTCTTCTACCGTAGAATTCTAATTCTCTTCTACGGCTTCTACCGTAGAATTTACCGTAGAATTCACTAGTCTTCTACTAAGGCTGCTTATTTATTTGCTAACTATATGACTTATTTATCGTACGGTATAATCTATTGCTTTTCTTACCGATCCTTCCGTCCGATCATTTACGTCACCTGTTTTTCCTTAGGTCTACGCGGCTGATTTCGTCCGAGGATTTTTCCTATATATAGAGACTAGTTAGCCTCCCTACTAAATAAGACTAGAGCTATTATTCTTAGTGTTTTACATCCTTTTGTAGCTTCTAATCCCTTTGTGCAGGCTGTTTAAGCCTTAGAGCCTCTCTTCCCTTTTTGATTGCTATTACCTAAATATCGAGAACCCGACTGCCTAGCGTTCGATACGAACGACCGAACAACCGAACGCGAACGCAACGAACATAGCGAACGCAACGAATATATAGGGAAAGAGCGTTCGGAAGAGCCGATTCGAGGGCATCCTCGGGGCGCTGCCGAAGAGAGGGTATCCTTAGGGCGCTGCCGAAGAGTCGAATAGACCTTGGTTAAGTCTTTGTAGGGCCTTAATTCGAGCTATAAACGCGAATAAAGAAACAACGGGAAAACGCATTAGGCTAGAAATTGCCTAATGAATATAAATAATAAGTATAAATTGCAATCCGCGACGGGAAATAGCAAGGAAATAATCGACCGGAAATAACGAGCAATTAGCAGAAGCTACGAACAACGAATAAGATAATGCAATAAAGCGGCAAAAAGGGAACAACACGTGGAAAAAGGCGAACAAATTGCAGAAATAGCAAAGAATAATGCGCGGAAATTCCACACGGAATAAATATACGATAAACGCGCGAACGGGGCATATTATAGCACTAGGTAATAGCTAGATAACCTTATTATTCTATAAAGAGGAGAAGAACTATAGAGGCTAAGGGCTCGTTTATATATAGGACTATATATTATATAGTATATTACTATGTACTATATTATGTGATATAGTATTGTAGTAGTACTCCCCCTCTAAAGACGATTTAGTCCCTAAATCGCTAAGAAATATTATTTTCGCTAGAAATCCGTATATAATAAAGGAATCTTTTATAGGCGGGCCTAATCTAAAGGGCCCGGCTTATCTAGGTTATATCTATAGAAGCGTTAAATAGCTTTAGGGCAACCTCTTAGGTTATCTTTAGGCTGCTAGGTCGGTTCTTAGTAATGTTTCTATTTAATTAGATAATTTAAGGTCAGGGCTTCGTTATTATATACGTTAAGGATCTTCTTAAATTCCTATATTTCTTCGATATTGCCGTCGTTATCGCGTTCTACGATACGGCCTACGACGTTACGTCGTTTCTCTTGATTAATCTATGCTTAACCCGGTATTATTTCCGTTATCTAAAGCCGTACCTTTAACGTATAGAAAGACTTATTAACTT
Source organism: Ophiocordyceps sinensis (assembly GCA_012934285.1). Taxonomy (NCBI): domain Eukaryota; kingdom Fungi; phylum Ascomycota; class Sordariomycetes; order Hypocreales; family Ophiocordycipitaceae; genus Ophiocordyceps; species Ophiocordyceps sinensis. Next base: position 9,973,712 of record JAAVMX010000001.1, on the reverse strand, counting down.
AGATATGCTTTAGGAGGTCGATAACTATAGCGCTGCGGTAGACCTTAAGAATAGGATAAGGACCGTCCTATTTATCGGCCTATTTTTTCTTTAAGCGATTAATAGTTATATTCTTTAATAAAACTATAACTATATTACTAAGTCGGAAGAGGAAGCCTTCGTCTTGCTTTATATTAGCATTATCCTTATACTTCTATTATAAGGCTTATGCGAGAGCTTAAAGCTAAATAAAGATATAGTTAAAACGACTAGCTATTGCGTCTACGTAAAGGAATTCCTTCTTTACCTTTAATAAGAGCGTCGGGGGTTAGGGGCCTATAGGTTCGATGCTAAGACGAGGATTAAAGCCGTAGTTAGCGAAGAATAGAGAAATACCGGTTATTTCGTTTACTTAATTATTCGTTGCGAATTCCGCGAGCGGGAGCTAGTCGACCTAGTTATCTTAGGTAAAGCTAATATAGGCTCGAATATATTTATTTATTATAGCGTTAACGATTTCGGTTTAACCGTTAGTCTTCGGATGCTATACTAAGCTTAGTTTTAACGTTATTCTTAAACGAGTGCTAAGCTATCGCTAAAAATTAGAGATAAACTAAGTGCTTTAGTTAAAGATAATAGTATTAAGTGCTTTATATAAGCGATAGACTACGTAGATAAAGGAGTTAATTAGTTCTTCTATAGAAAGGCCGGTGATAGGGACGAAATATCTTATCCTCGTAAGCCTATTAACTATCGTAAGTATATTCTTATAAGTCTTCCTATTTTAGGTATACTTAGGGAGTATTATAATATAATTAATTAATATATCGGCCTATAGTTAGACCGGTAGAGCGAAGGGTTTTAGGAATCTAAGGGGAGACGAGCGGGGGGTCTTAGTCCGAAGATAGAGAGCATAGTCTTTAATAAACGTAGCGGCGAAGTAAGAAATCCTCGGCTATTAGTATATTCGGTTTAATAGATTAAGGGTTTTTACCCTCCTTAGGTATCCTATTAGGCTACTGCTATAGGATCGATAAACGACTTTAAGGCGGAGATCTAGAGTATTAGGAATAAAAAGCCGGTCGCGGAAAAAAATACGTTTGTTAATTAACTAATAATTAGATATATTATAACGCAAGAGCTTTCGGATATACTTTAGCTAGCGTCGGGCGTATAGATCCTAGAGTATCGCTACTATATCCTAGGCAAGATTATCTTATTAATATGCTTTATAGATAAGCGTATTAAGTAATTTACTAACTACGTTTAGTCTAAGGGCGGCGATTATATTAAGGTCCCCCTTTAAGGCATAGGAATCGGTTAAGAGTTCTTTTAAGATAGGTAGGTCGACTTTCTCTTTAAGGATAACTACCTAATTTCGATAAGAGGAGTCTATCGTCGTCTATAGTAGCTAGTCTATCGCCGGGGAGCTTGCTAAAAGCGTCGGGGAGAATTACCTTATTACCTAAGCGGTATATAATTATAAAGTTAAACTAGGAAAGGAACTCAGCCTAGCGCACTTATCGTTAGTTAAGTTGCTTTATAGATATAAACGTCTAAAGATTCTTATAGTCTATAATAACGTCGAACGCCTTAGTAATCCCTTAGAGTTCTAAGCGCTATTCCTTAAGCGCTTTAATAATTGCTAATAGCTCTTTATTATAGATCTCGTAGTTATACTTAAGGGCAGTATGCTTTAACGAAAAAAAAACGCAATAAGGTAAAGATATCCGTCGTCTCCGGTCTATAAAAAGACTCCCCTTAAGGCCTAATTTAAGGCGTTAGTTTTAATAACTATTTTCTTCGAGTAGTTAAAATAGGCTAGGACTAGGGTAGTAGTAAAAGTAAGTTTAAGGGCTTTAAACGCGGCAGCTTATTCGGGTCCTTAAGACTAACGGGAATCCTTTCGAAGTAGCGTAGTTATCGGGGAGATAATACTAGAGTATCCTTTAATAAAACGACGGTAGAAGTTTATAAACCTAAGAAACTGCTAGAGTTCTTTTACTAAAGTCGGGGTATTCTAAGCCGTAATTATACGTACTTTCTTAAGGTCTATGCTTATGCTAGATATCGAAATAATTAATCTAAGGTACTTAGTCTTCGTTATATAAAACTCTAACTTCCTAATATCGATTTAAAGCCCTACGTTGCTTAAGCATTAAATAACTATTCGCACGTAGTTCTCGTATTCCGCCTTAGTCTTTAAAAAGACTAGTACGTTATTAAGATATACTATATAAAAGTCATTAAGGGCATTATAAAGCACGTGATTAATATAGTTCTAAAAGGTCGACGGTGCGTTATAAAGGCCGAAGGGGGGAACTAGCATCTCGAATAGTCCGAAGCGTATAATAAAGGCTATAAGCTACTTATAACCCTCGGCGATTTAAATACGGTTAAATATAGTAATTACGTCTAATTTCGTATAAAACTTAGCGTCGTAGAGAGAATCTAGTATTTCGCAGATTAAAGGTAGGGGGTATCGATTCTTAACTATAACTTAATTTAAACTTCGGTAGTTATAATAGATATAGATACTACCGCTTAGTTTATAAGCGAGGACTAATAATACCGCGGCTAAAGAAAAAGACTCTTAAATAAAGCCTTTATTAAGTATATCGTTAATCTACTTCTTAATATAGTAGAGTTCTATAGGTAATATAGGCCGATTTCTATAGTATAGAGCTTATTTACTAAGTGTAAGTTCGATCTTATAATCCTAAGGGCGGTATAAGGGGAGCTCGTTTATATTCTTTTAAAGGAAATAAGGAAACTTATCCTAGAACTCTTTTAGGAGTTTCTTTAGGATATCTGCTTTTATAACTTCCGGTTTTACTTAGAGGAATTTTTCTACGTCGGCCTCGTCGACCTTCTAAAATAAAGATTCGGAATTAGCTATATCCCGGAGGTTTATCTAAAGGAAATTATAAAAACGTTTAAGGAAGGCGGCCCGGGCTACCTCTATTATATAGTCCTTAGTAATAACGCGTTAGAAAGAGGTTTTAAATAGTTCCGGGACCTTAACTAAGCTTACTAAGAGTTCGTTAAGGAGTTATAGATTTTCTCCCTCCTTAACTAGCTTAGCTAATTTAGATATACTAATTCGTATCGCTTAGATACTATCCTATTTATAGAATTAAATAAAGTTAACTACTTATACGCAGCGGATATCGTTTATATCTAAAGGCATTTAATCTTCCTATCGTATACGCCGGTAGGGGCGTCTTATTTAGCCTTATTAGGCGGGAACGTAGCGACGGCCGGCGGTAAGGCGAATAAGGAGTAGGCGAGCTACTAAAGTAGTCTATAGCGGAGTAGCTTTAAAGGCTTAAGTCTTAAGGGAGTCCGGAGGGCTAATCGGGGATATTAAGCGGGTAGTTTCCTAAGCGAATAGCTATATCCTATATAAGGGATATTAAATCGGTTAGCTAAGGTTTAAGGGGTACGATATCTACTTATGTAGATATTCTTTAGTAGACGAGTCTATAGATATATAACTTCCCGGTAGGATAGTCTAGTCTTTTAGGATATTAGTCTCTTCCTACCGAAAGGGAATTTCCGGCATGTCTTTTATTATTATAAGGACCTTTTATTTTAGAGTAAACGTTAGAGTTATCTAAATCTCTACGACGTTAGAAAAATATACTTTCCGACGTAACTAATGCCTTTTAAACGCGGGAGTAATAAGAGTCCTAGGAGCTATCCTATCCTCGGCTATTACGCTTAAAGGCAGGCAGTATCTTATATAGTAATCGGAATCGAAGCGGACTTAAAGAGATTTCTAAAGTATAGTTAATTTATATTCCTAAAGCTAAGGGATACCTAAGATAATTAGGGTAAAAGGTAATAGATTCGTAATAAAGAAGAGCATAAGTTCTATATGCTTACTAATAGTTATTTAGGCTATAAAGTAGTCCGTTATCTATATTATAGGTATACTATCGGCTAGTCGAAGCGGTCGAGGTTTAAGGAGCTTTTTCATAGTAACGTTATATTTCCGTACGATAGCGTAAAGATCGGCGAACGCTACGGCAATATAGCTAAAATCTATAAGGGATAACGTATTAATATAGTAAAGGGACTAAAGGTTACGTATAAAGGAGAGACGAGTATAGAGAAAGATTAACTTTTTATTACTATTCGACGAACTAATCTAAAGATCCGTTCTATCTAAAAGCAACAACTTAATCCTCTTATCCTCCCCTATATATAACCCTTAAGAGCGACTTATTTTAGGGGTATATCTTTTAGCAGTAGCCTTAACGCCGGCCGCTCGCTTTATAAATCTATATCCTCTTCCCTAAGGATACGGCCTTATTTATAGTCGGCCGTACGGACGAGCTAGCCTTAGCTATACCCGCCGCCGCGAGCGCTTTAAGATCTTCGGCCGAAGCCGGGGGAAGGGGCGCCCTAGCCTTAAAACTAAGGACTACCTTAACGTAAGGGCATTAGAAGCGGATTCGCTATCTTAGCCGGGTCGTAAGCCTCCTTCTAGTGTCTAAGCTCTCCGTAGGCTATATAGAGTTTATTATCGATCCTAAATTATCGTTTAATATCGGAAAGCCGGTTAAGGTCTATAGGGTTATTATATAAGGGTTAGGCTAAGGCGGTCGGGGCAAAGGCAGGTATAGTATAAGTATCGGCGGGAACTATAAACAGGGGGCGGCCTTCTTTTTAAGCTTTTAACGATAAGTATAGTTAGCGAGATTCTTCGTTAAGATATCTATCTACGTTAACTACTTCTCGTAGTCGGTATTAGGGATTTTAGTCTATATATTCTTAACGAGATCGCTTATATCCTTTAATATAAACTTCCGGAGGAGGTCGACTTACTATTCCTTTATCTTCCTTACCTTACGTATATAGGCGTCGAGGTCTACCTTCTAGATCTAATAGTTCTTATCGCCTTAGGGAAAATTATCGAGGATATTCTTAGCGGCTTACGTTAAGTCTAAAACCTTATACTACTAGCCTAAAGCTATAAGTAGCGACGTTATAGTAGGCTATTCCTACTTCTCTCTCTTAGATAGGTTAGCTATAATAGTAGCTATCCTATCTTTAATAAAGTCGTAGGCCTATTTACTAAGCCTATCGCTAATATAAAGGAGGTAAGTGCTATTTAACTCGAACTATATACTATCGCGGAGGAAGATACCCTATATCTTAAGTTCTTAGGCCTTATACTTACGTTAACGGTCGGAGGTAGACCTTTTTCTAGTAAAGATCGGAGGGTCTACCGTCTTTCGTTTTCCGGACGACTATACTAAAGTTATCGTTTAAGACTATAATATCTTTATAGTTAAGATCGTAAGGTCTTTAGCCTCGAGAAGTTACTCCCTTATAGCTAGGAGCTAATCCTTTATAGCTAGGAGCTAATCTTATATAGTTATACGTTCTTTTAACCTAGTATTTCGGTTAACCTAAGAGGCCTCCGCTATGCGAAGGGAGCGAAGACTCTCCTTAATATATATAAGAATATATTAGGTATCCGGGCTCTAAAGGTTTTCCTAGGTCTCTTACGCATTAGCGACCGGGACTACGTTATCGAACCTTTTAATCGCTTAGGCGATCTAAGGAAATTTACTAATAAACTCCTTAGCAAAGGCCTTTAGACCGTCGCCTATAGCGTTAAAGGCTATAGGTGTATTTACTATAAGGAGGAAGGAGGAGTGTTTAATCTAAGGTGTTTATTAAGGATTATAAAATAATTTCTATAGGCTATATAGGTTTCTATAGGCTAGGGAAAAATTCTTAAGGGCTTAAGGGCTTAGGGGAATAATTTCTTAGGGGTTGCGCTTAGGTCGCGACGACTAAGGGGATAAGGTAATAGAGCTACTAAGACTATATTTATAAAGCTAGGGATCGCGACGGGGCGTAATAGGAGATAGAATAAACTATTATAGCACTAAGTAATAGCTAGATAACCTTATTGTTCTATAAAGAGGAGAAGAACTATAGAGGCTAAGGGCTCGTTTATATATAGGACTATATATTACGTAGTATGTTACTATATACTATGTCATATAATGTGGTACTATAATAGGGCATTAGGGAGACGAGCGAAGTAACGAGCAACGAGAACAACGAGAATACACGAAGGAGCGGCTAAGCAGAGGGCTAGAGGGGTAGTCGAGCAGAGGGCTAGAGGGGGCAATAGGCAGGGGAATCCCTCGAGAGCTTTTCTTCTACTAGGCTCGCGAGGCTAACGGTACGGAAGCTCGCGAGGCTAGCTAGCCACGCGCAACGAGGGGTGCGTTGCTAAACCTCGGAAGAACAACGTGTGAAGACGAGGGCGTCTGCCGGGACGAAGGCGACTGCCGGAACGAAAGAGCTTGTCGGGCAACTAGCAGGGAGGAAGCTTAAGCGGGCTTCTAGTAGTGGTTTCCTACGTTATAGTCCCGTAAGAGGGTATGCCGGATAGTCTAGGGCCGGGCGGAAGAGTGTCCTTTGTTTCGAGGGGGAGAGTGCCGTCTATTGCGTTAGGGGTTGTCCTATTAAGCAACGGGCTAAGAGGAAGCTTATATACGCTTCCGGTAGTAGCATCCTTTAGCGAGGTAACGGAAGAGTGCGCCTTAGGAGTCGAAGTAGGATTTACAGTGCTAGCAATTAGCCTGCTTTAGTAGATGCCTTTAGGGCAGGGGGGTCTGCTATAGTATATGCCGGGCTTAAGGCATAACGGTCTAGAAGGAAGTCTACACGCGTTTTATATAGTGATATCCTTCGCCGAGGTAGCGAAAGAGTGCGCTACGAGACTTAAAGGGTGATTAGCAGCGGCGGCATTAGCTTAGCTTTAGGATATACCGTAGAGCGTGCTATTAGGGAAGCTGCTATAGGACCTATAGCTTCGTAGGTTGCGAGCAGCTTAGCGAGCTACTGCGAGAGCTAATAGAAGAGCAGCTTAATGAGCTGCTAGGGGAGTCGCTATAGCAGTAGTCCGAAGAGCTACTACGAGAGCTTAGAGCGGGCGAATAGGAGAGACGGCTTAGAACGGGGAGTCGGCTTCGAAGAGGGAGCCGGCTTAGAATAGGGAGCCGGCTTAAAGCAAGGGGCCGGCTTAGAGCAACGGGAATAACTAGCGGACTTTTGTTTAAAGGCGAAGTCGTAGTTGTTGTTGTTGCTGTAGGGCCGGCACCGGGGCTATGCCTGTAGAAGCTAAGGGCAGCCACGGGGTCTTCCCCGTAGGAAACTAAGTTATGCCGGCGGGAGTTAGGGGTCTCTCCGGGGTCGTGCCGGCTTAGGGGTAACGATAAGGGTGCCGGCGAGGTTAAGGACGAGGCTAAGGTTAAATCAACTAGCGGACTTTAGATAGTCGGCGGAACGGTCGGCGGAGCAGTTGTCGGGACGGGCGTGTTTATAATAACGGGCGCAAGCGTGGGAGCTTTATACGGCGGCAAGCCGAGCTAGGATTGCAGCTTATTCCTTTCTGCGTAGGCCTCCGTTTTAATGTCGAAGTCTATCTCGAGGAATTCTTCTTTAGGCTATAGTAGGGGCCGGTTAGCGGCCTATAGCACTACGAATTAAGGTCCGATCGGTTCGTCCTTTCGTCCTATATAAAGCCCACGCCTCCGTACGAACGTTCGCAATGCCCTCCTATAGTCCCGTTAGACCTTATCCTAGGTGGCTTCGGTCTAGTCTCTAAAGTCGTCCTTAAAATCCCGAAGCAAGTAGTATCCGTTAATATTTCTTACTCTTACGCATAGTATATACAATACGACGTATATAGTTACTGCCACTTAGCTTTATTCGTTAAGGTCGACGTTATTAACGAGGTTAAGGTCGACCTAGTTATGCAATAACTCGTAGATACCGATGCTATTTAACTATTTAGTGTATTGCGGGTCTATAGGGGTTGTTAGAGCAGCTCGTAGGGTGACGGGGTTGTCTGCCGTTAGGGTGGTTGCCGCGTAGGTGTCTGCCGCGTAGGTGTTTGCCGCTATAGTAGTTGCCGCTAGGGCGGCGGCGGCGGCGGCGGCGGGAGCAGAAGTCGGGTTCGTCGGTGTTATCGTAGATGACTAGGGTTTGACTAGGGATCGCGAGGGTCTTCGCGATGTATGTTGAAACAAGCAGCGGGTCGCCGATTAGGTCGCTGTAGTCTGCGAAAGCAGCGACGTTAAAGGGGTCCCGTAATGCTTATTCTTCGGGGCAACGGTTGTCGATTAGGTTGCTATAGTCTACGAAAGCAGCAACGTAAAGGGGTTCTATAATACTTGCCGGGAGCGGACAGCGGGCTCGTCGCGTTATAGACGCACTATCGATTAAGGTCGCTATAGTCTATAAAAGCAGTAACGTTAATTAATAGCTTAGAAGGTATCTTAACTAGTGATCTAGTATAGAGATGCCTTATTCTTAGCACGAAGGATCCTCGTTCCGACGTAAGCGGGACGGTACTACTAAAGGCAACGGTCCTACATCGTGACGAGAGTCCTTGCCTCTTTAACCTTGCCAATCTATAATTAATCGTTTAATCACTAATTAGTGTTAGTTAGTCAAACAAACAAAGGGGTTATAAACTAGCTAGATTCTAGTCTATAATAGGTTATCTAGTTAAGGCGAAGAGGAGAGGAAAGGGGGCCCCTTTATGCGTCCTAACCGAGCCCGTACTAGGCTCTAAAGGGAGCCTAGTTAAGGCACGTAACGCTCCCGATAACGCTGTCATCGGGGCCTTAATAAGGGTTATAACTTATAACCCTTTTCTCCCTTATATAACTAGATTAGTCCGATAGTATCGCGATTATAACATCCGTCGCTAAGTTTATTGCCCTCTACGAAGCGTCTATCGATTTTTAAGGAAACGAGATCCTATTATACTTTTAAAACTACTTCTAAGGATAGATAGCGAATACATAGGGTCTAACACACGCGAACTATAAACGAGCGCTAAAAGTTCTAATAAGGAAAAGAGGAATATACACCGGTCGTAGCAATATATCCTATATAACAATCTTTATAATGTTATAAGCACTTAAGAAACTATTAGAATAGCCTACGGAAGACATAATAGCATAGAAATTTAACGATAGCACGGAGGAATATACTAAGAAAATAGAGATAAAAAATACGATATATCCTTCCACGCTTATTACCGCTAGAATAGCCTCCTTTTAACTATTAGAAGCAGTTCTAATAGAAAAAGCAGCATCTATAGCAAACGTTCTAGAGATAATATAGACGTCTAATATACTTCTAATAGTTCTATAATTCGATTCTAAAGAGACTATTCTATTTAAGCAACAACCGACACTTCTATATAAACAATAGCTATTTAACACTAATATTCCCGGTATAACTATTTACCTAATATCACACCGATTTAATCGTCTAGATCTCTTTATAAATCCTACGGACTAAGGTTCTACGGCTATTGCTAAGTAGCTAAATAACTCCAACCTTATTCTATTAAAGGCATATATAAAACTTCCTTTAGATAATATTCTAAATGCTATCGCTAATATAGATGTCTAATAACGCTTTATTAAGCTTTAGATAAAAGATAAGAACTATACCGGAGAACTATATAACTTACTTAACGATAAACTTTAGGTTTTTATAAACTTATGCTATAACCTATAAATTAAACTAAGTTAATTCTATATTTTATTTCCTAAGATCCTCGTAGGACGTACGTAAACCTATTATATTTAATATATTAACTAAATAGCGATATTTAGAAAGGTATACGATATAATTAAGAGACATTTTAATATAGAAGTTAATTATATACATTATTATATAGACTAGATAACGATAACCTTCTATAAGTTGCGAGGAGAACACCTAGCTAAACTATTGCATAAAATCCTTTAGGCTTTATTCGATAAATTATAACTTTGCTAATAGGCACTTAGTAAAGACTTTATAAGCGATCTTCCCTTACGAACTATACTTATTAATGTATATAGAGGCGTTCTTAAACTAGAGTACGCTCTATTTAAACCCTTAACTAATGCCGAAGCACTTTTTGCCGACCTAAGATCCTTATTGCAAATACACCTATCTCGCGGTTTATCTAATTAATTTATTTAAGAACATTAGTCTAATAACTAAGATACTAAAGAGGATAACTACGAACCGTATAACTAGACATTCTATACGGATCGGAGATATAACAATAATAACCGCGGAAGATATAGATACTAAGGACGAGGAGGACGAAACTATAGCCGATTATTTAATCGTAGAGGATTCCGCGGAGGATTCCGTAGCGGATACTCCCTATTAGCTGCTATATTATAAGCAGGCTCTTAAGCCCGGAGCAGCTATAAAGGCAACTATAGCAATCGTCTATAGACTAAGAAGTGTTTTATATACGGAAAATAAGGATGCTAGTTAACTAAGCATATACCTAAGGAACGATAGAAATCGAAGGACTAGTATATCGCATAATACTACTTTACGAATATCCTAATAATAGGTTTTATAACCTACGTAATATAATATAAAGGTTATAAGATAGACGATATAGTAGAAGACTTTAATAATAAATCTTGCCTAAGAGACGACGATAACTTTATAGGATAATAGTAAGCTAGTTAAATAATTTACCAATAAGCTTTTATATATCTGCTTACTAAAGAAGACCTATATAGTAAACAAAAAGCTATTACTATATCTAACTAGTTTATTATTAATAAAAGATACTCTAAGACACGCTTTTAAGGCATTATAGTTAATATAGGTATAGCAAAAGTGTTTATAGTAGGATTTAACTAATATATTGCCCTATAGAAAGAAGACCCTTCTATTACTATCGATAAGTTAACGGTAGGATAAGCTTCTATTAAGTTTAGTAGTAGAGATGCTATTAACTCACTTAGTTCTATTGCCTTTAAAACACTGATTAAAAGGATAACTTTTTACGTTTTAAAGACGCCTATACCTTTCTTATTCTCTTTAGCCGATATAGACCGATTAGGTATATACTTTAATAATATAATAGATATAATTATTAGTCGAGGCGTAGTTCCTATAATACGAAAATAGGGATATTTATAGTTCTTTCTTTCTAAAGATAAGGAATTAATTAAGAGTATTGCTATTTGCATAGTAACAAATTGCTATTTGGATAGTAAACCACGATTATCTCCACTTTTCCGGCGCGCACCCCGCGCGCCTATGTCCCGCTACTAAAATTGAGTGTAGGTACATGGCAATTGAGAGAGCCGCGCAAATCGTGCGAAGAACGCGAAGAACACTAAGCCCCCCCGACACGCAGCAGAGGGCACGCAGCAGAGGGCACGCAGCAGAGCCGGGCACGAAGCATACATCAAGGAGCCGCACACACAGCAGAGGGCACGCAGCAGGGCACGCAGTAGGGCACGCAGCAGAAGGCACGCAGTAGGGCACGACGCATACATTAAGGAGCCGCACACACAGCAGAGGGCACGCAGCAGAGCACGCAGCAAGGCACGCAGCAAGGCACGCAGCAGAGCACGCAGCAAGGCACGCAGCAAGGCACGCAGCAGAGCACGCAGCAGAGGGCACGCAGCAGAGGGCACGCAGCAGAGCCGGGCACGAAGCATACATCAAGGAGCCGCACACACAGCAGAGGGCACGCAGCAGGGCACGCAGCAGAGCACGCAGCAGGGCAAGCAGAGCACGAAGCATACATCAAGGAGCCGCACACACAGTAGAGGGCACGCAGCAGGGCACGCAGCAGGGCACGCAGCCGGGCAAGCAGAGCACGAAGCATACATCAAGGAGCCGCACATACAGCAGAGGGCACGCAGCAGAGGGCACGAAGCATACATCAAAGAGCCGCACACACAGCAGAAGGCACGCAGCAGGGCACGCAGCAGGGCACGAAGCATACATCAAAGAGCCGCACATACAGCAGAGGGCACGCAGTAGAGGGCACGCAGCAGAGGGGACGCAGCCGGGAGCCGGGCACGAAGCATACATCAAGGAGCCGCACACACAGCAGAGGGCACGCAGTAGGGCACGCAGTAGGGCACGCAGCCGGGCAAGCAGAGCACGAAGCATACATCAAGGAGCCGCACATACAGCAGAGGGCACGCAGCAGAGGGCACGAAGCATACATCAAAGAGCCGCACACACAGCAGAAGGCACGCAGCAGGGCACGCAGCAGGGCACGAAGCATACATCAAAGAGCCGCACATACAGCAGAGGGCACGCAGTAGAGGGCACGCAGCAGAGGGGACGCAGCCGGGAGCCGGGCACGAAGCATACATCAAGGAGCCGCACACACAGCAGAGGGCACGCAGTAGGGCACGCAGTAGGGCACGCAGCCGGGCAAGCAGAGCACGAAGCATACATCAAGGAGCCGCACATACAGCAGAGGGCACGCAGCAGAGGGCACGAAGCATACATCAAAGAGCCGCACACACAGCAGAAGGCACGCAGCAGGGCACGCAGCAGGGCACGAAGCATACATCAAAGAGCCGCACATACAGCAGAGGGCACGCAGCAGAGGGCACGCAGCAGAGGGCACGCAGCAGAGGGCACGCAGCAGGGCATACAGCCGGGCACGAAGCATACATCAAGGAGCCGCACACACAGCAAAGGGCACGCAGCAGAGGGCACGCAGCAGGGCATATAGCAGAGGGCACGGAGCAGGGCGCGCGCGCGCTGCTATGGCTGTTGAATTAACTAACTAAATTGAGGCTATATACGATTTGCGCGGCCCTCTCAATTACTATGTACCTACACTCAATTTTGGTGGCGGGACATAGGCGCGCGGGGTGCGCGCCGAAAAAGTGGGTTTACTGTCTAAATAGCAATTTGTTACTATGCAAATAGCAATACTCTTAATTAACTTCCTTATAGAGGTTAAGATCCGAACGCTCTATCGTCGTTTTAGACATCCCGTAGTTATAAGACTATATTATCTACTACGTTAAGCAGGATATAATAATATATTAATCGGCAGACTTTAAACTATTTCTAAATTTTATCACTAATGTTAAATATACTCCTAAGCTTTAAGACGATTTAAATTTATACTATAAGATAATCGAGAATTTAACTATAAGATTATTATTAACGTTATATACCTCGGAAACCTATAACGACTAATACTATACGTAGGAGCTTTAGTAACTTTATTCTAAGGAGTAAGATTCCTTCTATTAATATCCGCTAAAGATACGTAAGAAGCACTACGTACGTTATAGATTAATATATATCTCGGTCTACTAAATATTATTAAGCACGACGTAAGAACTAATTTTGCTTTTATTAAATTCCGAAATAAAACTAAAGTTATAGGAATTACGTATAAGCAAGTTCTAGTTAAAGCCTATTAGTCTATCGGAAAGATTAAGAGATATTACAGACTACTTAAAACGAATATTTAGTATTCTTTAGGAGGAAATTAAAAACGTTATATTAGCTAAAGCTATCCTTTAAATAGTAGTTAAGGCAATTAATAATATAGCTAGTCTTAATAGTTTAGTTCCTATATTATTAGGTTTTAGTGCTTACCCTCGGATTATATAGGAAATACCCCCTTCTATAATAACGATATAAACAGCTATAGCTATATAAAAGGCTATAAAATTACTTCGTTAAATCTCTACTAAAAGACGAATTAAGGATACTATTTATAGCTAAAACGGACTATTAATAAAAGAGATTCTTAATCTTCTACTATAAAGTAAGGTCTATATCTAAAGAGAAAAGAACGGTTAGTAAGGTCTATTTAAAATCGCAGTAATTAAAGGCTATAATATAATAATTAATACTATTAATAGTATTAGTAGGTAATTCACTTAGATTAATCTAAATAAAGGGGGTTGTATTAGTTATAGTTGTATCTCATCTAGCTAGAGAAGGGGGAATAAGGGGGCCCCTTTATACCCGTCTATAGGGGTCCCTCTATAGAGCCTGCTATGCCTTAACAATGCATTATTAAGGCCTACGCTAGGGCTTACTGCTTTAGTTATAACAATGCCCTTAGTTAATAACGAGGTTATTAACTATATAGGTTACGTAGCGTTATGCGCCGCGTGGTTATAACCCTTATTGCCCCTTTCCTATGCATAGTCGGCAATATAGTTGCGACTCTATCCCTTAGTTATATAACTATATTCCTATACTAGCAGTCTTTCTTTCTAACTGCTAAGCAACCTTCCTAATCGTAAGGATAACGCGTATTAGACTAAAAGGGGTCTAATAAATATAATATATAAGTATAAATAAAAGAGAGTCCTAAAAGGGGAACTTAGGGGCGTAGAACATATGCCTCTATCCGAATAGTTAAGCTATTATTGTCTACGAAGCGTTCGAGGGCTCGGTTCGGTAATGCCTTTGTTATAGCATCGGCCGGGTTATTATCGCCGTTAATCTAACGGATCTCTATAATCTCTCGTTGCTTATATAACTATCGAAGAGATATAATATTAATTATTAATCTCTTCTCCTTAGTTATCTTAAGCTTTACGAGGCATTCGTAAAGCGAATATAAATCTATATAGATAATTAATTAGATATTCGGTAGCTTAAGCCGGTCGGTGATAATCTTTAACGTAGTTACTAAGGCGATCCCGAGGTTAACGCCGTTAACTATGCCGTATATCTCGGAGGCTAGTATACTTCGGGTGACTCTCTTACACTTCGTCGAACTCTAGTAGATAATGTTTCTAATAACCTTAAACTAGTTATTAGACCTTTCGGTCTTATTAACTAGTGCAATAATAAAGCCTAGTTGCGATAATAGGTCTTTATTATTAGCAAACGACCTATCCGTAAACACTATTAGCTTCGCCTTTATAAGATTAATTAGTTTATATATTAAACCTTTGCTTTAGTAGTCTATTTGCTACTTAAGTCGCTTATTTAAGATTATGCAATCCTTATCATCCGGGTTCTATACTTATGCCGTAATAGAGATATCGAATACGGCTTTTAGTTAGCACACTAAGGCTATATAGGCTCTACGAGCACGTTGTTTTAGGTACTATTGTGTATAATCCGGAGCCTTAACATCGATTCGGTCGATTTAAGCAGCTTATCCTTTTTATTAGAGTAGGAGTATCTTATCCTATTGTAAGCTTACCTTTACGCCGTTGAAATCCGTAACGGAGCCTTAAGTTATTATAGTTTTCGGCTTCGCCCTAAATTATACCTCTCGGAGCTTTTCTTCTTTAGCGGCCGAAAAACTCATCGTTCTAAGCATAAGGGTATCGTCCGTTTGCATCCTAATAATACTAAAGTGTTCTAGTCCTATATTAGATATTAGAAGGCAAGAGTCGAAGGTCGATATCGCTATATTAAGGTCCTCGATATAGTGCTTCTAATACGTACTAAACTAGTAGACTCTTAATTCTGCGATGCTATATAAAGGCCTAATAACTTAGATAATCGTGTCGGGCGGATACTTCCCTTATAATTCGGCGGGGAAACGTATTAAGACCGTTCGAAAGAGCTCTATATTCGCCTAAGGATATGCCTAGGTAATATCTCGAAGGGATAACGTTATCCTATATCGCATAAGGCTAAGAGCAAGGGCTAAGATTAATCGTTAGCTAATGCGTTAGATTATTAGGGACTACGTTAGTAGGGAAGCCTTCTCCCTATTATTATAACCTTAGACTATAAGCCTTAATTTCTTATATAGCTTAGTGTCTCTTCCTTTAACCTCTCGAACTATACGGGAGCTAAAGATACGGTAGCCGCTATAAATAGCTTCGTTATACCGTTTAAAACTAAATACTCCTCGTGCTATAAGGTCATCGATCTCCGTGCTATCTAACGCTTCGAATAGTGCTCTTAGGGTCGTGATAGCGCCTTTAGATCGGAGCTTAACGGCTAGCTCGTAGGCTTCTTCCTCCTTTTTTATCGTAAAGGCCTCGTCCGCTTCTTCGTCGCTTAAATCGTCGAGATCTATATCGTTCTCGTTATCTTCTAGGTTATCCTCTACGTCTAGTCCTTCTATAATTAAATGCTTAGCCTTATTCTTCGATCCGGGCGGGCGTCCTCGCTTATAGGGTGCCGGAAGGTCCGGTCGGGCGGGTTCGTCCGGCTGCTCGGAATCTAGTGCCGGAAGGTCGTTAAGCATTTAATCACGATAATACGGTTATATTAGCGTAGATCTAAAAACCTAAGGTCTATTAACCGTATCGATCGTAATATCGTGCCCGTTAATAGCTGTAATTTTAAATAGTCCTTACTATCCTAACTTCTCCCTCTATACGCGGACTTTGCTTTAAAGAGGAAGGGTAAGTGTATTTACCGTATCTAGACCGTTGCGGCTATATAGCGCTGCTTAAACCTATCGTTTAGCCGTAAGCTGCTAAAGTACCTTTATCGCTTTCTATACTATAGTAGCTTGTTTAAAGGTTATTAGCGATAGCGGCGAATTAAGAGTTATCCTAAGATATGCCCTAAATATAAGCAACGTAGGCACTAGTCCGTTCGGTCTAGCAGTATCGTTAATAGCTTTAATAGCCGTCTAAAGGACTGCCTTAGGGGAGGTAAAGCCGCCTATTTCTACGAAGAGGATATTAAAAGCTTAGCGCAAAGGGGCATAATACCTCTTAACCTTACTAATAGACTAGTATGCCTTAATAAGAACTTATATATATATAATCCTTATAATACGGGCTTCGTTTCGGAATTCTACCGCCGCGAAGTTCGTGCCGGCATTATATTTAATAATGTTAGGGGGACTAAG
This sequence comes from Ophiocordyceps sinensis, assembly GCA_012934285.1. Taxonomy (NCBI): domain Eukaryota; kingdom Fungi; phylum Ascomycota; class Sordariomycetes; order Hypocreales; family Ophiocordycipitaceae; genus Ophiocordyceps; species Ophiocordyceps sinensis. The sequence continues at coordinate 9,957,103 of JAAVMX010000001.1, read as the reverse complement.
GTATATATTAATCTAAAGGGCTCGAAAAGTCTCTTATATATCCTTAGCTAATATAGAAGGAAGGAATCGAGCGCTTAAAAAGGCCGTCGATGCGTTAACAATATGCAATACCGGGCGTTATGCTAAATTCGGGACGTCTAAGTATATTATATTAACGATAACCTTATAATTAAAGTCTTAGTTATCTTTAAGGTTAAACTTAAACCGTTTTAAGGCAGGCGAATGCATTTAGCAATAGTGATATAGTTCCGAGATATTCTCTAGAGTACTAAAAGATATATCGCTGTAGCTTACTTGCTTTAATAGGTTATATAGCCTAGCTATAGCCGGATATCCGAATCGACGATATAGGGTCCTAATTTCCGTTTCTATAAGGAATACGGTCGATTGTTTACTCTTCCCGAGGAAGAACTAAGGGTGTCCCTATTTCCTAGCCACCGGGATGTTTGCCTTAGAGCCGGTGAGGGTATTCGTCGTATTATTAAAGAATACGCCTAGCCTATCTATATCCGCGAGATATAGTAGGAAAGGGGTCGAAGTTTCTAGTATATAAAATATAATCCTTCTAATCGGAGTAATAAGATTAATTAATCCTAGAGACCTTATAATAGTGCCGGCGCCGAACCTAATTAATTCCTAACCTATAGTTAATATGTCTAAATAGACGGAAGGGTTTTCTTATTAGAGGGCTATATACTATTCTTATCCGGCCGTTACGACCTTCGCCGCTTTTATATCGATTAGGATGCCTTAGAAATAGAGCTTCGAATAGCGGTTATCGATAAGGAACTAGTCGGCCGAAACTATTAGTTTTATGCCGTAGACGTCGTCTCCTATAATAAGGTAGTTAAAGGCCATTTAGCAAAGCATTTAACTAGCTTGCTATTGCTCCGGCTCGTTATCCTCGCTATACTCTTCCTCCTTATCGTCCTTATAACCTTTATAGCCTGCTAAATAAGCTATAATATCCGGGGAGACGCCGGTGTAAAGACAATATAAGAGATATTAGTCCTTAGCTTTCCGCCGTTCCTCTATAGAATGTTTCGTAGACTAATATCCCTCCTTTCTATACACGAAGCACTTCTTAGTCTAGGTCTTATTGCCGTATCCTTAGCCGTAGCCTCCTTTACCGCGAGGTCGATAGCCTTATCCGGATCCTCGCGAGCGAAATCCTCCGTTGCCTCTACTACGATTATTAGTATACCTACAGTCTATATAAAACTAACTATTAGGGTTCTCCGAATTGTATTTATAATTTATATCTATCCTATCGTTATTACGATATCGGTCTTAGATAAACTAGCGTAAGGCATTTCTCGCTTATCGTGCGAGGTACGTCGTAAGGGAAGCTCGGAGGTCGGCATAAAGCTCTTTAGCTTCCTTAGCCTGTTTAAAGAAGGCACCTTCGAGTTTTAAGACCCCTTAGCACGCTTTAGTAAGATTTACTATAAGCGGGGTTTCGCCTATAAACTTAGGTCCTAGAGCCCGTTAATAAAGCAATAGCTTATCGATTAGCAACTAAAGCACTTCCGGTAGGCCTTTCTTAGGGTTGCTAGCCCGAACTTAGTTAAACGTCGTGTTAGTCTAATCGGTATAGTACTAAGCCTAAGTCGCTTTAGTATCGAAATATCGTTTAATCTTATCGTATACGCCTCGGAAGGTAGTCGTTTAGGTAATATTCTCTATATAGAAGCGGTCGGCTCGTCCCTTTAAGATCTAGGGGAGGAGTGTATAGAAGAGCCTTAGCTTAATCTTAAGGTTGTAATATACGCTTATAAACTTACGGATAGTCTCGTTAAATAGGGCATATAGCTCGCCGGTATAGCTCTTCTCCTTATCTTATATCTTAACGAACTTAGTCTATACGTCGGGATCTAATAAGAGGTTTAGAACATCGGCCGGTAGGAGTGCTATATACTCCTTAATGTTATAATTAAATGCTTCGATAGCCTTCGGGGCGATTATTAAAGCAGATAGATCGAGCCTCGGTTTCGCCTTTAGGATATATAACGTTAGTTCCGGGAGAAATAGTAGTCGTAGCGCATAAATCCGATTTATACGATTAAATAGTAGGAACGCTAGTATATCTATCGTAGCTATGTTCGGGTCTTAGTCTAGTTCCGGGGTTAGATCCGTAGTCGCCGCTCGGGCCGGGCCGCTATATTAGAATTAGTGCGAAGTCGGAAAGACCGTTAACTAGTTCGTTATAGTCGAGAAGGGGTCCGGATTCGTTTATTCTTAGGCTGCTTAGTCTTATGTGTTTCTTATCTTTTCTTATTTACGGAAAGCCCTTATGCCTATCTTAAATTGTTCTTTTATAAACTCCTTCTTATTCTAAGGGAGTAGATCGTCCGATCGAAGCATAGCTATGTATAACCTAGTATACGATATGTTCTTAATTCCTATAGCAAGTCTACGTCTTTATATAAGAGCTTTAAGGGCTCTCTTATAGTCCGTAGAAACTAGGTTCTATATAGATTTATTCTATCCCTAAAAATACTCTTAGAATAAGTCGAAGAGCCGTTAGCCTTAGTAGTAGATAGATGCTTCGCTAACTATAATAAATCGGGCTATAAACGTCGTAACTTCGGCCTTGCTAAGGTCTTCCGATGTGATTTCCTCCGTATCCTAATATTATATATCTACGTCTCTACGAGCGGACGGGATAATACTAATATCCTTTGTCTATCGTTCGATCGGTTTAACCGGGTTATCGGTGGTTTTAGGAGGAGCCGATGTATTCGTAGCTAATAACGGTCCTGCTATTATTGCTTATTTCGAATTCGTTAATAAGGGTTATCGTAAGGGTCTCGTAATAGTCTTTACGAGAGATATCGAAGCGATTAGTCTCTATTCTAAGTGACGTTACTCTTCCTCCTTAATAGAAGCGAGACGGGATTAAATAGTTGTAGGGATTCGCGTTGTTATTCTACGTTATAGACGCACTGCCTATTAACGTTACTCTTCCTCCTTAATAGAAGCGAGACGGGATTAAAAGGAAGCTTAGAAGGGTCTATTTGCTAGTCGAGCTCGGTTTAAATAGTCTTATTATTAGCATAGATAGTCTTCTCTAAGTATACGCAATAGAACCCGAGGGTAAAGATGCGTAGGAGCCGCGTTCTTACAACTACTACCCCTTTTACACTTTCGAAGATTAAGATCTATCTCTTCTGCTTTACTGTTTTATAATTGAATCTGTTTAATCACTAATTAGTGTTAGTAGGTAATTCACTTAGATTAATCTAAACAAAGGGGGTTGCATTAGTTATAGTTATATCTAATCTAGCTAGAGAAGGGGGAATAAGGGGGCCCTTTTATACCCGTCTGTAGGGGTCCCTCTATAAAGCCTGCTGTGCCTTAATAATGCATTGTTAAGGCCTACGCTAGGGCTTACTGCTCTAGTTATAACGATGCCCTTAGTTAATAACGAGGTTATTGACTGTATGGGTTACGTAGCGTTATACGCCGCGTGGTTATAACCCCTATTGCCCCTTTCCTATATATAGTCGGCAATGTGGTTGCGACTCTATCCCTTAGTCACATAACTATATTCCTACAAATAGACTATAAGTATTTAGGTTAATATATATATAACTATACTTCTAAGACGAAAAATCGGTACTAATATTAGAAGAACTCTTAGCTATAAATTAAAATACACCGGAATATAATTCTTAAGATAATAAACTAATAGAAGAAAATAAAACTATATAAGAACCTCCTCGCATGCCTTAAAAACGTAGTCGCCTACCCGGCGCGAAAAATAAACCGACGAGTTAGTAGTTCCTAGCTAAGAAAGAGGTTAACGCATACGATCTTATACTTAAACTCCGTGCCGATAGCGTAGTTATAACACCCGGTAATCTATTCGAAGAATCTAATATAAAAGAGATTAACGACTTAGTTATTCGTAGTGTGTTTAGTTTCGAACAATATAACGAAGAAAAATATAGAGGGCATTAAATCTTCCGTTCTTAGATAGTTAGAGAAGTTAAAGGACGTAATACTAAACTATACGAAAAGTCGAGACTAATAATCTAAGGATATAGTAATATTAAGAAGATATCTATACTTATATAGTCGCTAATAATCTAGCGAGTTAGTTAACGTTTAATTATAGCAATTATAGCCGGAATGCTTAAAGAATACGGAATGATATTATCTCTACGAGATATTACCTAAGCATATCCCTAGGCTAATATAGAGTTATCCCGAATAATCCTAATAGCTCTACCCGTTAAACTAGTAAAGAAGTATCCGGAAGGCATAATTATCTATATAATTAGACCTTAATATAGTATCGCGGAATCTAGACTACACTAGTTTAATATATACGATAGTTACTATATTAAAGAGCTTAATATAGCTTATTTAATATACGACGTATACTTGCTTATTTTAAACTATAGCCCTCCTATACCTTTTAGAATCGTCGGGATATAGATAGACGATACGTTAATGCTCGGGACTTAGAGTTTTTCGGACTACGACGAAAAAGAGCTTTAGAAAGTATAATTTAAAGCTAAACCGAAAACTCTAATAACTGCTAGACAATCTATAGACTTTAACAGCGCAAAATTAACCTTATAACACAATAGCTTTATAGAGGCAGAAGGTAGGAATCCGAAATAGTAATACTATTAACGGCACGTAGGTTAATAATGACTCGGCCTTTAGTCTCGCCTCGGGCTATACGCTAGACCACGAAGATAGGCGCTGCGAACGGCGTAGGCTCGTCGGCCTACTCTAGGCGACCCTGCTTATAAAGTAGGTTAAATATATCGTCGATGACCTTCCTATCGCGAAGCCCTTATAGGTAAGGCCTTTAAGCGACTCGTTTTTCGTGCTAATTGTCGATTAAAGGGACTATTAATTCCTTTCCGGGTTTTACGATAGCGGTGCCTATATCTCGCTAGAGCTAGGAGTATTTCCTAAGAAGCTTTTTACCGCGGCGTATAAAAGAGGGGCTATAGTCGAAAATATAAATACCCTCTTTAGTATATTTCTCTTAAAGCTCTAGTAGGCGCTAAATATATGTTTAGTATAGAACGCGGCTAGAGAGGGGATCCTCGATTCTATCCGCGGCGTCTATCTTAATAGCTATAGCAGCTGCCGTTACGTTAATAGCAGCTGCTATAAGGTTTTAGCGAACCTTAGACTACTTAGCGGGTCCTGCCGAAGAAGCTATAACGTAGGCGTAGATAGAGTCGGATAGGGAAAGCGTCGGAGAAGTGCTTAGAATAGGAGCTTCTACGGGTTAAGGCGGGGCGGGAGGCTATAGATACTTAAGGACCTCCTAAGTAAGCGGGAAAGTGCTTGCAACGTTAACCGATAAATTAATAAAAGAGGCAGCGGTAGCAATAGCGGTTCCTACGGAGGAGGATAGCATAATAGCGGCTCTAAGAGCGGGCGAGATTGCCGTAGCTAGTATTAGAGCCTTTATAGCTAATTTCTAAGATAGGGCGGTAAAATAGCTAGACTCCTAATACTCCTATATCTAGCTAAGCTTCTGCTTAGGCTTAATAATAAGGTTAACGTTCGTGCTATTAGTAATAAGAATAGCGGGAAGAGATTTAGCATCGACAATGCTATAAATAGCATTAGCGTAAAAGGCGAAGAAAGTATAAGCGCGGTCCTTAGGAAGTTCTTTCTAAGATATAGGGACTATAAGGGTAGTGCTAGGCGGTATAATAGTCTTTCGGACGGCTTAAATATAGCGAACAACTTTACGGGGCTATTTATAGATATCGAATAGGATTTTAAACCTATCGAGTACTCTAATGCGAATAACTTCCTTATTATAATTAAGGGATCCTTAGTATAGCTTAAGGAAGGCATTGCCGAGAAGTGCGCCGGCCTTTACCTTAGAGACCTAGGCGGAGTAAGTGAATTTAGCTATAGCTGCTTAAGCGGCCTAGCTAGCTATAGTGCTACGCGCGTAGAAGAAGAACGTGGCCTAGTCCTCGCAAAAGGAACGACCGTTAACTCCGTTAATAGTAACGGGAGGCTTCTTCTCGACGGTATAGTTAAGAGTCTAAAGAAGGTCGCGATTAATTATAGGCTTACTATAGCTAGAGTCGGGGCAAACTTAGACTTCCTGCCTACTAGGTTAAGTAGAGACCTTAATCCTTATATAGGAGTATAAGTGCGGCGGGAAATCCTAATCCTATTAAGGCTCCTCGGCTTTAGCTTTTAGGACCTAATCTAGTCGGGGTGCTATAGTAGGCGCTGCGTGAAAAATAAGCTCCTTAATAATAGGTGTAAGAAGAATAAGCTCCGAGGCGGCGGGGGCATTAGGCTTAATAACAATAGGATTTAAGACGTTCCCTACGGTAATAGGAGGGGATTTCTTATACCTAAGATAAAGGTAAGAGAAGAAGGCGTTGCGAGAAAGAAAAGAGGTCTTATAAACCTTATAGGTTAAAGGCTTAAACGCGCGCTCTTTACTACGGAGCTATTGCTTAGATATATAGTAGTTAGTATATATATACTCCTTAAGTACGGAGGCGAGGGCGAAGGTACGGTCGTAGGTGCTATATTTAAACTTACCGGCCGGTTCGGTAGGGTAGCGGGAGTTTATATAGCCTACGAAGTTAGCCTCCGAGGAGGCGTAAGAGGACGCGTTATCCTAAGAGTCGTTTAAGTATAGCTCGTTACTAGCTTCGTCGCCGCTAAGAGCAGTCTTCTTATCGCTTTAATATTTCGATTTAAAACGCACTTTCTTCTTATTATTATTACCCTTATATTTACCTCGGCGGTATTCCGTTCGGTTATCTCGTCGGTCGTCCTAGCGAAGGTAACGCTTATCGTAGCGTAGCGGGCGTAAGCTTAACTAATTACGGTTATTACTTAAGCTTTAACCTTTAGGGCTACGGTTGCGATTATAACCTTAGTCCCGATCCCGACGGTTATTTTAATAATAGTTATTGCCTCGGTTACCTTAACGATAGTTATTATAACGATTATCGCGACGATTGCGATTATAATTACCCTAACGGTAACTATTATTACGGCGACGGTTATCCTAACGATAGTTATTATCCCGATGGGAAAAGCTACCGCGGCGAGAACGGTCTTAGTCTCTAGAGATATATAGCTTAAGGGAGGCTATAATAAGGGGCTTTCGTTCCTTAATAATGCGAATCTATTTATCGATCGGGGTCTTCTTTATAGGAATAGGAAGAAGCGAGGAGATCTAAACGGCAATAAAAGGATAGATAGCTTTAATAATTTAGGTATCTTTGCCTATCTTAAGTTAGCGGGCGAGCGAAACCTTTCTCTAGATCTACTACGCGAGAGTAATAGAGCTAAAGGACTATATAGATATCGTATACCTTTCCCTATAAAGTTTCTTTAAGACATCGGCGTTAGGACGCTTAAAACGCTTAGTTAAGAACTTATAGAAGGTTCTAAGGGGGAGGGAACTAAGGATATTACGTTATTCCGCTATAAGCTTACTTATATACTATATAAAAGCTCCTTTTACTAAGAAGAAGAGGTAATATAAGTAAAAGGCAAATAGATCCTCGTCTTAGTAGATCCTTAGACGCTTTATAAAGAGATAGACGTCTATATAAATATTCTTTCTATCGCTAAGAGCGATAATGCCTAGGTTCTTCGGATTATACTTATTTAGGTTAAAATTACTAATATTATCCCGTTTAAGGCGTTTAATAACGGCCTCGTCGTTATAGGCCGAGGAGGAGGTATAACTCGCCTCGCGTTGCCTATAAGGATTCGGATAGGACTTTAGGGGACGGCGGATAAAGCTATTATTAGATCTAGATAAATTATTATTATTATTATCTAAGTCCTTCTATCGACGAGAGTAAAAGGCTTACGAATACTTAGATAACTTAGACTAAAGAGAGTAATATAGAACCTAGGGTTACTCCTTAAGGTAATACTGCTATCTAATAGAGCATTGCTTAGATAAGCGAAGTATTCCTTAAGGACAAAGAGGAGGCTAGTCCTCCGATTAACCGTTAGAAGGGTCTCCGTCGATTATTTACGGGTTAAAAAGCACGGCTTAAACTAGCCGATATACTAAAGATATCGTAGCATAGAGAGGAGTCTCCTTATCGGGAAGCTCGCCTATAAAACGAAGATACGCGCGAATTCCTTTTCGCTAAGTATCGGCGTGCTATAGATGCTTTTCCTTTACGGGCGGAAGATCTAAAATATTAAAGATAATCTCCGACTTAGAGGCTAAAGAGCCTAAGAGAATATAGGCTTACTTTATATATATTACGTCTATATTAGTAAAGGTCTTAATAACCCTTTCCGTAGGTAGTATCTTAATTAACTTAGAGTAGCGGATAGCCTATTTTAATAGGATATTATAGTCCTTATCCTCTATAGCTAGTATAGTAGACTGCTTGCGTAGTACCTCGGTTTCTAAGGATAAGCGAGGACGACGGCGGGCAGGAGGAGGAGGATCTTTATAATCACTCTTAGAGTCCCTAAAAGGGGCGGCACTATAGACACTTTCCGGCGGAGTATATTCTTATATCGGCAAGCGAGGGTAAGAGTCGTCGTCTAAGCGAGATATAGACGCTATAGCTTAACGGGCTTCTTCGTCCCTAGCTATAGTAATAATAGCTTAAATAAAACGAGGGAAGAAGGCGAAGAGGTCGATAGATAGAGAAGAGAAGGGATTACGAAGTAAGAAGAGTTATAGGAGAAGAGAAAAGTCTATAGTAGGAGGTATAGGGTATTTTAATTTTAGCGTAGGAACGGGTACGCGTAGGAAATCGAAAATATAGAGAGAAAAATTTTCCTTACGGCTAATTGCGTAGGGACTTAAGAATAGAGAACTAGGTAGCGGACCTTAGTTCTAATAATGCCTAGAAATGCGAGCCTCGTCGGATCGTAAGGCTTATATTAGAGGTTATACAGGCGTGCTAGCTAAGGTTATATAAGCTAGTTATACTACAGGTGTCGGGAGCCTTTAGGCGGCTTTTAACGAATAGTAAGAGCTTTAAGAAGCTCTTAGCGAACGTGTCGTAGTAGAGCGAAGCTCTAAAGACAGGAAGGGCGTTCCTAATAGTAGCTTTAAAGGCAGAAGGTGTAGAATTACTACTAATTTAATATACTAGGCACTAAGAATATATATATAAAGAAGGATGATTCTATTAGGTAGGCGTAAGCCCCGGGAGCTAGGAATAGCTCCCTGCTTATCTTATCTATGGCTGATTACATTAGCCCCGGCATATAGCATAGAGGATGCTTTATATACATTAACGACGAAAGAGTCTTTTCTTCCGCCGCCGCGACTACTACGTACTGCGATAAGAGAGTCTTTCTCTTTTCCTCTCGCCGCCGCGAAATATATGTTTGCTACGATAAGAGAGTCTTCCTCCCGCCGCGTAATATATATACCGTAACGACGAAAGAGTCTTCTTCTCTTCTCGCTCTTCCGCCGCCGCGAGCTATTAGCTTATAAGCTAATAGCTTATATCTTATCTTAGTATACGGACGAAGGGTCTCTACCGCTCGCCGCGAATAGCTTATATAGTCTTATTTATTTAATGCTATAGAGGGGTTAACTCCTTAATATAGGCTGATTTAATGCCACGGAGGGGTTTGCTCCTTAATATAGGCTTATTTATTGCTACGGAGGGGTTAACTCTTTAATATAGGCTTATTTAGCTTAGCTAGCTAACGAGGGAATTACCCTCTCGCCTCTATTAGTAGTAGTAGGATGTGTTTTTAGCTAGCTAACGAGGGAATTACCCTTTCGCCTCTGCTAGTAGTAGCAGGATGTGTTTTAGCTAGGGAATCACCCCTTTTTGCCTCTGCTAAAAGTAGTGTGTATTATTCTTTCTAGTGCCGCGAGGTAGTCTCTTACGGGCTTCTTTCGATATATTAGTGCCTCGAGTCTTACGGGCTTTTTTCGATATATTAATGCCGCGAGTCTTACGGGCTTTTTCGATGTATTAGTGCCGCGAGTCTTACGGGCTTTCTCGATGTACTAGTGCCGCGAGTCTTACGCGCTTTCTCGATGTATTAGTGCCGCGAGTCTTACGGGCTTTTTCAATATATTAGTGCCGTAAGTCTTACGGGCTTTATTCGATATAGTGCCGCGAGGATAGTTCTCGCGGGCTTTCTTTTGATATAGTGCCGCGAGGATAGTTCTCGCGGGCTTTTCTTTCGATGCGAGAGGAATCTAGTCCTCTTGCCGAGCATAATTAGCTAGGCTTTTCTCGCGGTTTAAAAGGGGCCTAATAGTTAAATAGTAGCTTCTCTTTAGTAGCTTTTAGCTAGAAGACTAAGACTCTTAATTATTAGATCTTCGATCTACGGCCTACTAAATAAGGATGCGAGAGATATAGGTTGCAGCGGCTATAATGCCGCTGAAAGCAGTATATTAATGATAATAATAATGATTCTTATTGTGCCCGAAAAGGGGCTGCCTTAAGACCTTATTTAAGGGGTCTCTTAGCCTAATTTCCCGTCTGTAATCCCGCACGTAATCCTATATATAACCCCTTTACCTACGGATCTAACAGATGATTAATAAAGGCTTAAAGGATAAGGATAAGGGTAAAGCAGCCTCGATTTCTAGGCAGAACTTTTGCTATTTTAACAACTATATATCCCTCCTTAATAATCTATTACTATTATTTGCTTAATCTACGCCTGCTTAGCCTCGCTTATAGTAAGTGAATTCTAATAGACCGGATTCGTAAGGTCTTTCTTTAACTAGGCTATAACTCTTATTATAAGCGGCATGCCTTAGGTTAAGGCAAGCCTTATATAGTCTTAGATAGCCTTTTCGAGATCCTCCGCGCTTTACGCCTTTATAGATATTGTATATTGCTTAGTATAAGACCTTTAGGCTATAAGGTTAAAAAGAAGATTTACGATTTCCTTTAACCGTTATTATTGCCTTTTTCCCTTCTTTGCTAATCCTTTTACCCTTAGGTTTAGCGATATCTTGCTTATAGTTAACTAAACCCTCGCTCTTCCCTTCGACCTCCCTTTAGTTACCGATATTAACGATAACGGCACTACTAAGCTATTAGAATTAGGCTAGGCCTAAGAGTAAGGTAGTGCTAGTAGGCGGCGTAGTATTTCCTTACGGAAATAATCGTTAGCTTTATCCTCTTTAGTAGCTTCGTTAGGAACCTAAGACCCCCCTTTATCGTTAGTTACTTATTCGTCGTCCTCTTACTATTATTGCCGAAGCTCCTTTACGGCCTCTTAAAGCTAACTTTCGGCATCTATAGTAGCCTTAAAACCGGCATTATTATTAACCTTAAGAATTATACAGCTAGCCGGTAGGTCGTTAACGAAGATCTTAGCCTATAAGTTAAAGGTAATATTATCGCTAATTATAAGGCCTTACTTAATAACCTAAGTCGCGAGTTTTAGGAACTTCTCCTTTAATATATTCTCGTTAGCTTTACTTATCTCGATCTTCCCGGTATTAGGGTTATATATAGCGCCTAATAGCTCCTCTACCTTACGGAATACCCGCTAGAATTAAAGGAGGTAGCAATACTTATTATTAAGCATCTTAAAGCTTTAGCGGCGGCGAGGGAATTCGGCCTTAAGCTTTAGCATAAAGGACTTAAATACTAGCTTTACGAAGACCGCCTTTACTTTATTAAAAAGCCTATTACGATAGGCCTTAAGCAATAACTTAAGGAACCTTAAGGTCTATAGCTTAGTCTAACGCTATATAGTAGGCTAATTAAGCTAAGTAGGCTTAATAGGCTAGCTTTCGGATAAAGGAGGTATCGCGAGAGCTATAAAGAGGGCTATAATTAATGCGATTAATACGATTAATACGATTTAAGCAATAAACGCGGTTACGGTTAATATAAGAACTACGAAATATATATAGCGGGGGCATAAGGCGGTAAACGAAATAGCCGATAAGGATATAAGATAGTATAAGAGGAGCCCCGCACTAAAATTAAGTAGAGCAAGTCTCTCGCCGCGTCTTATATTTTTTTTGTCAGGCGCCGCTCCGCGTCGTGGATCAGGGCCTAACTCTCTTATAGTCGCCCGTAAATTCCGCAGCTCCAATCGCTTGACCCTTGAACAACCAGTGGCCGCCCTGCTGCACCACCCCCTCCCTCCGAACCCTTCCGGCAGCTGGGAAACCACGAACTATCGTCGCCATGGTCGGATGGCCCCAAGCAGCAGCAGCATGAATCCGCCATCCATATCCACGTCCTTCAGCCGCAACCCCCATGTGGTTCGCCGTCCGTCCATCAGCTCTCGCCTATCCTTTGCCGTGTCCACGGCCGAGCGCGGCGAGGCTGATGCTGCCGCCGCCGAGGTGCCCATCGAAGAGGCCATAGCCGAGATTAAGCGGTACGAGGTAATGCCCTCGCCCGCCCCGACGCGCGCTACCTTGCTGACTCAAAGCAGGACTTTACCACCATCGGTACAGTCGTCTCCCTCCGTCATCGTCGTCGAGCCCCGGCCCCGGCCCCGGCCCCGGCGCCTGTTGACTAACGGGACTCATTGTCAGACTGGGTGCAGGATGCCGCGCGGGAGCAGGCCCGGCGCAAGGCGCGAAGGAAACAGGCGGCCGGCTTCTACGGCCGCGGCCAGTCAAGGTGGAGATATCGCCTCTGGCAGTCGTACGACGCCGCCCAGGGATGGATAGTCGTCACCATCATCGGCGTTGCCATTGGGCTCAACGCTGCCTTTCTCAACATCATCACCGAGTGGCTCTCAGACATCAAGCTAGGCCACTGCAGCACGGCCTTTTACCTCAACGAGAACTTTTGCTGCTGGGGCGAGGACAACGGTATGGACACGCACGCCCCAGTCGCGCCTTGTCGCTAACGGGCTGGCACTACAGGCTGCCCGCATTGGCATCGATGGACAGGCTTTGAGCCTCTCAACTACTTCATCTACATGGCCTTTGCTGTACGAGCCAACCACCCCCTCTCCCATCCCACACACGTGTTCAAACTGACGCGCTTGCATCTAGACCTTCTTCGCTTTCGTCTCCGCCACCCTCGTCAAGTCCTTTGCGCCATACGCCGCTGGCTCCGGCATCTCGGAGATCAAGTGCATCATTGCGGGCTTCGTCATGAAAGGCTTTCTCGGCCTCCGCACCTTGCTCATCAAATCCGTCTGTCTGCCCCTGGCCATCGCCTCGGGCCTGTCTGTCGGCAAAGAAGGGCCCAGCGTCCACTACGCCGTTTGCACCGGCAACGTCGTCTCGCGTCTCTTCGCCAAGTACCGGAGCAACGCCGCCAAGACGCGCGAGATCCTGAGTGCCTGCGCCGCCGCCGGCGTGGCCGTAGCCTTTGGCAGCCCCATCGGCGGCGTCCTTTTTTCTCTTGAGGAAATGTCAAACTACTTTCCCCTCAAGACCATGTGGCGTAGCTACTTTTGTGCCCTGGTCGCCACGGCGGTCCTGGCCGCCATGAATCCCTTCCGGACCGGGCAGCTCGTCATGTTCCAGGTCCGGTACGATCGGGACTGGCACTTCTTCGAGGTGCTCTTCTACATCATCATTGGCATCTTTGGCGGCCTCTATGGCGCCTTCGTCATCAAATGGAATCTGCGCGCGCAGTCCTTTCGGAAAAAGTATCTCACCAGGTACGCGGTGCTGGAGGCGACATTGCTGGCAGCGGGCACCGCCGTTGTTGCGTATCCCAACGCCTTTCTGCGCATCGACATGACAGAAAGCATGGAGATTCTCTTCCTCGAGTGCGAAGGCGCCGAGGACTATCACGGGCTTTGCGAGCCCGACAGGCAGTGGTGGAACATTATGTCGCTCGTCCTCGCGACGGTCCTGAGGCTCTTGCTCGTCATCATCTCGTACGGCTGCAAGGTCCCCGCAGGCATCTTTGTGCCGTCCATGGCTATCGGCGCCTCGTTTGGGCGTACCGTGGGCATCGTCGTCCAGGCCATTCACGACGCGAATCCCACCAGCATCTTCTTTGCCGCCTGCAAGCCAGACGAGCCCTGCATCACACCCGGCACCTACGCCTTCCTGGGCGCGGCAGCGGCCCTGAGCGGCATCATGCACATAACCGTGTCTGTCATTGTCATCATGTTTGAGCTCACCGGTGCGCTGACGTACATATTGCCCACCATGATTGTCGTCGGCGTCACGACGGCCGTTAGTAGCTGGTTCGGCAAGGGGGGCATCGCGGACCGCATGATCTGGTTCAGCGGCTTCCCCTTCCTGGACAACAAGGAAGAGCACAACTTTGGAGTGCCGGTGTCTCAAGTGATGAGGACGTCGGTGGTGTCGCTGTCCGTCAACGGCCTCACGCTTGGGGAGGTCGAGCAGCTGCTGTCCGTGTCCGACGACAAGTACCAGGGCTTCCCGATCGTCGAGGACACCAACTCCAAGGCCCTCGTCGGCTACATTGGCCGGACGGAGCTGCAGTACGGCATCGACCGAGTCCGTCGAGAGCGGCCCCTCAACCCCAGCGTCAAGTGTGCATTCTCGCCCCCCTCGGCTCTGAACCCCATCGCTTCCATAACGCCGACTGTGACCATCAGCACCGACTCGATGGCGTCCACGTCGCTCGACTTGGGCCGCTACGTCGACGCCACGCCCGTGACGGCTCACCCGAGACTGCCTCTGGAGACAGTCATGGAACTGTTTCGCAAGATAGGACCTCGCGTAATTCTCATCGAGTACCACGGCAGGCTCACGGGCCTGGTGACGGTCAAGGATTGCCTCAAGTACCAGTTCAAGGTGGAGGCGGCCGAGAGCCCGAAGGACGACCATCGCATCCGCGAGGGCCAGGAGCAGCTGTGGGCGGTGCTCCGCACGGCGGGCTACTGGGTGTCGGACCAGATCTCGCGCCTGTCGAGGGGTAAGATCCGGCTGGGCAGCCAGTTTGAGGAGGTGTCGCGGAGTCGAGGCAGGCCCATCCTGGATGGCGACGAGGACGTTGTCGACGAGGGCGTGGAGCTGGAGAGCAGGCGATAAGAGTCCGGAAACACGGGAAGCACCGGGTGCATCTGGAAGAGGGGCAATATATGCTGCGAAGGCGTCATGTGGAGCGGTCGTTCTGATTTTCTGTACGATTTTCTCGCCTGGGAAGCAGGCTTGGGATAGGCAAGGCAAACAAGGAGCAACGTGGTCTAGATAGGCAAAGCCCGGTGAGGCTCGCCAAGTGACGGAAGTTTTCGATATTGACGAAATCTAAACCCTATGTGACGGGGTCACTCGACAAATCTCCGAGATGGGGCGCGTCTTGGTCGACCGAGTTGGCGTACGCGTCATGGTCGAATGAGTTGGCGTAGGAAGTCTCGCCGCTCGGGCCGCCGCTCTGCAGCAGGGGCTTCCACTCGCCGGCCTCCGCAGCGCGCTCGGACGAGGCGACGGGGGCCGGGGCGCGACTCTGGCGCTCACGGCGGCCGGGATGCATGTCGTGGTCTGTAAGGGCGTCGTCATCGTCGTCGGCGGCGGCGGACTCGACCTTTGTGCCGATTACGACGTTGCCGGCGACGAGCAAGGCGGCGCCGGCCCACCACAGGGGCGGCAGGGCCTCCGAGAAGATGACGAAGCCCAGCAGGGCGGTGAGGACAAAGTTTGTGGACGTGTTCATGATGGACACTTGGGTGGTGGAGGTGCCCTTGGCGAGGGCCGTGGTGAAGAGCGTCCACATCTGGGGGCTGAAGTTTAGCGACGGTAGGTGAGGAGTGAAGGGGACTAGGGAACTGACGATGCCGTTGAAGACGAGGTTGAGAGCAAAGAAGATCTGGGGCGCTCAGGGCGGCAGGTCAGCCATGAGGGAGCACCGGGGGGTAGAAGAGAGCGGGAAGACAGACACCCCGGACTGTGAATTCGACGACGTTTTTGGCCGAGGGGGAGGAAATGGCGAAGAGAGCGACCAGGTTGTGGGCGAGGGTGGAGGTGAGCCCGGTCGTAGTGCTGGCATGGTGAGATTGCATCTTATTCAGCCGTGGACGACGACGACGTACAGCTTGGCAAAGGCGCCGTTGATGGCGGCACAGGCGCCGCTGGCCACGGCGAAGAAGATCCATTGAGACGGGATGCGCCGGGGGGAGCCGCCGTCGGCTCGGGGCTGGGCACCGTCGGCACGGGCACCGTCGGCACGGGCACCGCGCATGGTCGGGGCCGGGGCCGGGGCCGGGACGGGAACCGGGGCTGGGTCTGGGTCCGTCGTGTCGTCGGGGCCGGGCTCTGCTGCTGCTCCTCTTGTCGCGTCCGTTTTGCCGCCGCCGCCGCGCCGTTGACGGATCATGGGGTGTTCCGCGGGGATTATAACGAGGCTATCTACTTTGTTCAAGGTAGAGAAGAAGAGCGACGCCCGAGCGAGGGATATGGGAGCGAAAGGAGTTGTGTCCTCCCAACCTTTGCGTGCGTGCGGCGACGGGGACGCACGTGGATGTACGAAGTACATGTACTAGTTAGTACTTGCTTGCGTTCGTACGTGGCGGCCCGAGTGGGTCACACTGCTGCGACTGTAGGGTCACACTGTGTCAGATCCGCGGGAAAAGGGATAGATCACGTGCGGGATCACGGACGGGAAATTAGGCCAAGAGACCCCTTAAATAAGGTCTCGAGGCAGCCCCTTTTTGGGCACAACAAGCATCATCATCATCATCATCAATATACTGCTTTCAGCGGCATCACAGCCGCTGCAACACACATCTCTCGCATCCTCATTTGGTGGGCCGCAGATCGAAGATCTGACACACTGCTGCGAGCTGTCCGGCTAAAGCGACTGTATGTCTAACCAAATTTAGGCTAAGGCCGGAGGACGTAGGGCCGGGACGCGCGCCCCCCCCGGCCACACTAAATTTTACTAGCAACGCGTAGTCTAGCTATCGCGCCTTTACTATCGTAGCCTACTACCTAAAAAAACGTGCCCGCACGCATAAAGTAAAGCTCTCGCTAAAGCCTACTAGCCTACAGTAGGGTAACAAAAGTTACGATTAGCCCGATGTTTGTATACCTACCCTATACTTCTACGGGAACAATAAAAACTCTACTAAAACTTAGCGCGTTACTTAAAAACTCTATAAATTTTACTAAACCTATATAACATACTAAAGTCAATAAAGACATTTTACTTATAATTTATAACGCTATAGGTACTTTTATTTTTTTAAAAATAGAATATTTAAAAGCATTTAGTACTTACTTTCTTATTTTTACTTCCTCTATTAAAATAGAGCTTATTATAACTGATAAATTTACGAATAATTTATTTTAAGGTTCTTTAATATATGATATAGATATATAAAAATCTTCTTCTATTAGATATTCATATAGAATTATGAATCGATTTAAATATAAAGGGAATTACTTTTAGTACTTATTACTAAGTAAAAGCGAGTTTAACAACTTTTATAAGTAAAAGAGAGAATTAGTTATTATGTGCATAATAGTCGTATAAATATAATACGTAAATGCCTTTATTATAACGATAATACAATATATATATTATGCTAGTTAGAATTAATAAATAATTAATATAGAAATACGTTAAGTATATATTTTTTGCTAGAAGGAAGGTACTCTATATACTAATATATAGTTAAATATACGGAATCTCTACTACTAGACACTCTTTACTATAAATAGAAACAATAGCGTCGGTATATAGGAAACCCTTTTTTAAATATCAAAGCTTTTTCTTTAGATATAAAAGAAAGGTTTTAAAAAACTCTGAAAAATACTTAAATAGTGAAAGTAATTAACTATCGTATTTAATATAAAACGTAAAACCAAACATAGAGAATAGAAAAGATCGTATACTTATTATATATAATACAAGGTAGAATATACTATTTTTAGTTTACTAAAAACTAATTACTATAAGTGTAGGAATAGGGGATATCCGCATTGTTAAGGTGGTTGCGCACACGTGATCCGTAGGATTACGTGCACGCAATAAGGCTATATCTCTACGAGGCCTTCCCTTCTTCCTTAGCTAGATTATAGATTTAATAACAACAACTTAATAGATCCATCCGGCTAGTTACCGTTATTAGAGCCTTACTAATACTAATTAGTAAAGGCTTCTCCGCTAGTTTTACCTGCTAAGAGATTCCTTTATAGACAGTTAGGAAGAAGGGGCGAGATTTATAACCCTCGACGGTGTAAAATGCCCTCGCGCACACCTAGAGAGGATTATCTCGTGCTAAGAGCAAGGCATCTCTACTAGTCTTACCTAGCGAGAGATTCCTTTAGCTTCTAATTAGGCCGGTCACTTCTATCTAATAGGTAAGCTAACACTAATTGGAAGTGCGTTAGCAACGCATTTCTACGACAACCTCGATTCCTTTAATGGCTAGTTCGAGCAACTAGTGCCGCTGCCGCCGCCGCGGCATATAACCCTATTAACCGCCGAAGAGCTCTTCCAAGCGCTCCCTTAAGAAAAGCTCTTCTAACGGCACACTAGACAACCACGAGCCCGACTCTCGCGTCGGACCACTCGTCCCTATAAAGCCCGCCGCCTGTGTAACGACGACGAGGGGTGCCGTCGCGCCAATGGCAAAAGCCACTAGTGACATCAATTGTGTCACTGCCCCTCACGTACACCTTATAAAGCCGACCCCGGCGCCCGACCTCGCCGTGCCGCACCTTACAGCCTGCTTCCGACAAGCATCGCGAAGACCCTCGCGATTCCCACAGGGATACAGTCCGCTTGCTGCCTTAAGCCCTACGAGAATACAATCCGCTTGCTGCTATAAGCACGCCGCAAACACAAAGTCGCTAGTTGCTTTAACGACTAGGTCAATCACTAATCCCGCACGCTGCTTTAAGCCCGCCTGCTGCTTTAAAGCCCGCACGCTGCTTTTCGACTTCTATTCCAATTTAGAAAGAGCTTTAGAAAGCGCAATACGCATCATTAGGGACTTTAACAGCCTCGTTAGGGACTTTAACGCCGTGAGCCATAGCGAGTCGCAGCCTTTAGCCACTCGTTGCATTACTAGCCCTTTCCTTCCCAACGCTCGTTACCTCGAATTCGCCCTGCTTTTTGCCTCGAATTCGCCCTGCTTTTTACCTCGAATTCACCCACGCTCTTTACCTTATTTTCGCCCTGCTTTCTGCATCCTTGGCAACGCTCTTGGCAACGCCCTTTGCAACGCCTTTTGCGGCCTTAGCAGCCTACATTCGTTGCGTTACTTTTCGCCCTTAGCTTGGCAGCATCGCCCTACGCCCTTAGCAGCCGCCCCGACGCTCTAACCGCCCGGACGCTCTAACCGCCCCGACGCTCCTTGCACTATACGGCCCGAACGGCACTATACGGCCCGAACGGCACCATACGGCCCGAACGGCACCACACGGCTAGAACGGCCATCTTTCCCTTTGTTCGTTACGTATCTCTATTTAGTAGGAAAACCGGGTTATTATCTTATTGCTCTTATTATTATCTTAAAAGAACTGCTAGTATAGGAATAGGGGGTATCCGCATTATTAAGGTAGTTACGCACACGTGATCCGTAGGATCACGTGCACGCAATAAGGCTATATCTCTACGAGGCCTTCCCCTCTTCCTTAGCTAGATTATAGATTTAACAATAATAACTTAATAGATCCATCCGGCTAGTCACCGTTATTAGAGCCTTACTAACAATAAGTAAATATAAATAAATTAAGTTAAGAGAGAAGTACCTTTCTATTACTCTTACTTATGTCTAATCGTAACTTTTAGAGAGCTACTATACCTACTAGCCTACCTACCTCTCGCCGCTACGATACTTAAAGCCCTTACCGACCTCGGCCTATTTAAATACCTTAAGGACGTAATTAAGGCTATATAAAGCTTTATAAAGAGTAAGGGATACGCCGTAGTGCGTAGGCGGGCAAGCAACTATCGTAATAGGCTTACTAAACGATATAACCTCTCCTACGCATACGGCGGCTAAGAATACATTAATAAGTCCGCTAGGCTTAGGGCTAACGGCATAAGGAAGATAGGATGCCCCTTTAAGCTTAAGGTCGTATAACGCGTTATAGACAGGGACCTCTAGTGCGTTGAGGTAATATATAACGAGTATAACTATCCTAGCTTTAAACCTATCGCCTTCCCTAAGCATAAAAGACTTAAAGACGGCTAGCTTAATAAGATCGGTATCCTCTCTCGTAAGGCTAGGCTTATAGCTCGTTTAATCTATCTATCTCTTATAGCCCGCGACTATAAGGTTCTCGCTATAGAGAAGGATATCGCTAACGCCTAAATACGACTTTAGACTTAGTTCTATAGCGCTCGCACGTCTATATAAGCCCTCGTTGTAAAGCTTAACGAAGATAGCGTTAGGCATTAGGAATACTATAATAAATAACGTCTCTAACGTATCGTCGTCCTTTTAGACAAAGGTCTTAAGTTCTAAAGCCGCTACTCGCACCTCCTAATGCTTAACGTAACGTATAATACTAATAGATTCGGCTTAAAGCTATTAGAGATAAATAGGATTACTGCCTACGGTACTATCTTTCCTATTGCTTTCTGCCTCTCTCCGGATGAGTGAGGAGAGGTCTTTTTATAGTGCCTTAGCGCCGTAAAGGAGTAGCTTACTAACTTCGCTTAAGAAAAGGGGGTCTTTAACGATTACTTCTACCTATATATTGCTATTACCGACTTTAACGCCGTAAAGCGATTTAGAATTAATACTATATTCTTAGGCTATTAGAAATAGATCTACGTCTAGTATATAGCGAAAAACGTTCTTTAAGTAGTAAAAAAGCGCTAGCTTAGTCTAAGAGGCGCTTTTTACGTATATCTTACGATCGACTAGCTTCTTAAAGAGCTACCGAACGAGCCTAAGCCTGTATAAGCCTTGCTAGATAGGAACGACTTGATTAAGGCCTAGCGAGGCCTCCTTTACGCTCTAATAAAGGCAGACTTCGAATAGTAGTAGTAGGCAATATAAATAAACTTTATTACGTAAAAAGACCTCCTTATATACCTAAGGAATACGTATATCTAGCTCCGGCCGCAATAGGTAAGGGCATTTACGAAGAATTATCGGAATTACGGTTATATAACGTCTTCTCCCTGCGAATCCCTTTACGCAAGCGCTTAAAGCTTTATACGTAATAGTAACTTAAACCTCTTTTAGCTTTATTCCGCCTTACGACTCTAACGAGAAATAATGTAAAGACGATACGAGGTATAAACTATTAGAGAGTTATTACGCAACCGGAATAAATTTAGATTTAATCTATATAAAGATATAGTTAAGAAGGTGTTATATAATAGCCTTAAGCGCGTTTATAGTTAATACCACTTCGCTAAGGGCTACCGCCTCGACTTAATATAGAACCCTCTTCCTAATTATACGAATAGCTTTACGTCGTAATTTAAGCTGCCTTATCGGCATTTAATCCTTAGCTATCTTTAGCTTACTATAGAGGGCGGCGATAGGAGGGTAAAGGCGTTAAGCTCGTTGCCCCTTACTCTCTATGATAGTTACTAGCTTTTTTACTACGATTTAGTTAGTCTACCTACCTACGCCTACTAGCGGCTTTATCTCTCCTAACCGCTTTAATAGGCCGATATAGACTTATACTAGCGCATCCGCGACCCTCGGGTCGTGCTTAAGCGCCGCCGGGCATAGAATACGGCGATCGAGCTTCTAAGAGCAGCTCTACGAGCTAGACCGCCGCCCTTATAGCCGCGAGCTTTACAACAAGCGTTATAATAAGCGTCGCAATAGGCATCGCAACGAGTACTATCGCAACGAGCACTAAGAGCGTTATAAAGAGCCGCGGCACGCGCCCCCGTTGCCGCTAACGTGCCCGTTGCCGCTAACGTAGAAGAGTTACTTTATAGTATAATAGTAGAGGTAATCTAATAATAACTCTAGCAGTAGCTTCCGGGCTTTTAAATGCTGCCGCTAGCGTTGCCGCTAGCGTTAATACTATTATAGCAGTAGCTTAGGCAGCAGCTTAGGTTATAGCAGCAGCTTAGGCAGTAGCTTAGGGGGCTTAGGCAGCAGCTTAGGGGGCTTAGGCAGCAGTAGCTTAAGGGCTTCGAAATGCCGCCGCTAGCGTTGCCGCTAGCGTTAACACTATTATAGTAGCTTAGGCAGCAGTATTAAGGCCTCTAATAGCTAGTGTAATAAACGCTCGTGCTCTAATAATTAGTACTACCGGCGTTAAGCTAGTAGCTACAAAGCTTCCGTCTTTAGTTAGCGGTATATCGCGTGCCTTTAAGCTAGGAGAGATATAAGCCGCCGTCTAGCAGTCGCGGCCCGTAGCGAGGGTATCGCGAGAGACCTCGATTTTTCCTATAGCAGCCGCTATAAGGGTCTTTAACCCTCTATTGCAATCTAGTGCACGTGACTAGATAAGCCTATATTTAAGCGGCCTCTATAGCTCTTATAGCTACGCCCGTACTCTCTTTCTTTCCCCTCTTATAGTGTTATTAAACCTCTTTTAGGGACTTTCTTTATGCCGACTCGGATAAACCCCGTTATAGAATAACACTATCTTTTATTAATTTTCTAGCTCCTTCCGCTTTAGGAAGTGCTACTACGAAGTTTTCTCCGACGTTTAATTTAAGGATAATTAAACCGCTTATGCCTTTTACAGCTTAATACAATAGCTACTCCTTAGACTTTGCCTTAATCTTAAAACTAAGAAGAAAGCGACTGTTAATTCGCACTTATAATTAAGGGATTAATTTAATAGCAGCCTATAACGCGAAAAGCTATTTTTCTATACCTTAAAAAGTTTAATAGGTCTTCCGATAACCTTAAACCTTAGATTCTTTATGCCGAGGCAAAGCTCCGTACTAATAGCGCCGCTATTAGTAACACCCGCGTGTAATTTAACTACCTTTACGTAAGCCTATTACCTATTATTTAAAGGCAGCTACTCCCTTTTACCCGCGTTTTTATAAACGCGCCGACTAATATAATTACAAAGCTCTATATTAGCTATAGAGAACTAAACGTAGCTAAGATAGCGGCCTTTAAGCTTTCTTCGCTATAATAAAAGTAGAGCGAGATAATGCCGGCCTACCTTAAACGGTTTAAAGAAGTGCTCTTTCGGGTAGACGTATATATATAGCCTAACGCGGTAAAGACTAACTACCTTATTGCTAGCTTAAACATAGACTAGCGCGTACGCTTAAGCGAGAAGACCGGTCTTTTAGATATATACGACGCCTTTATATAATATCTCTACGCGCTAAGCGGTAATAAATTTCTTTTATTAATTCCTCCTTTTACGAGCGAGGGCGGCTTTAGTAATACGATAGATATTACCGTCTTTACTACTACGATTACGGATAAAAGGCAAAGGTAGAAGAAAGACGGCCGCTATATAGGCTACGGCAGTAAGACTTACTAGTCTAAGGCGTGCCCGACTAAAAATCGGGTAAACGTCTTACGTATAGCGGCGGGGCGTACCTTTAATAGCGAAGATAATAACGACTCTAACTTAAGCGACGAGTAGCTAGGAATGCCTCTACTATACGGGTAGTAAAAGCGGGAGAGACTATATAAGGGAAGTTAGACCTACGCTTTAAGGGCCGTAGTAAATAGGACGGAGCCTATATAGCCTCGTATAGGAAGAATAGTAAGCATTATAGTCGTAGAGAACGTACGTAGGTGCGCTTAGCGCACGCTAGTAAGCGGGAAAGCGTATAATTAGTTAGCTACTATACGTCTTATATTCTTAGTAAAAAGGAGCTTTGCCCTCGCCTTTATAAAGCTAGAAATACAGCCTAGCTAGTTACCGTTGCGCTAAGGGAGTTATAATAAGTTATTTTTTTATATAGATAGGTGCGTAGACCGTATACAATGTTCTCGCTACGTTAGGGTACGGCATTAGGTATTATACGTAAGGGGCTTTAGCGGGGTAGGGTCTAATATAAGGGTCTTTAACCCTCTATTGTAATCTAGTGTATATAACTAGATAAGCCTATATTTAAGCGGCCTCTATAGCCCTTATAGCTGCGCCCGTACTCTCTTTCTTTCCCCCCTTATAGTGTGATTAAACCTCTTTTAAGGACTTCCTCTATGCCGACTTAGATTAACCCTGTTATAGTGGCTATAGCAGCCGCCTAAAGGAGACAGAGGATTAAAAGAGGGAACGCTATAGTTTATTTACTATAAGCCTTTACGATAGCTTTAATTAATGCCGTTATATAATACATACTTTATATAACGGCATCCTTACGTACAGGCACGTTTTTTTAGGTAGCAGGCTATAATAGTAAAGGCGCGATAGCTAGACTACGCGTTGCTAGTAAAATTTAGTATAGCCGGGGGGGCCGCGCGTCCGGGCCCAACGGCCTCGGCCTGCCTAACCTAAATAGGTTAGACATACAGTCGCTTTAGCCAGGCAGTATAGCCGTAGTAGTATAACCCCGACTGTGCTGTCCGGCTAAAGCGATTGTATATCTAACCTATTTAGGTTAAGCAGGTGTTAGATCTATAGGTAAATGGATTATATATAGGATTACGGACGGGATTACGGACGGGAAATTTAGCTAAAAGGCCTCTTAAATAAGGTCTTAAGGCAGCCCCTCTTCGGGCATATTAAGCATTATTATTACATATATTAATATACTGCTTTTTGTTAGTAAGGCTCTAATAACGGTGACTAGCCGGATAGATCTATTAAGTTGTTATTGTTAAATCTATGATCTAGCTAAGGAAGAGGGGAAGGTCTCGTAGAGATATGGCCTTATTGCGTGCACGTGATCCTGCGGATTACGTATGCGCAACCACCTTAACAATAGGGATATCCCCTATTCCCACACTAGCAGTTCTTTTAAGAAGATAACAATAAGAATAAGATAACAACCCGGTTTTCCTACCAAACAGAGGTACGCAACGAACAAAGGGAAAGAGGGCCGTTCTAGCCGTGTGGTGCAAGGAGCGTCGGGGCGGCTGCCAAGGGTAAAGCTGCCAAGCCAAGGGCGAAAAGTAACGCAACGAATGTAGGCTGCTAAGGCTGCAAAAAGCGTTGTAAAGGGCGTTGCTAAGAGCGTTGCTAAGGCGCAGAAAGCAAGGTAAAGAGCGTGGGTGAATTCGAGGTAAAAAGCAGGCAAAAAGCAGGGCGAATTCGAGGTAACGAGCGTTGGGAAGGAAAGGGCCAGTGATGCAACGAGTGGCCAAAGTATTGCGGGCTGCGGCGTTAAAGTCCCTAACGATGCATGCCATATTGCGCTTTCTAAAGCTCTTTCTAAATGAATTAGAACAGAAGGCGTAAAGCAGCGTGCGGGATCAGTGATTGACCTAGTCGTTGAAGCAACTAGCGGCTTTGTGTTTGCGGTAGGCTTGTGGCAGCAAGCGGACTGTGTTCTCGTGGCTTAAGGCAGCAAGCGGACTGTATTCTCGTGGGGCTTAAGGCAGTAAGCGGACTGTATTCTCGTAGGGCTTAAGGCAGCAAGCGGACTATATTCTCGTGGGGCTTAAGGCAGCAAGCGGACTGTATTCTTATGGTCGCGAGGGTCTTCGCGATGCTTGTCGAAGCAGGCGGCGGGCTTTGTAGGGACGAGTGGTCCGACGCGAGAGTCGGGCTCGTGGTTGTCTAGTGTGCCGCGTCGGCGGCAGCGGCATTAGTTGCTCGAACTAGCCATTGAAGGGGTCGAGGTTGTCTAATAGTCGTGAGGTTCTTTACGATACGGTCGGCGTTATAGACGCACTATCGGTTAACGTAACTCTTCTTCCTTTAGGAAGCGAGACGGGATTAAAGGATAGCTAGGGAGACTTCGAAATAAAGCGGTTAATATAGTGATATTGCAATTAAGAGGTCTCGTTCTTAGCATAAAGATAACCTTCTCTAGGTGTTCCTACGTAGGGTGTTTTTCACTTTCGAGGGTTGCGGATCTTGCCTCTTCTTGCCTAACTGTCTGTAAAGGAATCTCTTAGTAGGTAAAACTAGCGGAGAAGCCTTTACTAATTAGTGTTAGTAAGGCTCTAATAACGGTGACTAGCCGGATAGATCTATTAAGTTGTTGTTATTAAATCTATAATCTAGCTAAGGAAGAGGGGAAGGTCTCGTAGAGATATAGCCTTATTGCGTGCACGTAATCCTGCGGATTACGTGTGCGCAACTACCTTAATAATGCGGATATCCCCTATTCCCACACTTTTCGTAGTATTATAGCGGCTACAACCTATATCTCTCGTATCCTTATTTAGTAGGCCGTAGGTCTATAATCTAATAATTAAGAGTCTTAGTCTTTTAGCTAAAGCTACTAAAAGAAGCTACTATTTAACTATTAGGCCCCCTTTAAACAGCGAGAAAAGCCTAGCTAATTATGCTCGGTAAGAGGACTAGATTCCTCTCGCAACGAATAAAAGCCCGCGAGAACTACGCTTACGGCTATAAGGTACGATACGGGTGCGACTCGTAGTCGGCTTTATAAGGTATACGTAAGGAGTAGTAATATAATTAATATTACTAGTGGCTTTTACTATTAGCGCGACTGTACCCCTCGTCGGTCGCGTTATAATTATAATATTAATTAATAGCCTCTCTATTTAAGACCCCTTTAAGAAAGGGGCTAAGCAGCGGCTTTAAGGTAGGTGTATTAGCGTAGGCATAGCTTACGTACCGTAGAGGCAGCGCACGTTGTGCGATAATAGCATCTACGTCTTAAGTTAACGTCTACTAGGTTATTCCTGCCTACGGTTGCCGAGGCCTATAGCGCGCTAGGTTATATATAGGGCATACGTATAGCCTAGGACATACTGCTTTTAAAGAGGGGAAAAGTATAAAGTGCGATATAAGTGCGGCTTATAGTCGGCTTTATAAGGTATATATAAGGGGCAGTAATATAATTAATATTACTAGTAGCTTTTGCTATTAGCGCGACGGCACCCTTTATCGGTCGCGTTATAACGGCACTATATCTATTACGGTATAAGGTTATATTCTATATTATCCTACGTAACCTTTATATCGTATATATAGACCTTTAGATTTAGTCTATAGCTATATTCCTTTATAGATTAATAATAATCCTATACCCTTTTTTAAGCTCGTTTCCTTATAGTTTAATCTACTATTTTATCTTATTGCCTTTAATTAATAATCTCGCTATCTTACCCCTTTTTTTCCTAATCTCCCCTTTTCGCGACGTAAGCCCGCCTCCTTACCGGACCCTTCCGACTAAGTTTTCCTCGATTATTAGAATTTTCCCGGTATAAATACGCCGTCTCGACGTAAATTATATAGATTTCCCTCTTCCCTCCTTACCCCTCCCTTATTATCTTCTTTATTGCCCTACTTAATCTATAATATCCGACTACGCTATAGAAACCGAGCCCCCGGCCCTTACCTTAGCCGTTACCCTACCGACTCCCGCCGACCTAAAGCCTTAGACCGACTACGTTTCTTACTATCCCCGTCTCGCCGCTCTACTTTAGGCCTAACGGCCTATATTTAGCACGTTCGCTTATATCTAAGCTAACGCTACTTATAACTTCCGCGCCCTTTAGGTCGAGGCCCTTACTAATCTTAATAATACTAACGTTAAGTTAGATATAAAAGTGCTTATCGCTTAAGAGTATATAGCCGATCTTTAGCGGTAGCTTAACCGCGCTACGTCCTTTCTCTTCGCTTTAACCGAACGTAATACGGCTTAGGCCTAAGCCTTTACCCCCGCCTTTACCTTTGCCTTTACCTATTCCTATATAGCTAACCCTAAGAGGTTCGCCGGCGACTCTAGCACTTAAAAGCAACGTAAGAAAGCCTTTTAAACCTAATATAACGGCCTTATTATTAAGCTTTATTAAGACGTCGCTTTATACCTTACGGAGTAGGACTATATTCTTTATATAGCTAGCCGACTTACCGGCCGGGCCGCCTTTATTATCGCTAGCGTTTTTTTAAACGTCTTTAATAATAAGTTTTAAGTATTTCTATTTGCCTAAGTATAAATCTCTATTTGCCTAAGTGATATTTTTTTTATAGCCTACTATTAGATCTTCGATCTACGGCCTACTAAATAAGGATGCGAGAGATATATATTATAGCGGCCGTAAGGGCGCTATAGCGGCTGTAATACCGCTAAAAGCAGTATATTAATAATAATGCTTGTATTCCGCTTAAAGAGGGGAAGCCTCGAGACCTTATTTAAGGGGCCTTTTAGCCGAATTTCCCGTCTGTAATCACGCACGTGATCCTGCATGTGATCCCTTAACCCGCGGATCTAACACACCCCTTTAGCTTCGATCGCAATGCGAGGGAAGCTAGACTAAAGAGCTTAAATAGCTTAAATCCGGGGTCTTTTTGCTAATATTCAATCTATCAATCGGGGCGGATTATCGTATTCTTCCGGGTCCTCCTCGCGACCGTAGTAGTAATTGCAACTCGGCATTTTATGCCTTTACGCTACCGTGTGTGCCTTTAGCGGCAACAACACGCCTTATTCCTCCTGTATTATATTAGTCGATTAGTCGATCGCTTCGGAAGGTTCGTGTGTATAACCGAGGGTTGTGTTCCCGAGGGCTCGTGTGTGTGGCCGAGGGTTGTATTCCCGAGGGCTTGTGTGTGTGGCCGAGGGTTATGTTCCCGAGGGCTCGTGTGTATGGCCGAGGGTTGTGTTGCCGAGGGCTCGTGTGGCCGTAGGCTCGTGTGGCCTGCTTGATGCGGACGAATGCCGCGAGAGCTGCTTGAGCGAGTGTTGCTTTTTGAGCGAGTGTTGCTGCTTAAGCGAGTAATGCTGCTTAAGCGAGTGTGATGCGGACGAATGCCGTGATGGGTGCGGACGAGGGAGTCTTCCGTCGCCGTGAGAGCTATTTGCTCGAGTAAGTAAGTGTATACGAGGGAGAGGGACTCTACCGCTCGCTGCGACGAGGGACTCTGCCGCTCGCCGTGATATACGTATTGCTTGAATGAGTATTCGTGACGAGGGTAGTCTTTCGTCTTGCTGCGACGAGGGACTCTGCCGCTCGCCGTAAGAGCTGCTTGCTCGAGAGCTGCTTGCTCGAATGTTGGAGTGTGCGGACGAGGGAGTCTTCCGCTCGCCGTGAAAGCTGCTTGCTCGAGAGCCGTTTGCTCGAGAGCTGCTTGCTCGGATGAGTATCCGCGACGAGGGAAAGGGACTTTTTCCTCTTTCCGCCGCCGCGAGCTATTAGCTCGCAGAATATGTGTAAGTTGCGGCAAGCCGCTTTGCTTACTTAATATATATAGTAAGCTTTTTTATTGCAAGGGTCCCTTGCTAAAACGAAGTGCGGCGACTGGCTGGCCCTAAATAACACGCTCTTATTAGCTAGAGTCTAAAAATTCGGTGCGCTAATTAGCTATATTAGGGGCCGGGGTTAAACCGGCTAAAAAATCCTATACGGCTATTGGCTATCTATCTAGTAGAGTCTAAACGGCAGTATTAACTAATAAAATCCTATATAGCTATTAGGTAGGTTTCCTCCTAGGGTTCGACTGTATTTCCTAATATATAACGCGTATTATAATAAGCAGCGTGTTAGTAGGTGTCTTAAATGCAAATGCAAATGCAGGTCTAGTAGTCTTATTGGAATTGTTAACCTATCTAACTAAGGGCTATACTACCTTCTTTATAGATAAGACGAGAGAAAGGTCGGGGCTACCCTCTAGGAACCTTCGGTAGCTAAGAATAGAAAGGGATCCGTAAATAGAATGTAAAGATAGATGCGTTAGTCGGGGAAGACCTTCCGCAGACGGATGCGTCTATCGGGACGACCGTAGAAGTCTATAGAAGGAAGTGGAATTCTATCTATAGAACTTACCTTAGAAGGGAAGTCCTTCTACCGTAGAATTCTATTAGAATTCTATCTATAGAATTTACCTTAGAAAGGAAGTCCTTCTACCGTAGAATTCTATCTATAATTCCTATACTAGTAACTTTTTCTTTTATGCCGTTTATAAGAACCTCTTAAACCTCTCTTATTCTTCCTTAAATATTACCCTTCTTTAAAAAGAAATAAAAATGCATAATAAAATCGACTATTCGTTATATTAGAATAGTTCGTTATAATATTATATAGTATTATAACTATATAACCGTTAAAAGAAAGAATGTATTAAAAGGGTTATAGGCGAATAATAAACCTTTCTATTCTAATAGTTAATTTATTTATATTAATGAAACGTTTAAGGGCCTAGTTTAGTAATGCTTTTGTTATTGCATTAGCTAGGTTATCGGCTCCGTTAATCTATCGGACCTCTATAATCTTACGGCGTTTATATAACTATCGTAAAGCTATAATATCGATTATTAATCTTTTCTCCTTTATAGTACCTAGTTTAATAAGGCATTTATATAAGGAGTACGAATCGGTGTAGATAATTAATAGAACTAAAGGAAGACTAAGGCGATCTATAATTATCTTAAGAGTTATAGTAAGAGAGATCCTAATATCGAATCCGTTTACTATACCGTAGATTTCCGATGTAAAGACGCTTTAGGTAACTCGTTTGTATTTCGTAGAGTTCTAGTAGATAATATTGCCTTTAATCGAAAATTGCTTATCTATTTAGTCGGTTTTATAAACTAGAGTAATAACGAATCTAAGCTATAAAGATAAGTCTTTATTATTTATAAACGATCTATCGGTAAAGACTAAAAGCTTAGCCGATATAAGGTTAATTAAAAGATATATTAGTCTACGTTATTAATTGTCTAATTGCTACTATAGTCTTTTATTTAGGATTATATAGTCTTTTTATTCTAGGTTCTAGACTTAAGCAGCAATAGAGATATTAAACGATGCTTCCGGTTAATAGATAGATATAACGTATATACTACGAGCTTGTTGCTTTATATACCTTTACGCGTAGTTAATAGCTTTTAGTTTTACGGTTTTAATCTTAGCTGCTTAACCCTTCTATTATAGTAGCAAACTTCTATCGTATTATAGGGTTAATTTCGCGCCGTTAAAGTCTATAGATTATCTAGCAGTTATTAGAGTTTTCGGTTTAGCTCTAAATTATGCTTTTTAAAGCTCTTTTTCTTCGTAGTCCGAAAAACTCTAAGTCCCAAGCATTAACGTATCGTCTATCTATATACCGATAATTCTAAAAGGTATAGGAGGGCTATAGTTAGAAATAAGCAAGTATACGTCGTATATTAAATAAGCTATATTAAGCTCTTAGATATAGTAACTATAGTATATATTAAACTAGTATAGTCCGGATTCCGCGATGCTATATAAAGGTCTAATCACACGGATGATTGTGCCTTCCGGATACTTCTTTACTAGTTTAGCGGGTAGAGCTATTAGGATTTTTCGGGATAGCTCTATAGTAGCCTAAGGATATACTTAGGTAATGTCTCGTAAAGACAATATTATTCCGTATTCTTTAAGCATTCTAGCTGCAATTGCTATAATTAAACGTTAACTAACTCGCTCGATTATTAGCGACTATATAAGTATAGATGTCTTCGTAATATCACTATATCCTTAGATTATTAATCTCGACTTTTCGTATAGTTTAGTATTACGCCCTTTAACCTCTCTAACTATCCGAGAATAAAAGATTCGATATCCTCTATATTTTTCTTCGTTATATTATTCGAAACTAAACACACTATAAATAACTAGGTCGTTAATCTCTTTTATATTAGATTCTTCGAATTAGTCACTAAGTGTTATAATTACGCTATTAGCATAAAGTTTAAGTATAAGATCGTATGCGTTAACCTCCTTCTTAGCTAAAAACTACTAATTCTTTAGTTTATTTTTCGCACCGGGTAGGCGACTACGTTTTCGGGGTATACGAGGAGGTTCTTTTATAGTTTTATATTCTTCTATTAGTTTATTATCTTAAGAATTATATTCCGGTATATCTGCTAGGAGTTCTTCTAATAGTAGTACCGATTTTTCGTCTCGGAAGTATAGTTATATATTTATTAACCTAAATACTTATAGTCTATTAACGGTATTAATTGTTATATTATAGCCTTTAATTACTACGATTTTAAATAGACCTTACTAGCCGTTCTTTTCTCTTTAGATATAGACCTTACTTTATAGTAGAAGATTAAGAATCTCCTTTATTAATAGTCTATTTCGGCTATAAATAGCATCTTTAATTCGTCTTTTAGTAGAGATCTAGCGAAGCAATTTTATAGCCTTTTATATAGCTATAGCTCTCTATATCGTTATTATAGAAGGGGGTAATTCCTATATAATCCGGGGGTAAGCACTAAAAACTAATAATATAGGAACTAAACTATTAGGACTAGCTATATTATTAATTGCCTAAACTACTATTTAAAGGATAGCTTTAGCTAATATAACGTTCTTAATTTCGTCCTAAAGAATATTAAATATTCGTTTAAGTAGTCTATAATATCTTTTAATCTTTCCGATAGACTAATAGGCTTTAACCGGAACTTGCTTATACGTAATCCCTATTACTTTCGCTTCGTTTCGGAATTTATTAAAAGCAAAATTCGTTCCTACGTTATGTTTAATAATATCTAATAGACCGAGATATATATTAATCTATAACACACGAAGTATTTCCTACGCATCTTTAGCGGACATTAATAGAAGGAATCTTACTGCTTAAAATAAAGTTGCTAAATCTACTACGTATAGTATTAGTCGTTATAGGTTTCCGAGGTATATAACGTTAATAATAATCTTATAGTTAAATTCTCGATTATCTTTTAGTATAAATTTAAATCGTCTCGGAGCCTAAGAGTATATCTAGCATTAGTAATAAAATTTAGAAATAGTTTTAAGTCTTCCGATTAAGATATTATTATATCCTGCTTAGCGTAGTAGATAATATAGTCTTATAACTGCGGGATATCTAAAACGACGATAGAGTGTTCGGATCTTAACTTCTATAAGGAAGTTAATAGATTCCTTATCTTTAGAAAGAAAGAACTATAGATATCCCTATTTTCGTATTATAGGAACCACGCCTCGACTAATAATTATATCTATTATGTTATTAAAGTATATACTTAGTCGGTCTATATCGGCTAAAGAGAGTAAGAAAGGTATAGGTGTCTTTAGAACGTAAAAAGTAATCCTTCTAATTAGTGTTTTAAGGGTAATAGAACTAAGTAAGTTAATAGTATCTCTACTATTAAACTTAATAAAAGCTTATCCTACCGTTAACTTATCGATAGTAATAGAAGGGTCTTCTTTCTATAGAGCAATATATTAGTTAAATCCGGCTATTAATACTTTTGCTATACCTATGTCAACTATAATGCCTTAGAAGCGTGTCTTAGAGTATCTTTTATTAATAATAAACTAGTTAGATATAGTAATAGCTTCTTATTTACTATATAGGTCTTCGCTAGTAAGCCGATATATAAAGGCTTATTGGCAAATTATCTAACTAGCTTGCTATTATCCTATAAAGTTATCGTCGTCTCTTAGGCAAGATTTATTATTTAACTCTTCTGCTATATCGTCTATCTTATAACCTTTATATTATGTCACGTAGGCTATAAAACCTATTATTAGGATATTCGTAAAGTGGTATTATGCGATATACTAGTCCTTCGATTTCTATCGTTCCTTAGGTATATGCTTAGTTAACTAGCATCCTTATTTTCCGTATATAAAACACTTCTTAGTCTATAGACGATTGCTATAGTTGCCTCTATAGCTGCTACGGGCTTAGGACCCTACTTATAATCTAGCAGCTAATAGGGAGTATCCTCTACGGAATCCTCCGCGGAATCCTCTACGATTAAATAATCGGCTATAGTTTCGTCCTCCTCGTCCTTAGTATCTATATCTTCCGCGGTTATTATTATTATACCTCCGATCCGTATAGAATATTTAATTATATAGGTCGAAGTTATCCTCTTTAGTATCTTAGTTATTAGACTAATGTTCTTAGATATATTAGTTAGATAAACCGCGAGATAGGTGTATTTACAATAAGGATCTTAGGTCGGCAAAAAGTGCTTCGGCATTAGTTAAGGGTTTAAATAAAGCGTACTCTAGTTTAAGAACGCCTCTATATGCATTAATAAGTATAGTTCGTAAGGGAAGATCGCCTATAAAGTCTTTGCCGAGTGCCCGTTAGCAAAGTTGCAATTTATCGAATAAAGCTTAAAGGATTTTATGCAAGGGCTTAGCCGGGTGTTCTCCTCGTAACTTATAGAAGGTCGTTATTATCTAGTCTATATAATAATATACGTAATTAACTTCCGTGTTAAAATGTCTCTTAATTATATCGTATGCCTTTCTAAATATCGCTGTCTAATTAATATATTAAATATAATAGGTTTACATACGTCCTGCGAGGATCCTAGGGAATAGAGCATAGAACTAACTTAGTTTAATTTTTAGGTTGTAGCATAAGTTTATAAAAACCTAAAGTTTATTGTTAAGTAAGTTATATAGTTCTCTAGTATAGTTCTTATCTTTCGTCTAAAGCTTAATACAGCGTTATTAGACATCTGTATTAGCGATTGCATTTAGAATATTATCTAGAGGAAGTCTTATATATGCCTCTAATAGAATAGGGTTAGAATTGCTTAGCTATTTAGTTATCGCCGTAGAACCTTAGTCCGTTGGATTTATAAAGAGATCTAGACGATTAAATCGGTATGATATTAGGTAAATAGTTATACCCGGAATATTAGTGTTAAATAGCTATTGTTTGTATAGAACTATCGGCTATTGCCTATATAGAACAGTCCCTCTAGAATCGAATTGTAGAACCGTTAGAAGTATGTTAGACGTCTATAGCATCTCTAAAACGTTCGCTATAGTCTATAGTATCTCCGGAACGTTTGCTATAGATACTGCTTTTTCTATTAGAACTGCTTCTAATAGTTAGAAGGGGGCTATTCTAGCGGTAATAAGCGTAGAAGGATATATCGTGTTTTTTATCTCTATTTTCTTAGTGTATTCCTCCGTGCTATCGTTAAATTTCTATATTATTATGTCTTTTATAGGCTATTCTAATAGTTTCTCGAGTGCTTATAACATTAGAAAGATCGTTATATAAGAGGCATTACTGCGACTAGTATATATTCCTCTTTTCCTTATTAGAACTTTTAGCGCTCGTTTATAGTCTACGTATATTAGACCCTATATATTCGCTATCTATCCTTAGAAGTAGTCTTAGAAGTATAATAGGATCTCGTTTCCTTAAAAATCGATCGACGCTTCGTAGAGGGCAATAAACTTAGCGACGGATATTATAATCGCGATGCCGTTATTTTCGTCGGGTTTAATATTGCTATCCTAATGTTTTACGTTAATATATAGAAAAAGGGATCGGTAGATAGTTATAACTTCTATCTATTCCCTAAGAGTCTCCTCTATAGTATTAGATAAAGGACTAGTAGGTTAGTGTGTTAAAGTTATAATGCGTGCTTATTTTTTACGCGGTTTATCGGTATATTCGTAGGGTTCTCTACGAAAAAAATTATCGTTCGGCGTTATTAACGCACTTTCTGCTAGTGCTACTCTTCTTCTTCTAAAGCAGTAATCGGTTAGCAAAAAGTTTAAAGAAGAGCTATACGCAACCCGTAAGGGCGAGCTAGACTCGGAAGGTAAAGTCTTCTTATTCTTAGCATAGTTATCCTTCTCTAAGTGTATAGAATAAGATCGTCGGGCGGAAGCCGTTTAATAAAGATCTATAATACGTTCGAAGGATATAGAACTATCTCGTCTACCTTACTATCTATAATTAAGCCTTACAATTACTAATTAGTATTAGTAAGTGTCTCGAATGCAAATGCAAATATAGGTCTAGTAGTCTTATTAGAATTATTAATACCTATCTAACTAAGGGCTATACTACCTTCTTTATAAATAAGACGAGAGAAAGGTCGGGGCTACCCTCCGGGAACCTTCGGTAGCTAAGAATAGAAAGGGATCTATAAATAGAATGTAAAGACGGATGCGTTAGTCGGGGAAGACCTTCCGCGGACGGATGCGTCTATCGGGACGACCGTAGAAGTCTATAGAAGGAAGTGGAATTCTATCTATACAATTCACCTTAGAAGGGAAGTCCTTCCACCGTAGAATTCCATTGGAATTCTATCTATAGAATTCACCTTAGAAGGGAAGTCCTTCTACCGTGGAATTCCATCTATAATTCCTATACAGCGCGTATTATAATAAAAAATTCGCGCCTTTATTACGGCTCGCTCGCCTC
Source organism: Ophiocordyceps sinensis (assembly GCA_012934285.1). Lineage (NCBI taxonomy): Eukaryota > Fungi > Ascomycota > Sordariomycetes > Hypocreales > Ophiocordycipitaceae > Ophiocordyceps > Ophiocordyceps sinensis. The sequence continues at coordinate 9,921,096 of JAAVMX010000001.1, read as the reverse complement.
CTTATCCCTTATTACGGCTTATATCGTCGCCTCCTAATATCGCTACCTACTAATAGCTTCTATAGCAGCTACTTCCCCGCCTCCGCCTTCGCCTCTATAACTAGGTGCTAGCCGCAATAACGACTTATATGCTTTACTTAATCGTTATTATAACCGTTATAACTTATTAAAGCCTTCTAATTAATTTATTAACCTTAAAGACCCGATAAAATAGATAATAAAGTGCCTTCTATATTACTAAGCATAATCTATTTCTATATACCCCTTTCCCTAACTTCCCTTTCCTCCTTTCCTCCTTTTCTACCTACTAATTGTAAAATAGGCTTAACGGCTCGGTATAGCGACTCGCAGTATCCCGGCTTCCTATAAGCGAACGTTTAGTAACGTATAGTCGCTCGAGACGTAGAGCCTACGCTCTCCTAGCTTACCTCGCCTGCCTTCCCTTTACCCTCGCACTAAGTCACCTATTGTCCTAATAGGACAAAGTTACGAAATATAAAGCCCGCGCTATTATAATACGTATAATATAATAAAGCCTAATAATTAATTTATCTATATTAAAGACCTAATAAAGCAGACTACGAAGTGCCTTATATATCGCTAGGGATAATCTACTTCTATATACTCCTTAACTTCTCTCTTTCTATCCCTACTAATTATATAATATAGGCTTAACGCTTCGGCATAGCGATTCGCAGTCTCTTTCGACGTAGTATTCGCTCGTAGGATAGCCCGGGCCGCGCTCGAGCATACGCCCGCTAGGCCAATATTAGCCGTTATTATAGGGTCTAGGGACGCGTAGGTAAAGAGCCTTTACTAACACTAAGCATATCGCAGCTGCTCTCTTTAGCTAAGCCGTCCTCTTAGCTACTAGCTCCGCTAACCTCGCTAATGCCCTCGTTATAACAACCTCCCCTATCCTCGCCTCCGGCCTCGATATAATAACCTCCCCCGTCGCCTCTTTACTAGCTAGACCTTATAGGTAATCTCGATATACCTACTATATCTCCTTCTAACTAAGACCTTATAGGTTAGTAGAATAACTATCTTAATGCCGATATCCTTAAATACTATAACCGCTATAAGGAATCTTAGTTTAGTATATAGCTTATAGATTCTATCTGCTAATACTATCGTCGTTTAGATAGTAAGATACGGGATAGTTAGCCTTACTTCTTCTTAGAAGAGAATAACCTCGACTTTAGCAACGTCCTAAAGCATCTTCTAGAGCTCTTATAAGTCGAAGAGATGCTCGTTGCCTAGGTCTATATATATATCTAGGTCTTTTAGTATCGTAGTTAGCAATATAAATATCGCGGCTATATTATTAACTTCCTACGAGATATTAGCTATATATATATATAGCTTCCGCTTCTACCGCGCGACTTAGATATTATTATCCTACGACTACGGGAATTAATAGACTAGCCCTATCTTATTCGATAGTTTAGACGTTAATTCCGGGTTCGATAAGCTAATATCCGTGCCTAGCTTATATATCTTTAGCTTAATTACCCTAGCTACCGTAATATTATTATCGACGAGGACCGTATTAGCTAACTACTTATTAATAGTAACGTTAGTAACTAGCTACTTAGCGAGGCAAGCGACTTTAGCGATACTACGCATAACGCCGCGTATCCTAACCCTAATGCTGCTTAAATCGCTAAGGCTACCGACATTAATAATTATAATGCCGCGGCTGTCTTAAACTTTATTATAGCCTAGCCGGACCTTAAGCGTTTACGGGCTTAGCTTAAGGGTTAGGTTATACCTAAATAGGTCCCTTTACGCGAGCAATAGCAGTATATTTAGATGCTAGATATACGATCTACTCCTCTTAACGAGTTTAATCGCTCGTAGCCTCTCCTATCTCTCGCCTTTCTAACCCTCTACCCTACCGGGCAGGGAGACTATATAGCCCTTCGTTAAAGAATAATTTAGTATAGCGAGTATATCGAATACGCCTTAAAGTACTATAACGGCCGTTTTACTAAGCACTTACGCTTTTATTATATTAGCTTTAATACGCTTATGCGTTAGTAAGTTAATTCTTAAAGCTCCTTTTATATTAAGAGGTTATAGTCCTATCGCTTAGTGGAAATTAAGGAGCTACGCGCCGCTTTTAGCGAGGATACCCCCGATTCTTAAGCTCTACTTAATTCTATTATTCGCTTCTCTAGTAGCTTAAGAGGCACGCGGGCTTACTAAGGTAGCTAGAGATATTAACTTAAGGCTATAGTTTATAACCTAGGCTGCCTAAAAGTATTCCTAACGTTCTTAGCCGCCGATTTATATTAGGATAGCCTATAAAGGTATATACCGTTATATCACGAGTAGTACGAGGCGGACGCTTAGGGCAAGGCTATAATCGCGTTTAGGAACTTACGAGAGAATCTATATATTGCCGCCTACTACTTCTATAGCCGATTTACCTCCTTCCTTAAGCTCGTCTTAACGCTTAAATTTGATATTATAGACTATTGGTTTTAGTATAAGTAGTAGGCACGTAGGAGCACCTATATATATAGTCTCTACTAGGTTAACGGAAGCCCGCCGCTTAATATATCTACCGATTCTACTTAAGAGGATTTTGCCTACTTTTAAGATAAATACGTCTCTGCCTTTAACCTAAAGCTATAATAAGTAATATAGTAAAGGGAGGCGAACCCGCTAGTAGTAGTTCGCCTTAGGTTTAACTTCTAATTCCTCTCTAAGGTTATTAACCGAGTGTAATATTACCGCTGCAATAAGGCGTATTGCCTACGCTTTCGCCGTCTCTTAGATAGATCTCGATCTAATTCGAAGAGCTACCGTTTCTATTTCCTACGTATATGCTACGCAAACGCCTACGTCGCTAAAGATCCTAATCTATAATACTTTATATTCGATAGCGTCCGGAACGATTCTTTTCTTAATAACTATAATCCTACCTTAGCTATTAGCTAGCTAGCGAATTACGATATATCCCCTTATACCTCTATATATACCGTTATTAACTATATTAGGAAGTACTACTTAAAGGGAGAGACGTAGTTAGAAAGCTACCGTAATATTGCCTAAGCTATCCTACCTAAGACTAATATATAATAGGGCCTTATAAGCTTTATTGCTAAGTTTATAAATAAGCTTACTATAGAGCGTAATTAGTCTATAATAGAAGTTAGTTACCTATTGCTAAACTTACCGCTTTAAAAAGGCATAAGAGCTTTTTAGTCTATTAATTACCGCCCTCCTAAGCTTTAGTAGTAGGCGGATATTATTAATACGATAGAGGGTATAGACGGGGTTTATATATCTCGCAACGTCTATTAGAAATACCTTATATAGGACGACGAATAGGCTAATTTAACCTTCTTTAAACTATTAGCTAAGTTCGACTTTACGCGTACTACTTAGCGACCCTTTCCTTAGGCGGCCGATCGTATCTTAAACTACTTTCCTCGCTATAAGCCTTAACGAGGGCACGACTAATACTAAGACTTTTGCCGGGTTAAGTTAACTCTTTACTATTCTTATCGATATGCCTAAGAGGTTAAGGAGGTTAAAGGCATTACGTTTAAGACATTCTCTAAGGCATATAACTATTGCCTCTCTATCTATAGCAACGCTTATCCCGACGATTACTATAGTAACCTTCCCTCCCCTATTTAAGACGAATTTAAGGATAACCCTTAGAACGATAAAGACATTACGGCCGGGGAGTAGGAGGAACTTACTGCTCTACTACTATATCGTAGCCTTAATATAGAAGACATTAAGTTACTTAGAAATCGCGACCTCGATCTTTAGCACGATTAGCAGCCTTATATTAGCAAATATCCCGACTTAAAGGCATAGGGGAACGACTACTAGAAGCTGGTTAAATTATAGTATGCCTTTTTTAATAAGTAAGATAATAATATATCTAATAATATCTTTACTCGTCTTAACGTTAAGCAACGTATAGTTTTCGACCTCTTTACTTAGCACTTAGAATAAGCCCTCGACCTTAACGAGCAAGACCTAGCGCCCTTTCTTATATAAGTAGATAGGTAAGGCGGTATAGGCAAGCCCTTTATAATTTACGCCCTCTATGCCTAGTTAAAGCAGCTCTCCCTAGGCTACTTTATATAAGCGGCGCCTACGGGTGTTACTACTAACGTAATTAACGGCGTAACTCTATACTCCCTACTATACCTGCCTATCTCTAAGACTCTCGAAGAGGTGCCTTTATTACGCACTATAGAGCTTAATAACCTCTAGTCCTAGCTACGCCTCTTACGTTACTTTATTATCGACGAAAAGTTAATAATTAGCCTATAAACCTTTTCTTATATCGATTCCCGCCTCCGATAGATCTTCCCGGAGCATTAAGACGAGTTCTTTAGTAGCCGTAGCGTTCTTATGCTTAGTGACTTCTATTAGCTCCTACCCGTAATAGAAAAGCCGCTCTTTACTATAGCGGCTTTTATAGCGCTACCTAAGATTTATAGACGCAACGCCTACTACGCCTTTAATAAGACTATTATATTATAGTAGGTCTTACGGCAGTAAGGTAACGACTAAGCTCCTTTCCGGATAGCTCTTTAGGCCTTATATATTAATACCCCCTCTATTAACGACTAGAAGCTGCTTTATACCTACGTATAGGCAAACCTGCTACTTAAGGAGGTGGCTTGCTTCGATAGGGCGGTCTATATCTACTCTACTAATATATAGGTCCGCGACTTTAATATAGACTATATAGAACGCCTTAGCTCGCTATATATCTAGGTTTAAGCGACTAATATCGGACCTAACGCGTTATAAGCCGACTCTATTACTACCGGCAACCTATATAACTATTTGCCTATCTATGTTAGTGCTAGGGTAATATTAATAGCGAATATCTAAACCCCTCCTAGCCTCGTTAATAGTGCCTTAGGGACTATCTACGACTTCGCCTAGAATGCTAATATAGACGACCCTTAAGCGTACCTACCTTTTATTCTTTTAGTCCGCTTTAATCGCTATATAAGTCCGCCTTACTTCGACGACCTAGAGCTAGCGACTATTATACCTATCTTTTAGATAACGCGAGACTTTTTTAAGGGCGGCGCCTCTTACTATCGCACTTAGTTCCCCTTAACGATTGCGTATACTATTACTATTTATAAGGCATAAGGTGCTACGCTTAAGTAGGTTATAGCGGATATATCCTATCGCGATTTCTAGTCTAGCCTTACTTACGTAGCTGTCTTACGGGCTAAGACGCTACGTAGCATTATATTTAATGCCTGCTTTAATCTTAATGATATTATTCGAGGTAGTAACGTCACTATGCTAGCGCGGGAGGCTAACGCTATTCGCCGTGCTAGTTAGGTTATTAGGTAATAAGGAAGAAGGGTTGTTAAAGAATAGCTATAGTAAGTAAATTAACTATACGTACTATATCTATTATTAGTTATATTGCTTTGTTACGCGCCTACTGCTCTATGCCTACTATTGCGTTCGTTGCTTTATTACGCCGCTGTTATAGTTATACTGCTTTATTACGCCGCTGTTATACTACTTCGTTGCTTTATTACGCGCCTGCTGTTATGCTGCTTCGTTACGCCGCTGTTATAGTTATACTGCTTCGTTGCGCCGCTGTTATTATACTGCTTCGTTGCTTCGTTACGCGCTTACTATTGTGCTGCTTCGTTACGCGCCGCAACTGCTTGCAATAGGGTTATAAAGGGGTATTATAATTGCAATTATAATAACCCGAGAATATAGGATCGTACTAATAGCATATCGGTAGGGCGCTAACCCTCTAAGAACCGGAAGTAGATAGGTAATAGCCTCTGCCTTAAGGTCTTATATTTCGAAAGGTTAGAGCATAGTGCTTGCTACCTATTCGGTCTTTAGTCTAAGTCTGTATTCGTATAGCTAGCTAAAAAGAAAAAACTCGAGGGTTTTTTTCGCTTAGGCGTCTACTATAATAGTAAGCCGGGTGTCTAGGTTAATAAATCTAGCCCGTAGAAATTAGTATCCGTTTAAGCTTAAGTTTTTGCTTATTTACCTTTTTAGTATTATTCCTTCCTTCGTTACTGCGTTAAATAACTTTCCGTTTCGGTGGCCGAAAATGCGTAGAGTATATAACTCGTGATAATAACGCGTGGCCTTATCTTAGCCTTATATTTAATCACGCGTAGGGGCCCGCGCGCGGGGTAAAAAAACCGTGTGATAAGCTCCGCTTCTATTAAGGCTTAGGGTTCGAATCCCGCTTATGGCTAAAAAAAATGTGCCCTAGCTACAGCAAAAAATTAAAGGTCCCCCGGCTATAGCAAAGCTTTGCTTACAGTTGTGCCCTACGGTATACTCGTATTTTATAAGTACGCGGACGAGGGAGTCTTCCTCCTTTCGCTGCTGCGATTTATTGCTTGCTGTTATTACGACGACGAAAGAGTCTTCTTGTCTTCCCGCCGCCGCGAATGTGTTTGTTATAACGGTATTTACCGCGACGACGAAAGAGTCTTCTCTTCTCTTCCCGCCGCCGCGAGCTATTAGCTCGTTGAGAGCTATTAGCTCGTGTGAGTGTACGCGACGAGGGAGTCTTCCTCCCGCCGCGATATTGTCTTTACCGCGACGACGAAAGAGTCTTCTCTTCCTCTTGCCTCTGCGAATGTCTTTATTACTGCGACGAGAGAGTCTTTCTTCCTCCCGCCGCCGCGTTGTTTATTCTGCTAAATAAATAGCAGGCAGATATATTTCCCGACTATATAAGATAACTACTACGTAGGCAGATATATTTCCCGACTGTATAAGATAACTACTAAATAAATAGTAGGCAGATATATTTCCCGACTGCATAAGATAACTACTAAATAAATAGTAGGCAGATATATTTCCCGACTGCATAAGATAACTACTAAATAAATAGTAGGCAGATATATTTCCCGATTGCATAAGATAAAATGCCACGGAGGGGTTAACTCCTTGTTTATAGGCTATAGAGGGGTTAACTCCTAATCGTATAGACTTAATGCCGCGGAGGGGTTTACTCCTAATCGTGCGGAATAATACTACGTTTGTATAGACTTAATACCGTAGAAGGGTTTACTCCTTATTTATACGGACTTAGTGCTAGGGAGGGGTTTACTCCTTGTTTGTATAGACTTAATGCCGTAGAGGGGTCTTCTAATCGTGCGGACTTAGTGCCACGGAGGGGTTTACTCTTTATTTATATAGACTTAATGCCGCGGAGGGGTTTACTCCTAATCGTGCGGACTTAGTGCTACGGAGGGGTTTACTCCTTGTTTATATAGACTTATTTAGCTTGGCTAGCTAACGAGGGAATCACCCTCTCGCCTCTGCTAGTAGTAGGATGTGTGTTTAGCTGGCTAACGAGGGAATCACCCTCTCGCCTCTGCTAGTAGCAGGATGTTGTTCTTTCTAGTGCCGCGAGGTGGTCTCTTACGGCCTTTTTGTTCGATGTATTAGTGCCGCTTAGTGCGGGCTTTCTTTCGATGTATTAGTCCCGCTTAGTGCGGGCTTTCTTTCGATATATTAGTGCCGCTTAGTGCGGGCTTTCTTTCGATGTATTAGTGCCGCTTAGTGCGGGCTTTCTTTCGATGTATTAGTGCCGCTTAGTGCGGGCTTTCTTTCGATGTATTAGTGCCGCTTAGCGCGGGCTTTCTTTCGATGTGTTAGTGCCGCTTAGTGCGGGCTTTCTTTTAATATAGTGCCGCGAGGTGGTTCTCTTAGGCTTTATTCTCGATGTAAGAGGAATCTAGTTCTCTTGCCGAGCATAATTAGCTAGGCTATCTCGCGGTTTAAAAGCGGCCTAATGGTTAAATAGTAGCTTCTCTTTAGTAGCTTTTAGCTAGAAGACTAAGACTCTTAATTATTAGATCTTCGATCTACGGCCTACTAAATAAGGATGCGAGAGATGTGTGTTATAGCGGCCGTAAGGGCGCTATAGCGGCTATAATGCCGCTAAAAGCAGTATATTAATGATAATACTTGTGTTCTGCTTAAAGAGGGGAAGCCTCGAGACCTTATTTAAGGGGCCTCTTAGCCGAATTTCCCGTCCGTGATCCCGCACGTGATCCTATATGTGATCCCTTAACCCGCGGATCTAACACCTACGTACACCCCGGAAAACGCCTAACCCCCCCGCGCCTAGCCGCGCCTATACAAATACAGTGCGCATTTATGGCAGGCCGTAGACTAATAATTCTTCACGTACGAAATATCCGTCTACGGCTCGCTCCCGGCTGCGTGGCCTGCTGCGTGGCCTGCTGCATGGCCTGCTGCGTGCCCTCTGCTATATGCCCTACTGCGTGCCCTGCTGCGTGCCCTCTGCTGTGTGTGCGGCTCCTTAATGTATGCTTCGTGCCCTCCTTCGTGCCCTCTGCTGCGTGCCCTGCTGCGTGCCTTGCCGCGTGCCCGGCTGCGCGCCCTCTGCTGCGTGCCCTCTGCTGTGTGTGCGGCTCCTTAATGTATGCTTCGTGCCCTGCTTCGTGCCCTCTGCTGCGTGCCCTGCTGCGTGCCTTGCTGCGTGCCTTGCTGCGTGCCCTGCGGCGTGCCCTCTGCTGCGTGCCCTCTGCTGTGTGTGCGGCTCCTTAATGTATGCTTCGTGCCCGGCTCCCGGCTGCGCGCCCTCTGCTGCGTGCCCTCTGCTGTGTGTGCGGCTCGTTGATGTATGCTTCGTGCCCGGCTCCCGGCTGCGCGCCCTCTGCTGCGTGCCCTACTGCGTGCCTTGCTGCGTGCCCTACTGCGTGCCTTGCTGCGTGCCCTGCTGCGTGCCTTGCTGCGTGCCCTACTGCGTGCCTTACTGCGTGCCCTACTGCGTGCCTTACTGCGTGCCCGATGCGATTTAACGATGCGATTTAGCGATGCGATTTAACGATGCGATGCGAAGAATTAGCCTACAGCCTGCTAGGCATACGCACTATATCTATATAAGCGCGGCTAGGTAGGGGGGGGGTTAGGCATTTTAAGGGGGTACCCGAAGTATTACTTAGGCAAATAGAGATTTATACTTAGGCAAATACTAATACTCTAAGTTTTTCGCCGATTAGTAGTATACTTATCGCATTAGAGTATGCCTATAAGGAGGTATTAGATATAGCTCTATACTAGTGTAGGTTATATATCCGCTTACGCACTTATTTAAGGTGCTTTATAAGACAGCTAGCCTACGACTATATATCGCAATATTAGACCTTTTTCTCTTATTAATTAGTGCCCCTTCTCGTAATCTTAAGTACACTTATTAACTACTCCTCGCGCCTACAGGTGCGGGCCCTTATAGGTAGATACAATAGTTATAAGCCCGGTATACGAACTAGCGCAAATTGCTACTATAGACGACGATCTAAACAAACGACGCATCTTCCTATAAGGAGCCTATCCTTAAAGATTTTAATAACGAAGCCTTAGAATTACGACCTAAGCCCTCCCGGCATCGCCCCTACGGATATACCTAGTAGGGTAGCTTTAAGGCTAATACGTTATATGCAGGACCTATGCCGGGGCACACTCGGAGCATAATCTATCCGAAGGTTATTGCTAAGAAAGTGTATAAAGCTCTAAGAAAGCGTATAAGGTTCTTAAGAAAGCGTGTAAAGCACTCGATCGACTGCATAAGCCCTTAATCGGTTGCCTAGTAAGGCATCGACATCGACGCCGCGATTAAGCCTTAAACTAAAAAGGTAACTTACATCGACACCGTTATTAATAGGTGTTTAAGGGAGGCATTACTATATAGATACCTTCGCCACTATGTGTGTTTTACCCGCGAGCACTTATAAATAGGTCCTTAGATCCCTTTACAAAGGATTATATAACAACCGCTTTCTCCTACTTAGAAATATCATTAGCTTCGGAACATCGACTTTATTATAACTAACACTGCCTAACTAAGGCAGCGCATTAGGCTCTCGTCCTTCCGCCGTAGGCGAAGAGCGCAGACGTTTAGAGTACGTTACCGCCGACTAAGATAACCGAGGAATAAGGGATTGCAAGGCTACACACTCTCACCCTTAGGAACCCCGGGACTTCGTCACGGACCTCACTTTCCCAATCTCACACCGTCACAAACGCCTGACCCGACGGGGCAATAGGGTCTAGAGGCACCGATGAATACATAGGATTACGAGGATTATTCCTCGTATATCCCACGCCTAAAGAGCTAGAGGAATTGCCGGAACCCTAGCCCCGGCGACACTTATTAACTCTAGAGGGGAAGACTGCTAAAGCTTCGCAGCCGCCCGAAAGCGAGGATGAGGAAGGCCAGCAAGGATCGCGAGTCTTGCTAGGACGGGGCACCGCCTAAGACGACGTGAGGATACCCTTGATAGAACAAGGTGACGTGTCCGCAGGCATAGAGCCTGAAAGGACAGAAGCGCCCTCTAAAGCGCAATTAGGGACGCTTACGGCAGCGCCCTTAGAAGCACCTATAGAGGCGCCTTTAGACGCACTATCAATAGGAACAAAGACAGGAATAAGAACAGGAATAACAACAGGAATAAGAATAAGAACAGGCAGGAACGAAGGACTACGGAAGACTAGAACGCTAAGTAAGGGCACGTTTGCACCTTAATAGGCGCTTACGATAGCTTATTCTTTAGCGTTGATTTAATCTCTTAACGCTAGGGGGTGTATCGCATCGGAGCGTGCCTATAAGGAGGTGTTAGATATAGCTCTATACTAGTGCAGGTCATGTGTCCGCTTGCGCACCTATTTAAGGTGCCTTATAAGACAGCTAGCCTACGACTATATATCGTAATATTAGACCTTTTTCTCTTATTAATTAGTGCCCCTTTTCGTAATCTTAAGTATACCTATTAACTACTCCTCGCGCCTACGGGTGCGGGCCCTTATAGGTAGATGTAATAATACTACTATTAAGGCCCTTACTAATAAGCTTAGCCTAATTGTTACGGTACTACGTAATAGCTAGATAACCTTATTGTTTTAGAGTATTGCTATTTATATAGTAATAAATTGCTATTTATATAGTAATAAATTGCTATTTATATAGTAATAAATTGCTATTTATATAGTAATAAATTGCTATTTATATAGTAATAAATTGCTATTTATATAGTAATAAATTGCTATTTATATAGTAAACCTAATTTTTCGGCACGCACCCCGCGCGCCTATGTCCCGCCACTAAAATCTAGTGTAGGTATATAGCAACTAAGAGAGCCGCGCAAATCGTGCGAAGAATAACACTATACCGTAATCCACCCTAACACGTAGTAGGGCACGTAGTAGAGGGCACGCAGTCGGGCACGCAGAAGAGGGCACGTAGTAGAGGGCACGCAGTAGGGCACGCAGCCGGGAGCCGGGCATAAAGCATATATTAAGGAGCCGTACATATAGCAGAGGGCACGCAGTAGGGCACGTAGCAGAGCACGTAGTAGGGAACGCAGTAAGGCACGTAGTAGAGGGCACGCAGCAGGGCACGCAGCAGGGCACGCAGTAGGGCACGCAGTAGGGCACGCAGCAAGGCACGCAGTAGGGCACGCAGTAGGGCACGCAGCAGGGCACGCAGCAGAAGGCACGCAGCAGAGCACGCAGCCGGGAGCCGGGCACGAAGCATACATCAAGGAGCCGCACACACAGCAGAGGGCACGCAGCAAAGGGCACGCAGCAGGGCACGCAGTAGGGCACGCAGCAAGGCACGCAGCAGAGGGCACGCAGCAAGGCACGAAGCAGGGCACGCAGTAGGGCACGCAGCAAGGCACGCAGCAGAGGGCACGCAGCAAGGCACGAAGCAGGGCACGCAGCAAGGCACGCAGCATACATTAAGGAGCCGCACATACAGCAGAGGGCACGCAGCAAAGGGCACGCAGCAAGGCACGCAGTAGAGGGCACGCAGTAGGGCACGCAGCCGGGAGCCGGGCATAAAGCATACATCAAGGAGCCGCACATATAGCAGAGGGCACGCAGCAGGGCACGTAGCAGAGCACGCAGCAGGGAACGCAGCAAGGCACGCAGTAGAGGGCACGCAGCAGGGAACGCAGCAGAGGGCACGCAGCAGAGGGCACGCAGCCGGGAGCCGGGCACAAAGCATACATCGAGAAGCCGCCGAGTAGCAGGGCACGCAGCAGAGGGCACGCAGCAGAGGGCACGCAGCAGAGGGCACGCAGCAGAGGGCACGCAGCAGAGGGCACGCAGCAGAGGGCACGCAGCAGAGGGCACGCAGCAGAGGGCACGCAGCAGAGGGCACGCAGCAGAGAGCACGCAGCCGGATTGAATTAAATTGAATTAAGGCCAGGCACGATTTGCGCGGCCCTCTTAATTGCCATGTACCTCTACGGAAATTTGGTGGCGGGACATAGGCGCGCGGGGTGCGCGCCGAAATTGTGGAGATAATCCTGATTTACTATACAAATAGCAATAAGTCTTACTATTTGTCCCGTAGCAAATCTCTATTCGTCCCGGAGGTACCGAAGTACCATACATCCCCGCACCTCCCGGCGCCTCCCCGCACCTACACCCGCCAACCTAAATTACGTGCGCATACTACCTAGCAGGCCATACGTGCCTACTGCTGCGTGCCCTCTACTACGTGCCCTCTACTATGTGTGCGGCTCCTTAATGTATGCTTCGTGCCCTACTGCGTGCCCTTTGCTGCGTGCCTTCTGCTATATGTGCGGCTCCTTAATGTATGCTTTATGCCTAGCTGCGTGCCCTTTACTACGTGCCTTCTGCTATATATACGGCTCCTTAATATATGCTACGTGCCCTCTACTGCGTGCCCTCTACTGCGTGCCCTCTACTACGTGCCCTCTACTGCGTGCCCTCTACTGCGTGCCCTACTGCGTGCTTTACTGCGTGCCCTACTGCGTGCCCTACTGCGTGCCCTTTGCTACGTGCCCTCTACTGCGTGTGCTGCGTGCCTTACTGCGTGCCCTCTACTACGTGCGCGGCTCCTTAATAAATGTATGCTTCGTGCTCTGCTTGCCCGGCTGCGTGCTTTACTTACCCGGCTAAATGCCTTACTGCGTGTCGGCGCGGGGAGGCGCGGGGAGATGCGGGGAGATGCGGGGATATATAGTACTTCGGTACCTCCGGGACGAATAGAGATTTACTACGGGACAAATAGTAAGACTTATAGCAATTCTCTACTATACAAATAGCAATACTCTTGTTTTATAAAGAGGAGAAGAACTATAGAGGCTAAGGGCTCGTTTATATATAGGACTATATATTACGTAGTATATCTATAGGAATAAGGGATATCCGTTCTTTAGGCACGATTGCAATCCACGTGATTAAATAGATTACGTATAGGCAACGCTTAAACGGATGCGCTATTAACTATACGATGCATCGTATGCATTAGGGACCCCGGTAATAGCGTTACTAACTCGGCCGCCCTTGCGATAATTAAGTCATTAACTCAATCGCCCTTATAGGCATAGCCCCGACGTCGTAAGCAAAGGCTCGTAAAGGTCCGGCTTTAGGCCCTATTAATATACGCGTTTATAGCCTATATAAAGGGGCTATTCGTCGCCCCTTAGTTAATAAATATTATAGACTAAAATCCAGCCAGTTTATAACCCCTTTGTTTATTTAACTAACTAACACTAATTAGTAATTAAACGATTAATCATAGATTGGCAAGGTAGAAGAGGTAGAGCCTAATCGTCGAAAGTGCACGGATCTTTATCCCCCGCGGATTCTATTGCCTACACCTAGAGACGGTCCTTTATGCTAAGAATAAGGAACCTACGCGAGTTAGAGCTAACGAAGCTATTATAGCTAGCTCTCGGTGACCGCCGATAAGTCCCTTCCTAGCTTTTGTTTAATCCCGTCTCGCTTCGAGAAGAAGAAGAGTTACGTTAAGCAATAGTGCGTCCGCAACGCAAAACAACCTTCGTAATAACCCTCGCGATCCCCTTTAATAACAACAGTATGCTTTATTTAATCACACTATATTAGACCCTACCGATAACCCTAACGCTCCCGGTTCTACACCGGAAGCAACTAAGCCTAATAATAACCCCCTTCCCGGTTAGCTAGCAGGCATTAACATCCTCGGTTTAAACTAAAATAAAGCTAATATTGCATTCTAGGAGACAGATGTTACCTATAACAATATAAATAAGAAGGCAGTTATAACTTACGTAGCCCGGTTTATTATCACTAATATCGGCTTAACTATTTATAAATACGAACTATTCTTAGACTTCTAAGAATACTTTAACGGATAGATAGAGGCTATATAGAACCGGGTAGATAAACATTTTAGGAGGACCCTTAAATCCTTCTTGCGAGCCCGTAGGATCTAGACCGGCGTTGAAAACCTTAGCCACTTAGCATCGTTTTTAATGCTTTAGCGCCTATAGATTCCCCCGATTTAGCCAAAGGACGAACTACTATTAGAATAGTTAAAGTTCTACGACGAGCGAACCCGAGAGTTCGTAAGGAATACATCCGTTATAGCCCCGGCTGCTATAACTAACCCTCCTTTACTAATCGTCCTAGGCACGGCCCTAACGGCACCTCTTAATGCCCTAACCCCGGCTCCTATAGCAACCTTTGCGACGGCACTATCCACGCCCGCAGCTATCCCCTCTATACCTCTTACCGCCCCGGCAGTCACCTTCGCGCTAGAACCCTCCTTTGCTCTAATAACCTCGATACGTACTACCTCTATCGATCCCGGCTCGTACCCGCGAGATTAAATACCCGGCATATTCTTAAACCTATAGGCCCCTCCGTTCCGAGATATATTAGAAACGCTAATAATACTTTACCCGACTTTGTATTAGTTCTCTAAGACCCCTCTAATTAATATAACGTTAAAGGCAGCCTATACAATAGTGCCCCCCTATAACGTTCCGAATAAGGAGATAGACGTAGACCTTCTACAAAAGTTTATTAAGTTATAGGATAAAAGCAAGAATTATATAAAAGAGCCTTATTATAGGAATAAGGGATAAGGGATACGTACGAGTCAATTGCAGCCACGTAATCCTACGTAATTACGTATGTGTAATAAGACTACGTTACTTATAAAGAGGCCCCCTTTCCCCTTCTTCCTAGCTAGATAAGACATATAGAACACACACAATAGAACGAGTTTTTACGAATGCAAATGCAGGAGATACCTACTAACACTAATTAGTGTTCGTAAGGCTCGAACACTAATAATAAGGCAGAAGAGGTAGATCTTAATCTTTAAACGTGTTATAAATCTTTATTAAACCGGCCTCCTCCGGCCTAATAATCCTATTTTATACACTTAGAGAGGGTTATCTACGCTAAGAATAAGAAGACTTTACCTTCCGAGTCTAGCTCGCCTCTAGGGGTTGCGTATAGATCTTCTTTAAGCTTCCCGCTAACCGATCACCGCTTTAGAAGAAGAAGAGTAGCACTAGCAGGAAGTGCGTCTATTAACGCCGACCGCTTCGCGAAGACCCTCGCGACGATAACCTCGATTCCTTCATTAGCTAGTTCGAGATATATCAACCACCGAAAGAGCTCTTCCAAACGCTTCCTCGAGAAAAGCTCTTCTAACGGCACGACAAACACTCCCAAATCCATAGGACAATTCGATTAATACACAAGCCATTTAATCACGACGATCGCGTGAAAACCCTTACGCAACAACCAAAAGCCCGCCGCCTGCTTCCGATAAGATCATCGCGTGAAGACCCTCGCGTACGACAAACACCCCGCCGTCTTCCGACCGGCACGAGAATACAGTCCGCTTACTGCCTTAAGCTACGGCATGAGAATACAGTCCGCTTGCTGCCTTAAGCCACGACCGAGAATACAGTCCGCTTGCTGCCTTAAGCCACGATCGAGAATATAGTCCGCTTGCTGCTTTAAGCCCCCCCCCGAAAACACAGTCCGCTTGCTGCTTTAAAGCCCCCCGAAAACACAGTCCGCTTGCTGCTTTAAGCCCCCCCCCCCGAGAAAACACAGTCCGCTTGCTGCTTTAAAGCCCCGAAAACACAGTCCGCTTGCTGCTTTAAGCCCCCCCCCCCCTACGAGAATACAACGACGGCTCTATCGGCACCCGGCACCATAAAGCCAGCTCTCTCGCCAACGCTTAAGACAACGCTTTCGGCAAACGCCGAATCCGGCCTAACGCTTAAGACAACGCTTCCGGCCTAACGCTTAAGACAACGCTTCCGGCCCAACGCTTAAGACAACGCTTCCGGCCCAACGCTTAAGACAACGCTTCCGGCCTAACGCTTAAGACAACGCTTTCGGCAACGCTTAAGACAACGCTTAAGACAACGCTTTCGGCAACGCTTAGGATAACGCTTTCGGCAACGCTAAATCCGGACCTAACGCTAAAGAGGACGTTTCCGGCAGTCTTAGCAATAACAACAACAGCGGCTCCGCAACCGTCCGAATAAGCTCCCGTAGTTGTTTTTCCGCCGCTCTACAAACGACTCATACGCTCCGCTAAGCAGTCATAAGCTCCGCCAAGCAGTCAAAAGCTCCGCTAAAGCACACGCACGACGCTTTCGGCAATATCAATCCAACAGCCGAAGTCCGCAGCCGTAGTCAAACGCTCCGCTAAGCCTAACAGCCGAAGTCCGCAGCCGTAGTTAAACGCTCCGTCAATCTAATAGCCGAAGTCCGCAGCTATAGTCAAACGCTCCGCTAAGCCGGCCGAGACGACTTCCCGTTCGAACGTTCCGAGACAACCTAAGCTCCTACGGCCCTAGCTAGTCACAATCACCCGGCAAGACCGCCTTTGCCCCGATAGACGCCCTCGTCCTTTACTCTTTGTTTTTCCGAGATAACGTCTTTTGCCTTTGTTTATATTCGCCTTTATTCGCGTTTGTTTTTCCTGCTTTGTTTTTCCTGCTTTGTTTTTCCTGCTTTATTTTTCCCCTTTTTCGACGCCCTGTTCTTCCCTTTTTCGACGCCCTGTTCTTCCCTTTTTCGACGCCCTATTCTTCCCATTTTCGGCGCCCCGTTCCCTCTTTTGCTTCCCCTTTTAGTGCCCCGAAAAACAAGCACCGAACAAGCTCTGTTTCGCCCCGACAACGTTATGTGCCGACCCTGCTACGCTCCGGCAACGTTCTTTCCCGGCCCGAACACACGCTTCGTTTCACGCTCTTTTCCTAGCCCGAAGATGACTCTATCTCTTGCTCTGCTTCGCCCCTCTGCTTTGCCCCGAAGCTTAATGCTTCCTAACGCTCTTTTCCCGTACGTTGTACGGCTGTTTGTAAGGCTGTTGCAAGGTTGGAAAAGCCGGATCCACGATGATAATACGGCCCGTTTGACCGGGCTATAGATCCCTATTGTCAGGTTGGAAAAGCCGGATCCACGATAACAATACGGCCCGTTTGACCGGGCCATGGATCCCTGTTTGGCCCCTTGTTGCGCCCTTTGTTGCCCCTTATTGCTACGTTCGTTTGGGCTGCTGTTTCTACGATCTTATAAAGACTGCTAGTGTAGGAATAAGAGATAAGGGATACGTACGAGTCAATTGCAGCTACGTGATCCTACGTGATTACGTATGTGTAACGAGACTACGTTACCTATAAAGAGGCCCCCTTTACCCTTCTTCCTAGCTAGACAAGACATATAGAACACACACAATAGAACGAGTTTTTGCGAATGCAAATGCAGGAGATACCTACTAACACTTATAATATTCTTAATAATAATGTCTATATCTTTACGGACGTTTATTATATAGTTAAGACCTAGCCCGGCTATTTCTATGCCCTCTTTCCCTAGATCCTTACCGGCCGAGCCTAAGACTACTATATCTAGCATATAGAGTAGGATAGCACATTTAGGCAAGCCTACGACCTACTAAAGGCTTACTTCGACACCGAAGTAAACTATTAGCACTATTAGGTGGATTAAAGCACTATAACTTTTAAAAAGCTACGAGTTAAGCATCTAAATAAGACCTAATAGGAAGTCCTATAAACCCTTTTTAATAAGCTATAACGATGTTAACGCGCCTTAGGTTTTAAGTTCGCTAGAGACCTCCCCCTTCGCACTATATTGCTTAACGCGTGCCGAAACGTCCTAGAATTTAGCTATACGCTATATAACCCCCCTAAGACTACGGAAAAGCTATTCTCCACGCTGCGTTCCTCCCTAAAGACCTATCTATTAATATAGGCCGAGAACGGCACGTCCGGCATATTCGTATAACATTATCGTAATAAGGTAATAAATATAAATAATAAATACAATTTATTAAGCGTATTCTATACCGACCGTAGATATACTAACAACCGCGGCAACGGCCGTAGGTTTAACGGGAGCAGCGGAAGAAGCTACCGCAGCCCTCGTAGCGGCGGTAGTAGCTTTAGCAACCGCTAATAGTCGAGGAAGTGCTTCGTTTATTAGAAGGAAGGCTGCTAGTCGATAAAGCATACCCTAGAGGAACGAGCTAGGTCTAAGGCTTAATACTACGCGCAATGCCTTCTAACCGGCAACTATAATATAGGATTCGAGGCCTACCTTACCGAATATAAAGGTAATAAGACTCTATAGGCCGCTATCGAGTAGCGTAACGATAAGGCTAATAACGACGAAGAACTAACTAAATTGCAAGCCTCGTAAATCCTATATTAATAGTCCTTTAACTATTTAATTATAGGCGAAGAAGTATAAGGGATAGACTAATTAAGCGTCCCGGCTACGCAATTTATCTTCGACCGTTACTTAAAGGACCGTTTTTACGGCATCCTCGTAGACACCGGAGTAGCTATAGTCTCTACAGCAGGTTAAGACTAATATCTCGCCCTATAACGAGAAGACCTATCTATCGTGCTCGACGAGTCTACCGCCGGCTAGGCCTATATTAAATTCGGCAGCGGCGAGGACGTGCGTTCCCTTAGCTCTATTGCCCTTAAGACCCCTATTAGCCGTATTACGTTCTACGTGCTAGGAATAACGACCCCCTTCCTCCTCTGCCTAGCTAATATAGATCGCTTAGGCGTATACTTTAATAATACTACCGATACGATTATCGGTCCCGGTGTTAGCGTCCCCGTTATTCGTAAATAGGGATATCTATAGTTCTTCTTTTGTAAGGAAGAGAACGCAGTCGCCTTCTTAACTAAAGCCGAGATGCGAACGCTCTACCGCCGATTTAGCCACCCGGCCGTTAATAGACTTTACTACCTTTTAAAATAAGCAAGGCATAACGATATCTTAGTAGAAACACTCGAGGATATCTTAAAATTCTACTATTACTGCTAGCTCTACGCGCCGGCACCCTAGAGGTTTAGGTTTATATTAAAGGATAACTAAGAATTTAATTTCGAGGTCGTCGTCGATGTAATATACCTAAAGGTCGGTAGTAGCACCCGCCCGGTGCTATACGCGGTCGATATAGCGACCTCTTTCTAAAGAGCGCGATTCCTCCCGTCTATATCGGCTAAGGATACGTAAGAGATACTTAAGGCGCTATAGATCGATATATACCTCGGCCCCCTTAACTTTATCTAGCATAACGCAGGCACTAACTTCGCCTTAACCGAGTTTCGCAATAGGGCTTATATTATAGGTATTACGTATACCTAGATCCCGTTAAGGCATATTAGTCTATAGGTAAGGTTTAAAGGTATTATAGCCCGCTCCGTCGTGCGTTTAAAATAATATACGCCGAGATCGGTAGGACAACGGCCCTTAAATCCGTCCTAGAAATAGCTATTAAACCCGTAAATAATACAGTAGGACTAAACGGCCTCGTCCCTACGCTCTATATCTTTAAAGCGTACCTACGGATAACTTAAGACTCCCCTCCTTCGGCAACTACGGTATAAAGAGCCGCGACTATCTAAAAGGCTATAAAAGCCTTACGGCAGCTCTCCGCCGCGCGATAAGTTAGGGATAGCCTATAAGCTCGAAACGGCCCCTTAACCCTTAACACTCTATTACTACCGCTATAGAGTAAAGTCCGCGTCTAGAGAGAGAAGCGAGGATAGTAAGGTCTATATAAGATTGCCTCTATTAACGGCCACGATATTACTATTAAGACCGTTAACGGCCCTCTAGTCTTCCGTTCTACCCTTATACAGCCGTACTACTATAGTAAGGACGATACCCCGGAACCCCCTGCCCTCGATAATATAGATATCCTCTCTAAGGTCGATTCCTCTACTCCGGACGAAATTCCCGAGCTAGACCCTTCCCCCTCTACGGTATAAGCACTGCCGGCTCTACTATAGCCCCGTAAACGCGGACGTCCCCTAGGCTTAAGGAATAAGCTAAAGACCGTGACCTTCTATAATTAATTCCTAGTTAAGAAGGAAGAGGATATACTACGGCTTTCGACTAAGCTACGCAATAACGGCGTTATTACTACACCTAGCGCCCCTTTTAAAGAATCCGACTAACGAGAGATTAACGATCTTATAGCCCGCGGAGTATTTAGCTTCGAATAGTACGACGAATCTATTTATAAGTAATACCGTCTATTTCGATTACGAATAGTCCGGGAAGTAAAGGGTCGTAACGTTAAACCCTACGAAAAGTCCCGTCTAGTAATCTAAGGCTATAGCGATATAGAGAAAAGCTCGCTCCTAACCTATTCCCTTACTATTTAACGTGTTAGCTAGCGCTTAATCCTAGCCTTTGCCCCCGCCTTACTTCGCCGAGGCATAAGCTTATCTCTACGCGATATTATATAAGCCTATCCCTAAGCTTAAATAGAGCTTAATCGTATAGTGTTAGCGGCTCTTCCGATAGAGCTCTAGAGCAAGTACCTAAAGGGCACTATTATAAGAGTTATTAGACCGTTATACAGGCTTATAGAAGCCGGTATACATTAGTAGAAAACCTACTATAAGCACTATATTAAAAGCCTTAACATAGCTCCCTCTACCTATAACTCGTGCCTTCTAATTACGAATTAAGGTCCCGACGACTTTAGCCTCGTCGGAATATAGACCGATAACACCCTAATGCTCGGTTTAGACACCTTTTCGGCCTAAGAAGAAAAAGAGCTTAAGATAGCTTAATTTCGCGCTAAGCCGAAGGCTTAAATAACCCTAAGGAATGCTATAGACTTTAATAGAGCAAAACTAACGCTTTAAGACGACGTTCTACTCCTATAGTAGAAGGGATAGGCCTTAAGGATCGAGGTAGTCGACTCACAGGCTTATAATAAAGCCTAGCAGTACCTTAAGCAACGCGCTCGTACTACGTACGTCGCCTCTATCTATTAGCCCGAGGCCTTATTCGATATCTCCGTAGCAGCCTAGGTCTAAGCCCCCGAAGAGAAGGATTGTGATATCCTTAATAAGCGCCTCTAGTAGCAGATTAACTATCAATAACGTAGACTTACGTACCGACTAATTAATCTCGAGACCGCTAAGCTTATAGTGTTTACGGATAGCTTAATTTTAAATAACCGAGACCTTTCGTCTTAGTTAGGCTTCGTTATTACGCTCGTTAATAAGACCGAGCGTACGGATACGCACTTCCGGGTTAATAGCAATATTATCTATTAGAGCTCGACGAAGTATAAGCGAGTAACCCGCAGCGTTCTTACGAGCGAGATCTACGGTATAGTTAACGGCGTAGACCTTAGTATCTCCCTTATTATAACCCTCCGTATAGTTACGGAACGGCTTTAGCTCCTACTAATCCCTCTTATTATATACACTAACTTATACTCCCTCTACGAATGCCTTATTAAGCTCGGCACTACGAAGGAGAAACGCTTAATAATCGATATTATAGCGTTGCGTTAGTTATATAAGCGACGAGAGATTAAGGAGATTAGGTAGATCTACGGGGAAGACAACCCCGCCGACGCTATAACAAAGGCATCGCTAAACAAGGCCCTTAAACGCCTTATTAATACAAACGGCCTCTCGATTAAGATAAAAGCCTTCGTCCTTCGCCTATAGAGACTAACGGTATTCCCTTTGTTCTACCCCCTTTTTTCATTTGTATTTATTAAATGTATTTATTAGGCCTTCTACCTAATATATCGTTCTTTCTATCTCCCTTTGTTTAGATTATAGGCTTGCTATATAGCAACTACAAAGAAAAGTTACTAGTATAGGAATAAGGGATATCCGTTCTTTAGTATAACGCAGCTACCCGCGCAACTATAAAGCCGGGAGATAGGGATATATGCACGATAGATAATGCATTTTAGCTTAAGGACTATTCGGCTATTAGTCGCTAACTAGTCCCCGATAACCCCTCTTAAGGCCTAAGGGTATATCCCTAAGGCCCTAATATATCTTAGAAGAGGGGCAAGCTTTAGTCTTACTACGAGAGGGCAACCGTATTGCAATAAAAGATTATTCGTACTTTTAACTATCGTTCCTACCTTCCTAAGCGTACCTTTAGTCTATCTTCTTATAATTTCTAAAGCTTCTCTTTTTTAGTTACCTAAGAGCGATAGCGCCGCGCGGTAGGCGCGTTTCCGGACGTATAGGCCGCGTAGGCCGAATAAGTCGTAGTAGCTATCGAATCGCTAGCCTATCGCCGTTACCTTACGTAACGGAACTAACATTAGAAGATAAATATACTAACTTATATAAGGGCTATAAAGAGCGTCTTAGGACGCTATTACTAATTTTTTTGCTACCTAAGGGGGCTTAATCTATCCCCTCGCGAAGTTAAACGTAAGCCGGCCTTTTACGACCTACCCTTCCGCGTATAGATGTCCTTATAGCCCTTTAAGTAAGAGCCGTAGAGCTAAAGGAGGAGAAAAGATTAAAAGATAGGATTACGGAACTTCGAGAGGAATTTTCGCAATAAG
Source organism: Ophiocordyceps sinensis (assembly GCA_012934285.1). Lineage (NCBI taxonomy): Eukaryota > Fungi > Ascomycota > Sordariomycetes > Hypocreales > Ophiocordycipitaceae > Ophiocordyceps > Ophiocordyceps sinensis. The sequence continues at coordinate 9,898,409 of JAAVMX010000001.1, read as the reverse complement.
ATAACTTATTCGGTAAGGATTCTTATAAACGTCGCCGATAGTTAACCGAATCGAGGGAGAGTTATAGTAGGGAAATTAAAATAAAAAACATTCCTTAGTTATTATAACCGACTAACCCTTAAAAACGTCTCGATTAGATTAGCGATCTCGAGGATGCCTTTATCGCTGCCCTACGTCGTTTTAAGCGCAATAAGAATAAAATCTTATATACCTTTAACTATATACACGTAGACTATAAGGCGAGATAGAGGCGATACCTCGACGAAAAGCTCCTTATAGAGAGGGAATTACTTTATACTAACTAGGATAATTTTCGTAATTAGACCTTAATTTTAATTAAAGATATTGCTAATCGTAAGACTCTCTTAGCTATATAACTATAGGAAGCACGCTAACGAGAGGTTTAGTCCCCCCTTAATTTTAGTCTTTACTTAGATTCCCTCGAGCAATACTTAGAACGTCCGTTAGAAAAAACTTATATACTTTCATTTTTTACGAAGTTACGTCCTAATCTTTAGGACTAAATCTCCCTTTATTTAGCGTCTATTGAAGATAATACTCGTAAGGAGATAGTCTAACTCGCTTAACGCTTTTAGGATGCTTTAGGAAATAAAAAGCGCCTTATAAAGCTAATTAACGATTAGTCGACCTTAACTTAGGGGGTAAAAGGCTCCTGTTCGATAGGCTATCGCCGACGTAAAGGCCGCAATAGATCTATTAATAACTATTAAGATTCCGACGCTATTAGATCGACCTTAAATAGACGTAGAAACGGTCGTAGCAACGGCCGTAGGAACGGCCGAGGAAATAGTCGTTATAATCGCATCGGTAGGAATAAATATAGTAGGAATAGCCGTAGTAATAACCGGGGAGGGAATTCGTATAGAAACGGCGAAAGCTAATCTAGTATAGTTATTTATTAGTATTGTAAGAAACTAGGCTATATATAAGCCGATTGCTAGGCGATAGCGAAAGCTAACCGAGCTATAGCCGATTTAAAGACGACGAAGAAGGAGGGAAACGCCTAAAAGTTAAAGTAAATGCCTCTCCTTCGACTAAGCTATAGGTAGAGGTAGTTAAGAGACTACGTGCTATTAGAAAGCTACTAAGGTGAATACCTTATAAAATTATCGTTAATCTCGATTACGGTAGTAAAGTAGACTTAGTAGATATAAATTTTGCTTGAAAATAAGGGCTACGATAGCTTCCTTTATTAACCCTTAGATTAAAGGTAGTCGGGAATACGCTTATAAGACGATACGGAGTCTAGGAAGTTTCTATCTAACTCTAAGACAATCGCTATAGGGAAAAGATAATTATTCGCCTATATATTAGCGTCGATAACGGATTAAAACCCGACGATGCATTAGTTTTGCTTAGTATACCTATACTTTCTTAGGAATATATTTATCTCGCCCTTTTTAAGCGCGTTTAGTAATTTAAACACTAACTTTCTAAGGTATTATTACGCTAACCGTAAAACTTTTTGCATAAGTGTCGGAATAAGATATAGGTCTATATAGTTATACTAGACCTAAATTTTATACTATTTCCCGATAAAGATAATAACTCGGCGAACCTTAAGCGAACGGGGGAGGAAATACCGGCGACTCTCTTAGACTTTAAAGACGTGTTTTCTAAGCACGAGGCCGATTTATTACTAAGGAAGAAGGGCACCGATTATACGATTAACCTATTGCCTAACTCTAAGCCGCCTTTTAGACCTATCTACCCTCTTTCTTAGTCCGAACTTTACGTTCTTAAGGAGTGGTTAGATTAGTCCCTTAAGCGTAGCATTATTCGGAAATCTAAGAGTTCGGCCGGAGCTCTTATTCTTTTTGTGCTTAAGAAAGACGGCACTTTACGCCTTTATATAGACTACCGGGGGGTTAATAGCATTACCGATAAGAATCGCTACTTACTCCCCTTTATTTTAGAGATTATAGACCGTTGTTAAAAGGCTAAGTACTTTTCGAAGATTAACCTAAAAAACGTATACTAACGCATCCGGATTAAAGGAGGGGATAAATAGACGATAGCCTTTCGTACTCGCTACGGTTACTAAGAGTATTTAGTATTAACGTTTAGATTAACTAACGCTTTTGCTATATTTTATTTATATATTAACTAAGCTCTTAAAGGCCTTATAGATACTATTTGCGTCGTTTACCTTAATAATATTTTAATCTTTTCTAAGACCTACGAAGAGTATATAGAATACTTACGATAAGTCCTTAAACGACTAAGGAATACTAAGCTATTCGCTAATTTATCGAAGTGCACTTTCTATAAGTAGTTTTTAGAGTTTTTAGGATTTATCTTATCTATTAACGGAGTTGCAATAGACCTAGCCTGCGTTAAGGCTATTATAAATTAGGAAGAACCTCGTTCTTTCTATAATATTTAAGTTTTTCTCGGTTTTATAAATTATTACCGACGATTTATTTTAGGATACTCTAGCATTATTGCCCTTCTTACTACGTTATTAAAGGGGAGCGTTAAGGGAAGAAAGCCTAGACGAGTATAGCTAAATACTAGCGAATTAATAGCGTTTTACGCCGTAAAGAACGCCTTTATAATAGCCTTACTTTTCTAATACTTCGACCCTTAAAAACCGATTCGCATTAAGACTAATGCCTTAATTTTCGCAATAGCTAGTATTCTTTCGTAGCTTAATAACGAAGGCTACTATTATCCGATTGCTTTCTAATTACGGAAGTTTACTAGCCTTAAGCTTAACTACGGTACCTTTAATTAGGAGATATTTACTATCGTTAAGTTATTTAAACACTAGCGATACTACGTCGAAAGGGCGGCGAATACCGTTAAAGTTTTATTAGATTACTAAAACCTTTAAGGCTTTATAAAGTAAGTATCCCTTAATAAAAGATAAGCACGTTAGTATATACACCTAGCTCTTTTCGATTTTATAATTAAACACTAAGCCGGTAAATTAAATCCTATCGATGCTTTATTAAGGAAGCTAGAATTTATAGGCGAAGCCCTACCGTCTATAGAGCTACTCCCGGAACTATAATAGAAGTTAGCAGTTATTTAGTAGGTATATATAGCTATAGATTCTTTATAGAGTGACCTAAAGACGAGTTCTTAGGTCTCTACTATCTTTAAGCTTAACGAGATATCTTTACGTAATGAAAATACATAAGCTCTCTAAGATTCGATCGCTTAGCATTCGGGAACGAGTCCCGCTAAGTTAGCTACTTAGGTTAAAGATATCGTTAGTTATAAACAACGGTGTTAAAGATAATTAGCTAGGTTAGCAGCTTATTATAAAAGGGTCTATAAGAGCAATATCTCCGAGCCCCTTTTTAAGCTCCTTAAGAGGACTTAAGCGGAATATCTATAGACTATACAGCGAGTATAGGCCGAAAGTACCCTAGAAGAAAGGGTAAGTCTTTAGTTATTAAGCTTAGATAGACTTATTTTACATTCGGGAAAAATCGTAGTGCCTATAGAGGTTGCCTTAAGGTAAGAGCTTATTTAGCTCTACTACGACGATCCCTTTATAGGATACTTCGGAATAGCCCGCACGAAAGACCTCCTATCTTAGAAATTCTTTTAGGAAGGAATAGCTCGTAATATAAATAGCTATATGCGTTTATATTATATCTATTAAAGCGCCGTTCTAAAGCGGTATCGCCTATATAGCGCCTTTAAGTCGCTGCTTATTCCTATAAGACCTTAGGAAGAAGTCTCTATAGACTTTACTACCGGTTTTCCGGAGTTATAGTTCGATAGTAAAGAAGTTAACGTAATACTAGTAATCGTTAATCGATATACTAAGTATAGCGTATTTCTCGCGGTTTCTAAAATAATAATAGCGCCTAAGTTAGCTAAGGCTTTTTATTATAAGATTAAGCTTATCTATAGAGTACCGAAAGGCATTATTTCCGATAGAGGATCTTTATTTATTAGTAAGTTTTAGTTAGACCTTTATTATATATTACGGATAAAACGTAGGTTATCGATAGCCTTTTACCTATAAACCGACGGTTAGACCGAACGGGTAAATTAGATACTATAATACTACCTTCGGTATTATACGAATGCCGAATAGAATAATTAGCCTAGATTGCTACGAGAGGCTTAGTTCGCTTATAATAATACGAAGAATATAACTATAGGCTTTTCGCTTAATAAGGCATTATTCGGATATTAACTAGACTACTATATCTACCTTACGGACGATACTACTAGTAGGGGAGTGCCTAAAGCGAGAGCTCGCATTAGTAAATTAGCAGACTTAAGGAAAAAGCTAGAGACTTATTAGCGATAAGCTATCGAGTCGCAAAAGAAATTCTATAACCTCTATTATAAGCTACTTACCCTTAAGGTTAGAGACTTAGTAGGACTCTCTACGAAGAACTTACGCCTTAAGGACTAAAGAAGGAAGTTATTACCTAAATACATTAGACCTTTTAAGGTCCTTTAAGCTATTAGAAAGCAGGCGTACCGCCTAGCCCTACTAGAGAAATACGACCGGCTTTATAATATGTTTTATATTAGTCTTCTTAAGCTATAGGTAGAACGGGCTATTAACTAATACCTTAGCGAATTACTCCTAATGCCTAACCTCGACGATGCCGAAGGAGAATAGTCGGTTTAGTAAATTAAGGACTATAAGAAGAAGAAGGGCGTTACCTACTATTTAGTAAAATAGGAAGGTTAGCTAGCCGAATATAATAAGTAGGTTGCTTAAGACGATATAGCGAATGCCTAAGAACTTATTAACGAATACCTAGAGATACGACTAAAGAAATAGCGGAAATTACGTATTATAAAATAACTTCTTTTTAGCTTACCCTAACTTTTCTACTTTTACTCTACCGCTACTTTATCGTTATTCTTTAATATCTATACGGTAGAAGTCTCTTACTTCTATTTCGCTAGTAAACTCCGTAATAATAAGGAGACGTTTTAACTACTCCCCCTTTCCTTAGCGACCGCTCTCTTTAATTATTTTATGTAACTTATTGTATATATATTCTCGTCCTACCCGCTATAGGGTAAAACCTGCGTCCTTAATCACTAGACGAAGCTTTTAGTCCTTATTCTCGCGTATAGTTTTCCGTCGCTTTATTAATGCCTACTAGTATTCGAAACGACGTTTTATATATAAACGTTTAGCACCTAATACGCTTTATTCCTCTCGGTAGGCCGTTATTACGGCTACGAACGACGTATAAACTTAGTAGAAGATTAACTTTATCTTCTTTTTCTCTATCTCGTCTTAAGTAGTCTATAACTTAGCTATCTTCGTCTAAATAGCGTATAGATTAGCTATATCTCCGGATATTATTGCCGGCACTAATAATTTTATTAGCAACCGTATCCCGACTTAATAAGGAACGAAGAGCTTACCGATTTATAAAGGTTACCGCGTAAGTTATATTAAATATATTTGCTTAATCGTATATCCTCTAATATATAATATAGTTCGACTATTTTAGTATCGTCCTCGTTGTCGCTAAACCTTTATATACTGCTATTAAGGCACTTAATATAGTATAGCTTAGTAACTTAGCACCCTTTCGCCCGGCGACTTTTTATATTCGCGGCCTTTTTGCCCTTTTTCTTAGGCGATATCCCTTTTTAGATATTCCTCTTATCGATAGTATCTCTTTTAGTATTCGCCTCGATATCCTTATCTCTATCGTCTTTACTAAACGACGAAAATGTTTCGGATTTAATAACCGCTAGCGTTATACGCTTTATATTCGCGTAATCGTCTTAAGACTCTACTATAATAGGGTTTTTATGCTTATAAAGGGTCCCTTAAATAATTAACGATATAGTTAATCTTTAGTTTCTTCCTTTAATAAGGATATCGACTTTTTTAAGGGATCTCGTATGTTTTTCTCTATAAGGAGTCGTTTTAATAAGGTTATTTTCTCTCCGCGCGTCTTCTTTAGCTTTATCTCTTCCTATACTATCGCTATAGCGTCTTTAATCGATACTCTATTCGCCGATAACTCTAGGACTCAAGCAATAACTAAAGGGCCTATCGGCTAAATATCGTCTATCTATTTTCCTCGCTTTTAAGGCGTCTATACCGTTGCGCTTACCGTTCGCTTAGGACTTATAGCGTTAAACTAATTTAGAATATGCTTATTTAATTCGGAATATGCTCGTTAGATTTAGAATATACTCGTCTAATTTCGAATATGCTTCTCTATAAGATCTTAATATAGTTATATAATAAGAGAAGAGAAGAAAAAAATCTTTATATATAAAGAGTAGCACTCTATTATAGTTCGCTAACTATACGTAAGCGACTAGCCCCTTATTGCGTAGTAACTATTACGACGCGTAACTAACACGATAATTATTATAATATATATAATAATAACTATTGTCGTTGATTTTTACACTACGTTTAATCCTATTTTAATCCTGTTTTAGTCCTATTTGCTATTACGGCTTTATTCGTACCTAAAGCTATCCTAGCGTCCGAGGCGTCCGCCCTAAAAGGGGGGGATAATTATAACGCAGCCACCCGCGCAACTATAGAGCCGGGGGATAGGGATATATACACGATAGAATTATAACGACGACGAGGGGTGCTATCGCGCTAATAGCAAAAGCCACTAGTAATATTAATTGTATTACTGCCCCTTACGTACACCTTATAAAGCCGACTACGAGCCGCACCCGTATCGCACCTTATACTTATCCCCTCTTTAATAGCAGTATGTCCTAGGCTGCACGTGTCTCCCTCGACCACGTGACCCGGCGTAAACCATAGGCCTCGGCAACCGTAGGCAGGAATAACCTAGTAGACGTTGACCTAAGACGTAGACGCTATCGTCGTATTGCCCCGATGCGCCGCCTCTACGGGCGGTACGTGAGCTACGCCTACGCCGATGCACCTGCCTTATAGCTAGCTGCCCTAAGCCCCTTTCTTTAAGGGGTCTCGAATAGAGAGGCTATTAATTCATATTACAATTATAACGACGACGAGGGGTGCTATCGCACTAATAGCAAAAGCCACTAGTGATATTAATTATGTTACTACCTCTTACGTACACCTTATAAAGCCGACTACGAGCCGCACCTATATCGTACCTTACATTTAGGCACGATTGCAATCCACGTGATTAAATAGATTACGTATAGGCAACGCTTAAACGGATGCGCTATTAACTATACGATGCATCGTATGCATTAAGGACCCCGGTAATAGCGTTACTAACTCGGCCGCCCTTACGATAATTAAGTTATTAACTCAATCGCCCTTATAGGCATAGCCCCGACGTCGTAAGCAAGGGCTCGCAAAGGTCCGGCTTTAGGCCCTATTAATATACGTGTTTATAGCTTATATAAAGGGGCTATTCGTCGCCCCTTAGTTAATAGACATTATAGACTAGAATCCAGCTAGTTTACAACCCCTTTGTTTATTTAACTAACTAACAATATCACTATATACTATATTATATAATATAGTACTATAATAGTACTCCCCCTCTAAAGACGATTTAGTTCTTAAATCGCTAAGAAATATCATTTTCGCTAGAAATTAGCATATAATAGAGGAATCTTTTATAGGCGGGCTTAATCTAAAGGGCCCGGCTTATCTAAGTTATATCTATAGAAGCGTTAGATAGCTTTAAAGCAACCTCTTAGGTTATCTTTAAGCTATTAGGTCGGTTTTTAGTAATATTTCTATTTAATTAGATAAGTTAAGGTCGGGGCTTCGTTATCGTATATAATAGGGTAGGCAGAGTAATCACATAGGTGCCCTCTATATAGGTGTGGAAATCATCTATAAAGACTAAGTGTAGGCGTACCTATACGTGCGGATATATAGCTCTACGCACGTACCCCTTTATCCGCACGTGCCCCTTACCCCTATCTGTATAAGCCCCTTACCCCTATTCGCACGAGCCCCTTTCCCCGCCCGCACGTGCCTCTTCCCCGCTCGTATATAAGAATACGGATTAGGTCGTAGACCTAATCTTACTAATAGTCGAAGACCCTTATATAAGACCCTTACCCTACCCGAGCGAAATTTAACGATATATTACGTAGGGCCCGGGCGCGCCTTAGGCTACGCGGCTCGCTTTAGGGAGCGTAAACCGTACCTTCTTCTTTATAGGCAACGTAGCGTCGGGTGGTCTATTGTTTTCTCTAATAGCCCTAAAGCGATTTTCGAAGCGATCGAGCGCTTCTATGTCTGTAAAGTCCGCTGCTAGGTGCTACGTCGGGTCTTAGTACCCTTACCACCTTACGAGGACTTCGCGCCTACTACCGCGGCCGACCTTCTTCTATCGTACGGCGAGAATTTCCTCTATTAGGAACTCTTTTTCTCCCTCTACTAGAATTACGGGAGGCTATAGGTCTACTATTACTTAGCCGGGCATTAGATCTACTACTGCTCGGCGAAGAAGGTCTACGTTAAAATTTAAGTAAATCCTATTAGGCAGTCCCTTTAGCTCGACGGCTTACGGGCTTAGCACCCTTTTAACCGTAAATTTTGCGTATAGCTAGTCGAGCTTCTTCTTCGGCCTTAAGGATGCGTAGTTCCGTAGGTCTACCTAGACTTTATTACCTACCGTAAATCGCTCTATAGGTTCCCGCCGTTTATTAGTATACCGCTCTTAGTCCTACGCTGCCGAGGCTATTAACGACTAATAGAAGTCCGAGACCTACTTAAGTCACTATATAAAGGAGGCTATACGCCCCTCCGGGCTATTGCCGGACGGCTTTTCCGCCGCTATATCTACGGCGATAGAAAATAGGGATACTAGTTTATACCCGTATAGTACGAAGAAAGGGGATATACTAATTAAAGAGTGATTTCTCCCGTTAAGCGCTATTTGCGCTACGGGGAGCTATTTGTCTTAGTCCCTTTAATTACGGTCGATAACGCCCTGTAGGTAAGCTTAAACCTCTTAGTTAAGCCGTTCTAGCCCCCTATCGGTTTACGGATAATATACCGTGCTTAGCAGCTATATAATTTACAGCAGCCGATATAGGTACTACTAAAAGCGGCTTATCTAATTTAAGCCCCTATCGCTCGTAATTAACGTTAGCTACTAATAGTATCGTATATAGTATATAAGAAAGCGCTCCGCGTAGATCTCCGCTTCTATAGAGGGCATAGGTTCTAATATAACTTCCTTACTTAGACGGTCCTTAATCACCTAAAGATTACGGTTGCCGCTCTCTATAAAGGGGAGGTCTATAGTAAAGTCTATTTAAATATGTATATAGAACCGGTCCGGCACGGGTAGCGATTTAAGCAGCCCTTTCTTAAGCGCACGCTAAATCTTTATACGCCCGTAGATATTATAGTTACGGAGGAATCGTCTAACGTATAGCTAGAGGAGCGGCTAATAGAAGTTATAGGATATAGCGGCAACTATTCCTTCGCGGCTAGGGTAGCCGACGACGCTAGCGTCGTGTACTATTTAAATCAACCGTCCTTAGAGCGCGTTCCCTTCTTCTAGCTCTAGGGGAGCGTCTCTTACTACGGCCTCTATAGTTATAGAGGAACTAAAAACCTAAAGCCGTCCGCGAAACCGTAGGTGCCTACGTAGGTCTACGTAGCAGTCGGCTACCTATACCTTAAGGTTAAGCTTAAGGTCGAATCGCCGTGCTCCTACCTCTACGGCGCGGCGCACGCTCCCGTAAGTAACGTCTTAAGCTGCTAAGCGGTCCTATATACGCTAAAGCTCCTCGTCCTAAAAAATTCGTTAGTTAAGGCTTATATTAATAGTTAGCTCCGCGTCCTACGCGTTAAGGTTGTCCTAAGTCGTAGCCGCTGCGAAATCCGTATCCTAAGTATCGTCCGTATCCTAAGTGTCGGGCTTTACGTCTTCTTTATTATCCTCCTCGCTATCGTCCTCGTCTTTATCGCCTTTACTATTAACTAAGACTACGCCGTCCGCACTAATAAGTATTGCCTTAAGATAAGTGCGTAGCGCCTCCTCTAGGAGTATTTAAAGCTCCCGGGCATTATAATCTTCGTTAGAAGGCCGATCTTAATCTCTTTAGGATAGAGCGTCTAGCACTATAGCCTCTTTTCTAGGTCGGTACTTAATCCGGAAATAGAACCGCGAAAGGTATTCCGCCTAGCGGGCCTATCGCTTAAAGAGATATCATTAAGTTATAAAATACTTAAGGTTGCGATAGTTTATAAGGATCTTAAAGTTTTTATAGCTATAAAGCTCCGCTTACTATTGCTTTAAATAGCTAATTATAGCGAGCATTTCCTTATCGTAGATAGCGTAATTCCGTTCGGCGGAGGTAAGCTTACGGGAGTAAAAAGCTATAAAGCCGCGTTAGCCGTCTACCTTTTGCGAAAGCGTGCCTTTAAGCGCGAATCTACTATAGTCCGCCTTAAGTATTACGGGATAATTAAAGTCTTACTATAGTAGTACTAAGGCTTACGAAAATAGGTCCTTTAACGTTTAAAACGCCTTTACTTATATAGCGCCCTAATAGAAGGCTACCCTTTTGCCGGTAAGGGCTATAAGCGGACTAACGATATAAGAAAATTAACGAATAAAAATCTAATAGTAGTTCGTAAATCCTAAGAAACTCTGTATACCCTTCTACGAAGTTAGAGCTATTTAGTCTTAAATAGCCTAGATTTTTACGGGGTTCGCTTATATACTAACGCCTACGATAATAATAAATCTAAGGTATTTAACCTAGCGGACGCCGAATTCGTATTTATCGGGGTCGAAGTATAGCCTATACTTAGAGAGCCGGTCTAGCACCTTCCGCACTTTGTCTATATAATCTCTTAGGCTACCGCTTATATAGATAAGAATATTATTAATATAGGCGGAAGTAAACTCGTCTAGAAATTCGCGAAGAATGCTATTAATATACCGTTAAAAGGTACTAAGAGCCTTTATAAGCCTAAACGGTATTACTATCTATTCGAAAAGCCTATAGCGAGTATAGAACGCGGTCTTTTACTTATTACCTTCTGTAATTCGCACCTTATAGAACGCCTAATAGATATCTAACTTAGTAAACTACTTCGCCTTAGCGATATTATAGAGTATCTCCTTAATAAGCGGTAGCGGGTAGCGGTCCGGTTATATTATTGCGTTAAGTGCTTAATAGTCTACGTAGAAACGTAGTCCTCCTTTAGGTTTCCACGCGAATAGCATAAGAGCGGCGGCCTTAGAAGAGCTAGCCTAAATAAACCCTTTGTCTAAAAGGCTGCGTAGTGTTTTCTTTAATATAAGCAACTCGTCTCGAGATATTGCGTATAGCGGCCCGAAGGGCGGAACTATATCTTATCCGCGGGAATCTTTGCGAAGTAGTATCGCGTGGTTAATGCCGGGCTTATATAAGTTTAATTTATCGGCCTCGCTTTTCCGAAAGAGCGGCAGTAGGTTATAGAACTACGTAAAGAGTATTTAACGTAATTCGGCTTTTGTCTTCGGCTTCTTTAGTCGTAAGGCTTTTTCGATATCTATAAGGCTAACTGCGTAAATACTAGCCGTAGCGGCTTCTAAGCCGTATCGTCTACGGATTCGGTTAATTATGCCGATAAATACTAAAGCTATAAATTCTTTAGCCTCTCGAAGCTCCGTAGTATACTTAGTGTCCTTAGGCTTATTCTTATAAATATACCGTAGCTAACGCTGCGAATTCCTATACTAAAGCCTCCCTTAGTGCGGCATAGAGTAAGACTCTATATAAAGAAGCTAAGGCTTTCTAAGGATTAGGTTAAATTCTAGCTAAGGGATAATATATACTACGAGCAATTGCTTATGCCTATTAATCTCCGTAGCTATCTATGCGATACCTTTAATCTTCGCCTCCTCTATTACGCTTAAGGCTCCTTATACGTACTAAGTTCTTATATCTTTAACTAGCAAACGTAGTTCTTATGCGAATGCCTTATCGATAGCGGCGTAGCATTAGTAACCTTCGTCTATAAGAGTAGAGACGAGGTTTATACGGTTAATAACAATAGGTATTAAGGTAAGAGAAGTCTTAATACGGTTAGTTAACTCTTTTTTCTCTAGTGCTAGCGAATTAGGCTCTAGGGCCCGTCTATGCTCTAGAGCTATACGTTTCCCTCCGTACTAGTAGCGGTAGGGATATAATTATCCTCCTTAATATTAGACTTAAGAGAAGGTCGGGTAGCGCGAATCGCTATAGGCCGTTCGGCTCGCTTTATAAGGCGAGCGGGACGATATAGGCAGTCTATAGCAAAATGTCTATCCGCGCTATAGCGTACGTAAAGCCCTTCCTCTCTCCGCTTCTAAAGCTCCGCCTTCGATACTTACTTAGCTCGCTATATAGAAGAGGAGGGCGCGCTGCTTAAGGCGGCGGATAGTATCCTCGCTCTTTTACGAGCGGGCCGCGTAGTAGATATTATAACGTCGCCCTTATAGTCTACCGTAGTGTCGGGCGCGGATCTAAGCGGCGGGAGCGTTATAGCGTTCTTAGTAGTAGCTCCTCCGTTCCTATTGCTAACGCCGTTTGTGCTAGCGTGCTTTCGCAACTTCTAGAAGCTCGGGCTTTGCTTATAGTTCTAGGCCACCTTCGTAAGGCGACCTACGTACTCCCGGAAGTTAGTAGGCATCTCGATTAGGATAAGCATTTCCTATAGTTACGGAGTAATCGAATTTCGCAGCTATATAAGCTTAGCGCTATCTCCTTAAACGCTATTTCCGGCGGCACGAGTAATAGTCTCCTTAAAGTAGGGAAGGGAGTCCTTAAACGTCTAGCCGTCTTTCTAAAAGAGGATCTATAACCTATCTTAAGCTTTCTCTTACTCCTATACGTTGCCGAACGCGTAGATAAGGTAGTTAAAAAAGGCACGGGGGTCGTAGGCGCTACTAGGCCTGCTACTCTCCTAAAACCTAGAAATCCGCCGTATCTAAGGCTTAGGCAGCGTATAGAGCAGCGAATACTAAGCGGTATCGCGGCAACCGTTAAGGCCTTACTTCTCGTTAACGGTAAACTTACTACGGAGGCAATATAGGAAGAAGTAAAAAGACTCTAGTTTACTATCCTATATAGGCTACGGTAGAGGCTTCCTTTTGCCGAAGGCGGCTTTAAGGGCCGTCCTTAGGTTAGCTATGCTAGCGTCCTTAGCCGCGGGAGAGTTTATCGACGCAGCCGTAGGCGCGAGTAGCGTATCCGTAGAGGTAAGCGCCGTAGATCCTATTTTAACACTAAAGACTTCTAACAACCCCCTTCGTTTAACCGGATTAACGGCCATTTTCTATAGTAGCACTAGAAGGCGCTCCTCTTCCGCTATAGAAGGTACGGCATCCGCCGTCGCCTTACCTAAACGGGCTTTTGTTATTTCTTATCGAAGGCGGGCTTCTACGAAGGCCCGCTTATTTAGCGCCTCTTATAGCAGCTATAGCTGCTAGGACCCCTCGGCCCGTTGCTTAAAGACGTCCTCTATATCGTTGTCTAGTAAGTCTATAATAGCAGCTAGTATTACTACGCGTGCCGCTTTTATCGTAGCGGCCTACCGTTCTAATTAATACGTTCCGCTAATATAAAAGCGGGACGTTATTATATTAAATAAGTCCGCGAAAAAGAGAGATAGATAATACTATTATAGGGTAGGCAGAGTAATTATATAGGTGCCCTCTACATAGGTATAGAAATTATCTATAAAGAACTAAGTGTAAGCGTACTTATGCATACGGATATATAGCTTTACGCACGTACCCTTTTATCCGCACGTGCCCCTTACCCCTATCCGCATAAGCCCCTTACCCCTATTCGCATAAGCCCCTTTCCCTACCCGCACGTGCCTCTTCCCCGCTCGTATATAAGAATGCGGATTAGGTCGTAGACCTAATCTCACTAATAGTCGAAGACCCTTATATAAAGTCGAGGTTATTCTCTTATAAGAAGAAGTAAGCCTAACTATCCTATATCTTACTATCTAAACGACGATAGTATTAGCAGATAGAAGCTATAAGCTATATACTAAACTAGGATTCCTTATAGCGGTTATAGTACTTAAGGATATCGGCATTAAGATAGTTATTCCACTAACCTATAACGTCTTAGTTAGAAGGAGATATAGCAGGTATATCGAGATTACCTATAAAGTCTAGCTAGTAAAGAGGCGATGGGGGAGGTTATTGTATTAAGGCTAGAGGCGAGGACGGGAGAGGTTATAAGGACGGGAGAGGTTGTAAAGACGGGGAAGGTATTATATTAAATCCGGGTGCGAGGACGGCGGACCTTATAGCTAAGAGGAAGGCTTAGCAGAAGAGAGCAGCTGCGACATACTTAGTGTCGGAGAAGGCTCTTTACCTACGCGTCGCTAGACCCTATAATAACGGCTAATATTAGCCTAGCGGGCGTATGCTCGAGCCTAGCCCGGGCTATCCTATAAGTAAACACTACGTCGGAAGAGGCTACGAATACTAAAGCGTTAAGCCTATTTATAATTAGTATTCGTAGGAATAGATAGAAAAGGGAAGCTAGGGAGTATATATATAGAAGTAGATTAACCCTAGCGATATATAATGCACTTTATAGTCCGCTTTATTAGGTCTTTAATACTAATAAATTAGTCGTTAGGCTTTATTATATTATACTTATTGCAATAACGCGGGCTTTATATTCCGCCTGCTAGGAGACCGGGTGACTGTATTCCGCCTGTCGGGAGCCTAGGTGACTGTGTTCCGCCTATCGGGAGCCCGGGAGACTGTATTCCGCCTGTCGGGAGCCTAAGTAACTATATTCCGCCTGTCGGGAGCCCGGGAGACTTATAGCGAGGGTATAGTAAAGGCAAGCGAGGAGAGCGCGGGCTCTATATCTCGAGGGACTATACTTTACTTACCGTTCGCTTATGTAAATTATATAAAGTCGAGTTCGTACGAATAGGCGTAAGGAGGCCTCGAGCCTAAGAATAATTAGTAGAGCAAGACGTAGAAAGGGAAGGGGCAGTATATAGAAGTAGAATGTCCTTAGCGATATATAAGGCACTTTATAGTCTATTTCGTTAGGTCTTTAAGGTTGATAAATTGATTATAAGGTTTAGATATACGATAATAAGGGCAACGACAATCGGGTAAAGCATAAATATCGTTATCGCGGCTGGCAAGCGGTTATAGAGGCGGAGGCGGAGGCGGGGGGGCTACTACTATAGGAGCTATTGCAAACCGTAATAGAGAAGCCGCGATAAAGGCGCATTATTATTTATATTGTTTTTTCCTGCTTATCGCGAAATACGGTTAAACCCCGGCAGAAGAATATAGTAGCTAATAACTGTATTAGATTTCATTAGTTAATATGTCGGGATAAGCCCTATAGGACGCACTACTAATAGGAACCGTGGGATTTTCCGGTTAAACCGCGGGAGAAATATAGCTAATAAGCGCACCGAATCTTTAGACTCTAGCCAATTATAGCGTGTTATTTAGGGCTAGCTAGTAGCCGTACTTCGTTAATATAAGGGACCCCTATAATAAAAAAGCTTACTCTATATATTAAGTAAGTAAAGCGGCTTACCGTAACTTACACACATTCTATTTTCTTTATAGCGTAAAGCAAGCTTTGCTTAGTAAACGGGAGGGCTTATATAAGGTCCTTAAGGTATATAAGATAGCGTATCTTCTTCGCCTCTTTAAGGGCAGCCGCTTTTATCTTATTTTCTATTACTCCCTCTTTATTAAGACCTAAGAGCCTTTTTGTCATAGTACTATATTACATAACATAGTATATAGTGATATACTATATAACATATAGTCCTATATAGAAACGAGCCTTTAGCCTCTATAGTTTTTCTCCTCTTTATAAAACAATAAGGTTATCTAGCTATTACCTAGTGTTATAATAGTTTATTCTATCTCCTATTGCGCCCCGTCGCGATCTTTAGCTTTATAAATATAGTCCTAGTAGCTCTATTACCTTATCCCCTTAGTCGTCGCGACCTAAGCGTAACTCCTAAGAAATTATTCCCCTAAGCCCCTAAGCCCTTAAGAAATTTTCCCTAGCCTATAGAAACCTATATAGCCTATAGAAATTTTTTTATAGTCCTAGACAAACACCTTAAATTAGACACTCCTCCTTTTTCCTTATAGCAGACATACCTATAGCCTTTAACGCTATAGGCGGCGGTCTAAAGGCCTTTGCTAAGGAGTTTAGTAGTAAATTTCCTTAGATCGCCTAAGCGATTAAGAGGTTCGATAACGTAGTCCCGGTCGCTAATACGTAGGAGACCTAGGAAAACCTTTAGAGCCCGGATACCCGATATATTCTTATATATATCGAGGAGAGTCTTCGCTCCCTTCGCGTAGCGGAGGCCTCTTAGGTTAACCGAAATGCTAGGTTAAAGGAACGCGTAACTATACGAGATTAGCTCCTAGCTATAAAGGATTAGCTCCTAGCCACGAGGGAGCAACTTCTCGAGGCTAAGGACCTTACGATCTTAACTATAAAGATATTATAGTCCTAGACGATAACCCCGGCATAGTCGTCCGGAAAACGAAAGACGGTAGACCCTCCGATCTTTACTAAAAAGGGGTCTACCTCCGACCGTTAACGTAAGTATAAGGCCTAGGAACTTAAGATATAGGGTGTCTTCCTCCGCGATAGTATATAGTTCGACTTAGACGGCGCCCGCCTCCTTTATATTAGCGATAGGCTTAGTAAACGGGCCTACGACTTCGTTAAAGATAGGATAGCTACTATTATAGCTAACCTATCCGAAAGCCTAGCCTATTTTAACTACTTAAGGAAAACAGTTGTTAAAACTAACGCCTTAAATTAGGCCTCGGGAGGAGTCCTTTTATAGACCGGAGACGACGGATATCTTTACCCTATTGCGTTTTTTTTGTTAAAGTATACTACCCCTAAGTGTAACTACGAGATCTATAATAAAGAGCTATTAGCAATTGTTAAAGCGCTTAAGGAATAGCGCTTAAAACTCTAAGGGACTACCGAGGCGTTCGACGTTATTACGGACTATAAGAATCTTTAGACGTTTATATCTATAAAGCAACTTAACTAACGATAAGTACGCTAGGCCGAGTTCCTTTCCTAGTTTAACTTTATAATTACATACCGCCTAAGTAATAAGGCAATTCTCCCCGACGCTTTTAGCAAGCTCCCCGGCGATAGACTAGCTACCGTAAATAACGATAGACTCCTCTATCGAAATTAGGTAGTTATCCCCGAAGAGAAAGTCGACCCGACTATCCTAGAAGAATTCTTAACCGATTCCTATGCCTTAAAGGGGGACCTTAATATAATCGCCGCCCTTAGACTAAACGTAGTTAGTAAATTACTTAATAAGCTTATCTATAAAGCATATTAATAAGATAATCTTGCCTAGGATATAGTAGCGATACTCTAGGATCTATACGCCCGACGCTAGCTAAAGTATATCCGAAAGCTCTTGCGTTATAATATATCTAAATATTAGTTAATTAACGAACGTATTTTTTTCCGCGACCGGCTTTTTATTCCTAATACTCTAGATCTCCGCCTTAAAGTCGTTTATCGATCCTATAGCAGTAGCCTAATAGGATACCTAAGGAGGGTAAAAACCCTTAATCTATTAAACCGAATATACTAATAGCCGAGGATTTCTTACTTCGCCGCTAAGTTTATTAAAGACTATACTCTCTATCTTTAGACTAAGACCCCCCGCTTATCTCTATTTAGATTCCTAAAACCCCTCGCTCTACCGGTCTAACTATAGGCCGATATATTAATTAATTTTATTATAATACTCCTTTAGTATACCTAAAACGGGAAGACTTATAAGAATATACTTACGATAGTTAATAGGCTTACGAAGATAAGATATTTCGTCCTTATTACCGGCCTTTCTATAGAAGAACTAATTAACTCTTTTATCTATATAGTCTATCGCTTATATAAAGCACCCGATACTATTATCTCCGACCGAGGCACTTAGTTTATCTCTAATTTTTAGCGATAGCTTAGCACTTATTTAAGAATAACGTTAAAACTAAGCTTAATATAGCACCTAAAGACTAACGGTTAAACCGAAATCGTTAACGCTACGATAAATAAATATATTCGAGCCTATATTAGCTTTACCTAAGATAACTAGGTCGACTAGCTCCCGCTCGCGGAATTCGCAACGAATAATTAAGTAAACGAAACAACCGGTATTTCTCCGTTCTTCGCTAACTACGGCTTTAATCCTTATTTCGGTATTAAACCTATAGGCCCTTAACCCCCGACGCTCTTATTATAAGTAAAGAAGGAATTCCTTTGCGTAGACGCAATAGCTAGTCGTTTCGACTATATCCTTATTTAGCTTTAAGCTCTCGCATAAGCCTTATAATAGAAATATAAGGATAATGCTAATATAAAGCAAGACGAAGGCTTTCTCTTCCGACCCGGTAATATAGTTATAGTTTTATTAGAGAATATAACTACTAATCGCCTAAAGAAAAAATAAGACGATAAATAGGACGGTCTTTACCTTATTCTTAAGGTCTACCGCAGCGCTATAGTTATCGACCTCTTAAAGTATATCTAAGTTAATAAGTCTTTCTATACGTTAAAGGTACGGCTCTAGATAACGGAAATAATACCGGGCTAAGCATAGATTAATCGAGAGGAACGACGCAATATCGCAGGCCGTATCGCGGAACGCGATAATAACGGCAATATCGAAGAAATATAGGAATTTAAGAAGATCCTTAACGTATATAATAACGAAGCCCCGACCCTAACTTATCTAATTAAATAGAAATATTACTAAGAACCGACCTAGCAGCCCGAAGATAACCTAAGAGGTTGCCCTAAAGCTATTTAACGCTTTTATAGATATAACCTAGATAAGCCGGGCCCTTTAGATTAGGCCCGCCTATAAAAGATTCCTTTATTATATACGGATTTCTAGCTATATACGGATTTCTAGCGAAAATGACATTTCTTAGCGATTTAGGGACTAAATCGTCTTTAGAGGGGGAGTACTATTATAGTACTATATCACATAATATAGTATATAGTAATATGCTACGTAATATATAGTCCTATATATAAACGAGCCTTTAGCCTCTATAGTTCTTCTCCTCTTTATAGAAGAATAAGGTTATCTAGCTATTACTTAGTGCTATAACACTTTTTTACCTAGCTAGTCGGAGCTTAACGTCCGGCCCGCTAATAACGGCGTTCTCCTTTTCCCTAGCGACGACGACGGTAATAACGTATACCTTAAGTAAGAGTTTTCTTCTATCCTTACGTAACGCTAATACGCCTCTAGGAAGATTAAGTATCGCATTTAATAGCGTTATAGCCCTTTTACGTAAGAGGACTCTTCCTACCTTAACGGCTGATAGGACGACCTTAAGGCCTTTTACGCCTTTAACCCGACTAAATATAAGCCGGCCTTTTATATAGCCTTCCTTATATCTTTACCTTCGCTTAAGTAATAATAAATATAATTTACGTTACGATAGCACGCGTTAGTTTCTTAGCCTTACCTTTTATTTCTCCTTATTTCTCTCTCGTTCTATATTAAGCCCGCTTTTCGGACTAATTAACACGGATTTCCTTCGTTTTTATTAGCCTATTGCCCCTTTTAAGCGTTTAAGTCGAACGCCGATTTAAAGGGGATATACTATTACGGTATTAAGTTATATTATATATTATCTTACGTAACCTCTATATCGTATATATAGACATTTAGACCTAGTCTATAGCTATATCCCTTCGTAGATTAATAATAATTATATACCCCCCCTAAGTTTGTTTCCTTATAACCTAAGGGCTAAAGCAGGCCTTAAGGGGAAGAACGAGGGGACTTAGCGCGTAGGCATATATAATAATTCCGTACGAAGCTAGAAATAGACTTATATATACTAGGCTAGATATAGGACCGGCGGTAGAGGCTAGCGGTCTTCGTATGTCTAAGGTAGCCGGTAAAGGGGGAGGTATAAGCGCGTATAAGGACCTAAAGGATTAAGGCGTTGTTTAGAGGAATAAAGAGCCGGCCTAAAAAATAGAACCGGACTTAGACCTTAAAGAGAGCGGTCTTAGGGATCGAGCGGAGGGGGGCTCGGAAGGGGTAATACTAGCGGGGCTAAGGGGACTAAAGAGCTACGCGAATAGCGGAGATAAGTGGGGAGGAGGAATAAGCCCGGTCGATAAGGTTATCGATCGGCTTAAAGTTAGTAAAGGCGTAGAGGTTAAGGCAGTCGGAATTATATTTATAAATTATATTTTTAAACAAATAAGACTCCTTAACGGTATTAAGGGCGGTTGTAAGAGAACGAGCTTAGGGGGGGGTATATAATTGTTATTAATCCACGAAGGGATATAGCTATAGACCTAGGTCTAAATGTCTATATATACGATATAGAGGTTATATAGTGTTAGTAGGTCTCTAGGTCGACCTTATAGGGTAAATAGTATAGTTGTATTAGGTTGTATTGCTAGCTAAGTAAGGGGAAGCTATCGCGGTAACGTAGCTCCCTCGTACGTGCACGTGATCCTAGGGATTACGTGCATTACGTGTGTGCGACTATATCGTCGCACGTAGCTAGCTATTCCTACACTCGCAGTTTTTCCTTTATAGAAGCAAACTATACCCTTTACCCTATAGAAGAAGCAAACAAATGAAAGAGCCTAGTTAAGCAGGCTATTGCAGCTGCGCGGGCGCGATCGCGCGGGCGGCGTAGGTATAGTTATTGCGTAATGTTAAATTAATAAGGTTAAAGCTATATTGTGATAGCTATATAACTATTAAATACGCAGCCGGTTTGTAACGTAATAACGCAACGCGAGAAAACACCTCTTTAACGCAGTGGTTAGGCTAGTAACCTCTATTTATAATAAGGCGGTCTAGACTACCGCTTTGTGCTAGTAACCGTGCTTCGGGGTAGCCTTACTAACTATCTTGCCGAACGTTATAGTAGGAAGGAAAGTAATTAAGGAAAAAAAAAATAACAAAATGTTCGTTAGGGCTATTCTTTCGGGGCTATTTATACTAGGGTTGTTCGACGGGGGCGGTTATAAGGATTAGACTTATTAGACTTAATGTCTAGGAACCCCTTCGGGGACGATTCTTAGTTAAGCATATTAATAATATTACTCTACCGAAAGATTATTCTTTTTATTGATTTCGCTATAGTGTTTGTTATAGTGTTTGCAGCGAATTGCTAGAATGTGTTTAACCGAACAATAGCATACGATAAGATAACCTTCCCGATTGGTTTAAACATAAGAAAGCTAGAGGTCGAGGGTTCGAATCGTGCCGACGAATTCTTTTATTGCAGTTAATTAAGCAATAGAATAGGTAAAGGAATAAGTACGCGAATAAGCGCGTAATTAAATAATAAAGTAAGCGCGCAATTAAATAAGGAAAGAGGCAATTAAATAAGGAAACAGCTAGGGAACGAAAAACAGTCTGCATATATTACAGTCAGCCTTATGTATATGTTAAAGTAAGGAAGTTGAAGATTACGGTCGTACGACGAAAGCTTCTATCCTAACGGTTAGCGTATTAGTCTTAATAAAGCGTTTAAAAGACTTATTCGGGGATGATTTTATTAATGCATTAGCTAGGTTATTATTCCTATTAATCTATCGTACTTCTATAATCTCCCTTCGTTTATATAACTAACGAAGCGATATAACATCGATTATTAGTCGCTTTTCTTTCGTTGTAGTGAGTTTTATAAGACATTCGTAGAGCGAATACGAGTCTATATAAAGGATTAAAGGCACTAGAGGCAGCCGTAGGCGTTCTATAATTATCTTAATCGTTATAGCGAGGCAAATGCCGATATTAACGCCTTTAACTATGCCGTAGACCTCTAAGGCTAGAACGCTGCGTATAACCCTTTTGCACTTAGTAGAGCTCTAGTGCACGATATTGCCTTTAATTTCGAAGTGGCTGTTAGACCGGGTCTCTATTATAAGTGCAATAATAAAGCCTAGTTGCGAAGAGAGGTCTTTGTTGTTTATAAAAGAGCTATCCGTGAATACTAGCAGCTTCGCATTCGTAAGATTAACTAGTTCGTATGTTAGGCCGCGTTTCTTATAGTCTATTTGCTATTGTAGGCGTTTGTTAATCGTTAAGCAGTCTTTTTCGTTAGGGGTTTAAACTTATACTGCTATAGAAAGGTTAAAAGAAGCTTTTAGTTAGCAGATTAACGCGACGTATGCTCCTCGGGCTCGCTGTTCTATATATCGTTATACGAAGTTATAATCCTATGAAATAATAGTCTTAATCTTCTTTAACTAGCCCTTCTATTAAAGGAGGAGACCTTAATTCTTATCTTAAAGAGTTAGTCTAGCTCTATTAAAGTTAAGCACCGAGCCGGCAGATATCTTAGTCTTTAGCTTTACTCTAAACTTAGCCTTTTAAAGCTGCTCTTCCTTAGCCGTTGAGAAGCTACGTATGCCTAGCATTAATGTGTTATCTATCTATAGGCTAACTATGCTAAATCTATTAGGGGTCCCGTTTGCGATTAAGAGGCACGAGTTATACGTCGAGGTTAATATATTAAGTCGGATAACGTAATGCTTATAATACGTTCGGAACTAATGCAGTCTTAACTCCGCGATCCTAGAAAGGGGTCGAATCACACGGATGATAGTCCCTTCTAAGTATCGTCCTTATATCTCGGCGGGCAGTTTAGTTAGGATCGTCCTAAATAGCTTAGTTTCGGCTTATAGGTAGGCCTACGTAATATCTCGCAACGAAAGGGTTATGCCGTAATAGCGAAGGAGTCCTAGAGCAAGGGCTAGGATTAGCCGCTAGCTAACGCGTTAAATCGTCGGTGATTGCGTTAATAGGGTCGTCTTCTCTTCGTTATTATATCCTTAAATAACGAGTCGGGACTTTTCGTAGGGTTTTTTATCCTTCCCTTTCACTTTACGTACTATCCTCGACTTAAAGATACGGTGACCTCCGTAGACAACTTTATCGTAGCGTTCGAAGCTAAAAATACCGTAGGCAACGAGGTTATCGATCTCTTATTAATCTAACTGCTTAAATAGGGCTCTAGGGGTTATAATAACTCATTTTTCTCGTAAATTAAGTGCTAATTCGTACGTATCTTCTTCCTTCTTAATAATAAAAGCTTAAGGAGGGGGAAGTAGAATTAGAAGCCGAACTAGTAGCTTTAGCTTATTCTTTACACCGGGAGGACGGCTACGCCTGCGTGGTATAAGGGGTTTAGGGATTAGGGCCGGGAGTATAGACTTTAGTGTCTGGTTAGGGGTTAGTTCGGCATTTAGGGGCGCTTTAATCGCGGGCAGTAAGGGTAGAAGAGACGAATCGTCTCGAAGGTAAGGCTATACTAGTATAGACCGAAAGGATTAAGGTCCGTTAACGGTATTAATAGTGATATCGTGACCGTTAATTACAGCAATCTTAAATAGTCTTTGCTATCCCCTTTTTTCTCTTTAGACGCGAACCTCGCTTTATAGCGGTAGAGCAAGTGTTTCGGCTATAGAAGGGCCGTTGCGAGCGCGAAGAGTATCCTAAATTTATCGTTCTATAGAAAGTTATCGTAGTATCTTTATCGCCTTATATATAGCTATAGACCTTTTTAGGGTTATAGCTAACGGAGGCGAGTTAATAGCTATACGCGGGTACGTACTAAAGACGAGAAGTATAGGGATAAGGCCGTAAGGTCCGGCTGTATCGTTAACGGCTTTTACGGCTATCTAAAGGACTGCCTCGGGAGAGGTAATAGTCTTAATCGCTGCGTAAAGGATTTTAAACGCACGGCGTAAAGGAGTATAATACCTCTCGACCTTTTTAATCGACGTATATAATTCTATAAGGACCTGCTTGTAGGTTATTCCTATAATCTTTGCCTCGTTACGGAACTCTATTAAAGCAAAATTAGTTCCTACGTCGTATTTAATTATATTAGGAGGTCTAAGGTAGCTATCGATCTAAAGGGCTCGAAGGACTTCCTAAGTATCCTTAGCTAATATAGAAGGAAGGAACCTAGCCCCTTAGAACGCTATTGCGGAGTCAACGATATATAGAACGGGTCGTTAAGGGCTCTTAAGATACATTACGTCTACTATAATCTCGTAATTAAATTCCTAGTTATCTTTTAGCGTAAATTTAAAACGCCTAAGTGCCTATAAGTATATCTAGCAGTAATAATAAAATTTGGAAATCGATTTAAGCTATATAGTCGTGATATTATAGCCCGCTTGCTTAAGCAGGTGATAAAGCCTCGAAACAGCTAGGTGCTTAAAGCGGCGATATAGTATCCTTATCTCGGTTTCTATTAGGAATAATATCGTCTCTTCGTCCTTAGGCAAGAAGAACTATAGGTGACCCTATTTACGGATCACTAGGATCCGGTTGGCTAGATCGCTAGCCCCTAGTGTGTTTATTATATTGTCGAAATAGATCCTAAGTCGGTCTATATTAGTAAGTAAGAGTAGAAAAGGGGTATAGGTCTTAAGAATGTGAAAAGTTACTTAACCAACGGGGGTTTTAAGGGCGATCGAACTAAGTGACTATATAGGTGTGCTAGTGCTAAATCGGATGCTAGCTTATCCGGCTGTAGAGCTATTAAGTATAATAGAAGGTTCCGTTCGCTATAAAGCGAAGTACTGCTCCTATCCTACTATTAATACTTTAGCCGCCCTAGTGTCGATTATAATCCCCTAGAACTATTAACGGGAGTAATAGTCCTCGATTAGAAATTAGTCGGCAGGCATTAATTAGTCTATGCCGTAGATATCTTCGCCGGTCTAAAGGTGTGTAAATACGGCCTTATAGAGCATTTAAGTTACTACTTGCTTTAGGTCGCCGGCATTATTAGCATCTTCTACGTCCTAGTACTCGTTAGCTTCTATATCGTCGGTCTCGTAACCTTTAAATTCGGTCACGTATGCCGTAAAGTTAGTTATTAGGATGCTATCGTTAAAACACTACGTAAGGTATTAGTCCTTAGACCGTTAACGTTCCTTAAGCGTGTGTTTAGTTAACTAACAACCTTCCTTATAATAGACGAAACACTTCTTTATCTAGGTTAAGCGGTTAGGGCTATTGCTATAGCTGCCGCGTCCTCGTAGGCGAAAGGGGGTCCTATAGTTATAGCTAAATCCTCGTAAATAGCCTCTATAGCTACTATATTCGTATCCTCGTCTAAGACCTTATAAGCCACGGAATCTACCTCGTCTACGGTTATTTAAGTATCTTCGGTCTAAGTACTATTAATTATTATGATTAAATGCTTTATCTTATAGGAACTAGGCCGACAGGTTCCGTGCGAGATAGGTCTCGATAGACGTACGTAAGTCTGCAAAAATAGTCTAGACTTTCTAGGCGGGCTTAAAGAGAGCGTATTCTAGCTTAGGAACACTACGGTAAGCGTTGATAAGAGATATACGAAAGGGAATATTACTATCGTAATCTTTAATAAAGGCTCTCTAATATAGTTAAAGTTTATTAAAGAGAGTCTAAAGAACCTTATAAAGCGGTATAGAGGGATTTTCCGTACGGACCTTATTAAATATCGTTATTGTTTAGTTAGTAAAATAATAACTATAGTTAACGTCTATATTAAAATATTGCTTAATAGTATTATAGGATATATAGAACGATGTAGTTAACTTAACGTATTAGATATAAAAGGTCTTAGATCTATCCGTTAGAATCTAAGAGAATAGGTTATAAAATTAACTAGGTTAGACTTTAAGCTTATAGTAGGTTCTTATAAACAAGTAGACCTTATCGTCGAAGAGGTTATAGGGCTTTCCTATATAATACTTATCCTTCCTCTAGAGCTTAGCGAATTTCTACTAGAGGTCGGCGTCTATATCGACGTTTAGAACGTCGATTAGTAGAATCGTTGTATAAGCGTTAACAGATGGCAAAAGGGCAATAGTTATAGTAGTAGTAGAAGGGACAATAAGGGCAGGGACAATAGGGGCACTAGGGACAATAGGGGCACTAGGGACAATAGGGGCTATTAGCTGGTTGAATTAATAAGTTGTTAGGTATACGGTCTATTATTGCTATATAGTATAGGGAACCTATTATTGCTATGTGTTGCCGGGCACTTACGCGCCGAGGATAGTAGGGGTTATTATCGGGGTCGGCAACGGTTGTATTAAGAGTTTCCTTATATATGCCGTTATACCTATATTAAAATTTATATTAATCTAGTCGTCTTTAGGCCATTTAGGGAGTCTTTCCACATCTTATAAGGCAAGGAGTTGCTTGGCGAATAATCTATTGTTAGGTCTTAGATAGATGCCTTAGCGCTTTAATAAGGTCCTAATTTGCCTCCTTACTTTATGTCTTATAGCCTTTTATATTTCCTCTTCCTATCCTTAAAAGTGTTGTTAAAAGTGGCTAAGAAGCTTATATCCCTATTAGTGTATATTATATTCGCAATAGGATAGGAAGCGGGCACCGTATGTTATTATTAGGATTTCTCTACGTTCCTCCGGGTTTATATCGTTATCCTAGAGGTTAATGTTAATTTTCTTCTAAATGCTCTTTAGCAAGGGCATATATAGCATATAGTCGTTAAGTAGAATGCCTAATAGAACGGTCGGGGCTCGTGTTAATAAAGAAGAAGTTATTTTAATAGTTGTACGTAATAGTCTTTACGTATTAGATCGGGGTATCGTAAGGGATTTCACAATAGTTATCTTAAGCGTTAATAACGCACTTGCAATTAATATTAGCTTGCCTATTAGATGGAATTAACCGGATTAATTAAAGCTAGGAAAGATGTCTCGACCGTCTAATTAGGCCGGAGATATCCTTATTCTTAGCACGAAGACGACCTTCTTAGAGTGTTCCTAAGTTAATAGGTGTTTTGCATAATAGAGGGTAACGAATCTTATCTCTTCTACCTAGCTATCTGTGATTAACTAAGTTAACTACTAATTAGTGTTAGTAGGTCTTTAGGTCGACCTTATAGGGTAAATAGTATGGTTGTTAGTAGGTGATTCACTTGGATTAATCTAAATAAAGGGGGTTGCATTAGTTATAGTTATATTCTATCTAGCTAAGAAGGGGGAATAAAAGGGCCCTTTTATACCCGTCTGCCGGGGTCCCTCTATAGAGCCTACTATGGCTTAACAATGCATTATTAAGGCCTACGCTAGGGCTTACTGCTCTAGTTATAACGATGCCCTTAGTTAATAACGAGGTTATTGCCTATGTAGGGCACGTGGCGTTATACGCCGCGTGGTTATAATTCTTATTGCCCTTTTCCTATATATAGTCGGCAATATAGTTGCGACTCTATCCCTTAGTTATATAACTATATTCCTATACTAGTAGTCTTTCTTTCTAACTGCTAAGCAACCTTCCTAGTCGTAAGGATAACGCGTATTAGACTAAAGGGGTCTAATAAATACAATACATAAGTATAAATAAAAGAGAGTTCTAAAGGGGAACTTAAGGCCGTAGAACGTATGCCTCTATCCGAATAGTTAAGCTATGGTTATCTACGAAGCGTTCGAGGGCTCGGTTAGGTAATGCCTTCGTTATAGCATCGGCCGGGTTATTATCGCCGTTAATCTAACGGATCTCTACGATCTTACGCTGCTTATATAACTATCGAAGAGATATAATATTAATTATTAATCTCTTCTCCTTAGTTATCCCGAGCTTTACGAGACATTCGTAAAGCGAGTACGAATCTATATAGATAATTAATTAGATATTCGGTAGCTTAAGCCGATCGGTAAAGATTTTTAGCGTTATTGCTAAGGCGATCCTAAGGTTAACGCCGTTAACTATACCG
The DNA here is from genome assembly GCA_012934285.1 of Ophiocordyceps sinensis. Lineage (NCBI taxonomy): Eukaryota > Fungi > Ascomycota > Sordariomycetes > Hypocreales > Ophiocordycipitaceae > Ophiocordyceps > Ophiocordyceps sinensis. Next base: position 9,870,705 of record JAAVMX010000001.1, on the reverse strand, counting down.
TATATCTTAGAGGCTAGCACGCTTTAAGTAACTCTCTTACACTTCGTCGAACTCTAATAGATAATATTCTTAGTGACCTTAAACTAGTTATTAGACCTTTCGGTCTTATTAACTAGTATAATAATAAAGCCTAGTTGCGATAATAGGTCTTTATTATTAGCAAACGACCTATCCGTAAACACTATTAGCTTTGCCTTTATAAGAGTAATTAGTTTATATATTAAACCTCTACTCTAGTAGTCTATTTACTACTTAAGTCGCTTATTTAAGATTATATAATCCTTATTATCCGGGTTTTATACTTATGCCGTAACGGAGATATCGAATACTGCTTCCGGTTAGCACACCGAGGCTATATAAGCTATACGAGCACGTTATTCTAGGTACTATTATACATAGTCTAGAGCCTTAACATCGATTCGGTCGATCCGGGCGGCTTATCCCTTCTATTAAAGCAGGAGTATTTTATCCTATTGTAAGCTTACCTTTGCTCTATTAAAATCCGTGACGGAGCCTTAAGTTATCGTGGTTTTCGGCTTCGCCTTAAATTATGCCTCTCGGAGCTTTTCTTCTTTAGCGGCCGAAAAACTCGTCGTTCTAAGCATAAGGGTATCGTCCGTTTATATCCTAACGATACTAAAGTATTTTTGTCCTATATTAGATATTAAAAGGCAAGAGTCGAAAGTCGATATCGCTATATCAAGGCCTTCGATATAGTGCTTCTAATACGTATTAAACTAGTAGACTCCCGATTCTATAATGCTATATAGGGGCCTAATAACTTAGATAATCGTGTCGGGCGGATACTTCCCTTATAATTCGGCGGGGAGACGTATTAAGACCGTTCGAAAAAGCTCTATAGTCGCCTAAGGATATGCCTAGGTAATAACTCGAAGGGATAACGTTATCCTATAGCGTATAAGGCTAGGAGCAAGGGCTAAGATTAGTCGTTAGCTAACGCGTTAGATTATTAGGGACTACGTTAGTAAGGAAGCCTTCTCCCTATTATTATAACTTTAGACTATAAGCCTTAATTTCTTATATAGCTTAGTGTCTCTGCCTTTAACCTCTCGAACTATATAGGAACTAAAGATACGGTAGCCGCTGTAAATAGCTTTATTATAACGTTCGAAACTAAATACTCCTTATGCTATAAGGTCGTCGATCTCCGTGCTGTTTAACGCTTCGAATAGTGCTCCTAGGGTCGTAATAGCGCCTTTAGATCGGAGCTTTACGGCTAGTTTATAGGCCTCTTCTTCCTCTTTTATCGTAAAGGCCTCGTCTGCTTCTTCGTTACTTAAATCGTCGAGGTCTATATCGTCCTCGTTATCGTCTATGTTATCTTCCTAATCTTTTCCTTCTATAATTAAATGCCTAGCCTTATTCTTCGATCCGGGCGGACGTCCTCTCTTATAGGGTGCTAGAAGGTCTAGTCGAGCGGGTTCGTCCGGCTGCTCGGACTCTAAGGCCAGGATATTATTAAGCATTTAATTACGATAATACGGTTATACTAATATAGATCTAAAACCCTAAGGTCTATTAACCGTATAGATCGTAATATCGTGCCTATTAATAGCTGCAATTTTAAATAATCCTTACTATCCTAACTTCTCCTTCTATATACGGACTTCGCTTTAAAGAGGAAGGGCAAGTGTATTCGCCGTATCTAGGCCGTTTCGGCTATATAATGCAGCTTAGACCTATCTTTTAGCCGTAACCTGCCTAAGTGCCTTTATTGCTTTTTACACTACGGCTGCTTATTTAAAGGTCGTTAGTAATAGCGGCGAATTAAGAGTTATCCTAGGATATACTCCGAACATAAATAACGTAGGTACTAGTCCGTTCGGTCTAGCAGTATCGTTAATAGCTTTAATAGCCGTCTAAAGAACCGCCTTAAGGGAGGTAAAGCTGCCTATTTCTGCGAAGAGGATATTAAAAACTTAGCGTAAAAGGGCATAATACCTCTTAACCTTGCCGATAGACTAGTGTGCTTTAATAGGAACTTATATATATATAATTCCTATAATACGGGCTTTGTTTCGGAATTCTACCGCCGCGAAGTTCGTGCCGGCATTATGTTTAATAATATTAAGGGGACTAAGGTATATATTAATCTAAAGGGCTCGGAGAGTCTCTTATATATCCTTAGCTAATATAGAAGGAAGGAATCGAGCGCTTTATAAGGCCGTCGATGCGTTAATAATATATAATACTAGGCGTTATGCCGAATTTAGGACGTCTAAGTATATTATATTAACGATAACCTTATAATTAAAATCTTAGTTATCTTTAAGGTTAAACGTAAACCGTTTTAGGGTAGGCGAATGCATCTAGCAATAGTAATATAGTTCCGAGATATTCTCTAAAGTGCTAAGAGATATATCGCCGTAGCCTACTTGCTTTTATAGGTTATATAGCCTAGCTATAGCAGGATGTCTAAATCGACGGTATAGGGTCTTAATTTCTATTTCTATAAGGAATACGGTCGATTATTTACTCTTCCCGAGGAAGAACTAAGGGTGTCCCTATTTCCTAACCACCGGGATGTTTGCCTTAGGGCTAGTAAGGGTGTTCGTCGTATTATTAAAGAATACGCCTAGCCTCTCTATATCCGCGAGATATAGTAAGAAAAGGGTCGAAGTTTCTAGCATATAGAATATAATCCTTCTAATCGGAGTAATAAGATTAATTAATCCTAAAGACCTTATAATAGTACCGGCGCCGAATCTAATTACTTCTTAGCCTACGGTTAATATATCTAAATAGACGGAAGGGTCTTCTTGCTAAAGGGCTATATACTATTCTTATCCGGCCGTTAAGACCTTCGCTACTCCCGTATTAATTAGGATGCCTTAAAAATAGAGCTTTAAGTAACGGTTATTAATAAGGAACTAGTCGGCCGAGACTATCGGTTCTATACCGTAGACGTTATCTCCTATAATAAGGTAGTTAAAAGCTATTTAACACAGCATTTAACTAGCTTACTACTATTCCGGCTTATTATCCTCGCTATACTCTTCCTCCTTATCGTCCTTATAGCCTTTATAGCCTGCTAAATAGGCCGTAATGTCCGGGGAGACGCCGGTATAGAGACAATGCGAGAGATATTAGTCCTTAGCTTTCCGCCGTTCCTCTATAGAATGTTTTATAGACTAATATCCCTCCTTTCTATACATAAAGCACTTCTTAGTCTAGGTCTTATTGCCGTATCCTTAGCCGTAGCCTCTTCTACCGCGAGGTCGATAGCCTTATCTAAAGCCTCGCGAGCGAAATCCTCCGTTGCCTCTACTACGATTATTAATATACCTACGGTCTATATAAAACTAACTATTAGGGTTCCTCGAATTATATTTATAATTTATATCTATCCTATCGTTATTACGATTTCGATCTTAGATAAATTAGCGCGAGGCATTCCTCGCCTATCGTGCGAGGTACGTCGTAAGGGAAGCTCGGAGGTCGGCATAGAGTTCTTTAGCCTCGTCGGCTTATTTAAAGAAGGCACCTTCAAGTTCCGGGACCCCTTAGCACGCCTTAGTAAGGGTTACTATAAGCGGGGTTTCGCTTATAAACTTAGGTCCTAAAGCTTATTGATAAAGCAATAGCTTATCGATTAGCAACTAAAGCACTTCCGGTAGGCCTTTCTTAGGGTTGCTAGCCCGAACTTAGTTAAACGTTATATTAGTCTAATCGGTATAGTACTAAGCCTAAGTCGCTTTAGTATCGAAATATCGTTTAATCTTATCGTATACGCTTCGGAAGGTAGTCGTCTAGGTAATATTCTCTATATAAAAGCGATCGGCTCGTCCCTTTAAGATCTAAGGGAGAAAGGTATAAAAGAGCCTTAGCTTAATCTTAAGGTTATAACATACGCCTATAAACTTACGGATAGTCTCGTTAAATAGGGCATATAGCTCGCCGGTATAGCTCTTCTCTTTATCCTATATCTTAACAAATTTAGTCTAAACGTCGGGATTAAACGAGAGGTTTAAAACATCGGCGGGTAGGAGTGCTATATATTCCTTAATATTATAATTAAATGCTTCTACCGTAGTAGGCTTTAGCGCGATTATTAAAGCGGATAGATTAAGCCTTGGCTTCGCTCTTAGGATATATAACGTTAGTTCCGGGATAAATAGTAGTCGTAGCGTATAAATCCGATTTATATAATTAAATAGTGTAAACGCGGTGCATCCGTCGTAGCCGTATTTAGGTCTCGGTCTAGTTCCGGGGTCGGATCCGTAGTCGCCGCTTAGGCCGGGTCGTTGTGTTAGAATTAGTGCGAAGTCGGGTAGACCGTTAACTAACTTATTATAGCAAAGAAGGGGTCTCGGGCTGCTTATTCCTTATCGTTTTTCTTCTTTTCTTATTTACGGAAGGCCCTTATGCCTATATTAAATTCTTCTATTATAAACTCCTTCTCGTTCTAAGGGAGTAGATCCTTAAATCGAAGCATCGCTTTATAGGATTTAGTAAACGATATATTCTTTATCCTTATAAAAAGACTACGCCTACGTAAGAGTGCCTTAAGGACTTTCTTATATTCTTAGCTAACTATATTCTATATAGGTTTATTCTATCCTTAGAAACGCTCTTAAAACGAGTTAAAGAGTCCTTAACCGTAGCAATAGATAGATACTTCGCAGGTTATAATAAATCGGGCTATAAACGTCGTAACTTCAGCCGGGCTAAGGTCTTTTAATATAATCTCTTCCGTATCTTAGTATCGTATATCTACCTCTTTATAAGACGGGGTAAGGATGCCGATTTCTTTTATCTATCGTTCGATTAGTTTAACTAGTTTATCGGTAGGGTTAAGGGGAGCCGGCGTATTTATAGCTAATAACGGTCCTGCTATTATGCTTATTTCGAATTCGTTAATAAGTTTATCGTAGGGGTCTCGTAAGGATCTTTACGAGGGATATCGAAGCGATTAGTCTCTATTCTAAATAACATTACTCTTCCTCCTTAATAAAAGCGAGACGGGATTAAATAGTTATAGGGATTCGCGTTATTGTTTTGCGTTATAGACGCACTGCCTGTTAACGTTACTCTTCCTCCTTAAGGGAAGCGAGACGGGATTAAAATAAAGCTTAGAAGGGTCTATTTACTAGTCGAGCTCGGTTTAAATAGTCTTATTGTTAGTAGGGATCACACGTGAGATATCTTATCGCAAAGGGCTGTTATTGTTGTCTTAAAGTATCTGCTCTAGCTAGGAAGGGGGGGAAAGGGGCCCCCTTTATAGAGCCTATAAAGAGCTTAACCCGGGCCTGCCGGGCTCCTAATAGAGCCCTGTTAGGAGCACGTGACCCAGCCGCTAACGCTATCATCCGGGTTATAATAAGGCTACTGCCGGGGTTATAACGGGGCTAATAACGCTGCGGTTATTAGGGTTATAACTTATAACCCTTTTCCTCGTGGTAGTGTTTATCCTATATTCCTATATTCCTATACTCGCAGTTTTCTCTTTAGAGCTTCTTCTTTAAAGCTTACAACCGCAACTAATTAATCACGCGTATTAGGCTAAAAGGGGCCTAATGAATATAAAAGAGAATGTGAGATTAGCGGGGGTCTAGGCTCGCGAGGCTGCTTGTTGTCACGCGGAGCTATGGGCGCTCTGCTAAATCTCGGAAGAATAAAGAATGTAGTCGTTAGCCGGGGCGTCTACGCCTGCCGGGTGACTGACTAGGAGGAAGCCCGTACGGGCTTTCCGTAGTGGCATCCTGCGTTCGGGTTTCGAAGGAGGGTATGCCTAGGTGGCGAGCTAGGGCCGGCCTTAGTTGCCCTATTGTATCACGGGCTAGGGGGAAGCTTATGTATGCTTCTAGTGTCGGCATCCTTCGGCGAGGTGGCGGAAAAGTGCGCTTCGGGAGTCGAACTAGGATTTATAAAGCCTGCATTTAGCCTGCTTTAGTGTGTGCTAGGCTTAAGGCACGAGGGTCTTTTCGCAGTAACGGTATAGCTGCTAGGGGCTTTAGGGAAGCGTCTGTTTGTTCGGTGGCTTTATAGGTTTAATAGAGCTGCTTTAAGAGCTGCTTTAAGGCTTAATAGGAGCAGTAACGGCTTTCTGCTAGGGTTTTGCTAAAGGAAGCGTCTATAGGGGCGGCTTCGTGGATTTACATTAGAGGCTGCTATAAGAGCTACTGCTGCGAGAATTAATAAGGGAGCCTAAGTCGGTAGGGAGTCGCTTAGGGAGGAGTCTAAAGAACTGCGAGAGCTTAGTAGGTCGGCATCGGGGTCGTGCCTAGGGGAGCTAGAGGTGGGATCGAGGTCTAAAGGCGGGGGCGAGGGCAAGGGCGAGGGCGAGGGCGAGGCTAAAGACGACGTCTTCGAGGCTGCTACTTCGTACGGCGGCAAGCCGAGTTAGGCTCGCATCCTATTCCTCTCTACGTAGGCCCTTATTCTATCGTCGAAGTCTATCTCGAGGAATTCTTATTATAGCTAGGGTAGTAGGTCGTCGGAGGTCTACAACCGTAGGAATTAGGGAACGATTAGTCCGTCTCTTCGTCCTATATATACCTTATTCCTCCTAACGATATTTCGTAGGGCCCTCCTAACGTCCCGATAGATCTTATTCTAGGTAGCCTCTTTCTATAATCCGAACTCCTTACTAAAATAGTTAAATAAGGTCTTCCCTTATATATGCTTACCGCTATCTACACGCATTATAAACCACGCGACGTATATAGTTAGAACTAATTGACTTTACTCGTCGGGATTAGCCTCTTTATAACACTTAATTATTTCGAGATTAAAATCGACTTATTAATATAGTGACTTATAGATCGAGATGCTATTTAACCAGTCGGTAGACCCTTTTAGCTAGGGAGCTCTTAGTGCGATAGGTTTATCTTAATTCGGGCTCGTTAATGTTATCGTAGATAGCTAGGGTCGCGAGGGTCTTCGCGATGTTATCGTAGTAAGTAGCGGTCGTCGCTTTAGGTCGGTTGCAGTCTGCGAAAAACAACGACGTAAAGGGGTTCCGCGATGCTTGCCCTTTTAGGCAACGGGTATCGATTGTAGATATACTATAGTCTGCGAAAGCAGCAATCTTTAATAGATTCGTGCTTGCCGGGAGCGGGCAGCGGGCTCGTCGCGTTAGGGACGCACTATCAATTAGGCCACTATAGTCTGCGAAAGCAGCGGCATTAATTAATTAGTTAAAAGGTATCTCAACCGGTAGTCTAGCGAGATGCCTTATTCTTAGCATAGATGAACTTCTCTAGGTGTGCGTAATAGAACCTCGAGGGTAAAGATGCGCGGAAATAGCGCCTACGAATAGGATAAAGATTCTACTATACTTTTAAAGATTAAGATCTGCCTCTTCTAGCCTTACTGTTCTAAAGTTAATCGTTTAACCACTAATTAGTGTTAGTAGGGATTATACGTGAGATATCTCATCGCAAAGGGCTGTTATTATTGTCTTAAAGTATCTGCTCTAGCTAGGAAAGGGGCCCCTTTTATAGAGCCTATAAAGAGCCTAACCCGGGCCTGCCGGGCTCCTAACAGAGCCCTATTAGGAGCACGTGACCTAGCCGCTAACGCTGTCATCCGGGTTATAATAAGGCTACTGCCGGGGTTATAACGGGGCTAATAACGCTACGGTTGTTAGGGTTATAACTTATAACCCTTTTCCTCGTAGTAGTATTTATCCCACATTCCTATATTCCCATACTTATTCTTAGCATAGATAATCTTCTCTAGGTATACCTAATAGAACCTCGAGGGTAAAGATACGTAGGAGCCGCGTTCTTATAACTACTGCCCATTTTACACTTTTGAAGATTAAGATCTATCTCTTCTGCCTTACTATTCTATAATTAAATCTATTTAATCACTAATTGGTATTAGTAGGTGATTCACTTAGATTAATCTAAATAAAGGGGGTTGTATTAGTTATAGTTGTATTTAATCTAGCTAAGAATAGGGAATAAGGGGGCCCTTTTATACCCGTCTGCCGGGGTCCCTCTATAGAGCCTACTATGCGTTAACAATGCATTATTAAGGCCTACGCTAGGGCTTACTGCTCTAGTTATAACGATGCCCTTAGTTAATAACGAGGTTATTAACTATATAAGGCACGTAGCGTTATACGCCGCGTGGTTATAACCCCTATTGCCCCTTTCCTATGCATAGTCGGCAATATAGTTGCGACTCTATTCCTTAGTTATATAACTACATTCCTATAATAGTTGTATTAGGTTAGTTACTAGCTAAGTAAGGGGAAGCCATCGCGGTAACGGAGCTCCCTCCTACGTGCACGTAACCCTAGGGATCACGTGCATCACGTGTATGCGACTATATTATTGCACGTAGCTAGCTATTCCTATAAATACTATAAAAGGCTATATTAATAAAACTCTAGAAGTAGGATAAAGCGGCGGTAAGTCTAAAGAGGGTAATATAATACTTAAAAAGCCTATGCTATATAGCGAATACGGTCTTTTATTTATATCCTTCGGTAATATAAAAGCGGTTAAATACCGTAATAATATTAATCTTAGTAAAAAACTTCGCTTTCTAAATATAAGCGAGGGTATTATAGATAAAGGGTAAAGGAAAACGGTTTTTAATTATAGCCTTATTTAAGCTACGATAGTTAACGCAAAAATAAACGCCTTTACTAAGCTTATAGGTAAGTATAATAAAGGCAATAGTAAGGGAGGTAAAGCGATAGATAAAGACCTTCCCGAGCTACTCGTTAACGTATACGCGGACGATCTAGTTCTTAGCTTCCCTAAATGGATAAAGGCGGGTATAAGGAGGTTATATTCCTCCTTTAAGGTTAATTTAAGTATTAACGGTATAGTAAAAGGCAAGCGTATCGGCCTCGCTTTTAAGCTATATATAAATTATATAGTAAAGCTCTTTAAGGACTTTAGTCTTAAGCTCGTTAAGCGTATAAAGTATATTCTCTTACTTTTTTAAAAAAACTTAGCGATATCGTTAAAGGAGATCTTATTAAGGTAGATCTTTTTATTATAGTCGTCGATAAAGTCGTAAAGGCGAAGGTTAAGGTAGGCTTTTATATCCTTAGCGTCTATATTTCTAATTAAAACGGCTTAATAAAAGTCTTTAAGGATATCTTAATTAATAAGTAGTAGAGGCTTAGTAGACAATAGCTTAGTAGTAAAGGCCTTAATTAAAGTCTAAAAGGTTTAGACTTTAAGCTGCCGGTAGAATATTACTATCGTATTAATATTAAGCATCTAAACGTTAAACGCTAAGTTATTAAAAGATAGAAAGCGGAAAGGCTAAAGTCTAATAGTTTTACGACTTAATCGCAATATAAGGCGGCGGTAGCTAGCGGTCTTATAGATAGGATAAAGGTAAGGAGGTTAAATCTAGCGGCGAATATAGAAGGTAGCTAAGGTATTAAAATCGTAGCTAGAGTTAAAGTCGGCGTCGTTAACCTAGCGGGAGGAGTTTAAATAAGCGGGTTTACCTATGTTAAAAGTATCCTTAAAAAACGTAAAAAAGGAAGGGCTAAGGGATAAAGGAATTAACTTAAGAACGTCGCTAAAGCAGACGGAACGGACAAAGGCCGGAAGGCAGGCTTAGGCCGTACGAGCGGGAATAGGAATTATAGCGGCGGGAATAAAGATCGTAGCGGTAAAAGGTTCGCCCTCGTCGTTAGAATCTTTAATAAAAGGACTAAAGGGAAACCCCCTTAGGGTAAAAGTAAGCAAAGGCACGGTAAAGGGCTCGCTTTTATCGTCGGAATCTTCGATAGAAAGGGCAAAAGGAAAAAGAATTATATTTATTAATTATATTCCTTCTAAAATAAATGCAAAGGAAGCCGGGATAAAGCAGGTAGGGCTGGTAAAGGTAGCCGAAAGGCCTAAGATAAGATAAGGCTAATAGTCGGGAGGCAAAAGGCTAGATAAAAGGGGGACTAAAAGGAAAGGGAGTTACTACGCTAGCTAATAATAGGGTTATACTAGTATAGCTAAAGAAGGCTAAGAATAATCTTATAGCTAAGCTTTATAAGAAAGAAGTAGATAGACTTAGTATAAGCGCTAATCCGGGAGACCGAAAAAGCGCAATAAGTAATAGAGCCGGACTTATAGTTGCTACTATCGGCGAGAGAAAGCTAGCATAGGAATTAGAGTTAGCGGATAAGAAAGGCAAACTGGTATATATTCTCAGCGTATATAAAGGCGTATCTAAAATAGCCGGAGTCGACTAAAGCACTTATAACGATATCGGCGGATATAAGGGATAAAGGCATAAGTAAAGCACGCGGTTATATTCCTATAAGGAGGCAAAGATCCTCCTTAGTATTAAACGAAGCTATAAACTTAGATACTAAAAGCTCTATCGCGCGATAAGGCGAGGGAGCTACGCATTTCCTAAAGATAGGGAAGAGGTAAGGAGGTCGTTTACTTTACCTTTAATAAAGCCTTGCTTAATAGCGCGAACCTAATAGCGGGGGGGGGGGGCTTAAGGGGGCGTAGGGTAAACGTACCGCCGCTATAGCTACGGCCGCGGCTAAAGCCGGAACTAGCGCTAGGACTAGCGCTAGGTTTAGCGCTAGGGTTAGCGCCGATACCTTTATTAAGGTAGGTCTAGGCAGTATAAGTAGCGGTAGCCGGCTAAGCGTAGTAAAGGTAAAGACGGTTCTTAAACCGCCGTTGCTTCTTAGCGTTAGTAAGCTAGGCCTAAAATGCATTAAGCTATATTAGGTTACCGGTAAGAGATATAGGTAAGGCGGGCGAGGTAGGGCTAAGGCGAGCGGGGTTATAAAGCGGCTAGAGTTAAGAACGGGCCTTAATACGCTATTAATTATTCTAAAGCGTAGAATATATCTTAGCCTAGGCCGTAAAGTTATTATAGGCCGGGTAATCGACTTATAGAGCGGCGGCGTTAGTAAGCTCGATAAAGACCTTTAAGTATAGGTAAGCGACGTAAGCGGTACTATTAAATAAGAGTCTTACTATTTGCATAGCACGAAATCTCTATTTGCATAGTAAGATAGGTATACCCTTACTCTTTCTATACGTACCCCGCGCGCCTATGTCCCGCTACCTAATTTTAGTAGAGGTATATAGCAATTAAGAGGGCCCCGCAAATCGTGCCTATTAATTTTTCCTAAGCGTAAAGTGCAACGTAAAGCTATTCGTAATAGATTCGCAACGCCCTCCCTATAAGCCGATATACAAGCAGCTACGCGCCGATAAGCCCTCTTAAGACGAGGAGAGGCCTCTTTACGAGCCCGACGACTACGATAGCCTACTAATTCCACCCCTACCGCCCTCGCCGACTTTTAATACGTACGATAAGCTATATAACTTCCTATAACGTTTCTACCGTAAGAATAGCGCCGCTATTATAAAGAAGAATAGCGCCTATAAGCGTTAGATTAACGGCTAGCTAGTTTAAACCTACGTCGTCTTTATATACGATCGTAGGCCTCGACGAGCCTTAAAAAGCGCTAGGCTCCGGAAAGCCTTATTTATAAAGATAGACTGCCCCGTTACGATTATAGCCTAAGCAACCTAAAGTTTAAACTAAAAGTAGACCTTCCGCGTTAATAATAGTTAGTATGACTATAGGCAGTTAATTAATCCCTTAGCGTATAATATGCATCGTCGACGAACCTTTGCGTAGTAAGAGCTTAGGAGTAGCTTTTCTAAGCTTCGAGCTATTCCTACTCGCGAGATCGCATTAATTCTTAGGGAATCAACCGCCGAAGAGAGCTTCTTTTGGCAACGCGATATCTATAACGACCGATAGAAGATCCGCGCCGTAGCCCTTAGTAGGAAGACTGCCACCTAAGCCTTTATCGCCTACCTCCGAGACGCCGGCTTTAAACACGTCGTTAAGCTCGCTAACGCCGATAGTAAGGCTAACGCCGATAGCGAGGCTAACGGCGACGGCGACGGCGATAACGGTCGGAAGGTTCAGGCTATCTTCTAAACGTACCCTTAGTGCGAGAAGATATAGAAGCGGTTCCCTAAGGTCATCGGCCTTAACAATACGTATAACACTAACCGTTTTAAGATATTTCTCTTATAGGCTACTAAGATTACCGATTAGCATTCCGTTGCTAACTTCGCCTTTAGCCTTATTAATATAGAAAAGGAGGAGGGCTTCTAGTAGCTAGTAGAGCGGCTTAACGAGCTACGACTAGAGGTCGAGGCTATAGAGCCGACTATTATTATTATAGATAAGGAAAAGGCCCTTAAAAACGCACTCTCGAACGTTTTCCCCTCCTCGTAGTAATAGCTTTGCGTATAGCATATTAACGCTAATATCTACGCGAGGATAAAGACTCGGTAGAAGGAGCCTAGCTGCGACGACGACGACGACGACGACGACGACGACGAGGCTAACGAGGCTAACGAAGACGATGCTGCCGGACGAACTCGCATATAATAAGAGGTAGAAGAGGTAGAAGAGGCAGGGAACGCGCCCTATAGAGACCGCCTATAAAGACGTTAAATCGTACCTTCTTATAGGTATAGGAGACCTCTTTTACCTCTATACCGCCTTGCTCTAAATAATCGAGAATAAAGAGCGCTACTACTAGCAAAAGGCCGCCCGATAGTAGGCACGGCAGCGGCTCCTCTATAGCGGTTAGGATTAGCTTAGCAAGCTGACTTTCTAGATTATATATTAGGCTATTAATATGCTTGCCGTATAGCACCGGCTTACTATAGCCGCGATGCCCTTAGAGCTAGGGAAAGAGCCGCGGGAGCTAATCCTACTACCGCGTTATACCGGGCGTTTTATACAATAGTAGGGGCTTCCTTATGCCTACGTTATTCTCGAGCGCCTTAAAGCTAACCCTCTACTTCCGCTTATTTGGCTTAACATTCTTCCCTAGTAGTAGCTTAAGAAGCCTTTAGTACGACCCCCCCCCCCTTTCCCCCTTTGTCTATATAGACGATGCTAATCGACCTCTAGGACCTCGAGGAGCCACTCCTCCGTATTCGTAACCCCGACGTAGTGCAAACGGTTAAAGGCCGGCCTCGCGTTGCGAAAAACACTAGTCTAACTATGCCCTTAACCCTATAACACTAAGAAGAGGAAGGCTATAATTAATAGGCGCCGGCAGCTTTATAAGCAGCCTTATAACTACGTAGACGAGGACGAGGGATATAGAGGCGGCTGCCGCGATTAAGTTAGGCTAGTCTCCGCCGACTTAACGCAAGCGTACGGCGTATACGTATATAGAATAAGGTCGACGAGGCATCTTAAGCGTTATAAGGAGTATTATAAGGATAGGCGTTATAAGGAAGATCGCGTGCACGCGTAAATATACGGGAAAGGGGATCTCGAGGGAGACGGGCTAAGGGCGGAAGAGCTATAAGAGCTGCGCTATCGCCGTCGCCGTCGCCGTCGCCGTCGCCGTCTATTAAGGAGGTTATTCTAGCTACGCAAGCCACGGACTAATTAACGGTCCGATTGTACGCGCATCTCGCGATCTCTTTAAACATGCGTTATTTGCGTTATTTAAGCTTCCTACGCGCGCTGCTATAGCTGTTAAATTAACTTTTTAATTAAGGCTAGGCACGATTTACGCGGCCCTCTTAATTGCTATATTCCTCTACTAAAATTAGGTGGCGGGACATAGGCGCGCGGGGTACGTGTAGAAAGAGTAGGGATTTAGGTATCTTACTATGCAAATAGAGATTTCGTGCTATGCAAATAGTAAGACTCTTCTTATATACGAGCGGGGAAGAGGCACGTGCGAGCGGGGAAAGGGGCTCGTGCGAATAAGGGTAAAGGGCTTGTAGGGATAGGGGTAAGGGGCACGTGCGGAAAAAAGGGTATATGCGTAAAGCTATATATCCGTATATATAGGTGCGCTTACACTTAGTTCTTTATAGATTATTTCTACACCTATATAAAGGGCACCTATATAATTACTCTACCTACCCTATTATAGTATTATCTATCTCTCTTTTTCACGGACTTATTAATACGATAACGTCCCGCTTTTATAATAGCGGCACGTATTAACTAGACCGATAGGCCGCTATAATAAAAGCGGCACGCGTAGTAATACTAGCTGCTATTATAGACTTACTAAATAACGATATAGAGGACGTCTTTAAGCAATAGGCCGAGGGGTCCTAGCAGCTATAGCTGCGATAAGAGTCGCTAAATAAGCGGGCCTTCGCAAAAGCCCGCCTTCGATAGGAAATAATAAAAGCCCGTTTAAGCAAGGCAACGGCGGATACCGCACCTTCTATAGCGGAAGAAGAGCGCCTTTTAGTACTGCTATAGAAAATAGCCGTTAATCCGGTTAAATAAAAGGGGTTGCTAGAAGTCCTTAGAGTTAAAATAGGATCTACGGCGCCTACCTCTACGGATACGCTACTTACGTCTACGGCTACGTCGACGAACTCTCCCGCGGCTAAGGACGCTAGTATAGCTAACCTAAAGACGGCCTTTAAAGCCGCCTTCGGCAAAAGGAAGCCTCTACCGTAGCCTATATAGGACGGTAAGCTAGAGTCTTTTTACTTCTTCCTATATCGCCTCTATAGTAAGTTTACCGTTAACGAGAAGTAAGGCCTTAACGGTTGCCGCGATACCGCTTAGTATTCGCTGCTTTATACGCTACCTAATCCTTAGATACGGCGGATTTCTAGGTTCGAGGAGAGTAGTAGGCTTAGTAGCGCTTACGACCCTTATGCCTTCTTTAACTACCTTATCTACGCGTTCGGCAACGTATAGGAGTAGGAGAAAGCGTAAGATAGGTTGCGGATCCTCTTTTAGAAAGACGGTATCGAACGCTAGGCAGTCGGGTCCTCGACATTAGTGTGATAGCAATTAAGTAGAAGAGAGGTTCTAAGGCTAAAACAGCCTATAAGGAAGGATTAGAAGCTGTAAGGTGTAAATCACTAAGAATAATAGCTCTTGTCTTATCTAATAGGGAGGCTAACTAGTCTCTATATATAGGAAAAATCCTCGGACGAAATCAACTACGTAGACCTAAGGAAAAACAAGTGACGTAAATAATCGGACGGAAGGATCGGTAGGAAAAGCAATAGATTATACCGTGCGATAAATAAGCTATATAGTTAGCAAATAAATAAGCAATAACGCAATAGTCTATTAGAAGGACTAGTGAATTCTACGGTAGAAGCCGTAACTATATAAAGGAATTCTACGGTAGAAGCCGTAGAAGGGAATTAGAATTCTACGGTAGAAGACCGTAGAAAGGAAGAGATTTTATAGGTAAAGACCGTATAGTAAACCGTAAAATCACCGTAAAATCACAGTGAAATATAACCGAAGAAAAGTAGGTAAATACGCTCGTAGAAGTACGGGGTAATGCCTATAGAAGCCCGTAGAATTCTATAGTAGAATCTAAGGAAGAACCGGGGATTTCCTAATAGAAAGCAAATAGGGAAGACGGTAATATTAATATACCCCCCTAGCTAGAAGGGAATAACTTCCGGCTAGTTAGAATTATTATCGACTTCTTCTTAAATCCTAACAGAAATATCCGTAAGTCGAAGCTAGCGAAGAAACGTTTAGAAACGTTATCGTAGAAGCAATTTAGTTAATCTATCTATAACTATCTAGTTAGAAGGGATGTATTTAATATTAAAAGTATTGCGTAAGAATTCCTATCGGGCCTAGCAGTTGTAAATTTTAACGTGTTTTAAAGCGGTCTAAATCTTTAGAATCTTAGCGGAAACTAAGCGGATTGTCTAAGTGTTATTATACTAAATGGTAGGAATAGGAACATCTAGCTATAGGGAAATATCGTTAAACAAATAAAGAATAGAAATTAGCTCTTTCGCGGTAGAAGAGACTATAAGAAGTTCGGCTTTAGTAGAGGAAGTAGTAACCGTAGATTGTTTCCGGGCACTCTACGCGATTAGACCGTTAAATAGGCTAATAAAATAGCCCTTAGAAGAATAACGAGTGTCTAGGTCGTTAGCGTAAGCGGCATCGGAAGCTATAACGAGTTCTTACTCGTCTATATCCGAAAGCTTAATCGCAAAGAAACGCGATTTATATAAGGAAGTCACTAAGCTTTCTGCGAGCTTAATATAGAGCGTAGACGGGTTCTATATATACTCTGCTAAAGAATTCGACGATTTTATAGCGTTAAGCTAGGTAGAAATAGTCGCGTAATTGTAGGAACCGACTAAAGACTAAAAGTAGTGGATTTAGTTATCTATAGCCTATCCTTAGTGTTTCTCTAGCTTTTCGGGAAGTAGGAACGGGCAAAGGGTCGAAATAAGCTATAGAACCGTAGAAGTAGGGTTTAAACTAAACTTAGAAGCAATCTTATCTAAGTAAACGTCCTAGCATAACTATAGCTTTCGCTACTTATAGTCCTAAATGAGTCTTATCCTAAGGAAATAGGTAAACTCTCCGCGGTCGGTAACTATATACTTCTTCTTAAAGCGATAGATAAAATCGTTAGTAGCCCTACAGTGCTCTTTACGGAAAAGGATAATAATATTATCTATAAATAAGAAAGTGATAATACTACTTATAGTAGATATAAAAATGCAAAGATCCTCCGCACTTTACTAAAGGCTTAGTTTAGTAAGAGACCCGGATAATTCCTATTGCTAAAGAAGCGGCGAATAGCGAAGTCTATATAAAGCCTTTATTAACCGAATTATAAAACTAAATACCTTAAATCCGTCTAGGAAGTAGATATATACTTCTTTATCTAGATCGGCATTCGTAAAGGCGTTAACCGCGTTAAGTAAGCGGGTTTTAGTGCTAAACTTAGCGGCAATAGCAATTATAATACGAAAAGTTTCGGGCTATAAGCGTCGCGGCGTATGTTTCTTTTCCGCTAAACGGCTAAAGATCTCCTTATATATAAAGGCGAGACTTAAACTTCCTAAGGTAGCCGTGCTTATTAAACTTATAATTAAATGCCTATATTAATAAAAGAGGACGCATAAGGGCGTTTGCTCTTAGGGTAAGCGAAGAAAAGAAGGTCTTCCGCTGTTTTAAGGAGTCCTATTTAACCTTTCTAGCGGCTTTAAACTTAGGTCTATACGGATGCGTCTTAAGATTAGACTAAAACCTTAGAAGCGCGGGCAAATCCCGTTTGTATATCTTCCTAGGTTTAAGAGAAGTGGTAAATACAGCCGTAAAAGCGGTGCTATTAGCCGGTAGATGCCTAACGTAGGCGAAAGCGGGATATCGACCTAAAAAACGGTTTGAATAAGTAAAGCGTAAATCCCTTATAAACCTAATTGTCCGTAGACTATCTATAGGAATAGTATTATCGTAATCTATAGACCGAGAAGTAGCTTAAGGCAACTATACCTTAAGTCGGTCTACTAGTTCTACGGTTATAGTTAGTAAAAGAGTAGAAATATCGGGTTAGAAATCCCGTGCATTCTTAAAAACGTCCTCCGGCGGTTCTAGGGTTTAGTTAAGAGTTAGGAGCTAAGGATTGCTATCGGCTAAAACGTTTGCTAGACTCTTATTAGGGAGTAATATTAGCGTTAACTAGAATTCTGCCTTATCTTACTCTTCTTCCTATATAATATATAGTAGAAATGCCGGTAATAATACCTATACTAGTGGTTTAGATGCCTTAGACGTAGTGAAAAACTAAGTCTTATTAAACGTTATATTACGAACTCGACGAACCTCCTATCTTTATAGGATTTATATAAGAAATATATTGGTAGGATTATACCTAACTAAGTAACTAACCTCTACATAAGGTTCCTACTTAAGATTATGTTTGTATATTTTAGTTAAGGCCTTAGTAGTTAGTAGGTCGGCTTTATAGCTAAATGCTTAAAGATAATCGAATCGTAATAGTTAGGGAAGGAGAAATGCCGGTATATTCCGGTCGTAATCCTTTAACTAATCGTAAAGGATCTCTATTAAGGAAATCTACTTCTATAGAAATAACGTAAAGGAAGCTGCCTATTAGGCTAGAATCCGATTGCGTAAATATACTATAGTTTTCTTCGTTTCTATCTATAAATGCTTAGGCAAATTTACTTTAATCCTTATAGATCGAGCTTTCGTAGATACTACCCCCCTAGCTCGTTCGGCAGCGCCGTTTTAAGCGGGTGTATAGGGAGCAGTAGGCTTATTATAGATGCCCTATTAGTTAATAAAGTCTTAGAAATCCCGTCGAAGGGCTCGGTCGTTATCTCGATAGATTATACCGATAGAAAGTAAGAACTATCGGGAAATATACCGACCTAGGCTCTTAAAGCATAGAATCAGCTCGTCTATAAAAGCGTCTAGAAGAGCATATAGAAACACAAGCTTCGTATAGTTATCCTTAATAAGAAATATAACATTCTTATTATTATAACTCTTATGCATAGAAAAGACATCGCAAAACACCTTAGAAAAGGAAACGTCGCTTTAAAAAGCGGCGGTTCGCGGTTAATAATCCGTTTAGCCTTCGTAAGTTTATAAGACTTATAGGAGATTATCTTATCGAAGGTTACCGACTATAGTATTCCGAGAGCTTTCGAACGCGCTTTATTATTCGGATATCTAAGTCGTTAGTGCTAAAGAGAAAGTTCCTTTATACTTATTAGTGTAGAATCCGGTATAGTAGCCGAAAAAGGTGCTATAACCGGGGTTTCTACGGTAGAATCTATAGAAGGAACGGAAGCAATAGTTAGAAGCGTAGTAGAAGGTATTAACGGGTTATATTCGATAATATACTAGTTGTAAATTAGCTCCGTTATATAAATAGTATAGGTTAAAGAAGAGATGTATTTAGTCTATAGGTTTTATAAAAGTTTCGCTTTATGCAAAAGATAAAGTAAATAAAGGGACGTATAAAAAGACGGAATATATACTACTTAACTAAGCTAAAAAGTGCCCGTCGAAATACTTATAAACACCGTGCCTATCCCGAGAATAGGAGTGCTTTTACTACCTACGAGTGCGTACTTAAAAGAAGGCTAAAAGTTATAGAAACGCTTCCTATTATTGCAAATATATCTATTAGACCCTAAATCTATAATAAAAGAATCCCTTAACGGGTATTCTACGGTAGTCTATAGAATAACTAATAGTAAAAAGGTCGTAAGAACGTTAGCGGCAGCTATAGCTTATACTATCTTTATCTCTATCTAATTATTCTTCCGCTACTCCTCGTCGCGAAGAAGTATTACGTTAACTTTAGCCTTATTAGCCCGAACCTTAAGCTAGTCGTCTATAGTCTTTTAGACGTCTTTATCGGGTTTCTAAAATAGAAGTCGAACGGAAGGGTTAAAGTAATAATACTATCGGAAATAGTATCGTTCTCTGTAAATATATAGCGGACTATCCTTTTTCTTGCCTTTATCCTTATCTAAGGACGTAGCTGCTAAAGTAGTTGCCGATTTATCCGTAGATTCCGCGGCTAGGGACTTTATTCCCTAGCCTTAGAACTTCGCAAAAGCGTTAGTCTTTAGCGCTTTAGTTATAGCCTTTAAGGCCTACAAGCGCTCGAAAAGTTTAAATATCTTAAATCCGTCGGGGAAAGACTGCTTTTAGCCTAGCTTATTTAGGCGGGCATTATCCTCTATCTTATTTATCTAGTATTCCGCAAAAGGGCTAGAAATTAGCTAGATAGCATTAAGAAAAAGCTATATAGCCTAAAGACCTTCCGATTCTAGCAACTTAATTCGTCGGGCATCGGTAAGGACCTTCTGCTAGTTAGAAATCTATATCGTAATATCCGTCCGGTCTAATGCCTTTAAAATAGTATAGAACTACGTAAGAATAGTCTTCTATTACGTCTATAACGTCGGCTTTACACGCCGCTATAGTAAAGCCAATTCCTTAGAAACCTTATATTCGTCGGCAATTATTAAGTAGTAATTCCCGATATTTTAAACGATAAACTGCTAGATTAACGTAAGAGATTTCGACTAATCCTTATAGGCTTAAAGCAACGTATAATACCGGGAAAAGAGAAACTTAAACCTCTTAAGTTCTTCTATAGATAAACTAGCAATATTAGCAACGGTCGCGTTAACTATTCTAGCTATTAGTTCTACGGGAAGAGGCAATAAGGGTTTCGAAAGTTTAAGCGTAATAGAAGGATCGATTTTCTCCTAAATCCCTTAGGCGAGTGCGTATTTCTAGATCGTTAAGATCTATCGGTCCTAGTCCGCTAGTCTATTTAAAATAGTCTTTAAAGTAATATCGGCTATAATAGATACGGTAACGTAGGTAAAAGTATAGTAAAATTACTAGAAAGGGTAGCTAAATACACAATATATATAAATAAACCGTAAAAACTAAACTAGGTGCGGGAAAAAACTAATAGAATAGGGTAAACGTACTAACTAGTCCTCCGTAAGTCGATTCGCTAGATTAAATAACGCTCCTTAAAAAAAATTATATTAGTCCTCCGTAAGTCGATTCGCTAGATGTAAAGGCAAAGGCTTTACTACCGTAAGTCGTAGCGTTAGTAGGCTGAAAATATAAGCCGTTAGAACTCTCTATACGTAGAGAAGTTTGTCCGGGCTTATAACTATCGAACGCTAGGCAGTCAGGTCCTCGATATTAATATAATAGCAATTAAGTAAAAGAGAGGTTCTAAGGCTAAAACAGCCTATAAGGAAGGATTAAAAGCTATAAGGTGTAAATCACTAAGAATAATAGCTCTTATCTTATCTAATAGGGAGGCTAACTAGTCTCTCTATATAGGAAAAATCCTCGGACGAAATTAACTACGTAGACTTAAGGAAAAATAAGTAACGTAAATAATCGGACGGAAGGATCGGTTGGAAAAGCAATAGATTATGCCGTGCGATAAATAAGCCATACAGTTAGTAAATAAATAAGCAATAACGCAATAGTCTATTAGAAGGACTAGTGAATTCTACGGTAGAAGCCGTGACTATATAAAGGAATTCTACGGTAGAAGCCGTAGAAGGGAATTAGAATTCTACGGTAGAAGACCGTAGAAGGGAAGAGATTTCATAGGTAAAGACTATGTAAATAACCGTGAAATCACTATTAAATTACGGTGAAATATAACCGAAGAAAAGTAGGTAAATGCGCTAGTGGAAGTGCGGGGTAATGCCTATAGAAGCCCGTGGAATTCTATAGTAGAATCTAGGGAAGAACTAGGGATTTCCTAGTAGAAAGCAAATAGGGAAGACGGTGATATTAACAGACGGCTAGTATAAGAAGACAGACCAGAGGTACGTTTAGGAAGGTAGGAACGATGGTTAAAAGTACGAATAATCCTTTATTATAATGTGGTTGCCCTCTCGTAGTAAGACTAAAGCTTGCCCCTCTTCTAAGATGTATTAGGGCCTTAGGGATATACCCTTAGGCCTCGAGAGGGGTTGTCGGGGACTAGTTAGCGACTAATAGCCGAATAGTCCCCGAGCTAAAATGCATTATCTATCGTATATATATCCCTATCTCCCGGCTCTATAGTTGCGCGGGTAGCTGCGTTATAGCTAGACGTTTAAGGACTTCCTTCCCGACTTTAAGGAGACTATTACTTATACCGCCGGAAATAGCGTTTAAGGAGATAGCGCTAAGCTTATATAGCTACGAAATTTGATTACTCTATAACTATAGGAGATACTTATCTTAATCGAGATGCCTACTAACTTCCGGGAGTACGTAGGTCGCCTTATAAAGGTAGCTTAGAACTATAAGCAAAGCCTTAGCTTTTAGAAGTTGCGAAAGCGCGCTAGCATAAACGGCGTTAGCAATAGGAATAGAGGAGTTACTACTAAGAACGGTATAACGCTCCCGCCGCTTAGATCCGCGCCTAATACTACGGTAGACTATAAGGGCGACGTTATAATATCTACTATACGGCCCGCTCGTAGAAAAGCGAGGATACTATCCGCCGCTTTAGGCAGCGCGCCCTCTTCTTTTATATAGCGAGCTAAGTAGGTATCGAAGGCGGAGCTTTAAAAGTAGAGAGAGGAGGGGCTTTACGTACGCTATAGCGCGGATAGATATTTCGCTATAGACTGCCCGTATCGTCCCGCTCGCCCTACGGCGAAGCGAGCCGAACGGCCTATAGCGATTCGCGCTACCCGACCTTCTCTTAAGTCTAATATTAAAGAGGATAATAATATCCCCGCCGCTATAAGTGCGGAAGGAAACGCATAGCTCTAAAGCATAGATAGGCCCCGGAGCTTAATTCGCTAGCACTAGAGAAAAAAGAGTTAACTAACCGTATTAAGACTTCTCTTACCTAATACCTATTATTATTAACTATATAAACCTCGTCTCTACTCTTATAGACGAAGGTTGCTAGTGCTACGCCGCTATTAATAAGGCATTCGTACGAGAACTACGTTTGCTAGTTTAAGATATAAGACCTCGGTACGTACGAGGAGCTTAAAGCGCAATAGAAGAGGCGAAGATTAAAGGTATCGCATAGATAGCTATAGGGATTAACGGGCACGAGCAATTGCTTATAGTATACGTTATTCCTTAGCTAGAATTTAACCTAACCCTTAGAAGGCCTTAGCTTCTTTATATAGAGTCTTACTCTATGCCGCACTAAGGAAGGCTTTAGTTTAGGAATTCACAGCGTTAGCTACGGTATATTAATAAGAACGAGCCTAAGGACACCGAGTATACTATAGAGCTTCGAGAGGCTAAAGAGGTTCTAGCTTTAGTGTTTATCGGCATAATTAACCGAATCCGTAGACGATATAGCTTAAAAGCCGCTATAGCTACTATTTACGTAGTTAGCCTTACGGATATCGAAAAAGCCTTACGACTAAAGAAGCCGAAAACGGAAGCCGAATTACGTTAAATAAACCTTACGTAGTTCTATAACCTACTACCGCTCTTTCGGAAAAGCGAGGCCGATAAATTAAACCTATATAAGCCTAGCATTAACTATAAGATACTACTTCGTAAGGATTCCCGCGGATAAGACATAGTTTCGCCCTTTAGCCTACTATACGCGATATCTCGAGACGAGTTACTTATATTAAAGAAAACACTACGCGGCCTTTTAGATAAAGGGTTTATTTAGGCTAGCTCTTCTAAGGCCGCCGCTCTAGTGCTATTCGCGTGGAAACCTAAAGGAGGACTATGTTTTTGCGTAGACTACCGAGCACTAAACGCAATAATACGACCGGACCGCTACCCGCTTCCGCTTATTAAAGAGATACTCCGCAATATCGCTAAAGTAAAGTAGTTTACTAAGTTAGATATCTATTAGGCGTTCTATAAGGTACGAATTACAGAAGGTAATAAGTAGAAGACCGCGTTCTACACTCGCTATAGGCTTTTCGAATAGATAGTAATACTGTTTAAGCTTATAAAGGCTCCCGGTACCTTCTAACGGTATATTAATAGCATTCTTCGCGAATTTCTAGACGAGTTCGCTTCCGCCTATATTAATAATATTCTTATCTATATAAGCGGTAGCCTAAAGAATTATATAGATAAAGTGCGGAAAGTGCTAGACCGGCTCTCTAAGTATAGGCTATACCTCGACCCTAATAAATGCGAATTCGGCGTCCGCCGGGTTAAATACCTTAGATTTATTATTATAGCGGGCGTTAGTATATAGGCGGATCCTATAAGAATTTAGACTATTTAAGACTAAATAGCCTTAACTTTATAAAAGGGTGTGCGGAGTTTCTTAAGATTTACGAACTACTACCGGATTTTAATATATTAATTTTCTTATATCGTCGGTCTGCTTATAGCCCTTACTAGCAAAAGGGTAGCCTTCTATTAAGGCGCTATATAAGCAAAGGCGTTTTAAACGTTAAAGGACCTATTTTTATAAGCCCTAGTGCTACTATAGTAGGACTTTAATTATCCCGTAATACTTAAGGCGGACTATAGTAGATTCGCGCTTAAAAGCATGCTTTCGCAAAAGGTAGACGGCTAACGCCGCCCTATAGCTTGTAGAACCTAACACTTAGGAAGCGGACTTTAAAGCGGCTACGACTAAGGACGACCTTAACGCCTAGGACGTAGAGCTAACTACTAATATAGGCCTTAACCGACGGATTGTTTAAGACGAGGAGCTTTAGCGTATATAGGACCGCTTAGCAGCTTAGGACATTACTTATAGAAGCGTGCGCCGCGCTATAGAGGTAAAAGCACGACGATTCGACCTTAAGCTTAACCTTAAGGTATAGGTAGCCGACTGCTATATAGACCTACGTAGGCACCTACGGTTCCGCGGACGGCTTTAGGTTTTTAGTTCCTCTATAACTATAGAGGCCGTAGTAAGAGACGCTCCCCTAAAGCTAGAAGAAGGGAACGCGCTCTAAGGACGGCTTATTTAAATAGTATATAACGCTAGCGTCGTCGGCTACCTTAGCCGCGAAGGAATAGTTACCGCTATCTCCCGTGACTTCTATTAGCCGCTCCTCTAGCTATACGTTAGACGATTCCTCCGTAACTATAATATCTATAGGCGTATAAAGATTTAGCGTACGCTTAAGAAAGGGCTACTTAAATCGCTTCCTATACCGGACCGGTTTTATACGCATATTTAGATAGACTTTATTATAGACCTCCCCTTTATAGAGAGCGGCAACCGTAATCTTTAGGTAATTAAAGACCGTTTAAGTAAGGAAGTTATATTAAAACCTATGCCTTCTATAGAAGCGGAGATCTATACGGAGCGCTTTCTTTTATACTACGTGCGATACTATTAGTAGCTAACGTAAATTATAAGCGATAGAGGCTTAAATTAGATAAGCCGCTTTTAGTAGCACTTATATCGGCTGCTATAGATTATATAGCTGCTAAGCATAGCTGTTAGATTATATAATAGAGGCTACTACATTAGGTTAGTATAACCGTCACGTGGCTTCGTGGAAAATTTCCTATAAAACAAACCCCTTAAGAAAATAAGGGCTATACACATATCTTTATCATTACATTAATAAAACCTCTTTTGCTATGCAACCTATTAGACCTATTAAGACCTACAATCGTGCTTATTTAGTCCGAGCCGTAGATTAAAGATCTGATAATTAAGAGTCTTATACTTTAATCCACCGGAACCGTAAACTAGAAACCGAAAAAGGCTCTCTTTAGGCCGATAATCACTATGTCTACCCTTACTAAGAAAAACGAGGTTATTCTCAACGATAATGCTGACTAGTCCCTTTAGGACAATATGTTTAAAGCGTAGGCCTTCGATAGCAACCTCTAGGACTAGGTCTTCGGGACCGAAAAACTCCTTCCTACTCTAACGATGCCTATCGAGGACAACGCCCTAAGAGGATCTCGCGTTTACACCGCAGACGAAGAAATAATCTAATAAGGCCAACCGCCTAAAGGATCCTAGAAATAGCAGGTATTCCTCTATAAGGAGAAGAAATAGGAGAGCTAGAGAAAGGATATTAAAGAGCTGCGCACTTAGATTGCTATAATAATTTCCGACTACCTTTTCTAGACTTATTGTAAGCCCGATAAGGACCTTAAGGAGTAGTACGCTACGCTTAAGAAGGAGGCAAAAGGCAAGCCGGAAGATATCCTCCGTGCTGTTTAGGTTCGCTATAAAGCGGTAGTTAAGCCTTCTATAAGTCAGCCGAAGAACTAGCACCGTTAGCTCGAGAGCTAGAAGAAGGTTATATGTAAAGGGGTTTAAGAAAAACTCCCTAAAGCTACCTATGAGAGTATTTAGGTATCTGATTTCCTATCCTTTATTAATCCCTACTATTATCACTAGGTTAATTCCTTTAACCTTTCGCACCTTAAGAATAACGCAGATTTTAACATCTATATAATAACTAACGAGTTTACCGTCTTTATCGATAAACTACCTACTTAACCGTCCTATACGAAGAGAGGCGCCTTTAGCCCTTCTTTCACCGGATAGGACGATTAAAAGGACGATAAATAGGACGGCTAGTTAGAAAATAAAAACACTAAAAACAATAAAAATAATAAAAACAATAAAAAGAGATTACAGGCTGCTACTTCGGATAAGCGAGGTATTCCTAAGTGTAGACTATGTACGCTTAAGGGCTATACTCTCGAGAACTATTAGGAGATTAAGTCCGATAAGGCCCCCGAGTAGTAGCCCGGGAACAGACAGGAAGCTATCACAAAGAGTATAGAAGACCCTAAGATCGCGAAAGAAGTCTAACGACTAAAAGGGAAGAAGGTAACGTTTAAAGACGATAAGGATTAACTAGTATAGGAAAAGGGAAGATGCTCTTCGGCTTCTTTCCTTATCTCCTTCGTTAAGGCCTCCTTTAGCATTAACGTTTATCCCTTCTACTACTCGGCAATTCTAGACTATAGAACGATACTCTATATCTTTAACGAGATCTTACGGTTTAAGAACTTTAGGATAGCTAAAGAGGGAGACTTCCTCTAGGCAGGCGTAGAAAAAGTGCCTATCCTCGGATATAGCGACGTTAACGTCCGCCTCTAAACCCCTTCCTTTAAGCCTTAAGTGCTACGGCTGCTTAATATCGCATTCTATAAGAACTTTGCGTATAACCTAATCTCCTATAGGTTATTAAACCAATAGGGCATATAGTAGGACGAACGACCCTATAGACCGTCGACGCTTCGAGCAGCTAATAATACTATAGTCGGACTCGTCGAATAATACTACGGATAGTTCGTCCTAGAATATATCCCCTACGATATAATAAGGCGGGCCTTTTATACCCGCCGAAATAAGTTCGATAGCTATACTAAGAGGAAGCTATAAAAGGCAACGGTAGAACTTTAGCATCTCCGGATAGGATATCTAGGGCTACGAGCGCTCGAATACCTTATTAACTGCTCCGAAGGTGTTAAGATTAAGGGCATTATAACGACTTAGTGCGATAACTATAGCACCGCTAAAGCAAAGCGGATAATACGACGAGCTCCTTAAGATAAAGGCGTCGTAGGCGAGAGAATTATAATTAACTTCTATAACTTTATGCCTAATAATAAAGGTTATAATTTACTAATGCTCTTAACAGATAGGGCGAGCGGCTTCGTATAGGATTTCTACCTATAGGACCGCCTCGTAGAAACTATTATCGCGGCCCTTAAGTCCGGCCTTAACTACCTTACGTATTAATACTAGTTCTATACTAAGACTATCGAATATAATAACGAGATTACTAATTAGAAGCTAGCAGTAGAAGCTTTCCTTAAGGCGAGACTCCTTAAAATCGAGCCCTCGGCCCTATACATATAGGACTAAAATAGTAGCGCCGAGCGCTCGGGGGGTATAATTAAGGATAAATCGCGGGTAATGCGAGGCAAACTTCTAACGCAACTTTAGCGAGAGATATATAAGTCAGCAGTGTATCTCTACAACCGTATACTAAAGTATAGTTATAAGTAGGAAAGCCCTTACGAAAGACTAACCGGCAGGAAGCCTACGCAATAATATCTTTATGCCTACGGGTGTAAAGTGTTTGCGATAACTACTATAGCTTAGGAAAAGAGATAACGCCTTAAGAAGCTCGACCTATAAGCTTAGGTAGGCTTTCTAGTACGATACACATTATCTAACATCTACCGCGTATAGGTGCTTACTAAAGGAAAAGTTATCACTATATAAGACATTGCGTTTAACGAGCGGGAGATTTTTAATAGAACCTTCGAGAGTCTTGCCGATAGCGTTAAGGAGAGCGACCTTAAGGAGCTAGCCCTAGCCCTAAGGAATATTATCCTTCCTAACAATAACCGAATTAACGCGCTATAGGTACTTAATGATTAAGTCTTTAACGATATTCTCGTTTACGAAGATATAAACCTAGCACACGCGGCGAGCTAAGAAAACGATGTAGACTACGCAACGGCGCTTAAGAACGACCGAGAGAGCACGAAGTAGTATACGGAAGCTAGATTTAAGCCTCTACCTACTCCTCCGAACACTCCCCTAGCGGCCCTATTTGCAGCTATAATCTAATTACATCTCGCTAACTAGTCGATAAAACTATAGAGCGAAAATCACGAACCCTCGCGAGCAGCCTTCTAGGCGGGAACACTTCCTTTGCCGTATATAAACATAAGTCTATATACATAAGGAGTAAACCCCTCCGTAGTATCTTTATTAAGTCTATATATATAAGGAGTAAACCCCTCTATGGCATTATTATTAAGTCTATATAAACAAGGAGCGAACCCCTCTATAGCACTAAAAATAAGCCTATATAAGCCAAAAGCTTAGGAACAATCCCCTCCGTGGCATAATTAAAAACACGCTTACTAGCACTCGGCATTTATAGCAGGCACTCGAGCCGCACCGACCTTAAGAGATACTAATACGCTACGATTTAAGGATAAGGCTTACCTCGACCGCTTAATCCTAAAAAGGCAAGTGCATCGGCGAGACCTTCCCGCTATACTAACACATTATAGATAGCTTAAACACTATCTACTCGGCCCTTACTTCGAGGAGGCAGAGCGATTATATCTTTAGAGCTATAAGGAAATAAGGTCGTAGACTAAAGTCGATTATAAAACACTTACGAAGAAAGGCTAAATACTTAACTATATATAGGTATACGTATATAAGATAGACAAACACGGGAGACTCTCTAAATATAAGGCGAGACTAGTTGTGCGAGGAGATTAATAGCTTAGAAACGGGCAAGAGACCTACGTAGCTACTCTCGCGGGACGGAGTTTTCGGACACTTATAACGATCGCGGTAAGGTTCGATCTCGAGCTAATATAGTATAACGCTATTAACGCCTTCGTTAACGCTACCCTCGACGAGATTATCTATATAAAGATGCCTCTAGGATATAGGAAACACTCGATCGTGCTTAGGCTCGATAAGGCACTCTACGGACTACGGAAATCCCCTCTTCTATAGCATCGCGAACTTACGTTAACGCTCCGGGAGATAGGATTCTAGATAGTACCGCACGAACCTTACTGCTTAGCGTTTAACGGCATTATCGTCTTCTTCTATATAGATAACATCGTTTTTACATATTATAAGAAGGATTAAGAGAGGGCTAAATCGCTCTAGAATTAGCTTAAAGGAAAGTATAAGCTTATAGGCGGTAATAGCCTATAATAGTTCCTTAGTATCGAGATTCTACGTAATCGCAAATAGGGTTACATTTGGCTGTTATAAGCCGCCTATATTAATAAGATCTACCGACTAGCGAAGAAACGCAGGTTATTTAACACACCGATAGGAGTAAACGACCTCTTACCCTATAAAGGGATCGCTAAATACTACGAGATACGGTCCTATTAAGTAAACGTGGGTTCTATACTATACGCGGCGGTTATCACCCGACCCGATATCGCGTTTGCTATATTAAAACTCTGCAAATATAACACTAACCTTAGACCGAACTATAAAGAAGCTATCGATTGAGTTATCTGCTATTTATACCGCACTCGTAGACTTACGCTTCGTCTAGGGGGTAGAGACGACTTCGAGGTGGCAAATAACGCCTCTTTCGCTAATAATACTAATCGTAAGAGCTCTTAGGCATTTGCTATAAAGCTATTCAGAGGCCTAATCGGCTAGAGAGCTAATAAATAGGATACTGTTATAACTTTAATAATAGAGGCGGAGCTTCTAGCTCTATTATAGGCAATAAAGGAGTCGATCTACGTAAGCAGGCTTATTAAAGAGCTCGACGTCTCCCTCGATAACTCCCGAATTCGCATTTAAAATAAGAACACTTAGACTATCCGACTAGTCACGGCCGAAGTCGCGACTCTATAGACGAAGCTTCGCTATATAGACATTTACAACCACTAGCTTCGTTAGGAGGTCCTTAACGAGACTATCGAAGTTAAGTATACTCCTACCGCGAAGATAATAGCAGACGGCCTTATAAAGGCGCTTTAAGGGCCCTCCTTTAAGGCCTTTGTTAAATAAATCGGCCTCTACGATATCTTACAACGCCTCGCCGATCGAGAGCTCCCCGAATCGACCGACGAAGCGATATAAACCGACAATTATATAGTGTGGGAAGATTAAGAGGTATAAGGCTATAGATAGCCTCGAAGTATGCTTTACGCCCCGCGACGACGTTAGGGAGACGACGGACCTAGGGCTTAAAGAGGCTGCGTATGGCTGTGTTTAAAGGCTCTATAGCTCGATTAGGCGTAGAGAAGCTAAGAAGGAAAATAGTGAGGACGAGGGGTCCTCGAAGGATTAAGAAGAGGTATAAGAGCTTAAGAAGCCGCACTCTCTAGGGCGCTTAGGCGTAGGAATAAAAGGGCAGGGATTAATAATATCCCGACCCGATGGCTTAACGATAGAACGAGGATTAAAAACTTATCGGATTTAAGCTATTTAGCGACCTCTTTACGCTAGCTTCCCTCCCGCGGATGTAGGTTCGAAGCTAGGGGGGTGTGTTAGATTATATAATAGAGGCCACTACATTAGGTTAGCATAACCGTCACGTAGCTTCGTGAAAAATTTCCTATAAAACAAGCCCCTTAAGAAAATAAGGGCTACACACACATCTTTATTATTACATTAATAAAACCTCTTTTGCTATACAACCTATTAGACCTATTAAGACCTACAATCGTGCCTATTTAGTCCGAGCCGTAGATTAAAGATCTAATAATAGCATATTATCCGTAAACCGATAGGGGGCTAGAACGGCTTAATTAAGAAGTTTAAGGTTACCTTTAAGGCGTTATCGACCGTAACTAAAGGGACTAGGATAAATAGCTCCCTATAGCGCAAATAGCGCTTAACGGAAGACATTACTCTTTAATTAGTATATTACCTTTTTTCGTACTATATAGGTATAAACCGGTATCCCTATTTCCTATCGCCGTAGATATAGCAGCGGAAAAGCCGTCTAGCAATAGCCCGGAAGGGCGCGTAGCCTCTTTTATATAGCGACTTAAGTAGGTCTCGGACTTCTATTAGTCGTTAATAGCCTCGGTAGCGTAGGACTAAGAGCGGTATACTAATAAACGGCGTAAACCCGTAAAGCGATTTACGGTAGGTAATAAAGTCTAAGTAGACCTATAGAACTACGTATCCTTAAGGCTAAAGAAGAAGCTCGATTAATTATACGTAAAATTTACGGTTAAGAGAATGCTAAGCCTATAAGCCGTTAAGCTAAAAGGACTGCCTAACGGGATTCACCTTAATTTTAATATAGACCTTCTTTATCGCGTAGTAGTAGATTTAATACCCGGCTAAGTAATAGCGGACCTATAGCCTCCCGTAATCTTAGTAAAAGGAGAAGAAGAGTTTTTAATAGAGGAAATCCTTACCGTACGATAGAAGAAAGTCGGCCGCGGTAGTAGGCGCGAGGTCCTCGTAAGGTAGTAAAGGTACTAAGACCTAACGTAGCACTTAGCAGCGGACTTCGTAGATATAGAAGCGCTCGATCGCTTCGAAAAGCGCTTTAAGGCTATTAGAGAAAACGATAGACCGCCTAACGCTATATTGCCGGTAAAGACATAATAGAAGAAGGTGCGTTTTACGCTCCCTAAAGCAAGCCGCGTAGCTTAAAGCGCGGCCGGGCCTTACGTAACACGTGGTTAATTTTCGCTTAGGTAAAGTAAGGGCTTTATATAAGGGTCTTCGACTATTAGTAAGATTAGGTCTATAACCTAATCCGCATTCTTATATACGAGCGGGGAAGAGGCACGTGCGGGCGGGGAAAGGGGCTTATGCGAATAAGGGTAAAGGGCTCGTGCGGATAAGGGTAAAGGGCACGTACGGATAAAAAGGTACGTGCGTAGAGCTATATATCCGCATGCTTAGGTGCGCCTATACTTAGTTCTTTATAGATGATCTCTATACCTATATAGAGGGCACCTATGTAATTACTCTGCCTCCCCTATTATAATTATCGAGGATATTTTAAAGAACGTTAGCGATAATAGAGGCGGCCCGGCCGGTAAGCTAGCTAACCGTATAGAGAATATAATCCTACTCTATAAGGTATAAGGCGGCGTCTTAATAAAGCTTAATAGTAAGGCCGTTACGCTAGGTCCGGAAAGCTTCCTAACGTTGCTTTTAAGTACCGGAGTTGCCGGCAAACCTCTTAGGGTCGGCTATATAAGAACGGGTAAAGGCAAGGGCAAGGGCGGGGGTAAAGGCCTAGTCTTAAGCCGTGTTATATTTAGTTAAGACTAAGAGAGAAAACGTAGCGTAGTTAAGCTAGCGCTAAAGATCGGCAGCGTGCTTTTAGGCAACGGTTACGTGCTTTTAAGCGATAAGCACTCTTATATCTAACTTAACGTAAGCATTATTTAGGGTAGTAAAGGCCTTAATCTAAAGGGCGCGGAAGTCGTAAATAGCGTTAGCTTAAATATAGGCGAACGTGCCGAATATAGGCCGTTAGGCCTAAAGGAAGGCGGCGAGATAAGGGTAGTAGGAAATATAGTCGGTCTAAGGCTTTAAGTCGGTAGGTGCCGGCGGGGTAACGGCCGGGGTAGCGGATAGGGGATCGGCCTTTATATAGTCGGTTATCGTAGATTATAAGGCAATAGGATAGGGTAAGGGAAAGGCGAGGAGGGAAATCTATATAATTCGCGTCGAGACGGCGTATTTATACCGGGAAAATTCTAATAATTAAGGAAAACTTAGTCCTAAAAGGGTCCGGCAATATTACGGGCTGCGCTATAGTACGTACTACGGCTATGCCGTAGTAGGCGCTTAGGTTAGCCGCCGCGTAGGCCCGGCATTAAGCCGGCTACTAGCACGTATAGCCTAGCAATGCCCTAGACGAAGGCACGGTCGGGCCGACATAGGGCCTATGTAGGTGCAAGGCGTATATATAAAACCTACGGGAAGGGCGAGCTACGGCGGGCTCTTCTTCCTTTCCTCCTTAGCTTTAGATAGTTAATTATCTAGCTATATAGTATTAAGTTAAACCCTATGCCGGCCCCTTATATATCTAAAGCTCTTATAATAGACGCCCGTAATAGTAGACAACCGCGCCGATACCGATATAGCGTAAGCCTTAGACGAGATCTCGCTTAAGGCTAAGTTAGATTAAATTCGGGAGGTATAGGCAGCCGCTATAAAGCGCGTCCGAGCAATAGACGCGATATAGTAGGAGCAATTATAAGGTTAACTAACGTTATCTCGTCTCTTATAGAACGGCTAAATTAGACACCGCCGGCTACCTCCGCCCCCGATATAACCTTAGGTCCGTCGATAATACTACCTAACGTCGGTTCGGAGAATTTCTAGCTCTTGCCGAACACCTTACTAAACCGGAAACTACTCCTATCACTAAGTAAGTTCGACGGCTAGCGGCGCTACTATACCGCGTAGTTATAGTAAATAAAGGAGAAATACGAGTTAGACTAAGGCTTCTTCTTAACTAACCGGGAGATCTTTTATTTAATCTACGCGCGCCTAGATATATTACCTTAGTAGACTATAGCGACCTTCTATAGCTAGGGCGACGTGCATTAGTACGACCCGGCGAAATTCCTAAAATACCTCGATAGCGTATACCTTAACGTAGACCTTTAGCTACGAGCTGCGACGGCCTTACGCACTATAAAGTAGGGCGACTACTAGACCTTTACTACCTTTATGACTAAGTTTAAATAAAAGCTAGTAGAAGCCGGCGGTAGCTCGTAAAAGCCTAAGGTAAAGATTATCTTTCTTAAGGGCATTTTAAACTTACGCCTCTGTATAGCCTTAGTGACCGTAGAGCTACCGAAGGATAGCTTTTATAAGTTCTATATAAAGGTAGCTTAAATCGCGGCTAAGATCGAGCGCTTGTATAGCGCCCCCGCCTAAAGGAGCGGCCGCGGCTATAGTTATCTAGCTATAGAAGGAAACGGCCGAGATACCGAGGGCGATACTACGATAATAGGAGTTAGAGGAGTTAGTGCCCCCTGTAGTAGCGGTGCTATCCGGGGCGGTAGAGGCTAAGGTAAGGGAAAATCCTCGTTAGGATTAAGAGCCTACTAGGTATACGCTAAGACCGGCCACTAGGCGTTTAAGTATCTAGATAAGAAAGGCAAAGGCCTTTAACAAACGCTTCTAAGGGTCTAAGGCATATAGCCGTAGGGCGAAGTCATTAAGAAGGTAGATAATAGTAACGACTTAGGGAATAAGTAACCCCTTAGCGAAGTTAGACTAAGAGGGTAGACGAAGCGGTCTAGCGGGAGTAGCAGAAGGCGAAGGGCTATATAACGATAAAGCCTATATCGATACCTATTAAGATAGATAAAGTAAATAACTTTCGCGCCTTCGTTAACTTAAGCTATAATTGCTATGCCATAGTCGACCTTAACGTCGTAAGACGGCTTAGGTTAAAGTATATAGAGAGGAAGGAGAGGGCATTACTGCCCTTCTCGGACGATATAAAGCCTATACGCTCTAAAGGTATAGTTTACTTCGATATAGATATTAACGGCATTAAGGAGCGTATCTTCGCTTATATCGTTTAGGGCCTTAGCTAAGACGTATTCTTAGGCCGCCCTTAGATAAGAAGGAACTACGTTACCTATATCGCAAAGAATAATATAATCTAGCATAAGAAGGCCGATATTTAGATTCGATTATTAGGCTAGGCTAAGCCGGCCTAAATCCGGCGCGTAAAATACGCGAAGCTAGTCTCGGCGTTAGTATTCGCCGCTAAGA
Organism: Ophiocordyceps sinensis; assembly: GCA_012934285.1. Lineage (NCBI taxonomy): Eukaryota > Fungi > Ascomycota > Sordariomycetes > Hypocreales > Ophiocordycipitaceae > Ophiocordyceps > Ophiocordyceps sinensis. The sequence goes on along the minus strand of JAAVMX010000001.1, from coordinate 9,836,261 downwards.
CAAGACGGCTTAAGCGGCGATAAGGAGATATAGGCGTAGTAAAGGCGATCTCGTTAAAGGAGATCGAATAAGCGTTAGAGCTAAAGAAGCCGGTTAACCTAGCGGACTATATCCCGGCGGACTTACTTCGGGACTTCTTTAACCTCTTTACGCTAGATAAGTCTATAATACTACCGCTATTCCGGCTAGGGGTAGACTATAAGATCTATTTAAAGCTAACCCTAAAGGGCGGCGAGCTACGGCTGCCTTAGGGCCTATTATATAATATATCGAGAGAGGAGTTACTAATCCTAAAGAAGACGTTAATAGAGCTCCTCGACTATAGATTTATCTAAGCTAATAGCTCGGCGGCGGCGGCGCTAGTATTATTCGTAAAGAAGCCTAATAGGGGCATTCGGTTTTACTACGACTACCGGGCCTTTAATAAGATTATAAAGCAGGATCGGTATATACCGCTATTAATCGCCGAGACGCTTAATAACTTAGCGAAGGCAAAGTAGTTTACTAAGCTCGACGTCGTCGCGGCGTTCTATAAAATCCGTATCGCCTAAGGCTATAAGTATAAGACCGCCTTTCGCATACGGCTAGGTCTTTTCGAGTAGAGGGTATAACCGTTCGGGCCTACCGGGACCCCGGCGACCTTCTAACGGTATCTTAATTCTACGCTCTAACGGTTCCTTAACGACTTCTTTACGGTGTTTATAGATAATATCCTCGTTTACTTTTTTAGGTCGAAAAAGGACTACTAGCAAAAGGTCCGCCTTATGCTTAAAACGCTTAGCGATATAGGGTTATACTTAGACCCGAAGAAGTGCGAGGTTTACGTAAAGTAGGTAAAATACCTTAGCTTTATTATAACGGCCGGACGGGGAATTAGTTACGACCCGGATAAGCTTTATGCCATCCGCGAGTAAAAGGCACTAACTAACGTACGGGGGGTACGAAGCTTCCTTAGATTCGCTAACTACTACCGTATCTTTATTCCGCTCTATACGTATATAGCTTAAGCCTTAGATACGTTATATAAGAAGGGGGTATAGTTCCGGTAGGGGGCGGTCGAGGAGTAAGCGTTACTCCGTCTAAAGTAATTATTCTACGAAGCGCTAGTCCTCGCGTAGTAAGATCCCTCGCTAAAGACGTTCCTTAAGACCGATAGCTCTAGCTTTACTATAGGTAGCGTACTAATATAGGTTAGCTATAATAGGATACGATACGCGGTCGGGTATTTCTCTAAACGGATAAACCTTATTAAGTTTAACTACCTAATTTACGATAAAGAGATGCTAGTAATTATCTATTGCCTAGCCTTTTAAAGGGCTAAACTTAGGAATAATCGGCGGTTTACGATCCTTATAGACTACCGGGGTGCCGGCGCGTAGAGCTAGCAGTAATAGTAGAATTTTAAGATATCCTTAAGTATTTCTACTAAGATATCGTTATGCCTTGCTTATTTTAATAGGTAGTAAAGCCTATTCACGGCCGGGTGGCTAAATCGGCGGTAGAGCGTTCGCATCTCGGCTTTAGTTAAGAAGGCGACTGCGTTTTCTTCCTTACTAAAGAAGAACTATAGATGTCCCTATTTGCGAACAACGGGGACGCTAACACCCGGATCCCCCTATCCTTAATAACACAGACACCCTCTCTAAGGTCGATTCCTCTGCTCCGGACGAAATTCCCGAGCTAGACCCTTCCCCCTCTCCGGTACGGGCACTGCCGGCTCCTCCGTAGCCCCGCAAACGCAGACGTCCCCCGGGCTTAAGGAATAAGCCAAAGACCGTAACCCTCTATAATTAAACTAATACTAATTAGTATGCCTTAACGGGGATCTAGGTACACGTAATACCTATAACGCGGGCACTAACTTCGCCTCAACCGAGTTTCGCAACGAAGCTCGCATTATAGGTATTACGTGTACCTAGATCCTCGTTAAGGCATACTAATTAGTGTTAGTTAGTTAAACAAATAAAGGGGGTTGTAAACTGGCTGGATTAGTCTATATATCTATTAACTAAGGGGTAACGAATAGCCCCTTTATATAGGCCACAAACGCGTATATTAATAGGGCCTAAAGCCGGCCCTTTACGAGCCCTTGCTTACGACGTCGGAGCTATGCCTACAACGGCGATTAAGTCAATAACTTAATTATCGTAAGGGCGGCCGAGTTAGTAACGCTATTACCGGGGTCCCTAATGCATACGATCGATGCATTATGTGATTAATAGCGCATCCGTATAGGCGTTGCCCGCACGTAATCTATTTAATCACGTGGATTGCAATCGTGCCTAAAGAACGGATATCCCTTATTCCTATAGTATATATAATATCGAAGGCATAGCGGAGTAAAGCGTAATACCTTTCGACCTTCCTAATAGATTAGTATACCTCTACGGGAACTTACTTATATATAATGCCTATAAACGTAGCTTTATTACGGAATTCTAACGACGTAAAGTTCGTTTAAGCGTTATGTTTAATAGTATCTAAAGGGCTAAGATAGGTATTAATCTATAAAGCTCGATATAGGAATAGCTAGCTACGTGCGACGATATAGTCGCACACACGTAATGCACGTAATCCCTAGGATCACGTGCACGTACGAGGGAGCTACGTCACCGCGATAGCTTCCCCTCACTTAGCTAGTAACTAACCTAATACAACTATAACCGTTTACCCTATAAGGTCGACCTAAAGACCTACTAACACTAATTAGTAGTTGACTTAGTTAATTATAGACAGCTAGGTAGAAGAGATAAGATCCTTAACTATCGACGGTGTAAAACACCCTACGAGGGAACACCTAGAGGTAGTTATCTTTATGCTTTAAACGAGCTCTCTTATCTACAACGTTACCGCGTTAACGCTATTTCGAGATCTCTTAAGCTATCTATTAATCCCGTCTCGCTTCCTAAAGGAAGAAGAGTAATGTTAACCTATAGTACGTTCCTAACGCAGAAGACAACTTCGTAAGAAAATCCCTTACGCCGATAAAACACGTAAAGACTATTACGTATAACATTAATATTATAACTTTATTAAGCCCTTCCCGCGTAGACAATATAAGGCGCGAGAAGCTATTAAAGATTACCCCTATCCTAGAAAACGACTACTAGTACACCTATATAGGTATCTAGGATGCATAATAATAACCCGATCTTAAGAACCTAAGTAAAGCAGAGGCTACTATATACGTTGTAAGGTTCCTCTATAAGTGTGCGTACGATAAAGACAACTAAAGCTATAAAGCCATTGCCTTCTTCTAAGAACATTTTCGAGGATGGCTTCTATAGATATATAATAGGGTACACTAGACCTATAAACGTTTATTACGCAAGCTCCTAAAGAGACGTAGGATCTACACCGGCCTAGACAATTAAGGCTTTAACATATAGTTCCTTAAACTATAGACTATCTTAGAACCACTATAATAGCCTGCAAAAGAGTATATAAATTAGATATTTAATTAGGGCACGATCGTTGCATTTATACCACCGACTATAGCCCTAAGCCCGGCCCTAGACCCGGCTCTAACCGATTAGACAACTGTCCTTAGTGCAACGCAATAACAATAGACTATATACCTAACAATATACTAGTTTAACCAACCGACTGTCCTTATCCCTGCCCCTATCCCCGATGTGCCTGCTGTAACTATTGCCCCTATTTCTTAAGCTCCTATTCCCCCTGCTAATAATGCTATTGTGACTGTTGCCCCTTTGCCGTTACTTAATGCTAATACTACGATCCCTCTTATCGATGTTCCGAACGTCGATATAGATATAGACCTCTAGCAGAAGTTCGCAAAGCTATAGAGGAAGGATAAGTATTATACGGGATAGCCCTATAACCTCTTCGACGATAAGGTCTATATGTTTATAAGGACCTACTATAAACTTAAGGTCTAACTAGGTTAATTCTATAAACTATTCTCTTAGATCCTAACGGATAGAGCCGAGACCTTTTATATCTACTACGTTAAGTTAACTATATCGTTCCGTGCAACCTATAATGCTATTAAGCAATATTTTAACACAGATGTTAACTATAGTTATTACTTTACGGACTAGACAATAACTATATTTAATAAGGTCCGCGTAGAGAATCCTACGATGCCGCTTTATAAGGTACTATAGACCCTCTTTAACAAGCTTTAGCTATGTTAGAGAGCCTTAGGAAAAGACTACGAAGGTGATATACTACTTCGTACGTTATTTATTAACGCGTGCCGTAGTGTTATAGAGCTAGAATACGCTCTCTTTAAGCCTGCCTAAAAGGTCGAAACCGTGTTTATAGACTTACGTATATCTATTGAGATACACCTAGTACGCAACCCGTCTAGCTAATTCCTATAAGATAAAGTATTTAATTATAACGATTAATAGTACTTAGACCGAAGATACTTAAGCAATCGTAGACGAGGTGGATTCCGTAGACGAAGCTACGGACGAGGTAGTCGTAGAGGCTATCTATAAGGCTTTAGATATAACCGTAGTATACCCTTCCGTCTATGAGGACGCGGTAGCAGCTATAGGAATAGCTTTAATAACCGCTTAACCTAGACTAAGAAGTGTTTCGTCTATTATAGGGAAGGCTATTAGTTAACTAAACATACGCTTAAGGAACGTTAACGGTCTAAGGACTAATACCTTACGCAATATTTTAACGATAGTATCTCTACTACTAACTTTATAGCATACGTGACCGAATTTAAAGGTCACGAACCCGATGCTAAAGGCGACGCTAACGAGTACTAGGACGTAGAAGACGCCGATAACGCTGCCGAGCCGGACTAAGCAGCAACTTAAATGCTCTACGAGGCCGCCTTCACACACCTTTAGACCGGCGAAGACGTCTACGGCATAGATTAATTAATCCCTGCCGACTAATTCCTAATCGAGGATCGCTACTCCTATCAATAGTTCTAGGGAATTATAATCGACACTAGTGCGGCTAGAGTATTAATAGTAGGATAAGAGCAGTACTTCGCTTTATAGCGAACGGAACCTTCTGTTATGCTTAATAGCTCTATAGCCGGGCAAGCTAGCATCCGATTTAGAACTAGCACTCTTATTTAATCCCTTAGTTTAATCGCCCTTAAAACCCCCGTTAGTCGAGTGACTTTTTACATTCTTAAGACCTATACCCCTTTTCTACTCTCTCTTACTAATATAGACCGACTTAGGATCTACTTCGATAATATAACAAACACGCTAAGGACTAGCGATCTAGGCAACCGGATCCTAGTAATTCGCAAATAGGGTCACCTATAGTTCTTCTTATTAAAAGCAGAAGAAACGATCTCCTTTCTAATAGAGAGTAAAATGCGAACTCTATATCGCCGCTTTAGGCACCTAGCTGTTTTAAGACCCTATCACCTACTTAAGCAGGCCGGCTATAATATAACGACTATATAGCTTAAATCAATCTCTAAATTCTATTATTACTGCTAAATGCACTTATAGGCACCTAGACGTTTTAAGTTTACGCTAAAAGATAACTAGGAATTTAATTACGAGATTATAGTACACGTAATGTACCTTAGGAGCCCTTAACGACCTATTCTATACGTTGTTAACTCTATAATAGCGTTCTAAGGGGCTAGGTTCCTTCCTTCTATATTAGCTAAGGATACCTAAGAGGTCCTTCGAGCCCTTTAGATCGATAGCTACCTTAGACCTCCTAATACGATTAAACACGACGTAGGGACTAATTTTGCCTTAATAGAGTTCTATAACGAGGCAAAGATTATAGGGATAACCTATAAGCAGGTCCCTATAGAATCACATGCGTCGATTAGGAAGGTCGAGAGGTATTACGCTCCTTTGCGCCGTGCGTTTAAGATTCTTTATATAGAGATCGGGACTATTACGTCTCCTAAAGTAGTCCTTTAGATAGCCGTAAAAGCCGTTAACGATATAGCCGGACCCTACGGCCTTATCCCTACACTTTTCGTCTTTAGTACGTACCTACGTATAACTATTAACTCGCCCCCGTTAGCTATAACCCTAAAAAGGTCTATAGCTATATAAAAGGCGATAAAATTGCTTTAATAACTCTCTATAGAACGATAGGTATAAGATGCTCTTTATGTAAGGAACGGTCCGTTAATAGTTAAAACTATTAATCTCCTATTATAGAGTAAAGTCCGAGTCTAGCGGGAAAAGGGAGGATAGTAGGGACTATTTAAGATTGCTATAATTAACGGTCATAATATTACTATTAATACCGTTAACGGACCTTAAGTCTTTCGGTCTACGGTTGTATAGCCCTACCTTTAAGATGACTCGTCTCCTTAGCCCTTACTTTACGCGATTAAACCGGCTCTTCTTAGTCCGAATAAAGAGACTCCTCCTAGCCCGACCCCTAACTATACACTAGGAACTACACTTCCCGCTCCGACTCCTACGCCCCCGATGCTACGCAGACGTAGCCGTCCCCCCGGTGTAAAGAATAAGCTAAAGCTCCCTATTCCCCTTCCCCCTCCTTAAGCCTTTATTATTAAGAAGGAGGAAGATGCCTACGAATTAGCACTTAATTTACAGGAGAAAGGAGTTATTATAACGCTAGGAGCCCTATTTAAAGAGTTAGATAGGTAAGAGATCGACGACCTCGTTGCCTATAGTGTTTTTAGCTTCGAACGCTACGATAAAGCTGTCTACGGAGGTTACTATATCTTTAAATCGAGGATAGTACGTAAAGTAAAAGGGAAGGATAAGAAACCCTACGAGAAGTTACGACTCGTTGTTAAGGGATATAATAACGAAGAAAAGACGCCTTATTAACGCAATTACCGACGATTTAACGCGTTAGCTAGCGGCTAATCCTAGCCCTTACTCTAGGACTCTTTTGTTATTATAGTATAACTCTTTTATTGCGAGACATTACTTAGGCCTACCTATAAGCCGAAACTAAGCTATTTAGGACTATCTTAACTAGGCTGCCCGCCGAAATGTAAGGACGATACCCGGAAGGGACTATTATCCGTATAATTCGACCCCTTTACGGGATCGCGGAGTTAGGACTATATTAGTTCCGAACGTATTATAAGTATTACGTTATCCGACTTAATATATTAACCTCGACGTACGACTTATGCCTATTAATCGCGAATAGAACCCCTAATAGATTTGGGATAGTTAGCCTATAGACGGATAACACGTTAATGTTAGGCACACGCACCTTCTTAAATGCTAAGGAAGAGCAGCTTTAAAAGGCTAAGTTTAGAGCGAAGCCGAAGACTAAGATATCTGCCGGCTCGGTGCTTGATTTCAATAGGGCTAGGCTGACACTCTAAGATTAGGATCTTCTTCTTTAGCAAAAGGGTTAATTAGAAAAGCTTAAGACTATTATCGCTCGGGATTACGACTATGCGTAGAGGTATATAGAACAGCGAGCCTAAGGAGCATACGTTGTATTAATTTGCTAACCGGAAGCTTCTTTTAACCTTTCCATAGCAGCATAAGTTTAAAACCTTAACGAGAACGATTGCGTAACGATTAACAAACGCCTATAATAGCAAATAGACAATAAGAAACGCGGCCTAACATACGAACTAATTAATCTTGCTAATGCTAAGCTACTAGTATTTACGGATAGCTCTTTTGCAAATAACTTAGACCTCTCTTTATAGCTAGGCTTTATTATTGCGCTTATTACAAAGACCCGGTCTAACAGCCACTTCGAGATTAAAGGCAATATCGTGCACTAGAGCTCTACTAAGTGTAAAAGAGTTATACGTAGCGTTCTAGCCTTAGAGGTCTACGGTATAGTTAGAGGCGTTAATATCGGCATTTGCCTCGCTATAACGATTAAGACGATTATAGAACGCCTATAGCTGCCTCCGGTGCCTTTAATCCTTTATATAGACTCGTATTCGCTTTACGAATGTCTTATAAAGCTTACTATAACGAAAGAAAAGCGACTAATAATCGATGTTATATCGATTCGTTAGTTATACAAGCGAAGGGAGATTATAGAAGTACGATAGATTAATAGGAATAACAACCTAGCTAATGCATTAACGAAATCATCCCCGAATAAGTCTTTAGAACGCTTCGTTAAGACTAACGCGCTAACCGTAAGGATGGAAGCTTTCGTCGTGCGGCCTTAATCTTTAACGCTCTTTCCTTTTTTAATTACGCGCTTATTTACGCACTTATTCCTTTACCTATTCTATTGCTTAATTAACTGTAATAAAAGAATTCGTCGGCACGGTTTAAACCCTAAACCTCCGGATGTTTATGTTTAAACCAATCGGGAAGGTTATCTCATCGTGTGCTATTGTTCGGTTAAATACATTCTAATAATTCGCTGCAAACATTAAACACTAATAGCAAGTTTAATAAAAAGAATAATCTTTCGGTAGAGTAATAATATTATTAACATGCCTGACTAGGAATCGTCCTAGAAGGGGTCCTTAGACATTAGGTCTAACGAGTCTAATCCTTACAACTGCCCCCGACGAACAAGCCCTAGATAAATAGCCCTAGACGAATAGCCCTCGACGAACAATTTATTTAGTATAGTCACGCATACATTCATATTCTTTTACTATCTATTATAGTCTATGTTACTTCTTACCTTGTTTTGCCCTAGTTGCCTATAAGCCTATAGTTTATTTTTCCCTAGTTGCCTATAGTTCCCCGATTTCCTACTATAACGTTCGGTAAGATAGTTGTAAGGCTACCCTAAAGCACGGTTACTAGCACGAAGCGGTAGTCTAGACCGCCTAATTATTAATAGAGGTTACTAGCCTAACTACTACGTTAAAGAGGTGTTTTCTCGCGTTGCGTTATTACGTTATAAACTAGCTGCGCATTTAACGGTTATATAGCTATTATAATATAGCTTTAACCTTAATTTAACATTGCGCAACTACACCTACGCCCGCGCGATCGCGCCCGCGCAGCTGCAATAGCCTACTTAACTAGGCTCTTTCTTTATTTTATTCTACGGTTTGTTTCTACAAAGGAAAAACTGCGAGTATAGGAATAGCTAGCTACGTGCGACGATGTAGTCGCACACACGTAATGCACGTGATCCCTCGGATCACGTGTACGTACGAGGGAGCTACGTTACCGCGATAGCTTCCCCTTACTTAGCTAGCAACCAACCTAATACAACCACACCGTTTACCCTATAAGGTCGACCTAGAGACCTACTAACACTCGAAGTATTTCCTATATATCCTTCATAGACATTAAGAGCAAAAAACGCGCTCTTTAAAAGACCGTTGCGAAGTTAACGACATAGAGGATAAGACGTTTATATAAGTGTATTATATCGACGATAATCTCGTAGTTAAAGTCCTAATCGTCCTTTAATATAAATTTAAATCGTCGTAAGGTTTTAGAGTATAGTTAACAATAATAATAATACTTCGCGATACTCTCTAGCTTATTAACTAACACCTTATAGCCTACTTGCCTTAGTAAGTAATATAGTCTTATAACTGCCGGGTGGCCGAAACGACGATAAACGGTATAGAGTTCGCTTTCTACTAGGAACGAAATCGCTTATTCTTGCCTACTAAAAAAGAACTAAAGGTAGCCCTATTTACAGACTACTAGGAGCGAGATCCCTTCATTCTTACTAATAATAACGTCCGTTATATTATCGTAATATATATTTAAACGATCTATATCCGCGAGATAAAAGAGGAAAGGGGTCAGAGACGTAAGCACGTAGAAGGTCATCCTTCCTAACGGTATTTCTACTGCTAATAAACCGAGAGATTTAATAGCATCGCTATTGCCGAATTTAATTAAGGCTTAGCTAGCTATAGAGTCGTTAAGCTTTATATTAGGATTCTCCCGCTAAAAGGCGAGATATTATTCCTAACTAGCTTTTAATACCTTAGTAGCGCCGGTGTTAATTAGGATACCTTAGAATTGCTTCCTAAAGTACCTATCGTTAATAAGAAACTAAGAAGCCGGCGTTACTTATTCTATGCTAAATATATCTTCGCCTATAAAGAGATAAGTAAACGCTTATTAATAGAGCATTTAGGTTGCCTACTATTATTCGGTATTAGCGGCGTTATCTTAGTACTCTTTAACCTTTTAGTCGTCTATCGAATCGTTAATCTCGTAACCTTTATATTCTATTACGTATACTATTAGGTTAATAAAAGGCGTTCTTAAGAAGTAATATTAGGTTAAATACTAGTCTTTCGCCTTCTGCCTCTCTTCGGCGCTATGCTTAGTCGACTAGCAACCTTCCTTATTATAGACGAAGCACTTCTTACTCTAAGGGCGATTGTTAGTTTAGTAGCCTCCTCGTCCTTTATAACCTCGGTTAGAATAACTACGGTAGCCGCTACGATTAATTCCTCGTCTAAAGCCTTAGGTATAGCTACGGTATCCTCCTCTACCTTAGTGATTAGTATACCTACGGTCTATGTATATCGCTTCCGAATTAAAATAGTCTATATCCTTAGTTAGGAATTAAGTAAGATTAGCAAGTATTAGGCTTATTTTAAAGCATAAATAGAGCTCTAAGAATAAGGTCTTAATATGCTTAGAGGGTCGAAATAAGGCTTATATAAGCTCGGGAATATTACGGTATACCTTAATGACCGTCGCTCGTAGCTAGTCTTTACCGACGAAGGTGCCGCCGAGAGCTCGTTAATATAACTAAAGCTTATTAAAGAGTAGCTCTAGGATATCTTATATAGATAGGGTAGGATTCTAAGTGCGTAGCTTATTAAACGAGATAAAGGTTTAGTCGGTAAAATACTCGGCCTTATTTACCTCTACATTAAAATGCTTCTTAATGCTATTATATACGGCCTTAAACGTAGTAGTCTATATAATATATTAAAGGTAGAACGCCTAAGCGCGACCTATAAGGATTTATAGAAGCAGCCTATAGAACTAACCGGGTATAGCATTAATGCTATAATAGATGCCTATAAACTAGCGGATCTTATTATCGAATAGGTTATAGGGCTTGCCGTTATAATTCTCTATGCTGTCCTAAAGCTTCGCAAATTTCTATTAAAGATCTATATTAACTAGCTCGTTTAGGACGTATGCTAGAGGAATCTAAAGGTATGCCTTAAGGTCGGGGTTAAGGATTGCAGCAACTATACGTAGGTTAACTAAACCACTATAGTTATTGCTAAACTAATAACTTATAAGGTTAATAGTTATTTGCCTCTATAACATTAGAAAGAGTAAGGGAGCCGGCCTTAGGACGACTCCTACCGGTCGTAAGGGTAATTCCGGCGATACTAAATGCCTTATTAAGCGGAGTTAGGGGCTATATCGGCGTATTTCCGGTGTATATTTAACTATATAGGGGTAGTAAGTTAGCTCTAGCGTAGTTAGCTCCTATAGCCTTAGGAACCGCGGTATATCTATCGAATTAGATTCTCCTTAGTTCTTCTTTAGGCTATATTAGGGGGTCCGTAATAGATTGCGTAATAATAAGTTATCGGTTAAAACTACCTTTAAGGGGTCTAGTGTAAATGCTACGTCGGCGAAGAAGATTGCGTATTAATCTCTTATAGGCCGGATTACCCGCTTGCTATATTGCCTCTTTCTATCTATAAAAGTATTCTTAAAAGTAGCTAAGGATATTATATCCTTAAATATTTAAATTAGGTTTATAGTCGGATAAGAACCTAGTAACGTATATTATCGCCGCTTCCTCGCTTAGGTCTTTATCGGGATCGATACTATTATTCTAAAGTTCGATGTTAATAGCATTAAAAGCGTATTTTAGGACTTATACGTTTCTTATTAACCTCCCGAATAGTCTATTATCTATATAGTCTAAGGTAGTTATTATAATATCGTAATTATAGGGTATATCGTCTATTGTTTTTATCTATTTTTATCTATATATGCGTCTGTGTTTAGGGTTTATTTAATATAGCTCTATCGTCTCTTTCTCTAGTTCTTAGGCCGAGACTAATAAAGGAGCTAGAGTTTATAATATTACGTTCTCTTATTTAAGGCGGTAACTTTAGTAAACTAACTTAGCATAAGATTCTCATAGAGGTCGTAGAACGGGTTCTTTATGCGAGCTATCTTAAGGATTATAGATCTTATCTCTTCTATCCTTACTACTCTATAATTAACTATAAGTTAACTACTAATTAGTATTAGATAGGGTCTATTATATAGGGTTAACTAAAGTATGTGTATTCTATAGATATATATTCTTAGCTAGGAAGGAGGTGTTTATATATTTTATAGCCTCGTACGAGTCACGTGATCTTATAGATCACGTGTATATAATACCTTTACTCCTACATTTATAAATATAATTCCGACTGCCTTAACCTTTATACCCTCGATAACTCTAAGCCGATCGATAACCTAATCGACTAGGCCTATTTATTATAGTACCACATTACATAATATAGTATATAGTGATATGCTACGTGATATATAGTCCTATATATAAACGAGCCCTTCGCCTCTATAGTTCTTCTCCTCTTTATAGAATAATAAGGTTATCTAGCTATTACCTAATGCCGTAATAGTTTATTCTATCTCCTATTACGCCCCGTCGCGATCCCTAGCTTTATAAATATAGTCCTAGCAGCTCTATTACCTTATCCCTTTAGTCGTCGCGACCTAAGCGTAACCCCTAAGAAATTATTCCCCTAAGCCCTTAAGCCCCTAAGAATTTTTCCTTAGCCTATAGAAACCTATATAGCCTATAGAAATTTTTTTATAGTCCCCGATAAATACCTTAGATTAGATACTCCTCCTTCCTCCTTATAGTAGATATACCTATAGCCTCTAACGCTATAGGCGACGGTCTAAAGGCCCTTACTAAGGAGTTTATTAGTGAATTTCCTTAGATCGCTTAAGCGATTAAGAGGTTCGATAACGTAGTCCCGGTCGCTAATAGGTAGGAGACCTAGGAAAACCTTTAGAGCCCGGATACCCGATACATTCTTATATATATCGAGGAGAGTCTTCGCTCCCTTCGCGTAGCGGAGGCCTCTTAGGTTAACCGAAATGCTAGGTTAAAGGAATATATAACTATACGAGATTAGCTCCTAGCTATAAAGGATTAGCTCTTAGCCACGAGGGAGTAACTTCTTAAGGCTAAGGACTTTACGATCTTAACTATAAAGATATTATAATCTTAGACGATAACCTTAGTATAGTCGTCCGGAAAACGAAAGACGGTAGACCCTCCGATCTTTACTAAAAAGGGGTCTACCTCCGACCGTTAACGTAAGTACGAGGCTTAGGAACTTAAGATAAAGGGTATCTTCCTCCGCGATAGTATATAGTTCGACTTAAATAGCGCTTGCCTCCTTTATATTAACGATAGGCTTAGTAAATAGGCCTACGACTTCGTTAAAGATAAGATAGCTACTATTATAGCTAACCTATCCGAGAGAGAGAAGTAGGAATAGCCTACTACGATAACGCTACTTATAGCTTTAAGTAGGCAGTATAAGGTTTTAGACTTAACGTAAGCCGCTAAGAATATCCTCGATAATTTTCCTTAAGGCGATAAGAACTACTAGATCTAAAAGGTCGACCTCGACGCTTATATACGTTAGGCAAGGAAGGTAAAGGAATAGTAATTCGACCTCCTCCGGAAGTTTATATCGAAAGATATAAGCGATCTCGTTAAGAATATATAGACTAAAATCCCTAATACCGACTACGAGAAGTAGTTAGCGTAGATAGATATCTTTACGAAGAATCTCGCTAACTATACTTATCGTTAAAAGCTTAAAAAGAAAGCCGCCCTTCGTTCGTAGTTCCCGCTAACGCTTATACCTGCCTTTGCCTTAACCGCCCTAGCTAAACCCTTATATAGTGACCCTATAGACTTCGACCGGCTTTCCGATACTAAACGATAATTTAAGATCGAAAATAAACTCTATATAGCCTACGGAGAGCTTAGATATTAGAAAGAGGCTTACGACCCGGCTAAGATAGCGAATCCGCTTCTAATGCCCTTACGTTAAGGTAATCCTTAGTTTTAGGGCTAAGGCGCCCCCTCCCCCGGCTTCGGCCGAGGATCTTAAGGCGCTTACGGCAGCGGGTATAGCTAAGGCTAGCTCGTCCGTACGGCCGACTATAAATAAGGCCGTATCTTTAGGGAAGAGGATACGGATTTATAAGGCGAGCGGCCGGCGTTAAGGCTACTGCTAAAAGATATACCCTTAGAATAAGTCGCTCTTAAGGGTTATATATAAGGGAGGATAAGAGGATTAGGTTATTGCTTTTAGATAAAACGGATCTTCGGATTAGTTCGTCGAATAGTAATAAAAAAATAATCCTTCTTTATATTCGTCTCTCCTTTATGCGTAACCCTTAGTTACCTTAATATGTTAATACGTTATCCCTCGTAGATTCTAGCTATACTAACGTAGCGTTCGCCGATCTTTACGCTATCGTACGGAAATATAACGTTACTATAAAGAAGCTCCTTAAACCTTAACTACTTCGACTAGCCGACGGTATACCTTTAATATAGATAACGGACTACTTTATAGCCTAAATAACTATTAGTAAGCATATAGAACTTATACTCTTCTTTATTATAAATCTATTACCTTTTACCTTAATTATCCTAAGTATCCCTTAGCTTTAGGAATATAAACTAACTATGCTTTAGAAATCTCTTTAAGTCTGCTTTAATTCCGATTATTATATAAGATATTGCCTACCTTTAAGCGTAATAGCCGAGGATGGGATAGCTCTTAGGACTCCTATTACTCCCGCGCCTAAAGGGCATTAGTTACGTCGGAAAGTATATTTTTCTAACGTTGTAGAGATTTAGATAACCCTAACGTTTACTCCGAAATAAAAGGTCCCTATAACGATAGAAGATATACCGGAAATTCCCTTTCGGTAGGAGGAGACTAATATCCTAAAAGACTAGACTATCCTACCGGGAAGTTATATATCTATAGACTCGTCCACTAAGGAATATCTACCTAAGTAGATATCGCACCCTTTAAACCCCGGCTAACCGATTTAATATCCCTTATATAGGATATAGCTATTCGCCTAGGAAACCGCCCGCTTAATATCCCCGATTAGCCCTCTAGACTCCCTTAAGACTTAAGCCTTTAAGGCCACTCCGCCGTAGACTACTTTAATAGCTCGCTTACTCTTTATTCGCTTTACCGCCGGCTATCGCTACGTTCCCGCCCAATAGGGCTAGACGAGACGCCCCCGCCGACGCATACGATAAGAAGATTAAATGCCCTTAGATATAAACGATATCCGCTATATATAAGTAGTTAACTTCGTTTAATTCTATAAATAAGATAGTATCTAAGCGATGCGAATTAGTATATTTAAATTAGCTAAGTAAATCGAGGAGGGAGAAAATCTACGACTCCTTAACGAACTCTTAGTAAGCCTAGTTAAGGTCGTAGAACTATCCGAAACCTCTTTCTAATACGTTATTACCGGGGACTATATAATAGAGGTAGCTTAAGCCGCCTTCCTTAAACGTTTTTATAATTTCCTTTAGACGAACCTCCGGGATATAGCTAATTCCGAATCTCTATTTCGGAAGGTTAACGAGGCCGATGTAGAAAATTTCTTTTAAGTAAAACCGGAAGTTATAAAGGCAGATATCCTAAAGAAACTCCTAAAAGAGTTCTAGGATAAGCTTCCTTATTTCCTTCTAATAAATACGAACGAGCTCCCTTTATACCGCCCTTAGGATTATAAGATCGAACTTATACTTAGTAAATAAGCTCTATACTATAGAAATCGGCCTATATTACCTATAGAACTCCGCTATATTAAGAAGTAGATTAACGATATACTTAATAAAGGCTTTATTTAAGAGTCTTCTTCTTTAGCCGCGGTATTATTAATCCTCGCTTATAAACTAAGCGGTAGTGTCTATATCTATTATAACTACCGAGGTTTAAATTAGGTTATAGTTAAGAATCGATACCCTTTGCCTTTAATCCGCGAGATATTAAATTCTCTTTACGACGCTAAGTTTTATATAAAGCTAGACGTAATTGCTATATTTAACCGTATTTAAATCGCCGAGGGTTATAAGTGGCTTATAGCATTTATTATAAGCTTCGGACTATTCGAGATGCTAGTTACCCCCTTCGGCCTTTATAACGCACCGTCGACCTTTTAGAACTATATTAATTACGTGCTTTATAATGCCTTTAATAACTTTTATATAGTATATCTTAATAACGTATTAATCTTTTTAAAGACTAGGGCGGAATACGAGAACTACGTGCGAATTGTTATCTAACGCCTAAGCAACGTAGGGCTTTAAATCGATATTAGGAAGTTAGAGTTTTATATAAAGAAGACTAAGTACCTTAGATTAATTATTTCGATATCTAGTATAAGCATAGACCTTAAGAAGGTGCGTATAATCACGGCTTAAAATACCCCGACTTTAGTAAAAGAACTTTAGCAGTTTCTTAGGTTTATAAACTTCTACCGTCGTTTTATTAAAGGATACTTTAGTATTATCTCCCCGATAACTACGCTACTTTAAAAGGATTCCCGTTAGTCTTAAGGACCTATATAAGCTACCGTGTTTAAGGCCTTTAAACTTGCTTTTACTATTGCCTTAGTCTTAGCCTATTTTAACTACTCGAAGAAAATAGTTATTAAAACTAACGCCTCGAATTAGGCCTTGGGAGGAGTCCTTTTATAGACCGGAGACGACGGATATCTTTACCCTATTGCGTTTTTTCGTTAAAGCATACTGCCCTTAAGTATAACTACGAGATCTATAATAAAGAGCTATTAGCAATTATTAAAGCGCTTAAGGAATAGCGCTTAGAACTCTAAAGGACTACTAAAGCGTTCGATATTATTATAGACTATAAGAATCTTTAGACGTTTATATCTATAAAGCAACTTAAGTAACGATAAGTACGCTAGACCGAGTTCCTTTCCTAGTTTAACTTTATAATTATATACCGCCTAGGTAATAAGGCAATTATCCCCGACGCTTTTAGCAAGCTCCCCGGCGATAGACTAACTACCGTAGACGACGATAGACTCCTCTATCGAAATTAGGTAGTTATCCCCGAAGAGAAAGTCGACCTAACTATCCTAGAAGAACTCTTAACCGATTCCTATGCCTTAAAGGAGGACCTTAATACAATCGCCGCCCTCGGACTAAACGCAGCTAGTAAATTACTTAATAAGCTTATCTACGAAGTATATTAATAAGATAATCTTACCTAGGATATAGTAGCGATACTCTAGGATCTATACGCCCGACGTTAGCTAAAGTATATCCGAAAGCTTTTGCGTTACGATATATCTAAATATTAGTTAATTAACGGATATATCTTTTTCCGCGATTAGCTTTTCGTTCTTAATACTCTAGATCTCTGCCTTAAAGTCGTTTATCGATCTTATAGTAGTAGCTTAGTAGGATACCTAAGGAGGGTAAAAACCCTTAATCTATTAAACCGAATATACTAATAGCCGAGGATTTCTTACTTCGCCGCTACGTTCGTTAAAGACTATGCTCTCTATCTTTAGACTAAGACCCCCCGCTTATCTCCTTTTAGATTCCTAAAACCCCTTACTCTACCAGTCCGACTATAGGCCGATATATTAATTAATTATATTACGATACTCCCTAAGTACACCCGAAATAGGAAGACTTATAAGAATATACTTACGATAGTTAATAGGCTTACGAAGATAAAATATTTCGTCTTTATTACCGGCCTTTCTATAGAAGAACTAATTAACTCTTTTATCTACGTAGTCTATCGCTTATATAAAGCACCCGATACTATTATCTCCGACTAAGGCACTTAGTTTATCTCTAATTTTTAGCGATAGCTTAGCACTTGTTTAAGAATAATATTAAAACTAAGCTTAGTATAGCACTTAAAGACTAATAGTTAAACCGAAATCGTTAATACTACGATAAATAAATATATTCGAGCCTATATTAGCTTTACCTAAGATAACTAGGTCGACTAGCTCCCGCTTACGGAATTCGCAATAAATAATTAAGTAAATAAAACAACCGGTATTTCTCCGTTCTTCGCTAACTACGGCTTTAATCCTCGTCTCGGCATTAAACCTATAGGCCCTTAACCCCCGACGCTCTTATTATAAGTAAAGAAGGAATTCCTTCGCGCGGACGTAATAGCTAGTCGTTTCGACTATATCCTTATTTAGCTTTAAGCTCTCGCATAAGCCTTATAATAGAAATATAAGGATAATGCTAATATAAAGCGGGACGAAGGCTTTCTCTTCCGACCCGGTAATATAGTTATAGTTTTATTAGAGAATATAACTACTAATCGCCCGAAGAAAAAATAAGACGATAAATAGGACGGTCCTTATCCTATTCTCGAGGTCTACCGCGGCGCTATAGTTATCGACCTCCTAAAGCATATCTAAGTTCATAAGTCTTTCTATACGTTAAAGGTGCGGCTTTAGATAACGGAAATAATACTAAGCTAAGCATAGATTAATCGAGAGGAACGACGCAACGTCGTAAGCCGTATCGTAGAACGCGATAACGACGGCAATATCGAAGAAATATAGGAATTTAAGAAGATCCTTAACGTATACGATAATAAAGCCCCGATCCTAACTTATCTAATTAAATAGAAATATTACTAGGAACCGACCTAGCAGCCTAAAGATAACTTAAGAGGTTGCCCTAAAGCTATTTAACGCTTCTATAGATATAACCTAGATAGGCCGGGCCCTTTAGATTAGGCCCGCCTATAAAAGATTCCTTTATTATACACGGATTTCTAGCGAAAATAACATTTCTTAGCGATTTAGGGACTAAATCGTCTTTAGAGGGGGAGTACTATTATAGTACTATATTATATAATATAGTATATAGTGATATGCTACGTAACATATAGTCCTATATATAAACGAGCCCTTAGCCTCTATAGTTCTTCTCCTCTTTATAGAATAATAAGGTTATCTAGCTATTACCTAGTGCTATAATACTATTCCTCCTCCCCGCTTATCTCCGCTATTCGCGTAGCTTTTTAGTTCCCTTAGCCCCGGTAGCTTTACCCCCTCCGAGCCCCCCTCCTCTCGATCCTTAAGACCGCTCTCTCTAAGGTCTAAGGCCGGTTTTATTTCTAAGGCTAGCTCTTCGTTCCCTTTAACGACGCCTTAATTCTTTAGATCTTCGTCTATACTTATACCTCCCCCTTTACCGGCTACCCTAAATATATAAAGACCGCTAGCCTCTACCGCCGGTCTTATATTAAGCCCGGTGTATATAAGTCTATTTCTAGCTTCGTATAGAATTATTATATATGCCTATATATTAAATCCCTTTATTCCTCCCTTTAGGGCTTGCTTTAGCCCTTAAGTATTCCTTTCGCCCTATAGACCGATATATCTATCGACTTTATTACTAACCTCCCTATCTACTACCGTAATAGCGTTAAGTTTTCTAATATCCTTATTATCGTCGACCGCTTTACGAAGATACGCTACTACGTTTAAATATATTTAATAACCGTTAAAGACGTTATTAACGCATTCGTTTCTTATATTTAGTCCCTCTATAGTGCCTTAGCCTCTATTATTAGCAATTATAGCACTTAGTTTATCTTAGCTTTCTAATAGTAGCTTAATTATCGCCTTAATTACCGTTTTTACCTTAGCTCTGCCTATTACCCTTAGACCGACGGTTAGACTAAGATCGCGAACGCTTAGATAAAGGTTTACCTTCGTTATTATACTACCTACCTTTAGGACGATTAGGTTAACCTCCTTCCTTTCGCTAAGTTTACTACTAATAATTAAGTCTTTAAATCTACCGGTCTTTCCCTTTTCTTCGCTAACTATAGCTTCTACCCGAAGCTAAGCACTAAGCCCTTTAGTCCCCCCCGCCTAATATAACCCTTTAGTAGCGGAAGGAATACCTCTATAGCGACGCGCTTGCCTCCCGCCTTTAGCGTATCTCTAACTTCCTCTATAATACGATTAAAGATGCTTAAGCTATTTAAGCTCGCTAACGCCCGGCGGACTCTTACCCTAGCGTATTAGCCCGGCGATATAGTATTCTTTAGCACTCGCTAGATCTAGACCCTCCGCTTTATAAAAAAGCTCTATTATAAACGGGAGGGCCTATATAAAGTCCTTAAGGTATATAAGATAGCGTATCTTCTTCGCCTCCCTAAAGGCAGCCGCCTTTACCCTATTTTCTATTACTCCCTCCTTACTAAGACCTAAGAGCCTCCTTTGCTTAGCTAGTCGGAGCTTAACGCTCGGTAGTGTAAATAAGAGGGCATTAGGCAAAGGGGGTGCTATAAAAGAAGAAGGATAATAAATTAAAGGTAGCCCGGCATGCCCTACGAGATATAGGGGCTGCCGGAGCCCGGACTAACTGCTAGTCCGTAGGCACCTAGCTAGGTGCCCGCCTTTAGCGCATTATAATACGGGCCCTAAAAAGGGAACCTCTACTAACCTTAGTAGGAATAAACAACTAACTAAACATAAAGAATAAGCTGAATTAAGACCTTAAATTGCAAGGTGAAATAATCCTCCGATTCGTGTTCCTTTGCTAATAAGTTATAGTGCGCAATTATTGACTATTTAACATCTAGATCGAATTCCTCAATCGCCGAAAGGGGCATATAACGGCGATCGTTCTTCGGGCAGCGGAGCAGCAGCCTTAAACGGGTGCTCTCTAATCGTGCTATAAGCGTCTAAGGCGGCGCTGATTAGTGCGCTAAAGAGCATAAGGCCGGCTGATCAATAATGCTGCTCGCGTAGGTTAAAAGCATCGTTACGGCGGCGGCTGGCCGAAGGCGTTATTAAGCGGCTAGCCGGTAGGGTAAAAACATCGCTATAACGAGGGCTTGCCGGCAGAATAGAGTCGCTACGGCAATAACTTGCCGGTAGGAAGAAGATACTGCTGCGGCGATGACTTGCCGGCAGGAAGAAGACGCTGCTGCGGCGACTTATCCGGAAGAGCAGCCGCGGGAATAGTGGTATAGCTAGCGCTAATAGTAGAGGGGAGTTCTTAAGAGGCATCCTCGAGAGCCGAGGCCGCGGTAGGAGAAGCTGCGAGGCGGCGAACAATAGCCGCGAGAATAGTTATATAAACTGCTTCGATAACGGCAGAGAGTCCTTAAGCAGAGAGGCTAAGAGAGGCGTTCTCGAGGGTAGAGGCCGCGGCGGGAGAGATACTTAATTCGGCCGGAGGCGACGGCTTGCCGAAGTTAACTACGGCGGTAGGCGCCTTCTACTAGCCGGGATAGGTCCGGCGAAGGTGCTTAAAGAGAGCGTTCCGGGAAGCGAAAGGCGCCTTATACTTTCGGCACGTAGAGGGCTTTAGGGCCGGGGGAGCCTTAGCAGCCGGCGAAGGCATCGTTAGAACGGGGCGCTCTATAGACATTGCAATAGGGCGTGCAGCAGGCGGTAGGACTATAGTTGCAAAAGCTGCCGTCGCAATAAGCGGCGCGGACATCGTCTTAATATAATAAATCATAGAATCCTAGGGGGCCTCGAGAGAAAGGGCCGCGGCGGGAGAGATACTTAATGCGGCCGGAGGGTCCTTAGGAAAAGGGCCTATAGTAGACGGCGAAGACATCGTCGCAACAGGGCGCTCTATAGACATCGCAACGGGGCGCTCTATAGACATCGCAACGGGGCGCTCTATAGACATCGCAACGGGGCGCTCTATAGACATCGCAACGGGGCGTAGAGTAAGCGGCGGGACTATAGTTATAAGAGGCGGCGAGGATATTACTATAATAGGGCAAGCAGCAGGCGGCGAGGATATCGTCCTAATAGGATGAATTATAGATTCCTAGGGGGCCTCGAGAGAAAGGGCCGCGTTGCCGGTAGGTTAAAAACGCTGCTGTAAAGGCTTAGCAATAGCAGGCGGCGAAGCTTTAGCAACAATAGGCGGCGAAGCTTTAGCAACAGTAGGCAAAACAGCAGCCGGCGAAGCTGCCGTTACACGGCTAATAAATTAGGCTCCTTCGGCCTCTTCCTCCCCGTATTCTTCGCCTTAGTAGGCAAGGCGGCGATCGTTCCGGTCGTGGCGTTTACGACGGTCTTAGTCTCGGGTCTTTTAACGGTCGTTCTCTTATCGGTCCTAAGCCTCCTATTAGCGACGTTCCCGATAGGAAAGGAGAAAGGCGTTATCGTCGTCCTAAAGTAACGGCATCTATACTAATTCGTTAACGCCGTTAATATAGACACAAAAGGTATCTTTGCCTAGTTGGGTAGGGATCTTATAGCGAGGTATCGTAAAGACGAAAAAACGGAAGATTGGTTTTAGGAGGAAATAGCTCGAAGAGGCGGAAGGCTTAAGAGAGTGCTTAAGAGAGTCTCGAGAAAGAGAGGGAAAATGGCTTAAGGAAGGAAAACTCGGGCGATAGACTAATAGCTCGAGGGAAGGGAGCCCTCGGGGAGGAGAAATAGCTCGAGGAAAACTCGAAAGAGAAAATAGCTCGAGGAAGGAAGACCTCGAGGAGACGGAAGTTCTTTAAGGAGCTAAACGCTCTATTGCAACGCAAACGAATGCGTCGCTACAAGCGGCTTAGCGCTTTAGGCGAGAGCTCGTGGCTTCTCTAATAGTTGCCGAAGAAGAGGCAAGGTATTGCTACTATTTAGTATGAATAAGAGGGCACTAGGCAAAGGGGGTACTATAAAAGAAGAAGGATAATAAATTCAAGGTAGCCCGGCATGCCCTACGAGATATAGGGGCTGCCGGAGCCCGGACTTACTGCTAGTCCGTAGGCACCTAGCTAAGTGCCCGCCTTTAGCGTATTATTCGGCCTATTAATAACGGCGTTCTCCTTTCCTTTAGCGACGACGACGGTAATAACGTATACCTTAAGTAGGAGTTTTCTTCTATCCTCGCGTAACGCTAATACGCCTTTAGGAAGATTAAGTATTGCGTTTAATAGCGTTATAGCCCCCTTACGTAAGAGGACTCCTTTTACCTTAACGGCTGCTAGGACGACCTTAAGGCCTTTTACGCCTTTAACCCGACTAAACCTAAGCCGGCCTTTTATACGGCCTTCCTTACGTCTTTACCTTCGCTTAAGTAATAATAAATATAATTTATTAATATAATTTATATTACGACGGTATACGTTAGTTTCTTAGCCTTACCTTTTATTTCTCCTTATTTCTCTCTTATTCTATATTAGGCCTGCTTTTAGGACCGATTAACGCGATTTCCTTCGTTTTTATTAGCCTATTGCCCCTTTTAGGCGTTTAAGTTAAAAGGCCGGTAGATTCAAACACTTAATTATTAATAGTAAACTTAGCGAAAGGAAGGAGGTTGACTTAATCGTCCTAAAGGTAGGTAGTATAATAACGAAGGTAAACCTCTATTTAAGCGTTTATAATCTTAGTCTAACCGTCGGTCTAAAGGTAGTAGGCGGAGCTAAGGTAAAGGCGGTAACTAAGGCGACGATTAAGCTATTGCTAGAAAGCCGAGATAAACTAAGTGCTATAGTCTTTAATAATAGAGGCTAAGGTGCTATAAAAAGACTAAACGCGGGAAATAAATACGTTAATAACGTCTTTAACGGTTATTAAAGGTATCGGGACGTAGTAGCGTATTTTCGTAAGGCGGTTAATAATAATAAAGATATTAGAAAGCTTAACGCCGTTACAGCGGTAGATAGAGAGGTCGGTAATAAAGTCGATAGATATATCGGTCTATAAGGCGAAGGGAATACTTAAAGGCTAAAGCAGGCCTTAAGGGGAGGAACGAAGGGATTTAGCGCGTAAGTATATATAATAATTCCGCATAAAGCTAGAAATAGACTTATATATACCGGGCTAGATATAGGACCGGCGGTAAAGCCTAGCGGTCTTCGTACGTCTAGGGTAGCCGGCAAGGGGGGAGGTATAAGCGTAGACGAGGATCTAAAGAATTAAGGTGTTATTAAGAGAAATAAAGAGCCGGCCTTAGAAATAGAACTAGCCTTAGACCTTAGAGAGAGCGGTCTTAGGGATTAAGCATAGGGGGGCTTAGAAGAGGTAAGGCTAGCGGGACTAAGGGGGCTAAAGAGCTACGCGAATAGCGGAGATAAGCGGGGAGGAGGAATAAGCCTAGTCGATAAGGTTATCAATTAGCTTAAAGTCATTAAAGGCGTAAAGGTTAAGGCAATCGGAATTATATTTATAAATTATATCCATAAACGAATTAGACTCTTTAACGGTATTAAAGGCGGTAGCGGTATTAAGGTAGAAGGAGGCATTAACCTTAGACTTAAGGAGGAGAACCTAATATTAGTAGTTAATCCTCTCGTCGGCTTAGTCGGTAAAGAAGAGTAAGCGGGAGCTAGGCAAGCGGCTAAAGGCGTTAGGGAGAATAGCTTAAGAGCCGGGCTAAAAGATAATCTTTAAATTAAAATAACTAAGGAATTCGGCCTAGCGGGCCTATCGCTAGTTAAAGAGCTTTATAGTTATAAAATACTAAAGATTCTTATAATCTAAGGCTATATTAAACTTAAGTAAGCCCTCGAGCTTAAGGCGCTACTCTTCGTGAGATTTTATAATCGCGAGGAGTTGTTTATTATAGATCTCGTAATTATACTCTTAAGCGGAGTATTTTAATAATAAAAAGGCAACCGGATAGTAACGACGATCGTCGAGGAGCTATATTAGTATACCTTTAGCGGCTTAATTAAAAGCATTTATCCAAACTATAGTCCTACGATAAGGGTTAAAGTATATAAAGATTAAGGCGGTAGTAAAGGCGTGCTTAAGGGCTTTAAAGGCGTAGGCGTAGGCAGGGGACTAGATCTAAGGGGTAGAGTTCTTAATAAAGGTGTTTAAAGGGTTTGCGAGCTTAGAAAAGCCGCGAATAAAACGCCGATAAAATTTAGCAAATCCTAAAAAGCACTAAAGACCGTTAATAAAAGAGGGGGCAGGCTAGTCTAATACCGTAAAACCCTTTTTAAGGTCTATATAAATGCCTTTATCTAAGATAATTAGGCCGAGGTATTTAGTATTAATAACGTAGAAATTATACTTAAGGCCGGTAGCGTTAAGGCGCTTAAGAACCGTCTTAACGTAGGCCTAATATTCCTCCTATATCTTTAAGAAGATTAAGACGTCGTTAAGATAGGTAGAGTAAAAACTTATTAAAGATACCGTAAAGGGCCGTATTAATAAAACTCTAGAAGTAGGATAAGGCGGCGGTAAGGCTAAAGGGGGTAATATAATACTCGAAAAGCCTATACTATATAGCGAACGCGGTCTTTTACTTATATTCTTTAGTAATACGAAGGCGGTTAAACGCCGCGATAATATCGATCTTAGTAAAAAACTTCGCCTTCCGGATATAAGCGAGGGTATAGGAATAAGGGATATCCGTTCTTTAAGCACAATTGTAATCCACGTGATTAAATAGATTACGTACGGGCAACGCTTATACGGATGCGTTATTAACTATACGATGCATCGTATACATCGGGGACTTTAGTAATAGCGTTACTAACTCGGCCGCCCTTACGATAATTAAGTTATTAACTTAATCACCCTTATAAGCATAGCCCCGACGTCGCAATAAGGGCTCGTAAAGGGCCGGCTTTAGGCCTTATTAATATACGCGTTTATAGCCTATATAAAGGGGCTATTCGTCGCCCCTTAGTTAATAGACATTATAGACTAATCTAGCTAGTTTATAACCCCTTTTATTTATTTAACTAACTAATACTTATTAGTAATTAAACGATTAATTATAGATTAGTAAGGTAGAAGAGATAGAGCCTAATCGTCGAAAGTGCACCGGATCTTTATCCCTTAAGGATTCTATTGCCTATACCTAAAGACGGTCCTTTATGCTTAGAATAAGGAACCTACGCGCGTTAGAGCCGACGAAGCTATTTTAGCGGGGCATTTCTCACCCCCCCTATTTAATAAGGGGGAAAAGAGAGGGTTATATAACGTACTAGTATAACCTAGGCGTATAAAAAGGAAGGGAAAGGAGGAAGCATTTAATTAGACACATAAGATTGACATAATACAACTGAATTAACTTGATTTGCCCTCTTAAAGATTTAACGATTTCTCCTCGAGGACTTCTACCTATAAATTATTAAAGGAAAACGATTATTGCCGTACGACTTTTGCGACACTCGCGTCTAGTCGGTATTAGCATAATTAAATAATCCTAAAAATACGAAGAGACTAATCGAAATAGGTGCCTGAAAAACATAATTTAAGAGATTGCTCCCGGGAAGGATATCCTAACTTATACGGAAATCGACTAGCCGAGGCTATAACACAACTACCCTACGAATTTCTGCTATTCTTCCTAACCCTTAGTATAGCGACTACTGCGCTTGCTTTAGGGTGTATGCCCTTTCCTCCGTTAAAACTTAGAGCCTAATGCGGGGGACTCTATCTATTTTCGGCGAGAAATCGTAGAAGGAGTCCCCGAATAGCACGGCTTAGTGACGGCACCTTATAGAAGCAGCAGTAAAGGATTTAAATAAAAAGACTAAAGCAATAGGAAGAAGAACGACGAGAATACACCCGATAAAGCTTCCGGAAGCAGCTAAGGGAGCATCCCTTATATTAGGAAAAGAGGGAGATAGCTAGAATAAACGGTAACGGTAGGGGAGCCTAGACTACCTATTCCTAGGAGCGTATTCCTGCTAAAGGTCGTCGACTTAGAGCCCGTCGGGTCCGACTTAGAAAGCGAAGTAGGATAACTCCTTCGATAAATCCGGACTACGACTCTACTTAATCCTCCTAGATTCGCCCTATTAGAATTGCCCTACGTATAAATAGAAACCTTATACCTTACTATAACTTTCTAATTCTTTATGCATTAGCAATAGCAACCTAGAAGATAACCGAAGACTCTACTATAACTCTTTCGATAGCTATACTTTATATAATTATACTATGCAAAGGAGAGCTTCTAACTATTATAAGAAGACTGGAATGCCTAGATTAAATAAAGAAGAACACACACACACACACACACGCACACACACACATAAATAAGAAAGAAGAAAGAAAACGACGATCGGATTTAAAAAGCATTACTTTATAAGAAAAATCAGAAAAACATACATAAGATACGATAAACGATAAAAACAATAATAACAATAATATTAATATATCCGAGATATCTAACACGACTTCTGCCTAGTAGGGGCTTCCCGCTATAGGAGAGACATCGTCGACCTTTAAAGACTACCCTGCCTTAAAGGGTAAGGCTGCTATATAGCAGTCTATGCTTAGGATTAATAAGCTATCTATAGTTATAGGTAAGACAATTGCCTAGCAGAATAACGGTCTCTTTAGAATGTTACGGTAGGGGAAGCTTCCCCCTATTAGTAAGTTTAACGGTAAGAACGTAATAAAATTCATCGAGAAATTTAAGAAAGAGATGCGTTTTAATAGGGTTTACGAGGACGAGAAGATCGATTGGCTTAAGGGCTACGTCTCTACTAAATAAGCTCCGACCGTAAAGATCCTTACCGACGGTCTTCTATAGGACGAGGCAAAGAAACGACTTCTTAAATACTACTACGTATACGATATTAAGCAACTTAAGACCGCTAACGATCGACTTAACTATTACAATACGAAGAGACCCTCGTCCGTCTCTAAGGTTATAGAATAGCTTAGCCTCTACTTATACCTTTAGCGTAAGGCCTAACCTAATAGATAGACCTAGGCTACCACGTAGTCGCATTTTATCTACCGCGCTATGCCTAGGGATTTAATTATTAGCATCCTCGAACGTAATAAGATAACTTCGGATGCTCTCTTAAGGTTGCCCGATAAAGACATTATTAACCTAATTAATAGCTACTTAGCCCTACGATAGGACGTTAAAAGACGGGATATAGCTTTAAAGGTATATAATTAAAAGCTTAGGCAGACTAAGAAAAAGCAGGCGACTTCCCTTAAGGATAAGGAGGTAGGCATAATAGAGCTTCCTACTAATAAGCCTAATGCTAAACCGCCTAAGGAAAAAGCTACTACCTCTACGGAAGATATTACTAAGAAGGAAGATATTTACTAGCCGATATAAGACTTAACTAAGGCCTTTTAGGATATAACTATTAACTTAAACCGCTAGAATAAAGCTCTTATAAACCTCGTATAGAGGGAATTACGCCGCGTCGGTTCTAGTAGTCGAGGAAGAGGTAGTTACTACTCTAGCACGACGAATACCCTTAGATTGCACTAGCCGACGAACGATAAGTTCTACGTAAACTTCGTTAAGACCTAGAGGTGCTTCTACTGCGGAGAACCTAGACACTACCCTAACTAATATCCTACGCTCTAAGCTAATTATACAGCCGGCGTTATCACCTATAATTCTTCCTTAGGAGTTCTCGCCCTTAGAAGACCGAAAGACATAAGCCCGATTCCTCCTATATTAGCTAGTAAGTATATAAGGCCTAGATCTTACATTCGGAGGCTTGTCGTTTATTAGGCTAACGTATGGCCTAGATGCTTTGTGACTCCGCTGATTGCCTAAGTTAAAGCGTTATCTACGCCTTCTTGCTAGGATTAGACAGTAAATAAGAAAGAAATCGCTACGATAGATGCCTTTTAGAAATACTCTTATCCTTAGGAGTAGAAACCTCGCGACCCTATCGGGACCGACGTCGCGACTAAGACCTCTATAATTCGATTCTAAGTGCCTTAAAAGGAAGGAAGAATAGATAATTAAATGCTTTATTTAGCTATATAAGTTAATGCCTAAAAGGCAAAAAGACGACGAGTCGATAGAGATAATATAGACTCTTAGGAGGATACGACTACGAAGACTATTCCTATTAAGACTCTAGTCTATTATAAATATAGAACGGAACTTAGAAAGAAGTTCGATATTATAACGGACGAGATCGTCTATAATATTATATTAAAGAAGATACTAATCTCCCTATAGACCTTAGTTAAGTTTCTAACTTTAGTTAGTTCTAAATTAGGCGCAAAATGCATCGACAAAGCCTAAGGCATTAAGACTACGCAATTCTAATACCCTAAAGAGCTAGCCACTTCTCCCCCTATTTTAGGGGCAGTCGCCGTTAAAATCCTAACCGACGACGAGGAGGAGGAAGGATTAGACCTTTTAGGTCACCTATAAGAAAAGCTATCTATAACGGCAGTGCATCTTAAAGAGCCTATCGGAGAATACTAGATCGAGCCCGAAGCTATTATATGCCTACTCTACGATAAAGAGATGCCGGACCGGAAGATATATTAGTATGCTAACCACGAGGGGTCGATAAAAGTCAACGTACGTATAGTCGACTAAGGCGATAGCTAGCTATAGCAGAGACTTATCGGTGAATTCCCTATCGAAGACGACTCTAAGGCTAAAGGAAAAGGGAAGGAACTACCTTAAAGCAGATAGGACGAGCATATAACGCGGCAGAAAGCTATAATAGACGAGTTTAATAATCGGCTTTCGTGTTTCTATATAGGGACTATCGACCCGACTATA
Source organism: Ophiocordyceps sinensis (assembly GCA_012934285.1). NCBI lineage: Eukaryota > Fungi > Ascomycota > Sordariomycetes > Hypocreales > Ophiocordycipitaceae > Ophiocordyceps > Ophiocordyceps sinensis. The sequence goes on along the minus strand of JAAVMX010000001.1, from coordinate 9,806,870 downwards.
TTAATAAACACGCCTTCTATTACGCACCTAATTCCTATAGTTAAACCTTAAGACGACTATAATAGAATAACTATATTTAGACTACTATCTTCGTCTTATTACTAACCGTAACTATTTAATCCTATATACTAAGAACCTCTTATAGTATTAAAAGCCTTTTTTCTCGATTAAATAGACTTATTGTTCGCCTTACGCCTGCTAAATAGAAGTATTAACCTTAACTTAATAGGAACTACGATAGAGGCGGACGAAGAAGAAGGGACTAGCGCCTACGCATCCCCGTAAGACGACGCCTACGCATCCCCGTAAGACGACGCCCGACTCTATAGCTAATGCGTATAACGTCTTTAGACACTATATACGACGACTCTAGTTTAGGAGGAAGATTTAAAGACTACTACCCTTATATCCGACGCGGCAAGCGTATATACTTTAGACACCGTTAATATAGTTATAGTATATGCGTCGAGAAGATATTTATGCGACTTAATAGACTAGGTCTCTTAGAGCCTATAAGACCGCGTCGACCTAAACGACCTAATCTTTGAGACTATTAAAGAGGCTAGGCTTAAGCTTGCGGTAGGCCCTCGGCCTAATACAGACGCGCTTACGATATAGACTAAAACAAGTTTATAGGATTATCCTCGACCGCCTTTATCGCCCTCCTTCCCTACGCTATCCTCGGCGACTTTTATAGTACTACTATTAGAGACGTCTAACGTATTAGACCTTCTCCTTAGCTACGAGGAGACGTTTAGCCCGGAAGACAACGATCTAGATTACGCTTATAACGATAATTATATAATAAATAACGTCTATTTACTAATAGACGACTTGCCGGAGCCTAACGAGACTACGTTAGCGTAGTAGACCTTCGTAACTAACGCGACTAGTATAATAACTCCCTACCGTCTGCTAAGGCAGATATAAGACTTACTATATATTTAAATTAGGTTAGGAGGAAGAAAATCAAGGCCCCTTAGTACACTTTTAGACACTAGGTCTAAAGGTAATCTTATTAGTAAGCACTACGCATAATCCTACGGCTTAAAGATTAGCACGACGAAGGCGACGACTAAGTTATACTCTAGCGCGGCTATTGAAATAGTTAGGGAGGTCGAGATAGAGTTATATATAGGCTTAGCGTAGATGCCGATTACGTTCTTTATCGCGCTAAACTATATTCTTATTCCTCTTATTCTAGGCATGCCGTTTATCCGGACGGCCCGGGCGATATTTAATCATACTCCGAAGAACGGAGACATATATATTAGGTGTTAGATAGGGATAGTTAGAATTATCGCTCCTACGGCCGGCGCTATTAGATAGGAGGTTTCTTCCGCAGCTAATAAGAAGGTTGTCCGGACAAATGTTATTATAACCAACGGACGATATAATAAGTTCCGACCGGCCGCTTTTACTAATAACGATAAGGATTCCGACGCAAAAGGTGCTCCTAAAGACAAAGATATTAATAACGATAAGGATTCCGACGCAAAAGGTATTCCCGAATATAAGGATGCGAAAAAATTTCTCCTGTTTCTTATGCTTTAAATTATATATCTTTATAGACCTATTAACGGTTAACGGTTTCCTATCTAATTCAATCTTCGCTAACTGTCCTTACCTCGTTAGGAGGCGAGATTCTTAGTTATAGAGGAGGGATACGGCGATAGACACCTATACCTACGTTATAAGCTCTAATTAGGCAGTAACTTATTACTAATAAGAAAGATTAAGCTATTCTCTCGATTAGATCGGAAACTACTAAGGAAATCCTAAAAGTAATAATAAACGAGACGACTATAGAGCTAAGAAAGACTATAAGAAAGACATAAAGGAAATTCCGGAAAATGTAGAAGATTTAGGTATAGACTGGAAGAAAGAAGCCTATAAAGACATACGATATACGGGTTAATACGATGTTTAAAAGAAAAGGCGATAAAATTAACCCCTTAGACAATATTCCGTCTAATAGGATAGTTCCGACGGGTGATACTAATTAGAGAAACATTAAGTAGGAAAAAGCCAAAAACAAAATTAAAGACTCTAGATACTATAATTAAATAATAGGAAAGTTTTCTAATATAGAAAAAGGGACGTGGCTTACGCTAGAACGACTTAAAGACATTTATAAGCAATTTAACGACTTCCTAACGAAATAAGAGATTGCTATCTTCGATTAAATTATGTTTAATAGGGAAGCCGCACTATTATAGGACTTTATAGAAAGAGGTAAGGTAGACCCGCTAGTCGCTCCTCCTTAGATCATTAAGACAATAGAATATAACGCATAGCAAGCATCGACAATCCCGATCCTAAGGGCAATAGAAAAGAAGGTTATCGACATCCTACGGGTTAGACTAGAAAGCGGTATCCTTAAAGAGAGCTATAGAGCATATAGGAACCCCTTCTTCCTTATTGTAAAGAAAGACAGAGGCCTACGACTAATTAATTCGATTACCTAAGCAAATACAGTTACAATTAGGGACGCTAATCCTCCTCTAAGTACAGATGAATTTAGCGACTACTTCTTAATGTATAAGATCCTATCGCTGCTAGACCTATTCTCTAGTTATAATTAAGTGCCCCTTAACATTAGAAGCCGAGATATAACTATCTTTACTACCCCTTTAGGCACTCTACGCATATGCACGCTGCTATAGGGAGCTACTAATTTAGTAAGACAATTCACCCGAATTATATAGAGAATCCTTAGAGACTTATTCCCTAATATTAGTAAGAACTTCGTGGACGATATAGGGGTTAAGGGACTAAAGACTACCTATAATAACGAGGAAGTTGCCCCTAGAGTTAGGAAGTATGTTTTTAAGCACTTTATTAACTTAGAACGAGTCCTCGTTAATATCGAACTATTAGGCTATATAATAGCCGGAGGAAAATCTAAGTACTATCAAAAAGCGACTAAGATCGTAGGTTATATCTATAGGACGAACGGAAGAAGTCCTAGGGAGGCAAAGGTTATTAAGATTAAAGAATAGACTAAATGCTATAATACGACGTATATACGAGCCTTCCTTAGCATCGTAGGATACTACCGAATATAGATTAAATAGTTCGCTATTATAGCAAAGCCCTTAACCAACCTCTTAAGAAAAGAAGCACTATAGGATTAGGGCAAACTATAGAACTAGGCGATAGAGGCGCTAAAGGATGCTATTATAGACCCTATGTTCTTAGTGTCCTTAGACATCGGACTAGACAAAGGAGAAATCATCCTTATGTACGACGCTAGCCTTATCGGTTAGGGAGCTGTTTTAATGCAAATTGTCAATAGAAAACGAAGACTAGTCCGGTACGAGAGCGGCATATAGAATAGCGCTAAAATAAAATACGATGCTACGAAAAGAGAGTATAGATCTATTCTTTACGCTCTACGACGGCTTAGAATACACATTTACGGCGTGTATTTCATCCTTAAGACTAATGCAAAGGTCTTAGTTAATTAATTGAAAGGCGCTATTAAAGATATGCCCGGAGCGTTAGTTACCCGCTAGATTAGTTATATTTTCCTCTTCGACTTTACGGTCCGACATATAGTCGGGAAAAAGAATAGCGTTGCTAATAGGCTCTTACGAAAGCTAGAAGGACCCTCTAATATCATTGATAAGATATTTAAAGGCGACGTTAAAGACTTCGTCGATCTATATCTTAATATAGTTTATCTAGAGGGACCTCGACATCCCCTTAAACTATAAGCAGTTATAGAGTTCCTTTAAACGATAAAGAGACTAATTAATTATAATAAATAAGCTTATAGGAGACTACGCATAAGAAGCTTAAACTACTGTATCGAAGACGGAAAACTCTAGCGACTACTAAGACGGATAGACCGAGGACCTATATTAGTAGTCTCCGACTAAGCTAAGCAACGACGAATTATAACGAAATATTACGTATAGATAGGTTATAAGGGACGGTAAGTCACCTACGACTATATTCGCAGTAGATATTAGTAGACTTCTCTCTAGAACGACGTCTGTGCGGCTATATCGATATATAAGGATTGCTACAGCTTTGCACCTATAAGACTAAGGGAATTATCTATACCTATAGCTCCTAGCCACCTAATAAGCAAGATTTACTTTAACAGCTAGTATATGCCCTTAGACTATAGATACGCTTATTTAATAGAAGCCTAAGATAACCTTACTAGATAGGTCGAAGTAATGCTAGTTAAGGAAATCACGGCTAGAGCTATAACGAAGTTTGCTCTATCCTTAATTTATAGGTATAGCGTAATGCTCTACGCTATAATTAATAGAGGACCGGAGATAAAAAAGGATTTTAAATTTATTCTTAAAGACCTTAGCTTAAAAGTCATATAGACCTCTGCCTATAACCCGAAAGCTAACGCAGTCGTCGAATACGGCTACTAGAGGTTGACATTAGCCTTTGCGAAGATAGCTAACGAAAGAGGAAAATAGCTAAAATACCTACACTAAGCTGTTCTTATAGACCGCACCGCTATCCGAAATTCATATAGCATATCGGCTTTCTATTTAATCTACGGTTAGGATCCTATTTTACCTCTTAAAGTAGAACACCCGACTTAGCGACTTATCGACTAGGATAAGATCACTACGGAGGAGTCCCTATTCGAAGCACGCTTGCGAGTGCTTAAAAGAAAGGGGAAAGACGTAGCTAAAGCATAAGAAAGAGTCGAAAAATATAGAAAACGACTTACTATCCGGACTAACGAGGCGAATAAACATATAATACGTAAGGACGAATTGCGACCTAGCGACTTAGTCCTCCTATTCGATGTTAGAAGATTAAATAACCTAAGGAGGCAAGCTAAACACTAGATAAGGTAGTTAGGCCTATTCCGACTAGTCTCCCGTGCGAAGGTAGCCGGGAGCTATAGGATTAAAACGCTCGACGGTATAATACTTAATAAGACGATACCTAGCGAGTACTTAAAGAAATTCGTAAAGGACGAAATAGGATAGTAGTCTTCGTCTACGAACGGATAGTTGCTATAGGATAAATTAGACTTAAGGAGGAAAAGATAAGACGAATAGACGGACGATATAGATAACCTGCTTCTTTTACCTAGTAGAGAAGCATTAGATTAAATCATATTAAGACCCTAAAATAAAGAAACATAAGATTAGGACTAAGGACATAAAGATAATTATATAAAAACGTGAAAAAGGGACCCGACTAAAGGATCGAAGTACGACTTCCCTAGCTTACGAAAGATAAGAGGGATTTATACGTAAGAGCTCTAAAGCATTTAATTATAAAGGAGCAAAGAGACTATAGCAACTAAGATTAGACGAGGACGTCCTTTCTTAGTTATAGAGGAGGTTCCCGCGGAAGTAATATAGAAGGCGAAAACCCCGAAAAATGAAAAACAACGAACTAATAGAAAGCATCGACGAGACCTTAGCTAAGGTTTAGGGAGCCTATTCCCCTTAGACGTTTAGAGGGAGTCGCGGGCGTCCCTTTACCCTAACCGTTAGCCTCCTTTAAGTTTATAGCCGACCCGAATAGGTCCGGATCGTTAAATAGAAGACGAGGAGCGTTCTAGTCGCTTAGGTACTCTAGGTAGTATATTAGCCCGCTGCCTTTAGGAAGGTTATACTCTTTTCTTCCCGTAAGATAGGAAGAGTTACTATCCCCGTTTCTACCCCGGTATCTAGGCAAAAGCCGCTAGCTATATGTAGGAGCCTTCGACGCACTCTATATATAGTTTAAGCAAGAACTACTTAATACGCCCTTTAAAGAGACACATTCGTAAAAGGGAAACATTACGTATTCGTTCGTAAAGGTAATCGTTAATCGATACGTTAATAGATACCTATTATATATGCGAGGGTTCTTAGTCCTAAATAACGATATAAGGAAAGCCTATATATACTTAGGCCTCTTTCCCGAAAGCTAGGAAAAGAAAAATCCGCGTAGATAGGCCACCTCGGCCGGAATATAGACGATACGACGACGCTTAATAAGATTCTCGTATAAGGCCCGGTCCTAAGGTCTAAGGAAGGTGTTAAGGAGGTACTCTAAAGGCTTCCTACCCTTCGCATCCGATTTAACGAAGTCCGGCGCTCGACTTAGGATCTTAAGGCGAATAACGACCTCGATATAGATCGGGAAGCCCTAGTGTCTAAGGTTATAACCGCTATAGACAAACGTTCTTAAGCAACTAGAAATCTATTGCAACTACGAATTAGCAGACGACTAAGACTTAAAGGATTAAATGGTTTATTACTATAAAATACTTAAGGCGTCGCGGAAAGATTATTATACGATAGTTCTACGATAAAAGAACGCTTATTAAGAAATCTTCGGGTTTAAGAGAGGTAAGGGAAAGCTTAAGGATATCTAAAAGGCCTTCGGCCTTTAAAGAATATACGTCGATAGGCATAGTCGCGAAAATAAGGATACTTTAATAAAGGAAGGAAGAAGAAATAAAAGAGGGAAGAAAATTGCGATCGGATAAGCCTAAGGGCAAGGAAAATAAAGATCGGATAAAGACTAATTGCGGATAAACTAGGGAAGAGAAAGGGATTTAAAGGATTATAGACAATAGAACGATTAGCTACTAAGCCTACGTAGTAAAACTTTTAGCCTAACACTTTAGAAGATAACGCGCGCTTTAGAAGGCACTCCTTACGAGAAAAACTCTATTCTGCCTACGTATACCCGCTTTCTTCCTTTTATAATATAGACTATTTAATCGACGAATAGCGATAGACTAGCACGTGGCAGTACTTAGCAAAGCCAATAAGCTTTTAAATATAGCGACTACCTTCTATAAAAGGCCAACCGGAGACATCGGAATGCCTCTTAAGGGCGTCTACGGGAAAGTCTATATTAAGGGAGGCGTAGGGAAGCATTATAGCCCCGACGAAGAAATAACAGTCGACTAAATAAGAGTTAAAGCCTATAACGGGAGTTAACTAATATAGTTCCTATATAGATAAAAATTGGCCGGCATAACTACGGTAAACTAAGAGCGACTACGAAATAACCCGAGAGGAAGTAGAGAAGACCTACTAGTTTATATCCCCGATAAATAGGTTTTATAGGAGCAAAAGCCGTTAGTATTAATATACGAATAAGGTATATAATTTCCTCGTACGAGTAAGCCGAAAAGAATAGGCCGAAGACGGTGGTTTAACTACGATGCTATAAGTTATTACTAAAGGGGTAGAAGGTGCGGTAGCTATAATAGACCAACCTATAACAATCTGTGTGGACGAGGACTAGGTCCTAAGAAAGGCCGCGCTAGACCGTAACCTAGGCCTTTACTATAGACTTTATAAAGGAGAGGAAATGCTAATGTTTAGCTAGCTATCCTTTAATGCTGCGAACATTGTATTTAAAAGACGTTATATCGTCGGCACGGCATATTTTACTAACGCCGAAGGCCACGATAGTATATATTAGATCGGGTTTTTATAGGATAGGCGAGAGAGCTAACTTATTATCTTTAACGCCTTGCGAAGTAGACGACGACCTCGACTATATAGGTTCTTACGAGTATAGCGGCAGCTATTATATAGGACGGGATACCCGTATTTATTCGCCTTAACTAGCATCCCGACGATAGAGCAAAAACTTAGTTAAGAATACGGATATCTTACCCTTACGATGATTTAACACTAGGTAAGAGGCCTTATCGGGATCCCGTTTAAGTTCCTACTAAAGGTATACCTAGGCGTCGAGATTATATAGGACAACTACTTCTTAAAGGAGCAACCCTACTAGGTCCCCGAGTTCCCTTATAGGGACTAGGGATTCTTCCTAAAGGACGAACCCGACACTTATAAAGCAAGCTTAGCACAGACAATAATAACCCTATACGCTATAGCAGGAAATGAATTAAGGATTAAAGACCTAAGCCTACTTAGATTTAGACCCTTCTACCGACTAAAGACCTAGATAAAAGGATTTAAATACGTACATTAAGATTAAATCTTAATATCACTAGGAGGTCTATGCCCTATCGAGGGAATCCCTATAGCAAGGATCTTTAACTATTCTAGGCTTATCTATAGCGGACCCGACCTAATTAATGTCTAGTTTATAACTAAGTTTTAACATTAAGGACGAGCAGTAGACTAGCGCCTATAGATTCCTCGGGAGATCTAAAGCCTCTATAATAGACGCTAGATATAGAGAGAACGACTTAAGGAACTCGCTATAAGCGTTATCTCCCTTTAAGCTTCGATATTAAGGGACTTATCCCTATTATCCGAACTAAGCGGGACACTAAGCGGTATAGGAAGCGCCTTTCGAGCCTAATTCGCTAGCCTACCTTATGCTTCTCTACCTACGCTAGTCATCGATTTACCCCTACGGATATAGGTTATCGCCCCGACCTCGCGACCGACTATTATACCTAGCCTACGAGTAGAGACACCTGTCCCTCCTAAGCTAGGACTAGTAAAGCTAAGCACGCCTTAGAAACGTAGATAGGGAATGCGGAGCGACTTTAACCGGACAACCTCTTTTAAGAAAGTAATCGCCAAGGTCCCTATTATAGGTATCGACGGGTTAGGCATACATAAGAACTACATCGAAGATAAGTAGGGATGCAATAGCTTAGAGCGACTAGGAACGGCTGGTCTAGCGATAACCCTCGGTCTCCGGGAGTCACTAGGGAAAGCAATCAGACTATACGAAAGAGTCTAGGCGATAAAGGAGGGAGCGAACCAATTCGTTTCCTTAATGCCCTAAGGGATTATAGGAGTCGAAGTATAGACTAAGATATATAACGAGGTCGAGCGAGATTTAGCTAGACCGAGCACTTAGGATAGGAAAGATGCCCGAAACGCGAGAGCGTAGAGGAGGAAGTAAGGTTAAAAAGCCCCGACATTAGTCGCGCCCTTATTAGAGATAGAAGGGCGCTAGGGAGGATTTAAGCGGGGCATTTCTCACCCCCCCTATTTAATAAGGGGGAAAAGAGAGGGTTATATAACGTACTAGTATAACCTAGGCGTATAAAAGGGAAGGGAAAGGAGGAAGCATTTAATTAGACACATAAGATTAATATAACATAACTGAATTAACTTGATTTGCCCTCTTAAAGATTTAACGATTTCTCCTTAAGGACTTCTACCTATAAATTATTAAAGAAAAACGATTATTGCCGTACGACTTCCGCGACACTCGCGTCTAGTCGGTATTAGCATGATTAAATAATCCTAAAAATACGAAGAGACTAATCGAAATAGGTGCCCGAAAAACATAATTTAAGAGATTGCTCCCGGGAAGGATATCCTGACTTACACGGAAATCGACTAGCCGAGGCTATAATATAACTACCCTACGAATTTCTGCTATTCTTCCTAACCCTTAGTATAGCGACTACTGCGCTTGCTTTAGGGTGTGTGCCCTTTCCTCCGTTAAACTATCACAATACAGCTAGCTCTCGGTAGCCGCTAATAAGTCCCTTCCTAACTCTTGCTTAATCCCGTCTCGCTTCGAGAAGAAGAAGAGTTACGTTAAGCAATAGTGCGTTATTAACGTAAGACAACCTTCGTAATAACCCTCGCGATCCCCTCTAATAACTCCGTGTGCTTTTATTTAATTATACTATATCGAACCCTATCGATAACCCTAACGCTCCCGGTCCCGCACCGGAAGTAACTAAGCCTAACGATAACCCCCTTCCCGGTTGGCTAGACGGCATAGGTATCTTCGGTTCGTACTAAAACAGACCTAACATTATATTCTAGGAGATAGACGTTACCTACGATAATATAAATAAGAAAGCAGTTACGACCTACGTAGCCCGGTTTATTATTATTAATGCTAGCTTAACTATTTATAGATACGAGCTATTTACAGACTTCTAGGACTACTTTAACGGGTAGATAGAGGCTATATAGAATCGGGGAGATAGGTATTTTAAGAAGGCCCTTAAATCCTTCTTACGGTCCCGTAGAATCTAAACCGGCGCCTTAAACCTTAGCTTTATAGTATTATTTTTAATGCTTTAACGCTAGCAGATTCCCCCGATCTAGCCTAAGGACTAACTACTATTAGACTAGTCGAATTTCTATAACGAACGGACCCGAGAGTTCGTAAGGAATACATCCGTTATAGCCCCGGCTGCTATAACTACCCCTCCTTCCCCGGTTACTACGGCCTTAGTAGCACCTCTTATTGCCCTAACCCCGGCTCCTATAGCAACCGTTGCGACGGCACCGTTAACGCCCGCGGCTATCCCCTTTACGCCTCTAACCGCCCCGGCAGTTATATTCGCACTAAAACCCTCCTTTGCCCTAATAGCCTTAACACGTGCTACCTCTATTAATCCCGCCTTATACCTGCGAAATTAAATGCCTAGTATATTCCTAAACCCTTAGGCCCCTCCGTTATAAGATATATTAGAGACCCTAAGGCTACTTTACCCGACTTTGTACTAGTTCTCTAAGACCCCTCCGATTAACATAACGTTAAAGGTAGCCTATACGATAGTCCCCCCTTACGACGTTCCGAACGAGGAGATAGACGTAGACCTCCTATAAAAGTTTATTAAGCTATAGGATAAGACTAAGAATTATATAGGCGAGCCCTAGAATATTCTTAATAATAAAGTCCGTATCTTTATAGACGTTTATTATATAGTTAAGGCCTAGCCCGGCTATTTCTATGCCCTCTTTCCTTAAATCCTTACCGGACGAGCCTAAGACTACTATATCTAGCATATAGAGTAAGATAGTACGTTTAGGCAGGTCTACGACCTACTAAAGGCTTACTTCGATACTAAAGTAAACTATTAGCACTATTAGGTAGATTAGAGTACTATAACTTTTAAAAAGCTATAAGTTAAGTATCTAAATAAAACCTAAGAGGAAGTCCTATAGATCCTTTTTAATAAGCTATAACGATATTCACGCGCCCTAGGATTTAAGTTCGCTAAAGACCTCCCCTTTCGCACTACCTTGCTTAACACGTGCTAAAACATCCCGGAATTTAGCTATACGCTATATAACCCCCCTAAGACCGTAGAAAAGCTATTCTCCGCGCTACGTTCTTCCCTAAAGACCTATCTATCGATATAGGCCGAGAACGGCACGTCTAACACGTTTGTATAATATCGTAACGAGGTAATAAATATAAATAATAAATATAATTCATTAAGCGTATTCTATACCGACCGAAGATACACTAACAACCGCGGCAACGGCCGTAGGTTTAGCGGAAGTAGCGGACGAGGCTACTATAGCCCTTATAGCGGCGGCAGTAGCTATAGCAACCGCTAATAGTCGAAGAAATGCTTCGTTTATTAGAAGGAAGGCTGCTAGTCGGTAAAGCATACCCTAAAGAAACGAGCTAGGTCTAGGGCTTAGTACTACGCTTAATGCCTTCTAACCGGTAACCCTAGCATAAGATTTAAGGCCTATCTTACCGAATATAAAGATAATAAGACTCCTTAAGCCGCTATCGAATAGCGTAACGATAAGGCTAATAACGATAAAGAACTAACTAAGTAGTAAGCCTCGTAAATCCTATATTAGCAGTCCTTTAACTATTTAATTATAGGCGAAGACGCCTAAGGGATAGACTAGTTAAGCGTCCCGGCTATATAATTCGTCTTCGATTAGTACTCGAAAGACCCTTTCTATAGCATCCTCGTAGACACCGGAGCAGCTATAGTCTTAACGGCAAGCTAAGACTAATATCTCGCCTTATAATAGGAAGACCCTTCTATTATGCTAGACGAGTCTACCGCCGGCTAGTCCTATATTAAATTCGGCAGCGGCGAGGATATACGCTCCCTCGGCTCCGTTGCCCTTAAGCCCCCTATTAGCCGTATTACGTTCTATATGCTAGGAACGACGACTCCCTTCCTCCTCTGCCTAGCTAATATAGATCGATTAAGCGTATACTTTAATAATACTACCGATATAATAATCGGTCTAGGTGTTAGCGTCCCTGTTGTTCGTAAATAAGGCTATCTATAGTTCTTCTTTAGTAAGTAAGAGAATGCAGTCGCCTTCTTAACTAAAGCCGAGATATAAACGCTCTACCGCCGATTTAGCTACCCGGCCGTTAATAGGCTTTATGTTAGTAGGTGATTCACTTGGATTAATCTAAACAAAGGGGGTTGCATTAGTTATAGTTGTATCTAATCTAGCTAAGAAGGGGGGAATAAAGGGGCCTCTTTATACCCGTCTACTAGGGTCCCTCTATAGAGCTTGCTATGCCTTAATAATGCATTATTAAGGCCTACGCTAGGGCTTACTGCTCTAGTTATAACGATGCCCTTAGTTAATAACGAGGTTATTAACTATATAAGGCACGTGGCGTTATACGCCGCGTGGTTATAACCCCTATTGCCCCTTTCCTATATATAGTCGGTAATATAGTTACGACTCTATCCCTTAGTTATATAACTATCCTATACTAGTAGTCTTTCTTTCTAACTGCTAAGCAACCTTCCTAATCGTAAGAATAACGCGTATTAGACTAAAGGGGTCTAATAAATACAATATATAAATATAAATAAAAGGGAGTCCTAAAGGGGAACTTAAGGGCGTAGAACGTATCCCTCTATCCGAATAGTTAAGCTATTATTGTCTATAAAGCGTTTAAAGGCTTAGTTAGGTAATGCCTTCGTTATAGCATCGGCCGGGTTATTATCGCCGTTAATCTAATAGATCTCTACGATCTTACGCTGCTTATATAACTATCGAAGAGATATAATATTAATTATTAATCTCTTCTCCTTAGTTATCTTAAGCTTTACGAGGCATTCGTAGAGCGAGTACGAATCTATATAGATAATTAATTAGATATTCGGTAGCTTAAGCCGGTCGGTAATGATTTTTCGCGTAGTTACTAAGGCGATCCTAAGGTTAACGCCGTTAACTATACCGTATATCTTAGAGGCTAGCACGCTTAAGGTAACTCTCTTACACATCGTCGAACTCTAATAGATAATATTTCTAGTGACCTTAAACTAGTTGTTAGACCTTTCGGTCTTTATTAATTAATGCAATAATAAAGCCTAGTTTCGATAATAGGTCTCTATTATTAGCAAACGACCTATCCGTAAACACTATTAGCTTCGCCTTTATAAGATTAATTAGTTTATATATTAAACCTCTGCTTTAGTAGTCTATTTGCTACTTAAGTCGCTTATTTAAGATTATACAATCCTTGTTATCCGGGTTCTATACCTATACCGTAATACAAATATTAAATACTGCTTCCGGTTAGCATACCGAGGCTATATAGGCTCTACGAGCACGTTGTTTTAGGTACTATTGTGTATAATCCGGAGCCTTAATATCGATTCGGTTAATCCGGGCGGCTTATCCCTTTTGTTAAAGCAGGAGTATTTTATCCTATTGTAAGCTTACCTTCGCGCTATTAAAATCCGTAATAGAGCCTTAAGTTATCGTAGTTTTCGGCTTCGCCTTAAATTATGCCTCTCGGAGCTTTTCTTCTTTAGCGGCCGAAAAGCTCGTCGTTTTAAGCATAAGGGTATCGTCCGTTTGCATCCTAACGATGCTAAAGCGTTTTAGTCACGTATTAGATATTAAAAGGCAAGAGTTAAAGGTCGATATCGCTATATTAAGGCCTTTAATATAATGCTTCTAATACGTATTAAACTAATAGACTCTTAATTCTATAATTCTATATAAGGGCTTTATAACTTAGATAATTGTATTAAGCGGATACTTCCCTTATAATTCGGCGGTGAGATATATTAAGACCGTTCGAAAGAGCTCTTTAGTCGCCTAAGGATATACTTAGGTAATATCTTAAAGGGATAACGTTATCCTATAACGCATAAGGCTAAGGGTAAGGGCTAAGATTAGTTATTAGCTAACGCGTTAGATTATCGGGGACTACGTTAGTAGGGAAGCCTTTTCCCTATCGTTATAACCTTAGACTATAAGCCTTAATTTCTTATAGAGCTTAGTGTCTCTACCTTTAACCTCTCGAACTATACGGGAGCTAAAGATAAAGTAGCCGCCGTAAATAGCTTTATTATAACGTTCGAAACTAAATACTCCTTATACTATAAGATTATTAATTTCCGTGCTATCTAACGCTCCGAATAGTGCTCTTAGGGTCGTAATAGCGCCTTTAGATTAAAGCTTAACGGCTAGCTCGTAGGCCTTTTCTTCCTTTTTTATTATAAAGGCCTCGTCTGCCTCTTCGTTACTTTAATCGTTAAGGTCTATATCGTCCTCGTTATCGTCTAGGTTATCCTCTACGTTTATTCCGTCTATAATTAAATGCCTAGCCTTATTCTTTAATCCGGGCGGACGTCCTCGCTTACGGGGTGCCGGAGGGTCCGGTCGGGCGGGTTCGTCCGGCTGCTCGGACTCTAGGGCTAGGAGGTCGTTAAGCATTTAATCACGATAATATAGTTACACTAACGTAGATCTAAAAACCTAAGGTCTATTAAACGTATCGATTATAATATTATGCCCGTCGATAGCTATAATTTTAAACGGTCTTTACTACCCTAACTTTTCCTTCTATACGTAGACTTCGCTTTAGAGAGGAAGAGTAAGTATATTTACTATATCCGGGCCGTTTCGGCTATATAATACAGCCTAGACCTATCTTTTAGCCGTAAGCTATATAAGTGCTTTTATTGCTTTCTATACTACGGCTGCTTATTTAAAGGTCGTTATTAACGGTAGTAAATTAAGAGTTATCCTAAGATACGCTCCGAATATAAGCAACGTAGGTATTAGTCCGTTTAGTCTAGTAGTATTATTAATAGCTTTAATAGCCGTCTAAAAAACTGCCTTAAGGGAGGTAAAGCTGCCTATTTCTACGAAGAAGATATTAAAAGCTTAGCGCAAAGGGGTATAATACCTTTTAACCTTATCGATAGACGAATATACTTTAATAAGAACTTATCTATATAAAATTCCTATAATACGGGCTTTATTTCGGAATTCTATAGCCGCGAAGTTCGTGCCGGCATTATATTTAATAATATTAAGGGGACTAAGGTATATATTAATCTAAAGAGCTTAAAAGAGTCTCTTATATATCCTTAGCTAATATAGAAGGAAGGAATCGAGCGCTTTAAAAGGCCGTCGATATATTAATAATATACAATACCTAGCGTTATACCGAATTCGGAACGTCTAAGTATATTATATTAACGATAACCTAATAATTAAAGTCTTAGTTATCTTTAAGGTTAAATTTAAACCGTTTTAGGGCAAGCGAATGCATCTAGCAATAGTAATATAGTTCTAAGATATTCTTTAGAATACTAAGAGATATATCGCCGTAGCCGGCTTGCTTTAATAGGTTGTATAACCTAGCTATAGCTAGGTGTCCGAATCGACGGTATAAGCTCTTGATTTCTATTTCTATAAGGAATACGGTCGATTGTTTACTCTTTTTAAGAAAGAACTAAGGGTATCCCTATTCCCTAACCACCGGGATGTTTGCCTTAGGGCCGGTAAAGGTGTTCGTCGTATTATTAAAGAATACGCTTAGCCTATCTATATCCGCGAGATATAGTAGGAAAAGGGTCGGAGTTTCTAGTATATAGAATATAATCCTTTTAATCGGAGTAATAAGATTAATTAATCCTAAGGACCTTATAACAGTGCCGGCGCCGAATCTAATTGCTTCTTAACCTCCGGTCGATATGTCTAAATAGACAGAAGGGTCTTTATAGGAATATAGTTATATAACTAAGGGATAGAGTCGTAACTATATTGCCGACTATGCATAGAAAAGGGGCAATAGGGGTTATAACCACGCGGCGTATAACGCTACGTGACCTACATAGTCAATAACCGCGTTATTAACTAAGGGCATCGTTATAAATAGAGCAGTAAGCCCTAGCGTAGGCCTTAATAATGCATTGTTAAGGCACAGCAGGCTCTATAGAGGGACCCCGGCAGACGGGTATAAAGGGGCCCCCTTATTCCCCCTTCTTTAGCTAGATTAGATACAACCACAACTAATGCAACCCCCTTTATTTAGATTAATCTAAGTGAATCACCTACTAACACTAATTAGTGATTAAACAGATTTAATTATAGAATAGTAAGGCAGAAGAGATAGATCTTAATCTTTAAAAGTGTAAAAGGGGCAGTTGTTATAAGAACGCGGCTCCTACGCATCTTTACCCTCGGGTTCTATTGCGTACACCTAGAGAAGATCATCTATGCTAAGAATAAGACTATTTAAACCGAGCTCGACTAGCAAATAGACCCTTCTAAGCTTCCTTTTAATCCCGTCTCGCTTCCTTTAAGGAGGAAGAGTAACGTTAATAGGCAGTACGTCTATAACGTAGAACAATAACGCGAACCCTTATAACTATTTAATCCCGTCTCGCTTCTATTAAGGAGGAAGAGTAACGTTATTTAGAATAGAGTCTAATCGCTTCGATATCCCTCGTAAAGATCCTTACGAGACCCTTACGACAACCTTATCGACGAATTCGAAAACAAGCATAATAGTAGGACCGTTATTAGCTATAAACACGCCGGCCCCCCCTAATCCTACCGATAAACTAGTTAAACTAATCGAACGATAGATAAAAGAAATCGGCATCCTTACCTCGTCTTATAAAGAGGTAGACATACGATACTAGGATACGGAAGAGATTACATTAGAAGACCCTAGCCCGGCTAAAGTCACGACGTTTATAGCCCGATTTATTATAACCTACGAAGCATCTATCTATTGCTAAGGTTAACGACTCTTTAACTTGTTTTAAGAGCGTTTCTACGGATGGAATAAACCTATATAGAATATAGTTAGCTAAGAATATAAGAAAGTCCTTAAGGCTCTCTTACGCAAGCGTAGACTTTTTATAAGGATAAAGAATATATCGTATACTAGATCCTATATAACGATGCTTCGATCTAACGATCTACTCCCTTAGAACGAGAAGGAGTTTATAATAAAAGAATTTAATATAGGCATAAGGTCCTTCCGTAAATAAGAAAAGAGGAAAAACGATAAGGAATAAGCAGCCTAAGACCTTTTCTCTACTATAATAAATTAGTTAACGGTCTTTCCGACTTCGCACTAATTCTAATACAACGACCTAGCCTAAGCGGCGACTATAGATCCGACCTTAGAACTAGATTAAGACCCGAATACGGCTACGACGGATGCACCGGTATTCCTACTATTTAATCGTATAAATCGGATTTATGCGCTATAACTACTATTTCTCCCGGAACTAACGTTATATATTCTAAGAGCGAAACTAAGGCTCGATCTATCTGCTTTAATAATCGCCCTAAAGGCTACGGTCGAAGCATTTAATTATAACATTAAGGAGTATATAGCACTCCTACTAGCCGATGTTCCGAACCTCTCGTCCGATCTCGACGTTTAGACTAAGTTCGTTAAGATATAGGATAAGGAGAAGAGCTACACCGGCGAGCTATATGTTCTATTTAACGAGACTATTCGTAAGTTTATAGGCGTATGTTATAACCTTAAGATTAAGCTAAGGCTCTTTTATATACTTCTCCCTTAGATCTTAAAGGGACGAGCCGATCGCTTCTATACGGAGAATATTACCTAGACGACTACCTTCCGAAGCGTATACGATAAGATTAAACGATACTTCGATACTAAAGCGACTTAGGCTTAGTACTACACCGATTAGACTAACATAACGTTTAACTAAGTTCGGGCTAATAACCCTAAGAAAGGCCTACCGGAAGTGCTCTAGTTGCTAATCGATAAGCTATTGCTTTATCAACGGGCTTTAGGACCTAAGTTTATAGGCGAAACCCCGCTTATAGTAAATCTCACTAAGGCGTGCTAAGGTGTCCCGGAACTTAAAGGTGCCTTCTTTAAATAGGCTAAAGAGGCTAAGGAGCTTTATACCGACCTCCGAGCTTCCTTTACGACGTACCTTATAGGATAGGCGAGAAATGCCTTGCGCTAATTTATCTAAGACCGATATCGTAATAACGATATGATGGATAAAAATTATAAATATAATTTAAGGAACCCTAATAGTTAGTTTTACATAGACCGTAGGTATACTAATAATCGTAGTAGAGGTAACGGAGGATTTCGCTCGCGAGGCTTTAGATAAGGCTATCGACCTTACGGTAGAGGAGGCTACGGCTAAGGATACGGCAATAAGACCTAGACTAAAAAGTGCTTCGTATATAGAAAAGAGGGATATTAGTCTACGAAACATTCTATAGAGGAACGGCGGAAAGCTAAGGACTAATATCTCTCGCATTGTCTTTATACCGGCGTTTCCTTAGATATTACGGCTTATTTAGCAGGCTATAAAGGCTATAAGGACGATAAGGAGGAAGAGTATAGCGAGGATAATAAGCCGGAACAATAGCAAGCTAGTTAAATGCTTTATTAAATAGCTTTTAACTACCTTATTATAGGAGATAACGTCTATAGCATAGAACTAATAGTCTCGGCCGACTAGTTTCTTATCGACGACCGCTACTTAAAGCTCTATTTTTAAGGCATCTTAATCGATATAAGAGTAGTAAAGGTCCTAACAGCCGGATAAGAATAGTATATAGCCCTTTAATAAGAAAACCCTTCCGTCTATTTAGATATATTAACCGTAGGCTAAGAATTCATTAGGTTTAGCGCTAGCACTATTATAAGGTCTTTAGAATTAATTAATCTTATTACTCCGATTAGAAAAATCATATTTTATATGCTAGAAACTTCGACCCTTTTCCTACTATATCTCGCGGATATAGATAGGCTAGGCGTATTCTTTAATAATACGACGAATACCCTTACCGGCCCTAAGGCAAATATCCCGGTGGTTAGGAAATAGGGATACCCTTAGTTCTTCCTTAGGAAGAGTAAACAATCGACCGTATTCCTTATAGAAACGGAAATTAGGACCTTATACCGTCGATTTAGATATCCTACTATAGCTAGGCTATACAACCTATTAAAGCAAGCAGGCTATAGCGATATATCTTTTAGCACTCTAGAGAATATCTTAGAACTATATTACTATTGCTAGATACATTCGCTTGCCTTAAAACGGTTTAAGTTTAACCTTAAAGATAACTAAGACTTTAATTATAAGGTTATCGTTAATATAATATACTTAGACATCCTAAATTTAGTATAACGCTTAGTATTGCATATTATTAACGCTTCGACGGCCTTTTAAAGCGCTCGATTCCTTCCTTCTATATTAGCTAAGGATATATAGGAGACTCTTCGAGCCCTTTAGATCGATATATACCCTAGTCCCCTTAATATTATTAAATATAATGCCGGCACGAACTTCGCGGCGGTATAATTCCGAAATAAAGCCCGTATTATAAAGATTATATATATATAAGTTCTTATTAAAGTATATTAGTCCGTCGGTAAGGTTAAGAGGTATTATGCCCTATTACGCCGAGCTTTTAATATCCTTTTTATAGAGATAGGCAGCGTGACCTCCCTTAAGGCAGTTCTTTAGATAGCTATTAAAGCTATTAACGATACTACTAGACCGAACGGACTAATACCTATGTTGCTTATATTTAGAGTATATCCTAAGATAACTCTTAATTCGCCGCTATTACTAACGACCTTTAAACAAGCAGCTATAGTATAGAAAGCAATAAAGGCACTTAGGCAGCTTACGGCTAAAAGATAGGTCTAGGCTGCATTATATAGCCGCAACGGTCTAGATACGGCGAATACACTTGCCCTTCCTCTCTAAAGCGAGGTCTACGTATAGAGGGAAAAGTTAGGATAGTAAAGACCGTTTAAGATTATAGCTATTAATAGGCACGATATTAAAATCGATACGGTTAATAGACCTTAGGTCTTTAGATCTACGCTAATATAACCGTATTATCGTAATTAAATGCTTAACGACCTCTTAGCACTAAAATCCGAGCAGCGGGACGAACCCGCCCGACCGGACCCTCCGGCACCCTATAAGCGAGGACGCCCGCCCGGATTAAAGAATAAGGCTAGGCATTTAATTAAAGAAGGACTAAACGTAGAGGATAACCTAGACGATAACGAGGACGATATAGATCTCGACGATTTAAGCGATAAAGAAGCAGACGAGGCCTTTACGATAAAAAAGAAGGAAGAGGCCTACGAGCTAGCCGTTAAGCTCCGATCTAAAGGCGCTATTACGACCCTAAGAGCACTATTCGAAGCGTTAGATAGCACGGAGATCGATAACCTTATAGCATAAGGAGTATTTAGTTTCGAACGGTATAATAAAGCTATTTACGGCGGCTACTATATCTTTAGCTCCCGTATAGTTCGAGAGGTTAAAGGCAGAGATACTAAGCTATATAAGAAATTAAGGCTTATAGTCTAAGGTTATAATAATAAGGAGAAGGCTTCTTTACTAACGTAGTCCCCGAGAATCTAACGCATTAGCTAACGACTAATCTTAGCCCTTTCTCTTAGCCTTATGCGCTATAGGATAACGTTGTCCCTTCGAGACATTACCTAGGCATATTCTTAGGCAACTATAGAGCTCTTTCGAACGGTCTTAATACGTCTCCCCGCCGAATTATAAGGGACGTATCCGCCCGACACGATTATCTAAGTTATTACACCCTTATATAGCATTATAGAATCGGGAGTCTACTAGTTTAATACGTATTAGAAGCACTATATTAAGGGCCTCGATATAGCGATATTAACCTTCGACTCTTGCCTTCTAATATCTAATATAGGACTAGAATACTTTAGCATTATTAGGATACAAACGGACGATACCCTTATGCTTAGAACGACGAGTTTTTCGGCCGCTAAAGAAGAAAAGCTCCGAGAGGCATAATTTAGGGCGAAGCCGAAAACCACGATGACTTAGGGCTCCGTCACGGATTTCAACGACGCGAAGGTAAGCTTACAATAGGATAAGATACTCCTCCTCTAATAGAAAGGATAAGCTGCCTAAATCGACCGAATCGATATTAAGGCTCCGGATTATACACAATAGTACCTAGAATAACGTGCTCGTAAAGCCTATATAGCCTTAGTATGCCAACCGGAAGCCGTATTTAATATCTCTATTACGGTATAAGTGTAAAACCTAGATAATAAGGATTGTATAATCTTAAATAAGCGACTTAAGTAGTAAATAGACTATTAAAGCAGAGGTTTAATATATAAACTAATTAATCCTATAAAGGCGAAGCTAATAGTATTTACGGATAGGTCGTTTGCTAATAATAAAGATCTATCCTCGCAACTAGGCTTTATTATTGCATTAGTTAATAAGACCGAAAGGTCTAATAACTAGTTTAAGGTTATAGGAAATATTATCTACTAGAGTTCGACGAAGTATAAGAGAGTTACCTAAAGCGTGCTAGCTTCCGAGATATACGGTATAGTTAACGGCGTTAACCTTAGGATCGCTTTAGCAACTACGTTAAAGATTATTACCGACTAGCTTAAGCTACCGAATATCTAATTAATTATCTATATATATTCGTATTCGCTTTACGAATGCCTCGTAAAGCTCGGGATAACTAAGGAGAAGATATTAATAATTAATATTATATCTCTTCGATAGTTATATAAGCAATGAGAGATTATAGAGATCCGTTAGATTAACGGCGATAATAACCCGGCCGATGCTATAACGAAGGCATTACTAAACCGAGCCCTTAAACGCTTCGTAGATAATAATAGCTTAACCATTCGGATAGAGGCATACGTTCTACGCCCCTAAGTTCCCCTTTTAGGACTCTTTTTTATTTATACTTATGTATTGTATTTATTAGACCCCTTTAGTCTAATACGCGTTATCCTTGCGATTAGGAAGGTTGCTTAGCAGTTAGAAAGAAAGACTGCTAGTATAGGAATATAGTTATATAACTAAGGGATAGAGTTGCAACTACATTGCCGACTATGCATAGGAAAGGGGCAATAGGGGTTATAACTACGCGGCGTATAACGCTACGTGACTTATATAGTTAATAACCTCGTTATTAACTAAGGGCATCGTTATAACTAGAGCAGTAAGCCCTAGCGTAGGCCTTAACAATGCATTATTAAGGCATAGCAGGCTCTATAGAAGGACCCTAGCAACGGGTATAAAGGGGCCCCCTTATTCCCCCTTCTTTAGCTAGATTAGATACAACCACAACTAATACAACCCCCTTTGTTTAGATTAATCTAAGTGAATTACCTACTAATAGTCTTCTTATTAAAGGGCTATATATTATTCTTATCCGGCCGTTAAGACCTTCGCTACTCCTATATCGATTAAGATGCCTTAGAAATAAAGCTTTAAGTAACAGTTATCGATAAGGAATTAGTCGGCCGAGACTATTAGTTCTATGCTATAGACGTTATCTCTTATAATAAGGTAGTTAAAAGCTATTTAATAAAGCATTTAACTAGCTTGCTATTATTCCGGCTCTTTATCCTCGCTATATTCTTCCTCCTTATCGTTCTTATAGCCTTTATAGCCTGCTAAATAGGCTATAATATCCGGGGAGACGCCGGTATAAAGGCAATACGAGAGATATTAGTCCTTAGCTTTCCGCCGTTCCTCTATAGAATATTTCGTATACTTATATCCCTCCTTTCTATACACGAAGCACTTCTTAGTCCAGGTCTTATTGCCGTATCCTTAGCCGTAGCCTCTTCTACCGCGAGGTCGATAGCTTTATCTAAAGCCTTATAGGCGAAATCCTCCGCTGCCTCTACTACGATTATTAGTATACCTACGGTCTATATATAACTAACTATTAGGGTTCTTCGAATTGTATTTATAATTTATATATATCCTATCGTTATTACGATGTCGGTCTTAGACGAATTAGCGCGAGGCATTTCTTACTTATCGTATAAGGTATATATTACGGCACTAGGTAATATCTAAATAACCTTATTGTTCTATAAAGAGGAGAAGAACTATAGAGGCTAAGGGCTAGTCTATATATAGGACTATATGTTATATAGTATATTACTATATACTATATTATGTAATATAGTACTATAATAGTACTCCCCCTCTAAAGACGATTTAGTCCTTAAATTGCTAAGAAATATTATTTTCGCTAGAAATCCGTATATAATAGAGGAATCTTTTATAAGCAGGCCTAATCTAAGGGGCCCGGCTTATCTAAGTTGCATCTATAGAAGCGTTAAATAGCTTTAGGGCAACCTCTTAGGTTATCTTTAGGCTATTAGGTCGGTTCTTAGTAATATTTCTATTCAATTAGATAAGTTAGGGTTAGGGCTTCGTTATTATATACGTTAAGGATCTTCTTAAATTCCTATATTTCTTTAATATTACCGTCGTTATTGCCTTCTACGATACAGCCTACGACGTTGCGTTATTCCTCTCGATTAATCTATGCCTAGCCCGGTATTATTTCCGTTATCTAAAGCCGTACCTTAGACGTATAGAAAGACTTATTAACTTAGATATACTTTAGGAGGTCGATAACTTTAGCGCCGCGGTAGACCTCGAGAATAGGATAAGGACCGTCCTATTTATCGTCTTATTTTTTCTTCGGGCGATTAGTAGTTATATTCTCTAATAAAACTATAACTATATTACCGGGTCGGAAGAGAAAGCCTTCGTCCCGCTTTATATTAGCATTATCCTTATATTTCTATTATAAGGCTTATGCGAGAGCTTAAAGCTAAATAAGGATATAGTCGAAACGACTAGCTATTGCGTCCGCGCGAAGGAATTCCTTCTTTACTTATAATAAGAGCGTTAGGGGTTAAGGGCCTATAGGTTTAATGCCGAGATAAGGATTAAAGCCGTAGTTAGCGAAGAACGGAGAAATACCGGTTGTTTCGTTTACTTAATTATTTATTGCGAATTCCGCGAGCGGGAGCTAGTCGACCTAGTTATCTTAGGTAAAGCTAATATAGGCTCGAATATATTTATATATCGTAGCGTTAACGATTTCAGTTTAACCGTTAGTCTTTAAGTGCTATACTAAGCTTAGTTTTAATATTATTCTTAAACGAGTGCTAAGCTATCGCTAAAAATTAGAAATAAACTAAGTGCCTTAGTCGGAGATAATAGTATCGGGTGCTTTATATAAGCGATAGACTACGTAGATAAAGGAGTTAATTAATTCTTCTATAGAAAGGCCGGTAATAAAGACGAAATATCTTATCTTTATAAGTCTATTAACTATCGTAAGTATATTCTTATAAGTCTTCCCGTTTTAGGTATACTTAGGGAGTATCGTAATATAGTTAATTAATATATCGGCCTATAGTTAAACCGGTAGAGCGAAGGGTTTTAAGAATCTAAGGTAAGACGAGCGGGGGGTCTTAGTCTAAAGATAGAGAGTATAGTCTTTAACGAACGTAGCGGCGAAGTAAGAAATCTTCGGCTATTAATATATTCGGTTTAATAGATTAAGGGTTTTTACCCTCTTTAAGTATCTTATTAGGCTACTGCTATAGGATTAATAAACGACTTTAAGGCGGAGATTTAAGGTATTAAGGATAAAGAGCCGGTTATAGAAAGAAATACGTCTATTAATTAACTAATATTTAGATATATCGTAACGTAAGAGCTTTTAGATATACTTTAGCTAGCGTCGGGCGTATAGATCCTAGAGTATCGCGACTATATCCTAAGTAAGATTATCTTATTAATACACTTCGCGGATAAGCTTATCGAGTGATTTATTAGCTACGTTTAGTCTAAGGGCGGCGACTACGTTAAGGTCCTCCTTCGAGGCATAGGAATCGGTTAAGAGTTCTTTTAGGATAGTTAGGTCGACTTTCTCTTTAGGGATAACTACCTAATTTCGATAAAGGAGTCTATCGTCGTTTACGGTAGCTAATCTATCGCTAAAGAGCTTACTAAAAGCGTTAGAGAGAATTGCCTTATTGCTTAAGCGGTATATAATTATAAAGTTAAACTAGGAAAAGAACTCGGCCTAGCGTACTTATCGTTAGTTAAGTTACTTTATAGATATAAACGTCTAAAGATTCTTATAGTCCGTAATAACGTCGAACGCCTTAATAGTCCCTTAGAGTTCTAAGCGCTATTCCTTAAGCGCTTTAAAAATTGCTAATAGCTCTTTATTATAGATCTCGTAGTTATACTTAAGGGCAATATGCTTTAACGAAAAAAACGCAATAGGGTAAAGATATCCGCCGTCTCCGGTCTATAAAAGGACTCCTCCTAAGGCCTAATTTAAGGCGTTAGTTTTAATAACTATTTTCTTCGAGTAGTTAAAATAGGCTAAGACTAAGGCAATAGTAAAAGTAAGTTTAAGGGCCTTAAACGCGGCAGCTTATTTAGGTCCTAAAGACTAACGGGAATCCTTTCGAAGTAGCGTAGTTATCGGGGAGATAATACTTAAGTATCCTTTAATAAAACGACGGTAGAAGTTTATAAACCTAAGGAACTACTAAAGTTCTTTTACTAAAGTTAGGGTATTCTAAGCCGTAATTATACGTACCTTCTTAAGGTCTATACTTATGCTAGATATCGAAATAATTAATCTAAGGTACTTAGTCTTCGTTATATAAAACTCTAACTTCCTAATATCGATTTAAAGCCCTACGTTGCCTAGGCGTTAGATAACTATTCGCACGTAGTTCTTATATTCCGCCCTAGTCTTTAAAAAGACTAGTACGTTATTAAGATATACTATATAGAAGTTATTAAGGGCATTATAAAGTATATAATTAATATAGTTTTAGAAGGTTAATAGTGCGTTATAAAGGCCGAAGGGGGCAACTAGCATCTCGAATAGTCCGAAGCGTATAATAAATGCTATAAGCCACTTATAACCCTTAGCGATTCGAATACGGTTAAATATAGCAATTACGTCTAGCTTTATATAAAACTTAGCGTTATAGAGAGAATCTAGTGTTTCGCGGATTAAAGGTAAGGGATATCGATTCTTAACTATAACCTAATTTAAACCTCGGTAGTTATAATAGATATAGATACTACCGCTTAGTTTATAAGCGAGGATTAGTAATACCGCGGCTAGAGAAAAAGACTCCTAAATAAAGCCTTTATTAAGTATATCGTTAATCTACTTCTTAATATAGCGGAGTTCTATTAAAGATTTAGAATTAGCTATATCCTAGAGGTTTATCTAAAGGAAATTATAAAAACGTTTGGGGAAGGCGGCTTAAGCTACCTCTATTATATAGTCCTTAGTAATAACGCGTTAGAAAAAGGTTTTAGATAGTTCTAGGACCTTAAACAAGCCTACTAAAAGTTCGTTAAAGAGTCGTAGATTTTCTCCCTCCTCGACTAGCTTAGCTAATTAAGATATACTAATTCGTATCGCTTAGATACTATCCTATTTATAGAATTAAATAAAGTTAACTACTCGTATGCAATAGATATCGTTTATATCTAAGGGTATTTAATCTTCCTATCGTATACGCCGGCGGGGGCGTCTCGTCTAGCCCTATTAGGCGGGAACGTAGCGATAGCCGGCAGTAAGATGAATAAAGAGTAGGCGAGCTATTAAAGTAGTCTACGGCGGAGTAGCCTTAAAGGCTTAAGTCTTAAAGGAGTCCGGAGGGCTACTCGAGGATATTAAGCAGGCGGTTTCCTAGGCGAATAGCTATATCCTATATAAAGGATATCGAATCGGTTAGCTAGGGTTTAAGGGGTGCGATGCTTACTTAGGTAGATATTCCTTAGTAGACGAGTCTATAGATATATAACTTCCTAATAAGATAGTTTAGTCTTTTAGGATATTAGTCTCTTCCTACCGAAAGGGAATTTCCGGCATATCTTTTATTATTATAAGGACCCTTTATTTTAAGGTAAACGTTAAGGTTATCTAAATCTCTACGACGTTAGAAAAATATACTTTCCGACGTAACTAATGCCCTCCGGGCGCGAGAGTAATAGGAGTCCTAAGAGCTATCCTATCCTCGGCTATTATGCTTAAAGGTAGGTAGTATCTTATATAGTAATCTAAGTTAAAGCGGACTTAAAGAGATTTCTAAAGTATAGTTAGTTTATATTCCTAAAGCTAAAGGATGCCTAGGATAATTAGGGTAAAGGGTAATAGATTCGTAACGAAGAAGAGCATAAGTTCTATATACTTACTAATAGTTATTTAGGCTATAAAGTAGTCCGTTATCTATATTTAGGGTATACCGTCGGTTAGTTAAAGCGGTTAAGGTTTAAGGAGCTTTTTTATAGTAACGTTATATTTCCGTACGATAGTATAAAGATCGGCGAACGCTACGGTAATATAGCTAGAATCTATAAAAGATAACGTATTAACGTAGTAAAGGGACTAAGGGTTACGCATAGAGGAGAGACGAGTATAGAGAAGGATTAACTTTTTATTACTATTTAACAAACTAATCTAAAGATCTATTCTATCTAAGAGTAACGACTTAATCCTCTTATCCTTATAAGGGTCTAGACCCTAGTGTTGTTATCTAGTGCACGTGACTAGATTACGTGTATTTAGGTAGTCCGCGCCGGCGAGGGCTACGCCCGCACTCTCTTCCCTTTCCCCTTCTATAGTGTTATTCTACCTCTTTCTAGGACCTCCTCTATGCCTACTCGGACTAACCCCGTTATATAATAATACTATCACTTTATCAATCCGCAGCTACGCCTACTGCCGCCGCCTCCGTACCGTCGGAACGCGCCGCCTAAAGTCTTCTCTACGATGCTTAATATAAGGATAAATTAAGCTGCCCTTTAGCTATTGCCTTAATCGCTAGTGCGATTTTTTAACCCCGCACTAATAAGAATACGCTAACGCGCTTATGTTAGCTTATGCGAATTTTTCACTTCCCTATACCTACGAATGCGTATTAATCGGCTTTTCCTGCCTTACTTTCAGCCGTTAATTACCTGCCTATAGCGAGACCTTTCTGCCTTTCTTTTCCTTTATTAATTTCCCCTCGGAAGGGAGGACTTGCCGTCTCCGCTTTAAGGGCTACGGGAGGGTGTGTGGAAGCCTCGGGTGCGTCGGGAGCTAACGATACACGTTATTAACGCTAATAGCTCCCGCTTCTTCGGCTTCGGTACGAGCAATGCCGAAAGGCACGACCTTCGAGACGGTAGTAGGGCGCAATTATAACTACGGAACACATAGATCACGCACGAAGAAGCACGTATACGAACGAGCTCCGGATTGACCGAAGGAACGGCAGCACGTCTACGAGCGGGATACGACCGGACGATTCGAGTGATAAACATTAGGAATACTACCGCGCTCGGCGCGGCGATAGCGGGCGATACGAGGGGATATTGCCTATGCCCGGGAGACCGCAGCAAAAAGAACGGCGCCCGCATAGCCCTATGCGGGGAGAGCAGATAGTAATAGCGATACGCGCCTAAAGACAAAGAGCTAGTCGCTGCGGGGCGAGCCCTTAGGAGCACCTAGGCGTGCGAAGCGCACGAGCCGGAGAGGAATAACCGGCCTTGCTTAAAGTAGTCTATTCTGCTTATTAGGAAAAGGAGCTTCCCCGCGTTTTAAAAAAGCTAAAAATACGGTTCCGCTAATGTTTATTACGACGAGGGAGTTAGGAAGGTTATATCCGCGTTTGTAGGAGCTACGTGCCGCTTTAGAGGGGATTTTCGGTGCAATTTGTGTATGTGTTTTCGGTTGTGCGTTTCGGTATAGGTTTCGCCTTAACT
The DNA here is from genome assembly GCA_012934285.1 of Ophiocordyceps sinensis. Lineage (NCBI taxonomy): Eukaryota > Fungi > Ascomycota > Sordariomycetes > Hypocreales > Ophiocordycipitaceae > Ophiocordyceps > Ophiocordyceps sinensis. The sequence goes on along the minus strand of JAAVMX010000001.1, from coordinate 9,778,330 downwards.
ACGTGGTCCGTACATAACGTCCGTCGCGCGTTAGGGTACGGCTTCGGGTGTCTTAGAAGGTAGCTCCGAAAGAGCCGGGCGGGGCGGGGGGCTAATGTAAGGGTCTAGACCCTAGTGTTATTATCTAGTGCACGTGACTAGATTGCGTGTATTTAGGTAGTCCGCGCTAGCGAGGGCTACGCCCGTACTCTCTTCCCTTTCCCCCTCTATAGTATTATTCTACCTCTTTCTAAGACCTCCTCTATGCCTACTTAGACTAACCCCGTTATAATCCTCCCCTATATATAACCCCTAAGAGCGACTTATTCTAAGGGTATATCTTTTAGCAATAGCCTTAACGCCGGCCGCTCGCCTTATAAATCCGTATCCTCTTCCCTAAGGATATAGCTTTATTCGTAGTCGGCCGTACGGACGAGCTAGCCCTAGCTATACCCGCCGCCGTAAGCGCCTTAAGATCCTCGGCCGAAGCCGGGGGAAGGGGCGCCCTAGCCCTAAAACTAAGGACTACCCTAACGTAAGGGCATTAAAAGCGGATTCGCTATCTTAGCTAGGTCGTAAGCCTCCTTCTAGTATCTAGGCTCTCCGTAAGCTATATAAAGTTTATTATCGATCCGGAATTATCGTTTAGTATCGGAAAGCCGGTCGAGGTCTATAGGGTTACTATATAAGGGTTAGGCCGGGGCGGTTGGGGTAAGGGTAGGTATAAGCGTCGGCGGGAATTACAAACAGGGGGCGGCTTTCTTCTTAAGCTTCTAACGATAAGCATAGTTAGCGAGATTCTTCGTAAAGATATCTATCTACGCTAACTACTTCTCGTAGTCGGTGTTAGGGATCTTAGTCTATATATTCTTAACGAGATCGCTTATATCCTTCGATATAAACTTCTAGAGGAGGTCGACTTACTATTCCTTTATCTTCCTTACCTTACGTATATAGGCGTTAAGGTCTACCTTTTAGATCTAATAGTTCTTATAGCCTTAAGGGAAATTATCGAGGGTATTTTTAACGGCTTACGTTAAGTCTAGAACCTTATACTGCCTACCTAAAGCTATAAGAAGCGTTATTATAGTAGGCTATTCTTACTTCTCTCTCTTAGATAGGTTAGCTATAATAATAGCTATCCTATCTTTAATAAAGTCGTAGGCCCGTTTACTAAGCCTATCGCTAATATAAAGGAGGTAGGCGCTATCTAAGTCGAACTATATGCTATAGCGGAGGAAGATACCCTATATCTTAAGTTCCTAGGCCTTATACTTACGTTAACGGTCGGAGGTAGACCCCTTTCTAGTAAAGATCGGAGGGTCTACCGTCTTTCGTTTTCTAGACGACTATACTAAGGTTATCGTCTAAGACTATAATATCTTTATAGTTAAGATTATAAAGTCTTTAGCCTTAAGAAGTTGCTCCCTCGTAGCTAAGAGCTAATCCTTCGTAGCTAAGAGCTAATCTTATATAGTCACGCGTTCCTTTAGCCTAGTATTTTAGTTAACCTAAGAGGCCTTTACTACGCGAAGGGAGCGAAGGCTCTCCTCGATATATATAAGAATATATCGGGTATTTAGGCTCTAAAGGTTTTCCTAGGTCTCCTACGTATTAGCGACCGGGACTACGTTATCGAACCTCTTAATCGCTTAAGCGATCTAAGGAAATTCACTAATAAACTCCTTAGCAAAGGCCTTTAGACCGTCGCCTATAGCGTTAGAGGCTATAGGTATGTCTACTATAAGGAGGAAAGAGGAGTATTTAATCTAAGGTGTTTATTAAGGACTATAGAAAATTTCTATAGGCTATATAGGTTTCTATAGGCTAAGGAAAAATTCTTAGGGGCTTAGGGGCTTAAGGGAATAATTTCTTAGGGGTTACGCTTAGGTCGCGACGACTAAGGGGATAAGGTAATAGAGCTGCTAGGACTATATTTATAAAGCTAGGGATCGCGATAGGGCGTAATAGGAGATAGAATAAACTATTACGGCACTAGGTAATAGCTAGATAACTCTATTGTTTTATAAAGAGGAGAAGAACTATAGAGGCTAAGGGCTCGTTTATATATAGGACTATATATTACGTGGCATGTCACTATATACTATGTTATGTGATGTGGTACTATGATAGTATGTCGTAAGGGAAGCTCGGAGGTCGGCATAGAGTTCCTTAGCCTTATTAGCCTATTTAAAGAAAGCACCTTTAAGTTCTAGGACACCTTAGCACGCCTTAGTAAAGGTTACTATAAGCGGGGTTTCGCCTATAAACTTAGGTCCTAGAGCTCGTTAATAAAGCAATAGCTTATCGATAAGCAACTAAAGCACTTCCGGTAGGCCTTTCTTAAGGTTGCTAGCCCGAATTTAGTTAAACGTTATATTAGTCTAATCGGTATAGTACTAAGCCTAAGTTACTTTAGTATTAAAATATTGTTTAATCTTATTGTATATGCTTCGGAAGGTAGTCGTTTAAGTAATATTCTCTATATAAAAGCGATCGGCTCGTCCTTTTAAGATTTAAAAGAGAAGGGTATAAAAGAGCCCTAGCTTAATCTTAAGGTTATAATATACGCTTATAAACTTACGGATAGTCTCGTTAAATAGGGTATATAGCTCGCCGGTATAGCTCTTCTCTTTATCCTATATCTTAACGAACTTAGTCTATACGTCGGGATCGGACGAAAGGTTTAAAACATCGGCGGGTAGGAGTGCTATATATTCCTTAATATTATAATTAAATGCTCCGACCGTAGCCTTTAGGGCGATAGTTAAAGCAGATAGATCGAGCCTCGGTTTCGCTCTTAGGATATATAATATTAGTTCGAGAATAAATAGTAGTTAAAGCGCGTAAATCCGACGTATAGGATTAAATACCGGTGCATCCGTCGTAGCTATGTTTAGTTCTTAGTCTAGTTCTAAGGTCGGATCTATAGTCGCCGCTTAGGCTAGGCCGTTATATTAAAATCGGTGCGAAGTCGGATAGATTGTTAACTAATTTATTATAGCGGAGAAAGGGTCTTTATCTACCTAATCCTAAACTGCTCGGTCTTAGGTATTCCTCTTCTTTTCTTATTTACTAAAAGCCCTTATGCCTATCTTAAATTCTTCTTTTATAAACTCCTTCTCGTTCTAAGGGAGTAGATCTTCCGCTCGAAGCATTGCTATATAAGATTTAATAAACTACGCATTTTTTAGTCCTATCGAAACGCCGCGTCTTCGTAAAAATATCTTAAGGACCTTCCTATAGTTATTATCTACTATATTCTATATCGACTTATTCTATCCTTAGAAATGCTCTTAGAATAGGTTAAAGAGCTATAAACCTTAGTAGTAGATAAATGCTTGGCATATTATAATAAACCGGGCTATAAATATAGTAACTTCCGCTTTACTAAGATCTTCTATCGTAATCTCTTCTATATCTTAGTATCGTATATCTACCTCCTTACGAGCGGTAGTAGGTATGCTAATTTCCTTTATCTATAGTTCGATAAGTTCGACCGGGTTATTAAGGGGAGCCGGTGCGTTTATAGTTAATAGTAATCCTGCTATTATTATCTATTTTCAAATTTGTTTAAGAGTTAGTTAGTATCGTAAATGTCTTTACGAGAGATATCGAAGCGATTAGTCTCTATTCTAAAGGACGTAACTCTTCCTCCTTAAGGGAAGCGAGTATAGGATTAAATAGTTTTAGGGGTTCACGATATTATTCTACGTTATAGACGTACTACCTATTAACGTTTACTCTTCCTACACTAGGCGAGAACGGGATTAATAGAGAGCTTAGAAAGTCTATTCGCTAGTAGAGCTCGATATAAATAGTCCTTATTCTTAGCATAGATAAACTTCTCTTAGGTATACGTAATAGAACCTCGAGGGTAAAGATACGCGGAAATAGCGTCCGTAAGAAATAAGGATTCTACTATACTTTCGAAGATTAAGATCTATCTCTTCTACCTTACTATTCTATAATTAAATCTGTTTAATTACTAATTAGTGTTAGTAGGTGATTTACTTAGATTAATCTAAACAAAGGGGGTTGTATTAGTTATAGTTGTATCTAATCTAGCTAAGAAGGGGGGAATAAGGGGGCCCCTTTATACCCGTCTGCCGGGGTCCTTCTATAGAGCCTGCTATGCCTTAAGAATGCATTATTAAGGCCTACGCTAGGGCTTACTACTCTAGTTATAACGATGCCCTTAGTTAATAACGAGGTTATTAACTATATAGGGCACGTAGCGTTATACACCGCGTGGTTATAACCTATATTGCCCCTTTCCTATTCCTATATATAGTCGGCAATATAGTTATAACTCTATCCCTTAGTTATATAACTATATTCCTATACTTTATTACCTATTAAAATAAGCAGGGCATAACGATATCTTAGTAAAAACACTTAAGGATATCTTAAAATTCTGCTATTACTGCTAGCTCTACGCGCTAGCACTCTAGAGGTTTAGGTTTATATTAAAGGATAACTAAGAATTGAATTTCGAGGTCTTCGTCGATATAATATATCTAAAGGTCGGCAATAGCACCCGCCTAGTGCTATATGCGGTCGATATAGCGATATCTTTCTAAGGAGCGCGATTCCTCCCGTTAATATCGGCTAAAGATATATAAGAGACACTTAAGGCACTATAGATCGATATATACCTTAGGCCCCCTAACTTTATCCGGTATAACGCAGGCACTAACTTCGCCTTAACCGAGTTTCGCAACGAAGCTTGTATTATAGGTATTACGTATACCTAGATCCTTATTAAGGCATATTAGTCTATAGGTAAGGTTAAAAGGTATTATAGCCCGCTCTATCGTGCGTTTAAAATAATATACGCCGAAATCGGTAAGATAACGGCCCTTAAATCCGTCCTATAAATAGCTATTAAAGCCTTAAATAATATAGTAGGACTAAACGGCCTTATCCTTACGCTCCTCGTCTTAAGAGCGTACCTACGGATAACTTAAGACTCCCCTCCTTCGGCAACTACGGTATAAAAAGCCGTAACTATCTAAAAGGCTATAAAGGCCTTACGATAGCTCTCCGCGGCACGATAAGTTAGGGATGCCCTATAGGCTCGAAACGGCCCTTTAACCCTTAATACTTTATTACTACCGCTATAGAGTAAAGTCCGCGTCTAGAGAGAGAAATAAGGATAGTAAGGTCTATATAAGATCGCCTTTATTAATAGCTACGACGTTACTATTCAGACCGTTAATAGCCCTACGGTCTTCTGTTTTACCTTTATGCAGCCGTACTATTATAGCAATAACGATACCCCGGATCCCCTTGCCCTCGATAATATAGACACCCTCTCCGAGTTCGGTTCCTTTACTTTAGACGAAATTCCCGAGCTAGAACCTTCCCCCTTACCGATGCGAGCGCTGCTTGCTCCTCTATAGCCCCGCAAACGCGGACGTCCCCTAGGCTTAAGGAATAAGCTAAAGACCGTTACCTTCTATAATTAATTCCTAGTTAAGAAGGAAGAAGATGCTCTACGACTTTCGCATAAGCCACGTAATAATAGCGTTATTATTATACCTAGCGCCCCTTTTAAAGAATCCGTCTAACGAGAGATTAACGATCTTATAGCCCGCGGGGTCTTTAGTTTTAAATAGTTCGACGAATCGATCTATAGATCTTACCGGCTATTTCGTTCCCGAATAGTCCGGGAAGTAAAGGGCCGTAACGTTAAACCCTACGAAAAGTCCCGTCTAGTAATCTAAGGGTATAGCAATATAGAGAAAAGCTCGCTTCTAACCTATTCCCCTACTATTTAACGTATTAGCTAGCGCTTAATCCTAGCCCTTGCCCCCGCCTTACTTTGCCGAGGCATAAGCCTATCTCTACGCGATAGTATATAAGCCTATCCCTAAGCTTAGATAGAGCTTAATCGTATGGTTTTAGCAGCTCTTCTAGTAGAGCTCTAGGGCAAGTACCTAGAGGGCTATATTATTAGAGTTATAAGACCGTTATACGGCCTTATAGAGGCCGGGGTATATTAGTAGAAAACCTACTATAAGCACTATATTAAGAGCCTTAATATAGCTCCTTCTACCTACGACTTATGCCTTCTAATTATAAACTAACGACCCGACGACTTTAGCCTCGTCGGAATATAGACCGATAATACCCTTATGCTCGGTTTAGAAACCTTTTTGGCTTAGGAAGAAAAAGAGCTTTAGATAGCTTAATTTCACGCTAAGCCGAAGGCTTAAATAACCCTAAGGAATGCGATAGACTTTAATAAAGCAAACCTAACGCTTTATAACGACGTTCTCCTTATATAGCAGAAGGGATAAGCCTTAAGGATTAAGGTAGTCGACTTATAGGCTTGTGATAAAGCCTAGTAGTACCTTAAGCAACGCGCTCGTGCTACGTACGTCGCCTTTATCTATTAGCTAGAGGCCTTATTCGATATCTCTATAGCAGCCTAGGTCTAAGCCCTTAAAGAGAAGGATTATAATATCCTTAATAAGCGCCTTTAGTAGTAGATCGACTATTAATAACGTAGACTTACGTACTAATTAATTAATCTCGAGATAGCTAAACTCGTAGTATTTACGGATAGCTTATTCGTAAATAACCGAGACCTTCCGTCCTAGTTAGGCTTCGTAATCACGCTCGTTAATAAGACCGAGCGTATAAATATATACTTCCGGATTAATAGCAATATTATCTATTAAGAGCTTAACGAAGTATAAGCAAGTAACCTAAAGCGTTCTTACGAGCGAGATCTACGGCATAGTTAACGGTATAGACCTCGGTATCTCTCTTATTACGGCCCTCTGTATAGTTACGGAACGGCTTTAGCTCTTACTAATCCCTCTTATTATATACACGAACTTATACTTCCTCTACGAATGCCTTATTAAGCTTAGCACTACGAAGGAGAAACGCTTAATAATCGATATTATAGCGTTGTATTAGTCGTATAAACGACGGGAGATTAAGGAGATTAGGTAGATCTACGGGGAAGATAACCCCGCCGACGCTATAACGAAGGCATCGCTAAACAAGGCCCTTAAACGCCTTATTAATATAAACAGCCTCTCGATTAGGATAGAAGCCTTTGTCCTTCGCCTATAGCTACTTACGGTCTCCCCTACGGTATTCCCTTTGTTTTACCCCCTTCTCGTTTGTATTTATTAAATATATTTATTAGGCCTTCTACCTAATATATCGTTCTTCCTATCTCCCCTTATTTAGATCACGGACTTAACATTTAGCAACTATAAAGAAAAGTTACTAGTATAGGAATAAAGGATATCCGTTCTTTAGGCACAATTATAATATACGTAATTAAATAGATTACGTGCGGGCAACGCCTATACGGATGCGTTATTAACTATATAATACATCGTATATATTAAGGACCCCGGTAATAGCGTTACTAACTCGGCCGCCCTTACGATAATTAAGTTATTAACTTAATCACCCTTATAGGCATAGCCCTAACGTCGTAATAAAGGCTCGCAAAGGGCCGGCTTTAGGCCCTATTAATATACGCGTTTATAGCCTATATAAAAGAGCTATTCGTCGCCCCTTAGTTAATAAACATTATAGACTAATCTAGCTAGTTTATAACCCCCTTTGTTTATTTAACTAACTAATAGAGGGTATTATAAATAAAGGGTAAGGGAAAACGGGTTTTAATTAGAGTATTACTATTAAGTATTGCTATTTGCATAATAAGAAATCTCTATTTATACGATAAATACCTCTAAGCCCCGCTTTTTCGCCGCGACCCCGCGCGCTTAAGTCCCGCTACTAAAATTAGGTAGAGGTATATAGCAATTAAGAGGGCCGCGCAAATCGTATATAGCCTTAATGTCGCATCGGAGCGGCGCCTATAAAGGCCGGTCAGATGTAGCTCGGTACCCGAGCAGGCTACTATGTCTACTTTGCCGCCTATTTAAGCAGGCGCGTAAGACAGCTAGCCCCGTGCTTACACTAGACTAAAACAATAGACTTTTCCGACCTTAATTATATGCGTGCCTAATTAACCACCCAACCGCGCTTACGGCTACGGCCCCTTTTAGGTAGATACGATAGTTATAAGCCCGGTATACGACCCGCGCAAATTGCTACTAATGCCTACTATTGTAATAACACGCGCGTCTACCTACGAGGCGGCCTAACGCCCTATAGGCGACCTAATAAGCCTACGATATACTATAGAAATACAGCTATCGTTATATCTTAGAATACGTTAAGGCATACCCGAGAATGCGGATTACACCGCTCCTCTTATACCGCCGCTCTTAGCGTAGTTCTCTCGCACCTATAAGTACGCCGTAATATACGGTCTTAGAAGAGCTCTTTATCCTTAAGCACCTTAGCATTATTGCCCCTTTTTAGCCCCTTTTCTCTTAAACACTCTTAACGTTAACTATTATTAATATATCTTCCTTTAGCGTAACTAAAGCTATAGACAACACTAAGATTATCCTTACTAAGTTAGTCTATTAGGCCACTTAGTACTCTACGTACGAGATTAATGCTAGGACCGTATGTATCTAGGAGTTTATTAACTTTAAGGACACTACAGTCTCCCTTAAAGAGCCCGTAGAGGCATCGTTCGAAGGAGAGCTCGCGAGGCTAAATAAGCTCGGAGCCGCTAACTACGTAGAAGAAGTCCGGCTCGGTCGGCCACCGATCCTACCGTATAAGCCAATCCGCACGCTCGACGAAGCCTAGCTTAAGGGCCTTACGGCCTAACGCGAGGACTATAAATAAAGGTATATTAAGTATATTATAAAGCTTAAAGCGTATATAGAGCTTACGACCTAAGTGTATATAACGGTAGACCTAGCCTTAGTAAGGTTCTTTCTAAAGACTTAGGATATCCGTAAGACTATCGTAAAGCTACGCAAGATGCTCGGGGTTATAGATAAGTACTAAGTAGACTATGCTCGCTCGGACTATCGTAAGGCCTTATAGACAACGAAGCGGACTAACCTAAGCGATTAGTACCTTTAATAAGAGCTCGTATACCTTAAAGCCGTCGAATTAAATATCCTAGACATTAAGGGGTCCTAAGGCATAACCGACTTCCTTAACGCCGTTATAATGCTAGACTCTAAGTAGGCCCGGCAATAGCTTAGTACGCTTCGCGCGGAATAGCTAAGGAAGAACGTTACTATAACCCTCTAGATCTTTAGCGAGCTATTCTATTACGTTAGTTAAGATCGAGCCCGCACCTTTAGTAAGTCCGCGCCGTCTAAGGCGTTCGCTATAATATAAGCTCCGCCGGCGACCCCTAAAGCCCGCTAATCCTACGACTGCCCCTATAGCATCGTTAAGGCGCGCTATAGCTAGAAGCCCGCGGACTACGCAGCGTTCTATATTGCCGTTAACGGGGTCTCTTATAGGCCTTAGCTTTTCGTTAGTGCTAACCGTATTAAGAAGTGCGAGGAGGCGAAGTCCTTATTCCGCTAGAAATAGATAGTAAAGGCTATTAAGGGCATAAAGGGGAAGACCCCTACTGCCTCGACCGAAACGACGCCTACTATATAGGGTGCTTAGGCATATATAGTAATAGACTTAAGGTTCGTAGGTAGTAAGGCGAGCTCCGCTCCGACCTAGGCTAGCTTTAGCACCTTTGGCTCGCCTAATAGCTTTATCTCCTCCGTCTTTAGCAACTAGCGCTACGAGCACCCGCTAATTAAATCGACTCTATTCGACTACTGCGCGAGCACCTATATTATTAATAAGCTCGAGCTTCTTAGGGGTAATGTTATCGCCGCTATAGAGACCGATATTATGCTTATAGGCGATACCGCCCTTACGGTGCTATATCGTAGGACCCGTACGATAAAGAACCTACTCTACGGACCGGATGGCCTTAATACGCGAGATCTCGTCCTTAAGGACACCGCCTACGTCCCCGGCTTTTATACTAATATTATTAACGGGGAGAAGCTTAAGGTAGGCGGCTTTTAGATCTATAGCTACGATAACACGATCCGAGTTAGCCTTATAGAGAATAATAACGTAGTTATATATATCGAGAGTAAGTACGGGCTCTTAATAGCTAAATTAAAGTCCTCTTACTCTTACTTTACCTTGCCCTACGCTCCTACGTGCCTATTCTTAGTAGTGTAAGACGCTATCCTAAGATACCCTAGGCGTCGTATTGCCGTATCTAAGAACCTACGCCTACTAAAGGTAGACACCGTAGAGCTTTAGCATCTAAGGGCCGGGCACCCGAGCCCTCGAGTGCTCGAGCAACTAGTCTTTTAGGCACGCGGTATGCGAATTAAGGGGCCTATAACGGTTAAGTGCCTAGGCTGCGCTTAAGGAAAAGCGCACGAGTAGATTTCTCGTAGAGAGCCCGCTAACCGCTCGCGGTAGCCCTTTTTCCGTATCTTCCTTAATATATTTAACTTCGAACTCGGCTATAACGGCCACCGATATATCCTACTATTCTCTAACGAATATAGCGGGATAATATTCTTATAGAGCATAACGCGGAAGACGGAATCGGACGACTTAATCCGTAACTTTAAGGCCTTAGTCCGCCGCTATATAAGTGCGGTGATTTATAAGATTAAGATAGATAATAAAAAAGCTTTAGTTAACCTCCTAGAGTAGAGAAATTCGCCCTTTTAAGATTAGGCTAAGCGGGAGGGCATTAAGCTCGAGCTCCCGCCGCTATATATAAAAGAGCCTATAAGCGGCGCGGAGAGACCGGGAGGCGTAATCTAATAACGCCTCCGCTCCGTTATAGGGAAGCTGCTACGCAACCTCTAGCCGGAGATATATTAAGCGCTCGTTCGTATATATAACATCCTGCCGAAATACCGCAACTAGTAGAGAACTCTTAAGGAGACTATCGATAGGTGGTTTAACTAGCACCTCCGCTAGTACGGTAGGATCGGCACTACGGCGCATAGGGACGTAGACCTCCGCCTTAAGTAGAACGGCATATATGCCTACGGCTGCCGCGCTTACCCCTTATATAAGGATATAAAGGCTTACCTCTATAAGAGAGCCTTTAAGGTCTTCCCCCAGGCGTATATAGGTTACCTCGTCGGCTACTAAGCTAGTAACCTTTTCCGCGTCTAGGTTCCTTAACTTACCCGGGTTATTATCACCTAGGATATAATTTTTAATAAGCTCTACTACTTTAATCCTTAGACCGAGGATCTATAAATGCCCGTCTAGGAATACGCCCCTTTCGCTAAGTCGATCGAATTGCCGATCTAATACGATTGGAATGCTATACTTAAGGATTTTTTATAGGAATTTAACGATTATATCTTAGGAATTAAGCCCGACGATTCGAACTTAGGGGTAGAGGGTAGGGCATCGCTATCGCCGTCGCTAGCCGCTCCGAAAGCGGCTCCGACTCTAAAGGATGCCTCGCCTGCCCCTAAAGGACTTCTTACGCCGGAACGAACGCCTAACCCAACGGGGTTAAGCCTATTGCCCGCACTAAGATTACCCCCCCGCGACGAGGATATAGATATACCCCTCGTCCTAGCGCCCTAAGAGCTAGGCGTATAGCCGAAGCCCTAGCTCGGGCGAACCTCCTTAATACCTAGAGCTACTACCCCCGCTTATTAGGAGACCTAGCTTACGACCTAGCAGCCGCCTATACCTACGCAAGAGATAGGCCTATAGAGTATATAGTAACCCGACGACCGAACGGATCCCGGTTACGGTATTATAGCTCTACTAGTATCGACATAGACGAGTAACGCCGAGGGCCTTAAGGCGGGCCTATCGGGCATATAACTAAATGCGAGGTTACGACGACCTCGCCGGATATAGAAGGAGCTTTACGGTATAGAAGCTACGAGATAGAGCTCCTAAGCGAATAAGGGGATAAGGAGAGATAATATCTTTACTACCTTACTTCCTAAGGCCCTCTATCTATAGGGGGACCTTATAACTTTTTATTTAGTATTCGCCGCTATAGTCTCGTAGGAAGCTTATAAGCATTATCGTAACGACCTATTCCGCTTGCCTAAGCGCTACTAAGACCTTAACTACCACCCGTACAGTAAGGAGTTTAAAGAGGGATATCGTAAGGAGCTTTAAGACCTCCTCCGTAGAGGTATATAGCGCCTCCTTTCGCGAGAACGTGCTAAAGGAACCCTAATTCCGCTTAAATAGGTATTCCTCTATAAGTTTAACGAGGATAGGTACCTTATACGTTGTAAAGCGCGCATTTATATGCGCGGAGACCTTTAGGGCGACTAAGGCGATAAAAAGACCTACGCCGTAACCCTCGCTATTAAGACCTTTAGGACCGTGATCTCTATAGCAGCGAAGCGTGACCTTAACGTCCGATAACTTAATATCGCTAACGCGTTCCTTAATACTAATATTAATAAGAAGAGGCCGGTGTATATAGAACTCCCGAAGGGCTACGTAGAGCTCGGATTCCTTAAGCCGGATAAGAATCCCGCGATAGTCGCCGAGCTCGATAAAGCCCTCTACGGACTTCGCGAATCCCCTCTCCTTTAGTACAACGAGATCTACTAAGCGCTTAAAGAATAAGGCCTAATCCGCACTAGCGAGGAGCCTTATGTCTTTACTAACGGGAAGGTCCTCGTGCTAGTATACGTTAATAATATCTTTATCTTAAGCCTAAAGGACTACTCTATAGACGACCTTATCGCCTTCCTTTACGGTAAATACGAGGTCCGCGAGGAAGCCTTTAGATAGTATCTCGGGATCCGCGTTATTAGGAACCGATAGCTCCGCCGAATCTACCTATGCTAAGACGCTTACATCGAGAAGATCGTACGCAAATTCGGCCTTAATAATATAGGGAAAGCGCCGGCAATCCCTATGCCGACCTAGCAGCTTGTTAAGAACACGGGATAAGCCTCTTTACGTAAGATTAAGGACTTTTAAGAACGCGTAGGCTCTATTATATATACTGCGGTTACGGCGAGGCTAGACGTAGCCCTTGCCGCTTCGTAGCTCTTACGGTTCCTAACGAACCCTTTAGCCGAATACCTTAAGGCGGCTAATTAGTATATCCGCTACCTCTATGCGACGAGGTTCCTCGCGATTATATTCGACGGACTTACTTAAGGCGAAGCCCTTATTATCGCGACTAACGCTTTATTCGCCGACGACCTAAAGACGCGCCGATCGTCGTAAGGCTATATTATAATGCTCTACGGCGGCTTAGTCGTATAGAAGGCAAGCTTATAGGATATAGTTATAACCTCTACTGCCGAGGCAGAGCTCTTTAGGCTAGAGCGCACCGCTAAAGAGGGATACGCGCTCGCTAGGCTGCTTCGCGATATCTCGCACGACCTTAGGCCCTTAAAGATATACTATAATAACCTTTAATCCATCCGCCTTATAGTCGAGGAAGGCCGTATCTCTATAAAGCTACGTTACGTTAACATCTAGAATATATAGCTTAAATAGGAATATAGACGGGGTCGCTTTACGGTTAAATATATCTCTACGGCCGAGATGCCGGCCGACGGTCTAACGAAGGCGCTGCCGCGGGCTAAATTTAAGAAGTTTAAAGCGCTGCTAAACCTAAGGGATATACGGGGGCGAATATAGGCAGGGACGGAGGACTAAGGGCATTAACACTAGGGATAGACGCTTCTACACCTTATAGGGCGCTCGCGATAGCTTCTTCTCACAGCGTTAAATTAATCACTTAACGCTAGGGGGTATATCGCATCGGAGCGGCGCCTATAAAGGCCGGTTAGATATAGCTCGGTACCTAAGCAGGCCACCGTGTCTACTTTGCCGCCTATTTAAGCAGGCGCGCAAGACAGCTAGCCCCGTGCCTACACTAGACTAGAACAATAGACTTTTCCGACCTCAATTGTGTGCGTGCCTAATTGACCACCCAACCGCGCCTGCGGCTGCGGCCCCTTTCAGGTGGATGCGACACTCAATTTAGTTAATTCAACAGCCATAGGCGCGCGCCCTACAGCCATAGGCGCGCGCCCTACAGCCATAGGCGCGCGCCCTACAGCCATAGGCGCGCGCCCTACAGCCATAGGCGCGCGCCCTACTGCGTGCCCTCTACTGCGTGCCCTGCTGCGTGCCCTGCTGCGTGCCCTGCTGCGTGCCCTCTGCTGCGTGCTCTGCTGCGTGCCCTCTGCTGCGTGCCCTCTGCTGTATGTGCGGCTCGGCGGCTTCTCGATGTATGCTTCGTGCCCGGCTCCCGGCTGCGTGCCCTCTGCTGCGTGCCCTCTGCTGTGTGTGCGGCTCCTTGATGTATGCTTCGTGCCCGGCTGCGTGCCCTGCTGCGTGCTCTGCTGCGTGCTCTGCTGCGTGCCCTTTGCTGCGTGCCCTGCTGCGTGCCCTCTGCTGCGTGCCCTCTGCTGCGTGCCCTCTGCTGTGTGTGCGGCTCCTTGATGTATGCTGCTTGCCCTGCTGCGTGCTCTGCTGCGTGCCCTTTGCTGCGTGCCCTGCTGCGTGCCCTCTGCTGTGTGTGCGGCTCCTTGATGTATGCTTCGTGCCCGGCTGCGTGCCCTGCTGCGTGCTCTGCTGCGTGCTCTGCTGCGTGCCCTTTGCTGCGTGCCCTGCTGCGTGCCCTCTGCTGCGTGCCCTCTGCTGCGTGCCCTCTGCTGTGTGTGCGGCTCCTTGATGTATGCTGCTTGCCCTGCTGCGTGCTCTGCTGCGTGCCCTTTGCTGCGTGCCCTGCTGCGTGCCCTCTGCTGCGTGCCCTCTGCTGCGTGCCCTCTGCTGCGTGCCCTCTGCTGCGTGCCCTCTGCTGCGTGCCCTCTGCTGCGTGCCTTCTGCTGCGTGCGCGGCTCTTTGATGTATGCTTCGTGCCTAGCTCCTGGCTGCGCGCCCTCTACTGCGTGCCCTGCTGCGTGCCCTCTGCTGCGTGCCCTCTGCTGCGTGCCCTCTGCTGCGTGCCCTCTGCTGCGTGCCCTCTGCTGCGTGCCCTCTGCTGCGTGCCTTCTGCTGCGTGCGCGGCTCTTTGATGTATGCTTCGTGCCTAGCTGCGTGCCCTCTGCTGCGTGCCCTCTGCTGCGTGCCCTCTGCTGCGTGCCCTCTGCTGTGTGTGCGGCTCCTTAATGTATGCTGCGTGCCTTGCTGCGTGCCCTGCTGCGTGCCCTCTGCTGTGTGTGCGGCTCCTTAATGTATGCTTCGTGCCCGGCTCCCGGCTGCGTGCCCTCGGGGTGGTGTTCTTCGTTCTTCGCACGATTTACGCGGCTCTCTTAATTGCTATATACCTACACCTAATTTTGCTAGCGGGACCTAAGCGCGCGGGGTCGCGTAGAAAAAGTAGAGAATTTAGGTATTTATCGTATAAATAGAGATTTCTTATCGTGTAAATAGCAATACTCTTACTATTTGCATAGCACGATATTGCTATTTATATAGTAAGATACCTAAATCCCTACTCTTTCTACACGTACCCCGCGCGCCTAAGTCCTACTACTAAAATTAGGTAGAGGTTAATACAGTTATTTAAGCGTAATGCATAAAGTCTTATATGTCTTAGAGTGTGTGTATTGCTCTATCTAATCTAATCTAAGGACCGATAGGGGAGTAGGTATTTATAGGTACCTTAACCTCCTTAGCTTAATAGCTTTACATACATTTTTAGTAGGTAGTCGTTTAAGGTCACCGTAAAAGAGACCTATACTAGCCTCTTGCCTTATTTAGACTACGTTTTCCTTCGTTATACTAACGCCGCCCTATACGTACTAAAGCCGTTATGCATTCCTACGTGTAATATACCCCTTTAGGTCTTAAGATTACATAAGGCCTGCTAAATAAGCGGGATAACGGGTAAATGCGAGGGTTATTAGTGTTCTAATAAGAAGGGAAAAACAAAAGGAAAAAGGGGGTTTGCCTAATCTAGCCTAACTAAGACGAAGAAAACGAATTAAAACAACGAGTGAGGCTATTATTAGAATAGCCTTATGATAAGTGGTGTTAAGACTATAAAGTAAAGCAAAACAAAGGAACGATCGCAAAGGGGATCGTTAGGAAGGGGGCATTTTAACGAGTCCGATTTAACGCTAGAACTCGGCGAATTTCTATTCCTAAAGAGGCTTCGTAAGACTATTAGCGGCTATTTAAGCTGTCGGTATTTAGGTCAAGTCGAGGTTCCCGGTCTAAACCTATTCCCGAAGCTAATAGTAATATATATTAACGTGCCGGAGCTTCGTAATAAAGGTAACGATTTCCTTCGTTAAGAGGCGAATAGTCTGCTAGTTATCGCACTAAATTATTTAATCCGTCCCTTCTAGCTTTAGCGATATCTCTTCGCAAAGCCTATAAAAGGCTATTAGTTCCTTTAAAGCCTGCGATAGAGCTAGCAACTTAGCCTCTATAGACGAGGTTATTATAGTCTTCTATTTCCCGAACTTCTATATAATAGGGCTACCGAACAGCTTAATCGCGTATCCTTAGGTGCTCTTACGGTTAACTTAATCGTTAGCAAAAGATATATCGGATATAGCCTCGCAAAGGGCGGAGCTATTCCCGTTAAACTTAATAATATAGTTAATGTCCTTATATAGGAATTCGATAGCCTCTTTCGCCCGCTTAATGTGCTCCGGGCTTAGGTTCGTTAGGAATTAGGAGAATTTCCTAGCCGCGTACGCTCTATTAACCCTTATAATAACTATAGCATAAAGAAGCGAGCTAATTAGAGCTTAGAATAAGGAGACGTCGTTGCTTAAAGCATTCCCTTTAAACGGCTTAAGGGGCTTTAGACCGAGGGGCTGCTTTCGCTTAGTTAATAAAGATAGATAGTTAAACCGTTATACGATCTTCTTAATATACGATTCTTATAATAGCTAAAGCTTCCTATTTAGGCGGTCCTAAATAACCTCGATGCCGATAAACCACTTTAAGTCGCTAAGGACCTTAACGTTATGCCCTTAAATAAGGGCATCGTAGAACGTTTAATAACTAGCTTCCTATCCGTTCTAAAAGAAGGCGATAAAGTCGTTAATATAAAAGAAGACGATAATATTGCCGTTGTGTATTACGTAGGGGTCCTCTATCACGACGATAAAGCCCTAGGCCTTAAGAAAGGTAGCGAGCTCCTTATACTATAATAAGGGGGAACGCCGAAGACCGTATAAAGCCTTTAGGAGCAGATAAAGCTTCCCCTTCTGCTTAAATCCTTCTAGTAGCCTGCAATATACCACCTCGTCTAAGATTGCGTTATAAAAGGCACGAATAAAATCGTATTGCTTCGCATTAAGATCGTAGTAGCATATAACGGCTATTAATAGTCGAAAGGTCCGGGCCGCTAGCGTATAAGCCGTAACTATAAGCTCGTTTTTCGGTTGTTAATCGCCCCGGACGACGATACGAGCCTTATATTCGATCATAAAGCCCTAGGCATCGAATTTATATACGTATACCTATATTAACGGAATCGTGCTATATTCTCTAAGGTTAACGGTGTTTTCGTCTATAATCCTATAGACCCCTTCCTCTTTAAGGCCTATAATCTCGTTTCCTATCCCTATAATCCATCGAGGGCTATTAGGTCTTAATATAGCCTCTTTAAAGCTCGTAGGAACCGGCAGAATATAGTCTCGATGTAAGCGCGCTTATAAGTCCGAGGTAGTAAAAACTATACTATCTTCCGGGCTAAGATCTTCCGGGTTAAGGATATTAGCGAGGTCTATTTAATTAGGCGGTTTAAGGGTCTATTCCGGTATTAATAGTTGATTTACCCCTTAATCTTCTAACGAGTCCTTTTTAAGCGCTGATTCGGGTACGGCGGCAAGCTCCTTAGGGTCTAGAATAGCCTTTTCTTCGTCCTTAGGTTCGCGAATTAGCTTATCCACAAAGTTAGGGAGGTCTTCTAATAGGTCGATCTATATAATCTACTCCTGCTATTGCCTTTCTACCCCTTTACGCTAGTCCCGACCGAAGAAGACCTTCTCGTTGAAAATAACGTGCGAAGTATTAAAAAAGGCGTTTCTCTATAGACTAAGCACCTAAATAAGGTACTAAGTGCTAGAAATATAGCCCGTAAGGTAGCCGATATGCCTTCTTAAATTAAGCTTAGTAGAGGTCTTATTAAGTCTCTAACGGGTTATAGGGAACG
This sequence comes from Ophiocordyceps sinensis, assembly GCA_012934285.1. Taxonomy (NCBI): domain Eukaryota; kingdom Fungi; phylum Ascomycota; class Sordariomycetes; order Hypocreales; family Ophiocordycipitaceae; genus Ophiocordyceps; species Ophiocordyceps sinensis. The sequence goes on along the minus strand of JAAVMX010000001.1, from coordinate 9,760,320 downwards.
CCTTATAGCCGAAACACCGGATGTGCTATTTTCGGGGTTTAACCCTAATATATGCCTATTCGTCGCGGTTATCTCGGAGCCACTCGTTAAAGCGCTATAGCGGCGGCTTCTACCCTTTAGATTCGACGGGTGTTTAATTAAGCAGGTAGATAGCTGCCTCTATCGCTAATAGCTATATCGTGTGCGGGAAGCCGGACTAGGCTAGTAGGGTTGTTATTAATTAAACCACTATGCCCCCGGACCTCTCGGTATAACTATTCTAATGCGGGTGTAATAGCGATAATTCCTAGACCTCTATTCCCGCTTTATGTATATCCTTAACATATTACTCGGTTAGGAAGGCCGTCTCGCCGTCTAATATTAAGATCGCAATCTTAATCTTAAATTTAGCGTTAATAGTCTCCTTAAGGCCTCGGAAGATGCCCTAAAGCTCGGTCTTTTTACCTACCTCGAAATAATGCCTTATTCCTATGTTAAAATAGGTAAATACAGCTATATTATTAATGCCGTAATACGCTATTCCTAGGTAAAATAGGTCGAAAGAGACCGCGCCGTACGGCCTCTTTAGGTATAAAGGGTCCTAATATGCCCGCGAAATCTGCCTCCTATTCTTCGTCGTGCAGTAGACCTTATAGTCTAGAAGGTCGATGCCGTTAAGCTTAATGACATTATCGTCCTAACCGCTAAAAAGATGCCTTATCGCACCCTTTCCCGGGTGGCCTATTCGTGCGTGCTATAGGGCGTCTACGGTTCCGGTTAAGGTCTTTAGGAAGCGCGGAAGAGCCTTTAGGAGCCCTTTAGAATAATATGTCGGGAAAGCCCTATCTAGGGCTGCTTAAAGCGGGATCTAAGACTATTCGTACAACCGAAACGTCGTAAACACGCATTTTCCAGCCGGGTTAAAGAGCTCGCCTATAAGGTTGTTCTAAAGGTAGCCCTTAGCGGTGAATTTGTCTATAGAGACTACATTCGTGTGAAAACCGGGAATGTAGCGGGCGTTCTTAAAAGTTAGGACGAAGCCCGTGTCTGCGATAACCCGGGCTATTCTAATAGCTTCGGCACCGACGGTTTAAGTGCCTAAGAGGAGCCTTAAGCTCTTCGAGTAGTTAAGATCGATAAACTAAGCTAGGTCGTTAAATATATGCTTAGAAGCCCCTATATCTTAGAGAGCTCGGTCCTTAATATCGCTTTTAGGGCTATTGTTGCTTCCGAAGTCCCCTGCTAGGAAAGCAGCTTCCTTATCGGTCGTTGCGAACACTCCTCCCTTAGGGGCTAACTCTACGGACTTCTTAGGGTCCTTAGCCTTCTAGGCGTCGATCTTAGCCCTAAGGCCTATCTCCTTATCGATCTTAGCCTTAACCTTCTTTAAAAGCTCTATATCTAAGGGTCGATTCTAAAATTACGGCTTTTAATTAAGGGCATAGAAACAGCTCTGCTAATAAGGTTAATCCTTGTGTTTAACGGGATTTACGTAAGACCTATTATACTATTTGCATTTAGTATATTCGGACCGTAGAACCCGCTGTCCTTAACCTCCCGATAGCTTCGTGCTGCTGCCGCTATTGCCGCTACCGCTATTGCCGTTACTTACCTCCTTTCTATCCTTATCCCGGCCTTAATAGGTCGCTAGGAATACCGAATCTTATTAGGTTAAATTAGCGGTAACCTAAACGCGGAAGTTAGAGGTAATCTCCTTAAATATAGGGATTTCTTTCCCTTCTTTCTTAGCCCGTTAATAGGTTATAGTCTATAGGTTCGACTAAGCCTAATATTAAGTAGCGATAGCGTTAAGGAACAATTCGATGATTTCCGACTATTCGCTTAATATAGACCCTATATCCCTATAGAGGTTAAAGCTATCTACGATATAACTAGTCTAGGCTGTTAAATTAACCTTTCGAAGGTCTATTGCGAGAAGCTTCCGTAGGAATCTCTCGGTATACTTCTTCTTATTCTTAGCTCTTAGATAGACTTAGACAAAGAGTTCCTAGAGCTTTCCTCAGGCCGCGGTAATATAGGTAATAAAGTTAAGTCTTACTATTTGTCCTATAGCAAATCTCTATTCGTCCCGGAGGTACTAGAGTACTACTTAAATCCCCGCCTATTTTATACGCGCCTACCCTACCCTACTAAATTTGCGTGCTAACGCATAGGAAAAGTTAAATTCCGTAGTAGTAGCGCTAGTAACCTCCTACTAAGCCACCGATGTAACCCCCTTATAATAGACCTTAAAGCTATACTTAACCTAGCGGCCGCGGCCGACGTAGCGGCCGACGCAGTTAATGCTATATTCGATATAGTAGCCGCTGCGTCGGCAGCTGCAGCGGACGCGGCGTTAGACGAATTGCTCTACGAGGGGCTCAAGGAATTCGACGACGCACTCGACGAGCTGCTTAATAAGGGCCTCGACGAACAGGCCGAACATTAGGCCGACGAATAGGCCGAACAGTAGGCCGACGAATAGGCCGAACAGTAGGCCGACGAATAGGCCGAACAGCAGGCCGACGAGCTCGTTAAGGACCTAATTCCGCCCTTACCCCCTATAGAAGACCCCTTTAATACATTCGACGATCTTTTTAAGTCCCTCTAGACGTTATATCGCAATAACGGCGCCGCCTTAATTAAGCGAAATAGCTAAGGCAAGCGTATGGTTAATAAGGTCGTATAAGCTACGACTCGTATCTTAATATATAATCGTAGGCACGGCCGCGCCTCTTAAAGTGCCGGGTTACGTAAGGCATCGACCTAAAAGACTAACTGCTAATTTAAGATTACGGCGTTAATAATAGAGATAGGCTTATAGACGTTCCGCGTTAAAGGTTATTATAATTACGGGCAGTTACTTAATCTATTAGCTTATAACGTTTATCGCCGCCGCACCTTAGCATAATAAGAGCTCGAGAAGAACCTTTCGAAGCATCGTGCCCTGCCGGCCTGCGAGATAGCTGCGATTATTAAAGACACTACCGAATAGTCCTTCTTCCGGCAACGGGATATATATAACGATCGTTAGAAGATCCGTGCCGCCGTCCTTAAGGGCAAGACAGCGACCTAGGCCTTCCTCGAGCACCTCTAGCGCGGTAACCTTAAGCATACGGTTAAATACGCCGCCGACGATAACGAGAAAGTTAAGGCGATCTTCTAGATATACCCTTAGTGTAAGAAGATATAGAAGACGTTTCCGGAAGTCTTAGGACTTAATAATATATATAAAACAAACCGCTTTAAGATATATCTCTTCTAGGCTACTAGAGTCACCGATTAGAGGTCTATAGCTAACTTCGCCTTCGGTCTTATTAGTACGGAGAAGGAAGAGGGCTTCCTTTAGCTATATAAGCGACTAGACGAGCTTCGCTAATAGATTAAGGCTACTACGCCGACTATAATTATTATCGATAAGGAAAAGGCCCTTAAGAACGCCCTCTTACGCGTTTTCCTATTCGCGTAATAATAGCTCTATGTATATTACATTAACGCTAACGTTAACTTAAGGATTAAAGCACGTTAGAAAGAGCCGGGTGCCGATAGTAACGACGACGACGACGACGACGATAAGTCTTCGGGTGATAAGTATAACGAGGCTAACGACCCTACTAACGCCGCGCGCGACGCTGCCCTTATATAAGAAGAGGCTAATATAGCTAAGGAAGAAGAGGAAGAGGCTAAGAACGGCCTGCCTAAGCTATATAAGGAGCATAGCCGTAAGGGCATATTTACCGCGTAGAAGTTAGTTATTTATGCATCTACGGAGGAAGCTTTCTACGTACGCTAGTATACCCTCGATTAAACCTTTAGAGAACACTAAGGTTATATTATCCGGTATATCTCTAAGGAGTATATACCGTAGCGTAAGCAGTAGGCTCGTTGCTATATTAGCCGCTATCGCAACTTCGGGCAGATCGTTAATAGCCTAGTCGAGACCGCCTATAAAGACGTAAAGTCTTATCTTCTTATAGGCACCGGCGATCTCTTTTACGTCTATAACGCGCTACTATAGATAATCGCTAATAAAGAGCTTACCTACACGTAGGATGCTAGGCGGTAGCGGTAGCGGCTACGGTATAAATACGGCGGCTAAACGTAGCTTAGTAGGCTTAACCTCGAAGCTATATATTAGGCCGTAAACCTCCTTACGATATAGCACCGGCTTGCTAAGGCCGCGATGCCCCTAACGCTAAGGGAAGGCGGGCGTCTAAGGGAGGAGCGGGAGGTACGCTTACTACCGCCTTATATAGGGCGATTCACTTAGTAGTAAGGGCTTCCTTATACTTATACGATCTTTTAACGACTCTAAGCGGATGGTTCGCTTATAAAGGATGATATTTACCCTCGGTAGTTGCTCTAAAAGCCTTTAGTAAGGCACCCCCCTATTTTCTATATAAACTACGCTAATCTTTACCTCTAGGACCTTAAAGAGCTACTGCTTTAAATCCGGGACCCTAACGTTGTGTAAAACCTACGTAGCCGGCCTCGGCTAGTTAAGAACACTTACTAAGAGGTGCCTTAAGCCTTAATGCACTACCGAGACTAAGGCGACGACGAAGACGACGATACCCTCGGGCAAGCATTACAGCCGGTCTTATAGCTATAAGGGCGCGGGCGTGGGCGTAGGCGTAGGCGTGGGCGAGGCACGTAGAGGCAGCTACCACGGTCTAGTTAAGGCAGCACTCGTCGCCTTAATGTAAGCGTGCGACGCACGCGTACATAATATAAGATAGAGGAGCGAGAGGCAGAGGCAGGCAGTTAGGGCTCTACTTAGCCGTCGTCGTAGGGAAGATCGCGTGCGCGCGTATTATAGAACGAGCTTAGGGGGGGTATATAACTATTGTTAATCCACGAAGGAGCGCAGCTATAGACTAAGTCTAAGGGTCTATATATACGATATAGAGGTCACGTAGGATAATATATAATATAACCTAACACCGTGATAGTATATCCCCCTTAAATCGGCGTTCGACTTAAACGCCTAAAAAGGGGCAATAGTAGAAGAGCGAGAGCTAAGGGAATCCCGTATTAATCGACCTAAAAGGTAGGCCCTTATAACATAAAGAAAGGAAAGAAAACAAAGCTCGAGGTTAGAAAGCCTATACGCGCTAAGATAAATTGTATTTATTAATTGTATCTATTATTATTTAGGTAGGGGGGACGAGGCGAGGAAGGTAGTATAAAAGGCGGGGCAAGGCTTAGCCGGGTTCGCGGCGTAGAAGGACTTAAGGTCGTCCTAACATCCGTTAAGGCATTAGGAATCCTCCTACGTAAGGGGGCTATAACGCTATTAGATGCGATATTTAATCTTCTTAGACGCGTACTAACGTTACGTGAGGATAGAGGAGAATTCCTACTCGAGGTGCGCGTCGTTATCGTTATCGCCGTCCGGGGAAAGTAGGATGCCCCCGTTAGTAGGCCGGATATTTAGGTCGGCTTAGCCGGGTAAGGGAGGCTCCTAGGTCTAGGTAAGGAGTAAGTGGTAGAAAATAAGGTAAAGACGGCTACCCTTAGGGAGGCGGAGGAGGCAAGCCGTCTTATACGCCTTAAGGACCTCGTATAGGCCCTCCCGTTTATAGTTAAGCTTCTTTATCGGGCGGAGGGTATAGATCTAACGGGTGCTAAGAAAGACTATATCGCTAGGCTAGTACGTTAGGGTAAGCGCCCGGCGGGTATCGGCGTGCCGGGCTTAAGTAGCTTAAGCGTCCTCGATCGCGTTACGAAGGAAGTCGGATACGCATTAGAGGCGTAAAATAAGCGCGTCGCTACGGAGGTACTCCTTACGCTACTAAGGGGTTATACTAAGGGGGGGTAGTCCTAAGGGCTTAGTGCTAAGCTTTAGGTCGAAGCCGTAGTTAGCGAAGAAAGGGGAGAGGCCGGTAGACTTAGAAACCTAGTTATTAGCGGTAAACTTAGCGAAGGGAAGGAGATCTACCTAATCGTCCTAAAGGAAGGTAGTATAGCAGCGGAGGTAGACCTTTATCTAAGCGTTCGCGATCTTAGTCTAGCTATTAGTCTAAAGGTAGTAGGCGGAACTAAGGTATAAGCGGCAGCTAAGGCGGCGGCTAAGCTACTACTAGAAGGCGGAGACGAACTAAGTGCCCTTATTACTAACGATTAAGGCAAGGGTGCCGTAGAGAGACTAAACGTAAGAAATAAACGCATTAACGACGTCTTCGACCGTTATTAAAGGCGTCGGGACGTAGTAGCGTATCTTCGTAAGATAGTTAATAATAAATAGAATACTCGAGAACTTAACGCTATAACGGCGGCGGACGGGAAGGTCCGTAACGAAATCAATAGGGATATCGGTCTAAGGGGCGAAAGGGATACTTAAGGGTTAAAGAAGGCCTTAAAGGGCGGAACGGGGGGACTTAGCGCGGAGGCAGACGTAGTAGTTGCGAACGAAGCTAGAAATAGACTCGTATATAATAGGCTAAACGTAGGTTTAGCTATAAAGGCTCGCGGTCTTAGTACGCTTAAGGTAGCTAGCTAGCGGGGAAGTATAGGTGCGGATTAAGATCTAAAGGATAAGGGCGTCGTTAAGGGGAACGAATAACCGGCCCTAAAAGTAGAACCGGCCTTAGGCCTCCGAGAGGGCGGACTTTAGGATTAAGCGGAGAGGTACGCGAAGAGAATTAGGCTAACGGAGCTAAGGAGACCGGAGAGCCGCGCGAATATCGGCGATAAGCGGAGAGGAGAAATAAGCCCGGTCGATAAAGTCGTCGATCGGCTTAAAGTCGTTAAAGGCAAAGAGGGTAAGGTAATTAAAGTCGTTAGAATTATATTTATTAATTATATTTATAAAGGAGTCGGACTCCTTAAACCCGTTAAGGAGTAAGGAGGCGTCGACCTTAGACTATAGAAGGATAACCTAGTAACGATAGTCGATCCTCTCGTCGGCGCGGTCGGTTAAAGAGGTAGGGCGGGAACTAAAGAGTCGGCTAAAGGCGTTAGGGAAGGTAGCTTAAGAGCTAGGCTAAAAGACGATCTTAGAGTTAAAGCGACTTAGGAACTCGGCCTAGCGGGCCTACCGTTAGTTAAAGAGCTTTATAGTTATAAAATACTAAAGGTTCTTATAATCCAAAGCGATCTTAAACTTAGGCAGGCCTTTGAGCTTAAGGCGCTATTCCTTAAGGGACTTTACGATCGCGAGGAGTTCCTTATCGTAGATCTTATAGTTATATTCCTAGGCGGAGTGTTTTAACGAGAAGAACGCGATAGGGTAGTAGCGGCCGTCGTTAAAGAGCTATATTAATACGCCTTTAGCGGCTTAGTTAGAAGCATCGGTCTAAACTATAGTCTTTCGAGAGGGGTTAAAGTATGCGAGGACTACGGCGGCGGTAAAGGCGTGCTTAAGGGCTCCGAAGGCATAAGCGCAGGCGGGGGACTAGATCTAAGGGGTAGAGTTCTTAGTAAGGGCGTTTAAAGGGTTCGCGAGCTTAGAGAAGCCGCGGATAAAACGCCGATAAAAATTAGCGAACCCTAAGAAACGCCGGAGGTCTTTTATAAAAGAAGGGGCTAGCTAGTCGAGGATAGCGCGGACCTTTTTAGGATCTATGCGTATGCCTTTATCCGAGATAATTAGGCTAAGGTACTTAGTCTTAGTAATATAGAAATCGCACTTATCGACGTTAAGCTAGAGGCTAGCAGCGTTAAGGCGCTTAAGGACCTCCTAGACGTAGGCCTAATGCTCCTCCCGTATAGTAGAGAAGATTAAAATATTATCTAAGTAAGCGGAATAAAAATTATCGAGGATATTATATAAGGCTATATTAATAAAGCTCTAGAAGTAGGACGGCGCGTTAGAGAGACTAAAGGGTATAACGCAATACTTAAAAAGCCTATACCGCGTAGCGAAAGCCGTCTTCTACTTATAGCCCTCGGCGATGCAAAGGCGATTAAACGCTATAATAACGTTAATCTTAGTAAAGAACTTCGCCTTCCTAATTCAGGCGAAGGTATTATAGACTAAGGGCAAAGGGAAGCGGTTTTTAATCGTGGCTTTATTTAGGCTACGGTAATCGACGTAGAAACAGACGCCGCCGCTAGGCTTATAAGCGAGCATAATAAGGGCGGCGGTAGTAGAGGTCGAACGGCGAATAAAGCCTTTCCTAAGCTACTCGTTAACGTAGGCGCGGATAATACGGTTCTCGGCTTTACTAAAGGGGCGGGGGCGGGTATAAGGGGGTTATATTCCCTCCTTAAGGTTAATCTAGGTATCGACGGCGCGGTAGGGGGTAAGCTTATCGGCCTTACTCTAGAGCTATATATAGATTATATAGTAAAGCTCCTTCGGGACCTTAGCCTAAAGCTTATCGAGAGTATAAAGGACTTTATTATATTTTAAAAAGAACTTAGCGATATTATTAGGCAAAACCTTATTAAGGAAGATTTTATTAAGGTAGTTATTAATAAAGTCGTAAAAGCGGTAGTCGAGTTAGGCTTTAGCGGTATTAGGATTAATAAACTTAGATAGAACGGCCTAATAGAGTTCCTTAGGGATCTTTTAGTCGATAGGAGGCGGAGGCTTAGTAGGTAAGGGTTTAGCGGCTAAGTCTTTAATCGTAGTCTAAGAAGTCGTAACGGAGGGCTAGCGGTAGAACACCGCTATAGCGGCTACGTTAAGCATCCGGATAGAGAATGTAAGGTCGCTTAGAGGGATTATAAAAAGGCGGGGTCTTAACGCTTAATGCCTAGGTCGGGGAGCTAGGTAGCGGGAGCCGGTAGCCTAACGTATAGGCCGAGGGCGGGGGGGGAGGACGTAACGGTAAGGGTAGAGGGTATCCGGGGGGTCGGAGTCGTAGCCTAGGTCGAGGTCGGTCTAACGGGAGGAGTCCGGGTAAGTAGGTTTACCTACGTTAAGAGCATCTTTAAGGGACGCCGGGAGGCCGGGGGAAAAACGAGGCGATAGGGGAATAAACTTAAGGGTATTAGAAAAGCGGACGGCATAGGCAAAAGCCCGAAAGGCAAGAGGCGAAGATAAGGCAAAGGGCTTACCCTCGTCGTTAGAGTTAGCGATAGAGGGGGCAAAGGGGGAACGAATTATATTTATAAATTGTATTCCCTTAAGGGCGGGAACGGGAATAGCGGGAGCGGCCGGGAGGCTAGGGATAAGATAAGGCTAAGGGTCCGAGAGGTAAGAGGCGAGGTAGAATAAGGACTAGAAGGAGAAGGAGTTATTACGCTAGCTAATAATAGGGTCGTAGCGGCGTAGCTAAAGGAGGCCGAGAATAACCTTATAGCTAAGCTTCGTAAGGAAGAAGTAGATAGACTTAGCGTAAGCGCTAACTTAAGCGATTAAGTAAGCGTAATAGGTAATGGCGCTAGACTTATAGTCGCCGCTATCGGCGAGAGAGAGCCGGCGAGGGAACTAAAGCTAGCGGACGGGGAGGGTAAGGCGGTACGCGGTCTAAGTATATATAAAGGCGAATCCGGAATAACCTAAGTCGACTAAAGCACTTACGGCGACGTTAGTAAGCATAAGGGAGAGGGGCAATAGTAAAGCACAAGGCTATATTCCTACTAGGAGATAAAGGTCCTCCCTTATATTAAATAAAGCTATAAAATTAAAAACCGAAAGCTCTATCGCGCGATAAGGCGAAGGAGCTAGGCGTTTCCTAGGGGGGGGGAAGCGCCGGAGGCAGGGGTAGGAGAGTCGGTAACCTCGCCCTCGACGAAGCCCTACTTAATCGCCTAGACGTTAAGCCGGGGAGGGGGCGTAAGGAGGCGTAGGGCGGGAGTACCGCCGCCTTAGCCGCGACCCCGGCTAGCGCCTTTCTTAGGATAGGTCCGGGCCGTATAAGTCGGGGTTACTAAGGCGGCGTAGTAGAGATAGAGACGGTTCTTATACCGTCGTTGCTTCTTAGCGTCCGTAAGACTAGCCTAAAACGCGTTAAGGTCTATTAGGTCGCTAGTAGGCGTAAAGGCGGCGGGGCTAGCGGACCCGGCAAAGACGGGGGGGGGAATAGTCTAGGGCTAGACGAGCCTCTTACGGGCTCGAACACGCTTATAGTTCTCCTAGAGGGCGGCGTAGAGCTTAGCTTAGCCGTAGAAGTCGTCGGTATTAGGGCTAAGGACTTAAAGAGCGGCGGCATCGGCGAGCTTATTAATAACCTTTTAATAAAGGTATCCGACGCAGGCGCTCTCGTTGTAATCGAGGTCGGCCTATATCTAAGTAAACCGCGAGAAGAAATCCGGCTAAAAGGTGCCTTTTATAGCTAGGGTATTAAATTCCGCCTTAGACTAAGCGCGGTAGTTTCAGGCACTAAAGATAGAGGCGAGCTCGTAAGTAAGGGAGTCGAGGGACTAAAAGCGCTACTACTTAAAGGGGGTATCGTCGCGGATATAGTAAGGGATACTAGCGGCGATAGAAGCGGCCCGGCCGGAAAGTCGGCCGGTCGCGTAGACGACTTAGTCCCTATCGGGAGGAAATATATAAGGGTCGGAGGCGATCTTAAGGGATATGCCGTCGCGCTAAACGCGGAAGGCGTCCTAGCGCTGCTTCTAAGTGCCGATATCGCCGGAGAAGCGTTTAGGGTCGGCGAAGCAAGCATAGGGACTTACGGCAGGAGGGGTAAGGGCAGCCTAAAGGGCGGTAAGGTAAGCGAGGGCGGCGTTAGACTAATTAAGCTAGTCCTAAAGTCCCTCCGCGTGCTGCCGGTAGCCGAGGGCCTCCTTACGGGCGGCAGTAGCGGAGGTAGCGGCCTTAAGGAAACTAAACTTAAGAAGGATAAGAGACTAGGTCTAATCGGTATGCTAGAGGAAATTCGTCTAAAGGTCGGCGAAGATAGACGAGGCGACGGAAGAACCCCGGAGAATAGAGGCTAAGTAAGGGAAGGCGGAGAAGGCGTTAGGCTAAAGGACGTCCTAGAGGGGAACGCCTGCCGGAGGGCCGGGCGAAGGGAAGAGGGAGGGGGTAGAAACGGGAGTAGCTATCGTAGCGGCGGGAAAAAGGGGTAGCGGCGGGAAAAGGGGCTAGAAAAATCTATAGGAGAGTAGAAAAGAGGCGGAAAGATAATATATATAAAGCATCCTCTGTACTATATGCCGGGGCTAATGTAATTAGCTATAGATAAGATGGTAGGGAGCTATTCCTAGCTCCCGGGGCTTACGCTTACCTAAGAGAATTATCCTTCTTTACACACACATTCTTAGTGCTAAGTGCATTAAATTAGTAGTAATTCTACACCTTCTGCCTTAAAGCTACTATTAGGAACGCCCTTCCTATCTCTAGAGCTTCGCTCTACTACGATACGTTCGCTAAGAGCTTTTTAAAGCTCTCGCTATTCGTTAGAAGCCGCCTAAAGGCTCCCGACACCTATAGTATAACTAGCTTATATAACCTTAGCTAGCACGCCTATATAACCTCTAATATAAGCCTTACGATCCGACGAGGCTTGCCTTTCTAGGCATTATTAGAACTAGGGCTTACTGTCTAGTTCTCTATTTTAAGTCCCTACGCAATTAGCCGTAAGGAAAAATTTTCCCTCTATATTTTCGATTTCCTACGCGTACTAGTTCTTACGCTAAAATTAAAACACCCTATACCTCCTACTATAGACTTTTCTCCTCTCCTATAACTCTTCTTTCTTCGTAATCCCTCCTCTTCTCTATCTATTAACCTCTTTGCCTTTTTCCCTCGTTTTATTTAAGCTATTATTACTATAGCTAGGGACGAAGAAGCCTATTAAGCTATAGCGTCTATATCTCGCTTAGACGACGCCTTTTACCCTCGCTTGCCGATATAAGAATATGCCCCGCCGGATAGTGTCTATAGCGCCGCTCGCTCTAAGGACTCTAAGAGTGATTATAAAGATCCTCCTCCTCCCGCCCGCTATCGTCCTCGCTTATCCTTAGAAACCGAGGTGCTACGCAAGCAGTCTGCTATACTAGCTATAGAGGATAGAGATTATAATAACCTATTAAAATAGGCCGTCCGCTACTCTAAGTTAATTAAGACACTGCCTACGGAAGGGGTTATTAAGACCTTTACTAATATAGACGTAATATATATAAAGCAAGCCTATATTCTCTTAGGCTCTTTAGTCTTTAAGTCGGAGATTATCTTTAATATCTTAGATCTTCCGTCTGTAAAGGAAAAGCATCTATAGCACGCTATAACGCGCCCGACGAGGGGTGCCGTCGCGCTAATAGCAAAAGCCATTAGTGATATTAATTATATCACTGCCCCTTACGTACACCTTATAAAGCCGGCCAACGCTGCGCGCCGCCGCCTTACATTCATCCCCTCTTTAATAGCAGTATGTCCTAGGCTACACGTGTGCCCTATACGTAACCTAGCGCGCTATAGGCCTCGGCAACCGCAGGCAGGGATAACCTAATGTACGTTGACCTAAGGCGTAGATGCTATCGTCGCACTATATGCGCCGCCTCTACGGGCGGTACGTAAGCTGCGCCTACGCTAATGCACCTGCCTTATAGCCGCTGCCTAGCCCCTTTCTTTAAGGGGTCTCGAATAGAGAGGCTGTTAATTAATGTTATAATTGTAACGCGACCGACGAGGGGTGCCGTCGCGCTAATAGCAAAAGCCACTAGTGATATTAATTATATTACTGCCCCTTACGTACACCTTATAAAGCCGGCCAACGCTACGCGCCGCCGCCTTACATACGCTAACACTTACCGAAAGGGAATTCGCTTATATCTTCGTTTTATAAGCGAGCTTCCCGATAAAGAGACTCCTCTCTACGCTACGATAACTCTAGTATATCGGCTAGTCCGAGCCGTGCCTCTTAACCCGGAAATAATCGACGGAGACCTTTCTAACGGTTAATTAGAGGAATAGCCTCCTCTTCGTCCGTAAGGAATACTTCGCTTATCTAAGCAGCGCTCTATTAGATAGTAGTATTACCTTAAGGAGCAACCCTACGTTCTATATTACTCTCTTTAGTCTAAGTTATCTAAGTACTCGTAGGCCTTCTACTCTCGTCGATAAAAGGATTCGGATATTAACGATAATAATTTATCTAGGTCCGATAATAGTTTTATCCGCCGCCCCCTAAAGTCCTATCCGAACCCGCGTAGGCACCGCGAGGCGAGTTATACCTCCTCCTCGGCCTATAACGACGAGGCCGTTATAAAACGCCTTAAATAGGATAATATTAGTACTTTTAACCTAGATAAGTATAACCTAAAGAACCTAGGCATTATCGCTCTTAGCGATAGAAAGAATATTTATATAAACGTCTATCTCTTTATAAAGCGTCTAAGGATCTACTAAGACGAGGATTTATTCGCCCTTTGCCTATATTACCTCTCCTTCTTAGCAGGAGGAGCTCTTATATAGTATATAAGTAAGCTTATAGCGGAATAACGCGATATCCTTAGTTCCTCCCCCCTTAGAACCTTCTATAAGTTCTTAACTAAGCGTTTTAAGCGTCCTAACGCCGACGTCTTAAAGGACCTTTATAGGGAAAGGTATATAATATCTATATAGTCCTCTAGCTCTATTACTCTCGCGTAGTAGATCTAGAGAAAGGTTTCGCTCGCCTGCTAGCTTAAGATAGGCAAAGATGCCTAAATCATTAAGGCTATCTATCCTCTTATTGCCGTCTAGATCTCCTTGCTTCTTCCTATTCCTATAAAGAAGACCCCGATCGATAAATAGATTCGTATTATTAAGGAACGAAAACCCCTTATTATAGCCTCTCTTAAGCTATATATCTCCGGAGACTAAGACCGTTCTCGCCGCGGTAGCTTTTCCCGTCGGGATAATAACTATCGTTAGGATAACCGTCGCCGTAATAATAGTTACCGTTAGGGTAACCGTAATCGTAGCCGTCGTAATAATCGTCGCGATAACTATCGTTAAAGTAACTAAGGCAATAACTACCGATAGACTAACCGCTAGGATTAGGACTAAGGTTATAATCGCAACCGTAGCCCTAAAGGTCGAAGCTTAAGTAATAACCGTAATTAGTTAAGCTTACGCTTACTACGTCGCGATAAGCGTTACCTTCGCCGGGACGACCGATAAGATAACCGAACGGAATACCGTTAAGGTAAATATAAGGGTAATAATAATAAGAAGAAAGTGCGTTTTAAGTCGAAATATTAAAGCGATAAGAAGACTACTCTTAGCGGCGATAAAGCTAGTAACGAGCTATACTTAAACGACTCTTAGGACGACGCGTCCTCTTACGCCTCTTCGGAGGCTAACTTCGTAGGCTATAGAAACTCCCGCTACCTTACCGAACGGGCCGGTAAGTTTAAATATAGCACCTACGACCGTACCTTCGCCCTTGCCTCTATGCTTAAGGAGCATATATATGCCAACTGCTATATATTTAAGCAGTAGCTCTATAGTAAAAAGCGCGCGCTTAAGCCTTTAACCTATAAGGTTTATAAGACCTCTTTTCTTTCTTATAACGCCCTCTTCTCTTACCTCCGTCTTAGGTATAAGAAATCCCCTCCTATTACCGTAGGGAACGTCTCTAATCCTATCGCTATTAAGCCTAATGCCCCCGCCGCTTTAGAGCCTATTCTTCCCGCACCTATCGTTAAGGAGCCTATTTTTCACGTAGCGCCTACTACGGCACCCCGACTAGATTAGGTCTTAGAGGCTAAAGCCGAGGAGCCTTAGTAGGATTAGGATTCCCCGCCGTATTTATATTCCTATATAAGGATTAAGGTCTTTGTCTAACCTAGTAGGCAGGAAGTCTAAGTTTGCCCTAACTCTAGCTATAGTAAGCCTATAATTAATCGCGACCTCCTTTAGACTCTTAACTATACCGTCGAGAAGAAGCCTCCCGTTACTATTAATAGAGTTAACGGTCGCTCCTTTTGCGAGGACTAGGCCACGTTCTCCTTCTACACGCGCGGTACTATAGCTAGCCCGACCGCTTAAGCAGCTATAGCTAAATTCACTTACTCCGCCTAAGTCTCTAAAGTAAAGGCCGGCGTACTTTTAGGCAATGCCTTCCTTAAGCTATACCGAGGATCCCTTAATTATAATAAAGAGGTTATTCGCATTAGAGTGCTCGACGGGTTTAAAATCCTATTCGATATCTATAAATAGCCCCGCGAAGTTATTCGCCGCGTCTAGGCCGTCCGAAAGACTATTATACTACCCGGCACTACCCTTATAGTCCCTGCCTTTTAGAAAGAACTTCCTAAGGACCGCGCCTATACTTTCTTCGCCTCTTACGCTAATGCTGTTTATAGCATCGTCGATGCTAAATCTCTTCCTACTATCCTTATTACTAATAGCACGAACGTTAACCTCGTTATTAAGCGTAAGTAAAAGCTTAGCTAGATATAGGAGTGTTAGGAGTCTAGCTATTTTGCCGCCCTGTCTTAGAAATTAGCTATAAAGGCTCTAACGCTAGCTACGGCAGTTTCGCCTGCTCTTAGAGCCGCTACTATGCTATCCTCCTCTATAGGAACCGCTATTGCTACTACTACTTCTTCTATTAATTTATCGGTTAATATTACGAGCACCTTCCCGCTTACTTAGGAGATCCTCGAGTGTCTATAGCCTCCCGCCCCGTCTTAACCCGTAGAAGCTCCTATTCTAAGCACTTCTCTAACGCCTTCGCTATCTAACTTTATCTACGCCTATATTATAGCCTCTTTAGCAGGACCCGCTAAGTGGTCTAAGGTTCGCTACAACCTCGTAGTAGCCGCTACTAACGTAATAGTAGCTATCGTAGCTATTAAGATAAACGCTGCGGATAAAATCGAGGATCCTTTCTCTAGCCGTATCTTATACTAAACGCACGTTTAGCGCCTACCGGAGCTTTAAGAAAAATGCACTAAGGAAGGGATTTATATTTTCGACTATAGCCCCTCTTTCGTACGCTATATTAAAAAGCTTCTTAGGAAATACTCTTAGCTTTAGCGAGATATAGGCACCGCCGTCTTAAAACCCGGAAAGGAATTAATAGTTCTCTTAATCGATAATTAGTATAAAAAACGAGTCGCTTAAAGGCCTTACCTATAAAGGCTTCGCGATAGAAAGGTTATCGACGATATATTTAACCTACTTTATAAGCAAGGTCGCCTAGAGTAGGCCGACGAGCCTACGCCGTTCGTAGCACTTATCTTCGTAGTTTAGCGTATAGCCCGAGGCGAGACTAAAGGCCGAGTCGTTATTAACCTACGTGCCGTTAATAGTATTACTATCCCGGATTCCTACCCTCTACTACTATAAAGCTCTATTATTGCTAAACTCTTAGGCGCTTATTTTATTACTGCTATCGACGCTTCCGCCTTCTTCTATTAGTTTTAAGTTAAACTTAAGCATTAAGGCAGGTTTACTATTACGAGTCATCGAGGTCTAAAGCGCCTAATAGTCGCACCTATCGGCTTTCGCAATAGCCTAGCGTACGCATAACGCTATATAGACTAAGTCCTCCGCCCGTATTAGGACTATAGCCGCGCGTTTATTAACGATATTATTATCTACTCCGCTATAGAAGAGGAATACTTTTAATATCTTAAGGCTATCTTTAAGCTCTTCGTATCGCTTAATTTATCTATAAGCCTTGCTAAAAGCTAGAACGGTTACCCTTCCGTAGAATTACTCGGATTTCGTATCGACGCGTTTAAGATAAGCACTACGAAGCATAGGCTTACCGCCTTCGTAAAGCTTCTATTTCCCGACAATCTCGCCGCTCTTAAACACTATATCGGCGCTATAGGGTATATTCGCAACCTTATCCCGTACTACGGCGCTTCTATCGCCCTTCTATAGGATCGTAAGACTAGTCTTCTAGCCTAAGGTCGCTTAATGAGTAAGGTTAAGAATAAGAACCCTAATAAGCGGAAGTCCTACACACGAGTTATATCGTTCTAGCCGACCTTAGCCGAGCTTTCCTCCTTCGCCTCCCTTTAAAAGGAAATCACTTCTAGCCGTATGATTTACTATATAGACCTATAGAAGAGGCTATTTTATTAGATTAACGCCTCCTTATAGCGAGGCTTCGCAGCCGTCTTTTTCTATCTCCGCGACGGCACCGTTTAGCAGCTAGGCTAGCCTATTCCGGTTAAAGCTATTATGCCTATCTGCTTCCTCTCCCGCACTCTAATAAGAGCCGAGCAGTCCTATAGTCCCTTAGAACTAGAGGTCGCCTATCTCGTATAGGCTATAAAGAAGATACGCACTACGGTATAGTCGTTAACCCTTCCGCTCGTAGTCTTAACCGACTACTCCGCGACTAAGCAGATCGTCGCTAAAAAGACCCTCGATACTTCTAGCATAGACCGAGCTAACCGTCGCTTAGTTATAGCCTTAATTTACCTCTCTAAGTACGATATCGAGGTTTACTACCTCCTTAGTAAGAAGAACTTTATCCCCGACGCCTTTAGTCGCCTGCTAGCCGAGGAATCCGACTAGCTGCTTAATCGTTATCGTCCCGACTTTACTATACTTAACGATATACTTATAGCCTCCGAGGCTATTATAGCTCTTAAAAAACGTAAGGAATTCGCCGTCGCTTACGATAATAACCCTTACTATAAGCGAATATTTTAAATAATCGTAGATAGCGAGGATGCTATTAAGAGTCTTTCCTCGCCCTTAAAAGGAGCTATAGTCGCTAACTCTATAGCACGAACGAAAGCATAGCTTAAGCGCCGCGGTATACCGTTCTTTATAGTCGATAAGCTTTTATACTATAAAGGCCCCGACGGCTTTACCCGGCTATATATCCCTAACGCCTTCGTCTTATCTATAATCTCAGAAGCTTATAACAATAAGAACTACTTTAGCGTCGTCTGTATAATTAAGGACCTAGAGATATACTTAATTCGTAGAGTTATACGTTAGGTAAAGAAGCATATCGCGGCCTATAAAGCCTATTGTCTTAGCTAAATAGACCGTTAGACCTTTACCGGCAGCTATAAGCCTATTCGCCCCCCGCTACTTCTAATATAGAGTATCGCGATAGACTTTATAACCGATATACCGCCCTTACCTTTAGTAAGCTCCCTATAGTAGATCCTAGGCTTTAATATCTTTAACTAACTTCTTATAGTTACTTACTTAATTAGCAAGAGATGCTTACTAATCCTAGGCAACGCGAAGCACGGCATAAAGGACTAGGCTTAAAGCCTAGCCCGTTAGTTACTTCTTTTTAATTAAGGTATACTAAGAACTATTATTAGCGACCGGGATCGTAAATTTACATCCGACTTTTAGAAAGGCCTCTAGAGCGCATTCGGCACTAAAATTACAATAACTACCGCCTACTACCTATAGGCTAACGGACTTGCCGAATAGCGCAATTAGACCGTAGAGACCGCTCTACGAATGTCCTATATCGAGGATCCTAGCCTAGATTAGAAGATAATAATCCCCGCCCTCTAGTAGAATCTAAACACAGTATTTAACGCTAGTACGAAGATCTCCGCCTATAAATCTATCTTCGGCTTTAATATACGTAGACTATTAGAACTTGCCGATAATATCTTAGGCACTACTACGGACGAATTGCCCTACTTGCGAGAAGTTATCCGTAGATAAGCGAGCCTAGCTATAGACCTAGCCGCTATAAAGGCTAAGCAGCGGTATAATGCGAAACACCGGCCGGTTCTTCTTAAAGCTAGTGATAAGGTCTATCTAAAGTTATATACGGGCTATTACAAGCCTAGCTAGCCGCTAAAGAAATAGTCGCGGCAACGAGAAGGCCCTTTCGTTATTAAGCGTATAGTTAATAACCTTACGGCGGAACTTATACTCCTAAGCTAAGTTAGGATCTACCCCGTCGTATCTATTTAGCACCTTAAGCTTGCTTACGACGGTTACTACGTTAAACTAAAGCCTAGGCCTATCGAAGCGGCTCGCGATATCGAATAAGCGCTTAATAAAGGAGACTAGCACTATAAGGTCGAGCGCCTAATAGACATCCGTGTTCGTCGCATCGGTCGGTTAAAGCAACCGGTAACCGAATATCTCGTACGATAGAAAGGATAGGCTGCTATACATAACTAATAGGTCCGAGCCGACTAGGTCTCCGCTAAAGCTATTACGGAGTTCTAGGGTCGCTCTCTAGCACGCGCTATACGAAGCAAGAAGGCCGCTTAGCAGAAGGAACGATTAAAGGAATAATCACTAGTAGGTATAAGCATAACTTATAAGAATAAAAGGAAGGATTTAGGCAATAGGAGTATTCCTCCTAATTGCCTAATTAGGATTGTATTTATAACTGCTATAGGCAGTAGTGTTTTCTTTTTCGAGCCGGCATTCTAATGTATATAAAGTATCCTCTATGCTATATGCCGGGGCTAATGTAATCAGCCATAGATAAGATAGCAGGGAGCTATTCCTAGCTCCCGGGGCTTACGCTTACCTAAGAGAATTATCCTTCTTTACACATATATTCTCAATGCTAAGTGTATTAAAAGAGGCGTAATAAGATAAAGAACGAAGGCAGGCGTATAGGCGAAGCTAAGGGGACTAAGGAATCGTAAAGGCTCGGCGGGAGGGCAGAAGAATAGTAGATCAAACTATTATAAAACGAGCTTAGGGGGGGGTATATAACTATTATTAATCCACAAAGGAGCGTAGCTATAGACTAAGTCTAAGGGTCTATATATACGATATAGAGGTCACGTAGGATGATATATAACATAACCTAACACTATAATAGCGCGTTAATATAAGGGGAAGGGGATCTCGAGGGAGACGGGCTTAGGGTAGGAGGGCTACGCTAGCTTTATCTACCGTAGTAAGAACGCAGCCGGATATACGTTAAATTAATAAGCCGAATAAATATACGTGCGTTTATCTCGCGATAGCCTTAAATTGCGGCGTGCGCAATTGTTCCTACGAAGTACTAGGTAGGACTAGTTAGGCCTATAGCCTGCTAGGTATACGCACGCAATTTAGGTTAGCGGGTGTAGGTACGGGAAGGGGCGGGGAGGCGTAGGGAGGCGCGGGGAGGTATAAGGATATATAGTCCTTCGGTACCTCCGGGACGAATAGAGATTTACTACGGGACAAATAGTAAGACTTATAAAGTTATAGTAGTCTTAAAAGATGCTAGCCGAGATATATAGACTAATATCTTAAAGCGTAGTTATCTTCTTCTTATAGACCCTAACTGCCCGTTCGTATTATAGGACGATAACTCTCTCGAAGTTATATATAGCTTAACTTAAAGCACTAGATTTAGTCGCCTTAAGGGCTATAGCCGAGAGAAAATTTAATGCCTAGAGGCCTAATTCCTCTTAGTCTTCCTAAAGGACCGAGAGTCCGAGTATTACAGTGTTAGGTTATATCATATATTATCCCACGTGACCTCTATATCGTATATATAGACATTTAGACTTAGTCTATAGCTGTATCCCTTCGTGGATTAATAATAATTATATACCCCCCCTTAAGCTCGTTCTCTTATAGTTTAATCTACTATTTTATCCTATTGCCCTTAATTAATAATCTCGCTATCTTACCCCTTTCTTTTCTAATCTCTCCTCTTCGCGACGCGAGTCCGCCTCCTCGCCGGACCCCTTTCGACTAAGTTTTCCTCGATTGTTAGAATTTTCCCGGTGTAAATACGCCGTCTCGACGCGAATTGCATAAGATCCCCTCCTTCCCCCCCCTTACCCCTTCCCTATTGTCTTCTTCGTTGCCCTATCTAATCTACAATATCCGACCTTATTATAGAGACCGATCCTTCGTCCGCCGCTACCCTAGCCGTTACTCCGCTAGCTCCCGCCGACTTAGAGCCTTAGAACGACTACCTTTCCCGCTATCCCTATCTCGCCGCGCTACTTTAGGCCTAACGGCCTATATTCGACTCATTCGCCTATATTTAGGCTTATGCTACCTTTAATTTCCGCGCCCTATAGGCCGAGTCCCTTACTTACCTTAATAATGCTTACGCTAAGTTAGATACAGGAGTGCTTATCTCCTAAGAGCACGCCGCCGACCTTTAGCGGTAGCTTAACCGTGCTACGTCCTCTCTCCTTGTCTTTACCGAGCGTGACGTAGCGCGGGACTAAGCCCTAGCCCTTGCCTCTAACCCTTCCCATTCCCGTATCGCCGACCCTAAGAGGTTCGCCGGCGACTCCGGCACTTAGAAGCAACGTTAGGAGGCTTTCCGGACCTAGCGCGACGGCCTTACTATTAAGCTCCGTTAGGACGCCGCCTTATACCCTACGGAATAAGACCGTATTCTCTACGCGGCTAGCCGGCTTATTAGCCGGGCCGCCTCTATTATCGCTAGCGTTCCTTAGGACGTCCTCGATAATAAGTCTTTCGCTAATTAGTAGTATACTATTATTAAAGCCCTTACCGACGACCTTAGCCTAGTCTTTAGTAATAATTTTACCCGCGCTTAGTCGGAGGCCGACTTTAACGCCTTATCGATAAAGAATATCTCTTAGCCGGACTTCTATTCGAAGTTTACCTAGCTTTAAGCCGACTTATCGTTTAACGGCACCGCTTACGTCGCCTACCTTTATTCGAAGGTCTCTATCGAACTTACTAACGCCGCCGCTCTATAGGTCGAGTGCCCGGCCTATAATAGTTTTACGGCTTAGGCTAAGATATATTCTACGCTTTAGGATAACTAGTAGCGTATTAAGGCCCGTTCTTAGCTCTAGCCGCCTTGTTACCCCGCGCGCACCGGCCCTATCTTACCCGCCCCGCCCGCGCCTCTTGCCGGTAACCCGATATAGCTCGATGCATTCCGGGCCCGGCTTACTAACGTTAAAAAGCAACGGCGGTTTAAGAACCGTCTTTGCCTCTATTACGCTTAGCCGGCTACCGCTACCTACACCGCCTAGACCTACCTTAATAAGGATATCGGTGCTAATCCCGGCGCTAACCCTAGCGCTAGTCCCGGCGTTAGTTCCGGCTCTAGCCGCGGCCGTAGCCGTAGTAGCGGTACGTCTACCCCGCGCTTGCTTAAACCCCCTCCCCCCCGCTACTAGGTTCGCGCTATAAAGCAGGGCTTTATCGAGGGCGAAGTAGACGACCTCCCCGCCTCTTCCCCGTCCTCGGGAAATACGTAGCTCCTTTGCTTTATCGCGCGATAAAGCTCTTAGTGTCTAAGTTTATAGCTTCGTTCGATACCGGGGAGGATCTTTGCCTCTCCGCGGGAATATAACCGCGTGCTCTGCTTATGCCTTTATCCCTTATATCCGCCGATGTTATTATAAGTGCTTTAGTCGACTCCGGCTATTTTAGATACGCTTTTATATACGCTTAGACCGCGTACCGCCTTGTCCTTCCTATCTGCTAGCTTTAATTCCTACGCCGGCTTTCTCTCGCCGATAGTAGCGACTATAAGTCCGGCTCCGTTATTTATTACGCTTTTTCGGTTTCCCGGATTAGCGCTTATACTAAGTCTATCTACTTCTTTCTTACGAAGCTTAGCTATAAGGTGATTCTTAGCCTCCTTTAGCTACGCCGGCACGACCCTATTATTAGCTAGCGCGGTAACTCCTTTTCCTTCTAGTCCCCTTTTTATCTAGCCTCCTGCCTCTTAGACTACTAGCTTTATCTTATCCTAGGCCTCTCGGCCACCCTTGCCCGCCTTACCCGCCTTATCCTAGCCCCCCCCGCCCTTATTTTAGAGGGAATATAATTAATAAATATAATTCGTTTTCCCCCCGCTCCTTTTATTAAAGACTCTAACGACGAGGGCGAGCCCCCTACCGCCTCCTCCGTCGGAGACTCTAACGACGGGGATAAATCCCCCGCCGCTACGATCCCTATTCCTACTACTATAATCCCTATTTCCGCCTATACGGCCTTAGCCTATTATCTAGCCTTTATCCGTTCCGTCCGCTTTAGCGACGTTCTTAAGTTTATTCCCCCGTCCTTTAGCCCCTCCCTCTCTGCGTTTTTCGAGGATACTCCTAACGTAGGTAAGCCCGCCTATCCGGACTCCTCCCGCTAGGTTAACGACGCCGACTCCGACTCCGGCTATAACTCTAACTCCCCGGCTACCCTCTACCCTCGCCGCTATATTCGACCCCCCTGCCCTTATCCCGTCTATAAGACCGCTAGCTACCGCCGCCCTATATTATAGCTAAGTCGTAAGACTATCGAACCCTAGCCCTTCCGCTTTTCGTCCTTTAACGACTTAGCGTTTAACGTCCGGATGCTTAACGTTAACGCGATAGTAATATTCTACCGATAGCCTAAAGTCTAGACCTCTTAGACCTTAATTAAGGCCTTTACCGCCGAGCCTTTGCCTACCGAGCCCTTACTACCTATCGACTAAGATATCCCTAAAGACTTTTATTAGGCCGTTTTAACTAAATATATAAATGCCGAAGACGCGAAAGCCTGCCTTAACCCCCGCCTTTACGACTTTATCGACGACTACCTTAATAAGATCTACTTTAATAAGATCTCCCCTAACGATATCGCTAAGTTCTTTAAAAAGTAAGAGAAGGTCCTTTATACGCTCGACGAGCTTTAGGCTAAGGTCCTTAAGGAGCTCTACTATATAATCTATATATAGCTTAAAAGCGAGGCCGATAAGCTCGCCCTTTACTATGCCGTTAATACTTAAATTAACCTTAAAGAGGGGATATAACCTCCTTACACCCGCCCTCGCCCCTTTAGCGAAGCTAAGAACCGGATCGTCCGCGCGTACGTTAACGAGTAGCTTAGGAAAGGCTTTATCCGCCGCTCTACCTCCCCCGCTACTACCTTTATTATACTCGCCTATAAGCCGGGCGGGGGCGTTTATTTTTACGTTAACTATCGCGGCTTAAATAAGGCTACGATTAAGAACCGTTTCCCTTTGCCCTTTATTTACGATACTCTCGCCTATATCCGGAAGGCGAAGTTTTTCACTAAGATCGACGTTATCGTAGCGTTTAATCGCCTTCGTATTGCTAAAAGATATAAGTAAAAGACTATATTCGCTATATAGTATAGGCTTTTTAAGTATTATATTACCCTATTTAGCCTTACCGCCGCCCTATCTTACTTCTAGAGTTTTATTAATATAGCCCTTTATAGCATCCTTAACGAGTTTTACTCTACCTATCTAAACGACGTCTTAATCTTCTTAAAGACGTAGGAGGAGCACTAGGCCTACGTTAACGCGGTTCTTAAGCGCCTTAATACCGCCGGCCTTTAGCTTAACGTAGATAAGTATAACTTCTACGTTACTAAGACTAAGTACCTCGGCCTAATTATCTTAGATAAAGGCATTCGTATAGACCTAAATAAGGTTCGTGCGGTCTTAGACTAGCCTACCCTTTCCTTTATTAAAGACCTCTAGCGCTTTTTAGGATTCGCTAATTTTTATCGGCGTTTTATTTACGGCTTTTCTAAGCTTATAAACCCTCTAAACGCCCTTACTAAGAACTCTGCCCTTTAGATCTAGTCTCCCGCCTACGCTTACGCCTTTAAAGCCCTTACGTACGCCTTTACTACCGCTTTAGTCCTCGTATACTTTAACCCTTATCGTAAGACTATAGTCTAGATAGATGCTTCCGATTAAGCTACTAAAGGTATACTAATATAGCTCCTCGACGATAGTCGTTACTATCCGGTTGCCTTCTTCTCGTTAAAGCACTCTGCTTAAGAGTGTAATTACGAGATCTACGATAAGGAACTCCTTACGATTATTAAATCTCTCGAGGAGTAGCGCCCTAAGCTTAAGGGCCTGCCTAAGTTTAAGATAGCCTTAGACTATAAGAATCTTTAGTATTTTATAACTACGAAGCTCCTTAACTAGCAATAGGCCCGTTAGGCCGAATTCCTTAGTCGTTTTAATTTTAAGATCGTCTTTTACCCTAGCTCTTAAGCTATTCTCCCTAGCGCCTTTAGCCGCTTGCCTAGCTCCTACCCTCTCTCCTTTACCGACCGAGCCGACGAGAGGATTAACTATCGATATTAGGTTATCCTCCCTAAGTCTAAGGTTAATACCTCCCTCTACCCTAATACTACTACCGTCCTTATTACCGTTAAGGAGTCCGATTTATTTATAAATATAATTTATAAATATAATTTATAAATATAATTTATAAATATAATTCCGACTGCCTTAACCTCTACGCCCTCGACGACTCTAAGCCGATCGATAACCTTATCGACCGGGCTTATTCCTCCTCCCTACTTATCTCCGCTATTCGCGTAGCTCTTTAGTCCCCTTAGCCCCGCTAGCCTTACCCCCTTCGAGCCCCCCTCCGCTCGATCCCTAAGACCGCTCTCTCTAAGGTCTAGGGCCGGTTCTATTTCTAAAGCCGGCTCTTCGTTCCCTTTAACGACGCCTTAATTCTTTAGATCCTCGTCCGCGCTTATACCTCCCCCTTTACCGGCTACCCTAGACGTACGAAGACTATTAGCCTCTACCGCCGGTCCTATATTTAGCCCGGCATATATAAGTCTATTTCTAGCTTCGTACGGAACTATTATATATACCTACGCGTTGAATCCCCTCGTTCCTCCCCTTAGGGCTTGCTTTAGCCCTTAAGTATTCCTTTCGCCTTATAGACTAATATATCCGTCGATTTTATTACCGACCTCTTTATCTACCGTCGTAACGGCGTTAAGTTTTCTAATATCCTCGTTATCGTCGACCGCCTTACGAAGATACGCTACTACGTCCTAATACCCTTAATAACTATTAAAGACGTTATTAACGCGTTTATTTCCTACGTTTAGTCCCTCTATAGTACCCCAGCCTTTATTATCCGCGACTATAGCACTTAGTTTATTTCGGCTTTCTAATAGTAGCTTAATCGTTGCCTTAGTTACCGCCTTTACCTTAGCTCCGCCTACTACCCTTAGACCGACGGTTAGACTAAGATCGCGAACGCTTAGATAGAGGTTTACCTTCGTTATTATACTACCTACCTTTAGAACGATTAAGTCGACCTCCTCCCCTTCGCTAAGTTTACTATTAATAATTAAGTCTTTAAATCTACCGGCCTTTCCCCTTTCTTCGCTAACTATAGCTTTTACCTAAAGCTTAGCACTAAGCCTTTTAGTCCCCCTTTACCCGTTATAACCCTTTAGTAGCGGAAGGAATACCTCTACGGTAACGCGCTTGCTTCCTATCTCTAGCGTATCTTTAACTTCCTCCGCGATGCGATTAAGGATGCTTAAGCTACTTAAGCTTACTACGCAAACGCCTAGCGGACTCCCGCCTTAGCGTATTAGCCCGGCGATATAGTATTCTTTAGCACCTACTAGATCTACACCCTCCGCCCTATAAAGAAGCTTAACTATAAGCGGGAGGGCCTATATAAGGTCCTTAAGGTATATAAGACAGCGTGCCTTCTTCGCCTCCCTAAGGGCAGCCGCTTTTACCCTATTTTTTATTACTCCCTCTTTACTAAGACTTAAGAGCCCCCTTTACCTAGCTAGTCGGAGCTTAACGTCCGGCCCGCCGATAACGGCGTTCTCCTTTCCCCTAGCGACGACGACGGCGATAACGCGTACCTTAAGTAGGAGTTTTCTTCTATCCTCGCGTAACGCTAATACGCCTCCGGGAAGATTAAGTATCGCGTTTAATAGCGTTATAGCCCCCCTACGTAAGAGGACTCCTCTTGCCTTAACGGCTGCTAGGACGACCTTAAGGCTTTTTATACCTTTAACCCGACTAAGCTTAAACCGGCCTTTTATATAGCCTTCCTTATATCTTCTCCTTCGCTTAAGTAATAATAAGTATAATTTATTAATATAATTTACGTTATAATAGCATACGTTAGATTCTTTATTTTACCCTTTATTTCTCCTTATTCTTCCCTCGTTCTATATTAGGCCCGCTTTTAAGACTAGTTAATATAGATTTCCTTCGTTATTATTAGCCTATCGCCCCTTTTAGGCGTTTAAGTCAAACGCCGGTTTAAAGGGGATATACTATTACGGTATTAGGTTATATTATATATTATCCTACGTAACCTCTATATCGTATATATAGACATTGTTAGGTTATGTTATATATTATCCTACGTGACCTCTATATCGTATATATAGACATTTCGACTTAGTCTATAGCTATGTCCCTTCGTAGATTAACAATAATTATATACCCCCCCCTAAGCTTGTTCTCTTACACCGAGTTCTTAAGGCCTTAGCTAGGTTAACCTCTCCTAAGTTCGTAATGTAGTCGATCTAGTATTACTTCCCTCGGCAGTAGGGCTATCTAATTCTGCCTCGATCTCTTTCTCGTTAAAGGACGGCACCTTAGGCATTTTAGGGACGATGTTTAAATAGGGGTTAACGTATTGCTAAACCCGACGCAACTCGGCTATAGTCTTAACCTAGCTATACCACCTAGTCTAGTCCTTAGGCTTCTTAAGGGTATACTTAGGGGTTATAAAGGTAGACGTTAATAACAAGTCTATAATAATTAAATAGTTATTGTTATTGTTTATTAGAAAAAGGGGTTAGTGTTTAAGTAGTAATAGCTTTAAAACTAAGGAACGTAATAAGAATAAAGGGATAAGACTTTAAATTAAAGCAGTCGGCGGCTTTTAACGAAAGGAGGATTTAATCTCTAAAAAAGCGTCTATTGCAAAGCCACGGACCTTATCCCGGGCTTATAACTAATACAGTTATTTAAGCGCAATGCATAAAGTCTTATATGTCTTAGAGTATGTGTATTGCTCTGTCTAATCTAATCTAAGGACCGATAGGGGAGTAGGTATTTATAGGTACCTTAACCTCCTTGGCCTAACAGCTTTACATACATTTTTGGTAGGTAGTCGTTTAGGGTCACCGTAAAAGAGACCTGCACTAGCCTCTTGCCCCATCCAGACTACGTTTTCCTTCGTTGCACTAACGCCGCCACGTACGTACTGAAGCCGTCATGCATTCCTGCGTGCAATAGAGGTATATGGCAATTGAGAGGGCCGCGCAAATCGTGCCTAGCCTTAATTCAATTCAATAAACGCGCGCGCGCAAAGAGCTTAAATAACGTATATGCCTAGCTCTCTACTGCGTGCCCTGCCGCGTGCCTTCTACTGCGTGCCCTCTGTTGCGTGCCCTCTGTTGCGTGTGCTGCGTGCCCTCTGCTGTGTGTGCGGCTCCTTAATGTTTGCTTCGTGCCCGGCTGCGTGCTCTGCTGCGTGCCTTGCTGCGTGCCCTTTGCTGCGTGCCTTTTGCTATATATGCGGCTCCTTAACGATTTGCGCGGCTCTCTTAATTGCTATATACCTACGCTAGATTTTAGTGGCAGGATATAGGCGCGCGGGGTACGTGTAGAAAAGTAGGGATTTAGATATTCTTACTATGCAAATAGCAATTTCGTGCTATGCAAATAGCAATACTCTTATATTTATTAATTATATTCCCTTTAAAATAGGGATAAAGGAAGCCGGGATAAAGCGGGCATAGTAGGTAAAGGTAGCCGAAAGGCCTAGGATAAGATAAGGCTAGTAGTCTAAAAGGCAGGAGGCTAGATAAAAAGGGGATTAAAAGGAAAGGGAGTTACCGCGCTAGCTAATAATAAGGTCGTGCCGGCGTAGCTAAAAGAGGCTAAAAATAACCTTATAGCTAAGCTTCGTAAGGAAGAAGTAGATAGACTTAGTATAGGCGCTAATCTAAGAGACCGAAAAAGCGCAATAGGTAATAAAGCCGGACTTATAATCGCTACTATTAGCGAGAGAAAGCCGGCGCGGGAATTAGAGTTAGCGGCTAGGAAGGGCAAGGCGGTACGCGGTCTAAGCGTATATAAAGGCGTATCCGGAATAGCCGGAGTTAATTAAAGCACTTATAACAATATCGGCGGATATAAGGGATAAAGGCATAAGCAAAGCACGCGGTTATATTCCTATAGGGAGGTAAAGATCCTCCCTAGTATCAAACGAAGCTATAAACTTAAATATAGAGAGCTCTATTGCGTAGTAAAGTAAAGGAGCTACGTATTTCCTAAAGATAGGGAAGAGGCAGGGAGGGTATTATAGTATTAGGTTATGTTATATATTATCTTATATAACCTCTATATCGTATATATAGACATTTAGACTTAGGTCTATAGCTATATCCCTTCGTAGATTAATAATAATTATATACCCCCCTTTAAGCTCGTTCTCTTATAGTTTAATCTACTATTTTATTATATTGCCCTTAATTAATAATCTCGCTATCTTACCTATTTCTTTTCTAATCTCCCCTCTTCGCGACGTAAGTCCGCCTCCTTACCGGACCTTTTCGACTAAGTTTTCCTTAATTATTAGAATTTTCCTAGTATAGATACGCCGTCTTAACGCGAATTGCATAGATTTCCCTCCTTACCCTTCCCCTACCTTTACCTTATCCTATTGCCCTATAATCTACGATAACCGACTATATAAAGACCGATCTTCCGTCCGCTACCCCGGCCGTTACCCCGCTAGCTCCTACCGACCTAAAGCCTTAGACTAAGTACGTTTCCTACTACCCTTGCCTCGCCGCCTTTCTTTAAGCCTAACGGCCTATATTCGGCACGTTCGCCTATATTTAGGCTAACGCTACTTACAACTTCCGCGCCCTTTAGATTAAGGAATAATGCTTACGTTAAGTTAGATATAAGAGTGCTCGTCGCTTAAGAGTATATAGCCGTTGCCTAAGAGCACGCTGCCGATCTCTAGCGTTAGCTTAACTACGCTACGTCCTCTCTCTTTATCTTAACCGAACGCGACGCGGCTTAAGACTAGGCCTTTACCCCCGCCCCCGCCCTTACCTTTGCCTATTCTTATATCGCCGACCCCGAGAGGTTCGCTAGCGACTCTAGCACCTAGAAGCAACGTTAGGAGGCTTTCCGGACTTAGCGCAACGGCTTTACTATTAAGCTTTATTAAAACGCCGCCTTATACCCTACGGAGTAGGATCGCATTCTCTACGCGGCTAGCCGGCTTACCGGCCGGGCCGCCTCTATTATCGCTAGTATTCCTTAAGACGTCCTCGATAATAAGTCTTTCGCCGATTAGTAGTATACTACTATTAAAGCCTTTACCGACGACCTTAGCCTTATCTTTAGTGCTAATTTTACCTATGCTTAGTCGGAGGCCGACTTTAATGCCTTATCGATAAAGAATATTTCTTAGCCGGACTTCTATTCGAAGTTTACCTAGCTTTAAGCCGACTTATTATTTAACGGCACCGCTTACGTCGCCTACCTTTATTTAAAGGTCTCTATCGAACTTACTAACGCCGCCGCTCTATAGGTCGAATGCCCGGCCTATAACGACTTTACGGCCTAGGCTAAGATAAATTCCACGCTTTAGGATAATTAGTAGCGTATTAATGCCTATTCTTAACTCTAGCCGCCTTGTAACCCCGCTCGCACTAGCCCTACCTTGCCCGCCCTACCTATATCTCCTGCCGGTAGACTAATGCAGCTCGATACATTCTAAGCCCGGCTTACTAACGCTAAGAAGCAATAGCGGTTTAAGAACTATCTCTACCTCTACTACGCTTAGCCGGCTACTACTACCTATACCACCCGGACCTACCCTAATAAGGGTATTAGTGCTAATCCCGGCGCTAACCCTAGCGCTAGTCCTAGCGCCGGTTCTAGCGCTAGCCGCGGCCGTAGCCGTAGTAGCGGTACGTTTGCCCCGCGCCTGCTTAAACCCCCTCCCCCCTACTACTAGGTTCGCGCTATTAAGTAGGGCTTTATCGAGGGCGAGGTAAACGACCTCCTTGCCTCTTCCCCGTCCTTAGGAAATACGTAGCTCCCTCGCTTTATCGCGCGATAAAGCTCTTAGTATTTAAGTTTATAGCTTCGTTCGATATTAGGGAGGATCTTTACCTCCCCGTAGGAATATAACCGCGTGTTCTACTTATGCCTTTATCTCTTATATCCGCCGATGTTATTATAAGTGCTTTAGTCGACTTTAGCTATTCCGGATACGCCTTTATATACGCTTAGACCGCGTACCGCCTTACCCTTCCTATCCGCTAGCTTTAATTCCTACGCCGGCTTTCTCTCGCCGATAGTAGCGACTATAAGTCTAGCTCCGTTACTTATTACGCCTTTTTAGTCTCCCGGATTAGCGCCTATACTAAGTCTATCTACTTCTTTCTTACGAAGCTTAGCTATAAGGTTATTCTTAGCCTCCTTTAGCTACGCCGGCACGACCTTATTATTAGCTAGCGTAGTAACTCCCTTTCCTTTTAGTCCCCCTTTTATCTAGCCTCTTACCTCTCGGACTATTAGCTTTATCTTATCCTAGGCCTTTCGGCTACCTTTGCCCGCTTTACCTGCTTTATCCTAGCTCACCCTACTCCTATTTTAAGGGGGATATAATTAATAAATATAATTCGTTTTCCCCTTACTCCCTCCGTCGAAGACTTTAACGACAAAGGCGAACCCTTTACCGCCCCTTCCGTCGAAGACTCTAACGATAAAGGCGAACCCTTTACCGCTATAATCCTTATTCCTACCGCTACGATCCTTATTCCCGCTTATATAGCCTTAGCCCGTCCTCTAGCCTTTATTTATTCCGTCCGCTTTAGCGACGTTCTTAAGTTTATTCCTTTATCCTTTAGCCCCTCTCTTTTAGCGTTTTTTAAGGATACCCTTAACGTAGGTAAACCCGCCTATCCGGACTCCTCCCGTTAGGTTAATAACGCCGACTCTAACTCCGGCTATAATTCCGACTCCCCGGCTACCCTTTACCCTCGCTATTACGTTTAACCTCCTTACCTCTATCCCGTCTATAAGACCGCTAGCTACCGCCGCCCTATATTACGGCTAAGTCGTAAGACTATTAGACTTTAGCCCTTCTGCTTTTCGTCCTTTAACGACTTAGCGTTTAACGTCTAAATGCTTAACGTCGACGTAATAGTAATACTCTACTAATAGCTTAGAATCTAGACCTTTTAGACCTTAATTAAGGCCTTTACCGCCGAGCCTTTACTTACCGAGCCTTTACTACCTATCGACTAAGATATCCTTAAGGACCTTTATTAAGCTATTTTAACTAAATATATAGACGCTAAGGACGCGAAAGCCTACTTTAACCGCCGCTTTTACGACTTTATCGACGACTACCTTAATAAGATCTACCTTAATAAGATCTCCCCCGACGATATTGCTAAGTTCTTTAAGAAGTAAGAGAAAGTCCCTTAAACGTTTAACGAGCTTTAAGCTAAGGTCCTTAAAGAGCTCTACTATATAATCTATATATAGCTTAAGAGCGAGGCCGATAATTTAGCGGGGCATTTCTCCCCCCCCTTATTTAATAAGGGGGAAAAAGAGGGTTATATAACGTACTAGTATAACCTAAGCGTATAAAATAGAAGGGAAAGGAGGAAGCATTTAATTATATATATAAGATTAATATAATATAACTAAATTAACTTAATTTGCCCTCTTAAAGATTTAACGATTTCTCCTTAAGGACTTCTACCTATAAATTATTAAAGAAAAACGATTATTGCCGTATAGCTTCTATAACACTCGCATCTAGTCGGTATTAGCATAATTAAATAATCCTAATTATACGAAGAGACTAATCGAAATAGGAGCCCGAAAAACATAATTTAAGAGATTACTCCCTAAGTAGGATATCCTAGCTTATATAGAAATCGTCTAGCCGAGGCTAGAACATAACTACCCTACGAATTTCTGCTATTCTTCCTAACCCTTAGTATAGCGACTACTACGCTTGCTTTAGGGTGTATGCCCTTTCCTCCGTTAAAATAAGCTCGCCCCTTACCGTACCGTTAATACTTAAATTAACCTTAAGGAGGGAATATAACCTCCTTATACCCGCCCCCGCCTTTTTAGTAAAGCCGAGAACCGGATCGTCTGCGTGTACGTTAACGAGTAGCTCTAGAAGGGCTTTATCCGCCGCTTTACCTCCCCCGCTATTGCCCCCGTTATATTTGCCCGTAAGCCGGGCGGGGGCGTCCTTTTTTACGTTAACTATCGCGGCTTAAATAAGGCTACGATTAAGAACCGTTTCCCCCTACCCTTTATCTATAATACCTTCGCCTATATCCGGAAGGCGAAGTTTTTTACTAAGATCGACGTTATCGCGATATTTAATCGCCTTCGTATTGCCGAAGGATATAAATAAAAGACCGCGTTCGCTATATAGTACGGGCTTTTCGAGTATTATATTACCCCCTTTAGCCTTACCGCCGCCCCGTCCTACTTTTAGAGTTTTATGAATATAGCCTTTTATAGCATCCTTAATAAGTTTTACTCTACCTATCTAAACGACGTCTTAATTTTCTTAAAGACGGAGGAGGAGCACTAAGCCTAAGTTAACGCGGTTCTTAAGCGCTTTAACGCCGCCGGCCTTTAGCTTAACGTAGATAAGTATAACTTCTACGTCACTAAGACTAAGTACCTCGGCCTAATTATCTTAGATAAAGGCATTCGTATAGATCTTAAAAAGGTTTATACGGTCTTAGATTAGCCTACCCCCTCCTTTATTAAGGACCTCCGGCGCTTCTTAAGATTCGCTAATTTTTATCGGCGTTTTATTTACGGCTTTTCTAAGCTTATAAACCCTTTAAACGCCTTTACTAAGAACTTTACCCTTTAGATCTAGTCTCCCGCTTACGCTTACGACTTTAAAGCCCTTAAGCACGCTTTTCCTACCGCCTTAGTCCTTATATACTTTAACCCTTATCGTAAGACTATAGTTTAGATAGATACTTCCGACTAAGCCGCTAAAGGTATGCTAATATAGCTCTTCGACGATAGTCGTTATTATCCGGTTGCCTTCTTCTCGTTAAAACACTCTGCTTAAGAGTATAATTACGAGATCTACGATAAAGAACTCCTCGCGATTATAAAATCTCTTAAAGAGTAACGCCTTAAGCTCGAGGGCCTACCTAAGTTTAAGATAGCCTTAGATTATAAGAATCTTTAGTATTTTATAAATATAAAGCTCTTTAACTAACGATAGGCCCGCTAGGCCGAATTCCTTAGTCGTTTTAATTTTAAGATTGTCTTTTAGCCCGGCTTTTAAGCTATTCTCCCGGACGCCTTTAGCCGCTTGCCTAGCTCCCGCCCTCTCTCCCTTACCGACCGAGCCGACGAGAGCATTAACTACCGATATTAAGTTATCCTCCTTAAGTCTAAGGTTAATGCCTCCCTCTACCTTAATACTACTCCCGCCCTTAATACCGTCGAGGAGTTTAATTTATTTAGAGTATTACTATTTAGCCTAGTGTAAATCTCTATTTAGCCTAGTAATATTTTTTTTATCGCCTACGTATACCCCGGAAAACGCCTAACCCCGCACGCCTAGCCGCGCCTATATAAATATAGTTCGCATTTATAGCAGGCTGTAGACTAATAATTCTTTACGTATGAATATCCGTCTACGGCTCGCTCCCTACTGCGTGCCCTCTACTATGTGTGCGGCTCCTTAACGTATGCGTCGTGCCCTACTGCGTGCCCGGCTGCGTGCCCTACTACGTGCCCTCTGCTATGTGTGCGGCTTCTTAATGTATGCTTCGTGCCCTACTGCGTGCCTTGCTGTATGCCTTCTGCTGCGTGCCCTCTGCTATGTGTGCGGCTTCTTAATATATGCTTCGTGCCTAGCGGCTTCTCGATATATGCTTTATGCCCGGCTCCCTGCTGTATGCCCGGCTGCGTGCCCTACTGCGTGCCCTCTGCTGTGTGTGCGGCTTCTTAATGTATGCTTCGTGCCTAGCGGCTTCTCGATGTATGCTTCGTGCCCGGCTCCCTACTGCGTGCCCGGCTGCGAGCCCTACTGCGTGCCCTCTACTATATGTGCGGCTCCTTAATGTATGCTGCGTGCCTTACTGCGTGCCCTCTACTGCGTGCTCTGCTACGTGCCCTGCTGCGTGCCTTAGAGCCTCGTTAGCTAGAGCGATACGATGCGGCGAGATGCGACTTAACGATGCGATTTAACGATGCGATTTAACGATGCGATTTAACGATACGATTTAACGATACGATTTAACGATGCGATTTAACGATGCGATTTAACAATGCGATTTAACAATGCGATTTAACGATACGATTTAACAATACGATTTAACGATGCGATTTAACGATGCGATTTAACAATGCGATTTAACAATGCGATTTAACAATGCGATTTAACGATGCGATTTAACGATGCGATGCGACGATGCGAAGAATTAGCCTATAGCCTACTAGGCATACGCACTATAATTAAGTAAGCGCGGCTAGTCGTAGGGGGTATAGGCGTTTTTCGGGTGTGCGTAAAGTATTACTAGGCTAAATAGAGATTTATACTAGGCTAAATAGTAATACTCTTTATTTATAAATATAATTGATAAATATAATTTATAAATATAATTCCGACTGCTTTAACCTTTATGCCCTTAACGACTTTAAGCCGATCGATAACCTTATCGACCGGGCTTATTCCTCCTCCCCGCTTATCTCCGCTATTCGCGTAGCTCTTTAGTCCCCTTAGCCCCGCTAGCCTTACCCCCTCCGAGCCCCCCTCCGCTTAATCCCTAAGACCGCTCTCTCTAAGGTCTAAGGCCGGTTCTATTTCTAAGGCCGGCTTTTTATTCCCTCTAACGACGCCCTAATTCTTTAAATCCTCGTCCGCGCTTATACCTCCCCCTTTGCCAGCTACCTTAGACATACGAAGACCGCTAGCCTCTACCGCCGGTCTTACGTTTAGCCCGGCATATATAAGTCTATTTCTAGCTTCGTGCGGAATTATTATATATGCCTATGCGTTAAATCCCCTCGTTCCTCCCCTTAAGGCCTATTCTAGCCCTTAAGTATTCCCTTCGCCCTATAGACCGATATATCTATCGACTTTATTACCGACCTCCCTATATACCGCCGTAATAGCGTTGAGTTTTCTAATATCCTTATTATCGTCGACCGCCTTACGAAGATATACTACTACGTCCTAATACCTTTAATAACCGTTAAAGACGTTATTAACGTATTTATTTCCTATGTTTAGTCCCTCTATAGCACCTTAGCCTTTATTATTAGCGACTATAGCACTTAGTTTATTTCGGCTTTCTAATAGTAGCTTAATCGTCGCTTTAATTACCGCCTTTACCTTAGCTCCGCCTACTACCCTTAGACCGACGGTTAGACTAAGATCGCGAACGCTTAGATAGAGGTTTACCTTTGTTATTATACTACCTACCTTTAGGGTGATTAAGTCGACCTCCTTCCTTTCGCTAAGTTTACTATTAATAATTAAGTCTCTAAATCTACCGGCCTTTCCTTTTTCTTCGCTAACTATAGCTTCTACCTAAAGCTTAGCACTAAGCCTTTTAGTCCCCCCCCGCCTAGTATAAACTCTTAGCAGCGGAAGGAATACCTTTATAGTAACGCGTTTGCTTCCCGTCTTTAGCGTATCTCTAACTTCCTCCGCGATGCGATTAAGGATGCTTAGGCTACTTAAGCTCGCTACGTAAACGCCCGGCGGACTCCCGCCCTAGCGTATTAGCCCGATAATATAGTATTCCTTAGCACCCGCTAGATCTAGACCCTCCGTCTTATAAAGAAGCTCGACTATAAGCGGGAGGGCTTATATAAGGTCTTTAAGGTATATAAGACAGCGTATCTTTTTTACCTCCTTAAGGGCAGCCGCCTTTACCCTATTTTTTATTACTCCCTCCTTACTAAAACCTAAGAGCCCCCTTTGCCCGGCTAGTTAAAGCTTAACGTCCGGCCCGCCGATAATAGCGTTCTCCTTTCCTTTAGCGAGAACGACGGCGATAACGCGTACCTTAAGTAGGAGTTTTCTTCTATCCTTACGTAATACTAGTACGCCTCCGGGAAGATTAAGTATCGCGTTTAATAGCGTTATAGCCCTTTTACGTAAGAGGACTCCTCCTGCCTTAACGGCTGCTAGGACGACTATAAGGCTTTTTACGCCCTTAACCCGACTAAGCTTAAACCGGTCTTTTATATAGCCTTCCTTACGTCTTTACCTTCGCTTAAGTAATAATAAGTATAATTTATTAATATAATTTACGTTACGACGGCATACGTTAGATTCTTAGTTTTACCCTTTATTTCTGCCTATTCTTCTCTCGTTCTATATTAGGCCCGCTTTTAGGACCGGTTAATATAGATTCCCTTCGTTTTTATTAGCCTATTGCCCCTTTTAGGCGTTTAAGTCGAACGCCGATTTAAGGGGGATATACTATTATAGTATTAGGTTATATTATATATTATACTACGTAACCTTTATATCGTATATATAGACATTTAGACCTAGGTCTATAGCTATATCCCTTCGTGGATTAATAATAATTATATACCCCCCCTTAAGCTCGTTCTCTTATAGAGGTCGTCTACTTCGCCCTCGATAAAGCCTTACTTAATAGCGCGGACCTAGTAGCGGGGTAGAGGGGGCTTAATAAAGCGCGGGGTAGACGTACCGCCGCTATAGCTACGGCCGCGGCTAGAGCTAGAACCGGCGCTAGGACTAGCGCTAGGGTTAGCGCTAAGGTTATAACGCAGCTACCCGCGTAACTATAGAGTCGGGAGATAGGGATATATGCACGATAGATAATGCATTTTAGCTCGGGGACTATTCGGCTATTAGTCGCTAACTAGTCCTTAATAACCCCTCTTAAGGCCTAAGGGTATATCCCTAAGGCCCTAATATATCTTAGAAGAAGGGCAAGCTTTAGTCTTACTACGAGAGGGCAACCGTATTATAATAAAGGATTATTCGTACTTTTAACTATCGTTCCTACCTTCCTAAACGTACCTTTAGTCTATCTTCTTATAATTTCTAAAGCTTCTCTTTTTTAGTTACTTAGGAGCGATAGCGCCGCGCGGCAAGCGCGTTTCCGGACGTATAGGCCGCGTAGGCCGAATAAGTCGTAGTAGCTATCGAATCGCTAGCCTATCGCCGTTACCTTACGTAACGGAACTAATATTAGAAGATAAATATACTAACTTATATAAAGGCTATAATAAGTGTCTTAAGACGCTATTACTAATTTTTTCGCTGCCTAAGGGGGCCCGATCTATCTCCTCGCGAAGTTAAACGTAAGCCGGCCTTTTTAACCTACCCCTTTACGTATAGATGTCCTTATAGCTCTTTAAGTAAGAGCCGTAGCGCTTAAGGAGGAGAAAAGATTAAGAGATAGGATTATAGAACTTCGAGAAGAATTTTCGCAGTAGGGTAACTTATTCGGCAAAGACTTATATAAACGTCGCCGATAGTTAACCTAATCGAGGGAGAGTCGTAGTAGGGAAATTAAAATAAAAAACATTCCTTAATTATTATAACTAACTAACCCTTAAAAACGTCTCGATTAGATTAACGATCTTAAGGATGCTTTTATCGCCGCCTTACGTCGTTTTAAGCGCAATAAGAATAAAATCTTATATACCTTTAACTATATATACGTAGACTATAAGGCGAGATAAAGGCAATACCTTAACGAAAAGCTCCTTATAGAGAGGGAATTGCTTTATACTAACTAAGATAATTTTCGTAATTAGACCCTAATTTTAATTAAAGATATTATTAATCGCGAGACTCTCTTAGCTACGCAACTATAAGAAGTATGCTAACGAGAGGGTTAGTCCCCCCTCGATTTTAGTCTTTACTTAGATTCCCTTAAGTAATACCTAAAACGTCCGCTAGAAAAAACTTATATACTTTCCTTTTTTGCGAAATTACGTCCCGATCTTTAGGACTAAATCTCCTTTTATTTAACGTCTATTTAAGATAATACTTATAAAGAGATAGTTTAACTCGCTTAACGCTTTTAAGATACTTTAGGAAATAAGAAGCGCCTTATAAAGCTAACTAACGATTAGTCGACCCTAACTTAAGGGGTAAGAGGCTCTTATTCGATAGGCTATTGCTAACGTAAAGGCCGAAATAGATCTACTAATAACTATTAAGATTCCGACGCCGCTAGATCGACCTTAAATAGCCGTAGAAACGGTCGTAGCAACGGCCGTAGGAACGGCCGAGGAAATAGTTATAATAGTCATAACGGTAGGAATAGATATAGTAGGAATAGCCGTAGCAATAACCGGGGAGGAAATTCGTATAGAAACGGCGAAAGCTAATCTAGCATAGTTATTTATTAGTATTGTAAGAAACTAGGCTATATATAAGCCGATTGCTAAGCGATAGCGAAAGCTAATTAAGCTATAGCCGATTTAAAGACGATAAAGAAGGAGGGAAACGCCTAAAAGTCGAAGTAAATGCCTCTCCTTTAACTAAGCTATAGGTAGAGGTAGTTAAGAGACTACGTACTACTAGAAAGCTATTAAGGCGAATACTTTATAAATTTATCGTTAATCTCGATTACGGTAGTAAAGTAGACTTAGTAGATATAAGTTTTGCTCGAAAATAAGAGCCACGATAGCTTCCTTTATTAACCCTTAGATTAAAGGTAGTCGGGAATACGCTTATAAAACGATATAGAGTCTAGGAAGTTTCTATCTAACTCTAAGACAGTCGCTATAGGGAAAAGACAGTTATTCGCCCTTATATTAGCGTCGATAACGGATTAAAACCTAACGACGTATTAGTTTTGCTTAGTATACGCGCACTTTCTTAGGAATATATTTATCTCGTTCCTTTTAAGCGCGCTTAGTAGTTTAAACACTGACTTTCTAAGGTATTATTACGCTAACCGTAGAAGTTTTCTATAAGTGTCGGAATAAGGCACGGGTCTATATAGTTACACTAGACCTAAATTTTATACTATTTCCCGATAAAGATAATAACTCGGCGAACCTTAAGCGAATAGGGGAGGAAATACCGGCGACTCTTTTAGACTTTAAAGACGTGTTTTCTAAGCATAAGGCCGATTTATTGCTAAGGAAGAAGGGCACCGATTATACGATTAACCTATTGCCCGACTTTAAGCCGCCTTTTAAACCTATTTACCCTCTTTCTTAATCCGAACTTTAGGTTCTAAAGGAGTGGTTAGATTAGTCCCTTAAGCGTAGCATTATTCGGAAATCTAAGAGTTCGGCCGGGGCTCTTATCCTTTTTATACCTAAGAAAGACGGCACTTTACGCCTTTATATAGACTACCGGGGGGTTAATAGCATTATTGATAAGAATCGCTACCTACTCCCCCTTATTTCGGAGATTATAGACCGTTATTAAAGGGCTAAGTACTTTTCGAAGATTAACCTAAAAAACGTATACTAACGCATCCGGATTAAAGGAGGGGATAAATAAAAGATAGCCTTTCGTACTCGCTACGGTTACTATAAGTATTTAGTATTGCTGTTTAGATTAACTAACGCCTTTACTATATTTTAGTTATATATTAACTAGGCTCTTAAAGGCCTTATAGATACTATTTGCGTCGTCTACCTTAATGACATTTTAATCTTTTCTACGACGTACGAGGAGTATATAGAATACTTACGATAAGTCCTTAAACGACTAAGGAATACTAAGCTATTCGCTAATTTATCGAAGTATACTTTCTATAAGCAGTCTTTAGAGTTTTTAGGATTTATCTTATCTATTAACGGAGTTATAATAGACTTAGCCTACGTTAAGGCTATTATAAATTAAGAAGAACCTCGTTCTTTCTATAATATTTAAGTTTTTCTCGGTTTTATAAATTATTACCGACGATTTATTTTAGGATACTTTAGCATTATTGCCCTTCTTACTACGTTATTAAAGGGGAGCGTTAAAGGAAGAAAGCCCGGACGAGTATAGCTAAACACTAGCGAATTAATAGCGTTTTACGCCGTAAAGAACGCCTTTACAATAGCCTTACTTCTCCGATACTTCGACCCTTAAAGACCGATTCGCATCGAGACTAATGCCTTAATTTTCGCAATAGCTAGTATTCTTTCGTAGCCCGATAACGAAGGCTACTATCATCCGATTGCTTTTTAATTACGGAAGTTTACTAGCTCTAAGCTTAACTACGGCACCCTAAATTAAGAGATATTTACTATCGTTAAGTTATTTAAATACTAGCGATACTACGTCGAAAGGGCGGCGAATACCGTTAAAGTTTTATTAGATTACTAAAACCTTTAAGGCTTTATAAAGTAAGTCTCCCTTAATAAAAGATAAGCACGTTAGTATATATACCTAGCTCCTTTCGATTTTACGATTAAACACCGAGCCGGTAAATTAAATCCTGCCGATGCTTTATTAAGGAAGCTAGAATTTATAGGCGAAGCCCTACCGTCTATAGAGCTACTCCCGGAACTATAATAGAAGTTAGCAGTTATTCGATAGGTGTATATAGCTATAGATTCTTTATAAAGCGACCTAAAGACGAGTTCTTAGGTCTTTACTATCTCTAAGCTTAATGAGATGTCTTTACGTAACGAAAATATATAAGCTCTTTAAGATTCGATCGCTTAGTATTTAGGAACGAGTCCCGCTAAGTTAGCCACTTAGGTTAAAGATATCGTTAGTTATAAACAACGGTATTAAAGATAATTAGCTAGGTTAGTAGCTCGTCGTAAAAGGGTCTATAAGAGTAATATCTCTAAGCCCTTTTTTAAGCTCCTTAAGAGGACTTAAGCGGAGGATCCGTAGACTATATAGCGAGTATAGGCCGAAAGTACCTTAAAAGAAAGGGTAAGTCCTTAGTTATTAAGCTTAGACGGACTTATTTTGCATTCGGGAAAAATCGTAATGCCTATAGAGGTTGCCTTAAGGCAAAAGCTTATTTAGCTCTACTATAACGATCCGCTTATAAGATACTTCGGAATAGCCCATATAAAAGACCTCCTATCCCGGAAATTCTTCTAGGAAGGAATAGCTCGTAATATAAATAACTACGTGCGTTTATATTATATCTATTAAAGCGCCGTTCTAAAGCGGCATCGCCTATATAGCGCTCTTAAGTCGCTGCCTATTCCTATAAGACCTTAGGAAGAAGTCTCTATAGACTTTACTACCGGTTTTCCGGAGTTATAGTTCGATAGTAGAGAAGTTAACGCAATACTAATAATCGTTAACTAATACACTAAGTATAGCGTATTTCTTACGGTCTTTAAGATAATAATAGCGCCTAAGTTAGCTAAGGCTTTTTATTATAAGATTAAGCTTATCTATAGAGTACCGAAAGGCATTGTTTCCGATAGAGGATCTCTATTTACTAGTAAGTTCTAGTTAGACCTCTATTATATATTACGGATAAAACGTAGGTTATCGATAGCCTTTTACCTATAAACCGACGGTTAGACCGAACGGGTAAATTAGATACTATAATACTACGTTCGGTATTATATAAATGCCGAATAAAACAACTAGCCTAGACTACTATAAGAGGCTTAGTTCGCTTATTACAATAATATAAATAATATAACTATAGGCTTTTCGCTTAATAAGGCATTATTCGGATACTAACTAGACTACTATATCTACCTTCCGGACGATGCTATTAGTAGGGGAGTGCCCGAAGCGAGAGCTCGTATTAGTAAATTAGCAGACTTAAGGAAAAAGCTAGAGACTTATTAGCGATAAGCTATCGAGTTATAAAAGAAATTCTATAACTATTAGTAGGTGTCTCGAATGCAAATGCAAATATAGGTCTAGTAGTCTTATTGGAATTATAAATACCTATCTAGCTAAGGGCTATACTACCTTCTTTATAGATAAGACGAGAGAAAGGTCGGAGCTACCCTCCGGGAAGCCTCGGTAGCTAAGAACAAAAAGGGATCCGTAAATAGAATGTAAAGACGGATGCGTTAGTTAGGGAAGACCTTCCGCGGACGGATGCGTCTATTAGGACGACCGTAGAAGTCTATAGAAGGAAGTAGCATTCTATCTATAGAATTTACCTTAGAAGAAAGTCCTTCTACCGTAGAATTCTATTGGAATTTACCTTAGAAGGGAAGTCCTTCTACCGTAGAATTCCATCCTTAGAAGTAAACAGAATGTAAAGACGGATGCGTTAGTCGGGGAAGACCTTCCGCGGACGGATGCGTCTATCGGGACGACCGTAGAAGTCTATAGAAGGAAGTGGAATTCTATCTATAGAATTCACCTTAGAAGGAAAGTCCTTCTACCGTAGAATTCTATTAGAATTCACCTTAGAAGGGAAGTCCTTCCACCGTGGAATTCTATCCTTAGAAGGGAAGTCCTTCTACCGTAGAATTCCATCCTTAGAAGGGAAATCCTTCTACCGTGGAATTCCATCCACAATTCCTATACTAGTAACTTTTTCTTTATGCCGTTTGTAAGAACCTCTCTTGTTTTTCCTTAAATATTACCCTTCTTTAAAAAGGAAATAAAAATGCATAATAAAATCGACTATTCGTTATATTAGAACAATTCGTTATAATATTATATAGTATTATAACTATATAACCGTTGAAATAAAGAATGTGTTAGAAGGGTTATAGGCAAATAATAAACCCTTCTATTCTAATAGTTAATTTATTTATATCGACGAAACGTTTAAGGGCCTAGTTTAATAATGCTTTCGTTATTGCATTAGCTAGGTTATCGGCTCCGTTAATCTATCGGACCTCTATAATCTTACGGCGTTCGTATAACTATCGTAAAGCTATAATATCGATTATTAATCTTTTCTCCTTTATAGTACCTAGTTTAATAAGGCATTTATATAAGGAGTACGAATCGGTATAGATAATTAATAGAACTAGAGGCAGACTAAGGCGATCTGTGATTATCTTAAGAGTTATAGCAAGAGATATCCTAATATCGAATCCGTTTACTATACCGTAGATTTCCGATGTAAGGACACTTTAGGTAACTCGTTTGCATTTTATAGAGTTCTAGTAGATAATATTGCCTTTAATCGAAAATTGCTTATCTATTCTATCGGTCTCGTAAACTAGAGCAATAACGAATCTAAGCTATAAAGATAAGTCTTTATTGTTTGTAAACGATCTATCGGTAAAGACTAAGAGCTTAGCCGATGCGAGGTTAATTAG
This sequence comes from Ophiocordyceps sinensis, assembly GCA_012934285.1. NCBI lineage: Eukaryota > Fungi > Ascomycota > Sordariomycetes > Hypocreales > Ophiocordycipitaceae > Ophiocordyceps > Ophiocordyceps sinensis. The sequence goes on along the minus strand of JAAVMX010000001.1, from coordinate 9,716,593 downwards.
AAGATATATAAGTCTACGTTATTAATTGTCTAGTTGCTATTATAGTCTCTTATTTAGGATTATATAGTCTTTTTATTCTAGGTTCTAGATTTAAGTAGTAATAGAGATATTAAACGATGCTTCCGGTTGATAGATAGATATAACGTATGCACTACGAGCTCGTTGCTTTATATACCTTTACGCGCGGTTAATAGCCTATAGTTTTACGGTTTTAATCTTAGCTGCTTAACCCTTCTATTATAGTAGTAAACTTCCATCGTATTATAGGGTTAATTTCGCGCCGTTAAAGTCTATAGATTGTCTAGCAGTTATTAGAGTTTTCGGTTTAGCTCTAAATTGTGCTTTCTAAAGCTCTTTTTCTTTATAGTCCGAAAAACTCTAAGTCTTAAGCATTAACGTATCGTCTATCTATATCCCGATGATTCTAAAAGGTATAAGAGGGCTATAGTTAGAAATAAGCAAGCATACGTCGTATATTAAATAAGCTATATTAAGCTCTTTAATATAGTAACTATAGTATATATTAAACTAGTATAGTCCGGATTCCGCGATGCCGTATAAAGGTCTAATTACACGGATAATTATGCCTTCCGGATACTTTTTTACTAGTTTAGCGGGCAGAGCTATTAGGATTATTCGGGATAACTCTATAGTAGCCTAGGGATATGCTTAGGTAATGTCTCGTAAAGATAATATCATTCCGTATTCTTTAAGCATTCCGGCTGCAATTGCTATAATTAAACGTTAACTAACTCGCTAGATTATTAGTGACTATATAAGTATAGATATTTTCTTAATATTACTATATCCTTAGATCACTAGTCTCGACTTTTCGTATAGTTTAGTATTACGTCCCTTAACCTCTTTAACTATTCGAGAACGGAAGATTCGATATCCTCTATGTTTTTCTTCATTATATTATTCGAAACTAAACACACTATATATAACTAGGTCGTTAATCTCTTTTATATTAGATTCTTTAAATAGGTCACCGGGTGTTATAATCACGCTATCGGCACGAAGTTTAAGTATAAGATCGTATGCGTTAACCTCTTTCTTAGCTAGGAACTGCTAATTCTTTAGTTTATTTTTCGCACCGGGTGGGCGACTACGTTTTTAAGGTATATAAGGAGGTTCTTATATAGTTTTATATTCTTCTATTAGTTTATTATCTTAAGAATTATATTCCGGTATATCTACTAGGAGTTCTTCTAATAGTAGTACCGATTTTTCGTCTCGGAAGTATAGTTATATATATATTAATCTAAATACTTATAGTCTATTAATAGTGTTAATTATTACATTATAGCCTTTAATTACTGCGATTTTAAATAGACCTTATTAACCGTTCTTTTCTCTCTAGACATAGACCTTACTTTGCAATAGAAGATTAAGAATCTCCTTTATTAATAGTCTATTTCGGCTATAAATGGCATCCTTAATTCGTCTTTTAGTAGAGATTTAGCGAAGCAATTTTATAGCCTTTTGCATAGCTATAGCTCTCTATATCGTTATTATAGAAGGGGGTAATTCCTATATAATCCGGGGGTAAGCACTAAAAACTAATAATATAGGAACTAAACTATTAGGACTAGCTGTATTATTAATTGCCTTAACTGCTATTTAAAGGATGGCTTTAGCTAATATTACGTTCCTTATTTCCTCCTAAAGAATACTAAATGTTCGTTTAAGTAGTCTATAATATCTTTTAATCTTTCCGATAGACTAGTAGGCTTTAACTAGAACTTACTTATACGTAATCCCTATTACTTTCGCTTTATTTTGGAATTTATTAAAAGCAAAATTCGTTCCTACGTCGTGTTTAATAACATTTAGTAGACTAAGATATATATTAATCTATAACGTACGTAGTATTTCCTACGCATCTTTAGCGGACATTAATAGAAGGAATCTTACTGCTTAGAATAAAGTTGCTAAATCCACTACGTATAGCATTAGTCGTTATAGGTTTCTAAGGTATATAACGTTAATAATAATCTTATAGTTAAATTCTCGATTATCTTATAGTGTGAATTTAAATCGTCTTAGAGCCTAGGAGTGCATCTAGTATTAGTAATAAAATTTAGAAATAGTTTTAAGTCTTCTAATTAATATATTATTATATCCTACTTAGCGTAGTAGATAATATAGTCTTATAACTACGGGATGTCTAAACCGACGATAGAGTGTTCGGATCTTAACCTCTATAAGGAAGTTAATAGATTCCTTATCTTTAGAAAGAAAGAACTATAGATATCCTAATTTTCGTATTACGGTAACTACCCCTCGACTAATGATTATATCTATTGTATTATTAAAGTATACACCTAGTCGGTCTATATCGGCTAAAGAGAGCAGGAAAGGTATAAGTGTCTCTAGAACGTGAAAAGTTATTCTTCTAATCGGTGTTTTAAGGGCAATAGAACTAAGTGAGTTAATAGCATCTCTACTACTAAACTTAATGGAAGCTTATCCTGCCGTTGACTTATCGATAGTGATAGAAGGGTCTTCTTTCTATAGGGCAATGTATTAGTTAAATCCGGCTATTAACACTTTTGCTATACCTATATTAACTATAATGCCTTAGAAGCGTGTCTTAGAGTATCTTTCATTAATAATAAACTAGTTAGATATAGTAATAGCTTCTTATTTACTATATAGGTCTTCGCTAGTAAGCCGATATATAAAGGCTTATTGGCAAATTATCTAACTAGCTTGCTATTGTCTTATAAAATTATCGTCGTCTCTTAGGCAAGATTTATTATTAAAGTCTTCTGCTATATCGTCTATCTCGTAACCTTTATATTATATTACGTCGGCTATAAAACCTATTGTTAGGATATTCGTAAAGTAGTATTATAAGATATACTAGTCCTTCGATTTCTATCGTTCCTTAGGTATATGTTTAGTTAACTAGCATCTTTATTTTCCGTATATAAAACACTTCTTAGTCTATAGACGATTACCGTAGTTGCCTCTATAGCTACTACGGGCTTAGGACCCTGCTTATAATCTAGCAGCTAATAGGGAGTATCCGCTACGGAATCCTCTACGGAATCCTCTACGATTAAATAATCGGCTATAGTTTCGTCCTCCTCGTCCTTAGTATCTATATCTTCCGCGGTTATTATTATTATATCTCCGATCTATATAGAATGTTTAGTTATACAGGTCGTAGTTATCCTCTTTATTGTCTTAGTTATTAGACTAATATTCCTAGATAAATTAGTTAGATAAACCGCGAGATAGGTATATTTACAACGGGGATCTTAGGTCGGCAAAAAGTGCTTCTGCATTAGTTAAAGGTTTAAATAGAGCGTACTCTAGTTTAAGAACTCCTCTATATGTATTAATAAGTATAGTTCGTAGGGGAAGATCGCCTATAAAGTCTTTGCTAAGTGCCCGTTAGTAAAGTTACAATTTGTCGAATAAAGCTTAAAGGATTTTATGCAATAGCTTAGCCGGGTGTTCTCCTCGCAACTTATAGAAGGTCGTTGTTATTTAGTCTATATAATAGTATACGTAATTAACTTCTATATTAAAATATCTCTTAATTATATTATATGCCTTTCGGAATGTCGCTATCTAGTTAATATATTAAATATAATAGGTTTACGTACGTCCTACGAGGATCTTAGGGAATAAAGCATAGAACTAACTTAGTTTAATTTACAGGTTATAGCATAAGTTTATAAAAACCTAAAGTTTATCGTTAAGTAAGTTATATAGTTCTCCGGTATAGTTCTTATCTTTTGTCTAAAGCTTAACAAAGCGTTATTAGATATCTATATTAGCGATAGCATTCGGAACATTGTCTAGAGAAAGTTTTATATATGCCTCTAATAGAATAGGGTTAGAATTGCTTGGCTATTTAGTTATTGCCGTAGAACCTTAGTCCGTAGGATTTATAAAGAGATCTAGATGATTAAATCGGTGTGATATTAGGTAAATAGTTATACCCGGAATATTAGTATTAAATAGCTATTGTTTATATAGAACTATCGGATATTGCTTAGATAGAATAGTCCCTCCTAAATCGAACTACGGAACCGTTAGAAGTGTGTTAGACGTCTATAGTATCTCTAGAACGTTTGCTATAGATACTGCTTTTTCTATTAGAACTGCTTCTAATAGTTAGAAGGGGTTTATTCTAGCGGTAATAGGTATGGAAGGATATATCGTATTTTTTATCTCTATTTTCTTTATGTATTCCTCTATGCTATCGTTAAATTTCTATGCTATTATGTCTTCTATAGGCTATTCTAATAGTTTCTTAAGTGCTTATAATATTAAAAAGATCGTTATATAAAATGCGTTGCTACGACCGGTGTATATTTCTCTCTTCCTTATTAGAACTTTTAGCGCTCGTTTATAGTCTACGTGTATTAGACCCTATATATTCGCTATCTATCCTTAGAAGTAGTCTTAGAAGTATAATAGGATCTTATTTCCTTAAAAATCGATCGATGCTTTATAGAGTGTAATAAACTTAGCGACGGATGTTATAATCGCGATGCCGTTGTTTTCGTTAGGTTTAATATTGCTATCCTAATATTTTACGTTAATATATAGAAAAAGGGATCGGTAGATAGTTATACCTTCTATCTATTCCCTAAGAGTCTCCTCTATAGTATCGGATAAAGGACTAGGAGGTAGGTATATCGAAGTTATATTACGTGCCTGTTTTTTACGCGGTTTATCGGTATGTTTATAGGGTTCTCTACGAAAAATTTATCGTCCGGCGTGATTAACGCACTTTCTGCTAGTGCTACTCTTCTTCTTCTAAAGCGGTGATCGGTTAGCAAAAAGTTTAAAGAAGAGGTATACGCAACCCCTAAGGGCGAGCTAGACTCGGAAGGTAAAGTCTTCTTATTCTTAGCATAGTTAAGTGCATAGAATAGGATCGTCGGGCGGATGCCGTTTAATAAAGATCTATAACACGTTCGAAGGATATAGAACTATCTTATCTACCTTACTGTCTATAATTAAGCCTTACAATCACTAATTAGTGTTAGTAGGTATCTTAAATACAAATGCAAATATAGGTCTAGTAGTCTTATTAGAATTGTTAATACCTATCTAGCTAAGGGCTATACTACCTTCTTTATAGATAAGACGAGAGAAGGGTCGGAGCTACCCTCCGGGAAGCCTCGATAGCTAAGAATAGAAAGGGATCCGTAAACAGAATGTAAAGACGGATGCGTTAGTCGGGGAAGACCTTCCGCGGACGGATGCGTCTATTAGAACGACCGTAGAAGTCTATAGAAGGAAGTGGAATTCTATCTATAGAATTCACCTTAGAAGGAAAGTCCTTCTACCGTAGAATTCTATTAGAATTTACTTTAGAAGGGAAGTCCTTCTACCGTAGAGGATTCCGTAGAGGATTCCGTAGCGGATACTCCCTATTAGCTGCTAGATTATAAGCAGGGTCCTAAGCCCGTAGTAGCTATAGAGGCAACTACGGTAATCGTCTATAGACTAAGAAGTGTTTTATATACGGAAAATAAAGATGCTAGTTAACTAAACATATACCTAAGGAACGATAGAAATCGAAGGACTAGTATATCTTATAATACTACTTTACGAATATCCTAACAATAGGTTTTATAGCCGACGTAATATAATATAAAGGTTACGAGATAGACGATATAGCAGAAGACTTTAATAATAAATCTTGCCTAAGAGACGACGATAATTTTATAAGACAATAGCAAGCTAGTTAGATAATTTGCCAATAAGCCTTTATATATCGGCTTACTAGCGAAGACCTATATAGTAAATAAGAAGCTATTACTATATCTAACTAGTTTATTATTAATGAAAGATACTCTAAGACACGCTTCTAAGGAATTATAGTTAATATAGGTATAGCAAAAGTGTTAATAGCCGGATTTAACTAATACATTGCCCTATAGAAAGAAGACCCTTCTATCACTATCGATAAGTCAACGGCAGGATAAGCTTCCATTAAGTTTAGTAGTAGAGATGCTATTAACTCACTTAGTTCTATTGCCCTTAAAACACCGATTAGAAGAATAACTTTTCACGTTCTAGAGACACTTATACCTTTCCTGCTCTCTTTAGCCGATATAGACCGACTAGGTGTATACTTTAATAATACAATAGATATAATCATTAGTCGAGGGGTAGTTACCGTAATACGAAAATTAGGATATCTATAGTTCTTTCTTTCTAAAGATAAGGAATCTATTAACTTCCTTATAGAGGTTAAGATCCGAACACTCTATCGTCGGTTTAGACATCCCGTAGTTATAAGACTATATTATCTACTACGCTAAGTAGGATATAATAATATATTAATTAGAAGACTTAAAACTATTTCTAAATTTTATTACTAATACTAGATGCACTCCTAGGCTTTAAGACGATTTAAATTCACACTATAAGATAATCGAGAATTTAACTATAAGATTATTATTAACGTTATATACCTTAGAAACCTATAACGACTAATGCTATACGTAGTGGATTTAGCAACTTTATTCTAAGCAGTAAGATTCCTTCTATTAATGTCCGCTAAAGATGCGTAGGAAATACTACGTACGTTATAGATTAATATATATCTTAGTCTACTAAATGTTATTAAACACGACGTAGGAACGAATTTTGCTTTTAATAAATTCCAAAATAAAGCGAAAGTAATAGGGATTACGTATAAGTAAATTCTATTAGAGGCATATATAAAACTTTCTCTAGACAATGTTCCGAATGCTATCGCTAATATAGATATCTAATAACGCTTTGTTAAGCTTTAGACAAAAGATAAGAACTATACCGGAGAACTATATAACTTACTTAACGATAAACTTTAGGTTTTTATAAACTTATGCTATAACCTGTAAATTAAACTAAGTTAGTTCTATGCTTTATTCCCTAAGATCCTCGTAGGACGTACGTAAACCTATTATATTTAATATATTAACTAGATAGCGACATTCCGAAAGGCATATAATATAATTAAGAGATATTTTAATATAGAAGTTAATTACGTATACTATTATATAGACTAAATAACAACGACCTTCTATAAGTTGCGAGGAGAACACCCGGCTAAGCTATTGCATAAAATCCTTTAAGCTTTATTCGACAAATTGTAACTTTACTAACGGGCACTTAGCAAAGACTTTATAGGCGATCTTCCCCTACGAACTATACTTATTAATACATATAGAGGAGTTCTTAAACTAGAGTACGCTCTATTTAAACCTTTAACTAATGCAGAAGCACTTTTTGCCGACCTAAGATCCCCGTTGTAAATATACCTATCTCGCGGTTTATCTAACTAATTTATCTAGGAATATTAGTCTAATAACTAAGACAATAAAGAGGATAAGTGTGATATTAGGTAAATAGTTATACCCGGAATATTAGTATTAAATAGCTATTGTTTATATAGAACTATCGGATGTTGCTTAGATAGAATAGTCCCTCCTAAATCGAACTACGGAACCGTTAGAAGTGTGTTAGACGTCTATAGTATCTCTAGAACGTTTGCTATAGATACTGCTTTTTCTATTAGAACTGCTTCTAATAGTTAGAAGGGGTTTATTCTAGCGGTAATAGGTATAGAAGGATATATCGTATTTTTTATCTCTATTTTCTTTATGTATTCCTCTATGCTATCGTTAAATTTCTATGCTATTATGTCTTCTATAGGCTATTCTAATAGTTTCTTAAGTGCTTATAATATTAAAAAGATCGTTATATAAAATGCGTTGCTACGACCGGTGTATATTTCTCTCTTCCTTATTAGAACTTTTAGCGCTCGTTTATAGTCTACGTGTATTAGACCCTATATATTCGCTATCTATCCTTAGAAGTAGTCTTAGAAGTATAATAGGATCTTATTTCCTTAAAAATCGATCGATGCTTTATAGAGTATAATAAACTTAGCGACGGATATTATAATCGCGATGCCGTTGTTTTCGTTAGGTTTAATATTGCTATCCTAATATTTTACGTTAATATATAGAAAAAGGGATCGGTAGATAGTTATGCCTTCTATCTATTCCCTAAGAGTCTCCTCTATAGTATCGGATAAAGGACTAGGAGGTAGGTATATCGAAGTTATATTACGTGCCTGTTTTTTACGCGGTTTATCGGTGTGTTTATAGGGTTCTCTACGAAAAATTTATCGTCCGGCGTGATTAACGCACTTTCTGCTAGTGCTACTCTTCTTCTTCTAAAGCGGTGATCGGTTAGCAAAAAGTTTAAAGAAGAGGTATACGCAACCCCTAAGGGCGAGCTAGACTCGGAAGGTAAAGTCTTCTTATTCTTAGCATAGTTAAGTGCATAGAATAGGATCGTCGGGCGGATGCCGTTTAATAAAGATCTATAACACGTTCGAAGGATATAGAACTATCTTGTCTACCTTACTGTCTATAATTAAGCCTTACAATCACTAATTAGTATTAGTAGGTATCTTAAATACAAATGCAAATATAGGTCTAGTAGTCTTATTAGAATTGTTAATACCTATCTAGCTAAGGGCTATACTACCTTCTTTATAGATAAGACGAGAGAAGGGTCGGAGCTACCCTCCGGGAAGCCTCGGTAGCTAAGAATAGAAAGGGATCCGTAAACAGAATGTAAAGACGGATGCGTTAGTCGGGGAAGACCTTCCGCGGACGGATGCGTCTATTAGAACGACCGTAGAAGTCTATAGAAGGAAGTGGAATTCTATCTATAGAATTCACCTTAGAAGGAAAGTCCTTCTACCGTAGAATTCTATTAGAATTTACTTTAGAAGGGAAGTCCTTCTACCGTAGAATTCTATCCTTAGAAGGGAAGTCCTTCTACCGTAGAATTCTATCCTTAGAAGGGAAATCCTTCTACCGTAGAATTCCATCTATAATTCCTATAATAACCTCTATTATAAGCTACTTACCCTTAAGGTTAAGGACCTAGTAGGACTCTTTACGAAGAACTTACGCCTTAAGGACTAAAGAAGGAAGTTATTACCTAAATACATTAGACCTTTTAAGGTCCTTTAAGCTATTAGTAAGTAGGCGTACCGCCTAGCCCTACTAGAGAAATACGACCGGCTTTACAATATGTTTTATATTAGTCTTTTTAAGCCGTAGGTAGAACGGGCTATTGACTAATACCTTAGCGAATTACTACCAATGCCTAACCTTAACGATGCTAAAGGAGAATAGTCGGTTTAGTAAATTAAGGACTATAAGAAGAAGAAAGGCGTTACCTACTACTTAGTGAAATAGGAAGGTTAGCTAGCCGAATATAACGAGTAGGTTGCTTAAAACGATATAGCGAATGCCTAAGAACTTATTAACGAATACCTAAAGATACGGCTAAAGAAACGGCGGAAATTACGCATTATAAAATAACTTTTTTTTAGCTTACCTTAACTTTTCTATTGCTACTCCGCCGATACTTCGCCTTTATTCCTTAATATCTATACGGTAGAAGTCTCTTACTTCTATCTCGCTTGTAAACTCCGTAATAAATAAGAGACGCTTCGCCTACTCGCCTCTTCCTTAGCGACTACTCTCTTCGATTATTTCGTATAAATTATCGTATATATATTCTCGTCTTACCCGCTATAGGGTAAAACCTACGTCCTTAATCACTAGACGAAGCTTCTAGTCCCTATTCTCACGTATAGCTTTCCGTCGCTCTATCGATGCCTACCGGTATTCGAGACGACGTTTCGTAGATAAACGTTTAGCACTTAATACCCCCTATTCCTCTCGGTAGGCCGTTATTACGGCTATAAACGACGTATAAACTTAGTAGAAGATTAACTTTATCTTCTTCTTCTCCGTTTCGTCCTAAGTAATCTATAGCTCGGCTATCTTCGTCTAAATGCCGTATAGATCTACTATATCCGCGGATATTATTATAGGCACCTATAATTTTATTAGCGATTATATCTCGACTTAAGGGGGAACGAAGAGCTTTTAGATTTATAGACGTTACCGCGTAAGTTATATTAAATACATTTGCTTAATTACGCATCCTCCTATATATAATATAGTTCGACTATTCTAGTATCGTCCTCGTTATCGCTAAACCTTTATATACTGCTATTAAGGCACTTAATATAGTATAACTCGGTGACTTAGCACCCTTTCGCCCGGCGACTTTTTATATTTACGGCCTTCTTGCCCTTTTTCTTAGGCGATATCCTTTTCTAGACATTCCTCTTATCGACGGTATCTCCTTTAGTATTCGCCTCTATATCCTCGTCTTTATCGTCTTTACTAGACGACGAAAATATTTCGGATTTAATAACCGTTAGCGTTATACGCTTTATATTCGCGTAATCTTCTTAAGACTCTACTATAATAGGTTTCTTTATGCTTATAAATAGTTCTTTAAATAACTAATAAAATAGTTAATCTTCGGTTTCTTCCTTTAATAAGGATATCGACTTCTCTAAGGCATCTCGTATGTTTTTCTCTATAAGGAGTCGTTTTAATAAGGTTGTTTTCTCTCCGCGTGTCTTTTTTAGCTTTATCTCTTCCTATGCTATTGCTATAGCGTCCTTAATTAATACTCTATTCGCCGATAACTCTAAGACTATTATAGTATTAGGTTATATTATATATTATCCTACGTAACCTCTATATCGTATATATAGATATTTAGACTTAGTCTATAGCTATATCCCTTCGTGGATTAATAATAATTATATACCCCCTTTAAGCTTATTCTCTTATAGTTTAATCTACTGTTTTATCCTATTGCCCTTAATTAATAATCTCGCTATCTTACCCTTTTCTTTTCTAATCTCCCCTCTTCGCGACGCGAGTCCGCCTCCTCGCCGGACCCCTTCGACTAAGTTTTCCTCGATTATTAGAATTTTCCCGGTATAAATACGCCGTCTCGACGCGAATTATATAGATTTCCCTCTTTACCTTTCCCCTACCCTTACCCTATCCTATTGCCTTATAATCTACTATAACCGACCGTATAGAGGCCGATCCTCCGTCCGCTACCCCGGCCGTTACCCCGCCGGCTCCTACCGACCTAAAGCCCTAGACCGAGTACGTTTCCTACTACCCTCGCCTCGCCGCCCTTCTTCGAGCCTAACGGCTTATATTCGGCACGTTCGCCTATATTTAAGCTAACGCTACTTACGACTTCCGCGCCCCTTAAATCGAGGCCTTTACTTACCTTAATAATACTTACGTTAAGTTAGACATAGGAATGCTCACCGCTTAAAAGCACGTAGCCGTTGCCTAAAAGCATACTACCGATCTCTAGCGTTAGCTTAACTACGCTATATCCTCTCTCCTTGTCTTAACCGAACGCGATACGGCTTAGGACTAAGCCCCCGCCCTTGCCTTTACCCCGACCCGTTCCTATATAGCCGACCCCGAGAGGTTCGCCGGCGACTCCGGCACTTAAAAGCAACGTTAGGAGGCTTTCCGGACCTAGCGCAACGGCCTTACTATTAAGCTCCGTTAAGACGCCGCCTTATACCCTACGGAGTAGGATCGCATTCTTTACGCGGCTAGCCGACTTACCGGCCGGGCCGCTTCTATTATCGCTAGCGTTCTTTAAAACGTCTTCGATAATAAGTCTTTCGCTAATTAGTAGTATACTATTATTAAAGCCCTTACCGACGACCTTAGCTAAGTTTTTAGTGCTAATTTTACCTACGCTTAGTTAGAGGCCGACTTTAACGCCTTATCGATAAAGAATATCTTTTAGCTAGACTTCTATTCGAAGTTTACCTAGCTTTAAGCCGACTTATCGTTCGACGGCACCGCTTACGTCGCCTACCTTTATTTAAAGGTCTCTATCAAACTTACTAACGCCGCCGCTCTATAGGTCGAGTGCCTAGCCTATAACGACTTTACGGCCTAGGCTAAGATATATTCTACGCTTTAGGATAACTAGTAGCGTATTAAGGCCTATTCTTAACTCTAGCCGCCTCGTAACCCCGCTTACACTAGCCCTGCCTCGCCCGCCTTACCTATATCCCCTGCCGGTAACCTAATACAGCTTGCCGCATTCCGGGCCCGGCTTACTAACGCTAAGAAGCAACGGCGGTTTAAGAACCGTCTTTGCCTTTATTACGCTTAGCCGGCTATCGCTACCTATACCGCCCGGACCTACCCTAATAAAGGTATAGGTGCTAATCCCGGCGCTAACCCTAGCGCTAGTCCCGGCGCCGGTTCCGGCTCTAGCCGCGGCCGTAGCCGTAGTAGCGGTACGTCTGCCCCGCGCTTGCTTAAACCCCCTCCCCCGCGCTATTAGGTTCGCGCTATTAAGTAGGGCTTTATCGAGGGCGAAGTAGACGACCTCCCTGCCTCTTCCCTATCCTTAGGAAATATATAGCCCCCTCGCCTTATCGCGCGATAAAGCTCTTAGTGTCTAAGTTTATAGCTTCGTTCGATACTAAGGAGGATCTTTGCCTTACCGCGGGAATATAACCGCGTGCTTTACTTATGCCTTTATCCCTTATGTCCGCCGATGTTATTATAAGTGCTTTAGTCGACTCCGGCTATTTTAGATACGCCTTTATATACGCTTAAACCGCGTACCGCTTTACCCTTCCTATCCGCTAGCTTTAATTCCTACGCCGGCTTTCTCTCGCCGATAGTAGCGACTATAAGTCCGGCTTTATTACTTATTGCGCTTTTTCGGTCTCCCGGATTAGCGCTTATACTAAGTCTATCTACTTCTTTCTTACGAAGCTTAGCTATAAGGTTATTCTTAGCCTTTTTTAGCTACGCTAGCACGACCCTATTATTAGCTAGCGCGGTAACTCCCTTTCCTTTTAGTCCCCTTTTTATTTAGCCTCCTACCTCTTAGACTACTAGCCTTATCTTATCCTAGGCCTTTCGGCTACCTTTGCCCGCTTTGCCCGCCCCGTCCTAGCTCCCCCCGCCCCTATCTCTAAGGGAATATAATTAATAAATATAATTCGTTTTCCCCTTACCCCTTCCGTCGAAGACTCTAACGACGAGGGCGAACCCCCTACCGCTATAATCCCTATTCCTACCGCTGCGATCCTTATTCCCGCCCGTCCGGCCTTAGCCCGTCCTCTAGCCTTTATCCGTTCCGTCCGCTTTAGCGACGTTCTTAAGTTTATTCCCCCGTCCTTTAGCCTATCCCTCTCTACGTTTTTTAAGGATGCTCTTAACGTAGGTAAACCCGTCTATCCGGACTCCTCCCGCTAGGTTAACGACGCCGACTTTAACTCCGGCTATAACTCTAACTCCCCGGCTACCCTTTACCCTCGCCGCTACGTTCGACCTCCTTACCCCCGTCTTATCTATAAGACCGCTAGCTACCGCCGCCTTATATTACAGCCGAATCATAAGACTATTAGACCTTAGCCCTTCCGCTTTTCGTCCTTTAACGACTTAGCGTTTAACGTCCGGATGCTTAACATCGATACGATAGTAATATTCTACCGGTAGCTTAAAGTCTAGACCTCTTAGACCTTAATTAAGGCCTTTACCGCCGAGCTTTTGCCTACCGAGCCCCCGCTACCTATTAATTAAGATATCCTTAAGGACTTTTATTAAGCCGTTTTAATTAGATATATAGATGCTAAAGATGCGAAAGCCTACCTTAACCCCCGCCTTTACGACTTTATCGACGACTACCTTAATAAGATCTACCTTAATAAAATCTCCCCTAACGATATCACTAAGTTCTTTAAGAAGTAAGAGAAGGTCTTTTATACGCTTAACGAGCTTTAGGCTAAAGTCCTTAAGGAGCTCTACTATATAATTATATATAGCTTAAGAGCGAGGCCGATAAGCTCGCCCTTTACTATACCGTTAATACTTAAATTAACCTTAAAGAGGGGATATAACCTCCTTACACCCGCCCTCGCCCCTTTAGCGAAGCCGAGAACCGGATCGTCCGCGCGTACGTTAACGAGTAGCTTAGGAAAGGCTTTATCCGCCGCTTTACCTCCCCTGCTATTGCCCTTATTATACTCGCCTATAAGCCGGGCGGGGGCGTCTGTTTTTACATAAACTATCGCGGCTTAAATAAGGCTATGATTAAGAACCGTTTCCCTTTACCCTTTATCTATAATACTCTCGCCTATATCTAAAAGGCGAAGTTTTTTACTAAGATCGACGTTATCGCGGTATTTAATCGCCTTCGTATTACCGAAGGATATAAGTAAAAGACTGCGTTTACTATATAGTACGGGCTTTTCGAGTATTATATTACCCCCTTTAGCCTTACCGCCGCCTTATCCTACTTCTAGAGTTTTATTAATACGGCCTTTTATAGTATCTTTAATAAGTTTTACTCTACCTATTTAAACGATATTTTAATCTTCTTAAAGACGTGGGAGGAGCACTAAGCCTACGTTAATATAGTTCTTAAGCGCCTTAACGCCGCCGGCCTTTAGCTTAACGTAGATAAGTATAACTTCTACGTTACTAAGACTAAGTACCTCGGCCTAATTATCTTAGATAAAGGCATTCGCATAGACCTTAATAAGGTTCGTACGGTCTTAGACTAGCCTACCCCCTCCTTTATTAAAGACCTCCGGCGTTTTTTAGGATTCGCTAATTTTTATCGGCGTTTTATTCGCGGCTTTTCTAAGCTTACGAACCCTTTAAACGCCCTTACTAAGAATTCTACCTTTTAGATCTAGTCTCCCGCCTACGCCTACGCCTTTAAAGCCTTTAAGCACGCCTTTACTACCGCCTTAGTCTTCGCATACTTCGACCCCTATCGTAAGACTATAGTTTAGATAGATACTTCCGACTAAGCCGCTAAAGGTATGCTAATATAGCTCCTCGACGATAGTCGTTACTATCCGGTTGCCTTCTTCTCGTTAAAGCACTCCGCTTAAGAGTATAATTACGAGATCTACGATAAAGAACTCCTCGCGATTATAAAATCTCTTAAAGAGTAGCGCCTTAAGCTCGAGGGCCTACCTAAGTTTAAGATAGCCTTAGACTATAAGAATCTTTAGTATTTTATAACTATAAAGCTCTTTAACTAGCGATAGGCCCGCTAGGCCGAATTCCTTAGTCGCTTTAATTTTAAGATCGTCTTTTAGCCTAGCTCTTAAGCTATTCTCCCCGACGCCTTTAGCCGCTTGCCCGGCTCTTGCCTTCTCTCCCTTACTGACTAAGCCGACGAGAGGATTAACCACCGATATTAGGTTATCCTCCCTAAGTCTAAGGTTAATGCCTCTCTCTACCCTAACGCTACTACCGCCCTTAACGCCGTTAAAGAGTCTAACTCGTTTATAGATATAATTTATTAATATAATTCCGACTGCTTTAACCTCTACGCCTTTAACGACTTTAAGCCGATCGATAATCTTATCGACCGGGCTTATTCCTCGTCCCCGCTTATCTCCGCTATCCGCGTAGCTCTTTAGTCCTTTTAGCCCCGCTAGCCTTACCCCCTTTAAGCCCCCCTCTGCTTAATCCCTAAGACCGCTCTCTCTAAGGTCTAGGTCCGGTTTTATTTCTAAGGCCGGCTCTTCGTTCCCCTTAACGACGCCTTAATTCTTTAGATCCTCGTCCGCGCTTATACCTCCCCCTTTACCGGCTACCCTAGACGTACGAAGACTATTAGCCTCTACCGCCGGTCTAATATTTAGCCCGGTATATATAAGTCTATTTCTAGCTTCGTACGGAACTATTATATATGCCTACGTGCTAAATCCCCTTATTCCTCCCCTTAAGGCCTGCTTTAGCCCTTAAGTATTCCCTTTACCTTATAGACTAATATATCCGTCGATTTTATTACCGACCTCCTTATCTACCGTCGTAACGGCGTTGAGTTTTCTAATATCCTCGTTATCGTCGACCGCTTTACGAAAATACGCTACTATATCCTAATACCTTTAATAACCGTTAAAGACGTTATTAACGCGTTTGTTTCCCGCGTTTAGTCCTTCTATAGCACCTTAGCCTTTATTATTAGCGACTATAGCACTTAGTTTATTTCGGCTTTCTAGCAGTAGCTTAGTCGTCGCCTTAGTTACCGCCTTTACCCTAGCTCCGCCTACTACCTTTAGACCGACGGTTAGACTAAGATCGCGAACGCTTAGATAAAGGTTTACCTTCGTTATTATACTACCTACCTTTAGGACGATTAGGTCGACCTCCTCCCCCTCGCTAAGTTTATTACTAATAATTAGGTCTTTAAATCTACCGGCCTTTCCCCTTTCTTCGCTAACTATAGCTTCTACCTAAAGCTTAGTACTAAGCCCTTTAGTCCCCCCCCGCCTAGTATAACCCTTTAGTAGCGGAAGGAGTACCTTTACGGTAACGCGTTCGCTTCCCGTCTCTAGCGTATTTCTAACTTTCTCCGCGATATAATTAAAGATGCTTAAGCTACTTAGGCTCGCTATACAGACGCCCGGCGGACTCCTGCCTTAGCGTATTAGCCCGGCGATATAGTATTCCTTAGCACCCGCTAGATCTAGACCCTCCGCCTTATAAAGAAGCTCGACTATAAGCGGGAGGGCCTATATAAGGTCCTTAAGGTATATAAGACGGCGTATCTTCTTCGCCTCCCTAAGGGTAGCCGCTTTTACCTTATTTTTTATTACTCCCTCCTTACTAAGACCTAAGAGCCCCCTTTGCCCGGCTAGTTAGAGCTTAACGTCCGGCCCGCCGATAACGGCGTTCTCCTTTCCCCCGGCGACGACGACGGCGACGACACGTACCTTAAGTAGGAGTTTTCTTCTATCCTCGCGTAACGCTAGTACGCCTCCGGGAAGATTAAGTATCGCGTTTAATAGCGTTATAGCCCCCTTACGTAAGAGGACTCCTCTTACTTTAACAGCTGCTAGGACGACCTTAAGGCTTTTTACGCCTTTAACCCGACTAAGCCTAAACCGGCCTTTAATACGGCCTTCCTTACGTCTTTACCTTCGCCTAAGTAATAATAAATATAATCCTTCCTTACGTCTTTACCTTCGCCCGAGTGATAATAAGTATAATTTATTAATATAATTTATATTACGACGGCACGCGTTAGATTCTTTATTTTACCCTTTGTTTCTCTTTATTCTTCTCTCGTTCTATATTAGGCCCGCTTTTAGGACCGGTTAATATAGATTTCCTTCGTTATTATTAGCCTATCGCCCCTTTTAAGCGTTTAAGTTAAAGGCCGATTTAAGGGGGATATACTATTACGGTATTAGGTTATATTATATCTTATCCTACGTAACCTCTATATCGTATATATAGACATTTAGACTTAGTCTATAGCTGTGTCCCTTCGTGGATTAACAACAATTATATACCCCCCTTAAGCTCGTTCTCTTATAAAGACTCGAGCTATAACTAAGGGACCTATCGGCTAAATTTCGTCTATTTATTTTCCTCGCTTTTAGAGCGTCTCTACCGTTACGCTTGCCGTTCGCTTAAGACCTATAGCGTTATACTAATTCGGAATATGCTTATCTCATTTAGAATATACTCGTCTAATTCCGAATATACTTCTCTATAAGATCTCGGTATAGTTATATAATAAGAGAAGAGAAGAAAAAACTTTATATATAAAGAGCAGCACTCTATTATAGTTCGCTATTTATACGTAAGCGACTAGCCCCCTATTGCGCAGTAACTATTATAACGCGTAACTAATACGATAATTATTATAATATATATAATAATAACTATCGTCGTTGATTTTTATACTACGTTTAATCCTATTTTAGTCCTATTTGCTATTACGACTTTATTCGTACCTAAAGCTATCCTAGCGTCTAAGGCGTCCGCCTTAGAAGGGGGGGATAATTATAACGCAGCTACCCGCGCAACTATAGAGTTAGGAGATAGGGATATATATACGATAGATAATGCATTTTAGCTCGGGGACTATTCGGCTATTAGTCGCTAACTAGTCCCCGACAACCCCTCTCGAGGCCTAAGGGTATATCCCTAAGGCCCCGATATATCTTAGAAGAAGGGCAAGCTTTAGTCTTACTATAAGAGGGCAACCGCATTGCAATAAAGGATTATTCGTACTTTTAACCATCGTTCCTACCTTCCTAAACGTACCTCTAGTCTGTCTTCTTATAAAGGTTAGCGCTAATACCCTTATTAAAGCAGGTCCGGGCGGTATAGGTAGCGGTAGCCGGCTAAGCGTAGTAGAGGTAAAGACGGTTGTTAAAACGCTATTGCTTTTTAGCGTTAGTAAGTCGGGCCCGGAATGCAAGCTATATTAAGTTACCGGTAGGAGATATAGGTAAGGCGGGTAAGGTAGGGCTAAGGCGAGCGGGGTTATAAGGCGGCTAGAGTTAAGAATAGGCCTTAATATATTACTAATTATTCTAAAGCGTAGAATATATCTTAGCTTAAGCCGTAAAGTCGTTATAGGCCGGGCATTCGACCTATAGAGCGGCGGCGTTAGTAAGCTTAATAAAGACCTTTAAGTATAAGTAGGCGACGTAAGCGGTGCCGTTAAACGATAAGTCGGCTTAAAGTTAGGTAAACTTCGAATAAAAGTCCGGCTAAGAGATATTCTTTATTAATAAGGCATTAAAGTCGGCCTCCGACTAAGCATAGGTAAAGTTAGCACTAAAGACTAAGCTAAGGTCGTCGGTAAGAGCTTTAATAATAGTATATTATTAATCGGCGAAAGACTTATTATCGAGAACGTTTTAAAGGACGCTAGCGATAATAAAGGCGACCCGGCCGGTAAGCCGGCTAGCCGTATAAAGAATGCGATCTTACTCTATAGGGTAAATAAGAGCCTAAAGGGAAGCTTAGAGGCAGAGGATTACGGTAATGCAGAAAGTGTCGAGGAAGATACAAAGATAAGAGAGAGAACAGGATATAGAATTGCTTAGTAGTAGTCTATCTAAGTGCGGACTAAGATCCCTTTATATAGTTAATTGCATAGGAATAAAGGTATATATAACTTAACTAATTATCGGGATAGAAAGCGCTATTAATTATATGCTAGGTGTATATAGTCTAACCTCGTATCGTATCTTAGTTATTGCGTGATTAATTGCGTGAGTAAAAGGAGGTAGTATAAGTAACCTTAGTTAACCGGGGCCCGACTATAGACTATACGCACATTAGTCCCTATATATACTATATACTTCGGCATTCGGTATCTTAAGCATCCGGGCAGTTAATGCAGCTAGGTGACTTGTATTATATGCAATAATGCACGGCGGTTCTAATGTATATCTTTATTTGCCGGTAGGATAAACAAATCGGGAGATATCTGCTCCCTTATAGCCCCTCTTAAAGGGTACTTATTGTATAATAAAGTGCGCTTTATATATATCCGTTTATAACTAACTAAGATTTATAAAACTCTCTAAAAACCCCTATTTATAGGAAAAAACTTTTTATATAGAGAAAAATAACTCTACTATATTATATAGAGGAAGAATTAAAAACCCTTCTATATTTTATTAGTCCGTTTAGTAAATGTTAGTAGGTAATTCACTTAGATTAATCTAAACAAAGGGGGTTGCATTAGTTATAGTTATATCTAATCTAGCTAGAGAAGGGGAAATAAGGGGGCCCCTTTATACCCGTCTGCCGGGGTCCCTCTATAGAGCCTGCTATGCCTTAACAATACATTGTTAAGGCCTACGCTAGGGCTTACTATTCTAGTTATAACGATGCCCTTAGTTAATAACGAGGTTATTAACTATATAGGTTACGTAGCGTTATGCACCGCGTGGTTATAACCTATATTGCCCTTTTCCTATGTATAGTCGGCAATGTGGTTGCGACTCTATCCCTTAGTTATATAACTATATTCCTATAATAAGGGCTTTATTTCCCGTACGCATTAGCGTTAGTATAGCTAATAGGGGCACACACTAAGGGGTAGGCTTATTAGGTGACTAACGGAACCCGGACTCGCCGAGAAATTGTTGCGAAGCTAGGCTAGGATTTATAAGACTTAGGTAGCCTAGGCAGGCTCTCGACCTAGAGGACCACCCGGGGGACTACCAGCGGCCTGTGCATCGCTGTACGGCCTGTAGGGCACCCGAAGCTAGTTGGAAAAGGGGCTTAGAAAAGGGGCTTGGAAAAGGGGCTTAGAAAAGGGGCTTGGAAAAGAGGCTTGGAAAAAGGGGCTTGGAAAAAGGGTTTGGAAAAAGGGTTTGGAAAAAGAGGCTTAGAAAAGGGGCGTGGAAAAAAGGCTTAAGAAAACAGGGCTTTGGAAAAAGGCGTGGGAAAAAGGCTAGGAAAAAGGCTAGGCAGGAAAAAGGAAATAGGGGGCTATATCTCAAACTCAGACACTTAGGTAGAACGCTAAAGGGGACTACTAATTTAGGAGGGATAGGACTGCCTATAAAAGGGGGCAGTCTCCCCTAGTAAGGAAGGGAGAAGTTAGAGATCAATCAATCACTTCTATACTACATTTCCTGCCTGCATAAGATTTAAACAGCTCTATACAGACTATCTAAGTCTTCGACCCCCTTTTTAGTCATTGACTTCTATATGCATAGCATATATCCCTCTTCTCGAGAGTTATAAGCCCGGGAGGAATAGAGTTCCTATAACTTCCGGACACTACGCAATACTACACCGCACACTAGTTATCACTACGGTTATATAGCACCCTGCAAATTGCTTTAAGACAAACAACCGATATACTTTCTCGAGTGTGTCTTTAAACGACATAGTTCCCTACTCCTCGGTAGACGTTCCTTAGACCTACGGACACTCGATATATTACTATACGATACACCTATAGGGAAGACCTAGCGTACGATGCTTACGGGCCCGGAGGACTAGGATAAATAGATAAAGGAAACGAAGGCTCGGGTAGATTAGACTATCTATAACCTTATCTTCTCGGATAAACAGTAACCTTTAGAGCCCCCTATCCGACCGAGGTATACTAACTTTATAGAGGAAGCTATAAGCTTCGCCTAATTAAGTTCCCCGAAATAAAAAGCCTATACGGCATTAATCTATAACTATAAGAGTCTCCGGAAGGAATACCTTTATAAAACTAAGCTTATTACAGCTGCCCGGACAACGATTCTAAAGTCTATCTTAGCTGCTAAGCTTCTAGCTCTACGAGATAATAAGACCCTTCGATAGTAGATAAAGAAGCTTAAGACCTTAATAGCCCCGTCCTTAGGTTATATAACTAACCGGATCCGGAAGAGATATACGGCCTACTTATAAGCTTTTCCAACCGGGACCTTAATAATAGAGATATTAGCCTAGCTAGATAAGTAGGAGGAGACCGTAGAGGAAGCTAACTAATACTTCCTTTCTAAAGCTATCTCTAGGCAGTAGCTAAGGGATATTTCTACACGAGTCTAACCCCTAAGTGACGGATACTTATCTATATTTCGGGAAGCTAGTAGGGAAATCGACGAAGCAGTAGCCTAAGTATAGCAGTAAGCAGCCCTCTTAGTCTAAGGGGTTAACCCGAGAGGAGCTATAAGGGCCCTGTTTACGGCTAAATAGACCGTTTAGTCAGTATGCCGGAAGATCCGAGAAATAGTCGAAGAAATGCCATAGGCCTAAACCTAGAAACAATAGTTAGGGGTTAGACGAGGGGGTGTCTATTAGACTAAAAAACGAGGAAACAGCGAAAAGGATATAGATACCCTTAAAGCAAAACGACTAAGGGTCTTTTGCCCGGCTTATAAGAAGATTAAGCACCCCTTAGCAAGGTGTTAGACAGTTTTTAAACATTTATAGCTTAATAGACGAGATCCCCTCCTTAAAAACCTAAAAACAGTCCGGAATTCCCTCTAAGAAAACCTAGGCCTATAAAAAAGGATCGATAAAATTAAGGCTAAGGTTTAAGCGTCTCTATAATAGCAATTATAAGGGCGAGAGCCGGTTATATAGTAGTTATTAAGGGCAGACCGAGTCTAGAGAGAAACCTAAGGAAAGATAGTAGGAATGGGAAATCTAGCTTTTATATTTAAAACTTTAGAAGCCCCTCTTAAACCTTCGGAATATCTACTTCGGAAATCGTCTATTCTAGACTTAGGAGCCTCTCTATACGTCTATAACGACCTCTCTCGATTCCGCTCCTTTAAGAAAGCCTTAAAAGAGTTCTTAGTAGCCGGGGGCTCTCTAGTACGAATAGAGGGCTACGGGAGGGTGAATTATCTTATAAAGATACCTTCCGGTTACCGAGTGCTTCGGCTAAAGAAGGTTGCCTACTGTCTAGGCTTTTCTACTAGTCTAGTCTCCTTCTAGCTACTCCGGGAAGAAGAGATATACTAGGATATAGTCCGAGACCCTATAAAGCTAATTAAGAACAACGAGGTTATCGGACTAGTTAAATAGAAATACGGTTAGTTTATTATAGAACACCGACCTAATAGCCCGGCTTTGACCTTAGGCTAGGCTGCCTTCCCGGTGGCAAAAAGCGCTAGTTCTAAAGACCTTCTACCGGCGGCTAAGGGAGACGGGAAGCTCTAATATATAAGACTCGGCCACCTAGGACCTTTAGCCCTTTATAAGCTCGGAATCCAATAGGGAGTCTAAATTTAGGGACTAAAAACAGTCGAATGCGAATTTTGCGGGCAGGGGAAAGCTAGAAGACAAGTCTCTAGGAGAACCCCTTCTCGACCCTCGAAGCTATATAAAGAGATCTAGATAGACTAGATAGATATAGCCCGGGATTAAGAAAACTTTATAAGAGTTATGTTTATTACTAACGCTTTCTTAGGAATGGTTTTTTATTATTTTTACGGACCTATTATAGTAAGCATAACTAGTCTGCTTTACGGGATTTTGTAAACTAGATAAAGAACTATCACGGCCTTAAGGTTAAGAAAATTAGGTCCGATAGAGAGTTATTTATAAAGAATATCTTAACCTAGCTTTGAAAAAGGGGTATTTTACCCCTTCTATCGGCGTTAAATACTTAGGCCTAAAACGGAGGGGCCGAGAGATTAGGGGGTATTACGATAGAAAAGGCTCGAATAATAAGACTAGCAGTAAGGCTACCCTACGACCTTTAGAGAGAAATAGTCGAATTAGCTTACTACCTTCGGAATCGGACTCTAAGGGACCCTAAGGACGGCTTAGACGACTAGGAATCCCCCTTAGACAAATTCATAAGGAACAAGGCTTCTCTAGCCTACCTTCGAGCCTATAGGTGTAAGGCCTACGCTATAACGCCTAACGCTTAGTTAAAAAGAAAGAAGAAGAAGAAGCTAGACCCTCGAGCGTTTATAGGGTTTCTAGTCGGTTATAGGTCTACTAATATCTTCCGGATCTAGATACTTAGCCTAAAGAAGGTTATCTCGACCCGGGATATAGTGTTTAACGAATATAGCTACTTCGACGGGGAAAAAGAATAAGTTCCCCTCTTAGAAAGCACTCGACAGCTTATTTAGAAGATCGACATACCCTTAGAGACTCGAGCTAACGAAGAGGCCCTCGACGAAGAAACAGACGAAGAAATAGATATAGAGGAGGTAGAGGGCAACGAGGACGAAATATAGGAAGAAGACCCGGAAGGAGACCTAGAGGAAGCCCAAACAGACGATAAAGACCTTAAAAAAGCAATCGAGCTTAAGGAAGCCTACTCTTCCCCGTCCTACCCGTTAGAAGGCTTAAAAGAAGCCTTTCTAGTATATCTTTTAGTTTCTACCCCTAGGGGGTAGGGGGAAATATAACCTCGAAAGAATTTCCGGCAGCTTTTCTATCCCTACTTTAATAAGTTAAAGAAACAGCAGCTTTAATAAGGGTAGAACTAGAAGGACCGAATGCAGTACCCTTATTAAGGGCTAGCCTTTGCCTAAAGGACCGGTTCTCAGACTTTAGACTTACCCCTATCTAAGATAGAGTATATAGAGCTTTTACAGCCGGGAGACTGTTTAAACCCTAAGAAAAGAAGAAGGTCTATAAAAGAGCTCTCCTAAAACCGCCTTAGACTTAGTTATAGCTATAAAACCATCTATATAAAGAGCAGTTTATTTAGGCCTAAAAAGACCACCTAGCCTTACACGCAGAGATAGGTTCCTTTTAGGAAGTCTTATAGGCTATAGTAAGGGGCTACTAGGTCCTAGGCTATAAATAGGTCTTTATTTATAAAATAGATAAACACAGGTACCTTTAGAAGTGCAAAGCTCGCCTAGTGGTTTATAGAAATCAATAGGAGAAAGGGGACCTTCTAACAAGAGCTATAACCTTAGCCGGGATGTCTTTTAGGGCTCTTATAGCTATAGCAGCCGAGTACGACCTCGAATTAGATTAAATAGATACGGTAAACGCCTTTGTAAACTGCCCTTTAGATAAGGACAAAGTTGTCTATATATAGATGCCCCTTAGATTTTAGAAAGAAGGTAAAGTTATACGGCTTCGAAAAGCTCTATACGGTCTACGCAGGTCTCCCCTTCTCTAGCAGTAGCACCTTACAGCGTCTCTCGAGACCCTAGGCTTCTAAAAAGTCCCTTAAAAACCCTATGTTATAATAAAAGGGGCGGTAATCGTCTTCTTCTATATAGACGATATTATCTAGGCCTCTCGCAAGGAAGACTAATAGATCGCCGAGGAGGCAAAGTAAGGTCTATAAGAAAGATATAAGATAACCCTTCTAAGAGAGCTAAAATGGTTTCTAGGCATTCGAATTCTACGAAATAGGAGCTAACGGACGATCTAGTTAACATAGGATGCCTATATCAATAAGGTGGCTTATAAGTTTCTACTAGACTAGCTAGAATAAAGGGCTCCGGCTACTCCGATGCTAGAAGAAGAGCTTCTACTATCTCTATCGACCTTCCACGCAATAGAATAAGAAAAACACGCTTACCTCTAGAAGGTCGGGTCACTACTATTTGCAGCAATTTCTAGTAGGATCGATATAGCCTTTATAGTCTCCCGGCTAGCCCGGTATAACTAGAATCCCTCTATAAAGCACTAAGAGGTAGTAGACCGAGCTATTCTCTACCTTTACTCGACTAAAAGCCACAGACTACGCTTAGGAGGGCATAAGCAGAAAGGGGCTAAGATATTCCTCTATTCTAGCGATGCCTCCTTTACCGATAACTTAGTTAACCGGAAAAGCTCTTAGGGATATATTATATCTCTATTTAGAGGCTATATAACCTAGAAAGCGTATAACTAGGCAATAGTTATAACGTTAAGCATAGAAGCAGAAATGCTCGCTCTTTTAGAGGCAGTAAAAGAGGCTATTTTCCTTAGCCGGTTGCTTACGTCTTTATAGCTTTAAATTCCGACTCCTTTAGTCCTAGAGTGTAATAACACTTAGACTATTAGGTTATTTACAGAAGAAAACAATAAGCTATTAACTAGGCTTAGGCACGTTAATATTTATTAGCACTAGCTACGATAGGAGGTCTAGTAGGGACTTATCTCGCTCTAGTAGATTCTAATAGTAGAGATAAAGGCTAATAGACTTACTATTACGGCACTAGGTAATAGCTAGATAACCTTATTATTCTATAAAGAGGAGAAGAACTATAGAGGCTAAGGGCTCGTTTATATATAGGACTATATATCACGTGGCATATCACTATATACTATGTTATGTAATATAGTACTATAATAGTACTCCCCCTCTAAAGACGATTTAGTCCTTAAATCGCTAAGAAATGTCATTTTTGCTAGAAATCCGTATATAATAAAGGAATCTTTTATAGGCGGGCTTAATCTAAGGGGCCCGGCTTATCTAGGTTGTATCTATAGAAGCGTTAAATAGCTTTAGGGCAACCTCTTAGGTTATCTTTAGGCTACTAGGTCGGTTCCTAATGATATTTCTATTTAATTAGATAAGTTAGGATCGGGGCTTCGTTATCGTATACGTTAAGGATCTTCTTAAATTCCTATATTTCTTCGATATTGCCGTCGTTATCGCGTTCTACGATACGGCTTACGACGTTGCGTCGTTCCTCTCGATTAATCTATACTTAGCCCGGTATTATTTCCGTTATCTAAAGCCGTACCTTTAACATATAGAAAGACTTATTAACTTAGATATACTTTAGGAGGTCTATAACTATTGCGCTACGGTAGACCTTAAGAATAAGATAAAGACCGTCCTATTTATCGTCCTATTTTTTCTTCGGGCGATTAATAGTTATATTCTCTAATAAAACTATAACTATATTACTAGGTCGGAAGAGAAAGCCTTTGTCCCGCTTTATATTAGCATTATCCTTATATTTCTATTATAAGGCTTATGCGAGGGCTTAAAGCTAAATAAGGATACGGTCGAAACGATTAGCTATTGCGTCCGCGCGAAGGAATTCCTTCTTTGCCTATAATAAGAGCGTTAGGGGTCGGGGGCCTATAGGTTTAATGCCGAGACGAGGATTAAAGCCGTAGTTAGCGAAGAACGGAGAAATACCGGTTATTTCGTTTACTTAATTATTCGTTGCGAATTCCGCGAGCGGGAGCTAGTCGACTTAGTTATCTTAGGTAAAGCTAATATAGGCTTAAATATATTTATTTATCGTAGCGTTAATAATTTCGGTTTAACTATTAGTCTTTAGGTACTATATTAAGCTTAGTTTTAACGTTATTCTTAAACGAGTGCTAAGCTATCGCTAAAAATTAAGGATAAACTAAGTGCTTCGGTCGGAGATAATAGTATCGGGTGCTCTATATAAGCGATAGACTATATAGATAAAGGAGTTAATTAGTTCTTCTATAGAAAGGCCGGTAATAAGGATAAAATATCTTATCTTTATAAGCCTATTAACTATCGTAAGTATATTCTTATAAGTCTTCCCGTTTCGGGTATACTTAAGGAGTATCGTAATATAATTAATTAATATATCGGCCTATAGTTAGACCGGTAGAGCGAAGGGTTTTAGGAATCTAAAGGGAGACGAACGGGGGGTCTTAGTCTAAAGATAGAGAGCATAGTCTTTAATAAACGTAGCGAGCGAGCATAGTCTTTAACAAACGTAGCGGCGAAGTAAGAAATCCTCGGCTATTAGTATATTTAGTTTAATAGATTAAGGGTTTTTACCTTCCTTAGGTATCTTACTAAGCTATTGCTATAGGATCGATAAACGACTTTAAGGCGGAGATCTAAAGTATCGGGAATAAAGAGCCGGTCGTAGAAAAAGATACGTCTATTAATTAACTAATATTCGGATATATTGTAATATAAGAGCTTTTAGATATACTTTAGCTAGCGTCGGGCGTATAGATCCTAGAGTATTGCTATTATATCCTAAGTAAGATTATCTTATTAATATACTTTATAGATAAGCTTATTAAGTGATTTACTAGCTGCGTTTAGTCTAAAGGCGGCGACTATATTAAGGTCCTCCTTTAAGGCATAGGAATCGGTTAAGAGTTCTTCTAAGATAGTTAGGTCGACTTTCTCTTTAAGGATAACTACCTAATTTCGATAGAGGAGTCTATCGTCGTCTACGGTAGCTAGTCTATCGCCGGGGAGCTTACTAAAAGCGTTAGGGAGAATTGCCTTATTGCTTAAGCGGTATATAATCACGAAGTTAAATTAGGAAAGGAACTCGGCCTAGCGTACTTATCGTTAGTTAAGTTGCTTTATAGATATAAACGTCTAAAGATTCTTATAGTCTATAATAACGTCGAACGCCTCGGTAGTCCCTTAGAGTTTTAAGCGCTATTCCTTAAGCGCTTTAATAATTACTAATAGCTCTTTATTATAGATCTCGTAGTTATACTTAAGGGTAGTATACTTTAATAAAAAAAAACGCAATAGGGTAAAGATATCCGTCGTCCTTAGTCTATAAAAGGACTCCTCCTAAGGCCTAATTCGAGGCGTTAGTTTTAATAACTGTTTTCTTTAAGTAGTTAAAATAGGCTAGGACTAAGGTAGTAGTAAAAGTAAGTTTAAGGGCCTTAAACGCGGCAGCTTATTTAGGTCCTTAAGACTAACGGGAATCCTTTCGAAGTAGCGTAGTTATTAGGGAGATAATACTAAAGTATCCTTTAATAAAACGACGGTAGAAATTTATAAACCTAAGAAACTGCTAGAGTTCTTTTACTAAAGTTAGGGTATTCTAAGCCGTAATTATACGCACCTTCTTAAGGTCTATGCTTATGCTAGATATTAAAATAATTAATCTAAGGTACTTAGTCTTCGTCGTATAAAACTCTAACTTCCCGATGTCGATTTAAAGCCCTATATTACCTAGGCGTTAGATAACTATTCGCATATAGTTCTCGTATTCCGCCTTAGTCTTTAAAAAGACTAATACGTTATTAAGATATACTATATAGAAGTTATCGAAGGCATTATAAAGCACGTAATTAATATAGTTTTAGAAGGTCGATAGTACGTTATAAAAGCCGAATAGGGTAATTAGCATCTCGAATAGTCTAAAGCGTATAATAAATGCTATAAGCTACTTATAACCCTTAGCGATTCGAATACGGTTAAATATAGCAATTACGTTTAGCTTTATATAAAACTTAGCGTCGTAGAGAGAATCTAGTATTTCGCGGATTAAAGGTAAGGGATATTGATTTTTAACTATAACCTAATTTAAACCTTAGTAGTTATAATAGATATAGATACCTCCGCCCGGTTTATAAGCGAGGATTAGTAGTGCCGTAGCTAGAGAAGAAGACTCTTAAATAAAGCCTTTATTAAGTATATCGTTAATCTACTTCTTAATATAGCGGAGTTTTATAGGTAATATAGGCCGATTTCTATAGTATAGAGCTTATTTGCTAGGTGTAAGTACGATTTTATAATCCTAAGGGCGGTATAAGGGGAGCTCGTTCGCATTCTTTAGAAGGAAATAAGGAAGCTTATCCTAAAACTCTTTTAGGAGTTTCTTTAGGATATCTACCTTTATAACTTCCGGTTTTACTTAGAGGAATTTTTCTATATTAGCCTTATCGACCTTCTAAAATAGAGATTCGGAATTAGCTATATCTTAGAGGTTTGTCTAAAGGAAATTATAAAAACGTTTAAGGAAGGCGGCTTAAGCTACTTCTATTATATAGTCCTTAGTAATAACGCGTTAGAAAGAGGTTTTAGATAGTTCCGGGACCTTAACTAAGCCTACTAAGAGTTCGTTAAAGAGTCGTAGATTTTCTCCCTCTTCGACTAGCTCCGCTAATTTAGATATATTAATTCGTATCGCTTAAATACTATCCTATTTATAGAATTAAACGAAGTTAACTACTTATATATAGCGGATATCGTTTATATCTAAAGGTATTTAATCTTCCTATTGTATATACCGGCAGGGGTATCTCGTTTAGCCCTATCGGGCGGGAACGTAGCGACGGCCGGCGGTAAGGCGAATAAAGAGTAAGCGAGCTATTAAAGTAGTCTACGGCGGAGTAGCCTTAAAGGCTTAAGTCTTAGGGGAGTATAAAGGGCTTATCGGGGATATTAAGCGGGCGGTTTCTTAGGCGAATAGCTATATCCTATATAAGGGATATTAAATCGGTTAGCCGGGGTTTAAAAGGTACGATATCTACTTAAGTAGATATTCTTTAGTAGACGAGTCTATAGATATATAACTTCCCGGTAGGATAGTCTAGTTTTCTAGGATATTAGTCTCTTCCTACCGAAAAGGAATTTCCGGTATATCTTCTATCGTTATAAAGACCTTTTATTTTAGAGTAAACGTTAGGGTTATTTAAATCTCTACGACGTTAGAAAAATATACTTTCCGACGTAACTAATGCCTTCCGGGCGTAGGAGTAATAGGAGTCTTAAGAGCTATCCTATCCTCGGCTATTATACTTAAAGGTAGGTAGTATCTTATATAATAATCGGAGTTAAAGCGGACTTAAAGAGATTTCTAAAGTATAGTTAGTTTATATTCCTAAAGCTAAAGGATGCCTAAGATAATTAGGGTAAAAGGTAATAGATTTATAACGAAGAAAAGCATAAGTTCTATATATTTACTAATAGTTATTTAGGCTATAAAGTAGTCCGTTATTTATATTAAAGGTATACCGTCGGCTAGTTAAAGCGGTCGAGGTTTAAAGAGCTTTTTTATAATAACGTTATATTTCTATACGATAGCGTAAAGATTAGCGAACGCTACGGTAGTATAGCTAAAATCTATAAAGGATAATGTATTAACATAGTAAAGGGACTAAAGGTTATACATAGAGGAGAGACGAGTATAGAGAAGGATTAACTTTTTATTACTATTCGATAAACTAATCTAAAGATCTATTCTATCTAAAAGCAACGACCTAATCCTCTTATCCTCCCCTATATATAACCCTTAAGAGCGACTTATTTTAAGGGTATATCTTTTAGTAGTAGCCTTAACGTTAGCTACTCGCTATATAAATCCGTATCCTTTTCCCTAAGGATATAGCCTTATTTATAGTCGGCCGTACGGACGAGCTAGCCTTAGCTATACCCGCCGCCGCGGGTGCCTTAAGATCTTCGGCCGAAGCCGGGGGAAAGGGCGCCTTAGCCTTAAAACTAAAGACTACCCCGACGTAAGGGTATTAGAAGCGGATTCGCTATCTTAGCCGGGTCGTAAGCCTCCTTCTAGTGTCTAAGCTCTCCGTAGGCTATATAGAGTTTATTATCGATCCTAAATTATCGTTTAATATCGGAAAGCCGGTCGAGGTCTATAAGGTTACCGTATAAAGGTTAGGCTAAGGTAGTTAAGGTAAAGGCAGGTATAAGCGTTAGTAGGAACTACGAATAAGGGGCGGCCTTTTTCTTAAGCTTTTAACGATAAGTATAATTAGCGAGATTCTTTATAAAGATATCTATCTACGCTAACTACTTCTCGTAGTCGGTATTAGGGATTTTAGTCTATATATTCTTAACGAGATCGCTTATATCTTTCGATATAAACTTCCGGAGGAGGTCGACTTACTATTCCTTTATCTTCCTTACCTTACGTATATAGGCGTTAAGGTCTACCTTTTAGATCTCATAGTTCTTATCGCCTTAGGGAAAATTATCGAGGATATTTTTAGCGGCTTACGTTAAGTCTAAAACCTTATACTACCTACCTAAAGCTATAAGCAGCGTTATTATAGTAGGCTATTCCTACTTCTCTCTCTCGGATAGGTTAGCTATAATAGTAGCTATCCTATCTTTAATAAAATCGTAGGCCTATTTACTAAGCCTATCGCTAATATAAAGGAGGTAGGCGCTATTTAAGTCGAACTATATACTATCGTAGAGGAAGATACCTTATATCTTAAGTTCTTAGGCCTCGTACTTACGTTAACGGTCGGAGGTAGACCTTTTTTTAGTAAAGATTAAAAGGTCTACCGTCTTTCGTTTTCCGGACGACTATACTAAGGTTATCGTCTAAGACTATAATATCTTTATAGTTAAGATTGTAAGGTCTTTAGCCTTAAGAAGTTGCTCCTTTATAGCTAGGAGCTAATCTTTTATAGCTAAGAGCTAATCTTATATAATTACGCGTTCTTTTAACCTAGCATTTTAGTTAACCTAAGAGGCCTCCGCTACGCAAAGGGAGCGAAGACTCTCCTCGATATATATAAGAATATATTAGGTATCTAAGCTTTAAAGGTTTTCCTAGGTCTCTTACGCATTAGCGACCGGGACTACGTTATTAAACCTCTTAATCGCTTAAGCGATCTAAGGAAATCCACTAATAAACTCCTTAGTAAAGGCCTTTAGACCGTCGCCTATAGCGTTAAAGGCTATAAGTATATCTACTATAAGGAGGAAGGAGGAGTATTTAATCTAAGGTATTTATCGGGGACTATAAAAAAATTTCTATAGGCTATATAGGTTTCTATAGGCTAGGGAAAAATTCTTAAGGGCTTAAGGGCTTAAGGGAATAATTTCTTAAGGGTTACGCTCGGGTCGCGACGACTAAGGGGATAAGGTAATAGAGCTACTAAGACTATACTTATAAAGCTAAGGATCGCGATAGGGCGTAATAGGAGATAGAATAAACTATTACGGTACTAAGTAATAGCTAGATAATCTTATTATTCTATAAAGAGGAGAAGAACTATAGAGGCTAAGGGCTCGTTTATATATAGGACTATATATTACGTGGTATATTACTATATACTATGTTATATAATATAGTACTATAATACTTATAAAAGCCCTTCTTAAGCAAAGACTAGCTGTGTTTTTACGGTAGGTTAAGTTAGAAGATCTTAGAGAAAGGATCCGACTAGAGGCCTGCTAAGAGGACCTTTAAGAAGCAATACTAGCTAGTAGGCTAGCTAGGTGCGAGGCAGCCGAACAGCAGTAGGGCGACTCTCCCTCTATCTAGTAGGTCCTAAAAACCGCCTAGGGGAATAACCTTAGGACAAGACCCCTAACTTAGCGGGCAAGGAGTTTAATCTAGTTTCTAGAACTTAAGGAGTTAGTCTATTATCTATAGAGCTCTTAGGGGGTAACTACCTATTCTACGGTCCTAGGCGGTAAGTAGGGCTATAAGTGTCCTCCCTAGCTAACTATATAACTAAAGTCCTAGACCTATAGATAGCTATACCCCTTTTAAAGGGGTCAGGCTATAGCTAAGGGGGTGTGTTACGAAGCTAGGCTAGGATTTATAAGACTTAGGTAGCCTAGGCGGGCTCTCGACCTAGAGGACTACCCGGGGGACTACTAGCGGCCCGTGCATCGCTGTGCGGCCTATAGGGCACCCGAAGCTAGTTAGAAAAGGGGCTTAGAAAAGGGGCTTAGAAAAGGGGCTTAGAAAAGGGGCTTAGAAAAAGGGCTTAGAAAAGAGGCTTAGAAAAAGGGGCTTAGAAAAAGGGTTTAGAAAAAGGGTTTAGAAAAAGAGGCTTAGAAAAGGGGCGTGGAAAAGAGGCTTAAGAAAACAGGGCTTTAGAAAAAGTCGTGGGAAAAAGGCTAGGAAAAAGGCTAGGCAGGAAAAAGGAAATAGGGGGCTATGTCTCAAACTCAGACACTTAGGTAGAACGCCAAAGGGGACTACTGATTTAGGAGGGATAGGACTGCCTATAAAAGGGGGCAGTCCCCCCTAGTAAGGAAGGGAGAAGTTAGAGATCAATCAATCACTTCTGCACTATATTTCCTGCCTGCATTAGATTCAAACAAGCTCCACACAGACTGTCTAAGTCTTCGACCCCCTTTTCAGTCATTGACTTCTACATGCATAGCACATATCTCTCTTCTCGAGAGAAATAGGGGTAAGTAGCTTTACGGTCATTTAGAATAACCAACCACTGTTTTTGTATAGGAAGCTGTTGGCGCTAGTAGGTTTAGGTACCTATATAGACCCCCGGCTGCGTCCCCCTCTAGATTGAAGAATTAGAGCATTTTACATACACCAAGACTTCATGCATTGCGCCCAGTAACTGTGATACTTTGCCTCTCGAGCTTGGAGCTTGGACCGCCGCATTCTTTGTCCGCGACTCCCGCTCGTTCACCGATCCCAGGCGAAATACAAGCAAGCCATCGGTCGTCGGCGACGAGGCCACACGGCACCCCGCTCGCTACACGTCTGCTGTGCGCCCACGCCGTGCTGCTGGCATTGGCTGGCATTGGCTGGCAGCCTTTTCCTCGCATCCTCTCAACATTCCCGTCGTCTCGCCCCCTCGCCGCTGCCCCCCCCCCCGCCGCCGCCGCCGCTGTCCCACTGCCCTCCGGCCGGTTTTACGTACTTATAAACCGCACGCTCCGCTTCTGTTTCTTGACCTGAATCATCGGCTCCGTTCTCCTGGCCGTCTCCCTACCACTGCGCGTCCGATTTTGCTCACAGCAGGCGGGCTGTCGTGCAGCATCCACGGCGGCTTCGCCTGTCACGTAAAGCGCCGTCGTTGACCCCCCTTCACTAGTTCGATTCCCAAGTCCCAAACCCCCCGACTGCCGCGCCATGCCCGCGCAAATATCCGGCTCTATGACGGGAAGCATCCCCATTCGCATCGACGATGACCAGACCAACGGCTACCGCAAGCAGCACAAGCACTCGCGATCCTCATACTCTGAGTCGTCACCGCTCGCCAGCTCGAGGAATAATTCTCTGACATTCCGCCCTCCAAAGAGGGTCATGCCGTCCCCCAACAAGACCATCGCCGTCACCAACGCGAGTGGCCGCCAGGCCGCCTCTCTCATCCGCGTCGCCACCGCCGTCGGCTACCGCGTCCGCGCCCAGCTTAGGAATCTCGAAGGCGTCGTTGCCACGGAGGTATCGACGAACCCCAACGTCACCGTTATTGTTGGCGAACTCTACACGAGGCACGAGCCAACCGAAGCCAACAAGGACGTCACTCAAAAAGGGCCCATATCCGGCGTCGGCGTCAACCACGAGCTCATCTCCAATCTCTTCTTGGGCGTTCAGCTTGCCTTTGTCAACACCACCTTTTACGGCGACGAGCCTCAGATTGGTATGGCCCTGGCAGACGCGGCCAAGAAGGCTAGCGTGCAACATTACGTGTACTCGTCCATGCCCGACCATGCCGCCTACGACAAGGACTGGCCATCGCTGCCGCTATGGGCGGCCAAGCATAAGGTGGAGGAGCATATCAGAGCACTGGAGCTCCCCGCCACGTTTGTTTACACGGGCATCTACAACAACAACTTCACCTCTTTGCTGTACCCCCTTTTCTGCATGGAGCTCCAGCAAGACGGGTCTTTTGTTTGGCAAGCACCCTTTCACGAAGACGCCAAGCTCCCCTGGCTAGATGCCGAGCACGACGTCGGCCCCGCCATCCTGCAAATCTTTAAGGACGGGGTGACAAAATGGAAAGGGGAGCGGGTTGCCTTGGCGTATGAGTATCTGACCCCTAGGGAGGCATGCCAGCTTTTCTCCCGAGGCGTTGGTCGGCCTGTGCACTATGTTAGGGGTCCCATCGAGACCAAGGTGCGCATCCCGACGGGATACCGAGAACAGCTCGAGGCCCTAGAGAAGCTCTTCAGGGTGGACGAGACGGACCCGGCCAAGCAGCCGCCCTACTTTGGCGATGCCAAACTCGAGGCCAGCTGCCCTGCCGAGGCGCTGGAGCTGTGGGAGGGACCTCGAGGCCTGGAGGAATACGCTCGGGAAATGTTTCCGCTAGAGGAGGAGGCCAACGGGTTGAACTGGATGCTCGTGGAAGAGGATGATCACGACGACAAGGTCAACGCCACGGCGGCCTCGGTGGAGCAGCTCAGGATCCACGACAATGAGGAGCGCGGTGAGGACTCGGAGGGCGACGATGAGGATGAGGGGCTGGTAATGAGGGGTTTGAAGCGAGATGAGGAACAGTGGCTCGCGTGAGGGCAGGAGTTGCATGAACCCCGGATCCTTTCCCTCTATGGTGCCGGCTTGGCGAAAGGGAATGGTGGACGCATGCGTGCATGGCAAATTTTTTTTTTCGATTTGACCTTAGCGGGGACCTCGGAGTTTGAGCCGGCGGGAAAAGACGAGGGGGAAAAGTAAGAGAATGGAATCGACGCTTGCGCATTCGAAGGGAAACCAAGGCGGGCGCTGATGATGGCGTCGCCTGCGGCAGTGTACGCAATGTACTGCGTGGTGTCACGGCCTTGTGAGCATTATGGATAGAGCATGTACTGTGCAGAATAAACCAACTTCAAAATATACAAGGCCTTGTTTGATGAGTGCCCGAGGGACTGGAAGTGGTGGTCATGGGTAAGGATAGTTTGGTGATGCTGGACTTTGGCAAAGACAGGAAATGCCGAAATGCCCATATAGTACATGGTCAACTCAACTCTATTCCAACATTATACATTATCCCTCCGCCCAAAATCGCTTTGCTGACTCCCAAGACACAACCCAACCAACCCGGCTCACCCGCCTTGTGAGGCCAAAGTTGGCCGGCATTCGAGGCCTTTTTCTTGGCATTCGTAGCCATCCCGCACCCTTGCCTTAGATCTTCCCCTTGAGTAGGTTGACAATCATCTCGCGGCCCGTGATGCGCGTCGTCTTCCATAGCGTCGGCAAGTCCAGCGTGCTCGACAGGCCGTCGGCAAAGCCAAAGAATAGCATGGGCGGGATCCACCCGCGCGCGTACTCGAGCGCGAAGCAGCCCTCAGGCATCTTGTACTGCTTGACGTCGCCGCGCCGCAGGTGGTGCACGCTGCCCTGCTTATACACCTCGGCCTTATACTCGCCCGGCACGTAGGCCAGTTGCGTGCCAGACAAGATGTGGAAGTAGTCGTCGGCCGTGTGACGGCCCGTGTGGCCTTCGGTGCCCACGGCGGTGCCTGAGAGGTCCGTCAGTGCTTTTGCTCCCGGAGATGCTTATAGGAAGGCGGCCTCACGCACCGAAGACGATGAGATACTCGGTGATGCCTGGTTGTTCAAACAGTTAGTCGGCCCCTCTTCACCCCTGAGCGAGACGAGGGAAGCACCCCCTCCTCTCGCCAGGGGACCGCCAAGGGTCGAGGCGCGGCTCACTGGCATGGATAATGTACATGGCGCCCATGGCACCGCCCGCATTGTTGAACACCCATTCCTCCTCGAGGTTGACGTGGGCGGGCACCTTGTCGTTAAGCTCCGACACAATGTACTGCACCACGCCCTTGGTGTTGTTCCCGTGCTGGGCGATTCCGCGCTTGGCCAGGTCCTGGAGGTGGTCCAGCTCAAAGATGTAAAACTTATCCAAGTGCTGCTCCGCCAAGTACACAACCGACGAGAGCAGGCCGGTGAGCAGCGCCAAGACGGCAAGGAGGCGGCCTATGCCCCTAGTCGGCTGTTGCTGAGGCATAGCGATTGAGAGCGAGCGAGCTGCGCGGAGGGGCGAGCGGCGGGAGCGAAACGCGTCGAGCCCGGGCAAGGGGGCTTCGGCAGACTGCTGAGCTGTCTGCGGGCAACGGTTGTCGGATTGGATTGCATGCGACGACGAATCCGCTGGAGACTTTTAGGCCTTGGCGTCGCCGTGGAGCAGGAGACCCTGGGGGATTCTGCCGCCCTTCACCGCACGGACATGCGAGCTTCTCCTGCCAGGTATTCGTAGGTACGAAGTACATAGGTATATATCGCCCTAGTGATTGGCCTTCCTTTTGCCTTTTTGGGCTGCTTCTTACATAGGTAGGTGCATTGGGAGCTTAGGGAGCTTCGTCCCTAAAACTCCGTTATTGCTTCATGTCGCTGCAACTATATACGTTTTAGAATTCCAGCTCTCTCTTTATTCATAGTTCCAGCATCCTTGTCATCAACATGTAGGCAGGCACGCATGGAAACAGGATACGGCCGCCGTTGCTCTTCTAGAAATCATCTCTGGGCGCCGGCAGTGTAGGCATTAAGCATAGTGTTCGCTCTCGACCCCCCGGCCTTCATCAACCAACTCCGTCCGCCCTTTCCCCCCCTGCCTCCTACGAAGTACGAAGTACATGCAAATGATACATCCCGACACCTCCCTCGACCGCCTCCTTAGCCAGTGACACACTATTCCACATCCGAGTCTCCCATGGCATCGGTCTTGTCAGCGTCGTCGGCGTCGTCGGCGTCATCGTCGGCTCGCCCCTCTTCATCGGCCTCTGCCGTCTGGTCTGCATCCTCTCCATCCGCCTCCACGTCCTCCATTGTCACATCACCCATGGTAATGTCACCCATTGTCACATCGCCATTCGCATCCCCGTTGGCCTTGCTCGCCTCGGCCAGGTCCCCTTCCCCTGCGTCCCCGTCGTCGCCATTTTCGGCTGTGTCGACATGCGGCTTCCGTTTCTTAATCGGTGCAATGACCCCCAGCTCGTTCTCGCGTCCCCGCCAGCGTACCAGCCGCCTGGTTGAGCGCCGCAGGGCCGCGGCGTACGAGCTGACCTCTTCGCCAAAATCGTCGTCCTCGGTGGTCAAGAGGCACAGGCCGCCGAGCCCCTTTTCCCGAAATGGCCCAGACCCCTTATCGCTATTGGGGGGCATGTTGCGAGGAGTGTCTTCTTCGCCATCGCTATCTCCAATCCCATCCCCCTGAGCCTGCAATCTTCTGTAGGCCCGGAAAATGGCGCCGTCTTGCCGGCGAAGCTTGCGGCTCTTGTGGTGACGCTTGCGTAGGCCGCGATCGAGAATATACTCGACACGTTCGTTGCGGTTGCGCTCGACGGCAAGCTGATGCGCGGTAGGGGGGCGAGGTTTTCTGGAAACGACGCCCTCGGAGCCGTGACGCGCGGGTGAAGATCCCTCGAAGATTTGGTACTTGAGTGGCAAACCGCGACGGCTAGAGGCGCCCGCTCTGGCCAGTGGCTTGGGGGGCGGCGTAGATCTCGTGCTGTCCATGTCCGACTCATGTTTCGGGGGCCTGATGCGCGGCAGAATGGCTGGACCGTCTTCGTTGAGCGGCGCGCGCAGTTTCCCCCGCTTCGACTCTCGCTCATTGAGATAGGCCTGGTCCATCTCTAGAATCTTGGCCCGCGTCCGCTGCTTCTCGCGACCAAACTCCGTCTCCTCCGGCGTGTCCGCATTTTCGGCAGCCCTCTGCTCATCCGTCAGCGGCTCCAACTCGGGAACGCCTTGATTGGCAACATCGAGTCCGTAATCCACCCCTGGCCCAAACGGGTTCTCGTCGCAGCCCTCCTCGGTGAAGTCGGATTCCAGGTAGAACCACATGAGCCATAAGAAGGCCCTTGCCCGGGACTCGCTGGAGTAGTTCGTCTTCATGATGAGGTCGTGAAACTCGTGATGGAGGGGGAAATGCAGTTCAGCAATTTTTTGCGCGCCACTGCACATGACAAATATCAGGTTCACCGGGTTCGTCCGAGGGGGGTGATCCATCTTCTTGAGCTTATCCAGCGAGTTGGGCTCTTCCCGGTCTTCCGCGCCGCCTTTCAAGATGGACTTGAGCCGGGGCGCGTCCTGCAGCTGCTTGTAGGCATGGGGGTCTTGGTGTGCCTGTAAGGATGGGATGGCATGGTAGGTTCGAAGCTGTGCGCGCATTTCGGGAAAGACTGCGCAAGAGTCAGCCACGGCCCTCCTGGTGCACGCGGGCGAGAGAAAGCCACGCAAGAGACCAAGGACAGCGACGGGAGAGTGGAGAAGAAGAGAAACTCACAGTTGAGGGTGGTATTCATCCTGCCAACGTTGACCAAGAGACACACCATGGCCATGCCCTTGGCTGCCTCTCGGTCGCTCAACAACTTGTCCCGAAGCACCTTGCTGGTCTTGCTGCTTCGCGACATGGTGTCGATGTAGAGATCGGCAAAGGTCTGCATGCCGATGCCGTCTGCGTCGTACGTGTTGGTGAAGACCTTTTGATCATTGTCGAATATGGCCCTCAGGAAGTCGTACTGGATATCCTCGCGCCACAGAGGTTCGCCGTCATCCTTCTTCAAGTGTCTTATCTTGCCGATATTCTGCTGCCCACTGGCATCTTTGCTCTGCAACCCCCTGCTTTTACCCCGATTGGGCTTGTCAGCCGCGTCGGGGTTGTCATCGTTGATGCGAGTGTCTTCGTCTTCCGAGGCGGCGCGAGAAACGAAGGACTTGCCCTCGGGGCCCGCGGGAGAGCTGGGCGGCCCGATGTCCGAAGTTGCAGCGACGGAGTTTGGCG
This sequence comes from Ophiocordyceps sinensis, assembly GCA_012934285.1. Classification (NCBI taxonomy): domain Eukaryota; kingdom Fungi; phylum Ascomycota; class Sordariomycetes; order Hypocreales; family Ophiocordycipitaceae; genus Ophiocordyceps; species Ophiocordyceps sinensis. The sequence continues at coordinate 9,677,297 of JAAVMX010000001.1, read as the reverse complement.
AGGCTGCCATGTTGCACGCGGTCTGGGAGTCTCGTGGGTGGGGGCGAGAGGAAGCGAAGCGGTTTGGAGATGTGCGTCGTCGTTGACAATTAAAGGGCCGGTCGGTATTCGTACTCAGCAGCGCATGATGAGGGCGACAGTGATGGCGACGGAGAAAAGCCCTCGGAGCTCACGATGCGGCGGCGAGGGCCTGCGCAGGGATGATGCGAATGAGGTAGATGACGATGGCAACGACGAGGTAGGAAAAAAATAGTGAGGATGAAGCCTCGCAAAGTCGATCTGCAGCGAGGAGCTGTTGCGCATGTTGGGTTACTAAGGTACTACTACTAGTAGCGGTGGACAGGACAAGACCGCTGAGGCGCAACGCGAGGACCCGACGCTAGAAAGCGAGGTCCCTATCCAGTACCGGACAGGTTGCTGCGGCGTTCGTCGAGCAGGGTACTTTGAAGTACCTGGGGGGATACATGGGGTGGTGGGTTTTTCCAGGGTGAGCCGCGACGGAAAAGCTCAATGCCGCCCGTCACCCCGTCCAACCAGCCTCGAAGTCGTGAATTGCTTCTTACCGCAAACGTCAACAACCTCAAACAGGCCGCCTGCTCCAACGGCCAGTCTGGCCAGCGTCGAGGAGCTACTAACCAACAGCAGATGTCGCAGACGCCTCGCCCATTCAAGGTATCCATTGCATTGCCTCCACCCTGCTACAACGCCTCATGGTTCTTCCCCCTGCCCTGCCTCCTTTCAGGCCGAGTTCACGAAACCAACGTCACGGTTCACTCCACGTTCAAAGACTGCCCTGCCAACACCATCTCTAGACAGACGGCTGGCTATTTTCAACATCTTGGACTCTCGACGTTCCCCGATCATCTCGTTCAACATGGCCACGCCGGTCAAGTCGACGCGCGCCGACGTGTCGCCAATCCCCGATAGCCCCGGCACCTGGAGACACCCCCGACTCAACGAAATCACGAGACGGCGCAACGCGGCGACATTTTCCGAGAAGAACGTGCGGCGGATAGCCTGCAATGTGATTGCCCTGTTGGTCATGTGGTCGCTTCAGCTGCTTGCCAGGCTCAAGGTGGACCTGCAAATGTATGGCCACGCCTCGCCGGCTCAGCCCCTGATGGATGGCTTGCTGATGCCAAGAACGACAGGTTTTCCAGCACATTTAGCTACTATATGGGCTGGGCTTGGTTTGCCATGCAGCTGCTTCCCTTTATTCAAATAGGCCTCGCCTGCCTGCCACTAGTACGCGCGCAAGACGACCTCTCCGACATAGCTCTGACGGCGACGCAACGAAAGCTGCTGGGCCTCCCTGCAACCTCGGTACCACTCACCCCCGAGGCCAGGTATAGCACGCCTCCTCGATACTCGCGCACACCGTCGATTGCAGGCTCGGTGGGTAGCAGGGCAAGTTACAACAGCTCTCCCTTGTCTGGACGCGGAAGCCCTGCCCTCTCCGTGGGAGGATCCCCTTCGCCCTTTTCAGCCTCGGGTAGCCACTTGCTGCAAAGGAGCGTCGGCGGTCTTGCGCAGAATCGTAGATCATCACTCGGATCGTCGAGCACCTTTGGCGCAAGCTCGTCTGCCAACTTATTCGGCGATACTGGCTCGCCGAGCCCGTCAACGGGGAAGCGGACAAGCGTCGGGCTAAATAGCAAGTGGCTTTACGAAAGGGGTAGGCGAGCTTCGGGAAGTGCATGGCTTCACTGATGGTAGAGGTGCACAAGCGCTGGACTGGGAGAGCAAGGGAGCATGCATTATGGGCATCAGAGACGAGGCAGGTACGCACACTTTGTACGTGTGGCAGGACGAACTTAGACAGTCTGGTGGTAAGCGGATTGACGGGTGCCTCTGGGGGTAATGGCGTAACGGAATATGGTAGTTCTCCTGGATTGGTAGCCGGATATAATGGCGTAGCGATTAACTAGTACCTTGATTGAACCAGAGAGTGCCCTGTCCAACAGGGCCTTGTCACCAAAAGCATTGAGTGCAGGCCAAGGTAGCGAGCGAGGCTTATCGTGAGGAGCGAGCCAAGGCCAAAAAAATCATGGTGGGCAAAAACACGGGACGATGCGCGAACCGGGACTCGAACCCGGGTCGCATGCTTGGGAAGCATGCATGCTAACCTCTACACTATTCGCGCATTGGTGGAAATTGTTGGCAAATTTTAAATACATAATGGTACGATTTTGGTTCAGAGCGTGATGCCCGAAATGGCCTCCCCCTTTCAGTGTGAGTTAGTTATATCTTGCTGTTTGGCCTCCAAAGATGAATCACGAAGGGGGATTTAAGCTGTTTTAAAAGCCTTAGAGAAGCCACCATTAACGAGGTAGCATTCAGATATGTCAATGAAAGGCCCTCACAATTCGGGTCAAATCCCGCCTTGTGCAGAGTGGTACAGAGTACTTCGTACTTCGTACTTCCTGATGATGGCGCCTCGCCCCCAGCGCTCAACGCACGCATACCATCGCACAACCTCCTCCTCGCCTCCCACCCCAGCACGGCTCTACCCCACCACCGCACCGCACCGCCCGTCATGGCAAGCAAGGTCGACCGCATCGTCGCCCGTCTGCGGGACAAGATCGCCGACGGCGACTACTACGAGGCGCAGCAGCAGACGCGGGTCGCCGCGGCGCGCTACGTCAAGGCGCAAAACTGGCCCGCCGCCATCGACGTGCTCGCCAGCGTCGCGCAGGCGCTGCTCACGGCCGGCCAGGGCGGCAGCGGCGGCGACCTGTGCGTCATGCTCGTCGACGTCTACCGGCAGGCCGAGCTCGGGCCCGGCTCGGCGGCAAAGGGCAGGCTGTTGACGTGCTTGCGCCTGTTTGATGCCCAGGAGCCGACGCGCAACAGGTTCATCAGCGAGATGATTGGGTAAGGCGACTTTCTGTGCACGTGCGAGACCAGAGGGCGAGACCAGAGGACGCTGACGGGGCATGCTCGCCTGTAGCTGGTCGGCCAAGTTTGGAGAGTACCCGGCCGGCGACCCGGAGCTGCACCATGTTGCCGGGTCGTTGTACGCCGACGAGCACGACACGTCCGAGGCCGAACGACACTTGCTACTGGGCACCAAGGACTCGCCCGAGGTCCTCGTCAAGATGGAATACCAGTGGTATAAAGAGGGAGACGCCCACCTAGCGCCGCACTTTGCCGCCAGGGCCATCCTCGGCTACCTCCTCGTCGGCAACGTCCGCGCCGCCACCACCTGCTACCGCCTCTTCACCAGCTCCCTCAGCAGCGAAACCATGGGGCTCGGCGTGCAAGACGTCTCGAGCGCCCACTGCGACATACGCATCTTCCCCAGCCTGCCCCTCCTCAACTTCCTCGGCCTGCTCCTCCTGGCCATCCAGCGCGGGGCCCCCGAGGTGTACAAGGGCCTGGTGGCCAAGTACGCCACCCAGATCAACGAGACCGAGGTGTGGGCCGAACCTCTCGAGACGGTCGCCGAGCTGTATTTCGGCATTTCGAGGCCGCGGCAGAGCAACGCGCTGATGGACATGATGAGCGGCTTGTTGGGCGGGGGCGGCGCGCGGCAGCAGCCTCAGAGGCGCGCTCTACGCAGCGCGGAAGGGCCAGCGCCTGCAGGGCTGGACTAGGTCGGGGGGCGAGGGCTTGCAAGGGACGCACCGGGGACACCATCCAAGAAGCATTACGTAGCGGGCGTTTCGTAGGCAACAAGATCATCCTCGAGTCTGCTCTTCCGGCTCAAACATCCAATTGTCGTCGGCCAGGGCACTGACTTTGGCGCGGAGGTCGGCGCGGACGGCCTCGAGCAGCTCTTTGATTGCCGGTCAGTGCCAACATGTTTCCGGACGGGCCGCACCGAGGTCGTCTTACCTTCTGGCTGGTCTGGCACGGTGCTGTGGTTGATGGTGTGGTGTTTGACTGCTTTCGCCAGACGCTGCCTCTCTTCTTGACGCCGACGCGTCAGTCCCTCGACAGAACGAACGACTCTTGCGCTGGAATGGACCTACTCTCAGTCTCCTGCTCGTCGTGCTCGTCGGCGGTCGGCGTCGGCGGATCGCCCAGCTCAATCTCGCCCTGCTGGTTCCGCACGACAATCTCGGACGTGTCGTCCAGCACGTCGACGTCGAGGCGCAGCGCGTCGGCCGAGTGGGAGGAGCTGGCCGTCGGGCGGCGCGTCAGCTGGCTGCCTAACAGGTTTGCTCGGGCGGCTGCTACGACCGAGACTCTGGCTCGCGAGGCGCCCGAGTCGACGCGTCGAGGCCGTTCGCTCATGGCAGGGCTGGCTGTCGGTCAGGCGTCGTTGAGCTGCGACGAAACTGTGCAAAGTATAAAGTATTGGGGCTTGGAGGAGTATCTTTCTATTCATTGACGTGGCCAGAGAGGCTGGTATGTTTACGAATAATCGTACGAAGTAACTCGTACGAATACACAAGGTGACATTACATCAGCGGCCGGGTGACTGTTGCTGGTGGGGTCCTAGTCGCCGGCTAGTGGCTCCTCCCTGGTCAGCGTGCGTGCGCTGGAACCCTGCAAAACCCCGCCAAAGCCCGACGACGACGGACATTCATGGGCCTCTTTTGCGCCCGTGGAACCTCAAAAACTACTAGTACATGATGCTCTGCTTGCTCATTTTCCCCTCGAAATGTAACTCAGAGGCATTGGTATTCATCCAGAAAATGTAGTGCGGTAGGGTGTATTCGTGCGACGAGTAAGTTCTCCAACAGACTCTTCAAACGCCAGCAATAGCCACCAAATGAGCACTCGCACTCTGGCGTCCTGCATACAAGCTATTCCCCTCGTCATTTGTCACATTCTTCGGCTCTCCAAGACTGTCAAACAGAAAAGACGCAATTCCCAACCTCGGTTTGTGGCCAGCATGCCCTCCGCCGCACTCAGTCTCCGCCGCACTCGTCGACAACCCGGCTTCATATCGCCAGGCTGTACGAATACTCGTCTTCCATATTCTGGCTTACCCATAGAACAACAGAGCTATGATTGCGTCAGTGTCTGCCCAAGTCCTCGTGATCCGAGTTGCAAGTACCTGAACCCGACGAGCGCATTGCTGACGATATTCTCAATGCCCATGCCCAGCGCCGGCATGGAAACGCCCAAAACGACAAATTTGAGCACAAAGACGGTAACGCCGCCGGCCATTCCTCCGGCGAGGGCTGCAAAGCCCAGGAACAGCACCACGCGCGCCTTCCATGCGACGCCGGACCCGCTGTAGCTGAAGGAATCGGCGCTGAGGCGCTGCTTCTCGACCGAGTTGATGATTAGCATGCCGAGGCTGGAGAAGAGGAGCGGAAGCCAGTCGACGAATTTGATGTGGACGTTGGAGCCGTTTCGGGCCGACTTGGACCAGACGGCCGAGTCGAGCATGACGTAGAAAGCGACCGAGAACTTGGTGGGGGAGAAGTCATTAGCACGCGTCCCATTTGGCACCGAGGAAGCAGGCAGCGCAGGGCACATGGCTCGACGGGGGCCATGGCGTCAGGCAACACATGATGGAGTTATGGAGACGTACCAGAGCTCCAGCTCCGTAGACGCCAGCGCTGCGGGCCCAGGCGCTGTTGAGCCACCCGGGCCGCCCAAACTTCCAGAGACGCTCCTCCTCCATGCTTGCTGTTCTTTCCCGAGGATTGGGTTCGAGTTTCGAGTGTTGAGGGACGGGAAGAAGCGGCCAGAGGGCGATGGCGCCGATTCGCGGGTTGTCGCGGGTTGTCGCGGGCAAGTTGTGGGCCGGACGGGGGAGGTCGGGCAGCAGCTCTGAGATGGTTTGACGTTTGACGTTGGTGGTGGGAGCTTGAGGATCACGTGACTGCCCTCATCCACAAGTGAGCCCAGCCACAGCGGTTCAGCCACTCTCCTTGTGTGTGTCCGTACTCGGCGAGCCTGCATATGCACATTTCCTCCATCGTGCATGCAGACTGCTGCTGTGTAAAGAATGTCGTGGTTTGTCATGTGCAGCATGATGGTGGCGCCTGCAGACAAACACGGTGGGCACAGTGAGTCCGGGCAACGTGCAGCTGTTTCCATGACGCCCGTGTTTACTTGCAGGTAGCAAACCTCGCAAATAGTACCGCAAGTAGGGATACTGCACAGTGCAAAGCGGTGAAAGGCTCTGGCTGTCATACTACTACTATCAGGCGCACATGTTTCCAGATGACGTTTGGGAAAGGCGAGGATGGGTCCATGAATATAGACGCCTGCTCGAACTTGACCGTGAGCTGGTACAGATACTTTACGAGTTCCGAAGTACGAATGCTCTGGACGAATACTATAGTTACTCTCTAATTTAATGAACAGTCCACTAGCCTGCCTGTAAGTCTCCTGTTAGTCGGCCTCATTGATTGATTGACTCATGAATGTCTGTCCCGTGGCACAGTGGGAGACGGATAGAGTGTTGACTCACACTCGGTACGGAAGCCGGCTTGCGTCGCAAAGTACCGAAGTAGGTCGGATACTTGTACCCTGCATATTGTTGTGGTTCGCCCCACTTTTAGTTAGTCAGCCTCTCGTGCCAGGGTGCCTTCTGCACCCTCGTATAGCAGCCTATAGGGCTTCTTCCTAGCTAGATTATTATGGCACGATCTTACGCAGCACGCCTTATATGCCCTAACGTAAGCCTTAAGAGGTTATAAGCGCCGCTAAAACGTATCCCTACGCTTTATAAGTAGTTCTTTTTAATTATTACGATCTTTTTCTAACTTTTCTCGCCGTTATAGCTGTTTTTTTCGCTTAAACGCCTATTTAAAGAGTTTTTTAACGTATAAAATCCCTTAATAACGCCTCTTTACCCGCGGGACAGTTGCCTAACGGGACGTTTAAGATAGTAAACGACGATAGAGCCCTAACGGGCACGATTAAACGTCTAAAGGGACTAGAAAATTATACCGCTTAGCTAATTAACGTAAATCTCACGCTTAAGATAATAGATATTTACGAATATATCTAAGGGCAAGTCCTTAGGCTAGAACGTCCGGTAGGCACGATTAGCATTACCGAAGAATAAAAGGACTAGCAAAAGAACGACCTAAAGGCTATAAGAATCCTTATAATTACTCTATCCGATAATCTAAAGGAGATAGTTACGAGGGGAGGTTAGACTATTAATTCGATAAGTTAAGAGATATACCTCCTTATACAACGTATAGCCTTATAGCTGCCTAAGTCTTCTATCGTAGAGATAATGCTTGAGTTTTTTAGACTTAAAGCCTATAACTTTACTACTTTAGATATATACTCTCGACGACTAAAGTAGTGCTAGCGTTAACTAAGGGCTATCTATAAGACACTAGACGAGAATATATACGTTTATACGGCTATTTATAGCCTTCGGACGGGCTACCCTTATTAGTTTTACGCTTAGCAATACGACTATAAGAAGGATGATTTTCCTACTAAAGCCGCTATTAATAAGTTTTTGCAATATTAATGCTAGGTAGAGAAAGGATCTTAAAAGGTCCCCGGCTCCTAGGCGTTAGCTGTCTAAGATAAGTCGATATCCTTAACCCTATCTATAATAGATAATAACTATAGAGGAGGACGAGGTAGAGGCCGCGGTAGAGGCTATAGTAGAGGTAGAGGTAGCTCCGATAATACTAAATCCCGAACTAAAGATAACTTATCTAAGTAAGTAAAACTCGAATATAGTTATATTATCGCCGCTAGTAGAGGTTATAAGCTAAGTAACTACTAGACTCTCTACCCCGATAAAGCCTTAAAATAGAAATAGGAAGAATAGCGTTAATAAGGCATTAATCCTTTTAAGAAAGGCAATATAAATATTATTACGGTAGGCAAACGCGATATAACCCTATTTACTATAAGTCTTACGTCGTTTAAAGACGCTGTCCTCGCTACGGGTTGTAAGTCCTTGCGGGATATAGTCGTCTATAATACTAGAGCCTTAGACACCTGCTTTAACGACTTAAAGTGGTTTACGAGTTTTACCCTTACTCCGGCCTATCGTCTAATATAAGCATTAAACGGTGGCAACCTTTAAGTCCTCGGCGTAGGTATAATACGTATGATAATTAGAGACTTAACTCTTAACCTAACTAACGTTCGCTACTGCCTTAATACACCCGCGAATTTAATAAGCTCTAAAGTCCTTTAGGATAAAGGCGTTATGCTAGACGGATTTAATAGCTAACTGGCTTTTTAAGCTATAGGGGAGGCAGTATATAAGATTAGCTAGGAGCTTAGGGTTAGCACTATTCGTAATGCTTAAGTTGCGGGAGACCTTATAATTCGATAAAAGCATCCCGACCTTACCCTCGTAGCCCTACCGAAGACTTTAACTAAGTTAACTAATAAGAAGGTCGACTTTAGTCTTATACACCGTAGGCTTAGGCACGTAGGCAAAGCTAGAGTGCTTAATGCTTGCCGTAAGTCCGGCATTAACGTTAATACTAATAGTCTCGAGGACTTCTTTTATAAGGCCTATTATTTTAGGAAGGCCGACCTAATAGTTAGTCGTACTTCTTCGGTTAATCCTTAATAGTTCCTTACGTATATATTCTAGGACTTTATTTAACACTCTCCTACCGGCTTCGGAGGGAAACGCTACTTACTATATAGAATCGATATCTATATAAGGTTCTATTAGGTTCTATTCGCTATAGACCGAGGGGAGGCCTATAACCTACTTTACGGTTAGAAGATATAGGTATAGAGCTACGCTATAAATAAGACGGTCTAGTCTATATGCTTTAATAACACCTTAGAGTTCTAGTCGGATATAATATTTAAATAGGCCGATAAGGACGGGTTTATCCTTCGCTTTAGTGCCCCCTATACTCTAGAGTAGAATAGACTTACTAAATATACTAGCCGTACTTTAATAGACCTCGTACGTTGCATTTACGCTAATATAAACCTTCCGGCCTTTTTATAGCCGTACTTTATAGAGATAAGCGCCTACGTTAATAATATGCTTCCGACGAGCGCCTATAAGGACGGTAAAGCCCTAATTAAGGTTTTATTCGACGAGATCTATACGCTATACTTATATAGCATTAAGTATATAAGGGCTTAGGGCTATACTACGTTCGTTACTATCCCGTATTAATAAAGAGTTAAAAGTATAAAAATAGCTCCTTAAGCTTAGAAAGGTCGTTTAGTAGGCATAGAGGGACTTAACGGGCATATATATAAGGTCTAGCTTCCCGAGAAGAAGATCGTTATACGCGCCTAAGATATTCGCTTTTAGGAAGGCAAAGAGCACTAGCGTCTTACTATTAACGAAGTCGAATTTAAAGCTACCCTATAGGAGGATAACGATAAAGTCACCTACCTATTCGATATAGGGAAGATTAAAGCCGTAGATAGAAAACGCAATGCGAGGCATAATAACGAAGCCGCTTCGCTACGTAAAGAAGAACTCGACCTATCTACCCTATAGGGGGTGCTTAAGGACCTAAGTTATATCCTAACACCTGATCTAACGCCTACTATAGGGCAATAGCAGCGTTATATTTATTTTAACGAGGAGACTATAGAGCACAAAGACATAGAAGACTCTAACCCGGCTTTTAAGGATAAGGCATCGCCTTTCTATCCTCGTCGTATATCTTGTCCCTATTAGACCTACGACTATAACGAGCGGTTAGGACGAGGCCGTAGCTATAGTAGCCGTGCTTACGGTAGCCGTAGAGGCAGCCGTAGTAGTAGCACGGCTAGGGAGTTATCCGGTTTATAATAACTTATAGTATTTCGCGAAAATAATACCTATTATAAGACTAATCCTCCTTAGGTTCTTAGTATAAGAGCGGCTCTAGCTTTTATATAGCCTAATACGACTCTAAAGAACTAGAAGTAGGCTATAGACTACCCTAACTATAAGAGTCGCTAGTTGCCTACTATAAGGAAGGAATACTATAAGCTTAACGATAAAAGGACTTAGATTCTTATTTCTCGCCTATAAGGCTATTAAGTCCTTCCGGGCCGTTAGGTATTTCTTAAGAAATATATTGCGGGAGTAAATAGTATTACGAAGGCCCGTTAGTATATTCGCGGGGACTAAGATTCTATAAATAAGCCTATTAAAGACGTCTACGCCGCTATAGCACACTAGGCTTCTGTTTAAGTATTTGCTACCCTCGTGGCTTTAGATAACCTCGAATATAAGAAGTTCGACGTAGTTAACGCCTTCCCGCACGCCGAAGTAAGGGAGGAAATCTATATTAAGCAGCCCTACGGTCTAACTAACGGCACTAGCCGCGTCTATAAGCTGCAATAAGCTCTATACAAGCATAAGGCCGCCCTTCGTTAGTAGTTTAATAAAGTTGTTATTAACCTTATTGCTTTAGGCTTCGTTTAGCTAGAGGCAGAATTATGCCTGTTTCGTTATAATAATAGCACGCTTTTAATCCTCTACGTCGACAATATATTAATCGCAGTAGCTATACGAGACCTTATTGCGGATAAGGCTCGCTTATTAAGCGGCTTATATAAGATAAAGAGTCTTAGGGAGCCGACCGAATTCCTAAGACTAGAAATAGACTAGGATCGCGTTAACCGGACGATTCGCCTATATTAGATAAGATTCGCTATAAAGATCCTTAAGGAGTTCGGCAGCGATATTACGAATACGGCAATAACGCCGTAGCCGCTAAAAACCGTTATCCTAGCGGACTAGAAATAATAATAATCGGTAATGCCTTTTAAATAGTAGCTTTAAAGGACCGGCAGCCTAAATTAGCTAGCGATAGGGACTAGGCTAGACTTATTATATACGGTAAATAAGTTATCGGAGGTAAATTATAACCCGACTATAACGCATATAGCTATCTTAAAGCATTTATTACGTTATCTTAAGGGATCTTTAACCTTAGGCATTGTTTTTAGCGGTCGTTATTCGACTAACGATCTAAAGCTACGCGTCTATACCGACGCCTCTTTTGCTAACGATCTTTAAACCTACTATTCTATAGCCGGGTATATAGTCTTTTTAGCCGATAGACCGATCTTTTAGCGGTTAAAGCGGCAAACGTTAGTAATAACCTCGTCTATAAAGGCCGAATTTATTAACCTTACGCCGGCTAGTATAGCCGTAATATAGTAGGCGAAGCTTTTATATAATATAGGCTACCCGCAACCTATACTAATAATTATATACACCGATAGTTAAAATATAAGACTAGCTATTTTTAATAAGGCGAATGTAGGCCGTATAAGATATATTAATCAGCACTTTAAATAGATTATATAGCAAATAGCAATAGGCTATTTTTAGCTTTATTAGGTCTAGACTAAGGAAATAATCGCTAACGGCTTAACGAAGCCGCTCTTATATATAAACTACGAAAAGTTTAAGCACTAGCTTAGGCTTTAACCTAAGGTTTAACGACGGAGATAACGATCCCGATTAGGAAAAGGATTTAGAAAAGGATTAATAGCCTAATTAGGCAATTAGAAAGGCAAAAAGCCCTACGAATAGAGGAAGAATGACTTACGGAAGCAAGGAGCTATAGAAAAGCATTTTTAAGAGCGCGTTGTAATTGCACGTTTGCCGTAGTATTAAGAGCCTTATGTAGGCTATTCGGCTAAGGGGAGGTGTTATGGTTCGCCCTACTTTTAGTTAGTCAGCCTCTCGTGCTAGGGTGCCTTCTGCACCCTCGCACAGCAGCCCATAGGGCTTCTTCCTAGCTAGATCATCATCGCACGATCTCACGCAGCACGCCTTGCATGCCCTGACGTAAGCCTTAAGACATATTCCCGCTCAGCATGTGCCCGCCTCGTCCTTGTTCCCTTTAAAGAGTGCTACTCGGCAAGGCTTGTGCAAGGTACAAGCGCCCTGCTCCGTAACTCTTTCCCTCTCTCCTCCTTCTACTATCCTCGTGTCTTCCTCAGCCTGACGCAGCATCACTCGCCGCCGCATTCGTTTCCATGTGCCCATCCCGTGGCGCATGTCTTCGTGTCTGTTGGCCCGGCGGTTCCTCATCCATCCTCTCCCCAGCCGACTCGTCGAACGCTACGAGTACAGCACCACTCACTCCACCGAGAGCCAACACACCCCCCCCCCCCCCCCCCCCGGTCCATCCCTTTATTAAGCTAAGCGCTCGAGACATCATCCTTCCCCTCGTCGCGGCTGTCTCGACCGAAACAGATTTCTTCCCCCGACATCTTTCTCTTCTCGCCTACATCGCTTCCGCCTGGGCGACAACCACCGCGACTATGCAGCCGACCGGATTCTTGCCGTGGTCGGCATTTCTCGTGGGCCTCGTCACCATCTTCTCCGCCCCAGTCATGGCTCAAGCTGGCGGTGACTCGCGAACCCCTGGCGCCGTCATCTCTCCGTCGCCGAGCCTCCGACCCGCCGTTACGCCCAGTCGGCCGAGTGTCCAGAGCCCGTCGAGAAGCGACACGCGGGTTGCCACGCCCGCGACGACTGCCGAGCCGGATGACAACACCAGCACCAGCACCAGCATCCGCTCCCGCTCCCGCACCACCGACGCAGACGAACTCACTGGCTTTCCCACTCTGACCAGGGCCGGCGCCATTCCCACGTATCCTCCTCCCAGCGTCCCGCCCACCCAGAATGCCCCCTTTATGCAGCACTCCAACTTGCCCGATGGCACCGTCTTCATCGCCGTCGGCGCCATCCTCGGCGCCTTCGGCCTCGCAATTCTCCTCTGGCGCAGCATCGTCAGCCTTCTCCTCCACCGATCCGTCAAGCGGGCGGCCATGGCTCAGCACACCACCAGTAGCAAGACGGGCTTTCCTGCGCCCCCCGCGCCATTCTACAAGTATACCGATCAAGACTCGAGCATGTCGCTGGCTCCCGGCGCTGGCCCGGCCGCTGGTCGCGGTGTTCGGCGCACAGCCCGGGGACCTATTCCCTCTGCGACGCCCAGTCACTCGAACCTCTTCTTCTCGCCCACGGCAATCAGCACCGCCGGCCCTCGTGCCTCTACCTATCTGCCATCGGGCTTCTATGCCTCTGGGTCTGGCTCCCCGGCTGGAACCCAGGCCAACACGATTGGACTGCAAAACCTCCGCCCCGATTCCCGAGGGCACTACGCGAATGCGTCTCGTCACACGCTGAGCGGGTCGCCTCCTGATTCCCCCCAGTACGTCATGCGAAGGGACGTGAACAACATGAGCACCAGCTCCCTCCATCTCAACACCATGCCACCGGGTCAGCGAGCACCTAGCGCGTATCTCGAGGACCTGTTGGCCGACGACCCCGGTGCTCTGCCTCCGCCGCACATGGCTCCTTTGAACGGTCCGAGCGGTTTGAGCCCGGAGAGTAGAACAAACAGTCTACACAACCGGATATGAGCAGCCGCCGAGATGCTTGACCAGGAGACAAGCCAGCCTCGATGGACTCGGTCTTGGATAGGCTTTCTTTCAGTTTGCGGATTTTTGTCTTGCCGAGCTCAGGCTCTGAATTTCTCTCATACAATGGCGCCAAGGGATGGGCCGAGACGGAGGCGGAGAGACTGGGCACGGCATTAAAGGCGGCGCACCCTGCGTTGGGTCCAACGTGTTGCCCCTTTGACCTCGAGTGTGTACATCTAGACGTCTCGGCAGTTGAATTGTACAAATATCATCTGCCTGATGGTTCCCGAGTCGCCCCTTTTGAATAATGGGCATTGACAGCCCCCATGCACACAAGCCACGGGGATCCTGTGCCTTGTACGAAGTACATACCTAGGTATACTCTACCGTATACTAGCTACCTTGAACTCAGGGGATCTTGCCCGCGACGACTGCTTAGCGGTCCGAGACGGCGTTGTTCGCAGCCTCGATCTGGGCGAGGCGGATGCCGCTCCGGTCGCACATGGCGCGGAAGATGCCGTTGCGGTGCCACAGGGCGCGCGGAGAGTCGAGCTCGGCGATGCGGCCGGCGTCCATGACGCAGATGCGGTCGTAGGCGATGACTGTGCGCAGGCGGTGGGCGATGCACAGCAGCGTCTTGCCGCGAAAGGCCGCGGCCATTGTGCGTTGGACCTTGTCGTCGGTCTCCATGTCGACGGACGAGGTGGCCTCGTCGCAGACTATGATTTGCGAGCCGCGGACGAGGGCGCGGGCCAGGGCCATGAGCTGGCGCTGGCCGAGGGAGAAGTTGAGGCCGTCTTCCTCGACGGCGCTGTCGAGGTGGATGCGCGGCGAGGGGGACGAGGACGACGAGGAGGAGGAGGACGAGGAGGACGAGGGGGCGGCGGCGGCGGCGGCGGCGGCGGCGTGGTCGGCGGGGACGAGATCGGCCTGGCGTAGGGCGGACCAGAGCTCGAGGTCCGAGTGCTCGCCAAAGGGGTCGAGGTTGCTGCGGACGGTGCCGCGGAACAGCGTGGGGTCCTGGGGGATGATGGCGAGGCGGGAGCGCAGGTCGTGCAGGCCAAGGGTGGCGATGTCGAGGCCGTCGATGGTGATGGAGCCGGCCTCGAGCTCGACGAGGCGGAACAGGGCGCTGACAATGGAGCTCTTGCCGGCGCCGGTGCGGCCGACGATGGCGAGGCGCTCGCCGGCGGCAACGTGCATGTCGAGGCCGGCGAGGACGAGGGGCAGGTTCGGGCGGTAGCGCATCTCGACGGCGTCGAAGACCACGTCGCCCCTCTCGGGCCAGGCGGGCCGGACGTGGGCGGTGCGGGCGGGGGCCTCCTCGTCGAGCTCGGTGGCGTAGTGGCGCAGGCGCTCGACGGCGTTCATGCCGTTCTCCACCTCGGCCAGCTGGCGGATGGAGAACTGCAGCATCTGGACAATGGCGAGGATGTAGCTGAGGACGAGGCCGCTGATGGAGGGGTCGACGTTGAAGCGCGAGGTGACGACGAGCATGGCGACGGTGAAGACGAGGGCGTTGCCGACCATGTCGAGGCGCAGCGACAGCCAGCGCTGGTTGGCAAAGGTGAGATAGTAGGCGGCGTTCATTTCGTCGATGGCGGCGCGCAGGCGGGCGACAAAGGGCCGTCGCATGTCGTAGGCGCGGATCGAGGCGACGCCGGCGAGGCCCTCGGAGAAGCTGGCAAAGACGTGGGAGCGCAGCACCGACTCGAAGCGCTTGACCTCGCGGGCCGAGGCGCGGTAGTAGGAGGCGGCCATGACGAAGAGCAGGTAGAGCGGCACGAGGGCGACGGCGAACCAGTGGAAGAAGGCGATGATGAGGGCGAAGACGGACGTGACCATGGCGAGGGTGAAGTAGAACATGCGGAAGGCGTCCGTCAGGTTGTTGTCCATGACGTCGACGTCGCGCGAGAAGCGGTTGGTGATGCGGCCGAGGGGCGTCGTGTCGAAAAAGGCCATGGGGGCGCGCAGGACGCGCGTCACGGCCTCGCGCAGCATGACGCGCGACGCCCGCGTGCCCAGCAGCGACAGCAGCAGCGAGAAGAGGAACATGAGCACCGCCTGCGCGGCGCCCAGCCCGGCGTAGACGCCCATGTACTGGCCCGTCGAGAGGCCGAAGCGGTCCGAGGTCCAGTACGAGAGCCACAGGCTCGTCATGATATTGGCGCCCTGCGAGACGACAAGCACCGCCAGCACGAGGGGCGCGTTGAGGAGCGAGCCCGACGCGCGCACGTAGGCGCCGTAGACGGACCACGGCACGCTGGCCTCTTGCCTCTCCTCGTGCTGCATGAGCCCGGGGGCCGCCTTGAGCCTCTTCTTCTTCTTCCTCTCCGTCTGTTGCCGCCCCTCTGCCTCGGCGGCCCCAATCTCGTCGCCGTCGCCGTCGCCTCCGTCTTCTTCTTCCTCGTCGACGTCGTCCGTCGTCGTCTTCTTCTTCTTCTCCTCCTCCCCCGCCGTCGTCTCCATCAGCCCCCGGAACCCCCGGTGCTCCCTCATCAGCTCCTCAAAGGTGCCCACGGCCACGATGCCGCCGCCCTCCATCCACACGATGCGGTCGCAGCGCGCCAGCACCCACAGCTGGTGCGTCGCCAGCACACGGCACTTGTTGCCCAGCAGCCCGAGGATGGCCTGGTCGAACATGTGCCGCCCGACGTGCGCGTCGACGGCGCTGAGCGGGTCGTCCATGAGCACAATTTCGGCGTCAGAGTAGATGGCCCGCGCAATGTTGAGCCGCTGCTTCTGCCCACCCGAGATGGTGATGCCGCGCTCGCCAATCTCCGTCTGGTCGCCGTTGGGCAGCATGTCCATGTCGGCCTCGAGGGCGCACCTGCGAACCGCCCGTCAGCTTGATTCCCCTCGAGGGGGGACGGTGCTCACGCCTCAATGACCCGCCGGTACCACCGCTTGTCCATGTCCTTGCCAAAGGTGATGTTGTTCTGCAGCGTCGTGTTCTGGATCCACGCATACTGCGGACAAAAGGCCCGCGACCCCCCCAGCACCACGTCGCCCTGTGTCTTGCGCATGTCGCCCGCCAGCGCCGACAGCAGCGAGCTCTTGCCGCTGCCCACGGAGCCGATGACTGCGATGAGCTCGTTGCGCCCGGCCTGCAGGTCGAGGCCCCGCAGCTTGAAGGGCTCCCGGCGCTCCTCGGCCTTGTTTGCGTCTTGCGAGGGCGTCTGCTCCCAGGTAAAGGCGGCGCCGCGCAGCTCCATGGCGTTGGGGCCCTCGAGATCCATGACGGCGTCCTCGTCCCTTTCCTCCTCGGTCAGAAATTGCTCGATGCGCTGCAGCGAGGACCACGCGTCGATGACCTGGCCCAGGACCAGGGGCAGCAGGTTGAGCGGGATGCGCAGGCCGTTGAACAGGGCCAGCGAGGAAAAAACCTGGGCCGGAGACAGGTCGTGGTGCGAGAGCGAGTAGACGATAAAGGACAGCATCGAGGCAAAGATGGGCAGCGACATGCTGACGGCGTTGATGGCGTTGCGCACCGCCAGCAGCACCTGGATTGCATGAATCTCCCGGGCGCGCAACTCGCCCAGCCGGTCGAGAAAGGCCCTCTCCCAGCCAAAGAACTTAACGAAGCGGACCGACTGCAGGATCTCCTGCGTCAGCGAGACGCGCTGGTCCGTCATCTTGTTGATGGCCTCGCGGCGCCGGAACAGGCTGCGGATGGCGCGCGTCAGGGCCGGCACGCCCAGCACCAGCAGGCCGAAGCCGGCGAGGGCGCTGTAAGTCAGGTTGACGAGGAGCAGCACGAGGGTGATGACGCAGAGGACGGGCGCCGTCCAGATCATGTGGAAAAAGGTCGACGCCTGGTCGACGCGGTACGTGTCGACGCTCATGAGATTGACGATGCGCCCGTTGGCCCAGCCGATGCCGGGGGCGTTTTTGACCTTTCCTGCTCCGGGTTTCTTGGTGCCGTCGACCGTCTTTTTCCTTTGTTCTGTCTGGCCTTTCTTCCGACCCTTCTTCTCATCGTCGTCGGCCGTCGTAGCAAGCCCGTCGGCGCCCGTCTGCGCCGCCTCGCCTTGTCGTCCGTCGACGCCGCCAGCCCGCGCCCGCCCCGAAATGACCATTGCCTTTTCGTAAATCATGCTGATGAGCACCCCGCGGCTCTGGCCGCCCACCATCATGCCGCGGTAGATGAAGTGGCTCACGCACACGCTCTGCACAACCTGCATGGCCGTGATGCCCACGGCCAGCCCGACGCCGCGGCCAATGGGCGGCGGGGGGCGCTGCTCGACGCTGGCGCGGTAGGCGTCGGTGGCGAACTGGATGAGGAAGCGCAGCGTAAAGGGCGCAATCACCTGCGGCAGCGTGCCGAGCAGGGCGTAGAGGCCGCCGAGCCAGAACTCGAGCTTGAAGGAGTCGTGCAGCGCCCACAGGAGCGGGTGCTTGTCGCCGGCCGAGACGCGCCGCGCAAAGGCTTGCCTGACGCGCTCCGTCAGCGGCGAGACGGCCCGGTCGGGGTTGACGGCCCAGATGTCGTCTTGCTGGAGCCGGCGCTTGTATCCCGTCTGCTCGTCGTCAGTTTACATGTTGCATGTAATAAGCCAAGTCTCGTCGGGCTCAACGTGGAAGCAGAGTAGAAAGCACCACCGACAGACTCACCGTCATGAGGGGCGTCATCCATTCAAACGTCATCCTGCTCAGGAAGCTCGCCCTGTACTCCATCGACACGATGCGCTCCCTTGGAACCTCGGGGATCCGGCCCCATCGCAGCGGGTTCACCCATCCGCGCCACGTCCTCGGGCCCTGAGCCTCGGCTTCGGTTGCCGTCGACACGCTCGTCTCTGTCGCGTAGCTCTTTGTCTTCGCGAGGCCGTTGCCGCGCGTCACCTCGACATGTCTGTCGTCGTCGACTTTTCGAATCTGCTGCTTCTCGGCGGCGGACTCGTCCAAAGGGGCCGAGCCATCGTCATCGGCCGTGACTGCTGCTACCAGGCCGTCTTCCGGCGCCTTGAGCTCCTTGCTCTCGAGCGGTTCTGCCATGACCAACAGAGAGCGAGAAAGGACGGCTGCTGCGCGGTTTGCAAGATGTGCACCCACGCCCTCGAGAGACGGTGCCTGGCGATCAGTCTCTGATAATCAAGACCGCCGCCGACGTAAGGGGCGAGTCGGCTGCGCACGGGCAATTGAGGCGCCAAGGTAGTGGACCGCGCATCGACTAACACGGCTTTGGGCTCGAAGCTGATGGATGGCAAGACCCTGTCACCAAACTCTGTCACCAAAGAGGGCGCGGGTGTGAACCGTGAACCGTGGATTTGTCATTGCATCGAGAAGACGACGATGCGACCCTCTGCCGTCCTTTGTCTCCGAATGTGAGCGACCATGATCCGGTTTTATTCTTGCAAGAGGCCAACACCAACCAATAGGCCCGCTAGGGCAGCAGGTCGGACGTCCGATGCTCCGATGCATCTCGACGGGAGCGAGGCTAGGCGAGATGATTTCAAACAAGCGGACAAACGACCCGCCAGGGGGGTGGCGGTCAACTCACTCGGCCGCCTCCGCCTGCTTCGTTCAGCACCGCAAGCTGCCAAGGTTCGTTGATTGTTTGGCCTGCTTTAGCGGGTCGCGTGTTTCGAGATTGTTTTAGCGTTGCCGTGCAGAGCAGCTCGTCGACCACTTGCCGAGTTTGATTTTTCAATAGCAGAGGGGGCCACGGGGTTCGTGTCCTGGGCCGCCGTCGTGTCGAGTCCGGGTAAGCCGGCAACGGGATTCAGACCCCCTTGCAGTCCAGCGGCGTCTTGGAACTCTCCGGCCCTGCCGCCATGCCTTGTCGTCTCGTCCATGTGGGTGCGTGGCGGCACAAAGGTGTGTATGTCGGTCTTTGTCGGCAACCTTATCTCCATGTGGGGTGGGGAGGGCGCTCTCGAGCTCGGCCGGGCTTGCCGAGTCGGCATCGACGGCGTCATGATGCGGAGACGCGGAGTTGCACCGATGAGTAAGCAGCTCGGGTGCTAAAAGATGCTTATCGATAACGGAGCCTCGTCAGCGTCCCGCAGGACAGGCTGCAGGCTTTGCCGAAGCTCTTGAGAGCAACACGTACGCAGTCCACAGGCACGCGCCGCACCGCACACGCTCACGCACCACCATGGCGGTCGACGACGTCCCCTCCGTCGCCATCCCCGGCGAGCTCCTCGGCCCCACCTCAAAGTACGTCCCCGGCCCGGGCACGCACGTCTACGAGGGCAACGTCGTCTCGTCCCTCCTTGGCAGCGTCACCGTCACGCCGCCGGCAAAGGCGCCCGGCCCCGCCAAGCGGCTCAACAAGATCACGGCGCCTGTGGCCGCCGAGCTGGCCACCGTCTCTGTGGCCAGGCACGGCTGCAAGCGCGAGGTGCTGCCCGACGTCAGCAACGTGGTGCTGGCTCGCGTGGTGCGCCTCATGCCCAAGCAGGCCATTGTCGTGATCCAGCAGGTCGGCGACACTGTGCTGCAGACCGAGTGGCAGGGCGTCATCCGCGTCCAGGACGTCAGGGCCACGGAAAAGGACAAGGCCAGGATTCACGACTCGTTCAAGCCGGGCGACATTGTGCGGGCTCAGGTGGTAGGCTTTCCCGACACGCTCCTCTCTGCGCCTGAAGATGCGAGGCAAAGATGCGAGGCAAGGCTGACACTGGCCAAACTTAGATTTCTCTCGGTGACCAGGCCAACTACTACCTGTCGACGGCCTCCAACGAGTTGGGCGTCATCATGGCCACGAGCGAAGCCGGCAACGACATGGTGCCTGTCAGCTGGAAGGAGTACAAGGACCCCGAGACTGGTCTGAGCGAGCCGAGAAAGGTGGCCAAGCCGAGCTGAGTAGAGGGAATTGGACTCGCCGTCGAGAAGCCTCTTGGAGAATATCAAAGAGGGGACCTTGTCGCTTCATCGGCCGACTGCAGCACAACGGCAAAGACGAGCCACCCTCTCTTCCATGGGGTCGACACGGGGCGGCCGGTGCTGAGAAGAGGCCGCTGGTCGACGTCGAGTGTGCGTTGGAGTGGCCAGTCTAAGCACAAATGGGCTGTGCCGAGTCGCCGACGGGCCGGGCATCTCCCTCCGGTACGCACACGGTACCTCGTCGCCCAAGGTGATGGGCATGACACGCAATGTGTAGTACTACTACTCCGTACTACTAGTAGTAGTAGTACTCGGTAGCGTCGTGTACATGTCCCGCGGCCCCCTGCAGGTTGGGGGCCCAGGCTACTAAATGAAAGGATCGACGATGTTCAGGGTCTCTCTCCCGTGCGCATCTGCAGCCCTGTGCCGTCGTTTTGGCGGCGGAAGCTGATGGTGCCAGGGTAGCAAATGCCGTTTTCTGCTGGCTTTCGAAACCATTTGTTTACCGGCAGCTAGGGCACGTACAGCGTGTATCCGTAAAAATGAATAGCGGCATTAATGAAGCCAGCGAGGGACATCAAGGTAAAGGTGCGAGTACTCGGTACATACCTCGATCCGTCCTCGTTGATGTCTCTGCATTCCTCGCGTCATAGTGGAGCGCATCGACTGCTCTGCACGTGCAGTGTGCACATTCAGCTAGTACTACTAGTACTACTACTAGTACCAAAAACGTTGAACGTCAAGGGTCAAGGTCATTCCTTGCAAACCCCCGAGGTCGAGGTCATTCCCGATACTACAGGTAGTATTCGTACTTCGTACTGCAATGCCAGTCAAAGTCCTTGGTCAGTGTCGCAGATGTATTCGTACCTGCCCAGCACTAGCGGCGAACCGCTTGCACCCCTTATCCCCGCCAGGTATCCCGGTACGAGTCGGGTTATGTACCCACAAACAAAGCCCACGCATGCCATGCATGCCTGCCTCGTCATGCCTCCTCGACGCATGACATATGACATGAACCCGTGGCACCGCCTTTCCTCGTCACACTTTTTAGGGGTCTACTAACCAGTACACCCACCTGCCTAACGGGTACACTTCTAAGTAGGGTAGTATAGCTAGTTAAGGCGGAGGGCCGATACCGCACATTTATATGCGCACATCCCCCGCGCCTATACTAAAGACTTATTGCAAGAGCTATAAAAGCCGCCTACGCCTATAGTAATAAGGCTATCGCGAATTAATAGAAATCGTATATTCGGCGCCCGTTAGTCTACCCGAGGTCCTTATGCAATTCCTCCTCTACCCTTACTTCCTCTACGTTATCTGCCTCTATCTTATCCTAGTCTACGACGATAACCTCCGCCTTTTTCTATTATGCCTCTAAGACCTCCTACTCGGCCTAAGGAATCGACTTATGCTTTACATCTTACGAGAGCTCTTACGATAGTAGGAGCGGCGGCGGGAGCTACTATAGGAGCCGTTATAGGAGCCGCTATAAGGGTATTCCTAGGACGAATTCGTCGTCGAATTCGTCGTCGAATTCGTTAGCGAATTCGTTAGCGTTAAAGTTAAAGTCGTCGTCGTCGCCTTATATAAGGTCGACCGGCTAGTGTTATAACGAGCCGGCTTAAGGCTCGGCAGTAGCCCTAGTAGCAGCAGTAGCCCCGGCAGTAGCAGTAGCCCCGGTAGTAGTAGTAGCCCTAGCAGTAGTAGCAGCCTCGGCAGCAGCCCTAGCAGCAGCGTTATCGTTATCGTTAGAGATAGGCGTGTCCCGAATAGCTTATTAATACGCCTAAGGCATATAAGTGCCCGGCTTATACGCGTCGCCGTGCTATTAAAGGTATCGCAACCCTTATTTAGTAACTATAGCGGCCGACTCTCTAGTAGATATTAGCGCCGCCGGTGCTATAGACGGCGGCGCCGGCGCTACTGCTACTACTGCCGCTCTTATAGCCTTAGCACGTTCGACGCTTTCCACGATCTTGTATAACGACGGGTCTCGCCTTATGCCGCGTTAGGCTTTCTTAAGGTTTAAGGCGCCCTTTAGCCTGCCTTTGCCACGCACTACTTACGGCTCTAATAGCGCATTAATCCTATTTAGGATAGGTTAAACGTACTAAAAGATATTAAAGTCCTTAAGCCGTAAGGTTGCCCGGTCTTTAATAGGCTCTTTAAAGCGCTTAAAGACTATATGCCGGCACGGTAAACCTATGCTTATATTAAAGCTATAGGGGGTATAGGGGCAGTGGCCCGGCGGCTATATTAGCTTCTTCGTCCGCTTTTTCGTCCGAATTATAGCGTATTTTTCGGTAATAAGGGCAAGGGCCTAAGACGATACTCTCTCGCGAATAGGGAGATATAGGTCCTTAAGGGTAAAGGAGCTAATCTTATATATACTATAACGTTAGATAGATACGATCTTAGAGGCTTAATATGCCTAAAAGGCACTAAACTTATTAAAGATAGTCGTTAAATCCCCTATTAAAGACTAAAGGAACCGCTTTATCGAGGCATATAGTCCCTCTACTATAGAGGTTATAGTATGCCTAAAGTAACGATACCGATCGATAAAGTAGGTAACGAACTTTTCCTTCTATAGGTCGAGCTACGTTTATAGCGTATAACTCACGGCTATAGCTAAATGCGCGGACTTAAAGGCTTAGAGGCGTTCTTTAAAGCTGCTTATAGTCTCTAAGGTAATAAGCTCCCCTTAGTCTTTAAGGAATATAGTAAAGGCTAGCGCGCGTATAATACGCCCTACTACCCGGCTAGCTAATATAGTAGGCACTAAGAATGTATGTATAAAGAAGGATAGTTCTATTAGGTAGGCGTAAGCCCTAGGAGCTAGGAATAGCTCCCTACTATCTTATCTATAGCTGATTATATTAGCCCCGGTATATAGCATAGAGGATGTTTTATATATATTAGAATGCCAGCTCGAAAAAGAAAATACTACTGCCTATAGCAGTTATAATATAATCCTAATTAGGCAATTAAGAGGAATACTCCTATTGCCTAAATCCTTCCTTTTATTCTTATAAGTTATGCTTATATATACTAGTAATCGTTTTATCCTTTAATCGATCCTTTTACTAAGCGGCCTTCTTACTTTATATAGCGTGTATTAGAAGGCGACCTTAGAACTCCGCGATAGCTTTAGCGGAGACTTAGTCGGCTTAGACCTATTAGTTATATATAGCAGCCTATCCTTTCTATCGCATAAGGTATTCGGTTATAGGTGACTTCGACTAGCCGATGCGATAAATACGGATGTCTATTAAGCGCTTGACTTCGTAGTGCTA
This sequence comes from Ophiocordyceps sinensis, assembly GCA_012934285.1. Taxonomy (NCBI): domain Eukaryota; kingdom Fungi; phylum Ascomycota; class Sordariomycetes; order Hypocreales; family Ophiocordycipitaceae; genus Ophiocordyceps; species Ophiocordyceps sinensis. Next base: position 9,653,916 of record JAAVMX010000001.1, on the reverse strand, counting down.
ATCTCCTTCGTTAGGCGCGTGTTCGATATCGCGAGCGGCTTCTATAGGTCTAGGCTCGAGTTTAACGTAATGCCCTTCGTACGCGAGCTTAAGATGCTAAATAGAGACGACCGGGTGGATTTAGACTTAGCTAAGAAGGTCGAGCTCCGCCGCGAGGTTATTAACTATACGCTTAATAACGAAAGGACCTTCTCGTTGCCGCGACTATTTCTTTAGCGGCTAGCTAGGCTTATAATAGCCCGTATATAGCTTTAGGTAGACTTAATTACTAGTTTTAAGAAAAACCGGCCGGTATTTTACGTTATACCGCTACTTAGCCTTTATAGCTGCTAGGTCTATAGCTAGGCTCGCTTATCTATAGGTAACTTCTCGTAAGTAGGGCAGTTCGTCCGTAGTAGTGCCTAAAATATTATCGGCAGCTTCTAACGGTCTACGTATATTAAAGCCGAAGATAGATTTATAGGCGGAGATCTTCGTGCTAGCGTTAAATACCGTATTTAGATTCTACTAGAGGGCAGGGATTATTATCTTCTAATCTAGGCTAAGATCCTCGATATAGGATATTCGTAAAGCGGTCTCTACGGTCTAGTTACGCCGTTTAGTAAGTCCGTTAGCCTATAGATAGTAGGCGGTAGTTATTGCAATTTTAATGCTAAATACGCTCTAAAGCCCTTTCTAAAAGTCGGATTTAAATTTACGATCCCGGTCGCTAATAATAGTTCTTAGTATACCTTAATCGGAAAGAAGCAACTAACGGGCTAGGCTTTAGGCCTAGTCCTTTATGCCGTACTTCGCGTTGCCTAAGATTAGCAAGCATCTCTTATTAGTTAGGCAAGTAACCGTAAGAAGTTAGTTAAAGATATTAAAGCCTAGGATCTACTATAGGGAGCTCGCTAAAGGTAAGGGCAGTATATTAGTTATAAAGTCTATCGCGATACTCTATATTAAAAGTAGCGGGGGGCGAATAGGCTTATAGCTGCCGGCAAAAGTCTAACAGTCTATTTAGCTAAGGCAATAGGCTTTATAGGCCGCGATATGCTTTTTTACCTAACGGGTGACTCCGCGAATTAAGTATATCTCTAGGTCCTTAATTATACAGACGACGCTAAAGTAGTTCTTATCGTTATAAGCTGCTAAGATTATAGATAGGACGAGGGCGTTAGGGATATATAGCCGGGTAAAGCTGTCGGGGCCTTCGTAGTATAAGAGCTTATCGACTATAAAAAACGGTATACCGCGGCGTTTAAGCTACGCCTTTATCCTTGCTATAGAGTTAGTAACTATAGCTCCTTCTAGAGGCGAGGAAAGACTCTCGATAGCGTCCTTACTATCCGCGATTATCTAAAGTATTCGCTTATAGTAAGGGTTATTATTATAGGCGACGGCGAATTCCTCGCGTTTCTTAGGAGCTATAATAGCTTCGGAGGCTATAAGCATATCGTTAAGTATAGTAAAGTTAGGGCGGCGACGGTTAAGCAGCTGACCGGAATAGGCTAGCCTAGCTGCTAAATAGTGCCGTCGCGGAGATAGAAAAAGACGGCTGCGAAGCCTCGCTATAAGGAGGCGTTAATCTAATAGAACAGCCTCTTCTACGGGTCTATATAGTAAATCATACGGCTAGAAGTAATTTCCTTCTAAAGGGAGGCGAAGGAGGAAAGCTCGGCTAGGGTCGGCTAGAACGATGTAATTCGCGCGTAGGACTTCCGCTTATTAGGGTTCCCGTTCTTAACCTTACCGATTAAGCGACCCTAGGCTAGGAGACTAGTCTTACGATCCTATAGAGGGGCGATAGAAGCGCCGTAGTATAGGATAAGGTTGCGAATATACCCTATAGCGCCGATATAGTATTTAAGAGCGGCGAGGTTATCGGGGAATAGGAGCTTTGCGAAGGCAGCGAGCCTATGCTTTATAGTACTTATCCTAAACGCGTCGATATAAAATCCGAGCAACTCTATAGAAGGGTAGCCGATCTAGCTCTTAGTAAGGCTTATTAATAGGTTAAGCGATGCGAAGAGCTTAAAGATAGCCTTAAGATATTAAAAGTATTCCTCTTCCGTAGCGGAGTAAATAACAATATTATTAATAAACGCGCGGCTATAGCCCTAGTACGGACGGAGAACTCGGTCTATATAGCGTTATACATACGCTAGGCTATTGCGAAAGCCGATAGGCGTAACTATTAAGCGCTTTAGACCTTAATGACTTATAATAGTAAACCTGTCTTAATGCTTAAGTTTAACTTAAAACTAATAGAAGAAGGCGGAAGCGTCGATAGTAGTAATAAAACAGGCGCTTAAGAGTTTAGCAATAATAGAGCTTTATAGTAGTAGAGGGTAGGAATCCGGGATAGTAATACTATTAATAGCACGTAGGTTAATAACGACTCGACCTTTAGTCTCGCCTTAGGCTATGCGCTAGACTATAAAGATAGGTGCTACGAACGGCGTAGGCTCGTCGGCCTACTCTAGGCGACCTTGCTTATAAAGTAGGTTAAACGTATCGTCGATAACCTTCCTATCGCGAAGTCCTTATAGGTAAGGCCTTTAAGCGATTCGTTTTTTATGCTAATTATCGATTAAAGGGACTATTAATTCCCTTCCGGGTTTTATAATAGCGGTGCCTATATCCCGCTAGAGCTAGGAGTATCTCCTAAGAAGCTTCTTAACGCAGCGCACGAAAGAAGGGCTATAGTCGAAAATATAAATACCTTCTTTAGTGTATTTCTCTTATAGCTCCGGTAGGCGCTAAACGTACGTTTAGTATAGAATACGGCTAGAGAGGGGATCCTTAATTCTATCCGCGGCGTCTGTTTTAATAGCTGCGGTAGCTACCGTTACGTTAGTAGCAGCTGCTGCGAGGTTCTAGCGGACCTTAGACCACTTAGCGGGTCCTGCCGAAGAAGCTATAACGTAGGCGTAGATAGAGTCGGATAGCGAAGGCGTTAAAGAAGTGCTTAGAATAGGAGCTTCTATAGGTTAAGACGGGGCGGGAGCCTATAGGCACTCGAGGACTTCCTAAGTAAGCGGAAAAGTACTCGCAACGTTAACCGATAAATTAATAAAAGAAGTAATAGTAGTAATAGCGGTTCTTATAGAGGAGGATAGCATAGCAGCGGCTCTAAGAGCAGGCGAAACTACTATAGCTAGCGTTAGAGCTTTTATAGCTGATTTCTAAGACAGGGCGGTAAAATAGCTAGACTCCTAACACTCTTATATCTAGCTAAGCTTCTACTTGCGCTTAATAACGAGGTTAACGTTTGTGCTATTAGTAATAAGGATAGTAGGAAGAGATTTAGCATCGACGATACTATAAATAGCATTAGCGTAAAAGGCGAAGAAAGTGTAAGCGCGGTCCTTAGGAAGTTCTTTCTAAAAGGCAAGGACTATAAGGGTAGTGCTAGGTAGTATAATAGTCTTTTAGACGGCCTAAATACGGCGAATAACTTCGTAGGGCTATTTATAGATATCGAATAGGATTTTAAACCCGTTAAGCACTCTAATACAAATAACCTCTTTATTATAATTAAAGGATCCTCGGTATAGCTTAAGGAAGGCATTGCCGAAAAGTACGCCGGCCTTTACTCTAGAGACTTAGGCGGAGTAGGTGAATTTAGCTATAGCTGCTTAAGCGGTCGGGCTAGCTATAGTACTACGCGCGTAGAAGGAGAACGTAGCCTAGTCCTCGCAAAAAGAGCGACCGTTAACTCTATTAATAGTAACGGGAGGCTTTTTCTCGACGGTATAGTTAAGAGTTTAAAGAAGGTCGCGATTAATTATAGGCTTACTATAGCTAGAGTTAAAGCAAACCTAGACTTCCTATCTACCGGGTTAAGCAGAGACCTTAATCCTTATATAGGAGTATAAGTACGGCGGGGAATCCTAATCCTATTAGGGCTCCTCGGCTTTAGCTTTTATAACCTAATCTAGTCGGGGTGCTATAGTAAGCGCTACGTAAAAAACAGGCTCCTTAATAATAAGTGCGGGAAGAATAGGCTTTAATACGATAGGGGAATTAGGCTTAATAGGAATCGAGTCGATAACGTTCCCTACGGGAATAGTAGGAGTAGAAGGGGTCTTCTTACACCTAAGATAGAGATAAAAGAAAAGTGTGTTATAAGAAAGAAAAGAGGCCTTATAAACCTTATAGGTTAAAGGCTTAAGCGCGCGCTCTTTACTATAGAGCTACTGCTTAGATATATAGTAGTTAGCGTATATATACTCCTTAAGCATAGAGGCGAGGGCGAAAGTACGGTCGTAGGTACTATATTTAAACTTACCGGCCCGTTCGGTAGGGTAGCGAGAGTTTATATAGCCTACGAAGTTAGCTTCCGAGGAGGCGTAAGAGGACGTATCGTCTTAAGAGTCGTTTAAGTATAGCTCGTTACTAGCTTTATCGCCGCTAGGAGCAGTCTTCTTATCGCTTTAATATTTCGACTTAAAGCGTACTTTCTTCTTATTATTATTACCCTTATATTTACCTTAGCGGTATTCCGTTTAGTTATCTCGTCGGTCGTCCCGGTAAGGGTAACGCTTATCGCGGCGTAGCGGTTATAAGCTTAACTAGTTACGGTTATTACCTAAGCTTCGTCCCTTAGGGCTACGGTTGCGATTATAACCTTAATCTTAATCCCGGCGGTTAGTCTATCGGTAGTTATTGCCTTAGTTACCTTAACGATAGTTATCGCGACGATTATTACGATAGCTGCAATTACGGTTACCTTAACGGTAACTATTATTACGGCGACGGTTATCCTAACGATAGTTATCGTCCTAATAGGAAAAGCTACCGCGGCGAGAACGGTCTTAGTCTCTAGAGATATATAGCTTAAGGGAGGCTATAATAAGGGGCTTTTATTCTTTAATAATACGAATCTATTTATCGATCGGGGTCTTTTTCGTAGGAATAGGAAGAAGCGAGGAGATTTAGACGGCAATAAGAGGATAGATAGCCTTAATAATTTAGGCATCCTTGCCTATCTTAAGTTAGCGGGCGAGCGAAACCTTTCTCTAGATCTACTACGCGAGAGTAATAGAGCTAGAGGACTATATAGATATCGTATACCTTTCCCTATAAAGTTCCTTTAAGATATCGGCGTTAGGACGCTTAAAACGCTTAGTTAAGAACTTATAGAAGGTTTTAAAAGGGGAGGAATTAAGGATATCGCGTTATTCCGCTATAAGCTTACTTATATACTATATAAGAGCTCCTTTTACTAAGAAGGAGAGGTAATATAGGCAAAGGGCGAATAGATCCTCGTCCTAATAGATCCTTAGACGCTCTATAAAGAGATAGACGTTTATATAGATATTCTTTTTATTGCTAAAAGCGATAATACTTAGGTTCTTTAGATTATTTATCTAGGTTAAAAGTACTAATATTGTCTTATTTAAGGCGTTTAGTAATAGCCTTATCGTTATAGGCCGAGGAGGAGGTATAACTCGCCTCGCGGTGCTTATATAGGTTCGGATAGGACTTTAAGGGGCGGCGGATAAAACTATTATCGGACTTAGATAAATCGTTATTATTATTATCCGAATCCTTCTATCGACGGGAGTAAAAGGCCTAAGAGTACTTAAATAACTTAGACTAAAGAGAGTAATATAAAACCTAGGGTTGCTCCGTAAGGTAATGCTATTGTCTAATAGAGCGCTGCTTGGATAAGCGAAGTATTCCTTATAGACGAAGAGGAGGCTATTCCTTTAATTAACCGTTAGAAAGGTCTCCGTCGATTATTTACGGGTTAAAAAGCACGGCTCGGACTAATAGATATACTAGAGTTATTATAGCGTAGAGAGGAGTCTTATTATTAGGAAGCTCGCCTATAAAACGAAGATACAAGCGAATTCCCTTTCGCTAAGTATCGGCGTGCTATAGATGCTTTTCCTTTACGGACGGAAGATCTAAAATATCGAAGATAATCTCCGACTTAAAGGCTAAAGAGCCTAAGAGAATATAGGCTTACTTTATATATATTACGTTTATATTAGTAAAGGTCTTAATAACCCTTTCCGTAGGCAGTATCTTAATTAACTTAAAGTAGCGGACGGCCTATTTTAATAGGTTATTATAATCTCTATCCTCTATAGCTAGTATAGCAGACTACTTACATAGTACCTCGGTTTTCAAGGATAAGCGAGGACGACGGCGGGCGGGAGGAGGAGGATCTTTATAATCACTCTTAAAGTCCTTAGAGGGAGCAGCGCTATAAATACTATCCGGTAGGGTATATTCTTATATCGGCAAGCGAGGGTAGGAGTCGTCTAAGCGAGATACGGACGCTATAGCTTAACGGGCTTCTTCGTCCCTAGCTATAGTAATAATAGCTTAATAAAACAAGGGATAAAGGAGAAAAGGAGGGATTACGAAGAAAGAAGAGTCGTAGAGGAAGAAAAAGGAAGAGTTATAGGAGAGGAGAAAGGTCTATAGTAGGAGGTATAGGGTGTTTTAATTTTAGCGTAAGAACGGGTACGCGTAGGAAATCGAAAACATAAAGAGAAAATTTTTCCTTACGGCTAATTACGTAGGGACTTAAGAATAGAGAATTAGGTAGCGGACCTTAGTTTTAATAATGCTTAGAAAGGCGAGCCTCGTCGGATCGTAAGGCTTATATTAGAGGTTATATAGGCGTGCTAGCTAAGGTTGTATAAGCTAGTTATACTATAAGTGTCGGGAGCCGTTAGGCGGCTTCTAACGAATAGCGAGAGCTTCGGAAGCTCTTAGCGAACGTATCGTAGTAGAGCAAAGCTTTAAAGATAGGAAGGGCGTTCCTAATAGTGGCTTTAAAGGCAGAAGGTGTAGAGTTGCTACTAATTTAATACAGTAGGCACTAAGAATGTATATATAAAGAAGGATAGTTCTATTAGGTAGGCGTAAGCCCCGGGAGCTAGGAATAGCTCCCTACTATCTTATCTATGGCTGATTACATTAGCCCCGGCATATAGCATAGAGGATGCTTTACATACATTACTAGCCTTAGGGAAGTAAGTCTTATACTTTATAAGCACGTTCTTATTAACGTGCTAGCGGTAGATTAGCTAAGGTATATTCTTAAGCTCCTTAAACGATATAAGGGCGTTTATAAGAGCTAATTCGCGGTTAGTTACGATAACCTAAGGAGGCGGAATTCCTTCCCTTACGAGGAACGTAAGTAAGGCTAAAATAACCTAACGGTATTAAGGTTTAGCCTCGCCGGGCAGGAAGACTAAGGCGATCGAGAAGGTCTTCTTAGTATACGTTACACTATATATATTAAGAAGAGGTATGTTAAATCGGTTAGTCTTATAGGTGTAGTCTAGTTGCTAGACATTAGGAAACTAACGGAGTAGCTTAATGCCGCTTCTTAAGGCCAAAAAGAGGGCAGACAGTCGGCCTTATAGATCGCGGGTGTTACGGACGAAGAAGTCGGATTTATTAAGCTTATTGTAGAGGAATTAAAGCGGTGTGCGCTTAGCAAGCTCTTCCTAACGATAGCGAGTAAGGGCATTATATATCTGCTTAGCTATAATGCCTACTAGGTCGGGGTCTTCGTTAGAGCGGGATCGAAGCTATTGTGTAATAAAAACTAGTCTTAAGCCGTTATTATATAGCCGAACGATCTCCGAGGCGTGCTTCGAAATAACCTCCCCTTTATACTTAGCATAAGCTATTAGCTCGATAAAGGGGTGGTTATAGCCTATATTAAGGCCTATATCGTCACCTATATTATTAAGCTATCCCTTAGGGTCTAAGGGCTGCCCCTTAGGGAAGGAGGCTAACTATAGACCCGTTACCTAGTCGAGCTTTAAGACTAGGCGATAAGGGCATTGCGTTATCTAAGTGCTTGTTTTCCGGCGTTTAGCGATAGCCTTATTGCCGTAGTTAACGTATTTACGCCCCTTAGAGTAGCGTAGGTAGACGTATAAAGGCGTAGCTATATTAGGCTTCTTCCCGGCAATAGCAAAGGCAAAGCCTTCTTTACGCGCAACTACGTTATAGGCGGCTTATGCCTCTTAGAAGGTCTTAAAGGTTTAGTTAAGTAGAGACTCTATTATAGTAGCTGCTTAAGGCGGAAGTTGCGATATAGATAGCTTTAATTTTAACGAAGTTAACGAAGTTAACGATAGAAAATTCAACTACTATACATTAGTACGGGAAGTCTCTAGTATAGGCGCGGGGGATATACGCACACAAATGTGCGGTATCGGCCCTCCGCCTTAACTAGCCACACTACCCTACTTAAAAGTGTACCCGTTAGGCAGGTGGGTGTACTGGTTAGTGGACCCCACTTTTTATCCTCGTCTCCCCTGTTGTTGCCCGTCTGCCTGCCAGTTGAATCGTTGCTCTCTGCCGGATGGACAACTAAGAAAACCCCGTCTTTTCGGGCCCGACAAGACGCATCCGCCACCGCCAGAGCCGAGGTTGCCATTACCACCGTCGTCACCGCCGTCACCGCCACCACTTCCTAGCCTCGACGCCCCCGCCACCGCCCCAACAGAGACATCCTCGACCCAGGCGCGGCCATGTCCTCGACGGCCGTCTTGACAATGGCCACGGCTCAGCTCCCCGCATCCACGACGGCGCCGCGGACCACGACCACCATGACGCCGTGCTGCCCCAGCTGCGGCTTCGGCCTGTCCCCGACGAAGACCGACTCGTCGGAGCTGCTGCTCGCCCAGTCCCGCATCCAGGACCTCGAGTCCCAGGTCCGCCACTTCAACCAAAAGGCCGCCGTCGCCGTCGACCGCTGGGCCGCCTACGAGGCCGAGCTGTCCAAGCTACGCGCCCAGCAGCAGGCGGCCACCTCGCGATCCTCGTCGTCCCTCTCCCACCGCCATCTCCACCACCACCACCAGCTCGATCCCGCGTCCGCCGCCCCGAGCCCCACGCGCACCTCGTTCCTCCAGTCGGCCCCCGGCCGCATCTCGGCCCTCCTCTACCCGCGCAAGTCGACGCCCAACCTGCGCTCCGACACGCCCCCTTCCAGCGCCACCACCAACAACACCACCGAGGACCTGCTCGAGGCCCTGACGCGCGAAAAGACGCTGCGCCGCGAGGCAGAGGGTCGCCTCAGCGCCACCAGCAGGGAGGTCGAGGACCTGAGCGCGAGCCTGTTTGAGCAGGCCAACGAGATGGTGGCCGACGAGCGACGTGCCCGCGCGCGCCTCGAGCAGCGTGTCGGCGAGCTTGAGAAGCGCGACGTGGATAAGCGGAGGCGGCTCGAAAGGCTCGAGGTGGCCATGCAGAGGATCGAAAAGGTCAGGAGCCTTCTGAACGACAAGTAATGCCCCAAGATCGCCCAGAAACCGAAAGATTATCATATCAAGCACAGAGGGGAGAGAAGGCACGTGGCAAGCCGGCCGCCATCACAAAGGGCGCCAGGGGACGACAGAAAGCAAAGGCACTCCTCTCGTGTCTCTGCCCTCACCCTCCTCCCCTCCGAAGGAGACACGGATCCGCTGTCCGCCATGGTCGCGTGCGCGCCTCGCGCCGAAGCGACTCGAATGGGGGATGAAATCATATGTCTTAACGTCGATGCCGACCATGTCGAGTCGCCAGCATGGCGCGGCGAGCGCAGATTTACTCGGCTCCGCGGTACGCACCTCGCAATCGGGCCATGAGACCACGATGGGCAGCTACTAGCCACTTCACGGAATCATAATAATAAGCGGGCTTTGGTGTCCTTGAAACCACCATTTTCCGCTCACTGTTCTATCGTAGCGCCTTAGGATGCTCATTCCCGGCGTCTTTGTCTGTCCCGCTTGCCCTTTCGAGCGCAAGCATCATGAGGCGTTCCGCCTCTTGAAAAGTTCATCCAAGGTTGAAATCGGCGGAGGAGCACGATTAAGAAACGTTTTGATATAGCGCAGATTGACGCCCCTCCTCCAACGCCTTTCCCATGTTTTGCAGCCCTTGCCCCTGCCTCGTCCTGGGCAGCATCGCGAGACTCTGCGACTTTTACGTCGATGACAGCAGCTCAATCCCTGACGCCATTCCACTCCGGTTCGTCTTGAGATGGTGCCAGCTTTGCGCCTGACCCGTCGCCGGCCGTCGCCTGTACCTTGCGCAGCAGCGGCGAGGCCCCTTCCTGGGCGGGAGACGGCTTGCGCTCCTCGGGTGGTGGAGAGCTCGAGTTGACGCGGGGCGAGCCGGATGCCTTTGGCCCAAGCTCCCTGGGTGAGCCGGATATCTTCACATGCTTCTCGGGCGAGCCGGGCGACTTTTGCTCGTCCTTCTTGGGAGTCGGCGAATTTTGCGAATTTTGCCTGGGGTTGGCAGCGGCCGACTTTCTGAGCCAATGGCCCTCGGGCTCGCCGTTCCAGCGCGCGAGCATGTTGGCCACCTTGGGACCCCAGACTTGTTCGCCCTTGGTCAAGTCGTCAAACTCGAGCGTGTTGATGCCTCCAACGGTAAAGTCGCTCTGGCGGACGCGACACAGCTCGGCCATGATGCCGGCCGAGTCGAGCTTGACTCCCAGGTCGTGGCAGAAGCTGCGCACATAGTAGCCCGACGTCACCGTCAGCCGGATCTTGCAAGCCGGAGGGCCCTCATCGGTCCACGGAGGGGGCGTGTTCTGGTCCGGAGAGGGAGGCACGAGATTGGATCCCTTGGTCGAGTAGCCGGGGGCGGAGAGTGAGCCGATGGCGCCCGACATCAAGGGCTCCATGGCGTTTTGCCTCCGCTTCTTTGGCTTGTCGATGATGAGCTCGTCCTGCCGTGCCTCAAACTTGCGCTTGAACGACTCATGCGCCGCGATCGCCTGGTCGTCTTCCTCCTTTTCTTCAGGAGTCAGCTGCTTGGAGGACTCTTGCATCTTCTTGACCCGCCACACCTGCTCGGCGAGATTGCGCTCGGCCGCATCGGCCTCGTCGGTGGGCCAGCGGTGGTTGTGCGTGCCGGGCTCGTACCACTCGACGAGCTCGACCTCGAGAACGTCGACGTCCCTGGCCGCGATCTCGCGGGGAATGGGCTTGCCCTCGCGCGCGTACTCGTAGAGCGGCTTGCCGTTCATCTTGAGGGCCGAGTACAGCGGAGGAACTTGCTTCTGCTTGCCCCTCATGCCGACGAGCTCCTTGAGAACACTTTCCTTGGTGATGTGGTCGTAAGGGCGCTTGTGGATGATGCGGCCGACGCGGTCGTACGTGTCGGTGCAGGCGCCAAAGACGACGGTCGTCTCGTACGTCTTTGTGCAGTCGAGGAACTGAGGCAGCATCTTGGTGGCGGATCCGATGCCAACGATGAGCACACCCGTAGCCAGAGGATCCAAGGTGCCTCCGTGACCAATCTTGACCTGGTTGATTCTCTTGAGCTCACTGCGCCGCCTGGACTGCCATTTGGACTCTTTGAGGCGCTGCGCCGCGGCGGCCTCGATGACGGGCTTGAAGAAGGCCGAGGGGTTGAAGTGATACTGGCACTCGCGGAGGATCTGCGCCGAGCTCTGGCCGCAGGGCTTGTTGATGGCTACGGTGAAGCAAGCGAGTTAGCACAATCAAGCCATGCCTCGCAGGGGGGGGGGGGATGCGAGCATACCAAAGACGCCATCGCGGACGACTTCGGAAGCCATCCTCAACACGCGACCGCCTGGTTGCATGCGAACTTTGCCGGGAGAGGGGGGGCCTGCCGATGCGGGAAGTCCAGAGGAGACGAGATGCCGATGCAAAGGATTGAAGATAAAAAAGCCCGTTTCTTAGTGGTGAGGAAAAACCACTCTAGGGACCTCGTACCTAGGTACAACGAATAGCACGAGTTAATCGGCGAGAGGCCGACCCACTTTCGAGCACAGTCGATTTTTTTTGAGTAAAACGCCAAACCCCACTTATCCCCGCTGCCAAGACCATTTTGAGTACCTTTATCTCAGGTACTTCGTACGAAGTACAAGGAGCGCGTATCAGCACGCCCTCCGTGTCGCGCCGCCAGCTGTCTTCAACCTCTTTTGTATCATCAACCGCCACCCGCACACAATCTCTTTGCAGTACCCCAGTCTCCAAGCTTTGCCTCCCCCCCTCAGTGCTCCACCCGGCAGCAGTCCTCGACCATCGACAGCAAGCCCGCACGCTGAATGCGTTGCCCGTCCTGATCCCCTCAGTCTGGCCGCTTTCCATGATCCCACGCATCGCCTCCTTAGCCGGATCATGGTAGAACGCAGGCGCCGCGCGTCGACGTCGAGTGTCGATAGCGTCGACGATGGCCAGGTCCGTTGGCGCCAGGAAGTCTCGGTCGTGCGCTCCGTGCCAAAGGAGCTGCTCTCCGACGACTGGCCCATCTTTGAGCTACGCGACGCCACCGTCCTCAACTGCGACGGCCACACCATCGAAAATGCCCTCCATGTTGGCATCAGAGGCCCGTACATTGTCAGAGGCCATCTCGTCATCGACGACCCTTCGCAAAAGTCTCGCTGTGAGTCTGAGCGTCTCTCCCCCCTCCCCAAGCGCCCCTACCCTAATCCTCGTCTCGGTAGTGATTATGCGCGTCCGCAAGTCGATCCCTCTCGAGATCCGCCAATGCACTTCCTACTCGATCGGCGAGTCGCCAGACGGCGGGCCTCTGATCTGGGTCTCGGGCCGCGGCGGCTGGTACGAGATCAACCCTTCACCCGCCTACCGCGCCACCCACCGCAAGATGTGCGAGGCCACCACCCTCTACTACAACATGGTGGACATATACAACTCGAGACGTGCCCCCAAAAAGACCAAGAAGCAGAAGCAGTCTGCCTTGATGGACGAGCTCGCCAGCATCTTCCTCCAGTACGCCGCCCGCGTCGGTGACGGGTGCACCTTTGACGAGGTGATTGCGCGCTGCAGCGAGCATGCCGGCTTCTTCATCTGCCAGTTCGCCCAGCTGGAGACCCTCATCGACTGGCGCCCCACTGCCTTTTACAGGTGGCTCACCACGGAGCACGCAGTATGTTTCACCCTCTCCGATGCCCTTGACTGAACCTTGGCGCTGACTTGAAAAGGACCTGGTCCAAAAAATAGAAGACTTGATGAGGAACCCTCGCAAGCTGTCCCCCATCCCCTCTGTCGAGGCCCTGAGTCCCATGCCGCGAGAGAGTACCTCGACGCCCGTCCCCAAGAGCAGCAGTGTCGAAGTGGTCGACTCCAAGGTCGTCGTGTCGAAGCAAGGTTCACGAGCAGCCAGCTTGCGCGTCCCCTCGGCTGCCGCCTGCGTTGCCCCTGAAGACAAACCTCCACGCTCTGTGCCTCCACCTCCCAAGCAGTCTCCCAGGCCAACCACACAGCCGGACAGCACCGCGGCCGCTGATGACGACACCCCTTTCGGCTCCGTCTTCAACGCCGTGGAAAGGGCCTACGGTGAGCTGATTGGTACCAAAAGGGGGCTGACGGCAACTGCGGTGCTCAATAAGATCTACTTCTACTACAAATTCCCCCAATACCGAGACAACACGGTTGGCTCCTTCAAGGTTCCCGTCCAGGAAGTATTGCACTACAACGCATCGGCGCTCCTGGCAAGCCTGGACAAGCCAAAATATGAGCGCCACGAAATTTATGCTTTCCTCGAGCAGCTCTCAACCACGGAACTAAACCTCGTGGCTTACAAGCCCTCGGAATTTCCCGTCAAGCTCGTGGCTCGGACACGCATGACCCGTCCGTCGAGAAATGACAAACAGCCTGCCCCAGAGAGAAGCGCTCCCGTGACGACCCCCCACGGAGAAGACTTGGATGGCGCCGGGTCACACAAGGTGCCGGCCGCAGGACGGGGCAAGAGCCTCAAGCGTGACGGCCGACGCACCGGCAGGAAGAGCTTCCTCCGACCGGCCGCCACCAACAAGAAGCGGACGCATTCGCAGCTGGAGAACGATTCAGAAGTAGAGGCACCGGAATTGGGGGACTCTCACTACTTTACCGACGGCGACGACGCCATGGAGGATGCGCCGGATGTGGAGACGCCGCAAGATGCAGATGTCTCGGACAGTCCCCAGTCCGCCTCGCATCAAGAAACGCCCATCAAGATCGTGATACGGGCCGAAAGGGTGCCCTCGTCGACGCCGCAAGGGCCCGACAACACGTGGACCTGCGACCAAGAGGGCTGCGACTACATTGTCCGCGGGGGCGACGACGACGAGTGCCAGGCTCGCATTCGCGCCCACTTTGACGATCACGAACAGCAGCTCGAGAGGGTCAGCCTCGCCGTCACCGAGAGTCGTGGCCACCTGCCCATCAAGTACGCATACTTCCCCCCCTTTCTCATCCTCGTGACCCTTGACCCGCATGCACCTTTGCCCCCTGCCGTTCCCCTGACCGCCGCGCTTCTTGCCGGCAGCAACGCGGCACCATGCCCCTCTGGTCGCAGAAGCAGCCTGAGCAGTGACGTGCCGCCCCCCGATCTAAGTGGATCGGCGCGAGAGGCCTTTCATGACCTTGTGCAACAGTTTCGTCGGCGCCCGCGGCCCGTCTTGGACAGAACCAATCTGACGCGCCTGCAGTCACTTGCTCGAGAAGATCAAGCGCATGGCCGAGAAGTCGTCGAGCGCGCAGCAGACGATGGACGGCCTCATGGTTCCGCAGCCGATCAAACGGAAACTGATAGTGTGACCTTGGCGGGCGACTGAGTCGTCTTTCTCGGCCTCGGCTGGGTTGGGAGAATGCACAATCCACCCTCGGACCGCCACACGGCCTCGCCAGGGGATACCGGTGGGCAATGCAGGCGAGGGGGGTTGCCATGCCGTATTTACTTTGCTTGCTTTGGCGTTGGGGGACCAAGGAGCGACGTAGGTAATCCCGGTGGCACTTTGTTTTGTTTATCCGCTCTTTCTTCGTGGCGGCATCGGGCGTCGGGACACCCGCACACGGACACGCAGGGCTTTGGGTGCCACGGATTGGGTGACAGTGGTGGTGAGGGTCCGGTGTAGTCGAGTCGAGAAGGCGAGACGAATAGGCGAGACGAATAACACCGCCGATTTTCCGCCCTGGCCAGCCGATTTTCCTTGCTGCGAATCCCAAGGCTATCCAAAGGGCATTTTGCGACCAGGCTCGAGACCCTCGTCGTTGCCCTTGTCCACATGACTTATACTTCATTGTTTGACGGCGGAAGCCTCCAAGACCCGTCATCCGGCTGCGCATTTTACTTTATTTATACAGGTCCGCCCTCTCCGCCGCCGTGTTCCGTTTCCGTGCTAAGCGAAGGAATGCAAGCGGCGAGGCCGTAGCTCAGGGAGCAAAGGCCGCCATACGAATACTTGTGCCATACTTGTGCTGCTGCTGTCCGCTAACCCTCTTCAGCTTTGCCCTCCATGGGGACATCCCTACCCTTGGCCGCCTCGAGGACAAACGCCTCCTCAATCGCCGCCAAGCGCTGAAAGACCCTGAGCCAGCGTTGGCCCCAGCGACGGATCAGAGCATCCTTCTCGCTCGAACCGTCACCCGTCTCCATCATCTCATCCTTGTTGCCGCCTGCCCAGCTGACGAGCGCGTCGTTGGCTGCACCGAGGAGTTCTCGCATGGCCAGAATCTCCTTTTCGCGAGTTTCGTCGTCGGCGTCGGGGGACGTCAGCACCTGACGGAGCCGGCCGCTGACCTTGGCGACGGTATTGCAGACGAGCTCGAAAATGTGCGACTGTCCGAGGGACTCGCCCCCGTTGGTGCCGTTGGGGGACGTGCTGGCGACCAGGGTCCAGTCCACAACGGAAAAGGGGGTGAGTATCGAGTAGTTGAGCAGCTTCTCGATGATGGACAGCGCAACGCCCGGGTGCGCGTGCCAGTAGCTCATCACCGCCGCGACAATCTGGGAACGGGCGGCGGCCGATGCGGAGCCGGCTTCGACAAGCTTCCCCTTGGTCCTGTCAATGCAGGCGAGCACGTGGCTGAGGGACTTGGACCCGACCCAGCAGACAGCCGTCATGAAGACATCTGTGCTGGTGACGACGGGGTCCACAGCGCGCTCGGCAGCCTGAGCCTGGATGCTGTCGATGACGGCCTGCAGCTCCTCGTCGGGGGCCTTTCGCCTGAGGAGCGCGCCAATCTCTTGGCCTTCTTTCGCAAAAGGAGTGTCTGGCCACATTAAGCGCCGCGTTAGTGGCATCCAGACGGCGTCTTGGGAACAGGATACCCACCAGGATTGCTAAACTTATAGTCCGGCACGTCCTTTTCCTTCTCGGGCCCGACGAGAGGCTGATACGGCTCAGGAAGCGTCTTCTGGATTCTCCGCGCGAAGCTGAGTCGCACTTCCTTGTCCAACGCGCCCAGTAGGAGCCATTTGCGAGGGTGAAGATCGGGCAGCTCCGTGTCGTCGACCCATTCAGCCCACTTCCAGGTGAAGCCAAAGTTGCTCAAGTGGTGAGAGAACCAGTCGAGGAAGCGGTAGTTGAGCTCTAGATCCATCTGCGGGCTGTTTCGATAAAGATATCTTATGGCTCGGCCAAGACTCGGCGCAATGGCTGCAGGGGCAAGTTTGCAAGCCTCTGTCAGTACGGAGTGATAGTAGACCACTTTGCGCTCGGGCTTGGGCAGCAGGAAAAGCTGGGAAAAGACGGTGTCGACGGCAACGTCTTCTGGCTTCCACGTAGCTCGGCCATCGGGGAAGTTGCGCAGCTCGTCAAAGGGCGTTGCTCGCTTGACAAAAGTGCCCTCGGCAAAGTAGCAGTCGAGATCCATCAGGTAACGGGCCACAGCGTTTCGGTTGAAGTCGAGAATGTTGATGGTGTCGATGAGGCCATCTCGGATCAGCGATGCCGCAATGTCGCTGGCTCCGGGGACGGATTCAATGTCCTGGCCGGCATAGACTGAGAAAAAGACCTCGGGGAAGAGAGGCCGTGGTCCAACAACGACGGTCTCGGGGACAGTAATGGCGGGCAACGCGTGCTTTGGGGCGTTTGTAAGCTTTTCCTGAGCCTCAATCTCCTCCAAGGGCAGCTGCCAGGGGCGGGGCAGGCAGGCGAGCTCCCACTTCTTGGCAGCCTCGGCCTGGAGCTGCTTCTGCAACAGCATGCACAAGTTCTGAGAAGCCGCGGGGCTCTCCTGGGTGCCCTCGGGGTGGAAAGGGTCGACCAGGGCTTGCAGAGCGTGAGGCTCCGAGGCGATGATGTCAGTCTTGTCCATCAGATCGGCCGCCTTTTGCTGGAACTGCCCTGGAGCAGCGGCCATTGCATAGGGGATGGTCAAGAGAATGATTTTGACTATTTCCGTGCCGATTGTCTGTATTGAGGTCAGCCGTGTGATCTTGAGGACGGGCGTTGAGCCAATGACGGACATCGTCCGAGCTTGCCGTCTGCAGATCCGCAGCTCGGCTGAACAGCTCTTCCAGGAGTGGAAAGACGCCATCGCCTTCCAAGCAGGATTGCAGGCAGGCCAAGAACTTGAGGAGTAGCTTGACTTGTCGCCAGTCCCCGAGGGCGAGGTTGTTGTCGATTGCTTGAGCGAGGCGTACGAGGACGGTATCGACCATGTCGGGATTGAGCGTGTTCTCGACGAGAACGACGGCAGCCACAAAGGGCGTTTTCAACGGCTGCTCGGCGGCCAGCTGCAGGGCAAGGTTGACAAAGGTGTCGCGCAGCTGTTCATCCTCGTGGTTATCGCTCAGCAAGCGAGCGATGGACTGCACTTCGGCGTCCCACTGGCGAAGGGGAGAGTCGGCGATACCGAGTAGCTGTCGGCGCAGGCGAACGGTGGCCGGAGCCGAGTCGACCCGTCTGCGCTGCTGCCGGCGATCGTGGTGGTCATCTTCGTCTAGAGGGAGGGAGGGACTGGGGTAAGCTCTTGGTCGCGCGTCTTCATCGGGGGTGGCTGCGTCATTGACCTTTATATCTTCGCTTGCGGTTATTGTAGCCCCCATATTGACGCCGATCATGATCCGCCATGGTGGGAGAGCCTCAGCTACGAGGTTGAGCGCGTTCTGGGGGGTCGAGGTCCAGCAAAGCGCGGTCTGGAGACGATGGGAAAATGCGACTTGTTGGCTCCATCTTGCTTTGCATTAGGTAAGCGGGAGGGCGGGAGGTGCCCGCTCCTATTGGATCCCAGCCTCCTGGCCCACGCTTAGTCACGAAAGGCTAGGTATCCGCGAAACCACAGCCTTTTAAAAGGCCAGTGCTTCTCATCCCCTGAGAAAGTTGCCTCTTGATCGTCCCTTGGAGTGAAGTGACTTCATGGTCGAAAGCATCCCCCCCAGTTATGCAATGTTCATCTATATCGCAGCCGTCCGTCTCATTAACCAATTCAAGCTACCCAATAACCCATCAAACTTCCGCCCGCCCTGGACCGACCATCCCCACCAAGGGGCGAGCAGTCTACCGCCGTCCGTAGCTCTCCCAGGCCGCTCCCGGAGTGCTGGCTGCATCATCCAAACCGGGCGTCACCACTGCTAACATAATGTCTAGCGCCCTCGACGTCTTTTCGGGACAGCATTGAGGCGACTGATCGTTCTGCAGCGATGCCAAGAGGCACCACCAGCGCGGAGCGTTGTCTTTCCACTTTTCGGCAGGCACAGCATTACCACTGCATGTCTCGATACGCAAACACCCCAAAGGAGAAAGAAAAGTGAAAGCCAGCCGTCTCATGCATCGAAACATGGTCTAAGAACGCGATTTCCTCGGCCATGCACCAAAGCATGCCTCCACGGCAAATGCTGGCTGCCCGCCTTCCCCCCCCGGCCAAAAGCCCACGTCGTCGAGACCCAGAAACTGCGTCATCTCATCCCCAGCATGACGAGTTTGTCCAACACTCTTACTAGCCCAGCCACACAATCCCACAGACTCTTGCTCTCGCCCCCATGCACGCACGCGCACGCATGCCCCATTGGCAAGTGCATCACTACGTGCGGCCGAGCGCAAGAGCACGTGTGCTTGTCCAACTCTGACGCCATGAGCCTCGGGGCTACTTTTCCCTCATCGACCACTGTCCTGGTTGTGTATCAAAGCCGATTCCCTAGCATCCTCCATTAAGACTCGGTGTGGGGAGTCGGCTGGACAGATCTCTTCTAGGGCCGGCCGCCAAGTGCCTTCCAGGGTCAAACATTGTTCCGTCTCATTTTCCGTTCAAGAATCGCGAGAATCAGTCCAATTTTGCCATCATTTCTGGCTTCGTCATCGGCGTAAAGTTTTCAATGTCCAGCCCACGTGATGCCAGACCCGGCCGCACGTGGTGGGGGACCAGCTGCTGATTCAAGTTGGGGGCAATGGAGAGCTCTGCTCGACTGTCAGTCCTGGCTCCTCCACGATGGTCAGCCGCGGCAGAGTGATGCACGTACCGTGGCGCGTAAAGTCGAAGAGGTCGGGCAGTTCCCGAAGCTGGCCAGAGCCGTGTCTCGAGTCGGGCAACTTGGTACTTGGGTCGCGAAGCTCATCGAAAAACGGGTGCACCATGGCGTCGATAGCCGATTGTCTTTCCGTCGGCGTGTACTCTAGGAGCCGGGCAATGAGGTCAATGGCGTTGGCATCGGCCTTGCGGAACACCTTGTTAAAAGGATGAGGCTTAATCTGCGGGAACTTGTGCTCCATGTAGTTGGGGTTCATGGTCCGAATCTGCTCTCGAGTCGGCGTACCGAGCACCTTGATGATCTCCACTAATTGATCGATACCGGATTCGCCAGGAAACAGCGGCTGCCCGAGCATGAGTTCGGCCATGACGCAGCCAGTTGACCAGACGTCTGCCACCCAGTCAGCGCAACTAAACGGTACGGGTGTGACGGCGCCACTAACCAATCTTGGTCGTGTAGTTTGTCGCCCCAAAAATGAGTTCGGGCGCGCGATAGTACCGAGAGCAGATGTACGACACATTGGGCTCGTTCTCCACCAAGATCTTTGCACTGCCAAAGTCACAAAGCTTCAAGATGCCACTGTTGGGGTCGAGGAGGAGATTCTGGGGTTTGATGTCGCGATGGCATATCCCTTGAGAGTGTATGTAGGCCAGGGCGCGAAAGAGCTGGTAGGTGTACAGCTTGACCTCGAGGATGGGCATCGTCGTCTTCATCTTGTTGAAGAACCGCGAAGCTCGATAGACGGTCTCGGGGACAAACTCTTGGACCAGATTGAGGTAAACTTCGTCTTTCTGGACAATCGTCAGCACGAGGTGGCGGGGAGCCCGAGGCCCGCCGGGGGGGGAGGGGGGGTATCCGCACGCGTTCGCCGTTGGAGTAGTAGAATGCTTTCAGTTGGACAATGTTGGGGTGTCTGACGATACGCATGATCTGCAGCTCACGATTCTATTTTCATCCGAAGTTAGGGACCCGAGCACGCGACTTGCAGGCGCAACGGGCCACAGTGTGGGTACCTTGAATCTCTTGTCCTGTAGTACGCGCTTGATTGCTGCGTCCTCTCCTGATGGCGAAAGCTTTGTTTGGAAGACGACACCGAAGGATCCATTCCCGACAATCTTGCATTGCGTGTATTGTAGATCTCGTGTCTCGCCGGTGACTCCGTCCTGCACCTTTTCGCGAATAACCTCTGCACGCAAATTAGGGGTCAGCGACGCGGTCACGGTGTAATGCGGCAAGCCAAGTCAGGGGAACCCACCTCCCATCCTGAGACTATTGAAGGCATTTGGTCGATGGGACGCCATGCTGGGTGGTGATCCGGCAAGGCCAAACAGCTTATTCTACCGAATGTGTTTGGGAGAGAAAGGGCCGTGGATGGTCTGCAGATGAGGGGTATCGATCCAGGGCTTTTAGCGCGGGCCGTGGTGGGCGACAAGGTCGAGGCGGCGGAGGAACGGGGTGCGAAGCGTGGAGATGCGGCAGGCCGCTAGAGCTGCAGGTGCCAATGACGGCGTCGGTGGCAACCACGGACAAGAGGGCCGTCGTTCGGAGGTCTGCCCTTTGGGTCGACGACGAGACAATCGAGGCAGACGAGGGAGGCAGCGGCAACGTTCGCGAGACCAAAAAGCGGGGCGGCCGTGGGTTGCGGCTGAGATGCAGCGTCAGTTGTAACGATCCAGACTGGCGGGGGGTGGCGGATGCAAAATCACCAACAGAAGAGAATGGGGGTTAAAAAGCGATGAGGGAAAATGGCGACGGCGAAATTGGTGGTGTTTTTGGCAGCGCAGCCTCAGGCTTGGAGGGGCGAGGTGCGGGGCGGGGCTGGAGAACGGGAGCGACAGCGGGCGGAGACAGTTCAAGGTTATAAGGGAAAGGGAGGGAAGAAAGGGGGGGGCTGCTGCTGCGGGCAATGATGATGCCGATGGATGTAGGTAGGCTGAAGACGGCAACACGGGCGAAGAACAAGGGCGAGAGTCGAAGCAGTGCGCTGCAGGATGCACCATGCATGCACCAAGCAGCCAGAGATGAAAATGCCTCCCGTAGTCAAGACGAGGGTAAAGTCAGGTACACGCGGCGGCAGCGGAAGCGCCAGCAAGCCACGGCAGAGGGAAGCGCGGGTAACAATGGGGAGAGGGGGCCTTGGGAAAGATGAGGTTGTAGGTAGGTAGGTAGGTAGGCTGCCTGAAGCATGTAGAGGCACAAAAAATGCTGCTCTGTAGAGACGGGAGGTTTATGATGAGGGTGGCGGCCCCGAGGGAGGGGGTTGTCTCGTGACAAGGTGACGAGGCGGCAAATGTTCGTTTAAGAGGAGACGGGTTAGGCAGAAGAGAGAGGGTGTGTGTGTGTGTTTGTGCGGGTGTGCGCAGGAGGGGCCAGGCTCGTACTGCTCGCCGTCAAGGGGAAAGGAAGAAGGCTGGCCGAGCGAACAGGCAGACAGCGGCGAGCTGTCATTGCAAGCAGAAGGAGCTAACTTACGAATATCAGGGGCGACGAGGCAATCGTCTACACAGCGTTCCCAGTCTCGAGCTTTCCGTGCGACGAGCTGGGGACAGAGCCCAATGAGTCGCCTGTCAGCAACAGCAGCCAGCGAGGGAGCACACGTGCTCAGGTCGAGGCAAATGTAGAGGTGGTAGTGGCTCGTGCAGCAAACGGCCAGGGCGTCGCAGCGACCAAGTGCGGCGAGCACCGACGGCGTATTATGGGTAGGTGGACGGAGGCTCGTTTGTCGGCTCGATGCGCAAGGGGCAGCACGTGCGGCGATGACTTCTTCGGTTGGGGGCGAGGCGATGACAGGGCGGCCCGGCGTCTGCGCTGCTCTGCGAGAATCTGCGAGGATGGCACCGGCGAGACGGGGCGAGGCGAGGCGAGGCGAGGTTAGGCGAGGCGATGGGCAACGAGTGCCGGAGAGCTCAAGGGGAACCAAGGCGGAAATGGAGGAGGCGACCGGGGCTGAGGGGGTTGGTTGGCTGTTAGGTTAGGTAGGCAAGGCAGGCAGAGGCAGATTGGAGTCGTAGTGGTGGTGG
Organism: Ophiocordyceps sinensis; assembly: GCA_012934285.1. Taxonomy (NCBI): domain Eukaryota; kingdom Fungi; phylum Ascomycota; class Sordariomycetes; order Hypocreales; family Ophiocordycipitaceae; genus Ophiocordyceps; species Ophiocordyceps sinensis. Next base: position 9,631,714 of record JAAVMX010000001.1, on the reverse strand, counting down.
CGGAGGGACGGCGACGGCGACGGCGACGGACCAAAAGAGAAGGGAAAAGGCAGCTGGAGCCCCAGCAGCAGCAGCTGCGTGCCTGTTGTTGTGTGCAGTGCGTGGCCGGGCGGGCGGCGAGGATACCTGGCGAGGGTACCTCGTGCTGAGCACCATGCTCAACATGCGGGGCGTTTCGCTCATCAATCGCAGCACAGTGCAATGAGAATAGGATCTCCCTTGATGGGGTTTGGCTTAAATACATGTGGGCGGGCACGTCTGTATAATACATGGCATCTGGTAGGCTCGCACAACAGGCGGAAAGGGGCCATACACGCAATCGTGACGGCCTGCCTGAGTCCAGACAGATGCCCTCGACCCGGGATCCGCCCCCGCTCCTAAAATCAGTCTTCGGAACCTGCATAGTGGTAGTACTCGTGGCGACGACATCATCGACGCCAGGCATCACTTGACATGCCTAGCTACGTATGTATGATGTACCTGCCTACAACATACCTGCCTATAACAAACCACCAGAGCTTCCGACGAGGAGCTCGCAAGCGCCGAGATGGGCCTGGGACAGAGTTTAACAGGGCCAACCAACAAATGCCCGCGAGGCTGTGGTCTCACCAAGACATTGGGCAGATGCGGAGGTGAAGAGGAAACAATTGAGCAACGAGGGTGCAAAGTATCCTGTACAGACTCCTGTATTCGTACAGACCGCAATCCATGCTCGTCCGGGAGGCTAACGGTGAACGAGCCCAGCAGGTGAGGTGCAGATTCAGGAACCCAACCCTTGGAACAGCCACCCTGGTCAAAGGGTAGATAAGGATGCACGTACAACGGGTCCCGGCAACGGCGAGCATCGCAGCGTACATACATATACCTACATGTGCGTACGCGTACTTCGTATACATGCGCTGATGACGGTAGCGGAAGCTGGATGGATGAGATTAGTACGACTTGTACGAATACGCATGCCGTCCTGCGCGCACTGGGCACTCGTTGATGTCCCCTCCCCGTCTTGAGCTTCAGACCAAAGAAAGACATAAACACAAAAGGGGTGAGGTGCATGTACATACATACGAATACAAGCACCAATGATTGGCGCTGCACTGCATCAGCGAACACTGGTTGGCTTGAAAGGATCCATCCAGGGTCCACAGTTGTTGGCTCGCATGTGAGCGCCCTCTCCGAGACTTGGATGGCTCACGCTAGCTCTTTAGGTACGGCAATCAATCCAGCGGGTTTTTTCTTGCTTACCTACGAATAGGCGAAGTGACGGTTTCCCTTTCCTGGCTGGGTTCGAATGACTGTTGAGACGCCTGTTGGTCATGGAAATGACAAGTTCAGCTTTCACATGCCGCAGGCGATCAAACTTGTTTCCCCTCGAGCATCCATGCACGTATGTACCTATGTAGCACACGGCAGCAGCAAAAAGGGCACATGGGGTACTCGCCAAGCACTCCTCCTCCCTGTTCATACTAGGAGGCGACTGACGATGAGGGACAGAAACGCTTGGGCACTGACAAGCGATTTACTGGGAAGAAAATAAGAACCGAAGGCACGCACAGCCGCCTTCATACTCCGTAAAGCCTTGCACAGCCTTGCACAGCACGATGCATGCTGCTCGGCGCTTTGGTCAGTTAGCAGCAAGGCCCAGCAGCGCACATGGCCAAAGCAAGCAGCTCCACTCCATGTCACCTGACAGGCTGCAGGGGTTCTCCCGTCCTGGCCGAGACCCAGCTGTCCCAACAGCTGGAGGTACCGGGTACTTGCGAAGCCGTGCAGCCCGTCAACGGCAAGAAAAGGCGGGAAGGCAAATGTACAGAGTGTCTTCATATGCTCTCAAGAGGCGAGTCTGCGGCGTTGTGTCTGGTGTTTTTGTGCGCACTGTACGGGGCTGCACGTGAACCTAGGGTGTAGGGTGATACATATGTATCTAGTATGTACGGACTCCTCCAGCACGTGCTCATCTCCTACAGACTAATAGCGCCGCTGAGATGTACGAGAGTGGGCTCTGTGGTCATGACGCGAGGTGCAGTGCGTCTATTCGTACTCTGAGCTCGATGGGCGTTTACGCACAAGTATGCCATCTCCGACCCATTCGGCAAAGCCATGTAGGTATGTAGTAGTATAAGATGATTCGTGCTGCGTCCTCTTATCCCGGCCGTTTTGAGGACGGGCATGATCCCAGCACCGTTACCCGCGAGTGCGGGGCGGCTACGAACTGGACGAAACTCTACGGAGCATATGCTCTATTGGGGAGGGCTGATGAGATCACCAGGCTGTACATATGTATGTATGTATGTATGTATGCATACAGGACTATGGAGCATACTATCTACATAGTCAAGCTCACTCGCCAAACAAAGAACAAAGTTGAATTGTGACTTGATGCTTCGGGTCCCCTGTGCTTGGCCCCCGCGTACAAGAATGCTGTGTATCCCCTCCATGGGCCAAAATATCGCTCTCACCACCATCCCCCCCCCTGTTTCCTCACCTCTGGCTGGAGTCGTCGTCGACGGGGGTGTGGATTCGGCCTATCGCGTGCGGGCCAGCGAGCCCCTGTCGCTGGTCACGTTGGGGGCTCGACGTCATGGTCACGACGTCATCTGCGTCCTTGATAATTAAAGTCTGCACGGTACGGAGGAGTCTGTTGCTTTGGTGGAATAGATGCTCAAGTAGAGGAGGATGAGAGGATGAATGTCTGCAAGGCCAGCGAGGGACTGCTAGCTGATCTAATGACGGTATGTAGGCGCTTTGTCCGGAGTACTACTTCATGGTAGCTGTCTACCTACCTACTACATACAGTACGGAGTGTAAAGAAACGAGGCAATGGGCAATGGAGCCCCGTGTACTTCGTGGGTACATACATATCCGGTACGCGGCCGAGGAGGCTGCAACAGTAACACGGCATTGCGTTTTGTTTTGTGCAGGGATGGTAGTGCGTCTGAGCCCTTGGTGGCACGCGGCTCTTGCAAAGCCATACTACTACCCGGATGCTTGTGTTTCCCTCCCAGTGGAATGCGGCGAGGTCCCATGACCCTCCCTGCGGCGCCAACGACCCATTTTAGGTTCCAACGTCGAGAAACAGTCATCAAGACCGATCCAATGGCAGGGCGCGATTGGTCAATTGGCCTGCACGGCAACGTGGCGCTCAGCTTGCGCCGGTGGAGACCCCGTGACTGCCCCATTTCTCGCGCACGTGAACTGCGGCACCCGCCGAATATTAGCCGCTATTGTCGCATTTCACATCGCCAAGCCTACCCTGCAGCAGTTAGTTGGCCGTCTTCGACGACAAACTTGCCACCTCGCCTCATGCAGCTGCAAGTCAACCAACCCAACTCGCCTCGTCCGTCTGACGCGCGGTCGGCGAGACGCGCACGGAGCCACGCCAGGTCGTCAGCATGCGAGTCATTGGCAACGTCCGGACTGCCATGTGGTCACCACGACGTGCCCTTGCTTTGTCGTTTAACAATAATTGTCCAAAGAGTACGGATCCGGGTAAGAGGGGCGCTCAAGGTTCCGACCGACCATGTTAAGCTTGTTTGAGCCCGAGACGGAGCTAAACGTCGGGTCCGACAACTTGGCGTCCTCCTGATAAAACATTGGTCGTGAATCCACTCCTGTGAGGATGAGCCAGCTGCTATATCCCAGGAAGTCCTTGGCTTGTTTCAAACACACTTTGTTCAGCCGAGGGCGAGGGCAGAATCTAGCTGTCTCCGTCGCTGGCTGTCAGCCCTATATTAGTCTTTAATGGAAGACGGACAACATCTAGTAACGGCGGTTTCCCGCAGAGGATTCGACTCGACTAGCATCGTAGGCGTTCCAAGAGCAATCAGGGCCAGCGCAAACTGATCAGTCAGACACGGTTTGCGCCCACAAAAGTCAGGAATAGTCTTCTGTCCAGGACGAGTCGTATGATTAATAGAATAACACATATTCTCTTATGTTTTGATCTCGAAATGATTATCGAGGAGTAGGTGGCCGTCGCGAACATGCTGTTTTCGCCAGCCCGAGCACCGTCACCTTTAAAGAATGCTCGAATACCTTGATCTGTCTATTGCAGGAACCAATGCATATAATTCCCACAACACACTTTTCAAGCTAATCGTCAACTCCCGGCTTCAATGTCAAGACGCACGCACGCACCCCATCAACCAACCGCTGGGTAGGGCAATTAAAGAGGGTCCTGGGTGATGCGCTCGCCCAAGGTTTGCCGGCTTATCCCACGACAGTGATCTTGATTGCTTTGGAAGCTCCAAGGTAATTCGTTCCAGCAGTTAGTTGATGTTGAAGTACGTCGTAGGTTGGGCAGAATAAGTTCTACCGAAGCAGTTGTAGATCCATGGGGCACACCGAAAAGACAAAGGCCTGGTAAAGTAAACATAGGGATCCTTGTGAGGAGGCATTTGACGCGCCATTATTCGTGCAGACATCACATGTAATCGAGTGGTGGGCACGGTGTCGGCTATTCAAGGCCTATTCCTGGGCAACAGTGGTATTTTCCATGTGCGTTGGATCAAGACCAAGACCTACCCGCTCCAATAAACAGCTCTCGATAACACGTGGCCGCTCTGACAGGTACAGGTACAGTCTGCCCCCACCGCCGCCTCAATCCTCGTCGTCGACCTTATCCGCAACCATGTCCTTGGCCGTGTTGATGACCTTCTCCGGGGGCCGCTCCACGGGCACCGCCGGGCTACTCATGCCGCCGGGAATCGGACTCATCCGGCCACTGCTGGGAGCGCTGCCGCAGCCGCTGGCCCTTCCACTCGCCGAGGTTCCCGTCAGGGGAAACTTGATGTCATCGGGAGAGCCGGGTAGCAGACTGGGGTCGAGGCCGGGAATGTGGATGCGCTTGGCCTCGTTCTGATACGCCGCGGGGATGATCTCGATGATCTCGTCGCGCGGAAACCTAAGAAGCGGAATCTCCATGGTCGAGCAGTGCATCAGGTACGCGTAGAGGACACGAAGGACTGATTCGTGAGCGATGATGAGGAGGTCGTTCTGCTCCCGCTCGAGCTCGAGGATGATTGGCTCCAGCCGGACGGCAAGGTCGTGGTAGGACTGGCCAGTCAAGCTTGTCAGTCCAAGTCCCAACAAGGCAGGCAACATCGCGTCCAGGATTCATACCTCTGCACGCGGATACCTGTGGTGGTAAGGGTCCAGCTCATGCTTTTCCACCTCTTCGGGGTATATCTGCCGGATGATGCGCTCCGACATCTTTTCGCAGACGCCGGGGTTGATCTGGCTCATCTGCGACCGCTGGCGAACCTTGAATCCCTTCTCCCCCAGATAGTCCGCTGTTTGGACGGTCCGCCGGCGCGTCGACGTCCACACGGTCAGGGGCCGTAGCGGAGACTGGGTGCCCCCCTTTGCCGCCCTCTCTGCCTGCTCCTGTTCGCGGTGCTTCAACAGCGTTTCGGACATCTTCTCGGCATATGTCTTGCCCTGCTCGGAGAGCGGTGCGTCTGCCTTGTACGAGTCCTCCTCCTCGGTGGTACCGGCTCGGACGAAAAAGGTTGTGCGCGACTTGATGTGCAAGTTGGTGAGGTAGAAGACGATTCGGTGGGAGAGGTAGTTGAAGCTAACGTTGTTGTAAAAGAACTTTGCTCCGGCATTGATCATTCTGATGTAGTTGAGTTCCCCCTCGTTCATGTTCTCGAACATGGGTATCCTCATGTCGATGCGCTTTAGGTACAGGTCGGCCGCTTCATCGGGGTCCATGCCAGCAAACTGCCGTGAGGTGAGCGAGAACACAGCTTACGACGGCGAGTACAAGGGCAAGGAGATCAAGGGGCGCTCACATCTGGAGACGAGATCTTGACGTTTCGCGCATTCTCACGGAGTATGCGCACGTCGTTGACATACGACTCGATGAAGAGCGTCTATATTCAAGGTCAGTGGCTTTCGGTGCCTGTGGGAGATCTTGGACAGTACTTACTTGAACGTCGTGCTTGGCCAATTCCTTGGCCAGAGCCCGTCGCCCACTGGCCGTCGGGTTGACAGCGTCGTAGATGGCGACCTGGCCGTTTTCATGGTTGAGCCAGGCATAGATATCCTCGCGGCACCTCTTGAGGATCTTCTGCCGCAGTATGACGGATGACGGAGAGGCGTTTGGGAAGAAGTAATCCTCTGGAACAGAGCCTTCGGGTCCCACCGTGGCACGTCGGTAGTCGCCTAGGTGAAAAATGCGCGTCTTAACACCCAGCCATTGCAGATATCTCGCAAGCGAGACACATATGTGACTGAATGGTGAGCCGCGGGCGGACAAGCGCAGGGCACGATGAACTCACGTCTTGCCTCGTGCCGGGGGACCGACCATGGCAATAGCTATGCGCCCGGAGTGAAACAGTCGGCCAGACATGGTGCTATAAAGCTGGGCCGGAGCCAAATCGTGGTCCTCGACGACATCGTGAATTCCATCGATGAACGTTGAGCTCCGGCGACGGTATCGGGGAGCATTTGCCGCTATTTCGGCAGTCCTGTTGACATCAGTTCAAGGCCCGTGTACGTGCGTGGGGCTCGTTCATGGTGATGATTGGGTCTAGGGCAGGCGTGCGCGCTGGATAGACCCAGAGGCCTGGAGGAGTTACTTACAGGAGGGTGTCCATCTTACAGGAGTCAGCGAGTCAAACCTCCCTTTGACTGTTGTGCAGATGACCCTTGACGCAGCACTCAAGGGTCGCCGCGGGCAACGTTTGGATCTCGAATCGGCCCAAGCCCTCAGAGGTCGGTCCTCTCCCGACTGGCGCCAGGCTAACTCCGCCCACAGAAAAAAACACCGACCCGAAGCTGGTACAGTGACGGGAGTACAGTCTGACGATTGTCACGACGATGTACAGGAGGAGGCAGCCGCTTGGCGTTGAGGCCCGAGAAAGTCGGACAAGGCGATCCAAGGCGGGGAGAGACACCAGGGCTTCGTGACGACGAGAGGGAGGAAAAGTCGAGAGGAGACTTGGGTAACTCGTATTGGGGTGTTGAATGATGGGGTAATGTGTGATGTGAAGAGGGCGATGTGTAACGTGTTTAGCTTGACCGACTATCAAGATAAGAAAGATACTTCGTAGGTACGAGGCGCATTAGCACGGCACGGGACATCCTTCCGCCGCCGTCCCGGACACGGTACATATGTACCTAGGTACTTCGTACTATGTACAAAGCGGCTAAGCAAGCGGCTGGCGCCAAATCGGACAAGCTCTACTACTTCGCCTCGGGCATTCTGATGAAAATTGTTTCTGACCTCATATACCAGCCAACCTCCGCTCCCCTCACCCGCACCCTCACCGACCACTCCATCGCGTCGGCAGACGGTCGGAACGGTTTCAGAGGCAACTCAAGGCCTCGCCGTAGCCCTGCAAAATCGCTTGCTGAATAGGCTTCCCGGGCGCGCCCATTCTCTCTCTCGTCCTTCCTCCACGCCTTCGACTCGCTCACCTCGGAGGCGGAGCCGGGACGAAACCTACCAGCCGTCGCCATGGCCGCCTCTACCATGGACTCGATACGCTCTATTATTTTCGCCAACCCAATCGCCTCCACGATAGGAGACGTTGTCAACTCCTTCTCGGAGCGCAGAGCCAAGCTCGGCCTCGCCAACCCCGGCACCATCGAGGGCCTCTCCAGGGAGGTGCAGCGCGATGTCTTTCTCAACAACCACATGTTCACCGGGGTCCGCGCCGACCTGACCAAAATCTTCAGCATGGCACCCCTGTTCCAGGTGTCGCATCAATTCGCAATGGGCGAACGCATCAACCCCTACACCTTTGCCGCCATGTACGGAACAGGCAGGGTAGGCCATGCTCTTGTTTGCCCACGGCTCCAGCAGCCTTGCTGACGCTCACTACCCCAGGTCTTTTGCCAGGGCAACGTAGACAACGAGGGCTCTTTGTCGGGGCGCTTCAACTATCGGTGGACGGACAAGCTCGTGTCCAAGTCGCAACTCTCCATCTCTCCCGGCGGCCAGGACATGGCGCAATTCGAACACGAATATACGGGCAATGACTTCAGCGCATCTCTCAAGATGCTCAACCCCTCGTTTCTCGAGGGAGGAGCCACGGGAATATACATTGGAAGCTATCTGCAATCCGTCACGCCTCGGCTCGCCCTCGGGCTCGAGACTCTCTGGCAGCGTCCGGCGCTCACCCAAGGTCCCGAATGTGCCGTCTCATACTGCGCTCGCTACAAGGCCCGGGATTGGGTCGCCACCGCCCAGCTGCAGGCCGCTATGGGAACCATCAACACGTCGTACTGGAGGCGGCTTTCGGACAAGGTTCAGGCTGGGGTTGATCTGAGCCTCGGCCTCGTTCCCTCTCCCGGCGGCGTCATGGCCGGCGCCCTGCAGAAAGAAGGCGTCACAACCATTGGCGCCAAGTACGACTTCCGCATGTCCACCTTCCGGGCCCAAGTCGACTCCAAGGGCAAGCTGAGCTGCTTGCTAGAGAAGCGGGTTGCCCCCCCAGTCATGATGACGTTTGCCGCCGACATCGACCACTTTACAGTTTGTGACCTTCCGCTTGACTCGTCCCTAGACCCAGACTAACCGTAGCAAACAGCAACACGCCAAAATCGGCTTGGGCGTCTCCATCGAGGCCGCGCCTGAGGAGCTGCATGACCAGCAGGAGGTGGTGGGCGCGCAAACGCCTCCCAACATCCCCTTCTAAGCGTGCCCTCGGCCTGGGCGCGACTCATGCACGACGAACGACATGTCAAATCTTTGTAACCCCGACGGGCGGAAGCACGAACCTTTCGATGTCTTAGTAGTTCGCCCACTTTCCCTTCCAATTCCCGCTTGGTGAAGGCTTCCGGCTCCTTGTCTCTCTCGGCCTGACTGACGCGGCCTCTCCATTGAAAAGAAGGGCTTAAACGATAGACGCCCGTGGATGGCTCCTCTCATCTGTCGGGAAAGAACAGGCAAGAAGATAACAAGACTACTCTGTATGCCATAGTTTCTCAAGCAGAAGGTTTAGCGTACGGCGTTGTTGACAACTCGCAATATGTATATTATATGAGTCGAGAGAGAGGATGGCCCTTCGCACGAGCAGCCGTGCTGGTATTTGGAAGGCATTTGTGTTAATCCTTCTTCTCCGAACCCTCATTGCCCTTCCCTCTGGGGGGACGAAGCACGCCATGGGACGAGTCGTGGTGCCTGCGGAATATAGACCGAGAGAGAGTACATCCAAGAGAGAGTACATCCAAGAGGACCAGAATAAGCGGCCTAAGCGGCCTGGACATGTCAAGTGTATACGGGAAGAAGACCAACATTTCCACAATGGAGCCCTCAGTCAACACCACAACGCAAACCTGCCTGTAAGAGTGTTGGCACGGTGTGTACTACCAGGTGTCATCTATCGTAGACCAACCTCAGCCCACGCTTCATCAACAGCTGTCCTGGATCTATCGACAGCGCACCGTCGTGTCGTGTTTCTCCCCTCTCCCTGGACACTGTGGTATTATCAAAGTCTAATGCAATCGAAGGGTATCCCGGGTATCCCGCGTAGGTCCACATCGAACCCGTGAAGCCCTCTTCTTTCCACCCCAGCCATTCAATGGTCCCATTCAATGGTCTGCTGCGCCGGCGCTACCCATGTGCTGTGAGATAAAAACACAAAAGCAAATCAAAATGACCACCGAATGCATGTCTTGTCGACGGCTGAGACAAATGAGTGGCCCAATGCCGTCTTCAATCGAATAAGGCGCCGAGCTTGGTCCCGTCCCGCCTTACATGACGGAGCACTCTCGCTCTGGCTGCGAGCCGTTCGACCCGTGCTTCATCTTATCCTTGGACTTGCCGCGTTTGCGCTTCGAGGCAGTGCATTGTGGCTGAGTGGGCGACTTTTCGCCATCGAGGGGGGATTCGGGCGCCTTACTGGGGGTATCCAAGTTGGGCGGTCCAGCAGAGCCAGCCGTCGAGATGGTGAAGCCATTGGGCTCTGCCAGCGGCTCCTTGCTCGTCTTCATGAGGCCGCCGAGGCGCGTCATGGAAAAGCTGATGCGACCTTCGCCCGACTGGCTGGCTGAGCGACTTTGCCTCCCCAGGGTGAAGCGGGACGCGGCCCTCGACAGCCTCGACGTGGTGGGCTCATCATTGGGGCTGATAACCGGCGAGCTGGCGTCTGAGGTGATGGCTGGCGTCACAGCCTCCGAATCTATGCAAACAATGCTCGGGCGACGGGAGTCCCCAGCCATCGACCCCGTGTTCCAGCCTGGCCAGTTCTTGTCGAAAAAGGGTCGGGGCAGTCGCTCTCCCTCGGAAGAAAGCCGAATACTAGGTGGCTTGCTTCGAACGGGCGTCTCCGCCACCAACGTCTCTTCTCGACGATGGCCGGCATGTCGACCGCATCCGCTCAAGTCTCCGTCACACAAGGAGCCCGAGGACGCCATGTCGAAACTCAGTTTTGACTCGTCGTAGGACGGCGGCTCAGTTTCTGTGCCCTCAGTCGACGGACACGTCATGTCAACCATTGGCACGACCTGGTAGAAGAGCAGGTAGGGCATCTCCTCCTTGAGCGACTGCTTGATGTCGTCGACAAAGACGACGCGGTTCTCGCTTTCCAGGTCATCGAATCGTACCCACTGTGCCTCCTCGTAGTCGGGAGGCGGGTCAAAGCTATGCTTCCGGTTGTCCTTGAGCAGCTTCGGCGCCACTCTGGCAAAGGCGATGTAATGGCCGCTTTGCACAGAGTCTCCGCGATGGCACACGACAGACTGCAGCACGAGCTTGTACTCGGTACTCAGCCCGTTTTCTTTCTCCAGTTCCCGCCCACTGGCGAGCATGAAATGCGGCAGGCGCAGGCTGTCTGGAATATCGATGAAGGTGTTGATGCGTTGAGGCTGTCCCGATTCGTTGACCGCATACCGCTTCAGGCATATGCCAACAATGGGTCTCTGGTCAAAGTTCATGGCCACGTCGGTGTCGTTTTGAGGCTCAGTATTCGTGAGCGCGTGCCAAGCTGAGGGAAGAGTTAGAGACTTGCCACGGAGAGCCGGTCATCCGAAATCTACTCACGAATCAAGCGAAAGAACTGCCAGGCGGGGATCGTGACGGCCTTGATCACGCTTGAGCCTTTCCGCCTGGCTTTCTGCAGGTTTGACATGTCCCCGGCTGGCCGGCCCTGCTCGTCCACCACGACACGTCGTATGACGCTCGTGGATGTTTCCCGGGGCGGAGGAGGTGTCTGGGAACCATTGGCTTCCTCGTGGCCACCTGCGCCCGAAACGCCGTTTTGCTGGGAGATGCCGCATTCGTGGGCAGTGCCATTTGCCAGGGGCGAGTCGTTGTCTTCCCTCGCGTCTTCAAACACAAAGGTTGACGGTGATGTCTCGGTGGGCGATGTTGTCATTGACGTTGGCACCGCAGCCTCGTCGCCATCGACGAGCCGAACGGTGTCATGATGGCTGAGCACGGGGCGTTCTTCCGATCTTACATCGTCCATGGTCGATTTCTTGGCCTCCTCGCTGTCCCGCAGGACATCAACGCGGGCGTTGAAGTACTCCTCCAAGCAGTCTTCAAGTTTGACACCTCTACCCTCAGGATCAGGGGGGACCGCCAAATTGAGCAGGCGCTCGAAGACGACCTTGTGATCGTCCTTTTCTTTCTTGCCCTGATGGAAAAGGTCGACCTGCAAGGAGAGCAGGGGAAGCTGCAGAGTCTCTGTGAGGAAGACAAATGCCTCGGATGTGTCCTGCTGCTCAAGCAAGCGTGCGTCGGCCCACCCGCAGTCGCCCAGGGCCCCTTGGATCAGCTTGGTCTGGGCTCGGTCAGCATAACCGCTCATGTGTTCTAACAGGCTGCGGCGGTGGCTGTCCTTACCAGATCCGTGTGGACCAGCTTGCCCGATCGCAATATGTTGACCCATAAGCGCAAGAGGTTAACAAGCTTGTATTTGGGGTCCTCCAAGGGAAAGTCATTGTTGAGCATGCACTCAAAGGCATCCAGCTTGGAAAACATGGCGAAGAGTAGGGCATCGAGGTAGCAGGTCACGCCTTCGCGGTTCTCGGCGCCGAGGAGGGCGACGCTGGGGTCGTGAGACACGATGATGCCGGCCTGGGCTTTTTGTTCCAGGTCAATGAACTCGGCCGCTCTGGTCGGGTCGCCGTCTGCAAACTTGGTGGCCAGGACGTCCCGAATGTGGTCGGTGGAAACGCTTGTAATGCTAAGCCGGTCGAGGCGTCGCTGGATCTCTTCGATCTGGCTCTGCAATTAGCCGCAGCGCACAAAGGGTGGGGTTAGAAACCGCGCCCCGGGTAGCCGCACCTTGGTTGCCTCTATTTCGGCCTCTTGCTTGGAGCTTTGCTTGGAACCGTCCATCTTGAACATGGCTCTTAAGGCCTCGGCGGAGGGTGGGCGAGACTGCAGAGAGAGGTCAGCGACTGGCGACTTGGGAGTCTGAGGAGGGAGAAGACGAAGCTTGGATGGAAAGTCAAGACGATTTCGCAACCAGGGCGAGCAACGGCTTACCTTTGTCTCCTTTGTCCCGGCGGGAACCGACTTGCTGCGTCGGTGGGAGGCATTTTTGTCGCGCAGGCTCCGGAACTTAATCGGGAACTCCTTCATGGTATTCGTATGTATGTACCGATACTGCAGCACCCGGGGATAAACAGACTCTACTCAGGCGAAGCAGAGCCTCGCAGGGTACGGCGAGGGCAGGAGCCGCATGCCAATTCCCATCCTCAGGCTGGGGAGCAAAGACTGTCGAGCCCAGACTGTCGAGCCAAGACTGTCGAGAACGGCAAGAGGCGGCGCGGACAAATGGCGCTAGTCGGGGTGGCAGACGGCGAATGAAACCAGACGAGGCGAGGCAAGACGAGACGAGGCGCGGCGTGAGCGGACGGGGGGGGGGGGGGGGGTTGGTGGCAGTCGATTCCGGGGAGGGAGATATGGGCATTATTCTTGTAGGAACCGCCGAGGCAGAACAGGGAGCCAATCGAGGTACCGCAGGTGGCAGTAGTGGGTATTCGTAGTAGGCAAGAGCCTTGATTTTTATTTTATTTTCCCTCGTCGTGGCTCTTAAAGTTGCAGGCTGCTTTGGTCTTTCAAGCAGCCTCGAGGGCGGGACGATTCGGTACTTGGACTGCCCCTGGGGATACCTCTAGGTACCGACCGAAATTTCGTATCCACTAGGGTAAACTCCCCTTACTTTTGCTGGCCGGGGGGGACGGTGGAGCCGTGTGTGTGTGTGGGCGGACTTTGACAGCCAGTGCTGCGGAGAGACCAGCAGCCAGCGATGGATGAACGATGAACGATGAACGACCATAGGTAGGTACATACATAGGTAGTCACCAGATATGACTTTCAGTTCCTGGCTGTAGAATACGCTCTTTTTGTATATGGGCAGAAGAATTGTAGGCAGGTAAGTTGCTCCCTGTCAACATGGAAATAAAGGCAGCCAGAGACCAGGTGCTAAAGCAACAACTCAACACAAAGACACTCATGCCGTCATCAGGCTCGGGTAGCGCAACTCAACATGTAATCAACATCTAGTATTCGTACCCATCAACGTTTATCGAGAGTTTGATGAGAGTCGGTCCGTTAACATCGTGTTCGTGAGTCCAAGGGGGGGAATACATCAGCACTGCAACCAGTCTGTCTGGCTGGTATCAACGCGGACATGATTTCCAAGGGTCCATCCCAGCCTTGGCGATCCCCAACTGCGTGCGCTCGTACGGCGGCTCCAACAGGGTTCGTGGCATAATTTTACACTACGTAACTCGTACGCAGTATGTACGAGTACATACGAGTTGCTAGCGGGCCTTGTCCAGCAGTCCCTGTTTTTCAGGGTCATGCGCGCTCATCCCCGACTGGGACGAGCCCGGGAGGGGGGACCCGGGGGACCCGGCCGGCGCAGCCTGATCTCGGCCTCTCGGGTCTCGCCCTTGTTCCGTCGCACAAATAAGGCTGTTCATCGCCGACATGCCTAATTGTTCCTGGTCAGTCACAATCCCTAGAAGCTGGTAGAAGCTGGTAGAGCTGTTCCTTAGCCGAGCATGCTCGAAGCGGGGCTGACACCAAAGCCTCCCCGTCGGAGCCGGAGAAACGCTAGTGTGCACCGCCACAGTGCCACTGTCACGCAAGCCACCGCCGAAAGTCGACTTTGAAATTTGTCGTCGACCAAGCAAGCAGCCCTGCCCGACCAGCTTCAAGGGACGCCCATATTTCACAATGGCTGGTGCTCGTGACGGAGCTCGCCTAGCGAATGCCTGGTGCCGTAACCAACTCCCGGTACGAACAATACAATACGTCAGGAGATGGGCATCGACCGGCGCGACCGGCACGTCGTCGAACCAGGCCGCCGCCGACCTGGCCGACCTCGAATCCACAACCGCCTTTACGGCACCTGCGCCTGACCAGACCATGGCCGAGGCTTTCAATGCCTCGCAGAGGTCGCAGAGTAGTGAGCATAGGCTTCCGGGGAACAGGTACGTTCTTCCCAGCCTTTGGAAATCCAGCGTCATGCTCATCGCGTCCAAGATATCAGTACCATCCTCCTAAATACTATCGTGGCCCTCTGCACCCCGTTCAGATGCCCCCGTCGTCGGATCCCACCGCTCGAGAATTTGTTCCTGGCCCATTCAGCTTCCCCCGGCTGAAGCACACATATGACAGCACCATTGCCCCCGATCTGTTGACCCTTACCTACACCCACGTCCCTCCCGGGACCCCCCCCAGCCAGTCGCAAAAGGGTACTCTGAGGGAATGGGATGACTCCTCTCCCTACCATAAGAACCGCCCGCGTCGTGGGCCCCGAGGCGGTGGCTCGTCGAGACTGGGCATACTCGAGCGCAAAATCACTTGGAACAACATTCCCGAGATCGAGGCTGTGACCATCAACTCCTTCGCCCCCATGGCCTCGCAGAAGAAGGAGTATCTTCACGTCGCACTCGCGGTAGTGCAAGCCATCACGGGCAGACATGCAAACACAACCACCATCAAGCGCAGCGTGGTCCAGTGGGCCGTCAAAAAGGGTGACAAGGCCGGTGCCAAGGTGACGCTGCGTGGCGCCGCGGCGTACGAGTTTGTCGACAAGCTTGTGACGCTGGTACTCCCAAAGATCAAGGACTGGCCTGGCATCAAGGCCAGCACGGGAGACAGCGCGGGAAACCTGGCCTTTGGTCTGGAGCCCGCGTGGATGGCGTATTTCCCCGAGATTGAAAACAACTACGACGTGAGTCTTGGCGCATCCACGTGGAACATATTTCTGTTATGCTTGACTCTGACTCCAGAACGCAGATGTACCCCCCCAAGCTAGTGCCCGGCTGTCACATCTTCATCCACACGACTGGCACGTCTGATAGGCAGGGACGCCTTCTGATGCAGGCATTAGGCTTTCCGTTCTACGGCGAGGTCAGTCACTAACGGGCATGTATGGGGCGCGCAGAGGAGTGGAAAGAATAAAGAATACAATGGCAAAACACTGGATGCGGGTTCCGCCATGGTGCGGCTTGGACCGTGTATAAGACAGTTGTAAAATAAGAAGATACTACATCTGATGGCAGCTCAGAGATAACCACACATTTAAATGAAATCAGGATGCCTGTCCTCTTGCCCGAGGAAACTCAGTCGACGTGAACAAGCGCCTCAACTCCGCCCAATGCTGTAGTGTAGGAAGTCTATAAGGCGAGCGAGGATCGTCTCAGGCAGCGCGGGCCTGTTCTCGAAGGGCGTCCATGACCATGTCGACAGCCTCCATGTCCATGGCGTCGATCTTTGACGTAGGTTGACCACGGCTGGTCAACTCCTCGGCGCAGGCGTCCATGGCGGGCTGGTAATTGCGACAGGCCGAGCTGAGCGCGTACACGGCTTTTCTCCGCACATCCTTCTTTTCCTCGCCCTTGACGGCCATGGCGACGAGGGCTGGTAGTCCTCCAACGGCCAGCAGCCTCTCTTGGGTGCGCTCGTTGTTCTGAACGGCGGTGCCGATGCACCAGGCAGCCATTTTGCGCAGCTCACTCTCGTCGGCGTCGAGCTGGGCGAGCAGCGGGGTCCACAGACCTAGGTTGGCAATGTTGTTTGCGTTGTCGAGGCTCTCAATGAGCTGCTCAAAGTTGTCAAAGGCGATGAGCTTGTCCTGGACCGAGACTTGGTCCGAGAGCGGGGCCGTGATGATTTCCATCGACGCCTTCATCAGGTCGGCGTCCGAGGGCCCGCCCATGAGGGCGGCCATGACTTCGGGCGTCAGATCGGAGGTACGCGCGGGCTGCTGCTGCCCATTCTGTGCTAGGACGTCGCCGTCGGCTTCGGGGGCGTCGGCCGAGTTTTCGATGCCCCAGCGGAGGAGATTGTTGAGCCGCTTGTCTCCCATGGCTGCGTCGGTGCCCGAGACGGCTGTTTCCTTTTCCCCTTCTCTCGTTGCTCTGGTTTGATCGTTTGTAATAACGGGGTCTTTGCGGAGTGTAAGAATAGACGCTGTGATTTGTGTGGCGTTCAAGGTCTTGCTGGTGATCTTTCTTTTTTTTTTTCCTTTGTTGTCAATCATGAGGTTCTACGAATACTCGATGCTTCTAGACCCTTCACCAACTGTCCATGCCCAAGAAGGACTAGCGTTGTCCTGGACCTCTACAGTAGAGCGCACACTGTATGGCACGGGTGCTTTTTCCCCGCCCCACCATGAACGTTCAGCTGCCACCTGCCACTCATATTTGCGAAAATCTGGAGGCGTCCCTCACCGGAGACGTCAACGGCTGCGTGACCAGCTCCGTCGAACACGTCTAGGCGAGCCCTTTACATTTTTTGAAGATAAGGTTGGCTACGTGACGTACTCGAGAGACGTGAGAAGAGGGGCGAAACATGCCAACAAGGCGATGAGTAATACGCATTGTAATACGCAATGCGTCGTGGACAACTTGGCATTGATGCCATTCCAGAGACTGCTTGAGAAATGCTTTGCCGAAGGCTGACGACACGACATGTGCGAGCTGGCCCGGGACGCTAAACACTGGAGGATCACTTGTCGAAGCCCAGCCAGATCTATTTCCGTGGTTGGGACAGCTCGGGTCTCGTCGAACCTGTCAAAGTCATATGCTGCGCACACGCGCTCGACCACCTTCCTAACCATTAGCGAGGACCCGAATGATGACGCTTTGGCTTGTACGGAGGCTTTTCTTGCCGTGAGTGTGCTCCAAGGCCTGCAGACATTGTCCGATGGAACAGTCCAGGAGGCGGGGAAAACGGGGCCCGTTTAGGAGGCGGTTTGTTGAAAGTTGAAACGGCCACGCGAAATGTGGCTTTGCATACGTATGTCTCGGGCTCTTCCGAAAAATCGACGGCCTACGGAGGACGCATGCACCGACCGGAAGGTGGTGCGAACGAAGTATGTTGACGCGTCTGGGATCCGGTTCCGCGTGGCTTTCAGTCGACTCTGGCCATGGTGACGACGCCGCATACGCACGCAGCGCCTACGTTGGCAGCAAAACCACCCACCGGGGACTCCAAGATACCTACCTACCTACTACCACTACCGGGCGACTTTTGTTGCACGTCGAAGTACGAATAGGAGCCGCCGCTATAGCCAAGTTCTATTAACGGGAGGCCTTGGACCACTGCGGATGCTTCCCAACGTACGAAGTAAGTATGTACATACATACATACATACGTCGTGAGACGGCGACTTCGCCCCAGACGCGAAACGGCGCACGTATCTGCTGTACCGGACGTGTAGCTCGTCGCCCCCTCCTTTCCGCCGAGCCACCATCGGGTCGTAAGCCAGCGGTTGGCCGTAGGACCATCGAACCTCCAAGTACGAATACCCCATGTGTAGATGGGCCGGCGGTGGCAGGTAGAAAAAACCCGGCCACCCCCCCCTGTCTCCCGCTGCCTGCTCAATTAATCCAGGCGGTCGCACTGACGAGAGGTGTGCAGTACATGCTCCCCGGTACCTCGCCCATACTTTTCTCCTTTCCCCCCTCCACCCCCGAGCTTCTCCTTTCTTCAACCTCGCCTTCTCCCCTACGCCACCCCCCCAGAATCTTTTGCATCCATCCTCGTCGCGACTCTTGCTCAACGACGCAACCCCGTTCTCTTCGACATCCTCGTCTCAACGTGAGCCTCTCGCTGCCACCCATTGCCACTGTCGATTTCCGACGTCGGCCGCTGAACTCTTTGTCTCTCAACCAGCTCCCAACCGTAATTCGCCATGGAGGGTACGTCGCATCGCCACCACAGTCCGCGATGCAGCGCTTTGGAGCCATCGCGGGGCCTGCCACATGCATCACGGGTCGCTTGCTAACTGAATTGCTGTCGTAGAAGAAGTTGCCGCCCTCGTCATCGACAATGGGTAAGCTTCCCCGCTGTCTCACCGCCGGCCTCGCGCGTCGCCCACGTCCTTGTCTGCCTCCTCCCCCCCTCGCTCAGGGCGGCGTCGATGGCCTCAAGCGGCCAAACTCTTTTCGAGTACATGTCACTGACTCGACGACAGTTCGGGCATGTGCAAGGCCGGTTTTGCCGGTGATGATGCTCCCCGAGCTGTTTTCCGTGAGCATACCCCACTTCTACCCGCCCAACTGTCTCCCCAACTGCCACCAAGCAGCTAGGGCCGGGCGGCACAGCCCATATCGCGCTGCCCACATCCGTACTGACGCCTATTTCCAGCTTCTATTGTCGGCCGTCCCCGTCATCATGGGTAAGTTTCCTCCCGCCGCCGGGTTCAGTTCTTGGGGCCAGGGCGCGTACACGCCTCCCCTTGGCGTGATCGCATAGTCTGACGGCGGCTTAGCATCATGATCGGAATGGGTCAAAAAGACTCGTACGTCGGCGACGAGGCCCAGTCGAAGCGTGGCATCCTGACGCTCCGATACCCCATCGAGCACGGTGTCGTCACAAACTGGGACGACATGGAGAAGATTTGGCACCACACCTTTTATAATGAGCTGCGTGTCGCCCCCGAGGAGCACCCTGTCCTGCTCACCGAGGCGCCGATCAACCCCAAGTCGAACCGTGAGAAGATGACGCAGATTGTCTTCGAGACCTTCAATGCCCCTGCCTTCTACGTCTCTATCCAGGCTGTCTTGTCTCTGTACGCCTCTGGTCGTACCACCGGTATCGTTCTCGACTCTGGCGATGGTGTCACCCACGTTGTCCCCATTTACGAGGGTTTCGCTCTTCCCCACGCCATTGCCCGTGTGGACATGGCTGGCCGTGATCTTACCGACTACCTCATGAAGATTCTTGCCGAGCGCGGCTACACCTTCTCCACCACGGCCGAGCGAGAAATTGTCCGAGACATCAAGGAGAAGCTATGCTACGTCGCCCTCGACTTTGAGCAGGAGATCCAGACTGCCGCCCAGAGCTCCAGCCTGGAGAAATCGTACGAGCTTCCCGACGGCCAGGTCATCACGATTGGCAACGAGCGGTTCCGCGCCCCGGAGGCTCTGTTCCAGCCCTCTGTCCTCGGTCTTGAGAGCGGCGGCATCCACGTCACCACCTACAACTCCATCATCAAGTGCGACGTCGATGTCCGAAAGGATCTGTACGGCAACATTGTCATGGTGAGTGGCTTCCTCGGCGTGCCAACATGCTGCTGTCAGCTAACGGATAATTTTCTCTCTGCAGTCTGGTGGCACCACCATGTACCCCGGCCTCTCGGACCGTATGCAAAAGGAGATTACTGGTCTCGCTCCTTCGTCCATGAAGATCAAGATCATCGCCCCTCCCGAGCGAAAGTACTCTGTCTGGATCGGTGGTTCAATCTTGGCCTCGCTGTCGACCTTCCAGCAAATGTGGATCTCGAAGCAGGAGTACGACGAGAGTGGTCCTTCGATCGTCCACCGCAAGTGCTTCTAAGGTACGCGACACCTGGTGTGAATGGCGCAATTGTCCGCGCCGGGAAAGGAGACACTGACACGGAGACCTGCAGCGATGACCTACCAAAAACTAGACGGCCCTCTCGTCGCCGAGTCGAGAGGGGGCCATGGAAGTGGCGACCGATGCGCAGCCTCCTTGCGACCATCCCAGCCGAGTCTCATATTTACGAAAAGCTTTCGACATGGTTAAGGGGGTTTGCGCTGCCTTTGCTCGGAAAGGACCGTAGGGGCTCATATGTCGTGTCCGGACGGCTGATGGTGGCCGAGGGGGAGAAGCTAGGGCTTACCAGAAAACTTTTTTTTTTGTTTTCGTTCTAGACTCGTACAATGGAAGAACGCAACGAGGCCGAGCAGTCATTGATATTTGCACTATGGCGTGGTGTTTTTACACGGGTTACAAGAACACGATGGAATGCCTGCAAAGAGTAGTGTGTGGTGACGTGGTCTCGCCAGTGATGGGCACGGGAAAGGTAAGATTATCGTGTCGAATGAAATGGAGATGATGGGTATGGGTCAAGAACAGGACTCGCTCGGGTCAAGGCCCCTTGTCTTGATTTCTACGAGGTGCTTCATTGGCAAGCGTAGCAGTGCCGCCAGGCTGCTCCGGGGTAACCTCCTCCTTGCTCCCTTGACTAGGCTCGTGGTCTGGGCCGGCAGCCGAGGCCTTGTCCTTGTCAAGCTTCTTATACTTTCGGCGACTTTTCTTGGCGGCGCTATCGACTCGTTTCTTCTTGACGTGCCCGACGGCGGCGGCGCGGCTCTGGTCGCCATGGCGGAGATCGTCGAGCCGTCGGGCGAGGATTTGGCGGGCGTGCTTGCGATTCTGGCTGCGGGAGCGGGTGGCCTGGGACTTGACGACGATGCCAGTGGGCACATGCCTGAGCTGGACGGCCGAGCTGGTTTTGTTCTACAGGGTCGAGGGGGCATGTTGATTCAGCGAGACGTACACAGACGGGCCTCGGGCCGAATGACGTACAATCTTCTGGCCGCCGGGACCGCTGCCTCTGACGAAGAACTCTTCAATCTCGGAGTCGGGCGGGGGCTTGGGCCGTGGCGGGAGCTCCTTTGCGTGGAAGACGGGCGAGGAGACCAAGGAGCGGCGAGTGGGCGTGGATATTGCGGCGACGGCCGACGGGCCCGCGGCGGATAACGCCAACGGTATGGTCTGTAGACGGTGGGCGAGTGTAAAGGAGAAGCAGGAGAGGCGCGGGCGCAGGCGAAGAAGCATGGTGGCGGGCTGCTGAGGATGATGGTGAGGTTGACGATTTGCCATGGCGATAGAACGGAGTAGTATGTAACTACCATGTACTTGGAAAATGTAGTACCTAGGTACCTCATCTGTGTGGAGCACTCCGTGAGTCCGTACATACAGAATCCATCCATCCCTCACATAAAGAGCAATCTCGCGCAACTCACCTCCGTCTCTCGTCGTCTCGACACGATCCACTCGTTACGGCCAGCCACGGCGGGCGCACCAATCCTCGCAACCAAAACGCCCCGTTTGGCCCCACGGCACGGCCTCGACCCCCGCGCTCGCGCAAAACCCAGGGGGTTCAAAGGGAACACGCATCTTTTTTGCGCGAGCGCGGCTTCTGGGCAGGGTCGTCGTCCTTCTCCCCCCTCTTGATCCGCCGAGGCGGCCACGATGGCGGTGCTGGCTGGCTTGAGAAGGTGGCTCTATCGGAAGCAGTACCATTTCGAGGTGACGTTTGGCGTCTACATGCACACGGCTTGGGAGAAGTTTGCCATCTGTGCGTCGGCCCCCCCTCCCTCCTCACTCGAA
The DNA here is from genome assembly GCA_012934285.1 of Ophiocordyceps sinensis. Lineage (NCBI taxonomy): Eukaryota > Fungi > Ascomycota > Sordariomycetes > Hypocreales > Ophiocordycipitaceae > Ophiocordyceps > Ophiocordyceps sinensis. Next base: position 9,610,152 of record JAAVMX010000001.1, on the reverse strand, counting down.
CGTGGAGCGCTGACCACGGGCAGACTCGGTCCTCTTCCTCCTCTGCGGCCTGGCCTTCATCGCCGCCATCCTCTACCTGCCGCACCACGTCGCCATCCTCGCCGGCCGCGCCTGGTACTACATCAAGGGCGAGGACATTGACGTGGCGGCCTCGGCCCGGGAGGCGGTGCGCGAAATGTCGGCCAGCGTCCTCAACGACGCGCTGCCCACGGCCGCGGCGCGCGCCCGGGACGTCCTCGGCGCCGTCGACAAGGAGCTGTGACGGTCGTGCCTTTGGAGGAACACAAGTGCTCGCGGGAAGGGGGGCTTGCTGGGCCGCTGCTGCTCGTGTCGCCTTTGCGCCCGGCTTCGTCAGAGCAAGAGACAAGGCAGCTGGTGTACGGTGCGCATCCTGGAACGCGGCGCTGGAGCGGTCTGGATTTGTGCGTGGCGACGTGGGAGTGAGTCCTTGATTCACCTAGTTTATCGGTCAAGTTTGGAGAATATGCAGTCGACGAGGTATACACATGACGTCCATCCCTTCTCTACACATCCTTACTCGGATGCTGGACTGGTGGCGCGCCGCACCCTATCCTGCACTCGTGGGGTATTTTTATTCTTCTGATTCCATCTCACCCATCCAAAGGCCGTAGATACACCTCGTCAAAGGCAAAGAGTCTCAAGGAGCTATCCTCTCCAGCCGCGGCCAGAATGTGCGAAGAGCAGTCCCCGTCCGGAGGGCTAGGTCTCCAAGCCAGCTGCAGAATAGCGTTGGGAAAGGCAAGCCTGCAATGGTCAGCCATGACTTTGGCAGTCCGCGCAGGGGAGAAGGAAGAAGATGGATTAGATGGCATCAGCATCACTCACTCGAGGGGCGGCTCCAACTCGACGATTCCGGAGCCATCGCCCTTCACCAGACACAAGCTCAGACGGCCGGCTTCCGTTCCAACTGCAAGCACAAAACGCCCGCCGACGTGCCAAGGCAAGAAGTCAATCGACGTGACGGGAGCTGCGCACGCCAGAGCGGCTGCCTGGGCAAACTGCAGCTCTCCATTCTCGCCCGGCCTCGACGCCCATGTGCGGACCTGCTTGTCTCGGCCCGCTGTGGCAAAGAGAGGCGTCGCAGATGGCGCCCAGGCGGCATCGAGTATCATCCTGCTGTGGCCCTTGGGGTTCGACTGCAATGATTTATACATGGCTGCCTCGTCGGCGCTGCGCGCAAAGACGGCCCATTGCCGGTCACGCCCGACACTCAGGAGGTGCTCGTCATCGGGCGAGAAGCGCAGGCGCGTTGCCGTCAGCGAATGGGCCGTCAAGGGCGGCCTCACCTCTGTCCAGCGCTGCGTCTCAAACAGTCGGATCACGGCGTGGTTTGTAGAGCTTGCCTTGCACGCGCTGGCTATGAGCTTTCCGTCATGGCTGGCGGCTAGGCAGGATATCTCGTATCCGTGGCCATATAGCTTCTCAGTCTCTGGCCATAGCGTGTGCCTGGATAGCGTCTCCTCAAGCGGCGGATGGTCGAGGTCGAGGTGTGACCGCTTGACCATGGCAGCAGGGTCCACGGCTCCCCCATGGCCATCATCCACTGGCTGCATCTCCTCGTCATCATCCATGGCGTCGATTGCCTTGTTCGACAGCCCGAGCACAGGCATGTTGGCCGCGTCGGGCATGTGCTCTATATTGCTCTCTGCGACCCCTGCCAGTCGATTGAGCAGCGTTGCAACCGCCTTGGGCTCGCTGAAGACCCGCATAAGCTTCTCGTCGGCGCCAGACACGAATTGAGACTCGCCGAGCGACTCGATGCAGTTGAGATCGTATCCGTGAATCTGCGGGCGGGACATCTCATGCCAAGAGTTCCCCCCGGGACCCAGCCACGTTGCGTGCAGCCGCGTCGTCTGATCCGAACTGGTGGAAAGCAGATAGCCACCGCCCTTGGACCACGAGATGCCAGTCACCGCCTTGGTATGTCCCGAGATGGCAATGCAAGGCTGCCAAGCGTCGTCAGCAGACACGTAGCGCCATCGCCTCCAGCTCCCTGTCCGGCCAAGACACGCCACAGACTTGCCGTCTGGGGACCAGAGCCCGGTCCAGAAGCCACCCGTGCTACCCGTCGCCGTCGTCGCGCCCTTTTCTCTGCTAATCTCGCCCAGCCTGACCAAGCTGATCCAGATGCCCGAGGACGGGTCTGCCTCCCAGATGGCAAGTGAGTTATCGGCCGACGTGGAGAGCAGCTGCAGCTTGCCGTCCTCGTGAGCGTGCCATCTTGCGCTGTAGATCCAGTCTTCGTGGCCCAGGAGCAGGGCCTCGAAGCTAACGGAAAAGTCTCGGCCGGCCGACTTGAGCCAGTAAGCCTTGTTTGACGGCGACTTGCCCGGTAAGAAGGCGCCGCTCGACGGGTCCGTCCCGGAAGCGGCCAGCGCAGGCAGCTCTCGTCCCTGGTGAATCCTCCAGATGCGTACGTACTTGTCCTGGCTCGCCGAGGCAAGGAGGAGATCGCAGCTGGCGTCCCTGGACTCCTTTGTGAAGCTCAGCGACCTTATCCAACCCTCGTGGCCGGACAAGGTTGCCTGCAGTTTGAACTGAGAGTTTTCGGCTTCCGTGTCAGCCGTGAGGATCTGAATTGTGTCTCTCGTTCCAGCCGCGGCGATGACGAGGGCATTTCCTTGGTCTCCCAGAGCGGTGATGGAAAGCGCCAGCGGAAAGTACTTTGGCGCCGTGTTGACGGTCTGCAGGAGCTGCAGGCAGTCGGACTCGAAACTCCATACTCGGATGGCAGCATCAGCTGCCCCAGTCGCCACGATCCATTTTGCATCGTCAGCTAAAGGCCTGAAAGCGGCGATGCAGTTGATTGTCCCGGCGTGGTCGAGACATGCCTGAATGATGCTAAAATCCCGTCCTCCACCCGTTGACTTCCAGACGATGAGCGTCTTGTCGTCTGAGCCGGTCACGAGGTAGCTAGAGTCGTCGCCCTCGGCTGCCGGCAGAAACTTTACGGCTTTGACTGCGCCCTTGTGACCACTCAGAATCCTCTCGACTCCCGTTGGCGGGTTCAGCTGTAAAGATGTCGTCAGTCAACAAAGGTGCGATCCAGACATGTTCCGAGGCTCGCAGATCAAGCTCGACTCACATCAGGCTGCCAAAGCGCGACATTGACGTCGGCGCCAAAAGCAAGCAGACCGCTCCGGCTCCAGTCTGCGACGGCCGTCTGGCGGTTGGCACCCGCGGCCAGATACTCGACCGAGGCCCCTTTTGCGCTCATGTCACCCGGCTCTCCGTCCTCGCACTCTTGTCATGGGCAATGAAGTCTGAAAACTGTGTCTGTATCGTCATCTGATTGGCTGCCAAGACAGGTTCGAGGGTTTTGCTTATGTAATGCAGCACAACGTCGATCCCCACACGTCCCTATCACTTGCGCTCAATATCTTGGCTGGCTGCTGTTAGCGAGCGACGCAGACGAAGGCTCGTTTTTGCCGATTTCACGATTCGACCTCGCAGCCACTCTTGTCGTTGGGCGAGCCAGACTCCCGCATTTGGCCCAAGATAGGGTCGTTTTCCGATCGGGCACTCTTCAAAGTATCTGGATATCCGAATTCTTTCCCTCTTCTGCCCCTTTCCTCTCGAATCCAGAACCCTCGACCTCAAGTCTCAACATGGCCGCTACCGGAGACGACAACACGGCCGAGCAACAGCTTACGGTGACCGTTGAGTTCTCGTAAGTCGGCTGTTGCTTGCATCTCTTGAGACAAATCGCTGGCCGGGTCATACTCTCTTGGACAAGCCGAGGGTTGGCGTAGAGCCCTTACTCCTCCTCCATTTGCGCCCACCACAGCTCTCCATCACGACTTTGCCCAGCACGCTGACCGGAAAACCTGAATCGCAGAGGCGGTCTCGAGATGCTATTCTCGGACCAGCGCCGCCACTCGCTTTCTCTGCCATCCATGGACAGCGACGGCCGGCCCTCCAACATTGCCTTTCTGATACATCATCTCTGCGAGCACGTCATGAAAGACACGCGCAAAGAGCTCTTTGTCCTCGAGGACCATCTGTCAGTAATCTCCCCAGGCGACCTCCCGATGGGGGAAGGCTCATGGTTATTGGACTTGAGTAACTCGGCTGGTCCCTGCTGCTGCTGCGTCTCATTGCCCATCGCTCCCGCAGGCAAACGTGCCAGAGGACGCGGCTTCCAGAGTCTAGATCAGTCTCCCGCTGACAGAAACTTCTATTCAGACGTCCGGGAATCCTGGTCCTCATCAACGACGCCGACTGGGAGCTAGAGGGCGAAGAGTCGTACGAGCTGAAGTCCGGCGACAACGTCCTGTTTGTCTCAACCCTCCACGGGGGCTAGCCGGCCGGTGTGTGTAACTGCAGATTGGCTCCCACGACGACGCTTCGTTCGTGTCTTGCATTGCAATCGAGTCGAGTCGAGTACGAGCGTCACCTTCTTCCACAGCCCGCTGGGTTGAGTCCGGAAGAGACGACCGAAGCGTTCAGCTGAACAGGGCGTCTTTGGCTCGACGCTTTTCCCTCTTGTCATATTTCGTCTCACTTTTCTGTTTAGTCAAACCACTTTTTCTTATGACAGCCTCCTCCCGAAAATCTGGCTGAGAAGGGAATCGCGCCACCCCCACAAGACACTGGCGCACAAGACACCTTCTCAACCAATCGTCGGCGTCCGGGGCTGAAACAGGTCTGCTTCGCTTTTTGCCCTGCGACATGTTGCTTTTTTGCTTCATTTTTCTCATGGCCCTTGCCCAGGCAGGGACCTGAGATTCTGCAGACGAGCATCGCAAGAAACTGCACTGCAGTAGTGGGGAAAAGGAGGAGGGGGGGGGGGGGGGGGCGCGAGAACCGGCTCCTTGGCTGTTCTCCCCTAACTCGACGGCGACACTTGCAGCTGCGCGCGGGATTCAGGGACGTGTCCGACTCCGAAGCACCGCCCGACGGACGTCTTTCGGCGACCAGGCAGTGGGATCGGAAGGCCCGGTTGCCCACAGGGTGTCTACCGTGGCAGGGACCCGGAGCACGACGAGACCGTTGCGAGGTATCATCAAGGCCTATCACGGCCAACGACAGCCGGATGCTTGCTTGTGCTCGAAAGCCGGGGCTCGCCTTGCATGCGGCAAACTCAACCCCTTTTCCCCTTTGGGCACTTCTCTTGGTTCCGCTCTGTCTCCAAAGTGTTGGGTCAATCACGTTCTCGCAGCGCACACGAGCCCCTACCAAGGACCGCGGGGGGAGACTTCGCTCCGGTCTTGCGCGAAAGTCTGCATTCACATACATACACGCTTGCGCAGACACTCGCGCCACACCATTGTGCCGCCTGGTCGTGGCTTGGTTTGCTTCTCCCCATCCAGGGTGGCGCCTGGGGCAGTCTCCCCATCTCGTACGGGTTACGGTATACGGGAGTGTCGAAAATGACAGTCCCCGGCTTCGCAACCGGATGCGTGCTTCGTATCTTGGATGCCAGATCCCCCCCCTAGAAGCAGGTCGACTCTGCCGCCATGTCACGTCCCCAGCCCCATGACTCCCCAGTCGCCGCCTGCTGCTTGCATGCATTATTCCCCACGAGCACGCAACCCCAAATCGGGCTCCTATTTGCTGCTGCTCTTCAAGGGAGGGGGGCGCAACTCGCACACCGTGTATGACTTGTGTGTACGAATACGTTGGCAAAGAGTCGCCCGGGGGGTAAGGGATCCATGTATTCAGCTCAACCGTTCTGCCATGGCCGACACGCGCCAGGTATACCTAGACGTACGAAGGAAGCCGTTCTGTTCTGCTGCTGCTGCTGGCTGCTGCACATTCGTGGTCCAACAGGAGGTGCTCTGTCGCCACCCCACCTCCGCCCGTCCTCGCATGTCACTCCCCCCCCCCCCCCCCCCCCCCCCCCCCCCCTTGGCCTGTACGAGATCCCTCGCAAGCCATCTGGGAGAAGACCTCAGGAACACACACGTCCACGTACAGCATGCACGCCCGCGGCACCGGTGACTTCCGACATGGTCGTCCCTAGGGCCTACAAGCCGGCCGTGGAGAAGAGCTCCGTGGAGGAGGAAGAGAGACGGGGCCGCAGCACTAGGGGGGCAAACTCCTTATGCAGGAGTGAAACTGAGCTTCATCATGTATTGTTGGTAGACTTTCTCTTGTCACAACGGGCCTCAAGCATCCACCGACCAACCAGTCCTCCGACCAACCACAGAACCCCCACCTCGTACATACATCTCGGCATAGCATACACACATAGTCGCCGGGGACTATGGCACGCGCGAGACCATACACGGGTCAAAAGAAACCGACAGATGGAAAGAACAGATGCGATAAAATGACACAACATGTAAACAGCATGTACAACAGCTAAAAGCCAAAACAGCCTCGCTGTCAGAGATTGCGTGCGCAGTGAGCGAAAAGAGGTTTCCAACACCACCGCTGGTTTTCCGGGTTCCAAACGGATACCCTCACAAAACAGGCCTCCCAACTTTTAATCCTCGCCTTGGCAGACGCTTTGCGGTGCCGAATGCAGACTGCCGCACATGTAAATCAGACCAAGCACGCAGGTGGAAAACCAAGAGACATAAAAGTACAAGCCGCGACCGACTGCCGATTCCTTTGGGTTTTTTTCTTTTGGTTTGAACGACGCCTTCGAATCAGGGTGAGTCCCAAAGGACTATGCTTTCCGTATTGTGCAAAATGGATCATGCCGCCACCCCCGAGGTTGACAGCCACTCGGCCTGTCATCTCATGTTGCGTTGTCGTGTCGTCGTAAACAGGAAATCCGTCCATCAGTACAGGCGATCGGCCGAAAAGGCCATGTGTCGCGCGTGCTCGTCCTCGTACAAGATGCCGGGGCCGGCGCCGTTGCTGTGGTGTTGCTCGAACATGCCGCAGTTGCTGGGAGGGTGGTGGCGCGGGATGCTGGCTAGTGAATTGGACGGTCCGGGAACGTACGCCGGCTGCTGCGTGGGCATTGGCAGGTGCGTGAAAGCCATGGACGAAGGGGCCTGGGACCCGCCCTTCGTCTTGGGCGCGACCGTTCGGGCCTTGCCACGTCCCTTGATGCCTTTGTTGCTGTTCTTGTAGTGGGCTTTGAAATATTCGAACAGTTCCTGGTGCTCATCCGGCACCTCTCCCATCTGCGCCGACTTGACGAACATGTCGGTGAGCCTCTGCAGCGTCTCTTTGTGGAAGTTGTTCTGGTGAGTCTGTCAAATCTGTGTTAGTGTTGCTGCACGCTGTGCCGCCGTCTTGTGCCCGCACACACCTTCATGTTCCCAAGCTGCGAGAAGGTCTTGTTGCAGTCGTCTAGTCTGCAGATGAAGGGCTTGAGGCCTTTGTGCGTTTCCTCGTGGGACCGGACGTTGCCGCGCTGAGCAAACAGCTTGCCGCAAATACTGCAAGAGTAGGGCTTCTCCCCTGTGTGTCGCCGCATGTGCGTCTGTGCGTGCAGAGAGTTAGCCTCACGGGGGCACACACAATTCCCCGCCGTCAACGTACCTTGAGGTTGCCGCGCTGGGAGAAGGTGAGGCCGCAGTTGTCCTTGGTGCAGACCTGAGTCGAAATTAGCCGACCGATTCCTCTGGACTAGCAGACACCTCGACTCACATAAGGCTTCTGTCCGGTGTGAGTGCGGCGATGAATGTCAAGGTGGGTTTTCTGGACGAAGCGTTTGTTGCAGCTGGGTCCGTCACAAACCCACTTCTTCTTAGGCTTCGGCTCCGTCCGCGAAGTCGACGAGTGGATGGTGCTGACGGGGCTCTGGGAGCCCGAAAGAGGCTCAGCGAGCGGTGTCTGGGCGGGCGTGGGTGCCTGGGTTCGAGCATCTTCTTCGTGTTCCTCCTTGTCCTGGATGGCCTTCATGAGCTCATCAACGTCCGTCTCGAAATTGATCCTGTCGGCCGGGTTGATGGTCTCGTTGTATGTGATGGACTTGGAGTTGGCCGTCGGCATCGAGGCGACGGAGCGAGCGGTGGAGGCTTGCGACTCGCTCCTCGCGGATGGTGACCGGAGGCGGACCTCGTTGGCGTGCCTCGAGCCCCGTCGAAAAGGCATGATCCTAGAAAGGTCGCTTTCTGGCCCGTGCATCTTGTGTCCGTGGGCGAGCCGCTCGTGACCGTCATGTCTGTACGGAGAGCCGACTGGGGTCGACGGCGGCGGGCTCTGGTAGGGCACGTATGCGAAGGCTTGCTGGCTTGGATAATGGTGCGGCGGCGGGTTTGACATGTGCCCGGGGTTGTATGCCGGGGCAACGACGTACTGAGGAGGCAAAGGCCGTTGCATGTGCGCGGCGTGGGCGCTCCGCGAGTCGTAGGGCAGATAGGTGGGCGCGTCCATCATGGCGAACTCGTGATGAGGTTGTTGTGGCCAGCGTCCCCAGCTGGAAGGCGCCGCAGCTGAAGCCGTGAGTGCCATTGTGACGTTTCAAGTCAGCCTCGCCACCAGAGCAAGACTGACGATCAACTCGAGTGGAATAGGTCCCTGAGAAACAAGCAACGGGCCTATGACGGGCGCGGGTGCAGAGCTGTTGTTCGATATATATTCAAGTTGGTTGTACGATGGTGAGACCCTGAGCAGCAAGGGGACGGACTTGAGGATAGACGGACGTGAAAAGGAACGATGAGGGGCTTTTGCAGAGAGGCGGGCGAAGGGGTCCATATGTAGTTGACATCTATTCCAGGCGTCCGAAGCAAACGGCGCGGGCGAGCTGTGGGTAGGCAGGAGGAGGGCCGGGGTGGTAGCCAATCGTCCGGGACTGGGTCCAGAGATCTCGACTTGAAGTGCGGCCTGCATTAGGCACGACCAGGCCGGGGGTGGGTGTTTTGGTAGCAGAATAGGTGATCCCAAGCTCCTTTCGATCCCGGCACGGGGACGGATGGCGTACTCGCCGCCATATTCGTACCGTACCCATTGTGATTGTCGGTTGATAGACCCCCCCCCCCCCCCTTTCTCCTTTGCAAAACAACACGCCAACGGAGGGGGGGTCAGCACTTGGACGTTCCCGGATGAGCAAGGGCTGCGTCCAGGATACGGTTGTGTGTGTATGCACATACATACAGACCTGGATGTCCAGGATTAGGCGGATGCAAGGTGATCAAAGGAGGACAAGGGGGGGGGTGTTGGGGGAGAGGGGTGAGAGAGATAGTACATAGGTCGGTCTTTTGGCTGGAGCCGCAGTGCCGGACTACCAGGGGTTCAGCCCAAGGAGCGTTAGATGAAAGGCGGACTTTTGGACCTGTCATGTACGGAGTACTCGGCAGCGCTATCGCCGCCGGTGTTTTCGCCAGTGCATCTTCGCCATGAGTCCATGGTGTGATTGCGAGCAATCGGCGATAGTACAACAGAGGCTACCAGCTGATGCAGTATGTCTGCCTGTCTGATGAGCAGAGCAGGGACCGGGTCTCCGGGAAGCGGGGACCCGCGAAGCAGACACGAGGGACTGGACAGACAAGGGCCTGAGGCCTGGAGTCCCAAGGCTGGACCACAAGGGCGGGAGGAAGAGCCGGAGCCGGCCCAGAGCATAAGCTGGAACCGCCACAGGCTGGAGTCGAGGCTGAGCAAAAGAGACGCAGGGCGGCGCAGGAGTTGCGGGCTCGACAAGGCTTGACCGACGTAGCGGACGGTCGGATCCAACCTTTTTTGCTCGCCGTCTGTTCCCATCTCTGCCAATGCCCCTTGTCTGATTATGGCATGTACATATGTGTGCCATGTATCATGTATGTGTGCGTGCGTATGTCGCGGGACTGTAATAAAGGTGTGTGTGTGTGTGTTGTGCGTGTGTCTTCGTTTGTGCGTGCGCGCTCGCGTGTGCCGGGGGGAGGAGACTTTCCAAAGTTGCTGATGCTCCTGCTGTTGCTGTCGGTACTGCTGCTGTTTCTGCCGCTTCTGCTGCTGCTGCTTCTGCTGCACGTAGCGGCCCCCTGTAACTCGTAACTCGCCTCTCTTCGCCCACGGCCGAGCAAGCAGCGGTCATGGGCTGCTGGGGCGAGGTCAGAATTGGGCAGGACTGGTGCGAAAAGATGTGTGTGGTGTGTGTGGCATCTCCCGTCTCCACGCTTGGTTTGACCATTTTTTCCCTCCTTCCTGGCCGTACGTCAGTGGACAACTAGGCCAATAAGAACAGACGGTCAAGACGAGCTCTGGCCAATCATGTCTCCCAGAATGCCCAAGCTACAAGGACTCCGCCTCGTCTTGTATGTAGTATGTACTTCGTACGCAGTATGTGCTCACTACCAAGTGTCCCACTAAAAGGTGCCAGTGGCAGGTGGGAAGAGAGACCCGGGGCGTTGGCGCAGAGCCTCCTCCATCTTTACCGTGGTCTCCCGCCCACACTCAGCACACAGCCCACACACACCGCACGCCCCCCCTTGGTGAAGTACCACACCCAGCGTGGATCCCTAGCAGGCCTCCACCACCACTCACTGCTAGGGCCTGTCCAGCAGCCGGGCTCTCTCTGGGCGAGGTGTGCTTCGGCTAGGCCAGGCCCGCTGCCGCGCTGCCGCTAAGGCCCACTGGTCCGTCAGCCCGGGGGGGCCCGCCCGCTGCGCGCGCTCCCCTGCTGAAGCTGAAGCCGCCAGGCGCGAGGTGGACGGAAAGTGACGCCAGCGCTTGGCATGTCTTGTCTGTGCTGCTGGTAGTGGTACTTGGTAGTGAGTGATGAGTGATGTGGTGGTGGTGGGCTTTTTTTGGTCGTGCCCGGGGGCCTCGTCCAGTGTTCACCTTTCAGCCAGGTGCGAAAGCCGCAGCAAACCTAGCACTCTTGACTCTTGGGCAGCTCTACCAGCCGTCAGTGCATAGTGCTAGGCGCAAGCGTCGCGGACTCGATGCCGGGTCCCCCCCCCCCTTGACTTTCATCCCGAATACAGAGGGTCGGACGAGCAGCCGCTCGGCTAGGTAGGGTGCCTGATAGCATCCCAAGCCCTGCCATAGAGCACAGCTACCATCTTTGCCCGGGTAATTCGTCTGATTTTCCTCGCGCCCCGATACCTACATACATACTACCTCCATCTCCTCCCAACCTGGGCTTAGCGGGCCACGTACCGCCCCACTGACCGAGTACGTACCCGTGTGGATCACAAGAGAGAGAAAGAAGGCGAGATCGGGAGAGGCTTCTTGCTTGGCTCTGTGCGCGCACGGAAGCAGCCCAAGCCTACCTCGGCTACCAGCTCAGAGAGAATCCCATCTCCCTTGGCTTCCCCAGCCGCCGCTCACCATCAGCACTACCGAGTACCACCGCCTTTTATTGACAAGCTGCCACACGATGGAGCAGCCCGGCACTCGTCGTCGCTCATCGGACTCGGTCTGTGCTTTGCGACGCCGGCTGGAATTAGCCGACTGCACTGTTGGGCCCATGCACGAAATACGCTACAAGTCAGTCATGTATTCGTACTTGGCACGAATAGTATGTGTGTATGCTCTCGTCTGTGCATGCATTGCCATCTGGCAGCTGCGCTTCTCGCTTCTCGCTTCTCTCTTTTCCCCGCTCCTGGATATCCATCTCCTCACCCACTGCTTCTCCCAGTCTCGTGGCATGAAATGGCCAATGGCCCTTTGCTGCAGTCGCAACGTTGTTGCTGGCCGCAACTGCTAGCAGCTCTCTGCCACTCATGATGATGCACACACTCAACAAAGTGGATGCCAGTTGTCAGTTGTACGCAGCTCATGTGCCGAGGCCAACCACGATGGCTGCTAGAGCTAAGAGAACCCGTTTGGAGCTCGATCCCCCCCTCTCTCCTCCCTTGCCGGCCGGGCCATGTCAAAGCGCCCAGCTGCCGGCGCGGTACCTACTTGGTTTGCACGCACAACATTTTTCCAATGCAATACAGGGGGTTGTCATGCCGCAAGCCCGGTGCCCGGAGAAATGGCGAGGTTACCATTACGATTGACGACGCACAAGGGGGGGCTTGCTTGCTGCAGAGAAAGCCACGGCATGTCCTCCCGGCAACGAATAAAGGCAATGGACCGGACCGGATGGGGTTTGCTTTCACTGTCGGGCTACGGGGCACCGTCCGTTGTAGGCACCGAGGCCAACGAGCACAGTCCCTGTAACCTCGTGGCGTGCGTGGCTGGGCAGAAGTCGGAAAAAACACGGCAGTCGTCCCAGCAGAGCGACCGAGATGAGACTTGATCAGGATTCTCGGGACCCGAAAGGAGGGACCCCCTTGGTTTCCCCATCTGGGCTAGACCTCTTCTCTCAGTCAGGCTCGAGTGAGACAATTTGCCCTGCCTACAATCAAACGGTGCCTGCGAGGCGAGGGGTCTGGGTTGGTGCCAGTGGCGTGGCCGCCAAACCAACAAAGCCTGCCGTCGGTCGGCACATTTGGAGACGGTCATGACTACTTGTCCGTCCGGAGCAGAGAGGATATGCCTTGTGCGTGCCGAATGGCCTTGTGCAGTCTCCCAGCCTGTGCGCTCCTTGGGACGAGCACAGACGAGCACTTTGCGGAACTAGCCGTCGTCGGTAGCGTCGTCGGGAGGGGAAGACGTATTCGTCGAGTCCGAGTCTCTCTCGGCGGGAGAGGAGCGAAAGCCCAATGGCAGCCGGATCGCCCTGTAGGTGGGGAGGCTTGTTGCACGGACGGACTCGGTCCGTCCCAGCGTTGTGTTTTTTTGACAGGGCGCGAAGCTGTTTGCTGATGTGGGGTGAGGGGGGGGGGAGAAGGGCTGAACAGCAAACCACCTCAGAATAGCAGCGGCGCAAGCGTGCCGTCACTGCGGAGAGCGAGCTAGTGAGAATCAGGCCTAGTGGTGTGCTGTGGGCCCTCGGCGTGTACCGGGATCATGGATCTCGGATTATTCAATCAGAGATCCAAAGCCACGGGTCCGTCGCAAGCCTCTTTTCTCTCTCGCAAGGAACAGAGTCGACGACGACGAATACGCTCTTGCACACGTAACAATGCATGGAAACTACTCCGTACACGCGCATTGCATTAGGTACATGTGCGCGTGTGCCCATTGTACCACCACAACCAAGGCGTGCGCATGTATGTATGTACAGTGTATTCGTGCTTGGCCGAATCGACATGGACGACGACGACGACTCGCAGCCTCTCCCAGTCCAACGGAGACGAGGGGGGTTGCAGCACATGTGACTTTGGACGCCGGGGCGCTGTGTGTATGTAAGTACACGCCTGGTTCCTGTCCGTCTTCGGATACGTACCTGATGGGAAACGTTCAGCCGGACCAGGAACTCGCCCATGATGACGACGAGCCACTGCACTCTCTGGCTCGTCGCCCATCCGATGGCAGAGCTTGACCCTCGGGACCCATCGTCGCTGCCCAGTGCTCCGCTTTGCCACGCCGTCGCAAGAAATAAAACCCCGAGGGCCCCACCGCCGCCCGCCCGCCCGTCCCCCTCCCCCCTTCCCCGTCCGGCTTTGACACCCTCTGGCGCGGGAACCCGGCCGGCGGGTATGGCGGACAAGCACGAGAGGCGGGTCGAGCGCTTGCTTTCCCTCGTCGTCGTCATTCATTAGCGCCTGGCCCGGCGTGAGGAAGCTCCGCGCGGGGTGGGTGAGGCGAACCACCAACTCGCATCTTGGCCTCTTGCTTTTCTCCCTTGCACGTGGCCAAGCAATCCGCCGGCCCGTCCTTTCTTTTCGCCACAAGGTCTGGCCGGCTACTCGGTACTACTATTCGTACTGTAATCCTTAGTAACTTCCATCTTGTTTTACCTTCTTCCCTTCCCTCGCTTCCCCGGAAAAAAAACGCCCGCCTCACATGTTTGTGTGTAGTACTTCGTGTCCCCTAGACCATCCATGTGCAGATATGTACCAAGTATGTGTGGCCTTGCTTGCGAGGCGCCGCGCACCCCCTCCCCTAACCCGGAGGAACCGCAAAAAGCACAACCTACGAGGTTTCCATCAGGGTTGCATGAAGAATCGCCATCCCCCGTCACCCGTTCCCCGTCCCTGAATATTGCTTCCTTCTTCTCCTTGCTCCTGATCATGTACATTCGTCATGTGCCGCCCAGCCCGGTTGCAGGTTTCGCAGAGCTTCTAAATGGATAAAGAGAGAGAGAGGGCCTCCCCCGGTGGCGTCCCAAGCAAGCTCTTTGTTCCAGGGCCGTGCCTAACTTGGGACAGCATGGCGCGAAAGTATGTACGTGTACCTAGATAGGTACCTAGCACTGCTACCTCCCACGGGGCGGGGCCGTGCTGGACGGCAAGTCACCTGACCAGCCCCGCCCGCATCAGGTCTCTCCCCCAGAGTCCACTCGCTCTCCTCTTATTATTGTTCAACTTGTTCAAGACCGTTCAAGACAAGTCTCGAAGGCGCGGCGCTGAAATCAAAGTCGTTAAAAATAAACACTCGCGATTGAGCAACGGCCAACCCCTCAATTCAACCACGGCCTGCCTGCCTGCCTCCCGGCACTCCTCGTCGTCGGGCCGGCCAGCAGCCTCGAATCCTCTCCTTGCTAGCCACACCCCCTCCCCGAATGCCGACCCTGACGGCATGGCTAGAAGGGGCACCGCACAGGACCGAAGATTGTCGGCCGCGTCGCCAAGCTCCGGCTCGCCTGCGGCGTCACAGTTCTCGCGTGCTCATTCACTTACTTTCACCCGGCGTCCGTTCTCCACAAACCCGGACCGCCGACGGCAGCTGCCGGAGACGTATTGTACGTGGCAGGTGGTGGCCGTCCGTGCAGCTGAGGTATGGGCAGCTTACTCGGGAAACTACGAAGTAGTACTTGAGTTAGTCGGCCAGCGTGGCACCGTGCTGAGTCCAGAGGGCGAGCCGCCGTGAGCGCCACCGCCTGCTTGGTGCCGGTTCCAAGGGCCGTCGCTGTAAGCCGTGGTGGGTGTACCTGGATGGATGGGACAAGGTATCGAGTACAAACCAAGCAGCCATGTCGACGCGGACCAGGTACCGTTTATCTCGTCCCCCATGGTTCCACAAGGTGAGCCCGCCAAGAGACTCGTCTGTACGAGTACGAATACGGAGCATGTACTTCGTATGTACAAACTACATATGTACGAGAACTTACAGGCAAGATTTGCCATCGTCACATCACAAGATGGTGCTGCTATCCGCACCCTCAGCATCTTAGCTACTAAGTTTTGAGAAGTGATCAGTCGCCCACAGCCGACCTGATCCGCGAGCCCGTCTAATCCCAATCCTTTGCCCACGCTGCCGAGCCTCGAGCACATACATGTACGGATGGATACATACTACTGTACGCATGATGCTCGTCGCTCTATGATTGGCGACTTGCAAGTTGGTGCCGTGCCCTAGGTCCACCGGAAACCTCCTGACGACGGGAGGAAGACGGGGGTTGATGCTGAGGTGGGCATGTACGAATATGTACTCCGTATGTACGGATACAGTACGGAGTACTCGTAGTGATGGCTCTTTGCAACGATGCTTTTGAAACCGAAACCCCGTGGAGCCGACAGCCGCTGGCTCCCATTGAGGCGGGCGTTGGAACCTTTTGTTATTTGGCTTGGCCTGGCTCCTTCATGACTGCAAAGCACATCTTCAACGTTGTTTCGGGGGCATCCAGGCATCCCACGGGAGTGGGGTGAGGAGATGATGACTCGGGGCACCACTTACACTTACACTCCTCACATACGGAGCACACATACATACGAATACGCATTCCGTACACGGCCAGATGGAAATCGGGGCATGCGGCACACGGCACACGGCGCACGGCGCACGGGAGGGCAGTCCCGGCACGCGCGGACCGACTTCTAAAAATGAGCCGGCGGATGGATGCTTGCCGCTTGTTCCTCCGATCCCACGGCTCCGGCCCGTTTCGTTGGCGCTTGTCGTCAAATAGCCCACCTGGCCACGCGGTGGAGAGCAAGGTGATCCCGACAGCAGCAGCGCTCGGCTTGACCAGTCCATTCGCCGGGCTACCTCTTCCATCAGTCAGTCACAATCGCACATGTATGTAGTACTACTGCCCGTATGCACAAACGTACATGGATTCAGACGAGCAAGGTAGTATAAACCGCCCAGGGGGCTCAAGGGCAATGACGACATGGACCCGGGGACGCTGCCTATGATTGGCGATGCTCTTAGAGCCTAGCCGTTCGCCACGGCAACGAGCATCAAGTCGGAACAGAGGGGGGCCGGCAGGTGCACGTGAGGGCACGGAAAGCGACACGTCTCGCGGCGGGCGCCATGGATTGTGGTGTCGAGCTGAGCACCGCCGTCGCGTCTCCACCCACGGGCGATGCCATGGCGAATACATACACTTCCCTCGAGAGCGCAACTCTTGTTGAAAGGCCCTGTGTGATGTGAGAGGGCATGGAATGGTCCACCTGGCATGCATATGCAGCCCTTTTTTTCCAACGACAAGGGACTGGAGGTAAAGTGTGCTCGTGCTCTATGATAGGGCAAACCTATTCCGGGCAGGAAGAAGCCCAAATGTGACAGAACCTTGGCTAGGGTGCGAATATACGGATGCATGTATGTATGCACTTGTTGGTGCACCCCGTCCATCTTACCCAGGTACGGGATATCAAAGACTTGTACGAATCGTACGAAGTACACCACTGTATGTACCGTACAGAGTCCGTTTCTGGTAACATATTTTCCAAGGGAACCCGATGAAGGCGACGCCAGGGCGGGCGAGCCAGGGTTGCGGGGTGGGCGCTAGAGCAAGCCAACTGCCCAGTGGGTACACAAAGCCAGAGCCCAAGTCCGGTAGCCCTCAGTCGCACCGGAGAGACTGGTTGTCGTCGCAACTCGTGACATGGCGGCCTTTGCTTGGCCATTTCGGGCAACGAGGGAGACGGGCCTAACCCGAGCCGATGCCCACGCGAGCCGGCGTCGTGGCATAAGCGAACCGGGGCAGCGTTAGGACGGGACGAAAACCTTGATACCCGTCCAAGGGGAAAGGTCCAGTCCAGGGTAGGCCAGGCGGGCGGCGTCCCGGGGACCAAGAGCTTGGCTGAATCCCGAGAGGATTGTGAGATGCGACAGCGGGCGGGCGCGCCCAGAGCCAGGGGAAGAGAAGGGGGGGCGGGTTCCGACAATTGGCGGGATGCGACGGGCTGGGCCTCAAATGAGCCGGGCCGCCGGTGGCTGGTCCCGGGAATTTGGGGCGATGCTGGGGGCGTGTGTGCGCGTCTTGTCGTTTTCCGTGCGTGGTTTGTGTGCGCGGGCGCGCGCCCGAGTGGGGAGGCGGGAGGAATCCAGCTGGTGGGTGCATTGTATGCGTAAAGTGTTTCGTTTGATGTGGTTGTAGCCGTGGCCGTCACATGACCATGGTTGAAATGAGAGGGGGATGATGACGATGACGCCCGTGATGATGATGATGGCGATTGATTACAGTGGTGATGAGGGCAGGCGGAAAAAGAAGCGAGTGCAACCCGAGTACCTGGTCCGGATAGGCGGGAGGTGTGAGGTGCATGGGGGCAGCCAGAGGTTCCTGCATGTTAATGTGGCCGTATGTACGAATACCTACTTCGTACGAGTTACAAAGCACGACCACTGGTGCAACAGAAGCAGGGCAAGCAGGTGCAGCAGAAGCAGGGTGCAAGGCAAGCAGGCAAGGCAGGCGCAATGATGCTGCAGCAAGCCGCTGCTGCCTACAGCCCATTTCCACAAGCGGGCAATCATTTTCCCCACGGAGAGTGACTATCGTATCCTGCTGGTACGGAGTAGTAATCAACAGTTTTGCGATAACTAAGAAGAGACCCTTGAGGGAGTGATTCGCGTGGCAAAACCGCTTCCATCCCAATCTCTCCTCTCCTCTCCACTCATCACTCTGCTTTCCTTGCTGCGCTAGCGATAGTGCGGACCCAATCATGCATCGGGGCGGCCGTCAGAGTATGTATGTGTAGTTGTAGCTACCTACATAAGCACCTACGGCTGGCACAGGCCATATCGGGAGATATCGACAAGGCGTCCTCTGGAGAGGCAACCGTCCGAGGGACAAGAGAGAGGCTCGGAGCTGGCCGATGGAAGCAGGTCGCAAGACGACACAGGGATGCATCTCTGAGCGCCCTGATCACGGACATTTTCCACCTACGGGGGTAGTAGTGGCAGTAGTGGCACGGGGAACCAGTGGAGAGGACAGAGGAGGGGTCCCCGGCTGTCAGTGAAGCTTGTCAGTGAAGCTTGTCCACCCTCGACTCACTTTAATCCAGCACTCGACACACATGGATGCTCCAAGCCGCCCGCGGATGGTACGTCGAGGTTCCGGTCGGGCGGGCGCAACTAAAGGAAGGACACGGGCGAACAGGGGAGGGGTGCGTTCGTGAGCGCCGGGGGCCCAGGGTCGGCCTTCCGCCGACATGGCGGCTGATGGCCGGAATACTACCCTGGCAGGCGCTGATGATGGGGGTCTTGGCACGGGGGGGCTCTCTCAACCAGCTGGTCGACAGAGTCTGCAGAGCCCATTGCCGGCCGGGCAGCGGGCAGCGGACGACGACAGGGAGAGAAGAGCCGGCACCCGATTCGACTCGAGACGCGACAACTCCCAGGTGGTGGTGGTCAGCGTGCGACATGCCCGCGTCGGAGTACCACTCCGTCCCCCGCGAGGCGAAGCCATCACCACCATGACCTTGGACCGGCAGCTGGTTAGGTGTGGGGTTTTGGTTCCTGCATCAGTGCATAAGTGCATTCCATGGCGATCCCTCGTCATGTACAAAGTACGAAGTATTCGAAAAATAGCAAACAACTAACTACTCTACCAAGGCACGAAGCTCCCCAAGTTCCCAACGGGCAGGTAGGCGCGGGAAAACTTGCGGGAAAACTTCCCGTCTCTCATGCGTGCTGTTGTTCCCGCCACTAGAGTGCCTGGCCCGTCCGGATAAGCGTCGTCACGACGCCCTGCAGTCTTGGGGATTGCAACTTCGATCGCATAATGTGGGCGCAGCATGTACGATGGCCAAGCAAGCCCTGAAACCGGCAGCACAGACCTCATTTTGCCATTTCATCTTCTGCACGTCCTTGTCACAGGAGTCTGCGTCCATGTGCCCATCGCCAGTCACTTTGTTTCATGGCGCGCAAAAAAGGCACGTCATGCAGCCCGCGGCGGGGGGCCAAAAGAAAGACGGCGAGGGAATGGGGCCCAAAAGAAAGTCGAGAGGGGGATGATGGGGAGGAGGAAAGGGGGGGCGTGCGTGTTTGTGGACGACGTTGTTGGCCATGACCTGTAGATTCTTCAATTCTTCAAGCTTCAACTCTTCAAGCTTCAAGGCTCCCCACTAGTACCTGCCCTTGCCGTGGAACGACGAGGTTGGTAAATGGATCCTCTTCTGCCCGTGGCCTCTTCTGTAGAGGCCTCGGGGGGAATGGGGAATGAATCCGAGAGGGAAAATAGTTGATTGGACGGCAAACGTGCTCCGCATCGAGCTACTGCAACCGCAACTGCAATTGATTGCATCATGGTTTCATTGAACAATCAGCGATCCGTCCCGCGGCTTGGCGTCTGCCTCCCTAAAGTTTCTGGACGGACCGAGACTTGAAACACGCGGCAAGCACCCGCCAGCCCCTTTGGTGTTTAAACGACGCGGTAGGTTGACGGCCCGGATCAGGTGCAGAGCAGTATCAACTCGGCACCCAAAAGAAACTCGGCACCCAAAAGACTATCCAGGTATTCGTGCTACTGGCAGACTCGGGAGACCAAGCAGCACCTGGTGGAAAGGCCGGTCCAGTGGTGCCCAATTGCCGGGCAGGGAAGAGGAGCCCGTGCCCAGGTAGGTAATGTTGTACCTATTGGTAGCAGCCGCCATCTCCAAACCCGTGGCCACAGCTCTGCCGGGCAGGGGGGGGCAAGTCCGGGTGCAGCGGACGCGGGAGGGGAGGAGCAGTTGGGCCCGTTGAGCATTTTCTCTTCTCCTTTCTTTTTCTCTCTCTTCCTTTTCTCCCTCTTCTTTTTATCTCTTCTTTTTCTCTCTCTGTCTCTCTCTTCCATGTATGTACTTCGTACGAGTTACATCTTCGCACATGCTCGTATGCTTCCTCTCACAAGTCACCTGTCGCTCTATCCGTGTCTCTGTCTTGTGCTCCTTTGGCTGAGCCGCCATCGCAACGCCTCTCCGCCCCCAGGTCTCTCCTTGCCCGAGACGCCACTGCCTATTCTCGTTTATGAATGAGTCTTGCCGCCAGCTCATCATCATCTAGAGTTACCAGGTCTGTCTGTCCGTACCGCGTTTCCCAGCCTGTACCTAGACCTGTAGTGCTTTGCCTACGAATAGCAGTTGCCCAAGGCAGGTTAGGTGGGTACCTTGGATGGTAGGCGTACTTCGCTACCAGCAGGCACTTGAGTAAGCAGAGGTACCTAGGTACTATCTGCATACCCCTCTACTTCGTTGTCGTGTCGACGACACCAGACCTCGTCCCAACAAACACGCAGACGATCCCTCAACCACAGCAACACGACGACCGCCCGACATGCATCGCCTGGGCGCCCTGCCAACCCGAGTCAAACCATCTTTCCTCGTGGCCACAGACGGACTTGCCCTCCCCTATGGGTAAGCCGTGGTTCGGGCCATGAATGGTCTTTGGCGGATGCGTCAAAAACTCTTCGGCCTCGCCGTGACGACGTCTGCTCCGTACGCCGCTGACCCATGGACGGGGGCAGAAAAGAGGTCACACGGCGCCATCACCATGGGCATGCTCCGTACCCATGGGCTGGCTTCCTCTGAGCGGTGCCTTGCATGCATGCAGCATCATCAGCCTCAGCAGCGACCTACCTGGAACACGCATCTACGCCGCCTCTGTCCGTGCGCTCTCGACCTTTTTGCCCTTGGCCTCCTCTCCCATCTTCCCGAGCCATGTTCCAGCCCCCTTTGGTTTTCCTTTTTCCTCGGCCTGCTTCTGGTCGCAGGTATCCGTACATACATACATACATACCTAGCACGGCTTGCCTGCCGAATGT
Source organism: Ophiocordyceps sinensis (assembly GCA_012934285.1). Classification (NCBI taxonomy): domain Eukaryota; kingdom Fungi; phylum Ascomycota; class Sordariomycetes; order Hypocreales; family Ophiocordycipitaceae; genus Ophiocordyceps; species Ophiocordyceps sinensis. The sequence goes on along the minus strand of JAAVMX010000001.1, from coordinate 9,589,349 downwards.
GTGGTGTCTGAGGATGCAAGGCTTTTCGAGACCTCGGTCCTCATCGTCCGCCTCTTCTCGATGCACACACACGCCTTGCCACCTCCCCACCCCCCCCATTTGTCCTTCCTTGCGTCTGCAATTTTCAGACAGCACTCATCATTGACTCAAACATGCAGCCAACTAAACTACAAGCAGTATCCGCCTTCGTCTCGATCTCGCGCCGTCTCTGCCAACTTCTACCCACCACCCCCAACCGCTTCCTCGCGACCCCTGCAAGCCCGTCCGGCCGAGATCGCTGCAACGCTGGCTGCTTGACGGTGCCTCTTCTTGCCCGGCGCCACCCCCTTGTGACCAGCCCCTACCGCCCGGCACCGAGCATCGGCCTCGTCACGTCGTTAAAGCCCGCCGGCCACCTCGGCACAGAGCCATTCCGTCACCGCCGCGGCTATACTATATGTTTCCAGGCGTGCTGTTCGCTGTCATGCGGTGCTGCTTTGATGCTGCTGCTGCTGCTGCTGCTGCTGCTGCTGCTGCTGCCGCCGCCGCCGCCGTCGCCGCCGTCCTGCACCTCTCCATCTCTATTTGTCCTGGCGCGTTAATGATGCGTAGACGTCGGGATGGCGCACATACAAGCGCATGGATCGCCGACTACGGATAATACTAGCTTCGCCAACCGTGCACCATGGTCGTCTTTGAGGCAAAATCTCTTCTCTGTGCCGCAAACACCCGCTCAGGTACGGTCTGGCTGCTACCTGGATCCAGGCACCACACATCGGGAAAGGATGACTGTTGCTGCAGCGCACGTCCGGCGTCTGGTGGGACTATCTGTCAGATGTCAATTCGTGGCCATGCGGCCAACCACATAGGCTCCTCGCTCTAGCGATTTTCGCCCACAAGCCGTCATGGGCGGCTGTCTCGGCCTTGGACTGACGTGTCCGATTTCCCATCACAGCCGTCTGCTTGGGCTTGGCAGCTTTGCGCCCACGCCTCGTGACCCTGACCCTGCCCTTGTCCTTCAGTTGTCCCCTTTGACCTCTCCCCCGCTTCGTGCTTGTCACTGCGCCCGCTCTCCCTTGCCCCGATGCGCGCTGACCAGATCATCGGACTCGGGATGCTGAAGCTCTGATCGAGAGTCAGATACGCACGATTCGATATTGCCCTGATCCGCAGCATGGCCTCCTTCTGGACCCCGGCCGCTCCACCAACCATTTTCTAGTCGAAGGCGGTTGATGACGACAGCGTCGCGACCACGTGCATCCGGGCCTAGCAGTGGACCGATGGGGGAGTGGAAGTCGCGACGGGTCCAGCTGCTGGCGGGTCGTTTTCTCCGCTCCATTGCCTCGCAATCTCCCCTAACCTATCCTCCTACTGCTGGGCCGCGGCAGCTGAGCGAGCTGGCTCAGCTGAAAGCCTTTCCCACAGGGCCGTTTCGTCACGCCATCGCTCTGAATTCTTTGGGCGCATGGGGGGGAACGCAACAGAACTTGGTGGTCGATCGTGACGCGTTCGCAATCAGCCTCCTATACCTCGCCTCGCGCATGGCTCTGCCACACTTAAGGGATCGGGATGTGACCTAGCCACGAGTTAGGTCGTCGACCCGTGTAACAGAGTCCCTCCCCTCCGGTTGTTTCATCACAAGGTGGTTTATGGTGTATGTTTCGGTTTTAGTTTCCCCGTGAAGCCAAACTAGTAGTATTCTTTTGCCGTCCGTCTCCATCCCAACCCCAGGCCCTGCAGGTGACCCATTCCGCCAATCGCCGAACGTGAAGACACCTTATTTGGCCCGCCTCCGAGAGTGGCTGTTTGAAGCTTCTCTACTGTGCTGGAATCATCTCGCAAGGACAAGCCTATTTGCCTGGGAGTGTGGCTGGGAGAGAGACGGCCCGCGACGACGTGGCAGACTCGTCCCGCAGAAACCAGTAAACACGACTCTTCCGGGACCATTGAGGGCCACTTGCGCTTATATAGGGTAGCCACGGTGCCAGGCGCCCCCGTTGGTCACCCAAGCAACGAATGTCTGAAGACCGGCATAGTATATATGGCATGGCTCTGTGTGAGACTCGATGTCTAAGTCGGCGCGGGTTCTCGATGGGCTGCTCGACGTAGAGTCGTTCCTCCCGGGGTGAAAGACAATGACAAGCGGCGACGTCTTGTCCGTCGTTGGAGGTGCCGGGAACATGTGGCGACTCGAAACACCCGTCTTCTTGATCGGGACAGGCGGCCTTGACACGTCCGGACGGCCACAGTAGTATCGCCGATCTGTGTCTTACCCTCAAACGACATGAGAGGATCGCCCGCTAGACTCGCAAGGGGCAAGGGAGCACCGACGTAATCGTCCCCGGGGACGATTTCTCATCGGACGATGACCCGATGTTCCCCAGACAGACAATTCGATCCAAGTGGAGCAGGTATACTCGGGAGAGATGGGCTGGACTGGGCTGAGCTGGAAGAGCCCTCAGGCACACCACCGTGGCAGATGGTACCTGACCCTTTCGTAGACAACAAACGTGACCCACGTCGCCGGCATGACCCTCACCACGCCCGGCACCAGGCCGCGGTAGAAGCCGACGAGGCCCTCTTCACGCCAGGTGCGCACCACGACGCCGCGGAGGCCCCTGCCGAATCGCTCGTCGGCATGGTAGTTTTGTAGGCGGGTCCGCAGCACCTGGTAGGGGTACGTGACGGCGCCGGCGACGAGCTTGGCGGCGCTCGAGAGGGCGACGGTGGCGGGCGTCGACATGGGCGCGTCGTCGTCGTCGTCGTCGGCGCTGTCTCGCCGGCGCCGGGCCAAGTACATTCTCTTGGCAGGCTCGTAGACGGCGAATTGCACGGCGCCATGCGAGACGCCCAGCAGGGAGACGCCCAGGCCGCGGTAGAAACCGCGCGGGCCCTCGGCGGCGTAGATGGCGCGCGCGCCGGCCAGCATCGACGGGTAGGCGCCGGCGGCGCCGCGGTCCGACGACAGCATGCGCGTCTTGAGCACCCAGACGGGGTTTGTCAGGGCCGAGGTGGCGGCGCCGGCGGCGGCGCTCGAAAGGAAGAAGTCTGCGGGCGAGGGCTGTTGTCGAGGCAGCCCATGCTGCCGCGGTTCGCCGACGCCGCGTGCCAGGGCGATGGCGCGTTCGGCGCGGGACTTGAGGAAGAAAAAGGAGGCGCAGCCGGCGGCGTTGCCGACGAGATTGGGCGTCAGGCCGCGGTAGAGCGAGGCCAGGGGCCGGTCGCCGGAGGTGAGGGAGGCGAGAAGGGCGACGGTGGTGGGACGGGCGGCGGCGGCGCTACCGCTGCTGCTGCGGTAGACTGTTTCGGTCCCAAGGCGAAGAGAGGGGAGCGAGGAAGTCAGCTTCGGAAGCCTCATCGGCAGGGACGCGACGAGGCCTCGCTCTGCTCACTCTGCATGCGTGTCTTGACGATGTCGAGCGGATGGACGACCAGAGTCGCCACGGTGCCGGCACTGAGACCGGCGACGGACTCGACGAGGGCGGGAGAGGGGCCCCCCGCATGGCTGGGTTCGGGCATGTAGGGGCTGCGCGCTGCTGGGCGTTGGCGTGCATTGTCGACGAGTGAGTTTGGGTGAATTCTTTTTTTTTCACCAACGCCGACGCTCGACCGAGGTCGGCTGCGGAGCTACATGAGGCCGGTGAATGTGGGGCCCGGAGCCCGTTGGTGCGCGGCGAATGAGCATCTTTGAACCTCACGAGGTCGGAAGGAACACATAACTATTGATGTGGACCGCTTTGCGACTGAGTTTCGGCCAGCCACGGTACTGCTCGCCCTCGTTCTCTGGAGACGTGCAGGAGAGTCATGGTGCGCAAGTAAGGCTTGCGCCCAAGTAGCAAGGCGAATTCGCCAACGAGAAGTCAAGAGTAAAGAGTTGGTCATAGAGATGCGTGTGCATTTGCGGGTGCACGCAAGTTGTTGTGTGGGTTGGTGGTACACGCCGTCCAGAGCTTCCTTCTATCAAGCATATATCCCCCGCGCGATGCGTCCGTCATGGACAACCGGAGCCATGTCCCAACGCCATGGGGGTGGATTCGTCCCCTTCTTCTTTCCGAGGTTTCCAGCCTCTTCGTTTGTTGCTCCCCGTTTTCGAGTTCGTGTAATGTACACCATTCGCCGAAACTTCCCCAGGCCGTATCATTTACGAAAGGGGAGAAAAAAGGCTAGCTTAGACGTCAGCGGATGCTCCAGCCCAGGCTACTCACGTCTCGGGCAGACATGTCTCTCCCTCGACGAAAAGGCACGTACCGGATGATTGAGGGCCGTGGCTCGCTGCGGGTATAGCCTGCGAGACGTCAGTTGCTGCCGCAGAGCTGCTGTCCAGCCCGGTGTTCGTACCGAGGTAGAGAATCAGAGGAAGATAGCCACTGGCAGGGCGAGGGTCAGCACGGCGTCACGCGAGCCTGGCTGTTGGGGCCGATCGTACTAGTGGATCGCGACGCGGGAGACGTCGATGAGCTTGGCAATGCGCTCCTGGGCCGTCTCTTGTCAGCGCGGTCTATGCGTGCGCCCGCAGCCTTGCAACCGACCTTGGACTCTTCGGAGAGGGCGAACATGCTGGTGGCAGTCGCTCTCTGGTGACGTCGGGATAATTCAACGCAAATTTCTGAAGCACGCGGGGCCGAAAAGGCTGGTTTCCGTGCGACGAGAGCGTGCAGCGAGACCGGGAACGTGGAGGATGGCTGGTTGGACTCTTGGGGGATGAGGTTTCCAAGAGATTTCCTCGATGATTTACCAGCTCCGGGCGGCTCAACTCCGGCATAACCCGACTTCCTGTGGGGACCTCGAGGTACTAGTATGTACTTCGTACATGGTACCGAAACTTTTGACTCCCTCCCTCTCACTCGCTCACGACACCTTCCTCAGCTCATCACCACAATCGATCCTTGCGTCGCGCGCACCTAAATACGGAGGCTCTTTCCCTTCCAGTATCCCCGAGCCGGCTCGCCGCACACGCGAGCATTCGCCGCCAACTATGGCGCAAAACCGGCATTGGTGCGCTTCACCGAAACCAAACCCGCCCAACAAGTCGCGTCATGGCTAACCCGTGTCCAAAACAGGGAGCAGGATAAAGAAGCGACCGTCTACATCGGCAACATCGACGAGCGCGCCTCGACGGCCATGGTGTACGAGATCATGCTGCAGATGGGCCCCATCCACAACATCCACATGCCGCGCGACCGCGTCACCCAGAACCACCAGGGCTTCGGCTTCGTCGAGTTCCGCGGCCCCCAGGACGCAGAGTACGCCGCCTCGGTCATGAACGCCATCAAGCTCTACGGCAAGCCCCTGCGAGTCAACAAGGCCAGCGCCGACAAGCAAAAGGGCACCGACGTCGGCGCGGAGCTCTTTGTCGGCAACCTCGACCACATGGTTGACGAGAAACTCCTCTACGACACGTTTACCCGCTTCGGGCCCCTGCTCAGCTTGCCCAAGGTGGCCCGCGATGAAGCCGGCGATAGCAAGGGCTTCGGCTTCGTCAGCTTCGCAGACTTTGACAGCAGCGATTCCGCCATTGCCAACCTCAACGGCCAGTACGTTCTCAGCAAGGACGTCTCGGTGCAGTACGCCTTCAAGAAGGATGGCCGCGGCGAGCGCCACGGAGACGAGGCCGAGCGGCAGCTGGCTGCTCAGGCCAAGATGCGCAACATTGTCCCCGAGGCACAGCCCATCCCTCAGGCCTTCTTAGCCCCACCCCCCGCGGCTCAGCCTCCCGCCTCGACACAGGGGGCGCCTTCTGGCTTTGATCCTTCCGTCGTCCCCGGGAGCATGCCGCCAGCCGGTGTCCTACCCCACGGCATGCCCAACAACTTTGCGCCGCCTCCCCACCGTGGCCCTCCCGTCTACAACGGCGCTGCTCATCCGCCCATTCCTCTCCCGGCCGGCCGCGGTGCCGTCCCTCTGCCCCCCGCGCCAACAGGCTTGCCCCCACGACCGCCGCAGAGCCAGATCGGTTTCAACAACCCAGCCGACTACCATCCCGGCGGCTTTCGCCCTCCCAACGCATCTCCTGCCCAGCAAGCATTTCCCGGCGGCCCCCCGGCGCCTGGCTTCCCTGTCCCCCCACCCGGCCCGTCCGCCACTCCCCCGGGACTGCCTCCGGGCTTTCCCCCGCCCTCTGGATTCCAGGCTCCGACAAACTTCCCCCGTCGTTAGAGAGCGGTCAGGGTCTCTTCACACGATGCCCCGAATTGTCATGACATCGAGTTTCAGTTCATTCGATCAGTTACGGAGCCACATACTCCGTGTTGCCCCATATGAAGGACGCCCTCGTGCGAGGTACGGCATCCTCGAACCACGTCCGCGCTATTGGGCTGGTTTAATCGCATTGTTTCCTCCTTGATGCATAGACGCTAACATGGTTGGTGACCGCCGTGGTCAGGTATCGTACACCATGGCCTATGCCCGACCAGTTGGGGGACACGGCCAGCTAGTTCTTCTTCGCCCCCTTTGCACTATTCATTGTGGCCGCCAAGAACGCCGGTAACAAGCAAATGGGATACATAGAGAGAGACGGGGAAATCGGGCCCAGGATAAACAACTGGGGGATACTTCACCAGCTCCCGGCAAATGCATCTTTCGCCTCCTTGGTCGCCTTGTCCCACTCGTGCCTCGAATCGTCGCGCTGGCCCTGTACCTCGTAGGACTGCGCGAGCATCCCGTCCGCCACGCTCTGCCAGAGAATGTTGCCGCTGCGCTGCGCCTGCTTGGACGCCGCGCGCGCGCTCTTGAGCGCCTGTTCGCCAATCACGTTTTCGAAAAAACGACTTCGCATGATGCAGAGCGTGACGGCGGCGCCCAGGATGTTGTTTGTGGTTTTGGACCCGGCCATGGCGGCGTGGATGTGCTGCTTCTGCTGGTTCAGCTGCTGCGGGGGCTCCGTCTCCAGCGCCGCCACGACGTTGTGCCAGGCGGTCCGAAGGTCGATGTTCCAGTGATTTGTGCAGTGAGGCTGCAGCTGTTCTATTAGATCCTGAGTCTCCTGGTCCCTCCTGCAGGAAGGGTGCTGCATGATCCACAGTCGGTTCAGGCCCGCGAGGAGGGCGATCTCGCGTTGCCCTGCCCTGACGCCAGCGGACCCCTGGGGGAAGGCGAAGCATCTGTCGGTGAAGATGTGCAGGGCGGCCTGGAGGTTCCCAGTGCCCTGATGGTAGACGCCGGTTAGGTACACAGAGAGCAGCTTGACTGCGGGCTGAGTCGCCGGCGTGATGGTTGTGCGAAGCTTGGACAACAGGTGCTTGACCGTCTCCCACTGACAGTGACTCGCCGCCACGAGCCCGAGGAGAACGTTGAGATACGCCTGCGTCTCGACTCGCCAAGTCCGCTGTCGGACGGCCGTCGCGAGCGAGACGGACGGGCCATAGGGAATGTTTGCAGTTGAGCTATCCCCTGCAGAAGGGTGCAAAGCGAGTCAGGATGCATACTCCAGGCAAGAGAGCGAAGCGACTCACAGCTATCCAGAATCTTGACTCCCTCTCGCCAAAACTCTGTTGACCGGCGGCCTTGAGCAGAGGGCTTGTGCAAGTGGGCCAAACCACTAAAGGTAAACCTGCAAATGCACAAAGTCAGCACAAGGATCGAGGCCTCCATGGTGGTTGGGCATCAAAACATACACGAGTGCTCGCAGCTCAATCTTGGTCATAAAGGACATGACCAGGTAGTCAAAGGCCGAGTCCGCCGGGCCCGCTCTCACAATCATAGCCGTGTCGTCGCTGACCGTCCTCGCGTTGGAGGGTTGCTTCTTGATGGGGACAAGGAACTCGGCCCTAACGTTTTTCCACTCGTCACACTCGTCCAGCCTTATTTGCAGCAGACGCAGCTTCTGCGACGTGTTGTCCGGGCTCTGGTGGTGCAGGCTCGAGGCAAAGTCGAGCAGGAGAGCCAGCACGTCGAGCTGCATCATCTTGACCGTCGGGTCGAACTGGAACTTGGCCGCCTGGGCGATACAGGCCTGCACCCTCTCGATGCTGCCGTCCTTGGACGTCTTGAGGAGGCTGAGTCCCTCGAGGATCGAGGCCAGGACGCTGAGCGCATTGTCGCCCCTCGTGTTGGCAATGTGCTGCACGGACCTTATGTTCTCGAGAGCGCCGGCATCCGAGGCGTTTCCCATTTCCATGTAGAATGTAGACTTGAGCAGCCGGAAGGCGTAGTACCATTGGACGTGCTTGAAACTATTCGTCGGTCAGTCGCGTGTTCGGGGATCCTATTCGGCATGGTCAAGGAGGGACTCTTACGTTTCGCAATCCGAGATGTGTCCGTCGACAGCCTTGAGAGCGGCTTTGTGACTGCGCTGAAAGAGAACCTTGAGCATCAAATACTGCATGCAGTACTTTAGGTCGACCAGTCGATGCTGCAAAATGTCAGGGACACGCGTCCGATCAGAGAAGCACAAGCTCTCTTCAACTCACCTTGTCGCAGAGCGTGATGCCCTTGCCCAAGGCCATCTCCGCCTCCATCAGGTTCTCCGTCTCTTCTTGCAATGTGGCAGCGTACCTTAGACGCACACGCGCCTCCTCTCTAGGTGACAGCGGACAGTTCTGCAGGGTTGCCTCCAAGCAGGACAAGCTGGTGGCTATGAGCTTTTGGTACTCGTCGACCCGCTCAGGGTGGAGCGACATGGCCACGTCGTGCACGGCGGAGCGTGCCTTTCCGAGGCATTCCTCTGCTATCGCCACCATGATGGGTCCCGTGTTGACTGGTCGCGGCTTAGGCGGGATGGCGGGCGATTTTTTCGTGATGCTTGGAGAACGCGCCGAGAGTGCTGGGGAGTTTGTCACGGAAGAATGCGGGCTGGACTTGAGCCTTGACGGCTCGGGTTTCGGCTCTGCTCGTTTGAAGCCATGGCTGAGGGCGGGATGTGCTTGAGTGGGCGAGGATTTGACGGGGACGCTCATCGAGTGCGACCTCGCGTGGGCAACACTTGCTGGTGGTGCCGGGTCTGGCGCTCGGGACCCCGAGCTATGCATAGCCCCCATGGCGATGATGGGTGGAGGCGGACGAGGTGCCTGGAGGATGTCTTGTGGGTTGACGAAGTGGATCTCTTGCTGCGCTGGGGGTGGAGGTTCTGGGGTCATCGGAAGCTGGGGCTCCGGAGCCGTTCGATGCGATTCTGGCGCAAAAGGTCTTGGCTCGGACAGTGACGGTAGCGGCGGCGGCTGCTGATGCTGTTGTGGTTGCGGACTCGGTTGCTGCTGTTGTTGCTGCTGTGGTTGCGATTGAGGCAGAGGGCGTGGCGGTAGAGGCAGAGGTTGTTGCTGCGGTGGGTGAGTCGAGGACGGCCGAGAGTGTGGCTGCGGTGGGTGAGTCGAGGACGGCCGAGAGTGTTGCTGCGGTGGGTGAGTCGAGGACGGCCGAGATTGTTGCTGCGGTGGGTGAGTCGAGGACGGCCGAGAGTGTTGCTGCGGTGGGTGAGTCGAGGACGGCCGAGATTGAGGTGAGGGCTGGTGGTGAACATGAGGCGATGATCTTGGACTCTGATACATCTGCTGCTGCTGTTGCTGCTGGAGAACCTGCATGGGCCGCATCGGGGGCGGCCGCTGAACAGCTGGCGGAGACATGGCGGCGGTGGCAGGCACATTATAGGGACCGGTAGCAACCGGCTGACTTTGCTGGTGGAAGGGCATCATGGGCGACTGCATCGCTGTGCCGTAGTGCGGCTGCGGCGGTTGCTGGAGGGGCGCAAACCCGACGTTTGCGTCGAAGCTTGAGAAGCCGTCCATGCCCATGCCATAGTTCGCCATGTGTTGCAGTTGCTGCTGTTGATGTGCATCGTCTAGTTGCGGCCGTGGCATGTGGTATTGGCTCGGATTTCGAATCTGCCCGTGCTGCTGGTAAAACTGCTCGTGCCCGCCGCCGCCGCCGCCGCCGCCGTGGTCGTACAGAGCCTGCAGCGGCGGCAACAGCTGCGATTGCCGGTGCTGTTGCACGTGCTCCTGTGCCGGACCCTGCTGTTGTTGGGCGTGGTGATGATGATGGTGATGTTGCTGCTGCTGCTGTTGCTGCTGCTGCTGCTGTTGCTGATGGTGATAGCCGGCCTGCTGGGCCCCATACAGCTGATCCTGCAGGCCCGGAAAGGCCGCCTGGCCCGGTGGCAGCGTGCCTCGGTAGGTCATTGCCGGTGGCGTCGTCTTGTTGTCGGCATCAGGCGACGCGACTGACGGGGGGCGGCGCGCTCTGCTCGTCGGGGAGGCTCGAGGGGAGCAGAGGGCGGCCAGGGCGCCTTCATGCCCTCGTCACTTGCGTCGCTGGCGTCGCGTGATCGAGCGTTGGCGCGCGCCAAGGGAAACGTCTCGAGATGGGGTGTCGCAGGTGGACGCGAGAGAGTGGACGACGCAGTCGGGGATGGTGGTTCGAGGTTGGAGGCCAGAGGTGCAGCAAAAATACGTACGGAGTACATGATGAGCACCCCTGCAGACCCGCCCGCCGTCCCCGGACGTCACATGGCCCCGCCGACTTTATCCAAGTTGATAATCCTCCATCATGGATGCACCTTTTGTCTGGACTAGGTAGATAGCCGGATATTCCTAGGCTAGCATCAAATCACCATGTAAAAGAAGGGGGAAAGGCCAGCTTTACGGCCCATAGGTACGAATACATTATCCATTATCATCGCCAATTTCTACAACATGCCTTGCATATCACGCCGTGCCACCGTAACTCTCGACGAGAATCAGGCATACATACAGACGAAGCTCCCCAAACACCATGGATCCTTCCCGTATGTCCAAGCCAGGCCATGGCCAACACAAGGCAGAGCAGGCAGAGCAAGCTTCGCTCCCCAAACGCCGTCGCAGCCGATATGCCCAAACTCTCGCAAAGCGCGCCCTCGAGCGCATCCGCAAGTCCTATGCCCCTTGCTTTCATGAGGCATTCTCCCTTCACCCCACGCAAACCCACTCGGCAAACACGCACCATCGCGCCGTGCGGTCTGCCAAGACCAGGCCCCTCCACAGGCCCTTCTCCGAGCACTTGATGATGGTCTCCCACGTTCCGCCATCGCTCGGCTCGTCGTCGCTGCTGAGAGCCCTGCCGATCAATCCCATGCCTCGCCGTTCCTCCTTCCGCATAAGACGGAGGATCTTTCCGCCAGGTGTTTGGATGGCCAGCTTGGCAGGCTTCTGTCCCGCCACAATGCCCGTCGCCGAGCTCGGGTTCGACCCTCCCACACTCGATGCCGTGATGCTCATGGCTGAGCTCGGTCGCAGGAACGGAATGGGGCTCGTTGCTCTCGGGTTCGTCGCCGGCGTCAGGGCAGACTGCGGCCCGTTGGACAGCGAGCTCGGGTGCTGTCTGATGGCAAACACAAACGTGTTGTTGAGCGCCAGCCGCTGGCACTGCGGCTGCACCACGTAAATGTCGTGTCGCTGTGCGTGAGGCGTCGGATGCCGCGTCACAAACTCGTAGGGTGGGTTCTCGCCCGTGTGCACAATGGGCAGCGCCATGGCCAGCGGATGGGGTATGTCCTTGATGCTGTGCATCAATCCTCTTTGACCGGCGTAAATCTTGAGCGTCCCCTGGCCCTCGTCTCCGGGCAGCAACGCCTTGATCGTGTATCGCTTCACGCCGTTGAACCATTCAGCCTGGGCCAGCGCCCGCTTCCTGATAATGTCACCGCTTTCGAAGACATCGCCGTCCGTGTCCTGCGAATATGCCCGCGCCTCCACCTCTGCCGCCACCTCGACGTCGGCGGCCACGTTGAACTTGATGTGCACCATTTCCAAGTCCTCGATTCTCGTGGCACATGTGTTGTAGTCGACCATCTCGATTCCGTTGCGGAAAAAGGCCGGGCAGGTGCATGGCAGGTTGAGCAAAATCTCGTGCGCCACCGGTGGCACAATGTGCTGCTGGTCGTGATGCTCCGGGACATGCGTCCAGCAGATCTCGGTCGGCCGAGCCAGAAACCACCAGGGATCCGCTGCCGCACCGCTCGCGCTCGAATAGAGCCCACGCTTGGGGTTCGACGGACTGGCCAGGCAGCAGTCCAAGATGCGCCATTCGCCATCGACAATGACCGCATTCCACCAGTGGTTCGACCGCGGCACCATGTTCAGATCCGCCACGTCCCCGGGGCTCTTGAGATACCCTCGGATGACCTCGCACTGGAGCCCGACTGCGGCGCACATGTCCATGACCAGGACGGCGTACTCTTCGGCGCACCCGCGCTTGGACTGAATCACCCGTCGAGTGTCGACCTCACCCTCAAAGTCCTCTTCCCAGCAGATCCTCTCGGCGACCCAGGTGAAAATGGCTCGCAGCCTTTGGACATCGCTCCGATAGGGGCGGCAAATGTATGTCGCCGCGAATGACTTTGCCGTCAACATTGATGACGGTGGCTCGCTGATGAAGCGCGAGTTCTTGTCGACCTGGCTCAAGTTGATGGCTTGATAGTTCAGGGGGTCGGCCACCGGCATCCCGTCGGCCCCCTCGTCGCCTTCGATCCCTTCATATAGTTCATCCACCGGGTTGAGTGCGGGGTGGTCCATCATCTGGCAGCGATCCCTGCGTTCGTTCCTCTCACTCTTGCTCAACGAGTTAGAGCGGTTGACGTCCCGGCGCACTTGCACCCAATCTACTCCGCTGCCGAGGCCCATCTCCCTGGCGGCGTCTCGTCCGGCCGCCGGGCCACCGACTCCCGCCATGCTCGACATTGGCGAGGCGCCCTGGGGCAATGATCGATTGAAGGGCGACGATCTGGCGGGAGAGGGGGCGGCACCGGACCCAGCCGCGATACTACCGCGGTTGCTGGCAACCCCCGTCTTGGCGCTCTCAAACATCTTTTTGAAGATGTTTCGCTTCGGGGCTTTGGGGTGAACAAGTCCCCCGAGGCCAGCTGCCAAGTCATCGTGGACTCCCACCTGGGATGCGGGCCGGACGACGCCGTTCACATCACTGGCGTGGCTGCTGTGGTAGGTGACCCCGGTGAAGGGCGTCTCTGGCCGCTCAATGTCCGGTTCGCGCAAGCCCAGGGCGCTCTGGGCACGCTGCGTCGTATGTGCATAGCTCCCGGCGCTCGTCGAACTGAAGCCGCTCGCCGATGCTCCGCTCCATAGGGTCCTACCACTGCTTTGCGTCGAAGAGCTGGTGTTGCTCTGGTTCCCAGATGAGGCGTTGGTGACATTCGTCCTGGTTGTATACGTTCTGTTGACTCCGTGCCCGGCCTCGTGGGCAGACTTTCGCATGTTGGGCTTCCTTTCTGGCACACCGCTTCCCCCCGACGACGTCTTCGGTCGACTGTACTGCTGGCCCTTGGGCGGCGGAGGCGGCCCCATTACTCCCACGTCGGGTGGTGGTGCGCTGGGGCTTTGCTGGTGCAGCTTCTGGAAATGCTTCTCCATACGCTCCACGTAGCTGTCTAGCTGAGCATTCTCGTCGGCGCGCCCGCGATTTCCGCTTTGATGCGTGGTGCCCCGCGAGGAGTCGCCGCTCCACGTCTCGTAGCCTTCATCGTGGTGTGCTATGCCCATCGACGTCACGGGCCTGGTGCGTTCAGGCACCGTGCGCTTGGTTCGGGGAGATGCCAGGTCGAAGCACTCGGGCGCCCAGGGGTCAAAGGGCGGAGCTGGGGATGCGACTTCCCGAGGTCCTCCGAGACCTTCCAGCTGGCCCAATTGTTCCATGACCCCATCCATTGCCTCTCGCAAAGGCGAGGGCGTCAAGTGGCTTCCGCCAGGAGACGGCGGTCGGGGCGACATTGCCCGGGGGGTGTGTGGGCGATACTCGTGGGGCCTATCGTCGTATGCTGTGTACGACGCCTGCCGCGATAGGTCGTGCTGGTCCTGGTACGAGCTGCTCGATCCTTGATGATGGTGATTATAGGAGACTGTCGAGCCATGCCGCGCCACGTCATGGTAGCCCTGCTGAACATCATTTGACCCGTCGCGGGCAACATGGCGATGAGGCGGCGGCGGAGGCGGCGGCGGCGAGTCCCTTCCGTCCGACGGCGCCCTCCGCGGTTCACGCATCATGGGCGGTGCGGGCGATGGGCCCCTGGATGGCTCACGCATCATGGACGGCGAGGGCGATGGCCTCCTCGGTGGTTCACGCATCATGGACGGCGCTGGCGACGGGGCTCTCGTTCCATAGCCGTGGGGTTGCGCGGGTGACGCCACTCTCTCGATTCCCTCGGGCACGCTCTTTGAGAATGAATTGCTCAACGCCTCCACAGTCCTTGATCTCGGAGGCTCCCGAAACGTCTCGGGCTGCTTTGCGCTCGTGTAGTGTGGTGCCTTTGCGTATGCTTCAAAGGGCTTGCGGAAAGTCTTGGACTTGGAAGGCATAGCTAAAGGTTTCGCCGTATTGCTCTCAGGTAGCGGGCTGGCTGATCTCGTCGTTGGACGAAAGCCTTCGGGAAGAAGCGAGACAAAATTGGACGGAAACGAGCCGACCGTCCTTCGATCCCGATAGAGGCGGCCTACCCACCACGAGCCATCACCGGCGTTCAAGCACTCGATCAAGTCGCCCTCGATGAAGCCGAGGTCGCGCTTGGACTGTTAACGTGCGGTCAGCGGTCAGTGCTCGGGAAGGTGAAGAGAGAAGCAGGACTCACCTCGCCTCCCCAAGAATAAACAGCCCGGCACCAGCACGGGAACTGCGTTGGCAGCGGCGGCGGCGCTGGCACCATGGCGGCTGCACCGTCGCGTTTAAAGCACTTAAGGTTGGCACCAGGCGAGTCGCGAAAGGTGGCTGCTCGCGATATCGCCGTTTGGGGTGGGGGGGCGCGGTTCAAAGTTCGGAGCGAGACGTAATAACGCCTACGCGTGGCGTTGGTCAAGCCACGGGCGTAGGATAGCACAGCCGAGCGGTCATGAGACGCGTGGCCTCGTACTGCCGATGGCGCCGACGGATGGGATGGGGTAATGCCGGTCAAGGACAACGCATATTGACGCGGAATTGACTTTGCTGATGAGGCTTGCCAGGGCCAACTCGGACGGAGCACGACCGTGCGAGGCCAGGAATGGAGGACGGAGGCAAAGGGTGATGTCTTTCCGGGCCGGCGATGGCGATAACGTCGTTGGTCGTTGTCGTCAGCCTTTCCACAAGTCCTGCCTGAGCCGGAGCCTGAATGGGAGCCTCGCCGTCGGGATGGGGATGGAGACGGGCCCCACGAGAAGGGCAGGGGAGGCCCAGACAAACAGAGGGGCCCACCGACCCATCGTTGCCACGACAACAACGGCCCACGGCGCTGCCCAACTGCGCGAGTGTAGCCTAATAAAGGGAGGGCGCCAGGGCGGGTTAGGGCCCACGGACCCGCTAAACGGCTAAACGAGCCGGTTTGGCGCACCCCCCCGAGGTGCGCGGGCCTGCGCTACCACCAGCGCTGCGGCCCAGCGTGCGCTGCCCCGCTGGAACGCTTCAGCGCTCGAGTCGAGCTCAGGTATGCAAGCACTTGAAAGCGGCGACATATGACCCTCGGGACGGCCACATCCCTTGTCGGATATCAGCGTGCTCTCCTGTACACCCTTTTCCACACCATCACAGAACACCTCACGATGCAAGCAAGACGACCGCGTTGCGCCTTGGTTCTATTTTGCGCCTCATCAATTGAACCCCGCTGACTGCCAGGGCTTCACGCCCATGTAACAGGAGCTTTCCCGAAGCGGATAAGAGTAAACAAATCGGGGCCCGAGCTCCCCCAAAGGCTCCGCTGTCCCAGACAACATCCACCTACATACTTTCTACCTCGTCATTATCTTCTTATCGCAGGCGTTGAACGCTGCACGCCTGGCCCCCTACAACCCTCGACGCTCGCCTTTGCAGTATTCATCTCTCCCGACGTTGTGAAGCTCCCAGGGTCGCAATATCGACGTCGCCCTCCGTTCCACAGCTTGCCCGGTTCTCGTGCACCGCCAACCTGGGCTGCGCGACGACGTCGAAACGCAAAATGGCTGCCGAGGGCGTCGCAGAGCACTATCAGGTTCTGGAGGAGCTGGGTCGTGGGTCGGCCCGTTCTAGAGTTTCTGGCCACCCAACGCTGACCGGATTGACGCAGGGGGCAGCTTTGGCATTGTCTACAAAGGCATCGAGAGGGCTACTGGCGAGACGGTCGCCATCAAGCACGTACGACTTTCTCCATCCTCCCCGCATTCATCTATATCGATCTAGCAGGGCGCTGACACGCGGGCTTGGCGCAGATCGATCTCGAATCCAGCGAGGACGACATCGAGGAGATCCAAGCCGAGATTGCAGTCTTGAGCACATGCGCCAGTCCTCATGTCACCCAGTACAAGGGCTCGTTCCTTCGCGGACACAAGCTATGGATCGTCATGGAGTATCTGGGAGGCGGCTCATGCCTCGACTTGGTGCGGCCACGCCCCTGCTGCGCAACCTGACACGAGCCGAGACTGACCAGCCATGCCGTAGTTGAAACCGGCAAACTTCAGCGAGACACACATTGCCATCATCTGTCGCGAGCTGCTCCTGGGCATCCAGTACCTCCACAGCGAGGGCAAGATCCACAGAGACATCAAGGCTGCCAACGTTCTGCTCTCCGAGTCCGGCAAGGTCAAGCTGGCAGACTTTGGAGTCGCCGCGCAGTTGACAAACATCAAGTCGCAGCGCAACACGTTCGTCGGCACCCCGTTTTGGATGGCGCCCGAAGTCATCCAGCAAGACGGCTATAGCTTCAAGGCAGATATCTGGTCTCTCGGCATCACTGCAATGGAAATGGCAAACGGTGAGCCGCCGCTGTGTCACATTCATCCCATGAAGGTCCTCTTCCACATCCCCAAGAACTCAGCTCCCCGGCTTGAGGGAAACTTCAGCAGAGATTTCAAGGACTTCGTCTCCCAGTGCCTCACCAAAGACTGCGATCGCCGGCCGTCAGCCCATGACCTGCTCAAACACCGTTTCATCCGATCCGCCGGCAAGATCGAGGCGCTGCAGGAGCTCACCGCCCGTCGGCAGATGTGGGATGCAAACCAGAACCGCCACAGGCATCCGATATACTATCAGGAGACGCTCCGAACCATCACTCCCAAGGACGAGGAACAGGAGTGGGTTTTCGATACCGTCAAGTCGGTCGCGCCGCTCAGTAGGCCTTCTGTGAAGCACAGAAGGCCTTCGTCAATGCTTGTGGCAGAGGAAGGGCTGCGGAAACTCGATCTCAACGACGGCCCTCTTGGGCCATCGTCGCCAGCAATGGAGACGGTGCGTAGGTCGACGATGCGTCGGGCCCCGTCGCTCGCCCAGCCTGCCTCGACGCGCTCCAGTGACTCGCCTCGCCCATCACTGGCGACGCGAAAGCCACTGCAGCCCGATATGTCATTTGGCAACTCTGGATCGACCATGCGCCTTTTCCGCAGAGTCCCGTCGGACAGCTCGACGACTGGGCAAAAGGGCCAGTCGCCTTGTTCCGACGACACCTTTTCCGACGAGAACGTGCCGCCTACTCTTGCGTCTCCTGTCGAGCCCTATGGCAAGGAAGCGACCATCGGGCGCCGACTCTATAACAAGGCTGTGGAGCCGACACTTGCCGAACTGCACGCTCAGACATGTGCCATGCAGAAGCGAGAGGCATTGGCCAAGCTGTCCGACGCCTTTGCGACCTTGGACGCAGTGGACCCTGAAGGAGCATACCATCTGATGAGCAACCTCGTTTCTTCCATGTCCCAGGACAATAAATTGAATGCCGCGCTCTTACGCCAACCACTGCACAAGGTACCCGACGACGGCATCCCACAGGGGACTGTCATTGTCAAGAACTGCCCGCCCGTCACGGCCAACAGCCCTTCCAAATTGGTTTTCAGCGCCAACAACCCTCACTTGAAGAGCCACCGCCGGCGACAGAGTGAAACGCCATCTTTGAAGTCGAATGAGAAGGACTGCGACCGAGAAAAGGCAGCTCTTCTTGAGGAGAAGTACCCGGGCCACGAGGCGCGTGCCGGCATGGAGCACTGCAAGCAGCTCTCCGATGTTTTATATCAACGGTGGGCTGACAACCTCCGGATCCGGTGGCCAGCTGTCTGATGCAAGACGTGGCGTGCCATACTGGGAGAGCCGGAGGCCCGGCCGGCTGGGCTCGCCCATGACGAAACGAGCAGATGTATGCTGCATATCTGTTCAAACACCTCTTTTTTCTTCCCCTTTGACGAATCCGCCGGATAGGCTGTACCATCTTGTGCGCGGAACGAGCATTACTTGCATACCCAGGCATCGAAAAGGCATGTCAGGCGGGGCCTTTGGGAGGCCCATGGTTTCAAGCTAGGCAAGCTCGCTTTGGGTGTTGCCAGCTAGAAAGACGAAACAGCAAGATGTTCTGACTTGAAGTGATATTTTGATGGACACATCCAAGCACTTTTTGCTTGGCAGGATACGGCGTTGGGGACGGCTAAGCTTCTCGATGTAAGTGGATTTAGGCAGATTGACAGACAACCTGTGAAACACAAACGAATACATCAGTCACAGTCTATACAAGGATGTAGTCTCGGCTGAGCTGTACACTCGTCACAATGCGGCCTCATGTTCATCATGTCCATTGAGCCGCAGGGTATCCCAATACAAGTCAGTCGGCAGGAGCTCTTTCAGGCCTCTTGGCCATCCCGTGCCGGCGTCTTGCTGCCTTCTGGTTCAGGGCCGAGGGCCAGCTTGATCCTCCAATTCTTAAATTCCTCGAGCAGAATATTCCCGTGGCCTGTCGCCTCGACTCGAGAAAGCTCAATGACAGGCGAGTGCTGTCGCCGGGTTATCCTCCAGACGCCTTCGTC
The DNA here is from genome assembly GCA_012934285.1 of Ophiocordyceps sinensis. Taxonomy (NCBI): domain Eukaryota; kingdom Fungi; phylum Ascomycota; class Sordariomycetes; order Hypocreales; family Ophiocordycipitaceae; genus Ophiocordyceps; species Ophiocordyceps sinensis. Next base: position 9,570,669 of record JAAVMX010000001.1, on the reverse strand, counting down.
TGTGATCGTATTCGAGAGCCCTGGCGTTATACGTGTCAGCACATGGCCTTCGCCCGCGGTCGGCCAACTGAGACGGGGCTGGCAAGGTGGGCTCGCACATTCCAAGAAAGCCGAGGCAAAGTTGACACACATGTCGGCATTCCACCTGGCGTTGGCTCGCGAGTTGACCGTCTCTGGGATCCGGTGCGTCTCAATCTCCTGGATGCCGACAAGGATGCCGTCGGCGGTGCGGAAGCCGACGATGATCTTGGGCACGCCGAGCAAAAAGGACTGGATCCAATACTTCATGAGCTTGCGGTGGAAGGCGTCCATGTCCCATTGACTCCGGATCTCGGCGCTCGTCTTGAGCTCGACCCAGTTGGTGGGCGCGCCCTGTTCCTGGGGCTTGGAGTCCCAGACTGGGGGCGCCGTTAGTTTGTGGGAAAGAATGCGCGTAATCAACCGTGGCTACGTACTGGCGTCGACCTCGCCGCCGAGACAGAGGATGGCTTTGTCGATTCCGGTTCGGACGATGGAGCAGTACTGTTCATTGTTGTTGACGACGTGGTTCTCGCGGCCTTCGAGGAAGTTTCTAGGTGTCTCGTCCCACGTCGCAGGCATCGTCGACAATGTCTCAAACTTGTACCCTGCGAGCAAGGAGAGTCAGGTCTGATCCGAGCATTGCGAGACGGCGACGACGTACCCCAAAACTGCATCACCTCGGGCGGCGGGCCGCCTCGTCGGTGCCGCTGGGTCTCGCTCCTGCGCATGGCCATTTTGTAGGCGTGGTTCTCTTCGATGAAACTGTCTGGGTCAGCGTTTCCCCCCAAAGGCCCCGGCGGGCGAGCTTTCTCACATGCAGCCCTGCGACGTGGGTTAGCCACGAAAACCATTGCCAACTAGAGACTTGGTCGGGATCCTACCTGATACAGGGTAGCGTTCATCTCAAAGCTAGGACTGGTCAGATGAGAGAATCTCGAGGCGGATAAGTCGAAGTCTACCCATCATTTTGCTCAAACACGGCTGCCAAGATCTAGTAACGTTTAGAAATGTCGGTGCGTGTGTCCGGATATGCGAGTATACTTTGGTCATCATGCCTCGCCATGTGACGAAGTTGGCGTCGATCTTGGTGCCCGTCTGCTGCTCGTGCGCCATGATGGCCCTGAGCAGGCTGTCGAGGTGCTCATCCCGGGAGTCGTCGCACTTTTGGAACTTGTCGAATCCCTTGGACAGGTCGGCTCCCATGCGAGGCGTGTAGTACCACTTCAGGGACGAGTCGTCGAGTCGAAACTCGTGGTTTTTGTCATATGAGAAGCAGGCAAACTCCTTTTCGCACGTCGACGTCAGTTTCTGGAGGGGAGCGCCCGTCGCGCGTTGCCTTGTCTCAAAGCCACAGGAACAAGCTCACCTTGGGTCTCTTTACGGGATGGCTTGGCCCTGCAAAGCGCCCGATGGGCTGTATCGAGAAGTTTGCAGCCATTGTGATAGCTCTCGCCAGTCGGCAGGTTGAATGCATTCGATTGCAACAACGGCCAAGATGGTTGAGGCTCAGAGAAAGCAAGGTTTGATGGGTATCGGGCTGCTTGCAATGAGATGGTTAAGGGAGGATTCGATGAGGGGCATTCGAGAGACTCGTGGCGATACGCGTTTCCAGCTTCAGCGCCGTACTAGGTACCTACTACCTAGTACCTCTTGCTCTGGAAACCAACAAGGTAGATAGATCTCTCACTCCACACACGAGGGCATCCGACGACGCGGTCACCTGACAAGGACAGACGCTCTGAAACAATAGGCATATTATAAGACACAGACTCAGGCAAGGGAGCTGGACGAGTTGGTGGCAAGCATGGATGTCGGGCGGGACACGATAGCTGCCTGTAACCTGCCGCCTCCCGAGGTGCCCAGGAGAGTATTCACAAACTAGGCAACTAGTTAGATGGAGGCCCTGGCAAGCCCCAGGACCGGGGCTTGGCCTGAGCCAATGAGTCAATCCGGGCATCTTGTGCCAAGGTGCACGATGTGTCGGTGATTGAGTTGCTTGGCTGGCCGCATGATGCATTGATGGAGGGAGGTAACTCGTATGTACATGATGACTGGTGAACGCCGACCCACGAAGCCAAGTACCGCGCAAATAGCAGCTCTCCATCATTCATCGTTGACAACACGCGGTTGAGGTGGAAACGACGGCACGTGCCCAACCCTTGATACTTTTTCTCTCTTTTCTCTCTTTTCTCTCTTTTCCTCCTCCTCCCTTCCTGCTTCACACCAGTCCCGACCTTGCAGCTGCTTCGCCTCGTCTCGCCGTATCCCGCCCAACTTCTTGCGCCTTTTAGCAAACGTGACGTTGCCGCGAACCCGAAAAGGAAGCTAACCTACCTGGCTGGTCCGCCACGTGATTCCAGCCGCCCCGAGGGGCTCACTTATTGGTCGAGGCCAGCCTCGTCTTTCCGCGCCACGGCTCGACTGAAACCCAGCTTCGACCGCTGCGTCGACTGCTTGCCCTGCTCCGCCCTGGTCCATTTCGCCAGAAGTTGTCAATGCCAAAGTCACGGCGCAAGCGAACCCGTGCACCCAAGGCAGCCTCGCCCGACGAAGGCTGGTATACCATCAAAGACATTTTGAACGAGAGAAAGGCCTCTGGCCCTGTAGAGTACCTCGTGGACTGGGAGAACAACATCATCACTGGAGAACCCTACTCGCCAACCTGGGTCCGGGTTCGTCTGCTCATATTCCCTCCAAGCCACTCCCATCTCGCTAATCTCGCCTCGCTGCAGAGCCCCGAAGTCACCGACAAGGCCAAAGAGGTGTGGGAACAGGCAAAGGCAGCTCGCGCCCAGAAGGAATCTCCGGGAGCGGCCGTCGAGACCAGTTTAGAAAGCCAGTCCCCTCGTCCATCCAACTGGCGCAAAGCTGAGCGGGCAAATGCACGGTCCCTGGTCCGCCCAAGGCCATCCGCCACTCCAAGCGCCGAACGCCCCCAGAAGAAACTCCGGCTAGCGTACAGCGCGACTCCCTCTGAGGAACCCGTGCCGTCCATAACTTCGGCCGCCTCTCTCGATTCTGAAGCTTTTGATTCCGCGGCCCGCCAGGACTTGTCTGACGCTCGTCAAAACCAGCGCTTGGTCGTGGAACTCCCAAAGGACGTGCAGTTTGACCCTTCTGATTTCTTAAGCGCCTCTGGCACGCAGCCCAGCTTGAACTCGTCCCAATCTTTGGCCGAGCTTGAAGACCGCGACGAGAGGCTCGTTATTGCCTCCCAAATCAGCCATCGTACTGTCCCTGACTCTCAGGAACCTTCTGGGCCGACCTGGTCCCCGGATCAAGCGAGCGGTCTGGCGACTACCCCTGGAGAGCCGGTGCCTCCTACGCAGCAGCCTGACGCAACGGGGACACTGGAGTCGAAAGCTTCGCAGATTCCCTCCCGGCAGCCAGAGCAGTCAGCCTCGCTCCCGCGCCTTGGTGCCGCTGCACCCCACACTAGATCGGGGCCTTCATTGAATACGAGCTCCTCATCGTGCCACGTTGCCGCCGCCCCGACCGCGGCGGCGGCAAGCCCCCTTTTTACGACGCAGCCACCCATCCCACACACGTTCCATATTCCTGAGAGCTCGTTGCGCAGCCCAGCATCGGCGCCGTCCAGCCACACCCCGATCCCAGCTACTGCGACTGACAAATCTCAGCCCTCGACAGGTAGCTGTCCACAAGCCGAGCGGGCCGGTACAAACTCGCAGGACGCCCAGGTGGTGTCTCGCGTCGAATTACTTTCGCAAGTAAACGTCTTCTCCAGGAGCGACAGCACTGTTCACGAGTCTCCTGAAAAGTCGGATCCTCCCGCGACTTCTTCCGGACAACCCGACAACGTCAGCCTCAGATCCTCGCCGCAGATGCTCTCGGCAGTCACAGGGATGGAGGCGGCGGAGGCGAGCAAGTCGACGCCACCGAGGAGGCGGATGGAGGCAGCCGAGGAACTGAGCCAGCTGTTCGACCTTGGCAACTCGATGGACATGTCCGAAACAGTCCCCGTAACCTCACTCCTGGAGCAGCCGCTCGATATGTCTCGAGGGAGTGTGTACCCTGGCGCTGCCGCCAACCCCCTAACGCCCTCCGCGCAGTTCTTACAGCAAATGGTAGACGCGGCTTTCAGCAACCCGATTGATGCACCGTCTGGGACATTGATGCCGAGCGAGGCTCCGCACGCACAACAGCCGACGGTGTCGCCTGCCGACGTCTCCAAACAGACGGAGGCAGAAAAGGCAGCGCTGCCGTCGATGCCTTTACTACCTCCCCAAGGACTCATAACGCCAAATATCCTCGACAGCTCCGGAGACTCCTTGCAGGCGGCCCAAGCACCGCGCGGGGAATCTTCCAGCGAAACGCCGAGCGACATGGGCTCCCCACACGTTGGTCAAATGGAGCACATCGTCACCTTGCCCTTTCAGGCGAGTCTTAGGCCTCTTTATGATGACACCCTCCTCAAGTCTAGGCAAGACGTGACTGAATTCTCTCAAGTATTCAACAACGAGATATATGTAGCACCAGATGGGGCTCTCGTGAGCAGGATCGACCAGCTTTTCGGCCGGCTGAGTAACATTTGCGACTATCCCCCAGATGCCGTCGGCACCGTCTTGGCGGACTTGCCACCCTCGCAGCTGGCCAAATACGCATGTGATTCGAATTCAAAGTTTAACTTCGTCTTTGAACTTCTCCAGGGCTTGTACAAGGACGCCAAGATCCTCATCGTCGCCCGCTCCGTTGAACTGCTGCGGTTTCTCGACCACTTGGCAGAGGCTGCAGAGGTGGAATGCACCTGCGAGGCCATCGGGAAACGGACGAGCAACTACTCAAAGTCGGCGGCTCAGGTCACCCTTGCCTTGCCCAGCGAGGACGTCAGGGGACACGACTTTGACGTGGTGATTGGGTTTGACCGGTCGTTTGCCACATCGCGCGTCGCCATCGGACTTGGCTCTGGCGCCAAGGCTGCAGACGCCAAGAGTCCTCGTCCTCGACTCCTGACCCTTGTGACGACGCACTCGATCGAACATATCGAACTGCACGTGCCCGCAGATATGAGTCACCTTGAACGAAAAAGCGCGATTCTTCTTGTCATCGCGCGCGCGCGGAAGCTGGTCAGTGATCCTGAGCGGGGATATCCCGAACCCCACGAACTCGCCGGCGTATTCGTCGACTACCTCAATGGCAAATCGGACACCATAACCTTGGAGCCAGTGCCCTTGCCAGACGATGTCTTGGACATTTACCTTGGCACCCAGTCCCAGCCGCAAATGCCTCTCGTATCCTTGACTGAGCTGGGAGGGCGCAAGCGAAAACTTGTAAATCGCCCAACTGCTCGCGCCGGTGACCGGTCACGTCAGTTAACCCTATCGCAGGATGATGGCAGTGATGAACACGCCAAGAAGGCTCGAACCCTGCCTCCGAGAGAATTGGCCGTCGAGGAGACCGAACCACCTTTGCCTGATGACGTCCAGGCGTTGCTCAAGGGCGTCGGTGCTGCCAAGGTGTCGGCCAAGCCTGGTCAAACGCATGTGAGGGTGCCTTTGGCTGTCCTGCAGGTGCTTGCGGAGAAGGTTCGTCGCACGCACGTTGGCATTGTGAATACTATGGCTAACGTTTCTAGTTTGCCGGACGCGAGCATCTAATCGCAGCCAAAGACACCGAGGCAGAGTACCGAGCTGTCATATCCGGACTCGAGAAGCGTGTCAAGGAATACGAGAGAGCCATCGACGACATTTACAAGTCTCACCGTGAGGCGTTGGAAGATCGCTCAAGTTTTGAAGCTGAAAAGCTCAAGTCCGATGCAGCGCTTCGAGCCGCAGCGGAATCGGCTCAGAGGGAGAGCGACAAGTCAAAGAAGAGAATTGTCGAGCTCGAGGCGGCTGTCGCACGATTGACGGCGGGTCCCAACGGACAGGAGCAGAGTCCCCTAGCCAAGACGAGCACGCTCCTCAAGGAGACTCAGGAGCGTGTCGAGATGCTTGAGAAGCGACTGGCGAATGCCCATAAGGATGGCGAATATGTCAGAAACTTGTACCAGGAAGCGTCTTCGTCTGCCGGCGCCGCCCAGGCAGAGAACACGGAGCTCAAAAAGCAGAACGAACATTCGCGGAAGGAGACGTCTGAAGGCCTGGTCAAGATTCACCGGATTCAGATGGAGAACACCACGCGAGAGTTGTTGCGGGAAATCCGCGAGCTCAAGACCCAGACCAAGGAACGGGAGTCGGAGCTCGACCGCGCCCGCGAGGACCTGCGGCAGCTCAGGAGCGGGAGACGGGAGACTCGCCAGGTCAGCGTGCCGCGTAGTCCGCGCACGAGCATGATGAGTCCCCGACCCGGTCGAGCGTACGGCGGTTCCGCTAGTAGAGGAACGAGCCCGGCGCCGGCATCAGGTTCGGATGGTGCGTATCTGCCGCCGGGGAGCGGGCGGTGGGCCCATCTCAGGGATTAGTTTGCCCAAGGGATGTTCTTGTTCTCAGGATATCCCTGTTGGGTTTTGCTTCTGTGGATGAAGGGTGACGAAGGGTCGGGGCATGCTTCGGGTGACTATCTACGGCGAGACCCTCGCCGACCAGGAATCGTAGGCAGAGCATATAGCAACCGTCAGTCACGAATCAGAGAGCTTTAGCAGAAGGGACGGGCTTCGCGCTGGTTCCCGTCGAGCCAATGGAGCGAGGGTGAATGGTCTTTTGACAACGTATAAAGCCTGGGATTGACTTGCGATTCCGCTGGTGGTAGGAAGGTGACTTGGGTTCGAAGAAGGGCAAGGGACAAAAAAGAGTCGCAGATCGGCATGTCATGGCGGCGGTGTCAGTGGCCACGACAGATTGCATTGGGCAGTCGCCCCCAGTTACCCTGGTCTATCTCCGGTACCACTGATGCCTCCGCCCAGTAGCAGACACTGAAGTCTTTGCCAGCCGAGGCCGAAGCTTCTGCACGGCCTACGGGTCTTATTTGCTCTTATTTCTTCTCCTCGGGGTACAGGTCTTCCTTGAGAGGCACGCCGAGCTCGTCTCTCAGGGGTTGGAGCTCCTGCAGATATTGCTCATACTGACCCTTGTTCTCGACCTTGGCTTTGACTCCTGCCGTGCGAGGTTAGCATGACGACGTCACCTTTACCGAAATCACGAGCCGCATCGATGCGACGGGGGCTTGAACAAGGTGGAAAGCGGCGTACCCTCGAAGATGCGAACGGCGGTGGCGAGGTCGTTGACCCTCCGGGCGGCCTTGAGAGCAGCAACGATGACGACGGGCGACGGGACGAGATCGTAGGCGAAGGCGTTGTTCAGGTTGCGCTAAGGGGCGGGCGGTCAGTATGTGATGTTGCAACAGCAGGGCATGCACCGAGACTGGAGAGCTGTCGAGTTTGGGGAAGGCTGTTGAGGTACCTGAAGCTCAAAGACATCTTGGACTGTGTCGAATTCCTTCTCGAATCTGTTGTCGATTCGCGGTCAGCAAACGAGACGGCGGGTATCCTTCCTCGGTAACAAGCGCGCGTCCATCGACGACACGGGTGTCATCACGGCACCACTCATGTGCGAACCGGCCGCCTGCCCCTCCCACGGGACAGAGCCACGGCCAATGGCGGGCGGAAGCTCAAGACTGACCTGGCGCTAAACTCCTCAAACGTCTCCTCTGCGTGCTCGCTTCGCCGCGGCACCGAGGTGCTGAAGTTTGCGGGCTGGTGAGCGAAGAGGGTGGCGATGGGATGCTGTGGCTGGGCGGGCCGGACGAGGCCGGCGCCGGCGCGGAGCAGGGTGGTAGAGCCGCGAGCGGCGACGCGGAAGAGAGGAGCAGACGGCATTGCGGGATGGAGAGGGGCTGCGGTGCAACTGGCGATGGGTGCTGTCTTGGCCGTTTTTCCTGATGATGCATGTAGAGGTTGGTTGGCAGCGAAGAATCAATGGGAGATGACTCAGCGCGCGCGCTCTAAAGAGAGCGGCGAGTTAACGTCCTCAAGTGGTTAGGGGTGGAAATGTCGTATGATAATTGGTCAGAATCGAGATACGTACCAACTTCCTCGTGAAAGCTCGAGATGTGCTGGTTAGGAAGGAAGCCCGCTACAGGCGAGCCAGCAGCCTCCCTAAGCGATGAAAAATTCTCTCGGGTGAAGCAATTCGCATTGTTGTTATCGTATGCCGCCTCAGCGTAGGTCTTGCGGCCCCTCCAATTAATAACCACTTACGCCGCGGGTAAAATATCTCCGCTTCGACCTTGGGCGGCGGTATCCCTGGCATTTTAGATAGCTTGACCGCGGTTGGCCAGATGATGAGCACAAGCACAGTACGAATTGGGTTTAAGAGTATATACATACTTCGTATTCGTACGAAGTACTTCGTACATACTATCGTAGTCTTAGGCAATGCACATAGGCGTAGGCGAATGAGGTGCTAAGATCGATGCTATAAAGAGCTATAGAGGAGGAAAGAGGGAAGGAAGCTAGCTAGCTATACGAGAGGGTAGCCCTAATAGCTGCCCCTCGCATAAGGCTGACTAATAGTAGGGACACTTACTATAACACATATATATATATTTACATACCTTCGCGCGCCGGGCGGGGTTCTAGTTAGTAGCTAAGTTACTATATTAAGCGGTAAAACTATATTAAGCTAGTCCGTAATATTACTAATGTAATAGGTTTAACACGGTGTTCTAGTTACTATAAGAATAGCCGAAAAAATAGTTTTAGCAAAACATCGTTTTATATAGGAAAAACGGTTATAAAATAAAAGTCATTTTAGTAATAAATAAAGAGTACCTATTGCTAGGTACTTAATACCGGCTGCGGGGCCGGGGCTAGGGCCGGGTAAGGCGCTACCTAGGTACGAGGGGACAAGCTACGGCATAGGCTATAGGCTATAAGGTTATAGGCTACGAGGGACAGGCATAGGCTACGAGGGACAGGCATAGGCTATAAGGGATAGGCATAGGCTACGAGGGATAGGCATAGGCTACGAGGGACAGGCATAGGCTACGAGGGAAAAAAATTACATTAGGCGGAATCGAACATAGAGCTACGAGGTTACGAACTACGATTTACGCCGCTTAGCTAAACGGGCTTACTAATTATTGAAAATTTCGAACCTTTTTCTATTATATAAAGGTAGCAGCGCGACCTAAGGTGCGGGGTAATCTACGTACCCGCGTACCCCACGCAATACGGCTAACACGGCCAATAGGGCTACGAACAGCGGCCAATAGAATGTTAAGGCGACTAATAGGGCTTTACGCGGCAAAAGGGCTAAATTCGTTAACACGGTTTTAGGCGTATTATCGCGATAAGTAGGAAATTTATGTTAGAAGGATCGTGACTTTCTGCATTATTGAGATTTTGCTATAAATAAGAGTGTTTATTCTACATCACTAAATTAAACCGCTGCAATAGAGTGACGCGCCCTACAACAGAGTGACGCGCCCCACAATATGGTCACACGCCTAAAATAGTGACTCAGCCACTGACCACAACCCCGCCCGGCGCGCGAAGGTACATATATACGAATACATACCTTTTCACGCAGTTCCGAAATGACTCAAATCTTATCCTCTCGGCTCACGCACACACCATGTGCGAGAGCTCTGCCGGGTGCCGAGTCACGTGGAGTGGTGGCGGACGCCTGAATTCGGGTCTGTCATTGGCCAGAGCGGCCTGGTCTAGCGAATCACATGCGATGCCGTGAATCGAGCGTTGAGCAGCCAAATTTCCCCTTTTTGAGACGCGACGGGAAACTCATTTTCTGTGATCATCTTCCATCTCTCCCCAGTGTGGTTTTTGCTCTGGGTTTTGTGTTCCTCACCCCTCTTCTCGCCCCTTGCCCTCGTATTCTTTTCTGGATGCGTCCGACTTGAGGGAGCCTTCCTTCCTCCGCGCGTGGTGCCATTGCGCTTCTATTCTCGTCGTTCCTTTGATCACGGGGGCCCCGCCTTTTGGGCTATCCGAGACTTTCGGGCGCGCCATAGTCGCCGCCTCGCGTGAGCCAACCTTGGCCCGACGTCGACATCCGTTTTCTGCCGACTAGCAATCCGCTGCGACGATCCGCACCGACGGCGCCGTCTCATCGGGCTCAAGCAGTCGCGTCATCCAACGCCATCCAACGCTCCCCCACCATCGCCGTCATGTCGTCGCCGCCGTCCACCTTCTACGAGCAGCTGCCGCTGCCAACGCTCGACCGCCCCTTTGGCATCCACCTCTGGCCCATCTTCGACAAGGCCTGGACCGCCATCGTCGGCTACCCGACCGATGACTTCAGGTTCGTCCCGTTCGAGACGCCCATGTCGACGCTCAAGTCGACTTCCATCTTCATCGTCGTCTACTATGCCATCATCTTTGGCGGCAGAGAGATGATGCGCAATCGCGAGCCCTTCAAGCTCAAGACGCTCTTCCTCATCCACAACCTATACCTCACCACCATCAGCGCCATCCTCCTCGCCCTCTTCATCGAGCAGCTGCTGCCCACTGTTGTCCGCCACGGCGTCTTCCATGCCATCTGCAACTATGAGGGTGGCTGGACTCAGCCTTTGGTCATCCTCTACTATGTAGGCCATTTCTCTCCCCCCCGTGTCAACGACGAAGGCTGACGGCTTCGTCCCAGCTCAACTACCTCACCAAGTACCTGGAACTGCTCGACACCGTCTTTCTGTTCCTCAAGAAGAAGCCGCTGAGTACGCCCTCCTGCCATGCCGACGCTCGTTTTCATTCAATGCTGACCCGCCCGCCAGCATTTCTGCACTGCTACCACCACGGGGCTACTGCTCTTCTCTGCTATACGCAGTTGATTGGCTCTACGGCCGTCTCCTGGGTTCCCATCACCCTCAACCTCACCGTGCACGTTGTCATGTACTGGTATTACTTCCAAAGCGCCCGCGGTGTTCGCATCTGGTGGAAGGAGTGGGTCACTCGCCTCCAAATCGTCCAGTTCATCATCGATATCGGTGAGTGGTAGTACTCCGATGCCGTCTTGTCGTGAGCCGTTGACTGACGATTCTTCAGGCTTCGTCTACTTTGCCTCGTACACGTACTTTACCTCGACTTACCTCCCCTGGATGCCCACCTCGGGCACCTGCGCCGGCGAGGAGTTCGCCGCCTTCTCGGGCATCGCCATTCTCAGCTCTTACCTGGTACTTTTCATCTCGTTCTACCTGGCAACGTATAAGAAGCACGGCAAGGCAACGACGAGCCGCAACTCCCTGCGTCGCATGAGCCAAGCTCCACTCCCCGATCCGCTGCATGTCCAAAAGGCCCTTGACGACGGGACCAACGGCGCCTCGACCACGGGAGCCAAGGCCAACGGCACGACGATCCGCTCCCGTAAAGCCTGAACCACCAGGCTCTGCCGTCTAGTCTCCGGCCTTTCTTTGTGTTAGTGACAACGAGTCCTTGATTGGACGTCGAGGCGGCGCGAAGAAGTCGGCGACGAGCTCCGCCCTTGGGAGCTTCATCAGACTCTACCAACGCCACGGCATATACTCAGACGTCACTGGAGCAATTCAAATCTGATTCTTGGAGACACCGTCGGCGTACACACCCGAGCGAGGTGGTTCGGGGCCCGCCCCCAAGGCGAGCCTAATATTCTCATAATTTTATCCTAGAGCTGTGGCGAGAGTTATGACTAGGGAGCGGGCGGAGCTGACGACAATTGTATGTACGCTTGCAGCTAACTTGGTTTCTCAGAGGAGCATGACGGGGTGGACAAGGTCATGGGACCGAGTCTCGGCTGGGAATCCGATTCATTGCAGGGCATGGCATAGCAGAGAGTCGGAGTCAGGCAAGGGCTTTGGGTTTTCACAGATCTCTGGAGAACTGGTGCATGGATCTCAATGGCGGTCCGAGGTGAGGCGGCACGATAGAAAATAGGCGTCGTTGGCTTGGTCTTTGTCCTTTTGTCTGATTGATGCCGGCTGCTGCCCGTGTGACGTCACAGCTCTTTTGTGACGGGCGCTACGCTTTGCTTCTCCTCGCCCTTTCCCTGCGCAACTGCGGGTTGAAAGGCCTGAGCTTTGTGGTTAGATCAGTGGACGGTCGTCTCGGGGCCCGTGTGCTGGTGGAATAGGATGATGGCGATGGGCGGGCGGTCGATATATAACTCGGGGTCTGACTTGCCGGCACTGCTAGACAGGGCTGACCGGCACCTTGCGATAGACATATTGGCCTTGACGCACCAAGATGGAAGTTCTCACTCTCCTGTCTCTGGACTGCTTCCCTCATTCCCTCTGTCCGTGTGTGAATACGCCGCCCTTGGCGTATCTCAGCTTGCTTTAGTTGGCTCTGCTAACTGACTGTAAACATGTAAACAGGCCCTACGAGTTACATCACCTGCTGCTGCCTGGCCCCGTCAAGGCCCCAGCGTTGTGGTACTACCTTGGTAAGCTCAGTTCAGTTCTGTGTGAAGGCAGGCACGGGGAGGTGCATAAAGGAATTAGCTACGAATAAATAGCACGGGACAACTTGATGATGCCTATTCGTATCGGTCAGCGCCTATTTTCAGTGGCCAATCTCGGGGACGCGTCCAGAGTTTATTGTGGAACTTGGGCTACCCCACACTCTGACCTCACCTCACCTCCCTCTCAGCTCTTTCCCCCGATGCACCCTACAAGCCACCCCTCCCCTTGGGGGCTGATGACAATAGAGGGGCTTATATTCTCGCTCAGCCCGTCGTCGCCGTTCCCCTTCTTCCCCTCCGCCCCCTTGAGACGCGAGTCTTTTCTTCCTCTGCCCTGCCTCGCTGCCTTCTTTGACGAGATGCTTGCCCAGAGGCCAAGGAACAACAACTCGAGTCCGGCCTGATTCACGCACTCGCAAGGGAGCAGCGCGTCTGAACCGCGTGCGGCGTCAAAGACACAAGTTCAAGGGCCGAGAAAAGGTATGTGTTCAGCCGACGAGCCAGCATTGTCGACTCGACGACTTTGTGCCGCCCTTTGAAAAAGGGGGCCCCGATTCCAGCGCGAACAAGACTTTTGCCTTGATAAGCCTCCTTCATCCCCGACGACTTTGTCTCCTCGCCCGTCTCACCATTCCCCCATCGTCAGCCAACAGCCCTCATCGCTCCGCCGCCATCATGAGACTTCCTTTCCGCAAAAAGGAGAAGAAGAAGAGCGACGCAACGAGGCCGTATCCTCCTGACCTGCTTCGCCCTCTCGGTGCTTCACGGTCGCCCCTCTGCCCGCCCACTCGCCTCTCGGCCCGCCTTCTCGCCCAGTGCCCCCCGGCCGTCCTGCAGCGCATCTTCGCCTACATCTGCCCGCACTCGCGCGATGAGAGCTACGAGACGTGTGAGGAGAGCGCCTCGGACGCCGGGTGCATGCTGTGCGACCTGAGGGATCTTTCTCACTGCGCACAGGTCAGCCGCGCCTGGCGAGTCAGTGCCATAACCGTCATGTACGTTGCCCTCGCCTCGCTATCCGTCGATACTCTCTCTCTATCTCTCTCTCTCTCTCTCTCTAACGCCTTGTCTCCAGGTACCACAGCGTTCGCATTGATCCGGTGCATTATTGCAAGCTTGAGGCGTACCTAGCCGAGAAGCGCAAGAAGACGTCGCGTTTCGACCGCAACGGCATCCCCGAGGACCCGGCCCTCGCGCGCCTCAGGCTTTTCCGGCGTACGGTGCGCGACGATCCGACGCGCATCGGCAAGCTCGTCCAGTTTCTCAAGACGCCCTACATGATCCGAGAGTCGTGCCATGTCGAGCTCGCCCAGACCATTGCCGTCCTGCCCAACCTGCAGCACGTGGACCTGCCCGAGGGCATGTTCTCCGATGAACCCAACTACGCCACGCTCAGGCTCGAGGTGCAGGCGCGGTGCCCCAATCTCCGCAAGATGACCTATGTCCGGGGCTCGGAGCGCAGCTTTTCCATGCTGGCCTCGGGGCAGGTCTGGCCCTACCTAGAGGTCCTGGAGCTCGACCGGCTCGATGTCGACCCCTTGGTGCTCCGGGCGGTCCTGGCATCTCTCACTCGCCTGCGCGCCCTCAAGGTCACCGAGACGCCCAGTTTCTCCGACGAAGTCATGGCCTCGGACGACGGCCTGCCACCGTTGCCGGCCTTGGCAGAATTGGTCTTGAAAGACGCGCCTCGTATGACGACGGCCGGCTTGGTCGAGTATCTGTCTTGGTACGAGACACAGCGAGCGCTCAAGGTTCTGACGGTTAAGGACACGGGTGTGCAACCAGCGAGGCTCCAGGAGATACTGAGCATGGCGCCGGCGCTGAGGACGCTGGCCATTCAGGCAAAGGTTTCGGAACCTTTTCCCAACATTGAGGATCCCCTGCCGCTGGCCTCGACTCAGCTTAGGACGCTGCGTTTCGAGGTATCCGCAACCTCAAAGGCTGGCCCCTATGCGACTCCGGGATACTACTCGTACCTCGCATCCTCGATTCTCACGGGATCGCTGCCCAAGCTGCGCAGACTCTACGTCCACGACGACAGCTTCCCCGATAAGCTTTCCGGCTTGCCGCCGCTGCCAGCGCTGCCGCCCCCCAACGCCATGTTCACTGGCGGCCGAGGCAGACCGGGTTCGAGCTCGTCCAACAACGCGAGCCCGCCGTCGCTGCGCGTGTCACCGAAGCCCGCCGGCCAGATGTCGCCAGGACTTGTGAGCCAGATGTCGCCAGTACCCATGGGCCATATGTCTCCCTCGCCTCCTCGTCGACGACGGGTGCCTAGCATGAGCGTCAGCGTCAGCAGCCACAAACGCTTCAGCTCCAACAACCCCTTTGCCCAGCGGGCAGGGCCGCCTCCCACGCAGACGCTCGAGGTGTTCACCAAGAGCGACGAGTTTGGCACGTGGAACTTCTCCCGGGTCGATTCCATCCTGGGGCCGCGTCCGGGGGCGGGAGCAGGAGCAGGGACGATGCCGGGGGCGCGCCCGGTCAGCAGCTACGGACTTGCAGCAGATGTGGCCGGGCAGGGTTGGGACCGCGGCGAGGCGCGGCGGAGCGTCATGATTGGAGACGGCGTGGGCGGGTTCTTGGCTGTGCCGGGGGCGGGGGACGCCGGGCCGACTGTTCTGAGCCCGCCGCGGGGCTTCTCGGAGACTTTACGCCCGCATAGCAGCGGTGGCGAGTCGATGCGAAGCCGGGGCTTCTGGAAATGACGGGTCACGGGAGGACGGTCGGGGGGGGGTCAAGGTAGTGTTCTGTGTGCAAGCAGAGACACAAGTTGCAATGCTGGGATGGATCATGGGAAATAAAGCCTGACTAGGTAGAAATGACGATGCTGATGAATGGTTTACGACTAACTCGTATTGCAGTACGGTACAATGCCACCTTGGGTCAGTGTCTGGGTCAAGTTGATGTGTGTAGAGTAGGCTCCGATCTATCATGGCCGAAAAGGCTCTAGTATATGTCCAAATAAACGTGATTACGAAGTACACGCACACACATTGCAGTGCTGCAAACCGAGTGTGATTGACCTGGAACCTGAAACGACATGGATGCCAAGTGTTGTGTGGGATGGAGCTGGATGAAGCCAGCAAGAGAGATTGCACGAGGGGAGAGAGGAGGAGACAAGAGGAGGAGCAGGAGACAAGAGGGGCAATGGTGAAGGACGATCAAGGCGGGTTGTGATAGGAGTGGAAGATTAGGGGGGGAAGGCACTGGTGTTGTGGCTCTGCGGGGTATGTACATACATATATAGAGAGCAGTTGTCTCTTGAAAGGGATCATATCGGACGCGGCGAGTCGGTCGGGGCCTACTCCGTACTATGGCGAGCGCTATACCTGGGCGAGGCTGGCATGAAGGTGCTGGCACGCGGGCCAAGTTCAGACGAGTTCGCGGGAGGAGCAGGAGAGACGGCACTTAGTATACGAAGTACCTAGGTACTTCGTATATACGAATACATGCATTTATACGAAGTATGCGTGTATGCGTGTATGCTCGTATGCTCGTATGCGTGTATGCGTGTATGCGTGTATGCGTGTATGCTCGTATGCGTGTATGCGTGTATGCGTGTATGCGTGTATGCGTGTATGCGTGTATGCGTGTATGCGTGTATGCGTGTATGCGTGTATGCGTGTATGCGTGTATGCATGTCAAGTCAGGAGTGCAGAGCGCAGTCGTGAGTTATGAATGAATGCTCCATACAGTGCTCGGTCGAGGGCTCCATGCAAGTTGGGCATGCATTAGGCAAGGAAGAGGATGCTGGAATGCGAGGCTCTCGTGCTTGGCCTGTTGGATGCAGAAGAGAGAGAAGCGCGCCGTGGACACGCGCTGTGGATACGCGCCTGCGGGCTCAGTAATCAGCACGCATGTATCGTGTACACATGACGCGGACGTGCAGGCCAAGAAATTGCGGTTTGGGGATCCTTCCTCAGCGAGGGGAGCCGGGACCTGAAAAGAAAGGGGGCAGTTCGCGAAAGGCGGTTCGCGAAATTGATCAACGGTCAACAGCACTACGGAGACGGGAGTACTTCTTTGAAATGGGTGCCACATCGAGCGTACGATGGCGATACTTCATGACTCGCCGGCGCAGAGGTGCAGAGCGAGGTTTCTTCCAAAAAAGCTTTATCCAGGGTTCCAATCGATTTCTCCATGCGGCGGCACTTGGCTGCTCACGGCGAGGCCTCGATGCTGCTTGCTGCCTTGACGGAGGGGAGAGAAGACGCATACATTTTTCCAACTCCGCGTGCGTCATGGATGCCTCCCCAAGGACACTGGCGGTTACTGTGTCCATGGTGGATGGACGAGGCGAGGTGAAGAGACAAGGTCGTCCGAGCCACCACGAGGCACGCAAAAGAGTGGCTCAGGGTCTGGGCTCGCGCACGAGCCACATGGTGCCTGGATCAGGGTTCGTGGGGAAAACTGTGCGGCGGCAATCGTCAATATGGCGTCATGCCGCCACCAGCCTGTGGGGGTGCACGCGCTGCTGCGTCGAGACCAGCCCGTGACGCATCCGGACTCGAGATTCCATACAAGAGACGAGGAAAAGAAAGCGGAGAGGACGAGCATGAAACGCCGCCGTCCCATCCCACCGGCACGCGGGGGGGGGGGCAGTGTCGGGCCGTGTGGCATGGCGAGGCTCGCGCCCGTGATTCGACGCCAGCAATGGCCGCCGCGTGTTAGCGTTGGCCGGCCGGGGTCGCTCGAGAACGAACCGTTCACAACGTCTGTGTGTTTGGCGGGCACGAAGGGGGCTGCATGGCGTTCCTTGGTTGGGCCTGCCGCGTGCCGAGGAGAGTCGAAACAGCCGCCGCGAAGCCAAGCGAAGCCGAAACGAAGAAGCCCTTGGACGAACCCGCGACAGTCGACAGTCCGGGCCTCGCACTGCCCGGGCCCGAACGCGAGCCTCCTCGGGGCTGAGTCCTTTAGTGTCGAGGGGAGGCGTTTGGTTGTCAGTCGTCGGTTGTCAGAGGGTTGTCGGAGAATCAAGATGACAATGTCGGGCGCTGACAACCGTGGTCGTATGTACAGCACGATGTCGGTCTGTCCACGCGAGACGAGGCAACGTAGCGGCACGGTGGCGGCTGGCAAACGATACCTCTGTCCAAACCGCCAACCCACCTTGTCTCGACCACCTTGATCAACTGCACTAATTATAGTCCCCCCTCTTCTGTACGAACATCACCAAGTATGTATGTACATACAGAGTATCTGCATGTAGTATTCGTAGGGCTCGACTAACCGGACAACCACCCTGCCTAGCCGGCCAACTTTTTTTGTGGGTAGTGTGGCTGGTTAAGGCGCAGGGCCGATACCGCACATTTGTGTGTGCACATCCCCCGCGCCTACACTAAAGACTTGTAGCAAGAGCCGCCCGTAGTAGTAGAAATTTTCATCGTCAATAACTTCGTTAAAATTAAAGCTATCTATATTCTAAATTCGCTCCTAAACAGCCTAACGCGGCATAAGGCGTGACCTATCGGCATACGAGATTGCGGAAAGCCTTAAACGTGCCGAGGCTATAAGAGCACTAGCAGTAGTAGCGCCGCCGTTAATAGCACCGGCGGCGCTAACAACCACTAAAGAGTCGGCCGCTACAGTCACTAAACGAGGGTTGCGATACCTTTAACAGCACGGCGATACGTACGAGCCAGGCACCTACATGCCTTAGGGTTATCAATAAGCGATTCGGGACACGCCTGTCTCTAACGATGACGATAAGGCTGCTGCCGGGGCTGCTGCTGCCGAGGCTGCTGCTGCCGGGGCCGAGCCTCGAGCCGGCTCGTCATAACACTAGCCGGTCGACCTTACATAAGACGACGACGACGACTTTAACGCTGACGAATTCGACGATGAATTCGACGACGAATTCGTCCTGGGAATTCAACGCTGACGAATTCGACGATGAATTCGACGACGAATTCGTCCTAGGAATACCCTCACAGCGGCTCCCACAGCGGCTCCTACAGCGGCTCCCACAGCAGCTCCCGCTCTCGTAAGAGCTCTCGCAAGATGTAGAGCATAAGTCGATTCCCTAGGCCGAGTGTGATATCTTAGAGGCACAATGGAGGAAGGCGGAGGTTATAGAGGTAGACTAGGATAAGATAGAGGCAAACGACGTAGAGGAAGCAAAGGCAGCGTAGGAATTGCATAAAGATAGCCTCGAGTAGAGTCATAAGCAGCTAGGGCGCTTAATACACGATTTCCCCTAAGTCGCGATAGCCTTATAGCGGCTCTTGCTATTCTTTAGTGTAGGCGGTGGCGGCTCTTGCTACAAGTCTTTGGTGTAGGCGCGGGGGATGTGCACACACAAATGTGCGGTATCGGCCCTGCGCCTTGACCAGCCACACTACCCACAAAAAAAGTTGGCCGGCTAGGCAGGGTGGTTGTCCGGTTAGTCGAGCCCTATTCGTACAGACTTATTACTTCGTACTATAACTCACCATCATCCAAGGCCAATGTCGCAAGGTTGGGGAGGACGAGGTGGGCAATACACCCCCTTTGCCCCCCCTTTGCCGTCCTGCTCTCAAACACAGCAAGACGAAGCAGCGTAGGCAGGCTTCGTCGCGCCTCTTTGTCAAGATACGAACGACACAGAAGGAGTGGTGTGGAGGTGGGCGACCAGCTCGGCCGTGGCTTGTCAGCCCTCGTGTGCTCGATAATCACGACTGCGGTCCATGGCTGCGGCCATGGCTGCGGTCCCTCGTACTCTCGTATCCATCGTTCCGTCGTGTGCGCCTGTGTGTTTATATGTCTTCGTACGCGGGATATTTACGTGCGTGTGTGTGTTGGATTATTTAGTCCATCAAGTGAACGCCTAGCAATCCTGAGCCTGTTAACTCGTGGTAGTAGTGGTATACGGATACATACATACATACAGACAGACATGCGACAGACATGCGTGGACCGTTTGATATACATATATAGATGTCATGTCCACGGCCCGAGGAATGTGGGCGTGTAGGCCCAACCATGTACACCACAGTGCACAGTAGATGCGGTGGCTGCGGATGCGCGAGCCGGACGCGCTGCAGCGTTGTGCGTTGCGCCTGAAGCATCACGGCTGCGAGATCCGCACGCTGTGGCATTTGCCTATCCATCATGCCATGCCCCTCATCGGCGGCGGCGGCCAGCGAGACAAGAGAGAGACGGGTTGACCACGGGGGTTCTACCCCGGCGGCTCCTCTGAACCCAGCAAGAACATGCCAAAGGGGCAATGTGGAAATCACATCCTCTCGACTACCGAGAGCCCACCGTCGTGGCCTGCACTTTATTAATGTGGCTCAAGGGCTCTTCTGTTGAAACAAGCGACTCCCTTGGCGACTCGTCTCCTCGTCTCCCAGGACTTGCAGGGAGCATGGGATTTGCACAACCACCCATCGCCCACCCTTTTGTCGACTCAGCACAGTCAGGAATCCATGACTTTGTTGTTGTTTTGTTCATCCCCCCGCCCGCTGTCGAGCCGCTCGTGCGACACGTCAAATGCTCATGGTCGTGAAAGTGGTGACAATGGCGGGCGTGAGAAGGGGGGCGGGCGGCTGGCCAGCAGCAAGGGCCTCTGTCAAGGGCCTCTGTCTGGTCCCTGGCGGCGGCGGTGGGGAGCCGGGAAATGACGGCAAACAACCTCCTCCCTCGTCCCTCCGAAGCCTTGATTGCCAGCACGCAACGCATGGCCGGGCATCCAAAGTCTTCTCCCAGGGGTAAGATGCCCTTTCCGCCTCCCTTGTCCTCCTGTTGTGTGCTGCACGGCGAATGAGCCTCTGCGCGCGCACTGGCTCGAGCCACCCGGAGTTCCCCTGCGAGCCCCGATGACGTGCCGCTGTCGAGCTGGGAGGCGACGAAAGAGCGTGCGCATGAGCGCCAGCCAAGGTTCGGGAGAAAAACCTTGAACGAGGCCGAGAGCACAATGAGAAGTTGCTGGAGGAAGAAGCTGGCCAGCCTCTTGCTTTTTTCCCCTGGGACATGTTCGCCCAAATCCGGTACAAGATCATGGGCTAGCGTAGATATCGGGATACCTTGTCTTGGGCGGCCTGCCCCACGTTTCATGATGTACTCATCTACATGCCGCCACAAGCCCGCCAGGTATTGCAGATGCGTGTCAGACCGGGGGTGACCTGGGGTAGGCGGCACTCGAGCCCGCAGGTTCAAGGGCTGCCTGCCCGAGTACTTCGTAGTAGTGGTATGTATCTGCAGCCGTGTTTATCGAGAAGGTGCATGCATGCAAGCAAGTGAAAGAGCAGACGGGAAGAGAAGAGAAGAGAAGAGGGGACAAGGTGACGACACGTGCGATGCAATGCGGACGCCATGTCGATGATGCCAACCAGCAGCCATCACCATCATCAGCAATCAATCAATCACCAGGAAAGCAAAAGGTCATGAAACAAAATGACATATCCCTATTCCGAGGCGGGCATTGGTTTGACTCTGCCCATGACTCGAGTTAGAGTTGTCCAAAAGCGTAGCAGCAACGGCAGCAGCAACAACGCGTCGATTTCGAAACGCTGCCGGCCCCGCTCCCCAAAGCCTCTTTTTTTGGCTGGCGGTCGCGAAACGGCCCTGGAACCTAAAACCTAAAACTTGGGCTTGAGGGACGAGCACAAGCAGGCACGCACAGGGGGGGCCTTCAGGGGGGGGAGGGAACAGATGACAGATGGAGGAGGGTGCGTATCCATCCGTATGTAACATGCGGAGTACGGATAGGTACACCGTATAGTGGAGCCCAGGGTAGAGTGGACTCCACTCTTGGCCCGTGAGCCCCCTGTTCCATGGTTCATGGTTAGAGCTTCCCACCACCACCCCCCTGTGCCCCGTGCCCAGTGCGCAGATCGCCGCGATTGACACGGCCCACCCAAGCAAGAGCTGCATTGGCATGGACGAGGATGGGAATCGTCTTCCGCTCTTGACGGTCCTCTTGACAGGACCTGACGGACCTGACCTTGTTGGTTGCCTTTATGGTGTGCATCGTACGAAGTACGGAGTACTCCGTAAGGTATACATACATAGACCGTCCCCCCCCCCCCCCCCCCCCCCTTCCAGCGTCCAACGTCCAGCATCCAGCCCATTGAAACATTCCTCTGCCCTTTCGACTCCTCTCCCTTTGGCTTTTGGCCTCGCTCATCGAATTCCTTCCCTCGTTTACAGCAGCGCGCTAGACCCAAGACTTACACACACGCCAAGTCCTCGACGCCCAACCACACCAGTATCGCCGAGTCCGCCATCGCTCCAACCCTTAGGGGGGCTCGGGATTGTCTCACGGCCTCCTTGATGCGAGCCAAACACTGAGGACTCCTGCCAGAGAGCTCCCGAGGCACCGCCTCTCTGCCGTACAAAGGAAGACCACGTCCCCTACCAGATCCGTCATGTCGCCGGTGGAACTGCCGAGAGGGCGCGCCGAATCCATTCCAGACGTGCCACCCGTCTTAGCGGAGCCTTATAGAGTCTCTCCCTCCTCTCCTGCAACTCGCCGACCCGCCCAAGACGTCGATCGAGACTGCTCTCCCGACTGCGTCCTCGAGAGCCCTTCCTCCAGCACGACCCTTGACCCGTTCCCCCGAAGTCAGTCCCCGGGACGAACAAACGACGACATGCTGTCCGTCCCGCACATGGACGCCCGCGGCAACGTGCCCGCGCCCGCCCTGCCCGCAAAGAGCGCCCTGCGAACCTCGAGGCTGCTGGCCTCGCTCGCCCAGAAGACGGCATCGGAGGACCGTCCGATTCTACCCCATGCCGCCCCTCACCAGGTCTACCTCTCGTCGGAAGAGGATGCTTCGTCCTCGGCCGACGACCTGTCCGACCTGTCCGACTTGGACGAAATCGACCGGGAGGCTGGCGACTCGCACAAGTCGGCCTCGACCTGCCGCTCCAGACGCGAGGATACGGCCCGCGTCGTCACGGTCGTCTTCCATGGCAGGCCTTCCATCGTCGAGATGCCGCCGAGGGCATACGGCGGCTCGACGGATGGCCAGCGGCGCGCCACGGGCATCCTCCGCACCGCCACGGAGCCAACCTTGATCCGCACCCGTTCCAACTCGTCTTCGTCGTCGACGGCCATGCACAACCCTCCCCGGTCAAGCAGTATGACGCCCAGCGGCTTCCAGATGAAGCGCGGGCAGTTCCTCACCATCGACCCCTTTGCCACCAGGCTGCCGGAGCTCGACGAGCAGGATGCCGCAAAGACGCCCAAGACGCCCTCGGGCATGCTCAAGAAGACGTTGAGCCTGGTCAAGAAGCGAAGCAGACCCACGCTGAACCCGGCCCCCGGGCGGTCACGGGAGAGCCTGATGGCTCCCATGGAGCAACTAGGAGAGGAGCCGGAGCTGGAGACGCCCCGCGAGCCTTCACCCGCGACCCGCCCCCCCGTCACGTACCAAGGAATCATGAGAAGCGCGCGGAGGAGCGCCGAGACGAGCACGCCGACAACGGGCAAGACGGACTTTGTGTTCCCCACGACTACGTCGAGCCGGAGCCGGTTCCGAAGTGGGCTCTCCATCAGCCGGCCCCGCAGCGTCAGGGCATAGGGACGGTGCATGACGATGCTTCTCGTCTCTTCTTTGGTCAACATGCTTCAACTTTTACTGGGCGATCCCTTTGGGCTCCCATGACGACGGGCTGGACAAGGCGTACGGCGCAGACGAGATGGACGGGTCTCACAAGACTATACTAGGCTCAACGGGAAATTGGGGGCATCATCACGGCGTTTTCAGAGTAATGGGACACTGGGGGGCAAGTCCTCTTTTTTTTCTTTTTCTTCTTATGCAAAGGCGTTATACTCATGTCGAGGAGGCGTGGCTTCGGCTGGGCAACGGACGTTGATGGGAAATGCTTTCTTCAGTTGGGGACCACGGGACACGGCTGAACCTAGGAACGGCATCGTTTGGAACAATAGATTGTTCTATGAAATGAAGAAGAATGAAACAAACAGCCTTTCATTTCGTTGACGGCGAGGTTTGTCGTATGCTTGCGGCTGTCTGATGGGCGAGAGGCAATCTCGGAGGCTGCCACCATGTCATGAGCTCGGGTCCCCTTTTGGCATGACTTGAGTGGTTCTTTCTGGGGCGTGGGATTGCCCGGTGATGGACCCTGGACAAATGCACGAGCATGGACCGAGTGCATGGGCGAGGAGCCACTCTGGCGTGAGGCCCTCGGAGGACGCTGCGAGCAACGCCTTGTCAGTTGTCATGTTATCCGTAGGGGCCTCGGAAATTCGAGGCCGGATTCGCACGAGTACGTGGGACAATACCGAAGGCGAAAACTCGGTCTCTGCATTCGGGAAGCCCTTTCTCTTTTTCTCTTTATCCCTCTGAAATATGTTTCGCAATGTCTGTCTGTCTGCATGCATGTCTGACCGTGTCGCTTGTCGGCGAGCCGCAAGTCTTGGCCGCGCATTTTCCTCCCCCCCGACTCTGATTTCATCTCGTGCGCAGCTTTGCAGTCTGTGCTCTCGCGATGATGCACATGTTTATGCTAGATGTGAAGGGCACATGCACATGCACGCACGACAATGGAACCCATCTACGAAGTACAACAACAACAACAACAACAGACGCAGCAACTGCGCGATGCAGGCCAGGACCTCCGGGCCACGGGGGTACCTGGGCGGTACCGATGCCCCTGGCTGCTTGGGGCGGACGGATGGCGGAGAGCCGCGTGCAGGGGCCGATCGGCGGTGATGCAACATGTAGCGCACATGTACCCCGTAGCGTGCCTGTAGTACCTGCGTCGTCTGGAGACATGGCGGTTTCAGAGCACGCGGAATCGATGCGTGCGTCTTGTGTCTTGTCGTGGCTCGTCACCCATGGATACGACATACGAATACGACCGTCCTTTACCGTGCGAGGCTTCCGGTGGTTAGGTATCGACGATAGTTATGCATGCCGTGTCCGACATACATCACACGTCATCCCCCTCTCTCCTCCTCCAAACCTCTCTTCCATCGTCACCATCCTCTCTGTCGGTAGTTCCCAGGTACTCTAGGTAAGTTACTGATATGGTTTTAATAAGTGACCAAGACACTTAGTCCCCCAACGGGTATATGCGACCAGAAACACGAGGTACAGTAAACTACAGCAACCTGTCCAAGGCTCCTACTTGTTTCGAACCTCAAGGCCTGTTGCGTTGCTCCACTGTGCAAAAGGTCCTAGTCGTCGGCCCTTACTCAAGAGCTAGACTCGATAAACGCCTTCGCAATGACACACGTCGTTGGTGAACGCCCTCAGCGCACCCATCCCGCGTGCGAGCATGCCGCTTCCGCCTCCCTCTTTCTCTTGTACAACTGTGCTCTTACGTTCCCACGGGGGCCCTCAACAACCATAAATACACGGGGCAGGGATCCTGGCCTACCCATGCTTCACTATGGCGGCCCTCTTGCCTCCCAAAACCCTTCACTTCCTCTTCCCATCCTTAAGACCCATGTTTTTTCAATCTCTCAAGTTCAACAGAAAAAGCATCATAAATCAAGAAACAACCTCAGCTAACAGATGACCAGTCAGCTTCGGCACCAGCTGGTGCCATGATGCTTCAAGTACAGTGGTTCTGGGCTGATTGCATCAGTTGCCATT
Source organism: Ophiocordyceps sinensis (assembly GCA_012934285.1). NCBI lineage: Eukaryota > Fungi > Ascomycota > Sordariomycetes > Hypocreales > Ophiocordycipitaceae > Ophiocordyceps > Ophiocordyceps sinensis. The sequence goes on along the minus strand of JAAVMX010000001.1, from coordinate 9,545,753 downwards.
CAACGTCGCCTCGACGACGGCGCTGTCGTTGACGGGCTGCTTGGCCCGAAGCGTAAGTGGAAACGGGTACTCGTCGGGGTCTTCCTCGTCGCTGCCAAAACCGTTAGCCACGACGTCTTTCTGGCCTGTCATCCGGCCTGGGACGTGTGCGCGCCATCTTCACTTACGGCAGCTTCCAGGCGACGTAGTCCTCCGTGTTCAGGCCCTCGCGGCCCTCCTGCAGGCTGGCAAAGTCTCCCGGAGTCATCATGCCACCCCTATCCCTTGGCGAGCCGGGGACCGAGAAGGGTCGCGAAATCTTCTGCTCCACGCCAGGGATAAAGTCCTCCTCTTCCTCCTCGGCGCCGCTAAACGACGTCGCGTACACCCGTCTCAGCGCCAGCTGCCGTGCCTTGACATACTCCATGCCCATGCGCTTCCAGTCGAGCAAGTCGCTGAGACGCTCCGTGCGGTTTCGCTGGTTGATGCGCTGGCGACGACTCTTGCCGCAAAAGTCGTACATGTGCGTCGTCAGCTGGTTGATCGAGTCGTCCACTCCCTTTGTTCGTCGATCTACAATGTAGATGCCGTAGTCGCTCGAGTTCTCAATCAGCTCTTCCATGTAGCAGCCGAATCCCGAGAGGTTGGTCGTGATGCTGGGGACGCCCATGACGGTGCACTCGGCCGGCGTGTATCCCCAAGGCTCGTAGTACGACGCGAAGACGCCCATGTGGCAGCCGCGCACAAAGTCGTCATAGTCCATAGGCAGAACGGGGTTTGCCGAGTTGAGGAACTCGGGATGGAACACCACCTTGACTCGGTCCGTGGGGTGATTGAACAGCTGGACCCGGCGTATCTGGTTGAGGATCGGATCGTCATGATCGTTAATCATGTTGTGCGTCACAATGGGGGGGAGGCCGCCTCGCTTCATGGCGAAGAGACGCCGCCTCAGCAGGACACGATCCTGCCCAGAGATTAGCTCCTTCTCGTCCGGCATAGGCTCGCCGTCGTGCCACTTGAGAGACCGTTCGAAGAGCCGTCGCCCGATGCTTTGCTCGATGACGTGGGTGGTATCGCGGAGCGACTTGATGACCGCCTGGCCCTTCAAGGCCTCGACAGTGAGCGACGTCGTTTGGGCGGGCATGATGATGAAGGCCACAACGGTCATCTTGCTTCCTGCGTTCTTCAGCCGGTGATTCAGGCGGGCCAGCGACTCAATAAACATGTCTACGCCCTTGTTCCGAAACTCGTAGCGTCCTGCCGTGAACAAGTAAAGGGTGTTGTCAGGTTCAAAATCGTAGTGACCGTAGAAATGCCCGCGCACAAAGTCATGAATCTTCTCCTTGGCCTGCTGGTGCAAGTTCTGAAACTCATGCACGGCGGAGAACTTGGTCACGTTGAGACCGTTGGGGAGCACGCCGTCGGGTTTCCGCTTCAGCAGATGCTCCGACTCAAAGGCAGTGATGTGGGACACTGTCGTGAAAACATCACAAGAGTGCGCGGCGGCGCGCTCAATGCAGTATCGGTGGTAGATGCCTCGCTTGCCGGCCTCGGAGTCCACGTCAAAGTATTGCAAGTTATTGTAAAAGTCAACTGAGCCGGCACAGAGATAACGGCCGAGAAGAGTAGCGTGCGTCGTGAAAATAGTGGTGACATCGATGCGGCGCTTCCTGGTCAGAGGCAGGGCGACGCCGGAGAGCCACTCGTGGAAATGGGCAATGACGGCCTTGTTTTTCTCGTGGGACACAAACTGCTGTTCGTTAGCTGGTGGACACAACGGTTCGCCATGGTGGCGCTCACTTCTCCCAGGAACCAAGCGACCAGGTAGCCAAAGACAATGGCCTCGTTTGTTTCGTCGTCGTTGGGCGGGGAAGGGATGCTAGAAATATTCCAGAGGTCCGTCTTCCACTCATCCAAGTAGCCGTATGCCGTCTTGGTGTCAATGAGGAGGACCCTCGGAGCGCCTTCGATCAGCCATCGCCCATAAATGATATCGATGCCGCGCTCCTTCATCGACTGCATAGTCAAGGAGATTTCCTGATTAGGCGGGTCCATTTCCTCCACCTCGACCGCAGCCTACGATCATTAGCGCACCAAACACCAAACAAGCAGACGTGCCCAGGGAAGAGAATGAGAACGCACCGATTGGCGGTTCAGGGGGCCAATGAGGGTGTATCGGTCGCCATACTCAGCCGTGGTGACTGGAGCCTTGGATTTTATGACGGAGTAGATGCCGCCGACTGAGATGGAGTCTGATCAGTGGGGGAAACCAAGCAGGTTTGCACAATGCGAGCCAAAGACGAGGGCCATACCGCGATGGGCCACCTCGGTAGCAATTTCGAACAGGAGGTGGTTCTTGACATCGCGAGTCTGAGACCTGGAGGCGTCGGAAGCCATGACGTCCGTGTCTGCAAGCTAATGAAAGAAATGCTTTCAAGGTGGAGAGACCTTGGCTGCAAGGTGGCTAGGACTGCACGGCAGCGAGGCCGGGGAGCTGGCGAGGCTAAAGGCTCGGAATTCGAACGTCAGAAGCTTCGGCAGGGTCAAGCGAGGCAATTGAATGCGGGGAGAGGGAAGCGAAGCCTCGGGGCAGGCGCTTGTAGGAGGCGATAGATATTGTTGCTCCGAAAACGGTCGAGAGGCCCGGTGAGACAGCGAGGCTTGGACGAGCGGCCTCGAAGGGCGGGGTGAGAAACCGGACGAGTTGGGTGCACTCTCGACGATGACAGGTGAGGATGCGGTCAAGAGCTCGGGGAGATGGGAGCTTGAGGGTGAGTGAGGGCGAGGGGGAGGAAGAAGAGGTGGAGGTGGAGGAGGAAGAAGAAGGAGGAGGACAAGGCAGGTACAGTACCTGCTGCCATCATTGTCAATCGACCCACGATCTGGGGGAGCTCGGCAGCTTTTAGGGGGTTCGTCTCCCCCAGGGGGCAACACAACCTCCACCGCCGAATCCAGCGACCCACCCCACTAAACTACATTGCCGAAAGGTGGAGGGAGCTTGGTGGATCTGGGGGATGCACGAGATTTTCTAATGCCATGGCGAAAAGGCTGGTCGTGTCGGAGCTTTTAGCCGTGACTTGCAATGCCAGTTGCAATGCAAGGCAGTCCCGCTGACAGCCTGCCCGTCGCGTCTAGATGTCAGAGAGAATCCGCCTCGGATTGCTCGGAAGCTTCCACTGGCACCTTCACGCGCGAGCACAAAACCTGGCCGTCCTCTGGGTGCAACGGTACAAAGTACAAATGCTTCCAGTCATTCGAGCGCTAACATCCGACATGACTTCGTATTCGTACAGATAGGTAGGTAGCCCTACCTATGCACACCTGATCCTCGAATTAAGTCCAGAGAGACAGTAAATCCTCATCCCTGAAGGTATAATTCCAGGGCAACTAAAAAAAGGGGGTCGCAACATGTCTGCGGCGTCGGGATGACGACATGGCGATGCGGAGGGCGGAGGGGGGCCATGCAAGCCGTGTACTGGTCACGTGCTTGATCTTAGCCCCACACCCCACAACAGTAGAACCTCCGGTAGAGCGCCCCTCTGATTGGGCGCCTAGTCCCGCAGAGGGGAGCTCAGGCAACGAGGCTGGATTGTTCCGAAAATTTTATAGAGTGCCTATTCCCCCTTGACTCTTGAGTCTTCCGAGAAAAGGTCAATACACATTCGCAATCGAAACCATTGGTAGGGCAGTCGGTTGCGCAGCTCAATCGCCGGCGGCTACTGTAAAATGGACGCTTCACCCGGCCAGGTCAAGGTCATATTTACCACCGATGAAGCGGACCTCCAGTTGCTCGAATCCAAACAGCAGCTGCTCGTCCCCGCTGGTCTGTCGCCCCGCCTCAAATACACAGGCTGAAGCTGACTATCCCAAAGACATCAAGCGCTATGGCCTCTCGCGCATCCTCAATTCCGAGTCTATGCTCGGCACCTCGTCCCCTGTCCCGCTCGACTTCCTCGCCAACGGCATCTTTCTGCGCACAAGCATCGAAGACTACCTCTCGGCAAACGGCCTGTCGTCCGAAACGACCCTCACCCTGCGATACGTCCGCAGTCTGCTCCCGCCCGTCCACGAGGCGAGTTTCCAGCACGACGACTGGGTTGCCGGTGTTGACGTGCTTTCCTCGACTGCTCCGGCCGGCAGGCTGTCCGAGGTCGCCAACGTGAGCGACAGACTGGCTAGCGCTTCGTATGACGGGCTTGTCAGGATATGGAATCCTTCTGGTGAGACAGTGGCGACATCTATGTCGGGCAGGGCTGGTGGCCACACGCAGCGTCTCAATGCCGTTCGGTGGTTGGCGCCGTCGAAGCTCGCATCCGCGGGCCTTGACAGAAAAGTTGTCGTATGGGATTACAAAGAGTCCAGCGACGCCTCAGGGTCCCTGAAGCCCAGCATGGAGCTCTGGGGCCATGAGAAGAACATCAATAGCATCCAAGTCAACTGCTCCACGAAACGGATTCTCACCGCATCTTCCGATGGCTCTGTGGGCGTATGGACGTCCTCCAAAAATACGGCGCCTCAGGCTGACCCCGAAAGCCTGCCCTCTGCACACAGTTCGAAGCGAGCAAAGCTTTCCGCTGCGGCGGGCTCCACAGCCCAACGCGGTCCTCTCGCCTTGATGGCAATGCACAATGAGCCCGTCACTGCCGCCATCTTCCACCCCAATGACGCGACAGTCGCCTACTCGGCGTCGCAAGACCACACTGTGAAGACAATCGATCTGACGACGCAGAAAGAGGTATCGCGGCTGACGACGATGCATCCGATCCTCTGCGCCGCCGCGCTCCCCGGCAACTCGTTGGTGGCGGCTGGTTCCTCGGCCAGGCACATTACTCTGTTGGATCCCAGGGAATCTGCGGCAGCCACCGCGGCCATGACCCTCCGCGGGCACGTCAACATGATATCGTCGCTCGCAGCCTCTCCAGATAACGACTATTCTCTTCTTTCAGGCTCACACGACAGCACATGTCGAGTATGGGATCTGCGGAGCGTGCGGCCGGGCACGCCCGAAGAAGGTGGAGGACGTGTGAGCGAACCTGCGTACACAATCTGCCGTGAGTGGCTCAGCGGTAAGAAGCTTCCATCGGCGGGAGACGGTGCCAAGGTGTTGAGCGTTGCGTGGGACAAGACGTGGGGTATCGTGAGCGCGGGAGAAGACAAGAGGGTGCAAATCAACAAGGGGAGAGGTCTGCTTGCCTCGTAGGCAAGATGCGACTGATTTATGTACTGGGGGTGAGGTATTCAGGCAATCAATTGAAGGGTATCATGACTTTTAGGCCGTCGCTATTTGTGGCTCGACATTCTCGCAGTCCCTTGCCAGTGATCGATATTTCCCGTTCAACGAGGTATGATGCAGGAAAGACAGGACTTCCGTCTTCAGTCTTGTCCTGCTGTACGGCAGCTTCAGTCCGTCGACGGCATCGAGAAGATAGGTAATGACGGTGCTAGTTCGCAATGGCGGATCCCGCAGTAACTCGGCAATCAATATGGGGTTAAGGTCTTGGTTGACGTGCCAGAGGTAGTAGGTCCGAAGAACAGAGGTTGATGTGGCCACCCGGTTCGAGGCACGAAATGCTCGAGCCATGTGCTCAGCTTCGACGATGCGAGCATCCCTCATGACCGGTGCAGGAATTTGAGGGTCCGCCGCCTTTGGCTTCCGCGTCCTGGCTTCGGTTGAACCTTGCGTGGTTTCGGTAGGAGTCGATTCGGAGCACGCGTCGATTGAAGGTTCTGGGTTCACCGCCTCGCATGGCACCAGTTCCGCTTCCTCTTCCGCAACTGCACGGGGAATCGGGAGGCGCAGCTCCGCATGGTGGGGTCGTGGCGGACAAGGCTTGAGCTCCTTTCGTTTTGCATCAAGCACGAGGTAGAGTTGGAGGCCGGCATACGCATCAGCCGCGGAATCTGCAACAGAGTCAGCGACGCGTCGTTTATTGGAACTTGGCACAGTGACGCATGAGCGTACATGTGATCTGGGCCGGGTTCAGGGGTTGCTCCCAGTTGCTCGTGCGGACCGAGCTGCCCTTGTAAATTGGCAGCTGGAGATATTCCTGGGCCTGGACAGACATGGCCACCACCGACTTGTTGATGAGACGTGGCGTTCCCGCTGCCGAGTACTTGACCTGCTTATACAGGTGGCTGAGCTCAAACACGCCCTGGACGGTGATGTCAAGATGGTTTTTCAGTCTCGTGCAATCCCCGCGGATGTTGACGCCGGCCTTCCTCACGTTGGGGTCCTCCATGATCTTTCGAAAGGTCGGGGCAACGAAATCATCCTCGTCGAACGCGGCCACCTGGAAAATTCCGATTCTGCTCGGGCTGGCGAGCTGGATGAGGGAGACGTTGGCGCGAGCGCCAGAATTGCGATTTGCATAGATGGACCACTCGAGATCGAAGCCGAGGATCTCTTGGCCGAGGAAATGCTCCTGGCAGACGAGCTCCATGGCGTGCTTGCTTGTGCAGTAGTGAACCTTTGGCTTTTCCGTGTCGCCGTCGGCAGTGATGCGCTCATACAAGGTATGAGACCAAAAGGAGGCGGGAGTGTCGGGCGCGGCGGCTTTGGCGGCGTTGAAGAGTTTGTTTGACATGATGAAGCTCATGGGTGTTGGCCGACGTTGGGGGCTCTCGGGCGCGTTCTCCTCGATACTCTCTGCCGTATGCATGGCGCTCTCGGTGTCGTTGGCCATTCCGGCGTCGTGAAGCTCGCCATGCAGTGCTTCGGGGACCAGCGCGGCTGCCGAGGCCGGTGCCTCGTCGCTCGAAGTTGCATGCAGCATGGAAGGGACCTTGATTCCAGGCTCAGTGCTGCCGCCGTCATCGGTGGCGGCCGCGTGAAGGAAACGACCGACATCCAATCGCGGGTATAGCGACGCGCGCTCGGGGCGGCTCGGAGAGAAACGAATGCCCATACTCGGGTGCCAGCGCATGTTGGTGGATCTCGATCTCAGGCTTCGTCCTAGAGCTCCCTGGAGGACAGACGCACCGAGTCGAACGCGGGTAGGGTCGAGAGAGGCTCCCATGAGTGCATGAGGCGGTGGCTTCGGATAGGTAACGACGGCGGTCTGAGGCTTTCTTTTGCGGTATATGGTCGAGGACGCGTGCTTGCGCGCCGCGTGCAACAGCGAGCTCCCATTGCCGTGACCACCAATCATGGCCACGTGCTGCACTGTGCCTGTACACGGTGCCTCAGCAGGCAGCGTGAAGTGGCAATGGAGTCGCGTCGCGTACCGGTGACAAGCATGCTCTAGAAGCTTGGGGATCAGACTGCTGAGTCATCGTTGTAAAGGCACGTGGGGTGGCCGCCACGACTCAGCCGATCCTTGGCCCGCAAGACGAAGCAAGAAGTTGTCATCAGCACCCCAAGGTTGAAGGTCTCCACCATGGCATCGCAGCTGCTGCCTCTTGGTCAGGCTCTCTCGCCTGTCGCGCATTCTTGCTCCCTCAGTCACTGACCTCTGCCAGAGCTCATCGACAAGTGCGTCGGCTCAAAAATATGGGTTGTCATGAAGGGCGACAAAGGTTTGATCATCACTTACTTGCATCCCCGGCCACGTCGTGGTGCACCCAACTGATCTTGGGCGCAGAATTCAGCGGTACTCTGGTCGGCTTCGATGACTACGTCAGTAAGTGGTTGCCGCCATCTAGGGCCCCGGCGAGTTTCTCCCAATCTGACTGCCTTTGACAGACATGGTTCTAGAAGATGTGACGGAATTGTAAGTTCTGATTCAAGCCGCTTGAGAAGCCGAAGCTGACGCGCCCGCACAGCGACTACAGCGGAAACCACGCCAAACTTTCCAATATCCTCCTAAACGGGAACAACATCTGCATGGTATTATGGTCCCTCGTCTGCGAAACTTGCTTCGTCTGCTCACATCCAGTCACAGTTGATACCCGGCGGCGAAGGGCCAGGCGAGGCCGCGGCGTGAGCGGGAGGGAGGCACGACGATGACCCATTCCTTGAACCGCGCTGGGTGTATCCGCGCCACTGAGTACGAGGGGGGACTGAGCATTCCACAGTTCCTGTCCGAGGCTGTCTACGCAGAGCTGGTTCCATGTTGCCAGTTGAAAGGCATCACCGTGTCAAAAGAGCCCAAGGCACGCGCCGAGTCCAGACCATGCATCGTCTCAAGACACAAAACTCTCTTGTTGTGTGTGACCTACCCTCTCGACCTGGGAGCTCGGCCCGTAGCTGTGAGGTTTGGGGCAAAGAAAAGCCAGATAGCACCTTGGTATCCCAAACGCCAATCGCCGCCAACCCGTGCCAGTCACGCGCCTCAGTGGCCATTGGTTTGCAGGTTGCCCTGCTCGCCGACGTTGGTGATGCGGCGCAGTTCCCACTCACGAGTAAACTCTTGGTGCAGCGACTCGAGCTGGTTGATAAGTTTCTCGCAAACGGCGCAAAAGACGTCGCGAGGCGTCTTGCTACCGTCTGTCTGGACGCGAATAAAGAGTCGCGGCACGTTGGGGTGGCCAACTGACGAGAAAACATGAGCAAAGCACAAACGCGGTACGGGGGCGCCAGTTTCTCGTGATACGTACGTTTGTATCCGGCCATGAAGACGTTGGGATGGAGCTTGAGATGCTCAGAAAGCAGATTTCCCAGGGTATGGTCCTCCTTGTTCAGGGTGAAGTCGGAAGTGTTGGACATGCCTAGAGACGAGCATCAGTAGGCAGGCTCGTGGGCAGGGCTGTGGCGACTCACCAGAGTAGACATTCTCCTCGATCCTCTTCTCGCCCTCGCCGAGCAGAAAGAGCTCGAAGCTAAATGGGGCCGTTAGCCATGGCGACGGGGCGAAATGGCGCACGTGAGAAAAGGTCTTTACGCGCTGTCCTGGATATTGTAGTGCTTCGTGTTGCAGCCGGCCATGGTGAAAGAATGCACGCTGTGCGGGTGATGCGGGAGAGTGATTGGGATTGGGGTTTGGAAGATTGTTCGCGAAAACGAAGAAGCGGTGCCAGAGGTGCAGAAGAGGGGAGACAGGGCAGTCGTGTTAGAGGTTAGAGGCAGGTGGTTGCCAGGTGACCGCCACAGGCAACAGGCGTTCAGAACAACGACGAGCAAACTTGGCCTTGCTAGCAAACATTGGTCACACAAAACCGCGCACACAGAGCTGTCGCGGGCACGAAACGCCAGGCGCATTGAGAGGCGTAGCGGATGTCCGGTCCGGCACTTGCGCGAATCTCTTGGGCTTTGGGATGCATGGCAACTCGGCCCACGATGCCGTGTCTCGGTGAAACATGGCCGAAGAGCCCCAATTCCCGGTCGTATACTGCGACTGCACCGGGCATCCGGACTGCGACTGCACCGGGCATCCGGACCGCGACTGCACCGGGCATCCGGGTCCGTTTGAGGGCATCTGCGACGACGCACGCAGAGGGGAAAGGATCCAGGACCAATGTCCGAGCAAAGTGCACAGCCGGCCAGGAGGAAAGAAGAGGCTTACCGATCCGGGGCGTTCATGTTTCAAACTCTGTTGGTTAACCTTGATTGTGGTAGCAGCTACAGTCTTTCCTATATCGACTTCATCGTGAGCAGAGACATGCGGCGAGCGTATCGCGAACCGGTCTTACGGTAATCCACGCCACGGGCGGCCAAGAAATCCAGACAATGATCCAAAATGTAAGCGCAGCGTCAGATTCTCGTGGTAATCATCCAAGAACAAAGAGGGGAAAAGCCCTGGCCTGGCGCTGATGGGCGCGGCGCATCGACAGAAGTGAAGCGGTGGCGGTAAGTGAATTGTGAAGCCAGATGCAGGCCCCACGCGACGGCCTGGGTTCTGCCTGCCTGCCGCCATCGGCTAAGTCTCGGATGAGTCACAGTCTCGTTTGTTTTGGCTTCCATCTCGTCTCTCCCGTGGCAATTCACCGACAGCTTCTCCCATCCCATGCCGCGACTTCCGCCATGGCTTTTTCGGCAGGCAAAACAGCATTCGCCCCATCTCGCGGCGCTTGTCGCTGCTTGCAAGGACCTTCAATCAGCCCGAAACGAGCTGCGCTGGATCTCAGAGCACGTCGGTCGCACGGTTCAGACTCGTCGGCAGCAGCATCGCCTGGCAAGACTGTGCCGCGATAGAGGCCGAGGACTTCCCCTGCAGTATGTTCTCGGATCGCAGCCGTTTGGTCATCTGGACATCAAGTGCCGACCCGGCGTCCTCATTCCTCGGCCGGAGACGGAAGCCTACACATGCCACCTCGTAGACTTGATCAAAGCCGGTTTGCGATTGGACAAGAACCCGAATTCTTGCAGTAACAGCTTGAGTATTGTCGACTTTTGCACTGGCACTGGCTGCATCCCGCTACTCCTGTTCTCGTCGCTTCAACAATCGTTCAGTGCGCTCAATGTGCTCGGAATCGACGTTGCACATGAGGCCATCAAGCTCGGGCGAGAAAACATGGCCAGGAACTATAATCTAGGCCACATTGAGGGGCCCCGTCACGGACAGAGTCTTGGGGTATCGCGAGGCAATGTTTTCGACGACCAAGACATTCAGGCGCTTGCCAGTCGTCGCTGGGATATCCTCGTGTCGAACCCGCCCTACGTCTCTCAGCGGGCGTGGGACAACGGACACGGGCAACTGGGCTACTCGGTTCGCAAGTATGAACCACGGCTGGCTCTGGTTCCTGGCAACCACCTTCCCGTACCAGAAGGATGGGAGCGCGAGGATGTCTTTTACGCGAGACTGCTGGACGTTGCGGCGTTGCTGCAGCCAAGGACTGTTCTGTTGGAACTCGGCGACGAAGCTCAAGCCCGGCGTGTTCTGGCCCGATTTCCTCGACATCCGTTTGCCCACGGCTCGGCTGTCGAGCTCTGGCGTGATTATCCTGACTTGACGCCTGGTGACGGAGAGGACGCCCGGCTACATGGGACGACAGTCCCTGGTCAGGCGTGGAGCGTTCCTGTGAAGGGACGAGGGCAAATTAGATGCATTCACATACAGAAGGGTGATTCGTGCTTCGAGGGCCACGGTAGGTAGCTTCTGTACATAAATGGTCATGTTGGGCGTACATGTTTGGCACATCCGAATGACACGTGTGTGCGACTTTGATGCGAAGCGACTTGACTCTTGGCCACCAAGCTTTTCAACACATCCAAGCTCCGGTGCTCTGTCTCCATACTTATATTCGCGGTGAAGGAAAAGAAGAGGAAAACATAGAACACTGGATGTTCAATCGCTAAGGCTCGTCATGGGATGAATAGTAATGCCGTGGGCCATCGAGTGTGGACGGCGGTATGCACTGCACCCAGCGCCTACCCTGCACCCACTTGCGGAGCTCCAAGCACGTGACACGGACCAAAGCGATCGGCGGAGGAACAAGGTACCTTAGGTACGGACAGGACTTCTAAACGACCAACGCCCGCCACGGCTGGATGCAAAAGCTTTCTCTCCGAAACCGATGCATCACGAGCCACCCAGGGTCCCTCCGTGCAGCTCATGAGATAGGGCCACACCTTCTTATCTCCTCCTCACCAAGTCCGACTGCCCCGACGATCACCATGTCAAGACTCGTTCGGCAATCGAGCCTGCTTGCGCGACTGTCACGCTCGCCACCGCTGCCAAGATTCTACCGGGGCCTGCAGCTGTCCCTCGCTCCTCGATCGAGCCTGTCAAGAGGCCGCACGAAACCGTACGGTATTCGAGCACGGTACTACTCGTCGAAACCTCCGCAGCAAGACAAGGCCCCGCAGCCAAACCATGACGAACAAAGGGAGAAGAACAGTGACAAAAAGAAGCCTGAGGCTCGCGCCGACGAGGGGCGCAACTCCGAGCCGCTGAAAAAGGGTTGGATTTTTCTGAATGAGGAAGAAATGGCTCAATTGGCAGCTTTCCGAGAATCGGTGCCAAAATCCCAGCAAAATATTATGCGACAGTGCTTGGCGGGACTCAAGATGACTGGCGCGCCCGCAGAGCTACGAGACATACTTCAGAAGATGCGAAACGGCCCCGGAAACTTGACTTTGATGGACAGGGGAAGGCTGATGCGATGTGCATTTCGCATCGTCGAGAGGTTGGCGGAATGGGAGTCGGAAAAGGCAGTGAAAAAAGAAACGTCTACTAAAAAAGAAACGTTTACTAAAAACGATGCCCACGAGCACGAGAACAGGCAGGACAAGGAGGACACCGGCGATCATGACCGCCAGGCTCGGGACAAGCAGAACGAACAAGAGCCTGGGCAGCAAGAGCCGAAGAATGAACGGAGCGGCTGGACAGACGTCGTCCAGACCTTGCTTGGTCTCGCCGTCACTCTCTGGCTCGTCAATACGCTGAGCAAGCCGTTCACCGAAAAGGAGATTACCTGGCAGGAGATGCGTCGGGATTTCCTGGAAAAGGGCTTGGTGCGGAAGCTCGTCGTCGTCAACGGCTCGCAGGTCCGCGTGGAGCTGCATCCGGAGGCGGATAAAACAACCGCTGAGTCAGGGCCCGCTGGCCGGAAGACATACGTCTTCTCCATTGGATCTCTCGAGTTGTTTGAGAGCAAGCTGGATGAGGCTCAAGCTCAGCTCGGAATTCCCGAATCGCAGAGGATCCCCGTGAGCTACGAGACAGGCGGCAGTACTTTTGGAACCATTTTCCTGGCGTTTGGACCGACACTTCTGTTCATCGGTCTCATCGTGTGGACCCAAAGGTCCATGGGTGGGCGTGGTGGTGCTGGAGGCATGTTCAACTTTGGAAAGAGCAGGGCCAAGAAGTTCAACGCCGAGAGCGCGGTCAAGGTCAAGTTTGCCGACGTTGCCGGCCTTGAGGAAGCCAAGACGGAGATTATGGAGTTTGTCAGCTTCTTGAAGCAGCCCGAGAAGTTTGAGAAACTCGGCGCCAAGATTCCCCGTGGCGCCATTCTCTCGGGGCCGCCCGGCACTGGTAAGACGCTGCTAGCAAAGGCCACCGCCGGAGAGTCTGGGGTTCCCTTCTACAGCGTCAGTGGCTCCGAGTTTGTGGAGATGTTTGTCGGTGTTGGCCCGTCCAGAGTCCGCGACTTGTTCGCCGAGGGCCGTAAGAATGCGCCGTGCATCATCTTCATCGACGAGATCGACGCCATCGGCAGGGCCAGGGTAGAAAGCGGCCGTGGTTTCGGCGGCAACGACGAACGCGAGGCCACGCTCAACCAAATCCTCACCGAAATGGACGGCTTCAACACTCGGGAACAGGTCGTGGTCCTGGCCGGCACCAACCGCGTCGACATCCTGGACAAAGCGCTCATGCGGCCGGGCCGTTTTGACCGGCACATTTACATCGACCTGCCCACGATGAGCGGACGAAAGGAAATCTTCCAGGTCTACCTCAAGAAAATTGTCACCAAGGAGAATGAGGAGCATCTAGTGGGCCGACTCGCTACCTTGACACCTGGATTCTCGGGCGCCGACATTTCCAACGTGGTGAACGAGGCCGCCTTGATTGGTACGTACACTGTCCCCTCCAGACGACGAGAGAGCAACAGCTAACAGATGGCATCTACAGCTGCGAGAGTCAATGCCGAAGACGTCAAGATGGAGCATTTTGAGCGGGCGATTGAGCGAGTCGTCGGTGGTCTGGAACGCAAGTCGTTGGTGCTCAGGCCCGAGGAGAAGAAGACGGTGGCATATCACGAAGCTGGTCACGCCATCTGCGGCTGGTTCCTGCAACACGCGGACCCGTTGCTCAAGGTGTCCATCATCCCCCGCGGGCAGGGAGCTCTGGGCTACGCGCAGTACCTGCCGCAGGACACGTACCTCATGAACACGAAGCAGCTGATGGACCGCATGGCCATGATCATGGGCGGGCGTGTGTCGGAGGAGCTCCATTTCCCCACTGTCACGACGGGGGCAAGCGACGACTTCAAGAAGGTATCGCAAATGGCGCGCAACATGGTGACTCAATGGGGCATGTCGGAAAAGGTGGGGCCGGTGCACTTTGAGAACGATCCGAACCGGTTGCAAAAGCCCTTTGCCGAGGCGACGGCGCAGCAGATTGACCAGGAGGTGCACCGGATAGTCGAGGAGGCCTACGGGCGCTGCAAGGACCTGTTGACGAAGAAGAAGCACGAGGTGGGACTCGTGGCAGAGGAGCTGCTGAAGAAGGAGGTGCTGGTGCGAGACGACATGGTGCGAATCCTGGGCAAGCGGCCGTTTGACGACAACGAAGACTTCGAGAAGTACTTTGGAGGGGGCAAGGAGGCGAGCGCGCCGCCTCCACCAAAGGGCCCGCCTGCACCGGCGCCTGCTTTCAAGCAGCTGCCCGAGGCGAGGAGCAGGGAGCTGAGATGAGCGAGCTGAGATGAGCCGAGCCGGCGGTGCTCGCGCGATTGGCCACATGGGGTCCAGAGCGGCGGCCGTGCCAGGAGGAGGCTGCAAGACGTGCCGGACACCAGAGGGCGCCTGGAGATTGGCGCACGAGTTGTCCGTCGCCGGCAGCTACCTCGGGCATGGAGACGACCAGGGCACGACTGTCGACCGACGTGCACCCTCGCACTGTATCTCAACTCTACACACAGATGCGGCATCTACTCATATGTTTTCTTCCACGAAAGAGGGGGGGGGGCTTTGGCCATGAGTGTAACATGTAATTTAGAGCAGGCTAGAAGTGTCGGTCGGTGGCCTACCAGCCATGTGAAATGTAGACTACTACTAGGTACGATACGTGGAGATGCAACTCGAAGATGGATATGGGGTGTGTGCCAAGTGACGCCAAGTCTGGAGGCATCGAGAGCACGGCATCTGCGTCAAAGAGGCGGATGCAGCGACGCCGTGCGAGGCCCCTTGCAGCATGTTGGGCGAGTTGTTGGGCACGACGGCGTGGACGGGCAACTCAAGTGTGGTTTACGCGGAAAGGTGATTGGTCGAAAAGGTTCCCAGGGCCGGAAGGATGCCGGAGGTCAAAATTGATGCCATTTCACTAAAATAGCTTGGTGCCGCGGGCACAACTATAAGCAAAGCTTTGCTGTGCCCGCGGCACCAAGCTATTTTGCCAGGGCACCTATGGCAGCCAATAGCCGTGAAGGATCTCGGGATGAGCCCCACGGGACGCACTACCAATAGGAACCGTGGGATTTTTGGCCGGTTGAACCCCGGGGGAAATATAGCCAATTGGCGCACTGAATTTTTAGACTTAAGCCAATCATAGCGTGTTATTTAGGGCCAGCCAGTAGCCGTACTTCGTTAATACAGGGGACCCCTACAATAAAAAAGCTCACTATATATATTAAGTAAGCAAAGCGGCTTACCGCAACTTGCACACATTCTTTAAGCAAAGCTTGCTTTACGCTATGAAAAACACAGAATGTGTGTAAGTATTAGATTATATAATAGAGGTTATAACAATTAGGTTAGTATAACCGCTACGTAACGTAAGGGAAATATCCCTTAAATACGGCCCCCTTATAAAAAGAGGGGAAGCACGTATAACACGCATTATTATATATTATATTAAAAAACCTCTTTGCTATATAACCTATCTAGACCTATTATAACGCTTATTTAGTCCGAGCCGTAGATCTACGATTTAATAATTAAGAGTCTTAGCTTTTAATCTATAGAAAATACGATATAAAACACTAAAAACAGGCTCCCTTTAGGCAAAAATAATCACTATATCTACTAAGAAGAATACCGAAGTTATCCTTATCGAAAATGCTAACTAGTCCGTTTAAGACAATAAGTTTAAAGCGTAGGTTCTTAATAGCAACCTATAGGAATAGGTCTTCGGTACCGAAAGGCTCCTTCCTATTCCGATTATACCTATTAAAGACGACTCTCTAAGGGGATCTCGCTCTCGTATAGCGGACGAAGAAATAGTCTAATAGGGACGCTAACCTCCTTAAGGCACTTAATAATAGCAGATGTTTCTGTATAAAGAGAAGAAATAGGAGAGTTAGAAGAAAGACATTAAGGAGCTCCGAACTTAGATCGCCTTAACTATCTCTAACTACCTCTTCTAGACCTATTGTAAGCTAGGCAAAGACCTTAAGGACTAGTACGCTACGCTTAAGAAAGAGGCAAAGGGTAAGCCGGAAGATATTTATCGAGCCCTTTAGGTTCGCTATAAAGCAGTAGTTAAGCCCTCCCTAAGTTAGCTAAAGAACTAGCACCTTTAGCTTAAGGGCTAGAAGAAGATTATATATAAAGGGATTTAAGAAGAACTTCCTAAAGCTATTTATAAGAGTATTTAGGTTACTAACTTTCTCGCCTTTATCTAACCTTATTATCCTACCTAGGTCTATTCCTTCTACCTCTTATACTTAGAGAGGCAGGAGGATTTCGATATCTATACTATAACTAACGAATTTACTATACTTATAGACTAGCTGCCTGCTTAACTATCTTAAACTAAGAAAGGCTCTTTTAGCCCTTCCTATATATGATAAGACGAGGAGTAAAGCAGCTAGTAAAACAACTAGAAAGGCAAAAACAATAAAAAGAGGTCGCGACCTACTAATATAGATAAGAAAGGTATCCCTTACTATAAGCTCTATTCTATAAAAGGCTACTTAATAGAGAATTGCTAAGAGGTTAACCCTAATAAAGCGCCCGACTAATAGCCTAAAAGCAAAAAGGATATTATCTCTAAGAATATAAAGAACCCTAAGGTCGCGAAAGAAGCCTAAAGACATAAAGGCAAGAGAGGAACTAAGAATAATAATAAGATAGATTAACTTATATAGGAGAGAGAAAGATACCCTTCGGCTTTATTCCTCGCCCTTTTAGTCGATGCGTCTTTTAACGTCGATATCTACCCTCTTTATTACTCGTTAATCCTAGATTATAGTATAACCCTCTATATCTTTAACGAGATTTCCCGGTTTAAAAACTTTAGAATAGTAGATAAAGGAGATTTCCTTTAGGCAGGCGCCGAAAAAGTGCCTATCCTCGGCTATAGTAAAGTTAACATCCGCTTATAAACCCTATTGTTTAAACTATAAGTACTGCGCTTACTTAACGTTACGTTCTATAAGAACTTTATATATAATCTAATCTCTTATAGGCTATTAAAGCAGTAGGGACTCTAGTAGGACGAACGACCCCGTAGGCTATTAGCGCTTCGTTCGGCTAATAATACTATCGTCGGTCTTATTAAATAGCACTACAGCTAGTTCGTTCTTAAGTATATCCCCTACTAAATAATAAGGCGGGCATTTTACAACCGCCGAAATAAGTTTAATAGCTATACTAAACAGACGCCGCAAAAGGCTACTGCTAAACTCTAGCATCTCTAAATAAGGCATCCGGGACTACGAGCCCTAGAACACCTCGTTAACTACTCCGAAGGTGTTAAGATTAAAGGCATCTTAACTATATAGTACGATAACTATAGCACTACGAAAGTAAAACAGATAATACGATAAGCCCCTCGAGATAACGGCATCGTAGGCGAGAGAATTACGATAGACTTCTATAACTTCGTGCTAGATAATAAAGGCTATAACTCGCTAATACTTTTAACCGATAGAGCGAGCGGCTTTATATAGGATTATTACCTTTAAGACCGTCTCGCAAAAACTATTATTACGGCCCTTAAGTCCGGCCTCGACTACTTAAAGCATTAGTATTAGTTTTACACTAAGATTATTAAGTATAATAACGAGATTACTACTTAAAAGCCGGTAGTAGAAGCATTCCTTAAGGCAAGGCTCCTTAAAATCGAGCCCTCGGCCTTATATATATAAGACTAAAATAGCGGCGCCGAGCGCTTAAGGGGTGTAATTAAGGATAAGTCTAAAGCGATATAAGGAAAGCTTTTAACCTAGCTTTAGCGAGAGATTTATAAGTCCGCTATATATCTCTATAATCGCACGCTAAAATACAGCTATAAGTAGGAATCCCCTTATAAAAAGCTAACTAAGAGAAAGCTAGCGTAATAACATCTTCGTGCCTATAGGTGTAAAGCGTTTATAATAATAACTACGGCCTAAGAGAAGAAATAACGCCTTAGGAAGCTCGACCTATAAGCTTAGATAGGCTTTCTAGTAGGATATATATCTTCTAACATCTACTAAGTCTAGGTTCTTATAGAAGGGAAGGTTATTACTACTCGAGATATTATTTTCGATAAGTAAGAGATTTTCGATAGAATATTCGAGAACCTTACCGAGAGCGTTAAGGAGTGCGACCTTAAGGAGCTAGCCTTAGCCCTAAGGAATATCACTCTCCTTAATAATAATTAAATTAATATACTATAAGTTCTCGATAATTAAGTATTCGACGATGTCTTCGTCTACTAAGATATAAACCCCGAACTTAAGGCAAACCACGATATAGACTACGTAATAGCGCTTAAAAACGATCGGGGAAATATAAAGCAGTATACCGAAGCTCGATTTAAGCCTCTCCCTACTCCTTTAAGCACTCCCCCGGCGGCTTTATTTATAGCTATAATATAATTATATCTCGCTAACTAGACTATAAAGCTATAAAGCGAGCATCTCGATCCCTCTCGAGCAGCCTTCTAGGTAAATATAAGTCTATATAAATAAGGAGTAAACCCCTCTATAGCACTAAGTCCGTATAAATAAGGAGTAAACCCCTCCGCGGCATTAAGTCTATATAAATAAAGAGTAAACCCCTCTATAGCATTAAGTCCGTATAAACAAAGAGTAAACCCCTCCGCGGTAAGTCTATATAATTAGGAGTTAACCCTTCTATAGATAAACAAAAGTCTACTTAAATAAGGAGTAAACCCCTCCGTAGCAAAAAGTCTATATAATTAGGAGTTAACCCCTCCGTAGCTTATAAATAAGGAGTTAACCCCTCTATAGAAAGAAAAACTCGCCTATTAGCACTCTGCATTTATAGTAGGCACTCGAGCCGCACCGATCTCGAAAGATACTAACATATTACGGTTTAAAGATAAGGCTTACCTTAACCGCCTAATCCTAAAAAGGCAGGTATATCGACGAGACCTTCTAGCTATCCTAATATATTATAGACAGCTTAAATAACACCTACTCGGTCTTTAATTCAAAGAGGCGGAGAAAACGTATCTTTAGAGTTATAAAGAAATAAAGTCCTAGACCGAGGTTAACTCTAAAACACTTACGAAGAAAGGCTAAGTCCTCGACTATATATAGGTATACGTTTATAAAACAGATAAGCATAGAAGGCTCTTAAAGTATAAGGCAAGACTAGTAGTCTAAGGGGATTAATAGCTTTAAAACGGATAGGAGACCTACGCGGTAACCCTCGTAAGACGAAGCTTTCGAACACTTATAACGATAGCTATAAAGTTCGACCTTAAACTAATATAGTACGATACGGTTAACGCGTTCGTTAACGTAAGACTCGACGAGATTATATATATAAAGATGCCGCTAGGGTATAGAAAACACTCTATTATCCTCCGACTTAATAAAGCCCTCTACGGACTGCGAAAATCCCCTCTTTTATAGCATCGCAAACTTATGTTAATACTTTAGGAGATAGGGTTTTAGACGGTACCGTACGAACTATACTACTTAACGTTTAACGGTATTATCGTCTTCTTCTATATAGATAACATTATCTTTATATATTATAAGAAGGATTAAGATAGGGCTTAATCTCTTTAAAAACAACTTTAGGAAAAATATAAGCTTATAGGCGGCGATAACCTATAATAGTTCCTCGGCATTAAGATTCTATAAGACTGTATTTAACGGTATATTTAGCTATTATAAGCCGCCTATATTAATAAGATCTACCGACTTATAAAGAAACGCCGCCTATTCGATATACCGATAGGGGTAAAAGAGCTTCTCCCCTACGAAGGGATCGCTAAATACTATAAGATACAAGCCTACTAGGTAAACGTAGGTTCTATACTATACGCGGCGGTTATTACCCGCCCTAATATCGCGTTTGCTACGTTAAGACTATGCAAATTTAACGCTAACCCTAGACCGGACTATAAAAATGCCGTCGATCGAGTTCTCTATTATCTATACTACACCCGGGGACTTACGCTTCGTCTAGGGGGTAGGGACGACTTCGAAGTAGTAAGTAACGCCTCTTTTGCCGATAATACCGACCGGAAAAGCTCTTAGGCATTTGCTATAAAGCTATTCGGAGGCTTAATAGGCTGAAGAGCTAATAAATAAGATATAGTTATAACCTTAATAACCGAGGCTAAGCTCTTAGCGTTATTATAGGCAGTAAAGGAGTTAATCTACGTAAGCAGGCTTATTAAAGAGCTCGACGTCTCCCTTAATAACTCCCGCATTTGTATTTAATATAATAATATATAGACTATCCGACTAGTTACTGCCGAAGTCGCTACTCTATAGACGAAGCTTCGCTATATAGATATTAACAACTACTAGCTTCGTTAAGAAGTCCTTAATAAGACCCTCGATGTTAAATATATACCTACCGCGAAGATAATAGCCGACGGCCTTACTAAGGCACTTTAAGGGCCCTCCTTTAAGGCCTTTATCGAATAAATAGGCCTTTACGATATTACCTAACGCCTCGCTAATTAAGAACTCCCTAAAACGACCGACGAAACAATATAAACCGATATATATATAGTATAAAAAGGTTAGGAGATATAAATAGGCCGATAAAGCCGTATCCTTAAGGGTAATAGTATCGATGTTAGGCATAATATATACGCGTTAGAGGAAACACTACGTATAGTAATATATGTAAAGCATCCTTTATGCTATATGCCGGGGCTAATGTAATTAGCTATAGATAAGATAGTAGGGAGCTATTCCTAGCTCCTAGGGCTTACGCCTACCTAATAGAAGCATCCTTCTTTACACACACATTCTTAGTGCCTAGTATATTAAATTAGTAGTAATTCTACACCTTCTGCCTTTAAAGCCACTATTAGGAACGCCCTTCCTGTCTCTAGAGCTTCGCCTTACTACGATACGTTCGCTAAGAGCTTCTTAAAGCTCTCGCTATTCGTTAGAAGCCGCCTAAAGGCTCCCGACACCTATAGTATAACTAGCTTATGCAACCTTAGCTAGCACGCTTATATAACCTTTAATATAAGCCTTACGATCCGACGAGGCTCGCCTTTCTAAGCATTATTAGAACTAGGGCCTACTGCCTAATTCTCTATTTTAAGTCCTTACGCAATTAGCCGTAAGGAAAAATTTTCTCTCTATGTTTTCGATTTCCTACGCGTACCCGTTCCTACGCTAAAATTAAAACACCTTATACCTCCTACTATAGACTTTTCTCCTCTCCTATAACTCTTCTTTCTTCGTAATCCCTTCTCTTCTACTTTATCCCTCGTTTTATTTAAGCTATTATTACTATAGCTAAGGACGAAGAAGCCCGTTAAGCTACGGTATCTATATCTCGTTTAGACGACGACGTCTACCCTCGCTTGCCGATATAGGAGTACGCTCTACCGGATAGTATCTATAGCGCCGCCCCCTCTAAGGACTCTAAGAGTAATTATAAAGATCTTCCTCCTCTTGCCCGCCGTCGTCCTCGTCTATCCTTAGAAACTAAGGTACTACGTAAGTAGTCTGCTATACTAGCCATAGAGGATAAAGACTATAATAACCTATTAAAATAGGCCGTTCGCTACTCTAAGTTAATTAAGATACTGCCTACGGAAAGGGTTATTAAGACCTTTACTAATATAGACGTAATATATATAAAGTAAGCCTATATTCTTTTAGGCTTTTTAGCCTTTAAGTCGGAGATTATCTTCGATATCTTAGATCTTCCGTCCGTAAAGGAAAAGCATCTATAGCACGCCGATACTTAGCGAAAGGGAATTCGCTTATATCTTCGTTTTATAAGCGAGCTTCCCGATAATAAGACTCCTTTCTACGCTATAATAACTCTAGTATATCCGCTAGTCCGAGCCGTGCCTCTTAACCCGTAAATAATCGATAGAGACCCTTCTAACGGTTAATTAGAGGAATAGCCTCCTCTTCGTCCGTAAGGAATACTTCGCTTATCTAAGTAGCGCTCTATTAGATAGTAGTATTACCTTAAGGAATAACCCTAGGTTTTATATTATTCTCTTTAGTCTAAGTTATCTAAGTACTCTTAGGCCTTTTATTTTTATCGATAGAAGGATTTAGATAATAATAATAATAATTCGTCTAGGTCCGATAATAGTTTTATCCGCCGCCCTTTAAAGTCCTATCCGAACTCGCGTAGGTACTATAAGGCGAGTTATACTTCCTCCTCAGCCTATAACGACAAGGCTATTACTAAACGCCTTAAATAGGATAATATTAGTACTTTTAACCTAGATAAGCATAATCTAAAGAACTTAGGCATTATCGCTCTTAGCGATAGAAAGAATATCTATATAAACGTCTATCTCTTTATAAAGCGTCTAAGGATTTATTAAGATAAGTATCTATTCGCCTTTTGCTTATATTACCTCTCCTTCTTAGTAGGAGGAGCTCTTATATAGTATATAAGTAAGCTTATAGCGGAATAACGTGATATCCTTAGTTCCTCCCCTCTTAAAACCTTCTATAAGTTCTTAACTAAGCGTTTTAAGCATCCTAACGCCGATATCTTAAAGGAACTTTATAGGGAAAGGTATACGATATCTATATAGTCCTTTAGCTCTATTACTCTTATATAGTAGATCTAGAGAAAGGTTTCGCTCGCCCGCTAACTTAAGATAGGTAAAGATGCCTAAATCATTAAGGCTATCTATCTTCTTATTGCCGTCTAGATCTCCTCGCTTCTTCCTATTCCTATAAAGAAGACCCCGATTGATAAATAGATTCGCATTATTAAGGAACGAAAGCCCTTTATTATAGCCTCCCTTAAGCTATATATCTCTAAAGACCGAGACCGTTCTTACCGCGGTAGCTTTTCCCGTCGGGATAATAACTATCGTTAGGATAACCGTCGCTATAATAATAGTTACCGTTAAGGTAACCGTAATCGCAACCGTCGTAATAATTATCGCGATAACTATCGTTAAGGTAACTAAGGCAATAACTACCGTCGGGATTAGGACTAAGGTTATAATCGCAACCGTAGTCCTAAAGGACGAAGCTTAAGTAATAACCGTAACTAGTTAAGCTTACGCCTACTACGCCGCGACGAGCGTTACCTTCGCCGGGACGACCGACGAGATAACCAAACGGAATGCCGTCGAGGTAAATATAAGGGTAATAATAATAAGAAGAAAGTGCGTTTTAAGTTAAAATATTAAAGCGATAAGAAGATTGCTCTTAGCGGCGACGAAGCTAGTAACGAGCTATACTTAAACGACTCTTAGGACGACGCGTCCTCTTACGCCTCCTTAGAGGCTAACTTTATAGGCTATATAAACTCCCGCTACCCTACCGAACGGGCTAGCAAGTTTAAATATAGCACTTACGACCGTACCTTCGCCCTTACCTCCGTGCTTAAGGAGCATATACGTGCTAACTACTATATATCTAAGCAGTAGCTCTATAGTAAAAAACGCGCGCTTAAGCCTTTAACTTATAAGGTTTATAAGACCTCCTTTTTTTCTTATAACGCCCTCTTCTCTTACCTCCGTCTTAGGTATAAGAAATCCCCTCTTATTACTATAGGGAGCGTCTTTAATCCTATCGTTATTAAGCTTAATGCCCCCGCCGCCCTAAAGCCTATTCTTCCCGCACTTATTATTAAGGAGCCTGTTTATCACGTAGCGCTAACTACGGCACCCCGACTAGATTAGGTCTTAGAAGCTAGAGCCGAGGAGCCCTAGTAGGATTAGGATTCCCCGCCGCACTTATACTCCTATATAAGGATTAAGGTCTCTGCCTAACCTAGTAGATAGGAAGTCTAGGTTTACCCCGACTCTAGCTATAGTAAGCCTATGATTAATCGCGACCTTCTTTAGACTCTTAACTATACCGTCGAGAAGAAGCCTCCCGTTACTATTAACGGAGTTAACGGTCGCTCTTTTTGCGAGGACTAGGCTACGTTCTCCTTCTACGCGCGCGGTACTATAGCTAGCCCGACCGCTTAAGCAGCTATAGCTAAATTTACCTACTCCGCCTAAGTCTCTAAAGTAAAGGCTAGCGCACTTCTTAGCAATGCCTTCCTTAAGCTATACCGAGGATCCCTTAATTATAATAAAAAGGTTATTTATATTAGAGTGCTTAACGGGTTTAAAATCCTATTCGATATCTATAAATAGCCCCGTAAAGTTATTCGCTATGTTTAAGCCGTCCGAAAGACTATTATACCACCCGATACTACCCTTATAGTCCTTACCTCTTAGAAAAAACTCCCTAAAGACCGCGCCTATACTTTCTTCGCCTCTTACGCTAATACTATTTATAGCATCGTCGATGCTAAATCTCTTCCTACTATCCTTATTACTAATAGCACAAACGTTAACCTTATTATTAAGCGCAAGCAGAAGCTTAGCTAGATATAGGAGTATTAGGAGTCTAGCTATTTTACCGCCCCGTCCTAGAAATTAGCTATAAAGGCTCTAACGCTAGCTATAGCAGTTTCGCCTGCCCTTAAAGCCGCTACTATACTATCCTCCTCTATAGGAACCGCTATTGCTACTACTGCTTCTTCTATTAATTTATCGGTTAACGTTGCGAGCACCTTTCCGCTTACTTAGGAAGTCCTTAAGTGCCTATAGGCTCCCGCCCTATCTTAACCCGTAGAAGCTCTTATTCTAGGCACGCCTTCGCTATCTAACTCTATCTACGCCTACGTTATAGCTTCTTCGGTAGGACTAGCTAAGTGGTCTAAGGTTCGCTAGAACCTCGCAGTAGCTGCTACTAACGTAACGGCAGCTACCGTAGCTATCGAGATAAACGCCGCGGATAGAATTAAGGATTCCCTCTCTAGCCGCATTTTATACTAAACGTACGTTTAGCGCCTACCGGAGCTATAAGAGAAATATACTAAAGAGGGTATTTATATTTTCGACTATAGCCCCTCTTTCGTACGCTGCGTTAAGAAGCTTCTTAGGAGATACTCCTAGCTCTAGCGGGATATAAGCACCGCCGTCGTAGAACCTAGAAGGGAATTAATAGTCCCTTTAATCAATAATTAGCATAAAAAACGAGTCGCTTAAAGGCCTTACCTATAAGGACTTCGCGATAGGAAGGTTATCGACGATACGTTTAACCTACTTTATAAGCAGGGTCGCCTAGAGTAAGCCGACGAGCTTACGCCGTTTATAGCACCTATCTTCGTAGTCTAGCGTATAGCCTAAGGCGAGACTAAAGGCCGAGTCGTTATTAACCTACGTGCCGTTAATAGTATTACTATCCCGGATTCTTACCCTCTACTATTATAAAGCTCTATTATTGCTAAACTCTTAAGCGCCCGTTTTATTACTACTATCGACGCTTCCGCCTTCTTCTATTAGTTTCGAGTTAAACTTAAGCATTAAGGCAGGTTTACTATTATAAGTTATTAAGGTCTAGAACGCCTAATAGTTGCACCTATCGGCTTTCGCAATAGCCTAGCGTATGTATAACGCTATATAGACCGAGTCCTCCGTCTATATTAGGGCTATAGCCGCGCGTTTATTAATAATATTATTATTTACTCCGCTATAAAAGAGGAATACCTTTAATATCTTAAGGCTATCTTTAAGCTCTTCGTATCGCTTAACCTATCTATAAGCCTTGCTAAAAGCTAGATCGGCTACCCTTCCGTAGAGCTACTCGGATTTCGTATCGACGCGTTTAGGATAAGTACTATAAAGCATAGGCTCGCTGCCTTTGCAAAGCTCTTATTCCCCGATAACCTCGCCGCTCTTAAACACTATATCGGCGCTATAAGGTATATTTATAACCTTATCCTATACTATAGCGCTTCTATTACCCCTCTATAGGATTGTAAGACTAGTCTTCTAGCTTAAGGTCGCTTAATCGGTAAGGTTAAGAACGGGAACCCTAATAAGCGGAAGTCCTATACGTAAGTTATATCGTTCTAGCCGACCTTAGCTAAGCTTTCCTCCTTCGCCTCCCTTTAGAAGGAAATCACTTCTAGCTATATAATTTACTATATAGACCTATAGAAGAGGCTATTCTATTAGATTAACGCCTCTTTATAGCGAGGCTTTATAGCCGTCTTTTTCTATCTCCGCAACGGCACCGTTTAGCAGCTAGGCTAGCCTATTCCGGTTAAAGCTATTATGCCTATCTACTTCCTCTCCCGTACTTTAACGAGAGCCGAGCAGTCCTATAGTCCCTTAGAACTAAAGGTCGCCTATCTAGTATAGGCTATAAAGAAGATACGCACTATAGTATAGTCGTTAACCCTCCTGCTTGTAGTCTTAACCGATTACTCTACGACTAAGTAAATCGTCGCTAAGAAGACCCTTAATACTTCTAGCATAGACCGAGCTAACCGTCGCCTAGTTATAGCCTTAATTTACCTCTCTAAATACGATATCGAGGTTTACTACCTCCTTAGCAAAAAGAACTTTATCCCTAACGCCCTTAATCGCCTACTAGCCGAGGAGTCCGACTAGCTGCTTAATCGTCGTCGTCCTAACTTTACTATGCTTAACGATATGCTTATAGCCTCTAAAGCTATTATAGCTCCTAAGAAACGCGAGGAATTCGCCGTTATATACGATAATAACCCTTACTATAAGCGAATACTTTAAATAATTATAGATAGCGAGGACGCTATTAAGAGTCTTTCCTCGCCCTTAGAAGGAGCTATAATCGCTAACTCTATAGTATAAACGAAAGCATAGCTTAAGCGCCGCGGTATACCATTCTTTATAGTCGATAAGCTTCTATACTATAAAGGCTCCGACGGCTTTACCTAGCTATATATCCCTAACGCCCTCGTTCTATCTATAATCTTAGTAGCCTATAACGATAAAAACTACTTTAGCATCGTCTATATAATTAAGGACCTAGAGATATACTTAATTCGCGGAGTTACCTATTAGGTAAAGAAGTATATCGCGGCCTATAAAGCCTATTGCCTTAGCTAAATAGACTATTAGACCCTTACCGGCAGCTATAAGCCTATTCGCCCCCCGCTATTTCTAATATAGAGTATCGCGATAGACTTTATAACCGATATACCGCCCTTACCTTTAGTAAGCTCTTTATAGTAGATCTTAGGCTTTAATATCTTTAACTAACTTCTTATAGTTACTTGCTTAATTAGTAAGAGATGCTTGCTAATCTTAGGCAACGCGAAGTACGGCATAAAGGACTAGGCTTAAAGCCTAGCCCGTTAGTTGCTTTTTTTAGATTAAGGTATACTAAGAACTATTATTAGCGACCGGGATCGTAAATTTATATCCGACTTTTAGAAAGGCCTTTAAAGCGTATTTAGCACTAAAATTGCAATAACTACCGCCTACTACCTATAGACTAACGGACTTACCGAATAGCGCAACTAGACTATAGAGACCGCTTTACAAATGTCCTATATCGAGGATCCTAGCCTAGATTAAAAGATAATAATCCCCGCCCTCTAGTAGAATCTAAATATAGTATTTAACGCTAATATAAAGATCTCCGCCTATAAATCTATCTTCGGCTTTAATATACGTAGACTATTAAAAGCTGCCGATAATATCTTAGGCACTATTGCGGACGAATTACCTTACTTACGAGAAGTCACTCGTAGATAAGCGAGCCTAGCTATAGACCTAGTAGCGATAAAGGCTAAGCAGCGGTATAACGCGAAATACCGGCCGGTTCTTCTTAAAGCTAGTAATAAAGTCTACCTAAAGCTATATATAGGCTATTATAAGCCTAGCTAGCCGCTAAAGAAATAGTCGCGGTAATAAGAAGGTCCTTTCGTTATTAAGCGTATAGTTAATAACCTCGCGGCGGAGCTCGACCTCTTTAGCTAAGTCTAAATCCACCCGGTCGTCTCTATTTAGCATCTTAAGCTTACGCATAAAGGGCATTACGTTAAACTTAAGCCTAGACCTATAGAAGCCGCTCGCGATATCGAACACGCGCCTAACGAAGGAGATTAGCACTACGAAGTCGAGCGCCTAATAGATATCTATATTCGTCGCATCGGCCGGTCGAAGTCACCTATAACCGAATACCTTATGCGATAGAAAGGATAGGCTGCTATATATAACTAATAGGTCCGAGCCGACTAGGTCTCCGCTAAAGCTATCGCGGAGTTCTAAGGTCGCCCTCTAGCACGTACTATACGAAGTAAGAAGGCCGCTTAGTAAAAGGATTAATTAAAGGATAAAACGATTACTAGCATATATAAGCATAACTTATAAGAATAAAAGGAAGGATTTAGGCAATAGGAGTATTCCTCTTAATTGCCTAAATTAGGATTATATTATAACTGCTATAGGCAGTAGTGTTTTCCTTTTCGAGCCGGCATTCTAATATATATAAAGCATACTCTATACTATATGCCGGGGCTAATGTAATTAGCTATAGATAAGATAGCAGGGAGCTATTCCTAGCTCTTAGGGCTTACGCCTACCTAATAGAAGCATCCTTCTTTATACATATATTCTTAGTGCCTAGTGTATTATATAGGCGCCGGTAATAAGAAATAACCGTAGGGAACCTAGTTCCTTATACGTATTATTAGGCCCTATATAAAAACGTTAGGGAGACGATAGATAAGGGGCTTTATTAAATATCTACGAGCATTAACTAAGCTAAAGGCGTTTAAATACTTAATTAAGTATTAAATAAGAAGGAAGCTCTCCCGTAGCGAGGGCACCTCCTATAAGTAGCGGAGAAAGGAAGAATATTAGCGTATCTCGTAATAGCGACTATTCCGTCGATTTTAGCACGACGTACTAGGGAATCGAGTATAAGCTGCTAAACGACTAGCCTTGTAATATCGCTACGAGTATTAGCTGCTAAACGACTTATAAACGACTATAAATACCCTTAACAACGGTAGACCGAAGAGGAACGATGCTTTTACGCAGTAAGGACATCTGCTGTATGTATAGCGGCGGAGATAATAGAGGAAGTATAAGAGCTTATAAAGCCGCACTCGTTAGAGCGCTTAAGCATAGGATTAAAAGGGCAGGGATTAAAGATATCCCGCTCCGATAGCTTAACGATAGAACGAGAATTAAAAACTTATCGGATTTAAGCTATTTAGCGACCTCTTAATACTAGCTTCCCTCCCTTAAATTCGGGATTAAAGCTAGGGGGGTGTGTTAGATTATATAATAGAGGTTATAACGATTAGGTTAGTATAACCGCTACGTAACGTAAGGGAAATATCCCTTAAATACGGCCCCCTTATAAAAAGAGGGGAAGTATGTATAACACGTATTATTATATATTATATTAAAAAACCTCTTTACTATACAACCTATCTAGACCTATTATAACGCTTACTTAGTCCGAGCCGTAGATCTACGATTTAATAGTAAGTTACGGCAAGCCGCTTTACTTACTTAATATATATAGTAAGCTTTTTTATTATAAGGGTCCCTTACTAAAACGAAGTGTAGCGACTAGCTAGCCCTAAATAACACGCTCTAATTGGCTAGAGTCTAAAAATTCGGTGCGCTTATTAGCTATATTTCCCCCGGGGTTAAACCGGCTAAAAAATCCTATGCGGCTATTAGCTATCTGTCTAATAGAGTTTAAACGGTAGTATTAACTAATAAAATCCTTTACGGCTATTAGCTGCTATAAGTGCCCGAAAAAAAATAGCTTAGTGCCGTAGGCATAACTATAAGCAAAGCTTTACTATGCCCGCGGCACTAAGCTATTTTTTCCTATAGCTAGGGCACCTATAGCAGGCAGCTAATAGCCGTAAAGGATGTTATTAGTTAACACCGTTTAGACTCTATTAGACAGGTAGCCAATAGCCGCACTGGATTTTTTAGCCGGTTTAACCCCGGCCCTACTATAGCCAATGAGCGCACTAGATTTTTAGACTCTATCCAATCATAGCGTGTTATTTCGCGATAGCTAATCGCCGTACTTCGTTTTCTAGCAGGGGACCCTTACAACAAAAAAGCTTACTACACATATTAAGTAAGCAAAGCGGCTTGCCGCAACTTGCACACATTCTGTGTTCTTCGTAGCGCAAAGCAAGCTTTGCTTAATTAAGTAAGCAAAGCGGCTTGCCGCAACTTGCACACATTCTGTGTTCTTCGTAGCGCAAAGCAAGCTTTGCTTAACTAACTCGTAAAGCCGGCGCTTTGAGGCTGGCGTCGAGTCAAAGAGCCTCGAGAGCGGCCGCTAAGCCTGCCTGGTGCCCCGTTAAGCCGTGCCTGCCTGGTCCCCCGTCAAGCCGTGCCTGCCCTTGATTGCCGACTTTGGGATCGCAGGAAGGCGCGAGTGTGCAGCGCACCCTTCGTCCGTCCGCCTCCCCGATCGCTGTTGGCTCCCCTTTTTTGCCTCCATCAGGCATTCATCTGCTTCACTCGTCGTCACACCGTCGCGCGTCTCGGATCTTATCGCACACGATTCCCATGATTCCCAGGAGAGAGCCATGTTGACGGCGACTCATCACTCCCACTCATAGCCCCAGCCACTCGCGCTCTTCCGCCATCGGAACCTCGACTCGCATCAATCAGCAGAAATGGGCGCCATCGACGAGAGTGCCGACGAGCCTTCACCGCCACGGTCCCCGGCAGACGGACCCTCGGCGGACCCTGGCAAGCACGCGCGGTGCAGAATTCACCTCTTCCGCGGCATGGTCAACGATGTTCGCCGGAGGGCCCCTTACTACGCCAGCGACTGGCTCGACGCGTGGGACTATCGCGTCGTGCCCGCCACCGTCTACATGTACTTTGCAAAGTAATAACCGTCCTTCACCCCTTGATTCACTTCTACTTCGTCACGTTACCGCTTGCCGCTTGCTCCAGAGTCTGACCCTGACCGCAGCATCCTCCCTGCTCTGGCCTTTTCGCTCGACATGTTCCAAAAGACTGGCTCGAATTACGGCGTCAACGAGGTCTTGTTGGCCTCTGTGCTGGGATCGGTTGTGTTTTCGCTCTTTGCCGCTCAACCGCTGGTTATTGTTGGCGTGACGGGTATGTCTTCCTCCTTTCCAGAGACGACAAGGGAACCAACTGTGCCAACTATGTCGCCTGACAGGTCCCATCACCGTCTTTAACTAGTATGTTCAGCCCCCTTCACGTAACAGAAACCATCTCGGGAGCACGCCGACTAACGGGCATTGTTCCCCTTCTCTACAGCACAGTGTACGACATCATGAAGAACAGCGGTGTCAACTACATCGGCTTCATGGCCTGGATTGGCATGTAAGTGAAATGCGAATCGGCAACCACCCCGGGCTTACTTCTGCGCAGCTGGTCACTTGTTCTTCACTGGATCCTGGCCGTCACAAACTCGTGCAACTGGCTTCGCTGGGTCACTCGCTTCCCCTGCGACATATTCGGCTTCTATGTCGCCTTCATCTATCTCCAAAAGGGCATCCAGGTCCTCGAGCGCCTCGGCGACGACAGCCCCTTGTACCTCTCCGTCATGGTCTCTCTGCTGGTCTTCATGGTGGCCTACGTCTGCGGTCAGCTAGGGGACAGCAGTCTGTTCAAGCACCCCATTCGAGTCTTCCTCAAAGACTACGGCACCCCTCTGACTCTCATCTTCTTCACGGGCTTTGTCCACTTTGGCCGCATGGACAGCGTGGCGCTGGAGAGGCTGCCCACGAGCATTGCCTTTATGCCCACGAGTGACAGGAAATGGCTTGTCGATTTTTGGCATCTAAGTGTGGGCGAAATATTCACGGCTCTGCCATTTGCCGTCTTGCTGACCATCCTCTTCTGGTTCGACCACAACGGTACGATTAACCCCGGCTTGCCGCAGTGTCCAGCAATTATCTGAAGCTGATAAACTGCCTCAGTGTCGTCTTTGATTGCCCAGGGGAGTGAGTTCCCGCTTCGTAAGCCCGCTGGCTTTCACTGGGACCTCTTCCTCCTCGGCGCCACCACCGGCGTCGCGGGCATCCTAGGATTGCCCTTTCCCAACGGTCTTATTCCTCAAGCCCCTTTCCACACAGAATCCCTCTGCGTCACCAAGCCTGTCAAGGAACTGGACGAAAAGGGCGAGGACAAGGGTAACTACACGTTCGAGGCAACTCATGTGGTGGAGCAGCGTGTCTCGAACCTGGCCCAGGGGCTGCTGACGCTAGGAACCATGACCGGACCCCTTCTTGTTGTGATCCATCTCATCCCTCACGGGGTCCTCGCAGGACTCTTCTTCGTCATGGGAGTCCAGGCCCTCGAGGCCAACGGCATCACGGCCAAGCTCCTCTTCCTCGGCCGCGACAAAGGCCTGACGGCCGCAAACCACCCACTCAGGGCCGTCAAGCGCCGCGCCGCCGTCTGGCTCTTTGTCGCCATGGAGCTAATTGGCTTCGGCGCCACCTTTGCCATTACCCAGACCGTGGCAGCCGTCGGGTTCCCCGTCTTCATTCTCGCGCTCATCCCGATCCGCGCGCTGCTGCTTCCCATGGCGTTACGTCCCGAGGAGCTCGCCTTGCTGGATGCGCCGACGGCCTCTGACTTCACCATGGAGGGAATTGGAGGCACGTGGGGCAAAGATGCCGGCACCGGCAACGACACGGCCGGTCCCAGCCGATCGCCGTCTTGTCGGGAATCCCAGCGGTTTCGCGGCGGGGATGGCGATCTTGCCGGCACATCAAATCCCCGGAAGGCGCAGGAAGACCTGGCGGAGCTGGGACAGGCGCAGAGTGGAAGCGGCGCAACGAGGAGGAGAGAGCGCGGATAGGGAACTGGCCCAGGATGTTGCACGCTATACGGCTTCTCACTCATCCCCACCTGACCTGCGAGAAGCGAATGGCCCGCCGCCCAGTCAGGTCGCGCGGCTGGGCCATACTCTTCCTCTTCTCATCGTGGCAAGACTGGGGCAAACACTTCTGTCTTCCCTTTGCATATGAAATGACACAATCGTCGGCATCAAGGCAAATGTAGGGGGTGAGGGGATAGATAGCAGCGGGTGCTGTAGGTCGAAGCAAGCGAGTAGCGGCCGAGGATGGAGAGGTAGCGCATGACCTGGAGGCGCTGTGCCAGAGACGCCCGAGACGCCAGACGCCAGACGCCAGACGCCAGACGCCAGACGCCCGAGAAAAACAGACTCATAAATCTTCCCCGGTTGTCACCA
The DNA here is from genome assembly GCA_012934285.1 of Ophiocordyceps sinensis. Classification (NCBI taxonomy): domain Eukaryota; kingdom Fungi; phylum Ascomycota; class Sordariomycetes; order Hypocreales; family Ophiocordycipitaceae; genus Ophiocordyceps; species Ophiocordyceps sinensis. The sequence continues at coordinate 9,512,813 of JAAVMX010000001.1, read as the reverse complement.
TGAGGAGAAAGGACGTAGTATTCAATTTTGATCAAGCCCCGCATCCCTGGCCTCGAAACGTCGCCGCGCCTTGCAAAGCCCTATATAGAGTGGCCTGTGCTTTGTTCCAACCGTCTACTCGTCGTCGTCGCTGCTCCCTATATCCAGCGCGAGCCCGCCCCGGACCCGCGGCCGCCTCGACACCGCCACGGGGGTGTCGTGGGCGTCGTCGTCGCCTGTCTGGGCGTCGTCGTCGCCTGTCTGGGCGTCGTCGTCGCCTGTCTGGGCGTCGGCGTCGCCTGTCTGGGCGTCGTCGGCCGCTGGCAGTGGGGCCTCCATGTGCACGTCGCCGTCGCTGCTGCCTGCAGAGCCGGCGCTCGACCTGCTCAAGCTCCTCGTCCGCCTCTTCTTCTTCCTATGCACCCCGCCGTCGCCGTCGCTCGCATCCGGGGGCGTGCCGTCCGTTTCGCCGTCCTTGGCCGAGTCCTCTCGACTACGCGGCGCGCGCCGGCCGTCGTCGTCGTCGTCGTCGTCGTCGTCGTCGCTGCTGAGCGCAAGCAGGGCGTCCGACTTGCGCTTTCTCGGCGCCGAGACGACGTCGGGCTGTCCCACGGCCACCTGGGCGGCGTGCTTGGCTTGCTGGGCAATGGCACGCTCGCGCGCGAAAAAGGCCTCGTCCTCGTCCGAGTCGAAATCGTCGTCGCCCTCGCGGACGTACATGGCCGACTTGACGCGCCGCGCCTTTTCGCGCTCGCGCTCGCGGCGTTTGCGCGCCTTTTCCGCGAGTTCCGCGTCGTCGGGCTCTTCCGCGGCGGACCTGCGCCGCCGACGCTGCCGCGTCTTCTTGGGCTTTGCCGGCTCGTCCACCGCCCTCCGTGCCGTCGGTCCGCCGATGGGGAAGGGTATGTCGTCATCGAGGCCCCCGGCGTCTTCGTCGCCGTCGTCAAAGACCGCCTTCTTGCGCGGCGCCGTCTTGCGCTTTAGCTGCTTCTCGGCCGCGGCGCCGTCCTCGAACGTGGGCGGGCTGAACTCGGCTTGGTTGATGTAGTGCAGCGAGTCCTTGAGGTCATCGGCGAGAACGTGGTCGGGGATTACCCAGCAGCTCTCGGGAGTCTCCTCGGACACGGGACCGAGTCGTGCCAGTCCGCAAAGGGTCATGAGGAGGCGTAGATACGAGTTTTTAAACATGGCTGTGCGACGGGCGGTGTCGTCAGGGCAAACCACTGGATCGTGTTAGCATGCGAAGCGAGATATGGGAAAGAATCGAGGGATTCACAATAGATGGGGGGCTTCGTTGGCTCCCCATTCCCATCTTGGACCTCGACCGAGTCCTCGACCGGAGGTAATGCCTCGTGCGCCGCGGCCCAGGATCGCCGTTCACTCTCGGCTTTGGTCAGGACGCCCTTGACCCAGTTGATGTGATCGCTCTCGTTCCTGTCCAGCATGGCGCCAATCACAATCGCCACCTGACGATCGCGCTCCTCCGTGTGCCTAAACTCCAGCTCGGCGCCGGGCTTGGCTTCCCGCTTGGCTTTGGCGGTTTGTATCTCGTGCCCAAATTCAAGAAATGAGGTGATCCTGGGAATCTTGCTAAAGAGCATCTCGACAATCAGCTCCGGCCGCTCTTGCATCTTCTTGAAGCACTTTCGGAGAATCTGCCTGACGAGCTCCTCCCACTCCTTGAACATTTTGGACGACTTGTCGAGCGGCTCGGGCCCCCTGATCATGCTGTGCAGCAGATGCAAAATGTCGACGCGAAAGAGCATGACGCTCATCTCCTGCTTGAAGGCCACGCGATAAAAGTACCTATGCGCGCGTTTGAGTTGCGCGTCGTTGAGGTCTCTGTAGTGCTTGGTCCAGGTCGTAAAGGTGTCGACAACCCCTTGCTGGGTGAATTTGCTCGAAAACTTCCGGAAGTTAAACTTGCGATCCTTGGAGTTGTCCGCGGCCTTCTCCACGTCGTTTGCCGAGCCGTCGCTTTCCTCGCCGGCGGCTGTCTCGCCGGCCTGGCTGGCAGCCTGCTTCTTCCGTCTCGTCCGCCTTCGTGTGCGAACTTGCATGTCGACGTTCTGCTTCGAATAGGCCTCCAAGATGCGCAAGAAATTGTGGACCAGTTCCGTGGCGGCGTCCAAGTAGTCGAACCCCTGATCCTTGTACGTCTTCGCGATGTTTGCAATTGCATCATGTGTCGCCTCTTCGTAGAAGAGACGGCCCAATACGTTTTCGGCAATCTCCCCGTCGTCGTCGTGGCCCGAGTCGGCCATTTCCTGCACCGTGAGCAGGATCTGCGTGAAGCACCGCATGACGGCAGCCAGCTCTTGCCAGTCCTTCATCTCGTAGGACTCGTGGAGCGCCCTGCTGAGCGTGATGAACATTTCTTGGTTGAGCACGCCAGCGATCAGGTTGAAGCTGCCAACTTCGCTGTCGCTTTGCTGGCCGCCCCTCTTCTGGGCCTGTCGTCTCGCGTGCTCGGCCTCGAGAAACCAGGCCACTAGGCGAAAGAACTGCCGCCTATGATATATCATGAGATGCGGTGCTTCCCGGTCAATGGACTTGCGGACGTGCTGGAACAAGCGATTGAACCCAGAGTCGAGGAACTCCTCGACAAATGACCGCAGTCGAGCGTTTACTGGCGCCTTGAGCTTGACAGGCGGGCCCAGATCTCGAGCGCCCTTTTGCTGTTTTTTGCCTCTACGTGGCGGACGTGGCGGCTTGAATGTCTTGTTGCTGTCCATCTTCTGAATGCGCGTCGCAGCATCAGCGAGGGCGTCTTGCCCCGAGAGGGACGACATCTTCCCATCGTCCCGTTTGACCCATATCATGGTGCCAAATCGGTTGTGCCTTGTGGGGCCTTTTCGCTTGGATGCATTGAGTATGGAGGACTCTTTGCTCATCATGGCAGAGAGCTGGCTCGCTGTGGCCTTGTTCAACTGTTGCTCCTCCATGAAGAGTCTGTCGACTTCCACTCGCTTCACAAGATGATGGATGATTTCCATGACGGTGGCGTCTTCTGTGCGAAAGTCGTCTCCCATGTTGGAGGCGAGTGTGAGGAGGAAGATGAATATGTCCTGACATGAAAAGGCATCGATGGTCGCAACTATTGATATTTGCGCTTCGTCGGGCATGTTTGAAGGAGGAGAAATCAGCGCCACGTTGCGGAGGAAGAACAAGACGAGCTTGATGATGCCTTGGTCTCGCGCAGTCCTGTCGCCATTGGAAATCGCCATGGACGGCAGTGCGGCACGGACAGCCATGTGCAGTATGCGGGCGCCATCAAAGTTAATGATGGCATTTTTGTATTGGAGCTGAGCTAGCTCGAGGACCGGCATGTGTCGATGGTGATTGACAGTCATCCGTTCCTCGTCTCGATCCATGGGCCAAGTCAGGGGCACCAGGACTTCGAAGCAAGCCAGGGCCATGCGCGACTTGAACTTGTTGTCCATGGCACTTTCGGGCCATTGCGCGAGAATCGGGAGTAGGTCGCCTTGGACGAGATTGGCTTCGTAGATGCACCGGGCGACATCCATGCGGTTCGTCTTCTCATCGTAGAATCGTATCCAGCGCTTGATGTCCCGGAGGACCTGCAGCGCGTCGTCTCCGAGCTGATACTGGCCGTCGTCGTCCACGCTTGTGCCGCCGAGCTGGCACCATCCTTCAGCAAGCTATGGCGCGGAGATGGCAGGCGGGTGAGGTGAAGATGAAGGCTTACTGCAGAGGCGAGGCTGTTGATGTGCGCCCGAACTTCCGGATGGACAGTGTCCTCGGCGCCGTCTAGCGGCTCCATTCCGACGTCTTACTCGCACGAGAAGTGGGCGTGTCGGAGGCTTGGGCTTGTTTGTTGCGGTTGGGCCGGCGGCAAGGAGGCTGCCCAAAATGCCTGCACTCTGATGGCGCGAGGTGGCAATCCGTACAATTTACGCGCTTCGACGCGACGCGACCCCCTGATAAGAGCATGGGTATTCTTCGGCATTCTGATAGCGGCAAGCGAGCCGGGCCCACATGTACACATGAGCCGAGGTTATTCCGAACGGTGACCTTCATTCCACCGAGGCCAATCGCCAACACTTGTCTCCTCCGCACTTCAACCACCACCGCAAGAATGGCCAGTTCAATTCCCCGGATGCGAGCCCTCGGGGCTGCGCGTCACTCGCGCCGCTTCAGCTCGACCCCACGGCAGCGTGCCGCAGATGTCAAAAGCCTCGGTGTCATTGGGTCTGGCCAGATGGTCTGTCCCCCCCGAGCCGCCCATGAGCAAGTAGAGAAGCAAACTGACGGACGGCGGTACCATTGGGATAGGGCCTCGGGATCGCCTTGGTCGCGGCCCAAAGGGCGCAGATTCCCGTCACGCTCATTGACACGTCTGACAAGGCGCTGGAAAGGGGCCTCGCATTCGCTGGTATATGATCAGTCGCTTGGGACACGTCGTCAGGGCCACGACTGACTTGACGTGCAGACAAGCTGCTGGCAAAGGATGTTTCCAAGTCCAGGATCACCCAACAGCAGGCCGATCAGGCCCGATCACGGCTGACTACCAGCACGAAAATCGAGGATCTGTCTTCCGTCGACTTCGTCATCGAGGCCGTGCCCGAAATTCTCAAGCTGAAGTTTGATATCTTTAGCAACCTTGCCAAGATCTGCCCCAAGCACACAATCCTTGCCACCAACACGTCTTCCATCTCCATCACGCGCATCGCTGCCGCAACCACTTCGGACCCCACCGACACCTCTGCCTCTTCCCGCGTTGTCTCGACGCACTTTATGAATCCCGTACCCGTGCAGAAGGGAGTCGAGATTATCAGCGGCCTCCAAACGAGCAAGGAGACTCTCGACACCGCCATTGAGTTTTGCAAGAAGCTGGGCAAGGTACCGTCGGTGTCTGCCGACTCTCCGGGATTCCTGGCCAATCGAATTCTTATGCCTTATATCAACGAGGCTGTCATCTGCCTCGAGACGGGAGTCGGGGACCGCGACTCAATCGACGCCATTATGAAGAACGGGACGAATGTACCCATGGGCCCGCTTCAGCTCGCAGACTTTATCGGCCTCGATACCTGCCTGGCCATCATGAAGGTGCTGCATGAGGAGACTGGCGACTCCAAGTACAGACCCAGTGTATTGCTGGGGAAGATGGTCGATGCTGGGTGGACTGGCAAGAAGAGCGGAAAAGGCTTCTATGACTACTAGGCGGTCCTGCCGAGACATGATGGCTGCTAGACGATCGGATAGTATGCCGAATGCGACGTCTGTTCCACGTCCACGAATGAATTACCCACGGGACCTTTTGGGGAACCCCCCAGGCTGGCGGCTTGGCTCATGTTGGACTCGAAGCAGGCAACGGGCCTATAGAAGTGCGTGCCTTTAGCATCTGCCAACGGCAGGCACAAGGGTGTTGGAGGAGTCACGGGGAAATGGCATTTAACGGCTCTTTTGTCCCTGAACGGGAGTTCTAGTTCCATCGGATATGACGGATCCTTGGCTGATGTACATACTTCGTACGGACAATGCCAAAAGGGGCGGGGGTTTCCGCATCCATGTCACCAGGCAAGCGTTTCCCGACGGTGAGCACGAGAGCGAGCGCGAGAAGCCAGCTGCCGAGGCAGAGGGGGCAGAGGGGGCAGAGAGGGCAGAGAGGGCAGAGGGGTCCCCGAGGGCATTCAGGAAGTACATAGATGTATCGGTACCTACCTAGACAAGGGCAACCTTAAAAATGGCCTCGCTGTTGTGGGGCTTGCCTGAGGTTGCACACGCAGGACCCCTCATTGGGCGCTGACCCGACGCCAAGCTTGAGGCACCTCCTTGGCACCAGTTGTACAGAGACATGGGGTCACACGCAGAGGCAGCCCAGCTGTCCAGTCCACTCTCCCCTCCAAAGGTTTTCAAAGGGGTCGGTGAAGCCACTGCCACAACTACTAAAAAATCATTTGCACCGCTCTCTCTCCACCACTCTACGAACACAAGATGACGCATTTCCACGGCCAGGCCAAACTCGCCCGATCTCGTCTCTTCATGGGCCCGCGTGCACACGAGCTCGCACGTTATGTAGCGCACGCGAGAAGCTTCGCGCACCTGCTCAGCCGGGGAACCACCAAGGAGGAAGTCGACATCGCTTGGCGCCGCGGCTGCGCTGAGCAGAAACCTGGGGATCGGATCCAAGGCACATGTCCCCGAGACTCCTAAAATCTTCATCCATGGCGAGTGGCCCCGGCGACCCTTCGTCTACGGGAGCCAGCCTGGGCCATCAACACTTGCAAGCTTCGGGGAGCTAGCAACAAAGGCAGGTCAGCTGCGACGCAGGTCGACTCTGGACGTGCCACGGTGCCACCGCATGAGATAACCGTTGGTGTGCCTCATCTGAGACTCCAAGGTGGCGCGCTAGCAATCCCACAAATTTCCGTGGGATCAGGACACGGCGTCTGACCCGGGCACGAGCGACTAGGAACGTGGTTCAGAAGTGGACGCCGTCTTTTATATCGAAAAGGGGCGCGTGTGTGTGGCGATGAGCCATATCCCGGTGGCATCTCGACATCAGCTGGCCTCCTCTACTCCTCTCCGCTGCATGTACATACATACGTGCAGTATCCGTACCTGAACGAGGCCTGCCCATACTGTACAGTGGGTATCTACATCCCCTCGCCTGTACAGAGTACCCTTGCTAATCAAACGCCTGTAGTGAGATGACCGTCACCGTCGCCCGTTGAGATGTTGCTGAGGGCCTTTTGACGAAGGCGTCCCCCAGATCCTCGCTTACACCACAGTGTACGCAACATAGTATGTGTCTTCTGCAAGAGAATCACGATCCCGAATCCGGGGATGCGGCAGGGGTCTCAGAGACAGATACCGCCAGACAAAGGCCGATCGAGTCTCGTCATGATGCCACAAGTCAAGTCGTGACAACGCAGCCGGCCCTCCCGCCTTGAAGCTTGCGAAGCGGCGTCCACGGACCGCACCGCACCGCTGCCGCCCAGTCTCGATGCTCCTCACGTGCAGAACGGCGCAGACGCATGCAGTCGAGATGCATCCTTCTTTTCTCGCCAGCCCACCCACTGCGGCCAGGGCGTCGTTGAAACACGGTGGCGTCGCCAGGCGCATCGAGCGAGGAAGGGCTTGCGACCTGTGTCCTGCAAAACATCCACTTACACTTCGTACGGAACCAAATACATCGGATACTCGACGGAGGCGCAGTAGGTAAAAGTCCCACATGTCCTCGCTTTGCCATCTTCCCACTACCATTCCCAACGTAATACATACCACAGGTGCGTTCAAACGCCGTTTCTATGCGTCCGAGTCCAGCGGCAGTCGCCGGAAACCATGACACGCGATCATTTGCACAAGGCCTTTGTCCGGTGACGTCTTGTTTTATTGAAAAGCTGCATTCTCTGGGTTGAAAAGGGGGGGGTCATCAAAGACCGGCATTACACTACTGCACGATACAGGACGCCGAGCCGCGGGGCTCGGAGCCTTGCACGATCTACTAGCGAGCAACCTACAAAGCTCGTGGCCGCCGGAGCAAGGCCAGTATCGCTCCGGTGATATCCTACGCTCCTTGTTTCCCTCGGCGGTTTGTTCGCTCGCCCCTGCGTTGCCATGGCACCGCCTCGCTTCTCCATGCCGGCGGTCCAGTCCCTTGCACGGCCAGTCGCTCTGAGCCGGCTCACCGTGTTGACATCGATCTATGGGACCATGGTCATCAGTTGCTCGAGCATGGCGAAACCAAATACGCACCTCGCCAGGTGTCATTACGCATGCGTATCGGAGCGAAACAGAGTCCACGTGGATGGCTGCCGGTGCAGCGTTGCTGCTTTTCATCTTGCCGCCGTCCATGCGAGTGTTTGATGGCTGGCTTCGCTTCTCCTGTTCGCCCAGCCCTGAGCCCTGGGCCCTGGCGACAGCATGGCCCGACGGAGCTCGCTCCAGCCTCACAGGGTTGCAGTGTCTCACCCCGTCCATCTTTGAAGCGCAGCCGTGGTTCGTTTCTCATGGCCCTATCCTGCGACGGGCGACGGGCCCAATTCTTGACCCGTCAGCCCACGGCTCAAGGGTGTCTGCGGGGGCCCGGGGCCGCCCATCATGACGACCTCGACGAGGGCGTCCGACGGGCAGACGCAACGAAGCACCCGAGCATGTAGGTGCGGCCGTACCGGCGTACGAGCGCTATGAGCGACAAAGTAGGCTCTGGGAGGTAGGCTCGCTTGTCCACTCGGTTCTGGGGCCTCCATGAGCCCTTGTACAGAACAGCCAAGGTGACTTGCACGTCTCTGCCGTACCATGACTCTTTGGACCGAATCACCTGCATATTGCATCCAGCACCACGTATTCTATAATACAACAGAGACGCTGCTCCGTGGCCGTACCTCGCTGACGATCGCTCAGTCCTTCCTCTCTGCGTCTCCTCTTCCCACATGCTGTTGCAAGCGGGAGCCGGCCGGGAACCTGACGGCGCGGGCTGCATACACAAATTACATGGCACAGAGCAGCTGCAGTAAGCACGACATCGGCTGCAGGCCACGGGACGGATACATCTGTCGACTTTACATGGATTGCGTGACGAGTAGGAAGTACTCGAGCGGAAGCTGTCTGTTGTCTGGACCGTGTCGCAAAGCACGCACACATACAAGCCGTTGGTTGGAGACAAGATTGGCTGGAGACAAGACAAGCCGTGTCTGCACCGGGAACGGTATTAGCAGACTCGAGTCATTGGCGGTTTGCTCCTCTCTCGCACCTCGGCTGGCTCCCGACAATTGATGCCGCTCTACGTGGCTTGCATTGCAGCCGGCCGTTGAGCACTGCACAGTATCCGTGTCTGTCTCCTCTTCCCACCTTGGCCGGTGCAACAGCCGTCGGCAGATTTACCCATTGCTGTTGGTTTGCACCCACACGATTCCACCTCGTGTGTGCTGAAGATGTTTGTACACATCTCGACACCCCTCTCCCTCCCAGGGCGATATGCGCCTTGACGACCTTTGCACGCCCCCTCCCCCTTCGGCTTCCGCGTCGCCTCTCCTATTGGCTGCTTGCAGGGGACTTGTCAGAAAGGTTGCGTTTCAACCGACCAGTTGAAGAGCCTGGACAGGAGGCGCCAATCAACGGCTCAGGATGTGCGCTTCCGAGCCGAGATGGTGCTGCTTGGTTGTGGAGACTGAAGCCGACGGGTATGAATACTGACGAGACCAGTACAGCCGGTGAGCCGACAACCATGTCCGACCAGAGGTGTCAGGGATGAAGGCTCCATGGCCGCATGGCTGCACCAGGAGTTAAGGCCGGCCTGTCCCGTGGAAGACATTGAAGAACTTGCCTGTACTCTGTGGAGGAGAGCGAGGCTCCGTGAGGTACGGGCTTGGTTCTTTGCTGCCAGTTTGCTTCATCATCAATCAATAAACACAATACGTCACCCGAGATCTCAACTAGCCCATCTATCTGGGCATCTAGTACGTACTTTTCGTGCTTGAACAAGTCGGGGGAGAAGAGAGGAATACTTGGCAATGGCAGCGGCGGAAGCACACACGTTCCCCCCTTGGCGCTCCTTTTACACGGCTTCCTTGTCCTTTATTCCGTTGCAAAGAGGACTGCTTCTGACCGCAGTTTTGTAAAGTACATACGAAACAGAGTGAGTGGTTGATTAGAAAGCCGAGGCGGTCTAAAAATACCATTATTCTGGAAGGTCAAAGGGGCAAGCGCTTGCCTCTTGCCCGGGAAAATAGACTTTTGCGGGCCCGACTTTCTGCCACTGCACTTGCCATGCGCAGTAAAGAGCGATATTGCAGCAGGTGAAAAAAAAGGACCACGTTGGACCCTTCTCGGGGCTCTGCATCAGCCTCTCGGCCGGGCTGAGCGAGCAAACCAAGGGAAAAGGGGGCCGTCGAACGCCTCTCAAGCTACTCGTCGATATCCATCCCACGGGTGCTGTGCTCGTCGTCCTGCTGGATGTGCCCATTGTTACCAAGACGAAAGAACAGCGGCTCCCTCCCAACCCCCCTTGGACTCGCCCGCCTTGCTTCATTCGGCATCAAATCCAATGTCTGCACAGAAAAGGGGACCCTCGAGGAGATACCCCAGTCGCCCTCGGCAGTCTCCCTTCTCTGGCTCGACGGACGGCCCAGCCCGGGCGGGAGGCGGACGAACTGGGACACATGATGTACATACATGGGCTTGATGCCGACGTGCCCACCCACGGACAATGCTTGTGAGGGCACACACAGGCCATGGCGTCGTCTCGGCCGTGACGACGAACGCCCAAGAGGGTGGCCCGGCCGTTTGGCGAATCTAGAAGCCTTCAAACATGCATTCGCCGCCCTCCCTCTGGCGTCAGGTACCACTAACCTCCGCCCCCCTCCCCCCCCCCACAACTCTCTCCAGTCTCGCCCGTCCGTGTCTGCTGCGGCTTGCTTGCAGGGGTGGTGCCGTTGCTGCTGGCGGGCCCTGACGTGAATCTCCTTGCTGCTACGACTGACTTGCTCCTACATACAGATACCCACCCACAGGCCACAGGCAACAGGCCCCGGCTCGACAGTGGTGGTCGTCACGCTCCCTCCTCCTCCGCCCTCGACGCCTCCTCCTTCTCATCCTACCCAAGCCAAAGACAGTGTTGCCTGTACGGTACAGGTACAAGGGAGATTCGGCACCCAAAGGTACCTACCGGATTCTTTCACCTCCTCCCCAGCTGGCTTGGGTCCCGTATTGCGAAACCTATCGCCGTCTTGTCCACGAGCTCCCCGGTTTTCCAACACGCTTCGAGGACCTGGTCGAGAGCCCTGTCTGGCTCGATCCCGAGACGGTATCTGGGATTGACGACAAGACACGTTTTGAAAGGCGGCCCGTCTGCCCCTCGCTCAAACTTGCCGCATTGTTACGTCGTTTTTCGATCCTTGGGGGCCGCTGAAGCCTGTGCAATCACTTCCATCTCTCATCTGAGGCCAGTGGCGCGGGCCTGGGCCGGGCTGCCCGCATCTTGAGGCCCTCGTCGAGCTGCCAGGTCTAATACCGGACATCTGCATACGAGGCAGGCTGTGTGTCAAGTATCTCTCTCGTCTACTCTATTTACCCTTCAGCCCATCCATACTACCTCTGAAGTATCGGGTCCAAAGCACACACCAAGAAAATTCATCCACGCACACAAGTCCCGAGGAGCAGTCGACCCCATGTTGCATCCAAGCACCGACTAGCAGCGACCCTTTGGATTTCTCGGCAGTAGACGGATGCAATAGTCTCGCTGGACCTTGCCACTTGGACCTGCAACTTCTGTCTTTGATTCTTATGGCAACAGCACCGAGAGAATCACAACAGCGTCAAACCGAGGTCTCGACTCGAACTCTGGCGCAAGCCGGCTTCTCCTCGCCATCCAGCTACGTATCAGCGTCGAAGAAGGGGTGACATTCTCCCCCCTCGGACGCCTCTACCCCGGGAGAAGCATCTGCGCCCAGAAAATCACTTGCGCCGGCCTTTGCTACCGCCAAGCACAACACATCGACGCCGCTTGCTTGTCGATCAGGCCATCCCCAATGCTCATCACCCGAATTTGTGCCCCCGAGTACAGCCCTTGGCAGCTTCACAAGTACAAGCCGTCGCCTCGTCGGCCAGACTCTCCACGTATGTCAGACAGATACGACGTTCCGATCCCGCTTCAGCCAGACTGGCAGGGTCAGTATCCATGCCTCGCCCAGCACGAGAGTGACAGCAGCTTGCCCAAGTCGTATGCGGACGCTCGACGGGACTCCGACAAGCCTCGGCCGTCCCCGTCGATGGTCGATGTCCAAGCGCCCCAGGGCGTCGGCGTTAAGAAAGCGCAAACATCCCCGACACGGCTGCCATGTTCTGGCGATTCCGCTGGCCCTGGCAGCGCAAGGCGTCTGTCCCCAGGCAAGGAGCGGTCGACGTGCTCAGACAAGGTGGGTGGCCTTGGCCGCGTCAATTCACGCAACGGCCCTGGCCGTTCCGCTCGGTCGTCCGGCCCGAACCACCTGCGCACGGTACTGGCAATCAACACCGAGGGCGCTTCGGAGCAGAAAATGGGTCGGCGTGAAGAGGACGGAGCAGATGCCGCCACGGGTGAGGAGGGGGAGATTGAAGTGGACGACGACGACGATGTGGGCGCAGGAGAGGGAGACGCCTCGCGGCCCCAAACTGTAGAGGAACGACTTGCGGCTCGTCGCAAGATGAAAAGATTCAGGTATCCCGCCGCCGCCGACGAGAACATGGCAAGGCGCTGTCGCTGACGACTGGCTCTCCCAGGCTCACGCACCAACAAACGAGATTCTTGATGAGCGAGTTTGCCAAGCAACCACATCCCGACGCTGCCCATAGAGAGCGACTATCGCGGGAGATTCCGGGCCTGAGTCCTCGGCAGGTACAAGTTTGGTTCCAGAATCGGTAAGCGCTTTGTCGAGGTGGTGCGTTCTGGATGGCTGACTTATTCGGTACAGACGAGCCAAGATCAAGAGGCTAACCGCAGACGATCGTGATCGCGTGGTACGGATGAGGGCCGTGCCGGACGGCTTCGACAACGTGCAGGCCCTCCACTCGCCGTACGGGGCCGTTCATGGCCTCACCATTCCGGCGTCACCAGGGGATGCCGTGAGCGCGCCCTACGCGGGCCACATGCTGAGACCCTTGATGGTGGATGTTCGACGGCAGGAGGAGGCTTACATGTCCACCAGCACCCTCACACCGTCTTTCGGAGGCATTGAGCTGGGTCAGTCCGGGGGCATGAGCGGCCCAGACGTGATATCGCCCCTCTCGTCCGTCTCGAGTAACAAGTTTGACGCCGAGAGTCGTTTGTCCACCTCGTCAAGAACGCCCGGCGCAAGTATATGCCATCAAGGAAACCTGGACGGCGTTGGACAGATTGGGAAGCCGGGTTTGCGTCAAGGACAGTCCCTGCACATGAGAGAATCAGTTGGCAGGTCCACTCCCGACTCCCTGCAGTCTCCGTTGCGTGGGAGCATGTCTTGGAAATCAGACTCGTTTGATTATTCCCACTACCAGGAGGCCGGCGCTGCCTCTTCGGCCACGGACCGGCATCCGTCGGCATATCAGGCCGGGCATATGGGGCCAGCTCCGGGCAGTGGCATGGGAGGCTTCGAGCACCCCTATCCTGGTGAGCCTGCACGGAGTCAAATCGAGCGGCACGGCGGCAACGGTTCAATGGAAACCAAGGGCTAACCGACTCGTGACTGCAGCAGGCAGCTACTCGAGCCTATTGGCTTCTCAGGCCCGTCCACGCACACGAGCTTCCTCGGCCTCGTTTCCGCTGAGCATTGACTTGCGGATCAGGGATTCGTACCGACACTCCGGTGGCACAAACCCACCTCCCTATGCTTGCGGGCAGGCGGCTGCGCCATCTACCAAGTCAGACGATGCCTCGATGTATTCGGCGCTGCATCCTGCGGTGCCGCTGTCTGCGCCAACAAGCCTTCCGCCCACCCGAGCGTTCAACGGTCGAGCGAGCGCGCACCAAGGCCATGGCTCGCAGGTCGGCTCCCCGATGACGGCTCCGCATGATTTTGGCAGAGCATTTCATGTCAACCTGGCAAGTCAGCAGACACATGGTGCGATGAAGGATTATTTTGGAACTTCACCCCTGTGATGGAGTCTACATGTGACGTCTAACGATCCCCGCCGAATGCGACACGCTGTCATGGCAATGCAGTACAGGCACTTACAGCAGGATGGTAGCTTCAAGCCTCGTCGATTTCCTCTTCTTCTCTTCGTCTCTTCTTCCTCTTGGTCATATTCGCTTTCCCAAAGCATTACGGGGAACACTGCGATGATGGATGGCTGTACTGCAGCTGGTAGGATGAATGTCTTGGATGGCGAACCGGTGTCTCGACTGTTGTTCACGCCATTCTTCGGCTGCCGTCTATTCGGTCGAACTCAAGGGCCGAAGTTGGTCGGGTCCTGCGGCTGTTGCGTGGGTTTGGAGGTCTCTTGACTTGGCTCATTTTGTCGAGCCGGGCAGGGGGGACAGGAACGGCGCCCGCGATGGACGGATGTGTTTGCTTGGACCTTGAACCATAAATCTCTGGATGCATATTTGTCACTTTCAAAGAAGGGAAAACGACCAGCTAGGATCCCACTCTTGACTCCCTTTAAGGAAGTCCTGACGAATCTGTGTCATTGACAGTTGAGGCCGCTAGGTTTCTTGAATCGGATGACTTGGTCCGGCTTCTGCCCAAGCCTTCCAGTCCCGGTTCATTTCTTGTTGATGATATGATACCTTTTATCGATGTTATTTTCTTCCCCCTCTTATATGAGAAGCCTCTCTTTGAGCACCTTGATCTTGTCCCGGGGCGTCGGCTGTAGCAGGGTCTCGCCCTGAAGCCCCTTGCAGATGGACGTCTGGATCAGCTCGCCGATCTGAATCATGACCTCTTCTCTAGCCATGAAGCAGTCCAACTGATACTGGTAGGTCTCCTGCCTGTCTAAAAACAGGAACTTGGCATCTTGAAGCCTATCATTGAAGTCATCCCTCGCCGCCTCATACCCATGTTCCTCGGGAAAGTTCTTCTCGGCGGGGCCTCTGCGCCACCTTCTCGAGCACCTTGAACTCGTAGCTGGGCCTCGGGGGCCTCTCGAGCACCGCGGTGTCTTCTGGGTCGACGTACTCCCAGATGCGGCGCGTTTGCGCCCATGACTTGACGGCCCTGATCCATGGGGTCCGGTCGGGGCTGCCTTGAGTGTGGTGTACATGTTTTGCCTCTATGAGGGCGACGTTGGCTTCGTGTGGGTTGCCTTGATTTCGTCAACAGGATACATGGTGGAGTCGTGATGGCCCTGGTAGAGAATGAAGGATAAGAGCACCGCGACGGAAGGATGAGGGCAGCCCAATTGTCAGTCAACAAAGACATACCAGTCTACTGTCGAATAACAGTTCCTCGACAGGTAAGATGGCAATCGGGCAAAGAGGTTATGGCTGGAAATAAAGAAGCAGGAATGCACAAGGTGCGATTGACTGAGAGATGGCTCTTGTTGTCTCACTAGGTAGCTAACAGTCTACGAATATATAGGGGAATCCCCGTGCAAACCAGAAAAGACTTAGTCATAACATGACTAGAATTCCATGGTGAAACCAGGTGAAATGTCCGTGATGACGGTGGCGCATGGTGAAATCTGGTGGAAGGACCGTGAAAGGACCGTGTAATGACCGCGTCAAGGAATTCCGTAGCTATAGGGCAAAGGAGGGTATTTATAGGCATGGATATCTCCCATGGGCCCTTCCTGGGCCCCTTTTGGTCATGCCATGAAATTTTACCCACTCTTGGTCCTCCTTACGCTGTGACTCCTTTATGCCTATTGACGGGCTTGTCAGGTGGCCCATCACTTGTTTACAGGATTACTCTAGCAGTACCAGTCTTTGCAGTCGCCAACTTCTGTATATTACTTGAAAGCCCACGGGGCCGCTGCTCCTTGTTCCTTGTGAACGGGGGTTGGCCTTGGGGTTCTCCTTCGTTCATCTACGTGACGTGAACTGATAGCGCACTTCCCCAAGGTCTCTATCAAGCAGTCATAGCTTACGCCAACAGAACCCTACATGGCAATTCGAATGTTCTTGACTTTGTGTCCGGACTGTTCCTTGATATGGGAAAACACGTCCTCGATCGGCGTCACCAGCGCACACGAGCCATCGCCAGTCTGCTGGGGCGCGTGCCCACCAAACACGATCCCAACGACTGGCCCTGCTCGTTGAAGACGACCGCCCCGGCGTCTCCGTGGGTCGCAAACGGCGCGTTGCCTTGCTTGGCAATGAATTGGTGCTCGAATGACGGGCTTCGAGGTTGGCGATCGTGGTCCATGAACGTGACGCTGCGGTACTCGCTGTACAGACCAATGGTCGCTCCCGAGGACGCTCCAATCTTGTAAGCGACCTGGCCGCCCTTGAAGGTGTTCAACGCGGCCTCGGCTCGGCTGGCGCAGCGGGACGTTATACAGAGCGGCTGGGGACTGAACGTTCAATGACTGTAGCCATACGTCCTCATCCGGCAGCAGGTTGCTTGCTCGGCGGCTCGCTTCGACCTCGATCCCCAGTCCAGTCTTCTTGGCCCAGTGACATCGGAGGTCCTAGCGGCCAGACCAGATCCGGCCCACGGCTTGCCAAGATGATGATGGCCGTCGTCGACAAAGGCCTTGTGCTGGCGAAGAAGCCGAGTCCCCTCACGAACCGCTTTAGTTAGGCCGGGGTGGTTCGGTTGGGCCCGCAATTCGTTGGTGAATTTGTTGGTAGCAGCGCTCCCTTGAGTGATGGCATAATTATGCCACGATCGTGACGGGCTCTCGAGTCGGCGGCCGCTATTATCGGGCCCAAAGCCCCCTTTGTCGCACTTGACGAGGCAAGATCCGGGCGTCGGTAGAACCTTGCCTCTCGTTTCGCCCGGGTTCCCCGACGTTTGGACAGCCTTGACCCGGTATCCGTCGAACGCTGGGCGCACAACGTGATAGTTGGTTAGGCCAAGCTTCCTCCACCCGGCTCCGCCTTGCTCGATTTCGAGATAACAGCCCAGTGTGCCGACGGGCGGGTTGTATGTTTCCCCGTCGTAGGTGCTGGCCGACAGGTCGGCTCCAATCTGCGTCAATGCTTGGTATGGCTGCTTGAGTTTCAAGGGGCGATGCTACCACATCCGTCCATGACGAGTGTTTACTTGCCGGCAGGAGGTTAAGAGAGTTGGCCTCGCCGTGCTCGATAAAGGCAACAAGCTTATGAGGCCCTTTGTTAAGCTCGTCTTGAATTCTGCGGAGCACGGGCGGCCAACTCTCCTCGAGACACTCGTAGTCTACCGATATGTAGACGGTAATGGGGTTCTTGTCAGCGGCGGGAGAGTAGCCTAGGTGGAAGAGTGAGATATTCATCGTCCGAGACTTGGTCTGCGTAAAGGACTCTAGCAGGGACAAGACCATACGAGAGATGTATGGCCAGTCTTTGCTAAGCCTCTCGTTGCCAACAACAGGTGCTAGATACTTTTGCATGATGAGCTCGGGGGCCAACATTTCAACGGCAATGTCGACGTGGCGCCAAGTTGGATTGTTCGTCAGCCCGTCTGCGTACTTCTTGAGCTGCGACACTATCTTCGGCCACGACTCGGCCGAGGTTGGCGTCCACGAGGCGGTAACAAGCACGGTTGGCTGCTTGGTACCGGGATAGCCGTCGATGTAGCGGTCGACTATTGACACCTGCGCCCACTCGTCCTCTCGGAGGTCGACACCATTGCTCTCGAGTATGGCGTATGCCCGAGTCTCGGGGCAATAGGGAGCGAAATCTACGCTCGCTGATGCCGAAGAATCCACGGTCGCTGTCGGACGACGAGGAGGCCTCGCCGCGGCGAGAGCGACTAGACGATATGGCCGCTGGGGATGTGGCCCGCTGCGTTGACATTGACTTTTGAATTAAGCTGGCAAATGTGAAGGAGGAAGGGATTTAATGGTCAAGGGAGTCGTACTTGGTACTTGGTAGGTCTAATGACACGCCCGACCCACCTTTATGTGACTTACAGGCAGGCTAAATTGTGAGTTTCGACCAGTTGCCGGACAGCATTTATGCCACTTTTCCTTGGCGTGCCATTAAACTTTGTAGAAGCAAAGCAGAGTTCTTAGGATCGGACGGGACTAATGATGCCGCTAAAATGATGGAGATGACCTCGGGCATGGCATGGACAAGGGCCATGCATTATGCATTCACGAATAGACATGTGTGTGTCTTATTTGCGGTGAAGCTATATGTACTACACTTGTGTACGAATAAAGTATGACGGATGTCTTGTCGCAGCTTCTCCAATGATGCCTCGGACATCCCAACATCCGTTTGCGCGGTCCCAAGGGAGGCAAAATTCCAAAGCCATCCACTTCATCTCTTGGCACGGAGTTTCCTGTTCGTCCGCCGAGACTCTGCAAACGGTCACGACCGGCGCGGCACTCCGAATGCCAGCCGCCCTGTCGAAATCGTCACGATGGGGTATATATTGCCACGGGCGCTAGAGCCCTGATGGACGACTCGTGATGGCTTCGTCCTTTCGTCGTCTTCCCCGCCGCCCAGCATGACTCACACCCGCCCCAGGATCCTCATGCTCACCAACATCGACCGCGGCGAGGCAAACGTCTTCCTCGCCACCTCGCAGGCGCTGCTGCAGCGCGACGCCGCCGTGCACTTTGCCACCTTTGACGGCTTCCAGGACGCCGTGGCGCGCGTGTCGCGCGCCGCCGCCCCGCGCGCCGCCGCGCCCATCGCCTTCCACGCCATCCGCGGCCTGACCATGGAGGGCGGCGTGCGGCAGTGCGTCGCCCGCGCGGGCGTCGCCGTCGCCCACGGCTACCTGCCCGCGTCCTTTGTGTCGCCGCTGCGCTTCGCCGTCACCGCCGCCGCCATCCGCGACTCGTGCCTCATCATGGCGCCCTACGACGGGCCGCAGCTCGTCGAGATTGTCGCCTCCGTCGTCGCCATCATCGACCGCGTCGCCCCCGATCTCGTCGTCGTCGACAGCCTCATGACGGCCGGCCTCACCGCCTGCGCCCACGCGGGGGCGAGGTTCATCTGCCTCAGCCCAAACTCCATCAAGACGTTTGCCCGGCCGGCCCCGTGGAGATATCCCTTGTGAGTTGCCGGGACTCGATCCGCCATTCATGCCAGGCGCTGACCCCGCAGTCTCTTCTCCGGCTTCCCCTACCCCGTCCCCTGGCACCTCGTCCCTCTCAACGTCTACTTCTTCCTCTACGCCATGGTGGTCTGGTGCACGAGCAGCCGCCGACGCAAGGTGACGCACCACCTCCTCGCCCACGTCGGCAGCACCCTCCGCACGCCCCTGGACCTCGTCCACAACACCTTCCCCGACCTCAAGATCCTCGTCAGCACCCTTCCGGAGCTCGACTTCCCCGTCGCCTGCCCGCCGTCCGTTTACCCCTGCGGGCCCATTGTGCGCCCCGCCATGCCCGTGGCCGAAGTCGACAAGGGGCTGTCGGTCTGGCTGGAAAGGGGGCCGACCGTCTACATCAACCTGGGGTCCATCTGCCGCGTCGACCACGGCCAGGCACTCGAGATTGCGCGGGCGTTGCGGACCGCCTTTGACACGCTCGACCAGCTGCCGGGCGCCCCCAGAATACAGGTCCTGTGGAAGCTGAGGTTCATCGAGCAGCTGGGCCAAGAACCGTCCGAGCATTTCCACCGCGTCCTCGGGCACGACATCGAGGCCGATCGGGTCAGGATCGTGGACTGGGTCGAGGCCGACCCCCTGTCCATTCTCCGAAGCGGCCATGTCATGTGCTCGGTCCACCACGGCGGCGCAAACTCGTACTGCGAAGCGGTCCTGTGAGTCTCTCCCCGCCTCGAGACCCCATCGTCTGACCCGTGCAGCGCCGGCGTGCCCCAGGTCATCCTCCCCCAGTGGGCCGACTGCTACGACTACGCCGAGCTCGTCCAGGTGCTCGGCATCGGCCGCCACGGGAGCAGAAGCACCAAGCCGCGCTGGAACGCACCGGAGCTCTCGCGCGAGCTGCTGGCCGTTCTTCACGGCGAGGCGGCACGGTCCATGAAGGCCAAGGCGGAGCAGCTGGCGAGCCTGTGCCGGGAGCGCGGCGACGGAGCCGTGAGCGCGGCGAGCATCATCTTGGACGAGTGTCGAGCTTCACAGACTGCGGGGAGGAAAGGGGAGGCATGATGAGAAACACGTGAGTCTAAACAGAAATGTGTAAATAGCAATACTATTATATTAACCAACATGGCTCTGGCGCGAGAACAGCAATGGCCCGTCTTGAACTGTCTAGTTGCCAAAGCCACATCCCTCCTTGGTATTGAGAGTGTCCGCTGCCTTGCCGGAGCAGACTCCCTTGTCCACGCCCTTGTCGGGAAACGTGGCACAGCAATCCGTTGCGCAGTCGGCGTTGCTCGTGCACGCCCCATTGATGAACTGCTTCCCAGCTCCGTTGCCGATGTTTTTGTCCCCCGAGTGGTCGACGATGTCCTTGGCCCCCACGGCCCAGACGACAACTGATGGTGTCAATAAGCGCACTTGACGAGGGATGGAAGTGACATACATGCCATGGTCACTGCAGCAGCAATGCGAACCATTTTGATTCTATAATAGCGAGTAGTTGAAGTTTAGAATACGGCACCCTGTGCCGTGTCGCTCAAAAGAATGAAATACAACGAATAAAACGACGCCTGGTCGTTGGTAAACACTGAATGATGTGTAGATGCTGTACAACCCGCAACACGCACTTCTCAGAGCCCGACCGCTTCTTATACCCTCACAGCCGCCATCTTGACTTTCGTCCCGTGCATGAACTAGGCTGGTCAAGAAAACAGATGACGTTACAGGTTGGCTTGTCACGTCTTGGGTTTGAGGACTTTACAAGTTATAAGGCGAAAACCCCTGACGGCTCGTCAATGGGCATAAAAGGGATCACACACTTGCCCCTCAGGGGCTTGACAGAGGCATCTATAACTCAAGTGCCCCCATGTTCCATGGCTAGACAAGCCATCTACCGAGCCCCTTTCACCGCATCTGAGACTCGGTTCGAACCCATCGATCCATCTTCTCCAACACGCGCGCCTTCTGGAACAAGTTCGCGCCGTCTCATCCTCGACGACCCTCTTGCATCAATGCTGACGGCGCATATATCCTTTGGGGCTGCCTGCGTGAAGCCCTGCGCCTCGCCTAGCCTGCCCTTTTTTGCGAAAGCCTGTTTTCTGTGCGAAGCAGGGGCTGAACGAGTTTGGATCAAGCAATGCCACTTGTAACGAGTTTGATCAGGCACCACTTGTACATTTCCACGCCTTTTGTTCATTTCCATGACATCGTCAATGAAGCTGCGGGAGACGTAGTTTCACAACTCGGCGTACATCTGGGGATATATAAAGCCGCCGCGCCCTATTCCATTCTCACACTAAAAGACAAACTCCTATATTTCATTCGTTTCCTATTAATCCGCATAATGCTACACATCTTGCTACTGAGCACCCTGCTCCGACCGGCGGCCACCCTGGCGGTGCCCGGTTCCGGGACGGCAGCCGCCACGAAGCTGCCCTTTGGCCGGGTCATCACGGGCTGCGCCGTGCCCAACTCGTTTGCCCTCACCTTTGACGACGGGCCGCACATCTTCACCAAGACGCTCCTCGACACCTTGAAGCAGGCCGACATCAAGGCCACCTTCTTCGTCAACGGCGACAACTTTGGCAAGATCGAGGACCGGAAGGAGGAGCTGCATCGCATGATGAACGAAGGCCATCAGATTGGCTCGCACACGTACGTTCCAACTGCCACGTCTTGGCGCAGGCGTTGACAGCTTGCAGGTTCCGGCATCCCGACCTGAGAAACATCAGCGAGGCCGAGGTGAGGTCCGAGATGACGCTGCTCGACGCCAAGTTGAAGCAGCTCGTCGGCGTCACGCCGACTTACATGCGGCCGCCCTTCTTCAGGACGAATAATGAAACCCTGAGGATCCTCGGAGAGATGCGGTACCACGTCATCAACGCCAACATTGACACCTTGGACTTTGAAAACACAAAGCCCGAGACCAACGACAAGTCGTTTGACACGTACAAGCGTCTGTTCAACAACGGGTCCATCTCCCTGATGCACGACGTGCACAACACCACCGTCAACCAGCTGGTGCCCAACGTCATCTCCTTCCTGCAGAAGCAGTGCGGAAGAACATGTACGTTTGGTCTTGGTCTGCATCGACCCGAGAGCCCCATGCTGACTTGGCCTAAGCCATGACCGTCGGGGAGTGCCTGGGCGACCCCAAAGAGAACTGGTATCGAAGCGACACCATCGGCGGCGCCGTCGTCCAAGGGCCCCAAAAGCAGACCGACGGCAAGTCATGCGGCTGTCAAGCAGCTTAATCGTCGGCTGATGATTCACGCTCTGATTACCTGCTTAAGAGTCAATCCCGTATCATTCAACAGAAGCTGGGCAACAGAGCACCGACAAGCAATACCGCCACGGCAATCTTTGACATGAATGCTTCCAAGGGCCAAAAGGCACCATGTATGACATTGTTGGGCAGAGCAGGGACTCGTCCACCATCACCCACAGCTTCATGATTCAAGTCTTGCAGTAGTACTAGTACTGGCACCGTCCTTTTCATTAGGCCACCACCTCGTTTGTCACTAAAATAGATAAAGAGACGGGTATATATAACAACGGCCGCAGCATCCCACCTGGTCGCAAGACAAAGTGCATCACAGGATCAGTGCGACAAAGAGCACCGTGACCGCCAGGCTTGCCCCAATGGCAGCAAGCCGCTGGTCAGCCAAGGCTGCGTTGCCGCTGTTGTCGTCGCCCATGCGAGTCGCCGTCTCCGTGGCATCCTGCTCGGTCGTGCTCGCGCTGGCTTCCGCCGTGGAGCTGGGCCCATGATGGTGGTCGCCGAGTATGGGCAGCCTGACGTTGCCGTCCACCTGCCACCAGCCGCCCGGCGTCGACGTCGGACACGGGCGCGTCGACACGGCCTTGGCATCGTAGTCGGCCTTGCTGACGCCCGAGGGATGGTACGTGGCCCACTTGGACTTGAGATTGTCAAAGTCGGGGCTCCTGGGCGTGGGCGTGCCCTTGCGTGGGAACCCATCAGCAACCGCGTCCGCATGAGGCCCGTACGTGATGATGCCGTAGTTGTTTTGCTCCTGGATCCACTCGTAGACAATGGCGCCGCTCCATTCATTCACCATGGGTTTGCTGAAGATGGCGTCCATGTCGTCCCACCTGCGAGGACCCGGCACGTTGCAGCCCGTCTCTGTGAAGAAGATGGGGACGGGGAAGCCCTTGGAGTACTCTTGAAGCTGATTGTACGTCGACTCCTCGTACGTGCTTGGGTCACACCAAGAGTACGAGTTGAGACCAAAAAAGTCTACAATCTCGGATGAGTTGTCGCCGCACGTCAGGTAGTCTTGGAGCATGGGGCGAAGCTCCTTGATGTCCGCGGCAGAGTAGCCAACGGGGATTTTGCGATAGCCCTTGCTGTCCCGATAGGCCTTCATGTCACGCGCCGCGGCCTTGAGAAAGGGGGCCGCGGGCGACGAGTCTTTGGTGGCAATGTTTTCGTTGCCGACGAAGAAGCCCAACACGTTGTCGTATTTCTGGAACGTGTCCATGACCTTGGCATACTCGTCGTATTGAGTGTCATTCCAGTAGAGTGTCACCTGCATCAGAAGGTCAGAGCCGGACAAGGGGAGCCGAAGAGGCGGGCAGCGGAGGACAAACCGGTTCGATGTAGGTGCCAAAGGTGTCGAGATCGACGAGGAGGTAGATGCCGGCATCTGCCAGGGCCTTCATGCAGCCGTCATGGTTGGCGTGGGCATCGACATGGTAGACTCGGATCGTGTTGGCGCCGAGGTCCTTGATGAGATTGGCGTCTAGCTTGCACTGTTCCGTGTCGACGAGGGGATCTTGTGGCTGGAGCTGATACGCAACACCTGTCTTTCGTCAGCGCAGAATGGCACGACAGCACGAGCCAACACACCTTTGATAAAGAACTGCGATCCATCCTTGTTGAAGAACTTGCTGCCGTACGCCTCGACGGGATCCAGAGCTGCGACCGAGGCAGCAACGGCCGCAACGGCCGCCAACAAAGGGCTTGGTACCATGACGGCGATGTTTGGATGTCGAAGAAGTTGGTAGCGGGCGGGAGAAGGAGAAGCAAGATTCGAGTCCGGTGACTGAAAGCGAAGCAGCTCGATGAGGCGGGCAAGACAAGACGAAGCAAAGGCGTCTGAGAGCAAGGCAAGCAATCGGTCAGTCCAAAACCAGGCAACAGTTGCTCACGGCAATCGACTCATCAACGAGGTAGGGAGAGAGAAGGGGGGGTTTGGTCCGGAGAAGAGGAAGAAGAGGGAACGAGGAAGAGGAAGGGGGGGGCGAGGAAGAGGTGGCGAGGAGAGAGTGAGGAAAGGGAAGCGAGGACTCTACAGGCAAGTCCAGGGAAGCTGCAGCCAGACAATATGCCGGCAGAGAAGGAACGGTTTCTTCAGGCGCCAGGCCAAGCAAGCGTTGGCAGGGGAGATTGCCCGCGGCTGCTTCCCCATTGGTGGCCATTGTGCTGCACCTGCCCGGGTAACTACACATGTACAGCTGCAGCGGTGAATCGAGGTTGGACGAGGCTCATGATGTCACAGGCAGGGAGGGGCCCCGTGCGCTGTATACTAGTATTTTGTACGAAGTAAAGGCATCGGTAATGCGGGCAGCCATGTAACCGCTTCAGAAATTTCACGATGCGTACTCGGTGCACTTGCTTTTTGTCCAAGCAACGGCGGCCCCCATTGGGCCTGCTGGCCCAATCGTCCCGATGATGGTGCAACAGACAAACAAACACAAGCTCGAGAGCTCGGTGCAACGTGAGAACCTGTTTCATCCCCCCTGTTCCTGCAGACGAGTCTAATGTCTAACCAGGCGCTGTCGATCTGCGGCCCGCCCAGCATTAGCCACGATGGCCTCGTTGAAGCAGCATATATATAACTCCTTTGACCCTCAAAGACGACAAGGTCCAGACGAGTTTGGCTCTGCCGTTTCAATGAATCTCACTGCTATTCTCATCTCATTGACGCCAGCACGCATTGTCTCGGGGGCAGTCAATGAAGCGCAAGCGAGCTCGATTGACACCCTTTGTTGTCCCCATTGTCAACTCTTCATAATGGATCCCTCTCAACCTCTTTGCCCTTCCTCGTCGCATTTTCCTTCTTATACCCTCGTGAGAAATGTCTTCCCAAGGACCAGACCGGACAAGACAACCCCTCATCGACTCTTTCTCACGCCGGCTCTTCATCACATCAGCTCACAATCCGTCACCATCATCACCACACAGACAAACCACGACCTGTCGTGAATTGTGCAATCTCGAGGCACGCAAACCAACACTCTCTCCCCTTCTAGCACTCATCGGGGCCGGCGTCGTGCTCCAGAGCGCCTTTGGTTGTTTCCTCTGCAAACACCAGCAAACATGCCTCGCATCAAGATAGAACTAAGCAGCTCGCCGCAGACACGGGTGCGCCCCTGAAGCCCCTTGTCGTGTTTGTCGGGCATGGCTGACCAAGACGCGATGCAGATTAAACGGGAATCCAGCGAGCAAGAGTCGGTCATCGAGGTTCCAGCCGCCGAGGCACGGCGGGAGATGCCGCCCGCTGCTCGTCCTCCAAAGCGTCGCATTAACAATGTCGAAGGGAGTGCGGCCGAGGCTCGACCGCGCAAACGAACGGCAAAGGCCAAGGTGACCAACGAGGCACCGACAACACGGCTCCGGGTCGTCGTCTTCGGCACCGGCGACGGCGGCGAACTCGGTCTCGGTCCTTATCCGTACCACGATGGCAATCCCGCCCTGGCTGTGCGTCCGCGCATCAACCGGCTTCTCAACCCAGTCTCGGTTGGTGTTGTGCAGGTTGCCGTCGGGGGCATGCACTGTGCAGCCTTGACGCACGACGGCCGCGTCTTGACCTGGGGCGTCAACGACTCCAAGGCCCTCGGGCGCGACACCACGACTCCCTCGGCGTCTCCTGACGCGAACGAATCGGACCTGCATACCCTCGAAAGCACGCCCATGGAGGTGTCGGGGCTGTCGGAGCTGGGCCACGTCTTTACCCAAGTCGCCGTCACGGACAATGCCACGTTTGTGCTAACCGCCACTGGTCTCGTGTATGGCTGGGGGACGTTTTTCGTACGTGCTCCTGCTTGTGTGAGCCGATGAGTCCTGACTGAACCTTGTCAACAGGGAAGCGACGGGCCCTATGGATTCCTCAAGGCAAACATCCAAGGCCGCAACAGGCCGAGGCCCGAGGAGCTCTTCCAGCCGACGCCCGTCCAGATCGCCGGTCTCCGGGACGTCAAGGAGCTCGTCGCGGGCGTCAACCACGTCCTGGCCCTTACCCACAACGGCACCGTCTACGCCTGGGGCTGCGGCAACCGCGGCGAGCTGGGCCGCCGGCCCGGCCTGCGGCGACGGCACGAGGCCGAGTCGCTCGTGCCGCGCGCCATCAACCTGCCCAAGCGAGCCATTGTTCGTATCTTTGCGGGCTTCCACCACAGTTTTGCCATTGACAACAAAGGCTCGGTCTGGACCTGGGGCCTCAACAACTTTGGGCAAACGGGCATTCCCGCCGACGAGGGCGGCCTGTGCGTCGAGCTGCCGCGCGTGGTTGACAGTCTCAAGGGCCGTCGCATCACCAATATGGCGGGTGGCTTTCACCACAGCCTGGCCTGTACCGAGAACGGCCGTGTTCTCGGGTGGGGACGCTGCGACGACGCCCAGCTTGGCATCGCCGTCGCGTCACTTCCGGATGAGGACATCTTGGTCGACAACCAGGACGAGCCTCGCATCTTGACTGTTCCCACCGTCATACCAGGTCAGTACCGTCTCGCTCGTCTCAGCCCCGTGGAACAACGTTGAACAAGATTTGCTCACTCGCCAAGCAGGACTCGACGCCTCCCAGGTCGCCGCGGGCATCGACGACTCGCTCGCCATCAACGCCACAGGCAAGGTCCTCGCGTGGGGCTTCTCCGACGGCTACCGCACCGGCCTCAACACCGAAGAGTCGGTGCAAAGGCCAACTCTGCTCAGCGGCAAGGCGGTCCACGACGCGACCTTTACGTTTGCCGGCTGCGGAGGGCAGTTTTCGGTGATTGCCGGGCCGGCGCCCACCGTCTTGATTGAACTGGACGGGTGACTGGCCCCTTGATGATTTTGCGCCTGTCTCTTTTTTCTTTGGCTCCGAAAATATGGCTGTGGTTGAGAAGATGTCCCTGTATTATTTATGGCTGGGTTGTGTCGGTTGTTGATCTGTCCCGTCTTTCTTGAGATACCATAGTTGGGCGTTGGTGGCTGCGTGGCTCTGTCCTTTATTCGCCCTAGTTGTCGTGTTTGCTTTATTCATCTGTGAGGTAACGGGTATGCATAGCTTGAGCATGCCGTCACCTGAGAGGCATCAATAGACATTATAGTTGACTTTGTACATGGTTTTTATACATGAGTAAACATACACGGCTCTTTTGCACTTCTCGGACGCCAGCGCCCGCTCTCCGTCTATGTCGACTTGTCCTTTGCCTGCTCGACCGTGCCGTGGCGCCCGACAAAGTTGGCCATGCCGCCATCGATGCCCGAGACCTTGCGGGCGAGGAGCTGCAGGCCAACGGGCAAGACGTTGTACCAGTCGACCCAGCGGGCGTAGAGGGGCATGGCGGCCGTGACGCCGTGGCCGCCGTCGATGGCGGCGATGATGTCCTTTGCCACGTCGACAGGCTCGACAACGGGGGCGAGGAAGCTGTTTGGGGTCTGGACGCCGTCGAAGAGCGGGGTGCTCAGCTGGCCGGGGGTGACGAGGACGGTGCGGATGGCCGGGTGGGAGCGGCGCAGCTCGGCCGACAGGGAGCGGTGCAGGGCGGTGAGGCCGGCCTTTGCGGCGGCGTAGTCGGTCAGCTGGGCGGCGCCGAGATGGCCGATGACGGAGGAGACGTTGACGACGGTGCCGCCCCGGTCGGAGCGGATGAGGGCGGGGAGAAAGGCCTTGAGGCAGTAAAAGGGGCCGAGGAGGTTGGTGGCGATGCTCCTGTCGATTTCGTCGAGGCTGAGGTCGAGGAGGGACTTGCCCACGACGACGGCGGCGTTGTTGATGAGCACGGTCGGGGTGCCGAGCTGGTGCCGTCAGCGAGCGTCAGGGCAGAGGGGCCACCAGGGCAGGGGGGGGCTCACGTCTCTCTCAATGTCGGCGGCAGCCCTGGCCACCTGAGCCTTGTCGCCGACATCGCACTTGTAGAAGCGAACGCCCCTCGCCTCGCCATTCTCCATGTCCCGCACGTCGAGCACGGCGACGGCGGCGCCGCGCATGCCGTAGACCTCGGCGACGAGCATGCCGAGCCCGCTGGCGCCGCCGGTGACGACGATGACCTCGTCGTCCAAGTCGACGCGGCGCGGGGCCCCGTGGGCGAGGCGCTGGTTGGCGGCGGCGGCGGCCCAGCAGAGGGAGACGAGCGAGGCCCAGGCGGCGGCGGCCAGCATGGGCGGCGCGCCCCACCTGACGGTGCGGGCGCGCAGGCACAGCGGCACCATCCAGCAGACGAAGGGGTGCAGGAGCGTGACGTTGAGGACGCGGAGGAGGAGGTCGGCGGAGAGCGGGGCGAACCACGAGTCGCGCTGCGGCGGGCGCGGGGGGGCGGACATGGCTGCGGGCGGGTGATGGCGGATGGCGTTGGGATGGTGGACGATGATGGATGACGATGGCTCGCGACGATGAGGGGGGCGAGGACCGGCGACGAGGGGAGAGCGAGGCGAGGTCGGCGACAAGTAGCTCCGAGGATGGAGGGGCCGTGCTCGCGACGACGACCCCTCTGTTGCAGCTTGCGAGAGCTCACGCCAGAAATGAAACTCTCAAGCTTTTTCAAGGTTGCGGACTGTTGTACAATTCAAGGGTACCTGTCGTGTACCCACCCCGGTTCGCCAGCGCCAAAGAGTACCGGCAATGTACCTGCGCTTCCATGTCCCTGTCCGGCGCAGAATGCTGAGGAACCACTATCCCTTGGCGAAGCTCGCCCGCCCAAACCAACCTCCAACAAGTCTCGAGTATGTACTTATATATGCCGGTCCATGGCGCGCAATGCTGAAGCTGGCGCTTTCTCTCCCATGGCTCAAGGACCGAAGGCCTCGTTGGCACCACGTCGGCGCAGGCGACGAGCTGAAGCGCCGAGCTTGCCATCGGCACCGCTCCTTTCGCGCCCCTTTCCGTCGCTGATCATGGAGTCGAAAGAGCAAGACGCCAGTTGCAGCGACGCAGGGAATCTCTCAACTTGGCCGACGTGCCCCGCGCAGCACGCCCGTCACCCCCTTTGCCTCTTGCTCCGTCTCCTTCTCCCCCTTGGACGGCGCAAACTTGAGCCACGGTCGCGCCGCCTTGTACTTTGCAATCTCCATGTCCTCAATCTCCTTTTCCCGCATCGCCGCCCTCTTGCTACGCTCGTGGTGCGTCGGGTCTCGCGCGATGCCCTCCCTGCGCCACCGCTTGGGCGGCTTGATGCCCAGCGCCGCCTTTTGCTCCCACACCTGCATGCCTCGCCGGAACCACCGGTCCTGCCGTTCCTCCTCCTCCTCCGACGAAGGCTGCCATTTGGTCCGCAGGATGCGCCGGATCGCTTCGGGCGACATGGAAAACCTTTCGGCCAGCGCCTCGGTCGTGAACACGTCGGGATATTGGGCATTGACGGTGCGGATCCCGGCCAGCGCGTCGGGTGACAGCTTCTTGCGCGGTCTCCATCCTTCGGGAAACTTTTCCTTGAGCGCGAGTTTCTGCGCCTTCCAGCCTTCCAGCTTGGACGTCGGCTTGGGCTTGAGCGGCGCTGAAAACAGTCCTTCGCTCTTTTCGACGCTGCCGGCTGCCCGAGCCTTGGGCCCCGGTGCCTGTTTCCGTCTGTTGGGCCGGCTTGGTATTGCTGGTGATTTCGCCTGTGGGCTGGTGCCTCTTATTTGGACGGAGCTTCTTCGCACTCGTAATTTGGTTGGTGATGTTGCCGAGTCGCTGCTCCGGGGCGGGTGACGCAACGAGGCGGATGGTCTGGATTCGGGTTCTCGAGATGAAGCAGACGGGCGCTCTTGTGCCGTCTCTTCGACCACGGCAGTAGCCTCGCCCGCACTTTTTCGTCTTCCGATTGCCAAGCCATGGAAGCCACGCTGCTGCCGGGCCGCGCTCAAGACCCGGCAATGAATCGTCGATGGCGGTATCGTCGATGCCAGACGGGCGACCTCTCGCACGACTGTCGACTCGAGGCTATGGACATGCGCCAGACTTTGGGAAAATATGCTCCATGGCAAGACACGACAGGCGCAGCTCATGGCTTGGAAATTGAGAGCAATATCAGCCAGCAGGTGGCGGTAAGAATTTAGGCAAGGGGCGATGTGAGATCGGAGACTTCGTTGGCCAATTTTTCTCGCGATGGCTCTTGGATCAGGGGTCTTCAGTGGGTCCCGCCGCACGGATAAAAGCTCTGCCGACCCACCTTGGAGCTTTAATTTTAGTGGGTTCGAAGCGGGTCTCCTCTGGGTACAAAGTAACTAGTATGTACTTAGGTACTCCGTAGCTCCGTACAATAATAAGGTTGTAGGGCCAGAAGTGTGCCGTCTCGACTCACTCACCCCCCGATCGTCGTTGTCGAAACATCATTAATAAACGGTGAAACAACAGGCAAAGCCCCTCGTGCCAAACAAATCATTCCATGGGTTACCGCTTAAACTATGACTGTATTGTTCGAGCAGTACGCTGTCGGGCTCGTTCCACAATCGGCACCATCAAGCTTTTTCCAAGGATATGGGCGATACGAGCGCCATGCGTCTTCTGAAAGCCTACCCTATAGCGTACTGATCCTAATTACTACTGGCCCATGTGTGCTATAAAGAATCTGGTAACGCCATCCCCAACCGGCCAAAAACGTATGCACCGATGCTTTGCCTTTCCTACTAAAGTAAAAACAAGAAGCAACGCCCGCCCGGAGACCAAGTCGCCAATCAGCTATGCATTAGCTCGACAGGCGGCAGGGCCGTGTGTGCCATGATGGGGCGCGAATTCTCAAGGGGGCTCATCTCCACAGGCTCATCAGTCATGTCGTGCACCACAACGGCCGGCAGGTCTGGGCTAGAGCCGTAGTCGGCCGGGCGATAGATGAGGGTGGAACTGCGACTCCGCGGGCCATCGCCAAACATGGAGCCGTCGCTGGGGCTCATGGGCGACTGGGGAGCCTTGTTGCGGTGGTGAAGCCTTGCCAGGGCGTCTGCGAGATCCTCGGCGTGGACCATCTTATTCGGCGCGTCCTCGAGACGCATCTCCCAGCCGCGAGGAGGGCTCGGCGGAGGCGAGATGAAGAAGAGCTTTCCAGCGTCGGGTAGAGCCAGGTGCTCGTCCTTGACCTGGACTGGTGTCTGCTGGCCGTAGTAGACCCTGAGGCGCTCATCTAATATGGCTTCGCCATCCCAGATGCGGCGGACGGCAATGGCGGCGTCAATGTCGAAGAAGGATATAACGATGCGGCGAAACGACTTGAGCGGCGCAAAGGCGTGCATGGGCGCCGTCTTGGAGACGAGATCACGAATGGTCTGCAAGTTCTCGGGCCGGAAAATGTCGATATTGTTGAGGTTTGTAAAGAGCAGCGTGTTGGACGGCGGCGTAGGTTGCGTCGGGGGCGGCAAGTTGGAGAGGTCCAGCGTGAGGTTGGCCTTGCGCGAGGCCGCCGACGAGGACCGCGAGGAACGAGGCGACGGCTCCATTGTGGCAGCGTCGATGAATTGGGGAGCGGGGAGCAGAGTGTGCAGCTGCGTGGTCTGGTGAAGGAGGCGGATGAATGCTGTTGAAGACTGCTGATGCTTGCGACGGATAGTGTCTCGGGCGGGGCCCCGGAGTGTATCACAAGGATTTGCCGGGGGATCCTGCAGGCTGTCTATCTGGGAGAGATGCTGTCGAGCTCAACGAAGCTGAACAGCCTGTGCAAGAAGGGGGGAGAGGGAGGTAATTTATTGCACGGAAAGAGGATGTGAAGGATTGCGCAACGAGATTGAGGCGAGGAAGGTGGTAGGCGCAGCCAGCCACCAGGTTAGCGGGGAGCCACCCGAGGCTGTATCCTCAAGGTAGGTATGTAGCTATGTACTGCCCAGGCAGGGCCCGGAAGGCGGGGGATGCGTTTTCAAGGCGGCGATGCGAGTCCGCGGGTATCACGGAAGAAAGTACAAGCCCTGCAAATCTACGTGTCAGGGTACTTTTGACCCCCGGGAAGAGAAAGAAGACGCGAGGCAATAATGAGTGAGTCCGCCGCCTCCGGGATCCCGGCCCACTCCCGATGTGGCAATGGAGAGACGGAGCGGCTGAGGGCTTGGCAGATACAATTTTCGTGAGCCGGCCCCAGCCTGCGAGGGCAGTGCCCCGTTTATAGTCGCAGATCAGTAGGCGACGGCAAGGCACGCATAGGCTCGCTCAGCGTAAAGGGCTGTGCAGTTGCTCGACTTGCGCATACTATCCATTTCCACATCTGCGTCTGCTCCGCCTGCCGCATCACCAACCTGCGATGAATCATCTGGGAACACTCACTTCGTATCTTCAAGGCGAACTCTCCATAATGTTAGGAATAGCAACAAACGGCAAAAAAAAGTCGAAAAAAGTCGAAAAAGATAATACAGACAACGGCAGGATTCGAGCCTGCACATTGGCTTTCGTATCTTCAAGGCGAACTCCTCAATGTGGGATTGAAAACGGCAAAACATAAATCGGCGAAAAAAAATCCCGACAACGGCAGGATTCGAACCTGCGAATCCGAAGATACGGCGTGATCTCGTTAATTCGAGCGCCGCGCGATCGTCCACTCCGCCACGTTGCCTTGGACGCTTCTCTGTACTTGTTGCAATACGATGCAATAATATCTACATATAAAGGGTTCAACTAGATGTTTGGTGGTGTGCACCACTACCACGCGAGTGGGCTCCGTGCCCTCAAAGCCCCAACACCGAGTCGAGCTGGCAGCTGGGCGCTGTCGGCACGATCTCACGGCGGTTTCATCAAGATAGAAGCAAGATTTAACAAGCAGCGACCCAAGGCCAAGACCGCGTTTGTCACGCCTAGTCGAGCCAGTTTCTCGGCACCACGGTGGCTGATGTCATGGCTCGATTTGCGAATCAACGAGACGCGGATATTGGAGTTATTGTACAGGTAGCCAATGATGGGGCAGATTGAGACGACGGAGCACCCCGAGCTCGGCCACCAGAGGTCAGTCTGACGCCGTGGAGAGCTCACAATGACCGATCGGCTCTACTGCCAAGTTGTCCCCATGAGACCTGGAACTTTTGGAACCTTTTCAAGCTGACGTAACCCTTGATGCGTCTTGCCGCCGCTCGTGCCTAGTACATATCTAAAGGGAGTGACCCCGCTTCGCGGGGTGCACTCCCTAGTTAGTAGCTAGGGGTTTACACGTAACTGCCTTAGAGAGTGACCCCGCTCCGCGGCGTGCACTCTCTAATTAGTAGCCCTACCCGCTCCGCGAGGGTATTAGCTTAGTTAGTAGCCTAAGGTTGCGGGTGTACGTGACTATAGGCGCTACGCGCTGCCGTAATTAATCCGAAAGTGGAATAGTGCGCTACTATAATATTATTATTATCGCGAAGCTTCCTTTTCTTTCTCTTTATAAAAATACTATTACTACGCGTTTTATAATATAACATTACGATTATAATATACTACGTAACGTTTAAATAGGGATTATAGCCCGTTAATTAAGTATACCTACTAATATATGTTTTTACTAGTAGGAATATACTACTATCGATCGCTAATAGCTTAGAGGGGTCGATTAGCGCGGGAGGGGGCTTAAAGCGCGATATAAATATAACTACGACGGCGATAGCGATAGCGACGGCGACCTATATATTAACCCGTAAAGCCCTTATAGGCGTATATATAGGGAAGACTACGAAAAATATAGCGCAAATGCTAGAGCTACTAGAGATATAGGTTATAACAATACGCTTAGGCAAAGAGCTTAAGCTTAACCGGCCGGGAAACTTTAAGGCGGCCTTAATTTCGATTACGGGCATTAAAGGGTTAGCTTAATATAGCAGCTACGACGCGGGCCTTAGGCCATTTGCCGGTTGTTTCGCCTACGCGAATATCGGAAAAGGAGTCTACGGGAATTGCTATTATAACTTAAAGGGAGTAAGGTGCTCTTTCCGTAAGTTATTAATTAATCTATTAATCTTCCGGTCTATTACTAATTTATTTAGACCGTAACTATAGGAATTATAGATAGAATTCTACGATAGAAGGACTTTTCTTCTAAGGTAAATTCTATAGATAGAATTCTAATAGAATTCTACGGTAGAAGGACTTCCCTTCTAAGGTAAATTCTATAGATGGAATTCTACGGTAGAAGGACTTCCCTTCTAAGGTGAATTCTATAGATAGAATTCTACTTCCTTCTATAGACTTCTATAGTCGTCCCGATAGACGCATCCGTCCGCGGAAGGTCTTCCCCGACTAACGCATCCGTCTTTATATTCTATTTACGGATCTCTTTCTATTCTTAGCTACCGAAGCTTCTAGGAGGGTAGCTCCGACCCTTCTTTAGTCTTATCTATAAAGAAGGTAGTATAGCCCTTAGCTAGATAGGTATTAACAATTCTAATAAGACTACTAGACCTATATTTGCATTTATATTTAAGATACCTACTAATACTAATTAGTGATTATAAGGTTTAATTATAGACAGTAAGGTAGACGAGATAGTTCTATATCCTTTAAACGTATTATAGATCTTTATCGAACGGCTTTAGCCCGACGATCTTATTCTATACACTTAGAGAAGGATAACTATGCTAAGAATAAGAAGACTTTACCTTCTAAGTCTAGCTCGCCTTTAGGGGTTGCGTATAGCTCTTCTTTAAACTTTTTGCTAACCGATCACCGCTTTAGAAGAAGAAGAGTAGCACTAGCAGAAAGTGCGTTAATAACGCCGAACGATAAATTTTTCGTAGAGAACCCTACGAATACACTAATAAACCGCGTGAAAAATAAGCACGCATTATAACTTCGATACACTAACCCGTAAGTCCTTTATCTAACACTATAGAGGAGACTCTTAAGGAATAGATAGAAGGCATAACTATCTACCGATCCCTTTTTCTATATATTAACGTAAAACATTAGGGTAGCAATATTAAACCCGACGAAAATAACGGCATCGCGATTATAATATCTATCGCTAAGTTTATTGCCCTCTACGAAGCGTCGATCGATTTTTAAGGAAACGAGATCCTATTATACTTCTAAGACTACTTCTAAGGATAGATAGCGAATACATAGGGTCTAATATACGTAGACTATAAACGAGCGCTAAAAGTTTAAATAAGGAAACGAGGAATATATACCGGTCGTAGTAATACATCTTATGCAACGATCTTTTTAATATTATAAGCACTCGAGAAACTATTAGAATAGCCTATAAAAGACATAATAATATAGAAATTTAACGATAGCACGGAGGAATACACTAAGAAAATAGAGATAAAAAACACAATACATCCTTCTACGCCTATTACCGCTAGAATAGCCCCCTTCTAACTATTAGAAGCAGTTCTAATAGAAAAAGCAGCATCTATAGCAAACGTTCCGGAGATGCTATAGACTATAACAAACGTTCTAGAAATGCTATAAACGTCTAACACACTTCTAACGGTTCTATAGTTCGATTTAGGAGGGACTATTCTATATAGGCAACAGCCGATAGTTCTATATAAACAACAGCTATTTAACACCTATATTCCGGGTATAACTATTTACCTAATATTATACCGATTTAATCGTCTAGATATCTTTATAAATCCAACGGACTAAGGTTCTATAGCGATAACTAAATAGCTAAGTAATTCTAACCCTATTCTATTAAAGGCATACATAAGGCTTCCTTTAGATAATATTCTAAATGCTATCGCTAATATAGATATCTAACAACGCTTTATTAAGCTTTAGATAAAATATAAGAACTATACTAAAGAACTATATAACTTACTTAACGATAAACTTTAGGTTTTTATAAACTTATGCTATAACCTATAAATTAAACTAAGTTAGTTCTATACTTTATTCCTTAGAATCCTCGTAGGACGTGCGTAAACCTATTACATTTAATATATTAACTAAATAGCGATATTTAGAAAGGCATACGATATAATTAAGAGACACTTTAATATAGAAGTCAATTACGTATATTATTATATAGACTAGATAATAACGACCTTCTATAAGTTGCGAGGAAAACACCCGGCTAAGCTATTGTATAAAATCCTTTAAGCTTTATTCGATAAATTGCAACTTTACTAATAGGCACTCGGCAAAGACTTTATAGGCGATCTTCCCCTACGAACTATACTTATTAATATATATAGAGGAGTTCCCGAACTAGAGTACGCTCTATTTAAACCCTTAACTAATGCCGAAGCACTTTTTGCCGACCTAAGATCCTCGTTGTAAACACACCTATCTCGCGGTTTATCTAACTAATTCATCTAGGAATATTAGTCTAATAACTAAGATAATAAAGAGGATAACTACGACTTATATAACTAAACATTCTATATAGATCGGAGATATAATAATAACAACCGCGGAAGATATAGATACTAAGGACGAGGAGGACGAAACTATAGCCGATTATTTAATCGTAGAGGATTCCGCGGAGGATTCCGTAGAGGATACTCCCTATTAGCTGCTAGATTACAAGTAGGGTCTTAAGCCCGTAGTAGCTATAGAGGCAACTACGGCAATTGTTTATAGACTAAGAAGTGTTTTATATATAGAAAATAAGGATGCTAGTTAACTAAATATACACCCGAGGAACGATAGAAATCGAAGGACTAGTATATCGCATAATGCCACTTTACGAATATCCTAATAATAGGTTTTATAACCTACGTGATATAATATAAAGGTTATAAGATAGACGATATAGCAGAAGAATTTAATAATAAATATTGCCTAAGAGACGACAATAACTTTATAGGATAATAGTAAGCTAGTTAGATAATTTGCTAATAAGCCTTAATACATCGGCTTACTAGCGAAGACCTATATAGTAAATAAGAAGCTATTACTATATCTAACTAGTTTATTATTAATAAAAGATACTTTAAGATACGCTTCTAAGGTATTATAGTTAATATAGGTATAGCAAAAGTATTAACAGCCGGATTTAACTAGTACATTGCCCTATAGAAAGAAGACCCTTTTATTACTATCGATAAATCGACGGTAGGATAAGCTTCTATTAAGTTTAGTAGTAGAGATGCTATTAACTCACTTAGTTCTATTGCCCTTAAAACACTAATTAGAAGGATTACTTTTTACGTATTAAAAATACCTATACCTTTCTTACTCTCTTTAGCCGATATAGACCGACTAGGTATATACTTTAATAATACAATAGACATAATTATTAATCGAGGCGTAGTTCCCGTAATACGAAAATAAGGACATCTATAGTTCTTTCTTTCTAAAGATAAAGAATCTATTAACTTCCTCACAAAGGTTAAGATCTAAATACTCTATCATCGGTTTAGACATCCCGTAGTTATAAGACTATATTATCTACTACGATAAGCAGGATATAATAATATCTTAATCGGAAGACTTAAAACTATTTCTAAATTTTATCACTAATGCTAGATATACTCCTAGTCTCTAAGACGATTTAAATTTATACTATAAGATAATCGAGAATTTAACTATAAGATTATCATTAACGTTATATACCTTAGAAACCTATAATAACTAATGCTATACGTAGTAGATTTAGTAACTTTATTCTAAGCAGTAAGATTCCTTTTATTAATATCCGCTAAAGATACGTAGGAGACACTACGTGCGTTATAGATTAACATATATCTTAGTCCGCTAGATATTATTAAATATAACGTAGGAACGAATTTTGCTTCTAATAAATTCCGAAACAAAGCGAAAGTAATAGGGATTACGTATAAGTAAGTTCCGGTTAAAGCCTATTAGTCTATCGGAAAGATTAAAAGATATTATAGACTATTTAAACGAATATTTAGTATTCTTTAGGAGGAAATTAGGAACGTAATATTAGCTAAAGCTATCCTTTAAATAGCAGTTAAGGCAATTAATAATATAGCTAGTCCTAATAGTTTAGTTCCTATATTATTAGTTTTTAGTGCTTACCCCCGGATTATATAGGAATTACCCCCTTCTATAATAACAATATAGAGAGCTATAGCTATATAAAAGGCTATAAAATTGCTTCGCTAAATCTCTGCAGAAAGACGAATTAAAGATGCTATTTATAGCCGAAATAGACTATTAATAAAGGAGATTCTTAATCTTCTACTATAAAGTAAAGTCTATGTCTAAAGAGAAAAGAACGGCTAGCAAGGTCTATTTAAAATCGCAGTAATTGAAGGTTATAATGTGATAATTAATACGATTAATAGACTATAAGTATTTAGATTAATATATATGCAACTATACTTCCGAGACGAAAAATCGGTATTACTATTAAAAGAACTCCTAGTAGATATACCGGAATATAATTCTTAAGACAATAAACTAATAGAAGAATATAAAACTATGTAAGAACCTCCTCGTATGCCCCGAAAACGTAGTCGCCTACCCGGTGCAAAAAACAAACTAAAGAATTAGTAGTTCTTAGCTAAGAAAGAGGTTAATGCATACGATCTTATACTTAAACTTCGTGCCGATAGCGTAATCACAACACCCGGTAACCTATTTAAAGAATCTAATATAAAGGAGATTAACGACCTAGTTATTCGTAGTGTGTTTAGTTTCGAATAATATAACGAAGAAAAACATAGAGGATATCGAATCTTCCGTTCTCGGATAGTTAGAGAGGTTAAAGGACGTAATACTAAACCATACGAAAAGTCGAGACTAGTAATCTAAAGACATAGTGATATTAAGAAGACATCTATACTTATATAGTCGCTAACAATCTAGCGAGTTAGTTAACGTTTAATTATAGCAATTATAGCCGGAATGCTTAAAGAATACGGAATAATATTATCTTTACGAGACATTACCTAAGCATATCCCTAGGCTACTATAGAGTTATCTCGAACAATCCTAATAGCTCTACCCGCTAAACTAGTAAAAAAGTATCCGGAAGGCATAATTATCTATATAATTAGACCTTTATACAGTATCGCGGAATCCGGACTATACTAGTTTAATACATACTATAGTTACTATATCTAAGAGCTTAATATAGCTTATTTAACATACGACGTATGCTTGCTTATTTCTAACTATAGCCCTCTTATACCTTTTAGAATCATCGGCATATAGATAGACGATACGTTAATGCTTAGGACTTAGAGTTTTTTAGACTACGAAGAAAAAGAGCTTTAGAAAGCATAATTTAGAGCTAAACCGAAAACTCTAATAACTATTAGACAATCTATAGACTTTAACGGCGCGAAATTAACCCTATAAAACGATAGAAGTTTGCTACTATAATAGAAGGGTTAAGCAGCTAATATTAAACCCGTAAAGCTAAAAGCTATTAACTACGCGCAAAGGTATATAGAGCAACGAGCTTATAGTGTATACGTTATATCTATTTGTTAACTAGAAGCATCGTTTAATATCTCTATTGCTGCTTAAGTCTAAAACCTAGAATAAAAAGACTGTATAATCTTAAACAAAAGACTATAGTAGCAACTAGACAATCAATAACGTAGACTAATATATCTTCTAATTAACCTCGCATCGGCTAAGCTTTTAGTCTTTACCGATAGATCGTTTATAAATAATAAAGACTTATCTTTATAGCTTAAATTCGTTATTGCTTTAGTTTACGAGACCGACCGAATAGATAAGCAATTTTTAATTAAAGGCAATATTATCTACTAGAACTCTACGAAATGCAAACGAGTTACCTAAAGTATTCTTATATCGGAAATCTACGGTATAGTAAATAGATTCGACATTAGGATCTCTCTTACTATAACCCTTAAGATAATCACGGATCGCCTTAGTCTTCCTCCGGTTTTATTAATTATCTACACCGATTCGTACTCCTTATATAAATGCCTTATTAAACTAGGTACTATAAAAGAGAAAAGATTAATAATCGATATTATAGCTTTACGATAGTTATACGAACGCCGTAAGATTATAGAGGTCCGATAGATTAACGGAGCCGATAACCTAGCTAATGCAATAACGAAAGCATTACTAAACTAAGCCCTTAAACGTTTCGTCGATATAAACAAATTAACTATTAAAATAGAAGGGTTTATTATTCGCCTATAACCCTTCTAACACATTCTTTCTTTTAAGGTTATATAGTTATAATACTATATAATATTACAACGAACTATTCTAATATAACGAACAGTCGATTTTGCTATGCATTTTATTTCCTTTTAAAGAAGGGTAATATTTAAGGAAAAATAAGAGAGGTTCTTATAAACGGCATAAAGAAAAAGTTGCTAGTATAGGAATTATAGATAGAATTCCACAATAGAAGGACTTCCCTTCTAAGGTAAATTCTATAGATAGAATTCTAATAGAATTCTATAGTAGAAGGACTTCCCTTCTAAGGTGAATTCTATAGATAGAATTCTACGGTAGAAGGACTTCTCTTCTAAGGTAAATTCTATAGATAGAATTCCACTTCCTTCTATAGACTTCTATAGTCGTCCCGATAGACGCATCCGTCTATAGAAGGTCTTCCCTAACTAACGCATCCGTCTTTACATTCTATTTACGGATCTCTTTCTATTCTTAGCTACCGAAGCTTCCCGGAGGGTAGCTCCGACCCTTCTCTAGTCTTATCTATAAAGAAGGTAGTATAGCCCTTAGCTAGATAGGTATTAACAATTCCAATAAGACTACTAGACCTATATTTGCATTTGCATTCGAGATACCTACTAATAGTAACTAAGTTATCTAACCCGCTACGCATATTATATACGACACGCAGACTGCTATAGTTATAGCTATAGCCACTCCTAAGAGGAAGAGATAGGCGGATAAGGCCGCGGAAAGGACACCGAAAAAAGGGCGCATTAAGGTTTAATTAAGGGGGCTAAAGAGTCTGGCAAAAAGTCCGGTAAAGCCTATTCGCATAAAGCCTATTCGCACGCCGGGTCCTTCTAGCACTAAGGCCGGCTATTTCACGCTCCTAATCCCTAAGGGGGTATTAGCCACTAAGCGTCGCCGCTAGGGCAAGGTTTTCCTTACGGTTAGGCAGGCACTATTAATAGCCGATGATAATAAAGAGTAGGGTGTAGGGTATAGGGTGTAGGGTGTTAGGTGTTTTTTTGTTTATTTATTACATATAGGAGTTTAGGGAGAAAGGAAATATAGGAGTTTAAGGGTATCTAAAGCCGTAGAAACGGAGACTGCCTTTATGCTTGCCTAAGTAAAACCTCTAGATAAATAATATTAAGAACGGTGCTTTAGTTCCCTTTATTAAGCAGTAAGAATAAGGAAGAAATACTTATAACCTAAGATATTACAACGTAAAACTAGCCGTATATAAAAACAGAGTCCTATAAATCGACGCCTATAGCTTTAAAAGACTAGCCTTATAACTTATTAATAGTTATGCTAAAGCAAAGACGGATAGGAAACTATAAACGTATAATAAGAAAAGCAAACTTATCCTCGTTAGTAAAGAGCTTAATGCGAGGGATTAAGCGTCTTTAGCCGATAAAATCCCTTAATAGAATCTAGATATCTAAAACATGCCTAGCAAACTAGATAATAGACAGACGGGTGCTATTATTAAGACCCTGCTTAGGATCTAAGTTATAAAGCAGAATAATAGGGCATCCTATCTTAAGTTTAAGCTAGGTAAGAGGGATAGAGGGAAATTAGAGGGAGGAAATAAACTTAGGGGAAAGCATATATATAGCGCTATCGGGGTTACTAGCCCTATTTTTAGCCGTAGTACTCGTAAGAGATAGATAGACCGAGCCTAGAAAATAGGCTAGGACCTTACTATTTAGGACCGTGATATTCTTATTTATTATTATAAGAATGCAACGGTCCGCGAGAAGTATAGGCTCGAAAGGGGCTCTACGTAAGAGAGTATCCGGATAGACCCTTAAAAAGAAATCCGGTAAGGAGACGTCCTTATAGATAGAAGGCAACGGTATAACTAGCCCGTTTAAGTCTGCCCTATAAGGTAATTCGCCTAGCTACTAAATAAACTCGCGATTTTCCGGCGTAGCACCTTAGACCCGTATATTCTCCGTAAGGTAACGGACCTTTAAGCCTAGCTAAAGATAAGAGCGTTATAAGTATGCCGAAATAATCTAGGCTCGAGAACCGTTTCGGACTACGGGAAGGATCTATGCAAAGTCCCTACTAAAGACGGTAGGTATACTACTAAACGGGAGGTTATTTAAGCGTAGGTCCTAGAGGGTACGGTCTATAGCCTTAAAGCAGTACTTATACTATATAGGGACCTCGTCTTAGATAATAAGAGAAGTCTGCTATAAGAGCTTACCCCTCTATAAATTTCGCCGTATATTATATATTAAAGTCGAGTTAATCTATATCGGTATCTCAAAATAGGAGTAGGCTATACGGCTACCGGGAAGCAATAGTGCAGCGATGCTAGATAAAGCAACGTAAAGAACAATCTTGCCTTAAGCCCGGTAATAGGCTATAAGTCTACGGTATAAAAAGGTCTTCCCGGTGCCGCCTAGACCTTATAGGAAGAAGGAAGCGGAAGCCGGAGTATTATCGATAGTAGAGATACACTCGTCGAAAAAACGGCGCTACCCGTTATTAAATATACGGTAGGCATCCTCGTAGGTTAACTATTGCTCGATTAAGTTATAAGAATGCTCGTAACGAAGGAGAGGATTAGACTCTAAGTCGTCCTACTAGTGCTAGAAAGGGGGAAGGCCGAAATCCTATAAAGACTTATCGGCTTCTAATAGAAGCTAGTTAATAAGAAACAGGCCGTAGTCGAGATAAGGGGATTAGAGATCCTATAGAAAGGCGAGGTCGCGGCGGCGTAACTAGTGCGAGAGGTTATCGCATAGCTGCTCTACGAATTCACGCTATAAAGCAGCCGGGTTAGAGATATCCTTAGTCTATAAACATATAACAAAGAGCCTACGCAATGTAATCCCTATTTTCTAGACCGAGGCCTCTTTAAAGTAAGACGACTAGCGGGTGTTATCTTCTAAAAGGCCTCTAGCTAAATAGGCTATACGGAAGGTAGGGTGTACTTAGCCCTTAAAGGTATATATATGCTTAAATAACTAGAAGCTAGGCACGGTTATAAGAAGGAGCCGTAGGTAGTGTTTCTCCCTAGCAGTAGGGGGAATAAAGGCTATACGGCTAAGAGAGCGTCCTTTTTATCGGGGCTACTACTTAAATAGGCTCTAGTCTTTCTTAAAAATAAAGGCAGCGGGGAAGTCGGGATATAAGATCCTACGGCCGTGTTTATTTACTTAGTTATAATCGAAGAAGGCTATAAGTTCTATTTTACAGCGCTCGGCGATATTCTAGACCTCTTCTATAGATGCGTTATCTAGGAAATATATTGCCTGCTCGCCCTCGAGATATATAGGTAGACGGATAACCGGGGGGTATTCCTCGTAGACCGGAAACTTAAAGAGCTATATAACCGCCTTAGCTAGAGAGACGTAATAACCCTACCTATATATCTCTATCTCGTTGTTTAATACTATATTGCCGACCTATAAAGTAGTTCTATCTAGCCCTTTATAAATATACTTATAGATATATTTAATCGCCTTAACTATCGCGTAGATCTCGACGTTAATATACGTATTATACCTTAAACATAGGTATAGGCTATATAGCATAATATATCGGTTATTAAGCTAGACTTCCCGGCCGTTTGCGCGGCGGACTATAAACTGTCCTATATCCCTACGCCTATAAATAGGGTACCTATCTTCTAAGACG
The DNA here is from genome assembly GCA_012934285.1 of Ophiocordyceps sinensis. Lineage (NCBI taxonomy): Eukaryota > Fungi > Ascomycota > Sordariomycetes > Hypocreales > Ophiocordycipitaceae > Ophiocordyceps > Ophiocordyceps sinensis. The sequence continues at coordinate 9,469,432 of JAAVMX010000001.1, read as the reverse complement.
ATTATTTCCGCTATAAACGGCTTTAGGAATCGCTTTAAGCACTATAGGGGACTGTTTCCTTAGGCCTATATATATAGTAATCGCGGGTTATTATCCCTATAGGGACTATAGGTTAATTAGGACGTAATAATCCTACGTAAGGTGCCTATAAGGTCCTCTTCTAGCGTAGGAATCTCTGCCTAAATAACTCTATCGATGTTTGCTAGTATTTTATAAAGTCTAACCGTTGCCGCCGTAAGGAAGAAAAGGATATGCCTATAAGGGAGGCCCTGTTTTTAATACTTAATAGTCTAGATAATACTAGTAAAGGTACTAAATAGACTATTTCTTAACTCTACGTTTATAGCCTAGCACTTACTATTAAACATACGTCCGAAAATATTAAAGCGGTTTAATATAGTCTAGCTAGCCTAGAGCTCCCTCTTAATCTCGACCTAGTTTAGATTTACCGTAACTATAATAAAAAAGGTTAAACGTCTAAGTGCCTATATAATCGCTATAGAATCTTAGTAGCATTAGGCGATAAAACGGTCCCCTCCGATATATATCGCGGGTAGTATAACCCGTTAGCCTATATCTATAGCGTCTCCGTCCTCGATAGAAAGCTAGTCCTAAATGCCGTTATATAAGTCCGCTCGGAGGTTAGCTTAATAGTTCGCTAGCTAGTTTAGCTTAATTTAGTCTCTAGCGGCCTAAAGGTCGACTAGAAATTATTAAAAGAGGCGACTAAAAGCAAACGGGACTATAAACTACTCGCGGCGAAGGTAAAGGATATACCGGCAATAAGCCCGCTACCTTAGACGACTATTAGTACGGCTTTAGTCGCGTAAGTCCTATAACTATAAACCTTAGTAAAAACTAGGATCTCTATAAGGTAAAAGCAACGGGTAGGCGAGTAGGAGATATAATATATAGTAAGGGTATACCGTATAGAATACCCGTTTATAACTATTTTAGTCCCGCTTTACTAACACAATATCGCGGAAACCGGGTTCGGCGTATTCGTCCGGAATAAGGACTATAACCTCGTCTACGGTAGGTAAATTCTCGCGGCGCTTATCTACACCGCTTTCTAAGATTAAACGTAGCTATAGGCTAAGCACTACCTTTACGGCTCCCTCGCTAGCCCGGAAACGCTTACGGGCGGTAAGGTAGATAGAGATAAACGGATTTATCTTATAAAGGTATTCCGTAAACTCTATTAAAAACCGATTGTCTAAGTCCTAGTTAAAGATCGACCTAATTTCGGATATATAAGTAGGGTTATAGAAATAAAGCTATATATACTAAAGGCCGTAACTAAAAGCGGCCTTAAACGGCCTAGTCGTATAATAAAGTATGCCGTAGATCTAAAAGTCTATTAAGCCTTTAGTAGTAACGCTATAGGTTATTAGTATAGTCTTAATAGACGTAAAGGCAAATATATTATTATAATAGCGGAGATTCTTCCGGAAAGCAGATCCCCGTAGATAGATTAAGAAGAGGAGGTCTTATAAGAAGTACGGGATATCCTTAAATAGTAAGAGATCGACGTCCTCTTAGTTATAATAGCTCTTAAGCTTAGGGTCCGTAAGTATAAAAGACTAACGAATTAGTATATACGTAGTATTATTATATAATAGGAGATAAGACTTATAGACAGCCGCTTAGCTGCCTAATAAAACGCGCCGTAGAACGTATATACTATATTCCGTAGCTTAAGATCGGCATATAGGACTAATATCGGAGAATCTAGTAGTAACTAAGCTAGAAAGGAGGGTAGTAGAACGGGTAGGAGTAAGAGCTAGAATATACCCGTAGGCTGCTATACTACTACACGGCGTCGGCGAGGCTATAGTATAGCGCGAGGCTAAAGAGCCTAACGCGACTAAGTAACGCGTACGTTACCTAAGATTTTCTATAGTAGCTGCCTCTAGCGCGTAGTTATATAACGGATATAGGTAGAATATAAAGCGCTATTACGTCTTATATAAAAGCTTATAATAGGTAGATACTCGCGATAATAAAAGCAATAATAACTAGGCGAGGAGTAGTTAGGCATTACGGCGGTAAATACGACGGTAAAAAGTACGATAGCTATATAAAAGGTAGTATAGTGACTTAAGGTAGTAGATACGGCAATAGACGGGTATATACGGCTTACGTCGTATATATATAGAGCCTATAAAAAAGGGGGTTCGTAGCCGTAGCTAATTAAAATCGTAGGCTAGCACTAATAGGAACTATCCTAGTTATATTAGCAATCGCAAAGAAATAGGCGGTAAGACTAAATAGAATATTTACGTATATATCCTATCCTACTACTTTACTATACGGATATAAGTACCGCGCTAATCCCCCTACCCGCTAAATAAAAACACGCAAAAATACCTAAAAGCGGGCACCGGGGCGTTAAGGGCAGAGTGTCACAATAGGCTATAAGGCTAACGGGGCCGCGGGAATTTATTAGTAACCGTCGAGCAGATCCACCGTTGCTTGCGTACATAGTAGATATTGATGTGGAGGCTCTAGGTGAGGCAGACCTCGGCCGGCGGCTAGGCCAACCCTCTCCCCTCTAGGCGAACCAGTGCACACGCGCGCGCCACCAGTCAGCCAATCAGAGCCAGAGCCTCTACTTCGTACCGTACCGACCGTCATTTCCGACAAGCCTCATTTGTAACCACCTTTTTTTATCTTCAACCACCTCCCCCCATCCGTCATGAGAAGCACTCGACAATGCTCTCCCAAGCTGCGCCCGGCTGGCTGCTCCCCGCTGCCATCCGCAAACGCGAGCGCTCGTCTTCGGTCCACCCAGACACCCCCCCTCATCAGACGAAAAGGCCTAAGCTGAGCCATCCGTCGTTTCCTCCCGCCCGCTTCTGGGACCGACTGTCAGAGGTGCCCTTCACCAAAAACGCTCTTCGCGAGTGGGATCGCAGGACATTGGAGGTCCGCCGCAAGCAGCAGCACCGCCGCGTAGACAACCCGGGCCGGCGCTTGAGAAGCCGCGCCACCATCCGAGAGCCAGGCTGCCGTCGCTGTGCCCAGCTTCCCGGCCGTGACTGCCCCCCCTGCCTCAAGCAACTCCAGACTTTTGCCCGCTACGGCGGTCCTGATCTGACCCACTTGCGAGGGGTATGCTCGATTGCTCTCCGAAATGCCAAGCCTATGCTAACATCGCCTTATAGTATCAAACGTCATACGGCCAAATGAGTTCGAGACCTAGTCTCGGCCGTCGGAAGAGGCCGTCCCAGCCGAGCTCCAAGTCTCTTTCCAAGGCTAATGGCACACCCATTACAACCACGACCAAGAATACCGGCCCCTATGATCGAACCTTCCAGCAACATCTCATCGACCACAACATCCTTCCTGACTGTTACGAGTACCCTGATGGCCGCCTGCCTCCGGAACCCGAGAACATGGGTGAAATTCGCCACCGTTTGGCCCAGCCGAGACGCTCTATGTCTCCATCAAAGTTCACCGAGTACGACTTTGGTCAATTCCGCCGCGCCAATGTCCATGCCGCCAAAGAGCGCGAAGTGACGACCAACGTGATACCTATCATCGAAGGACCTGTGCAGGATAAACGATGTGTCTCCGGCGGAATACCTTTCACTAACCTAGGTCATCTGACCGACGGGACCCTCGTTTCAGGCAACCCTGATTTATACCATGGCGCCCGCCCTGAGCAGCTTAGCAAGCTCGTTCGACGAGAACTAGCCAGCCAAATCATTCCCTCTACTCAGGATCGCCTCCCTCTCGCGCCCAACTATTTCCTTGCCGTAAAAGGCCCCAGGGGAACGCTTGAAGTCGCAGAAAGTCAAGCTTCTTATGATGGTGCCCTTGGCGCGAGAGGCATACACAGCCTTCGGACTTATGGCCAGTCGGAGCCTCTGCTCGACAACAAAGCGTACACGTTGACATGTACTTACAACGGCGGACTGCTCACAATGTACACCAGTCATCCGATTCCGCCTACCGTCACGGGAGGTCAGCCTGGTTATGCCATGACGCATATCAAGTCCTGGGCCTTGACTGGGGACGTTGAAACCTGTCGCCAAGGGTTCGCCGCGTATCGCAACGGCAAAGACTGGGCAAAGCAACAGAGAGACGAGGCAATCAACGGAGCCAACGAGAAGGCAGCTCAGCGAGGAAGCGCGGCTACCGTCGGTCTCGTGGCCTCTGCCCGCGAAGCATCAGCGACTTTATTCGCGACCAGCCAAGCCGCGACCAGCCAAGAGACCATCCCGAAACCGAGCTCCAACGTGCCGCTGTCCTTTGAATCCGACACCTCGGCAGACGAGCTGTCCCTGGAATGCCCGCCCGTCACACGGACCAAGCCGGCTTCTAGCCTGTCTAGCCTCGCGGACAATCGAGCAAGCAATCGGCAGGCAGTCAAGCAGGCAGTCAAGCAGGCAGTCAGGCAGGCAGTCAGTCTGGCAGTCAGTCAGGCAGTCAGTCAAGCAGTCAGTCAGGCGAGTAGATGGCTCGTGATTTTTGCAGTAAAGATTACGATTATGGCACCGGGAAAGTAGAGCCATGTACCACGTGCCTCGTATGTCCTGGGGCAGATCGGGCGATCGAAATGCAATGCTCAAGTGTGGCTGACCCCGGAAGGTGCGAGTCTTGGAATGAGGCATTGAAACTAAAGCTCCTCAAGCGATGGAACTCAAACTGCCAGTAAGACATCATTGACAACCATCTGCTGCTTTCGCTTTTTTTGCTTCCCCTCACCCTACCTTTCTCGTGTCCCTTATTCGTACAACAGCTCACAGAACCCAGAACCTGCGACCACATGACGTGCTCAAACGACTCTCTCTCGGGCTGGGCAGCTGTCAAGCATACCATTGGCACTACGTATGCATGTACTCTATCGTATCTTGAGCCGCCGTCCCCGATGCTCCACCCCTAGCTCGCTGACCAGGGCGGCTGTCACGCGCTCGTGCAGCCGGTTAGCCTCAACGTGGGACAGGGTGCGCCCGAGGCGGCCGTAGACGATGCGATACGTCATGCTCTTGCGGCCCGTCTGTGGGTCGGTAAACTCGTCGATGAGCTCGACGCGGTCGACGTCGTTGCCGCCGACGCTGCGGACCACCTCCATGAGGTCGTTTTCGTGGAACGCGCCCTTTGCGGTGCCGGCGGCGGCCGACGACTCCGACGACTCTTTCGGGGCGGCGGCCGACGACTCTTCCGGGGCGGCGGCCGACGACTCCTCCGACTGCTCCGGGGCGGCGGCCGACGAATCCTCCGACTCCTCTGGGGCGGCGGCCGACGACTCCTCCGGGGCGGCGGCCGACGACTCCTCCGGGGCGGCGACCGACGACTCCTCCGGGGTGGCGGCCGACGACTCCTCCGGGGCGGCGGCCGACGACTGCTCCGGGGCGGCGGCCGACGACTGCTCCGGGACGGCGGCCGACGACTCCCCAGGGGCGGCGGGCAGCCAGAAGGAGACGTCGCGGGGGCACGGCGGGTACTTGGAAAAGGGCACGAAGCGCTTCAGGGTGTCGGGGCGGTCCAAGACGCCGTAAAACTGCGAGAGGAAGCGCTTGTCACGCGACCAAAACAGGCGGATGTCGGGGATCTTGAAGAGCAGCATGGCGATGCGCTCGAGGCCGAGGCCAAAGGCCCAGCCCAGCTGCGAGGGGACGCCGGCGTCTGTGTACAGGTCCTGCTTAACGACGCCCGCGCCCAGCACCTCGAGCCAGTCGCCGGAGTAGTAGACTTGAAGCTCCCACGAGGGGCTCGTAAAGGGGAAAAAGGCCTCGACCCAGCGCATGCGCAACGGCTCGTCGACATAGTCGGGGTCTGCCTGGGAGGCGGCGGCCTTTGTCCGGGAGAAGACGTCGACGACCATGTTTTCCAGGGAGCGCTTCAGGTGGTTGCCGATGGCCTCGGCCTCGTCTGGAGAGTGGCCGTCTTGGAGGGGGTTTCTCTCGGGGTGGAAGGGCGGGTTGGGGTCCTCGACCTGGACGCCGTGGCAGGGGAGCGTCTCAAAGTCCTTCCGCACGGCGGCGGCCACGTCGCCGTCGGGGACCTTGGTGCGATCCCAGGAGCGCGCGCCCTCCATCTGGTGGAAGACGGGGTAGTGGTTGCGGTCAATCTCATCGCGGCGGTAGACGTCGGCCGAGATGAGGTAGCCTTCGCTCTCGTTGGCGCGAAACGTGTCGGCCTGGTGGGCGCTCGTATGGGTGCGCAGGAGGGTCGTATTGTTGATGTAGTAGGTGTCTGTGAGGGCGCGGCTGGCGTGGTCGGCCGCGAAGCCGAGCGAGTCAAAGTTTTGGTGCGTCGACACGACGGGGTCGAGTTGGTTGTAGTGCTTGAAGGTGGGCGCGGGGAAGTGAGACTGTATGATCTGGCACGTGATGGCGATGGGGTGGTCGCGCTGGAGGTGAAGCCGGCGCGACGTGGCGTCGAGGACATTGAGCGGCACGTTGAACCATGACGGGTCGATGTCGTAGGAGCGGCCGCGGATGCTCACCGACGAGGCCTCGGCCAGCTTGGCCGCCCTGGCCTGCTTGGCCGCCTTGGCCGCCTTGGACCGCTTGGCCTTGGCCTTCTTGGCCTTGGCCTTCTTGTCCTCGACCTGCTCGGCCTGCTCGACCTGCTCGGCCTGCTCGACCTGCTCGACCTGCTCGGCCTGCTCGACTTGCTCGACCTGCTCGGCCTGCTTCGGCGCGACCTGCTTCGGCGCGACCTGCTTCAGCGCATCCTGCTTCAGCGCATCCTGCTTCGGCGCGTCCTGCCTCGGCGCCACTGCTGCCTGTCAGTGCTGAGCTTGCGGCGCGGGGGGATGCGAACCTGAGTGGAAGCGGGCGACGTGTCGGAGGGGCTGGTGAGCTATGCGGCCCAGGCGCACGAGGCTGCGGGCGCAGGCTCGGGTCAACATGGTGGCTTGGCTGGTCTCGTTCCTGGGATGAGCGAGGCTGAAATCAAGTCAAGGCGGAGTCGAAATTTTTGCGTCTGCTCGCTACGAAGTAATCCACATCAATGGCCGGATTTCTGCCGCCGTGTGGCGAGTGTGTGGCGAATGTGTGGCTGACGTCTGGTTCACTCGTTGAGGTCTCGAAATGTTGGCAACTCCATGACGAAATCCCACTTTTTCGTGTATCAACTTTTCATGCCGAATCCTCAAGCATGACCATGACATTCACACCTCGACGTCATTGGCGCATGAATTGGCGCATGAATCGGAGCATGATTATTCATAGACTGATTCGCCCCTCCCAATCAGCGAAACAGATAAACGTGAAACAGTGAGACTACAAAACCTGCGTCACCGCCTTTTCACGACACTTTTTCTGCCGGCCGAACGTCAACGCCCATGTCGAATAGATCCAACGAGCCACGAGGCGGAGAGAATCGCGCCCAAACCCGCCCTCGCCGCCAATCCCCCCCCATCGCCGAGAACCGCCGCGAGTGCGCCCGTCTGCCATTGGCGCGTGCGATGCTGGAGCGGTTGCGAGCGACGACATGAAGGCAGCAGGAGCCGCCGCCGGCGAGGATGCCCCGGCGCCGACCGGGCAGGGGGACGGGAAGCGCAAGGGGCCTTTGACGCGGTATCCGTTTTGGTTCGGGGGGAGCGCGAGCAGCATGGCGGCGTGCGTGACGCACCCGCTCGACTTGGGTATGCCTTCTTGTCCTGCCACGTCCGACATTTGCTGACGCGCGCTCAGTCAAGGTACGACGCCGCTCAAACGCACCCGTCCATCCTCCACGGCTCGCCTAACAGCGTCACAGGTGCGGCTGCAGATGCGCAAGGGCGACGCGCCGCGGACCATGACGGGCACCTTTGTGCACATTGTCAAAAAGGACGGCCCCCTCGCCCTCTACAGCGGCATCTCGGCCTCGCTGCTGCGCCAGCTCACCTACTCGACGGTCCGCTTCGCCGTCTACGAGGAGCTCAAGGCGCGCCACGTCGCCCGCCGCCGCCGCGACCCCTCGTTCCCCGCCCTCGCCGCCATGGCCGTCACGTCGGGCTTCCTTGGCGGCGTCGCCGGCAACTTCGCCGACGTGCTCAACGTGCGCATGCAGCACGACGCCGCGCTGCCGCCCGCCGAGCGCCGCAACTACCGCCACGCCCTCGACGGCCTGGCCCGCATGGTCCGCCACGAGGGACCCCTGAGCTGCTTCAGGGGCTGGCTTCCCAACAGCAGCCGCGCCGCCGTCATGACGGCCGGGCAGCTGGCCACGTATGACACGTTCAAGCGCCTGCTCATCAACTACACGCCCCTGGGCGACACCCCGACGACACACTTCTCCGCCTCCTTTCTCGCCGGCCTGGCCGCCGCCACGGCCACGAGCCCCATCGACGTCATCAAGACGCGCGTCATGTCGTCGACACAGAAACAGGGCATCGTCAGCCTCGTCGGCGACATTTACAGGGCCGACGGCATCGGCTGGATGTTCAAGGGTTGGCTACCTAGCTTCCTGCGGCTCGGCCCGTGAGTCCTGCACCCTTTGGCGCGACGCGACGTTGATGCTGACTGCACCACAGGCACACCATTTGCACCTTTGTTTTTCTGGAGATGCACCGCAAGGCATATAGAAGGGTCAAGGGATTGGACGAGCCAAAGCTGTGACATTGTACCCGGTCATGAGGCGTTTAGGACGGCATTGCCATGGAATTCGGCGGCCTTTGTCTTTGCACCTTCCGCAGCGTACTCGCTCGACGCGGCGCATACGCGAGTGCCTCGGGTGCACGTCGATGGCTCCATGCATCTTACCGTGCCATCATCACCTTGTTAATTGTACAGTACAACTCTGGAGGAAGCTCCACCTCATTGCCACGAAGACTGCCCGTACGGCGTCGTGCTGCCGTAGGAACCGCCTCCGCCGTACGAGGTCCCGGCCCCTCCGTACGAGGTCCCGCCCCCTCCGTACGACGTGCCCCCTCCGCCGTAGGCCGTCATGTTGCCGCCATACGGGGTCGAGGTGCCCTGGTCCTGCCAGGGCGTGGTGCCTCCATCCAGGTTGAGGTCCGGACTCCGCGGGCCGTCAAAGTCTGCCTCGTCGCCGCCGTACTTTCGGGGGTCGAGCCCCTTGAGGAGAGCGCCAATCTTTTGCTGCAGGGCTCTTATCCCTCCTTGCACGATTTGGTCTGGCTCCATGGTGCCCGACGTCTCCACCTCAAAGTAGAACCGGTCGGGGGCGGCGTCGTAGTTGAAGGGCTCGCCCTCCTGCGGGGGCTCCTCCCACTCTGCGTATTTGCTCTTGGGCCTGTGGCGGTTAGACTCGCTCTCACCCTGCGCCGGGCTCAACATACCATTCCTTGATGGGGTCCGTGTTGTTCTCGTACCACATGTCGAGGTGGTGCAGCTTGTTGTGGGGGTCGTACTCGAAGGCGACGGCCGACGTCGGCATCCACTTGGCATGCTCCTTGGCGATGCCCTTTTTGGCAATGCACGTGAGCTTGAGCTCCTGGTCCTTGCGCAACTTGGCAATCAAGCAGCCGAGCCCCTCGGGGTCGGATATGACGGGGCTGCCGACCGAGGTGCCGTGGCGGCCGTCGGCGACGAGGTCGCGGGCGTAGACCTTCATGATGTGGTCGCTGGTGCACTTTGCGTGCAGGGTGAGGTTGACGCTGCACTGCTCGCAGTACTGTTCGCAGTCGCAGTCCCGCGAGTAGTTGAGCTCGTTGACGCCCTTTGAGTTGAGGGGTATGAGGCCCAGGCGGTGGGCAATAAACTCGTCGGCGAGCACCGAGCTATTAATCTCAATCTCGACCAGGTCGACGGCGATGGTGGGCACCTCTGCCTGGATGACGCGCCGGATCGAGTTGGCAAACGAGAGGTTCGTCTTGGACAACTCAAAGTCGACGCGCGTGCTATCGGCCTGTACGAGAGCTTGTCAGCCGGCGCTCGCTCGCGGGTGAGGCGCCGCATACAGCAGAAATTTTGACCTGGGGCTGCTCGGGCTCCCCGTCCATCGCCATGGGGTCGTAGTCCATACCGTCCATGGTGGCCGCGGCGGCGACCTAGGCTAGTGAAGAGGCGCAGAGCTGCGGCGAGCCATGCATGTGTTGTAGGCGCGAGTCGTCGGTGTCGCTTTCGTGGTCAAGGGAGATGCATGTTGGAGCGAGTCGTCGGTGTGGCTTTCGTGGTTTAGGGAGGGAGAATGCATTTTGTCGTTTGTCGTTGGTTGAGCGTTGAGCCTATGGAACTACTGATAATCCGCGCCTTATCGACTGCGTGGGGTACCTTATCGGCTGGTTGGGGTCTCCTTATCTACCGCGCAGGGTCTGATAAGCTGCCCCTCTAAAAAATGAAAAGCACAAACTCCATCTGTCGTTGGTCAAACGACATCTCAACGACGCGAGAATGAAGATCAAAGCGCTCAGCCGCCCCGTGGCGGCGCACCAGGCGGCCGGATCCGACGTGGCCAAGCAGCCGCGCAACCTCGACTCGGCGCTGCACCCCTTTGAGCGCGCCCGCGAGTACCAGCGCGCCCTCACCGCCGTCAAGCTCGAGCGCATGCACGCCGCCCCCTTTGTCGGCCAGCTGGGCCGCGGCCACGTCGATGGCGTCTACTCAATGGCAAAGGACCCCAACTCGCTGCAGCGCCTCGCCAGCGGCGGCGGCGACGGCGTCGTCAAGGTCTGGGACCTGACGGGCCGCGACGAGGTGTGGCACACGACGGCGCACGAGAACATCGTCAAGGGCCTCGTCTGGACGCGCGACCAGAAGCTGCTGACGTGTGCCGCCGACCGCACCGTCAAGCTCTTTGATCCCTACGGCACCCGGAGCGAGGCGGCCCCGATATCGTCGTGGCTCGGGGCCGGTGCCTTTACGAGCCTGTCGCACCACGGCTCGCGCAACGCCTTTGCCGCCGCCTCGGGCGTCATCTCCGTCTACGACCTCGAGCGGCACACGGCGGCCCCCGAGACGCTGCACTGGCCCACGTCGACCGACACAATCACCGACGTGGCCTTTAACCCCGTCGAGACGTCGGTCCTGGCCTCGTGCTCGACGGACCGCTCCGTCGTCATTTACGACCTGCGCACCTCGACCCCCGTCACCAAGACGACGCTCAAGTTCGCCACCAACCGCATCGCCTGGTCCCCCATGGAGGCCTTCAACATGGCCACGGCCTCCGAGGACCACAACGTCTACCTCTTTGACATGCGCAGGTTCGACCGCGCCCTCAACGTGCTCAAGGACCACGTCGCCGCCGTCATGGACGTCGAGTTCTCCCCCACGGGCGAGGAGCTCGTCACGGCCTCGTGGGACCGCACCGTCCGCCTGTGGACCCGCGACGCCGGCCACTCGCGCGACATCTACCACACCAAGCGCATGCAGCGCGTCATGTCGGCGGCCTGGACGCCCGACGCAAACTACGTCCTCTCGGGCTCCGACGACGGCAACGTCCGCCTCTGGCGCGCAAACGCCTCGGAGCGCCAGGCCATCAAGTCGGCCCGCCAGCGCCAGGCCCTCGAGTACAACGACGCCCTCGTCGGCCGCTTCGCGCACATGCCCGAGGTCCGCCGCATCAAGCGCCACCGCCACATTCCAAAGGTGCTCAAAAAGGCGGGCGAGATCAAGACGGACGAGATCAAGAGCATCAAGCGCCGCGAGGAGAATGAGCGCAGGCACACCAAGAAGCAGTTTGAGAAGCGCAGGAGCGAGAGGGAAAAGATGGTGCTGGCGCGGGAAAAGTAGCACGAGTCTGGGGCTCTTGTTGGTCGGCATGGCACGGCGTTGGGCGATCTGCAACTGTGCGAACTACTCGTTGGGAACTTGGGGACGAAGACACTGAGTTCCCAACGGGTACTCTTTTTTATTACCGTGGTCTTTCTGGCTTGCAGCTGACCGCCTTGTGGCCTTGTGGCTAGAATCACTACGTGCACTCAACATCCGAGTCGACGAGTTGGGCAGACCGGTCCCAGCTTGACACGTCCATGGATCAAGGTTATCGTCGCTGTGGACCGCGACATGCACAATACAGTAGAAACTCGTCAACGGACACGATTCTTCAGCACGGGTCCATCTCAAGCCAAACGCCCAAGCCGTTCGTATTCATGTAGACCGATTCCTCTCGGCCTTCGCCCAAATGTAACGCTGCCGGCTCTAATGCGCCAGAGTGGGTATATGGAAATCAACAGTCCCCTGCCATTCCATGTTGTACAAGTCTTCCGTCATCGTCTAGTCTGTCGTCATATCGCCGTCGCGTCTTCTTCGTAATCCCTTCTGTCCCTTGTGTTGTACAGTCCAACCGTGGTCGAGCCACGGCTCAGACGCTCCCGCGCGCAGCCTTTTGCGGCCGGTAGTTGGGCAGCTCCTCGAACCAGCCGCGGGCCTCGTCGTACTTGTAGGCGTGGAAGGCGATGCCGTACGGCTTGGGCTCGATCGAGTACAGCATGCCCAGGGGGACGTCCATGTCGGTGATGTCGTCGCGGGTCAGGTCCATAAAGTAGGCCATGAGGACGCGGCAGACGGAGCGGTGGCCGATGATGAGGAGGTGGTCCGTGATGCGCTCAATCTCGCGCACAATGTCGCGCAGGCGGCTGATGATTTGCAGGTAGCCCTCGCCGCCGACGCCCGGGTAGATGTAGTTGAGCTTGTCCTCGGAGCGCTTGTGGAACTCTTGCGGGTAGCTCGTGGCGATTTCCTTGTACGTCATGCCCTCGAACTGGCCCGTGTTGAGCTCGTTGAGCATCTCCCAGTTCTTGACGTCGTAGTCGTCGTCGACGTCAAAGTACTCGGCCGTCTCGACGCTGCGCTGAAGCATCGACGTCCACACGCAAAAGTTCTTTTCGTCCAGGTCCCGGTTCATGTCGGGGTACGGGGGAGTGTTGTCGCCGGGCTGAGGGGGGAACGAGGCCTGGGCCATCTTGCTCTTTTGCTCCATCAGCCACTCCTTGCGCTTCTGCGTCATGAAATTGTACAGGGCCTGGGCGTAGCAGTGGCCGCGCTCCGTCAAGGGGGAGTCGCCGCCCAGCTTGCCAAGCTCGTTGTCGACGCTTTGGCCGTGGCGGGTGATCCAGATCTGGCGGGGGGCGAGATTGAAGCTGGAGAGGTACGTGCTGATGCCGCCGCTGAGGAAGCCCTTGAGCCGGTGTTGCACCAGCTTCCTGCCGACATCCACCATCTGCTAGGTCAGTACGTGCTTGACATGGCGAGTCTGGAACACCCACCTGGATGTACTGCATGTCGGTGTCCTCTTCGTAGTCGCCGAGGGACTCGTAGGCGCTGGCATAGGCGGCGACGCGGTTCTTAAAGTCCTCGAGCGACTTGCGCGGGTCCTTGTCTCGGTAGTCCGGGCCCGACAGCTTGAGGCGCATGTTGGCCTCGAGGAGGTTCTGGTCCCTGCAGATGCTCTCGATGAAGAGGATGCCGAGCTTGGGCTCGCGCTGCCTGATGCGGTCGACAATGTGCTGGCGGCGCTTGATGGTGCTGTTTGTCGCGTCGAGGATGCCGACGGCGCCGCCCTGGTTGAGCAGGTAGTCGAGCAGCTCGTCGAGCGTCTCCATGGCCACCTGCTCCCGCAGGGCCGAGGCCTTTGCGTTTTTGGGGTCAAAGAACTTTGCCGACTGGTCGGCCTCGTCCTGGGGGCTGTCGAGGCTGAGGACCGTGGGCTCGCCGCGGTCCAGGCAGTAGGAGCCGTGGGGCGCGGGCATGCCGTTGAGCAGGATGGTGGCGGCCTGGACCGGGGGGTCGAGGCACTGGGGCTCGGGGGCGAGTCGCGCCTTTGCCGAGACTTTGATGCCGGCGGCGTGGCGTCGGCGGTTCCCGACGTTGAAGATGCGCGACTCGTGCTGCTGCCAGGAGAGGTAGCGCTGCAGCTTCTTGGTGATGTACGACTTGCCGCGGGCGGGCAGGCCGACCATGACAATGACGAGCTTGGCGGCCACGTCGCGCTGGGGGATCCTGCCGTCGGGAGAGACGCGCGACCTGGTCATGCCGGGGATGTTGAGCGTCGTGGCATGAGGGCGGACCCGGGGGGTTTGATTGCCCGAGTTTTGGCGCTGGGGGGGGCTTGAGAGTGTCAGCCGAGTCGCCAGGCAGAGGCTGACGACGGGTGGCGACTTACATGCGCGGGGAGCTCGGGGCCGTCGAGTTGACGCTTTGCGACATGGGCGGCGTGTCGGTCAGATCCTTGATGCTGCTGCGCATGGCCTGGGCCACGGCTGCCGGCATGGGGCCCGGCGACGAGGACATGGACGAGTAGCCATGGCGCACGTTGAGCGGCGGCAGGACGGCGAGCTGCTCGGGCTCAGAGGCCGTGGGCGAAACGGAGCGTGGCGTGGAAGAGGCCAAAGTGTTGGAAGAGGCGAGAGTGTTGAGCATGACAAGCTTGGCCAGGGCTGATTGTTTGGCTTGTTTGTGGCCCAAGTCTAGAGATGGAGTGGATGTGAGTGACGGAGGGAAAATGAGCGAGTGAGTCGTGAGTCGTAGACTGTTGACGGGGGAGAAAGAGAGCGACAGGGATGACGTAGAGTAGCAAAGGAAATGAATGTGTGAGTTGGCGTGAGTGGTGGTGACTCGAATGGAAAAGAAAAGCGCGGATCTCGAGTAACAAACTCACCTTGGCGGGGTATGACGACTGCAGAGGGCATGCTGTGCAACACAAAAACACAATGGATGTATCCGTAGGTACCGAGTACGAACCCTTGGACGGCTGACCAATGGCGCGGCCGGCCAGACTGGCTGCCCTGTGTCGGCGCTAGCCCGTGTCGGCGCTAGGCGGTCTGACTCGCCCTGTGCCCCGTCAAATCAGGGCAGTCGATGGTGGTGGAGGAAAAAAAAGCCAGACCCGAGGTGCCGAGGTCGGTCAAGTGTAGCAAACACGGGGGCACCAGGCAGGTCGAGGGAGCACGACGACGACGAGTTCGCGTTGGGTGTGACTTGTCGACGAGCACGACGACGACGAGTTGGCGTTGGGTGTGACTTTGAGTGCTGTGAGAGATTGGCGTGGCTGTGAGGGATTGGCGTGAGACGCGGCGGGAGGAACAGACGGCAGAAGAGAAAAGACGTGGTAGGTCGAGTGCGGGAGACAAGAGGGTAAATATGTCTGTGGCGATGAGGCGAGTTTGTCTTTCCTCGTGGTCGTGGCTTCACTGCAGCCGGACCCGTCAAGCTTTGGCTGGGCGTGGCGGCTTCAAAGTATGTTTGCCGCGTGCATGCATCCAGGGACGGACGCAATCTTGATGGCGAGCAAGGTGAATGAACGCTTGGCCAAGCTCAGGCACGGAAAGGCACAAACAAAAAATTGGTAAAAATTGAAAAGCTGGAGCGGCATCTGCGCCAGAGGTGCAACATCGCATCGCTTGGCAGAGCTCGCCGTTTCGGAGCATCAAAGGGGCCGCCGCAGCAAGGGTCCGTCGGTCCGTGGGGGACGGAGGTTGCGCCGGGCCATGGACGGCGATAGCATGTACAGTAGACCCACTTGTACCTGGCTCAGTGCACTATAGTGAGTACGTACACATGTACCATCTTCACCAGGTACCTCGGGTAGAACCACTACACGTGTCATTGAACCAACGCTCGAGCTTGACTCCATTTTATCCTAGAATTTGGAGGCTCGCCGAGACATGGAGCAGCTGCCTTCTGTTCCCCTCTCCCTTTCATTCCTCGTCTTCTTGCTCCCCCGCATCAGCCTCCGATGTCGCCCCTCACATCGCATCGAGTCACATCGGTGGTCGACTCCACGTGCCAAGGTGCCAGCCACGGCTGCGCGTTGCACTGCAGAAGCCCGGCATGCTCCTGTCAGCACCTTACCAGCTGCCATGTACCGACCTGTCTTGGTTTCCCAGTCGGCACCCAACCCCCCCGCTTGCGCAGGGCAAACAGCAAGTAGACTGGGCCCCGACTCTACTCGAGGGTACCACTCCCCAGGCCTGCAATGAAACCCAAGATGCTGAGACCGCCTGGAACCCAGCGGTGCTCTGGTCGCATTAAGACATTGGGGAAATATTGGCTGGCTGACGCAGGCTGCTGCTACCCTGCAGGTCGGCGAGTTATCAACACGGTGCTTTTGATGCCTTTGTTGAGCAGAATATCCTTGCTGATATCCTTGCCGCTCCCAATACCTACGAAGTACGAGTTACATACGAATAGTAGTATTCGTAAACATGTTTGCTTTGGGCGGCTCCTCGAGACCCCGAGCCGGCGGCAGCGCACCGAGACGCGGCCCTGAGCGGCTCCCCGTGGTCAAAAATACCCTCTGCAATCATGGTCGCTAGTGGGTTTCATCCAGGCCATTGCCGGAATGAGGCATTACGTCCCATCGCAGCTTGGTCGTGATCCACCCGAATGATGATTAGCCGGCCGACGCCATGATGATTAGACCCCCTTGCCTTGCCGTCATGAACCGAGTCCCGAGCACGGAAGCCCGGTACCGAGTGACTACCGAGCATGGGCGACTGCGCACGAGTACAACGGAGTACTAGTACTCGGTACGGAGACGGGATATTTACGAAGTATTCGTACTTCGTACGCCCATGCGCGTTGGCTGCCAAGCAGACTGCCAAGCAGGCTGCCAAGCAGGCAGACGAACCAACTTGCAATGCAGCCCGTTATTGACGACTCCGAGGCGCTGGAGCCGACGCCCTTTGCCCCCGTCCCGTCTTGGACTGCAGGGCGTATCAGACGAAAGAACTTGCCGTGTGAATGCCCAACTCCTCTCCCACTGCTCGTCGCCCTTCCAAGGTGAATAAACTCTGAGGGCTGCAGGTGGCGTGTGGTGGCTGGTGCCCGCCGCCACAGTCCAAGCGTGACTACCTAACCTACCTAACCTAGACTAGCATTGCTGAAAAGTGCCCAACCCTTTGATGGGATCGTCGTCGACGACAAGCACCATTCATTCTACCGACTTTGGATGCAGACCGAAGCAACGCTGGCCTCTGCCTCGTCTGCATAGACTGGCTGGCTTGGTGCCGTCCTGTCGACCTTGTCCATCGCGTGCGCGCCCCAATGGACCCGTGGCAGCTGTTCGCCAGGCCTGTCCGTCCTCTGGCCTCGCAGCCTTGAACACATTTTGCTAGTCTTGCCTTCTTCCTTGCCCCTCACCGCAAACTTTCTCCTCGACAACCTCAGCGGGCCACACACATTTCTCTCTGCGAGCTTCGCCGCCAGCCAGCCTCGACAAACGTCTCATGCACACCGCATCGACTCTTCACATTGCCATATAATCCCGTCAGTTCAACTTGCCAACAAAACTTGCAGCCGCACTTGCTTCATCGCCTGCCTTGAGCGTCCGCCGGGGCTAAGCGAGAGAAGCACACTTCCGTCTCTACCCCACAAAACCGCCGCCTCGGGGCGAAACTGCATTGCTGCTTCCACCGGCTGCCCCCAAACCCCCGCAAAACGCCGCGGCCTCGCAACACAAGAGGACGCACCCTGCGACTCCCTCGAGAGTTGATTAATCTCCCTGGGCTCTAGATAGATAGACGAGGCGGCAGCACCCCGCGGCTCGTCCCTTCCGTCGCCGCCAGGAGCAGCTCTCTGTCCACCGAGGCTCCCACCGAGGCTCCCACCGAGGCTCCCACCAGTCTTGAAGCAGACACTCTTGCTGCCGTTGGCCGCGCACTGCACAAAACCCCCCTCGACACGCAGAGGCGCCAAGAGCACCTCTTCATCCGTCGCGAGCAGTTGCCCCCCCCCGTCTGCCCCATAGCCAGAGTCCAAGGCCTTCGACTCTAGGCCCTGTGGCAGGCGACAACTCGTCGCCTTGCTGCTCTACACCTACTGATTTTTGGAGCCTCGCCAGCCACTGTCGTCGGCCGAGTCTTTTGCCCCAGAACCTCGTGCATGTCACTGGGCCAAAATGATGCGTGTTGCCACGCGAGCGGACCCGGGGCAGTCCGCCACCCTCGCCCCGTCGAGCCAGACAATGGACTGCAGCAGCATGGGCGACTGCGGCCATGTCGAGGCTCGCAAGTCGGCGGCCGAGGTGCCCCCCGAAGACGAAGCCCATCAGCCGGGAGGAGTCTTGCCCAACCCCTTGGTGGACGGTCTGAAGAAAGCCCACGCCCGACGAGGCGTCTTGATCCCCCTCAAGACGACGCAGGAGGTGCGCCAGGATCACGTCATTGTGCGCGCCTACATCACGAGGACGCCCACCAAGTCGGCCAACGAAGTCATCATGTACGTGTCCCGGCCGATGCTGCTCGCCGCTCTGCTCGCTGACCGTGGCTCCCTACCGTAGGGCCCTGCGCTCGCTGCGGCCTGAAGGTAGTGCTAACCCCCTGCCTCATCTTCGTACGTGCGCGAAGCCGACGGACCTTCCCGCACACATCAAGACGCAGTTTATGAACGACACGCCGGCTGGGCGCCAGATTCACACGACAAAGTCCAACTGGATTTACGTCATCGTGGGTGAGGTCAAGGAAATGGACAAGGAGGAAGTGGTGCAGACGCTGCTCAAGATCGAGGGGCTCGAGCAAGACGTCTTCATGGCCGTCATCCCCATCCCCCTCCTGGCGCCGACGTCGCAGGTACAGGCGGCCATGTGGTCGTCGCAGTTTTGGCCGACGGTTTACCGCAAGAACAACCCGCTGGGCCCTCACCCTAGCATGGTGGGACGCGGCACCGAGGACATCAAGGACGACGCGTCGGTCTGGATGGCGCTGGCCCATCGGGTGGCCCGCGAGGCCAAGAAGGCGGGCATAGGCTTGGCCATGGGCGCCGTCATCGTGCAGAGGAGCGAACGGGGCGCCTCACTCGTCGGGCTCGCCGGAGACGCGCGTCGGCACCAGAAGCTGGGGTCGGGAATCCCCAACAACACCATGACGCACTGCGTGATGCGCGCCATCAGCATGGTGGCACAGAAGCTGGTCCGATACGAATGCCTGACGCGTGGGCAAGCCCCCCTATGCCCGAACCTGGCGTTTGACGCATTCCAGGACCAACCGCTGCTGGACATGGAGCGCGAGTGCTATGCGCAGGCGCACCCCAGCAAGGACGGCTACCTCTGCCACGGGCTGGAGCTGTACGTGACGCACGAGCCGTGCGTGGCGTGCTCGATGGGCATCCTGCACTCTCGGATGGGCAAGGTGGTGTTTTCCAGGCACATGGCCCGCACGGGGGGGTTAAACTCGGACGACCGCCCCGAGGGAGGTGGACGAGGGTTGGGCCTCTTTTGGAGGCGGGAGCTCAACTGGAGCTTGCTGGCGTGGGAGTGGGAGCGAGAGGGCGTGCCCGAGCTGCCTCTCGTCGACGCGACCACTCATGTTTAGGATTACCACGTCCCAGGCCGTTGCGAGACTCGACGGTTGTACGCACGCCGTCGCCGAGGCGGATATGTGAGTTGGCGCGCGGCGGCGGGGCGACGGCTACTGATTTGGGCAGAAGAGTCCAGGGGAGAGACGAGGAAACGCGTGTATGACTTGCGACGTCTGCTGAATAGTCGACCGTTGGTTGGAGGACAAGCAGAGGGTTTAGATAGTCCTCTATGTTCCGATGGAAGCAGGGATTTGCGGTCGGTTACTGTGTCTAGGAAGCAGGCAAGCAAGGCGAAGGGAAAGGATTGGCATCTGATAGTGTGGCACTGCACCACCGAGACCCATCTTTGACGTGCGTCGCGTGACGATGTACCGAGAGGAGGAAGAAATGGGGGCTGACGCTCAAAGTGCTCAAAGTCTCCTCGATGCGTACATACAAGATGTTGGTGGATGTCTTTTTGCATTGAGCAACTGGGCCACGCACACTGAGCAACTGGGCCACGCACACTCTGTCACTCTTGCACATGGTTACAGAGTATCCGTACGAGTTACGGAGTCGACAAGAGACGGAGAGGGGGGGGGATGCCTGATTGAAGCGGTTAGGATGAGGGGAGGAGCAACAAAGACCCCTGGAGCTCCCGCGCCACAGAAGGGCGGGGGGGGGGGGGTGGTGTGGTGGCCCCTCTTGATTTTTTTTGTTTGCATCACGAGGGCTCCGTGGCGGCCAGCTTAACAACTGGGATCCATTGCGCCCCCCCCCCCCCCCCCCCCCCTCTGCTGCTCTCTCCTCTCTTTGAGCCCCCCCCCCCCCCCCCATCTTCTCTCTCTCCCCTCTCCGCTCTCCTTTCTTCTCCTCTCACAATCTTTTGGCGTGCATCTGCCAAGATCAACCGACTGGTTTTTCTCTGCGCAAGCAAGTCTTTGCACTGCATCTCGGCTGCGTTTCAGAAACCCAACGGCAGTGCCCTGGAGCAGCAACATGCCGGCGTCTCTTTGACTGTGCAACCTCAGCCGCCGCCGATAGATTTGAAACCAAGAAAAGGGGGACGTGGCCAGCAGCGAGCCCAAGCTCGGCCGCCTCGTCGGCAGGATCGCAGTAGCCGTCGCAGTAGCATTGGGTTCGCCGAGATTATTGGCGCGAGAACATGCGACACGGGCTGCGTCCGACGTATCGATATTCCGTCTCGTCCGCGTCAGCCGCACCATGAACAAGAAGCGCCCTGCCCCGGGCACCGTCTCCCTGCCGGCCCTCAACAAGAAGAGGAAGACGGACAACATGCAAAAGTTTTACGCCGTCAAGGCCGGCTTCAAGCCCGGCGTCTACCTGTCGTACACAGACTGCCAGGAGCAGACGGCCGGCTTCAAGGGTGCTGTCTGTAAGTGGCCGCGGCGGAAAAAACACTAGGGACCAAGGCTGACCCCGCCGCAGTCAAATCGTTTACGTCGCCTGAGGACGCCGAGGACTTTGTCGCGGGCAAAAAAGTATCGGGCGGCTCGAGCGAGCCCGAAAAGTTCTACGCCGTAGCCGTCGGCAGCCCCACGGGCATCTACACGGACTGGAACGACGCCGCCGCCGCCATCAAGGGCGTCAAGGGGCCCAAGTACCGCCGCTTCGCCAAGCGGTCCGAGGCCGTCGCCTACATCAAGCAGTTCGGAAGCCGCGAGGCCATTGAGGCGCTCGGCGAGACGGTGGACGACTGCATCGACCCCCCGGCGGCGGAAAAGGACACGAAGAAGGAGGCGGAGCTCGCGCTGCCGTCCGAGGACATGCTCAAAATATACACGGACGGGAGCAGCCTGGCAAACGGAAAGGCGGGGTCGCGGGCCGGCGTGGGCGTCTTCTTTGGCGACGGGGACCCGCGCAACGTGTCGGAGCGGCTCGTGGGCGACCCGCAGACGAACCAGCGGGCCGAGCTCATGGCGATGCTGCGGGCCCTCGAGATTGCCCCGGCGGAGCAGACGGTGCAGATCATCAGCGACAGCCAGTACTCGATCAAATGCGTGACGCAGTGGGCCGCGGGCTGGAAGGTGAAGGGCTGGGTGACGGCAACGGGCGAAAAGGTCAAGAATCAGGACATAATCCGCGTCTTGCTCGACAGGATGGAGGAGAGGACGAGGGCGGGGGCCAACACGTACTTTCGCTGGGTCAAGGGCCACTCGTCGGACAGGGGCAACGTGGCCGCCGACAGGCTGGCAGTCCGAGGCGCCAAGATCGGCTTTGGGTGACGGGGCCGTCGGTCCGGGCATGAGGCCGCAGGGCCGCCCGAGGGGCTCCTGCACGCGGGAGGCTGCCACGCTGCGGTGCAACCCCAGGCAGGCGGCCCCGGCGGCAGCCAAGGGGACACGGGGCGGGAGGAGGTGGATATTTTGTGGGAAAGGAGACGCGGAGCATGGAGAGCGAGCGACAGGCATGAGGCCCGATATACTAGGCGGGGAAGAAGCCGGGGCGCGGCATCCCGTAGTCGGTCTCGTGTCCGGCTCGAGCTGGGTCTGTCCTGTTTGACGATACCAATTTTGCTGATTCTTGTCACATGTCGTCTCATGCACATGTTGTGTCCACGCCCTCTCGTTGGTGCTCTGCCGGCGCAAGCGGCGCGATAGGGCGTCCTGGAGACGGGTGGGCAGCCCAGGACGGGGCGCGGCGACTTTCAATCGAGGGATTCGTCTTTCCCCTCTCCTCCCCGATGCAATGCGACGGGGGCAAGCTGCACGTCAAGGCGCATGGGACACGTTGCAATAATATGTATTTACATACATGTCGGCGACCCCCTTTCGGTGGGACGCCGAGAGGGCTTTCGCGGCCGGGTTTCTCGACAAGGCAGTCACGATGGCGGGCAGTCGCCGGCTTACAGGTGTCGGTGTGTAGGACACGGCCGTCCTCCACCTGTGCTGGCACCCCCCTCCTAGACCTTAGGCGCCGAAGTGTCATTTGACTGCGTGCCCATGCGCGAGACGAGGCGGGATATAAAACGAGGACGAGCGCCCTCCGTCTCTGGCACGGGGCTCCCGAAACGCCCCCCCCCCCCCTCGCTCGCTGCGTCTCTCCCGTCTACCCGGAGGATCGACAAGGCCGTTGCCCGTCTGACGGTGCGCGCGTGAGGAACACAGGTGGGGGCAGGTGATTGGCGGTGCCGTGCGCCCCGGCCCCGTGACGGACGCCGCCCCGGGCTGGTCGGCGCTACGTGTTGTACGCGCGCCGTCCGTGCCCGCTCGACGCCATCCCTCCGTTTGAGACGTGGTGCTGCTGCAACACATATAATACCAGGACCGGCCGTTGCCCGTCTCGCACGCCATCTTCGTCCGCTGCCCAAGTCAAACCTGCAACCCCCCCGGCCGCCGACCACCCAACGCCCGGGGACGGACCATGACGGCTGTCCCGGACCGGCCCCGAGTCTTGGTCCGCACCCGATGCCCCCTCCCCCGCCGCCGTCTCGCTCCGCCCGCATGGCGCCCGACATGTGGGCGGTCCCGCTCCAGCTCACCGACTTCAACCTCACCCTGGCCCTTCTCGGCGGCTTCATCTCGCTCTTTGGCCTGGTTTCGTTTCTGCTCAAGGAAAACTATCATCTGTCCGAGGCTCGTAAGGCGTCCCTGTCCCTCCGTGCCGCCCCCTCCGGAAACCACCTCGAGCGTTCCAACGTCTTGTCGAGGACGCTGCGGCTGACGGCAATGGACAGTCATATCGCTGCTCGTGGGCGTCGGATTCGGGCCCAACGGCGCAAACCTCATCCGCCCCAACGACTACGCCCAGTGCCGCGTCCAAGACGCCGAGTGCGAGGGCAACCTCGACGCAGTCACCCTCAACTTCTCCCGCCTCGTCCTCGGCGTCCAGCTCGTCCTAGCCGGCGTCCAGCTGCCCAGCCGGTACCTCGTCGTCGAGTGCAAGTCCCTCCTGCTGCTGGTCGGGCCCGGCATGACGTGCATGTGGCTGGCCACGAGCCTCCTCGTCTGGCTCGTCGTCGGCACCCCGAGCTTCCTCCACGCCCTCGCCGTGGGCGCGTGCGTCACGCCCACCGACCCCGTGCTCTCGGCCGTCATCGTCAAGGGCACGTTTGCCGACCAAAACATCCCGCCGAACCTGCAGCACCTCATTGTCGCCGAGTCGGGCACCAATGACGGGCTCGGCTACCCCTTTCTCTTTCTCGCCCTCTACCTCATCAAGTACGCGGGAGCGGGCTCGACGTCCGGAGGCGTGGCCGATGCAATGGGCCTCTGGCTTACCATGACCTGGGGATACGTCATCCTCCTCAGCATCCTGTACGGCGCCGTCATCGGGCTGCTTGGCCGGGAGCTGCTCCACTGGGCCGAGAGACGCAACTACGTCGACCGCGAGAGCTTCCTCGTCTTCTCCGTCGCCTTGGCCCTCTTCACCCTCGGCACCTGCGGCCTGATTGGCACCGACGACGTCCTGGCCTGCTTCGTCGCCGGCAACACCTTTACGTGGGACGACTGGTTCCGGATGCGGACAAAGGACGATTCGCTGCAGCCCACCATCGACATGCTCCTCAACGTCACCATCTTTCTGTGGTACGGCGCCTCTCTGCCGTGGGGCAGCTTTGTTGGCAGCTCGGTCCCTCTGCTCTCCATCGGGCGCCTCGTCGTGCTCGGGGTGCTCGTGCTCCTCCTGAGACGGCTGCCCTGGGTGTTTGGCATGCGCCCATGGATCCACCAGATCCGACAGGCTCGACAGGCCATTTTTGTCGGCTTCTTCGGGCCCATTGGCGTCTCGGCCGTCTTTTATCTCTTCATCAGCCTCGAGTTCATCCAAGAGCACCTCAGCGACGACGACGGCGTGCCCCGCAGCGACGTGAAACACCTCGGCGAGACGATACGAGTCGTGGTCTGGTTCCTCGTTGTATGCAGCATTGTGAGTCGTGGCCACCCTCCCCCCGAATCGGTTCCTCGCCCGCCTAACGCGCACAGGTTGTTCATGGACTCAGCATACCGCTGGGAAAGGTGGGATACCTCGCTCCGCGGACATTCGGACGCGTGCTGAGCGAGAGCCTGTGCGAAGAGCCACTCACCTCGGTGGCTCGGAGAAGGATCCCCGTCTTTGGCAAATGGCTTGGCCGCAGCAAAGACGGCGTCATGTATACTGCCGTGGGCGACGCTCATCCTGACTCGCCTCCGCCCGGCGCCTGGGAGCCCGACGCAGGTCCCAGCCCCAGTCTCCCGGCAGCTCCGTCGGCTGGCTAAAGTCCCGAGAAAGGTGGACGACGGTAGGCGCGGCCCGCCCGCAGACGTGGTCGGGTCCTAGTTATGCGGCTAGCCGTAGGCGTGGAAGCCCTACGAGTTGTGCAAATCGAGATTGGCGACCGGTGCTGTCGGATGCCTGCATGTGCAGCGGGATCCCAATTGCGCCAGTGGCATGGCGGGTGTTGAATCACCGATGATAACAACCACTATGGAATCGACGGCAACTGACAACGGCCACGACAGGCGAGAGCCTCTTCCTCGATGCAGAATCATGACGACGGTGGCGGACTAGCCATGGTCAGTGAGGGGCGACGGTCGCCAAGGCGACGCCATGGTCGCCACCTTGTCTGCAAGAACTTGATGGAGAACTTGATAGAACTTGATGGAGAACTTGCTGGAGAACTTGCTGGTGGCGTCAAGAGTGAGATGGCGGGCGGCAGCCCTTATCTAGTGCCTGATGATGGAGGGGCGTCTCGTATCGAATCGAAGCGCGACGCCTCTGAGGAAGCGACTCGGGGCGTGTCGCGCGCCGAGCCGACTAGAGTTAGAGTTTTGTTGGTCGCCAGGCCATGAAGCCGACTTTGCTGTTGGAGACTTTGCTGTTGGAGATGACGGAGGCGACGACGTGATTGGCCGCGAGCAAGTACAGTCAGCAAAAGAAAGTATCGACGACGAAATTCGGAGCAGGAGCTACTGTAACCTTTGAATTGCGGGCCAACATGGGCATTTTACGAGGCCAGAGAAAAGTGAAACGTGGACCTGGCTAGGTATCAAGGTTGATGATACATACCTTTTTATCCTCGGCCTATTCAACTCGAGCACCAGCGCAGACGTCGGCTTGCGCTCTGCGATGCGGGCATGGCTCCAACGGTTCGCCGAGGTTGCTGACGTAGGCCGGGAGCCATCAGGGTCGCAGCGGATGACACAGTGCCTCTGCTGAAGTGACTCTAGGCGGGAAGAAGTCCTGATCTTCCGTCATTGGCCAGCAAATAAATAAGGCGGACAGGAACCAGGAACAACTTATTCTATTCAAACAAAAACAGCGCACCCAGATAGTACCTAGGTACTTCGTATCTACCTCATGTTCGCGGGGAGACGTCTCGCTAGCAAGAGCCACCGCAAAACCAGTCCAGAGGCTTGCTGTCCTGATCCACCAAAAGAGAAATGGCTGCAGAAGGGCCCGTCATCTGGGCAGGTTTTAGGTACGTACTCGCAGCTTCATCAGCGCACCAGAGGTACCTGGCCTCGTGGCATGTACATATTTACACCACACCGTCATACTGGTACCGCTTGGCGTACATACCAGTAGGGACAGGTAGGTACCGCGGCACTTCGCAGGTATTGCTCTAGGGTCGCTAATAATTACTCGCTGTTTCGTCAACCTCTCAGGGATTCTCTCCTCCATCCCAACTCCCGCTCAATCGTCGACGACGACGCCGACCGCTCGCCACCGACGCCCGCACACCCGCCGCCGACGACACCCAGACAAGACAAGACCCCCGGCGGCGTTGCGCCTCTCGTCACGCTGCGAGTCAATTTGCGGACGCCTCCGCTGCGCTTGCCTCAACCTTAATCTTGCTTTTCTTCGTGTCCCTGCACCGTCGTTGACAGCTCGCGCCCGCCCAGTTATGGCTATTTGACGGTGCCCCGGAAGCCCTGGTTTCGCTGCCAGAATTCTTCTCCTTCCAACTCGGGCCAACCACTCGCACCCTTGTCCCCTCGTGCCAGTTGCCGCCCCCCCCTTCATCAGTCGGCTCCAGCGCCGCCCACCGACATCGAACCTTGACCGCGCCCGACGTCCACCGATAAAGATAACATTACTTTACCTTCCATCAACCAGCAGGAAGTGCGCCGGGCCACGTCGCCCGACTACCTAGCCCCCTGGCCTCCTGGACATGTCAAAAGCGAGAGCTTCCGGTCCCGGCAGCCCTGTTATCGCGGGGGCGGAAACGAGAAACGGAACGACGAGTGGTAAGTTTGGGGACTATAATCATGAGTTCGGTACTCCCAACCTCTTCGACTTCTCTACCAGCCCAGATATCCTCCAGACACTGGAAACGATTGGCACCAGCGATCCAAAGACCCTCATGAACCTCACCCTCCCCGACTCGCCCAACGAATCCTACCAAGACTCGTCGTCCGACTCGGCGTCGTCCCTCAAGCGAACCGACAGCTCCGTCTCGGCACTCCCCTCGGTCACCCCCGTCGATTGCACCATGGAGCAAGCCAACGATGTCAAGATGGAATGGGGACCCGAATACCCCAACTTCGACGACGACGACCATGCCTTTACCTTTGCCCGTGACATGGATCCCGCGGCCGCCATGGGTGGCCTCTATGGCTTCGGCGAAAACGAAGATGCCTTCCTGGACCGCCCCTTTGACTTTGACGGGGTCTCGAGCAGTGCCGAGGGCCCCTCGCGTCACTCGGCCGGCGGCCCCGTCAACATGCCCGCCTCCCCCGGCATGCCCACTATCAAGACCAACAGCCCGCGGAGGCCTGCCCAGACCCAGAGGCCCCAGGCCAACGGCCACAGGAAACGAGTCTCGGTGAGTGCTACCCGTCCCCCACAGCCGAGCTCAGTTCTCATGTCATGTCACAGCAATATTCGATGGCCTCCGCCAACGGGGTTCATTCAATGGGCTCGAGGGAGGCGTCACCAATGTCCGCCGTGGTGACCAGCCATGATTCGTCCCCTGCGGCCACCTTTCTCAACCCCCCCTCGCCAGCTACGGGTCATGAAATCTCAGACGGCTTAAAGGGAAACGCCCTGTGGTTAAGTAGGATAGATATGCCGCCCCGACCAGACACGATGCCCGCGTCGGCTCAGCAGCAGCCGGCGCCCGCTCCCCAACTCCCATTTAGCCCCCCACCCCTTCCCGTTGACGGCAGGTATGAGCTGAGGATCATGCCGACGCCTCTCAAGTCGAGAGTCGAGACGCAGATCCCCATCAAGATGACCCTGTCACCACTGCCGCCGGGCGTGACCAAGCTGCACCTCCCAGTCCACACAATCTCCAAGCCCAAGCTCCTGGCCAAGCCCACTCCGGAACGGTCCTCTGACACGCTTGAGCTCTTTGTCACGCTCGTCTGCACCAGCGCCATGCTACAGCCCGGGCTCAAGCAGCAGGCGTTGGAGAGGGCCGCCAAGCTCCCGCAGCGCTATCTTCCGGAACGCGACGACCAGGAAAATTTGCCCCAGGATGGAGGCGATGTTCGCATTTGCACCGGCTGCGTCACTAGAGAGCGAAAGAGGGCGGCTCGGAAGAAAATCAAAAAGCCCGATGAAGAGAAGCTGTGGGCCTTGGACGAGGAATACCGGGCCATCGTTTTCAACACGAACGAGGTCAAGGAGTGGCAGCCTCTCAGCGGCGTCTTGGACTCGAGCGGGCGACCCGAGACGGTCGCGTCCAGCCGTGCCATGCAGATAGACACGCCCATGCGCATCGCGTGCTATTGCCGGCACCACAACGAGAAGATGGGCTTCAACGTCATCTTCACCATCAAGGACTTTCAGGATCGAGTCATTGCGCAGGCCATGTCGAACCCGGTCATGATCACCGACGACCACAAGACACATCCCATGGCGCAGGCTGCATCGCAACCGGCAATGTCCGAGGTCGTCACGTCGTCGATGGTGCCTGGGAGCCCAGAGCCTCCGCTGCCTCCCACCGTCGAGACAAACGGCCTTGTGCCGCAAAACGAGGTTTTACGCATGTCCAACGGCGACCACGGGTCCCACGGCGGCGCGCAACACGTCTCGCGCTCGTCGTCGGTCTCGAGAATGACGACGCCGACCATGAGCACGGTCAAGGTGCCAACCCGGGCCATGTCCCGCCCCGCGTCGCCCAGCCAAGGGGGCCCCGTGACCAAGAAGAGAAAGTCGAGCGGCATCACATCGTCGCGGGTTCCCAACGGGCTGACCATGACGAGGCTGGAGACTTCGCCGGCCCCGAACTCGCATACCGGCACGCAAATGTCTACAGCCACGTCTCCATTCTCGCCCAACGCCGGCCCGTTCGCTCACCTCGAGCCCATGTTTGGACGGCACGGCGGCCAACACTCGTTTGCCAATGGATCCCCGACCTCGGGTGGCAATGACCAGGGACATTTCTACACGAGCAATAGGTCTGCGAGCATGGACAATCTGGCCGTGGCCCAAATGTATTCGGCGCCCACCTCGAACCATGCCAGTCGCGCGCCGAGCCCCAACAGCCTGAGAAACGGCATCGGCGCCTCCCCCGGCCAGTATGCTCCCTCGCTCGCCGGCAGCCTGTTCTCGGTGCCAATGGGGGCGAACCAGACCCGCGCCCCGCCCATGATTCACAAGATTATCCCCAACGAGGGCCCCCAGATGGGAGGCATCGAGGTCACCGTCCTCGGACAGGCCTTTTCCCAGGGGCTAGAGGTTTACTTTGGCGACCAAAAGGCCACGACAACGACCTACTGGGGTGAGTCGTCGCTGGTCTGTCTTTTGCCCCCCTCTCCCGTCGCCGGCGCAGTTGCCGTCACGTTCAAACAACAGGGCGTCGCCGGCTCTCAAGGCTTTTCAATGGCCAAGGAGCCGCCCGTTTTCAAGTACGTCGACGACAACGAGGACAAGCTCATTAGGATGGCCTTGTCTGTGCTGGGCCACAAAATGTCGGGTCAGATGGTGGACGTCAGTGACCTGGCCAGGAGGATACTCCACGACGGCAACTCGACTTGGTCCGGCGGGTCGTCGGTCATTCCAGGCGCTGGCGGGGCCGGCTTCGGCCAGGCGTCCAACGGGCAGCACCTCGAGTCCCAGTTGCTCAAGTGCCTGGACCTGATTGATCTCGGTGACAGCACCCACAGGACGCGGCTGGACTGGAGGAGGCCCACGGGTCACACCATGCTCCACCTGGCTTGCTCTCTCGGATACCACCGCTTCGTCGCGGCCCTGCTCGCCAGGGGAGCACACTACGACGCTCGCGACCGGGGTGGATTCACGTCGTTGCACATGGCTGCGATCCACGGCCATGCCGAGATTGTAAGGAGACTGATACTCCATGGAGCTGATCCCACCATTCGGAGCCTCTCCGGACTCGTCGCCGCCGACATGACCTCCTCGAGACCGGTGCGGCGGGCCATGTCCCAGCTCCAGCGTCATGGGCGCTCATTCAGCGGCTCCTCGTCGTTGCACAGCCAAGCCAGTAGCTCGGCCTCGTTGCCATCGCTGTGGGAGCCGTTGACCAGGGTTCACACGCACAATGGGCCGTTGGCAGCCGACTTGGGCGACGAGAGCCCCGAGTACACGTCGGGCGACTTTGAGGACGAGGACCCTGACGAGGACCGTAGTCTTGACACGAGGCGACCCAGCCGGGGGGCCAGCCGGGCGAGACAAGTCATTGACGACACTGACAGTCTCGGAGATGGGCCCGACATGGAGGCCTTGGCATCGCCGACGACTCAGTTTGTAGCGTTCAAAGACCAGCTCCAGCAGCAGTTGCATCAACTCCAGCAGTCGATGGCTCTGCATTTCCAGAGCCTCACTCATATACCTCAGATGCCCGCGCTTCCAGGAATGCCAGCGCTTCCAGGCATGCCAGCGCTTCCAGGCATGCCAGCGCTTCCAGGCATGCCAGCGCTTCCAGGCATGCCAGCGCTTCCAGGCATGCCCATACTGCCGGACTACCAAGCATACCTACCGCAGGCACCCTTTATGCGCCGCATGCAGCAGCTCATGCCTGGATCCGGCCCCCGTCCCGACTCTGTAGACGGAGAGGGGGACAGTTCCAAGCTGGACGGTCGTTGGTGGGACCTAAGCTCTTACATGCAGAACAGTGTGGCGCCTCCCTCGTATGAGGACATTTTTGGCCGGCAGGACACGGCAGACTCGAAGCAAGAGTCTGCGATGCGGGCCGCGGCCGAGGCGGAGGCCGACATGAAATGCTCTGCCCTCTACGACCAGCCGTCGACGCTCGTGGAAAGCAGGTCCAGAATAGAGGCTCCGGGGTCGTCGCCCGGGGTGCTCAAGATTGGACGGAAAAACGCCATCACAAGGGAGCAGCAGGAGCAGTTACTACTGGCGCACGAAAGGAGGCTCAAGCAGCTCAGCAGCGACCGGAATCTCTTCTTCATCTGGGTACGTCGTCGCTGTGCGTGCGGGACTGTCACGACTAACACCAAGCCCAGATCCCCCTCCTCGTCGCCATGATCTATGCCATGCTATACAGCTACTTCCCGTCGCTGTTCCCCTTTATATGGACGTCGGTGCGTGCGCTGGCGCAGGCCGGGCAGACTCGGTCATCACGTGCGGTGCAAGACGCCCCTCGTGCCGTGGAGGCATAGCGCGACGGCGGCGTCCCCTGTTCCGTTTCGTCTCATTGGCCTTGGAGCTAGGCGCTGGAGCTTCGATGCATGGCCTTGCTGATACCATAGCAGCCGTCTTCTTTCCTTGCGGCGTTTTGTTTCGCCAGCGCTACAACTTTGTCGTCGATTGGGCGCAAGGGTCTGTTGAGGCATGGCCGCCCTACCTCGCTCTTTGTCAGCCTCTAGCCCACAGTGCCCTGTTTTCATCCTCGCATCTCAAGCCCACGCCCCTCATGCATGCGTGCGTTTGAGACACTCGATAGGATCTATCGTGTATTCTACTTGGCGAGCACAGACGGACAGCCAACATAATGGACGGGGGCGTGGATGGTTTGCTTTGAGATGATATCGGACTGTTTGTATGATGCACATGTGTACAAATGGGCGGTGCCTTTGGGAATGGCTGAATGGATAGATGGGCTTGTGCTGTCGCTCGGGGCCGGTTCATGGATACACACGATAGTCTACGAGGCATTCAACAAGGCAAACTTGGGTGATAGCGGACTGCTGCCGTGCCGCCTTTGTATTGCGGGGAGAGCTGAATTCGCTTCTCCTTGCGACCGAATAACCATGCCCATGCGCGTCATGTACGCGCGTCTCGTGCCTCGTGATACAGATGATGGCACAGCGGCCTCGCCCAAAACGGTGGAGGAATTCCTCTGGGGAAAAAGGGAAAAAGAAGAGAAAGCCTAGGAGCGTGGACAAGAAGATGGAAGACCAAGGTAAGCCGCGCAGGATGCCAGCCTCGGGAGCGCGAGAGCAGGACGTCACGGGCGCGGCTCGGTGCGTGCGCCGTCGCCGTTCTCCTGGTCCTCTGCGCCAGAAAACTTGGCCGGAATGACGGGGACGCCGGGGACGCCGCGGTTGGCGTCGGGCGCGACGCTGAGGGGCCCGCCGACGATGCGCGGCCGGAGGTTGCGCGGGCCCGACGGCCGTCTCGGGGAGGCGGGCGCGGCGGCGTCGGCGTCGGCGGCGGCGGGAGAGGGAGAGGGAGAGGCCCTCATGCTGGCGCGGCTGCCGGCGGCGTTGACGGGCAGGGCGAGCCTGGCGAGGCGCCTGGGCGGGCCGGGCAGGGCGGCGGCGGCGGACATGGCGCGGCGGACCCGGGGGAGGGACATGTCGCGGCTGGCGGAGCGGCGGAGGCGCTTGGGCAGCAGGCGGCGGGCGAGGGTGTCATCGTCGGCGGCGTGCGGGGCCGGGGGCTCGCGGGCGTCGTCGTCGTCGTCGTCGTCGGCGGCGGCGGCGGGGCGCTTTGTGCCGCGCGACGAGGCGAGGCTGGCGGGCGAGCAGACGGGCGAGGCCGGGGCGGCGAGGGGCCACTGCGGAGCGCGGCGGTGCGGGGGCGGCGGCGGCGGCGAGCACCGGCGCTGGTCGCGGGCGTGCGCCGTGGCGGGACGGGCGGGGCGACGGGTCGAGTGGACGGCGCGGTCGGCGAAGAAGCCCGCCGAGACGAGCTGGTGGTAGCTGGCGAGCACCTCTTCCCTCGAGGGCCTGTCGACGCCGTCCGCGGGCCGGTGGAGCTGCGGCGGCGGCGGCGGCGGCGGCGCGCTCGACGACGACGGCTTCTTCTCCCCGGCGTCACCGTCGGCCGCCTCCCTCCGCATCCTCAGCCTCCCGCGCACGCCCTCCCACACCAACCCCAGGCGCGTCCTCCCCGCCGCGCGCCGGCCCCGCCGCGTCGGCCGCCGCTCGGGTCGCGGCCGCGCGTCGTCCGGCGCGGGCCCCTCCAGCGCAGCCCTCTCCGCCGGCCCGAGGAACGCGACGGGCGGCGCCGCCGACGCGCGGTCGTTCATGGAGCCCTCGAGGAAGCGCCCGCGCGCCGCCGCCGCCGCCAGGTCCTGCGCCCGCGTCCGGGGGGGGCCCATGCTTCCGACCGACCTGGCCCCGTTGGTAGATGCTGCACCGTTGCCCCGTTGGCAGATGCTTCGCCCCGTTGTTGCTCCGTTGGCAGATGCTTCGCCCCCTCTTTTTTTTTCCCCTTGTCCCCTGCCCGTTGGGGAGGCGGCTTCGTCGTCGTGGGCGCCCGGCTGCTTGTCGACGGCGAGGGGGCGATGGGAGCGAAACAAGGCAAGATGGACGCGATGGAAAATGTGCGCGCGAGCACCGCCGTGAGAGACGCGATGCCAACACTCGCAGAGCCGGTATGGGATGGGATGATGGGAGAGAGGAAAGGGTGCAAAAGGCTCATCCCATAGCTACGGCAACATGGGTATTTGTTGATGTGTCTGTAGATCCTTCCGTTCCTGGCGGGCGGGGCCACCTTTGACCTCACCACGGCAACGGACCGAAGTGGTTAGTCCCCGGTCATCTGCCGCCTGCCGGTGCCCAGACGGCCCGCCCGCCCCGCCTACGCCAAACGGCCTCCGTGACACGGCAAACGCCAACCTGCCAACTCTCACTCATCCCTTCACACGTCACCGCCATCTCGACAAACAGTCCGGGCGGGCCCAACCGGCACCCGTATTTCTCTTTCCAAAACCCCCTACTATTTAATAGCCATACACACACTCGTCTTCCCGTCCTCTACAATTCCACCTGGATATCTCCCTAGCAGAAGTCTCCCCGCCGCGCCTTTCCCGTAAACGTATTTTCCGTGCCGTCGTTACCTACGAAATGCTGCTCAACTTGCTCCGAATGGTATGTATCCTTCTCCAAAAACCTTCTCCAAAAACGGCAGCTCGCACGGCGACGAGTCAACAGTCAAGCGCGTGCGCCGTCGAAAAAAATAAAATCCAAAGCAACAGAGGGAATGAGTCGTCGTCGCAGGGGTCGCAGAGACCGCAAGGTAACAAAGCAAAGGGACAAGCTAGGGGCAGTTAGGCCAGGTGCCGTCATCCTCCGCTTGCTGCCCCTGCTATCCATAAAGGGGGAATTCGTGACAAGTGGTGCTTGTGACCGCTGGTCAGCGAGCCTCACCTCGCCACTCCTGTATGTCATCTTGCCCAGCGTGGGAAGCTCCGAGTGGAGTGACAAGCAAATGCGCCCCGAGCCCCCGTAAATGTCAAGCTCGACCAAGGAAATACTACTTTGTGCTCCCTCGGCGTGATAATCGTGGTTCCTCGTCGTCAGGGTCGGGGCGCGTCGCAAGAACCGCCATGCCAACCTCTTGCTTGCATCATTGCCAATGGCTAAACGTGACGAGCCCGACCTTGCCGTCGGCCCGCGAGTACATGCCATGACCGGCATCCGATGTCGCGCTCGTGTGTTGGCCAAAGTGAGGATCCAGCTGTCGTCGGCCGTTGTGCAGCGGCTGCGCGTTTTGGTGAAAGACAATCTCATGCTTTCGCTTGCCCCCGGTGACCCCGGTGAAGGCGACCGGAGGCGCAGGCGGTGGCTCGATTTGCGCCTCGATGGGAGGCAGCGGCGACACCAAGGAAGCAATCTTGAGGGGCGCCAGAGACGTGTGCGGCTTCAGCGCCTTGGTCCTCTGCACCGGCGGGGGTAGCGAGGGCGTCGAGTTGAACGACGTGTGCGAGTCCCTCCGCGCATGGCCGTCGGTCGACGAGTAGGCCGACGGCGAGGGAGTCACGTAGCTCCCCGACGATCGATCGTACGGTTCTTGCTTGGCCGAGAGCGCGGGCGAGGGGCACGAGCTCAAGGTTCGGCCGTGATGGTAGCCGTAGGGCGACTGAGCCGCCGGGTACGGTCCGCCGGGCGACATGGGCGGCGCAGACATGCCCGACTGAGAGTAGTGCCGCGGCGTGGCGTATTGCGGCGGCGGGGCGTCTCCAAAGGAAAGGTGACCGCGACTGGGGGGCGGAGCGGCCTCGTAGCCCGGCGGCGGCGGCGGCTGGGGATACGAGTCGACGGCCGAGGGCCGCCGGGATGCGTCGCCTCCGTACGCAACACGCTGCTCGCTCGAGTTGCTGAGGGACCGCGGGCGGATGCCGTGGGGGTCTTCGGATGCGGGAGTGACGGTTCGGCGGCGCGAGTATTCGTCGTCGCGTCGTTCGTAGCCGTTGGACTTGCCGTCGCGCTTCCTCATGCGCACGTCGCGCCGGATCCGGACGCGGCATCCTTGGTCAGCCACCGTCTTGCTGAGCTGGGTGCTCTCCATGAGACCGGGGAACTTCTTGGCGCTGTAGACGTTGAAGGGATGCGTCTTGATCTCCATGCGCCAGTCCACACCGGGAGGCAGGTCGCTGTCGACGGGCTCGAGATCAAAGTCCCTTTCCTCCTTGGTCGTCTCGAAGAGGCTGAATGATAGGCGAAAGTAGCCCTCGTGGCGGACCGAAAGATCGGGAAAGATGAAGTAGCCGGCCTCGGCAGGTCGGTCTAGGTAGGCCATGCCCGAGGCAGGAACGCCCGTCAGGATCGGTGGGTTGCTGGCGGCGGGGGTTTGGACACGGCCGTGAGCGATGCTGCGGGCCTGCTCCAGGCTCGCATAGAGGAAGAAGTTGGCATTGTAGTCGAAAGTAATGTCCTTGCCCTCTTCGACCGAGGGGCCCTCGATTATTCGAAGCTCCACGACTGGCGGCGGGTCCACGGGGCGTCGGTCACTGTTGGCTTTGGACAAGTCAGTAAAGAGAGGCACCTCTTGAGACGACACGCGAGGCCATGACATGTCAATGTGGTGCGAAAAGACATGTTGCCAGCATGCGCCAGCCCGAGGTAACGGGGAAGCGGTATCGCCCACCTTTCATGCCCGAACCACATGCTCGGGCGCGTTCGGGCTGCTGAAGCACCGTCAACTGATACCATAGGCTCCTGTTTTCTCTGGTGATGCGGTGGATGCGTTGAACCGAGTCTCGCGAGCAATTTGTAGGAATGGAAGCGGGCGTCGCCATCGTGTCGAGTCTGCCGCGAACCGCAGCAACGTCGATGGGCCGGTCTAGGGGAGGAGCATCAGCAAGCCCGTTCGTGTGAGAGGAGGATGCGACGGGCAAGACGGAGAGCTTAAAAGCAGAGGGATCCAGGCAGAAGGCGAACAAAGCGTCCGGTTGACACGGTTGCGTGGGGGGCGCAGGATGCTCACCTGCTTTGTGATATATGTATGTCGTGGTCGGCGGTCGAGACGGCCGGCCGGCCTGTCACTGACCAGGCGGCAGAAGCACGCCTCGTGTATCAAGCTCGAGAGGGAGGAGAGCGGGAGAAGCCACCATGGAAAAGCCAAGAGGAGGATCGGAGGGACGGAGCCAGAGGGAGTCGTCGATCAAGGGAGTCGGAGCATGGCGAGAGAGGAAAAGAGAAGCGTGAGCGACGAGTGGAAAGAGGGAATAGTGACAGGAGGTAGAGGCGGATTGGGGGGGGGGAGCGGGTTTGGTCCCTCTTCCCAGGTTCAAGGTACAGTACAGGGGAGTCATTGCTAGGATTTGGAAGAGCGACGATGGGACGGGTACGAATACAGGGAGTACATGCAGGCCCTGGCAGATACAAGCGTCCGGTACATGTGCTGCAAGCTACGGGCACCGAGCGGCGCGGGCAGCCACGGTCGAGGTCCGAGGTACCCGATACTGTGTCAGCTCGTACCCAAATACCAGCTTGTCGTGGGGTCGTGTTGTCACGCGCAAGCACCAGCAGACGGCGGCTGTAACGGACGAGGAGCATCAGGACAGGAGAGCGCTATGGGGGAAGAGGGCGAGGACGAGACACGGGCAGAGAGGCAGAAAGACACGGAGATCAGAAAGACAGGAGATCAGAAAGACACGGAGATGCAGATGGACGCCCGGGAGGGTGGATGGCTGGCTGTGCCGTCTGGTGTCAGCGGGCGCGCCCTGGTTGGCTGGCCGGCTGGCTGGCTTGGCTTGGCTGGACGGTCGGTCGGTTGGCTGCTGAGTGAGTGAGCGAGCGAGCGGGTGGGCTGGTGACGGATACCGAAACTTGCACGCCCGGCTCACAAGCAAAGGGAAAAAACTTGGGGACAAGTCGCTGCAGCAAGGCCCCGAGCGTCTGGGTAGCGGTTGCAGCTGGGGCGGGGTGAGATGAGCGGGCTGCGCCAATACTAGTGGCGAGGAGATCCGTTGGACCCAGGGCTGGCTTTAGTAGCCAGGCCGCAGCATGTACAGGTACGCTGGGGGGGTGCGCGAGGACGGGGGTGGCTTTAGGTGGTCTTTGCCCACCCGGACCATTCGGACTCCGTACTCTGTACTCTGCAGGAGGGGGTGTTGTGCGGAAATGGAGGCGTGCCTGACAGTGAGGATTTGGGGGATTTGGGGGAGGGGGGCCAAACAAGGCGCGGGAGGCGACGATCGGGGGAAGGGGAGGGGGGGTTCCCGGGTCTGGGGCCTGGCACTGGAGAACCGGGTGGCGAGAGGTGCGCATTTCATAAACCTAGTGCAGCATGTACTGTACATGCGAACCAGAACTGACGAGAAGTGTGTGAGAGAATGAGCGAGACAGAGCACAAGTACCTGTAGTGAGGGCGTCGTGGGATCCAGCAATACCACTCTTTCTCTAGCGGGCGCCGTCCCTTGCTGGCGTCTTTTACGGTACGTACAATGGAGTCGCTTGCCTGCCAAGCAGGGGGGTCAGTCCATTTGCCCGCCGACGACCAGACGGGCGGGCAGAAGGCTCTCGCTTTCGGCGGGCTCCATAATCGACATGCATGCATTACTGGGCCATGAATTGTGCGTTACCAACTCTCTTTTTTTCAATCCCCTCGCACGCTCGGAGCCCGCCGAAGCGCTACCCATCGCCCACCTGCTGACCCGGTCCCTAGGGCACCAGGACACCATGTAGCAAAACAAGGAGCCACGAGACAGGAGCCAAGACATACAGATGGTTCGTCGTCGTCGGGTCGTCGAGGGCGCACGAGGCGGCAGCTACCAGTCACGCCAACAGCAGACGACTGCGCTAGTCCGTTGGCGCCGGGGACCGCCCCGTGAGCTAACAAGACTTGTGGTCGCCGGCCGCCGGGCCCATGAGATACAGTGCGTTTCACGGATAGGCACTGTACCGACGACACTCTTCCCGGACTCTGATGAGATATGAGATGCATTGCATGCGCTGGGTGGGAAACCCGGCCGCTGTCAGTGCCACCGTCGGGCGACAAGCGAGTCTGGGGCAAGATGTGACTGATTTTTTTCTGACCTCGCACAGCATGCATATGAGCCTCAAGTATGCCTGTACTCGGCGGGACAGTCCCTATAGTGCTTCTCGCAGGAAAGGAAAAGAGCACATGCAACAAACGTGCCCGAGGAAAGAACGAGTGCGAGACAGAGTTTTAAGCAAGACTCCTACCTACTAGTACTAGTTCTAGTACTAATAGTAGTATTCGTAGTACTGCTACAAGGATGACGAGGGCTTCCACGGGAGAGACACGGAAGAGACACGGAAGAGTTGCTGGGCAAGCCTCGGCCTCGGTGATAGCAAGCGTGTGAAAAGGGGAAGCTGGCAGGCACTTGTGGCGCTTTTCCTCTGCATTCTGCATGCACGCGACGGGTCTTGTTCTGCCCCCCACATGGAATACAGATTCTGGTCCTGCACGCACATGTTTCTCTTGCGCTAAGAACCATGCCTCGTGCACAGTGCGGTATTGCTTGTGCAGAGGTGTACAAGTCCTCAAGATGTTTGCGCAACCAAACCACTCACAAACATACACCACACACACACACACACACACACACACACATATACACACGAGTTACACACGCACACACACACACGCACGCGCACACACACGGTAATGCTTCCCACTCGTGGTGCGACCCAGCCGGCATCCGGAGGCGGGCTGCATAAAGATGTGCTCAAGCTCGTCATCCCCCCCTCCCACATCCAACGAGCACATGCTGTATTGTATGCTGTTAGTAGTGCGTGTCATTGCCGCTACGACGCTTTGAGTTAGCATCCCGGGCGTCTGTGGTTCGCGGGCCCGGGACGGCGCTTGGGGCCGCGCCTGTACCTAGGCCGGGGTAGCGTGGCCCCACAGCACGTTCCTTGGCCAGCTGCTCCATCCATCCTGCTGATGCGTGCCTGCGTGGTACCGCTGCCGACGCGACCTCGTTGCTGTCCACACTAGTGCGAGGCGCCTATGCGTGCGAATGTATATATTATATATAGATGGACCACGGACAGAGCAAGGCCGCCGCGGCGCGGAAATGCATTCGTCGAGGGATTGCTCTACATCGTATGTACGTCGCTGGAGCGGTGGCGCTAGGACGGGACGGGCCTAGGGCCTCGTCGGAGAATGGCTGTCGGCCTTTAGCAGCGATCCACGCGGCGGACGACGCTGAGCTACGAGCCGAGCAGGTAGCGAGCAGGTACCGGCCGGCCTGTATTCGGCAGCGCGCTGTACGAGCCCGCTACCAAGCGCGCTGTACCCCCGGTCCCCTCCGGCGGCGTCTCGTCGCTGCCCCACGGGTAAGCCCGCTCGTACGAGTGGGAAAGACGAAGCTCCGCATAACAAAGGGCCAGTGACGGAAGGGATGGAAAAGTGGCGGCGAGCTTGCCTTTTTCCAAGCCTCGGTTGACCCCCCCCCCCCTTTTTGCTGAGGGGGGGCTGTTACTGCCGCGTCGGAGATGGACCGCAACCACGGAGACGGTTACGGCGTTGGTGCTGAGCCGTCCTGCTGGGTTGCCCTCTGTGGGGGTTACACGGTCCGGCGGCGGTCCAGTCCACGGATTCAGTTTGTGCGTGCACATGCAGCAGGCAGGCGGCCCTTTGCTTTCTTTGACGGTGCAGCACGAGTACTAGTTAATAGGTACAAGTACAAGGCATTGTTTTGCTTAGTCGGGTTGGCGGTGCATGGTTCGGCCAGCGGCAAAGCAACGAAGAAGCAGTTGCAGGCCCTTTGCAGGGGTTACGGGAGGCGACGAGTGAAGTCGGCAGCCAAGAAGGTCCCTACTGGTCCATGTTAGTGGTGTACATGCAGACATGCAGTGGTGTACTTGCAGTGGTGTAGGTACATGCAGTGGTGCACATTCATGTATGCAATGGCCGATCAAGGTCGTGGCCCGCCTCAGATTAGGCACTGTATAGTGTGTGTGTCACCACGTGTATGCACGGCACGCCCACTGCACCGATGACAGCTCTCACGGCCAAGGGCATTTTACAGAGCGAACCAAGTCCCGGTGGAGGAGGCGCCCAATCGTGGCGGCTCGTCACCTGCAAGCCAAATGGCGCGGGCACTGCCTTCCAACTGGGCTTGGGAGTCGCGGATGCGACGCCCTCGTCAGTTCTCGCCTGCCTATGGACACAACACACGCTGATTGAAGAAGAGCTTGACGGCCGGCAACTCATCTAGTGCTTGTGGTTCGGGTTCCTCTTGTGGTTCCAGTGCTTGTGGTTCCAGTGCTTGTGGTACCAGGGCGGTTGTCGATGGCATGTACTGAGTACCGGTACTGCCCCGTCCACATGTTCCCGCCCTCGTCTATTCCCGCGGGCCCCATCGTTTGTCCGTTCACATGGCCCCGGCGTCGAGGCCCCATGACACCGGCACCCGTAGATGCGCTGCCCCCCCCCTTTTCGAGTCTCGCCAGATTTGTTCCTCTTTTTTTACACACACACAACCCGTCTCTGACGTGCAGTACTTATAGGGAGGGCATCCATCCCCCCCTTCTCGCCCCCTACCTGTAGACGGGCCCTACTTTTTCTTGTGATGAACGGATGCCAACCTTGTCCATCGTCTTCTCTCATCGGACGAACCACTTGGTACGAGTACCTAGAAGCCGGCGCACGGTAATACAAGGTTTATGGCCCCCCAGCCTCCCTGTTCGTCCCCCTGGACTGCTCTTGGCCGACAAGCTCACGCGTCGTGCGTCAAGTCTCTACAGAGCACTACTGTACGTCATGCTCCGGCCTCGATGCCGGCAGCTCGGACAAAGCAAGGCACGAGCAAGGCATAAGATGGTATCCGGAGTCCGGATGCCAGTCTAGGAATTGCCTTTGAAAACGGCCCTTTGTTTGCTGTTGCCGTTCCACGAGTGCGACCCGGGCCCGCCGCGGCGGATCTTGGGGGCCCCGTCAAACCTACCAATGCCAGGTATTGCCTTTGTCCCCGGTGCCCGGTTGGTTTCGACGTGCTTGCTGCGTCTGCCGGTCCTCGTTTCGCCGTCCGATTCCGCAAGCGCATGTACGTCGATATGGCGTGGTGGCCATGGAGATGTTTTGGCAAGGACTGATGAATCAGCGCCGGTCCCTGTAGTGTCGCTCGGCTATCATGCCACTGAGCAGCGTGCCGCATCTGCCCTGTAAAGAGGCGCTGCTACGAATACAGTGCCCGGTGAGTGGTGAGAGGTGGACATGTACTTCGTACCGAGTACGGATCGACTCATCAACTCATGCGCTACGGCTGCACGGTGCTACGCTGCGGGTGCGCGCAACTTGGCACCGTGCGGGGAACGTGCCATGACGTACTGTGCGGTCTGGATGCATGCACAGATGCACAGGGGGCCTCGAGCCTCGTCGGCCCTCAGCTCACCTGCCTGCTCGACCCCGTCTCGTCTCGGCCGTCATGTTCCACCACGGTGCGAGGGCGCGTCTGCATAACCGTGCATGCTCGTCCTCGTCCCACCGACGCCGGCCTATCACGACCCCGGCGCCCCTCCGCTTCCCTGGTCGCGGCCCTCGCATCAGCGGAACCCTTTACTCTGGGCCGTGTCGCCCACCAGTCCCAGGACAAGCTGATGCTGCATCTGCATCTGCCTCTGCATCCCTCGGTACTGTGTACGGGTACGGGGCATGTCCAGCGACAAGGTGCGCGTGTACTCGGTACGCACAGCGCCTCGGAACCCAACAACCTTTCAGCAGGGACAAACCCGGGGGGAGACTTGTTGAAGGTGTTCCGTACTGCGAATCACCCAGCTTGTGTTCCCAGACGCTCTCCAGCGGCCGACTTTGCCCGCCCGCACCGGCCTCGGGCGAAGCAAAACCATGCGAGTCATGACGTGACGCTGCCGACATTTCGTTCGACGACGCCTCCTCTTGCCTCGCTGACGGGATCCAGGGGCCATCTCTCGAGTGCGACAGGCTCCGCCATTGTCCTGCCGGGAGAGACGGCCTGGTGCGCAACCTGCACGAGGCAAACAGCTGGGGACGGGCTGTACATATGTATGTATGCTGCCAAAGTGTTCCGAGTCTGTTGGGCTCAGCGCGGCCACAAAGGGGGCCAAACCCGCAGCTCTGGTCCACGCAGCTACCTGCACGCCCACGTCGTTGGCCCAGACCGACATCTACTACCCAGTCCACCGGCACTCAATCAAGGGGAGTGTGCCTGACGTTGGCCTTGGCGGACGAGTGCCAGACGCTGGAGACCGAGGACTCCGTAACCCGTACGAAGTACGAGTTACTACTTCGTACAGCAAAAGGGAAACGGGGAAAAGGTGTCTGTCTGTCCGTACTTCGTACCGAGTGTCCGTAACTCGTACTGCATGTACGGATACTTTGACGCCATCATTTGGCTCTGCGCTTCCGTCACAGCTTCTCGGACCTGCCCGGGGTCGAATGAGGGCCATGACCGCAGGCAATGTCTCAAACCTCGCGGTCCTTCATCTTCACCCCAAACACCCTTCCCCTCAGCTCGCATTGTCTTTGGCGTCGTCTCCCAAGACGCCAAGGAGACCGCCATGGCACGCCGCCGCGAGACACGGATCCTGCCCCCAGACGGCCCGGCCTGTCACTTTTCGACGCGTGTCTCGTCCCACGTGGGACTTTGACGCCCGCGCCAGTCAGGGTCGAGGCCATACGGGACAGTGCGAGGAGCGGAGACGACGAGATCCAGGCCGTACAACCGTTGTGAAACTGCCAGTTGCGTTTCCGCGCTGAGACCGCTTCCCTCAGATGGTCTAGTCTCAGGCCTCACGAACCCATCTTTCGAATTCGCCCCTCGGCGACGCTGCTGAGGGGCGTCTCGGCGTCTCGGCGTCTCGGCGAGACCACAGGACCCTTCTCGGTGAGCTAGCGCGAGACATACACATGCCACGGGCCCTTGGATCAAGGCCATATGGCCATTGGCTAGCCCTGGGCCAAGACGAGGCGAAGACGGTGCCTCGGCCGCTCCCGTCTGTCGAAGCCGGCCGCCTGCGGCTAGAGCATCGACTGTTCTTGATGCTCGCCGTCTACGAAGTAGAACCCTTCCTATTCGTAGATACGTCATGTTGGTGGTGCTCGACTACCCTCAGTCCATCATATGGTGACGGTACTCGATGGCAAGTGAGTGTTTGGTAGTTACTCCATGTATCTCGTGTACGCTCATCCGTCCTCTATAAATCTCCTTGGCTCGCGCCGCACTTCCCCCGCCAAGGATGGAGGGGGAACAAATAAACGAAAAAATAGGACAAAAAGTCACCGCCATCGACCGAGTCACGCCATACTTCGTAGACAATAAACATATAAACCGCGCTCCTCCAGCTTCTATCCAGCCCACGCCTTTCTTTCTGCCCGCCCGTCTGCTCCCGGTGAGGTGGGAGCGACGGGCTGTTTTCTTCCAAAGCAGGGCTTCTTATATGGAAAGAGAGAGCGGGAGAGGGAGAGAGAGAGGGGGCCCGACAGGCATCTCACAGTATGTCCTCTTTGATCCCTTGGTCCATGGACAACCTGACACCGCTACGTGTCATCTCCCGTCTCCCTATTCCTACCCAGGCCAAGAACCCTCATCGGCGCACCATGTAAGAGCGTTTCAGATTCGGCGGCGGAGGGCCGACACGGTGCCACTTCTAGTACGTCGCCTGGTCAATCTGCCACGCCGCCGTCTTGGCCCTCTCCCTGACGTCCAGATCGCGGTCCTGGTGCCTGAGCGTCTCCATCTTGGTGTGGAAACCAAGCCGCTTGAGCTCCGACGCTCGCGCGGCGCACTGCTGAGCCTCGGCTTCGTCTTCCTGCCACGTCAGGTTGATGA
Organism: Ophiocordyceps sinensis; assembly: GCA_012934285.1. Classification (NCBI taxonomy): domain Eukaryota; kingdom Fungi; phylum Ascomycota; class Sordariomycetes; order Hypocreales; family Ophiocordycipitaceae; genus Ophiocordyceps; species Ophiocordyceps sinensis. Next base: position 9,425,995 of record JAAVMX010000001.1, on the reverse strand, counting down.
CGAGGTGGCACAGCGCGACCCGCACTTCCCTGTCCTTGCTTCCGGCCTGCTGAGCCAGGAGCCTGAGGAGGTCCGTCTGGGCAATGACGAGCTGTCGGTGGCGCGGGATGCTCGCGGCCATGTGTACCAGGATGTAGATGACGGCCACGATGATCCTCGCCTGCGGGTGGAGGACCCGTGGCGGCTCTCGGCCGGGCGCCGACGTCCGTCGCGAAAAGGGGTGCAGGGGCTTGGTGCGCAGCTTGGCCTCCATGATCTCAAACAGGCGATCCTGCCCAAGCTCGCTGAATAGAAAGTCAATCATCTCCGTCGTCTCGCTGGGTGTCTCGGACGAGGCTCCCGACTCGGGCCTCCCAATGAGATTCCTGATGAAGTCGAGGCCCTGCTCCTGGATTGCAACGTCGTCATTGCGAGCACGCCGCACCGGGTTGAGCTCAGTCTCGCGAATGGCGGACAGCCTGTCCTCGGCCTGGCGCAGCCTCGACGACCGCGAGACGTCCAGTTCGCGTATCGACCCGTTACTGCCGTACAGCCACCTGAAGGGCTGGTCGGAAGGCTGCATGTCCATTTCCTCGTCGAGATCGTCGTCGGCCGAGCCCTTGAATCTCGAATCGTGAAATGCCGCCTTCTGGCTGTCGTCGCAAATCAGTCGCACCAGCCACCCCGGCTCCAGCTGTTCGAGACTGGCCTTCTTGAGCTCCGGACCAACAGCATCGACAAAGTGCTTGAGCGCCCACAACGCGTTGAGACGGAGCGCCGGGTTATCAGAGTGAGCGTGATCGCAGAGGATCCTCATGACTCCCTTTTCCGTCAAGAGCTGCCCAAGGATTAGCTTTGCCCACGCTTGCGTCAGGCAGCCTCGTCCTGCTGCGGAGGAGGCCATCTCTCACCTCTCGCACGGGGCTGACTTCCACGACCAGATTGATCATGGTGGCCGTCGCAGCGATTTGGACGTTGACATCGCCATGGGTCAGGAAGTGGAATATGGGCAGGGACACGGCGTAGTCAACCATGGACGTGCGCAAGATGCTCACTGAGCGAGCCAACATTCTGACGACGTGGCAGCCGGCAATGATGACGGACACGGGGTTGGTGCCGTACGCGGGCGAAGGGCCTTTCCGGGCGGGCTCGCCGCTGGGTCTGTCCTTGGAGCGCTCCTTGGCCTGTCGAGGTTTCCGAGGCCACTCGCACAGCGACTCGACCACGTACGGAACCAAGTCTTCGGCCACCAGCGCCTTCCTGTAGTCCTCTTTGCCCGCAGACAAGGCGCCAATTGCCTTGAGCGAAGCCTCTCGGAGCTTGATGCGGTGAGCAAGTACGGGGTTTTGGCCCCGTCCGCCGAGCTGCGCCGATGCCGAGCTGCTCTCCGCCTCCACGGCCGCGTCGGCTTGTGGCGACCAGTACTTGGGCTGGTCAAACGACGGTACGGGCTGGTAGGCACGCTTCAGGAGTTTGGTCAGGATCTTGACAGCGTCACAATCGTAAGCCGATTTCTGGAGATATTCGCTATCTGTGATCAACCGCGCCAAGACAGCCGGGGCTTTCTCGAGAATGAGTCGCTGCATTGCAAGGGTAGGGCCCTCCGAGGCCGGACCGTCCTTGTCATTCTTGGCCACCATGCCGATGAGAATAGGAACCACGAGCAGGCCGATGCTCGTCTCCCTGACAGATTTCCGTCCCAAGCCTGCCTTGAAGAGAGCGGCTAGAACAGCCACTGCCATCAGGCGATGGTGCTCGCCCAGCGTTCGCACCAGGTGAATGAGCCAGGGAATGAGCGGGCTTTCCACGTCTTCCATGGAGCTGCCGTCGCCGTTGTTACCGGGGGCTTGAGCGCGTGGAGAGTCCCATATCGCGGCAGAGCCGAATCTGCTCAGAGACGTTCGGCTCGATGCGCGGGACTCGGCTCGATCTGTCGTGGCCATGGACGAATGGGCCGCCGACTGGTTTCGCGAAGGGTTGATGGGCATCGCGGGCAGAATGAACTCCATGGCGGTCATGGCATGCAGCTGGCTCTGTGGACCCTTGTGCAATTCGGACTTGACCGAGGGAAATATGGCGAGGAGAGTCGGCGAATTGACCAGCCGGTTTGCGCGATATTTGGAGTCGCCGAGGATGGCGGCAATTGCCTCGAGAATTGGGCCGATTTTGGCACCGGAGCAGGCAGGCTCGGGGAAAACCTCATAGAGACCGTCGCTATAGGCCAGCTCCTCGGCGCCGGGCACGACCAGGCCGTCACGCACAGCGAAGCGGGCGAGCTGCGTGGCCAGAGAGTCGAGGACGCCGCCGGCGGCGAGCGCATGCTGATGGCGCTCCTCTCGACACAAACGGCAGATCAGGCCAGCGGCCAGCATCACTTGCGACTGCAAAATATGTTTGGACGAGGCGATGGAGAGCATCACGTTGAGAGATTCTATGTGCTGGGGCACGAAGACGCTGTCGGCGAGGAGCTGGACATCGATGCACGACGAGGGGGTGGCCAGTGCCGCGGCATCTGCGATGTCGGTCAAGGCCTTGAGCGCGGCCACGACGATCTCCGGCGGGTTTGTGAGCGGCGAGAAGCTGTTACCGAGCATGGCGGGCACGGCGCGGGCGGCGTGAAGCGGCGCGAGAAATGCCGGTCCTCCTGTAAAAGCCTCATCAGCAAAGGGGGCTTCAATCAGCTCCGAGCGGAGCATGGGGGGCCTGGTGAGGCACGTGGCTTACCGCTGGCAAAGCTTGCGATGAGCTGCAAAGCCTGTTGCCTGACGCTGTCTTCATCGGCGAGAGGACGCCAGGCGAGCTGTGGGCGAGCATCCTTCCCATTCGGCTTCGAGGGAGACCGGGACGAGCAGAGAGTCAGGACAATGGGCTCGAGAACGCCAAGGCTGATCCACGCCTCCTTCTTCTGAATATGGCCGACAACTTCATTCTTGAGCACCTGCAAGGCAGCGGCCTGCTCGGGATAGGTCTTTGCGCTTCGCAGCTGGGCTAGGATGGGGGAGTTCTGGGGACGCGCCATGAAGCCGGGTCGGGCGATTGCAGATGCGGTTCAGTGGGCGGGGCAACAGATCGGCATCACCTGCAGGGGACCATGGACTGGGTGCCCAAAACGTAGTCCAAGCCGTCGTCCCATGCGCCAGATGGTGTGGAGGAGACGCGCGGCCGACGACGCCGACGAGTCGGCAGGCCGCGACGGCAGGCAGGGCGCCGAGAGGCGTCAAGGGAGTGATCAAGGAGTTGATTCCGGTGGGGAGGTGTCGATGGTGGATGTTTTGCGTCAGCTAGGCGATGGCTGAATGGCGGCAGTTGGCGACGAGTAAAGGAAGGGTTTGGTGATGCTGGAAGGGGGGGCACGTGTTCAGCCTGTCTCTGTTGTATCTGTTATCTTATCAGGGCCGTCCGTGAGGATCCCATTGGGTAGGCGCATTAGTCAGCGCCCCGCTGCAGGGTTTTCCCTAAAGCCCTAAGCGCCTATAACTCTAGATAATCAATTAAATACACACAGAATATAGTCTTAACGAAGCTTCCCCTAGCAGGAAGCCTAGAGACTCTCTATTATATACTTAATCCGACCTTTAAAAGGCCTTAAAAATACGTATTTTTAAAGAGCAAACCTTAGCCTCTTTAAGAATCGGACGAATTACGTATCCTAGCGTTTACGCTACATAGACCTATCGTATTACCCTAAACATACGTTCTACCTTATTTTTCTTTCGCCTAACGTTGCATAAGCCTAACGTTGCATAATATATCGGCAGCGTTACCGCCGAATTCGCCGTCTAAGGACGAGCTAAAAGCCGACCGAAGCTCTCGCCGGGGCTTTATAGCAAGCTCTACTATCGGCCTTAAGCCGAATAAGACGAGTTTAGTCGCTAGCTTAGGAAGATAGGTAGACTAAAAGATAACCCGCTAAAACAAAGTCTTTAATACTTACCTTAACGACTTACGTAAAGAACTTCGCGGTAAAATACGTTAGTAGTCTCGATAGTAAGCTAATGCACTAAGCAGCGTAAAAAGGTAGGTAAAGAAGGATGGTTTATTAGGGTAGGTAGCGAGCCCTAGGAGCTAGGAATAGCTCCCTACTATCTTATCTAAAGGCTGATATAAGCAGCCCTAGCCGACCGGCTAAGGGATATATTGCATGTATTAGAATGCCGGCGCAAAAAGAAAAGCCTACTAACTATAGCAGTTATAATAATATATTATAATAATAATCTTAATTAGGCTTCTATTGCTTAAATCCTCCGTTCCTTTCTCGTAAGTTATACTTACGCTTGCTAGTGATTATTATCGTCTAGATCGAATTCCTTAATCGCCGAAAGGGGCATGTAACGGCGATCTCTTTAGGTAGCGGAGCAGCAGCCTTAAGCGGCTGCTCTCTAATTATACTAAAAGCGCGTAGCGAAGCGCGTAGCGGAATAGTCTTATTGCGAGAGCCTAAGGCGGCGCTAGTCGGTACGCTAAGGAGCGTAAGGCCGGCGGGTTAACGATGCTACGGCGGAAAGAAGAAGCTACTACGGCGACGACTTGCTAAAGGCGTTAACAGTAGGCGAGGCGGTAGGTTAAAGATCTCGAATAAGGCGAATTCGCTACGGCGGCGGCGGTTTACCGGCAGGATAAAAACGCTACGGCGATAGGTTGCCGGCAGGAAGAAGATGCGACTGCGGCGGGAAGTTGCCGGGAGGTTAAGGGCATCGCTAGGGCGATGAGTTGCCGGCAGGATAAAAACGCTGCTGCGAAGACGAGTTATTGCCGGCAGGAAGAAGTCGCTACTACGGCGACTTATCCGGAGGAGCAGCCGTAGGAATAGTCGTGCAGCCGGCGTTAATAGTAGGCGAAACGGCCGCGGGAAAAGCCGTGCTAACGGCGTTAATAGCAGCAGTAGGCAAGGCGGCCTCGGGAAGAGAAGCCGCGGTAGGAGCGGCTGCGAGGCGGCGAATAACAGCCGCGAGAACAATCGCATAGACGGCTTTAATAACGGCAGAGAGTCCTTAAGCAGAGAAGCCGGAAAAGACGTTCTCGAGAGAAGAGGTAGGGTTGCCGGTAGGTTAAGGAATAGTCGGGCAACCGAAGCTATCGTTAATAGCAGGCGCGGGAATAGTCGCAATAGCGGTAGGCGTCTTCTGCTAGCCGGGATAGGCTCTACGAAGGTGCTTAAAAAGGGCGTTCCGGGAAGCGAAAGGTGCCTTACACTTTCGGCACGCAGAGGGCTTAGCGGCCGGAGGTTCCTTAGGAACAAGGCCTATAGCAGACGGCAAAGCCATCGTCTTTATAGACGGCGGAGGCATCTTCCTAAGAGGCGGCGAGGCTAGCGTTACGGCCGGCGAGGATATCGTCCTAATAGGCGGCGAGGATCTCGTTAATACTAAAGCAGGCGTCGTAGGGCGTGTAGTAGACGGTAAAATAAGGTACGGCAGAGGCGAAGCTGCCGTTATACGGCTAGCGGGCGGTAAGGACATCGTCCTAGCAGGGCGTATAGCAGACGGCAAAATAGGGCGTATAGTAAGCGGCGAGGCTATCGTCGTAAGGCGTATAGCAGACGGTAAAATAAGGTACGGTAGAGGCGAAGCTGCCGTTATACGGCTAGCGGGCGGTAAGGATATCGTCCTAATAGGGCGTATAGCAGACGGTAAAATAAGGTACGGTAGAGGCGAAGTTGCCGTTATACGGCTAACGGGCGGCGAGGCTATCGTCGATTAAGCTCCTTTCGCCTCTTCCTTACTATATTCCTCGCCCTAACGGGCAGGGCGGCGATCGTCCTGTTCGTAGCGTCGGTCGTTATAGTAGGTTCTACCGCGGCGAAGAGAAGTGTCTCGGTCCCTTAAGGCTCGGGTCTCTTAACGCTCTTATTAGCGACGATAAGGATTAAAGGAAACTCGGGTATAGGCAAAGCTCGGTTGCTATTGCTCGTAACGAGGCATCGTAGGGAGCGGGGGGGGGGGGGGGGGGGGGTCGGTGTAAGCCGAAGTAGTAGTAAGGCAAGCGGCATATAGAAAGGTCGGGCGGTATATAGAAAGGTCGGGCGGCATATAGAAAATCGGTTAGTATATATGCAAAAATTTACAACTACCTAAAATAGGTATAAAGAGGTTCGGGCATATATAGAAAAAATAAGAAAAAGGGAGAAAACTTAGTTAATAGTTTCTAGGCTTACTAGAAGTAAAAGAGAGGTTGTCGTAATGTCGAAGGGCGCGTTAATAAGGCGCTAAGGCGGAAGAGAGAGTAATTAGCTCTACTATCGGGGGCTTAACGCGGGCTAAGCTAAAAACAGCGGGGTAGTCGTCCGAGAGTAGACTAAAGGTTTTTTTAGCGAGCTAAGGTGCTTTAGCGCAACGCAAATAAAGGCGTCGCTAGTGCGGCTTCGAGAGGCGCTTAGTAGAGGGCTTATAGGGGCCTCTAATACTTGCCGAAGAGAAGAAGGCAAGGTATTGCTACTATTTTAATACATTAAGCAGCGTAAAAAGGTAAGTAAAGAAGAATGGTTTATTAGGGTAGGTAGCGAGCCCCGAGAGCTAGGAATAGCTCCCTGCTATCTTATCTAGAGGCTAATATAAGCAGCCCCGGCCGACCGGCTAAGGGATGCATTGCATGCATTATAAGCTAACTAGCTTAAATAGCTAGAGGATAACTAGATCACCTAGATAAAGCGTTTCGAAGAGCGTTAAGCTACTTAAATAAAGCGTATAGAGGAGCGCCTAGCTAGTCTCTTTTAAGTATAAGCACCTCTTCTTCTAGCACTACTATTACCTACTACCGGCTCCTTAGCTTTAGGACTTATTCCCGTTCCTCCTATGCCTCCCGTACCGGACTACTTATCGCCTCCTACTCCTCCTATAGATCTAGAGAGTATTACTATAACGCCTACTGCTAACCTTATAAGCGAGCAGCGATTTACTCGTTCGAATTAGCAATAGTAAGGGCAGGTAGCGTAGCCGTAGTATAAGCAACCCGCTTAACCGGTTCTACCGTAATAGCACTAGCTGCTAGTAAAGCCTTTCCTATACTACGACGATAGAGCCGTCGATTAATACGTATTCCTAAAACGAGGTCCTAACTTACGTTTAAACTTCGACTATCCTATATATATCCTATATAATACCACTTACGATCGAGCTACTAAGACTCTTATAAAAAACATCTAGCCTTAAGCGAAAGCTATTAAAGACGTTAACGATATAGTAACTAATAACCGAAATAATATTACTATAAAGCCTAAATAAAAGTTATATTAAGCGGACTATACCGTCCTTTAAAAGCTTTAATAGATATAATCCGCGTTTCTTATCGGATAGATACTATATAACCTCTAGCCTACTTAGATAGCTAACGAGTTATTTAAAGACTTCGGCCCTATCGCGTATTAGGTTAACGTTAGGCACTTAGACTAGATATTACTCCTTAAGAGCATTTTTATAGTCCTAAGGGACTACGGGGTTTTAGACGCGCTATTAGCTATTTACGCCTAACTAACGCTAGTTAAGGACGAGGCCCTCGTTAACTTTGCCTAACGCATTCGTAACGCGTTCTTAAACCTTCCTAATATTAAGAAACGTAGCCTTAGTATCCGCACTATTACCCTCTAGTATATTCGGAATAACCTCTTATATATCTAGTTATAGATCGGTTCTAATATTACTATACTATATAGCATAGCCCTTATTTAGCGTCTTATGCTATTAGCTAGCGAGCAAACGCGTTAGCCTATATAAGATATCTATAGTAAACTAGCTACTTCTATCTATATATAAGAGGGCTAACTATACTAGATCTAAAGGATAAATAAGGTCGTAGGCAATAAGCCGGCGATAATAAAAGTCGTTAAGGCTAATCTTAGCCTACTATCCGCCTCCTCTTATTTAAGCCCCCTAGGCATTATTATAGCCGATCTACGTACGACCGACACTCTCGTCTACGCCGCCGACGATAAAGCTATCGCCGCTTCGACTTTTACGGCCTTATCTAAGGCGAATACCTACTTTAACTATAGTAAGGCTAGACATTAGGCATAAGACTACCGTCTATTATCTTCGCCGGCACCTACTACTACGTTATCCTTACCGTCTAGCCCGCCTTAAGACGTTACGATAAAAGGGAAGATATATAAAGCTACTAAGGTATTTAGTTCCCGCTAGTGTTTTAGAGGGAGTAGCCGCGGCTACGGCAGTAATCGCGGTAGAGGTAACTAAGGTAAGAGCATACGTAAAGGCACGCGAGGAAATTATCGCAATTACGCTAACCGCCTATATATATACTTCGATAACAAGGTTATAAATAATACCGACGAAGACTAAAATCTAATATACTAACTTAAGGAAGACGACGCGGAAACGGAAGCTATCCTTATAGCTATATAAGAGGGGATAGACTTAGCGTATTTATAATAGGGAGGCGACGCTATTTACTTTATAACTATAGATAGCGGTATTAATATTAGCTAGAAGCCTCTCCGCGAGGGCTTTAGCGATCGTTATAGTATTTTCCTTTACTAACTAATAACTTCCCTATCCTTTACTCTTTCTTCTTTCTTCGACTATAGTTCTATATCTTATTATGTTTCTTCTTTACTTATATATAAGCTAGCCCTATACCCGTCCTAAGTCGCCTCTACTATAAAAGGGATAGGAGGGATTCCTAGACTAAGCGTTTAAGACGATGTCGTTATCGCTATATAATAGTAAGGCAACGACGATTAGACCGGTTCGGTTACCCTCTCTTATAGTATCGTCCTTAAAGGGACTTTCCCTAGTGACTTAACCCTTAGACGATCTATCTTTTACGCCCTTAAAGTCGCTAATAAAGGCAACAGCGCTATACGACTTCGCAATCTTAAGGGCAAGCCTCTATTATAGCCGCGGCCGTCGAACGTTTTTTCTATAGCTATTTTCGCTAATTCGACCGACGTTTAACCTACTCCTACGCGTGCTATTCGCTTTTACGCTAACACGCCGGAATAGGCGAAATGTTTTATAGATATTTATTTCGCTAAATTCCTAAAGCTCTTCGACGTATCGCTTCGACGCATAGAAAAATTAGCATAGATAGTCCATCGAATTAATATAGGCGATAGCACGCCTATACGATAGGCTCCCCGACGCTATAGTCCCTCGTAGGCCTAAGCTATTAGGGACTTTATTAAGAAACATAAGGGGAGCATTATTAATACACTAAGCAGCGTGGAAAGGTAGGTAAAGAAGGATGGTTTATTAAGGTAGGTAGCGAGCCCGGGAGCTAGGTATAGCTCCCGCTATCTAATCTATAGCTAATGTAAGCAGCCCCGGCCGACCGGCTAAAAGATGCATTATACATATTAGAATGCCGGTATAAAAGAAAAAGCCTGCTAACTATAGCAGTTATAATAACAATCTTAATTAGGCTAATGCCCGGATCCTTCGTTCCTTTCTCGTAAGTTATACTTACGCTTGCTAGTGATTATTCGTCTAGATCGAATTCCTTAATCGCAGAAAGAGGCATATAACGGCGATCTCTTTAGGCAGCGGAGTAGTACGAGGCTGCTCTCTAATCTTACTACAAGCGCGTAGCGAAGCGCGTAGTAGAATAGTCTTATTGCGAGAGCCTAAGGCGGCGCTAGTCGGTACGCTAAGGAGCGTAAGGCCGGCGGGTCAATAATACGGCAGGTTAAAAGCATCGTTGCGGCGAAAGGTTGCCGGCAGGAAGAAGATACTATTACGGCGACGACTTACTAAAGGCGTTAATAGTAGGCGAGGCGGCTATAATAAGGCGAAATATATCCCGCCTCGGTTTAGGGATAGCGGCCGGAAGCGACGGGTTATCGGTAGCTTAAAGATGCTACGGCGGCGGCGTATCCGGAGCAGCCGCGGGAATAGTCGTACTAACGGTGCTAATAGTAAGCGAGGCGGCGGTAGGAAGAAGATACTACTACGGCGAGAACTTACCGGGAGGTTAAGGGCATCGCTAGGTCGATGAGTTGCCGGCAAGATAAAGACGTTGCTGCGAGGCGGTAGCTTAAAGAAGCTGCTACGGCGACTTATCCGGGGGAGTAGCCGCGGGAATAGTCGTGCAGCCGGCGTTAATAGCAGCAGTAGGCGAGGCGGCCTCGGGAAGAGAAGCCGCGGTAGGAGCGGCTATAAGGCGGCGAATAGCAGTCTTACAGCCGGCGTTAATAGCAGAGAGTTCTTAAGAGACGTTCTCGGTAGGAGAGGCGGAAGAGGATATAATGCGGCGAACAATAGCCGCGAGAATAGTCGTATAGACGGCTTCGATAACTGCTAAAGCAGGCGTAAGAGCAGTCGCGAGAGGGGTGCTTAATTCGGCTAGAGGCGACGTATTGCCGAAGTTATCGTTAATAACAGGCGCGGGAATAGTCGCAACGGCGGTAGGCGTCTTCTGCTGGCCGGGATAAGCTCTACGAAGGTGCTTAAAAAGAGCGTTCCGGGAAGCAAAGGGCGCTTTATACTTTCGGCACGTAGAGGGCTTAAGAGCCGGAGGAGCCTTAGCTATAGAATACGCAATAGGCGGTAAGGCTGCCGTTATACGGCTAGCGGGCGGCGCAATAGGGCGTATAGTAGGCGGCGAGGCTATCGTCGTAGTAAGGCGTGCAGTAGGCGACGAGGCTATCGTCGTAACAATGCGTGCTATAGACGGCAAAACAAGGTACGGTAGAGGCGAAGCTGCTGTTATACGGCTAGCGGGCGGTAAGGACATCGCCGTAGTAGGACGTACAGCAGCAGACGGTAGAATAAGGTACGGCAGAGGCCGCGGGACTATCGTTAGTAGAGGCGAAGCTGCCGTCACACGGATCTTCGATTAGGCTCCTTTCGCCTCTTCCTTACTATACTCCTTACCCTAACGGGCAGGGCGGCGATCGTCCTATTCGTAGCGTCGGTCGTTATAGTAGGTTCTACCGCGGCGAAAAGAAGGATCTCGGTCCTTTAAGACTTAGGAGGTCTCTTATTGCTCTTATCGGCGGCGTTCTTAGTAAGGGTCGTTATCCCGATCGCGGCGTCGGTCGTTATCCTATATATGTCTGCCGCGGCGAAAAGAAGTATCTTAGTCCCTCGAGGCTTAGGTCTCTTAACGCTCTTATTAGCGACGATAAGGATCGAAGGAAACTTAGGTATAGGCAAAGCTCGGTTGCTATTGCTCGTAATAAGGTATCGTAAGGAGCGGGGGGGGGGTCGGTATTAGCCGAAGTAGCAGTAGGGCAAGCGGCATATAGAAAGGTCGGGCGGTATATAGAAAATCGGTTAGTGTATATAAAAATTTACAACTATAGAAAAAGTGAAAAAGGAGAGGCTAGCTTTTAGGCTTACTAAAAGAGGAAGAGAGGTTATTATAATAGCGAAGGCGCGTTAATAAAGCGCTAAGGCGGAAGAGAAGAGTAATTGGCTTTACTATCGGGGGCTTAACGCGGGCTAAGCCGAAAACAGTAGGGTAGTCGTCCGAAGGTAGACTAAAGGTTGGTTTGTTCTTAGCGAGCTTTACTAGCGCTCTAGTATAACGTAAATAAAGGTGTCGCTAGTACGGCTTTAAGAGGCGCTTAGTGCGGCTTTAAGAGGCGCTTAGTAGAGGGCTTATAAAGGCCTCTAATGCTTGCCGAAGAGAAGAAGGCAAGGTGTTACTACTATTTTAATACACAATAAGAGCCTAAAGGGAAGCTTAGAGGCAGAGGATTACGGCAGTGCAAAGAGTATTAAGATTAATATAGAAATAAAAGAGAAAGGTGTTATTAAATTGCTTAGTAAAGGTCTATCTAAGGACGGACTAAGGTCCCTTTATATAGCTAATTCTATACGAACAAAGGTATATATAACTTAACTAATTGTTATTATAGAAAGCGCTATTATTTGTCTGTATAATGCAAGTAGTCTAATGTATATAAAGCATCCTCTATGCTATATAGCGGGGCTAATGTAATTAGCTATAGATAAGATAGCAGGGAGCTATTCCTAGCTCCCGGGGCTTACGCCTACCTAATAGAAGCATCCTTCTTTACACACATATTCTTAGTGCCTACTATATTAAATTAGTAGTAATTCCGTACCTTCTGCCTTAAAGCCACTATTAGGAACGCCCTTCCTATCTCTAGAGCTTCGCTCTACTACGATACGTTCGCTAAGAGCTTCTTAAAGCTCTTACTATTCGTTAGAAGCCGCCTAAAGGCTCCCGACACTTATAGTATAACCAGCTTATATAACCTCAGCTAGCACGCCTATATAACCTCTAATATAAGCCTTACGATCCGACGAGGCTCGCCTTTCTAGGCATTATTAGAACTAGGGCCTACTGCCTAGTTCTTTATTCTTAAGTTCCTACGCAATTAGCCGTAAGGAAAAATTTTCTCTCTATGTTTTCGATTTCCTACGCGTACCCGTTCTTACGCTAAAATTAAAACACCTTATACCTCCTACTATAGACTTTTCTCTTCTCCTATAACTCTTCTTTCTTCGTAATCCCTCCTCTTCTCTATCTATCGACCTCTTCGCCTTCTTCCCTCGTTTTATTTAAGCTATTATTACTATAGCTAAGGACGAAGAAGCCCGTTAAGCTATAGCGTCCGTATCTCGCTTAGACGACTCCTACCCTCGCTTACCGATATAAGAATATGCCCCGCCGGATAGTATCTATAGCGCCGCCCCCTCTAGGGACTCTAAAAGTGATTATAAAGATCCTCCTCCTCCTACCCGCCGTCGTCCTCGCCTATCCTTAGAAACCGAGGTACTACGCAAGTAGTCTACTATACTAGCTATAGAGGATAAAGACTATAATAACCTATTAAAATAGGCCGTTTACTACTCTAAGTTAATTAAAACACTGCCTATAGAAGGGGTTATTAAGACCTTTACTAATATAGACGTAATATATATAAAGTAAGCCTGTATTCTCTTAGGCTCTTTAGCCTCTAAGTCGGAGATTATCTTTAATATCTTAGATCTTCCGCCTGTAAAGGAAAAGCATCTATAGCACGCCGATACTTAGCGAAAGGGAATTCGCGCGTATCTTTGTTTTATAGGCGAGCTTCTTAATAAAGAGACTCCTCTCTACGCTACGATAACTCTAGTATATCGGCGAGTCCGAGCCGTGCCTTTTAACCCGGAAATAATCGACGGAGACCTTTCTAACGGTTAATTAGAGGAATAGCCTCCTCTTTATCTATAAGGAATACTTCGCTTATCTAAGCAGCGCTCTATTAGATAGTAGCATTACCCTAAGGAATAACCCTAGGTTTTATATTATTCTCTTTAGTCTAAGTTATTTAAGTACTCTTAGGCCTTTTACTCTCGTTAATAAAAGGATTTAGATAATAATAATAATAACTCGTCTAAGTCCGATAATAGTTTTATCCGCCGCCCCTTTAAGTCTTATCTAAACTCTCGTAAGCACCGCGAGGCGAGTTATACCTCCTCCTCGGCCTATAACGATAAGGCTATTACTAAACGCCTTAAATAGGATAATATTAGTACTTTTAACCTAGATAAGTATAATCCGAAGAACCTAGGCATTATCGCTCTTAGCGATAGAAAGAATATCTATACAAACGTCTATCTCTTTACGGAGCGTCTAAGGATCTACTAAGACAAGGATCTATTCACCCTTTGCCTATATTACCTCTCCTTCTTAGTAGGAGGAGCTCTTATATAGTATATAAGTAAGCTTATAGCGGAATAACGCGATATCCTTAGTTCCTCCCCCTTTAGAACCTTCTATAAGTTCTTAACTAAGCATTTTAAGCGTCCTAACGCTAACGTCTTAAAGGAGCTTTATAAGGAAAGGTATACGATATCTATATAGTCCTTTAGCTCTATCACTCTCGCGTAGTAGATCTAGAGAAAGGTTTCGCTCGCCCGCTAACTTAAGATAGGCAAGGATGCCTAAATCATTAAGGCTATCTATCCTCTTATTGCCGTTTAAATCTCCTCGCTTCTTCCTATTCCTACGAAAAAGACCCCGATCGATAAATAGATTCGTATTATTAAGGAACGGAAACCCTTTATTATAGCCTTTCTTAAGCTATATATCTCCGGAGACTAAGACCGTTCTCGCCGCAGCAGCTTTTCCCATCGGGATAATAACTATCGTTAGGATAACTATCGCCGTAATAATAGTTACCGTTAAGGTAACCGTAATCGCAACCGTCGTAATAATTGTCGCGATAACTATCGTTAAGGTAACTAAGGCAATAACTACCGTTAGGGTAACCGTCGGGATTAAGACTAAGGTTATAATCGCAACCGTAGTCCTAAAGGACGAAGCTTAAGTAATAACCGTAACTAGTTAAGCTTACGCCCGCTACGCTATAACGAGCGTTACCCTCGCCGGGACGACTAACGAGATAACTAAACGGAATACCGTCGAGGTAAATATAGGGGTAATAATAATAAAAAGAAAGTGCGTTTTAAGTCGAAATATTAAAGCGATAAGAAGACTGCTCCTAGCGGCGATAAAGCTAATAACGAGCTATACTTAAACGACTCTTAAGACGATGCGTCCTCTTACGCCTCCTTAGAGGCTAAATTCGTAGGCTATATAAACTCCCGCTACCCTACCGAACGGGCCGGTAAGTTTAAATATAGCACCTACGACCGTACCTTCGCCCTTACCTCTATGCTTAAGGAGTATATACGTGCTAACTGCTATATATCTAAGTAGTAGCTCTATAGTAAAAAGCACGCGCTTAAGCCTTTAACCTATAAGGTTTATAAGGCCTTTTTTCTTTCTTATAACGCACTTTTCTCTTATCTCTATCTTAGGTATAAGAAGACCTCTTTTACTCTTACTATTCCCGTAGGGAATATCGTCGACTCTATTCTTACTAAGCTTAATTCCCCCGTTGTATCGGAGCTTATTCTTCCTGCACTTGTTATTAAGGAGCCTGTTTTCTACGCAGCGCCTACTACGGCACCCCGACTAGATTAAGTCCTAGAAGCTAAAGCCGAGGAGCCCTAATAGGATTAGGATTCCCCGCCGCACTTATACTCCTATATAAGGATTAAGGTCTTTGCCTAACCCGGTAGGCAAGAAGTCTAAGTTTGCCTTAACTCTAGCTATAGTAAGCCTATAATTAATCGTAACCTTCTTAAGACTCTTAACTATACCGTCGAGAAGAAGCCTCCCGTTACTATTAACGGAGTTAACGGTCGCTCTTTTTGCGAGGACTAGGCTACGTTCTCCTTCTACGCGCGCGGTACTATAGCTAGCCCGACTACCTAAGCAGCTATAGCTAAATTCACTTACTCCGCCTAGGTCTCTAAAGTAGAGGCCGGCGCGCTTTTAGGCAATGCCTTCCTTAAGCTATACCGAGGATCCCTTAATTATAATAAAGAGGTTATTCGCATTAGAGTGCTCGACGGGTTTAAAATCCTATTCGATATCTATAAATAGCCCCGCGAAGTTATTCGCCGTATTTAAGCCGTCTAAAAGACTATTATACTACCCGGCACTACCCTTATAGTCCTTGCCTCTTAGAAAGAACTTCCTAAAGACCGCGCTTATACTTTCTTCGCCTCTTACGCTAATACGGTTTATAGCATCGTCGATGCTAAATCTCTTCTTACTATCCTTATTACTAATAGCACGAACGTTAACCTCGTTATTAAGCGTAAGTAAAAGCTTAGCTAGATATAGGAGTATTAGGAGTCTAGCTATTTTACCGCCCTATCTTAAAAATCAGCTATAAAGGCTCTAACGCTAGCTACGGCAGTTTCGCCTACTCTTAGAGCTACTACTATGCTATCCTCCTCTATAAGAACCGCTATTGCTACTACTGCTTCTTTTATTAACTTATCGGTTAACGTTGCGAGCACTTTTCTACTTACTTAGGAAGTCCTTAAGTATATATAGGCTCCCGCCCTATCTTAGCCTATAGAAGCTCTTATTCTAAGCACTTCTCTAACGCCTTTGCTATCCGACTCTATCTACGCCTACGTTATAGCCTCTTCGGTAAGACCCGCTAAATAGTCTAAGGTTCGCTAGAACCTCGCAGCTACCGCTACTAACGTAATAGCAGCTGCCGTAGCTATTAAGACAGACGCCGCGGATAGAATCGAGGATCCCCTCTCTAGCCGCATTTTATACTAAACGTACGTTTAGCGCCTACCGGAGCTTTAAGAAAAATGCATTAGGGAAGGGATTTATATTTTCGACTATAGCCCTTCTTTTATACGCTGCGTTAAGAAGCTTCTTAGGAAATACTCTTAGCTCTAGCGAGATATAAGCACTACCGTCGTAGAACCCGGAAAGGAATTAACAGTCCCTTTAATCGATAATTAGCACGAAAAATAAGTCGCTTAGAGGCCTTACCTATAAAGGCTTCGCGATAGGAAGGTTATCGACGATATATTTAACCTACTTTATAAGCAGGGTCGCTTAAAGTAGGCCGACGAGCCTACGCTATTCGTAGCGCCTATCTTCGTAGTCTAGCGCATAGCTTAAGGCGAGACTAAAGGCCGAGTCGTTATTAACCTACGTGCCGTTAATAGTATTACTATCCCGGATTCCTACCCTCTACTACTATAAAGCTTTATTATTGCTAAACTCTTAAGCGCCTGTTTTATTACTACTATCGACGCTTCCGCCTTCTTCTATTAGTTTCGAGTTAAACTTAAGCATTAAGGCAGGTTTACTATTATAAGTCATTAAGGTCTAAAGCGCCTAATAGTTACGCCTATCGGCTTTTGCAATAGCCTAGCGTACGTATAACGCTATATAGACTAAGTTCTCCGTCCGCATTAAGGCTATAGCCGCGCGTTTATTAATAATATTGTTATTTACTCCGCTATAGAAGAGGAATACTTTTAATATCTCGAGGCTATCTTTAAGCTCTTCGCATTGCTTAACCTATTAATAAGCCCTACTAAGAGCTAGATCGGCTACCCTTCCGTAGAGTTACTCGGATTTCGTATTAACGCGTTCGGGATAAGTACTATAAAGCATAGGCTCGCTGCCTTCGCAAAGCTCTTATTCCTTAATAACCTCGCCGCTCTTAAACACTATATCGGCGCTATAAGGTATATTCGCAACCTTATCCTATACTACGGCGCTTCTATCGCCCCTCTATAGGATCGTAAGACTAGTCTCCTAGCCTAGGATCGCTTAATCGGTAAGGTTAAGAATAAGAACCCTAATAAGCGGAAGTCCTACGCGCGAATTATATCGTTCTAGCCGACCCTAGCCGAGCTTTCCTCCTTCGCCTCCCTTTAGAAGGAAATTACTTCTAGCTGTATAATTTACTATATAAACCCGTAGAAGAGGCTATTCTATTAGATTAACGCCTCCTTATAGTAAGGCTTTACAGCCGTCTTTTTCTATCTCTACGACGGCACTATTTAGCAGCTAGGCTAGCCTATTCTAGTTAAAGCTATTATACCTATCTACTTCCTCTCCCGCACTTTAATAAAAGCCGAGCAGTCCTATAGTCCCTTAGAACTAGAGGTCGCCTATCTTATATAGGCTGCGAAAAAGATACGCACTATAGTATAGTCGTTAACCCTTCCGCTCGTAGTCTTAACCGATTACTCCGCGACTAAGTAGATCGTCGCTAAAAAGACCCTTAATACTTCTAGCATAGACCGAGCCAACCGTCGCTTAGTTATAGCCTTAATTTATCTCTCTAAGTACGATATCGAGGTTTATTACCTCTTTAGTAAGAAGAACTTTATTCCCGACGCCTTTAGTCGCCTACTAGCCGAAGAGTCTAATTAACTGCTTAACCGTCGGCGCCCCGACTTTACTATACTTAACGATATACTTATAGCCTCCGAAGCTATTATAGCTCTTAAGAAACACAAGGAATTCGCTATCGCCTACGATAATAACCCTTACTATAAGCGAATACTTTAGATAATCGCGGATAGCGAGGACGCTATCGAGAGTCTTTCCTCGCCCTTAGAAGGAGCTATAGTTACTAACTCTATAGTAAGGATAAAGGCGTAGCTTAAACGCTACGGCATACCGTTCTTTATAGTCGATAAGCTCTTATACTACGAAGGCCCCGACGGCTTTACCTAGCTATATATCCCTAACGCCTTCGTCTTATCTATAATCTCGGCAGCTTATAATAATAAAAACTACTTTAGCGTTATCTATATAATTAAGGACCTAAAGATATACTTAATTCGCGGAGTCACCCGTTAGGTAAAGAAGTATATCGCGGCTTATAAAGCCTATTGCCTTAGCTAAATAGACCGTTAGACCCTTACCGGCAGCTATAAGCCTATTCGCCCCCCGCTACTTCTAATATAAAGTATCGCGATAGACTTTATAACCGATATACCGCCCTTACCTTTAGCAAGCTCCCTATAGTAGATCTTAGGCTTTAATATCTTTAACTAACTTCTAATAGTTACTTACCTAACTAGCAAGAGATACTTACTAATCCTAGGCAACGCGAAGTACAGCATAAAGGACTAGGCCTAAAGCCTAGCCTGTTAGTTGCTTCTTTCTAATTAAGGCATACTAAGAACTATTATTAGCGACTAGGATCGTAAATTTACATCCGACTTTTAGAAAGGGCTTTAGAGCGCATTCGGCACTAAAATTACAATAACTACCGCCTACTATCTATAAGCTAACGGACTTACTAAACGGCGCAATTAGACTATAAAGACCGCTCTACGAATATCCTATATTAAGGATCCTAGCCTAGATTAAAAGATAATAATCCCCGCCCTTTAGTAAAATCTAAATACGGTATTTAACGCTAGTATAAAGATCTCCGCCTATAAATCTATCTTCGGCTTTAATATACATAGACCGTTAGAAGCTGCCGATAATATCCTAGGCACTACTATAGACGAACTACCTTACTTACGAGAAGTTACCTATAGATAAGCGAGCTTAGCTATAGACCTAGCAGCTATAAAGGCTAAGCAGCGGTATAATGCGAAATACCGGCCGGTTCTTCTTAAAGCTAGTAATTAAGTCTACCTAAAGCTATATACGGGCTATTATAAGCCTAGCTAGCCGCTAAAGAAATAGTCGCGGTAATAAGAAGGTCCTTTCGTTATTAAGCGTATAGTTAATAACCTCGCGGCGGAGCTCGACCTCTTTAGCTAAGTCTAAATCTACCCGGTCGTCTTTATTTAGCATCTTAAGCTCGCGCACGAAGGGCATTACGTTAAACTCGAGCCTAGACCTATAGAAGCCGCTCGCGATATCGAACACACGCCTAACGAAGGAGATTAGCACTACGAAGTCGAGCGCCTAATAGATATCCGTATTCGTCGCATCGGCCGGTCGAAGTCACCTATAACCGAATACCTTATGCGATAGAAAGGATAGGCTGCTATATATAACTAATAGGTCCGAGCCGACTAGGTCTCTACTAAAGCTATCGCGGAGTTCTAAGGTCGCCCTCTAGCACGCGCTATATAAAGTAAGAAGGCCGCTTAGCAAAAGGATCGATTAAAGGATAAAACGATTACTAGTATATATAAGTATAACTTATAAAAATAAAAGGAAGGATTTAGGCAATAGGAGTATTCCTCCTAATTGCCTAATTAGGATTATATTATAACTACTATAGGTAGTAGTATTTTCTTTTTTAAGCCGGTATTCTAATATATATAAAGCATCCTCTATGCTATATACCGGGGCTAATATAATTAGCTATAGATAAGATAGTAAGGAGCTATTCCTAGCTCCTAAGGCTTACGTCTACCTAATAGAAGCATCCTTCTTTATATATACATTCTTAGTGCTTATTATATTATAGTCTAATCCTATTTAGTAGCTTAGTTATTGCATGATTAAATACGCGAGTAATACGAGGTAATATAGATAACGCCGGTTAACCGAGTTATAAGTTATAACTTATATGCCTTTGTCTCTACTTATACTATATACTTCGGGCTTCGGTATCTTAGCTATCTTAGGAGTTAATACGACCGCGTGACTTGTGTTATATGCAATAATGCAAGGCGGTTCTAATGCATATCTTTATGCATTAGTGGGATAAACCAATTAGGAGATATCTGCTCCCTTATAGCCTCTCTTAAAGGGTACTTATTTTATAAAGAAGTGCGCTTTATATATGTCCGTTTATAACTAACTAGGATTTGTAAAAACTCTCTAAAAACCTATTTCTAGGAAAAAACTTTTATATAGAGAAAAAGTAACTCTACTATTTTTTATAAAGAAAAGAATTAAAACTCTACTATATTTTATTAGTCCGTTTAGCAAACCTATATATAGGGAAAAACTAAAGGGTATATAGAGGAAAGCTAGAAGAAAGCATAAGAAAGAGCAGCTAAAAACCTCTATTTATCTTTATATATAGGATCCTTCTTAAGACCTAAGAGGTCTCGAAATTTATTAAATAGTATACGCCTTAATTCTTTTATAAATATATCAGCGATATTATTAGCGGATTTTATATAGAATACTTCTATTTCGCCTAGTAGAACACTATTACAGGTGAAATTATAGGCAAGGCCGATGTGTTTCTAGAGTTTGTATGCTTCCGGGTTATTTGCTATTTTTAACGCTAATTAACTATCGGAAAATATTAGAGGGACTTTATTAGATATAGGTATAGACAACTCTTTTGCGATGCTATTTAGATGGCTGTATAGATATAAGGCCTCCTTATTAGCCTCTCTAAGGCCTATAAACTCTACTTCGCAAGTAGATAGCGATATCGATTTTTGCTTTTAATATAACTAGCTTATTAAATTATTACGTATAAAGAAGTAGTATCTAAAGACCGATCGTCGGTCTATAAGGTCACTAGCCTAGTCAGAGTCTATATAAGCTGTGAACTAGAAGTCTAGTATAGGTATATTGCAGTTATAATATAAGCATAGGTCGGGGAATTTATTTAAGTATTTCTATATAACGTTAAGGGCTTTAAAATACGAGGAGTCTAGTTAAGAAGTAAATCTTACGCAGGATATTACTGCGAAAAGGATATTAGGCCTTATAAATAGGGCTAAGAATAGCAATAAGCCTATTTGTATTTAGTATAAGAGTATGTCCTTTTTAGAGGCGTTTTTTATTCCTAACTTATTTAATTTAACGCCTTTAGTAGTAGGTGTATAAGAGGTTCCTATATTTTATTTATTAAATTCCTTTATTTTATTCTTTATATAGTTTGCTTAGGATATATATAGTTCCTTTGTTTCTCTATATATCTATATAGATAATCCTAAGAAGTCTTTTACTTCCCCTAGAGATTTAATCGGTAGGGTTTTATTTATTTAGTCTATAACTTAGGTTATTGCACGTATAGTAGGTCTAAAGAATAAAAGGTCGTCTATATAGACGGCTATAGCTATTCTAAGCGTACTGTTTATAAACACCCCTTCGTCTATTAGAAGGCAGTAAAAACCAAGCTCGTTAAGGACGCTTTTTAATAGGTTATACTAGAGTAAAGGACTTTGTTTTAAGCCGTATAGTGCTTTTCTTAGTTTTACTACGAGCTTCTTCGTCTTGTTTTTATTTAAGTAATTAAAGTAAGTTATGCCTTTATATTTTGTATTTTTATGCTAGGAAAACCATGCGTATAGTATTATATCTAGAAAAGCTTTAGGTATCTATATATACGTTTCTATGTCTATATCCGCATATAGGAAGGCATTTTTATATCAAACTATAGTACCTTTTAGTTATTAGCGATAGCCTATACTAGTAGGAGCCTTATAGACTTAGGTCTTACTATAGTAGAGAAGGTTTTAATATAGTCTAGGCCGTATATTTGCTTATAGCTTAAAGCTATAAGTCGAGCCTTGAATTTCTTTATCTGGTTTTTATTATCCTTCTTAACTCTATAGACCTATCGGCTTCCGAGAGCTTCCCGGTCATCGGGTAGCTCGGTTATTTCCTAAGTATTATTGTCTATAAGCTGCTGTATTTCTGCTACTATGCCTTTATCCTAGTGTAGAGCTTCGGCGCTTTTTATAGCTTGCTTATAGGTTTTTAGTTCTATAGGATTACAACCTTCTAACGTAGATAGAAGGGTTATATTATCGTTATTTATTAGCAGATGTATTAGGTATTCTTAGTAGTCGTTATAGAATTTAGCCGGCTTCTTAGGTATTTTAACCTAAATTCTTTAATCCTTATTATTATTGTCCTGTATTATATAGTTAGGATTATCATCCTCGGATATATTATCTAGTATTTCATTCGGATTATTCTGGGATTTATTATATAGGGTATTGTTAGGTTTTATATCTAGTATAGAGGATCCCGTACGTAGATAATCCTCCGGAATTTTATTTATAGACGGTATAGTATTAAAGTTAAAGGTTTTATTATCTTTTAAAAAGTTGTTTTCTAATATAGTAATATCTTTTAATATTACGACCTTTTTTCTGCTATAGTCGTATATTTTATAGGCTATGTCTTCGTAGCTAATTACGATTCCTTTATAGGCTCGTACGTCTAGTTTATCACTAGGTGTTTTATTCTTATAGTATATAATGCTTCCGAACACACGGATTTTTTCTATATCTTCTCTAGTAAGGGCCCTGTTTTCTTTCTTTTCTAAAGGGCATATATACCCTAGAGCAGTATAAGGAGATCGATTGTATATATATGTAGCTGCTAAAACAGCTTTACCCTAAAGATATTTAGGCAGTCTAGCCGTATAGAGCATAGATCTAACTTTGTTAAGTATTGTTCTGTTTATACGCTCTATCCTGCCGTTCGAGTAGGGGGTAAACGGTAGGCTCGAGTTATATTTAATACCGTTTTTAAGGGCATATGGTTTAATGTTATAGATGAATTCTTTTGCATTGTCTAAGAAGACTTCTTTTATCTTTGTTTTATCTATATTATTCTTAAGTTCTGCTTTAAATTCTAGAAACTTAGGCAGGCTTTTAGCTTTATCTTTTATTAGGTATATTCTTAGGTACCTAGAATAGGTATTAAGAAAAGATATAAAGTATCTGAATTTATCGTAGGTAGGGACTTTAATAGGGCCCTAGATATCAACGTTTATTTTATTAAGAAAGAGATATCGTCGTTTTAAGGGAGTTTTCTTCTTTTTATCGGTATGTTTAGCCTGTATGCAAGCTTCGCATTGTTTTATAGCTATAATATCTTTTTAGTCTACGGATATGTCTGGGTTATGTTTGTAATATAACTCGAGAAAGAGCTATTTAGACTCTTAAGAATCTATGTTATTACTACGATCTCTAGGATTTAGATCTCTCTAGTATTTAGCTTATTATAGAGCTCTTTCACTTTATTTAGGTAAGTTTCGATAGATAGTTCACCCTCAATCTTCGTATTGAAGAGCTCCTTAATAAGGAGGAAGTTTAAGGTAAAGTTCACCGGGTTATATAAGGTCTTAAGAGCATCCTAAGCCGCCTTTGCAGACGTATAATGCTTTATCTAAGAGAGAGGACTATCGTCGACTATTAGGCGTATAAGTGCGAGACAGTCTTAGGACTTCGCGTGGGAAGCGTCGAGGATTGCGGGAGTAAGCTTCTTACGTATAAAAACGGATTCTATCCGTAGAGACTAGGTAGAAAAGTTAACGCTCCCTTTAAGCTTTATAAACGAGTAGTCCTTAAACGAACTCATTTTCGGGGTCGGTAGGTATCGGAGAAACTTCGGAAGGAATTCGGAGTCGACGGGCCACGGCGGAGGTAGCGAAGGAATTTTAAAAGATTTTTTTTAATAGGGTTTTCAGCGAAAGACAGTGGTTAGAAGAAGGTATATGCTAGGGTCGAATCGGGGCTAACGAGGAGAACGGGGGATAAAACACTAAGAAAGTAGTAATATGTGTAAACTAAGGGCGGACTAAGGTCCCTTTATATAGCTAATTCCATACGAACAAAGGTATATATAACTTAACTGATTGTTGTTATAGAAAGCGCTATTATTTGTCTGCATAATACAAGTGGTCTAATCCTATTTAATAGCTTGGTTGTTGTATGATTAAATGCGCGAGTAATACGAGGTGATGTGGATAACGCCGGTTGACCGAGTTATAAGTTATGACTTGCATGCCTCTGTCTCCACTCACACCATATACTTCGGGCTTCGGTATCTCAGCTATCTCGGGAGCTAATGCGACCGGGTGACTTATGTTATATGCAATAATGTAAGGCGGTTCTAATGCATATCTTTGTGCATTGGTGGGATAAACCACTTAGGAGATATCTGCTCCCTTATATACACTAAGCAGCGTAGAAAGGTAGGTAAAGAAGGATGGTTTATTAAGGTAGGTAGCGAGCCCGGGAGCTAGGTATAGCTCCTGCTATCTAATCTATGGCTAATGTAAGCAGCCCCGGCCGACCGGCTAAAGGATGCATTATATGTATTAATTATTCGAAAGTCCGTTAGCCTATAGTTGTCTTATCTACTATTAACGCCGAAGAAGGCACTTACGGGCCTATAGTATAATGCCTATAGGCAAGTTATTTAGCGTATCTACGCCGACTACCGTATACTTAACACCCTAATAAAGAAGTATACGTATCCTCTCCTAAATACTATAGATAAAATCTAGCGCGTAGCCGGCTACTATTACTACGCTTTTATCGACTTATAAGACGGGTTTTAGCATATCTGTATCGCCTTAGAAGACTGCGAGAAGACTGCTTTCGTTACGCCTTTCGGCTTATACGAATAGAAAGTTATACCTATAGGCCTTACGAACGCCCTAGCTACTTTCTAAGCTTTTATAGAGGAAGTTTTATAGCCGCTACGCGAGTTCGCCGCTAGTCTCCTTAACGATATATGCCTTTAGGCCGATATAGTCGAGTAGCTTTACGAACGCCTACTTGCCTTCTTTACTCGCGCCGTTAAGTACGGCCTGCTCTTAAACGCTAAGAAGATAAAGCTCTTCGTCGATATAGGTATATTCTTAGGCTTTATCGTCTGTTTTAGAGGCATTCGGGCAGATCTTCTTAAGATTACCGCTATTCGCGACCGCCCGATGCCTATAACTACTACGGAAATCCGCGCTTTTATTTACGCGGCCGGATACCTATATATACTAATCCCGAACTTTTCGGACCTATCTATCTTATTAATCGAATAGTCCTTCGGTGGCAAAAACGTCCCTATTACCCTAACTACGGAAGCTAAAGCTGCTTAAGAACGGATCCGTAATGCTATTATAATAATACTAATCCTCGTTAAGTTTAGCTAAATGCTTCCTATAATTATTAAAAGCAATGCGTTTAGGAAATATATAGGCGTAGCTCTTCTATAGCCGTATATATACCTAACGGGTGGTAAGGAGCGTTCCTACCTTTACTTAGTAGCCTACTTTTCTAAAAAGCTTACCGAGACGTAATAGCGTTATTTTATATAAGAACGAGAGCTTTTAGGAATTATAATAGCTATATAATATTAGAAGCATTAGGTTAAAAGCGCGGATATTACTATTATTACGGATTATAAATCCCTTAAGACTCTTCGCACTAAGATAGACTAACCTATGCGAATTGTTTAGTTCCTTAACGTTATCGAACACTATAATATTAAGATCGTATATCGTAGCGGTAAAGCGAATATGCTCGCTAATTATCTCTCTCGCCCGCTATACGATAAGGATACTACTTATAACGCCGACGAAGAGAGGATAGCTGCGATTAACGATAACGACGAGCTTATAACGATCCTAAAAGACGATCCCGTATACGATATAGCGCTTAAACATACGCCCGAAGCCGATAACGCCGCTCCTAACGCTATAAAGCTCGTTACTTAACTAGAATAGCTAGCACGAATTAATTTATAAGCGATCTTTAAATTCCTTACGTTTAGAGAAGCTCTACCACCGAATATTACGCCGCATTAGGCGAATATGTACTTTTATAAGTTAAAAGGCAGTCTATACCGTATTCGCTAGAATAAGCGTTCCTTTCCCTTTAGCGAGCCGCTAAACCCTATAGGAGTAATCGCACTACTGCTAGTATTAGAGTATAACGCTCTCGTAGATATAGTTAAGTAAGCATATAAGGCCTTAGGGCATAGCACCGTTAGTTACGTTATGCGATACCTATCTATACGATACTAGCACTTAGAACTCCCGCTCGTAGCTTATAAAGCTATTCGCTATTACTAGTCTTATTAACTTATAAAGCCGCTAGATCCTATGCTCTTTAACCTAATGCCTTTAGTACCTATACCGCCTTTAATAAGATAGGCTATCGATTATACCGGGTGTAAAAGGCAATAGCTGCTTAACGCCGTAGAGTATATAACCGGTTGGCTTATCTCTGCTATTACTTAGTCTATAGACTTCGAGGGAACTATCCTAGTCCTATAGACTATTAACACGCGATTCGGCCTACTACGCGAGATTATTAGCGATAATATAGGTTGCTTTACTAAGCAATAAGCCTAAGACTATTATAAGCGTTTTAGTATAACCGTTAAGCCTATTATACCCGCTAGACCTCGCGGGAATAAAAAGGTCGAATAAGCGAACGGAGTGCTTAAGGCTATTATCTACCGTATATATCTCGATAATCCTTCTATACTATTAGCATAGCGCTTAATGCGCGTAGTTTACCTATATAACCGCTAACCCAGCCCGTATAGGTATAGCCTATTCTTCTTATTATATAGAACCTAGCCTCTAGAGCAGCACTATAAAGCTACGTACGTAGCTTATACCTACGATCCTATAGTAGAGGAAGATATCGCGTAGGCTTAAGAACTTATGTAATAATATCCTACTCCTATCGCACGAGGATATATTACTAGCCTTAAAGCCGCTTACGCCCGTATATAAGCTTACTTATAGGAACGTAAGGGACTAATTCGCGTATACGCGCTAGGAGATTAAGTCTTACGAGTGCGTTAGCGCACCCGAAAGCATAAACCCTACTATAACGGTCTTTAGGCTATTACGGCCGCTTATCCAAGCAATGCCTACTCTCTTATGTCCTTAGGAGGATTCGGCCTTTTTAGTAGGTATAATAGAATAAATCTATTCCCTACGTATAGTCGCGACGGGCACCCGGTCTATAGCTTATAGTACGCGAGCCGCACGATATTAAAGAAAGATCGCGAGCGCTAAAGAGCCGCCACTACTATATAATAGAGGATTAAAGGTATTTTTATTATTATTTCATATTATATATACCGATATACTATTTCCTATTTAGGTTCTATTAATTGCTTTAGTAAGTAAGGGACTGCTTATTTAAGCAAAGGGGTATTAAGGATCCTATTAGGTAGGCGTATTAGTTAGCGCCCCGCTGTAGGGTTTTCCCTAAAGCCCTAAGCGCCTATAACTCTAGATAATCAATCAAACACACACAGAACATAGTCTTAACGAAGCTTCCCCTAGCAGGAAGCCTAGAGACTCTCTGTTGTGCACCTGATCCGACCTTTGAAAGGCCTCATCCGTCTCTTAGGGAAGCTAGAACAGTTTCGAGGAGGTATCTCTCGTGTTACTTTTCCAGGCGGTCGATTAGCTAGAGTACCGTCGCCGCGCGGGGTAATTTCCAGGATTTACTAACTCGGAAGCCGATAGTATTGTACTTCGTATTAGGGTTTTGTAGAAGGCAACTACCCATTGGCTCTCTTTATGTAAGTTCCTAACGGGTACTCCGTACTTTTAACTTTGTGGCCGCGTCGTCGACCATCGCCATCCTCCTCCTCGCCTCGCCTCGCCTCGCCTCTCGCCTCGTCTCTCCCTTCTTAACAGCCCCGGGACGTGCTCTATTCGCGCAGCTGCGAGAGCGTACTTCCTTCATTTTCAACCCTCCCTCCTCTGCATGGCAGCTTCCTTCTTCCCTCACCGCCGCCGACCCGGGCCAGCCAGCCCTCAGCCCTAACCTCCCTCCCCTCCTCCACCACTCTTGGCCGCCGGACCTGTAAAAAATCCAAACACAACACACGCGCCAAGCCGGAAACCTCGACGCCTCCACCCACTTAATATTGCACGAGCCGTGATCCCGGCTGCCAGGACCTTGGACGAGAACGCGAGCGACTTCCTCCCGCAACTTTTGAAGCGACAAGCATCCTCTCCACCCCCCTCGCACACTCTCGATCCCCCATCCGCAACCCCGACGATGCACCGCCGACCATGTTGAAGACATCGCCTATCCTCACCAGCTCTGCCAATGCCTCACCCACTGGCTTCTGCCGAGGCCATGCGCCAGCCCGACCTCCCCCGTCCGGGTCGCCCCGGGCCCCGTCTGCGCGTGCGCGCTTGACAGCCTCGCTAAACGCCTCGCTGACCTCGCTGACGGCCTCGTTGCCCGTCGCCCCGACGCCCAAATCTCCGTCCCGACCTCGCGCAAGACCGCCCAACGCCCCGAATTCGCCCCCGACTCGGGACCCGCGAGAAACGACGCCGCCGCCTCGGCCACAACCACTACCGGCACCGCCCACACCCGCGCCATCGCCCAACAAGAGAAGGGGCTCTCCCAGTCAGGGCACGCGCTACGACGGGGCGTCGAGATCTGAGACAGCCGACCCGGAACATGGCTCTTCGGCGCCCGAGGCCGCGTCCAAGAGACCGAGGGCCAACGAGCAGCCCCCCAAGATGTTGCCGCGGCGCTACGAGCATTGCGCTGTAGAGGACATGGTGGAGCTGATAGCGCATATGCTGGCGGAGTTGATTGCCACAAACGACGCAATTCGCATATCGAGCGGCGGGCTCACGCGCTTTCACTCGAGGTAGGCAGCTTTTTGATGGCGAGGTGCCCGATGGCTGACCATGCTGCCCCCTCAGAACTCCGCCCGGCATTTCGGTGCGCGACTATCTCCATCGACTGGCGAAGCACGCCACGCTGACGCCGCCGCTGCTGCTGGCCATGGTCTACTACATCGACCGCCTGTGCGCGCTCTACCAGGATTTCACCATCAACACCCTGACGGTCCATCGATTTCTCATCACGGCGGCCACGGTGGCGGCCAAGGGCCTGTCGGACTCATTTTGGAATAACACGACCTACGCCAGGGTGGGCGGCGTACGGGTAGCGGAGCTGAAGCTGCTGGAACTCGAGTTCCTGTATCGAGTGGACTGGAAGATTGTGCCCAACCCAGAGGTTCTCGTCGCTTACTACAGAGGGTTGGTGGAGCGAACGCCCGGTTACGCGCTTGACACGGACGAACTTTCCGAGGATGACATGGTCGACGACGACGACGACGAGCAGCCAGTGGGACTGTCCGACGGCTAGACCCCTCGCGCGGGGGCGGGACCATGGGAAGAGCGCGCTGGCTGCAGGACCAAGAAGCGGCTCGGCGGTGATGAGCATGGTGCGCTGCATTGATTGGCATTGATGTCGCAATTGGAGTCAGGGGTGTGTTTTTGGGAGACAGGATCCGGCGATGGGAGGAGGGCACACGCGGGCGTCACGGGCATGATGTGTTTATCTTTTGATGAGTCGTGACGTGGGCTTGGGGCGCATACACAATGGGAGGCAAGGGACCGATGTTGGAAGCGGACTAGAGCACAAGACAGATGAAGGAGGCTTGTTTCTCTGCTGGGCACTATCCTCTGGAAGCTGTGTGATTCAGCATGTAGGACGTTTATCCGGTGCTGTATGTAGTTGGTGTTGAGGATGTCTTTGAGGGTGGCGAGGCTGACAGATACGTAGCCGGTTAGGGCTGTGGGCCCAACCCGCGACAAATGGGACCCGCCGCGTGCCTGGTGCTGCAGTGACGTTGCTCCAAAGCCAAAAGCACAAAGTCTCCTGTTCCGCACACCGTTCTCCTCCTCCGCCTTCACCCCTAGACGGCGACGACGACGACGACTCCTCATAGGCGCGCGCGCGACAGACGAAGACACGATGCTGCTCGCGCCTCTGCTATCCGCGCTCTGCGCCGCGACGCTCGCCGGCGCCCAAGCACAAACGGCCCAAATCTACATGCAGCCCATCGACAGCTCCTCCTCGGCGATAGCCTCCCCACCACCGCCCAGCCTGCTGGCCGAGGTGACGTACGACATGGACGCGCCATCGCTCTCATCCGTCGTCTCCTTTGAAGCCCCCGGCATGCCCGAGACGGCGCAGCTCGTGCGCGTCGGCCTGTACGACGCGGCCTCGCAGCGCTGGGCGGCAGGGACGACGGTGGCGGCGGCCGACAACTTTAGCAAGGGCTACTCGCCGCACGTGGTGCTGGCCGTCGACTCCGAGGGCCGCGTCGTCAGCGCGTCGTGCAAGGGCGTGGGCATCGACGCCGGGCACACGAGAGACTTTGGGCCCAAGGTGGTGGTGCTGCCCGAGGCAAAGGGCAAGCAGCCCATGCTCAACAAGCCCGTCGTCCTGTCGCCCGAGGGCAAAAAGGTTGAGCCGGAGCCGGAAAAGTCGTTTCTGCAAAAGTACGCTGCCTCTGCCTGTCTCCTGTCTCGTGGGCGAATGCCGCGACGCTAACCCTCTCTTTACCCGCAGATACTGGTGGATGCTTGCCATTGCCGTCTTTATAGCACTGAGCGGAAGTGGTGGCGGTGAAAAGTAGAAAGACGATGGTAGGCCGCAAGAGACATTACCCATGTATTATGCATGCTTCTTCTGTATCCGTAAGACGGGGGAGGAATCGCCTTTGAGCGAGGTGAGTCTGTGATGCTCGACCTTTTTGTTGCCGTCTCTGTCTCAAGCCATGCACTTTTCCCTATCCTCCCCTGCCACTGTCTCTGATTCAGTCGTCACAAGTCAGCTCCTCGTATTGATTAGGTAATCACCGACGGGTGGCGCTCTCCCGCTAGCCCAGATCGGGCGTAGGGCGGCAGCTACGTGAATGCAGGGCAACGAGCAGCGGCAATGGGGCCTTCCTTGGCTTCTCACTCTCTCTTTCTGCCCGCTCTCACTGGCTCCCACCGCAAACCATCTACCAGACCCAATTGAACCAACAAGCAACAAATTCTGCCAAGACCACCACCAGAATCGAGCTCGCTGTGTCGATTCAGACTCTCTCATTAACATCTGCCCCCGCCCTCATCTACGCAACTCCATCCAGCAGTCATGGCGGAAAACGGCAGCACTCTCCCCACCAGCACCAAGTCCCCGGCGGCCGAGGAGCACGTCTCCGAGGGGAAGGGCAAGGGAAAGGCCGTTTCGGACGAGCCCCCTAAGAATGAGCCCGTGGAAGACGAGGACGACGAAGAAGATGACGATGAGGAAGACGCCAACGAGGGCGATGAAGGTTACTACCCCCCGCCGGCGTTTGCCCTTGGGTCCAGACTTGGGTTGCTGACCGTGTGCTCAAGACGTCGAGGAGGACGGCATGGAGGAGATTGACCTCAACAACATTGTCAAGGGCGGTCGTCGCACTCGCGGCGCCAAGATCGACTTTGCCAAGGCCGCCGAGCAGCATCCCCTCGAGGACGAGGATGAGGAGGATGACGAGGACTTTGAGCCACCGGCCGACGACACTGAGATGACGGGCTAAGGCGTCGTCTGTCGCCACCCACTGTTCTCTCCATGTTGGCCCTCAGGCCCGCCCACGAGGGTCTCTTGGTGGAAACGGGACGGTTGCAATCCATGGCGGGCCATGCGTTGA
The DNA here is from genome assembly GCA_012934285.1 of Ophiocordyceps sinensis. NCBI lineage: Eukaryota > Fungi > Ascomycota > Sordariomycetes > Hypocreales > Ophiocordycipitaceae > Ophiocordyceps > Ophiocordyceps sinensis. Next base: position 9,394,621 of record JAAVMX010000001.1, on the reverse strand, counting down.
GGCTTGGCGGTGTTGGACTCGGGGAAATAGATGCCAGGGAACTGAACTGGCCGAGCTCATTGGCTAGCCAGCCATGGAGCATGCTGACTCGACGCCCCGGCGCAGTTCACACTGAATACGTTAGGGCATGAGAAATAGAAACGTGAATATAAAGGACATGGTTTCGCAGACTCGAGCTATAATCATGGCTCCGCGAATGGCCCATTTTGGACTCGATTCTCGGCGACCTTGGCTCTTTGGGTGCGGTGAGGAGGCATGTCCCGGCTTGCTCAGTCGAGGCTTGCCGCCACCATAGGGTACGTACCTCGGCAGATCAATCTGGCAACTCTGGCAAGTTTTATCAGGCACGGATCGGATCGATGGCCCCCTTGATTGTGCACCCGACATTTGCCAGTCCCTTGACTCCAGACTCGGAATCCCCAGCTCGCTTCTCCGCCTGATCTCTCTGCCTTGGGCTGTTGGGGCCAGCATCATCGTACCATGTCGCAAAGGTGAGAGCGCCCAAGACCTCTCCAGCCAAGCCCCCGATGCCGTCGTCAAGCAAGACAGGCGACAGCGGCAGCTGACACGGCCACGACGCGCAGATTCGGCGCCTCGTCGCTGCACCAGCGCGACTCGCGCAGCGCCCTGTTCGCCGGCTACACGGGCGACCCGACGGCGACGCGGCGCACCACGACGGCCAGCCCCGGCGGCTACGGATACCCGAGCGCCGGCGGCGGACACGCGCCGCAGCAGCAGCTGGGCCACGAGAGACCGGGCTTCCGGCCGGCGACGCCAAACCGCAAGGGCCAGTACAGCGACGCGGTGCTCAACGAGCTCGAGAGCCAGAACGACGCGCAGGTGGAAGGGATTCTGGGCAAGGTCAAGACGCTCAAGGACGTGAGTCTTGCTCTTCTCTCTCTCTCACTCTCACATACATGTCTCTTGGGTTTTCGAGGAAAAGAGGGCCGGACTGACAAACGCGCCCCTGCGCAGATGACAATCGCCATCGGCGACGAGATCCGCGACTCGTCGGCCCTGGCGGAAAAGATAAACGACGGCTTCGACTCGACGCGCCTGCGCCTGCGCGGCACCATGAACCGCATGCTCATCATGGCCCAGCGCACCGGCGTCGGCTGGAAGGTCTGGCTGGCCTTCTTCGCCGCCGTCGCCCTGCTCTTCGTCTACGTCTGGCTCTTCTGAGGCGGCCCCCGTTTGCCTCTTGCGCCCTCTTCCTCGCGCGCCGGACCAACGACCGGGTACGCGTCGACGGGCTTGGGAGGCGGGGGTTCTGCGAAACGAGGAAGACTACGAGTCCGGGGAATGGGGGTTTTGCTTCGAGAGGCTCGGCGTGGCCTCGTGGAAGGAGCCGCGCTTGTTGACAAGTTTTGTTCGTATGCATCTTGGGCGGGCGTTGGTTGCGTCTGTTTTAACGGACAGGTCGGGAAAGAGTATCGTTCCTCACGGGAGCCGGGTCTCGGCAGGACACGGGCACGGCAAACCATCAGAGTCAGCATGCAGGTTTATTGATGCAGCGGTGAATATGTGCTCTGCTTGGTCCCCTCGACTTTATCCTCGTGCCTCTTGCTCCGTGACGACCATGTTTCGGACTCGAAGCGCGCGCTCGCCTCACCCGTATCGAGCCCGCCGGCTCGGCGCGGGGCTGCTCTCGGCAAGGCTGCTCTCGTCGGCGTCGTGGGAGACGCGGTTGCGAAACGGGCCCGAAGCGCCCGTCCGGCCGACCATGGTGGTCGGGGACTGCGGAGGGCCGACTGGGGCGGTGCGCGGAGCGAAGCCCATGTCGTGGCGTGCGACGTCGTCTTCGTCGTCCTGGCCGTCGTCGCTGCTGCTGCTGTCAAAGGTCCCCCGACCCTGCTCCTCCGCCGCCTCCTCCTCCCCGTTGCCATCATCGTCGTCGTCGTCGTCGTCGTGACCGTCGTAGTGACGACTGCTGCTGCAGGGCTCGGCCTCGGAGTCGGTGTGCTCGTAGCCGCCGCCGCTCCCGGCCTCGGGAATATCGTCGTCGAGGTTGGCGTCCATGTCGAGCCCCGTGGCGCCGTCGTCGTCGGCGTCGAGGTCGTGCGTGAAGTCGTCCTCGTCGAGCATCTGGCCCTGGCTCTCCTGCTCGAGCTCCTCTTCGCCGCCGTACATGTCGTGGCCGTCTGCGTCGCCGCGGACGAGGGCCTCGCGGAAGGCGTCGTCCGTCATGCGCATGCGGGCTGCCATGAGGTTGTTTTGGCGCTCCTCTCGTAACGCCGCGTCGTCGACGTCGGTCTCATCGGCGGCTGCTTCCCCGTCACCTTCTGCACTCTCCTCATCGTCGTCGTCGTCGTCATCATCGTCATCGTCATCCATGTCAAAGGGGTCATCGGCGTCGGGTATCTCATCGTCCAGGTCCTGCGCCCCGTCCAGCTGCACATCATCCATCATGCCGTCGTCGGGCATCCCGCTGGACTCGGCCTCGGCGAGCTCTTGGGCCAGCTGCTCGCGGCGAGCGGTCTCTAGGTGCTCCTCCCGCTCGCGGATATCCTCGCGCATCTGGCGCAGCGTCTTGGGCACGCCGGGGGGCCTGAGCCAGCCGCTGCCAAAGTCCTGGACATTGGTCCACCGCCGGTTCAGGTGCCGCTCGGCTGCGGCGAGGCGGGCCAGCGGCGAGCGCTCCACAGCGTGGTGGCCGCGGGAGCGCGAGGGATGGGAGCCATGGTCGCCGGCGGTTGTGGCGCTGCCGTCGGCGTCGGCGTCTGCATAGTGAACGTAGCGAAATGCGGCAGAGGACAAGGGGTTTCTCGAGGACGTGTACCACAGAGAATGCGACTGCGGCCGTCGTCAGCGCTGAAGCGCCGGCAGTGGACCAGAACGAGGCCAAGCGAGAAGGGTCAACGTACATCTCGCGGTGTAAAGTCTGGCAGTATCGCGAACATGGGGAGCTGCTCAGCTTCAGGGAGAGCCGTGTGTGTCTGCAGGCGTTGCGGCTGGCGTTCAAAGATGAATCGAGGGACGAGTCGTTGCTTGCATGACGATGCCTAATCTGGATGGAAAATGCAAGCAAGGTCGATATAGTATGTATGTACTTCGTACCTTGCGTGACGCCGTAAACGCCTGCCTAGACACCCGCTTGCCGCGCGGGGGCGGTTAATAGCCGCGAGTGCCTTACATGAAGCCACATCAACAATTAGAATTTGATGCAAGCAGAATCAGAACGGCAGACACACGTGCGCAATTCACAGGCTATAACTTGAACACCGTACTTTTAGAACCACAAAACGTTTGGCATTTGCTTTGCACTCGTTGGACAGTGCTGGTCGTGGGCCCTTCCAGACACGGCCCGCCCCATCCTGTTGCATTCCAATAAATCACACGCCATAGGTAGACGGCAGCTTGCATGCATGCATACATATGCATGCATAGGCTGCGGGCGCAGAACGCAACCATGATGTCAGGGATGATGAAGGCTTTTTGTGCAGATGAATACGAATACGTAGTATGCTCCATACATACCCTTTCGGAATATACCGGAATGGTCCCCCTGCACCTGTCGCTAACTGGGGTTCTCACAAGAGAGCACATTTCCTCGCAGGAATGCAGAAAGAAGATGAGGAAACAGTCAACAGCAACCGCTGCATAACGTATGTATGTACTAGTAGACATGGTCCGAGTGTTCTCTACAGATGGTCTGTTAGAGATGATGGAAACGTGAACGCGCAAGGACCATCGGGGGACCACGATGGCTTCTTCTCTCCCTCCGTTCTTATGCACAGGCCTGCTCGGCACCGTTTCTAGCCCCCCCCAAAAGCTTGTCTCGCCCATGCCGTCATGTCCCGAAAGGAAAATGGGAAGAAGACCTAAGAAGAAAAGGCCGCCGCTTTCTGCGACCCCCCACCCTCGTCAATGTTTCAACTCCGCTTTCTTGAGCGCCGATGTCGGCCAGCCCTGGGCCCGTTCGTTTCCCCGACCTGAGGGGAAGAGAATAATTAAGCGCCTACCCGTTGGGACATACAAGTCGATGATCCGATCCCCTCCGACAGCCCACACACCAGCCGAGTCGACTCGGAGATTGTCATTGGCGTCGCATGTCGGCTTGCTTGAGATGGTGCCCGACCATGGGGCAGGTGAATGTAGCACGACCAAGACGTGGCCGTGGCAGACAGACAGCATTTTCAGCGACAACATTCGATGCAACGTGAGCCGACACCAACCGACATCTAGAAGCGCCGGTGGAGGGAGTGTGGGTTGACTCGGCGCCGACTCCGGAGGACAAGCTGTTTCGCATTGATGAGAGGAGTAGTTACGGAGAGTACTATAGAGTACCGTACAGATACGTTACCGGCTCCACGGGTGAGATGGCATGCAAAGACTCTCATGATGCAAATCCGCACGCAGCAATGCTGCGGGAGGGTGGCAGCAAAGGTTGCCTTGTCGGCGTCGAGATCCAGCAAACGGGCCGGCCGTCATCTTGCTGCTTGCGCGGCAGGTAGATAAGCATCTCACATGGCAGATGACCTGGTGATTGGCCAGCCGCGTCGGTTTTCTCGTGTCCACGATTTGACAAGGAGCAATGCCGAGGGCCGGCCGGCCATGATAACAATCGACGACGTCAACGAGCCCGACGGGTTTACTCTGCGAGATGTCGGTAACACACGCGTCGGCGCGTATAACTGACCCTGACTGGGCGGTCAAGGCCAAACGCCATGTTTCACCAAGTCAGGCAACAACGAGGCGAGTCGAGGCGAGTCGCACTGGTAAATGTGCTGCAGCAAGCCGTGGCCGACTAGGTTCGTATGGAAGCGTGCATCCTGCATCCTTGGCCGTGAAAGCTCGGCACTCTTTCTTATATCCGAGAAGCTCGTCCGAGGCCGGGCCACAGAGGCTTTTGGAAAGCAGCGGGCGCTGATTGGCGCGGCTCGTCTCCATGTGCGCGGCCTATTTAACGTTTCCTTGCCTTTTGGCTGGCGCGTTGCACGGCGTCACGGCTGGCGACACCCTTACTGCCCGGTGTGGGGTGCCGCTGCTGCCACTGGTGCCCGGATTCGGCCTCTATTCTTTCTCTGTCTGTCAGGGCTCAGAAACTGACGATTTCAGGGGTCACAGGAGATGCGGGCGAGGCCAGGGCCGCCAGGTCGACGACGACCCGGACGGGCCAGATGGCGACGTGGCCAGTCAGCCAGCCAGCATCGTCTCCAGATGACAGACGACAACAGTCGACGGCCTGCCAGCGTGGTCGTGGCACCGGCAAAAAGTGGCCGTTGCACGCGGAGAGCCCGGCGAGGAGGGTTTTGTGAGGGTAATGGAATAGTTTTGAAGGGGTAATATGAGGGTAATGAGAATCATGTCGTCCCAAGTCAATGCAGCCGGCCAAAAGACAGGGAGGGACCTGCAGATGTTAGGCGAGATCTTTGAGCCGGGAGAGATCGGAACAAAGAAAATCAGCCCAAGCTCGCACACAGAGTTTTGACACCTCTTGGTCGACAGCGTATCCGTACTCCGTACTCGGGACAAACGCATTGTTGGCTGCGGCACCGGCGGCGGCGGGCTGAGACATGATGGGAGAGTATCAGAATGTCGAATGAATATTCGTACGAAGTACTCGCCGTTGACATGTGCGGATTGCCATGTGCCGCCAGGGCTCTCGATTTTACCCGGGCTGAGGGGAGCCCTGGATGGCCTGGATGGAGGGGTGCCCTGGATGGGGGGGGACAGGAGGGCCTAGGGGGGGGGACAGGAGGGCCTGGATGGCCCAGGACGGGGGGGGACTGGCAGCGCGCGCGGGCGGGTGCTGATGATGATGAATGGATGGCCACTTCACCTCATGGCGCTGCAACCCCACCTGTCTTGTCCGTCCTAGACCCAAATGGGCGCCACAGAATCTCTCGCTTGCTGCTGTTGACTCGAGTGACATTCGGGACGAGTGGATTGGTGCGCGATGATGAGAAGAGAGGGGCGAGGCCGGAGGGCTGCTCTTCATAAAAGGCCACGCTGCTCTCCACCCCCCCTTGGGAATGTTGCTGCGACTTTCCCTCCTTTGGACCCTTTGCTCTCCTGCTCTCGAGTCCATATAGCGAGCCGTCTCTACGCCCACAGCGCCCTCGAACCAAACAACCGACCCAATCACCCACTGGTAAGTAACGACTGCTGAAGAGACTTGGCTTGCGACAAGACTGCCCCCGCTCGCACAATACATGGACTGCCTTTGGAGAGAGGCGCGTGAGAACAAGGGGTGGGAATGGTAGAGATGCAAAACAACAACAATCGAGGCGAGCAAGGCAGGTGCTGTGATCCGTCCAAGGCTGGACCCCGGGGACGTCTGCAGTGAACAAGAAGAAAAAAGAAAAGAAAAAAAAGGGCCAGAAGCTTGTGCATAGCCAAAGTCCCGGCCAGAGCCTCGTCTTAGCATGGCAATCGGGCCATTGGCCATTGGCTGAGGCCCCGGTCGCATCTGGCAGGCGACGCCACGCCCTGCTGCAGGGCCCGCGTCGGGGCACCAGAGGGAGTTGCTCCCATTCGATGGGACCGGACCATTCGATGGGGGCCAATGCAAGGCTCTCTCTGCGCCTTCAGCCAGTACGACAATTACCCAAAAACACGCGATTCAGCACATTGTCCGAGGCGAAGAAAAAAAAAGGATGCAGACTTTCTGGCGGGGAATCTGTTGCGGGGACGAGTGACTCTGCACCCACGCGGCTTCTCGCAGCGTCGGGTCATCGGCGGTCAGCGGACCTCGCGGCCTTCTCAGTGGACGCCTGGACGACAACCAAACCCACCTCCCGTCCATCGCCAGTCGGACAAGTCCGGGGCTCAAGTCGGAAACGCCAAACCAGAAAAAAAGAAACAGGGAGGGGCCAAGCAATCGAGTCCCCGGGTGGCGAACTGACGCATCGGGACTCGTGGTGGCTTGGCACTGTACTCGCCTGTCCCTTTACTACCGCAAACTCTCTTTACTTGCCCGTCCCGACAATTTTTTTTTTACTTTCGCTCCTCCTTTACTACTACCACTGATTGCCGTCGCTCTCCTTGCACCCCAAACCAAGGCTGACCTTTTCTTCTCCTCGCCGCAGACAGATCCATTCCAGAGCAGCCTCCGGCGCTGCTCTCACCCCGGCCCCGACCCGACGCCCGCCCGCGCTGCCCTTTTCGGACCATCCCCAGCGCCCGCCCTCCTCGACATCTCAGGTACTTGACGAACCCTCGCCTAGCATGGGCCTGCTCGAGGATTTTGACGACCGACAAATCTCTCTTGAAGCTGAAAAGCACCGATATAAGCCCTATGAGTACCAGACGGAGAACAATGGCTCGTGGGCTGGAGCCCTGCCGGTGAAGCAGGGTCTCTATGACCCGTCGTACGAAAAGGATGCCTGTGGCGTGGGCTTTGCTTGGTGAGTCCGTCTACGAAGTCGCCTGTCCCCTGTTCTCGTCGAGCCATCTCTGCTGACGCCGTCGCCGCCAGCCACATCAAGGGCAAGGCGAGCCACAAAATCGTCAGCGATGCCCGCAACCTCCTCTGCAACATGACGCATCGCGGAGCCGTGGGCTCTGACGCCCGAGACGGCGACGGCGCCGGCGTCATGACGTCCATCCCCCACTGGTTCTTCATCAAGAACTTTGAGCGGGAGCAGGGCGTCAAGCTGCCCCCCCTGGGCCAGTACGCCGTCGGCAATCTGTTCTTCAAGCCCGACGAGGAGACTCTCCTCGAGTCCCAGAGGCAGCTGGAAGACGTTGCCGAGTCGCTGGGCTTGCGAGTCTTGGGATGGCGTCGCCCCCCCGTCGACTCGACCCTCCTGGGCCCCGCGGCAAAGTCCCGCGAGCCCATTATCGCCCAGCCCTTTGTCGTCCTCGCCTCCGCCTACGGCCCCGGCGACGCCCCGGACATGATCGACGCCGACAAGTTTGACGACCGGCTGTTTGAGCGCCAGCTCTACGTCTTGCGCAAGCGCGCCACCTACACCATCGGTCTCAAGAACTGGTTCTACCTGTGCTCCCTCTCCAACAAGAACATTGTCTACAAGGGACAGCTGGCCCCGGTCCAGGTCTACTCGTACTACCACGACCTGGTCAACGCCGACTACGAGGCTCACTTTGCTCTGGTCCATTCCCGCTTCTCGACAAACACGTTCCCCTCGTGGGACCGGGCACAGCCGCTTCGGTGGGCCGCGCACAATGGCGAGATCAACACGCTGCGGGGCAACAAGAACTGGATGCGCGCGCGCGAGGGCGTCATGCATTCCGACGTTTTCAAGGAGGACCTCGAGACCATGTACCCCATCGTCGAGGACGGCGGCTCCGACTCGGCCGCCTTTGACAACGTGCTCGAGCTTCTGACCATCAACGGCGTGCTGTCCCTCCCCGAGGCCGTCATGCTCATGGTCCCCGAGGCTTGGCAGGGCAACGACCACATGGACCCCAAAAAGGCCGCCTTTTACGAATGGGCCGCCTGCCAGATGGAGCCGTGGGACGGCCCGGCTCTCTTCACCTTTGCCGACGGCCGTTACTGCGGCGCCAACCTGGACCGCAACGGGCTGCGGCCATGCCGCTTCTACGTCATGAACGACGACCGCATCATCTGCGCCTCCGAGGTGGGCACCATCCCCGTCGAGCCCGAGACGGTGGTGCAAAAGGGCCGGCTCCAGCCTGGCCGCATGCTCTTGGTCGACACCAAGGCCGGCCGCATCATCGACGACAAGGAGCTCAAGGACGCCGTGTCGAGCCGCCACGACTTTCGTGCCTGGCTGGACAGGGAGCTCATCACCATGCCCAAGGTGCTCGAGACGCTCGAGTCGGCCATGGCCCTCGAGGCCAAGCCCGACGCCACGCTTCTCCAGGAGGACCCGCTGCTCCTCTCCTTTGGCTACACCCACGAGCAGGTCAGCTTGCTGCTTGGCCCCATGGCCGCCGACGAAAAGGAGGCGCTGGGATCCATGGGCAACGACGCCCCCCTTGCGTGCCTGACGCCGGCGCCCCGCCTCCTGTACGACTACTTTCGACAGCTCTTCGCCCAGGTCACCAACCCGCCCATCGACCCGATCCGAGAGTCCATCGTCATGTCCCTCGAGTGCTACGTCGGTCCCCAGGGCAACCTGCTCGAGATGGACTCGTCGCAGTGCGGCCGTCTGATGCTGCCCAGCCCCATCCTGTCCATCCCCGAGTTCAACGCCATGGTCAACATGGCCTCCGTCCATCCCGACTGGACGGTCAAGACGATTGACCTGACGTTTCCCAAGTCCCAGGGAGTCGACGGCTACCTGGCCCACCTGGACGAGATTTGCAACGAGGCCACGGCGGCCATTGAAGCCCGGGACCGCATCATTGTTCTCTCGGACCGCAAGACGTCCGCCTCCCGCGTCCCCGTTTCCGCCGCGCTCGCCTCGGGCATGGTCCACCATCACCTCGTCGGCAACAAGTGGCGATCCATGGCCGCCCTCGTCGTGGAGACGGCCGAGGCCCGAGAGGTCCACCACATGTGCGTGCTGCTCGGCTACGGCGCCGATGCCGTCAACCCCTACCTTGCCATGGAGTGCATCCTGAAGCTCAACCGGGAGAACTTGATCAAGAAGAAGCTCTCGGACGAGGCTCTCATCCGCAACTACAAGCACTCTTGCGACGGCGGTATTCTCAAGGTCATGAGCAAGATGGGCATCTCGACCCTCGCCTCGTACAAGGGTGCGCAGATCTTCGAGGCTCTCGGCCTGGACGAGGACGTCGTCGACCGATGCTTCAAGGGGACCGCCTCGCGCATCCAGGGCCTCACGTTTGATCTCATCGCCGAGGACGCGTTCCGCTTCCACGAGCGCGGGTTCCCCTCGCGATACACCGTGAGCGTCCAGGGCCTCCCCGAGTCGGGCGAGTACCACTGGCGAGACGGCGGCGAGGCCCACGTCAACGACCCGGCGTCGATTGCCAACATCCAGGACGCGGTGCGCACCAAGAACGACAAGTCGTACGAGGCCTACTCGCGGTCCGAGTACGAGCAAATCAAGAACTGCACCCTCCGCGGCCTGCTGGACTTTAAGTTTGACGACTGCACGCCCGTGCCCATCGACCAGGTCGAGCCGTGGACCGAGATTGTGCGGCGCTTCTGCACGGGAGCCATGTCGTACGGGTCCATTTCCATGGAGTCGCACTCGACGCTGGCCGTGGCCATGAACCGGCTGGGCGGAAAGTCCAACACGGGCGAGGGCGGCGAGGATCCCGAGCGGTCGGAGCGCATGCCCAACGGCGACACGATGCGGTCGGCCATCAAGCAGGTGGCCTCGGGCCGCTTCGGCGTCACGTCGGCATACCTCGCCGACTCGGACGAGCTGCAGATCAAGATGGCCCAGGGCGCCAAGCCCGGCGAGGGCGGCGAGCTGCCGGGCCACAAGGTGACCAAGTCGATTGCCCGCACGCGCCACTCGACGCCCGGCGTCGGCCTCATCTCGCCCCCGCCGCACCACGACATTTACTCCATCGAGGATCTGAAGCAGCTCATCTACGACCTCAAGTGCTCCAGCCCCCGCTCGCGCATCTCGGTCAAGCTCGTCTCCGAGGTGGGCGTCGGCATCGTCGCTTCCGGCGTCGCCAAGGCCAAGGCCGACCACATCCTCATCTCGGGCCACGACGGCGGCACCGGCGCCTCGCGATGGACGGGCATCAAGTACGCGGGCCTTCCCTGGGAGCTGGGCCTTGCCGAGACGCATCAGACGCTGGTTCTGAACGATTTGCGTGGTCGTGTCGTGGTGCAGACTGACGGGCAGCTCAAGACCGGACGGGACATCGCCATCGCGTGTCTGCTCGGAGCCGAGGAATGGGGGTTCGCGACCGCCCCTCTCATCGCCTTGGGCTGTATCTTTATGCGCCGGTGCCACTGTGAGTTGTCTCCATTTCGAAGCTTCCTCCGAGTTTCCGCTGACTTGACAGTAAACACATGCCCTGTTGGAATCGCGACTCAGGATCCAGAGCTGCGGCAGAAGTTCCAGGGAACGCCCGAGCACGTCATCAACTTCTTCTACTACCTCGCCAACGAACTCCGGGCAATCATGGCTCAGCTTGGCTTCCGTACCATCAACGAGATGGTGGGCCATGTGGAAGTGCTCAGGGTCCGGGATGACCTGAGGACCAAGAAGACGGCCAACATCGACCTGTCTCTGCTCCTTACGCCAGCTCACAAGCTGCGTCCCGGCGTGGCAACGTTCAACGTCCGAAAACAGGATCACAAGCTTTACATCCGTCTCGACAACAAGCTGATTTCGGAGGCTGAGCTGACCCTGGACAAGGGGCTCCCGTCTCGGATCGAGTGCGACATCATCAACACTGACAGAGCCATGGGCACGTCTCTCTCGTATCAAATCTCGAAGCGATACGGCGATGCCGGTCTTCCACTAGACACGGTTCACGTCAACATCAAGGGCTCGGCTGGTCAATCTTTCGGTGCCTTCTTGGCTCCCGGCGTCACCTTGGAGTTGGAGGGTGACGCCAACGACTACGTCGGCAAGGGCTTGTCTGGGGGGCGCCTCATCGTCTACCCGCCTCGCAACGCCGTCTTCAAGGCCGAGGAGAACATCCTCATCGGCAACGTCTGCCTGTACGGTGCCACCAAGGGAACGTGCTTCTTCCGCGGCGTCGCCGCCGAGCGCTTCGCCGTTCGCAACTCGGGCGCCACTGCCGTTGTCGAGGGTGTCGGCGACCATGGTTGCGAGTACATGACTGGTGGCCGCATCATCATTCTGGGCAACACGGGTCGCAACTTTGCCGCCGGCATGTCTGGTGGTATTGCGTACGTGCTCGACGTCCACCGCGATTTCCACTCCAAGCTCAACACGGAGATGGTCGAGGGCGGACCGGTCGAGGACCCGGCCGAGATTGCCTATCTCCGTGGACTGGTCGAGGACCACCACCACTACACCGGGTCGGAGCTGGCTGCCCGCATCCTGGTCGACTTCAACCGCGCTCTTCCCCGCTTCGTCAAGGTACTTCCCGTCGACTACAAGCGCGTCTTGGAGGAGGAGGCTGCCAAGGCGGCGGCTGCCAAGCGGGCCGAGTACAGTCTCCCGGTTGTCTCCGGTGCCAACAAGCACAAGCACAGGACGGAGGACAAGGCTGCCAAGCTGCAGGACATGGAAGAGGCCGTCGGCGACAAGGCTGCCGAGAAGAAGCGAGCCCTGGTCCTCGACAAGACCAGGGGCTTCATGAAGTACGCGCGTCGGTCCGAAAAGTATCGCAGCGTCAACACCCGAGTCAAGGACTGGGCCGAGCTCAGCTCCCGCCTGGACGAGGATGAGCTCAAGTACCAGTCGGCCCGTTGCATGGACTGCGGCGTGCCGTTTTGCCAGTCCGAGACCGGATGCCCCATCTCCAACATCATTCCCAAGTGGAACGAGCTCGTGTTCCAGAACCAGTGGAGAGATGCACTCAACCGGCTCCTCATGACGAACAACTTTCCCGAGTTCACGGGTCGCGTCTGTCCCGCTCCGTGCGAGGGCGCGTGCGTTCTCGGCATCAACGAGGATCCGGTCGGCATCAAGTCGATTGAATGCGCCATCATCGACCGAGGCTTCGAGATGGGCTGGATGGTCCCGCAGCCGCCCAAGGTCCGGACGGGCAAGCGGGTCGCCATCATCGGCTCCGGGCCCGCTGGCTTGGCCTGTGCCGACCAGCTCAACCGGGCCGGCCACAAGGTGACGGTGTACGAGCGCGCCGACCGTCTTGGTGGACTGCTCATGTACGGCATCCCGAACATGAAGCTGGACAAGCGCATCGTCAAGCGGCGCACCGACTTCATGGCGGCCGAGGGCGTCGACTTCAAGACGGGCGTCACGATCGGCGAGGAGGGCCAGCCGAGCCTCAAGGAGCTCAGGAGCGGCCACGACGGTGTGGTGATTGCCACGGGCGCCACGGTCGCTCGCGATTTGCCCATCAAGGGCCGAGAGCTGAACGGCGTCCACTTTGCCATGGAGTTCCTCCACAAGAACACCAAGTCTCTGCTCGACTCTGAGCTGGCCGACAAGGTGTACATCTCGGCCAGGGACAAGCACGTTGTCGTGATTGGCGGCGGCGACACGGGCAACGACTGCATCGGCACCTCGGTCCGCCACGGCGCCAAGTCGGTGACCAACTTTGAGCTCCTGCCGCAGCCGCCGCCGGAGCGGGCGGGCGACAACCCGTGGCCGCAGTGGCCTCGCATCTACCGCGTCGACTACGGGCATACCGAAGTGCGGCAGCACACGGGCAAGGACCCGCGCGAGTACTGCATCATGTCGGAGGAGTTTGTCGACGACGGCAGCGGCAGGGTCAAGGGCATCAACACGATCCGCGTCGAGTGGACCAAGTCGCCGAGCGGCGGGTGGGACATGAAGAAGATGGACGGGTCGCAGCAGTTCTTCCCGGCCGACCTCGTCCTCCTGGCCATGGGGTTCCTGGGACCGGAGTCGCGCGTGCTGGGTGACGAGATTGAGAAGGACGCGCGCAAGAACGTCAAGACGCCGGCGGGCAAGTACTGCACCAACCTGGACGGCGTGTTCGCCGCGGGTGATGCCCGGCGCGGGCAGTCCCTGATTGTCTGGTAAGTCGACATCGCCTGCCAGTATCGTGGATTGCGCTAACGAGGGCCCAGGGGAATCAACGAAGGACGCATGGCGGCGCGCGAGGTCGACCTGTACCTGGAGAAGTGCTCCAACCTCCCGGTAACCGGTGGCATCGTGAAGCGCACGGCACAGGAGATTCTGAGCCAGGTGGCCGAGGCTCAGTAGAAGGGCCGGGTGAGATGACTGGATGTCTCTTGTAAGCCAGGGCGTTTTTGTCAGGCGATGATGGTGCTTTCTTCCCTCCCTCTGTTTCCGGTTGCCCGCGTAGACGTGGGGAGACGCAGGCAGGCGGTTCGGCCAAGATACCAAGCAAGACTTTGGGGTTTAGGTTGGGCAAGGGCGGGCAAAACGGAATACAGCTGCAGCTTGCGCCTGGGGAGGTTGTTTTCTTTTTGACGGCTCATGTATGGATAGTGATGTGTTGATGAGGAGCTATACGATGGGATGAGTTGAAGTAGGAAATACCAGCTGAATCTACTGAGATGAATGCCTTGAATATGGTCCGAGGTGAATGGCCGGCTGTCTTACAGGTGGTACGGGGCACTGGGCACTAGCAGAGAAGAGTAGTGCAAAAGACTCAGTGCAGATAGTAACACTCTCAACATATATTCACACACAAAGTGGCACCCACATCCTATATATAGAACGAGGACGGTTCTTTAATCTTTTCTTCATCTTAGAAGAAGGAACGGAGTGGCTGCGGACGATAAACTCACCAGGGACTAGGAGACAGACTTCAATAAAGCTTTCCTAGCGCAAATCGTATCCTGGAGGATCCGGTCTTGTGGATTTTCACACGTACGTCAGTCGTATCATCTAGCAAGGCAGTGCAAGGTTTGAACTATTAGATCTCCAAGTGGAGTCCCCTTTGGACCCTACGTCATAATCGAATCGGGGCTCAAGGAACAGACTTTTGTGATGACGCGAATCACGAGAGAAGATTTTTGAGTAGTATAAAGATGCGTAGAGGGCCACTGCTCCAAGAACCGTTTTTGGAGTGCACTAACGGTGCGACATCTCCTCCCTACAGTCATGCACCTTTCCAACCTCTTCAACGCCGCTCTTGCGTTTACTTCCGTGGCATGGGCACTGCCACTTAACCACGACGCCACCGATGACGACCATGCTCCGGCGGATGTCGTTTCCCATACCGCTCGACGAGACGACGACGGCCTCAAGCGTTGCACGATAGGAAGCGAGCCGGTTTATATCCCCGCAGGATATCGCTGTGCATGTCATTGGAGGACTATGGGCTTGCTTTGGGCACATTTTCGATGTCGTTTAGAGGAGAGCAAAGACGCATCGCTGTAGAATGATATCGAGTGGGAAACTCTGGACGGATGCGAAGCGATCCAAAGACAAATCTACTGCGAAGGAGAAGAGAAAGGCTGGGCAAGGCTCCGGTAATAGGGACGTCATAACACCTTTCAGCATTGTCGCGAGCCTATGCTCTAGTTACGTGGCGCGTCGTGACAATATGTTTTTTTCAACACGCTTTGGCTACGCAGCGACGGCGTTAGTGCATGGATCACATGCTACATCTACTATGTACGCAAGCAACGGTGGATCTGCTCGACGGTTACCGTAGAAACTCATAAAATTCGGACGGTCTTGGCGGTCTGGGGAGGGGGGGCCCCCACAGGTCCCAGCGCCACCAAATTTGTACTAGCAGTGTATCTGCCCGCGCCCGCCCAGGCAACGCTCCACGCACACAACGTAAAGAAGGTACATAATATATACATATTTGGTGGCGCTAAGACATGCGGGGCCCCCACTTCCCCACACCGCTAAGACCGTCCGAATTTTATGAGTTTCTACGGTACTCTTAAATGCAGGAAATCAGCTGTATAAATATCATAGCAGAAGAGTGAAGAAAGGGGTAGACTTATAAACATAAGGATGCATGCAGCTACCTGACTATAGGACTAACGGAGGTATATATAGGTACCGGAGCCTCTTAAACAGGGCCCCTAGCCCGCACTAACCGTAGTTATAATACAACGGAATACCTACCTACCGTCCTTAGCTAAGGGGGTTATATAATAGGCTCGTTAGAGGCGTAATAGCCTATTATATACCTATAGTCTAGGCTTAGTTTAATGCCCCGTATAGCCCCTAACGTCGTATAACGTTAATACACCCCTTTGCTATAGTCCTTATAGAGACTATAGCAATATAAAGAAAACACAATAATTAAATAAAATAGCACGTTTGAATTAGTTAAAACGGCCTATATCCGTTATACTACCCCTAATATTAGATAGGGGGCTAATATCGTATAAACTATAAAAAGACACTCTTAAGGTCCTTATTCGCTTTATCTCTATCTTCCCTATCTAGGTCCTTAGGGCGGTCCCTTATTCCGAGCTGCCTTACAAAGTCTTTGTGCTTTTGTAAAGGGAGGGCTTTAGTTATACCGCCTGCTAGTTTAGCGGGGCATTTCTCCCCCCTATTTAATAAGGGGAAAAAGGAGGGTTATATAACGTACTAGTATAACCCGGGCGTATAAAAGGGAAGGGAAAGGAGGAAGCATTTAATTACACACATAAGATTAATATAACAACTAAATTAACTTAATTTGCCCTCTTAAAGATTTAACGATTTCTCCTCGAGGACTTCTACCTATAAATTATTAAAGAAAAACGATTATTGCCGTATGACTTTTACGATACTCGCGTTTAGTCGGTATTAGCATAATTAAATAATCCTAAAAATACGAAGAGACTAATCGAAATAGGTGCCTAAAAAACATAATTTAAGAGATTACTCCCGGGTAGGATATCCTAACTTATATAGAAATCGACTAGCCGAGGCTATAACACAACTACCCTACGAATTTCTACTATTCTTTCTAACCCTTAGTATAGCGACTACTGCGCTCGCTTTAGGGTATATGCCTTTTCCTCCGTTAAAACTTAGAGCCTAATGCGGGGGACTCTATCTATTTTCCGCGAGAAATCGTAGAAGGAGTCCCCGAATAGCATAGCTTAGTAACGGCACCTTATAGAAGCAGTAGCAAAGGATCTAAATAAAAAGACTAAAGCAATAGGAAGAAGAACGATGAGAATACACCCGATAAAGCTTCCGGAAGCAGCTAAGGGAGCATCCCTTATATTAGGAAAAGAGGGAGATAGCTAGAATAAACGGTAACGATAGGGGAGCCTAGACTACCTATTCCTAAGAGCGTATTCCTGCTAAAGGTCGTCGACTTAAAGCCCGTCGGGTCCGACTTAAAAAACGAAGTAGGATAACTCCTTTAATAAATCCGGACTACGACTCTACTTAATCCTCCTAGATTCGCCCTATTAGAATTGCCTTACGTATAAATAGAAACCTTATACCTTACTATAACTTTCTAATTCTTTATGTATTAGCAATATCAACCTAGAAGATAACCGAAGACTCTACTATAACTCTTTCGATAGCTATACTTTATATAATTATACTATGTAAAGGAGAGCTTCTAACTATTATAAAAAGACTAGAATGCCTAGATTAAATAAAGAAGAACACATATATATACGCATACACACACACGAATAAGAAAGAAGAAAGAAAACGACGATCGGATTTAAAAAGCATTACTTTATAAGAAAAATTAGAAAAACATACATAAGATACGACAAACAATAAAAACAATAAAAACAATAATATTAATATATCTATGGGAATAAGAGATATCCGTTCTTTAGGCACGATTGCAATCCACGTGATTAAATAGATCACGTGTAGGCAATGCTTAAATAGATGCGCTATTAACTATACGATACATCGTATGCATTAAGGACCCTAGTAATAGCGTTACTAACTCGGCCGCCCTTACGATAATTAAGTCATTAACTTAATCGCCCTTATAGGCATAGCCCCGACGTCGTAAGCAAGGGCTCGCAAAGGTCCGGCTTTAGGCCTTATTAATATACGCGTTTATAGCCTATATAAAGGGGCTATTCGTCGCCCCTTAGTTAATAGACATTATAGACTAGAATCCAGCTAGTTTACAACCTATTTGTTTATTTAACTAACTAATACTAATTAGTGATTAAACGATTAATTATAGATTAGTAAGGTAGAAGAGGCAGAGCTTAATCGTCGAAAGTGCACGGATCTTTATCCCTAGTGGATTCTATTGCCTATACCTAGAGACGATCCTTTATGCTAAGAATAAGGAACCTACGCGAGTTAGAGCCGACGAAGCTATTACGATATAGCTAGCTCTCGGTAGCCGCCGATAAGTTCTTTCCTAGCTTTTGTTTAATCCCGTCTCGCTTCGATAAGAAGAAGAGTTACGTTAAGTAATAGTGCGTCCGTAACGTAAGACAACCCTTATAACGACCCTTACGATCCCCTTTTAATAATAACGGTATGCTTTATTTAATCACACTATATTAGACCCTACCGATAACCCTAACGCTCCCGGTCCCGCACTAGAAGCAACTAAGACTACCGATAACCCCCTTCCCGGTTCGCTAAACGGCATTAGTATCTTCGGGTCGTTCTAAAATAAAACGGACATTATATTCTAAGAGACAGACGTTACCTATAATAATACTAATAAGAAGGCTATTATAACTTACATAGCCCGGTTTATTATTATTAATGCTAGTATAACTATTTATAGATACAAGCTCTTCTTAGACTTCTAGGATTACTTTAACGGGTAGATAGAGGCTATATAGAACCGGGGAGATAGGTATTTTAAGAAGGCCCTTAAATCCTTCTTACGGTCCTATAGGATCTAGACCGGCGCCTTAAACCCTAGCTTTACGGCATTATTTTTCATGCTTTAGCGCTAGTAGATTCCCTTAATTTGGCCTAAGGACGAACTACCCTTAGAATAGTTAAAGTTCTACGACGAGCGAACCTAAGAGTTCGTAAGGAATACATCCGTTATAGCCCCGGCTGCCGTAACTAACCCTCCTTCTTAAGTCGCCCTAGGTACGGCCCTAACGGCGCCTCTTATTGCCCTAACCCCGGCTCCTATAGCTACCTTTACGACCGCGCCCTCTACGCCCGCGGCTATCCCCCCTATACCTCCGACCGCCCCGGCAGTTATATTCGCGCTAAAACCCTCCTTTACTCTAATAACCTCGATACGTGCTACCTCCGTTAATCCTAGCTTATACCCGCGAGATTAAATGCCCGGTACGTTCCCGAACCCTTAGGCCCTTCCGTTCTAAGATATATTAGAAACGCTAATAATACTTTACCCGACCTTATATTAGTTTTCTAAGACCCCTCTAATTAATATAACGGTAAAGGCAGCCTATACGATAGTTCCCCCTTACGACGTTCTAAATGAGGAGATAGACGTAGACCTCCCGAAAAAGTTTATTAAGTTATAGGATAAAAGTAAGAATTATACGGGAGAGCCTTATAACATTCTTAATAATAAAGTCTATATCTTTACGGACGTTTGTTATATAGTTAAGGCCCGGCCCGGCTATTTCTATGCCTTCTTTCCCCGAATCCTAACCGGCCGAGCCTAGGACTACTATATCTAGTATATAGAGTAGGATAGCACATTTAGGCAAGCCTACGACCTACTAAAGGCTTACTTTAATACTAAAGTAAACTATTAATACTATTAAGTAGATTAAAGTATAATAATATTTAAAAAGCTATAAGTTAAGCATCTAAATAAAACCTAATAGGAAGTCCTATAGACCCTTTTTAATAAGCTATAACGATGTTAATACGCCTTAGGTTTTAAGTTCGCTAGAGACCTCCCCTTTCGCACTATATTGCTTAACGTATGCTAAAACGTCCCGGAATTTAGCTATACGCTATATAACCCCCTTAAGACTACGGAAAAGCTATTCTCCGCGTTGC
The DNA here is from genome assembly GCA_012934285.1 of Ophiocordyceps sinensis. Classification (NCBI taxonomy): domain Eukaryota; kingdom Fungi; phylum Ascomycota; class Sordariomycetes; order Hypocreales; family Ophiocordycipitaceae; genus Ophiocordyceps; species Ophiocordyceps sinensis. The sequence goes on along the minus strand of JAAVMX010000001.1, from coordinate 9,375,263 downwards.
GTTCCTCCTTAGAGACCTATCTATCGATATAGGCCGAGAACGGCACGTCCGGCACGTTTGTGCAATATCGTAACGAGGTAATAAATATAAATAATAAATATAATTTAGTAAGCGTATTCTATACCGACCGTAGATATACTAATAACCGCGGTAACGGCCGTAGGTTTAGCGGAAGCAGCGGATAAAGCTACCGTAGCCTTTATAGCGGCGGTAGTAGCTTTAGCAACCGCTAATAGTCGAGAAAATGCTTCGTTTATTAGAAGGAAGGCTGCTAGCCGATAAAGCATACCCTATAGGAACGAGCTAGGTCTAAGGCTTAATACTACGCTTAATGCCTACTAACCGGCAACCTTAGCATAGGATTCGAGGCCTATCTTACCGAATATAAAGGTGACGAGACTCTATAAGCCGCTATCGAGTAGCGTAACGATAAGACTAGTAACGACGAAGAACTAACTAAATAGTAAGCCTCGTAAATCCTCTATTAGCAGTCCTTTAACTATTTAATTACGGGCGAAGACGTATAAAGGATAGACTAATTAAGCGTTCCGGTAACGCAATTCGTCTTCGACTATTACTTAAAGGACCGCTTTTACAGCATCTTCGTAGACACCGGAGCAGCTATAGTCTCTATAGTAGGTTAAGACTAGTATCTCGCCCTATAAAGAGAAGACCTATTTATTATGCTCGATAAGTCTACCGCCGGCTAGGCCTATATTAAATTCGGTAGCGGCGAGGACGTGTGTTCCCTCGGCTCTATTGCCCTTAAGACCCCTATTAGCTATATTACGTTCTACGTGCTAGGAACGACGACCCCCTTCCTCCTTTGCCTAGCTAATATAGATCGCTTAAGCGTATACTTTAATATTACTACTAATACGATTATCGGTCTAAGTGTTAGCGTCCCTATTATTCGTAAATAGGGATATCTATAGTTCTTCTTTAGTAAGGAAGAGAACGTAGTCGCCTTCTTAACTAAAGCCGAGATATAAACGCTCTACCGCCGATTTAGCCACCCGGCCGTTAATAGGCTTTACTACCTATTAAAATAAGCAAGGCATAACGATATCTTAGTAAAAATACTTAAAGATATCTTAAAATTCTGCTATTACTGCTAGCTCTACGCACCGGCCCCCCGAAGGTTTAGGTTTATACTAAAGGATAACTAAGAATTTAATTTTAAGGTCGTCGTCGATATAATATACCTAAAGCTCGGTAGTAGCACCCGCCTAATGCTATACGCGGTCGATATAGCGACCTCTTTCTAAAGAGCGCGATTCCTCCCGTCTATATCGGCTAAGGATACGTAAGAGATACTTAAGGCACTATAGATCGATATATACCTTAGCCCCCCTAACTTTATCCGGTATAACGCGGGCACTAACTTCGCCTTAACTAAGTTTCGCAATAAGGCTCGTATTATAGGTATTATATATACCTAAATCCCCGTTAAGGCATATTAGTCTATAGGTAAGGTTAAAAGGTATTATAGCCCGCTCCGTCGTGCGTTTAAAATAATATACGCTAAGATCGGTAGGATAATAGCCCTTAAATCCGTCCTATAAATAGCTATTAAAGCCGTAAACGATATAGTAGGACTAAACGGCCTCGTCCTTACGCTCCTCGTCTTTAAAGCATACCTACGGATAACTTAAGACTCCTTACCTTTAGCAACTACGGTATAGAGAGCCGCGACTATCTAAAAGGCTATAAAAGCCTTACGGCAGCTCGCCGCCGCACGATAAGTTAGGGATAGCCTATAAGCTCGAAACGGCCCTTTAACCCTTAATACTCTATTACTACTACTATAGAGTAAAGTCCGCGTCTAGAGAGAGAAGCGAGGATAGTAAGGTCTATATAAGATTGCCTCTATTAACGGCTATAACGTTACTATCGAGACCGTTAACGGCCCTATAGTCTTCCGCTTTACCTTTATACACCTTTATGCAGCCGTACTACTATAGTAAGGACGATACCCCGGATCCCCTTACCCTTAATAATATAGACACCCTCTCTAAGATCGATTCCTCTGCTCTAGACGAAATTCCCGAGCTAGATCCTTCCCCCTCTCCGGTATAAGCACTGCCGGCACCGCCGTAGCCCTATAAACGCGGACGTCCCCTAGGCTTAAGGAATAAGCTAAAGACCGTAACCTTCTATAATTAATTCTTAGTTAAGAAGGAAGAAGATACCCTACGGCTATCGACTAAGCTACGTAATAACGGCGTTATTACTACACCCGGCGCCCCTTTTAAAGAATCCGACTAACGGGAAATTAACGATCTCGTGGCCCGCGAAGTGTTTAGCTTTAAACAATACGACGAGTCGATTTATAGGTCTTACCGCTTATTTCGATCCCGAATAGTCTGGGAAGTAAAGGGCCGTAACGTTAAACTATACGAGAAGTCCCGACTAGTAATCTAAGGCTATAGCGATATAGAGAAAAGCTCGCTCCTAACCTATTCCCCTACTATCTAACGTATTAGCTAGCGCTTAATCCTAGCCCTTACCCCCGCCTTACTTCGCCGAGGCATAAACTTATCTCTCCGCGATATTATATAGGCCTATCCCTAAGCTTAAATAGAGCTTAATCGTATAGTATTAGCGGCTCTTCCGATAGAGCTCTAGGGCAAGTACCTAAAGGGCACTATTATAAGAGTTATTAGACCGTTATATAGGCTAGCAGAAGCCGGTGTATATTAGTAGAAAACCTACTATAAGCACTATGTTAAGAGCCTTAATATAGCTCCCTCTATCTATAACTTATGCCTTCTAATTACGAACTAGGGTCCCGACGACTTTAGCCTCGTCGGAATATAGACCGATAATACCTTAATGCTCGGTTTAAACACTTTTTCGGCCTAAGAAGAAAAAGAGCTCGAGATAGCCTAATTTCGCGCTAAGCCGAAGGCTTAGATAACCCTAGGGAATGCTATAGACTTTAATAGAGTAAAACTAACGCTTTAAGACGACGTTCTACTCCTATAGCAGAAGGGATAGGCCTTAAGGATTGAGGTAGTCGACTTACAGGCTCGTGATAGAGCCTAGCAATACCTTAAGCAACGCGCTCGTGCTACGTACGTCGCCTCTATCTATTAGCCCGAGGCCTTATTCGATATCTCCGTGGCAGCCTAGGTCTAAGCCCCCGAGGAGAAGGATTATAATATCCTTAACAAGCGCCTCTAGTAGTAGATCGACTATTAATAACGTAGACTTACGTACCGACTAATTAATCTCGAGACCGCTAAGCTTATAGTATTTACGGATAGCTTATTCGCAAACAACCGAGACCTTTCGTCTTAGTTAGGCTTCGTTATTACGCGCGTTAATAAGACCGAGCGTACGGATACGCACTTTCGGGTTAATAGCAATATCATCTATTAAAGCTCGACGAAGTGTAAGCGAGTAACCTATAGCGTTTTTACGAGCGAGATCTACGGCATAGTTAACGGCGTAGACCTTAGCATCTCCCTTATTATAACCCTCCGCATAGTTACGGAACGGCTTTAGCTCCTACTAATCCCTTTTATTATATACACTAACTTATACTCCCTTTACGAATGCCTTATTAAGCTTAGCACTACGAAGGAGAAACGCCTAATAATCGATATTATAGCGTTACGTTAGTCGTATAAGCGACGGGAGATTAAGGAGATTAGGTAGATCCACGGGGAAGATAACCCCGCCGACGCTATAACGAAGGCATCGCTAAACAAGGCCCTTAAACGCCTTATTAATACAAATAGCCTCTCGATTAAGATAGAAGCCTTCGTCCTTCGCCCTTAGTTACTAGCAGTTATCCCTATAGTATTCCCCTTTATTCTACCCCCTTTTTTATTTATATTTATCAAATGTATTTATTAGGCCTTCTACCTAATATATTGTTCTTTCTGTCTCCCTTTATTTAGATTATAGGCGTACTATATAGCAACTATAAAGAAAAGTTGCTAGTATAGGAATAAAGGATATCCGTTCTTTAAGCACGATTGTAATCTATATAATTAAATATATTACGTATAGGCAACGCCTAAACGGATGCGCTATTAACTATACGATGCATCGATCGTATGCATTAAGGACCCCGGTAATAGCGTTACTAACTCGGCCGCCCTTACGATAATTAAGTTATTAACTTAATCGCCCTTATAGGCATAGCCCCGACGTCGCAAGCAAGGGCTCGCAAAGGTCCGGCTTTAGGCCCTATTAATATACGCGTTTATAGCCTATATAAAGGGGCTATTCGTCGCCCCTTAGTTAATAGACATTATAGACTAGAATCCAACCAGTTTGCAACCCCTTTGTTTATTTAACTAACTAATAAATAACGACCGACCTCTAGGACCTTAAGGAGCTACTCCTCCGTATTCGTAACCTTAATATAGTGTAAACGCTTAAGGGCCGGCCTCGTGCTATAAAGAATACTAGTCTAACTATGCTCTTAACCTTATAACACTAAGAGGAAGAGGATTAATAAGTACTAGCAGCTTTATAAGCAGCCTTATAGCGTAGAAGAGGACGAGGAGCACCGGCAGCTTTATAAGCAGCCTTATAGCGTAGAGCCTTATAGCGTAGAAGAGGACGAGGACGAGGGATATAAAGGCGGCTGCCGCGATTAAGTTAGGCTAGTCCCCGCCGACTTAACGCAAGCGTACGCCGTATACGCATATAAAATGAGGTAGACGAGATGCAATCGTCGCAGTTATAGGGAAGATCGCGAGCACGCGTAAATACACAGGCAAGAGGATCTCGAGGGAGACGGGCTAGGGGCGGAAGAGCTACGCCGTCGCCGTCGCCGTCGCCGTCTATTAAGGAGGTTATTCTAGCTATATAAGCCACGTAGTCCGGGCCGGACTAATAAACGGGCCGATTGTACGCGCATCTCGCGATAACTTTAAACATACGTTATTTAAGCTCTTTAAGCTCTTTAAGCTCTTTAAGCTCTTTAAGCTCTTTAAGCTCTTTAAGCTCTTTCGCGCGCTGCCTCTTTGCGCGTATATTGAATTGAAAATTAAGGCTAGGGACGATTTACGCGGGTCTCTTAATTGCTATATACCTCTACCTAATTTTAGTGGCGGGATATAGGCGCGTGGGGTCGCGTAGAAAAAGTAGAGATTTAAGCGAACTTCCGTGTAAATAGAGATTTATATCCGTGTAAATAGCAATACTTATATTATAATAGCTATATAACTATTAAATGCGTAGCCGGTTTATAACGTAATAACGTAACGTAAGAAAATACCTCTTTAACGTAGTAGTTAGGCTAGTAACCTCTATTAATAATTAGGCGGTCTAGACTACCGCTTTATGCTAGTAACCGTGCTTTAGGGTAGCCTTACTAACTATCTTACCGAACGTTATAGTAGGAAGGAAAGTAATTAGGGATAAAATAACAAAATGTTCGTTAGGGCTATTCGTTTAGGGCTATTCATACTAAGGTTATTCGACGGGGGCGGTTGTAAGGATTAGACTTATTAGACTTAATGTCTAGGAACCCCTTCGGGGACGATTCCTAGTTAAGCATATTAATAATATTACTCTACCGAAAGATTATTCTTTTTGTTAATATTGCTATTAATATTTACATCGAATTACAAGAATGTATTTAACCGAATAATAGCATACGATGAAATAACCTTCCCGATTAGTTTAAATATAAGCAGCCGGAGGTTTAGGGTTCGAACTATGCCGACGAATTCTTTTATTATAGTTAATTAAGCAATAGAATAGGTAAAGGAATAGGTACGCGTATTTAAATAAGGAAAGAGCGTGTAATTAAATAAGGAAAATAGTACGTGCTCGCGCTTACGAGCAATAGTAAAGCAAAATAGTCTATATATATTATATTTAGTCTTATATATGTTAAATCGAGGAAGAAGAAGATTACGGTCGTACGATAAAAGCTTCTATCCGAACGGTTAGCGCGTTAGTCTTAACGAAGCGTTTAAGAGACTTATTTAGGGAGGACTTCGTTAATGCATTAGCTAGGTTATTATTCCTATTAATCTATCGTACTTCTATAATCTCCCTTCGCTCGTATAACTAACAAAGCGATATAACATCGATTATTAGTCGCTTTTCTTTCGTTATAGTAAGCTTTATAAGACATTTATAGAGCGAATACGATTCTATATAAAGGATTAGAGGCACCGGAGGCAGCTATAGGCGTTCTATAATTATCTTAATCGTTATAGCGAGGCAAATGCCGATATTAACGCCTCTAACTATACCGTAGACCTCTAAGGCTAGAACGCTACGTATGACCTTTTTGCACTTAGTAGAGCTTTAGTACACGATGTTGCCTTTAATCTCGAAGTGGCTATTAGACCGGGTCTCTATAATAAGTGCAATAATAAAGCCTAGTTGTAAAGAGAGGTCTAAGTTATTTGCAAAAGAGCTATCCGTAAATACTAGCAGCTTCGCATTCGTAAGATTAACTAGTTTATACGTTAGGCCGCGTTTCTTATAGTCTATTTGCTATTATAGGCGTTTATTAATTATTACGTAGTCTTTTTCGTTAGGGTTTTAAACTTATGCTGCTATAGAAAGGTTAAAAGAAGCTTCCGGTTGGCAGATTAACGCGACGTATGCTCCTCGGGCTCGCTGTTCTATATACCTCTACGCATAGTTATAATCCTATGCTATAATAGTCTTAATCTTCTCTAATTAACCCTTTTGCTAAAGAAGAAGATCCTAATCTTAGAGTGTTAGCCTAGCCCTATTGAAATTAAGCACTAAGCCGGCAGACATCTTAGTCTTCGGCTTCGCTTTAAACTTAGCCTTTTAAAGCTGCTTTTCTTTAGTATTTAAGAAGGTGCGTGTGCCTAATATTAACGTATTATCCGTCTATAGGCTAACTATCCTAAATCTATTAAAGGTCTTCTTATTCGCGATTAATAGGCATAAGTTATACGTCGAGGTTAATATATTAAGTCGAATAACGTAATACTTATAATACGTTCGGAACTAATATAGTCCTAACTCCGCGATCCCGTAAAGGGGTCAAATTATACGGATAATAGTCCCTTCCGGGTATCGTCTTTGCATTTCGGCGGGCAGTTTAGTTAAGATAGTCCTAAATAGCTTAGTCTCGGCCTATAGGTAGGCCTAAGTAATGTCTCGTGATAAAAGAGTTATGCCGTAATAACGAAGAAGTCCCGGAGCGAGGGCTAGGATTAGCCACTAGCTAACGCGTTAAATTATCGGTAATTACGTTAATAAAGTTATATTCTCTTCGTTATTATATCCTTAAATAACTAGTCGGGATTTCTCGTAGGGTTTTTTATCCTTCCCTTTTACTTTACGCACTATCCTTAACTTAAAGATATAGTGACCTCTATAGATAGCTTTATCGTAGCGTTTAAAGCTAAAAACACTATAGGCAATAAGGTTATCGATCTCTTATTAATCTAACTATTTAAATAGGGCTCTTAGGTTTATAATAACTCCTTTTTCCCGTAGATTAAGTGCCAATTCGTAGGCATTTTTTTCTTTCTTAATAATAAAGGCCTAGGGAGGTAGAAGTATAATTAGAAGCCGAACTAAGGGTTTTAGCTTATTTTTTACACCGGGAGGACGGCTACGTCTATATAGCATCGGTGCTATAGGGATCGGAATAGGTAGTATAGGCCTTAGTGTATAGTTAGGGGGATTAGGAGGAGTCTTATTAGTTAGAGTAGGAGGAGCCGGCTTAATCGCGGTAAGTAGGGGCTAAGGAGACGAGTCGTCTCGAAGGTAGGGCTATATAAGGGTAGACCGAAAAACTTAAGGTCCGTTGACGGTGTTAATAGTAATATCGTAATCGTTAATTACAGTAATCTTAAATAGTCCTTACTATCCCCCTTTTCCTCTCTAGACGTAAACCTCGCTTTATAGCGGTAGAGCAAGTGTTTCGGCTATAGAAGGGCCGTTACAAGCGCGAAGAGTATCTTAAACTTATCGTTCTATAGAAAGTTATTATAGTATCTTTATCGCCTTTTATATAGCTATAGACCTTTTTAGGGTTATAGCTAACGGAGGCGAGTTAATAGTTATACGCAGGTACGTACTAAAGACGAGAAGTATAGGGATAAGGCCGTAAGGTCCGGCTATATCGTTAACGGCTTTTACGGCTATCTAAAGGACTGCCTTAGGAGAGGTAATAGTCTTAATCTCTGCGTAAAGGATTTTAAACACATAGCGTAAAGGAGCATAATACCTCTCGACCTTCCTAATCGACGTATATAATTCTATAGGGACCTACTTATAGTTTATCCCTATAATCTATGCCTCGTTACGGAACTCTATTAAAGCAAAATTGGTTCTTACGTTGTGTTTAATTATATTAGGAGGTCTAAGGTAGCTATCAATCTAAAGGGCTCGAAGGACTTCCTAAGTATCCTTAGCTAATATAGAAGGAAGGAACCTAGCCCTTTAGAACGCTATTGCGGAGTTAACGACGTATAGAATAGGTTATTAAGGGCTTCTAAGGTATATTACGTCTACTATAATCTCGTAATTAAATTCCTAGTTATCTTTTAGCGTGAATTTAAAACGCCTAAGTGCCTATAAGTATATCTAGCAGTAATAATAAAATTTAGAGATCGATTTAAGCTATATAGTCGTAATATTATCGCCCGCTTGCTTTAGTAGATAATAAAGCCTTAAAATAGCTAGGTGCCTAAAGCGGTAATATAGTATCCTTATCTTAGTTTCTATTAGGAATAATATCGTCTCTTCTTCCTTAGGCAAGAAGAACTATAGGTGACCCTATTTACGGATAACTAGGATCCGGTTGTCTAGATCTTTAGTCCCTAGTGTGTTTATTGTGTTGTCGAAGTAGATCCTAAGTCGGTCTATATTAGTAAGGGAGAGCAGAAAAGGGGTATAGGTCTTAAGAATATAAAAAGTTACTCGACTAACGGGGGTTTTAGGGGCAATTAAACTAAGGGAATAAATAGGATTACTAGTTCTAAATCGGATACTAGCTTGCCCGGCTATAGAACTATTAAGCATAATAGAAGGTTCCGTTCGCTTTAAAGCGAAGTACTGCTCCTATCCTACTATTAATACTCTAGCCGTACTAGTATCGATTATAATTCCCTAGAACTATTAACGGGAGTAACGGTCCTCGATTAGAAATTAGTCGGCAGGCATTAGTTAGTCTATACTATAGATATCTTCGCCGGTCTAAAGGTGTATAAATGCCGCCTCGTAGAGTATTTAAGTTGCTACTTGCTTTAGATCGGCTGTATTATCGGCGTCTTCTACGTCCTAGTATTTGTTAGCTTCTATCTCGTCGGTCTCGTGGCCTTTAAATTCGGTTACGTATGCCGTAAAGTTAGTTATTAAGATACTATCGTTAAAACACTACGTAAGGTATTAGTCCTTAGACCGTTAACGTTCCTTAGGCGTATGTTTAGTTAACTAACAACCTTCCTTATAATAGACGAAATACTTCTTTATCTAGGTTAAGCGGTTAAGGCTATTGCTATAGGCGCCGCGTCCTCGTAGGCGAAAGGGGGTCTTACGGTTATAGCTAAATCCTCGTGAATAGCCTCCACGGCTACTACGTTCGTATCCTTATCCGTAGCCTCGTCCGAGACTATAGAATCCGCCTTGTCTACGGTTATTCGAGTATCTTCGGTCTAAGTACTATTGATTATTATAATTAAATGCTTTATCCTATAGGAACTAGGCCGACGGGTTCCGTGCGAGATAGGTCTCGATAGACGTACGTAAGTCTATAAAAATAGTCTAGACTTTCTAAGCGGGCTTAAAGAAAGCGTATTTTAGCTTAAGAACACTACGGCAAGCGTTAATAAGAGATATACGAAGGGGAATATTACTATCGTAGTCTTTGCTAAGGGCTCTCTAATATAGTTAAAGTTTATTAAAGAGAGTCTAAAGAACCTTATAAAGCGGTATAAAGGGATTTTCCGTATAGACCTTATTAAATATCGTTATTATCTAGTTAGTAAAATAATAACTATAGTTAACGTCTATATTAAAATATTGCTTAATAATATTATAGGTTATATAGAACGATATAGTTAACTTAACGTGTTAGATATAGAAGGTCTCGGCTCTATCCGTTAGAATCTAAGAGAATAGGTTATAGAATTAACTAAGTTAGACTTTAAGCTTAAAGTAGGTTCTTATAAATAAGTAGACCTTATCGTCGAAGAGGTTATAAGGCTTTCCTATATAATACTTATCCTTCCTCTAGAGCTTAGCGAATTTCTGCTAGAGGTTAGCGTCTATATCGACGTTTAGACCTTCGATTAGTAGGATCGTAGTATAAGCATTAATAGGGGGTAAAGGGCTTATAGTTGCAATAGTGCCTTTAGCAGCAGCAGGTGTTAGGCTAGCATTTAAGGGAACGGGAATAAAGGCAATAAGGGCAATAGGCGCAATTGGCTAAGTAAACTAGTGTATTATTAGGTGTAGGGTCTATTATTGTTATATTACACCGGGAATAGCTACTAGGCCTAAAGCCGGGTTTAGGGCAGGAGACGGGTCTAGGGCAGGAGATATCGGGGCAGGAGATAGGGTATTATCTTATTGCTTAATGCCTTAAATGCCTTAAAGCTTTATGTTATATGCCGTTATTCCGATATCGAACTTCGTTATTGCCTAAGCTTGCCTAGGCTAGTTTAGCACTAATTCCGCTAATTATAGAGTGATAAATTGTTTTAGGAACGAGGTGTTATTTAGGCTAGGGTAGATGCCTCGTCGTTTAAGGAGAAGCCTAACTTCCTTCCTAAACTCCCTGTTTAATACTTCCTAAGTCTGCTTAGTCTACCTTTAGAAATGCTCTAAGAAGTACCTAAAGAGCTCGTTATCTTATAGACTAATATCGTATTAATAGTACGATAGGAATCTTACTATATATATTATAAGGGCAGTCTTATTGCGCTCTTTAGGTATTACTTTATTATCCTAAAGGTTGATATCTATCGCCGATAGGAAGCTATCTAGGATTAGTACGTTAGCGAGGTACTTTTTAAGAGTAGGTAAGGTCTTCTTTAATAGGCCTAAGGTTAAGGTTAAAGAAGAAGCTATTTTCGTTAGTATCGTAAGGGATTTCACGATAGTTGTCTTACGTTATAGACGCACTTTAATTAATATTAGCCTAACCTATCTAATAGGAGTAACGGGCTTAATAGAAGCTAGGAAAGACGTCTCGACCGTTAGATCGGGTCGGAGATATCCTTGTTTTTAGCACGAAGATAACCGTCCCTAAGTGTTCCCGAAGGTGTTTTATACTACTCGATAGTTACGGATCTTATTTCTTCTACCTAGCTGTCTGTAATTAACCGAATTAATTACTAATTAGTGTTAGTAGGTCTTTAGGTCGACCTTATAGGGTAAATAATATAGTTATATTAGGTTAGTTACTAGCTAAGTAAGGGCAAGCTATCGCGGTAATATAGCTCCCTCGTACGTATATATAATCCTAGGGATTACGTGCATTACGTATGTATAACTATATCGTCGCACGTAGCTAGCTATTCCTATAAATACTCTATACTAGTATCTACGTATAAAAAAACACGATTTACGTTTTAACTCTAACTCTCTTATAGTTGCTTATAAGATAAGGATACGAGAGATATAGGTTAGGACAGCTATAAGGCCGCTAAAAGTAGTATATTAATATAGAGTATTGCTATTTATATAGTAACAAATTGCTATTTATATAGTAAATCCCCTTTTTCCGCACGCACCCCGCGCGCCTATGTCCCGCCACTAAAATCGAGTGTAGGTACATGGCAACTAAGAGAGCCGCGCAAATGGTGCGAAGAACAACACTATGCCGCAATCCACCGCAATACGCAGTAGGGCACGCAGCAGAAGGCACGCAGCCGGGCACGAAGCATACATTAAGGAGCCGCACACACAGCAGAGGGCACGCAGCAGAGGGCACGCAGTAGAGGGCAATTGAATTGATTGAATTAAGGCTAGGCACGATTTGCGCGGCCCTCTTAATTGCCATGTACCTCTACGGAAATTTGGTGGCGGGACATAGGCGCGCGGGGTGCGCGCCGAAATTGTAGAGACAATCCTAATTTACTATACAAATAGCAATTCTCTATTGTACAAATAGCAATACTCTTAATATATATGTTAATAATTGTTAGTAGGGCTCTCTACGGTAAGCAGCCGGAAGTAAACCTATCGCATGTGTAATAGTATACGGTTTAGGTTCTTATTGTCTTATCTTCTAGCTAGGAAGGAAGAGGGGAAAGAGGGCCCTTTTATAAGTAACGTAGCCTCGTTGCACACACGTAATCACGTGGGATTACGTGGCTGTAACTGCCTCGTACGTATCCCTTATCCCTTATTCCTATACTAGCAGTCTTTATAAGATAGTAAAAAACAGCCTAAACGAACGTAACAATAAGGGGCAATAAGGGGCTAAACAGGGATCTATGGCCCGGTTAAACGGGGCCGTGTTGTTATCGTAGATCCGGCTTTTCCAACCTTGCAATAGCCTTGCAAACAGCCGTACAACATACGGGAAAAGAGCGTTAGGAAGCATTAAGCTTCGGGGCGAAGCAGAGCAAGAGATAGAGTTATCTTCGGGCCGGGAAAAGAGCGTAAAACGAAGCATAAAATAGAGCGTGTGTTCGGGCTAGGAAAGAACGTTGCCGGAGTGTTATAGGGTCGGCATATAACGTTGCCGGGGCGAAACATGGCTTGTTTCGGTGCTTGTTTTAGGGCGCGAAGCAAAAGAGAAATAGGGCGCCGAAAAAGGGGAAAAATAAATAGGAAAAACATTCGCAGTCTTTAAATAAAGAACAAAGGCCGTAAAGAACGTTATCTCGGCCACTAGGGAGTGTCCGATAGGGTCAGCTGGCCGAGCTTATTCGTCCTATCGTTATCTTCCTCTTCGGCTAGGATGTAGCCTTATTGTCGTCCGTAGCCTCGTCCGTACGGCTGACTGCTAGGGCCGGGTCTCGAACCTTATATAGACCCCCTAGAACGACCTCTTGCACGTCCGTATTGGTTGAAAGATTGGACGGGTCGGCGTGTAAGGTGCGTTTCTAAGGAGGAACGCAGGTCCGAAAACAGCTCTTTAATCCGTAAGGCCGGGCGGAAAAGGGCGGGCTCGAGTTCTAAAACGCCACGGCAGGCCCGGACGATAGTCATTCGCAAGGGCACGTTAGTCTCCGGGTCCTAGTCTGCGAAAGAACTACTAAAGGCGCATTAAATAAGCTACAGCCTGTTAAATAGTAGCTCGAGGACTTCGGGCAGAGGCTTTTCTAGATGCTAGGCTTAAAGCCTTAGGAACGTCGTCGTAGTCTACGCCGTAAAGTACTATTCGTAATTAACGCCTATATCGAAATAGCGTTTAAGGGTATTATATACGGACCGGAACGTAGCCGTAGTCTAATTAATATGCCGGATGTAGTAGTCCTCGGCACGGCCGGCGAGGATTTAACTAACTAGGCCGTAGAACTAGCCGGGGGCGACGCGTAAGCTATAATAGGTCTATATAAAGAGCCGGACTTTATTATCGAGGATATCGTATAGGTCTCCTATATAGCTATAGTCCTTTTTCCACGCCTTACCGAATTACAGCACGAGGTTAGCGTCCGTAGGGACGTTCGGGACCTCGGGCGGCGGCATTATTATATATGCCTTAAGGGGGAATTTAGGGATAGTAGGGACGGGAGCGACGGTAAGGACACGAGGAACGGCGGTAGGGACAGCGGCAGGAATAGCGGCAGGAACAGCGGTAGGAATAGCGGTAGGGAGGAACGGTTGGGCGGTAGGCTAGTACTAGGCAGCCGGGATAACGTTAGGCTAGAACCGTACAGCCGGGGCAGGGTGCCGGAACTAGTGGCTTATCGGATAGACCGTGTGTTGTATAGCCTAGAGAGCCTAGGGAACGACGTTAGGGACTTGGCCGGGGACAAAGGGGTTAGGAGACGGGCCGGGAATGACTGGTGGTAGCGGGCTGGGAATTATATGCTGCGTCGGGGGACTTAGGGCAACGGGGGCAGCATAAGCCGGAATAACGGACGGCGGAGCAACGGGCGAAATAACGGGTGGTAACGGCGGCGGAGCTATTATTACGGCGGGTAGCGACGATAGCAATAATCTAGCAGCTTCTTAAATGCTATTAGCTAACGATGCTACTACCGTTAATACGGCGGCGGGAATAGTAGCGGTAGGGAAGGGCGAGGGCGGAATTAACGTTACGGCGGTAGCAGCTGCTTGTTTAGCATAAGCTGCTATTCCGATGTCGAATTAGGTCTCCGCGAATTCGTCGGCAGGCTAGGTTAGCGGGACGTCTAGCCTTTGCAGGTTAACGAATTGTCTCGCTAAGGAGCTTCCCTTCCGGCCTATATAAATGCCTCGTCTTCGTAGGGGGTTCTTTAGGACTTTTCGGTATTCCCTATTAACCTTATTCCACGCAGTCTCGGTCTACCCTTCGAAGTGCTCTTAAAAGTCGTCGAATATCTCGTACCCGTTAGCATAGATGTTGGCTTTAGAAATAGCTAAGAACCTAGCTACGGAGGTTGTTACGATAATTTCGCTTTCTTCGTCTAGGGCGACGTCGGTTTCCTAATAGTCGATGTCGATATACTTTAAGAAGGAGCCGTAGATCGGCACGTCCTTTATCCACTCTTCGAGCAGCGTGCGTGCCGCCGGGGCAGTAGAGGCGGCGGCGGGAGACGGGTCTAATATCTTGTGGTCCGCCGGGGTGTTCTTGTTTAAAGGAAGCTTAGAGCAGCAAGCGGACTATGTGTAAATGCCGGGGTAAAGTAGGTCTATTGCCGGGCCGAAAAAGGACGTGGCCGGATTTTTATAGGTCCTGCTTTAGGGCGGTAAAGAGCAACGCAGGTGGCACACACTAGCAGTTCTTTAAATAGCATAGAACAACTAGCAGGGGCTTAAAGCAGCAAGCGGACTGTATGTGTGATGCCGGGCTTAAGGGAGCAAGCGGACTAGATGTATAATGCCGGGCTTAAGGGAGCAAGCGGACTATATATAGTGCCGGGTCGGAAGACGGCGGGGTGTTTGTCGTACACGAGGGTCTTCGTGCTTTAGTCGTGATTAAATAGCTCGTGTTAATCGAATGTATCCCGTAGTGTCGGGAGTGTTTAACAGGTTCGCGAGGGGGTCTTCGCGATAGGGTCAGTCGTATTCCTCGATGGCATAAGCTTCTATAAAGCGGTAATCCTCGAGGGTAGTATAACACCTTTATTAGCGTTGTTAACGCACTGTCAACCGGGCTACTTAAAGTCTATGAAAATAGCGGCGTTAGTTAGCAGCTAGGAAGGAATCTATTAGCGTCCTCTAAGGGCAATAATAATATATCGGTCCGGGTGGCGAAGATCCTTATTCTTAGCATAGATAATCTTCTAAAGCGTACGACGTTAGTTATTATTCGATAAAGATCCGTAACGCGGTTAAAGGTTAAGGAATCTGTCTCTTCTACCTAGCTAATCTATGATTAAGCGTTTTAATTACTAATTAGTGTTAGTAGGGCTCTCTACGGTAAGCAGCCGGAAGTGAACCTATCGCACGTGTGATAGTATGCGGTTTGGGTTCTTATTGTCTTGTCTTCTAGCTAGGAAGGAAGAGGGGAAAGGGGGCCCCTTTATAGGTGACGTGGCCTCGTTGCACGCACGTAATCACGTGGGATCACGTGGCTGCAACTGCCTCGTACGTATCCCTTATCCCTTACCCACAATAATGCTTATTGTGCCTAAAAAGGGGCTGCCTCGAGACGTTATTTAAGGGGTCTCTTAGCCTAATTTCCCGTCCTTAATCCCGCACGTGATCCCTTTACCCGTGGATCTAACAGAAGGCAGCTTGCGAGGCGACCGGCGTGGGAGGGCGCAGCCAATGGAAAGTAGGAAGGCCGGCCAATCAGTAGTCGGCTGGTAACCTCGCCCCTCGCGGGGACGGGAAAACTTTGGCGCGATATGGACGGAGGAGGCGACAAGGTTTAAAAATGTACGTCACCCCGCCTTTCGGCTGTTACAGGTTCACGAAGCAATGGCATCACCAAAGCAGCAACCAAAGCAGCAGTCAAAGGGGCTCGAATGGGTGCCGACGACTTTCTCACTCGAGCCTCGCTGGACCACTGAAATTGACCCCGAATCGATCAAGACCGTGATCGAGGCAACCATAGCCGCACGCTGTCTCCAAGTAAAATTCTTGGCCCAAGGAGCGTTTAACAAAATCTACACAGTCCTCATAGATGGCAGAACTCTTATAATGCGGGTATCGTTGCCCGTTGACCCTAAGTGGAAGACAGCCAGTGAAGTTGCCACCCTGGAATGGATTCACTTTAACACCACGCTTCCGGTACCAAGGGTCCTTGCTTATCAAAGCACTCAAGATAATGCTCTTGGGTTTGAGTGGATTCTCATGACGAAGATGCCAGGCACAACATTGTCTAAGGCTTGGAGATCAATCGACATGGAGGCGAAACAAAAAGTAGTCTATCAACTCGCACTATATGCGTTAGCCTTATTTAAGAATCAACTACGCGGTATTGGCAATATCTTCCCAGACCCGAGAGAAAAGTCTCGTGGCAAGACTATTCCTGAAGTGGGGAGGATTATCTCGATGCACTTTTTTTGGGGGAGTCGACTGCAATATCACGTTCCGCGAGGACCATTTCGATCAAGCAAAGACTGGATCGCAGCACGTTTATCTCTCAACGAGTATGAATGCAAATCGGCATTGGTGGCCAATTGTCAAGACGAAGATGACCTCGAAGATGCGCAGAGGACACTGGAAATCATCCAAAGGCTCCAAAGCATCCTCGGCGATGTCTTTCCCGAAAAGAGCGCACAAGAGCCTTCAATGCTCTATCATGACGACCTCTCTCAGCATAACATTCTGGTGGACGAAACCGGGTTGACTGGAGTTTTGGATTGGGAGTGCGTGTCAGCGGTCCCTTTGTGGAAAGCATGCTCCTATCCTTCCTTCTTAATCGGTCCAAATCGGACTATGGTGCCCGACCGGAGCAGATACCGATTTGATGACGATGGCGATCCTGGAAGTCTGTACTGGGAGCATTTGATGGACCATGAGCTAACGCTCTTGCGCTGCTATTTTGTCGAAAGAATGCGAGTCCTTGAACCGCAGTGGGTCAGCGTTTTTGAATCGAGCCGTTTGCAAAAAGACTTCGACCTGGCGGCGAATAGTTGCGATAGCGAGTTCTTAGCACCGCACATCAACAAGTGGATCGATGCGGTAGTTGCAGGAACGAAGATGACGACCAGTTTGTACGACCAAATACATACGTCTTGAGTTTAGGGAAATAGACAAATTGGCTTACAATCCTCTCAAACAAACCAAGGGCGAAGAGCGCCGAAGACTTTAACCCACTCTTCACAACTCAGGGATGGGCATTTTATACGAGAATTAAATTCGATGGATTCATTCGATCCCTAGTCTTACGAATGTCTGCAACTCGTACGAATAAGTAAAATAGGTCGTCACCGCCTTAATCTGGTTTGAATGCACTAGCGTCACGGCGACTGTCGACGTCCTTCCCGATTGGTGGGAGGACCACAGCTATAAATTACCTTACGTAAATCGACTCCGGAAAGGCCCCGCGTCGCACGGTGGCGGCTTCTCAACTCAGAAGCTCGCCTCCCCTCTGGCCTCCGTCATGTGAATTGAAGAGAGGCCGTTGATTTGTTCCAGCGACAGACTGACGACTCGGCCGCTTCAACCGCCGCTTCAACCGCCAACCGCCGCTTCAACCGCCAACCGCCGCTTCAACCGCCAACCGCCGCTTCAACCGCCAACCGCCGCTTCAACCGCCAACCGCCGCTTCAACCGCCAACCGCCGCTTCAACCCCCGAGCCATCGCTTCAACCCCGAGCCATCGCCGGCATCGGCTTCGCGGGCCGCGACAAGCAAGATGCGCTTCGGCAAGACGCTGCACGAGGCCGCGCACGGGCCCTGGAAGGACCAGTACATGGACTACGGCAAGCTCAAGGACCTGCTGCACGAGGACAAGGTGGACGACGAGGGCGCCGTGGCGTGGACCGAGGACGACGAGAACCGCTTCTGCGACGAAATCTTCAACGTCCAGCTGGAAAAGGTGGCGCGCTTTCAGCAGGAGAGCGTCGACGGCCTGAGGCGGCGTGTCGATGCCGCCTTTGAGCAGCTCAAGGAGCTCGCTCCGGCCGATGACGCGCAAGATGGTCAGGAAGATGACGCCGACGACGACGCCGACGACGACGGCAACAACAAGGCCGAGCCCGCGGACCAACAGCATGTTCGCTCGCGACTGCGGCGCCTGGAAAAGGAGCTCGACGACATCACAAACGGGGTCAAGGAGCTCAAAAGGTACAGCAGCATCAACTACACGGGCTTCCTCAAAATCGTCAAGAAGCACGACCGCAAGCGCGGCGACCGCTACAAGGTCCGCCCCATGATGCAGCTGAGCCTCGCCCAGCGGCCCTTCAACTCGGAGCAGGGCTACTCGCCGCTGCTCAACAAGCTGTCCATCATGTACTTTGCCATCCGCCAGCAGCTCGAGGGCGGCGACCAGGTGCCGCTCGACCTCGAGAGCCCGGGCGAGACGCACAACGGCGGGAGGTACACCGCGCACAAGTGTAAGTCGGGCCGAGTCCTTGGCGTCGTTGGCGTCGTTGGCTGACGCCCTTGACTGGGCAGTCTGGGTGCATGCCGACAACCTCCTCGAGGTCAAGACGCTCATCCTCCGCCGGCTCCCCGCCCTCATCTACAGCCAGCAGTGGGCCAAGGAGCCCGACGGCAGGGACTCGCCCGCCATCACGTCGCTCTACTTTGACAACAAGAAGTTTGAGCTCTACTCGGACAAGGTCCATCGCCAGTCCGAGGCGTCGTCTCTCCGCCTGCGCTGGTGCGGCCAGCTGAGCAGCCGGCCCGACATGTTTTTCGAGCAAAAGACGGCCGACGCAAAGGGCCGCAGCCAGGAGCACAAGTTCCCGATAAAGGACAAATGGATCAAGCCCTTTCTCGACGGCGAGAGCGCCATGGAAAAGCACACGCAAAAGATGGCGCGCCAGGGCGTGTCGGCCGAGCAGGTCGACAGCTACAAGGCCACCGTGGCCAAGATTCAGGACCTTGTGCGGCAAAGGAGGCTGGCGCCGGTGCTGAGGGCAAACTACGTCCGCACGGCCTTTCAGAAGCCGGCCGACGACCGGGTGCGCATCTCCATCGACACGGACCTGGCCTTTGTCCGCGAGGACACGCTCGACGCCGACCGGCCGTGCCGCGAGCCCGGCGACTGGCACCGGCGGGACATTGACAGCAGCGGCATGACGTATCCCTTCAAGAACATCAACCAGAGCGAAGTGTCCAAGTTCCCCCACGCGGTGCTGGAGATCAAGCTCAAGGAGGACGGGGCCCGCAAGCGCCCGTCGTGGGTCGAGGACCTGATGGCGTCGCACCTGGTGCACCCGGTGCCGCGCTTCTCCAAGTTTGTGCACGGCATCGCGTCGCTGTTCGAGGACCACGTCAACAACCTGCCCTTTTGGCTCAGCGACCTCGAGACGGACATCCGCAAGGACCCGCAGCGGGCGTTTGAGGAGGAGGAGCAGCGGCGGGCGCAGCGGGCCGACGACGTCAACGCCGTGGGCAGCCTGATTGGGGGCACGCGGAACGGCTCGTACAAGGCGGCCCAGAGCTCTCCGCTGGGCAAGTCGTACCTGGCGGAGCGGATGGCGGCCGACTCGCGGGCGTCGCAGTCGCGGTCCATGAGCCGGCGGGCGGCGGGCGAGGAACAAGGCGAGTCGAGCGGCGGGCAGCGGCAGCAGCAGCAACAGCAGCAACAAGCGTCGGCAGACGCGCGTGGCTACGGGGCGCTGTCGTCTGTGCTGCCGGGCCTCTCGCTGTCCAAGTACGCGCGGGCCAAGCGGGCGCAAAAGGCGCAGCTGCCCGAGGGCGTGGTGAAGCCGACGCAGTGGATCAAGAACATGGGCGAGCTCAAGATCGAGCCCAAGGTGTGGCTGGCCAACGAGCGCACCTTTCTCAAGTGGCAGCACGTCTCCATCCTGCAGGGCAGCCTGGCCCTCGGGCTGTTCTCGGCGGCGGGCGACGACGCGACGGCGCGGGCCATGGGGGTGCTGTTCGTCGCCATTGCGGCGTTTGCGGGCCTCTGGGGATACTGGATGCTGCACGTGCGGCGAGGCATGATCGTGGAGCGCAGCGGCAGGCACCTCGACAACATGCTGGGGCCCGTCGTCGTGGGCGTGACGCTGACGGCGGCGCTCGTCGTCAACTTTGTCTTGCAGGTGAGTGACGGCCGCCTCGGGACGACGGGACGGACGACTAACGCCGGCGAGCAGTATCGAAAGGTGTCTGCGAGGCAGGGCGATGCCAACGGGAGCCTGGCCTATTCGGATGAGCTGTAATCAAGGGGGAGGGCTTTGTGGTTGACGGAGAGAGGTGCGTCGAGGAGCAGCGGCGGAGCAGCAGCGGCGTTGTCCGTTGCAGAGCCCACGCGGACCAAGCATTCTGTAATTGCTCAATAATGTTGACCCTTTTCCTTTGTTCGGCAGAGGAAAAGGACAGGAGGGCGACAAGAGCTGTGACGGGACGAGGCGTTGGCAGCCGCGGCTCCCTGCAGCACCCGTCGTGCCGTGGGTTCCTGCTGTTCCTTTACTGAACAGCAGTTGATTTGCCCGTCATCATCAGCTGGTTACATTGACGGTTTTTGTCGCACAGGCGGCGAATGCCATCTTTTTATTTGCTCTTTGTTGCTTGTCCATCCCTCTCTCTTGCATGTCTCTCTTTCTCGTCTCTCCGTCCCTCTTGCTCGTCTCCCTTTCGTCTCCTCTCCCTTGCTCGTCTCTGTCCCTCTTCCTCTCTCCTTGGTCCCGTCCTCGCAAGGCACAGTCTACCCCACACAGAGAGAGCGACATCATCAGCGTGTGCCCGGGAAACATTCAACACCATTTTCGGTGAGAGACACCGCTACCATAAAAAATCATCCTTGGCGGATTCGGCGGGCCCAAACATGTACCTTTTTTAACCTTGATCGCCGGCCGTACAGAGAAGATGCAGGAGAGAGACGACAAGAAGAAGAGCGGCGGCTTCCTGGCGGGGCTTTTGCGCAACCGTAGCCTGGCAATCCGACGAGGGTCCAGGGCCGGCGCCGACCATCAAGACACGTCGCGCCATGCTGCTGACTCGGGGACGCGCCCAAGAGACGGCGACGGCGACGACGGCGCTGCTCCGCGCGGAAGCCGCACTGGGTCCGCGCCAAGGGACCGTCCCCGCTCGCGTCGCCGGGCCACAGGTTCCGATGACCCGGAGCCGGGGCCGGGGCCGGGATCGGGATCGGGACGGAGCTCCGGGTCGACGGCCCACGGGACGAAGGGGCGGGACAGCGACGACGACGCCGCATCCGTCTCCTTGGTCACGAGGAGAGACACCGAGTGGCCGCCCAGGGGCATGGCGGACGACAAACTTCTGTCCCGGCGACAGGCCCGGGAGCTCATCTGCCGCGGCGCGCCGACGCACACGGGCCACCGCCGAGCCGTCGCGCACGCACCCGACCACTGCCACGCGCTCTACGCCACGACATGCGGCGGCGGCGGCGGCGGCGACGCGGCCGACCCGCGCGACTCGATGACGCAGCTCATGACGCAGCGGCTGGCGGGCCGCGGTCCGGCCTCGCGCCCGTGGGAGACGCTGGAGCAGCCGAGCTACGCCTTCTTCTTCGGCGAGCGCCCGGGCACCGTGACGCTGAACCGGTGGGCGGCCATGGCGAGCGCGCCGCCGCCGCCACTGACGCTGCGCGACTCGGGCGTCGAGCCGCGGGCCATGGACCTGCCGCGCATCCTCGAGCGGCTGCAGGAGCTTCAGGCCGGGCTCGAGGACGACGACGAGGACCTGCTGTATCGCATCCTCTACCGGCGCATCCTGCGCGACCCGGACCGGCACACGAGTCCGCACCGCACGCTGGACCGGCAGATGACGGACCTGATACTGGTGCTCTCGCGGCCGGGCTGGATCGACTTCACCGCCGCCGAGAACCAGGTGCCGACGCGCTTCCTCGCCGCCGCCGGCCGGGGGGACGCGTACCGCCTCTTCATGCACCAGCTGCTCCTCAGCCTCGAGCTCGAGCTGCGCATCCACTCGCCCCGGCACGCCGACGCCGCCAAGGAGCAGCTGCTGCGCCAGATGCCGCCCACGATCCAGTGGGGGCTCGCGCTGGCCCGGCGCTGGCGCGACCACGTGCGCGTCGACGAGTACGGCCCGCTGCCGGAGCAGAGTGCGTCTTCGCCCCCCCGTTCCTGCGCCCCCGTCAGAGCTGACCGAGGCGTGTAGCCAAGCTGCGGTACAAGCTCAAGCGACGCCAGGTCAAGATGCTGAGGCGCTTCGCGCAGACCATCAAGTGGCCCAACCTGGGCGCGACGCTGGAAAGGCTCGCCCGGGTCGACGACGAGGGGGGGCTCGACGGGCTGGGCGCCGATGCGCTGGCCTTTTTCAGTGGCCTGGTGCTGCCCGGCGTGAGTCTGCTCCTCACGATGCGCACGCACTCGACAAGATAGAAAAGGCTGACTCGCCCGCAGCCCACGTTCCCCTTCCTCATCATGAACACGCTCCTGGCCGTCGACCCGGACCGCGCAACCGACGCGCTGGCGCGCCCCCCCGCCGCGGCGACGAGCCGGCACTGCGGCTTCCAGTACCGCAGCAGCCACACGTACTGGCCGGCCGGGTGCGTCGTGGCCAAGGTGCTGGCGCCGACGAGCCGGGGCGCGGCCGGGTGGGTGGGGCCGGGCCGGCCGGCGGCGGACCTGGGCCGGACGCAGGCGGTGCGCGTCCGCAGCCGGCGGCCGCGCCGCCGCGGCATGCGCGCCGCCGACGTGGAGAGCATGCGCGAGCGGTCGCGCCCGCTGGGGCCGCGCGCGGGGGCGTACCCCGTGGCGGACTACGGGGTGCCGGCGCCGCTGACGGAGAGGGGGTTTGTGGTGGACGCGGTGCGGGTTGAGAGGTTGGGGTTCCGGCCGGTGACTGCGAATATGGAAGCAGAGGCAACATCAACGGCAGCAAGAGGCGAAGCAGTCCCCCTCTTCGACGCAACGATCCAGTTCGCCATCGACGGCCTCTCGTGGCCCCTGCGCCTCGCCTACGACGTCGACTTCATCGCCGCCTGGCCCTGCGCCGACGGGCCGCACCCGCTCTTCTACGACTACCTCTTCCGCGCCGTGCGCGTGGACGAGCTCGTGCACGTGCGGCCGCGCGACGACGCGGCGGACGACGAAGAGGTGCTGGTGGTGGAGGCGTTTGGCGTCGGGGACAACGAGGCGCTGGCGAGGGCGTGGTGTTCGCACTGGGGGCTGAGCGCCGTGGTGGCGGATGTCGGCGGGACGTGGTATGTCGCTCGCTCTCTTGTTTTTCGTTTGCTGATTTCGAGTAGCTTGGCGTGTGCTGTTAGAGAGGCCTATGCTGCGACGCTGACGGTTGTCGTCTTGGTCGATGACGGGCTCCGGGACGTGGAAGACGGGTGATGGAACCCAGAGGACGACGACAGCTGCGTCATAGAGTCGTACAGGCGCTGCCAAGAAGACAGGGCGAGCAAACGAGCCACTTATAGTTTCCTCAACTCTATATATACACCGGGTTATCCCTTAACGGCATCTCCAAAGACAATCCCCAACATGAAGACGCTCGTCCTAGACTTGGGCCTCTTGATGACGCCCGCGCAACCCGACAGCAGCCCGCGCCGCCTCATCCCTCGCCTCCTGGCGTCCCACCCGTGGCTCGAGTACGAAAAGGGCAAAATGTCCCAGTCGGACTGCCACGACAGCATCAGCCAACAACTCGCCCTCGGGCCCGGCGAGCTCGCCGAGCTGCTACAGCACCACGAGCCTCGCTTCGACGCCAGGCTCTACTCCGCGCTGCGAGAGCTCCGTCGCGGCCCAGACGCGATCCGGCTGGTCGCCACGGCGAACATGCCCGCGCCGGAGTACCAGCGCGTCAGGGAGCGCTGGCCCCGGGGCTTCTGGGGCGTGTGGGACGCCGTCTTCGCCTCGTCGCTCGTGGGGATGCGGAAACCGAGCCTTTGCTACTATAGACATGTCTTGGCGAGGACCCGTGCTGCCCCCGGGGACACCCTCTTTGTCGAGGCGTCCAGGGAGGCCGCCATTGCTGCGCGGTCGCTCGGGTTCCGGGCCGCTTTGGCAAAGGACGGCGGCGACGCTGCGCGCATCGTGAAGAACGCCATGGGCGACCCCGTCGCGCGAGGACGGGGGTTTCTGCTGGAAAACGCGCAGAGGCTCTATTCCATGGCCGAAAACGGAGTCCAGGTCGTCGACTGCTATTCGTCGCTCTTGATATTGGAGGCGACGCGGGACCGGTCAGTTCAAGGCACCTTGCCGTCGTCCCTATCCCTTCCAAAGACACGACGTTGACGCCGCCAGGAGCCTCGTCGCGTTACGCCATCAAGACACCAAACGGAGATGGAACTTTTACAGTGGTAGGCAGTTTGCAAATATCCTGCCCTGTCCGCCTACTGACTCGTCCAGGGGCCCCTGTTCTCACCACAGAGAGCTTTCCGGATGACCTGGACACAACCTCGCTCGCCTTCCTGAACCTGGAGCATGACGAAGCCACCGTGCGGGCCACCATGGACGACATGCTGGCGTGTTGTGACCAAGATGGAATCGTCATGGTGCGTTGCCACCAACATCTGCACAACTACTTCGTAGCTGACCGACCTTGGCAGACGTACTTCGACAAGTCCCGGCCACGAGTCGACCCCGTTGTTGCCGCGTGCGTCTTGACGCTCTTCCACTCCCGCAATCGCGGACACGAGCTCGTGCGTACTTACACCTGGCTCCGCGACATACTCCGCCACCGGGCATACGTCGACGGAACGCTCTACTACGACAGCGCCGAATGGTTCCTGTACCACATCAACCGTCTCATCAGCCGCTCAGCCGACGCCGACGCCAAGAGAGAGCTCGGGGACATGCTCAAGGAGAGAGTCGAGGAACGCATCGGCGCTCCTGGGGATGCCCTCAGTCTGTCCATGAGGCTCGTCGTCTGTGCGTCCATGGGCGTCCCCGACAGGCGGGATCTCCAGACGCTGCTCTCGGTCCAGGAGGAGGACGGGGGCTGGGAGCCGAGTCGCCTGTGTGGTTTCCCGCGTCTCAACTTGTGGCTGGGGAACCGCGGCGTGACGACGGCGATTGCCGTGAATGCCATCGAGGCTATGCGTGGCTTGTTGGCGGCTGCGTCTTGAAGCTGGGCTTGAGCCTCGGTTGGACATCAAGTCAGTTGCAACGGAATTCATCTATGAAAGCTTGAAGAAGAGTGCTTGAGAACAGGGCCGAGGCTAGAGTTGGTAGCAGCACCATGATGCCAGTAACCACGACATCGTATGTTTGTGGGTTCAAGTATGACTCGGCGGTTTCTAAGCTTCACGTTGGCAACGAAACGTTGACATGACCCTTTTAACCATGCCCTGCGCCTCGACCTGATGCTCCGGGGCGCTGCGAGTGTCCGGAGCTGCATCCAAGCTCTCGTCCAGAAACGGCGCGTCTTGCCCTATTCCCGGAACCGGGAACACAAGGTTGAGAAGCCAAAAGACAAATGAGCCAATGGCTAGGCCGACGACAAACGTCAGGTTGTAAAGACGGATCCAGGGGACCCAGCTTGGAGATGTATATCCATTGACCGTGGCAACCAGGCCAGCTGCCGCGCAGTTAGCGTCTCCTCATCAAGTCAGGGGGGAGAGCCATGAAGAGCCAGGACGTACGGACCAGTGGCCACGCGCCGGCGATAAAGGCCGCCAAGGCTCGCCAGTTGAATCCGTGGTCGAACCAATAGATGGAGGTGCCGTTCCCGACGTAAAGGTCCTTTAGCTTCAGGCGGCGTCTTCGCACAAGGTGATAGTCGGCAAGCATGATGCCCCTTCATCTCGAGCCGAGTGAGCCCACAGCTGCCCATCATGGAAGAGAGAGAAACCTACGTTGCCGGTGCCAGAAAGATGCCGAACCCACTGATGACGGCGAGGAACTTGGTGGCCGTGGCTAGAATATGCCATGGCCTGCCCTTGTCAGTCAAGCCTGCTCGTCGAGGAGAATCGAACTGACTGTGTTGCTATCCCCACGACGGCCATGATGTAGCCGCCGCGTACTATGTTTAGATATTTCGGCCAGAGACCGGCAATGTCCATGCCCGTACTAATAGAAATCATGACAATGGAGACCTAGACCCATGTCAGCACGTTGAAACCTCGTCACCATCCAAGTCGCCTTGTCTGACCAAGAGCTGGGAGCCGATGAGGCCTAGGCTGGCGAGAAAGACTGCGATACGGGCGGGTATGCTCGACTCGTAATAGTCCTGGATGGCGGCCAAGAGGTGGATTGGGTTCCACAGGATCTCGCCCTGGATGATGTCTCGCGCGGCGCTGGTGACGATGATGCCGATGATGGCGGTTGCGGAAATGGTCACGGGAGATGCGACCATCTGGGACATTAAGGGCGCGTACTTTCGGCTGGCATACCTTGTCCAGTCCGACTGTCCTATCGTGCCGCCTCCCCAGGCGCCGAGTATGGCCGTGATGCCGAAAAGGAAGTCCCAGCTGGCATTTTCTGTCGTGCCGGGCTCGTAGAACATTTCCCCGGGCCCATGCAGTAGAGACAAGGCCCTATACGACGGAGCAGTGGCTAAGCAGCGCGTCTTTCAGGACTCGGGAGAGCAGACGCCTCTTGCTTGACTCACCATATCAAAAGACCGAAGCAAGACCCGCAGAAGAAGATGAAGGATATGACAAAGGCGGGCTGCAACTCCTCCGGCTTGACCAGGACGCCCGGGACGAACAGACATAGCCATACAACTAGCCCGATAAAGTCATTGGTCTGCAGATGGGTACGTGGATCAAAGCGATTGGGGAGATGGGCAAAGCCTGCTCCACGTCAGCTCAGGAGAAGACGCTCAAGCCGGGAGAGCGCACGGGGAAACAGGGCCCCGATGGCCACCCGGGTTGCCTGGCCGCCCCAGAGCGCCTGGAGTCCGAACCAAATCGAGCCCGTGAAGATGCGGAGAATGACGGGAACTGTCGGGGACGCGGTCAGCGAGGGGCGTCGAGACGACGCTGGCGAGGCCGCACTCACAGTAGGAGCCGCGCATGCCCCAGGAGAAGCGGCTGGATACCGTGAAGCCTATATGGTGGTTCTCCCCCATCCATCCGCAGGCGACGGCGAGCAGGCCGGTGACGACGCCGCCGCCGACCTCGAGATGCAGCTGTCAGGCCTCGGCCCGTTGGGGGGTCGACTGGCACGTACAACGGCGCCGATGGCCTGCCGGGGGCTGAGGCCAAAGGCGAGAAGCGTGCTGCCCGTCGACCACGCCGAGAGGCACGACCCGGCAACGGTCCAGTATCCTAGCAGCGTTGCCTATGAGCGCTGCGCGTCCGGGGACGGATCCCACGACGTACCGAGGTAGGAGAGGACGCCGTAGGTGCGGCGGTCGGGCGGGATGGGGATCAAGTCTCGGTTGCACCACGTCGTGTTTTCATAGGCGGCATCGTCGTCCTTGGGGCTTGGATCCGTCTCAGCATCTGGCGTGCAGACAGAGGGGAGGGCAATGCCAACCATTGGAGCTTTCGCTTGACGGTTTCCCAACCCGAACCCATCTCTGCTGGCCGGGAGCTTCTGCCGGAGGCTTCTTTCCTTGAGCTTGGCGAGCATTGGCGAGAGGGAAAAGGCGAGGCGATGCGGGGATATGGCTTGGGCCTTTTGAGGCAGACGGCGGCGAATGGATAAAGGCATCATTGACGCTGTGGTAGGTACATTGAGATGCTATGCAAGCTCACCAGTCGACAAGTCCTCGGGATGTGAGGCGTCACATAAAGTTGGTGAAGTACGAGTAGGCGGGCAGGTATAGGGTAGGCTGGGCCTTTTGTTAGCAGCCCAACCTGGGCTATATGTACCGGTACCTCGCCAGCCCGGCCCGAGCTAACCCCAAGCCGAAACAGCCA
The DNA here is from genome assembly GCA_012934285.1 of Ophiocordyceps sinensis. NCBI lineage: Eukaryota > Fungi > Ascomycota > Sordariomycetes > Hypocreales > Ophiocordycipitaceae > Ophiocordyceps > Ophiocordyceps sinensis. The sequence goes on along the minus strand of JAAVMX010000001.1, from coordinate 9,347,320 downwards.
ACGACCTTGTCCGGCTCGACAGTGAGCAGTCCGGCCTCCGCAAACATGCGTACGAATGCTCGGCGAGGCGATACGATGCCTAAAACTGTGGGCTATCCATCTACCTGGTGTATCGGTACATTGCGGAGTGGCTCGAGGGTGCCGCCTCGGCGCCCCCGTTGCCTCCCATCCCCCGCTCGCTTCCAACTGGTCAACCTCGACGCCATCACGGGATCAAAGAGACAGGAAAGACACGCATATCGAGCAGCAATCGCGCGGTGCTTATTAGTACTGGCTCCCCCGCATCCAAACCTTCGAGACTCCGGACCCCGCCGCGCGCGTGCTGCCGCGGCACCCTGAGCCGCCATGTATGCATACAATAAGCCCATCAAGGCCATGGAGTGAGCCTCCTCTCCCTCTAATCCATTGCCTCTGTGTCGTCTGTTTCAACGCGCCGCCATCATGGAGACTCTCGACGCCAGAACCATTACTGACGGATTGCCGAGCAGGCCGGCCAACGTCTTGGTGAGTGTCGTCCCCGCGTGCGCTCTCATGTCGAGTCAGGCGGCGTCTCTCGTCCTCTGGGGTCAGAAACGAGCCACCATGCGAGGTTCGATAGAGCTGTCGTGGCTGACGTCTACCGCTTCGACAGGACTACTACATCGGTGTCGACGTCGGGACCGGCTCTGCCCGCGCCTGCATCATCGACGAGACGGGCGACATCAAGGCATTGGCCTCGGAGAACATCAAGCTGTGGCAGCCCGAGACGGGCTACTATGTATGAGAAAGCCCGCTGGCGACTGCAAGACAAGCTGACTCGTGAGCTCAGGAGCAATCCACGTCGGACATCTGGCAATGCATCTGCGAGTGCGTGCGCCGCGTCGTCAGCGAGTCCAGCGTGGACCCCTCGTGGATCAAGGGCATGGGCTTCGACGCCACCTGCTCCCTTGCCGTCTTCGCCGACGACACCGACGAGCCCATGCCCGTCACCGGCCCCGACTTTGCCAACGACGGCCACGACCGCAACGTCATCCTCTGGCTCGACCACCGCCCCGTCGCCGAGACGCAACGCATCAACCGCACCAAGCACAACCTGCTCCAGTACGTCGGCGGCAAGATGAGCATCGAGATGGAGATTCCAAAGGTCCTCTGGCTCAAGAACAACATGCCCGCCGACGTCTTTGCCCGCTGCAAGTTCTACGACTTGGCCGATGCCCTCACCCACCTGGCCACGGGCAACGAGACGCGCAGCTTCTGCAGCACCGTCTGCAAGCAGGGCTACGTCCCCATTGGCGTCGACGGCAGCGAAAAGGGCTGGCAGCAAGACTTTTTCGAGTCGATTGGCCTGGCCGATCTCGCAAAGAACAACTTTGAGAGAATGGGCGGCGTCCACGGCCTGGTAGGTTTCTCGTGCCCCTGATCGTCTCTCACGCCGCCGGTCCGGTCGCCGTTGCTGCCACGTGCTGATGACGCTCCAGAATGGCTCCTACCACAGCGCCGGCGATTGCGTCGGTACCCTCAGCCGCCAAGCCGCCCATCAGCTCGGCCTCCCCATGGGCATAGCCGTTGGCAGCGGTGTCATCGATGCCTACGCCGGCTGGATCGGCACCGTTGGCGCAAAGGTCGACCTCGGCAGCGACGAGCTCAACGCCGGCGTCCCCCACAATGACCTGTCCCAGGCCTTTACCCGTCTGGCGGCCGTTGCCGGCACGTCGACCTGCCACCTCGCCATGTCCAAGGATCCCGTCTTCGTGCCCGGCGTCTGGGGCCCTTACCGGGACGTCTTGCTGCCCGACTACTGGCTTGCCGAGGGCGGCCAGTCGGCCACGGGTGAGCTCCTGCGACACATTCTCGACATCCACCCGGCCTACAACGAGACGTGCGCGCTGGCCAAGGCCGAGGACAAGCACATGTACGACTTTCTCAACGACCACCTCGAGTACATGGTGGAGAAGCAGCACGCGCCCGGCATCCCCTACCTCGCTCGCCACCTCTTCTTTTACGGCGACCTCTGGGGCAACCGGTCGCCCGTTGCCGACCCCAGCATGAAGGGCGCCATGATTGGCATCGACAGCGACAAGAGCACAGACAACATGGCGCTGTGGTACTATGCCACGATGGAGTTTATCGCCATGCAGACGCGGCAGATCATCGAGCAGATGAACAAGGCCGGGCACGAGATTTCGTCCATCTTCATGTCGGGCTCCCAGTGCCAGAACCCGGTGCTCATGAGCCTCATGGCGACGACGTGCAGCATGCCGGTGCTGATCCCCCGATACGTCCACGCCGCCGTCGTCCACGGCGCGGCCATGCTGGGCGCCAAGGCGGCCGGCCACAACACCTCGGACCCGGACGCGGAGCCCGAGACGCTGTGGAGCATCATGGACCGCATGAGCAAGCGCGGGCGGCTGGTTGAGCCCAACGCCGACGCCGGAGAGAGGGCGCTGCTGGATGCCAAGTACGACGTGTTCCTCGACATGTGCAGCTCGCAGCAGACGTACCGCGACAGGGTCGACAAGGCGATTGAGAAGTGGAGCGGCGAATTCGGCGGCGACGAGTAAGGGGTCGGTCGGATAAGCGAGGACGATGCTCTGAGCTGGACTAGACGATGCTCTGGATGACGACGGGCATGAGGCCGCTCTAATTGTAATGGGCCGTCGGGAGGCACATTTGGACTAGGCGACTTTGCCCTCTTCTCTTGATAGAGCGGGGCGAGATGCGTATAGAGGCGCTGGCCGGTCGCAACGCCCAGGGCGTTTTGACGATTTGAAAACTAGGGGGTCCCGTGATCGTGTACGAAGTAACTCGTACGAAGTATCGGTAAATTGACTTTTTGGCGATGCTTTATGGTTGTGGGTCCTCCTCACAGGGAGCTCTTGAAGCCCAGACGGCGCCCTCATTGGCTCCAGCTCTGGCTCCAGCCAGTACGTACCGCCAGCCGCGTCGAAGCCAAATTTGTTGAGGCAAAACGACCATCTCACCACCTCTCGCACCGCAAACCACGCTCACGCGCCGTGGGAAGAGTCACTCCTTTCCCCAATTCGCTCGCTCGCCCGCCGATACCCTCCAGCTCCCCCTCCACCGCCCTCTGACGAGCCGCCCGAGTCGCGGGGCGCCGTCGACAATGCCTCTCTTCGGGCAGTCGGCGACCGGCGGCGGGTTGTCGCTGTTCCCGCAGGCCCAGCAGCAGAACATGCCGGCAGCGACCGGCAGCCCGTTTGGACAGCCGGCGCAGAATCAGCAGGGCGCTGCGACGGGCGGCGGCGTGTTTGGGCAGCCGGCGCAGAATCAAGAGCAGCAGCAGCAGCAGCCACAGACTGCTTTTGGCGGGGGGTTGTTTGGGCAGCCTGCAAAGAGCCAGACGACCGGAGGCGGCATCTTTGGACAGCCGGCCCAGAACCAGCAGCCTGCCACGACCGGGGGCGGGGTCTTCGGGCAGCCGGCCCAGAATCAGATGGGCGCGACGACGACGATGGGCGGCGGCGGCATCTTTGGACAGCCAGCTCAGAACCAGCAGCCTGCCACGACTGGAGGCGGCCTCTTTGGGCAGCCAGCTCAGAACCAGCAGCCTGCCACGACTGGAGGCGGCATCTTTGGACAGCCAGCCCAGAACCAGATGGGCGCGACGACGACGATGGGTGGCGGCGGCATCTTTGGACAGCCAGCTCAGAACCAGCAGCCTGCCACGACTGGAGGCGGCCTCTTTGGGCAGCCAGCTCAGAACCAGCAGCCTGCCACGACTGGAGGCGGCATCTTCGGGCAGCCAGCTCAGAACCAGCAACCTGCCACGGCCGGAGGCGGCATATTTGGACAGCCAGCCCAGAACCAAGCCGCCGGCGCGACGACGACAGGCGGCGGCGTCTTTGGCGGCTCGACCCTCGTCGGCTCGACCAGGCCCCCCATATTCGGCACGACTACGACCAATACATCCGCGCCGTTCCAACAGACCAACAACACGATGCTCGGCGGTAGTATTCTGGGAGCCCCGGTTCAGAATGGTCAGTCCCAGCAGGCACAGTCGCAGCAGCCGGCCGGCGCCTACTTTGACAGCCTCTTCGCCAAGACGCAGAGAGAAGGGGGCGCCAAGTCCAACGTGGAGGATCTCCCGAGCCTCGAACTCGGCCTCGGCGACCTCCGCCACCGCCTGCGCAAGCTCCAGTCCAAGTCCCACGAAAAGCCCCTCGACGGCAAGGCGCATTACCTGCTGGCCGCATCGGGCGTCGACCCCAGCGCCGCTGCCAAGGACCTGGGCATGCTGGACGTCCAGGGCGCCCGGGCCGAGCGCGCCCACGGCTACGCCCCGACCGAGATTGACGTCGAGACGTACCTGTCCAACCTGCAGACCAAGACGACGCTGAGCATGATTGCCGACGGCCTCGAGCGATCGGTACGCGACTTTGACAGCTTCCTCGAGGACAACGTGGCCATGGAGTGGGAGGCCCAGCGAAAGCGAATCTACCAGCATTTCGGCATCAAACCACGAGACGACTCGACGCCTGCCGGCCGAGACTCTCAGGCTGCCGGCTTCGGCCGTTCGCGGCGCAGCAAAGGCCCCGGCGCAGCCTCTCGCGCCGGCCGCAGCAGCATGCTCGGCAACTCGATGATGCAGCGCTCCGTCATAGGCGCCCCGAGTCGCATCGGCGCCCACCAGCCCGAGTTCTCCGACGTGGATCGCGCCGCCGACGGGCCCGGCGCCCTCAAGACCCGTGGCGCGACCGAAGACCGGGCTCTCCGTGAAAGGCAGGTCAAGCTGGCGGAAAAGGTGCGCGCCTTGAACACGGCGCGCTTGATGAAGCGCCCGTACCCCATCTTGGCGGAGCTGGGAGAGGCCGAGCAGAGATCCCACGAGCCTCACGCGCCCCACGTGGTAGAGGCCTACCGCGCCATGATCGAGATTGTCGGGGAGGACCGAGAGGCCGAGACGGCGCTCAACAATGCCACGGCAACGGAGCGGCAGTTTGCCCAAATGTACCTGGACGAGAACCCCCATTCTGCCCAGTCCATCGAGATGAGGAAGCGAATTCTGCACGGAAGCAACCACTTCCTCGAGAATCAGTTCCTGCGCGAGGTGGAATCGTTGATCGCTAAGCACCCTCACGAAGCCAAGCTCGGCGGCCTGCCCGACATTACGAGCAAGATCAGGGCCTACATCCGCCTGCGCTCCGCCAGGAAGGACCTGGTGCCCGACAACACGGAGCTGCAGCAGATCCAAGGCGAGTACGTGTGGGCAGTCGTCTTCTACCTCCTCCGGTCCGGCCACGTCAACGAGGCGGCACAGTACGTCAACGACAATAGCAGCCAGTTCAGGGGCATCGACCGCACCTTTGCGACGTACCTCAACAACTACGCGGCCGGCGAGGACCGCCGCATCAACAACCGGAAGCTGCTCGAACGCTGCACCAACGAGTACATCCAGCGGTCTCGCAACGCGCCCGATCACTCCATCGACCCCTTCCGGATGGCGTGCTACAAGGTCATTGGCCGGATTGAGCTGGGCAACCGCAACTTGGAAGGCCTCAACACGGATATCAACGACTGGATCTGGCTCCAGTTCAATCTGGCCAGGGAGGGAGACAAAACCGTCGAGATGGCGGGCGAGTCGTACGGCCTGGCGGAGCTGCAGGCCAGCATCCGGGAAATCGGACTCAAGCACTTCCCCAAGGCCAACTCGGAGGACACCAGCAACGGCAGCTTCGGCATGTTCTTCTACCTGCAGATCCTGTCTGGTTTGTTTGAGGACGCCATAGCCTACCTCTACCCCTTTTCCTACGTGGACGCGGTCCACTTCGGCCTGGCGCTCGAGTACTACGGCCTCCTGCGACCCAGCGACCCCCTGTCCGCATCCAACGACCTCTGCTGCTACAGCGTCAAGAACCTCCCGCAGATCAACTTTGGCCGCATGATTGGCTACTACACGAGGGACTTTCGTGCGGCGGACGTGGTGTCGGCCGTGGACTACCTGGCCCTGATCTGCCTGAACCGAGACCTCGGCGGAGAGGCAGGGCAACGCCAGGGAAGCCTGTGCCACAAGGCGCTGCGAGACCTGGTGCTGGAGACTGGGGAATTCAGCAAGCTCATTGGAGACATCCGGCCGGATGGACGTGGCATTCGTGGCATAATCGAAGAGCGCGGCCCGTTGATTGGCCTAGACAACGAGGACGACTTCGTCAACACGGTGACGCTGCAGGCAGCCAGCTTTGCGGATGAGAACGGGCGGACCACGGACTCGGTGCTGTTGTACCACCTGGCGGGAGAGTACGACACGGTCGTGGCCATTGTCAGCCGCGCGCTCAGCGAAGCCATTTCGCTCGAGATTGGAGAGGACCCGATGCGCCTGATGCCTGTCAAGCCGCGGGCCGGGGGTCAGGAGGCGGAGGCGCAGCAGGGGAGCAGCCTCAGCCTGGCAGCCATTGACGACCCCGTGGAGCTGGCCAGGACGATGATGACCATGTACGAGCGGGACGCCATGTTCTACCGCAAAATCCAGCCCCAGAACAAGGTGGCCTGCCGGGTACTGCTGGAGATGAGCGGCATCAAGAAGCTGGTGGAGGTGGGCCGATGGGCTCAAGGCCTAGATGTAAGTTGGACCCTAGGTTGGCTCTGGGATGGTTGCCCGCGTGTAAGAAAGCTGACAAGGCTGCAGAAAATCCGCGGTCTCGAGATCCTTCCCCTGGACGCGGCGGGCGAGGCCAGCACGATCCGGGCATATGCGTCCAAGTTCTCGGGTCTGTCGCAGCCGGTGTCGATCAACGTGCCGAACCTGCTGATGTGGACCATCATCTGCTGCGTGCGGCAGCGGGAGCAGCTCACAAATGGACAATTCAGCGGCAACGAGGGGACGAGGAGGATGATGGTGGAGCAGCTGAAGCAGATGACGCTGGATCTGACAACGTACACGAGCCAGCTGCGCTACCGGTTCCCGCCGCACCTGCACGAGGCGCTGGCGAGGGCGTCGGCAGAGTGAAGAGGCGTTATATCTGCAGGCGAACGTTGTCAGGCATGACGTTGAAGCAATGGACGCCATCGTCACGTGAAATGCATTTTGTCATGGAACTACTGGGAGTGGGCACAAGGAGCACAGGAGGCGTAATGTTGCTTCATCATGGTTGACCCTTTAGATGTCTGGTGGTGAACAGGCTATCAAAACTTTCAACGAGCCCACTCTCGAAATACGGAGTAGATTTGTATTGGTCTTGGCCGAGAGTGCAAGGCCATTATTGCGCCGGATCTAACAAGCCAAGCTAGAGTCCAACGATGAGTGGTGTATGTCGTATTCGGTTCCGAAACTCTGACGCTTAGACTGTCGTCTCTACGCAGGCAGCAACGTCGACGCCCAGGAAACCGCGAGAACCGAGTCAAAAACCTAAAGACGGCTTGATGTCGAGCGACACCAGAAGTGGGTTGCGGGCTGTTACCGTTGCAGGAAATGTCAAGACGCCCAAAGTGCAGCCACGGAGTGGGGAGAGGAGAGAGAAATGGACACGTAAAATTGGACGATTCATGGGTCTATAGAATGCCATGTCAGAGGTTGTGGATGATTCCAAATAGGAAGTAACACAATGTAATAGGAACTTATAACGGGAAAGGCAAGCCGATAAGGCTCGTTGTAACATTACTATGTGATCTCCTATCTCTCCCGACCGCACGTGATGCCTCTCCCGTTGTTCTGATGACACCCGACGTGATATCCTATGCAATAGTCGCCTGTATACCGAGTTGAATACGAAGAGTAGACGCTACCTAGATAGGCATGCGGACCATTGGCGGAACCATTGGCATCGTCTGGAGTCACTTGACGGGTATAAGAAGCTCTGATAGCCTCTGGGACATATAAGAAGCTTCATTGATGGTCACTTGACGAGTATAAGAATCTACTTGATAGTCACTTGACGAGTATAAGAAGCTCTGATAGCCTCTGGAACGTATAAGAAACTTCCAACTCCATCATGGTCAAGCGAGCCACCTTTCTCTTGGCCACCGCCGTCTCCCTCGTCGCCTCAAGGTTATGCAAAAACGGCCTACGATATTGCGCCAGTACTCTCCTGGAGATAGGTAACGGCTCGCTTTTTTTCCAGCCACGTCATCGTCAACTAACCAACGGTCCAGGCAACTACCAGCAGCAAATACACAGAGAGCTGGACACGTGGTCGCCATGCACGGCGACGACGGACAACTACCTTTACTACTGCGACGAGGGCGACATACACCTCGTCGGCAACTGCCAATGGGGCTGTGACGACAGCGGCGTAGATGAATCTGATTCTTGCAGCCCCAACTTCAAGGAAGTTGTGGATTGCAACCTCTGGTACGGCAACGTCGCCAATGAGTGGGAGAAGAAAGGACTGCGCGGTATTTAGGAATCGAAACAATCCTGCCAACCTGTCTTTACCAAAGTGACAGCTCGAGGAACGACCAAGCTGCTGGGACAGCGTGAATGTCGATGCTTGGGACGGCGTATATCGATGCTAGGGACGGCGTAAATATCAAGTGTCTGACGGTCTTGATTTACAATGGGTGCCACGTGGCCGCGGGCGTCTAATCCGACTCCTTCTTGGCCCGGTCGACAATCTCCTGTGCCTTTTTCGACTTCTTCTCCAAGACTTGCTTCAGCTCCTCGATGGTCTCCTTGAGCAGCCTTTCTCCCTCTTGCTTGTGCTTCTCGGCAATCTGGCCAATCTGCTGCAACTTGGGCATCATCTCACCATCCTGCGTAATCATCTTGAGATACTTGTCGAGTCCAAGGCTGCTCGCCACGTCCGAGCCCTTGGACTTGGCCCTGTCCACCGCACCGTCGACGTACTTGCTCAAGCTGCCCAAGTCGCCCGATTCCACAGCAGAGCGGACCTTGGCGAAGAGTTCCATTATGTTGCCCTGCTTCAACGCGTCGGCATTGTTCTCGAGCAGCTCCTTTGCCTTGGGGTTCTTGTCAAGATACGGCTTTGCCTCTTCGAGACCCTTCTTCCAAGCCTCATCGCCAAGCTTCCTGACTTGCTGTAGCTTCTCCTCGGCAAGCTTGCGAGCCTTGTCGACGTTGGAAGCCGAGAAGCCCTCCGCAAAAATGTCCTTGATCTGGCTCCACGTCTCGTCGACTTGCTTCTTGGCCTCGGGGCCGTAGTTGCGGCCCATGTCTAGGAGCTTGTCGATGCTGCCACCAAACTGCTTCTTGACCTGGGGGTGGTTGTCGAGGATGTCGGAGATGGCGTCGGCCGAGAGGTCGGCAATCTGTTTGGACATGTCGAGCAGGTACTCGTAGGCCTTGGAGGCCGTGTCGAGGCTCAGGCCGGATTTCGACAGGTCCTGCAGCTTCTTGTAGGCATCCTTGACAATCTCGTCGACATCTTCCTTGCGGTTCTCGCGGACCTTCTCCCAGTCTTTAAAGGCGGCGTCGACGTAGGCTCGGCCGCCCGGGATCCACGCAACGTACGAGTAGGCAAAGTGTTTGATGGCGTCGACGGCTTGATCGGCATCGGGGGTGTTTCGCTGCAGCTTCTCGGCGGCGGCTTTGTATTTCTTGTTGGCTTCGAAAGCGACCTCGTTGAGCTTGCTGGCGGTGCGCCCAGCGGGGGAGAAGGAGTAGATGCCATAGGCCAGAGCGGCGCCAGCCAGGCCGCCTGCCGCGCCAGCTGCGAAATGGGAGTTGCCCGCAGCTGAAGATGAAGTCGAGGTCGACTGGAAGCGAGGGAATTGTTGGCGGCGGGGCGAGCTCCAGGTGCGAGTCGTGGAGCGCGATGCCGCGCGAGGCACGGCAAATCTGGTCAATTGTCTTGTGGGTATCATGATGATCTAGAGGTGAAGAGGAAGTGTAGAGGAGGGTTTAACGGTCAGGCTGATGGTCGAAAGAGGCGCACGAGGCCGATTGGGTCGGTTTTGGAGAATGAGGAGTTAGAGTTGGTCGTTTACGTGCGATGATGCGAGGACCGGCTAAAGCCTGTACGACCTGAGTTAGGATGACGGCATCAGCGGTAAACGGAGGCGGACGTGATGCTCCGGCCAATGACGTCAAGGGTGCTTATTGATGGAGGCTCCGAACTTGCCGAACTTGCAATGGCGATAAACCCGTACTCCGTACATTATCAAAAAAAAAAGCTACGAGCAGCCAACTTGCGACCAAGTTATTTAGCCGTCATTCCAAACAGACGCGGTTTGTCGAGCTCTAGGGGCACGGGCAGTCATGAATGGGTTGCTTGCGCTTGCGGTAACGAATTAGTAAGCACCAGCCGCCCGCTTCTAGGTATCGAGGCCGGTATCGGCGTGCGAACGGTGCGAACGAGTGGAAGATGGCGGTGGCTGGCCAACGAAGGGCTGTGGCGGTGAAGAAGAAGCTGCAAGTTTGCAATGTGGAGATTGGATTTTGTGGCATAACTCTGACCCTCTTGTTGAGTTGTTGAATCAACTGGGCACGTGCGTCTGTTTCGTGATTGGCAGTACAGACAGAGCGTCGCTGAGGCCGTCACGGGCGAGACATGGGCCCCCCGATGACCGCTCAGCTGATGAAGGTCTTTGGAGGGCTCGAGGCTTGAAACGCAGAGTAGTATTCACACAGCACAGTCTTTTCCATCATGTGCCGACAGACTCCAACTTCGGGTCCGTCCGCCAATCTGAGTGGGTCGGGAGAAGCCGGAGACCCGCACTTGTATGTACAATGCCCAACCGACGTTATCCGTATCCGTAAGGTCCGCGTCTGCACACTGTACGGGTACCTGGGCGTCTGCCAGTCGACGCTTGCGACGTCCGTCCAGGCGCTGACGAACCTGAGACCCAACCCCGGCTCTTGAGCGCCCGCGGTCCGCGGTGGCTTGCCTAGGACAAGTACCCCGGCACTGTGCGCCCTTGCAGCCGCCCGCCTGGCGATGGGAGCTTGCGCGCCGCCTCACGTTCCCCAACCCATGACCTGGTCCTCACGCCTCGTTCCCGCTCACTCATCAGTCTACTCCCGCGCATCTGCACGGCATTCTTCCCTTTTGCATCTTCTAGACTGGCGCATTTGTCACTGCCGCCCCTCTCGTCAAGGCGACTTGCGACGGTCCGTTTGCGGACGTCGCTCCGATCTCGTCGCTTGGTGACTGGGTGCCAACACGTTCCCCATCGACAAAACTTGCAGCAGTGACAACCACTCAACATCAAATCAGCCAGCACCCATCGACCCGAGCAACAGCCATCACAGCCGACGCGAGGTGGCCGTTGCCCCAGCCGTCACCATGTTCTCCGAGTGTGCGTCCGGCCCGTCATGTCGCCCAATGTCCGCTGACGCCCTCCTGCAGATGCTTCACGCTTCCTAGCACAGTCCCAGTCCCGCCTCTCCAACTTTGGCCAGCCCGACCAAGACTCCCCGCAACGGCAAAGCGACTGGACTTCATCGCGCCCGGGCCGGTCCCAGCGAGACGCAGGGCGAGGCCACGCTCCCGCCAGGTCGTTGCTCTCCCGGGGCCACGGGGGGAACCCCTATCAACAGAATGGCGCCGGCTCCCGCTTCGGCCAACTGGGCTTTGCGTCGCGCATATCCGCCGCCCAAGACGCCCCGCTCTTTTACAGCACCCTCGACGAGTTTCGGGACGAAGACGACGACGACGAGAGGGAGAGGGAGGCGGCCGATCTGTTTGCACTGCAGCGGTCGAGACGGGTGGCGGCCGCCAGCAAGCTCGCCGAGAGCACCGAGTCCGCCAACAGCCACGCATCTGTCGAGGAGGGCACTGGCCATGTCGAGAATCCCTACCGGAGTCACGGCCTGGCACGGGGCATCAAGAGCAGCTGGAACCCCGCGACGAGTACACATCAACCATCCGCGGTACACGACGCGCTAATAGAGGAAGCAGAAGAGGTGGAACAACCCCGAGGAGCCCACAGCAATCCCGATATCAAGGGTAAGATGGTTGATATTGGGCTGGACTCGCAGGACGACGGTGACGAAGAGCCGCCTGAATCGCTGCTGGGCGGAGAGGCGGCATCCGACTCGAGCCCTCCCCCCTTTCAGCAGTTCAACCCGCACCCGGAGCGGGAGCCTTTTTTGCTCAAGAGGACCACCACCGACGACACGGAGCTGAGTAGCGTACGCAGGCAGGACCCCGCCGAGGTTGAGCCTGCCCAGCAAAGAAACGTCATGATGGAGGGCGAGCTCTTCAAGCACGACCCCTTTTTTGCTTGGATCTTCCTCATCAGCCTGGCTGGCATGATGTCGACCTTTGTCCTTGTCTGGCTACACACGTCGCCCCGGAAGAGCCCCGTTGGCGACACGATATACGCCACGCTCCAGAAATCGTTTGACATGCTGGCCGTCGACACCGTCGTGGCCATCTTTGTATCCCTCATCTGGCTGGCCGCCCTGCGCTCCTTTGTCAGGCCGCTCGTCAGCGTCATCCTCGTTGCGGTGCCCGTCATCATGCTGTCCTTTTCCATCTACACCTTTGTCTCCTCGTTCCAGGGGAGGACCAAAGGGTCCAGCGTCCAAGACGGCGTCATGCGGTGGGCGTCTCTGGTGCCGGCCGCGTCCTGCATCCTGTGGCTGTGGCTCGTCGCCAAGGGGCGCAGGGCGATCCAGCAGGCCATTGAGATCCTGCAGTTCTCGTCCAAGATCCTGGCGCAGAACCCGGGCCTGCTCCTGGTGGGATTCGGGTGCCTCGGCTTGATTGTCATCTGGACCTGGGCTTGGCTGGTCATGTTCACGCGCGTCTTCATGGGCGGCTACTTCTCCAAGTCGTTGGTCCGGTTTGTGATTCGCCTGTCGAGCTGGTGGCTGGGCGCGGCCTTTATCCTCATGTATCTGTGGACGCTGGCCGTCATCAACGCCGTCCACCGCGCAACGACGGCGGCGACGGTCTCGCAGTGGTACTTTCATCGCAACGCGGGCCCGGCGACGCCATCGAGAGAGGTTGTGCTGGCGGCTCTGAGCCACGCCACGACGACCATCTTTGGCAGCATCTGCGAGTCGACGCTACTGGCACTGCTGCTGCGCGCTCCGCTGCTCTTTCTGCCGAGGAGGATAGGATCCGCCATTACCAACCTGGCAGCATTTTGGATACCAACGCCAATCATCGCGCTGACCAACCCGTTGACGGTTACCTATGCAGCCATTCACTCGCAGAGCCTGGCAACGTCGGCTAGGGGCCTGAACCAGATGGAGATGGTGTCGCCGGCCATCCCGACGACAACGCTCACCCCGCGGGCTCTTCGGGTCCGCGGACAGCCCAACGGACTGCTCCCGTACCGGCTGGCGAAGCTGCTCCTGGTGGCGACGCGGTTCATCATGGCCACGGGGCTGGGGTTTGCGGGGTGGGTCATCACGGCCAAGCAGCTACAGGTTCAGCTGCCCGACGGCATGGGGATGCGCGGGTCGGCATACGCCTACGTGGTGGGCATCATGGCGAGCTTCATCGGCTACTCGGTCATGGGGGCCATGGAGGGGATTCTCAGCGGCATCGTGGACGCGGTGCTCATCTGCTACGGAAGCGAGCGGCGCATGGAGAGGGGCCACGGGCGGTTCTGCCTCGAGGCGGCGTACCTGTTTGGCGAGCGGCGGATTGGCGAGGAGGGATATGCCTAGAACATTGCAGCCAGCATCGCACGGCGTCGAGTGCAAGCACTTTGAATGGATTTGGGGTTTCCTTTTTTTCAATTGAACCATCAAGTTGACAAGGCAGGGCGTATTCGTAGGCTTGATCGGATGGGGGCCAGCCTGGACGGGGGAGGGTAGGCAGCCCGACTTATAGTGCGGGGGGTAGAGTCACACGGGGACCGAATGCTTCAAGCGTGCCGTGCGTCTTGTGGCGAGGTTCAGTGGATGCCCTTCACTGTGACGATAACTCGGGCGCTGGGCGGGGACGTGACAGGCGACCCGGGCGTGACGATGGCTCCCAGGGGCTTGCTTGGGCAGGCCATGTTCGCCGTACGGGTTGCTCCGTACATGGACTTTTTCAAGGCAACCAACTCCACCTCTTTCGCTGCCACATGCTTGTACCTGCTACTCCGTATGTGCATACCGGCTCATGACGATACGCGTCACTTCTACGAATACCCGTAACGTCCTTTAAACTTTGCCTTATCACGTCTTCTTCGATGCCTCCAAGGTCTTATTCTGCCTCCCTTCACCTAAAAGGCTCGTCTCCGACCCTGCCCTCGCTCATCGCTCAAATCAACCAACCTCATCATCCTCCCACCTTGCCGTGAAACCCGTCTTGTCTCGCAACCCAGGCCAAGAAACGTCATCCCCGCAACATCGTCTCGAGCCGCGACGTCATCCCCTCATCCTACGAATACCTCGCCGCTCCTCGCCTCGACGCCTCGACACCTTCACATCGCGAAACCCACAACTTGCCCCATGGCTGAATACGCTCCGCCATCTGCTCCCCCGCCGCCAAAGGCTCCCGAGGTGCCGGCGGGCTGGGCCGCTTGCTGGAACGAGCAGTACAAGGAATGGTGCGGCGCCTCTTGCTTTCGACCTGCCTGTCGTGCGCGATTTCGCCCGCGAGACTGACCAGACTTCCAGGTTCTACGTCAACCTGTACACGAAACAGTCGCAATGGGAGAAGCCCACCGCGCCTGTGTTGCTCCCCGCCGCCGACAGCCACCACGACGAGCCCCCGCCCGGGTATGAGCCCGCCAGTGGCCCCGCGCCCACCGACGTCAAGAAGAACCCCTACCAGGAGAATCTGCCCGGCCCTGCCGCCGTCGGCGCCTCGTCGTCGACTGGGGACGAGGACGCCAAGCTGGCTGCAAAGCTCCAGGCCGAGGAGGACGCCAGAACGCGCGTGGCGCAGCCTCCCGCCGGGTACGGCGATCCCAACTCGTACTCATACCAACAACACCAGAGCCATGGCCCGTACTCCCAGGGACAATCCCCGCAGGACCTGCCGGCGCGGGGCCGTGACAAGGGAAAGGGCGGCTTCCTGGGCAAGCTCTTTGGCAAGGGCAAGGCGCCCATGGGAGGCTCACACGGTGGCTACGGGGGATACTCGCCGCAGCCGTCGCAGCAGGGCTACTACCATTCGCAGCCGCAGTACGGCGGATACCCCGGCCAGGCCCCGCCCATGGGTGGTTTCGGCAGAGGGGGATACGGCGCGCAGCCCGGATTCGGGCAGCAGCAGCCGGGCAGGAAGCCGGGCATGGGCGGCATGGGCATGGGGCTTGCCGGCGGCGCCCTGGGCCTGGGCGCGGGCATGGTTGGCGGCGCGCTCGTCGCGAATGCATTCAATGACCATGACCAGAACGCGTACATGGACGGATACCGTAAGCACACCTCCCCGTGCCAACAGATAACGCGCCATCTTGCTGACACGACGCTACAGAGGACGGCCAGGACAATGACTATGGCGGCGATGACTATGGCGGCGGCGATGACTTTGGCGGCGGCGATGACTTTGGCGGCGGCGACTTTTAAGCCACTGGGTCAGGGGCCGGGACCAGGAGTCCACTTGATTGGAATAACTCTTTTTTGAGGGGGGACAGGGCTATCAATGACGCATCGACAAAATCGCCGCGCTGGGAAGACTGTAGGCGCAAAGGGAAACGGGGTTGGTCGGGATGGCTGGACAGGCACCTTTACGCCTAGTCCTTTGCGACGTAGCGATCCATGTTGCTATACACTCAATGGAGAGTTGCTGAGGAGCAATCATGCGACTGTTGACGCAGTTTTGTATAAAGCAGCTGCCAACCACGGTCTGACGTCATGTCCCCATCACCGTGGCAAACGGCCGTGTTGTCGCGTGTATTCGAAGCGTTGTATCGAGGGCAGTTTCCATCATCTCCTCACGCCCTGCTGCTGCTTGGTCGACCCCTCGCCGCCAGCATCACCATCCTTCTTCTTGGAGCCGCCGGCCAGGAAGGCAGCCATGTCGAATTCCCCGAGGGGGTTGCCGGCCGGCTGACCACCGCCCATAATGGCAGCCATGGGCCCGCCCTTGCGCTGCTGCTCCTCGAACTCGGCCTTCATTTCGGGGTCCACTGCGCGAGGTCGGCGTGAGTAGCGCAGAGCAGACGAGGGAAGGGTGTCTAGGCTCACTGTTATCCATGAGGTAGGGCATGCCAATGAAGATGAGCATGCTGACTGCGCCCATGAGAATCATGGGGTTCTTGAGAATGGCGAGGACGGAGACTGCATTGGCAAGAGACGCGTCAGCGTGAAGACCAAGGGGGGGCGGGGGCACAGCGACACCGACATCCAGGCCTCTCGACGAAGTAATTCTTGCCCCCCAGGTGCCGCAGCTCAAAGCCAGGCCCGGCGCCGCCGTCCCTGAGCGGCAGCGCCTCGCCCCTGTCAGCCCAGTCGTTGCCGCGGAACGTCTCCCAGGCCGCGACGGGGCGGCCGTCGGGCCCGCCGACGTCGATGCGGAGCGGGCGGAAGGCGTCCGAGGGGCAGTGCACGTCGGCGAGGTAGGAGCCCGGCGTGACGTTGCGCAGGACAAAGGCGTTGGCGGCCGAGAGCGGCGCCGAGTGGTGAGCGCCGAGCGAGGCGAGCGTCGCGTGGGTGCGGGCGGCGAGGGCGAAGGGGTTGGGCGAGGCGGGCAGGTAGAGCGTGACGGAGCGCGTCGGGGGCGGGGGCGAGGACGAGGCGAAGACGCTCGGCGCGAGGCTGGCGAGGAGGGCGCGGGCGAGGCGCATGGTTGCGGTTCGGCGGCACGGGTGGTGAGAGGAAGCTACAAGTTGCGAGACCGTGAGAGGGACGTTGGCGGCTCTTTGAAGCTGAATGGGGCTGGCCAATCGGAGCTCTTTGAAGCTGGATGGGGCCGGCCAATCAGAGCTCTTTAAAGCTGGACGGGGCTGGCCAATCAGAGGTCGCATAGGGGACCTAAAGCTCCAGCGCGGCCCGCATCCAAAAGGCCATCAACTTTCTCCCTCCCCAACTGCAGCGATGCGCTCAAAAGGACAATCGGCAGAGCAGTCAATTTAAACCACTACTACAAAGACTCCGTATTTATAAGTTACAGGCAGCAACTCTCCTCTTGGGTATCGCCCTCAGTGGCCACCACGCCCCCGTCGCCTTGCGCACCTCGCCGACCTCGGCTCGTCTAGGGCGCAGCAGGCGCCTCGGCCTTTTTGCTCGCGTCTTCGGTCGGTTGAGACTCCTTGTCCGACGTCTTGGTCGCCGACGCAGCCTTGAACGACTGCTCAAAGTCGGCAATGATGTCTTCAATGTGCTCAATGCCCACCGAGATGCGGATCAGGTCCTGCCGAGGCAAGGCACCGTCAGCTGTTGTCCTCTGCGCCAAAGGACAAGACATCTGACGGGGGAGGGAAACGTACCTCTGTGACGCCCGAGCTGGTCTTTTCCTCGTCGGAGAGCTGCTCGTGGGTCGTGGTCCAGGGGCTACGGCGCCGTCAGCACGCAAACACGGCTCGCAAGGGCGGCAACGCTCACTGGATGGCGAGCGTCTTGGCGTCGCCGACATTGGCCAGGTTGGAGATGAGCTTGAAGCCGTCGACGACCTGGCTGCCGGCCGCGCCCCCGCCCTTGACGCCGAAGCTCAGCACGCCACCGGATCCCTTCTTGAGATACCTGTTGGCAACCTCGTGGTACGGGTGGCTCTCGAGGCCCGGGTACGAGACCCAGCTCACGTATGGGCTCTTCTCGAGGTGTCTCGCCAAGGCCAGCGCGTTTTGGGCGTGGCGCTCGGCGCGCAGGCTGAGGGTCTCGATGCCGAGCAGCAGCTGCTGGGCGGCAAAGGGGTTGAGCGTGGCGCCGAGGTCGCGCAGGGTCTCGACGCGGGCGCGGATGATGAAGGAGATGGCGCCAAACGTCTCCCAGAACTTGAGGCCGTGATAGCCCTCGGACGGCTCAACAAACTGGGGGAAGCGCTTGCCGTGCTTGCCCCAATCAAACTTGCCCGAGTCGACGATGACGCCGCCAATGGTGGTGCCGTGGCCGCCGATCCACTTTGTGGCCGAGTGGACGACGATGTCGGCGCCGTGGTCGATGGGGCGGATGAAGTAGCCGCCGGCGCCAAAGGTGTTGTCCACGACCAGAGGCACGCCGCGCTCGTGGGCGGCCTTTGCAATGGCCTCGAGGTCGGGCACGTTGTAGCGCGGGTTGCCGATGCTCTCGACGTAGACGGCCTTTGTCTTGTCGTCAATGGCGGCGGCAATGTCCTCGGGCTTGTCGCCGTCGACAAACTTTGTGTGGATGCCGAGCCGCGGCAAGAAGACCTTGAACTGGTTGTAGGTGCCGCCGTACAGGTTCGAGGTGGACACGATGTTGTCGCCGGCGTGGGCGAGGGTGGCGATGGCGATGAACTGGGCGCCCTGGCCCGACGAGGCGGCGAGGGCTGCGGCACCGCCTTCCAGGGCGGCCATGCGCTTCTCGAAGACGTCGACGGTGGGCTGTTTGATGCGTGGCCACGGTCAGCGCGAGCTGGCTGGAGCGGGAGCGGGTTCGCTTACATTCATGATGCGGCTATAGATGTTGCCAAACTCCTTGAGGCCAAAGAGCCTCGCGCCATGGGCCGAGTCATTAAAGGTGAAGCTCTACACAGACACGGTGTCAGCCTCGTTGGAGCTTTCTGAGAGCCACGACAGCGGTTCATACCGTGGTTGCGTAGATGGGCACCGCTCGCGACTTGGTGGTGGGATCGGGCGCGGCGCTGCGGGCATCAACGTCAGCCTGGATTGTCTCTTGATGGCCAAGGCCGACTTACCCCGCGTGGAGCTGGAGCGTCTCAAAGTTGGTGCCAAGATCGGAGGCCATGGCCGCTGTGGAATGATGGGCGTCTGAGAGGTCAAGCGACGACGAGGTGGGCAATGGCGAGGTCAGAGGAGAAGCAGTGTGTGGAAAAGAGGAAATTGACGAGATCTTGGGGGAGCTCAAGGATGATGAGAGGGACGTTGCTACGTAACTTTTATCCTCTAACGATGTTTGTCGTTTATGTATTTTACATTTTTTTCCGTCTTTACCCTGGACTTGCGTGAGTCGGACGCTGGATGGTGCAATTACATGTTTATACTCTGCGGGCTCGGTGGAGAAGAGGGTTCCTCGGTCATGTTGCGCACACTGATCACGCCATCGGTCAATTGGCTCAATTGGCTACAAGTGCAGCTGGCATGCCGTCGATAGTCGACATTGAGGCGTAGCTGTCTATTGTGTCGTCGCATTGAGTCGCCCGCCATTCAAAGTCGCCGCTGCTGTTGCCGCTGCAACATACGCAAAACGCGTCGCCGATGACGGCCAAAGATGCTGAATATACCTCGGGCAATGTACACATGCGATGACGGTGCTCCCCTTTCTCCCGACACGCGTCCTCAGGCGTCCTGCATGGTGGCCTTGTTGTTGTTGGCGTGGTCGGCGCTCGACTTGCGCACGCCCGTCATAAACATCTTCTTGGCGGTGAGAATGGTCGAGGCACTCCAGGCGCAAAAGGCGGCGGCGGCCACGACGGAGTCGACGCGGCCGACGGTGCAGACGGTGCCGCGGCACATGGCGAGGCTGCCGAGGAAGACGGCGTGGGCGATGAAGGCGGCAAAGTAGAAGAGGGCGTTGCAGGCCTCGACGCTCAGGCAGCCGTAGGGGTGGGCGGCGCGCGGGCACAGGCGCGGCGCCAGCTCGAGATGGAGGAGCGAGAGGATGGAGAAGACGGAGGCGAAGACGAGGAAGTTGAGCGAGGCGGGCGAGCCGCGGCGCGTCGTCACGAGATACCAGTGGACGACTGCAAGGGTGTTAGGCTCCTGGACGTCGAGCAAAGAGACAGCATGGCAAATAGACAAGCATACCATAGGCCGATAGCCCCAGGTTGGCGGCGGCCAAGAGGCCCTGGAAGATGCGCAGCGAGTCGATGGATGTGCGACCCATGGCGGCGGTTCAACTAAACGAGTGTGACGGAGGCGACAAACCCCGGGTGATTGGGACGGTTGGCTATCGGTTCAAGCAGCGCGAGAGAAGGATGTTGGAGGAAGACACGGGTGAGCGGCCAATAGCTTCCATGTATAGCGAAAAGGGCGAGCAGACTGGACGAGCAGACAAGACTAGCCACGTTTCGAGGGAGGGTGGGCGATGAAGAGGCGGAAATGAAAGAGGGAGGGAGGCTGGACGCGAGAGTCATGGCGGGAATGAACTCGACTGAGACGACCGCGGGATTACTCTGAAACGGTCGAGCACCAGGGGGGGGGTGGAGGGGACGAGACGGTTGATTAGTCCAGAGGGCAAGACAAAGAGTCAAGACAAAGGGACAGACTGGCGGTAAATGAGGAAAACGGACTACATGATACGGGAAGATAAAGGAGGGCTCAAAGGAGGGGGGGCCATGGAGGGAGGGATCGAGATGACGAGGGAGAGGGTTGGATTAGAGCTTCTCGAATGTCTCTCTTTGCCGCGCCCTGTTTAACGGGATGCTAAAGGTCGAGTCCTTTTTTTTTTTCGACTCTTTGCACGGATTTATGCAATGTCAAGGGATATTGAGAGGAGGATTCGACGTGCTGGATTAGTCTGGCCTTCAGGCCGTGGGTAGGGGTCCAGGAGGGTCTTGGTCTCGGTCCGGATACAAATCCTACTACGAATACTTCGTACAGTATTCGTAACGCCGTCGCAGAGGACGTTGGCCGGCAACCACACGTGCAGGTGGGCGCCGGCACAGGCGAGACAGGGAAGCCACGCGGGAAAGCCTCGAGCACTTTTCCATGACGCCCGCGGTCGCCTCTGCATGGCATGCGGGCGTCTGGATGTGGCTGTCTGGGAGGAGAGAGGGGGGTAGAGAGAGAGAAAGAGTGAGAGAGACCCCTAAAGCCACCGCACTCGAGAGCTGCCCTTGCGGCTGTCTCGGCCGAATTGCGTCGTCAGCGACTCTGGCTCGTGAGTCGTTTTGACGAGGCAGGAAAATAAATGTCTGCCGTGGCTGGTGATGCTGCTCTTCCATGTCATGCATGTCTATGCTCGCACGTTGACGCAAATGGGGTCGTACAGATCCAGATCCAGATGCTCCCCAAAAGTCTAACCCTTTAAACTTTTAACCGTATGTAACTTACAATGTATGCACAGAGTATCCGCAGACTCGGGCCGTCTGCGACTGGACCTCGGCTACCTACCCGTAGGTATTGCGAGAGTTGCAGCGCAACTGCCCTCCCTATCAGCAGGTACAACACAACCTACAGGGCCCAGCAACCGATGCCTGAACCCTAGGCCGTCCAGAGCCCGGCCGTGAAGAATCTGGGCATGCCGAGGCCCCCGGAGCCTCGGCATTGCTGTACTTTAGGTACTACTCGTTGTACCGACCAGTCTTCTTCTGCCTCACTTCCGTCCTCCTCCTCCACCTCCTCCACCTCCTCTCCCTTCTCTCCCTCTGCAGCATTCATCTTCCTCTCCCGTGCACGCGCCTAGCCCGCCTCTCTCTCGCCATTGATCCCGAGACGCGCGTAACCGCCACACCCTGTCCGTGTCCAATCACCACCACCCCAATCACCACCACCGACCTCTTCGCCTCCTTCTTGCTCTTCTCCAACCCTGCCGACTCGCCAGCCGACGCCCTTGGGCTCGTGGCCTGTGTTCCCCGGGCCTGGCTCTGTCTCTGTGCTTGTGACAGCCCTCTCGTGACCTTGCTACTTCGCCCCCCCTAGATAAAGGCTCTTCCAAAACAAAAAGACTCAGATCCGGAACGCAATGACGTCCGCCTCGGCCAAGCTCTCGGCCGCCGACGTGTGGCAGCTCTCCGCGCCTCCTGCACCGGGCTCGCCCTATGGTCTCCCCGTCCCCGGCTCGGAGCGCGCGGGCCGCTCTGCCGTCTACCGCCATCACCGATTCCGCGACACGTCGCTCCTCACCACCTTTGACCCGGACCTCCGCTCCATGCACCACGTCTTCGAGAGCACCGTCGCCCGCCGCCCCAACAAGCCCTGTCTCGGCTCCCGCCCCTGGCTGTCCTCCACCAAGACCTGGGCCGACCACTTTGACTGGCTGACGTATGCCGACGTCGCCCAGCGCCGCAGGCACTTTGGCGCCGGCCTCGTCGACATTCACCACGGCGCCGGCTACCCCAAGGACAAGTATGGCGTCGGCCTGTGGGCCCAGAACTGCGCCGAGTGGCACATTACAGGCACGTCTCCCTCTCTCCAACGGATGGGCCGCCTGCTGACCCTCCTGCTCCAGACCTCGCCCTCGCTTCCCAGTCCCTCTACACCGTCTCCCTCTACGAGACGCTCGGCCCCGATGCCACAGAGTACATCATCAACCACGCAGAGCTGGCCTGCGTCGTCTGCTCTCTGCCTCACGTCCCCGTCCTGCTCCAGCTCGCCCCCCGCCTGCCCACCCTCAAGCTCATCGTCTCGCTCGACCCCCTCGACCATGGCGAGCTCGACACCCACACAAAGGCCGCCATCTTCAACCAAATGGCCTCGCAGCACGGCATCCGCGTCTACTCGATGCAGCAGGTCGAGGACCTCGGCGCCAGCTGCGGCCGCCCCATGCGCCCCGCCGACTGGGACGACATCTCCACCATCAACTACACGTCGGGCACCACCGGCCCCCCCAAGGGCGTTGTCCTCACCCACGGCAACGCCGTCTCTGCCAACTCGGGCTCCCGCCTGAGCTGCAACATTTCCGCAAACGACGTGCACCTCTCCTACCTGCCCCTCGCCCACATCTACGGCCGCCTCGTCGACCAGGCCGCCCTGGCCGAGGGCGCCGCCCTGGGCTTCTTCCGAGGCGACATCCTCGGCCTCGTCGACGACATGAAGATTCTCCAGCCCACCGGCTTCATCTCCGTCCCGCGCCTCTTCAACCGCTTCAACTCGGCCATCCGCGCCGCCACCCTCGAGGCCGACGGCATCCGCGGCGCCCTGTCGAGGCACGTCATCAACACCAAAAAGGCAAACATGCGCCTCCCCCCCGGCAAGGCCTCCAACAAGCACTTCCTCTACGATAGGATCTGGACGCCCAAGGTCAAGGCCGCCGTCGGCCTCTCCAGGGTCCACAGCATGGTCAGCGGCAGCGCCCAGCTAGACCCAGACGTGCAAGAGTTCCTCCGCGCCGCCTTTGGCACCAACTTCTCCCAGGGCTGGGGCATGACGGAAACGTACGCCGTCGGCTCCCTGCAGATGAACCAAGACTACTCCCTCGCCAACGTCGGCGGGCCCATGGGCTGCATCGAGGCCTGCCTCGAGTCGGTACCCGAGTTTGAGTACTCGGTCGACGACAAGCCCAACCCCAGGGGCGAGCTGCTCGTGCGCGGGCCCAGCATCTTCCGCGAGTACTACAAGAACGAGGAGGAGACCAAGAAGAGCTTGGACCCCGACGGCTGGTTCCACACGGGCGACATTGCCGAGGTGGACAGCCTGGGCCGCTTCAAGATCATCGACCGCAAGAAGAACGTCTTGAAGCTGTCGCAGGGCGAGTACATTTCCCCCGAGCGCATCGAGAACGTCTTCGCCGGCAGCACCAACCTGGTGGCCATGGCATACGTCCACGGCGACTCCAAGGAGTCGAGCCTCGTCGCCATCTTCGGCGTCGACCCCGAGAACTTCCCGCCCTTTGCCAGCAAGGTCCTGAACGCCGAGGTTCCGGCCGGTGATGTCGAGGCCCTCAGGAAGGCGGCCGCGAACCCGGCGGTCAAGAAGGCCTTTCTCAAGATGCTCGACGACATTGGCCGCCGGCACAAATTCAACAGCTACGAAAAGATTCGCAACGTGCATCTGGACGTTGAGCCGTTTACGATTGAGAATGAACTCCTCACGCCCACGTAGGCTGCCCCGCGAGGACTGACTGTTGCCATGGTTGCTAATGCGTCGCAGACTGAAACTCAAGAGGCCTCAGGCGGCAAAGGCCTTCCGCGCCCACATCGACCGCATGTACGAGGAGGTCAAGGCGGAGAAGCCGGCCCGCGCTGCCAAGCTGTAGACGAGACAAGCTTAAGGGTGAGGCGTGTCTGGGGCTTGTTGGTGTAGAGGCTCGGTTGGATCGGTGCTCGGAGTGCTCCTGGGCTGCCTCGCCTGGACGAAGAGATGCTAACCCACGACGCTGTTGCCATGTATATGGAGATGAAGAATAACAAAGTAGCTCGGTGGCCGAAAGAATGGCATGCAAATGTGCGAGCACCCGGTCCGTCGGGGATCCACGTGAATGTCCTCGACGTCTGACCGTCACCGGATTCAAGCTTTCGCAGTCTTGCCTGTCCTTTATTCTTATCGACAGTGGCCGAGTTGACTTGGCGTCGGGAGTTGACTCAGCGTATCTCCAGTTTACTTAGAGTTCACTTAGCGTAGGCCTAGTAGATGAGGCAATTTGGCGGAGTATGCTGTAAGAGGATGAATTAAAACATGCTGAGGTGTGCTCGCATGCCATGGGCGTATAACTACATTGTAAACGGCCGCCGAGTATACTTTTCTTATGGCTGCTCTAGGAGTCATGGAGAAAACGTGGATGCTCCCCGTATCGTGTCTTTATAATATCCGAATGCTAGGCATTATACGAGTTATATCTTGATGATATATCAGTGGATCTCTTTATGATATGCTAGACATCATTCTCTTTATAACATGCTAGGCATGCATTACGTCTCTTGATGATATGCTGGGCATTATATCCCTTTATGATATCCTATGTCTCCCCGACTAAACCGGGCCGAGAGCAATAGGTGGCCAGGACTAATAATAAAGCCCAGCATATCCCTGTTAGCGAGACTCTTAGCAGCGGACTGTAGCGCTGCCAAGCCGTTGACAATGCCATCTGAAGCACCTCGCGAACGTGTACAGGCGGCGCCTGGAGCTTAAACTACAGCAGCGTCGCAACATGCTGACCTATGATCAAAACGCACTTGACATTATAACGATTCTAGACGATGCGATGACTTGTTTTAACTCTTTAGGACGAGGTAGAAGTATGTATGTCTTTAAAATACCAAGTGAAATGCTACGATAGGAAGCCACATAGGTAGAGAAAAATATAAAGCATATAGCTTATTACTAAGACTTATAAGCTATATACTAGCTTAACTAGTATGCTTAGCTAATACTAGTAGAAAATGCTTCTAATTACTTCTAAGAGCCCTAGTAGCCGGATTCTAGAGCTAATGCTTGTCGGTAAGACTATATTCCGGTGCTTACCTAATCTGGAAGCGCTCCCCGCTATAGGCAACACGCTAATCTTAGAAACGACGTCGTCTAACTCGTTACCAGACGCGTGAAAGGTTTTGGGAGCCTACGTACCCCTAACTACAAGAGCGCGTCCCGGCGATAGCCTCGTCCTCCCAACGCCCTCGAGCTCAGCTAGGCCCGCCCGTGTTGCGTGCGCGCCGGGAGCTGCGCGTGCCGGCGGCCCCCATGAGCGCCGCGCTCACCGCCACCCGTCCTAGGGCCGTCATCGACCTCACGGGTGACGCGCCCCCTCCTCCTCCCCGTCCTCGGGACTCGCTTCTGCCGCCGCAGCAGATTGTCAACGGCGCGCGACGGGCCTCGTGCCTGGAGCCCCCTGCCAAACGGCGGTGCTCCAAGAATGGGGCCTCTGATGCCGGCAGGCGAAGCCTCAGGGCCTGCGTCCAGGAGCAGATCCTGCCCCATGTCATCCAGGCCATCGAGCGCCTCTCGAGGGACGAATATCGCGTCGATGAGATCGCCGTCCAGGTACGGACTCGTGGCCCGGGGCTGTCGGAAGCGTGGACGAGTGCTGACAGTGCGTCAGGCTGTTGCAACGCTTGCTAGAAGCTCAACATTTCGCATCGCCGTCGACGAGGCTGATGCGTTGCCGCTGCATTTTCCCGTGGCTCAAGCGGCCATTGCCACGTCCCAGGTCATCCAGAAGCTAAAGGCGCTACCGGTAATGCTCTTCTATTCATTGTTATGGCTAGGAGATGAGTAGCTAACGGTTACCGTATAAAGCAATACCGGATCCGCCTCCCAAGCTTTATAGGCAGAGAATCCACCACACACGAGGCCGCGAGGCCGAAACCATTAGTCGCTCAGTCAAGCGCGATTCGTGGCGTGTCGTGCGGGATCCCCGAGCCACGGGCACAAGACACCCTACATGCACGGGAGCGTACCCGCAGGCAAGCCATAGAGCCTTGGACGGGTGCGCAGAAGTGGTTTGGGCTCAAGTCGCGGCCGTATCTGCCCGCCGCCGAGCGAGACTTGATTGCTAGGGGAGCCAGGCGTCCTATTCGTCGGCACTACGGCGCTCTTGAGCAGCCAGTCGTCTACCATGTCGACTTTGCGCTGGACGAGATCAGCCAGATATTCGCCTGCCTATCGCAGTGTTTCTTGGACGTCCCGCGAACTATTGACTTTCTCACGTCGCTCTGCTACCAACACAACGTGGCCTCGATCGTCGGCGATGGCGTCCGGGGCCGAAATGCGGAGGATATACGCAACTTTTGCTCCGATCTGATGGCAGGCCAGGTCGCTGCCAAGACCAGAGTGCTGTCGCTGCACCAAGACGTCGGTGACCAGGATGGGCGCGTCAGCCGCATCCCGTCTCTGCTGCTGGCGAGAGAGTTTGAGGGCAACGCTCGCTTCGGGCGCTCGAGGCAGTTGGAAAACTTCCAAAACGAGTTCAAAAAGGCTCACGAGGACGGCCTGGCCGTCATTGCCGAGTTCACAAACTGCGCCGGCGACCTCTGCGCCATGTCGTGGGCCCCCAACGGCAACATACTATGCGGCACCACGGCCCATTCCGACTCGCACAACCAGCAGTACAACAAGCTGGGCAACCTGCTGCTCTGCTCGACGTCGCGCGGCACGCTGCGCGCCTTTGCCGACCACCGCATCCCGCGGCCGTTGGTGGAAAAGGGCGAGAACTCGACCGAGTCGATGCGCCGCAGCCAGGACCCCTGGCTGTACTCGTCTGTCGTTTCGTCCGACTACGACGAGGCCCACGGACGCGGCTTCACGTCCAGCTTCGACAAGACGGTCAAGGTGTGGGCCGTCTCCAGCGACGGCGACTCCATGCAGGCCGTGGCCACCTGGCACCACGACGGCAACGTCAACTTCGTCGCGGCCGCCAGGGACGCCTCGGGCCGCGTCGCCTCGGCGGCCGACGTGCCGTCCGAGGCGGTGCGCGTCTACACGGTCCGCGCCGACGACGTGGGCGCGAGCCCCTACCGGGCCATCTCGTGCTCCCGGACCGACGCCCTCGGGTCCGACACGTGGGCATACTACCCGGCCACGATGCAGTGGGGACGCGCGCCCGAAGCCACTCACCTCCTCATCGTCGGCTACTCGCCGCGGAGCTTCGCCAACGACGATCGCCACATTCCCGAGGACAAGAGGAACTCGGGCGAGATCATGATGTGGGATGCCGCCCGGGGCTGCCGGACCCCCGTCATGACGGCCACGACGGCAAACGTCTTCGAGGTGGCGTGGCACCCGACGCTGCCGCGCTTCATCGTCGCCACGTCACCGAGCGGGCTCAACGTCAAGACCGGCGTCCGCACCCAGATCCACCTCTTCCAGCGCGACCGCGAGCGCCACGACGGCGCGTACCACGAGTTCCAGAAGCTCGACTGCTTCGCCGCCGACATCAACGAGCTCACCTTTATGCCCAACTCGCTGCGCCACGCCTACGTCACCGCCGGCTGCACCGGCGGCAACGTCTACGTCTGGGACACGGCCCAGGGGGACGACCCCATCCACGTCCTCAAGCACGGCTACCCCGTCGACGACTTCTCCTACGACCGCGAGAAGGAGGACACGGGCGTCAAGTTCACCGCCTGGGGCACCACGCTCGACCGCCTGTACACGGGCTCCAGCGACGGCGTCGTCAAGGTGTGGAACGTGCGCAACCGCCGCAACCCCTTTGTGCGCGACCTGCTCGAGGCCCCGGGGCCCATCTCCGTCGGCGCCTTCTCGCCCGACCATTCCAAGCTGGCCGTGGGGGATGCCACGGGGCGTCTCTTCCTGCTCTCCGTCGACAGGCGTGACGAGCACGAGGCGCACTTTGTGACGCTGCCCGGTTCGAACCGTCGGGTGCGGCGCCCGACTGCCTTTCTCCCCCATCCGGAGCCTCCGCCGCCGCCTGCCCAAACGACGAGCGACGGCCCGGACGTGATGCAGATCGACGGCGAGGTCGGGGCGCAAGACTCCATTGCCGCGCACGCTCGCCGTGCCTACCTGGACTCGGGCCAGCTCATCCTACACCGCAACCCCGTCGTCGGCGCCGTCCAGGGCCCCGAGTACGCGTCGACGGGCCTCTTCCGGCGCGACGCCCACGTCGACGAGGACCCGGCGCGGCCGCTCCTCACCGAGTTCGAGCGCGCCCAGCGCCAGAACCTCGACGCCAGCCGCGGGCGCCGCCGCCGCTCGGAGAGGCGCCTCAGGGACCTCTTCGCCGACGACGAGGCACGCGCGGCGGCGCTGAGGCGCGAGCGCGAGGCGCGGCACGCGGCGAACCGCGGCCGCGACGTCGAGGGCCTGCGGTGGGGCTCTGCGGACCTGTGGGAGACGCTGCTGCGGGACGGGGCGGTCTTGACGGACGACGGGCGGGAGGACTGGGGGTTTGCCTACGAGGACGGGCCTGCGGACGAGAGCGGGGGGGGTTGATGTGCCGTAGCTAGCTGATAGATTGACGCCGCCTTGGGCTACTATTGCATTGCTGCCATATAATAGTAAGGTTAAGATGACTTTTTGCGCCTCTTGCTTGAAGCCTTGATAGCAGGGCCCAGAAGACTCCACGGGACGGGTGGATGGATACCTACCCGTTGGGAACTTATTATTCGTAGTCGAAGACACTAAGTTCCCAACGGGTAGGGGGGCTGATCCGTTTCGAGATGGCCGATGCCGCGAATGACCACCAGTCCATCGTCGCACGATCCGCTGCGTTTCGCAATCCCCTGAGTTTCCTTGCTACTGGGAATATCGCCTCGCCAACACCAAACATTGCATTAAGTCGGGGGTTACAACTCTTCTACATTGCTTCTTATTTCAGCGCCCACGACAATCACGCTCAGTCTCCCAGCCAGCGATCCAAGCCCCAGGCGCACCCCGACGGCCCGCTCAGGCAAACTGCAAGCACGCCGCATCCAGACCCAAGCTCGCCTGTCCATCCAATCGTCACCAAGAAACACATGACAGCACAGTCGTGTGCTCGCCCGTGCCCGCAGCCGTCGACGCCGCCTAATGCTTCGCCGTAACAGCCTCGCCCGTCATTTTTTCAACATACGTTTTCGCCCTGCGCACTTGTCAGTACTGCAGATTCGCGGGCAGCGGTAGAAGAGGGAGAGACAAACATGTCGCCAAAGGCCACCATGCAGATGGTCTGCCAGACACCGAGGCCGATTCGCGGCGCCACGCCGCGGTACAAGCCCCTCATGCCGTTGTTGGAGTAGATGTACCTGAAGGTGTTGCCGACCGTCATCTTCTTGGGCCGGTTGGGATCCTCCTTCTTGCTCTGCATCTCGACGCGGATGACTTCAATGGGCTGGTTCCAGGCGCTGAGGCCACCTCCGAGGCCGCTGGCCACAATCTTTTCCCAGGCCGACAGCTTCTCGCTCTTGCTCTTGCCAGTGGCGCTGCGGATCCAGCCCTCGGCCAGACGGCTGAGTCCGAAGCGGCTGCCCCAGTTGGTCATCTGCCGGATGGCGACGGCGTTGACACCCTTGTTGATGCCGCGGATGCCCTCCTTGCGGTAAATATCCATAAAGGTGTGAAACGTCGAGGTTGGCTGAACACCGGCGGCAGCCATCTTGTGCTGTGTAATCTCGACCGTCTTCATGCAGGTGCAGAAGCCCATGGTGGCATAGGCCTGAGCGACACCGCCAGTGATGCCGCCGAGGATGCCGCCGCCAAACTCCGAGGCGCCTGCCGCTCGAGCATAGTACTCGGCCTCGGAGGCAACGAAGAGGAGCACGGCACCCTTGGTCGAGGCTTCGATCCAAGCCCAAGGGATGAGGCCCTGGTAGACTGCGAGGTCGCGCACGTCAGCATGGCGCGTGCGGTTGAACAGGGGAAGAGTTGCGTGTCAACTTACAGCCCAAAACTCCACCTCGGGCCCAGATACGTCCCAAGGCCGTGCCGAAGCCATCACTGCGATGGGCGGCCATGGTGGTCTTGACAACCTCGAGCGGCTGGCCGAGGGTGGTGACCTCAAACATGTTGAGGCCGGCGCCGAGAAGCAAGTTGGAGAACTTGATGGGCTTCTTCTCCAGCTGCGGTTCCCCCACGAGGCCGGGGACGGTGGCGGTGGCGACCATGGCTCAGGAATTGCTGCAAGCGGGAGGGCCCTGACCAAGGGAAAAGGGTGCTTCTTCGCGGGAAAATGGGGTTTTGCTTGAGGGAGGGGAGATAGGGGAGAGAGGACGCCGGCAAAGGACGGTGACAAGAAGTCGGGACTTTTCCTGCTGAGTCAGGCGGAGGCTTTCCTGTTCACCGGGGGAAGCCTTGCGAGGAGGACAGGACACTCGACAGGACAGGGCAGACGACGAATTGATGGACGGAGGATGGTATTCCAATCTCAGCGTCAGTCGTCCGTACCTGTCCGGAGGGGGACTCTTGGTGATGAGGCTAGTTGCAGCCTAGACTAGGTAGGTATGTATCCATTGCTAGCTTCGACGCCCAGCAAGGTAACGACTACTACTCCCAAGTACTTTGCTCAGCCGTTTGTTCGACGGGTGGGGCTGGCCGAAAGCCCGCCGGTAAGACCGGGCGGGCTCCCTCCTGGCCTGTACCCCGCTACCCTCACTTGGGCTGGGGTTCTCAACAGCGTGTCCGCTGCTTGTTGATCGCCCCAACGAACGGTGGCAGGCCAGGACATTCTCACACTTCCCAAGCCATGCATGCATGCGTGTAGTAGACACAAGCAGTAGATTTCACTGACAACTCATGGGGGTTTCCCAACTCATTACTCGTCCCGGGGAGGCGTGGTTCCCAAGCATATTGTACATGTCCAGCGCCAGCCGCTTCTGCCGTCAGCGCGGCCCACGTAGACAGTCTATTCCCAAGCCGTCGCCCCCAGCGCACGCAAGCCTTGTTGTACACAGACCACAGGGCTGCGGCATGCCTCTACATGTGCTCGCATGCCCTTGCGTCCCCATTCCAAGTAGCGCTGGTCGTTGCCCTCCTTATGCTTCTTCCCTCGCTTATGCCTTTTTGCACATCTCGATCCATTTCTCGGTAGAGAAGGACTTGGGCCGCTCAATCGGCGCGCCAAAGGCACGGTCAAGGATCAGCTGGGGAAGCACGCCGATGGCGCGGGAGACTCCAAACAGGACCGTGTAGTAGCTGGCCTCCTTCAAGCCGTAGTGCTGCAGCAGTACGCCTGAGTGGGCATCGACGTTGGGGTACGGGTTCTTGGTCTTGCCATGCTCAGTCAGGACACCAGGGGCAATCTTGTAGACCTGGCTGACGAGCTTGAACAGGGGATCTTCGGGCATCTTGTCTGCGAGGTTTGTTAGTACCTTTCTCTGTCTCTCTTCAGGGGGGGGATCAAGCTTGACGCACCAAGGGCAAACTGGCGCTGGGCCATGTAGCGGGGGTCGGTCTTTCGGAGGACAGCATGGCCGTAGCCAGGAACGACTCGCCCCGAGTTGAGCGTCGACCACAGGTAGTCGGTGATGGCCTTGTCACTGAGGTCGTCGCCGACAGACTTCTTCATTTCCTTAAGCCAGTTGAGCACCTCCTGGTTAGCCAGGCCGTGCAGGGGGCCGGCGAGACCGTTGAGCCCGGCGGCCAGAGAGAGAAAGGGCGAGCTAAGGGCGCTGCCGACGAGGTGGGTCGTGTGGGCGCTGACGTTGCCACCCTCGTGGTCGGTGTGGATGGTCAGGTACAGGCGTAGGAGCTCGACGAAGTCCGCGTCCTTGCCGAAGCCAAGCTGGTTGGCCAGGTTGAAGGAGTAGTCCTTGTCCTTTTGGATAGGGGCCACCTTGCCGCCCTTGAAGACGTTTTGGTAGATGCGCGACGCAATATTGGGCAGCTTGGCAATCAGGTCCATCGAGTCCTCAAACGTATAGCCCCAGTAGTCCTTCTTGTTGATGCCCTTGGCGTAGGCCTTGGCAAACGACGACGTGTGCTCGAGAGCGGTCACGGCCAGGGAGAACTGGGCCATGGGGTGGAGGTCGGTCGGGCAGTGGTCGATGAGCTCCTCGACAAACTTGGGAATGTCGGAGCGGGCAGCCCACTCGGCGGACAGATGGCGGACCTGCTGCTCGGTGGGCACCTCACCGGTGAGGAGCAGCCAGAAGAGGCCTGTGTAGAGTAAACGAGTTAGTTGGCGCGCAGCCGGGGTCTCTTGCAAAATGGCCCTCACCTTCTGGCAGAGGCTCCTTGCCACCGGGAGCTTTGGGCAGAAGCTTCTGGCATTCGGGGATCGTCTTGCCACGGAATCGGATGCCCTCCTCGGCGTCGAGAACAGATCCCTCCCAAACGAGGCACTTGATGCCGCGGGCACCACCATAGACCTGGTCAAGGGTCACCTTGTCGATGACCTTGGAGCCATGCTCTCTGAAAAGGGGTCAGCAAGGAGAGCTTGGTTTGCTGGTCGGGCCACCAACTTCCGAAGGGCCTTGATCTGCTCAATCTTTTCGGGAAGTATCTCGGCGAAGCGCTCCTTGAGGGTCTGGGGAAGAGCACGTCAGTGGGGAGGCAGTGAAGGGCGAGAGAGAGGCACTTGGCGCATGCTCACCTGGGTCTTGGCCGAGTAACATCGCACGGCGTTGAAGGTGGCGGACCGGCCATTGAGGGCCGGGGTCCTGATTGAGGCCCGCAGGGCCGAGTTGCTTAGGCGCGCGACGGGAGCCATTGCGTGACTGGCGGTGCCGTGGATGGAAGAGAGATGGAAGTGGGCAGAAGACTGCAGTCGGGGAGGGTGCGAATAATGGGGGAGATGGGAGGGGGGGAAAAGTGACGGTGTGTGATGGGAACTTGAAGAGGATATACCGTCTGGTCTTGGGGGGAGGGAAGAAAATTTAGCTCGAGGTTGCCTGCCGGCGATCCTTCCTTTGATGAACCTGGACCTCGGAGGTAGGTGGGAGTGGTAAGGTGGCCCTGCAAGTGGCCCTGGCAGGACTACAGGGTACCGGCTACTTTGGTTTGGCAAAGTACAGAGTACTCCGATACCCGAAGCTTTGTTCTGGACGGACACGACGGTGTTTCTTCTTCCTCTGATAGAGACATGGATGGACCCATCCTCTGTGTCTCCCTGGCCAAAAGCACGTCCATCTCCTTCGATCAGAGGCGTTGTCGGCGGAGCTACTTCGTACGCTTACTCGCTCGCGTCAAGAGCCCCATTTCGCTGGAAGCCCCATCAGCCAATGACGGAGCTAGCAATCCGTACAACTGTACGAGTTACAGCCCGGCTCTTTATAATTAGTCCAAGGAAACCGAGAACCTAGGCGGCGCAAATATCAAAATATCTGATAGGTGGGAACAACCGGGTGGGCAAGCTGCCGCTCATTTGCCGGTCCGTTGAGCTGTTGGAGGAAGCTCTCCTGGCTGGAGTTACTGTTGGGCACTCTGCATGGTACCTCGTACCGCGTTGGGAATCGTCGTGTGCTGGCTGTACGGAGTAACTACTACTACGAAGTACACGGACCAAAGCTCAAAGATCCATGCTTGACGGCATTGCATCCGCGGAATCCGGACGAGCATCAGCGAAGTGATAGGGACGCTGCTGACAAAGCCACCACCGATAAATAAGTACGTAGCACCAGTTTCTGCCTGAGGCAACAACGCCTCTCGCGGTCACGTGCTTTCTCCCCGAGAGCGGGCCAACGCCCGCCAGCCATCCGAGAAAAAAACTCCTTCCGCCACCACTCCTTTTTCCACCTGTCGCTGTCAGGTTTCCTCCTCGCTCATCTTCCTCTATTCTTCCAACTCATTTCATCGACCCCGTGTCGCCCAACGCTTCACAGCGGCTCCCGGTCGTATCCTCACCCACGCTCATCTCGACCGCGCTTGTTCATGCCGACAGGCAAGCTCATAGACTCGCCCGCCCCAAACATCGTCTGCTGCAAGGCACTCAGGTGACATCGTCGCGTCCCGACGCCACAGTAAAAGCCCTCGCGACAGGATTCATATTTAGCGGCCACACGTACCTAACTCTACTGAGCCTTGGCTATTTCGTACATTTCACTTACGACGCGCGACGCTTCCTCTTGGTGAAGAGCCACTGGCCCCGTAAAAGCCGGTGTCTTGCACAGCTTGGGTCT
This sequence comes from Ophiocordyceps sinensis, assembly GCA_012934285.1. Lineage (NCBI taxonomy): Eukaryota > Fungi > Ascomycota > Sordariomycetes > Hypocreales > Ophiocordycipitaceae > Ophiocordyceps > Ophiocordyceps sinensis. The sequence continues at coordinate 9,313,310 of JAAVMX010000001.1, read as the reverse complement.
TTGTCGGCTGTCGTCGCGGCCCGGGCAAAAACGCCCATCTAGAAACCCGCCTCTTCATCCCGGTGCGGCTGCCATCGTCTCGGCCGACGGAACCTTGCCGCTCAAGCAACGGGGGCCAAAGGAGAATCCGCATCAGCCGCTGCGTTTGCCAATTGCTTGCCGCGACATTTTGATTTGCTCGATCGTGTCGCGTCGACACCATGGCCTCTGCAGTAGCAGACTTGGAGGCAGGCCTCCAGGCCATGCTCAACTTGAAACCTCCTGGAGTGTCGGGATCTCGTATCACTAGCCTTACGTCGCTTTGCGTCTCCAACATTCAGGTACGCATCACCTCGGTCGACGAGGCCCTCGCACAAAGCGCTGACACGAAGCAGTCCGAATCCGTCCTCATTCAGAAGATTTACACGCACTTCAAAAAGGCGCCCGGGACGCACAAGTTGGGGGTTCTCTACGTAGTAGACTCTGTAACCCGCAAGTGGCTCGAGCAAGCAAAGGCCCAAGGACAGCCAGTAAACAGCTCTGCGCAAGACGGCACGTACGCCGCTGGAGTACACCGAGTGACGGAACTCATGCCCGTGTTGATGAATGACATTCTTCAGTCCGCTCCCGACGAGCAAAAGGTACGCCTTCTTTACTTTGGATGATTGATATCCAGCACATCTACCTCGTAGCAGCCATGCTCGCTGCCTACGGATTGAAGGCGACCAAACGCTGTGGGCCGAAAGCTCGCGCCTCGGGCCCAGCCATGTCGAGGTTCGCCCTGCAATCGAGACACGGCGTGTTTGCGTCGGCCCGTGGATCCGTCGGCTGCTGCGTTGTGCTTCCCGTCCCGATTGCGCAAGCCCGCTGGCTGGGTAACTTACCATTTGCTTGTGCAGGAAAAGATCAAAAAGCTCCTCGACATCTGGGACAAGGGCCAGACCTTCCCGGCCCCCATGCTCGAATCCTATCGGGAGAAGCTGAGTGCTGCTCCGCCACCGAGTACGTCGAGCCCACAAGCACAACCCCCAACCGAACCCGTTTGCAAGGCAACCTGTTGGCTAACTTTGGTCGCTGTCCCAGATGCCTCGACGACTCCTCCCGGAAGCCCTCCGGCGGGAGCCCCCGCCTCGACGCAGAATAAACACCCGGCCTCGACCGCGCCGGCGCCTCCCAACGGCTCCTCTATTCTGGAGGCGCTTGCTAACATGGCTCGCCAGAACACGGCGGCGAACCCGGGCAGACCTGGTGCTCCGGCCCTGGCAGCAGCGTCCTACGGCCTCCCCGCCGGTGGGATGCCCCAGGCGGCGCCGCAGCAGCAGCATCAACAGCAGCCGTCGCACGCCCTGGCCGCGCCGCCAGCGTATCCTCCCACCTCGCAGTCGGCTCATGGCTCGTCGATGCCCTTCTCCATGCCCCCGATGCTCGGTCAGGGTGCTCAGCCGCCCGCGATGCCCGCCGGAGCAATCAACCCATATGCCGCCCCGGCGGCTACTCCAGGGCCCGGGGGTGTCGGCCTCGACTCCATCACACAGCAGCAGATCGTGCTGATTAAGGCCCTCGCGGACCAGGGAGTGCCGTTTGACAAAATTCCGGCCTTGGTCCAGGGCATGACTGGTGCCAGCAGTGCGAACCCCCATACGGCGTTTCAGCCTCCCGTGCCCGCGGCCCAAGGCACGTATCCCGCCGGTCAACAGCCGTGGGCCGCCGACAACGCTCGCGACCGAGGCTTTCAGGACGGCAACATGTCGCCCATTAAGTATGCACGTTCCCGGTCCCGTTCTCCTGACCGTGGCTGGGGGGCACGCGGCTCTCCCCGCGGGGGGCACGACAGACTCGACTACGGCCATCACGAAGAGCGCGACCGCAACGGCCGCAGGGGCAACGGTTATCGCCAGCGAAGCCCCCAGGGGCGTCGGGGTCGTAGTTCTACACCGATCTCGGAGCTTCCCCAGATTGAGAGACGGATTGAATTCGACCCCAACTTGCCAGCAGGCCACATCAAAGTCCTAAGCCGAACTCTGTTTGTGGGAGGGGTGACGTGAGCTGTCCCTGTACCTCGTTTGGTGCTGTATATTTGCTGACGACGGTTCAGTTGCACCGAGGCCGACCTACGCAGCATGTTTGTTCGTTTCGGTACCGTACAGACTTGCATCGTCAACAAGGAGAAACGACATGCCTTTGTCAAGATGCTTACCCGGAAAGATGCACTCCACGCCAAGGACAGCACCGAGGACACGAGGAACCTGGAGCTCCCTCTACGGGTAAGTCGAACAGCCCACCCGGAGCGCGGACGAGGACTGACGGCGTGGGTAACAGACGCGCTGGGGCGTTGGCTTTGGCCCAAGAGACTGCAGCGACTACGCGACAGGCGTCAGTGTGATTCCCATTCACAAGCTGACCGAGGCCGACCGCAAGTGGATGTTGACTGCGCCCTACGGCGGAAGCGGTGGGCGGCCGATTGAGAGCGGCATGTGCGTCGAGGAGCCCGACATTGAAATAGGCGCAGGCGTCTCGTCCAAGGCCATCAGCCGACGAATGCAGACGGACAAGGGCGGCAGCAACGGGCCCAAGTCTACCCGAGGCCGTGACGATGAGCCGGCACGCGGACGCCGCGGCCGGGACTCGGGAGGCAACCACCCGCGCCGGGGCGACATGGGCGACAACGGCCAACAGGCGCCGATGCCCGGATTCCCTTTTGGCATGGGCAGCCTCCCCAACGGGATTCCCCACTTCCCTACCGGCTTTTCGTATCCGGATTCTGGGGCAGGGAGCGGGATGGAGTGGCAAGGGCACGATGGATGATACCCCGGCGTCGTTGGAAACGTCGTTTCTTCTTGTTGCCACTCTGCTGCTCTTTTCTCATTATATTCTTCCCCTTCCCACTCGCTGTGACAGGCCCGGGCATTATGAGGGCGTCGAGGAGGGCATACTAGTTGGAAGGCGTCCGGGTCATAGTTGATAGTTGGGGTCTACAGTAGCTGACGGGAGGCACGTGCCACTCGGGACCGAGGGCGGCTGGGCTTTGCGCAGGATAAACCCTCGTGTGGATATACAGAGGGTATTGAATCCCTCTTTTGCTGATCGTTTCAAAGTCGTTGGGACTCGGGCGTGTGTCTTTCTTTGGCTCGCCTTCTCTCCGGGCCGTGCAAACGCCGGCTGAGACTTATGCCGCTAAGCTGCCTACCCTGGACCTTGGGGGCGTCGAGCAGGTGAAGGGGCGGCGACGACGAGTTTTCGTTCCTCGAGACGCGAGCTTGAGACGAGGGGGAACGATGACTTGAGACGCCACGCGCTGCAGACTGAGCTCCTGAATGTCTCGATTATTTCGCTTGTCCTCTCGTTTTACCTTGTTTATCTTGGGACGTGTTTCTTAATCCCCGGCTTCCATGCATGGAAGAATAAAATCGATTATATTTGTCATGCAAAGGTTTCATTGGCGGTTTGACGGGCCTTGGTCGAAATCGCAGGTGCAAAGGGCAAGGGCGAGTTGAGGACAACAAACAGCATTGTTGCAGAGATTTGATTTGGCGGTTTTGGCGGGACGCAGACCGTAGGGCATCGGCTGAGACCTTCGGATAAGACGTTTTAGCTTGCAAGGTTGGGGAAACAATGCTCCATTGCCGGACTCGGCCTTTTTCTTGTCCCCCATCCCTTTCGGCACCTTGACCGGGCAGACTGGCGGTCGCTCAAACTTGGTTTCCCGTCGCAGCCGGGGGGAGGTGAAATTGCCTCTGGACCCCGACATGGCCGCAAGCGGGTTTTGTGGCCGGCCGAGTCGGGGTTGTTTGTTGTCTGATGGCGTGTCTGTGCCATTGGCCTGTGTGCCGCCTCTCAGCCGGAGTGGGTGGCCCAGACAATCTACGACCTCGTCTACGACGACAGACATGCGTTTCCGACAGGTCTCGTGTTTGCGAGACTGACTGCCATTGGCTGGATATAGCGCCGTCCGATCCTTTTGGCTCTTGGCCGTTTGATGGCCGCACAGACGCAAACAAGGCCGACGTCTCGGAACAAGGGCCTCAATCCCTTTTGCACCCGTCGCGTCGCTCCCCCGAGGACGAGGACGAGGACGAGGACGAGGAAAAAACAAGGAAAATGGATAAAGCGGCCCGGCAGCTGCGGGAACTGCGGTAAATGGCCATGCCGTCGAGCCGGCCGGCCTCTGGCTCCGACGGCCTCGGAAAAGTAAAAGTCGGAACCCTCATCGGAAAAGACCTTGGGCGTCGGCAGCTGCTGGCTGACTGACGTCGGGCAGAGGAAGAGAAAATGGCGCGCCTCTGACCGGCCGCCCGACACCCCACGGTGAGACGACGGCCGCAACAGCCGTGAAGAGTGTTGGTGATATTTGTGTTGGGAGGGTCAGACTCGCGCGGCAACGTGCTCGAGAGGCGGCTTACTTTTGATCCATGACGAATTTGCTCTACTACCTCGTAATGACTACAATGGAGCCGCCACCAACAAAACTCGGGCGAGGAAAGGGGCGAAAGGGGCGAAAGGGAGCGGGGCCGTTCGGGTGGTGCCGTCGACACTTGTTGTTCTTCACCCGACTACGACTCCGTACGGACTGACTACTAGCAGCCATAATGGATCACCGACTGGCCCGCTGCCCGTGTCAATAGTCGCTTGCCGCCGAAACCCCTAGTCTGCCGGGAGGTGGCCCGGGCGGCCAGGGACTGGTGATGAATCAATGACGTCCATGGTGGATGAATGATGCGAAGAACGAGGCGAGGGAGAGGGCGTAATGGATAAAGGATATAACTCGTACTTGGTAGTTAGACGGGGACTGAAAGAGGCCGAGGTGTAGGGTAGGTCCGCCGCATCTGAAGCACGCCATGGATTGCGCCAGGCAGCAGCCTTGGAAAGGGAAAGGCGCCGATTTGATAGGACAAGTTCCCCGCGGCACCCTCTCCGGAGAAGCGTCGGCAATGCGGGGGAGGCGCGCCAAGACTTTATCTAAAGACAACAAGCGGAATAGCCGAGGGATGGCAAAGGCAAAAAACAAGAGGAAGATAGATAACAAGCATGTCGATTGGCCGGGCGAGGGTGGGCTCACTCGTGTCCGTCTTCCCTGGTCAGGCTTCCAGAAGGTGCGGCGAAGACGGGGAGGACACTTGCCGGAGAAGCAGGAAAAAGGCGCATCATGGTGATGAGCAGCTCACCGCTTCAAGCACCTGCGTATGTACGCGGACAGGTAGGTTGCATACTGGAGAGTGCTCTCGGGCGTCTGGATGAATGTGGAAGTGCGCCCACGGGTGCATTGCCCGCGGCGTATTTTGGACGAGGTTACCCCGAGATACAGATGAATGCAGGCAATTTACGGGCGGCTCCACCCCCAGGGTCCTTGGGAGTTGGAGTTTTCCGCTTCGCTGTCGCGGGAGAGAGCCTCAAGGCGCTTCGACGGTGGGTTGATAAACGTCCGACCTTGTTGCGGAGTGCGCAGCCCGGAGCGTCATTGGCCCGCCCATTGGTATTGATGGATGGATGGATGGATGGACGGCGAGGCCGAGAGCGACGCAGAGGCGATTGGATGTGCAGGCGCAGGGGAGCGTGCCGGCTGCCATTGCCGGTTGAAGCAACAGTATGTATGTACAAAATAGCTTGGTGCCGCGGGCACAACTATAAGCAAAGCTTTTTGCTGTGCCCGCGGCACCAAGCTATTTTTTTTCCGGGCACCTATGGCAGCCAATAGCCGTGAAGGATTTCGGGATGAGCCCCACGGGACGCACTACCAATAGGAACCGTGGGATTTTTGGCCGGTTGAACCCCGGGGGAAATGTAGCCAATGAGCGCACCGAATTTTTAGACTCTAGCCAATCATAGCGTGTCATTTGGGGCCAGCCAGTAGCCGTACTTCGTTGATACAGGGGACCCCTGCAACAAAAAAGCTCACTACATATATTAAGTAAGCAAAGCGGCTTGCCGCAACTTGCACACATTCTGTGTTCTTCGTAGCGCAAAGCAAGCTTTGCTTAATAATAGATGCTCATCATCCTCCTCCGAACCTTGTCCCTCGGCCGGGTTGAAGTTTTTTTCTAGGGCGGTGAGGTGCTTTTCGGTTTGTCGATGAACCCTTCTCGCGTAAACTTCCCGCTCCACTACGACGCACGACGACCTGTCCGGTACCTTGGAGTCGGCGCGGCGGGCGGCGCGGGCCGAGGTATCGACGGGGTACTTCATGTCCATGACGGGAGCCAATTCCAATGACGTAGCGGGGGGCTGTCCCTACCTTCGCGCGCCGGGCGGGGTTGTGGTCAGTGGCTGAGTCACTATTTTAGGCGTGTGTGACCATGTTGTGGGGCGCGTCGCTCTGTTGCAGCGGTTTAATTTAGTGATGTAGAATAAACACTCTTATTTACAGCAAAATCTCAATAATGTAGGAAGTCACGATCCTTCTGACATAAATTTCCTACTTATCGCGATAATACGCCTAAAACCGTGTTAACGAATTTAGCCCTTTTGCCGCCTAAAGCCCTGTTAGTCGCCTTGACATCCTGTTGGCCGCTGTTCGTAGCCCTGTTGGCCGTGTTGGCCGTGTTGCGTGGGGTACGCGGGTACCCCGCACCCTAGGTCGCGCCCCTACCTTTATATAGTAGAAAAAGGTTCGAAATTTTCAACAATTAGTAAGCCCGTTTAGCTAAGCGGCGTAAATCTTAGTTCGTAACCTCGTAGCTCGATGTTCGATTCCGCCTAATGTAATATTTTTCCCTCGTAGCCTGTGCCTGTCCCTCGTAGCCTGTGCCTGTCCCTCGTAGCCTGTGCCTGTCCCTCGTAGCCTGTGCCTATAGCCTATGCCTGTGCCTGTGCCTGTGCCTGTGCCTGTGCCTGTGCGTGCGCCGTAGCTTATCCCCTCGTACCTATGCCGTAGCTTGTCCCCTCGTACCTAGGTAGCGCCCCACCCGGCCCCGGCCCCGGCCCCGGCCCCGCAGCCGGTATCGAGTACCTAGCAATAGGTACTCTTTATTTATTGCTAAAATGACTTTTATTTTATAATTGTTTTTCCTATATAAAACGATGTTTTGCTAAAACTATTTTTTCGGCTATTCTTATAGTGACTAAAACACCGTGTTAAACCTATTACGTTAGTAATATTACGGACTACCTTTGCGCGCCGGGCGGGGTTATAGTTAGTGGCTGAGTTACTATTTTAGGCGTGTGTGACTATGTTATAGGGCGCGTTACTCTATTATAGGGCGCGTTACTCTATTATAGCGGTTTAATTTAGTAATATAGAATAAACACTCTTATTTATAGTAAAATCTTAATAATATAGGAAGTTATAATCCTTCTAATATAAATTTCCTACTTATCGCGATAATACGCCTAAAACTGTGTTAACGAATTTAGCCCTTTTACCGCCTAAAGCCCTATTAGTCGCCTTAACATCCTATTAGCCCCTATTTATAGCCCTATTAGCCTGTGTTAGCCGTGTTGCGTAGGGTACGCGGGTACGTAGATTCTAGGTCGCGCGATTACCTTTATATAGTAGAAAAAGGTTCGAAGTTTTTAATAATTAGTAAGCCCGTTTAGTTAAGCGGCGTAAATCGTAGTCCGTAACCTCGTAGTTCTATATTCGATTCCGCCTAATGTAATTTTTTTCCCTCGTAGCCTATGCCTGTCCCTCGTAGCCTATGCTATATGCCTGTCCCTCGTAGCCCGTAGCCTATAGGCTGTAGCCTATAGCCTGTAGCCTATGCCTGTGCTTGTGTATATGCTTGTGCGTGCGTTGTAGCTTGTCCCCTCGTACCTAGCGCCCCACCCGGCGCTAGACCTAGCCCCGCAGCCGGTATCGAGTACCTAGCACTAGGTACTCTTTATTTATTGCTAAAACGTTTTTTATTATATAACCGTTTTTTCTTTATAAAACGATGTTTTATTAAAACTATTTTTTCGGCTATTCTTATAGTAACTAGAACACCGTGTTAAACCTACTACGTTAGTAATATTACGGACGAGTTTAACATAGTTTTACCGCTTAACATAGTGACTTAGCTACTAACTAGAACCCCGCCCGGCGCGCGAAGGTAGCTTAACATAGTTTTGCCGCTTAATATAGTGACTTAGCTACTAACTAAAACCCCGCCCGGCGCGCGAAGGTACTTCTACGACTTCTACGGAGTAACTAAGTAGGTACCTAGTATAGGTATACGGGGTGTTATAGTAGGTGTCCCTACTATTAGTTAGCCTTATGCGAGGGGTAGCTATTAGGGCTACCCTCTCGCATAGCTAGCTAGCTTCCTTCCCTCTTTCCTCCTCTATAGCTCTTTATAGCATCGATCTTAGCACTTTATTCGCCTACGCCTATGTGTATTGCCTAAGACTACGATAGGTTATAAGCTCCGTCTGCTTGCTTCTATAGCGTAGATAGAGTTATTTATTTATAGTAATATCTACGATTTTCCTTAACCGGAAGAAGTTAAGAAATTTTTTTCGCCGGAATAGCAGACCTTAAGTACGCAGCCGGAATAGCTATAACGACGATTAAAAAGCTAAAAGGGCCCGATAACTACTCCTTATAGTTAATAGATATAAAGCTAACCTTACTTACGTTAGACTTAGAGGAGTATATTAACGGCTCTTTTACCCGACCTAATAGCTAGGTTAGCTAGGTTAGTAAGTCCGATAAATAGAAAGCATAGGATAAATAAGATTTAAGAGCGACTAAGATCTTAATTCTTAGCCTATCTAACGGTATTAAGGAGTCGCTAACATAGTCTAGATAGACTAATCGGATGTCTTCCTACGCTATAATAGGTTATATTTAAAGGGCTATATTATAGCTTCCTAAATCTACTATCGGAGATACAATAGTTAAATTTTTCTGTTTAAAAGCATAGAATTTTATAATTATTAACGCTTATTTAAAACGGCTAGAATAGTACTAGCGATAGATAACGACTATTTAGCTATAGACTAGTGAATAAATATACGTCTATACTGCTATATATAGACTTAAGTAAGCCTACCTATAGTAGTTCTACGTATAGGAATACGACTATAAAAAGAATAACTTCCCGACGAAGGGAGAAATCGATAAGTTCCTATAGAAATAGGCTTTTATCGAGAAGAATATAGTAAAGGTGCCTAACGGTAGATAAGTCCTAGCAGCTAATAAGAATAATATCCCGGCTTCCGATCGAGGAAATGCTTAAGGCCGGGGATAAAGCCGCGGTAGAAGACGTAGCGGTAGCGGTCGAGGCGGGGCTAATTATAATAATAATATGGAAGAAGGTTCTTCTAATAGAGACCTTATAAAACTCGAGTATAGTTGCCTTAAACCACTTAGTAAGGGTTATACGCCGGAATTCTATTAGACCCTCTACCTAAAGTAAGCCCTAGAATAGAAACGAGATAAGTAGCGTTAATAAGGCATTAATCCCTTTAAGAAGGGAAATACTAACATTATTGCCGCTAGCAAACGCGATATTACCCTTTTTGCTATACGGTTTAACGATGCTATCTTAGCTACGGGATATAAGTCCCTACGGGATACGGTTGTATATAACACCGGCGCTTTAGATATATGCTTTAACGATTTAAAGTAGTTTACGACCTTTATTCTTACTCCGGCCTATCGTCTAATATAAGCATTAAACGGTAGCAACCTTTAAGTCCTAGGCTTAAGCACTATACGTATAACGATTAGAGACTTAACTCTTAACCTAACTAACGTTCGCTACTGCCCTAATGCACCCGCAAATTTAATAAGCTCTAAAGTCCTTTAGGATAAAAGCGTCGTATTAAATAGATTTAACAGCCGACTAGCTTTTTAAGCTATAAGGGAGGCAGTCTATAAGATTACCTAGGAACTTAGCGTTAGCACTATTCGTAATGCTTAAGCTACGGGTAACCCTACTATTCGAGATAAGCACCTTAACCTCGTCTTTACGGCGTTACCAAAGACCTTAATAAAGCTTAATAAGAAGGTCGACTTTAGGCTTATGCATCGTAGACTTAGATATATAGGTAAGGCTAGAGTCCTTAATGCGTGCCGAAAGTTAGGCATTAACGTTAATATAGAAAGCCTTAACGACTTCTTTTATAAGGCCTATTATTTTGCAAAAGCCGACCGTACTATTAGCCGGACATCTTTAGTTAAGCTATTATAGTTCTTAGTATACGTCTTTTAGGACTTTATTTAGCACTTACCTACCGGTTTTAGCGGTAAGTAGTATTCGCTATACGGGATCGATATATATATAAGGTTCTATTAGGTTCTATTCGCGGTAAACCGAGGAGAGGCGTACGACTTGCTTTATAGTTAGTTAAGGCAGGTATAAGCCTACTCTACGAATAAGTTAGTTTAGTCTATATATTTTAATAATACGTTAGAGTTCTAGTCGGACGTAATGTTTAAATAGGCTAATAAAGACGGATTTATCCTTCGCTTTAGTGCCCCTTATACTCTTAAGTAGAATAGACTTACTAAACGTGCTAGCCGTACTTTAATAGACCTCGCACGCTGTATTTACGCCGATATAAACCTTCCGGCCTTTTTATAGCCGTACTTTATAGAGATAAGCGCCTACGTTAATAATATGCTTCCGACGAGCGCTTATAAAGACGGTAAAGCCCTAATTAAGGTTTTATTTAACGAGATCCGCACGCTATACTTATATAGCATTAAGTATATAAAGGCTTAAGGCTATATTGCGTTTATTACTATCCCGTACTAGTAGAGGGTTAAAAGTGTAAAGATAGCCCTACGAGCTTAAAAAGGTCGCTTAGTAGGCATAGAGGGACTTAACGGGCATATATATAAGGTCTAGCTTCCTAAGAAAAAGATCGTCGTACGCGCTTAAGATATCCGCTTTTAGGATAGTAAGGAGCATTAGCGCCCTACTATTAACGACGTTAAATTTAAGGCTACCCTATAGGAGGATAACGATAAAGTTACCTACTTATTCGATATAAGGAAGATTAAAGCCGTAGATAGAAAACGCAATATAAGGCACGACGATAAAGCCGCTTCGCCGCGTAAAGAAGAACTTAACCTATTTACCCTATAAGGGGTGCTTAAAGACCTAAGTTATATCCTAACACCCGATCCGACGCTTACTATAGGGCAATAGCAGCGTTATATTTATTTCGACGAGGAGACTATAGAGCACGAAGACATAGAGGACTTAAATCCGGCTTCTAAGGATAAGGCATCGCTATTTTATCCTCGCCGAACCTTACGACCCTATTAGACCTACGACTATAACGAGCGGTTAAGACGAGGCCGTAGTCGTAGTAGCCGTAATCGCGGCAGCCGTAAGGGCAGCCGTAGTAGTAGCTACGCTAAGGAGTTCTCCGGTTTATAACTCGTAGTGTTTTACGAAAATAACACCTATTATAAGACTAATCCTCTTTAGGTTCTTAGTATAGGAGCGGCTCTAGCTTTTATATAGCCTAATACGACTTTAAAGAACTAGAAGTAGGCTATAGACTACCCTAACTATAAGAGTCGCTAGTTGCCTACTATAAGGAAGGAATACCGTAAGCTTAACGATAAAGGGACTTATATTCTTATTTCCCGCCTACGAGGCTATTAAGTCCTTCCGGGCCGTTAGGTCTTCCTTAAGAAACATATTATAGGAGCAGATAGTATTACAAAGGCCCGTTAGTATATTCGCAAGGACTAAGACACTATAATAGGCCTATTAAAGACGTCTACGCTACTATAGTATACTAGGCTTTTATTCGTGTGTTTACTACTCTCGTGGCTTTAGATAACCTCGAATATAAGAAGTTCGACGTAGTTAACGCCTTCCCGTACGCCGAAGTAAGGGAGGAAATTTATATTAAGCAGCCCTACGGTCTAACTAACGGCACTAGCCGCGTCTATAAGCTATAACGAGCTTTATATAGGCATAAGGCCGCCCTTCGTTAGTAGTTTAATAAAGTTATTATTAACCTTATTGCTTTAGGCTTCGTTTAGCTAAAGGCAGAATTATGCCTATTTCGTTACGATAATAGCACGCTTTTAATCCTCTACGTCGACGATATATTAATCGCAGTAGCTATATAAGACCTTATTGCGGATAAGGCTCGTTTATTAAGCGGCCTATATAAGATAAAGAGTCTTAAGGAGCCGACTGAGTTCCTAAGACTAGAAATAGACCGGGATCGCGTTAACCGGACGATTCGCCTATATTAGATAAGATTCGCGATAAAGATCCTTAAGGAGTTCGGCAGCGATATCGAGAATACGGTAATAACGCCGTAGCCGCTAAAGACCGTTATCCTAGCGGATTAGAAATAATAATAGTCGGTAATACCCTTTAAGGAGTAGCTTTAAAGAACTAGCAGCTTAAACTAGCTAGCAATAGGAATAAGGCTAGACTTATTATACACGGTAAATAAATTATCGGAGGCGAATTATAACCCGACTATAACGTATATAGCTATCCTAAAGCATTTATTGCGTTATCTTAAGGGATCTTTAAACCTAGGCATTGTCTTTAGCGGCCGTTATTCGACTAACGATCTAAAGCTACGCGTTTATACCGACGCCTCTTTTGCTAACGACCTTTAAACCCGATGCTCTATAGCCGGGTATATAGTCTTCTTAGCCGATAGGCCGATCTTTTAGCGGTCGAAACGATAAACGTTAGTAATAACCTCGTCTACTAAGGCCGAATTTATTAACCTTACGCCGGCGGGCATAGTAGCTATATAGCAAGCGAAGCTATTATATAATATAGGCTACCTATAGCCTACGCCGATAATTATATATACCGATAGTTAGAATACAAGATTGGCTATTCTTAATAAGGCGAATGCGGGCCGTATAAGGCATATTAATCGCTATTTTAAGTAGATCGTTTAGCGCACAGCGATAGGCTATTTTTAGCTTTATTAAGTCCGCACTAATAAGATAATTGCTAACGGCTTAACGAAGCCGCTTTTACATATAGGCTACGAGAAGTTTAAGCACTAGCTTAGGCTATAACACTACGTTTGTTAATAGATTTCCCGATTAGGAAAGCATTTAGGGATAGAAGCCTAGTTAGGCAATTAGAAGGGCAGAAAGCCCTATAAATAAGCGACCGATAAATTATAGAGGAAAAGGCTATAGAATATAGCTTTAAGCCGTATTATTATTGGCTTTATTAGGCTATTCGGCTGAGGGGAGGTGTTATAGTAGGTGTCCCTACTATTAGTTAGCCTTCTGCGAGGGGCAGCCATTAGGGCTACCCTCTCGCACAGCTAGCTAGCTTCCTTCCCTCTTTCCTCCTCTATAGCTCTTTATAGCATCGATCTCAGCACCTCATTCGCCCACGCCTATGTGCATTGCCTAAGACCACGATACGGGGCGCCCTATATACGAGTTACTACAGTTCTATGCGAATTCTACAGCGGGCGGGAGTCCCGTCGTTGTTTGTTGCGGCGTGGTGCGTTTAATGGGCAGTTTATTCGTGGATCAGTCCAATTGATGAATGCATTGTCACTCCGGGACATGGTGCCCAAACGGCCAGAGGAAGAAGAAAAGGAACAAGGCGGCTGTGCCTGACACGGCGCCAAGGCCGGCCGTCGATCGGAGATTCAAGGTAGGTAGGGGCCCGAGAGGGGAGAAGCAAATAAAACAGACAAAACGCGGGCTTCGAGTCTCGATATCCTCTCTCTATCTCTCTAGGGCATGGCAAGATACCACTCACCCCGGAGAGATGTCGTGGCGATATTGGAACCGGACTCAGGGGGCCAGACAAATCGGTTGGAAAACCGGGACCTATACCTATCCCTCTTGCTCCTCGGCTTGGCAGACCAATACGCCAATACGGGCGAGACAGAAAACGGATAGACATGCAGCCGTGCAGAGAGCGCTGCATGCGTATTCGTACTTCGTACTATACATCCTGTCCCCCTTTGCTGCCTCTTGGCGGTAATCACGCACCCAACCCGCGCTGTCTCACGTAAAAAAGGGCCAAGTCGGAAAAGAAAAGGAGGACAAAAGGCCGGGCGGGCAAAAGTGACAAGGACTGCCGTCGTGATGCTGCCAAGGCCAATCTCAGCATATCTCGAGGCCGCCGCCAAGCCCGCCCGTCATGTTTCATGTTCCAGATGACTGTTACTCGGTACGGATAGGCAGGCAAAGACAGAATGAGTAGCTGCGACACAGAGTAGTACTCCGTAGTGCAGGTTAGAATTCACAAGACTTGTCTCTCCCCTCCGTCGTCATCCCTTAGACAGAGCTCTCGAACAAAACAACCTTGAGCGCAACCTTAAAAAATAATAATTGACGCCGCCACGCAAGCACGAGTGGGTGCCGCAATCGACCTCTCCACGATTGAGACAGTGTGTGGAAAAGGGGGCGTGAGCCGAGGGTTTTTTGCCCCCAGCCATGCCTCCGAGGTGCTTGTTGCTTAGCGCTGCCGTCAACTCAATCGCAGGCCAGGGTCGCACGGAGCGGGGGTGGGTGGAAGGTTGTCTCGACTCCTGGAAGAAAAGACTGGAAAGACTTCCTATCGCTCTGGCTCTCGCCCTCGCCAAGCCTTTTAGCCGATGGCCACAGGCACGCAGGGTAAGCCTGGATGATGCCAGCCCCGGGCGAGACGCCCTTGACTCTCGACTTGTCAATCGGGCCCTATCATTAGATGAAGAAGCTTCCGAGCAATGGCATGTCGTTGTCGTTGTCGTTGTCGAGGTTGGGGCGTCCAACCTCGAGACAAGGAAGAGAGGGGAGAGGGGAAAAAGGGGGGATGCATGTGCTGCATGCTTCATGCTTCCTGGGGGTTCTGATTCTTCATCGCCAAGTGCCGCGCAACACACGCCAGGCAGGGGTTCTTAGTGTACCGTACCCTAGGTACCTCCTACGAACACGCCGCACAGCAGTTGCCGTAAAGGCTGCTGTGTGCCTCGCCTGAGGTGTCCAGTGATAGGCACTGACCGCTCTGGCCAAGCGCCTGCGCCACGGCAAATCTCGCCGACGTCTCACTGTCGCTTCTTCGCGGCCGCGAGGCTGACGACGATGCCGCTGACCGCCGCGCGCTCGGCAGACTGGCCGAGGCGCACGAGAACAGACAACACGGCTTCCCACCAAAAGACCAAAAAAGGGCCCCCTCGTTTCCCCGGGACCCGGTGTCGTCATTGCCATGTCCCGGCACCCGGAAAATGCCTCAGCGACGACGGCCTGCCTCCTTGCTGTTGGCTTGCTTCAGGGCAAAACGGGGGGCGGCTGGGGACCCCGAGGGACAGGGTTCTCCGCAGCATTGCAGATCCCCAAATGCCTCACCAATCAATCGACGCTTGGCTTTTGCCTAATGCTGGCGAGGGGTTGCACTCGTCCGGAGTCCCCGCTGCTGTCTGGCCTTTCTCACAGGCGGCCACATGCACGGGGCCGGCCGAATGGGCAACGGCAGCGAAGGGCCATGGAAACAGAGAAGGCTGCGGCTTGGGAAAATGACATATGTGCATATATATGTATGTATGCAGTATTCGTATGTATGTGTGTATGCATGTACAGGGTAGCAGCAGCATCGCAAGGGACATCTGTGTGCAGCCGCTAGCCCCCATGCACAAACACAGCAATCGGCTTACACGCAGCCAAAGATGACATGTTGCAAATGCACGCAAATTTGAAGGTCGCGGGCCCGGGCATAAGCGCGCATACATACAAACAGTACATGGCTTCCATGCAGGTCGGCACGTCAGAGATGCTAGCATAAGCCAGATCAGATGGCACATGTGGCGGCGCAGAGATAGATGCAGACAAAACACCAAAACACCTCAGAACGCCCCATGCGCCATTCGGGAATCCGTCCACCAATGTGGCCTTCCTTATCCGTGAGGATAAGTCACGGCGGCTGCTCATCCTAGACGGCCATGGCACATACCTCTGGTGTTCGTCGTCGACTGCCAACCCGCCTCCCTCGCGTGCAGGCTAACAGAGGGCACGAATGCAGCCGCCAAGTGTTGTTTGCACAATCTGCCTGGTCGATTGGCAGCACAATCAATTCCCGTCGCTCGGGACAAGGGACAAAGGCCAAGCCTCTGTAATGTTACTTTTCACCTTTATCCTGACAGTATCCATGCATGCGTGCACCTTACCTCCCTCTCCATCCCACTTCGACAGCCGCGTAGTTTGGTGACGTCGGCCTCTGGGCGAGGGGAATGCGGTCGATGGCTGGCCCGAGGAACAAAGGTGGCGATGGGTCAGCCTGCCGATGATTCGTGATTCGTGGCTCACGTCCCGGTAGCCTCGCCGTGCCAAGCCAGAGGTACCTCCAACGGAAACAGTCCCAACCAAGGGACGGCATGCACGAGGGGTACATACCTAGCTCGGTCGGGGCAGACCTTTCGATGGAGGCATGAGGCGCTGTTGGGATGCGCCAAGAGCCCTGGCGGGCTAGCCGGCCGAGTGTTTACTGACACTGGCCAAAGGGACCCGACTCCCCGGCTGGAGGGGAGGCTGGGGAGGCGTGGGCACCGTGCGCGTGCAAATGCTGCGTACAGGGTACCGGGCGCGAGTGGCGGCCACAGGGACGACGGCATAGGTATTTGTTATTGCTTGGCATGACCGTTCATCTCTGCCGACTGCTAGTGCTCTCTATAGCAACCGAGTCGTTGCTGCCCTGCCCTGCCTAACGTAAGATGAAGCGGGCTCATGGTCGAGTCGACCCAAATCCAAATTGCTGCTTTCCGCTGCTGCTGCTGCTGCTGCCGAATACAGGTTGTACCTGTGTTTCTGTGTTTGTCCCTGTGACGAGGGACGCTAGCGGCCTTTGATAAGCACCGTGTCCAAGGGGCACCCTCCGCACGGCCCAAGTCCGTGTTACCACCCCCCTCCCCTCGGATGCGGTAACCTGGGAGGGAAGCTCGACACCATGTAGACATGTACATACTTCGTACCGACAACAGACACAGGTACAGGTACGGATACAAGATACATGGTCTAGGCTCCCTGCTGTGGCATCGCACCCGGGCGAGCCAAGGTATGCGCCGTTGCGGCGAGTATCCCCAACCAAGCTGCTACCTTTGAAATAGTTAGACATTTGGTTGCTTGGCAGAGGGAAAAGTGTGGTGTGTGGGTGCTGGGGCCATAGGAGTGGGGCAGGACCTGGGGAGGAGCCTTCTCTTCCTCTTCCTCTTCCTCTTCCCCATGATGCTGGTGAAAGCTTGCTGGCTGGCCCTGCTGTAAGTCCCCCCCCCCCCCCCCCCCCCCTCTCCACTACCCCCGCTGCTCGGCTGCTGGCCTGCCCGCAACAGGCTAAGGTGACGAGACGCTGTCATTGAAATAGCCGCTCCCACCCGTCCCGCGGCCTCGCCTTCTCTCCTCCCTCCTTCCTTTTCTCTACACCCACGAATGCGTTGCACTCAAGTGTCCATAGGTACGCCTTCCCCTTTCGTGCGGTGACCTCGACACTCGCCTTCTTCTCTTCCCCCCCCCTCCCTCCCTCTTCCCCTCGCCTTCTTCTCTCCTTATACCAACACCACAAGCCAAGGTCCCGTCGTCGCCTCTTGTTCCCCACGAGCGCACCAGACCTGGTCTTGACGTCGCATTTCTTAACACCTCTCCAGGGGAGCAGTCGGTCTAGAGGACGGCAAACCAAACGACTCCGCCTACAGCATCACATCCCCAGGCCATGGCTGACAACAAAGCCGTCGGCGCACCTGCGCTCGACACAAACATCGAGTCGGGTCGCTTTGATGAAAAGAGGACCCAGCAGCAACAACAACAGCAATACCACTCGGAGCAGTCTCATCAGCCCAGAAAGGCCGCCGGCCACGACGACGACGAGGATGAGGATATTGATGCCCTGATCGAGGACCTCGAGTCCCAGGATGGCCACGGCGGCGTGGAAGAGGAGGAAGAAGAAAACACTCCTGGAGGCGGCCGAGTCATTCCCGAGGACATGCTCCAAACCGACAGCCGCGTCGGTCTGACCGAATCCGAAGTCACCTCTCGCCGCCGCAAGTACGGTCTCAACCAGATGAAGGAGGAAAAGGAGAATCTGTTTCTCAAGTTTTTGTCATACTTTGTTGGCCCCATCCAGTTCGTCATGGAGGTGAGTCTCATCCCCAGCACATCGTCCCATCGTCACCGAGGAGCTCCCGCATTCCCCCCCCTCGCATTCTGCATCAAGAGCTGGCCGCTCGGGCCTGGCCAATGCTCGGGCAACGGCCTGGGGACTACAATTCCCGCGCCCAATGTTTATGTTGCTGCTGGCATTTTTCGCGCGTTTTTTTCCGAGTGCCGCAGATTGCGAGCCCCACTGGAGCTATGGTGGGCCGGCCCACCAGCAAGTGGCTTATGGCACTGGTTGGGCTACATGGTCCAGCGACCCATTCATCCGACATAACCCAAAAGCCTGGCCCCGCTGTTTGTTGCGAAACAAGGCTGCGCGCGCCGATCGTGCTGCTTTCACTTGGCCCACGTCTCACCTGATGTCGCTAGTTTGTTTTGTTATCTCTTGTGCGAATGGGCGCTAACCGGGGTGCGTTTCTGCCTTGTCTAGGCCGCCGCTGTCCTTGCCGCCGGTCTCCAGGACTGGGTCGATTTCGGTGTCATTTGCGCCCTGCTCCTGCTCAATGCCTGCGTCGGTTTTGTCCAGGAATACCAGGCTGGCTCCATTGTCGAGGAGCTGAAGAAGACACTCGCCCTCAAGGCTGTCGTTCTCCGTGACGGCACCCTCAAGGAGATCGAGGCCCCCGAAGTTGTTCCCGGCGACATCCTGCAGGTCGAGGAAGTGAGTCGTGCCCCCCTTCTCTCCGCCAATGCGCCAACGCTATCTTTGTTGCCCATGCGACGGACGAGAGCCAATGTCTCTGGCCGGCGCTCTGCCGCTAAAGCAAGTGCACCCGGCTAACGATTCCCCCCTACTCAGGGCACCATCATTCCCGCCGATGGACGTATCGTCACCGAGGACGCTTTCCTCCAGGTCGACCAGTCTGCCATCACTGGCGAGTCGCTGGCCGTGGACAGGCACAAGGGTGACAACTGCTTCGCCTCTTCCGCCGTCAAGCGTGGCGAGGCCTTTGTCGTTGTCACTGCCACTGGTGACAGCACCTTCGTCGGCCGCGCCGCCGCGCTTGTCTCGCAGTCTGCCGGTGGATCGGGCCACTTCACCGAGGTGCTCAACGGCATCGGCACAATTCTCCTGATTCTCGTCATCATCACTCTCCTGGTCGTGTGGGTCTCGTCTTTCTACCGCTCCAATGGCATCGTCCAGATATTGGGCTTCACCCTTGCTATCACCATCGTTGGCGTCCCGGTCGGCCTGCCCGCTGTTGTTACCACCACCATGGCTGTCGGAGCTGCCTACCTCGCCAAGAAGCAGGCCATCGTCCAGAAGCTGTCCGCCATTGAGTCCCTGGCCGGTGTCGAGATTCTCTGCTCGGACAAGACGGGCACCCTGACCAAGAACAAGCTCTCTCTGTCGGAGCCCTTCACCGTCCACGGCGTCGACCCCGATGACCTGATGCTCACTGCGTGCTTGGCCGCCTCCCGCAAGAAGAAGGGTATCGATGCCATCGACAAGGCTTTCCTCAAGGCTCTCAAGTACTACCCTCGTGCCAAGGGTGTCCTGGCCAAGTACAAGGTTCTCGACTTCCACCCGTTCGACCCCGTCTCGAAAAAGGTGCAGGCTGTCGTGGAGTCTCCTCAGGGCGAGCGCATCATCTGCGTCAAGGGTGCCCCTCTGTTCGTTCTCAAGACGGTCGAGGAGGACCATCCCATTCCGGATGATATTGACAAGGCCTACAAGAACTGCGTTGCCGAGTTCGCCACCCGTGGTTTCCGTTCGCTCGGTGTTGCCCGCAAGCGTGGCGAGGGTGCTTGGGAGATTCTCGGCATCATGCCTTGCTCTGAC
Organism: Ophiocordyceps sinensis; assembly: GCA_012934285.1. NCBI lineage: Eukaryota > Fungi > Ascomycota > Sordariomycetes > Hypocreales > Ophiocordycipitaceae > Ophiocordyceps > Ophiocordyceps sinensis. Next base: position 9,293,538 of record JAAVMX010000001.1, on the reverse strand, counting down.
CCCCCCCGTCACGACACTGCCCGCACTATCAACGAGGCCAAGAACCTGGGTCTTTCCATCAAGATGTTGACGGGTGATGCCGTCGGCATTGCCCGTGAGACTTCTCGCCAGCTCGGCCTCGGCACCAATGTCTACAACGCTGAGCGTTTGGGCCTCGGCGGCGGCGGCGACATGCCTGGTTCTGAGGTTTACGATTTCGTCGAGGCCGCCGACGGTTTCGCCGAGGTCTTCCCCCAGCACAAGTACGCCGTCGTCGAGATTCTACAGCAGCGAGGTTACCTAGTTGCTATGACTGGCGATGGTGTCAACGATGCCCCGTCGCTGAAGAAGGCCGACACCGGTATTGCTGTCGAGGGCTCGTCGGACGCCGCTCGGTCCGCCGCCGATATTGTTTTCCTTGCGCCTGGTCTTGGTGCCATTATTGATGCGCTTAAGACCTCTCGCCAGATTTTCCATCGCATGTACGCCTACGTCGTCTACCGCATTGCCCTGTCCCTGCACATGGAGATTTTCCTCGGCCTCTGGATCGCCATTCTGAACGACTCCTTGAACATCGAGCTAGTCGTCTTCATCGCCATTTTCGCCGACATTGCCACCCTTGCCATTGCCTACGACAACGCCCCCTTCTCGCAGACCCCTGTCAAGTGGAACCTTCCCAAGCTCTGGGGCATGTCGGTCCTGCTCGGCGTCGTGCTGGCCGTTGGCACCTGGATTGCCCTAACCACCATGTTTGCCGGTGGCAGCAACGGCGGTATCGTCCAGAACTTTGGCAACCGCGACGAGGTTCTCTTCCTCGAGATCTCGCTCACGGAGAACTGGCTGATTTTCGTCACTCGCGCCAACGGCCCCTTCTGGTCGTCGATTCCTTCGTGGCAGCTGACGGGTGCGATCCTGGTAGTTGACATCATCGCCACCCTCTTCTGTATCTTCGGTTGGTTCGAGAATGGTGATCAGACCAGCATTGTCGCTGTTGTCCGCATATGGATCTTTTCCTTCGGCATCTTTGCCATCATGGGTGGCCTCTACTACCTGATGCAAGGATCTGCCGGTTTCGACAACCTCATGCATGGCAAGTCGCCCAAGCGTAATCAGAAGCAGCGCTCGCTGGAAGACTTTGGTAAGCCATGTCACACTCCCACGCCACCCATTTGGTTACTAACTGGGTCGCAGTCGTCTCTCTCCAACGTGTCTCGACGCAGCACGAGAAGTCACAGTAAATATGACTACGCTACATACCCGCATGCCACAGCGCCTTTTTTTTCACCCTGTTTAAATTGCATTGTACGAGTCTTCAAAACTGAGCATTGACACATCTTCTGGTGTGCCTGACGAGACAGCTTTCCATATACCTAGAGATCGGTTCCTTAGACAACTTAATGAACAAGTCCAAAAACACGCAGTGTGGTTGGTTGCCTGTAGGCCAAGGCAGGTTATGGTGAACGATGCCGCGCGGTGCCTCGACAACCGTTCCCCGTGGCACTTAGTAGTTACCATCGCCTCTCCATGCACCAGTCTTGTCGGCCCTTGCTACAGCCTGGGTTGCGGGTTTCTAGACTACTAGAACGGGGGCCGTGCCAGTCAAGAGATGCCCGAGATTAGAAAGGTTGGTCTTACAGATAAGACACAACTGGCCTCTAGATGGCCTCAAGATGGCACCAAGGTGAAAAGCCGAGGCGAATGTGCGGCTTGTACGGATACAGAGTAGCCGCGTCTCAAACGACTCACCTGATTAACATCAGCGTAAGACTCCGGTGACCTCGGAGCCGGTCTGACGTCTGTACGTGAATCAAGCTTCCATACGTGCATCAAGCCACCGACCCATCGTGATACTTTGCTGTAGCCGACATTGGCTGTCGAGTGCTTTTCTGCCACGCACGAGTGAGCCCGGCTGACACCAAGTCCGTGCGCCACGGCGTTTTCGTGTCGATTCGGGATTGACTCTGACCGGCAACACTTGGCCGACCAAGTGTTGCCGATGCTGGTTGCCGATGCTGGCATATAAACCAAGGCGCGGACCGCTCTGTAGCAGCTGGCATGTTGAAGCCATCATCAACTTACCTCGGATTCATTTTCTCGGTCGACTATGGCAGGCGATCATCATCTTCACACGCATACTCTCCTCCTGGAAGCCGGGTCCAAGACCCAGGTCCAGCTCGTTTGCGCCATCCTGTCCGCCTACCGAGATGGCGACCACTATGCCTATGAGCGAGAAGAGTGCTGGCACATTGGCCTTGGTCGGGGAGCCTCGCTCGGCCTCGACCCTGCGGGCGGGTTCATAACGTTGTCCGCGGGCGAGGTGTCCCGCGAGCAGCCGGTAGGCCGGGGCTTCGCCGAGGCGGCGAGGCGGTTCGTTGCGGAGCACGGCAAGCGGGGCGGCAAGGCGTTTGGGTTCGCGAGCTTCAACTACGCCCTCTTTTCTCGGGGCCTGCGGTTCGAGCCGGGGCGTTGGCCGCTTGCCAGTCTCTTGGTTCCTCGCGTCGAGGTGACGATTCAGCAGGAGCGTGTCGTGGTGACCGGTGGCGAACAGGCCGACGTCGAAAAGATTCAGGCCCTGGTCGAGGCTGCGGCCCCGGCCGAGCACGGTACTCGCGACTCGCAGAGTCTCAATTCGTCGGAAGGCCGGGACAAGTACGAAAACTCGGTCGGCAAAGCCCTGGCCGCCATCAAACAGGGTCGCATCTCCAAGGTGATCGTGTCGCGAGACATCCCCATCCCGGGCAGGGTGGACATGATAGCAACCCTCCTCCGGGGCCGAGCAGCCAGCACGCCGAGGCGGACCTTTTCGTTCAGCCACGCCGGGTTTCAGGCGACTGGATTCAGCCCGGAGCTCGTCCTGTCATGCGATAGGGGCAAGGTCACGACGGAGCCCCTGGCCGGGACGAGGGCGTTTACGAATTCGGAGGCGGAGAACCAGCGGCTGCGGCGAGAGCTGGAGAACGACCCCAAGGAGATTAGGGAGCACATCATGTCGGTCAAGGGTGCCATGGAGGAGCTCGCCTCCATCTGCTCCCCGGAGACGGTCGTCGTGGAGGACCTGATGTCGGTGCGGGAGCGTGGCAGGGTGCAGCACCTCGGCTCGAGCGTGGCGGGCAGCCTGTCCCGCGACAAGGACGCGTGGGATGCCCTTGACGTCGTCTTCCCCTCCATCACGGCGTCGGGCCTCCCCAAGGACGAGGCGCTGCTCGTCGTGGCGGAGATTGAGCGCCGGCCGCGCGAGCTCTACTCGGGGGCGGTCCTCTTCCTCGACGACGACGCCGACGTGCTGGAGGCGACGCTTGTGCTTCGCACCGTCTTCCAGGACGGGCAGGGCCAATGGGTGCAGGCGGGAGCGGGCATCATCTCGCAGTCTGTGCCGCGGCGGGAGTTTGACGAGACGTGCGAGAAGCTGGGCAGCATTGCCCCGCACGTGGTGCAGCTGGGGGCGGGAGGCTCTGCTTGATTTGGGGGTGTCGCTGTGTGCTTGTGTCCTTCCTAATCGGTTTATTTAGTTGGGATGGCACGATGAGATGAAGCTTGATTTTGGCAGCTCACCTTACGTAACGTAACATCCACTCACTACGTACATACATGACGGGTCGCAAACCTCCCGGCTCCCATCTCGACATTGTATCATCTAGTTACCTGCCGTGTGCCCTTTGAACGCAGAGGCATGGCCAAACGACGCCGTTTCACCGATTCGACTCGAAAGGAAACACCGAGGCCCTAACCAAGCTGCGGAACGGGCCGCGACCATGGACATCCCGGGCTACTACTACGGTGAGCCGGCCTTGATCCATCGTGACTCGTTGCAACCACTCACCACCGCTACGCAGACGAGACCAGGGGAAAGTACTTCAAGGTTGAAAAGGCTCACACGGCGCCCGCCGGGGCAATCTGGTCCGCCGACGCCGTCAGGAAGCGCAAGGCAGACGACGCCGCTAGGCAAGGCGTCCGCCATCGCGCCCGCCTCGTCCGCCGCCACATCAAGCGGCACACCCTCGGCCGAGATGTCGTCGCCTCTGGCCTGCTTTCCCGCCAGACAGGCGCCGAGCCCAACTGGGCCAGCATCGACGACGGGGACCTGGGCGCTGCTGCCTGGGCCGGGGCCGCCGTCAACAAGGGCCATGTCCCCTTTTACCCGAGTTTTGAGACGACGCCCAACTTTGCCAACATACCCTGCTTATACGTTAGCGGCGACGACCACAAGACCGGCCTTGGCGTGGCCTATGCGAGTGAGTTTGCGACGACGCCCGTGGGCTTGCAGCAGAGGTGCTGACTCGTCTCTAGCCCGAGACGAAGAGTCTCTGGTAGGCAACTACATCCCCATGGACGACGACCACGGGTCCGTTTCCCCGCTGCTGACGACGTCGCTTGCTTCTGACTGCCGGGCAGGATTAACTTTGACCGGGAACTGCTAGGACCGGTGTTAATCACCGAGATGATCAGCTGCCCTCAGATGTCGTCCATCAAATATCACAAGCCCACTCACAAGATCCTTCTGACGTCGCGGGAGCGCCACCACAGCTGTGGCGTTTACTGTTTCTCACCCCCTCTGTCGGCGGCCGACGATGCTCAGCCCCATTGGCTGCTGGGCGAGGGTATGTCGGACCCCGTGCCGTGGCTGTACGGATGCTTGCTGACGCTGCTGGGGCACAGCAAATCAGTATCAACGCATCTCCCTCCACCACCGTCTGCGCGACGACTGGGTTGCGTACCGGAGCACGCCGGCCCCCCCGAGCTCAGACCTCATCTGCGTCATTGGCACAAATGCCGGCATCATCCGCGTGCGATCCGATGATTCAATGGCCTGGATCGCACCCCAGAACCAGGCCTTAAGCCGGCATGTCCCGCAAGATATATTCGACCTGGACTTCCAGCACTCGAACCACAACGTCGTCATGGCCGGCGGACGCCAGGCTCGGCTTTGGATCACAGACCTGCGCACGCCCGAGTTGGAGTGGACCGATGTCCGGCACGGCAGCTCCATCGCCCATGTTCGCAGCGTGAACCCCCACCAGATCCTCGTCGCCGGCCTGAAAAACACCATGGCCCTCTACGACATGCGCTTCTTCTCCCAGCGGCCCAACGGCGTCAGGCCACTGCTCTCCTTTGCTACCTACCGCAACGAGGCCCACTTCCACACCGGATGGGACGTGAGCCCCGACCTCGGCATCGTGGCCGCCGCGCACGACGACGGCACCGTCAAGCTCTTTTCCTTGCGCTCTGGCCGGATGCTGCGCAGCGATGCCATGGACAGGATCTACACCCAGGCGCCGGTCAAGGCCTTGATGTTTCAGCAGATGCCGACGGAAAAGCTGCCCAGTCTGTGGGTGGGAGTGGGACCGTCGATCCAAAAGTTTACTTTTGGGGCACATGGCATGCACGATGAGGCATGATGAGGCATGATGAGCAACCCCCCGAGCTCTTCTCTGATGAATGGCTGCTTGTCCAGGAGCTGAGCAGTTTCGTTGAGCATCACGGCGTCTTGCATTCACGATGGTGAGTTGGAGATACGAAGGGGGCTTTGTCTAACGGTGCGAGCGCGGAAAGTATAGGTCCAAGGCATCTTCATCCCAGCAGTGAATAGCCAGCCACTGCCCGGGATAGAACCCTGGGCAATCCACACGTTGTTGGAGGTATATACACGCAATATACATATCGCGCTGAGGTTCACCCCCTCGGCAACCCACATCATCGCTGCATGCCTCTTTAACATTCCTTTCCCGATTGGTATCACTTTGAACCTCTGATTCTGACATAAATCATTTCCTCCAGACCTTCCCTCTCAAGTCATCTTCTCTCCGCACGCATGCCTTTTTGTGAACCTTCCAGTCCGCCTTCTGGTGTTCCTTCCCGCAGTATGCCACTGCATGACACCTGCCGCTGCGCCTCACGTCCGCCGTCGTCCCGCACACCTTGCACAAGGCGACCTCGGTGCAAGCAGCGCGTCCCAAGGACTCGTCGTGAGCTCCGTGCTCTTGCCGCATTTCCTCCATCATCTGTTGCATTTCCTGCCTCGTTTCCACCTCGCACTGCCCGCGTCCGCATAAAGGTATGACCCAGACTATGATGCGAGCTTCGTCCGTGTGCAGCAGGGATATCGGACTCTGTAGGATGTCTGTCGCAGACCGCCCGCAGCATTCGCAGATAGCCCCCCACGCGCTGCGACATGCTGATTCATGCTCCTTCATCAGAGGCATCATGGCTGTGCAAATAGCTCCTTGTATTCATCGTCTTCCCCGGCGCGGGTTGCGTCGGTGACGAGGCGCCGGGCGATGCCGTGGCTGCGTATGAAATTCTGGCCACCCATTTGGCATATGAAATCGAATCGAACCGTGGACGTTGCCATGACTGACTTGGTGATTTAGATGCTTTGCGTGATAATGCGTAGGTACGAGTGATGAGAAGGAGGGGAAAGGGGTCTGGGGATCGGATTCTACGTGTCCGATCTATTATATTGGCTCTTCCTCGCACCCTATCCCTCCCCACCTTTGCCATGCTTTTTATAAAGAGTATTACTATTTGGCCTAGTATAAATCTCTATTTGGCCTAGTGACACTTTACGCACACCCGAAAAACGCCTATACCCCCCGCGACCAGCCGCGCCTACTTAATTATAGTGCGTATGCCTGGCAGGCTATAGGCTAATTCTTCGCATCGCATCGTTAAATCGCATCGTTAAATCGCATCGTTAAATCGCATCGTTAAATCGCATCGTTAAATCGCATCGTTAAATCGTATCGTTAAATCGTATCGTTAAATCGCATCGTTAAATCGCATTGTTAAATCGTATCGTTAAATCGCATCGTTAAATCGCATCGTTAAGCACGCAGTAGGGCACGTAGTAGGGCACGCAGTAGGGCACGCAGTAGGGCACGCAGCCGGGCACGAAGCATATATTAAGGAGCCGCACATATAGCAGAAGGCACGTAGTAGAAGGCACGTAGTAGGGCACGTAGTATACATTAAGGAGCCGTATATATAGTAGAGGGCACGTAGTAGAAGGCACGCAGTAGGCCACGCAGTAGGCCACGCAGTAGGCTACGCAGTAGGGCATAAAGCATACATTAAGAAGCCGTATATATAGTAGAGGGGACGTAGTAAGGCATACAGTAGGCCATACAGTAGGCCACGTAGTAGGCCACGCAGCAGGCTATAAACTATACATTAAGGAGCTATACACATAGCAGAAGGCACGTAGTAAAAGGCACGCAGTAAGGCACGTAGGAGGGCACGTAGTAGAGCACGTAGTAGAGCACGCAGTAGAGCACGCAGCCGGGCATAAAGCATATATTAAGGAGCCGCACACATAGTAGAGGGCACGTAGTAAGGCACGCAGCCGGGCACGAAGCATATATTAAGGAGCCGTATATATAGCAGAAGGCATGCAGCAGAAGGCACGCAGTAGGGCACGCAGCATACATTAAGGAGCCGTATATATAGTAGAAGGCACGTAGTAGAGGGCACGCAGTAGGCCACGCAGTAGGCCAGGCAGTAGGCTACGTAGTAGGGCACGAAGCATACATTAAGGAGCCGCACACATAGTAGAGGGCACGCAGTAGGGCACGCAGTAGGCCACGCAGTAGGCCACGAACTATACATTAAGGAGCCGCACACATAGTAGAGGGCACGCAGTAGAGGGCACGCAGCAAGGCATATAGGAGGGCACGCAGTAGAGCACGTAGTAGAGCATGTAGTAGAGGGCACGCAGGAGAGGGCACGCAGTAGGGAGCTAGACGCGTAATAAAAAGCCGGGTATTCGTACGTAAAGAATCGGTCACCGGCTTGCTATATATACGCACTGTATTTGTATAGGCGCGGCTAGGCGTGCGGGGTTAGGCGTTTTTAAGGGTATACGTAGGTACGAAAAAAACATATCATTAGGCCAAATAGAGATTTATACTAGGCCAAATAGTAATACTTATTAGTAGGTCTTTAGGTCGACCTTATAGGGTAAATAGTATAGTTGTATTAGGTTGTATTGCTAGCTAAGTAAAGGGAAGCTATCGCGGTAACGTAGCTCCCTCGTACGTATACGTAATCCTAGGGATTACGTGCATTACGTATGTACGACTATATTATCGCATAGAGCTAGCTATTCCTACACTCGTAGTTTTTCCTTTATAGAAACAAACTATACCCTATAGAAGTAAACAAACGAAAGAGCCTAGTTAAGCAGCCTATTATAGCTACGCGGGCGCGATCGCGCGAGCGGCGTAGGTATAGTTATTACGCAATGTTAAATTAATAAGGTTAAAGCTATATTATAATAGCTATATAACTATTAAATACGCAGCCGATCTATAACGTAATAACGCAACGTAAGAAAATACCTCTTTAACGTAGTAGTTAGGCTAGTAACCTCTATTAATAATTAGGCGGTCTAGACCACCGCTTCGTGCTAGTAACCGTGCTTTAGGGTAGCCTTACTAACTATCTTACCGAACGTTATAGTAGGAAGGAAAGTAACTAAGGAAAAATAATAAAATATTCGTTAGGGCTATTCGTTTAGGGCTATTCGTACTAAGGTTGTTCGACGGGGGCGGTTGTAAGGATTAGACTTATTAGACTTAATGTCTAGGAACCCCTTCGGGGACGATTCCTAGTTAAGTATATTAATAATATTACTCTACCGAAAGATTTTTTTTTATTAATTTCGCTATAGTGTTTAATATTTACAGCGAATTATTAGAATATGTTTAACCGAATAATAGCATATAATAAGATAACCTTCCCGATTGGTTTAAATATAAGCAGCCGGAGGTTTAAGGTTCGAACCGTGCCGACGAATTCTTTTATTATAGTTAATTAAGAAATAGAATAGGTAAAGGAATAAGTACGCGTAATTAAATAAGGAAAGAGCGTATAATTAATCAAGGAAAATAGTACGTGCTCGCGCTCGCGAGCAATAGTAAAGCAAAACAGTCTATATATATTATATTTAGTCTTATATATATTAAATCGAGGAAGAAGAAGATTACGGTCGCACGACGAAAGCTTCTATCCGAACGGTTAGCGCGTTAGTCTTAGCCGGAGGTTTAAGGTTCGAACCGTGCCGACGAATTCTTTTATTATAGTTAATTAAGAAATAGAATAGGTAAAGGAATAAGTGCGCGTAATTAAATAAGGAAAGAGCGTATAATTAATTAAGGAAAATAGTACGTGCTCGCGCTCGCGAGCAATAGTAAAGCAAAACAGTCTATATATATTATATTTAGTCTTATATATATTAAATCGAGGAAGAAGAAGATTACGGTCGCACGACGAAAGCTTCTATCCGAACGGTTAGCGCGTTAGTCTTAACGAAGCGTTTAAGAGACTTATTTAGGGAGGACTTTATTAATGCATTAGCTAGGTTATTATTCCTATTAATCTATCGTACTTCTATAATCTCCCTTCGCTTATATAACTAACGAAGCGATATAACATCGATTATTAGTCGCTTTTCTTTTATTATAGTAAGCTTTATAAGACATTCGTAAAGCGAATACGAGTCTATATAAAGGATTAAAGGCACCGGAGGCAGCCGTAGGCGTTCTATAATTATCTTAATCGTTATTGCAAGGCAAATGCCGATATTAACGCCTCTAACTATGCCGTAGACCTCTAAGGCTAGAACGCTACGTATGACCCTTTTGCACTTAGTAGAGCTCTAGTGCACGATATTGCGTTTAATCTCGAAGTAGCTATTAGACCGGGTCTCTATAATAAGTGCAATAATAAAGCCTAGTTGTAAAGAGAGGTCTAAGTTATTTGCAAAAGAGCTATCCGTAAATACTAGCAGCTTTACATTCGTAAGATTAATTAGTTCGTACGTTAGGCCGCGTTTCTTATAGTCTATTTACTATTATAAGCGTTTGTTAATCGTCACGTAGTCTTTTTCGTTAGGGTTTTAAACTTATGCTACTATAAAAAGTTTAAAAAAAGCTTCCGGTTGGTAGATTAACGCGACGTATGCTCCTTAGGCTCGCTATTCTATATAAGTATTACTATTTGCATAGGTAAGAATCTCTAGGGCTTAATCTATAACGCCTCGACTTAGTCGAGGCGGATATACACATATAATAGAAGGGTATTAGAACCCCGATTAGCATATATTTTTAGTGTAAATAAAAGAATTATAGCTCCTCCTTCTATATTTGCATGTCTACCCCTACTCTTAATATACCGAGCTAGCAAGGGTCGTGCATAGTCGCGTAAATGCCTATATTAGGGAAAGAGGCTAAGCAAAACGCATTTTTCTACCGCTAGCCGCCTCGAATAAGTCGGGGCGGCTAGCAAATGCAGTACGTGCACTTCACACACGTCTTCTTCGCGACCTAGCCACTATACGCTACCGGCGCCGCTGCCGCTTGCTGCTGCCGGCGTCGCTACTACTGCCGGCGTCGCTACTGCTGCCGGCGTCGCTACTGCTGCCGGCGTCGCTACTACTGCCGGCGTCGCTACTGCCGGCACCTACTGCTGCCGGCAGTAGCAGCGACGAACGAGGCATCTTTTCCTCGTAGTTGCGATAACCTTAACCCGGCGGGGCGCGAAAGCGGTAAGGAAGAAATTCGCCGATAAGGGTATACGACGGTATAAGAGGACCCGGCCCGCAAAAAATACATAGGCTATGTCTCTACGCGCGTCCGCCTCGACTTAGTCGAGGCGTTATAGATTAGGCCCCTATTTGCATAGGAAATACATTTTTTCTACGCTAACCCCGCGCGCTTAGCTTATACCACCTAATTTAGGTATAGCGCTATAGCAATTAATAAAGCCGTAGTAAAGCACGTAGTTTTTCGATAAAGCATACGGTAGAACACGTAGGGCACGTAGTAAAAGGCACGTAGTAAGGCACGTAGTAAAGCACGTAGTAGAAGGCATATAGTAGGGCACGCAGCCGGGAGCTAGGCATAACGCATATATTAAGGAGCCGTATATATAGGAGAGGGCACGTAGTAAAGGGCACGTAGTAGAGGGCACGCAGTAGAAGGCACGTAGTAGAGGGCACGTAGTAGAGCACGCAGCCGGGAGCTAGGCATAAAGCATATATTAAGGAGCTACATATAGTAGAGGGCACGTAGTAGGGCACGCAGCCGGGCACGAAGCATACATTAAGGAGCCGCACACATAGTAGAGGGCACGCAGCCGGGCACGAAGCATATATTAAGGAGCCGTATATATAGCAAAGGGCACGTAGTAGAGGGCACGCAGTAGAGGGCACGCAGCCGGGCATAAAGCATATATTAAAGAGCCGCACATATAGTAAAGGGCACGCAGTAAGGCACGCAGCAGAAGGCACGCAGTAGGGCACGCAGTAGGGCACGTAGTAAAGCACGTAGTAGAGCACGCAGTAGGGCACGCAGTAGGGCACGTAGTAGAGCGCACGTAGCCGGGCATAAAGCATACATTAAGGAGCTACATATAGTAGAGGGCACGCAGTAGGGCACGCAGCCGGGCATAAAGCATACATTAAGGAGCCGCACATATAGTAGAGGGCACGCAGCCGGGCATAAAGCATATATTAAGGAGCCGTATATATAGCAAAGGGCACGTAGTAGAGGGCACGCAGTAGAGGGCACGCAGCCGGGCATAAAGCATACATTAAGGAGCCACACATATAGTAAAGGGCACGCAGCAGAAGGCACGCAGTAGGGCACGCAGTAGGGCACGTAGTAGGGCACGCAGTAGAGCACGTAGTAGAGCACGCAGTAGGGCACGTAGTAGGGCACGTAGTAGAGGTATAAGAAGACAGACTAGAGGTACGTTTAGGAAGGTAGGAACGATAGTTAAAAGTACGAATAATCCTTTATTATAGTGCGGTTACCCTCTTATAGTAAGACTAAAGCTTGCCCCTTTTCTAAGATATATCGGGGCCTTAGGAATATACCCTTAGGCCTCGAGAGGGGTTGTCGGGGACTAGTTAGCGACTAATAGCCGAATAGTCCTTAAGCTAAAATGCATTATCTATCGTATATATATCCCTATCTCCCGGCTCTATAGTTGCGCGGGTAGCTGCGTTATAATTATCCCCCCCTTCTAAGGCAGACGCCTTAGACGCTAGGATAGCTTTAGGTATAAATAAAGTCGTAATAGCAAATAGGACTAAAATAGGATTAAACATAGTATAAAAATCAACGATAATAGTTATTATTATATATATTATAATAATTATCGTATTAGTTACGCGTTATAATAGTTACTACGCAATAGGGGGCTAGTCGCCTACGTATAGTTAGCGAATTATAATAGAGTGCTGCTTTTTATATATAAAGATTTTTTTTCTTCTCTTCTTTTATTATATAACTATATCGCGATCTTATAGAAAAGCATATTCGGAATTAGACGAGTATATTCTAAATCTAACGAGCATATTCTAAATTAGATAAGTATATTCTGAATTAGTTTAACGCTATACCTCTTAAGCGAACGGTAAGCGGAACGGTATAGATATCTCGAAAGAGAGGAAAGCAGACGGATAATATTTAGCCGATAAGCCCTTTAGTTATTGCTTAAGTCCTAAAGCTATCCGCAAATAGAGTATCGATTAAGGACGCTATAGCGATAGTATAGGAAGAGATAAAGCTAAAGAAGACGCGCGGAGAGAAAACCACCCTATTAAAACGACTCTTTACCGAGAAGAATATACGAGATACCTTAGAGAAATCGACATCCTTATTAAAGGAAGAAACCGACGATTAACCCTTTTATTAATTATTTAAGGGACCTTTTATAAGCATAAAAAACCCTATAGTAGTAGAGTCTTAAGAAGATTACGCGAATATAAAGCGTATAACGCTAGCGGTTGTTAAATCCGAAACATTTTCGTTATTTAGTAAAGACGATAAAGACGAGGATATAGAGGTAAATACTAGAGGAGATACTATCGAGAAGAGGAATATCTAAAAAGGGATATCGCCTAAGAAAAAGGGCAAGAAGGCCGCGAATATAAAAAGTCGCCGGGCGAAAGGGTGCTAAGTCACCGAGCTATACTGCATTAAGTGCCTTAATAGCAGTATATAAGGGTTTAGCGATAACGAGGACGATACTACTATAGTCGAACTATATTATATATAGGAGGATGCGCGATTAAGCGGATATATTTAATATAACTTATATAGTAACCTTTATAAACCTATAAGCTCTTCGTTCCCCCTTTAGTCGAGATATAATCGCTAATAAAATTATAAGTGCCTATAATAATATCCGGGGATATAGCTAATCTATGCGCTATTTAGATAAAGATAGCCGACCTTTAGATTACTTAGGACGAGACGGAGAAGAAGAAGATAAAGTCAATCTTCTACTAAGTCTATACGTCGTTCGTAGCCGTAATAATAGCCTACCGAAAGGAATAAAAGGTATTAGGTGCTAAACGTTTATATACGAAACGTCGTTTTAAATACCGGTAGGCATTAATAGAGCGACGGAAAGCTATACGCGAGAATAAAGACTAAAAGCTTCGCCTAGTGATTAGTGACGTAGGTTTTACCCTATAGCGGGTAGGACGAGAATATATATACGATAATTTATACGAAATAATTAAGGAGAGTAGTCGCTAAGGAAGAAGCGAGTAGGCGAAGCGTCTCCTAGTTATTACGGAGTTTATAAGCGAGATAAAAGTAAGAGACTTCTGCCGTATAGATATTAAGGAAGAGTATTACTATTAGTACTATAAGGAATCTCTATTTATACTATAAGACCCTATCGTCCCCGCTTTTTCTACGCGTACCCCGCGCGCCTATATCCCGCTACTAAAATCGGGTATAGGTATATAGCAAGAAAGAGGGCGGCGCAAATCGTGCCTAGCCTTAATTAAATAGTCAATTTTTTAACAGCTATAGTAGCCCTACTGCGTGCCCTCTACTGCGTGCCCTCTACTGCGTGCCCTACTGCGTGCCCTACTATGTGCCTTACTGCGTGCCCTATTGCGTGCCCTGCTGCTTGCCCTACTGCGTGCCCTACTGCTTGTCCTACTGCGTGCCCTGCTGCGTGCTCTACTGCGTGCCCTACTGCGTGCTCTACTGCGTGCCCTTTGCTGTATGTGCGGCCCCCTAATGTATGCTTCGTGCCCGGCTCCCGGCTGCGCGCCCTCTGCTGCGTGCTCTACTGCGTGCCTTGCTGCGTGCCTTACTGCGTGCCCTCTACTGCGTGCCTTTTGCTGTGTGTGCGGCTCCTTAATGTATGCTTCGTGCCCGGCTCCCGGCTGCGTGCCCTACTGCGTGCCCTCTGCTGCGTGCGCGGCTCCTTGTTGATGTATGCTGCGTGCCCGGCTGCGTGCCCTGCTACGTGTCGGTAGTGTTCTTCGCGTTCTTCGCACGATTTGCGCGGCTCTCTTAATTGCTATATACCTACACTAGATTTTAGTGGCGGGACATAGGCGCGCAGGGTAGGCGTAGAAAAAGTAGGGATTTTAGCGTCTTATAAGGTCTTATAGTATAAATAGAGATTCCTTCTAGTATAAATAGTAATACTCTTAAGGAATAAAGGCGAAGTAGCGGCGGAGTAGTAATAGAAAAGTTAGGGTAAGCTAAAAAGAAGTTATTTCGTAATATATAACTTCCGCCGTTTTTTTAGCCGTATCTATAGGTATTCGTTAATAAGTTCTTAAGCATTCGCTATATTGTCTTAAGCAACCTACTCGTTGTATTCGGCTAGCTAACCTTCCTATTTTACTAAGTAATAGGTAACGCCTTTCTTCTTCTTATAGTCCTTAATTTACTAAACCGACTATTCTCCTTCGGCATCGTCGAGGTTAAGCATTAGCAGTAATTCGCTAGGGTGTTAGTTAGTAGCCCGTTCTATCTACGGCTTAAGAAGACTAATATAAAACATATTATAAAGCCGGTCGTATTTCTTTAGTAGGGCTAGGCGGTACGCCTGCTTGCTAATAGCTTAAAGGACCTTAAAAGGTCTAATATATTTAGGTAAAAGCTTCCTTCTTTAGTCCTTAAGGCGTAAGTTCTTCGTAGAGAGTCCTACTAAGTCACTAACCTTAAGGGTAAGTTGCTTATAATAAAGGTTATAGAATTTCTTTTATAACTTAATAGCTTATCTATAGGAATAGCTAGCTACGTGCTACGTGCGATAATATAGTCGCACATACGTAATGCACGTAATACCTAGGATTACGTGCACGTATAAGGGAGCTACGTTACCGCGATAGCTTCCCCTTACTTAGCTAGCAATATACAACCTAATACAACCACACTGTTTACCCTATAAGGTCGACCTAAAGACCTACTAATACTAATTAGTGGTTGACTTAGTTAATCACAGACAGCTAGGTAGAAGAGATAAGATTCGTTACCTTCTATTATGTAAAACACCTATTAATTCGGGAACACTCTAAGAAGGTCGTCTTTGTGCTAAGAATAAGGATATCTCCGGCCTAATTAAACGGCCGAGTTATCTTTCCTAGCTTTAATTAATCCGGTTACTTCTATCTAATAGGCAAGCTAACATTAATTACAAGTGCGTTAACAACGCTTAAGACAACTATCGTAAAATACCTTACGATACCCCGATCTAATACGTAAAGAACATTACATACAACTATTAAAATGACTTCTTCTTTATTAACACTAGCCCCGACCGTTCTATTAGGCAATCTACTTAACGACTATATACTATATGTGCCCTTACTAAAGAGCATTTAGAAGAAAATTAACATTGACCTTTAGGATAACGATGTAAACCCGGAGGAACGTAGAGAAATCCTAATAACAATATACAGTGCCCGCTTTCTATCCTATTGCGAATATAATATACACTAAGAAGGATATAAGCTTTTTAGCTACTTCTAATAGCACTTTTAAGGATAGGAAGAGGAAATATAGAAGGCTATAAGACATAAAGTAAGGAGGCAAATTAGGACCTTGTTAAAGCGCTAAGGCATTTATCTAAGACCTAACAATAGATTATTCGCTAAGCAACTCCTTGCCTTATAAGATATAGAAAGACTCCCTAACTAGCCCGAAGACGACTAGATTAACACAAATTTTAATATAGGAATAACGGCATATATAAGGAAACTCTTAATGCAACCGTTGCCGACCCCGATAATAACCCCTATTATCCCTAGCGCGTAAGTGCCCGGCAATATATAGCAACAATAGGTTCCTAGTGCTATATAGCAACAATAGACCGTATACCTAATAACTTATTAATTTAACTAGCTAATAGGCCCTATTGTCCCCGGTGCCCTTATTATTCCTAGTGCCCCTATTGTCCTTAGTACCCCTATTGCCCCCGGTGCCCCTATTGTCCCTGCCCCTATTGTCCCTTCTGCTGCTGCTATGACTATTGCCCCTTTGCTATCCGTTAACGCTTATACAACGATTCCACTAATCGACGTTCTAAACGTCGATATAGACGCCGACCTCTAGCAGAAATTCGCTAAACTCTAGAGGAAGGATAAGTGCTATACGGGAAAGCCCTATAACCTCTTCGACGATAAGGTCTACTTGTTTATAAGAACCTGCTATAAGCTTAAAGTGCAACCTAGTCAATTTTATAACCTATTCTCTTAGATTCTAACAGATAGAGCCGAGACCTTCTATATCTAATACGTTAAGTTAACTATATCGTTCCGTGCAACCTATAATATTATTAAGCAACATTTTAACATAGACGTTAACTATAGTTATTATTTTACTAACTAGATAATAACGATATTTAATAAGGTCCGCATGGAAAATCCCTTTATGCCGCTTTATAAGGTTCTTTAGACTCTCTTTAACAAACTTTAACTATACTAGAGAGCCTTTAGCAAAGACTACGATAGTGACATTCCCCTTCGTATATCTCTTATTAACGCTTGCCGTAGTATTCCTAAGCTAGAATACGCTCTCTTTAAGCCCGCCTAGAAAGTCTAGACTATTTTTGCAGACTTACGTACGTCTATCGAAACCTATCTCGCACGGAACCCCTCGGCCTAGTTCCTATAGGATAAAGCATTTGATTATAATAATTAATAGTACCTAGACCGAAGATACTTAAACAACCGTAGACGAGACGGATTCTATAGTCTCGGACGAGGCTACGGACGAGGATACGAACGTAGCGGCCGTAGAGGCTATTTACGAGGATTTAGCTATAACCGTAGGACCCCCTTTCGCCCATAAGGACGCGGCGGCTATAGCAATAGCCCTAACCGCTTAACCTAGACTAAGAAGTGTTTCGTCTATTATAAGGAAGGTTATTAGTTAACTAAACATACGCCTAAGGAACGTTAACGGTCTAAGGACTAATACCTTACGCAATGTTTTAACGATAGTATCCTAATAACTAACTTTACGGCATACGTGACCGAATTTAAAGGTTACGAGACCGACGATATAGAAGCTAACGAGTACTAGGACGTAGAAGATGCTAATAATGCCGGCGACCTAAAGCAAGCAGTAACTTAAATACTCTATAAGGCCGTATTTACACACCTTTAGACCGGCGAAGATGTCTACGGCATAGACTAATTAATGCTTGCCGACTAATTTCTAATCGAGGACCGTTACTCCCGTTAATAGTTCTAAGGGATTATAATCGACACTAGTGCGGCTAAAGTATTAATAGTAGGATAGGAGCAGTACTTCGCTTTATAGCGAACGGAACCTTCTATTATACTTAATAGCTCTATAGCCGGATAAGCTAGCATCCGATTTAGCACTAGTATACCTATATAGTCACTTAGTTTAATCGCCCTTAAAACCCCCGTTAGTCGAGTAACTTTTCACATTCTTAAGACCTATACCCCTTTTCTACTCTTACTTACTAACATAGACCGACTTAGGATCTACTTTGATAATATAATAAACACACTAAGGACTAGCGATCTAGTCAACCGGATCTTAGTGATCCGCAAATAGGGTCACCTATAGTTCTTCTTGCCTAAGGACGAAGAGACGATATTATTCCTAATAGAAACCGAAATAAGGATACTATATCGCCGCTTCGGCCACCCTACTATTTCGAGGCTTTATTACTTACTTAAGCAAGCGGGCTATAATATCACGACTATATAGCTTAAATCGATCTCTAAATTTTATTATTACTGCTAGATGCACTTATAAGCACCTAGGCGTTTTAAATTCACGCTAAAAGATAACTAGGAATTTAATTACGAGATTATAATAGACGTAATATACCTTAGGAGCCCTTAACGACCCGTTCTATACGTCGTTAACTCCGTAATAGCGTTCTAAAGGGCTAGGTTCCTTCCTTCTATATTAGCTAAGGATACCTAGGAAGTCCTTCGAGCCCTTTAGATTAATAGCTACCTTAGACCTCCTAATATAATTAAACACGACGTAGGAACTAATTTTGCTTTAATAGAGTTCCGTAACGAGGCAAGGATTATAGGAATAACCTAGAAGTAGGTCCCTATAGAATTATATACGTCGATTAAGAAGGTCGAGAGGTATTATACTCCTTTGCGCCGTGCGTTTAAAATTCTTTACGTAGAGATTAAGACTATTACCTCTCCCGAGGCAGTCCTTTAGATAGCCGTAAAAGCCGTTAACGACACAGCCGGACCTTACGGCCTTATCCTTACACTTCTCGTCTTTAGTGCGTACCCGCGTATAACTATTAACTCGCCTCCGTTAGCTATAACCCTAAAAAGGTCTATAGCTATACAAAAGGCAATAAAGATACTACGATAACTTTCTATAGAACGATAAGTTTAGGATACTCTTCGCGCTCGCAACGGCCCTTCTATAGCCGAAACACTTACTCTACCGCTATAAAGCGAGGTTCGCATCTAGAGAGAAAAAGGGGGATAGTAAGGACTATTTAAGATTGCTGTAATTAACGGTCACGATATCACTATTAATACCGTTAACGGACCTTAATCCTTTCGGTCTATACTAGTATAGCCTTACCTTCGAGACGATTCGTCTCCTCTACCCTTACTGCCCGCGATTAAAGCGCCCCCGAATGCCGAACTAACCCCTAACTAGACACTAAGGTCTATACTCCCTGCTTTAATCCCTAAACCCCCTATGCTACGCAGGCGTAGCCGTCCTCCCGGTGTAAAGAATAAGCTAAAGCTACTAGTTCGGCTTCTAATTCTACTTCTCTCTCCTTAAGCTTTTGTTATTAAGAAGGAAGAAGATGCCTACGAATTAGCACTTAATTTGCGAGAGAAAGGAGTTATTATAACCCCTAGAGCCCTATTTAAGCAGTTAGATTAATAAGAGATCGATAACCTTATTGCCCGTAGTGTTTTTAGCTTCGAACGCTACGATAAAGCTATCCACGGAGGTCACCGTATCTTTAAGTTAAGGATAGTACGTAAAGTAAAAGGGAAGGATAAGAAACCCTACGAGAAGTCACGACTTGTTATTTAGGGACATAATAACGAAGAGAAGACGACCTTATTAACGTAATTACCGACGATTTAACGCGTTAGCTAGCGGCTAATCCTAGCCCTCGCTCCGGGACTTATTTGCTATTACGGTATAACCCTTTTATTGCGAGATATCACCTAGGCCTACCTATAAGCCGAAACTAAGCTATTTAGGACGATCCTAACTAGACTGCCCGCCGAGATATAAGGACGATACCCGGAAGGGACTATTATCCGTGTGATTCGACCCCTTTACGGGATCGCGGAGTTAGGACTATATTAGTTCCGAACGTATTATAAGCATTACGTCATCCGACTTAATATATTAACCTCGACGTATAACTTATGCCTCTTAATTGCGAACGGGACCCCTAATAGATTTAGCATAGTTAGCCTATAGATAGATAATATATTAATACTAAGCACGCGCAGCTTCTTAACGGCTAAGGAAGAGCAGCTTTAAAAGGCCAAATTTAGAGCAAAGCTAAAGACTAAGATATCTGCCGGCTCGGTGCTTAACTTTAATAGAGCTAGACTAACTCTTTAAGATAAGAATTAAGGTCTCCTCCTTTAATAGAAGGGCTAGTTAGAGAAGATTAAGACTATTATTTCATAGGATTATAACTTCGCACAACGATATATAGAATAACGAGCCCGAGGAGCATACGTCGCGTTAATCTACTAACTAGAAGCTTCTTTTAACCTTTCTATAGCAGCATAAGTTTAAAACCCTAACGAAAAAGACTGCTTAACGATTAACAAACGCCTGCAATAGTAAATAGACTATAAAGAACGCGGCCTAACATACGAACTAGTTAATCTTACGAATGCGAAGCTACTAATATTTACGGATAGCTCTTTTACAAACAACAAAGACCCCTCTTCGCAACTAGGCTTTATTATTGCACTTATAATAGAGACCCGGTCTAATAGCCACTTCGAGATTAAAGGCAACATCGTGCACTAAAGCTCTACTAAGTGTAAAAGGGTTATACGTAGCGTTCTAGCCTTAGAGGTCTACGGTATAGTTAGAGGCGTTAATATCGGCATTTGCCTCGCTATAACGATTGAGATAATTATAGAACGCCTACGGCTGCCTCTAGTGCCTTTAATCCTTTATATAGACTCGTATTCGCTTTACGAATATCTTATAAAGCTTACTATAACGAAAGAAAAGCGACTAATAATCGATATTATATCGCTTCGTTAGTTATATAAGCGAAGGGAGATTACAGAAGTCCGATAGATTAATAGGAATAATAACCTAGCTAATGCATTAACAAAGTCCTTCCTAAATAAGTCTCTTAAACGATTCGTTAAGACTAACGCGCTGACCGTTAGGATAGAAGCTTTCGTCGTACGGCCTTAATCTTTAACGCTCTTTTTATTGTTTAATTACGCGCTTATTCACGCACTTATTTATTTACCTATTCTATTGCTTAATTAACTATAACAAAAGAATTCGTCGGCACGGTTCGAACCCTAGACCTATAGCTTTTTTATGTTTAAACCAATCGGGAAGGTTATTTTATCGTATGCTATTATTCGGTTAAACACATTCTTGCAATTCGATGTAAACATTAATAGCAATATTAACAAAAAGAATAATCTTTCGGTAGAGTAATATTATTAACATGCTTAACTAGGAATCGTCCCCGAAGGGGTTCCTAGACATTAAGTCTAATAAGTCTAATCCTTATAACCGCCCCCGTCGAACAACCCTAGTACGAATAGCCCCGAAAGAACAGCCCTAACGAACATTTTGTTATTTTTCCCTAATTACTTTCCTTCCTACTATAACGTTCGGCAAGATAGTTAGTAAAGCCACCCCGAAGCACGGTTACTAGCACGAAGCGGTGGTCTAGACCGCCTAATTATCAATAGGGTTACTAGCCTAACCACTACGTTACGAAGGGTGTTTTCTCGCGTTGCGTTATTACGTTGCAAACCGGCTGCGCATTTAATAGTTATATAGCTATCACAATATGGCTTTAACCCTATTAATACAACAACGCGCAACTATAGCTACGCTGGCGTATTTACGCCCGCGCAGCTACAACAGCCTGCTCAACCAGGCTCTTTCTTTCTTTGTTTTATTCTAGCTGCAATAGCCTGCTTAACTAGGCTCTTTCTTTGTTTTATTCTATAAGGTGCGGTTTGTTTCTATAAAGCAAAAACTGCGAGTGTAGGAATAGCTAGCTACGTGCTACGTGCGAAGATATAGTCGCACATACGTAATGCACGTAATACCTAGGATCACGTGCACGTACGAGGGAGCTACGTTACCGCGATAGCTTCCCCTTACTTAGCTAGCAATACACAACCTAATACAACTATACTGTTTACCCTATAAGGTTAACCTAGAGACCTACTAACATTATCGCTAATAAGTCTCTAGCTTTTTCCTTAAGTCTGCTAATTTACTAATACAAGCTCTCGCTTCGGGTACTCCCCTATTAGTAGTATCGTCTATAAGATAGATATAGTAGTCTAGTTAGTATCCGAATAATGTCTTATTAGGCGAAAAGCCTATAGTTATATTCTTCGTATTATTATAAGCGAACTAAGCCTCTCGTAGTAGTCTAGGCTAGTTATTCTATTCGGCATTTATATAATACCGAAGGTAGTATTATAGCGTCTAATTTACCCGTTCGGTCTAACCGTCGGTTTATAGGTAAAAGGCTATCGATAACCTACGTTTTATCCGTAATATATAATAAAGGTCTAACTAAAACTTACTAATAAATAGAGATCTTCTATCGGAAATAATGCCTTTTAGTACTCTATAGATAAGCTTAATCTTATAATAAAAAGCCTTAGCTAACTTAAGCGCTATTATTGTCTTAAAGACCGCGAGAAATACGCTATACTTAGTGTATTAGTTAACGATTACTAGTATTGTATTAACTTCTCTACTATTAAACTATAACTCCGGAAAACCGGTAGTAAAGTCTATAGAGACTTCTTCCTAAGGTCTTATAGGAATAGGCAGCGACTTAAGGGCGCTATATAGGCGATGCCGCTTTAGGACGGCGCTTTAATAGATATAATATAAACGTATATAGCTATTTATATTACGAGCTATTCCTTCCTAAAAGAATTTCCGGGATAGGAGGTCTTTTATATAAGCTATTCCGAAGTATCCCGCAAAAGGATCGTCGTAGTAGAGCTAAATAAGCTCTTGCCTTAAGGCAATCTCTACGGGCACTACGATTTTTCCCGAATGTAAAATAAGTCCGTTTAGGCTTAATAACTAAAGACTTACCCTTTCTTTTAGGGTACTTTCGGTCTATACTCGCTATATAGTCTACGGATCTTCCGCTTAAGTCCTCTTAAAGGGCTTAAAAAGGGGCTTAAAGATATTACTCTTATAGACCCTTTTATAACGAGCTGCTAACTTAGCTAATTATCTTTAATACCGTTGTTTATAATTAATAATATCTTTAACTTAGGTAGCTAACTTAGCGGGACTCGTTCCTAAATGCTAAGCGATCGAATTTTAGAGAGCTTATGTATTTTCGTTACGTAAAGACATCTCGTTAAGCTTAAAGATAGTAAAGACCTAAGAACTCGTCTTAAGGTCGCTTTTTATAGAATCTATAGCTATATATACCTACCGAATAACTACTAACTTTTATTATAGTTCTAGGAGTAGCTCTATAGACGGTAGCGCTTCGCCTATAAATTCTAGCTTCCTTAATAAAGCATCGGCAGAATTTAATTTGCCGGCTCGGTATTTAATTGTAAAATTAAAAAGAGCTAGGTATATATACTAACGTGCTTATCTTTTATTAAAGAATATTTACTTTATAAAGCCTTAAAAGTTTTAGTAATCTAATAAAACTTTAATAGTATTCGCCGCCCCTTCGACGTAGTATCGCTAGTGTTTAAATAACTTAACGATAGTAAATATCTCTTAATTAAGGGTGCTATAGTTAAGCTTAAGGCTAGTAAACTTCCGTAACTAGAAAGCAATCGGATAATAGTAGCCTTCGTTATTAGGCTACGAAAGAATGCTAGCTATTGCGAAAATTAAGGCATTAGTCTTAATGCGAATCGGTCTTTAAGGGTCGAAGTATCGGAGAAGTAGGGCTATTATAAAGGCGTTTTTTACGGCGTAAAACGCTATTAATTCGCTAGTATTTAGCTATACTCGTCTAGGCTTTCTTCCCTTAACGCTCCCCTTTAATAACATAGTAAGAGGGGCAATAATGCTAGAGTATCCTAAAATAAATCGTCGGTAATAATTTATAAAACCGAGAAAAACTTAAATATTATAGAAAGAACGAGGTTCTTCTTAATTTATAATAGCCTTAACGCGGGCTAGGTCTATTATAACTCCGTTAATAGATAAGATAAATCCTAAAAACTCTAAAGACTACGTATAGAAAGTGCACTTCGATAAATTAGCGAATAGCTCGGTATTCCTTAGTTATTTAAGGACTTATCGTAAGTATTCTATATGCTCTTTATAGGTCTTAGAAAAGATTAAAATATTATTAAGGTAGACGACGTAAATAGTGTCTATAAGGCCTTTAAGAGCTTAGTTAATATATAACTAAAATATAGTAAAGGCGTTAGTTAATCTAAACGGTAATATTAAATACTTATAGTAACTATAGCGAGTACGAAAGG
This sequence comes from Ophiocordyceps sinensis, assembly GCA_012934285.1. Lineage (NCBI taxonomy): Eukaryota > Fungi > Ascomycota > Sordariomycetes > Hypocreales > Ophiocordycipitaceae > Ophiocordyceps > Ophiocordyceps sinensis. Next base: position 9,269,597 of record JAAVMX010000001.1, on the reverse strand, counting down.
CTGTCTTTTATTTATCCCCTCCTTTAATCCGGATGCGTTAGTATACGTTTTTTAGGTTAATCTTCGAAAAGTACTTAGCCCTTTAACAACGGTCTATAATCTCCGAAATAAGGGGGAGTAGGTAGTAATTCTTATCGGTAATGCTATTAACCCCCCGGTAGTCTATATAAAGGCGTAAAGTGCCGTCTTTCTTAGGCATAAAAAGGATAAGAGCCCCGGCCGAACTCTTAGATTTCCGAATAATGCCACGCTTAAGGGACTAATCTAACTACTCCTTTAAAACCTAAAGTTCGGATTAAGAAAGAGGGTAGATAGGTCTAAAAGGCGGCTTAGAGTTAGGCAATAGGTCAATCGTATAATCGGTGCCCTTCTTCCTTAGTAATAAATCGGCCTTATGCTTAAAAAACACGTCTTTAAAGTCTAAAAGAGTCGCCGGTATTCCTTCCCCCGTTCGCTCGGGGTTCGCTAAGTTATTATCTTTATCGGGAAATAGTATAAAATTTAGGTCTAGTATAACTGCATAGACCTATGCCTTATTCTAACACTTATGCAAAAATTTCTACGGTTAGCGTAATAACACCTTAGAAAGTTAGTGTTTAAACTATTAAGCGCGTTTAAAAAGAATAAGATAAATATATTCCTAAGAAAGTGCGGGTATACTAAGCAAAACTAATGCGTCGTCGGGTTTTAATCCGTTATCGATGCTAATATAAGGGCGAATAACTATCTTTTCCCTATAGCGATTGTCTTAGAGTTAGATAGAAACTTCCTAAACTCTATATCGTTTTATAAGCGTATTCCCGACTACCTTTAATCTAAGGGTTAATAAAGGAAGCTATTATAGCCTTTATTTTCGAGCAAAATTTACATCTACTAGGTCTACTTTACTACCGTAATCGAGATTAACGATAATTTTATAAGGTATTCGCCTTAGTAGCTTTATAATAGCACGTAGTCTCTTAACTACCTCTACCTATAGCTTAGTCGAAGGAGAGGCATTTACTTCGACTTTTAGGCGTTTCCTTCCTTCTTCGTCGTCTCTAAATTAGCTATAGCTTAGTTAGCTTTCGCTATCGCCTAGCAATCGGCTTATATATAGCCTAGTTTCTTATAATACTAATAAATAACTATGCCGGATTAGCTTTCGCCGTTTCTATACGAATTTCCTCCCCGGTTACTGCTATAGCTATTCCTACTATATCTATTCCTACCGTTACGACTATTACGACTATTTCCTCGGCCGTTCCTACGGCCGTTGCTACGACTGTTTCTACGGCTATTTAAGGTCGATCTAGCGGCGTCGGAATCTTAATAGTTATTAATAGATCTATTTCGGCCTCTACGTTAGCGATAGCCTATCGAACGGGAGCCTCTTGCCCCTTAAGTAAAGGTCGACTAATCGTTAGTTAGCTTTATAAGGCGCTTTTAATTTCCTAAAGCATCTTAGAAGCGTTAAGCGAGTTAGACTATCTCCTTATAAGTATTGTCCTAAATAGACGCTAAATAAAAGGAGATTTAGTCCTAAAGATCGGGACGTAACTTTATAAAAAAGGAAAATACACGAGTTTTTTCTAGCGGACGTTCTAAGTATTACTTAAGGGAATATAAATAAAGACTAAAATCGAGGGGGGACTAACCCTTTCGTTAGCGTGCTTCCTATAGTTACGTAGCTAAGAGAGTCTCGCGATTAGTAGTATCTTTAATTAAAATTAAGGTTTAGTTATAAAAATTGTCTTAATTAGTGCGAAGTAATTCCCTCTCTATAAGGAGCTTTTCGTTAAGGTATCGCCTCTATCTCGCTTTATAGTCTACGTATATATAGTTAAAGGTATATAAGATTTTATTCTTATTGCGCTTAAAACGACGTAGGGCAGCGATAAAGGTATCCTTAAGATCGCTAATCTAATCGAGACGTTTTTAAGGGTTAGTCGGTTATAATAACTAAGGAATGTTTTTTATTTTAATTTCCCTACTATAACTCTCCCTCGATTTAGTTAACTATCGGCGACGTTTATATAAGTCTTTGCTAAATAAGTCACCCTATTGCGAAAATTCCTCTTAAAGTTCCGCAATCCTATCTCTTAACCTTTTCTCCTCCTTTAGCTCTACGGCTCTTGCTTAAAGGGCTACGAGGATATCTATACGCGGAGGGGTAGGTCGTAAAGGGCCGGCTTGCGTTTAACTTTACGAAGGGATAGATCGGGCCCCCTCGGGTAGTGAAAAAATTAGTAATAGCGTCTTAAGACGCTCGTTATAGCCCTTATATAAGTTAGTATGTTTATCTTCTAATATTAGTTCCGTTACGCGAGGTAACGGCGATAGGCTAGCGACTCGATAGCTAGTATAACCTATTCGGCCTACGCGGCCTATACGTCCGGAAACGCGCTTGCCGCGCGGCGCTATCGCTCTTAGATAACTAAAAAAGAGAAACTTTAGAAATTATAAGAAGATAGACTAAAGGTACGTTTAGGAAGGTAAAAACGATAGTAAAAAGTACGAATAATCCTTTATTATAGTGCGGTTGCCCTCTCGTAGTAAGACTAAAGCTTGCCTCTCTTTTAAGATATATTAGGGCCTTAGGGATATACCCTTAGGCCTCGAGAGGGGTTGTTAGGGACTAGTTAGCGACTAATAGCCGAATAGTCCTTAAGCTAAAATGCATTATCTATCGTATATATATCCCTATCTCCCGGCTCTATAGTTGCGCGGGTAGCTGCGTTATAAGAGGGCACGCAGCCGGGCATAAAGCATATATTAAGGAGCTATACATAGTAGAGGGCACGTAGTAGGGCACGCAGCTAGGCATAAAGCATATATTAAGGAGCCGCACATATAGCAGAGGGCACGCAGCCGGGCATAAAGCATATATTAAAGAGCCGTATATATAGCAAAGGGCACGTAGTAGAAGGCACGTAGTAGAAGGCACGCAGCCGGGCATAAAGCATATATTAAGGAGCCGTATATATAGTAAAGGGCACGTAGTAGGGCACGTAGTAGAAGGCACGCAGTAGGGCACGCAGTAGGGCACGTAGTAGGGCACGTAGTAGGGCACGTAGTAGAGCACGCAGTAGAGCACGCAGTAGGGCACGTAGTAAGGCACGTAGTAGAGGGCACGCAGCCGGGCATAAAGCATATATTAAGGAGCCGCACATATAGCAAAGGGCACGCAGTAGGGCACGTAGTAGGGCACGCAGTAGAGCACGTAGTAGAGCACGTAGTAGAGCACGTAGTAAAGGGCACGCAGTAGAGCACGTAGTAGAGCACGTAGTAAAGGGCACGCAGTAGGGAGCCGGGCATAAAGCATACATTAAGGAGCCGTATATATAGCAGAGGGCACGTAGTAGGGCACGCAGTAGGGCACGTAGTAGAGCACGTAGTAAAGCACGTAGTAAGGCAAGTAGAGTATATAGCGCATATAGCTATTCGTAAGCACGCTAAATTAAGATAGATATTACGCAAGCCTTTTAATTGCTATAGCGCTATACCTAATAAGTATTACTATTTAGCCTAGTATAAATCTCTATTTAGCCTAGTAATATTTTTTTTATAGCCTACGTATACCTTAGAAAACGTCTAACCCCCCTACGCTTAGTCGCGCTTATATAAATATAGTACGTATATATAGCAGGCTATAGACTAATAATTCTTTACGTACGAAGTATAAAGTACGAATATCCGTCTACGGCTCGCTCCCTACTACGTGCCCTCTACTATATATACGGCTCCTAAATATATGCTTTATGCCCGGCTCCCGGCTACGCGCCCTCTACTGCGTGCTCTACTAGGTGCCCTACTGCGCGCCCTCTACTACGTGCTCTACTGCGTGCCCTACTACGTGCCCTCTACTGCGTGCCCTCTGCTGTATATGCGGCTCCTTAATATATGCTTCGTGCTTAGCTCCCGGCTGCGCGCCCTCTACTACGTGCCCTACTGCGTGCCCTACTGCGTGCCCTACTGCGTGCCCTACTGCGTGCCCTCTACTATGTGTGCGGCTCCTTAATGTATGCTTTATGCTCTACTGCGTGCCCTCTGCTGTGTGTGCGGCTCCTTAATATATGCTTCGTGCCCGGCTCCCGGCTACGCGCCCTCTACTGCGTGCCCTACTGCGTGCCCTACTGCGTGCCCTACTACGTGCCCTCTACTATATGTGCGGCTCCTTAATGTATGCTTCGTGCTCTACTATATGCCCTCTGCTATATGTGCGGCTCCTTAATGTATGCTTCGTGCCCGGCTCCCGGCTGCGCGCCCTCTACTGCGTGCCCTACTGCGTGCCCTCTACTGTGTGTGCGGCTCCTTAATATATGCTTCGTGCTCTACTGCGTGCCCTCTACTATATGTGCGGCTCCTTAATGTATGCTTTATGCCCGGCTCCCGGCTGCGCGCCCTCTACTGCGTGCCCTGCTGCGTGCCCTACTGCGTGCCCTACTGCGTGCCCTACTGCGTGCCCTTTGCTATATGTGCGGCTCCTTAATGTATGCTTCGTGCCCGGCTGCGTGCCCTACTGCGTGCCCTGCTGCGTGCCCTACTGCGTGCCCTTTGCTACGTGCCCTTTGCTACGTGCCCTCTGCTATGTGTACGGCTCTATGATGTATGCTTCGTGCCCTACTGCGTGCCCTGCTGCGTGCCCTACCGCGTGCCCTGCTGCGTGCTCTACTGCGTGCCCTCTGCTGTATGTACGGCTCCTTAATATATGCTTCGTGCCCGGCTGCGTGCCCGGCTGCGTGCCTTACTGCGTGCTTTAACGGAGGAAAGGGCATACACCCTAAAGCAAGCGTAGTAGTCGCTATACTAAGGGTTAGGAAGAATAGTAGAAATTCGTAGGGTAGTTATATTATAGCCTCGGCTATTTCGATTAGTCTCTTCGTATTTTTAGGATTATTTAATTATGCTAATACCGACTAGACGCGAGTGTAGTAGAAGTCGTACGGCAATAATCGTTTTTCTTTAATAATTTATAGGTAGAAGTCCTTAAGGAGAATTCGTTAAATCTTTAAGAGGGCAAATTAAGTTAATTCAGTTGTATTATATTAATCTTGTGTGTGTGATTAAATGCTTCCTTCTTTCCCTTCCCTTCTATACGCCTAGGTTATGCTAGTACGTTATATAACCCTCTTTTTCCCCTTTATTAAATAGGGGGGAGAAATGCCCCGCTAAAGTGCCCTACTGCGTGCCCTACTGCGTGCCCTACTGCGTGTCGGTAGTATTCTTTGCGTTCTTCGCACGATTTGCGCGGCTCTCTTAATTGCTATATACCTACACTAGATTTTAGTAGCGGGACATAGGCGCGTAGGGTAGGCGTAGAAAAAGTAGAGATTTAAATGTATTGCTATGCAAATAGAGATTTAATACTATGCAAATAGCAAGACTCTTTCTAATTAACCTTTTTGCTAAAAAAGAAGATCCTAATCTTAGAGTATTAGCTTAGCCCTATTAAAATTAAGCACCGAGCCGGCAGATATCTTAGTCTTCGGCTTTGCTTTAAACTTAGCCTTTTAAAGCTGCTCTTCTTTAGTATTTAAGAAGGTGCGTATGCCTAATATTAACGTATTATCCGCCTATAGGCTAACTATCCTAAATCTATTAAAGGTCTTATTCGCGATTAATAAGCACGAGTTATACGTCGAGGTCAATATATTAAGTCGGATAACGTAATACTTATAATACGTTCGGAACTAATATAGTCCTAACTCCGCGATTCCGTAAAGGGGTCGAATTATATAAATAATAGTCCCTTCTAGGTATCGTCCTTATATCTCGGCGGGCAGCTTAGTTAGGATAGTCTTAAATAGCTTAGTTTCGGCTTATAGGTAGGCCTAAGTAATATCTCATAACGAAAGAGTTATGCTATAATAATAAAGGAGTCCTAGAGTAAGGGCTAGGATTAGCCGTTAGCTAACGCGTTAAATCGTCGGTAATTACGTTAATAAGGTCGTCTTTTCTTCGTTATTATATCCTTAAACAACGAGTCGGGACTTCTCGTAGAGTTTCTTATCCTTCCCTTTTACTTTACGTACTATCCTCGACTTAAAGATATAGTAACCTCCGTAGATAGCTTTATCGTAGCGTTTAAAGCTAAAAACACCGCGGGTAATAAGGTTATTAATCTCTTGCCTATCTAATTCTTTAAATAGGGCTCTTAGGGTTATAATAACTCCCTTTTCCCGTAAATTAAGTGCTAATTCATAGGCATCTTCTTCCTTCTTAATAACAAAGGCTTAAGGAGGGGGAAGGGGAATAAGGAGCTTTAGCTTATTCTTTACACCGGGGGGACGGCTATATCTACGTAGCATCGGGGGCGTAGGAGTCGGAGCGGGAAGTATAGTTGTCGGGTTAGGAGGAGTCTCTTTATTTAGAGTAAGAGGAGCCGGTTTAATCGCGTAAAGTAGGGGCTAAGGAGACGAGTTATCTCGAAGGTAGGGCTATACGACCGTAGACCGAAAGACTTAAGGTCCGTTAACGGTGTTAATAGTAATATTATAACCGTTAATTATAGCAATCTTAAATAGTCCCTACTATCCTCCTTTTTCCCGCTAGACTTAGACTTTACTTTATAATAGGAGAGTAATAGTTTTAACTATTAACGGACTATTCCTTATATAAAGAGCATCTTATACCTATCGTTCTATAGAGAGTTATTAAAGTAATTTCATCGCCTTTTATATAGCTATAGACCTTTTTAGGGTTATAGCTAATAGGGGCGAGTTAATAGTTATACATAGGTACGCACTAAAGATAAGAAGTATAGGGATAAGGCCGTAGGGTCCGGCTATATCGTTAACGGCTTTTACGGCTATCTAAAGGACTGCCTTTAGAGACGTAATAGTCTTAATCTCTATATAAAGGATTTTAAACGCACGACGTAAAGGAGCGTAATACCTCTCGACCTTATTAATCGACGTATATAATTCTATAAGGACCTGCTTATAGGTTATCCCTATAATCTTTGCCTTATTACGGAACTCTATTAAGGCAAAATTAGTCCCTACGTCGTATTTAATCGTATTAGGAGGTCTAAGGTAACTATTAATCTAAAGGGCTCGAAGGACTTCCTAAGTATCCTTAGCTAATATAGAAGAAAGGAACCTAGCCCTTTAGAACGCTATTGCGGAGTTAACGACGTATAGAATAAGTCGTTAAGGGCTCTTAAAGTATATTGCGTCTACTATAATCTCGTAATTAAATTCCTAGTTATCTTTTAGCGTAAATTTAAAACGTCTAGGTACCTATAAGTGCATTTAGCAGTAATAATAGAATTTAGAGATTAATTAAAGCTATATAGTCGTTATATTATAGCCCGCCTGCTTAAGTAGGTAATAGAGTCTTAAAATAGCTAGGTGCTTAAAGCGGCGATATAGAGTTTGTATATTACTCTCTATTAGAAAGGAGATTGTTTCTTTTGCTTTTAACAAAAAGAACTATAGGTGACCCTATTTACGGATTACTAAGATCTAGTTGCCTAGATCGTTAGTCCTTAGTGTATTCGTTGTATTATCGAAGTAGATCTTAAGTCGGTCTATGTTAGTAAGAGAGAGTAGAAAAGGGGTATAGGTCTTAAGAATATAAAAAGTTACTTAACTAACGGGGGTTTCGAGGGCAATTAAACTAAGGGAATAAATAGGAGTGCTAGCTCTAAATCGGATGCTAGCTTACCCGGCTATAGAGCTGTTAAGCATAATAGAAGGTTCCGTTCGCTATTAAGCGAAGTACTACTCCTATCCTACTATTAATACTCTAGCCGTACTAGTATCGATTATAATCCCCTAAAAATATTAATAGGAGTAACGATCTTCGATTAGGAATTAGTCGGTAGGGATTAATTAATCTATGCCGTAGACGTCTTCGCCGGTCTAAAGGTATGTAAATACGGCCTTATAGAGCATTTAAGTTACTGCTTGCTTTAGATCGCTGGCATTATTAGCATCTTCTACGTCCTAGTACTCGTTAGCTTCTATTTCGTCGGTCTTATAACCTTTAAACTCGGTTACGTATGCCGTAAAGTTAGTTATTAAGATGCTATCGTTAAAACACTACGTAAGGTATTAGTCCTTAGACCGTTAGCGTTCCTTAAGCGTATGTTTAGTAGACTAATAGCCCTCCTTATAATAAACGAAACATTTCTTAGTCTATATTAAGCGGTTAGGACTATTGCTATAGCTGCCTCGTCCTTATAGGCGAAAGGGTGTGCTATAGTTATATCTAAAGCCTTATAGATAGCCTCTACGTCTACTACCTCGTCCGTAGCTTCGTCTACGGAATCTACCTCGTCTACGATTGCTTAAGTATCTTCGGTCTAAGTACTATTAATCGTTATAATTAAATGCTTTATCCTATAGGAACTAGCTAGACGGGTTGCGTACTAGGTGTATCTCGATAGATGCACGTAAGTCTATAAACACGGTTTCGACCTTTTAAGCAGGCTTAAAGAAAGCGTATTCTAGCTCCGGAACTCTACGGCACGCGTTAATAAATAACGTACGAAGTAGTATATTACCTTCATAGTCTTTTCTAAGGGCTCTCTAATATAGCTAAAGCTTATTAAATAGAGTCTATAGTACCTTATAAAGCAGTATTATAGGATTCTCTACGTAGACCTTATTAAATATAGTTATTATCTAGTCCGTAAAGTAATAACTATAGTTAACATCCGTATTAAAATATTGCTTAATAGTATTATAGGTTGTACGAAACGATATTGTTGGTTGGTGAAACAAACAAAGGGGGTTGTAAACTAGTTGGAATTAGTCTATATGTCTATTAACTAAGGGGCGACGAACAGCCCCTTTATATAGGCTATAAACGCGTATATTAATAAGGCCCGAAGCCGGACCTTTGCGAGCCCTTGCTTACGACGTCGGGGCTATGCCTATAAGGGCGATTGAGTTAATGACTTAATTATCGCAAGGGCGGCCGAGTTAGTAACGCTATTACCGGGGTCCCTAATGCATACGATGCATCGTATAGTTAATAGCGCATCCGTTTAAGCGTTGCCTACACGTGATCTATTTAATCACGTGGATTGCAATCGTGCCTAAAGAACGGATATCCCTTATTCCTATAGATATAGTTAATTTAACGTAGTAGATATAGAAGGTCTCGGCTCTATCCGTTAGGATCTAGGAGAATAGGTTATAGAATTAACCTAGTTAGACCTTAAGCTTAAAGTAGGTCCTTATAAATATATAGACCTTATCGTTAAAGAGGTTATAAGGCTATCCCGTATAATACTTATCCTTCCTCTATAGCTTTACGAACTTCTACTAAAGGTCTATATCTATATCGACGTTTAGAACATCGATTAAAGGGATCGTAGTATAAGCATTAAGGGACGGCAAAGGGGCAATAGTTATAATAGCATTAGCAAAGGGAATAAGAGCTTAAGAAATAAGGGCATTAGTTATAGCAAGCATATCTAGGATAGGGTTAGGCATAGGGACAGTCGGTTAGTTAAACTAGTATATTATTAAGTATATAGTCTATTGTTATTGCGTTATACTAAGGATAGTTATCTAATCGGTTAGAGCCGGGTCTAGGGCCGGGCTTAGGGCTATAGTCGGTAGTATAAATGCAACGATCGTGCCCTAATTAAATATCTAATTTATATACTCTTTTGCAGGCTATTATAGTAGTTCTAAGATAGTCTATAGTTTAAGGAACTATATATTAAAGCCTTAATTGTCTAGGCTAGTATAGATCCTATGTTTCTTTAGGAGCTTATGTAAGGAACGTTTATAGCTCTAGTGCACCTTATTCTATATCTATAGAAGCTATCCTTAAAAGTATTCTTAAAAGAAGGCAATAGCTTCGTAGCCTTAGTTATCTTTATTATATACACACTCGTAGAGGAATCTTACAACGTATATAATAGCCTCTATCTTACTTAGGTTTTCGAGGTCGGGTTATTATTATACATCTTAGATACTTATATAAGTGTACTAGTAGTCGTTTTCTAAGATAAGGGTAATCTTTAATAGCTTCTCGCGCTTTATATTATCTACGTAGGTAGGGCTTAATAAAGTTATAATATTAGAGTATTGCTATTTATATAGTAGAGAATTGCTATTTGTATAGTAAATTAGGATTGTCTCTATAATTTCGGCGCGCACCCCGCGCGCCTATGTCCCGCCACTAAAATCTAGTGTAGGTATATGGCAATTAAGAGAGCCGCGCAAATCGTGTGAAAAACACTATGCCGTAAACTTAATAGCAGGGCACGCAGCCGGGCAGGCAGTAGAGGGCACGCATTAGGGCAGCAGCAGAGCACGCAGTAGAAGGCACGCAGCCGGGCAAGCAGTAGAGGGCACGCAGTAGAGGGCACACAGCAGGGCACGCAGTAGAACACGCAGTAGAGGGCACGTAGTAGAGCACGCAGCCGGGAGCCGGGCACGAAGCATAGCTTAAGGAGCCGCGCACGCAGTAGAAGGCACGTAGTAGAGCACGCAGCCGGGAGCCGGGCACGAAGCATACATTAAGGAGCCGCGCACGTAGTAGAGGGCACGTAGTAGAAGGCACGCAGTAGGGCACGCAGTAAGGCACGCAGTAGAGCACGCAGCAGGCCACGCAGTAGGCCACGCAGCCGGGCACGAAGCATACATTAAGGAGCCGCACACATAGTAGAGGGCACGTAGTAAAGGGCACGCAGTAGGGCACGCAGTAGAGGGCACGTAGTAGAGCACGCAGCCGGGAGCCGGGCATAAAGCATATATTAAGGAGCCGCGCACGTAGTAGAGGGCACGTAGTAGAGGGCACGTAGTAGGGCACGCAATTGAATTAATTAAATTAAGGCGAGGCACGATTTACGCGGCCCTCTTAATTGCTATATACCTCTACGGAAATTTAGTGGCGGGATATAGGCGCGCGGGGTGCGCGCCGAAAAAGTAGATTTACTATATAAATAGCAATTTATTACTATATAAATAGCAATACTCTAATATTATACGTAATAGTCTTTACGTAGGTGTCGGCGTAAGAGATTTCTTACGAAGTTGTTTGCGTTAGGGACGTACTATAGGTTAACGTTACTCTTCTTCCTTTAGGAAGCGAGACGGGATTAATAGATAGCTTAGGAGATCTTAAAATAGCGTTAACGCGGTAACGTTATAGATAAGAGAGCTCGTTTAAAGCATAAAGATAACTACCTCTAAGTGTTCCCTCGTAGGGTGTTTTACACCGTCGATAGTTAAGGATCTTATCTCTTCTACCTAGCTGTCTATAATTAACTAAGTTAACTACTAATTAGTATTAGTAGGTCTTTAGGTCGACCTTATAGGGTAAATAGTATAGTTGTATTAGGTTATATTGCTAGCTAAGTAAAGGGAAGCTATCGCGGTAATATAGCTCCCTCTTACGTATACGTAATCCTAGGGATTATGTGTATTACGTATGTGCGACTATATTATCGCACGTAGCTAGCTATTCCTATAATACTCTTTATAAATATATTAAGCAGCTAAGAGACCCCTTAGAAAATAATAAAAAAGACAGGGTAGATAAAAAGTAAGAGTATTTATTAGTAGGTGATTTACTTAGATTAATCCAAACAAAGAGGGTTGCATTAGTTATAGTTGTATCTAATCTAGCTAGAGAAGGGGGAATAAGGGGGCCCCTTTATACCCGTCTATAGGGGTCCCTCTATAGAGCCTGCTGTGCCTTAATAATGCATTGTTAAGGCCCACGCTAGGGCTTACTGCTCTAGTTATAACGATGCCCTTAGTTAATAACGAGGTTATTAACTATGTAGGTTACGTAGCGTTATGCGCCGTATAGTTATAACCCTTATTGCCCCTTTCCTATGCATAGTCGGCAATATAGTTGCGACTCTATCCCTTAGTTATATAACTATATTCCTATACTAGCAGTCTTTCTTTCTAACTGCTAAGCAACCTTCCTAATCGTAAGGATAACGCGTATTAGACTAAAGGGGTCTAATAAATACAATACATAAGTATAAATAAAAGAGAGTCCTAAAAGGGGAACTTAGGGGCGTAGAACGTATGCCTCTATCCGAATGGTTAAGCTATTATTATCTACGAATCGTTTAAGGGCTCGGTTTAGGGATGCCTTCGTTATAGCATCGGCCGGGTTATTATCGCCGTTAATCTAACGGATCTCTACAATCTCTCGTTGCTCGTATAACTATCGAAGAGATATAATATTAATTATTAATATCCTCTCCTTAGTTATCCTAAGCTTTACGAGGCATTCGTAGAGCGAATACGAATCTATATAGATAATTAATTAGATGTTCGGTAGTTTAAGCCGGTCGGTGATAATCTTTAGCGTAGTTACTAAGGCGATCCTAAGGTTAACGCCGTTAACTATACCGTATATCTTAGAGGCTAGCACGCTTTAGGTAACTCTCTTATACTTCGTCGAACTCTAGTAGATAATATTTCTAATAACCTTAAACTAGTTATTAGACCTTTCGGTCTTATTAACTAATGCAATAATAAAGCCTAGTTACGAGGATAGGTCTTTATTATTAGTAAACGACCTATCCGTAAATACTATTAGCTTCGCCTTTATAAGATCAATTGGTTTATATATTAAACCTCTGCTTTAGTAGTCTATTTGCTACTTAAGTCGCTTATTTAAGATTATGCAATCCTTATTATCCGGGTTCTATACTTATACTATAATAGAGATATTAAATACGGCTTCCGGTTGGCATACTAAGGCTATATAGGCTCTACGAGCACGTTGTTTTAGGTACTATTGTGTATAATCCGGCGCCTTAATATCGATTCGGTCGATCCGGGCGGCTTATCCTTTCTATTAGAGTAGGAGTATCTTATCCTATTGCAAGCTTACCTTCGCGTCGTTAAAGTCCGTGACGGAGCCCTAAGTCATCGTGGTTTTCGGCTTCGCCCTAAATTATGCCTTTCGGAGCTTTTCTTCTTTAGCGGCCGAAAAACTCGTCGTTTTAAGCATAAGGGTATCGTCCGTTTGCATCCTAATAATGCTAAAATGTTCTAGTCCTATATTAGATATTAGAAGGCAAGAGTCAAAGGTCGATATCGCTATATCGAGGCCCTTAATATAGTGCTTCTAATACGTATTAAACTAGTAGACTCCCGATTCTACGATGCTATATAAGGGCCTAATAACTCGGATAATTATATTTAGCGGATACTTCCCTTATAATTCGGCGGGGAGACGTATTAAGACCGTTCGGAAAAGCTCTATATTTGCCTAAGGATATACCTAAGTAATGTCTTAAAGGGATAACGTTATCCTATATCGCATAAGGCTAAGAGTAAGGGCTAAGATTAGTCGTTAGCTAACGCGTTAGATTATCGGGGACTGCGTTAGTAGGGAAGCCTTCTCCCTATTATTATAACCTTAGACTATAAGCCTTAATTTCTTATATAGCTTAGTATCTCTGCCTTTAACCTCTCGAACTATACGGGAGCTAAATATACGGTGGCCGCTATAAATAGCTTCGTTATATCGTTCGAAACTAAACACTCCTCGTGCTATAAAGTTATCGATCTCTATAATATCTAACGCTTCGAATAGTGCTCCCGGGGTCGTAATAGCGCCTTTAGATCGGAGCTTAACGGCTAGCTTATAGGCCTCTTCCTCCTTTTTTATCGTAAAGGCCTCGTCCGCTTCTTCGTCGCTTAAATCGTCGAGATCTACGTCGTCCTCGTTATTATCTAGGTTATCCTCTACGTTTAGTCCTTCTATAATTAAATGCCTAGCCTTATTCTTCGATCCGGGCGGGCGTCCTCGCTTACGGGGTACTAGAGGGTCCGGTCGAGTAGGTTCGTCCGGCTGCTCGGATTCTAGTGCCGGAAGGTCGTTAAGCATTTAATCACGATAATACGGTTATACTAGCGTAGATCTAAAGACCTAAGGTCTATTAACTGTATCGATCGTAATATCGTGCCTGTTAATAGCTGCAATTTTAAACGGTCTTTACTATCCTAACTTTTCCCTTTATACGCGGACTTTGCTTTAGAGAGGGAGGGCAAGTATATTCGCTATATTTAGACCGTTGCGGCTATATAATATAGCCTAGACCTATCTTTTAGCCGTAAGCTGCCTAAGTGCCTTTATTGCTTTCTATACTACGGCTGCTTATTTAAAGGTCGTTAGTAATAGCGGCGAGTTAAGGGTTATCCTAAGGTATACTCCGAACATAAGCAACGTAGGTATTAGTCCGTTCGGTCTAGTAGTATTATTAATAGCTTTAATAGCTATCTAAAGGACTGCCTTAGGGGAGGTTACGCTACCTATTTCTACAAAAAGGATATTAAAAGCTCGGCGCAATAGGGCATAATACCTCTTAACCTTACCGATAGACTAGTATGCTTTAATAAGAACTTATATATATATAATCCCTATAATACGGGCTTTATTTCGGAATTCTACCGCCGCGAAGTTCGTGCCGGCATTATATTTAATAATGTTAAGGGGACTAAGGTATATATTAATCTAAAGGGCTTAAAGAGTATCTATATATCCTTAACTAATATAGAAGGAAGAAATCAAGCGCTTTAGAAGGCCGTTAATGCGTTAATAATATGCAATACTAAGCGTTATGCTAAATCCGGGACGTTTAAGTATATTATATAAACGATAACCTTATAATTAAAGTCTTAGTTATCTTTAAGGTTAAACTTAAACCGTTTTAGGGTAGGCGAATACATCTAGTAATAGTAATATAGTTCCGAGATATTCTCTAGAGTGCTAAGAGATATATCGCCGTGGCTTATTTGCTTTAATAGGTTGTATAGCCTAGCTATAGTAGGATATCCGAATCGACGGTATAGGGTCTTAATTTCCGTTTCTATAAGGAATACGGTCGATTGTTTACTCTTCCTAAGGAAGAACTAAGGGTATCCCTATTTCCTAACTACCGGGATGTTTGCCTTAGAGCCGGTAAGGGTATTCGTCGTGTTATTAAAGAATACGCTTAGCCTATCTATGTCCGCGAGATAAATTAGGAAAGGGGTCGAAGTCTCTAGCATATAGAATATAATCCTTTTAATCGGAGTAATAAGATTAATTAATCCTAAAGACCTAATAACGGTGCCGGCGCTAAATCTAATTGATTCTTAGCCTATAGTTAATATATCTAAACGGACTAAAGGGTCTTCTTACTATAAGGCTATATACTATTCTTGTCCGGCCGTTAAGACCTTCGCTACTCCCGTATTAATTAGGATGCCTTAAAAGTAAAGCTTTAAGTAGCGGTCGTCGATAAGAAACTAGTCGGCCGAGACTGTTAGTTCTATGCCGTAGACGTTATCTCCTATAATAAGGTAGTTAAAAGCCATTTAATAGAGCATTTAACTAGCTTACTACTATTCCGGCTCGTTATCCTCGCTATACTCTTCCTCCTTATCGTCCTTATAGCCTTCGTAGCCTGCTAAATAGGCTATAATGTCTAAGGAGATACCGGTGTAAAGATAATGCGAGAGATATTAGTCCTTAGCTTTCCGCCGTTCCTCTATAGGATGTTTCGTAGACTAATATCCCTTCTTTCTATATATAAAGCACTTCTTAGTCTAGGTCTTATTGCCGTATCCTTAGCCGTAGCCTCCTCTACCGCGGGGCCGGTAGCCTTATCTAAAGCCTCGTAGGCGAAATCCTCCGTTGCCTCTACTACGGTTATTAGTATACCTACGGTCTATGTAAAACTAACTATTAGGGTTCTTCAAATTATATTTATAATTTGTATCTATCCTATCGTTATTACGATATCGGTCTTAGATAAATTAGCGCGAGGTATTTCTCGCTTATCGTACGAGGTATATCGTAAGGGAAGCTCGGAGGTCGGTATAAAGCTCTTTAGCCTCCTTAGCCTATTTAAAGAAGGCACCTTTAAGTTCCGGGACACTTTAGCACGCCTTAGTGAGATTTACTATAAGCGGGGTTTCGCCTATAAACTTAGGTCCTAGAGCCCGTTGATAAAGCAATAGCTTATCGATTAGCAACTAGAGCACTTCCGGTAGGCCTTTCTTAAGGTTACTAGCCCGAACTTAGTTAAACGTTGTATTAGTCTAATAGGTATAGTACTAAGCCTAAGTCGCTTTAGTATTGAAATATTGTTTAATCTTATCGTATGCGCTTCGGAAGGTAGTCGTCTAGGTAATATTCTCCGTATAGAAGCGGTCGGCTCGTCCCTTTAAGATCTAAGGGAGAAAGGTATAAAAGAGCTCTAGCTTAATCTTAAGGTTGTAATATACGCCTATAAACTTACGGATAGTCTCGTTAAATAGGGCATATAGCTCGCCGGTGTAGCTCTTCTCCTTATCCTATATCTTAACGAACTTAGTCTATACGTCGGGATCTAATAAGAGGTTCGGAACATCGGCCGGTAGGAGTGCTATATACTCCTTAATATTATAATTAAATGCTTCGATAGCCTTCGGGGCGATTATTAAAGCAGATAGATCGAGCCTCGGTTTCGCCCTTAAGATATACAACGTTAGTTCCGGAAGAAATAGTAGTCGTAGCGCATAAAGCCGATTTATATAATTAAATAGTGGAAATGCCGGTGCATCCGTTATAGCCGTATTCGGGTCTTAGTCTAGTTCTAGGGTCGGATCTATAGTCGCCGCTCGGGCCGAGCCGCTATATTAGAATCGGTGCGAAGTCGGAAAGACCGTTAACTAGTTCGTTATAGTCGAAAAGGGATCCGGATTCGTTTGCTCTTAGGCTGCTTAGTCTTATATATTTCTTATCTTTTCTTATTTACGGAAAGCCCTTATACCTATCTTAAATTCTTCTTTTATAAACTCCTTCTAATTCTAAGGGAGTAGATCGTCCGATCGAAGCATAGCTATATATAATCTAGTATACGACGTGTTCTTAATTCCTATAGCGAGTCTACGTCTTTATATAAGAGCTTTAAGGGCTCTCTTATAGTCCGTAGAAACTAGGTTCTATATAGATTTATTCTATCCCTAAAAATATTCTTAGAATAAGTCGAAGAGCCGTTAGCCTTAGTAGTAGATAAATGCTTCGCTAACTATAATAAATCGGGCTATAAACGTCGTGACTTCGGCCTTACTAAGGTCTTCCGATGTGATTTCCTCCGTATCCTAATATTGTATATCTACGTCTCTACGAGCGGACGGGATAATGCCAATGTCCTTTATCTATCGTTCGATCGGTTTAACCGGGTTATCGGTGTTTTTAAGGGGAGCCGATGTATTCGTGGCTAATAACGGTCCTGCTATTTTTGCTTGTTTCGAATTCGTTGATAAGGGTTATCGTAAGGGTCTCGTAATAGTCTTTACAATAGATATCGAAGCGATTAGTCTCTATTCTAAGTAACGTTACTCTTCCTCCTTAATAAAAGCGAGACGGGATTAAATAGTTATAGGGATTCGCGTTATTATTCTATGTTATAGACGCACTGCTTATTAACGTTACCCTTCCTCCTTAATAGAAGCGAGACGGGATTAAAAGGAAGCTTAGAAGGGTCTGTTTGCTAGTCGAGCTCGGTTTAAATAGTCTTATTCTTAGCATAGATAATCTTCTCTAGGTGTACGCAATAGAACCCGAGGGTAAAGATACGTAGGAGCCGCGTTCTTATAACTACTGCCCCTTTTACACTTTCGAAGATTAAGATCTATCTCTTCTGCCTTACTATTCTATAATTTAATCTGTTTAATCACTAATTAGTATTAATAGGTAATTCACTTAGATTAATCTAAACAAAGGGGGTTGCATTAGTTATAGTTATATCTAATCTAGCTAGAGAAGGGGGAATAAGGGGGCCCCTTTATACCCGTCTATAAAGGTCCTTCTATAGAGCCTACTATGCCTTAACAATGCATTGTTAAGGCTTACGCTAGGGCTTACTGCTCTAGTTATAACGATGCCCTTAGTTAATAACAAGGTTATTAACTATGTAGGTTATATAGCGTTATGCGCCGTATAGTTATAACCCCTATTGCCCCTTTCCTATATATAGTCGGCAATATAGTTGCGACTCTATCCCTTAGTTATATAACTATATTCCTATAGTATTACTATTTGCCTAAGTATAAATCTCTATTTGCCTAAGTGATAATTTTTTTATAGCCTATATATACCTTAGAAAACGCTTAACCCCCCCGCGCTTAGCCGCGCTTATATAAATACAGTGCGTATTTATAGTAGGCCGTAGATTAATAATTCTTTACGGATATATAAAGTACGAATACGAATATCTATCTATAGCTCGCTCCCGGCTGTATACCCTACTACGTGCCTTACTATATGCCTTCTACTACGTGCCCTCTACTATATATACGGCTTTATAATATATGCTTTATGCCCGGCTGCGTGCCTTACTGCGTGCCCGTTACTACGTGCCCTCTACTATACATACGGCTCCTTAATGTATGCTTTATGCCCGGCTGCGTGCCCTACTACGTGCCCTACTACGTGCCCTACTATATGCCTTAAAGCCTCGTTAGCTAGAGCGATGCGATGCGGCGAGATGCGTAACGATGCGATTTAACGATGCGATTTAACAATGCGATGCGAAGAATTAGCCTATAGCCTGCTAGGCATACGCACTGTAATTGAGTGGGCGCGGCTGGGCGGGGGGGGGTTGGGCATTTTAGGGGGGTACCCGAAGTGTCACTTGGGCAAATAGAGATTTGTACTTGGGCAAATAGTAATACTCAAAAATAAAGGCGTTGCGATTGCGTGATCTGGGAATCGAACCCAGGGCTCCCCGAAGTTGCTAATGGCAACGGAGAATTTTACCACTAAACCAATCACACTGCGCCCCATTGGGACGAGGCGGGTTGCTTGTCCGGTTATGCTTCGGGGCCTATTATTTCTCACTATAAAGGTCGCGCTGAATGAGGAGGAAGCGGGCTCACTGGACCGGACTAGGTGTAACGACCGAGAAGGAGATTTCCGCTAAACAGACCGAGTACATGACATGCTGTAGTGTGTAGATCAGACGTACGTATGGGGCGAGAATCTGTCCGTCTGATCAGAATCGAGATACGCATCGACTTCCTTGTGAAGCTCGAGATGTTTACGCCGTCATGGTGCGTTGAACGTTGAACACCCTGCATGTCATGTCCCGGTAGTGAAGAGCTGGCCGTTGACGAGAGAAAAGACTGCCCGGCGCATGTTGACTTTGCGGTGAGACCAAGTCTCGGCGCCGAATCCGAACCGATGCCCGGCTTCTGGCCTGTTTGGAGGCACCCGACTTTTCGTCAACACCGCCATCCATTCCGTCCCGCCTCCTCCGAGTGACAAAGTCGGGATCGGGACAACTGTAGCCATGACATTTGAGGTCAAACCGGCCCGTGACTCACGGCCTCCCAGGTAGCCGGCCCGAGCAGTCAGTGGAGAAGCAATCGCTTGATGCCGAAAGCCGGCGCCGAACCAAGGACGGTGGGAGAAATTTCAGCTGGAAATACTGCCGGGCGGCGGGGACGTGCTGATGGTGGAGGGCAACTGCATCACTTGGCTGTTTGGACGCCGGTCTGGTTTATGGGTGGATTTCATGAATACAGGGTAAAGAGTGTCCAGCACTTGAGCTGAGCTAGAAGCGTAGTCGTGACGGACACGGCATTTCATATTGGACTTATGTTGGACCGATCTATATGAACTTATACCAGCTCACGGGCTTAATGCAAGTTTAATGAGGCGAACGAGCCCCTGAAATGACCTTGTTTGACCCTGGACCTTGATCAGCTCATCATTTACAGAGAACCGTCAAGCTTTAGATGGCTCGGACGACGGGAAGGCGTAGAACGGTGCCGGGGGTTTCCGTCGAGTCCGTCGTGTTGGAGCGAGCGGACTTCGGGGTGTTTCTGGGACTGGGCGGCATCAGAGCGCATCAAAGCGCACCGCCGACTGTAAAGGCTTCGCCACAGCCACTCCGGATTATGGACGATGCCAAGCAGCGCGCCAATGGACCCAAAAGACGGTCCGGTGTGCGCGCCGGGACTATCCACAGCCCAATGCCGCCGCATGTGAGCTGAAACAGCCGTGGAATGAAACTTGGTTGTGGAAGCGTGTCAATTATTCTCGTGGCGTCTACTTGGTTGCCAACCGTGGCTCCGTTTGTCCTCTAAGAGACTCGCCTCATGGTTGGTCTGCGTATATAATGTGCCGTCCCATCTCGTCTTTACCTTGGTCCTTACTCACTCACCCTTTACTTCAAACGACAAGGATACACAGCGACATCTCCTTAATATCTTTGCTTTCTTGCACCGAACTTGTGCACATATTTAATCTCCCAACCGGTCAAGATGCAACCCACCGCCACCCTCGTTTCCTTTGCCGGAGCCTTGATGGTCCTCGCGGCCCCCGACGCAATGGCGCGGCCACTCTTTGGTGCCGGCGCCGCCTCCCCCAAGGCCGGATCCGCCGGTGCCGCCGCTTCCAAGGCCGGATCCGGCGGCGGCGGCCTCGTCACGATCCTCATGGACCACGTCCAATTCGTCGCAAACCCGGCGAGCGCCGAGCAGCCGTTCCCCGAGGGCCAGAGCAATGCGGCCCGCGAGGCCCACCGCCAGGTCCACGCCTCCCTTTTCGAAGCCGTGGGCGGCGGCGCGGCCGGCAAGGCGGCCGCTGCCGGCGTCAACCCTGCTGCCCTCGCAGCTTAGAGGGGTCTATCGCGTTCAGGACATACAGAGAGAGAGTCGGCCTGTACATGTATGGATGTTGTCTTGGGCACACATGGCACCTCTTTGGCTTCGGAAAGGGATAAGGAGCCCTTTCATTAATAAGAGACGTTTCTTCTTGATACAGACGGGATACGAGGCGGGCGAGTCATGCCGGCGCAGACTTTAGACATTAGCGCATTCATGGGGAGCCGGCGGCGCGGCCCTCCCTCGGGATGGGGTGGAGACTTGCGGGTTCGGCGGCCGGAGCCGGCTTCGGAGGCGAGCCGGACTAGACTAGCAATATTAGTGCCTCGGCCTGGACAAGGGTGGTCATGATACGCCAGTCGTCACAGCCAGGTGAGGGCTTGCAGCTTCAAACAGTTGGCACGCGAACCGTCCACATGACGTAAAATCTCCAGTCCTGGCCGGCACGCATCCGCCGAGCGCCATTGCATCATCGTCTGAAGTGGGTGGGCTTGCCGCAGTGGCCATGCTTCCTTTCTTCCTCATGCTTGTCCACCGCCAAATGAAGGGAGCGAGACGCACAGAGGGCGGTGGCTGAAAGATGGAACAAGTTGGTTTCAGTGGCAAGACTTGCCGCAGGGCTCATAACAAAACTGGAGGATGCACGGGCACAGTTGAAGGTGAAACCGACCGACCCAAGCGTGAGATGGACGAGCGACGGGATCCCAGCGTCTGAAGCGAACGACTGGCTGAATATTCTGAAAAGACGTGTACGCTCTCTGATGTGCTCCCAGGTCGTTGTTTTGGCTGTTCAGTATAGTTAGATTGTTCTCGCAGACACTGGCAACCAAGTAACCAACTAGACACTCAAGCATTCGTCGTCGTCCAGCGTGCGATTCCCCGACACGATGCTTGCATGTTTACTTGAAAATGCCGTCGATGCTTCCATGTTTAATGAATGCCGTCGCTATGCAACCAGTTTCTGCAAAGTTTCTGCAACCATTAATGCCATCTACAATGCCCGTACTGGCAATGACTCGGGCACCCTTTCTGACCGTCCGGCCATCAAACATCACCCGCGCCTCTCCAGAACACCTGTTCGTACCCAGTCGACCCCGTCTAGCGTGTTTGATCGACCATCTTGCGACTGGCCCGTCCTTATGTATTATTTTTGTCCAGCCGTCCACAGAGAAGGGCAGCCAGTGACGCAAGTCGGTTCCAGCACTGGCTTCTCCGCGGCAACGGTTTGCGCCTGCTGGTCAACGGCCCCAACTTATACCGGTAAGCCGCGTCACCCGCTTCTGTCCCTGGCCGTGCCGCCAGCCTTGCCACGGCAAACCATCTATAAACTTGTCCCGCCCAGAGACGGGAGGAACTGACCATGCTCCATCCCCTCCGTCCCTCTCGGCAGCACACCTCACCGAAGGCTGTTCGGCAATGCGGCCCACGGGTTTCGTGTTCGTCCGGCCTGGATCGACCCCCTTATTCATGCGCCAGTCACTGGAGACGGACGAGGGGTTTGGAGGGACGGGTAGGCGGGCAACCTCTTCATGGCGGCGATAAATAAGCTGCCTCGTCCCCCTTCTTGGAGCTCCTTGTGAGCCTCAGTGAGTGACATCGGATCGAAATGCTACCTTTAATTTTATTGAGTTTGTTGCTCCCCGGCACCGTCCTGGCCCAGGAGGCCATCAGCCAGGCTGCGCCTGTTGCGGCGACGACGGTTGCGCCTGTTGCGGCGACGGCTGCGACGACGACGGCGGCGGCGGCGGCGGCGACATCTTCGTCCGGGGGAGCAGGCTCCGGCTCCGGCTCCGTCCCCGGCTCTAGCTCCGGCTCCGGCTCCGCCCCCGGCTCCAACTCCAGCTCCGGCTCCGGCTCCAACTCCAACTCCGGCTCCAGCTCCGGCTCGAGCATTCCATTTGGCGAGCCCATCACTAAATGCCGGGACCAAAACGCCTTTGCTCTTTCCTTCGACGACGGACCCTTTCAGTTCACCGACACGCTTCTCGACACGCTCCAAAAAAACAAGCTCAAGGCCACCTTCTTCGTCAACGGAAAGAACTTTGGCAACATTTCGGACATGGCCAGCGTTCTTAAGCGAATGCTAAACGAAGGACATCAGATCGGGTCGCACACGTATGTCTCGACGCGACGGCAGGAACGGCGCTGACAGGCCCCAGGTTCGATCACAAGGATCTCGCGACCCTCCAGGAGGATGCGGTAGGCGGAGAAATGACGATGCTCGACAACGAGCTGCTCAAGATTATCAAAATGACGCCAGTCTACATGCGACCCCCCTTTTTCAGCACCAACGACTTGGCTCTGGGGGTCTTGAAGAGGATGCAGTATCACGTCGTCAACGCCGACATCGACACCAAGGACTTTGAAAACACGACGCCCCAGACAAACGACGTGGCGTTTGAAAACTTCAAGCGCGAGTTTGACAAGGGCGGCACGATATCGCTGATGCACGACGTGCACAACACGACGGTCAACCAGCTGATACCCAACGTGGTCAAGTTTCTGGCCACGAGCAACAGGAAATGTAGGCAGCGTCCCGTCCAGTCCTCGGCCGAGTGCTGACCGACGATAGCAATGACGGTGGGAGAGTGTCTGGGCGACCCGAAAGAGAACTGGTATCGGGCCGGCGGCCGGGGCACCGGCAAGGCACCGGCAGCGGCACCGGCAGCGGCACCCAAGGCAGGGCCCGCGAACAAGCCGCAGAACGGAAAGGGCGGTTGCGGATGCGGCAGGAAGACCAAGAAAGGGGGCGGCAAGTCAAAGGGATGTTTGCAGGGCAAGAGTGGGAGCATGCCGATGGCGTAGAAAAGGGACCAAACAAGAACAAAGGGCATGTTTCGGCCAGCTGGGCTTGCCGGACTGGATGGAATAGCAAGAGGCTGGGGACTTGTAATGAAAGCGAACTTGTAATGGCAGGCACATGGCATGTGAGGTTTGGGCAAAACACGGGAGGAGCTATATACCCTTGTAAGTCTTGATATATTCAACCAACCGAGGGCTGGAACAAGCATTCCGTCATGCTCGTCACCGTCGACCAAATGTTGATGAGTTGCCCCAATGCCTGGACCGAAACTGAGGCTCTCACCAGCGGCACGGCGCCTCCTCCATGACCCATTCCTGGCACGTATGGCCGCCCGAGAGCCAATACTTGCCCGACTTCTGCACCAGGCACCGTCTGCGCTGGCCGTCGAACCTAAAGTGCCCTCTCTTCTTGGGCCAGTCCACGCAAAACTCGACCATGCCGGGGACGCCCGTGCCTCTGCAGCCCGACGCGCCGTCGACGACGTAGCTGCCCTGGTCGATGGTGAACCTGGACCCCGACGCGATTTTCCACCCCCAGTTCTCCTGCCAAGACCTCAACTTGGCGGTGCAGGTCGCGGCCAGCAGGGCCGTGGCGTAGAGGCGCATCTTGATGGCTTCTGGTTCAACGTCAGCAGACACGCACTGGGTCCGATCCCGAGAAGCCTCACTTGTGCGGATGTGTTTGACGACGACGAGCTACTGATGGCCGCAGAAGACGAGGAGGAACTTGGCGTGTTTTTATACTCGGTCGTCTCCTCCGGAACCAAGCAGGCATGCATATTTCGCGTTTCACGAAACTGTGTCGATTTTTCTGCCCAAGCAAGCCAAGACTTGAGCTATATTTTGCATTGCATCGTACATGACGGTAGGACCAGTAACAACAATGGGCTGACCTGCGAGTCGTTGGACATGTACTGCTACCCAGAAGCCGTTTGCATATGCTTGAGAGTAGATGCGAATCGCCCTGCCTGTCGACCTTGTAGGTGCTGATCTCGGTCTAGATCTGCAAGGCGTGGAAACACACGTAATTCCGATGCCCCCGTGTATCAGGCCATGACACAGGCCGTGTCTGTATTCGGCACCGTAGTCGTCTCCCCTCGGTGCCTGACCCTCGGGAATAGCTTCACCGACATGTACCGCTACCTATACGCCGTTTGCATATGCTTATCGCGCCGCGGAAATCGGTGCCCGTCTGCCTTGGCAGAGTATATTTGCGAGCACGTCAACTTTGTGTGTCGATGCGTCTTATCCTCTCGTCCTGTTCCCGGGCAACCACAGTCAAGACGTTACGACAAGGACAAATCTCCCGCAGCACCAGGCGCCATTCGGCATTATTCGTAAACCCTAACGGAAACCTTGCACCGGGCATCGGCGCTCACGTGAGTCGAGCAGTGTAAACTGTCGATGGCTACGAGGCCCGTAATAATTCTCCGAAACGCCACGAGTATGACTCGGCGAGACCGGACATGAGACAGGTCAGCCGTGGTTCACCAAAGATCGGGACAAGACGAAACACGCCCAGACGATTTTACACTTTATGCATAGAAGCCGTCCCTATCATGAAAAGGGAACACGTGCCGTCATCTCTATGCAGCTGGCCGCATGATGGCAGCCGCATTACGGCAACGATTCAACCGCGGATTGCTCTTCGGCATCCCGTCTTGACAAAAGGCTCCAAGACGGTGATTCAGTGCCTCGGGTCATGGCCATGTTTTGGCGTCGGAAATCTATATCTAGGCTGGTCTCTGCCGTCTTTGGGACATCAGCATCTGCTCATACAAGTCAACTCAAGTCGACACACTATCCCTTGAAAGTTCCGTCCATCACCTGGATTCCTATCCCTTCGAAAGATGAAGTCCTGCAACGCCATCCTTTTCGCCTGCGCCGGCATGGTCTTTGCCGGACCCATCGCCCCTCGTCAGGACGACACTGACGGGCAAGGGTCGGTCTGCAACAAGTTCGGACTCGACTTGGACCAGTGCATCAGGGCGACGACTGCGTGCATCAGCGAGACTTGCCCCAGCGATCCCACAAAGCAGGTTGGCTTTGAGGATATCGAGGCGTGTGTTGGAGCGAAGAGCAAGGCGGCCAACAACGAGGATACCGCGGCCAAGAAACCGACGGACCAGGAGAAGAAACCGACTGGCTTGGAGAAGAAACCGACTGGCTCAAAGAAGAATCCCACGGGCGTCGACAAGACAACCAAGAACAAGGGTGCTACCAGCAACTAACACGCTTACCGGGGTGCCGAGACGCGTGCGAATATCAATCGACATCCGCCTTGTAGGGAGCCCAAGCAAAAGCCGCGCAAAAACGTCATGGAAGCAACCGTAGAGACAACTGACCACCAGCACGCGGAAAGCGCGTCGACGAGATAACGACTCGCAGGCACCAGTTGACAAGGGTTGCCTCCGATTCCCCGAGAGGCAGGACCACAAGGAGCGTCTTTATGTATTTTGGAACTATTGTGAGGATCGCGTGGAAGAACAGGTTCAAGTCGAACGAGCACAAGAGCACAAAGAGCGGCGTCGCCCTGACTAAGCCTATGCGCACGTGATATCGTAGTACCAGCTTTACACCTTGGAGCAACTCCTCGTGCCAGGTAGCTCTGGTGGTAAATTCGCTCAAAAGGTACTTGACACATGGCAGGCCCACTTTCCAGGTACCCCATCCTCTCCCATAACGGGCCAGAGCTTCCCAACCGCCAGCTCGACATCAGTGCCGTTCCTCTTCTTGGCCACCATACTTGCTGCTGCGTACATTCGCTCTTTGCCATTTCTGACTCTTGTGACACAGCCACTGGCTGGCCAGCTACTACTATCCGTACATACTCCACCATCAGCCCGGTCGATTCGACAACACACGACAACACCCATACCCCCCCCCGGTCAGCTCCTCCTCCTCGTCCTCCCACTTCTCTTCTGCCCCCCCCCCCCCCCCCCCCCTCCCCCAGCTGCTGTCCCGCCCCGCTCATGGCATCGTCGCCGTGGGACTACATCGCCAAGCTAGTCTGCATCGGCGACTCGGGATGCGGCAAGTCGAGCCTCACCATCCGCCTCTGCGAGGGCCGCTTCTCCCCCCATCACGACGTCACCATCGGCGTTGAGTTTGGCTCCCGCATCGTGCCCGTCGGTCCGCCTCACGCCAAGCCCGAGTCGGCCCCCGACGGCCTGCCCGACCCGCCCCGCGACACCAGCAGCACGCCCCAGAGGCACATGAAGCTGAGCCTCTGGGACACGGCCGGCCAGGAGACGTACAAGTCCGTCACCCGCTCCTACTTCCGCGGCGCCAGCGGTGCCCTGCTCGTCTTCGACCTGTCGCGCAAGCAGACCTTTCGCCACGTCACCGACTGGCTCAACGACCTGCGCGCCATCGCCGAGCCCGACATTGTCGTCATACTCGTTGGCAACAAGGCGGACCTGGCGCACCAAGAGGAGAACAAGAGAGAGGTGACGAGGGACGAGGCCGAGTCGTGGGCCAGGCGCAATGGCGTCATGGAATACGTCGAGACGAGCGCCAAGAGCGGCGAAAACGTGGAAAAGGCCTTCATGAGGGTCGCCGAGAGGATATACCAGAACATCCAGGCCGGCAAGTACGACCTCAACGATCGCCGATCCGGCGTCAAGGGGCCGAGTGCGGGGGGGACCCGCCAAGTGAGGTTGTCGGGCGACGCCAACAAGGCCGCTGGAGGCGGGTGCTGTTGACATTGAAGAGCACCGTTGCCCATGCGACGCATGATACCCCCAAGCATTTCCTGCTAGCCGACACAAGTCACAGGGCCTGCAGTCGTGTGCCCATGATGCATAGTGTACACTTGCCGCTGGCTCCGTTGCCGCGCTTCTCAGTCATGGAGGAATTACACAATTGCATGAGACAGACCGAGTCTGCTCTCCCGAAATTATATCGTGCCCCCTTTTCTGCTTCGCCTCCTGGCCGTTTGACGCATTCCCAATCCCAGCTTCGTCAAATCTCGTGACGTTCCACGCCTAGATTCCTGTAGGTCTTGGTCCGGCAAGGTTGACATCCTCCACCATCTCTTGATGCAGACGGCGTAGATGACCCCCCCTACGTTTAAGCTCTTCAGTCAGAGATTCGCCAGTTCTCAAACCACTTCAGGTAGCTATACTGCTTGTTGGACCCCGTCATTCCCCAGCAAATCGGAATAAAGAGGACGTAAAGGCCGATGATGGCGGTGTAGAGGATGCCGTACACCGCGCTCTGGACCACCTGGTTGCGGTTCCTCACAAACCAGTCGACCAAAAAGCCAAACGTGAGGATGGCAAAGTAGAGCGCCGGGTAGTAATGGTGCACGTACGTGACTCGGGCCATGACGACAAAGGGCAGGTAATGCAAGAACCACCCGGCGGCGGGATAGATGCCAGAGTAGTGAACCTGGTCAATCTCCTCTTGGTTCAGGTCCTTCACCCCACGCTGCCACCGCAGCAGGTACCACGCCACAACCAGGCCTGCAACCGCCAGGCCAGCGGTTGTGCCCCAGTAGATGAAGGGGTTGCCCAGGAGGAAGTACTTGACGATGTTGTCGTCCCAGCCGCACATGCGGAGGCCGACGTGCAGAAAAGGCCACTGCCACCACTGCGAGGCCAGATCATCCTGCTTGTCAGGGTCCGGCACCAGGGCGTTGTTGGACGTCATCATGGCCACGTTGAGATGGACAAAGTCATGGAAGAACGGCGACTTGTAGACACCGGGGTCGCCAGGGGGCACTAAGAGCGGGTTAGCCATCGGCAAACATCAGGACACCTTCATCCTTACGCTTGTCGTTCCAGTGAGCTTCGACATTCCAGTGTGTGTACGTGTCCCGAGGATTGTTGTCCTTGGTGCAGGTAACCTCGATCTGCCTGAAGCCCCATTGAGGCAGATTCTTGTTGCCGGCTCGGAGGTAGCAGCCCAGGGCTTCGTGCTTGAGACGGAACGCGGTGGTGAGGGTCCGAATCCGGCTCCGGTCCCGAGATGCAGGGTCACGGACGACCTCGATTTTCCAGTGGTCCTTGTGGTCACCAACAGTCAAATTGCCATAGCTCGAGACCTCCTTGTCCGACTTGGTAATCGGGGCGGCGATGTCGTGAGAGTGCAGATTGCGGCCGGTCTGGGCGTGGATCAGACGGATAATTGAATTGTCGCCGATGAATCGAATGTCCGGAGACTCGTGATCGTAGTCTGCCTCGGCGCGGTTCGGGTAGATGAACCAGTCATTGTTGGCATCCTTGTGGTGGTAGCACGTAACCTGCTGCTGCTGCGAACCCTCGGGGTACGTCTGGACGTGAGAATGGAGCAGGCCGCCGCCGTAGCCCATGTTCTTGATCGTCGCCCGCGACCCAAGGGCAACCTCGAGGGGACTGTCCTTTCCGACCTCGGTGCCCTTGAGGTTGGCCTGAAACAGCGAGCTCATCTGAGCATCCCCAGGGCCAGTCTTGTCGAGAATGGCAAAGTGCAGCGCAAAGGACAGCAGGTAGATGAGAAAAGGGACGACAATCAGGCCGACGACACGGGTGACGACGTGAGCGCCAAGAGTAGTCTGCACGAGTGGATTGGAGATTAGAGCCAGGGCACGGTCTGCAGCAGGCGAAAGAGCTTGGGGGCCATCACTCACCAGGGGCATCCTTGTGTCGCCGAGCTTGCGCCAGAGATCCTCGACCGTGTACAGTCCAACCAGCGCAGTGACAAAGAGGCCGACAAGCTTGACGCTGCAGACGCATCCAATGCTCAGGCCAGTCATGAACAGCCAGAATAACCACTCGGGCTCAAAGCTGGCGTGTCGTTGGTTGTGGAACTTGGCCCAGCAAAAGACCGTGGCCACGGTACCGCAGAGCAGCATGGAGTCGAGGAGGATGAATCGGCTGATGGTGGTGTATGAGTTCTCGCAGAGGACCATGAGCGTGACGAGCCAGACGGCGGGTCGGCGCAGGTGGAGCTCTCGGGCAGTGTAGTAGGCCATGGGAATGCAGACAATGCCGAAGAAGGCGTTGAAGGCGCGCATAAAGGCAAAGTTGACATCCTCGGGGTACTTTTCGCCAGACTTGAACTCAAAGGAGCCGTTGTAGCCGGCGAGGACCCCGGACAGACCGACGAGCATCTTGCCCAGCGGCGGGTGGACGTCGAAGTAATACTCATGCTTGATGTAGTAGCTCCCGAACTTGCCAAAGCTGCATGCGGCGGGTCAGCGAGTGCGTCGAGACAGACGGAGGATGCGGTGCAGCAGCTTACTGAGCCTCATCCCAGGTGACAATGTCACTGATGCCAATCTTCCATAGACGCGTGACAAAGGCGAGGGCCGTGAAGAGGAGCGGGGCAAAGATGGGCTCCCACTGCTCGAGTGTCTTGATGAGGCTAGGTTCCTGGCGCCATGGTCAGACGAGAATTCCCGCGGCGCTGCTTCCAAGTGTCCCCTTACCTTGTTGACAAGCTTCTTCTGCTCGTCGAGGCCATCTGCCTGCGGCGCGATGACTGCTGGCGATTCGGCGACACGCTTCCGAAGCCCGCTGCCGAGGTCAGCTCCGGAGGCAACGGCGCCCTTTTCGGCAGCCATCGAGACGTGTGGATTGACCACGAGATGCAAAAATCTTGCTAGAGTCGGGGGGTGATGTCGACAAGCTGCGAGTGGGGAAAGAAAGGCGTCGGCTTGCTCCGCCAATCGCCTCGTCGGCAATACCGAGTAATTAACGACCGGACGAGCTGCAGGAACTCAAGGGCGCTCCAGCATCGACGCCGGCGATGGGGAAAATGGACAAGAATAAGCAGGACAAGAAACCCGAGGGCGCATGAACGCTTCTCGGGGGGTAAGAAAGGCCGGTGGGAGGAGGCGGACGTTGTGTAGGAATAGGTACAGAACCCTGCCCCTGACGCTCGAGCCGAAGGCGAACAATAAAATGCCACCTATGCCTTCGACGCGTGGAGGTGAAGAACCTCTGTCTGTGGCGCACTATTGTTGATCGAGATCGATGAAGCTCCATCAGCCACACACGGGTAACTTCGCCACAGTCTCTCCAGTCCATCACATGTTCGTCGGAGGCACCGTTTTACTATTAGTCAGGATCCGTCTGTTCGCCGTTTCCCGTTTCCCGTTTCCCGTTCCCGGATCACGACGCCACCAAGCCACTGCCTACCTACCTATGCGTTCTCTTTCCTGTGAATCGTTGCCCAGGCCGCCTCTCAAACCACTTCACTCGCTTCTCCAATAGAAAGACTGCTGCTTATCCTACCGTCTTCGCTTGTCCGGCAGTGTCATCGGGGCGGCTCCCGTGCCTGCCCGCCGTCCGTGGCGACCCAATGTCATCCCTCGTGTCCGAGTTCATCATCAACCCCGTTCTGCGACAAGCTCGCCGATTCTCCGAGATATCTCGCTCGACCTTGATCGGCGATCACGACCAAGCACACCCACCACCTGCGCCAGATGCCGTGAGCGACCCTGGCCAAGCCCAAGATGCGGCCCCCGAACAGGCCGGCACGCCTTCACAGACGCCCGGATTCCGGCCCCTGATCACCTCGACGCAAGAAACAAGGGCCCAAGAATTCGAAGACGCTACAACGAGCCCAGCCGCCCTCGACGACATTTCGCGAGACCATCTCGGCTTCCCTCCGACCCCCAGGAAGGGTAGAGGCATTCCCGAGGACGACGGCATGCGCAAACTGCGGAGGCGCATCCATGCCATCAACGACCAAGAGACAGCGTGCTCGGAAAAAGCCAGGCTTATTCATGAGGTGCTGCTCGAGGGATACCGCGCATCCCAAACCGTGTCACGCGGCGGCGCCGGCTCACTCAACGCCGAGCCGACGGGTCCGACCTGGGAGCACACCAACTCGGCGCGGCCCCTGGATTCTCTCAAGTTTTGGCACAGTCAGTTTGGCGACTCGCAGTCTGCCGAAAAGTTTGTCCTATCCGAGAGCGACATTGCCCCGACCTATGCGCCCATCCGCCAACCCAAGAGCCCCGGCAGCGCAACTCCGACGAAATCGTCGACCACGTCGCCAGGCCCGAGTCCTCCGCTGGGGTGTCAACACTACGAACGCAACGTCAAAATGGAGTGCTCCACTTGCTACAAGTGGTATACCTGCCGATTCTGTCACGACGCGCTGGAGGACCACGGCTTGATTCGCAAGGACACGAGGCATATGCTCTGCATGATATGCGGGATACCTCAGAAGGCGTCCGATGTCTGCATCGGCTGCGGAGAGGTGGCGGCGCAATACTACTGCAACATTTGCAAACTATGGGAGAACCGGCAGAGCAAGCCCATATATCACTGCAGCGACTGCGGCATCTGTCGGCGCGGACTGGGTCTCGGCAAAGACTTTTTCCACTGCAAGGTAGGCCGATGCGATACGTCGTGAGGCACTCTTGCGCGGCCTTGCTAACGACCTCCTTGCTAACAACCTAGACGTGCCGCGCGTGCATCACAACCTCTATCCAGAGCTCGCACAAATGCATCGAACGCTCGACGGATTGCGACTGTCCCATCTGCGGCGAGTACATGTTCACCTCGCCCAAGCCCGTCGTATTCATGAGCTGCGGTCATAGCATCCATAAGAGGTGTTACGACCAGCACATGAAGGTCTCGTACAAGTGCCCGATTTGCAACAAGAGTCTGGCCAATATGGAGACTCAGTTCCGCAACCTGGACGTGGCCATTCTGAGCCAGCCCATGCCTCCGGAATTCCGAGACACCAAGGCCACGGTCCTCTGCAACGACTGCTCGGGGAAATGCACCGTCCCCTATCACTGGCTAGGCCTAAAGTGCTCTATATGCCGGTCATACAACACGGTCGAGCTGCAAATACACGGCGAGGAGAGCGAGCAAGCCCGTGCCGCCGCTGAGAGGCCGGAGCCTTTGGCCGAAGCGAGTCCGCAGTCAAGTCAAGACCTGGCTCGGCCGACAGCATTCTCCACGAGCTCGCGTACAAACAGACGACGCCACTCGTCTCATGGGGTAGAGCTCCAGTACCGCGCCCCGGATAGGATCGCACGCTCACTGTCTCCGCTTGCCCTTGCCACGGAGTCGCATCTACCGCACATGGCCGTAGACATGGATTCGGAAGACGGCATCCTCGGGTTTTGGCGAGGCAATGAAGAGGACGGCGATGACGACTCGGACGAAGAGTGCGAGTCGGACTCGGACCAGGACGGCAGTGCTGGTGCGCCAGACGTCGATGACGATGAGGACGACGACGACGAAATCATTCTCATCGGACACCGGTGACGGGCCACGCAGTGTTGAGAGTAAGGGAATGCTGTTTTACAGAGTAACTTTTGCGGGAGGAGCATCATGAGCGGCGTTGGCAAGGTTCTTTTCGGACGGAACGGGTTACGGCAGCGGCGTTGATGGACTACAAGGTGATGGGCATATCAACGGACACGGTTTGGGAGCCGGCGGTTAACAGTGCGTTTATTGGGTTGGATTAATATAGCGATTTGGGTTTGATGAGCATCTAAAGGTGGTCGAAGATGAAGCAGTATTGAGGCAATATCACGTGTCGGCCAAACTCCCATGTCCACAACGCCAGCTCCGCTGGACCGATTCCAGCAAGAGACCATCAACAGACACACATGACGGGTCTCTCGATGCGTCGTATCCGTCAGGGCCGTGTACCCGAAGAACTCTGGTCGACGACTTGGGCCTCGCGTCGCAGCTCCTTGACGACTTGCTAGAGGCGGCGCAAGGCGCATCAGCTGCACGATGCCTCGAGGTGGGCGCGAGGGCGGCTCACAGCGAGGGCCTCGGGATTGACGCCACGCTCAATCATGGATATGCAGATGGACAAGGTGCGGCGGTCCAGGTGGCTGTTCTAAAGATTGGCGGGCTTTCGGGTCAGCGCCGAGAGGAGAGGAGGGTGCGGGGAGGCGGACCAGGAGGATGGAAATGTCGTGAAGAATGTCGACGGCTTGTTGCGCGGCTGCGTGCTTCCCCGTGTCGGGCATGGCGGTGGCGGCGTGAGGGGGTTTCTGTTGTTGAGAGGGGTGGAGGCCTTGGGTGGGCGTGGTCGCGCGGCGTAAAACCGAGTGTCCATGCACCCACCCACCTCCTTCCCAGGCGAACAAATCATCACCATGGCAAGGATACTAGGGGGGACTAAAAATTCGTCCCTCAACCCCCTCCTTCCAGGAGGGGGGGGACAGCGACTAACAAAAAGTCCAGCGACTCACAAGAAAACAGGTACTTAGCCGCACCACCTATTTTACTAGTAAAGCAAAGTACACCGTTTTTTTCGGGTAGATACACATTTTCGTAGCTACCTAATCAAATGATCGCGACACGACTTACGAAGTACACCTACGACTTACACTACGTCGCATCGCATAATGGCTTCCTAAGGCGTGCCTAGCTTCCTAATGCGTGCCTAGCTTCCTAATGCGTGCCTGGCTTCCTGCTGCGTGGCCGGTTCTATTGGATTTTGCAATATCGCGTTGGCGTTAGTATTATATTGTCACTATCACCATAAGCGGGCTTAGTGCCGCAGTATGCGGGACTTGCATTAAAAAGAGGATACTTATATTTACGTCGGTCGCTCATATTAACCCTAGGTATTTTTTTTTTCTCGTGAGTCGCTGGGCTTCTTGCGAGTCGCTGTCCCCCCCTCCTGGAAGGAGGGGGTTGAGGGACGAATTTTTAGTCCCCCCTAGTATTTGGAGAAAGCTCTCGTCAACGGCATTGGTAGCACTTCGCATTTCATTATGGTATAGTGGGATATCATGAGACAAAATATAGAGTAGACAAAATATATACCAAAAGTCGGGCCAGACTTGTCTGACAATGGCAGCCAAAGACACCATGGTCCAAGATATTCAAGGTAAAGACTTCATGACCTCGACAAACAGCTCCCTCATTCCCTTGAGCAGCACCAGCAGCTCCCTCGACTCATTCACCTTCTCCAGCACCCTGTCCACCTTGTCCCGATCCAGCTTCGGCCGGTAGTGCTTGACATGGTAGTCCCTCGAGCTCGTCACCAGCTCAAACCACGCCTCGCGTTCCCAGTTGCGCTCGTCGACGTGCGTGTAGACAAATTTGAGCCGGTCGTCCTGCCCGGCGCCCTCGATCTTGAGGCACAGGTTGGTGATCCAAAAGTCGAGCTCCGGCACGTTGTACCGCGACTGCGCTTTCTGCTGCGCCGCGAATGCCCGCTGCGCCGCCAGCCGCGACTCGATCTCGCCCTGCGCCTGCGCGATTTGCTGCTTGAGGGCGTCGCGCTTGGCCATGTGCTTGTCGCGCTGCGAGGCGAGGGAGGCGACGGCTGCCTCCATCTCGCGCGTTTCCGCCGCCTCCTTCTCCATCGTCTGCTGATGCGTCGCCGTCTTGACCTGCACAATCTCAATGTCCTTTTTCTTCATGCGCTGGTCCTCTGCGTTGTGGTGCGTCAGTAAGCATCGACGCCTTGGTCCTTGTGTCGCGTCTTACCTTGAAGCTCGGCCACGTTGATGCGGAACTGGCTGTGCTCCTCCAAGACGCGCTTGCGGCCTTGCTCTATGAAGGCACCGAACCTCGCGCTGAACTTTGCCATGCGATCGCGCAGCTCGTCGAAGCCAAAGTTGATGCTGGGCAGCGAGTCGACGGCCGACGGGCCGACGGGCGCCAACGATTGGCGGCTGAGGCTCGCCGAGAGAGATGGTTCGAATGCGGTCGCCATTTCGGGTGCGTTGGTTTATTGCGCTCGTCGAGCGGTATTTTCGGTTGCGTTGACGAGCGGCCAAGATGATGAAGCAAGCCGTCGCTCGTTGCAAGTCCTAAACAAAGACGTATTACGATGTTTACCTCCATCGACAGACAGGTGGCGCGGGAAAGTTGTCGCGCCGGTCACGTGCAATCCCTCGTGAAGCTTCCTGTTGCAATTGTGGCACAGACCACCCTTGCCATTAGTCAGCCTCGCCGTGCAGAGTTTTAGCCCTCTGCACGCCGCACAGCTTTTAGCTCTTTCTTAGAAATCATTAGAGCTTTCTTAATAGGTTATGGCCCTCGCGCACGCTTTTTCTAGCGCATGTATTTTTTAATTATCGTGAGAATTAATTCTACGATAGCTCTAATTATTGATTTCCTAGGTATCTAAAAAACGATATATTTGCCGGTCGGGACCCTTTTATAGCTTTCTAAAATAGCTTGGTGCCGCGGGCACAACTACAAGCAAAGCTTTGCTATGCCCGCGGCACTAAGCTATTTTTTTCCTGTAGCTAGGGCACCTATGGCAGCTAATAGCCGTGAAGGATCTCGGGATAAGCCCTACAGGACGCACTACTAATAGGAACCGTGGGATTTTTGGCCGGTTAAACCCCGGGGGAAATGTAGCCAATTGGCGCACTGAATTTTTAGACTTAAGCCAATCATAGCGTGTTATTTAGGGCCAGCCAGTAGCCGTACTTCGTTAATATAAGGGACCCCTATAATAAAAAAGCTTACTATATATATTAAGTAAGCAAAGCGGCTTGCCGCAACTTGCACACATTCTGTGTTCTTCGTAGCGTAAAGCAAGCTTTGCTTAATTACCTATTATAAAATAGAGGCGTTTTTGCGTAATATACCTCGCATTACGCTAAAAACGCTAAGATAGCATTAGTAGCCCTACGCTAGGTCCGAGACGCTAGACTCGATAAGCTTTAAGGATAGGAAAATTATAGCTTATAGTTTATTAAGCTATCTATCGCCTTAGGTATTAAGCACTTAGAAGGGCATATTAATAGAAAGATTAAGCCCGTAAAGGAGGACTCTCCCGGCTTTAAGAAATAGGATTAAAACGATAGAGTAATAAAGTATTGCATTATTGCGAGTCTCTCCCTTAAACTATAGGACTAGATCTAAAAGGAAGGTTAAGACCTAGAGATAATAGCTTTTAAGACTATAAAGTAGATTAAGATAACCTTTATAAAAGTGCCTAAGGTGATACTCTACTCTATATTCGTAGAGCTTACTACTATTAACGCGAGAAAGTTCGCGGATACGGCTTAGTACTTAAAGAAGCTTTATTTCTACTAAGACTAGCGTATCGCGGTCTCGAAGGACCTAGACGAAAGAATCTTCGTTATCTTTACCCTTAAAGGACTAGAGGTATATCGACCGGACTAGTTTAATAACTTAAGTTACGATTAATAGAAAGGCAAAGAGATCTCTAAAAACGAGATTTATAAGTAGCTCGCCGGGAGAGCTTAAGCCGAGTAGTTAAACTCTCTTACTAATGCCGCGTTTAAAAACACTCGACGTAATAATAGCGGGAATAATAACGCTAATAGTAGCACTAGTAGTAATAATAACACCGGCAATAATAATAATTCTAGCGGCAATAATAATAATTCTAGCGGCAATAATAATAACTTTAGTAAGAATAATAATAACTAAGGAGGTAGCTATATAAGGAGGAAGAGGAACCTTATAGACGCTCTAATTAAGATTAAATATAGCTGCTTTATTAAGCCGGGCTAGTTATTTTACGAGGAGGATAAATGCTATCGTAAATACCTTAAAAAAGCCCTAAGATAGTAGGTTAATAAGACTAAGGATTAGAACGGTAATGCTAGGAATCCCGATATTATTATAGCCGGCGGAGAGTTTAACGGTTGCTTGCTAAACTACGCAACGATTAAGGACCCCGTCGAAGTTATCGCTAAGGCGAGTTTACTAAGCGGCACCGCAATTAATAAGCCTATCCGCGACGAGGTTATCGCCGATTTAGGCTACGCTAACTATTGTTTTAATAATTTAAAATGGGTTTTAGACGTAACCTCTCTTAGACCTTTTTCTATAATATCCTCTTATAGCTCCTCTTTATAGGTTAAAGCCGTAGGAACGGTTAAAGTAGTTATAGAAGGCGTTATACCAAAGCTATCTAAGGTTAATTATTCCCTATCGGCACGAGCTAATCTTATTAGCTCTTAGTGTTTGCGAGAGAAAGGCATTAAGTTAGACGACGTTATTAAGTGCCTTATGCATATGCCTACTGCGTTAAAGATCTACTATATTAAATAGAAACTAGGTATTACGATAATTCTTAACGCAAAACCTAAGGGCAATTGCACCGACCTTAACCTAATGTCTTTACTACGAGGCGATAAAGGGAAGCTATCGTATAAAACGATATACCGTCGACTCGGCTACGCCGGATAGGAAGGAGTCCTTAAGGCTTATAAAAAGGCCGATATTAAGATCGATAAGGAAGAGGCTAAGACCTTCTACTATAAACTATGCTACCTCGCTAAGGCAGATAGGATAATATGCCGGAACCTAAGCGTTATCGCTACCGGCTTTCTATCCTATATATATTAGGATTTCTTTAGCTATAAGCTAGTCGGATATAGCGGGATTAATTACTGCCTATACGGTATTAATGTCTTTACTAGCTTTTATTAAAGCATCTTCTTACCTTCTAGGGATAGAGCCTTCGAGATGCTTAAGGGTTAGAAGGCGTAGGTTAAAAACTACGCTAGCGATGCCCTTATATAGGTAATAGCGTTTAATAACGCTAGGGAATTCCACCCTAATAAGATAAAGAAATAGTCGTAAGGGGATTACTTTATGCTGCGCTATAGCGTACTATATATGTCTAAATAGAACGGTAAGGCCGAAAGAGCCGGCCGCACCCTTATAGAGTCTATACGCACGATATGCCTTAACGTCGGCCTCCTAGACTTCCTTTAGCCGCTCTATATTAAGATAGCTACCTACATTAACAACCTCCTCCCGATATAGGGCAATACCTTAGGGGAGGCTCCTATAGAACTACTAATATAGGAAATTAAGATCCCGTATAAGGACACCCTTAAATATATAAGGACCTAGGGTTATATAGCGTATATAATAAAGCTATAAGAGGCTATTATAAAGTCTCGGAAGATAGACCTAAAGGCCTAGAAGAGGAAGCTCGTAGGACTTAAGGGTCTTTATAAGCACCTCTATAAGGTATAATTACCCGAAATAAAGACTATTATCGTGGCTAGAGACGTTCGTTTCTATAAAGCTATTAGGACTACTCCTCCGCTAGGCATAGACGCCTATAATATCGCGATCTTTAACGAAGACGAAAACGGCGACGGGGTTATAAGCGTGCGGGATGTAATGCCTTAACTAAGCCGTTATAAGGATTATCGCGATCCCGATCTAGACCGCTATTAGGAAAGCTATAAAGACGTTCCTCGCACGCCTAAGTAAGAACGGCGTATACACTTTAAGGGTAAACAATAGGATAAGGCTAAAAGGCAGATATTGCCGACGCTATAGTCTAGCCTAGGCCTATAGCATCCTCGAGTTATTAAGCTAGGGGATAATAACGCCGATATCCTTATATTAAAGGCTCTTACTCTAGGACTAGAGATCCTTCCTAAAGCGTTCCCCGAAACACTAAGATAGGAGCAATAATTAGTCCCCTATACGCTAGTTTAAAGTAGGAAGAGAATAACGGACCCTCCGAAGGCGCTAAAGGCTTTTAAAATAGTCCGGCTTAATAATAGGCCTACCCGTCGCTAAACGAAGCAAGCGGCCGCCGTAAGGGGCGAGATACTATATCGCGGGTTAACTAGGCTAAGCACCGAACTTATTATTAATCGCGACGACCGCGTAGACCTTTTTCGGCCGAATATAGGTATATTGCTTACTCTTTTAGCTATTTATCGTAAGTAGGATTAATTTAACGATCCTAGCCCTTAAATAGTATTATCTATGTTTAGTATAGTAATTCTCGCAGCTTTAGGCGCACCGACTACTTAGAGATAGGCTGCTAAGCGGGACGACTACGAAACTAGGTGGCTTCCGGCAATAAAGAGGGAGATAGCCACGCTATACGCAAAGAACGCATAGAGCCTCGTCCGAAGACTACTAGGCGTATAGGTCTTTAATAGCAAATAGGTCTTCCTAGAGAAGCTACGCGCGGACTAAGATCCTTTAGCTAAGGCTAGATAGGTCGTACGTAGGGATTAGGATAACGAAGATAGGCCGATAGAAGAGCTTTACGCAGCGGTCGTATACTAGGCCTTATTAAAGCTTTTCGTAACGATCGTAGCTGCTTAAAATCTTAAGTAAGAATAGTTTAACGTCGTATACGCTTATAGCTACGCCGAAGTATAGGAAGAAGTATTCGTAATACAGCCGTCGGGACTTAATAACGGCTCCGGGCGTATTTATCGTCTAAATAAAGCCCTTTATAAGCATCCTAGCTCTACTAAATAGTAGTATAATTAGGTTAGAATAGACCTTAAGGCATATAGATACGAGAGGCTAAAGATAGACCGATGTCTACTTCGATATTCGAACGGCACTCTTAT
Source organism: Ophiocordyceps sinensis (assembly GCA_012934285.1). NCBI lineage: Eukaryota > Fungi > Ascomycota > Sordariomycetes > Hypocreales > Ophiocordycipitaceae > Ophiocordyceps > Ophiocordyceps sinensis. The sequence goes on along the minus strand of JAAVMX010000001.1, from coordinate 9,229,985 downwards.
TATTGTTTATATCGATGACTTTATTATAGCCGCGCCGATATAACGGCTTATTTAGGCTACTAGGGATATACTTAATTAACTCTACGAGATTAAGAGATTAAGGGAACTAAAGGAATTCCTCGGGATCTAGCTCGAGAGGAATAAAGATACCCGAACGATCCGTATAACCTAGATAAAGTACGCGACTAAGATTATTAATAAGTTCGGTAAAGGCATCGTCGGCAGTGTTTCTACGCTATAGCCGCCGAAATACGAGATCCTATACGACTAAAAGGCTTAAGAGCTAGTTATAACTTCTAAAGCATAGCTTTAACGCACCGGCAGTATTAATTACCTTTCGATAGGCATAAGGCCCGACATTATATTTACTATAAATAAGCTATCGGAGGCAAATAGCAATCTAACGGAGACGTATAAGGCGATTTTAAAGCATTTGCTTCGATATATTCGGGGTTCTTTAAAGCAAGGCGTTATCCTTAGGGGTAAATACCCTATAACTAACCTTAAGCTACGGGTGTATTTAGATATATCCTTCGCCGACGATAAAAGCATACGATGCTCTACGGCCGGATACGTAGTATTCCTTAGAGATAGACCTATTTTTTAGAAGTCGAAGCGTTAAACTATTATAGCTATATCGTTAATAGAGGCAGAGTTTATAAACCTTATACTAGCTAGGATAGCTTCGATATAGATCTATTAACTTCTCGACGAGATAGGGTATAAGCAACCGACCCCTTCCGTAATATACATAGATAGCTAGAATACGAGGCTCGCGGTTCTAAATAAGAATAACCCGGCGAGGACGCGTTATATCGATATACGATACAAATGGATTATCTATCGCACTAACGGGGGCTTTTTCCAGCTGGTATAACTACGGACCGATAAAATAACTGCCGACGGCATAACTAAAGGGCTTTTAAAGGATAAGCATTTGTAGTTTATACGTTAATTAGGGATACGTAAGTCCTCTAAAAGAGGGCAGTATAAGTTAAAGGCAAGGAGCGAAGGAAAGGGCGGATTAAAGCAAGGCAATTAGAAGGCAAAAGGGGCTAAGAGCTCGGGAGCTCGGCTAAGGGGAGGTGTTGCAATTGTGGCACGGACCACCCTTGCTATTAGTCAGCCTCGCCGTGTAGAGTTTTAGCCCTCTACACGCCGCATAGCTTTTAGCTCTTTCTTAGAAATTATTAGAGCTTTCTTAATACTTCCCCTCCCTACGAAGGTTCCGCCTATTAAAATGTAGACTGGACGAGGTCACTAGGTCACCCCTATTACTATGTAAGTCGGAGTTTTATTAGTTTTCGTACTATTCTCCTTTCCCTACCCGAATAGTATCGGCCTTAGTAAATCGCGTGTGTATTCCTCTTCTTTAGAGTTTGCAGTAATCTACCTAAATCCACTAAAAACCTACTACACTATAATGCCTTAAATACGAAGCTAAGCAAGGAAAGCTACCGCTCGGGCCCCTACACCTTCTAACGCCGGAGCCGGAGCCGGCCCGGCTCCTAACGCTAACGCCGTCTTAGATAAAGACGGTGCCTGCTAACGCCCCGCTGCTAACGCCGTCTTAGACGAAGACGGTGCCTGCCCCCGCCCCGCTGCTAACGCCGTCTTAGACAAAGACGGTGCCCTTACCCGCCCGGCTACTAGCGGCGTCGCAGACGAAGACGAGGCCTATACCCGCCCGGCTGCTAACGCCGTCGCAGACGAAGACGATACCTACACCCGCCCGGCTGCTAACGCCGTCGCAGACGAAGACGATGCCTACACCCGCCCGGCTGCTAACGCCGTCGCAGACGAAGACGATGCCTATACCCGCCCGGCTGCTAACGCCGTCGCAGATAAAGACGAAGACAGTGCCGGCCCCGCTGCCGACGTTATAGACGGCCCGGCATATACCAAACAATCAATAATAACGGCACGATTAATTGCCCTCGAGCTTTAGTTATAAGGCACGCTACCTAATAAGATTATACGGAAGACTAGGATTAAGAAGTCAACCTTCTATTAGCTGCTTTAAAAGGCTAAGATAAAGTGCTTTATTTAAGGGGATAACGTCTTACTAAAGCATGTTATTAACTCACAACGCTCTAGAAGACTAGCGAAGGTTAACGACGAAGCCGGCAAGCAGGTTATTAAGTCATTAACCTACAATAGCATAACTAGGCAATATAGCCTAGCTAGGCTTAGTAAAGCTATTCGCAAGGCCTCTAGTCTCTAGCTTAGCCGTATAACTCTTTAGCGTTAGTTAAGAAAACAAAGGTATAAAAGCGTAAAGCTTATAATAAAGCTAGGCTTAAACAATAAGCAGAAGCGTGTAAGGCTCTAATTTGCCTAGGATATAAAGGACTAGTCTCTTAACTAATAGAAGAAGGTTATTTAGTCTAACGAGACCTCTATAGTCTTTAGGTTAGTACGAGGAAAACGTCGAGTTTAGCGCCTTCCCTCCGAAGTATACTAAAAGGATATAGTTCGGTTACGTTAGAAAGGCAGGAAGGAATTTATATTTTAGGGCTGCTTTACATATAACTATAAAGGCCCTTATTACGTATAGCCTCCGGAAATAGTTAAGATAAAAAAGGCATATAATACCGAAGTCTAATAATAGAACGACGATAACGAGGAATAGCTACGCAATAAGTAGAAGCTAGCTAATAGCGTTAGACGAATTAACCTTAATAGGCAATAGCCGGGCCGGAAGCCTACTTAGAGGTTTATACAAAAGACTAGAAAGTAGGTACGGTCTGCTAAAGGGGGGGGGATTAACGGAATTCGTTATTACTACGAGGTATTATCGCCTCTTTACTTTCACTTTCTAGAAGGCTTACTAGGCGATAATTAGCTAGCCTAAGAGGATAACGCGGCTCCTTACGCAAGCTAGCGTAATAGAGAGCTTTAAAGGGAAAGCGGTTTTTATTGCTTATAATAGTCCCCGAATTCGCCGGATCTTTTACCTATTAAGCCAGTCTAGTACCTCCTTAAGCGGTATACGACTAAGAAAAAGGTATTAACATTACGGAAGCAGCTTATCGCTCTCTAGGAAGAGACGTAGAGGACCTTTAAGCAAGAGAAGCTATAGCAATTCGTAGATCGAGTGCTTAATTATATACAATAGGTTTTACAACTAAAAGGCGCTAACTTCTATAAAGAAGGCATAACGCCGCTAACGCTATTAGACAATAACTAAGAGGCTTTATACGAAGAGATATAGATATTATTATCCGAGCCGACCTACGAGGAATGCTTAGAGGACCCCGGTTAGGAGGAGGAAATATAAATAGCTTTAAATATCCTAATTAGGCACTATCCTAATTAGGCAATAGCGCTTACACAGTGGCAAAGGTCTCCGGCTTACATAGTAATAGGGGTGCTTATATAACCTCGGCTAGTCTATATTTTAATAGGCGGAGCCTTCGTACGGAGCTACTAACTACCTTCACGCGCTAGGCGGGGTTCCTAATAGTAGCTAAGTGTACGGTAGGTTCCTAATAGTAGCTAGGTGTACGGTAGCATATTAGCTAAGGTCCGTAAGGTTAGCTAAAACCCTAAATCCCTAAATATGCCGTAGGGCATATATCGCATCGGAGCGGCGCCTATAAGACCGAGCTAGATATAGCTCGGTACCTATACGGTTATTATATCTACTTGCGCACCTATTTAAGGTGCCTCGTAAGACAGCTAGCCTTCTATAGAACTAGATAAAAACAATATAGTTTTCCCTCGCTTACTACCTTAATTACGCATAATTAACGGTATCTTAATCGCGCCCTCGGGTGCGGGTCCTTATAGGTTAGTGCGATAGTTATAAGCCCGGTATACGAACCCGCGCAAATTGCTACTAAGTCAACGTATTTAAGAATTATCGCATCTTCCTATAAGGAGCCTAAAGCCGCCTTAGCCGGGCAGCTTCGAGGGACCGTAGCTCTCTAAGGCCTCTAGTAATAGCATAACGTCGGGCATAACGATTGTCCGCGTTAGCCGTTAGGGGGTCTCGAGGTATAACGTCTAGGTCAGCCTCGAGAAGCTAAGGTCCCCGAAGGCTGCCTTAACTAAGGCAGCTATATAAGCCCTCGATTGACTATTTAGTAAGGCATCGACATCGAGATCCTAATAGCATCGATATAATAACCGCATAGGACCTCGATGCTCCTTAACCTTTAAGACAGTCGTAATAAATAAGGCAGTAAGGAGAAGATTACTATAAGGGGCGAAAAGGTAACGAACGACGTCTCCTTTACCGCTTAACGGATGACTATCTCTAGTGCCTATAAAGAGCAAGTTATATATTATAAGAGAACGAGCTTAGGGGGGGGTATATAATTATTATTAATCTACAAAGGGACATAGCTATAGACTAAGTCTAAATGTCTATATAAACGATATAGAGGTTACGTAGGATAATATATAATATAACCTAATACTATAATAGTATATCCCCCTTAAATCGGCGTTCGACTTAAACGCTTAAAAGGGGCGATAGGCTAATAATAACGAAGGAAATATATATTAACTAGTCCTAAAAGCGGGCCTAACATAGAACGAGAGAAGAATAAAGAGAAATAAAGGGTAAAATAAAGAATCTAACGCGTGCCGTCGTAACGTAAATTATATTAATAAATTATACTTATTATTACTTAGGCGAAGGGGAAGATATAAGGAAGGCCGTATAAAAGGCCGGTTTAGGCTTAGTCGGGTTAAGGGCGTAAAAAGCCTTAAGGTCGTCCTAGCAGCCGTTAAGGCAGGAGGAGTCCTCTTATATAAGGGGGCTATAACACTATTAAACGCGATACTTAATCTTCCCGGAGGCGTACTAGCGTTACGTAAGGATAGAAGAAAACTCCTACTCGAGGTGCGCGTTATCGCCGTCGTCGTCGCTAAGGGAAAAGAGAACGCCGTTATCGGCGGGCCGGACGTTAAGCTCCGACTAGCCGGGCAAAAAGGGCTTTAAAGTCTTAGTAAAAAGGGAGTAATAAAAAATAAGGTAAAGGCGGCTGCCCTTAGGGAGGCAAAGAAGGCACGCTATCTTATATACCTTAAGGACCTTATATAGGCCTTCCCGATTATAGTCGAGCTTCTTTATAAGGCGGAGGGTCTAAATCTAGCGGGTGCTAAGGAATACTATATCGCCGGGCTAATACGCTAGGGCAGGAGTCCGCCGGGCGTCCGCGTAGTAAGCTTAAGTAGCCTAAGTATCCTTAATCGCATTGCGGAGGAAGTTAGAGATACGCTAAAGACGGGAAGCGAGCGCGTTACTATAAAAGTATTCCTTCCGCTGCTAAAGGGTTATACCGGGTAAAGGGGGACTAAAGGGCTTAGTGCTAAGCTTTAGGTAGAAGCTATAGTTAGCGAAGAAAAGAGAAAGGCCGGTAGATTTAAAGACCTAATTATTAATAGTAAACTTAGCGAAGGGGAGGAGGTCGACCTAATCGTCCTAAAGGTAGGTAGTATAATAATAAAGGTAAACCTTTATTTAAGCGTTCGCGATCTTAGTCTAACCGTCGGTCTAAGGGTAGTAGGCGGAGCTAAGGTAAAAGCAGTAACTAAGGCGATAATTAAGCTACTACTAGAAAGCCGAAATAAACTAAGTGCTATAGTCGCTAATAATAAAGGCTAGGGTACTATAGAGGGACTAAACGTAGGAAACAAATACGTTAATAACGTCCTTAACGGTTATTAAGGGTATTAGGACGTAGTAGCGTATCTTCGTAAGGCGGTCGACGATAATAAGGATATTAGAAAACTTAACGCTATTACGACGGTAGATAGAGAGGTCGGTAATAAAATCGACGGATATATCGGTCTATAAGGCGAAGGGAATACTTAGGGGCTAAAGTAAGCCTTAAGGGGAGGAACGAGGGGATTTAACGCGTAGGTATATATAATAATTCCGCACGAAGCTAGAGATAGACTTATATATGCTAGGCTAGATATAGGACCGGCGGTAGAGGCTAGCAGTCTTCGTACGTTTAAGGTAGCCGGCAAAGGGGGAGGTATAAGCGCGGATAAGGATCTAAAGAATTAGGGCGTCGTTAAGGGGAACGAAGAGCTAGCCTTAGAAATAGAACCGGCCTTAGACCTTAAAGAGAGCGGTCTTAGGGATTAAGCGGAGGGGGGCGCGAAGGGGGTAAGGCTAGCGGGGCTAAGGGGACTAAAGAGCTATGCGAATAGCGGAGATAAGCGGGGAGGAGGAATAAGCCCGGTCGATAAGGTTATCGATCGGCTTAAAGTCGTTAAAGGCGTAGAGGTTAAAGCAGTCGGAATTATATTTATAAATTATATCTATAAACGAATCGGACTCCTTAACGGCGTTAAGGGCGGTAGTAGCGTTAGGGTAGAGAGAGGCATTAACCTTAGACTTAGGGAGGATAACCTAATATTAGTAGTTAATCCTCTCGTCGGCTCGGTCGGTAAGGGAGAAAGGGCGGGAGCTAGGCAAGCGGCTAAAGGCGTTAGGGAGAATAGCTTAAGAGCTAGGCTAAAAGACGATCTTAAAATTAAAACGACTAAGGAATTCGGCCTAGCGGGCCTATCGCTAGTTAAAGAGCTCTATAGTTATAAAATACTAAAGATTCTTATAGTCTAAGGCTATCTTAAACTTAGGTAGGCCCTTAAGCTTAAGGCGTTACTCCTCGAGAGATTTTATAATCGCGAGGAGTTCCTTATCGTAGATCTCGTAATTATACTCTTAAGCGGAGTGCTTCGACGAGAAGAAGGCAACCGGATAGTAACGACTATCGTTAAAGAGCTATATTAGTATACCTTTAGCGGCTTAGTTAAAAGCATTTATCTAAACTATAGTCTTACGATAGGGGTCGAAGTATACGAGGACTAAGGCGGTAGTAAAGGCGTGCTTAAGGGCTTTAAAGGCATAAGCGTAGGCGGGAGACTAGACCTAAAGGGCAGAATTCTTAGTAAAGGCGTTTAAAAGGTTCGTAAGCTTAGAAAAGCCGCGAATAAAACGCCGATAAAAATTAGCGAATCCTAAGAAGCGCCGGAGGTCTTTAATAAAGGAGGGGGTAGGCTAGTCTAAGACCGTATAAACCTTATTAAGGTCTATGCGAATGCCTTTATCTAAGATAATTAGGCCGAGGTATTTAGTCTTAGTAACGTAGAAGTTATATTTATTTACGTTAAGCTAAAGGCCGGCGGCGCTAAGGCGCTTAAGAACTATATTAACGTAGGCCTAATGCTCCTCCCGCGTCTTTAAGAAGATTAAGACGTCGTTTAAATAGGTAGAGTAGAACTCGTTAAGGATACCGTAAAAGGCTATATTAATAAAACTCTAGAAGTAAGATAAAGCGGCGGTAAGGCTAAAGGGGGTAATATAATACTTAAAGAGCCTATACTATATAGCAAACGCGGTCTTTTACTTATATCCTTTAGTAATACGAAGGCGATTAAACGCTATAATAACGTCGATCTTAGTAAAAAACTTCGCCTTTTAGATATAAGCGAGAGTATTATAGATAAAGGGTAAAGGGAAATGGTTTTTAATTATAGCTTTATTTAAGCCGCGATAGTTAATGTAAAAATAAACGCCCCCGCCCGGCTTATAGGCGAGTATAATAAAGGCAGTAGTAAGGGAGGTAAAGCGGCGGATAAAGCCTTTCCTAAGCTGCTCGTTAACGTACGCGCGGACGATCTAATTCTCGGCTTCGCTAAAGGGGCGGGGGCGGGTATAAGGAGGTTATATCCCTTCTTTAAGGTTAATTTAAGTATTAACGGTATAGTAAAGGGCGAGCTTATCGGCCTCGCTCTTAAGCTATATATAAATTATATAGTAGAGCTCCTTAAGGACTTTAGCCTAAAGCTCGTCGAGCGTATAAAGGACTTTTTCTTACTTTTTAAAGAACTTAGCGATATCGTCGGGGGAGATCTTATTAAGGCAGATCTTATTAAGGTAGTCGTCGATAAAGTCATAAAGGCGGGGGTTAAGGTAGGCTGTTGCGTCCTCGGCATTTATATATTTAGTTAAAACAGCCTAATAAAAGTCCTTAAGGATATCTTAGTCGATAGGTAGTAAGGGCTTAGTAGGCAAAAGCTCGGCGGTAAGGGCCTTAATCGAGGTCTAAAAGGTCTAGACTCTAGGCTACCGGTAGAATATTACTATCGCGTTAACGTTAAGCATCCGGACGTTAAACGCTAAGTTGTTAAAGGATAAGAAGCAGAAGGGCTAAGGTTTAATAGTCTTACGACTCGGCCGTAATATAGGGCGGCGGTAGCTAGCGGTCTTATAGACGGGATAAAGGCGGGGAGGTCGAATATAGCGGCGAGGGTAGAGGGTAGCTAAGGAGTTAGAGTTATAGCCGGAGTTAGAGTTAGCGTCGTTAACCTAACGGGAGGAGTCTAGATAGGCGGGTTTACCTACGTTAGGAGTATCCTTAAAAAACGTAGAGAGGGACGGGCTAAAGGACGAGGGAATAAACTTAAGAACGTCGCTAAAGCGGACGGAATAGATAGGGGCTAAAGGACGGGCTAAAGCCGGACGGGCGGGAATAAGGATCGTAGCGGTAGGGGGTTCGCCCTCGTTATTAAAGTCTTCGATAGAGGGGGTAGTAGGTGGTTCGCGCTTATCGTTAGAGTCTTCGACGGAGGGGGCGGGGGGAAAACGAATTGTATTTATTAATTATATTCCCTTAGAGATAGGGGCGGGGGGAGCTAAGATAGGGCGGGCAAAGCGGGCAAAGGTAGCCGAAAGGCCTAGGATAAGATAAGGCTAATAGTCTAAGAGGCAGGAGGCTAGATAAAAGGGGGACTAGAAGGAAAGGGAGTTACCGCGCTAGCTAATAACGGGGTCGTGCTAGCGTAGCTAAAGGAGGCTAAGAATAACCTCGTAGCTAAGCTTCGTAAGAAAGAAGTAGATAGACTTAGTATAAGCGCTAATCCGGGAGACCGAAAAAGCGCAATAAGTAATAAAGCCGGACTTATAGTCGCTACTATCGGCGAGAGAAAGCCGGCGTAGGAATTAAAGCTAGCGGATAGGAAGGGTAAGGCGGTACGCGGTCTAAGCGTATATAAAAGCGTATCCGGAATAGCCGGAGTCGACTAAAGCACTTATAATAACATCGGCGGACATAAGGGATAAAGGCATAAGTAAAGCACGCGGTTGTGTTCCCGTAGGGAGGTAAAGATCCTCCCCGGTATCGAATAAAGCTATAAACTTAGACACTAAGAGCTCTATCACGCGATAAGGCGAGGGAGCTACGTATTTCCTAAAGATAGGGAAGAGGCGGGGAGGTCGTCTACTTCGCCCTCGATAAAGCCCTGCTTAATAGCGCGAACCTAGTAGCGGGGGGGAGGGGGTTTAAGCAAGCGTAAGGCAGACGTACCGCTACTACGGCTACGGCCGCGGCTAGAGCCGGAACTAGCGCCGGGACTAGCGCTAGGGTTAGCGCTAGGATTAGCACCGATACCCTTATTAAGGCAGGTCTAGGCGGTGTAGGTAGCGGTAGCCGGCTAAGCGTAGTAAAGGCAAAGACGGTTCTTAAACCGCCGTTGCTTCTTAGCGTTAGTAAGCCGGGCCCGGAATACGTCGAGCTGCATTAAGTTACCGGTAGGGGACGCGGGTAAGGCGGGCGAGGTAGGGCTAGTGCGAGCGGGGTTATAAGGTAGCTAGAGTTAAGAACGGGCCTTAATACGCTATTAGTTATCCTAAAGCGTAGAATATATCTTAGCCTAGGCCGTAAAGTCGTTATAGGCCGGGCACTCGACCTATAGAGCGGCGGCGTTAGTAAGTTCGATAGAGACCTTTAAATAAAGGTAGGCGACGTAAGCGGTACCGTCGAACGATAAGTCGGCTTAAAGCTAGGTAAACTTTAAATAAAAGTCTAGTTAAAAGATATTCTTTATAGATAAAGCGTTAAAGTCGGCCTCCGACTAAGCGTAGGTAAAATTAGCACTAAAAACTAGGCTAAGGTCGTCGGTAAAGGCATTAATAGTAGTATACTACTAATTAGCGAAAGACTTATTATCGAGGACGTCCTAAGGAACGCTAGCGATAATAGAGGCGGCCCGGCCGGTAAGTCGGCTAGCCGCGTAAAGAATGCGATCTTACTCCGTAGGGTATAAAGCGGCGTCCTAACGGAGCTTAATAGCAAGGCCGTTGCGCTAGGTCTAGAAAGCCTCCTAACTTTGCTTTTAGGTGCCGGAGTCGCCGGCGAACCTCTTAGGGTTAGCTATACGGGAACGGGTAGGGGTAAGGGCAAGGGCGGGGGCCTAGTCCTAAGCCGTATCGCGTTCGGTTAAGACGAGGAGAAAGGACGTAGCGCGGTTAAGCTAACGCTAAAGATCGATAGCGTGCTCTTAGGCAACGGCTACGTGCTTTTAAGCGGCGAGTACTCCTATATCTAACTTAACGTAAGCATTATTAAGGTAAGTAAGGGCCTCGATCTAAGGGGCGCGGAAGTCGTAAGTAGCGTTAGCCTAAATATAGGCGAACGTGCCGAATATAGGCCGTTAGGCTTAAAGAAAGGCGGCGAGGCGAGGGTAGTAGGAAACGTACTCGGTCTAAGGCTCTAGGTCGGTAGGAGCCGGCGGGGTAACAGCCGGGGTAGCGGACGGAGGATCGGCCTCTATACGGTCGGTTATCGTAGATTATAGGGCAATAGGATAAGATAAAGGTAGGGGAAGGGTAAGGAGGGAAATCTATATAATTCACGTTAAGACGGCGTATTTATACCGGGAAAATTCTAATAATCGAGGAAAACTTAGTCGAAGGGGTCCGGCGAAAGGGCGGACTTACGTCGCGAAGAGGGGAGATTAGAAAAGAAAGGGGTAAGATAGTAAGATTATTAATTAAAGGCAATAGGATAAAATAGTAGATTAAACTATAAGAGAACGAGCTTAAGGGGGGGTATATAATTGTTATTAATCTACGAAGGGATATAGCTATAGACTAAGTCTAAATGTCTATATATACGATATAGAGGTTATATAGGATAATATATAATATAACCGAACACCGTAATATATATACTTAGAAGCCTCTTTCCTTAAGCATCTTTAATATCTTCTATAATAAGCACTCTTGTTTTATAACCCCTTTCTTCTATAACTTTAACTTTAACTTTAATACTTAATAAAAGCTATAACTCTTACCTCTTTAGTAATTAACACTAAGGTTAGCCTATCTAAGGCAGACTACTAAGCAATATAGTTTACGACGTTCCGTCGTATAGCTAAGGGTATAAAGGTTTGAAAGTATATAAACACCGGCGATAAAGGGGCTAATAAGACCCTTAAGCTAGTTAAACCTCCGGTTATTACCTATATAAGCTAAGTCGCGAAGATTAATAGCCTCGTAGCCTAGGCATACGTAGAAGCTATACTTAACAATATAGTAGCGCTAGACCCGTTAGTCCCGATTATAGAGCTTAACGTAGGATAGCTTATATACTTTAAGTCTAACCGAGATAACCGTAAGATAGCCTACGCTAAATACGTCTTTAAGAAAAAGGCCGTAATAGACCTTTCGAACTAGGTCTATTAAACCGTTAATTAGTCCTACGTAAGGCATTTCCTAGAAAATCTAGACCTTCGTAGGATCGTAAATAAGCTAAGAGAACTTCTTAAGGTCTCTAACGCCTACCGCATTAGCATCGCACGATTAAACTATCGTAAGGCGCTATAGATACCCCGAAGGATTAACCTAGTAGATTAGTACCTCTAGTAGGAACTAGCATACCTTAAAGCCTTTACTACGATAATTGCTAATATCGAGGGAGATTAAGCTATCGCAGACTTCCTTAAGGCAACTATACCGCTAGACGAACTATAGTCTCGCAATTAGCTTAGCAAGCTACGTAAGCAGTAGTAAAAAGGCAACGTCGTTATAACAACCCTCTAAAGCGTTAGCAAACTCTTCTACTCCGTAAGCCTCGATCGCAATATATATAGCAAGCTATTCGGGCTAGTAGGCGCGTTCTCTATACCCGGAGGAAATACTAACACGCCGGCTCGATAGGAATACAAGTGTCCCTACGGCATTAGCAAGAATTACTATTACTAAAAGCCTATAGACTATATAGCTTTCTATAAGGCTATTAATAGGGTCTCCTATAGGCCTAAGATCACTAAGGTCCTTAACCGCGTTAAGAAGTATAAGGAAGCTAAGGACTTACCGCGCTAGAAGACTACGGTCGAGGTGATTAAGGCTTTAAAGGGCTAGCCGGCGCTGTAGATATCGACTTAGCCGAAGAAAGCGGCGTCTAGACCGCTAGCTTTAGCCTATACGGTAATCTAATAGACCGTTAAAGAGTAATATGCATTTAGCACCTCGCCGAACGCGTACGTAGCTATTTATCCGCTATAGAACTCGACCTTTATCGATAGTTGCGTAAGCACTTATATTATTAATAAGCTCGAGCTTCTCCGGTATAACGTCGTTAAGGCAACCGAGACCGATATCGTGCTAGTTAGCGATACGGCGCTCGCGGTGCTATATAAAGGCACGCGGATTATCGAGAATATCGTCAACGGACTTAATAGTAAGAAAACGGAGGACCTAATCCTTTAGGACGCTATATTCGTCACCGGATTCTATACTAACCTAATTAGCGGGGAGAAGCTTAAGGACTTTAGCTTTTAGCTATATAGGTATAATAATACATTAAGGTACGGAAGCATTAAGTATAATAAGATCCTTATAAGCTTTAAGAGTATATACGGCCTTTAAGTAGCTAAATTAAAGCTACTTACGTCCTGCTTTACGTTGCTTAATGCTCCTTAGTATACGTTATTAGCGGTCTAAGATAAGATTCCGTAGTACCCTTAGCGGCGGATCGTAGCATTAAGAAACCTAGTTCCGCCTAGGGTTAATACGGCAAAGATTTAGCACTTAAGATTAAGGTATATAAGCCCTTAAGTACTTAAGTAATTAGTCTTTTAAGCGAGAGGAGTACGGATACACGGCCTAACTACGGTTAAATACGAGGGATACGCGCTAGGAAAAGCACACGAGTAAATCTCTCGTAGAAAGCCGGCTAATCGCTTAAGGCAACCTTTCTACTATATCTTCCTCGACCTCTTCGACTTTAAGCTAGGTTATAACGGCCACCGATATATCCTACTACTATCCGACGAATATAGCGGGATAGTATTCTCGTAGAGCATATGTTTAAAGATAGAGAGCCCCCCCCTTATACGTAACTTTAAGACATTAGTCCGCTAATATATAAGCGTAGTGATTTGCAAGATAAAGATAGATAATAAGAGAGCCTTATTTAACCTCCTAGGATAAAAGATATCGAAGTTCTAGGAATAGGCAGAATAGGAAGGCATCGAGCTCGAGCTTCCGCCCGTATATATAAAAGAGCCTATAGGAGGCGCGGAAAGACTAGGCGGAGTTATATAATAACGACTCCGTTCGGCAATAGGGAAGCTGCCTCGCAACCTCTAGCTAAAGGCTTACTAAGCTATAGTTAAGACATAAAATATCCTGCCGAGATACCGCAACTAGTGGAAATCGCTTAAAGAGACACTCGATAGATAGTTTAATTAATATCTTTGCTAGTTTAGCCGGTTTAGCGTTATAGCGCATAGAGAAGCTAACTTCCGCCTATATTAGGACGGGCTCTACGCCTTTAGCTGCTGCGCCTACCTTTTGCACCTTAATATAAAGGCTAACTTATATAAACGAGCCTTTAAAACACACCTTAGAGCGTATATTAGTTATCTCGTTAGCTATTACGCTAGTAACCTATATTGCGTCTAGGTTCCCTAACTTAAGAGGGTTATTATTACTCGAGATATAGTGTTTAACGAGAACTATTTCTTCGACCTATAGATAGAGGACCTATAAGTCCTAATATAAGAATATATTACTATCGTTGAGTCGATCGAAATACCGATTTAACGGGACTAGAATACTATTCTTAATGATTTTTTATAGGAGTTCGACGAATATATCTTAGGTATTAAGCCCGCTATTTCGAACTCGGGGGTAAAAGGCGTAGGTAAGGTCGTAAGAGAGGCTCTAATTCGCATAGAAGCCTCCTCGTTAGCTTAAGCAGAGGCGGCGAAGCTATAACCTATATTATTACCTCCCCCTAAAGGACTTATTATACCGGAACAGACGCTTAACCCGATAGGGTAAGGTCTCGAACCGACCGTAGGATTATAGGATAACGAGACTAAGACCCTTCTCGTGCATCTATAGCCTAAAGAGCTAAAGCAACTGCCGTAGCCTTAGCTTAGGCAAATACCTCCCTCACCGAGTAGGGAAGCCTTAGCTAGGCAACCTCCCGACTAAGAGGAAGAGGTAGGCCTATAATAAGGTATATACGCTAAAGATCGCTAGGATCTTAATTAACGTAATACGACCTTAGTAAAAGAAGGTAAGGTTTCCGCGGGACTACCTACGGAAAAAGCCCTAATATAAGAGAGGACCCGTCGCCTTCGTCGAATATAATAAGAGCTCTACGGTATAGAAGCTATAAGGCAGAGCTCTCGACCGAGACGCACGAGGTAGAGGGATAACGTTTTTAGTACCCTACTACCCGAAGATCTTTAGCTAAAAGGAGATCTTACGATATTTTATTTAGTATTCGTAGCCGTAGTCTAATAAAAGGCATATAAGTATTATTAAGATAACCTCGTCCGACTGCCTAAGCGCTATTAAGATCTCGACTACTACCCGCACGGGAAGGAGTTTAAAGAGGGCTACCGTAAGGAGCTATACGACCTCCTCCGAAGAGGTACGTAGCGCCTCTTTAGCCGGGAGCACGCTAAAGGAACCTTAATCCCGCTTAAATAGGTCTTCCTCTATAAGTTCGATAAAGATAGATATATTAAACAATATAAGGCACGTATTATTATGCGTAGAGACCTTTAGGGCGATTAAAGCGAGGAGACCTACGCTATAACCCTCGCTATTAAGACCTTTAGGATAGTAGTGTCTATAGCGGCGAAGCATAATCTTAATATTCGGCAACTTAATATCGCTAACGCTTTTCTAAACACTAATATTAATAAGAAGAAGCGGCCGGTCTATGTAGAACTACTAAAAAGGTACGTCGAGCTAGGTTTTCTTAAAGGAGATAAGAATTCTTTAATAGTAGCCGAACTTAATAAGGCTCTCTACGGACTACGCGAATCGCCTCTTCTTTAGTATAATAAGATATAATAAGCGTTAGAGGAATAAGGGCTTATCCGCACCGGCGAGGAGCCTTACGTCTTTATAAACGGCAAGATCCTCGTGCTAGTATACGTTAATAATATCCTTATCCTAAGTCCTAAAGGGATTAGCGTAGACGACCTTATTAAGTACCTTAACGGGAAATATAAGGTCCGCGAGGAGGCCTTTAGATAGTATCTCGGGATTAGAGTTATCCGCGACCGATAGCTTTAGAAGATCTTCCTCTACTAAGACGTATACATCGAGAAGATTGCACGTAAGTTTAGCCTTAACGATAATGCTAAAGCGCCGGCGGTTCTAATCCCGCTTTTTCCACTCGTTAAAAACACTAAATAGGCCTCCTTTCGCGAGATTAAGGACTTTTAAGAAAGGGTCGGGTTAATTATATATACCGCGATTGCCGTTAGACCTAACGTAGCGCTCGCAGCCTTATAGCTCTCGAGGTTCCTAACGAACCCTTCCCCTAACGAACCCTTCCCCTAAGTATTTAAAGGCGGCGAACTAGTGCATTCGCTACCTATACGCAATAAGGTTCCTTATAATTAAGTTCGACGGACTTACTGTAGGTAAGGCTCTTATTATCGCGACCGACGCGTCTTTCGCAGACGATCCTAACACGCGCCGCTCGTTATAAGGCTATATTATAATGCTTTACGGCGGCTTAATCGTCTAGAAAGCGAGCCTATAAGATACGGTAATAACCTCGACTATAGAGGCGGAGCTCTTAGAACTCGAGCGTATAACGAAGGAAGGCATCGCGCTATTAAGGCTGCTGCGAGATATCTTAGAGGACCTTAGGCTATTAAAAATATACTGCGATAACCTCTAGACTATACGATTAGTAGTCGAAGAAGGCCGTATCTTTACGAAGCTCCGTTACATCGACATTTAGAATGAATAGCTTAAATAAGAATATAGGAAAGAGCGCTTTACGGTAGAATATATCCTAACGGCCGAGATGCCTATAGACGGCTTAATAAAGGCGCTCCCGAGAGCTAAGTTTAAGAGGTTTAAAGCGTTGCTTAATTTAAAGGATATACGCGGGCGGATATAGGGAATAAAGGAAACACAGGAGGATTAGAGGAAAGGAATAGGGACGGTCGCAATACTAGGGGAGGGTGTATTTAAGGCTTTATAGGCGCTCGCGATAGCTTCTTCTCGCAGCGTTAAATTAATTACTTAACGCTAGGGGGTATATCGTATTAGAGCGGCGCTTATAAGACCGAGCTAGATGTAGCTCGGTACCTATACGGTTATTATATCTACTTACGCACCTATTTAAGGTGCCTCGTAAGACAGCTAGCCTTCTATAGAACTAGATAAGAATAATATAGTTTTCCCTCGCTTTGCTACCTTAATTACGTATAATTAACGGTATCTTAATCGCGCCCTTAGGTGCGGGTCCTTATAGGTCGGTGCGATAGCATAACTATAAGCAAAGCTTTACTATAGCTAGGGGACCTGAAATTTTTAGCTATAGCTAGGGCAAACTTTTTTAGCTATAAGCGGGAATTAAACCCTAAGCCTTAATAAAAGCGGGGCTTGCTATATGTATTTATTTACCCCGCGCTTAAGACGGACCTATTGTAATAGGGTTATTCCGAGTAGGCATAGAGGAGGTCTTAGAGAAAGAGGTAGAATAATACTACGAGAGGAGAAAGGAAGAGAAGTACGGGCGTAGCCTCTAAGGCTGCGGAGCCACCTAAATATAGGTTATCTAGTTACGTACACTAGATTATATAATAGGGGTTAAAGACCCTTATATTAGACCCTACCCTACTAAGGCCCCTAACGCATAATACCCGATGCTGTACCCCGACGTAGAGAGCAAACGTCGCGTACGGCCTACGTACTAGAAAGTGCGGAAAACAACGCTCCTCGTAGCTCCCTTAACGCAACGAATGTTAGCTAGGCCGTTATTAGCTTAAAAGAACGAGGGTAAGCTGCTTGCTAAGAATAACTAAAGGACTACTTTAAGTAAGGCCGGTTTTTCCTTTCTGGCTTATACGCTTCGCACGCTTAGGTGCTCTTAGGGACTCGCCCTATAGCGACGATTTCGTCTCTAGGCGCTACTATAGCCGCTATTACCCGTTATTCTTCCCGCACGAGGCTATACGGGCTCCGTCCGTTCTCTACGGCCTTTAGGGCATAGGTATAGCTTCCCTTATATAGCCTCCCGATGTCGCCGCCGGCTGCCGGCGGAAGCATTCCTAACTACTTATCGCTTAAGCTGAAGTCGTCGTCGCTTTCGCTCTCTTACGTACGCCCTACCGCTATACGCCGGATGTTTACCCGCTTCGGGCATGCCTTAGACTAGTAAGTCTTACTACTGTATCTTATATAGCGGCCCTCTTTTCGCTACTTCCTTCTTTTAATCGCGCTTATAGCTAAGACGTAGATATCTATCGCATCGCCTAAGGGGCCGCCTTTACTTATAAGGGTAGAAATAGGAACTAATAAAAGAAATTTATTACCGCTTAGCTTACGAAGGTACTATATAAGGGCGTCGTACGCGTTTAAGAGACCGGTCTTCTCGCTTAAGCTTACGCGCTAGTCTATGTTTAAGCTAGCTATAAGATAGTTAGTCTTTGCCGTATTAGGCTATATATCTACGTCGGCTTAGAATAGCACTTCTTCGAACCGTATAAGGTAGGCCGGCATAGATTTAGTCCGCTTTTAATAGAGCGAACTAAGCTTAAGAGCCGTAGTTTTAGCTATGTTTAGTTCTCCGTAGGAGAGTCGGAGCTTTGCGATTATATCGG
The DNA here is from genome assembly GCA_012934285.1 of Ophiocordyceps sinensis. Taxonomy (NCBI): domain Eukaryota; kingdom Fungi; phylum Ascomycota; class Sordariomycetes; order Hypocreales; family Ophiocordycipitaceae; genus Ophiocordyceps; species Ophiocordyceps sinensis. The sequence goes on along the minus strand of JAAVMX010000001.1, from coordinate 9,212,087 downwards.
CGGGGGCGTTTATAGCAACGCGGGCAAAGGGCAGCAGCTGCCGTTAGATTTTCGGTAATAGGCTCGCGTAGAGATAGTTAAATTAGGCGCGGAGGTTACTAATAGCAGCGCCGTCGGTGCGGAGCTTCGCTTTTGCGTAAAGAATCTATAGTTTAAGGTCGTTAATAAAACCGTTAAATTTCGTAAGGTGCGGGAGAATAGCTTTTCGCGCGGGTTTACGCTGCTATTAGAGTAATCCCTTAATTGCCTATACGAATTAACGGTCGCGTTCTTCTTAGTTCTACGACTAAGGGAGGTTCTAGGATTAAGTAGATATATCGGCTTACGGGTGCGGGCGGTTTAATTACCCTTAAATTAAACGTCGGAGAAACTTCGTTATAGCACTTCTAGAAGCGGAAGAGGCTAAAGGTAAGTTAGAAGGGTAGTATTATTATATAACGGGGTTATTTCGAGTAGGCATAGAGGAGGTCCTAGAAAGAGGTAGAATAATACTACGAGAGGAGGAAGGAAGAGAAGTACGGGCGCAGCCTCTAAGGCTATAAAGCTACCTAAATACAGGTTATTTAGTCACGTGCACTAGATTGTACAATAGGGGTTAAAGACCTTTACACCTATCTAATAGTAGTATAGGATTTTATTAGTTAACCTTTCTATTTAAGCCCTATTAGATAGGTAGCTAAGAAGCGCTAAGCACGGTTTAAACATTGCCCTACTATAGCTAATTAGCGCACTAGATTTTTAGACTCTATCTAATTATAGCGTGTTATTTCGCGTTAGCTAATAGCCGTACTTCGTTTTTATAATAAGGGACCCTTATAATAAAGAAGCTTACTATATATATTAAGTAAGCAAAGCGGCTTACTATAACTTATATACATTCTATATTCTTTATAGCGTAAAGCAAGCTTTGCTTAATTACGACGTTTACCTCTATCGTAGCTAGTTGCTAGGTCGATAGATAGGTAGCGCGGGAAAGTTATCGCGCCGGTTGTATATAATCCCTCGTAAAGCTTCCCCTCCCTATAGAGCTACTTACTACCTTCGCGCGCCGGGCGGGGTTCCTAATAGTAGCTAGGTGTACGGTAGGTTCCTAATAGTAGCTAGGTATATAGTAGTATATTAGCTAAGGTCCGTAAGGTTAGCTAAAACCCTAAATCCCTAAAACCTAATTTCCTAAAATTGCTATAATTATAGGAATATAGGAATATAGGATAAATACTACTACGAGGAAAAGGGTTATAAGTTATAACCCTAACAACCGCAGCGTTATTAGCCCTATTATAACCCTAGCAGTAGCCTTATTATAACCCGGATGATAGCGTTAGCGGCTGGGTCACGTGCTCCTAATAGGGCTCTATTAGGAGCCCGGTAGGCCCGGGTTAGACTCTTTATAGGCTTTAAAAAGTAGGCCCCTTTCCCCCCCTTCCTAGCTAGAGCAGATACTTTAAGACAACAACGACTGCCTATTACGATAAGATATCTCACGTGTAATCCTATGAGAAGACAGACTAGAGGCACGTTTAGGAAGGTAGGAACGATGGTTAAAAGTACGAATGATCCTTTATTGCAGTGCGGTTGCCCTCTCGTGGCAAGACTAAAGCTTGCCCCTCTTCTAAGATGTGTCGGGGCCTTAGGGATATACCCTTAGGCCTCGAGAGGGGTTGTCGGGGACCAGTTGGCGACTAATGGCCGAATAGTCCCCGAGCTAAAATATATTATCTATCGTGCATATATCCCTATCTCCCGGCTCTATAGTTGCGCGGGTAGCTGCGTTATAAATCCCTACTATACTAATTAGTGATTAAATAGATTTAATTATAGAATAGTAAGGTAGAAGAGATAGATCTTAATCTTCGAAAGTATAGTAGAATCTTTATTCCTTACGGACGCTATTTCCGCGCATCTTTACCTTTGGGTTCTATTGCGTATACCTAGAGAAGTTTATCTATGCTAAGAATAAGGCATCTCGCTAGACTATTAGTTAAGATACCTTTAAACTGATTAATTAATGCCGCTGCTTTCGCAGACTATAGTAGCTATTAACGTTATACGACGTTAGGGGCCATACGGGGCATTAACCCGAGCCTAGACCATAGGGATGTAATAGGCTATTACGTCCCTAACGAGCCTATTATATAACCCCCTTAGCTAAGGACGGCAGGTAGGTATTCCGTTGTATTATAACTGCGGTTAGTACGGGCTAGGGGCCCTGTTTAAGAGGCTCCGGTACCTATATATACCTCTGTTAGTCCTATAGTTAGGTAGCTGCATGCATCTTTATGTCTACGAGTTTAGACCTCCTTTTTTTACTCTTCTACTGTGATATTTATACAGCTGATTTCCTGTATTTAAGAGTTATAAGCCCGGCCGTATAAGCTAGGTCTCTTTCGCTTAAACAACGCTAAATTAAAGCTATCGACATCGCCTTTTTCACACCGCATTAGGCTCTAGCCTTAGTGTTGTTACGAAGAGCTAGCTTTAAAGAAGGATTAAGACGATAAGACAATACACAGGCATCCCTCGTTAGTACACGAGGTTAAAGAATAGGCCGATAAGCGTACCGTACGGAAAAGGACCACTTAGCGGTCTTTAGCAGACTATACGGCAGACTTAACATCCTCGCTGGCATGCGAGGTAAAATAATAAGCCTTTAGCGCAGTTAATGCTACGAGATTAGGAAGGAAAAGTGCGGACTAGAGGCATTAATAGGAACGGTCCTAGATAAGGTCCTCGGATATCGCCTCCTAATAACCCTCGCCGGCACACGAGGTAAAATAAGAAGACTACTTTAGCGCAGTCGTTGCTACGAGATTAGGAACGGTCCCGGATGAATAAGATCCTTAGATATCGCCTCCTAATAATCCTCGCTAGCATGCGAGGTAAAATAATAAGCCTTTAGCACAGTTGATACTACGAGATTAGGAAGGAAAAGTACGGACTAAAGGCATTAACGGGAACGGTCCCGGATAAGGTCCTCGGATAACGCCTCCTAAAAACCCTCGCCGGCACACGAGGTAAAATAAGAAGACTACTTTAGCGCAATCGATGCTACGAGATTAGGAACGGTCCCGGATGAGATCCTTAGACATCGCCTCCTAATAAACATTCGCTACGAGCCGGATCCCCGGAAAAGGACTACTATTAGAATAACTAAAGCACGGGGATTTAAACGGCGCATTCGGATCTTTTTTTAGTCAATAGACCGCAGAGATCTAGGGGGTAGGTGGCTAGCATACTATCGAATGCATACCTTACCCTACTGAAAAATACTAAAACACTATAAGGTAAAAGTCACGATAATTGCGATATCTCGACGAATTAGTAGCTAATTTAAAAGACATTAATAAGGCCGGCACGAGCAGCCTTAGGACTATTACCCTGCTATTAGGAATCTCTTTTGTTTTAATAGGCTTGCTTAGCAGTAGCCTCGGGACGAACACCCTACTATTTAGGTATCTCTTTTATATAAGCCGCTCCGGATAATTCGGGTAGGCTATTGTTTAATTATTTAATCATTAGGTCTTAATTTAATCATTGGGTTTTTCTTCTCTTCGTTTGCTATTGCTATAAGCACTCTAGCAAAGGGGGTGTGTTAGTGTTAGGGGTCTAGGGGCTAACCCGGGCTCTAACCATAGGCTCCGACTAGCCTAACACATATAACCTCCTTAGCTAAGGACGGCAGGTAGGTATTCCGTTGTATTATAACTGCGGTTAGTGCGGGCTAGGGGCCCTATTTAAGAGGCTCCGGTACCTATATATACCTCCGTTAGTCCTATAGTCAGGTAGCTGCATGCATCCTTATGTTTATAAGTCCACCCCTTTCTTTACTCTTCTACTATAATATTTATACAGCTGATTTCCTGCATTTAAGAGTAATCTATTTAATCACGTGGATTACAATCGTGCCTAAAGAACGGATATCTATTATTCCTATAATACCTTACTTTAATTACTTAAAAAAAAAAACAAGACGACGAAGCTTATAGAGAAATTAAGAAAAGCATTATACGGCTTAAAACAAAGTCCTTTACTCTAGTATAACCTATTAAAAAGCGTCCTTAACAAGCTTAGTTTCTACTGCCTTCTAATAGACGAAGGAGTATTTATAAATAGCATACTACGAATAGCTATAGCCGTGTATATAGATAATCTCCTATTCTTTAGACCTATCGAGCGTGTAATAACCTAAGTAATATATTAAATAAATACAACCCTACCGATCGAATAGCTAGGGGAAGTTAAAGACTTCTTAGGATTATCTATATAAATAAACAGGGATATAAAGGAATTATATATATCCTATGTGTGGGAATATAGTTATATAACTAGGATAGAGTCGCAACTATATTGCCGACTATGCATAGGAAAGAGGCAATAGGGGGCATAACCACGCGGCGTATAACGCTACGTACCCTATATAGTTAATAACCTCGTTATTAACTAAGGGCATCGTTATGACTAGAGCAGTAAGCCCTAGCGTAGGTCTTAACAATGCATTGTTAAGGCACAGCAGGCTCTATAGAAGGACCCCGGCAGACGGGTATAAAGGGGCCCCCTTATTCCCCTTTCTTAGCTAGATTAGATACAACTATAACTAATACAACCCCCTTTGTTTAGATTAATCTAAGTAAATCACCTACTAACACTAATTAGTAATTAAATAGATTTAATCATAGAATAGTAAGGCAGAAGAGATAGATCTTAATCTTCGAAAGTATAGTAGAATCTTTATTCCTTACGGACGCTATTTCCGCGCATCTTTACCCTCGAGGTTCTATTGCGCACACCTAGAGAAGTTTATCTATGCTAAGAATAAGACTATTTAAACCGAGCTCGACTAGCAAATAGACCCTTCTAAGCTTCCTTTTAATCCCGTCTCGCTTCCCTTAAGGAGGAAGAGTAACGTTAATAGGCAGTACGTCTATAACATAGACTAACAACGTAAACCCCTATAACTATTTAATCCCGTCTCGCTTCTATTAAGGAGGAAGAGTAACGTTATTTAAAATAGAGACTAATCGCTTCGATATCCCTTGTAAAGATCCTTACGAGACCCTTACGATAACCTTATTAACGAATTCGAAATAAGCATAATAGTAGGACCGTTATTAGCTACGAACACGCCGGCTCCCTTTAACCCTACCGATAAACTAGTTAAACCAATCGAACGATAGATAAAAGAAATCGGCATCCTTACTTTATCTTATAAAGAGGTAGATATACGATACTAGGATACGGAAGAGATTATATTAGAAGACCTTAGCCCGGCTAAAGTCACGACGTTTATAGCCCGATTTATTATAACCTACGAAGCATCTATCTATTGCTAAGGTTAACGACTCTTTAACTCGTTTTAAGAGCGTTTCTAAGGATAGAATAAACCTATATAGAATATAGTTAGCTATAAATATAAGAAAGTCCTTAAGGCTCTCTTACGTAGGCGTAGTCTTTTTATAGGGATAAAGAATATATCGTTTACTAACTCCTATATAGCGATGTTTAATCTAAGGATCTACTCCCTTAGAACGAGAAGGGGTTTATAATAAAAGGATTTAATATAGGCATAAGGGCCTTCCGTAAATAAGAAAAAAAGAAAAACGATAAAGAGTAAGCAATCTAAGACCCTTTTTCTACTATAATAAACTAGTTAACGGTCTATCTGACTTCGCACCGATTATAAAACTACGAACCGGCCCGAGCGGCGACTATAGATCCGACCCCGGAACTAGACCGAGAACCGAATACAGCTACGACGGATGTACCGATATTTGCACCGATATTTAATCGTATAAATCGGATTTATATACTACGACTACTATTTATCCCGGAACTAACGTTATATATCCTAAGAGCGAAGCCGAGGCTTAATCTATCTGCTTTAACAATCGCCCTAAAGGCTACGGTCGAAGCATTTAATTATAATATTAATGAGTATATATAATGCACTAAGCAGCGTGGAAAGGTAGGTAAAGAAGGATGGTTTATTAAGGTGGGTAGCGAGCCCCGGGAGCTAGGTATAGCTCCCGCTATCTAATCTATGGCTAATGTAAGCAGCCCCGGCCGACCGGCTAAAAAAGGATGTATTACATACATTAGAATGCCGGCATAAAAGAAAAAGCTCTACTAACTATAGCAGTTATAATAACATATTATAATAATAATCTTAATCGGGCTTCTATTGCCCGGATCCTCCGTTCCTTTCTCGTGAGTTATACTTACGCTTGCTAGTAATTATTTATCGTCTAGATCGAATTCCTTAATCGCCGAAAGAGGCATATAACGGCGATCTCTTTAGGCAGCGGAGCAGTCGGCTGCTCTCTAATCGTGCTAAAAGCGTGCAGCGGAATAGTCTTACTGCGAGCGCCTAAGGCGGCGCTAGTCGGTACGCTAAGGAGCGTAAGACCGGCGGGTCGTACTATACGAGATAACGATAGGTCGAAAGCATCGTTACGGCGGGAGGTTGCCGGCAGAAAGAAGAAGCTACTATAGCGACGACTTGCTAAGGGCGTTAATAGTAGGCGAGGCGGCCGCACAAACAGTCTTGCGAGCGGCTGCAACTAGGCGAATAGTATCCCGCCCCGGCTTAAAGACAGCGGCCGGAGGCGATAAGTTGCCGGAGGGTTAAAGACGCTGCTGCGATAAGTTGTCGGCAGGAAGAAGATGCTACTGCGAAGAGGACTTACTAAGGGCGTCGTTAGCAGTAGGCGAAGCAGCCGCAGGAACAGCCGTGCTAACGGCGTTAATAGCAGTAGTAGTTAAGACGGCCTTAGGAAGAGAAGCCGCGGTAGGAGCGGCTATAAGGCGGCGAATAATAGGCGTGCAGCCGGCGTTAATAGTAGGCGAAGCGGCCGCGGGAATAGCCGTGCTAACGGCGTTAATAGTAGGCGAGGCGGTAGGTTAAAGATGCTACTGCGAAGAGGATTTACTAAAGGCGTCGTTAGCAGTAGGCGAGGCGGCCTCGGAAAGGGAAGCCGCGGTAGGAGCGGCTGTAAGGCGGCGAATAACAGCCGCGAGAATAGTCGCATAGACGGCTTTAATAACGGCAGGGAGTCCTTAAGTGATAGTCTCGAGAGAAGAGGCAGGGTTGCCGGCAGGTTAGGGAATAGTCGCAATAACGGCGGCAGGCGCCTTCTGCTAGCCGGGATAGGCTCTACGAAGGTGCTTAAAAAGAGCGTTCCGGGAAGCAAAGGGCGCCTTGCACTTTCGGCACGTAGAGGGCTTTAGGGCCGGAGGAGCCTTAGCAGACGGCGAAGGCATCGTCTTAATAGACGGCGAGGATATTACCGTAATAGGGCAAGCAGTAAGCGGCGAGGATATTATCGTAACGGCAGGCGGCGAAGTAGAGCGCGCTATAGACATCGCAATAGGGCGGGCAGTAGGCGACGAGGCTATCGTCGTAATAAGGCGTGCTATAGACGGTAAAATAAGGTACGGTAGAGGCGAAGCTGCCGTTATACGGCTAAAGGGCGGTATAGATATCGTCGATTAGGCTCCTTTCGACTCTTCCTCTCTATATTCCTCGCCCTAACGGGCATGGCGGCGTTCTCGGTAAAGGTCGTTATCCCGATCGTAGTATCGGTCGTTATCCTAAGTATGTCTGCCGCGGCGAAAAGAAGGCTCTCGGTCCCTCGAGACTTAGGCGGTCTCTTAATGCTTTTATCGGCGGCGGCGTTCTTAGTAAGGGTCGTTATCCCGATCGTAACGGTCGTAGTAGCTACGGGCCTTACGGTGAGAAAACTCTTAGTCCCTCGAGAGATCTCTACGGCAAGAACTACGGCAAGAAGTCTCTCGACGCTGCCGACGGTTTTCGTAATAGCAGCGTTCCTAATAAAGGTGTCGTTAGACCGCGGCCTTAATTAAAGGCGTATTTTCCTCGAGAATTCGAATCTACTTTAAGATAGTAGTCTTTTTTTTTAGGAGAGGCAAAATAGAGGTAATCGCGGGAGGGATAATGAAGAAAAGCTCGGCATAGATACGCTACTCCTTCCGGATGAATTTCCCGTCGAGGTCTTAGGTAAGGTAGGCTCGTTCTTCGTACTAATCGGGAAGGGAAATGCCTGCTTGCTATATCTCGAGAGTATATAGCTCCTAGAGGGCACGAACGAGCTATAGGTCGTGCTTGCGAGGATTAAAAGAGATATTAGTATAGGCAAATCTCGGTTGCTCGGGACGAGGCATTATAGGGAGCGGGGGGGGGGGGGGTCGGTGTAAGCCGAAGTAGCAGTAAGGCAAGCGGTATATAGAAAATCGGTTAGTATATGCAAAACTTTGCAACTACCTAAAATAGGTGTAAAGAGGTTTAGGCATATATAGAAAAGGAGGAAAAAGGCATATAAAAAAAGGGAAGAAGGAGAGGCTAGCTTTTAGGCTTATTAAAAGAGAGAGGTTATTGTAATAGCGAAGGGCGCGTTAATAAAGCGCTAAGGCGGAAGGGAGAGTAATTGGCTCTACTATCGGGGGCTCGACGCAGGCTAAGCCGAAAATAGCGGGGTGGTTGTCCGAGAGTAGACGGAAGGGTTATTGGTTTTTAGCGAGCGTAGGCGCTCTAGAGCAACGCAAATAAAGGCGTCGCTAGTGCGGCTTCGAGAGGCGCTTAGTCGAGGCTCTCGTAGGAGCTCTCTAATAGTTGCCGAAGAAGAGAAGGCAAGGTGTTGCTACTATTTTAATACACTAAGCAGCGTGGAAAGGTAGGTAAAGAAGGATGGTTTATTAGGGTAGGTGGCGAGCCCCGGGAGCTAGGTATAGCTCCCGCTATCTAATCTATAGCTAATATAAGCAGCCCCGGCCGACCGGCTAAAGGATGCATTGCATGCATAAATATAGCACTCCTACCCGCCGATATTCCGAACCTCTCGTCTAATCCCGACGTTTAGACTAAGTTTGTTAAGATATAGGATAAGGAGAAGAGCTACACCGGCGAGCTATATGCCCTATTTAACGAGACTATCCGTAAGTTTATAGGCGTATATTACAACCTAAAGATTAAGCTAAGACTATTTTACACCCTTCTCCCCTAGATCTTAAAGGGACGAGCCGACCGCTTCTATATAGAGAATATTACCTAGACGACTATCTTCTAAGGCGTATACGATAAGATTAAACGATATTTTAATACTAAAGCGACTTAGGCTTAGTACTATACCGATTAAACTAATATAACGTTTAACTAAGTTTAGGCTAGCAACCTTAAGAAAGGCCTACCGGAAGTGCTTTAATTGCTAATCGATAAGCTATTGCTTTATTAATAAGCTCTAGGACCTAAGTTTATAGGCGAAACCCCGCTTATAGTAACCCTTACTAAGGCGTGCTAAAGAGTCCTAAAACTCGAAGGTGCCTTCTTTAAATAAGCCGACGAGGCTAAGGAACTCTATGCCGACCTCTAAGCTTCCCTTACAACGTACCTTATACGATAGGCGAGGAATGCCTTACGCTAATTTATCTAAGACCGAAATCGTAATAACGATAGGATAGATATAAATTATAAATATAATTTTAAGAACCTTAATAGTTAGTTTTATATAGACCGTAGGTATACTAATACTCGTAGTAAAGGCAACGGAGGATTTCGCTCGCGAGGCTCCGGATAGGGCTATCGGCCCTACGGTAGAGGAGGCTACGGGTAAGGGTACGGCAATAAGACCTAGACTAAGAAGTGCTTCGTGTATAGAAAGGAGGGATATTAGTCTACGAAACATTCTATAGAGGAACGGCGGAAAGCTAAAGACTAATATCTCTCGTATTATCTTTACACCGGCGTCTCCCCGGAGATTATAGCCTATTTAGCAAGGTATAAAGGCTATAAGGACGATAAGGAGGAAGAGTATAGCGAGGATAATAAGCTGTAATAGTAGTAAGCTAGTTAAATGCTTTATTAAATAGCTTTTAACTACCTTATTATAGGAGATAACGTCTATAGTATAGAACCGATAGTCTCGGCCAACTAGCTCTTTATTAATAACCGTTACTTAAAGCTCTATTTTTACGGCATCTTAATTAATACGGGAGCAGCGAAGGTCTTAACGGCCGGATAAGAACATTATATAGCCCTCTAATAAAAAGACCCTTCCGTCTATTTAGACATATCAACCGTAGGCTAAGAAGCAATTAGATTTAGCGCCGGCACTATTATAAGGTCTCTAGGATTAATTAATCTTATTACTCCGATTAGAAGGATTATATTCTATATACTAGAAACTTCGACCCCTTTCCTACTATATCTCGTAGATATAGATAGGCTCGGCGTATTCTTTAAGAGTATTGCTATTTGCACGATAAGAAATCTCGATTTACACGATAAACACCTAAGTTCTCTACTTTTTCTACGCGACCCCGCGCGCCTAGGTCCCGCTACTAAAATTAGGTAGAGGTACATAGCAATTAAGAGGGCCGCGCAAATCGTCCCTAGCATAATTTTCTATCCTTAATTCTACATCGCGTATTCGTACGTAAAGTAAAGCCTTTACGATAGACTAAATTCCTCCCGCTTAACAGCCTATTAAAGAGCCTCTTAGAGACGAAGAGGCCCTCGACCCGAATGCCTACTAACCTAACGCCTACGACGCACGGCTAATTCTACCCCTACCGCTATCGCCGACCTTTAATACATACGATAAGCTTTATAACTTCCTCTAGACATTCCACCGCGAGCACGGCGCCGCTATCGTAAAGATAAATAGCGCTAATATGCGTACGGTCGACGGATAGCTAGTTCTTACTAACGTTACCTTTATATACGATCGTAGGCCTCGACGAGCCTCGAAAAGCGCTAGGCTCCGTAAAGCCTTATCCGTAAAGCTTAACTATCCCGTTACGATTATAGCCTTAGCAACTAAGCGTTTAAACTAGAAATAGACTTTCCGCGTTAGTTCTAATAGCCAGCATAATTATAGGCAGTTAATTAATCCCTCGGCGTATAATATACATCGTCGACGAACCCTTACGCAATAAGAGCTTAAGAGCAGGCTTTCTAAGCTTCGAGCCGTTCCCGCTCGCGAGATCGCATTAATTCTTAGGGAATCAACCGCCGAAGAGACCTTCTTTCGGCAACGCGACATCTATAACGACCGATAGAAGATCCGCGCCGTAGCCCTTAGTAGGAAGACCGCTACCTAAGCCTTTATCGCCTACCTCCGAGACGCCGGGCTTAAATATGTCGTAAAGCTTGCTAACGCCGATAGCGAGGCTAACGGCGATAGTAACGGCGATAGCGATAGCGGTCGGAAGGTTAAGGCTATCTTCTAGACCTACCCTTAGTGCGAGAAGATATAGAAGCGGTTCCCTAAGGTCATCGGCCTTAATAATACGTATAATACTAACCGTTTTAAGATGTTTCTCTTCTAGGCTATTAGAATTACCGATTAGCATTCCGTTGCTAACTTCGCCTTTAGCCTTATTAATATAAAAAAGGAGGAGGGCTTCTAGTAGCTAGTAGAGCGGCTTAACGAGCTACGACTAGAGGTCGAGGCTATAGAGCCGACTATTATTATTATAGATAAGGAAAAGGCCTTTAAAAACGCCCTCTCGAACGTTTTCCCCTCCTCGTAGTAATAGCTTTACGTATGGTATATTAACGCTAATATCTACGCGAGGATAAAGACGCGGTAGAAGGAGCCTAGCTACGACGACGACGACGACGACGATAACGACGATAACGACGACGAGGCTAACGAGGCTAACGAAGACGATGCTGCCGGACGAACTTATATATAGTAAGAGGCAGAAGAGGCAGAAGAGGTAGGGAACACGCCCCTACCCCCGGCCGATAAATATACCTATAAGAGCATATTCGTAGCTTAGAAGACTATAATCTATACGGCTACGGAAGAAGCCTTTAAGGCTAATTAGAAGACGTTCGATAAGACCTACGGAGAGCTCTAGGCCCGTATTATTAGGTATATCTCGAAGGAGTATATACCTTAGCGGGAGCAATAGGCTGCCTGCTTTATTAGTAGGTATCGCAACTTCGGCTAGAGAGTTAATAGCCCTATAGAGACCGCCTATAAAGACGTTAAATCGTACCTTCTTATAGGTATAAGAGACCTCTTTTACCTTTATACCGCTTTACTTTAAATAATCGAGAATAAAGAGCGCTACTACTAGTAAGAGGCCGCCCGATAGTAGGCACGGCAGCGGCTCCTCTATAGCGGTTAGGATTAGCTTACTAAGCTGACTTTCTAGATTATATATTAGGCTATTAATATGCTTGCCGTATAGCACCGGCTTGCTATAGCCGCGATGCCCTTAGAGCTAGGGAAAGAGCCGCGGGAGCTAATCCTACTACCGCGTTATACCGGGCGTTTTATATAATAGCAGGGGCTTCCTTATGCCTACGTTATTCTCGAGCGCCTTAAAGCCAACCCCCTACTTCCGCTTGTTAGGCTTAATATTCTTCCCCGGTAGTAGCTTAAGAAGCCTTTAGTACGACCCCCCCTTTCCCCCTTTATCTATCTATATAGAAGATGCTAATAACGACCTTTAGGACCTCGAGGAGCTACTGCTCTATATTTATAACCCCGACGTAGTGTAAACGCTTAAAGGCCGGCCTCGTATTGCGAAGAATACTAGTCTAACTATGCCCTTAACCTTATAACACTAAGAGCAAGAGGAAGGCCTCGATTAAGAGGCACTAGCAGCTTTATAAGCAGCTTTACAAGCAGCTTTACAAGCAGCTTTACAAGCAGCCTTATAGCTACGTAGACGAGGGATATAGAGGCGGCTGCCGCGATTAAGTTAGGCTAGTGCCCGCCGACTTAACGCGAGCGTACGGCGCACACGCACATAGAATAAGGTAGACGACATATAGTTATAAGCCTCATAAGCGTTATAAGGAAGATCGCGTGTACGCGCAAATACACGGGCAAGGGGATCTCGAGGGAGATAGGCTAGGGGTAGAAGAGCTACGACGGCGACGGCGCCGACGCAGCCGTTACAGCCGTCTATTAAGGAGGTTATTCCAGCTACACAGGCCACGCAGTCCGGGCCGGACTAATTGACTGGCCGATTGTGTGTATATCTCGCGAACATGCGTTATTTAAGCTCTTTAAAGCTCTTTTCCTTGCCTTATTGCGCGCGCGCTGCTATAACTGTTGAATTAAGGGAGGCTAGGGACGATTTGCGCGGCCCTCTCAATTGCCATGTACCTCTACCCAATTTTGGTGGCGGGACCTGGGCGCGCGGGGTCGAGGCGAAAAAGCGGGGCTTAGAGGTATTTGTCGTGCAAATAGAGATTTCTTATCGTGCAAATAGCAATACTCTTCTTTAATAATATAACGAATACCCTTACTAGCCTTAAGGCAAACATCCCGGTGGTTAGGAAATAGGGATACCCTTAGTTCTTCCTTAGAAAGAGTAAACAATCGACCGTATTCCTTATAGAAACGGAAATTAGGACCTTATACCATCGATTTAGACATCTAGCTATAGCTAGGCTATATAACCTATTGAAGCAAGCCGGCTATAGCGATATGTCTCTTAATACTCTAAAGAATATCTTAGAACTATATTACTATTGCTAGATGCATTCGCCTGCTTTAAAACGGGTTAAATTTAACCTTAAAGATAACTAAGACTTTAATTATAAGGTTATCGTTAATGTAATATACTTAAACGTTCCGAATTCGGTATAACGCCCGGTATTACATATTGTTACCGCATTAACGGCCTTCTAAAGCGCTTAATTCCTTCCTTCTATATTAGCTAAAGGTATATAGAAGACCCTTCGAGCCCTCTAGATTAATATATACCTTAGTCCCCCTAATATTATTAAGTATAATATAAGAACGAACTTTATAGCTATAGAATTCCGGAATAAAGCCCGTATTATAGGAATTATATATATATAGATCCCTATTAAGGCATATTAGTCTATCGGCAAGATTAAAAGGTATTATACCCCCTTGCTTCGAGCTTTTAATATCCTCTTCGTAGAGATAGGCAGCTTTACCTCCCCTAAGGCAGTTCTTTAGACGGCTGTTAAAGCTGTTAACGATACTGCTAGACCGAACGGACTAGTGCCTACGTTGCTTATGTTTAGAGTATATCCTAGGATAACCCTTAATTCGCCGCTATTACTAACGACCTTTAAACGAGCAGCCGTAGTGCAGAAAGCAATAAAGGCACTTAGGCAGCTTACGGCTAAAACGATAAGCGTAATTAGTTAAATTCTTTATAAAGATATCTATCTACGCCGACTACTTCTTATAGTCGGTATTAAGAATCTTAGTCTATATGCTTTTAATAAGATCGCTTATATTTTAAGATAAACTTCTAGAGGAGGTCGACCTACTATTTCTTTATCTTCCTTACCTTACGTATATAGACGTTAAGGTCCGCCTTTTAGATTAAATAGTTCTTATCGCCTTAAGGGAAATTATCGAGAATATTCTTAACGGCTTACGTTAAATCTAAAACCTTATACTACCTGCTTAAATCTATAAAGAGCGTTGTTATAGTAGGCTATTCCTACTTCTCCCTCTCGGATAGGCTAGCTATAATAATAGCTATTCTATCTTTAATAAAATCGTAGGCCTATTTACTAAGCCTATCGCTAATATAAAAGAGGCAGGCGCTATTTAAGTTAAACTATATGCTATTATAGAGGAAGATACCTTATATCTTAAGTTCTTAGGCCTTATACTTACGTTAATCGTCGGAGGCAGACCTTTTTTTTAGTAAAGATCGAAGGGTTTACTATCTTTTGTTTTCCTAACGATTATATTAGGGCTATCGACTAAGACTATAATATTTTTATAGTTAAGATCGTTAGATCCTTAGCCTTAAAAAGTTGCTCCCTTATAGCTAAAAGCTAATCCTTCGTAGCTAAGAGCTAATCTCGTATAGTTTAACGTTCCTTTAACCTAGTATTTTAGTTAACCTAAAAGGCCTCCGCTATATAAAGGGATCGAAGACTCTTCTTAATATATATAAGGATATATCGGGTATCTAAGCTCTAAAGGTTTTCCTAGGTCTCCTATGCGTTAGCGACCGGGACTATATTATCGAACCTCTTAATCACCTTAGCGATCTAAGGGAATTTACTAATAAACTCCTTAGTAAAGGCCTTTAGACCGTCGCCTATAGCGTTAAAGGCTATAAGTATATCCGCTATAAGGAAGGAGGAGGGTCTAGTCTAAGGTATTATCGGAGACTATAAAAAAAAATTCTATAGGCTATAAAAGTTTCTATAGGCTAGGGAAAAGTTTTTTAAGGCTTAAGGGCTTAAAGGAATAATTTCTTAGGGGTTACGCTTAGGTCGCGATAACTAAAGGGACGAGGTAATAAAGCTACTAGGACTATGTTTATAGAGTCTTACTATTTGTCCCGTAGTAAATCTCTATTCGTCCCGGAGGTACCGAAGTACCATATATCCCCGCACCTCCCCGCATCTCCCCGCGCCGACCCGCGCCGACACGCAGTAAGGCATATAGCCGGGCAAGTAGAGCACGCAGCCGGGCAAGCAGAGCACGAAGCATATATTAATTATAAGGAGCCGCGCACGTAGTAGAGGGCACGCAGTAAGGCACGTAGTATACGTAGTAGAGGGCACGCAGTAAGGCACGCAGTAAGGCACGCAGTAGAGCACGCAGCCGGGCAAGTAGAGCATAAAGCATACATTAAGGAGCCGCACACACAGCAGAGGGCACGCAGTAGAGCACGCAGTAGGGCACGTGGCAAAGGGCACGCAGTAAGGCACGCAGTAGAGCACGCAGTAGAAGGCACGCAGTAGAGGGCACGCAGTAGAAGGCACGCAGCAGGGAGCCGGGCACGAAGCATACATTAAGGAGCCGCACACATAGCAAAGGGCACGCAGCAGAGCACGCAGTAGGGCACGCAGCAGGGCACGCAGCAGGGCACGCAGTAGGGCATGCAGCAGAGGGCATACAGCAGGGCGCGCGCGCTGCTATGGCTGTTGAATTAACTAACTAAATTGAGGCTATACACGATTTGCGCGGCCCTCTCAATTGCCATATACCTATACGGAAAATTTAGTGCCGGGACATGGGCGCACGGGGTGCGCGCCGAAAAAGTGGGTTTACTGTCCAAATAGCAATTTGTTACTATGCAAATAGCAATACTCATAGTAAATAAGTAGAAGTGTTAGTTAGTTAAATAAACAAAGGGGTTGCAAACTGGTTGGATTCTAGTCTATAATGTCTATTAACTAAGGGGCGACGAATAGCCCTTTTATATAGGCTATAAACGCGTACGTCGATAGGGCCTAAAGCCGGACCTTTGCGAGCCCTTGCTTACGACGTCGGGGCTATGCCTGCAAGGGCGATTAAGTCAATAACTTAATTATCGTAAGGGCGGCTAAGTTAGTAACGCTATCACCGGGGTCCCTAATGCATATAATGCATCGTATAGTTAATAGCGCATCCGTTTAAGCGTTGCCTATACGTAATCTATTTAATTATATAGATTACAACCGTGCTTAAAGAACGGATATCCCTTATTCCTATATTAGTAACTTTTCTTTATAGTTGCTAAACAATAAGCCTATAATCTAAATAAAGGGAGATAGAAAGAACGATATATTAGGTAAAAGACCTAATAAATATATTTAATAAATATAAATAAAAAGGGGGTAGAATAAAGGGAATACCGTTAGTTGCTATAGGCGAAGGACGAAGGCTTCTATCTTAATCGAGAGGCTATTTATATTAATAAAGCGTTTAAGGGCCTTATTTAGCGATGCCTTAGTTATAGCGTCGGTAGGATTATATTCCCTATAGATCTACCTAATCTCCTTAATCTCCCGTCGCTTATACGACTAACGCAACGCTATAATATCGATTATTAGGCGTTTCTCCTTCGTAGTACTTAGCTTAATAAGGCATTCGTAGAGGGAGTATAAGTTAATATATATAATAAGAGGGATCGGTAAGAGCTAAAGCCGTTCCGTAACTATATAGAGGGTCGTAATAAGGGAGATACTAAGGTCTACGTCGTTAACTATACCGTAGATCTCGCTCGTAATAACGCTATAGGTTACTCGCTTATACTTCGTCGAGCTCTAATAGATAATATTGCTATTAACCTAAAAGTGCGTATTTATACGCTCGGTCTTATTAACGAGCGTAATAATAAAGCCTAACTAAGACGAAAGGTCTCGGTTACTTACGAATAAGCTATCTATAAACACTACGAGCTTAGCGGTCTCGAGATTAATTAGTTAGTACGTAAGTCTACGTTATTAATAGTCGATCTACTACTAGAGGCGCTTATTAAGGATATTATAATCCTTCTCTTCGGGGGCTTAGACCTAGGCTACTACGGAGATATTAAATAAGGCCTTAGGCTAATAGATAGAGGCGACGTACGTAGCATAAGCGCGTTGCTTAAGGTACTACTAGGCTTTATTATAAGCCCGTAAGTTAACTACCTTAATCCTTAAGGCCTATCCCTTCTGCTATAGGGGTAGAACGTCGTCTTAAAGCGTTAGTTTTGCTTTATTAAAGTCTATAGCATTCCCTAGGGTTATCTAAGCCTTCGGCTTAGCGCGAAATTAAGCTATCTCGAGCTCTTTTTCTTCGTAGGCCGAAAAGGTGTCTAAACCGAGCATTAAGGTCTTATCGGTTTATATTCCGACGAGGCTAAAGTCGTCGGGTCCCTAATTCGTAATTAAAAGGCACGAGTTATAGGTAGAGGGGGCTATATTAAGGCTCTTAACGTAGTGCTTATAGTAGGTTTTCTACTAATATATACCGGCTTCTATAAGCCCGTATAACGGTCTAATAACTCTTATAATAGCGCCCTTTAGGTACTTGCCTTAAAGTTCTATCGGAAGAGCCGCTAATACTATACGATTAAGCTCTATTTAAGCTTAGGGATAAGCCTATATAATGTCGTAAAGAGATAAGCTTATACCTCGGCGAAGCAAGGCGGGGGCAAAGGCTAGGATTAAGCGCTAGCTAATACGTTAAATAGTAGGGAAATAGGTTAGGAGCGAGCTTTTCTTTATATCGCTATAGCCTTAGATCACTAGTCGGGACTTCTCGTATAGTTTAACGTTACGGCCCTTTACTTCCCGGACTATTCGGGACCGAAATAAGCGGTAAGACCTATAAATTAACTCGTCGTATTATTTAAAGCTAAACACTCCGCGGGCTACGAGATCGTTAATTTTCTATTAGTCGGATTCTTTAAAAAGGGCGCTAGGTGTAGTAATAACGCCGTTATTGCGTAGCTTAGTCGAAAGCCGTAGTATATCTTCTTCCTTCTTAACTAGGAATTAATTATAGAAGGTCACGGTCTTTAGCTTATTCCTTAAGCCCGGGGGACGTCTGCGTTTACGGGGCTACGGCGGAGCCGGCAGTGCCTATGCCGGAGAGGGGTAAGGATCTAGCTCGGGAATTTCGTCTAAAGTAGAGGAATCGACCTTAGAGAGGGTATCTATATTATCGAGGGCAAGGGGATCTAGGGTATCGTCCTTGCTATAGTAGTACGGCTGCATAAGGGTAAAGCGGAAGACTATAGGGCCGTTAACGGTCTCGATAGTAACGTCGTAGCCGTTAATAAAGGCAATCTTATATAGACCCTACTATCCTCGCTTCTCTCTCTAAACGCGGACTTTACTCTATAGCGGTAGTAATAGAGTATTAAAGGTTAAAGGGCCGTTTCGAGCTTATAGGCTATCCCTAACTTATCGTACGGCGGCGAGCTACCGTAAGGCTTTTATAGCCTTTTAAATAGTCGCGGCTCTCTATACCGTAGTTACCGAAGGAGGGGAGTCCTAAGTTATCCGTAGGTATGCTCTAAAGACGAAGAGCGTAAGGATAAGGCCGTTAGGTCCTACTATATTATTTACGGCCTTAATAGCTATTTATAGGACGGATTTAAAGGCCGTTATCCTACCGATCTTAGCGTATATTATTTTAAACGCACGAAGGAGCGGGCTATAGTACCTTTTAACCTTACCTATAGACTAATATACCTTAACGGGGATTTAAGTATACGTAATACCTATAATGCGAGCTTTATTACGAAACTTAGTTAAGGCAAAGTTAGTGCCCGCGTTATGCCGGATAAAGTTAGGGGGGCCGAGGTATATATCGATCTATAGCGCCTTAAGTGTCTCCTATGTATCCTTAGCCGATATAGACGGGAGGAATCGCGCTCTTTAGAAAGAGGTCGCTATATCGACCGCGTATAGCTCCGGGCGGGTGCTACTACCGACCTTTAGGTATATTATATAAACGAGGACCTTAAAATTAAATTCTTAGTTATCCTTTAATATAAACCTAAACCTCTAGGGGGCCGGTGCGTAGAGCTAGCAGTAATAGCAGAATTTTAAGATATCCTTAAGTATTTCCACTAAGATATCGTTATGCCCTGCTTATTTCAATAGGTAGTAAAGTCTATTAACGGCCGGGTGGCTAAATCGGCGGTAGAGCGTTCGCATCTCGGCTTTAGTTAAGAAGGCGACTACGCTTTCTTCCTTACTAAAGAAGAACTATAGATATCCCTATTTGCGAATAACAGGGACGCTAACACCGGGACCGATAATCGTATCGGTAGTATTATTAAAGTATACGCTTAAGCGATCTATATTAGCTAGGTAGAGGAGGAAGGGGGTCGTTATTCCTAATACGTAGAACGTAATGCGGCTAATAGGGGTTTCGAAGGCAACGGAGCTAAGGGAACGCACGTCCTCGCCGCTGCCGAATTTAATATAGGCCTAGCCGGCGGTAGACTCGTCGAGCACGATAGATAGGTCTTCTCGTTATAGGGCGAGATATTAGTCTTAACCTACCGTAGAGACTATAGCTGCTCCGGTGTCTATAAGGATGCCGTAAAAGCGGTCCTTTAAGTAACGGTCGAAGATAAATTAGGTAGCCGGAACGCCTAACTAGTCTATCCCTTATACGTCTTCGCCCGTGATTAAATAATTAAAGGACTACTAATAGAGGATTTATAAGGCTTACCACTTAGTTAGTTCTTTATCGTTACTAGCCTTATCGTTACGCTACTCGATAGCGGCCTATAGAGTCTCGTTACCTTTATATTTAGTAAGATAGGCCTTAAATCCTATGCTAAGGTTGCCGGTTAGCAGGCATTAAGCGTAGTATTAAGCCTTAGACCTAGCTCGTTCCTATAGGGTATGCTTTATCGACTAGCATCCTTCCTTCTAATAAACGAAGCACTTCTTCGACTATTAGCGGTTGCTAAAGCTACTACCGCTACTATAAGGGCTACGGTAGCTTTATCTACTGCTCCCGCTAAACCTACGGCCGTTGCCGCGGTTATTAGTATATCTTCGGTCGGTATAGAATACGCCTAATAAATTATATTTATTATTTATATTTATTACCTCGTTATAATATTGTATAAACGTGCCGGACGTGCCGTTCTCGGCCTATATCGATAGATAGGTCTTTAGGGAGGAACGTAGCGCGGAGAATAGCTTTTCCGTAGTCTTAGGGGGGTTATATAGCGTATAGCTAAATTCCGGGACGTTTCGGCACGCGTTAAGCAATATAGTGCGAAAAGGGAGGTCTCTAGCAAACTTAAATCCTAAGGCGCGTTAACATCGTTATAGCTTATTAAAAAGGGTCTATAAGACTTCCTATTAGGTCTTATTCGGATGCTTAACTTATAGCTTTTTAAAAGTTATAGTACTTTAATCTACCTAATAGTGCTAATAGTTTACTTTAGTATTAAAGTAAGCCTTTAGTAGGTCGTAGGCTTGCTTAAATATACTATCCTACTCTATATGCTAGATATAGTAGTCCTAGGCTCGGCCGGTAAGGATCCGGGGAAAGAGGGCGTAGAAATAGCCGGGCCGGGCCTTAACTATATAATAAACGTCCGTAAAGATACGGACTTTATTATCGAGAATATTATAAAGCTCCCCTATACAATTCTTGCTTTTATCCTATAACTTAATAAACTTTTATAGAAGGTCTACGTCCATCTCCTTATTCGGAACGTCGTAAGGGGGAACTATCGTATAGGCCGCTTTTGCCATTATATTAATCGGAAGGGTCTTAAAGAACTAATATAAGGTCGGGTAAAGTATTATTAGCGTCTCTAATATATCTGAAAACGGAAGGGCCTAAGGGTTTAGGAACGTGCCGGGCATTTAATCTCGCGGGTACGAGCCGGGATCGACGGAGGTAGCACGTATTAAGGTAGTTAAAGCAAAAGAGGGTTCTAGCGCGAATATAACTGCCGGGGCGGTTAAAGGCGTAGGTAGGACGGCCGCGGGCGTAGATAGCGCCGTCGCAAAGGTTACTGTAGGAGCCGGGGTTAGGGCAGTAAGAGGCGCCGTTAGGGCCGTGCCTAAGGCGACTAGAGAAGGAGGGGTTATTATAGCAGCCGGGGCTACAACGGATGTATTTCTTACGAACTCTTAGGTTCGCTCGTCGTAGAACTTTAACTATTCTAAGGGTAGTTCGTCCTTAGGCTAAATTAGTAGAATCTCTAGGCGCTAAAGCATTAAAAACGATGCTAGGTGACTAAGGTTTTTAGCGCCGGTCTAGATCCTACGGGCTCGCAAGAAGGATTTAAGGGTCTTTCTAAATTATTTATCTACCTAATTCTATATAGCCTCTATCTATCCGTTAACGTATTCTTAGAAGTCTAAGAATAGCTCGTATCTATAAATAGTCGAGCCGATATTAGTAATAATAAACCGGGCTATATAAGTTATTACTGCTTTCTCGTTCGTATTATTATAGGTAACGTCTATCTCCTAGTATGCGATATTAGTCTTATTTTAGTTTAAACCGAGGATGTTAATGCCTACTAGCCAACCGGGAAGGGGGTTATTATTAGGCCTAGTTGCTTCTAGTGCGGGACCGGGAGCATTAGGGTTATCGGTAGGGTCCGATATAGTATAATTAAATAAAGCACACCGTTATTATTAAAAGGGATCGTAAGGGTTATTACGAAGGTTGTCTTACGTTACGGACGCACTATTATTCGACGTAACTTTTCTTTTTGTTAAAGCGAGATAAGATTAAATAAAAGCTAGGAAAGAACTTATCGGCGGTTACTAAGAGCTAGCTGTATTATAATAGCTTCGTCGGCTCTAACTCGCGTAGGTTCCTTATTCTTAGCATAAAGGATCGTCTCTAGGTATAGGCAATAGAATCCGCGGGGGATAAAGATCTATATACTTTTCGATAATTAAGCTCTGCCTCT
This sequence comes from Ophiocordyceps sinensis, assembly GCA_012934285.1. Classification (NCBI taxonomy): domain Eukaryota; kingdom Fungi; phylum Ascomycota; class Sordariomycetes; order Hypocreales; family Ophiocordycipitaceae; genus Ophiocordyceps; species Ophiocordyceps sinensis. The sequence goes on along the minus strand of JAAVMX010000001.1, from coordinate 9,189,944 downwards.
TCTACCTTACTAATCTATAATTAATCGTTTAATCACTAATTAGTATTAGTTAGTTAAACAAACAAAGGGGTTACAAACTAGTTAGATTCTAGTCTATAATGTCTATTAACTAAGGGGCGACGAATAGCCCTTTTATATAAGCTATAAACGCGTACGTCGATAGGGCCTAAAGCCGGACCTTTACGAGCCCTTGCTTGCGACGTTAGGGCTATGCCTATAAGGGCGATTAAGTCAATGACTTAATCATCGCAAGGGCGGCCGAGTTAGTAACGCTATCACCGGGGTCCTTAATGCATACGATGCATCGTGTGGTTAATAGCGCATCTGTTTAGGCGTTGCCTACACGTAATCTATTTAATCACGTAGATTGCAACCGTGCCTAAAGAACGGATATCCCTTATTCCTATAAGAAGAGAGGCTCTAAGGCTAAAACAGCCTGCATAGAGGGATTAGACGCTATAAGGTATAAATCACTAAGAATAATAGCTCTTATCTTGTCTAGTAGGGAGGCTAACTAGCCTCTATATATAGGAAAAATCCTCGGACGAAATCAGCCGCGTAGACCTAAGGAAAAACAGGTGACGTAAATAATCGGACGGACGGATCGGTAGGAAAAGCAATAGATCGTGCCGTACGATAAATAAGTTATATAGTTAGTAAATAAATAAGCAGCCTAGTAGAAGACTAGTAAATTCTACGGTAGAAGCCGTAACTATATAAAGGAATTCTACGGTAAAAGCCGTAGAAGAGAATTAGAATTCTACGGTAGAAGACCGTAGAAAAGAATTAGAATTCTACGGTAGAAGACTATAGAAGGGAAGAGATTTTACGGGTAAAGACTATATATATAACCGTAAAATCACCGTAAAATCACGGTAAAATATAACCGAAGAAAAGTAGGTAAATACGCCTATAGAAGTATAGGGTAAATAACCGTAAAAGCCTATAGAATTCTATAGTAGAATCTAAGGAAGAACCGGGGATTTCCTAAAGGAAAGCAAATAGGGAAGACGGTAATGTTAATATACCCCCCTAGCTTATAAGGGAGCAAATATCTCCCGAACTAGATATCGTATAGGTATATAATAAAATGCATAAAATCCACCGTTTAATATTGCATAATATACTTATATACCGGTTGAATTAGCTAGTCGGGGTGATAAGATACATGAGTTATAGCATAAGGTGTAGGTGCTAAGATAGATACGTCGGTACTTATATATCTCGCTTAGAACTACCCTCTATTCCGCAATAATAACTCTGCGATAACGGTGCGATATATCGGCGATGTCTTATGCGCGTTCTTTTCTCCGGAAATAGCGCTGTTAGACGGCACAATAAGCTCATTAATATATACCCTAGTTCTTAAGATATTTGTCTATAAGAAGGCGCCGATGTCCCTAGCTAGATAGACTATTACTAATAATTTAACAACCGCTTTCTCTCTTAATTCTGCTCTAATCTTTACACTTCTTGCATCTCTATAATCCTCTACCATTCGTATTTATCTTAATACCTTAGTGGTTATAATCCCTGCCGCTTCCTAAGCTCTAATAAATTGCTTTACCTAGAGCCTTACTCTACTCTTCCGGATCACTCGGCTGTACTACACATACCGCTAAATCAACTTATCCCTACCTTTTTAGGCCACTTGCCTTCTTACGCCATACACCGTTTGCCTAGATCACTAGTTTCTTAGTGTTTTTACACTTTTTTCCCCTATTACCCCCGATTTGCCCCTAGGACCCCCCCCTCTTAAAGTCTATTTTCTGTACTTAAACCCTTCTTTAAAAATCGTTTTAGAATTCCTTCGCCTACTCCTCCCTAGCCTGTTTCCACCGAATTTCTGCCGAAACTTTTCCGGTATCTTCCCGCCACGCAAAACTCAACAAAACACAAAAACACTAATAAATACTAACACCACTAACAAAAAAACATTATAGCTAGCTTTAAGGATTAATCTTTCTCTAAGCTTAAGGGAAGCGCAAACTACTCGTCCTAGTCCCTTAGGATAGAGTCTATGTTTATTAGGGAGAAGCTTGCTTAAGCTATTCTCGATTAGGGACATAATAAGTCCTTTAAATGCCTCGCCCTTATAAGGCTAATGATTAATAATAGGCCTCTATCCTAGATAAAACACTAGGCTTCTGCTAAAGCCGCTTAGGAGGCTCTTAAAACCCTCTATAACCCCGTAAATTTTACGTCTAATTTTCTACTAATAAAGGAATTGTTTAATACTAAGATAGAAGTGTACTCTTCTATTAAAGATTACCTTAATAAGGTGAAAGAGCTCTTTAATAAGCTTAACACTCGGGAAATCCTTATCCCTAAGATTGTTATAATCACCTGGATTTTAGAATCCTTAAATAGCTCGTTTTCGAGCTATATAACTAATATAACGTAGACCCTACGGGTCGATGCCTTAGCCTATACGCTTAAGTTCCTATCCTCCTCTTTAATCGATGAATTTAAGAGGACTAAGGCGCTTAATAGCGGTAAGCAGTTGTTCTATTCGAATAATAATAAAAACAATAAAATACCGGTTTGCTCTTACTGTAAAAAGCGAGGCTATATAGAACGAAACTGCTTCTAGAAACCAGAAAATAGAGATAAGGCTAGAGCTGCTAGCTTTATACTAAGAAATAATACGCCCTCTTCGAATTCGAATTCGAAGAAATACCAGCTAAGAGAGCTAAGGGACTATACCAACAGAAATCATAGGAGGCCGACCCTTATTCTGCACTCTCGGGAGAGTTCTTAGTCCCCTCGCCCTACTGCTCGTATCTCTCGACCTCGGAAGAGAAAGACGCCGTCTCGAAAGACGCCTTCTCGAGATACCTCTTCCGAAGCCTCTCGAAAGGTTATAGTTGTAACGGATTCGGGCTCGGGTATTATAAGTTTTTTCCTATCCCTTTATATACTCTTTATATCCTTTATACTCTTTATACCCTCTATACCCTTTTTATACCCTTTGTCATTACTCTATAACCCGTCACTATATAAAGATACCCTTCTCTATACCCTTATAAAGGCAAGATCTAAGTCTAATAGAAAATAAATAATAGGACCTTTAAAGCCACTTCTTTCTGCAATCTCGAGAGTTGTTTTAAGGGTTGATAAGTCTGTTATACGGATGGGGAATTTTTATAATTTTGTGTTTAACACTAGGGCTACGAGGCATATAGTTTCTAATAAATCCCTCCTCTCTAATTATAAAGATATCTATACAACTATGACCTAGGGAAAAGCCTCTTCGACTGTTGTACGAGGGGCTAGGGATCTTGTTTTTAAGTTCCCTAATAATACACAACAATGCATATTAAAAGACTGCCTATATATACCCGAAATCGGCATAAATATAATGAGCTAGTCTGCTATGAAAAACACATATGCTCTTATAGGCCTAGACTCTATATCTCTTCTCGATAAAAATCTCAAACAATTAATATTAGGCTTTGTTAAAAACGGCCTATACTATATCCCTTTAGAAATAAAGAAAACTCGCTTTCTTATTAAAAATAAGATATATAACATCCGGCATAGTCCGAAAGAAACGGTTGAAAATACTATACAAAAACCCTTACTAGATAAACAAGATAAAGATATTAAAAATAAATCCATATAAAATAAAAAGAAGGTAGATTTACTACTTTAGCATAAACGCTTAGGTCACCTTAGCTATAAATCCCTATACCGATACCTCCGTAGACTATACCTAGACATATCCGTAGACTAAAAAGATATTATAGCTATAAAACAATGCGAAGCTTGTATATAAGCCAAACATACCGATAAGAAAAAGAAGGCTCCCTCGAAACGACGATATCTCTTTCTCGATAAAATAAATGTTGATATTTAGGGCCTTATAAAGGTCCTTACATACGATAAACTCAGATACTTTATATCCTTTCTTAATACTTATTCTAGGTATCTAAGAATATAACTTATAAAAGATAAAGCCGAAAGCCTACTAAAATTTCTAGAGTTTAAATTAGAACTCGAAAACAATAAAGATAATATTGAAATAAAAGAGGTCTTCTTAGACAATGCAAAAGAATTTCTATATAATATTAAACTATATGCCTTAAAAAAGGGTATAATATATAACTTAAGTCCGCCGTATACACTATACTCAAACGGTAGAATAGAACGTATAAATATAACGATACTTAATAAAGTTAGGTCTATGCTTTATACGGCTAAACTACCTAAATATCTTTAGGGAGAAGCTGTTTTAGCAGCTATATATATATATAATAGATCCCCCTATACTGCTTTAGGATATATATGTCCTTTAGAAAGGAAGAATAATATAGCCCTTTCTATAGAAGATATAGAGAAAATCCGTATTTTCGGAAGTATTATATACTATAAAAATAAAACACTAAGTGATAAACTCGATGTACGAGCTTATAAAGGAATTATAATAGGCTATAAAGATACAGCCTATAAAATATACGACTATAGTAGAAAAAAGGTCGTTATCTTAAAGGATATAACTATATTAGAAAATAACTTCTTAAAAAACAATTAAACCTTTAACTTTAATACTATACCTTCGCTAAATAAAATACTAGAGAGGAACCTACAGTCCTTTATAGATATAACTCCTAAACATACTAATAATATACCCTAGAATGATCCAAATTATATAACCGATAATATACCCTTGGATTATAATCCTGACAATATTGATAATATATTAGATAATATACCTATACGCTAGGATAATAATAATAAGGATTAAAGAATTTAGGTTGAAATACCTAAGAAGCCGGCGGAATTCTACAACGAATATAAAGAATACCCGATATATGTTTTATTAAATAATAGTAATATAACCCTTCTATATGCTTTAGAAGGTAGTAATCCTATAGAACTAAAAACCTATAAGCAAGCTATAAACAGCAACGAAGCTATACACTAGGATAAAGGCATGGTTGCTAAAATACAATAGCTTATAGATAACGATACTTAGGAAATAACCGAGCTACCCGAAGGCCGGGAAGCCCTCGGAAGCCGATAGGTCTATAGAGTTAAAAAGGATAACGAAAATAATATAAAGAAATTCAAGGCCCGACTTATAGCTTTAGGCTATAAGCAGATATATAGTCTAGATTATATAGAAACCTTTTCTACTATAGTAAGACCTGAGTCTATAAGGCTCTTATTAGTATAGGCTGTTTCGAATAACTAAAAGATTATGCAGTTTAATATAAAAAATGCCTTCCTACATATAGAAATAGACATAGAAACCTATATTCTTATACCCGAAGCTTTTATTAATATAATACTAAAAGTATGGTTTAATAAATATAAGAAAACAAAATATAGAGGCATGACTTACTTAGACTATCTTAATAAACATAAAACGAAAAAGCTCGTAGCTAAACTAAGAAAAGCACTATACGGCTTAAAACAAAGTCCTTTACTCTAGTATAACCTATTAAAAAAGGTCCTTAATGAATTGGGTTTTTAATGCCTTCCGATAGACGAAGGGGTGTTTATAAACAGCATACTGAAAATAGCTATAGCCGTCTATATAGATGATCTTCTGTTTTTTAGGCCTATAGAGCGTCTAATAACCTAAGTAATAGATAGAATAAATAACATCCTACCGATTGAATCGTTAGGAGAGGTATAAGACTTCTTAGGATTATCTATATATATAAATAGAGATATAAAGGAATTATATATATCCCAAGCAAATTACACGAAGAATAAAATAAAGGAATTTAATAAACAAAATATAGGAACCTCTAATACACCTGCTATAAAAGGCGTGAAATTAAATAAATTAGGAATAAAAACCGCGTTAAAAAAGGACATACTCTTATACTAAATGCAAATAGGCTCTCTATTATTTCTAGCCCTTTTTACAAGGCCTGATATCTTATATACTGTTATATCCTGCGCGAGATTTTCTTCTCAACTAGACTCTTCGCATTTTAAAGCTCTCGATGTTATATAGAAATATCTTAATAAATTTCCTAACCTTTGCTTATACTATAACTATAATATACCGGCACCGGATTTTCACTTTACAGCTTATATAGATTCTGACTGGGCTAATGACCTTATAGACCGACGATCGGTCTTTAGATACTATTTCTTTATACGTAATAACCTAATAAGCTAGTTATATTAAAAACAAAAATCTATATCGCTATCTACTTGCGAAGCGGAGTATATAGGCCTTAGAGAGGCTAATAAAGAGGCCTTATACCTATATAGTCACTTAAATAGCATAGCAAAAGAGTTGTCTATACCTATATTAAGAAAAGTCCCTTTAATATTTTCTAATAGCCAATTAGCGCTTAAAATAGCAAATAACCTAGAATCCTATAAACTTCGGAAACATATAGGCCTTGCTTATAATTTCACTCGTAATAGTGTCCAGCTAGGCGAGATAGAGGTCTTTTATATAAAATCTATAGACAATATTGCTGATATATTTACAAAAGAATTAGGGCATATATTAGTTTCTAAATTTCGAGGTCTTTTAGGCCTTAAAAAGGATCCTATATATAAAGATAAATAGAGGTTTTTAGCTGCTCTTTCTTATGCTTTCTTCTAGCTTTCCTCTATATACCTTTAGTTTTTTCCTTTATATAGGTTTACTAAAGAGAATACCCTTAAAAGTTCTTCCCTTTATAAAAGGTTTTCTAAAAAGGTATAAAACATAATAGAGTTTTAAAAAATTTCTCTATATAAATAAGAATTCTTCCTATAAAATAGGTTTTTTAAATAAAGAGAGAGTTTTTATTATTAGTTAGTTATAACGGATATTTATAAAGCACACTTCTTTCTTATAAAATAAGTACCCTTTAAGAGAGGCTATAAGGGAGCAAATATCTCCCGAACTAGATATCGTATAGGTATATAATAATATATATAAAATCCACCGTTTAATATTGCATAACATACTTGTGTCCCTATTGCATTAGCTAGTCGGGGTGATAAGATACATGAGTTATAGCATAAGGTGTGGGTGCTAAGACAGATACGTCGGTACTTATATGTCTCGCTTAGAACTACCCTCCATTCCGCAATAATAACTCCGCGACAACGGTGGGATATATCGGCGATGTCTTATGCGCGTTCTTTTCTCCGGAAATAGCGCTGTTAGACGGCACAATAAGCCAATTGATATGTACCCTAGTTCCTAAGATATTTGTCTATAAGAATGCGCCGATGTCCTTAGCTAGACAGACTATCACTAACAATTCAACAACCGCTTTCTCTCTTAATTCTACTCTAATCTTTATACTTCTTGCATCTCTATAATCCTCTACCATTGGTCTTTATCTTGATCTCTTAGTCAGCTAGAAGGGAATAACTTTTGGCTAGTTAGAATTATTATCGACTTCTTCTTAAATCCTAGAAGAAATATCCGTAAGTCGAAGCTAGCGAAGGAACGTCTAGAAACGTTATCGTAGAAGTAATTTAGTTAATCTATCCGCAACTATCTAATTAAAAGGGATATATTTAATATTAAAAGTGTTATATAAGAATTCCTAACGGGCCTAGCAGTTGTAAATTTTAACGTGCTTTAAGGCAGTCTCAATCTTTAGAATCTCGGCGGAAATTAGGCGGATTATCTAGGTGTTATTATACTAAATAGTAGGAATAGGAATATCTAGCTGTAGGGAAATATCGTTAAATAAACGAATAATAGAAATTAGTTCTTTCGCGGTAGAAGAGACTATAAGAAGTTCGGCTTTAGTAGAGGAAGTAGTAACCGTAGATTATTTCCGGGCACTTTACGCGATTAGACCGTTAAATAGGCTAATAAAATAGCCTTTAGAAGAATAACGAGTATCCGGGTCGTCGGCGTAAGCGGCATCGGAAGCTATAATAAGTTCTTACTTATTCGTATCCGAAAACTTAATCGTAAGGAAACGCGATTTATATAAGTAAGTTACTAAGCTTTTAGCAAGCTTAATATAGAGCGTAGACGGGTTCTATATATACTCCGCTAAAGAATTCGACGATTTTACGGCGTTAAGACGGGTGGAAATAGTCGCGTAATTATAGGAACTAACTAAAGACTAAAAGTAGTGGATTTAGTCATCCGTAGCCTATCCTTAGTATTTCTCTAGCTTCTCGGGAAGTAGGAACGGGCAAAGTGTCGAAATAGGCCGTAGAACTATAGAAGCAGGGATTAAGCTAAACTTAGAAGCAATCTTATCTAGGTAAACGTCTTAGTATAACTATAGCTTTCGCTACTTATAGTCCTAGATAATCCTTATCCTAAGGAAATAGGTAAGCTCTCCGTAGTTAGTAACTATATACTTCTACTTAAAGCGATAGATAAAATCGTTAGTAGCCCTATAGTACTTCCTACGGAAAAGGATAATAATATTATCTATAAAAAAGAAAGTAATAATGCTACTTATAGTAGATATAAAAATATAAGGATCTTCCGCACTTTGCTAAAGGCCTAGTTTAGTAAGAGACCCGGATAATTCCCGTTGCTAAAGAAGTAACGAACGGCGAAGTCTATATAAAGCCTTTATTAACCGAATTATAAAACTAAACACCTTAAATCCGTTTAGGAAGTAGATATATACTTCTTTATCTAAATCGGCATTTATAAAGGCGTTAACTACGTTAAGTAAGCGGGTTTCTATGCTAAATTTAGCGGTAATAGCAATTATAATACGAAACTTTTATACTATAAGCGTCGCGGCGTAAGTTTCCTTTCCGCTAAACAGCTAAAGATCTCCTCGTATATAAAGGCGAGACTTAAACTTCCTAAGGTAGCCGTGCTTATTAAACTTATAATCGAATGCCTAAGTTAAAGGAAGAGGACGCATAAGGGCGTTTGCTCTTAGGGTAAGCGAAGGAAAGAAGGTCTTCCGCTAGCGAAGGGAGTCCTATTCTACCTTTCTAACGGCTTTAAACTTAGGTCTATACGGATGCGTCTTAAGATTAGACTAAAATCTTAAAAGCGCGGGTAAATCCTATTTATATATCTTCCTAGGTTTAAGAGAAGTAGTAAATATAGCCGTAAAAGCGGTGCTATTAGCCGGTAAATGCCTAACGTAGGCAAAAGCGGGATATTAACGTAAAAAACGGTTTAAACGAGTAGGGCGTAAATCCCTTATAAGTCTCGTCGTCCGTAGACTATCTATAGGAATAGTATTATCGTAATCTATAGACCGAGAAGTAGCTTAAGGCAACTATACCTTAAGTCGGTCTATTAATTCTACGGTTATAGTAGGTAAAAGAGTAGAAATATCGGGTTAGAAATCCTATGCATTCTTAAAAATATCCTCCGGCGGTTCTAGGGTTTAGTTAAGAGTAGGGAGCTAAGGATTGCTATCGGCTAAAACGTCTGCTAGAGTAAAATGCTTATTAAGAAGCACTATTAGCGTTAATTAGAATTCTGCCTTATCTTACTCTTCTTCTTATGCAATATATAGTGGAAATGCCGGTGATAATACTTATATTAGCGGTTCGGATGTCTTAGACGCGGTGAAAAACTAAGTCTTATTAAACGTTATATTACGAACTTAACGAACCTCCCGTCTCTATAGGATCTATATACGAAAAATATTAGTAGAATTATACCTAACTAAGTAACTAACCTCTATATAAGGTTCTAGCTTAAGATTACGTTTCTATGTGTTAGTTAGGGCCTTAGTGGTTAGTAGGTAGGCTTTATAGCTAAAAGCTTAAAGATAATCGAATCGTAATAGTTAGGGAAGGAGAAAAGCCGGTATATTCCGGTCGTAATCCCTTAACTAATCGTAAAGAATCTCTATCGGGGAAGTCTACTTTAATAGAAATAACGTAGAGGAAGCTGCCTATCGGGCTAAAATCCGATTATATAAATACACTATAGTTTTCTACGTTTCTATCTATAAATGCTTAGGCAAATTTGCTTTAATCCTTATAGATCGAGCTTTCGTAGATACTACCCCCCTAGCTCGTTCGGCAGCGCCGTTCTAAGCGGGTGTATAGGGTATAGTAGGCTTATTATAAATGCCCTGCTAGTTAATAAAGTCCTAAAAATCGTATCGAAGGGCTCGGTCGTTGTCTCGATAGATTATACCGATAGAAAGTAAGAACTATCTAGATATATACCGACTTAGGCTCCTAAAGCATAAAATTAGCTCGTCTATAGAGGCGTTTAGAAGAGCATATAGAGAAATAAGCTTTATATAGTTATCCTTAATAAGAAATATAACGTTCTTATTGTTATAACTTCTATATATAGAAAAGATATTGCAAAATACCTAAGAAAAGGGAAAAGTCGCTTTAGAAAGCGGCGGTTCGCGGTTAATAATTCGTTTAGCCTACGTAAGTTTATAGGACTTATAGGAGATTATCTTATCGAAGGTTACCGACTATAGTATTCCGAGAGCTTTCGAAAGCGCTTTATTATTTAGATATCTAAGTCTTTAATGCTAAAGAGAAAGTTCCTCTATACTTATTAGTATAGACTCCGGCGTAGTAACCGAAAAAGGTGCTATAACTAAGGTTTCTACGGTAGAATCGATAGAAGGAACGGAAGTAATAGTTAGAATAGTTAGAAGCGTAGTAGAAGGCGTTAATAGGTTATACTCGATAATATACTAATTGTAAATTAGCTCCGTTATGCAAATAGTACGTATTAAAGAAGAGATCTATCTAGTCTACGGGTTCTATAAAAGATTCGCCTTATAAAGAAGACGAAGTCAATAAAGGGACGTGTAAAAAGATAGGATATATGCTACTTAACTAAGCTAAAAAGTGCCCGTCGAAATACGCATAAATACCGTGCCTATCCTAAGAATTAGAGTGCTTCTACTGCCTATAAGTATATACTCGGAAGAAGGCTAGAAGTTATAGAAACGCTCCTTATTATTGCAAATATATCTATTAGACCCTAAATCTATAATAAAAGAATCCTTTAATAGGTATTCTACGGTAGTCTATAGAATAACTAATAGTAAAAAGCTTATAAAAACGTTAGCGGCAGCCGTAGCTTAAACCGTCTTTATCTTAGTCTAATCATTCTTCCGCTACTCCTCGTCGCGAAGAAGTACCGCGTTAACTTTAGCCTTATTAGCCGGAACCTTAAGGTAGTCGTCTATAGTCTTTTAGACGTCTTTATCGGGTTTCTATAATAGAAGTCAAACGGAAGAGTTAAAGTAATAATACTATCGGAAATAGTATCGTTCTCCGTAAATATACGGCGGACTATCCTTCTTCTTGCTTTTATCTTTATCTAAGGACGCAGCTGCTAAAGTAGTTGCCGATTTATTAGTAGATTCGGCGGCTAGAGACTTTATTCCTTAGCCTTAGAATTTCGCAAAAGCGTTAGTCTTTAGTGCTTTAGTCGTAGCCTTTAAGGCCTACGAGCGCTCGAAAAGTTTTAGATATCTTTAATCCGTCGGGGAAAGACTATTCTTAGCCTAGCTTATTTAAGCGGGTATCGTCCTCTATCTTACTTATCTAGTATTCCGTAAAAGGGCTAGAAATTAGCTAAATAGCCTTAAGAAAAAGCTATATAGCCTAAAGACCTTCCGATTCCGGTAATTTAATTCGCCGGGCGTCGGTAAGGACCTTCTGCTAGTTAGAAATCTATATCGTAATATCCGTCCGGTCTAGTGCCTTTAAACTAGTATAGAACTACGTAAGAATAGTCTTCTATTGCGTTTATAAAGTCGGCTTTATACGCCGCTATAGTAAAGCTAATTCCTTAAAAACCTTATATTCGTCGGCAATTATTAAATAGTAGTTCCCGATATTTTAAACGATAAATTGCTAGATTAACGTAAGAGATTTCTATTATTCTTTATAGGCTTAAAGCAACGTGCGATACTAGGAAAAGAGAAACTTAAACCTCTTAAGTTCTTCTATAGATAAACTAGCAATATGAGCAACGGTCGCGTTAACTATTCTAGCTATTAGTTCTATAGGAAGAGGCAATAAGGGTTTCTAAAGTTTAAGCGTAATAGAAGGATCGATTTTCTCCTAAATCCCTTAGGCGAGTGCGTATTTCTAGATCGTTAAGATCTATCGGTCTTAGTCCGCTAGTCTATTTAAGACGGTCTTTAAAGTAATATCGGCTATAATAAATATAGTAACGTAGGTAAAAGTATAGTAAAATCACCGGAAAAGGGTGGTTAAATATATAATATATATAAATAAACCGTAAAAACTAAACTAAGTGCGAGAAAACACTAATAGAATAAGGTAAACGTACTAATTAGTCTTCCGCGAGTCGATTCGCTAGATTAATAACGCTCCTTAAAGACATACTAATCCTCCGTAAGTCGATTCGCTAGATGTAAAAGCAAAGGCTTTACTACTATAAGTCGTAGCGTTAGCAGGCTGAAAATACAAGCCGTTAGAACTCTCTATACGTAGAGAAGTTCGTCCGGGCTTATAACTATCGAACGCTAGGCAGTCGGGTCCTCGATATTAGTATAATAGTAATTAAGTAGAAGAGAGGCTCTAAGGCTAAAACAGCCTATATAAAGGGATTAAACGCTATAAGGTGTAAATCACTAAGATTAATAGCTCTTATCTTATCTAGTAGGGAGGCTAACTAGTCTCTATATATAGGAAAAATCCTCGGACGAAATCAGCCGCATAGACCTAAGGAAAAATAGGTAACGTAAATAATCGGACGGAAGAATCGGTAGGAAAAGCAATAGATCGTGCCGTACGATAAATAAGTTATATAGTTAGCAAATAAATAAGCAGCCTAATAGAAGACTAGTAAATTCTACGGTAGAAGCCGTAACTATATAAAGGAATTCTACGGTAGAAGCCGTAGAAGAGAATTAGAATTCTACGGTAGAAGACTATAGAAGGGAATTAGAATTCTACGGTAGAAGACCGTAGAAGGGAAGAGAATTTATAGGTAAAGACCGTATAAATGACCGTAAAATCACCGTAAAATCACGGTGAAATATAACCGAAGAAAAGTAGGTAAATACACCCGTAGAAGTACGGGGTAAATAACTATAGAAGCCCGTGGAATTCTATAGTAGAATCTAGGGAAGAACCGGGGATTTCCTAGAGGAAAGCAAATAGGGAAGACGGTAATATTAATAGAATTCTACTATAGAAGACATTAGAATTCTACTATATAAGACATTAGAATTCTACCGTAGAAGATATTAGAATTCTACCGTAGAATATATTAGAATTCTACTATAAAAGACATTAGAATTCCACTAGAGAAAATTTAGAATTCTACTATAGAAGATATTAGAATTCTACTATAGAAGATATTAAAATTCTCCTATAGAAGATATTAGAATTCTACCGTAGAAGGACTATAGTATTTAGACGATAGGTTCCTTAAACTAAGAAAGAGGGAGAAGCTTTTTATAATTAGGTATTTACCTATATTATTTAGTTTTACCTTATGCTTATTCCTATAAACGACTAGTATTTAGTCTATATCTGCTCCTATAGAGATCCTATTTCTATTGCATAAGGATATATATATTAAATAGTAGTAATTCTAATATAGCTAGACTCCTTTTATTTTTACCTTTAACCGTATTATTAAAGGCTACGCTTTACGGACCCCTTCTAGAGTTATATTAAACCACGACGAGTAGAAGGTCTTCCTAGCGATCTATCGTCGGCAACCTCGCTTCTATAGTTGCCTACGATTAATCGTAGTAAGTCTTTACCTTAGCTTCCCGTCCGCTGCTAAGCGAGTAGCTATAGTAGCTTAATCGATTTCTTCCGCAGATATCCTTAAATACCTTCTTAAAAAGAAAACTCCTATAAGATTACGTAAAACAACCGACTATACGCGACCTCTTCCCTATAGCTATCCTTAAAGAGCTTAGGGATAAATCACACGCCCGATTTAAAGAAGCTATTGCCTATAACTTCTATACGTCTTAAGGCAAGCCTTACTCTTTCGACGGATCCTTTAAACCTACGATATATAGGAAATACGCCGGACTTATAAAATTCCCGGCCTATTAGATTAATTATTTAAGCGACCTTCGAGTCGTACTATAAATATTTTCTTCCTTTACTTTTCAGGATAAGCGTAATTAACTCTTTTTAAGACTTAACGCTCTTTAGTATATAGAATCCTATTAGCTATACCGACCGAATATCGACTTTAACTATTAATTATACTTAATTTAGCATTAGTTATAATCTAATATAGCGGAAGGAAAACGTCCGGCTTTTAGTTTCGAAAGGGATCTTAAGGATAAACCCCTTCTAGGCCTATTATCCGAGAATAATCCCCTTCTTAATCCTTTATTTTAAGACGACCTTATAGCTAGCTAATTACCGATCTTCTAGCCTACGTTAACGACCGCCTTTTTCAAGTAGGCTATTATATTACCTCCTCCTTCGGCTATATTCTTTCCCGCTGCTACGTAAATCTCCCTTACCTTGTTATTAGCTCTATTAGTTATATAAGTAGTAATATCCGAAGAGGTATTAATACGCCTTATTAAAAGGATTTCTTTACGTTTACCTTTTAATCTTCCCCGATCTAAGGATAAGCATCGCGGATCTTCTTTACGTTCTTAAGTAAGACTTTAGGCCGAGGATATCGGCCGTTTTAACCTAGAATCTCTATAGGATATCTTATTTAATATCCTAAAAGAGATAGAGAAAACTATAATTTATAGAAGCGTAGATCGCTTTATTAATACTTTAAAACGAATAGCTATATAGAGTATAGAATACGCTAACGCCTTCGCCTTAATAATCCTATTACTTCTTTAAGGAACCGCTATTAAATAGTACTTATATCACGGTATTAGGTTATATTATATATTAGCCTATATAACCTCTATATCGTATATATAGACATTTAGACTTAGTCTATAGCTATATCCCTTTGTAGATTAATAATAATTATATACCCCCCCTTAAGCTTGTTTCCTTATAGTTTAATCTACTATTTTATCCTATTGCCTTTAATTAATAATCTCGCTATCTTACCCTTTTCTATTCTAATCTCCCCTCTTCGCGACGTAAGTCTGCCTCCTCGCTAGACCCCCTCGACTAAGTTTTCCCTTAATTATTAGAATTTTCCTAGTGTAAATACGCCGTCTTAACGCGAATTATATAGATTTCCCTCCTTACCTTTCCCTTACCCTT
The DNA here is from genome assembly GCA_012934285.1 of Ophiocordyceps sinensis. Taxonomy (NCBI): domain Eukaryota; kingdom Fungi; phylum Ascomycota; class Sordariomycetes; order Hypocreales; family Ophiocordycipitaceae; genus Ophiocordyceps; species Ophiocordyceps sinensis. The sequence goes on along the minus strand of JAAVMX010000001.1, from coordinate 9,174,854 downwards.
ACCCTATTTTATTGCCTTATAATCTACGATAACCGACTATATAAAGGCCGATCCCCCGTTCGCTACCCCGGCCGCTACCCCGCCGGCTTCTACCGACCTAAAGCCTTAGACCGAATACGTTTCCTACTACCCTTATCTCGCCGCCCTTCTTTTAGCCTAACGGCCTATATTCGGCACGTTCGCCTATATTTAAGCTAACGCTGCTTATAACTTCCGCGCCCTTTACATTAAGGCCTTAGCTTACCTTAATAATGCTTACGTTAAGTTAGATATAGGAGTGCTCGCCGCCTAAAAGCACGTAGCCGTTGCTTAAAAGCACGCTGCCGATCTTTAGCGCTAGCTTAACCGCGCTACGTCCTCTCTCTTCGTCTTAACCGAACGCGACGCGGCTTAAGACTAAGCCCTTACCCCCGCCTCCGCCTTTACCCCTACCCGTTCCTATATAGCCGACCCCGAGAGGTTGCCGGCGACTCTAGCACTTAAAAGCAGCGTTAGGAGGCTTTCCGGACCTAGCGTAACGGCCTTGCTATTAAGCTCCGTTAGGACGCCGCCTTATACCTTATAGAGTAAGATTGCATTTTCTACGCGGCTAGCTAGCTTACCGGCCGGGCTACCTCTATTATCGCTAGCGTTCCTTAAGACGTCCTCGATAATAAGTCTTTTACCGATTAATAGTATACTACTATTAAAGCTCTTACCGACGACCTTAGCCTTATCTTTAGTGCTAATTTCACCTATGCTAAGTCGGAGGCCGACTTTAACGCCTTATTAATAAAGAGTATTTCTTAGCCGGACTTTTATTTAAAGTTTACCTAGCTTTAAGCCGACTTATCGTTTAATAGCACCGCTTATATCGCCTACCTTTACTTAAAGGTCTTTATAAAACTTACTAACGCCGCCGCTCTATAGGTCGAATGCCTAGCCTATAACGACTTTACGGCCTAGGCTAAAATATACTCTACGCTTTAGGATAACTAGCAGCGTGTTAAGGCCCGTTCTTAACTCTAGCCGCCTCGTAACCCCGCTTATACCGGCCCTACCTCGCCCGTCCTACCTACGTCTCCTACCGGTAACCTAATATAGCTCGATATATTCTAAGCCCGGCTTACTAACGCTAAGAAGCAACGGCGGTTTAAGAACCGTCTTTGACTTTACTACGCTTAGCCGGCTACCGCTACCTATACTACCCGGACCTACCTTAATAAGGGTATCGGTGCTAATCCTAGCGCTAACCCTAGCGCTAACCCTAGCGCTAGTCCCGGCGCCGGTTCCGGCTTTAGCCGCGGCCGTAGCTATAGTAGCGGTACGTCTGCCCTACGCCTCTTCGAACCCCCTCCCCCCCGCTACTAGGTTCGCGCTATTAAGTAAGGCTTTATCGAGGGCGAGGTAGACGACCTCCCCGCCTTTTCCCTATCTTTAGGAAATGCGTAGCTCCCTCGCCTTATCGCGCGATAGAGCTCTCTATATCTAAGTTTATAGCTTCGTTTAACACCGGGGAGGATCTTTACCTCCCTATAGAAATATAACCGCGTGCTTTACTTATGCCTTTATCCCTTATGTCCGCCGATATCGTTATAAGTGCTTTAGTCGACTCCGGCTATTCCGGATACGCCTTTATATACGCTTAGACCGCATACCGCCTTACCCTTCCTATCCGCTAACTTTAGTTCCCGCGCCGGCTTTCTCTCGCCGATAGTAGCGACTATAAGTCCGGCTCTATTACCTATTGCGCTTTTTTAGTCTCCCGGATTAGGGCTTATACCGAGTGTTATAGAACTACTAATCTAGGTTCCTAGTTTACTTTCTTTTTTTCTAAAGTACGGGACGACTTAAGTACTAAGGGACTTAAGTACGGAAATACTTAGTACGAGGGTACCGGGGTACTTAGTACTTTAGTACTTAGTACTTTAGTACTTAGTACTTTAGTACTTAGTACTTTATGACTTAGCATAAAGATGTTCGCCCCGGACTTACCTATTATCCGGTCACACCCCTTTTTAGCCTAGGACACACCCCTTTTTCGAACCTAAGTCCTTCGGGACTTAGCTTCCTTACCTTCGCGCGCCGGGCGGGGTTCCTATTAGTGGCTGGGTGACTATTTTAGGCGTGTGTGACTATGTTATAGGGCGCGTTACTATGAAATTTGCCTCGTTATAATAACAGCGGTGCTAATACTATATTAGGCACAATGTTAAGTATATAGTAGTTGCCTTACTAAAATAGTACGCGCGGCGCAACTATTTTAAGGATAGACTTAATTATAGCAATAACTAACATAATGTTAATATGAAAATATTATAGCGCTCTATTAGTATAACGTTAGAGTTAGTCTATCTAGTGAATATAATAGGTATAGGGTTAAGATAGTTTTATTAGTAAATATTAAGATAAGCTTATTAGAGTAACGATAGCTCTATAATAGTGATAGTAGGACTAATAGGTGTTTACGTCGACCTGCTGTCGTATTAAACAGCGATGTTCTTATAAAAACTATGTTAAGTTTCTTTATATAGTGTTATAAGTCGGAAAACAATATTAAAAAGCTCGATATAGTGTTTATAGTCGGAAAACCGTGTTGAGATATACCTACGCGATAAGGCAGATCTCTATTTTTACGACTTACGTTGCGTCGCGTATAAAGATTCTATATATATATCTGTAAAAGAGCATATATGTCCTATTTAAACCTATTTTTAAACGCCGAATCTATTTCGCCGTACGTCGCTATTTTTTGCATCGGATCGGCGATAGTCTAGTAAGAAGCCTTCTTCTTTTTTCTTATGCGACTATTAGCATCTAAAGGTGTTAGATTTTATAGTATAGTTACGTCGGGGTTAGAGAAAATACCTACCTTAAACGAGGCTATACTAGGTTATATAGTCGGTGACTTAGTCGCGCTCCTTCTTTTTGTATCTCTCAATAGTATATTCTAGTGTCTTATTAACGCTCCTCTTCCTTATATATAGCTTCTTCCTTATAGGCGTCTTTAAGGGCGTCGTTAGTATCGTAGATAGCTTCGTAACGGTAGTATCGCCCTTTCTTATATTATTAACGACCCGCTTATCTACCCTACGCGCTAATAGTAGTTTTTTCCTCGCCGTCGACTTAGCTAAGGCTAATTCTATAGTCGCTAATTCTACCGTCGCTAATTCTACCGTCGCTAATTCTACCGTCGCTAATTCTACCGTCGCTAATTTTATAGTTAACTTAGTTAAGGCCGATTTTACGGTCTTTACCTTCTCGGCAATACTATATCTATCGTCTGCTAATAGAAGCCCGCCGATATAGTTAGGGTTCCGAACCTTAAGACACTTAAGCATTCGCTTAGCATCTTTATTTAGTAATACGTAGAGTCTATCGTTAGATCCCGTAATCTTTACCTTAGAAGCCCTATGTTGGATAAGAGTCGCGGCGGACGGGAATAGCTTTACGAAGTCTATCTAAACCTTTAGGAGCTTAGCCTTAGCGTATCTTAGGCAGGTTATAAGCGCGCTTATGAATTATATTGTTATAGGCCCGTAGAGGTATAGATTCTTAGAGTTATATACTGCTTTATATACGGTCTCGAAGGATCGCCGAATCCCGTCGTAACGGGACGCGTAAAGCTTGCCGCCTATACTTAAGGGCTTTATAAACTCGCCGCCCGTATTTAAGGGCTCTATAAACTCGCCGCCCGCGTTTAACGCATCTGCTTTTATCTAGTGCTCCGTAGCTTTAAACTCGTCGTTAAACTCGTAGTTAAACTCGTTATTAAACTCGTAGTTAAACTCGTAGTTAAACTTATCGTCGAGCTCGTAGTTAAACTCGTCGTTAAAGCGCTCCTATAGCATTTATTCGAGTCGGTTAGTAAGGCTAAATAAAGTGTTAATACACCTCTAATATCGTAAGAGGTAAGGAAATTAGACGGAATAGTATAATTAGAAAACGTTAACTATCTATTACCTTTCTTCCTATCTCCTTTCTTTATATTCTATTAGGACGATATTATAGGTCTTAAGGAAGGAAGGATTTATATCTAAGAGTAGAGAGCGTAAAGAGTGAGTTATTTAGCGTTAAGGAAGGTAGAAGAAGTAAAAGCACGCTACCGGTTAGCTAATTTACCCGGATTTACAATAGTAATCTTAGTAGGAGAGCGCGACGAAACGTATTATCGTAAATAGGCTAAAGACGATGTAAATAGCTTATTTAACGATATAAATAGCTTATTTAGTAATAAACAGCGAGATCGATATCCTAACTAGCGGCCGCCTATTATTTATAAGGTCTAACGAAATACCAATGCTAATATATAAAAACCCGTTATATAGTAGATACGCCCTAAGAGAATACACTACTATATAAAAGCTTTATATAAAGCTCTATAAAGACCGACAGTCTATACGCCTACCTAACAAAAAGAAACACTAGAAATATATGTGTATACGGTTCTTAGCGACGTCCGTAAAAAGAATTATACTAAGGCGTAGTACGTTAGTATTATAGAAAAAGCTCTAATAAATTTAGAAAGAGCTAAAAAGCTGTGCGGCGTGTAGAGGGCTAAAACTCTACACAGCGAGGCTGACTAATAGCAAGGGTGGTCCGTGCTACAATTGCAACACCTCCCCTTAGCCGAGCTCCCGAGCTCTTAGCCCCTTTTGCCCTCTAATTGCCTCGCCTTAATCCGCCCTTTCCTTTGCTTCTTGCCTATGACTTATATTGCCCTCCTTTAGAGGGACTTACGCATCCCTAATTAACGTATAAACTGCAAGTGCTTATCCTTTAAAAGCCCCTTAGTTATACCGTCGGCAGCTATTTTATCGGTTCGTAGTTAGACTAGTTAGAAAAAGCCTTCGTTAGTGCGATAGATACTCTATTTGTAACGGATATCGATGTAACGCGTTCTCGCCGGGTTATTCTTATTTAGAACCGCGAGCCTCGTATTCTAGCTATCCGTGTATATTACGGAAGGGGTCGGTTGCTTATACCCTATCTCGTTAAGAAGTTAATAGATCTATATCGAAGCTATCCTAGCTAGTGTAAGGTTTATAAATTCTGCCTTTATTGACGATGTGGCTATAATAGTTTAACGCTTCGACTTCTAAAAAATAGGTCCGTCTCTAAGGAATACTATGTATCCGGCCGTAAAGCATCGTATGCTTTTATTATCGGCGAAGGATGTATCTAAATACACCCGTAGCTTAAGGTTAGTTATAGGGTATTTGCCCCCTAGAATAACGCCTTGCTCTAAAGAACCCCGAATATATTAAAACAAATGCTTTAAAATCGCCCCGTGCGTCTCCGTTAGATTGCTATTTGCCTCCGACAGCTTGTTCGCAGTAAATGTAATATCGGGCCTTATACCTATCAAAAGGTAATTAATACTGCCGGTGCGTTAAAGCTATGCTTTTAAAGTTATAACTAGCTCCTAAGCCTTTTAGTCGTATAGGATCTCGTATTTCGGCGGCTATAGCGTAGAAATACTGCCGACGATGCCTTTACCGAACTTATTAATAATCTTAGTCGCGTACTTAGTCTAGGTTATACGGATCGTTTAGGTATCTCTATTCCTCTCGAGCTAGATCCCGAGGAATTCCTTTAGTTCCCCTAATCTCTTAATCTCGTAGAGTTAGTCGAGCATATCCCTAGCGGCCTAAATAAGCCGTTGTATCGGCGCGGCTATAATAAAATCATCGATATAAATAATAATAAGAGTGCCGTTCGAATATCGAAGTAGATATCGGTCCGTCTCTAGCCTCTCGTATCTATATGCCTTAAGGTCTATTCTAACCTAATTATACTACTATTTAGTAGAGCTAGGATACCCGTAAAGGGCTTTATTTAGACGATAAATACACCCGGAGCCGTTATTAAGTCCCGACGGCTATATTACGAACAACTTCTTCCTATGCCTCGGCGTAGCCGTAGGCGTATACGACGTTAAACTATTCCTACTTAAGATTTTAAGTAGCTACGATCGTTACGAAAAGCTTTAATAAGGCCTAGTATACGACCGCTACGTAGAGCTCTTCTATCGGCCTATCTTCGTTATCCTAATCCCCGCGCACGACCTACCTAGCCTTAGCTAAAGGATCTTAGTCCGCGCGTGGCTTCTTTAGGAAGACCTATTTGCTATTAAAGACCTATGCGCCTAGTAGTCGTCGTACGAGGCTTTATGCGTTCTTTGCGTAAAGCGTGGCGATCTCCCTCTTTATTGCCGGAAGCCACCTAGTTTCGTAGTCGTCCCGCTTAGCAGCCTGTCTTTAAGTAGTCGGCGCGCCTAAAGCTGCGAGAATTACTGCACTAAAAACGGACAATACTATTTAAAGGCCGGGATCGTTAAATTAATCCTACTTACGATAAATAGCTAAAAGAGTAAGCAATACGGCTATATTCGGCCGAAAAAGGTCTACGCGGTCTTCGCGATTAATAATAAGTTCGGTGTTTAGCCTAGTTAACCCGCGATATAGTATCTCGCCTCTTACAGCGGCCGCCTGCTTCGTTTAGCGACGGGTAGGCCTATTATTAAGCCGGACTATTTTAAACGCCTTTAGCGCCTTCGGAAGGTCCGTTGTTCTCTTCCTACTTTAAACTAGCGTATAGGGGACTAATTGTTGCTCCTATCTTAGTGTTTTAAGGAACGCTTTAGGAAGGATCTCTAGTCCTAAAGCAAGAGCCTCTAACATAAGGATGTCGGCGTTATTATCCCCTAGCTTAGTAACTTAAGGATGCTATAGGCCTAGGCTAGACTATAGCGTCGGCAACATCTGCCTTTTAGCCTTATCCTATTATTCGCCCTTAAAGTGTATATATCGCTCTTGCTTAAGCGTGCGAGGAACGTCGTTATAACCTTCCTAATAGCGGTCTAGATCGGGATCGCGATAATCCTTATAACGGCTCGGTTAAGGCATTGCATCCCGCACGCTTATAACCCCGTCGCCGTTGTCGTCTTCGTTAAAGATCGCGATATTATAGGCGTCTATGCTTAGCGGAGGAGTAGTCCTAGTGGCCTCGTAGAAACGAACGTCTCTAGCTACGATAATAGTCTTTATTTCGGGCAACCACACCTTATAGAGGTGCTTATAAAGACCCTTAAGTCCTACGAGCTTCCCCTTCTAGGCCTTCGGGTCTATCTTCCGAAACTTTACGATAGCCTCTTATAGCTTTATTACGTATGCCGTGCAACCCTAGGTCTTAACGTATTTAAGGGTATACTTATATAGGATCCTAATTTCCCGTATTAGTAGTTTAATAAGAGCCTCCCTTAAGGCGTTGCCTTATGTCGGAAGGAGGTTGTTAATATAGGTGGCTATCTCGATGTAGAGCGGCTAAAGGAAGTCTAGGAGGCTAACGTTAAGGCATATTATACGTGTAGACTCTATAAAGGTACGGCCGGCTCTCTTAGCCTTACCGTTCTATTTAGATATATATAGTGCGCTATAGCGCAGCATAAAGTAATCCCTTTACGACTATTTCTTTATCTTATTAGGGTAGAATTCCCTAGCGTTATTAAACGCTATCACCTAGACTAAGGCATCGCCGGCGTAGTTCTTAACTTACGCCTTCTAACCCTTAAGCATCTTAAAGGCCCTATCCCTTAAAGGTAAGAAGATGCTTTAATAAAAGCTAGTGTAGATATTAATGCCGTATAGGCAGTAATTAATCCCGCTATATCCGACTGGCTTATAGCTAAAGAAATCCTAATACATATAGGATAGAAAGCCGGTAGCGATAACGCTTGTGTTCCTATATATTATCCTATCTGCCTTAGCGAGATAGCATAGTTCGTAGTAGAAGGTCTTAGCCTCTTCTTTATCGATCTTAATGTCGGCCTTTTTATAAGCCTTAAAGACTCTTTCTTATCCGGCGTAGCCGAGTCGACGGTGCATCGTTTTATACGATAGCTTCCCTTTATCGCCTCGTAGTAAAGACATTAGGTTAAGGTTAGTGCAATTGCCCTTAAGTTCTACGTTAAGAATTATCGCAATACCTAGTTTCTATTTAATGCGGTAGATCTTCGACGTAGTAGGCATATGCATAAGGCACTTAATAACGTCGTCTAACTTAATGCCCTTCTCTCGCAAACACTAGGAGCTAATAAGATGAGCCGGTGCCGATAGGGAATAGTTAACCTTAGATAGCTTTAGTATAACGCCTTCTATAACCACCTTAACCGTTCCTACGGCTTTAACCTATAAAGGGGAGCTATTAGAGGATGTTATAGAAAAAGGTCTAAGAGAGGTTACGTCTAAAAACCACTTTCAGTCGTTAAAACAATGGTTAGCGTAGCCTGAATCGGCGATAACCTCGTCGCGGATAGGCTTATCGATCGCGGTGCCGCTTAGTAAACCCGCCTCGGCGATGACTTCGACGGGGTCCTCGATCGTTGCGTAGTTTAGCAAGCAACCGTTAAACTCTCCGCCGGCTATAATAATATCGGGATTCCTAGCATTGCCGTTATAGTCCTTAGACCTATTAACCTACTATCTTAGGGCCTTTTCCGGATGTTTGCGATAGCATTCATCCTCCTTATAATACGAATAGCTAGGCTTAATAAAGCAGCCATATTTAATCTTAATCGGAGCGTCCGTAAGGTTCTTCTTCCTCCTTAGATAGCCGCCTCTCTAGTTGTTATTATTCCTACTAGAGTTATTATTATTGCCGGTGTTATTATTACCACTAGAATTGTTATTATTGCCGGTACTATTGCCGCTACCGCTGCTATTCGCGTTGTTGTTCCCGTTATTATTTCGTCGATTATTCTTATTGTTAAACGCGGCATTAGCAAGAGAATTAGATTGCTCGGCTCGAGCTCTCCCGGCGAGCTATTTGCATATCTTATCTTTAGAGACCTCTTTGCCTCTCTATTAATCGTAGGTCTAGTTGTTAAACCAGTCCGGTCGATGTATCTTTAGTCCCTTAAAGGCAAAGATAACGAAGATTCTCTCGTCTAAGTTCTTCGAGACCGCGATAAGCTAGTCCTAGCAGAAATAAAGCTTCTTTAAATATTAAGCCGTGTCTGCGAATTTTCTCGCGTCGATAGTAGCGAGCTCTACGAACGTAGAATAGAATATCACCTCAGGCACTTCTATAGAGGTAGCCTTAATCCTCGTTATAGTCTTAAAAGCTATTATCTCTAGGTCCTAACCTTCTTTTTAGATTTAATCCTATAATTTAGGAGTAAGACTCGCAATAATACAATGCTTAGTCACCCTATCATTTGCATCCTATTTCTTAAAGCCGGGAGAGCCCTCTACTTTAGGCTTAATCTTGCTATTAATATGCCCTTTTAGGTGCTCGACACCTAAGGCGATTAATAGCTTAATAAACCATAAGCTATAATTTTCTTAGCCTCGAAGCTTATTAAGACTAGCGTCTCGGGCCCTCCGTAGGGCTGCTAATGCCATCTTAGCGTTCTTAGCGTGCTGTAAGGTAGGTTACGTAGGAAACGCCCTATTGTTGTAATAGGTGATAGAAATCTATATAAGGTCCCGATCGGCAAAATATATCGTTTCGGATACCCGGAAAATATAGAAGATTAGAGCTATCGTGGAATTAATCTTACGATAATTAATAAAAGCGTGCGCTAGAAAGGGCGTGCACGAGGGCTATAACCTATGGAAAAAGCTCTAATGAATTTAGAAAGAGCTAAAAAGCTGTGCGGCGTATAGAGGGCTAAAACTCTGCACAGCGAGGCTAACTAATAGTAAGGGTAGTCCGTGCTACAATTGCAATAAGTATATGCCTATGCGGCTAACGTGCTTACTAACCTATATCTATATTGTCCTATCTATATATATTAAGCTCTATAAAAGGTATTCCCCCTATAGTATTCGCCTTTATTCGTCGTCGCTAGCCTTACCTAGAATATATAGGTCGCGAGATATAATATCGGCATACGGATCGGCCTGCTTCGTTCTCTTCCTATTAGATCGTAGCGCCTAGTCCTTAATTTTTATAGCGCTAGTATCCGGTCGGAACGGTTCGTAGGCCGTAGTAGATCTATACGTATCGAAGCACGCGCTTATTAGGTCTTTAGTATATTTAATATCGTCGCTAGGTCGCCTAAGGATGCTATTCGTCTCGTTATACTCGAGCTTAACCTATGCTCTAAGGTTAACCTAAACGATTAAACTATAAGCGTTAGCTATAATTATGCTAGGCGATAATATAGACTTACTCCGATACTATTTAGTCACGCTCTTATATAAACCTCGAAGGTCGATGCTATATTTTATAAAGTTAAAGATAGATACGAAGTTATCGATAGAAAATAGGGGCTTTAACTTATCCCTAATTCGATCGATATCGTTATAGAGCCGGAACCGCTTATCGTTTTCGCAGACCTCGTCTATCTAAGCCTACTACGTTAGCAGTGTACTATATAAACTAGTATTAATATATAAGCCTACCCGAAAGTTCCTTAGGCTACGATACTTCTATTAGTTAAAGTTTCCTATAATCCTAATGTATCCTATCTTAAGACAGTAGTCGCGGAACGACTCTTCTATTTTACTAAAATAGTAGCGAATAGCCTAGTCGATGCGCTTCTTATTTAAGTCGATAAGAAAGATTAACCGGGCGGTAAGTTTAAATTGCTTAAAGGCTTATCTTACGGCCGGCTCTAAGTCGAACGGGTCTCGCTTCCTCTTCTTTATAATCTTTTATACGTCGTTAAACTAATCGGAGGTTATAGGTACGCCGAGTGCCGCCTATAAAATATTAGTGATACGATTAGCTATAAGCATAGAGCGTATATACCGATATACGGGCGGCCTATTCCCCTAAGTCCTTAGGTAGTAAAGGATCCTTATATCTATCGCCGCTATCGCTATTAGAACGAGGCGTCTTAAGGATAGGTTATAGACTATCGCTAAAGTCACTAAAGCCGTCGTTAGTAATCGCGGGGCGGAGGGTTCGATTTAAGCGGCGTAAAGAGGGGATAGGGAGAGAGAAGCGGGTAATAATAGCGCAGTGTATAGAAAACTCTATTAGTAGCGTAACGGCGTCGCCGTTAGAAGGGGAAGGAGCCTAAACGTAAAATCCCCCCCTAACGACTTTTCCCTAGCGCTTAACCTTTACCGGCACTTAAACCTATACCTACCTTAAAATCGCATACACACACCTTTATAAAGTCTAAAATCTATAGTAAGAAATTCGACATACGCAAAAGCCTTAACCTAGGTCTTTAAGATAGCTAGGAAGATTAATATTATCTATAAGGAGCGTCCGCTAGTAGTAGGCAAAAAGAGCAGTCGACTAATAGTAAAAAATAGATATTACGTACGACTACGATAACGCCGAATGCTTTTAATTTAGAGAGCTATATCGGCTAGACTATCGCGTCCTATCTACTTTAGGTATACCGACCGGCATTTCCCTTACTATAGAGGATAGCAGCTACTGCGGATAGGTGCGAGAGTAATACCGCGACGAAATCGATAGTATCCTAGAAGCTAGAAAAACGTGCTAGTATTGCGTTGTAAGGCTTAGTAGGCACTAGGATTTATTAGACTCGCAATTAGGAAGGTTTCGACGCTAGTAGGAAAGGCAGGCCTTCTACTAGGTCGGAGACGTAGATAATAAGGAAAAGATTCGCGAGGGCTAGTATAGACCTAGCGCGTAGGGCCGGTTATATATTTTTAGCGGCCCCTTTACTTTATAGTCTTCTAAATATAGTAGCGGGGTAAGGTAGGGCATTAGTCGATTCTAGCTAGACGTAGGGCTACGGGCTTTTATAATTATAGTTCTTTAACCTTTAACGCCTATTTTATTAGAGTATTGCTATTTGTATAGTAATAAATTGCTATTTGTATAGTAAAACCACTTTTTCGGCACGCACCCCGCGCGCCCATGTCCCGCCACTAAAATCTAGTGTAGGTATATGGCAACTAAGAGAGCCGCGCAAATCGTGCGAAGAACAACACTATGCCGCAATCCACCCCAACACGCAGCAGGGCACGCAGCAAGGCACGCAGCCGGGAGCCGGGCACGAAGCTACATTAAGGAGCCGCACACACAGCAGAGGGCACGCAGCAAAGGGCACGCAGCAGAGCTAGGCACGAAGCATATAGCAGGGCACGCAGCAGGGCACGCAGCCGGGAGCCGGGCACGAAGCTACATTAAGGAGCCGCGCACGCAGCAGAGGGCACGCAGCAGAGGGCACGCAGCAGAGGGCAATTGAATTGATTGAACTAAGGCTAGGCACGATTTGCGCGGCCCTCTTAATTGCCATGTACCTCTACGGAAATTTAGTGGCGGGACATAGGCGCGCGGGGTGCGCGCCGAAATTGTAAAGACAATCCTAATTTACTATACAAATAGCAATTCTCTACTATACAAATAGCAATACTCTACTATACAAATAGCAATACTCTTTTATTATATCTCCCTCTTATAGGTAGAACTTCTCTTATAATACTAATCGATATACTACGGCTTAATTATTACGTATTAGGGCTAAACCCTAAGTCGAGTGTGCTAGCACGCCGTGCAACTAGGTTTACTGCTTAGGTAGATTTATAGCGATAGTAGAGTCGACGAGAACCCGCCGACGAAGGCGAGTAGCGCACCGCTTATATTAGCGACTAGATCGATAGAATCGACGAATCGGAATATTAGCCGCCGATAGCTAACGCGGGCTTCTTATAGGCGAGCTTATTAGATAACGTAAGGGGCGACGGTAGCGCTATAGGCGACGACTATAAAAACGTAAGGCTAAACGTAGAGAAGCTATTAGAAGAAGTAAACCGAATTTTACGCTTTAAAGACGCGCCCCTTAACGACGCATTATCTACCTCTAACGCGTAGGATAGTCGGCTATCGCTATAAGTGCCTAGCCTTTTAATCGTAGTTAATACTAAGTATCCTAACGATTGTAAATTCGATAATAGCGATAGGGATAACGACGGAACTAAGACCTAGGACTTTACTACCGACAATCCTATAGAGACTTTAGGTAATGTTACTACTATAGACGATATAATAACGCTGCCGCTTTTATAGTATCGTTAGCCTATAGTCGATACGACTACTAAGATCCGATATAAGCCTATATCGCTTATATTATTAGCGTTTAAGACTGCTCTACTACTTTAGGAAGAATAGTATAGTATAATATAAGCTAGCTATCGAGAATTAGTCGAAGTTCTCTATCTTATGTAAGATATAGAGGAACTTTACCGAATATCTACGCGTAAGGATACTATGCGTCGTAAGCTTCGACGTAGTATGCTACTTATCGCGGTCCGGAAGAAGACTCTTATACTCGATAAGACGCTAATACTATCTCGGTCGAAGCTAGAGGAGGATATTTTAGTGTTTAACCTACGGTCTATTATATACTCCCTTCTTAGCTCCGACGAGTATACGAGGTAAATCCACCGTAGAATAGCTTACCTTATCGACGGCGAGATATTAGATCTATAGTAGGTAAGATAGTAGGGTAAGTCGATACGCACGACATCCGGGCACTGCGTATAAGACTGCGAAGGCCGGCCGTTTTAGCTATCCGACTTTATGTAATGCCGACGCGCGTCTAACGACTACGTATAAGACGGTTGCACTTACGACGTCTATAAAAAGCCATTTCTCGCTCGAATTATCTACGTTAGCCTCGACTTCCGTACCCGGTCTATTGTAGTAAGCACTAGTAGGCGGCTAGTGATAGAGGTCTAAAGGGTTTACTACGCTAACGCGCTACCGGACTAACTGCTCGCGAAAAGCCATTAGGCGAGGTTTTTATAGCTATCGCTAGCTTACTAAGAGCTCGTAGTCGCTTAGGATAACATAGAGATTATTAACCCTAATAATATTATAGCGCGACTCTCGCGTGTCTATATAGACTACTATTTTAACCTTAGTTAATTCTCCCTATAGCTATTAAGTATCCCTTTTACTATCCGCTACTTTTTTAACTACGCCCGATAAGAGTTTATCCTAACGCGCTTAACTACGCTACTGCGAGGTAAAAAGGAGATTATATCCCTTAGTAGAGAATACCTAAAGGCTTACTTTACCGACCGAGATATATACTCGCTTCTACTATTTCTTTTTGCGGATGCTTTCGGCCTATTCCGAAATATATATCGCGTTATCGAGGGGATATATCTTATTCTATAGTTTCTAGACTCGACTCTACGAAACCGTCGAAGCAATCTACTACCGTTAACGCTTAGCCTATTCGGTGCCGACTTAACCGACGTTTTTAAGAGCCTCTACTATCTTTACGAACTCGACTCTAGCTGCGAAATAGAAGTAATAGGCAAGAAGGTTTTCGTATATTTATTTATTAGTGCTATCCTTAGGGATATGCTATTATAATAGAAACTAGCCGGCTGTCTAAGCCACTAAGCGAATAGGCCTTATCGGTACTACTTTATAAAAAGCTATAAACGAGGATAACTCGACTTTAATATCGTCGGGTGTTTACGGTCTAGCTAGTAGCTCCTGCTTAACTCTAAGCGGGTTAATAGCGAGCAAAGAAAAAGACACCGATACAAGCAGGCAATAGATCTTAGTATCTATAAGAACTAGCGTCTTATAGACACCCTTAGTAATATATCGCGTAGAATTGTGATTTATATATACTAACTTTATATAGATACTCTTTAGCCTGCTCTCGATAGGATCCGCAGCCGGCCTATCGATGCCGCTTACTTAGAATATTAAGGTCTTAGCCGCCTATTAATCTCTATCGTCTTTAATAATGTTCTTAAATCTAGCGGGTTAGACTAAGCCAACGAGGTTTTTAAGACAATTCCTTTTCCGCTAATATAGCGACGCCTTTAGTCCCTAAAGCGATATCTCGACTTATAGCGGATGTAAGAACTCGGCCGTAGAAGTATTCTACTACCTATCGTGCTAAGGTGCTAGTTAAAGGAAGAATATATTAGAGAGGATCTTCGATATACTCTAGAGTCTTTTGCAAAAGACTACTTCGATATAGATATACTTATTCCCTTCGCTATTAACTTTCGCGTAGTAGAATAGATTTAGGTTACCTATTAGCTCTTCGCTAAGTCGCTACTGCTTATATATAGGCTATATTCGTACACGAAGCGGGATAACTTTTATAATATTATCCTTGCTAGAAGGAGAGCTATATAGTTCCTTCTAAAGGCGTGCGTAGAGGCGATACGTCTAAAGAGCGGTAGGTAATTATCGACTAGTATTAAGCTATATCTTATATTCGTTTAGTTCGCATAGCGCCGCCGCTAGTAGCCCGAAGGAATATTACTACTAGGAATCGTATCGCACTATTAGAGTCGAATTTCACGTAGGTATCTCGCCTAAGGGCACTTAGCATAGTCTATACAGCCGTAAACTCTAATGCACTAAATAAGAAACGTAGAGTCGATAAAGGCTAGCAATTCGAGGATAAAATAAAGCTGCTAAATATTCACACTAGCCTATACTACGCTAAGGTTAAGGAGGAGTTTAAGGGCTGCCGAATAGTATTTACACTCTTAGAAGAGGATAAACATAAGTAAGCATAGGCGGAATTTTCTTTTTCTTACACTTAGGTTTTTCACTATCGATTTATCTCGCCTTACTACTACGATAACGTTCTAGTCTACTTAACCGCAGATATAATAGCTTCTAACTTCTATATTATTGCATAGGGAATATAAAGCAGATATTCTTTCGACGAACTTTCGGAACGCGGCGGCGACCTTTATCTATTAAGAAAACTACCGCCTTACTATTATACTCCTATTAAATAGTTTATTTTCGCATAGCTTTCCGTCAATCTATGGTATTTTTAAGACTATCTAGAGCAATTGCCCGAATCTCGCGAGAAGCCTTAACCCGAACTTTAGAGAAGGAGCGGAGAGCAACGTTTAAGACGATTTAGAGATTTAGATCTATAGCGACTCTAATCACGTTAACCTAAGCGCGCTCCGCCGGATTACGCTATAGAGACTTACAAGAGAAGAAGGCAGCCTCCTAGGCATCGTAATGCTATAGAGGCCTCGAGACGAAGATTTCCTATAGTGCCTCGAGAAGGCGTATAAGGGCGACTATAGTATACTAGTACTACTTAGCATCGGTAAGGCTAGACTATAGTAGTGCCAAAAGGTAGCTTTTACAAATAGGTTTATAGTATTAGTCGTCTGCATACAATACTAATACTATATTAACTATATATATAGCTTAAGAGATAGAGTCTATTTCTCTATAGGTGACTTTATACGCGTTAGGGCTTAGTACGCTAAGCTCCTCGGTCTCTTCGTACACAAGCGCTATACCGAGAAGTATCTATTCGCAGTCATCGACCTTACAATAGAGAAGACTAAGCGGCCGAGCGATATAATTATTAGCTATCTAATCGTATAGCTTAGCGGCACGTAGGAGATAATTAGGCTACTAAGAATTAGTAGCACTAAAGTATAGATAGTCCCTTAGTATAATAGGAGTTTTCTATTTATAGATTTTAATATCTATTTTATATAATCTAAATAGTTTATAGACCTTCCGTCTAGCAATTAGTATCGACGATTTATATCCTCGCATTACCCTTAAAGTACGACTAAATAGCTACCTATATAATACATAAGGTCGTTCTATACACTTTATTTAATATACGTAGGGTTATTTATAGTAGCTATATTAGTAGCGGTAGAGAGGGGGCTTAGGCAGAAATATTTAAGCAGGCTACCGCTCCTACCTACCGCTCCTGCTAGTTACTATATAGCTGCTATCTAGTCTATACGCTTAGTGTTTACACACGTGTACTAACCTCTACCTAGGCATATTTTTATTCCCTCTATATCTCTAAAAAATCTCTGCTTCGCCTACCGAACATCTGCCCTACTATATCTTATTACGTACGCATCGCCTTTAGCCTCCTTAGAGCTCGCGGCTAATATCTCTAGCTCCGTCGCTCGTTAATAGCACGAGATCCGGTCTATATACGCTAGAGATAAGGCTTCCTACCCTTTTCACAATCTGCCGTCCCTATCTAACCGCGTGCTATATTTAGTAATACCGCCTCTAAGGCAAGGCCCTTAAACTATACGTTTATATCGAAAGGCGATACTAGAGGCCTTTAAGGTGCGCGAAATCCTATCTCGATACCCTCGCTTTCCCTTATAGTCTTACTTTACTATATTATAGGTACGCCGAAGACAGTAGGTACGCCGAAGATAGTATACGCCCGACGACTACTATAATAGCATAAATAGGATAGATCCTTCGACGATGTCCTAACCTCGCCCTAAGAGATAGGCAAGAGTGTAAAATCGGCTAATAGAAAAGCAATAGCCACGAGAGACTATACGCTCTAATATCTACGTCGACGATACGTTAAACAATATACTACGTTACGGTAGATATAAGTTTATAACCCCCCTCTGTCTATTACCACGCGGTATATCTTACTGTCTTTACCTAGCATTTTAATAGGTATAGTCTATCGGTCGCTTATATATCTATAAGCGATTTATATAAGGCGGCCGGCTAAGCAACCGCTCTATATCTAACTATGCCGCTACGATACACTCTTTTTCTAGCACGCTCTTTATTACGCTCTTGCACGCTCTTATACGCTCTTTAGCACTCTTTAGCACTCTTTAGCACTCTTTAGCACGCTCTTTAGCACGCTCTTTAGCACGCTCTTTAGCACGCTCTTTAGCACGCTTTTTAGCACGCTCTTTAGCACGCTCTTTAGCACTCTAGTCTAGCACGAGCACTCTGCCCTCTCTAATCGGGCCTCTTACTAGACTAGAGAGGGCGTGCTCGTAGACCAGAGTGCCTAAGAGCGTGTTAGGGAGCGTGATAGAAAAAAGAGTGTGTTATAGCGGCATAGTTAGGATACGTCTGCTTTTATAACACTAAAAACCAGCATCGTAGTGTATAGGGTTAGCCTTACGTCTATAAATTCTTTACGGTACGTTTACTACTCGTATATAATAAACCAATAGCTAAAACCCCTTTCTCTATATTATATACGGCGTACTTAATTATCTATATAGAATATTATAACGGCGTAGACGATTTAGAAGCGACGCGTATATTAACACTAAAAACATAGCAGCGGAGGATATCGTAAAGCCTTACGTCGATGTCTACTAGCTGTACTTAGTAAGTACCTTAATACGTTAGTAAAACGTCTAAACGATATAGCTGACTTTATAACGTAGTGGTAAATTGCGTGATTATCGATACGATACCGGAAAAGTACAAGCGTACGGCCCTTATCGAACTAGCGACACTATACCGTATGTGCGGATGTAAATAGTGGCTCGTAATAGTATCGTTACTAAAACCGACTTATAGGGCGTATCTCGTGGTAGGGTGGTTAGGCAGCTAGGGCGATAACCGTAGTAGATAGGGCAACCGATTTATAGGGCGCATCTCGTAGTAGGGTAGTCAAGCAGCTAGGGCGATAACCGTAGTAGATAGGGCACTACTATAGAGTAAAATAAATTTTAGTAGAGTAAGAGTTTTAATAAGAAATGTCTATTCTTAAAAACACGACTACGTATAAAATACCCGTAACGACTTTAATACAATAATAAGGTAGAATTATAATATTTATGCTAAAAGACTATTTATACTATAATACTACGACTAAACACTAATATAGTGTTAATATCATAGATATATCTATAAGAATATAATAACGACGTAGGTAATATTTTATAGCCCGGGCATAAATAGTGTTTCCCTTAGCAGACTTATAAGTAACTAAACGACTATTTATATAGCAACGATAATAACGCGCCCTAAGTATGTTAGTAGCACTATAATAACGGTAGATAGTCGTAGTAACTAATTAGAAGACATATTACTCCGTTAAAGGCGTGTTTATAATAAACACGGTTGTATATATAAATAGCGTATACACCGCATTAGGCGTTAAATATAAAAAACTAATATAGAATGTATATAGTTAGGGACGTAGCTGCTAGTAATAGGCCATACACTATAATTAACCCTTTTGCTAGTATAATATAGACACCGTGTTAAACCTACCACGTTAGTAACATTACGGACTAGCTTAATATAGTTTTGCCGCTTAACATAGTGACTTAGCCCCTAACTATAACCCCGCCCGGCGCGCGAAGGTAGGTACGGGACGTACTATACAGCTACGGTCACGCCGACGATCTTATTAGGCACCCCTGCCTAATAAGACCCGATGATTGGCTCGATGCCCCGTATAAGGGACCGACATCTAGACTACCGGGAACTATAGGCCTAATATAGCCCTCCCGGCTTTCGGGACCGATTATTCGTCCGATCCTCTGCATAAGGAGGTCACACGACTTATGTCGTGTGACCTACCCATATAATGTTATGCACATAGTGCATAAATGGACCTATATAACCTAGTTTAGTCTGTAAGGGCTCTAAAACGACGCGGGAGGCAGCCTTTTCGAGGTCAGCCGACCTATATAGCCCCTGCGTAGCCCCGGGGACCCGCATTAGTTCGGGGCAGTGTAAGGGATACGTGGCAGAAGGTTCTAGAAGGAAAGGGACGTACCGGGACCGTCTAGACGGACGGGAAGAGCTATATAAAGGAACTTTAGTCCGCCCTTCCTCGGGCTCTCCTTCCTTCCTTTCTTCTTTAGCTTTTATTATAGTAACTGCCTACTAAGTGACCCACACCTCTTCTAGTAGTGCCCTTAGTGCTCTAGCCTCAACTACCCCTGCTTGCTTAGACTTAGCTAGCCGGTCTAGTATAAGTAACCCCGAGTGCTCCTCTGCTTACTATTCCGCCCCTATAGCTTTTAAGGATAAATAACGCCCTCTATTAGTCTTTAACTATTAGAGACTTAGTCCGGTTAGACTGTCTTCTATATTCTAACCGTTCTATTATACTAAGTCTATCTACTTCTTTTTTATAAAGCTTAGCTATAAGGTTATTCTTAGCCTCCTTTAGCTACGTCGGCACGACCTTATTATTAGCTAGCGCGGTAACTCCCTTTCCTTTTAGTCCCCCTTATTACGGCACTAAGTGATAGCTAGATAACCTTATTATTCTATAAAGAGGAGAAGAACTATAGAGGCTAAAGGCTCGTTTATATATAGGACTATATGTTACGTAGTATATTACTATATACTATATTATATAATATAGTACTATAATAGTATTGCCCCTTTAGAGACGATTTAGTCCCTAAATTGCTAAGAAATATCATTTTCGCTAGAAATTAATATATAGTAAAGGAATCTTTTATAGGCGGGCTTAATCTAAAAGGCCCGGCTTATCTAAGTTATATCTATAAAAGCGTTAGATAGCTTTAAGGCAACCTCTTAGGTTATCTTTAGGCTATTAGGTTAGTTCTTAGTGATATTTCTATTTAATTAGATAAGTTAGAGTTAGGGCTTCGTTATCGTATACGTTAAAGATCTTCTTAAATTCCTATATTTCTTCGATATTACCGTCGTTATTGCGTTCTATAATACGGCCTACGATATTGCGTCGTTCGTCTCGATTAATCTATGCCTAGCCCGGTATTATTTCCGTTGTCTAAAGCCGTACTTTAGACGTATAGAAAGACTTATTAACCCGGATATGCTTTAAGAGGTCGATAACTATAGCGCTACGGTAGACCTTAAGAATAAGATAAAGACCGTCCTCTTTATCGTCCTATTTCTTCTTTAGGCGATTAGTAGTTATATTTATTAATAAAACTATAACTATATTTATAGGAATAAGGGATATCCGTTCTTTAGGCACGATTGCAATCCACGTGATTAAATAGATTACGTGTAGGCAACGCTTAAAACGGATGCGCTATTAACTATACGATGCATCGTATGCATTAAGGACCCCGGTGATAGCGTTACTAACTCGGCCGCCCTTGCGATAATTAAGTTATTAACTTAATCGCCCTTATAGGCATAGCCCCGACGTCGTAAGCAAGGGCTCGCAAAGGTCCGGCTTCGGGCCTTATTAATATACGCGTTTATAGCCTATATAAAGGGGCTATTCGTCGCCCCTTAGTTAATAGATATTATAGACTAATCCAACTAGTTTATAACCCCCTTTGTTTGTTTAACTAACTAATACTAATTAGTGATTAAACGATTAATTATAGATTAGTAAGGTAGAAGAGGCAGAGCCTAATCGTCGAAAAGTACACGGATCTTTATCCCCCGCGGATTCTATTGCCTACACCTAGAGACAGTCCTTTATGCTAAGAATAAGGAACCTACGCGAGTTAAAGCCGACGAAGCTATTATAGCTAGCTCTTAGTAACCGCCGATAAGTTCTTTCCTAGCTTTTATTTAATCCTATCTCGCTTCGATAAGAAGAAGAGTTACGTCGAACAATAGTACGTCTGTAACGTAAGACAACCTTCGTAACGACCCTCGCGATCCCCTTTAACAATAACGGTATGCTTTATTTAATCATACTATATCGGACCCTACCGATAACCCTAACGCTCCCGGTCCTGCACCGGAAGTAACTAAGACTACCGACAACCCCCTTCCCGGTTGGCTAAGCGGTATTAGCATCTTCGGGTCGTTCTAAAATAAAACGGACATTATATTCTAAGAGATAGAGGTCACCTATAACAATATAAATAAAAAGGCTATTATAACTTACGTAGCCTAGTTTATTATTATTAATGCTAGCATAACTATCTATAGATATAAGTTATTCCTAGACTTCTAGGACTACTTTAACGGGTAGATAGAGGCTATATAGAACCGAGGAGATAGGTATTTTAAGAAGGCCTTTAAATCCTTCTTACGGTCCTATAGGATCTAGACCGGCGCTTTAAACCTTAGCTTTACGGTATTATTTTTAATGCTTTAGTGCTAGCAGATTCCCCTAATTTAGCCTAAGGACGAACTACCCTTAAAATAGTTAAAGTTCTACGATAAGCGAACCTAAGAGTTCGTAAGGAATACATCCGTTATAGCCCCGGCTGCCGTAACTAACTCTCCTTCCCTAGTCGTCCTAGGCACGGCCCTAACGGCGCCTCTTACTGCCCTAACCCTAGCTCCTATAGTAACCTTTACGACGGCACTATCTACGCCCGCGGCTATCCCCCCTACGCCTTTAATAGCTCCGGCAGTTATATTCGCGCTAGAACCCTCTTTTGCTTTAATAACCTCGATACGTACTACCTCCGTCGATCCCGGCTTATACCCGCGAGATTAAATGCCCGGCACGTTCCTAAACCCTTAGGCCCCTTCGTTCTAAGATATATTAGAAACGCTATTAATACTTTACCCGACCTCGTACTAGTTCTCTAAGACCCCTCTGATTAATATAACGGTAAAGGCAGCCTATACGATAGTCCCCCTTTACGACGTTCCGAACGAGGAGATAGACGTAGACTTCCTATAAAAGTTTATTAAGTTATAGGATAAAAGTAAGAATTATATAGGAGAGCCCTATAATATTCTTAATAATAAAGTCTATATCTTTACGGACGTTTATTATATAGTTAAGGCCCGGCCCGGCTATTTCTATGCCCTTTTTCCCCGGATCCTTACCGGCCGAGCCTAAGACTACTATATCTAGCATATAGAGTAAGATAGTATATTTAGGCAAGCCTACGACCTACTAAAGGCTTACTTTAACACTAAAGTAAACTATTTGCATTATTAAGTAGATTAAAGCACTATAACTTTTAAAAAGCTATAAGTTAAGCATTTAAATAAGACCTAATAGGAAGTCCTATAGACCCTTTTTAATAAGCTATAACGATGTTAACGCGCCTTAGGATTTAAGTTCGCTAGTAACCTCCCTTTTTGCACTATATTACTTAACGCGTGCCGAAACGTCCCGGAATTTAGCTATATGCTATATAACCCCCTTAAGACTACGGAAAAGCTATTCTCCGCGCTGCGTTCCTCCCTAAAGACCTATCTATCGATATAGGCCGAGAATAATACGTCCGGCACGTTCGTGCAATATTATCGTAACGAGGTAATAAATATAAATAATAAATATAATTTATTAGGCGTATTCTATACCGACCGAAGATATACTAACAACCGCGGCAACGGCCGTAGATTTAGCGGGAGTAGCGGACGAAGCTACCGTAGCCCTCGTAGCGGCGGTAGCAGCTTTAGCAACCGCTAATAGTCGAGGAAGTACTTCGTTTATTAGAAGGAAGGCTGCTAGTCGATAAAGCATACCTTAGAGGAACGAGCTAAGTCTTAGGCTTAATACTACGCGCAATGCCTTCTAACCGGCAACCCTAGCATAGGATTCGAGGCCTATCTTACCGAATATAAAGGTAATAAGACTCTATAGGCCGCTATCGAGTAGCGTAATAATAAGGCTAGTAACGATAAAGAACTAACTAAATAGCAAGCCTCGTAAATCCTATGTTAGCAGTCCTTTAACTATTTAATTATAGGCGAAGACGTATAAGGGATAGACTAGTTAGGCGTCCCGGCTACGTAATTCGTCTTCGACTATTACTTAAAGGACCGCTTTTATAGCATCCTCGTAGATACTAAAGCAGCTATAGTCTCTACGGTAGGTTAAGACTAGTATCTCGCCCTATAACGAGAAGACCCTTCCGTCGTGCTCGACGAGTCTACCGCCGGCTAGGCCTATATTAAATTCGGCAGCGGCGAGGACGTGCGTTCCCTTAGCTCCGTTGCCTTCGAGACCTTAATTAGCCGCATTACGTTCTATATGCTAGGAACGATAACCCCCTTCTTCCTCTGCCTAGCTAATATAGATTGCTTAAGCATATACTTTAATAATAATACCGATATAATTATCGGTCTAGGTGTTAGCGTCCTTATTATTCGCAAATAGGGATATCTATAGTTCTTCTTTAGTAAGGAAGAGAATATAATCGCCTTCTTAACTAAAGCCGAGATGCGAACGCTCTACCGCCGATTTAGCCACCCGGCCGTTAATAGACTTTACTACCTATTAAAATAAGCAAGGCATAACGATATCTTAGTAGAAATACTCGAGAATATCTTAAAATTCTGCTATTACTACTAGCTTTACGCGCCGGCCCCCCGGAGGTTTAGGTTTATACTAAAGGATAACTAAGAATTTAATTTCGAGGTCGTCGTCGATATAATATACCTAAAGGTCGGTAGTAGCACCCGCCCGGTGCTATACGCGGTCGATATAGCGATATCTTTCTAAAGAGCGCAATTCCTTCCGTCTATATCGGCTAAAGATATATAGGAGACACTTAGGGCACTATAGATCGATATATACCTTAGCCCCTTTAACTTTATCCGATATAACGCGGGCACTAACTTCGCCTCGACTAAGTTTCGCAATAAGGCTCGTATTATAGGTATTACGTATACCTAGATCCCCGTTAAAGCATATTAGTCTATAGGTAAGGTTGAAAGGTACTATAGCCCGCTCTATCGTGCGTTTAAAATAATGTACGCTAAGATCGGTAGGACAACGGCCTTAAATCCGTCCTATAAATAGCTATTAAAGCCGTAAATAATATAGTAGGACTAAACGGCCTCGTCCCTACGCTTTTCGTCTTTAAAGCGTACCTACGGATAACTTAGGACTCCCCTCCTTCGGCAACTACGGTATAAAGAGCCGTGACTATCTAAAAGGCTATAAAAGCCTTACGGCAGCTCTCCGCCGCACGATAAGTTAGGGATAGACTATAAGCTTAAAACGGCCCTTTAACCCTTAACACTCTATTACTACCGCTATAGAGTAAAGTCGGCGTCTAAAGAGAAAAGCGAGGATAGTAGGGTCTATATAAGATTGCCTTTATTAACGGCTACGACGTTACTATCGAGACCGTTAACGGCCCTATAGTCTTTAGTTCTACCTTTATGCAGCCGTACTACTATAGTAAAGACGATACCCCGGATCCCCTTGCCCTCGATAATACCGACACCCTCTCTAAGGTCGATTCCTCTACTCCGGACGAAATTCCCGAGCTAGACCCTTCCCCCTCTCCGGTGCGGGCACTGCCGGCTCCGCCGTAGCCTTGCAAACGCGGACGTCCCTTAGGCTTAAGGAATAAGCTAAAGACCGTAACCTTCTATAATTAATTCCTAGTTAAGAAGGAAGAAGATATACTACGACTTTCGACTAAGCTACGCAATAACGGCGTTATTACTACCCCCGGCGCCCTTTTTAAAGAATCCGACTAACGAGAGATTAATAATCTCGTGGCCCGCGGAGTCTTTAGCTTTAAATAGTACGACGAATCTATTTATAGGCAGTACCGTCTATTTCGATCCCGAATAGTCCGAAAAGTAAAGGGTCGTAACGTTAAACTATACGAAAAGTCCCGTCTAGTAATCTAAGGCTATAGCGATATAGAGAAAAGCTCGCTTTTAACCTATTTCCCTACTATCTAACGTATTAGCTAGCGCTTAATCCTAGCCCTTGCCCCCGCCTTGCTTCGCTAGGGCATAAGCTTGTCCCTACGCGATATTACATAAGCCTATCCCTAAGCTTAGATAGAGCTTAATTGTATAGTATTAGCGGCTCTTCCGATAGAGCTCTAAGGCAAATACCTAGAGGGCACTATTATAAGAGTCATTAGACCGTTATACGGCCTTATAGAAGCCGGTGTATATTAGTAGAAAACCTACTATAAGCATTACGTTAAGAGCCTTAATATAGCTCCCTCTACCTATAACTCGTGCCTTCTAATTACGAATTAGGGACCCGACGACTTTAGCCTCGTCGGAATATAGACTAATAATACCCTAATGCTCGGTTTAAATACCTTTTCGGCCTAGGAAGAAAAAGCGCTTAAGATAGCTTAATTTCGCGTTAAGCCGAAGGCTTATAAAACCCTAGGGAATGCTATAGACTTTAATAATATAAAAATAACGCTTTACGACGACGTTTTACTCTTATAGCAGAAGGGATAGGCCTTAAGGATCGAGGTAGTTAACTTACGGGCTTATAATAAAGCCTAGTAGTACCTCGAGCAACGCGCTCGTGCTACGTACGTCGCCTCTATCTATTAGCCCGAGGCCTTATTCGATATCTCCGTAGTAGCCTAAGTCTAAGCCCCCGAGGAGAAGGATTGCGATATCCTTAACAAGCGCCTCTAGTAGTAGATCGACTATTAATAACGTAGACTTACGTACTAACTAATTAATCTCGAGACCGCTAAGCTTGTAGTATTTACGGATAGCTTATTCGCAAATAACCGAGACCTTTTGTCTTAGTTAGGCTTCGTTATTACGCTCGTTAATAAGACCGAGCGTATAGATATATACTTTCGGGTTAATAGCAATATTATCTATTAGAGCTCGACGAAGTATAAGCGAGTGGCCTATAGCGTTCTTACGAGCGAGATCTACGGTATAGTTAACGGCGTAGACCTTAGTATCTCCTTTATCACGACTCTCCGTATAGTTATAGAACGGCTTAAGCTCTTACTAATCCCTTTTGTTATATATACTAACTTATACTCCCTCTACGAATGCCTTATTAAGCTTAGCACTACGAAGGAGAAACGCCTAATAATCGATATTATAGCGTTACGTTAGTCGTATAAGCGACGGGAGATTAAGGAGATTAGGTAGATCTACGGGGAAGATAACCCCGCCGACGCTATAACGAAGGCATCGCTAAATAAGGCCTTTAAACGCCTTATTAATATAAATAGCCTCTCGATTAGGATAGAAGCCTTCGTCCTTCGCCTATAACGACTAACGGTGTTCCTTTTATTCTACCCCCTTTTTCATTTATATTTATTAAATATATTTATTAGGTCTTCTACCTAATATATCGTTCTTCCTATCTCCCTTTGTTTAGATTATAGGCTTACTATATAGCAACTATAAAGAAAAGTTGCTAGTATAGGAATAAGGGATATCCGTTCTTTAAGCACGATTGCAATCTACGTAATTAAATAGATTACGTATAGGCAACGCTTAAAACGGATGCGCTATTAACTATACGATGCATCGTATGCATCGGGGACCCTGGTAATAGCGTTACTAACTCGGCCGCCCTTGCGATAATTAAGTCATTGACTTAATCGCCCTTATAGGCATAGCCCCGACGTCGTAAGCAAGGGCTCGCAAAGGTCCGGCTTCGGGCCCTATTAATGTACGCGTTTGTAGCCTATATAAAGGGGCTATTCGTCGCCCCTTAGTTAATAGATATTATAGACTAATTCCAACTAGTTTACAACCCCCTTTGTTTATTTAACCACCTAATAATATTACTAGGTGGGAAGAGAAAGCCTTCGTCCCGCTTTATATTAGCATTGTCTTTATATTTCTATTATAAGGCTTGTGCGAGAGCTTAAAGCTAAACGAGGATATAGTCGAAACGACTAGCTATTATGTTTACGTAAAGGAATACCTTTTTACCTATAACGAGAGAGTTAAAGGTTAGGGACCTATAGGTTTAATGCCGAAACGAGGATTAAAGCCGTAGTTAGCGAAGAATAAAGAAATACCGGTTGTTTCGTTTACTTAATTATTTATTGCGAATTCCGCGAGCGGGAGTTAGTCGACCTAATTATCTTAGGTAAAGCTAATATAGGCTTAAATATATTTATTTATCGTAGCGTTAACGATTTCGGTTTAACCGTTAGTCTCTAAGTGCTATATCGAGCTTAGTTTTAACGTTATTTATAAATAAGTGCTAAGCTATCGCTAAAAATTAGAGATAAACTAAGTGCTTTAGTTAGAGATAATAGTATTAAGTGCTTTATATAAACGATAGACTATATAGATAAAGGAGTTAATTAGTTCTTCTATAGAAAGGCCGGTAATAAGGATAAAATATCTTATCTTCGTTAGCCTATTAACTATCGTAAGTATATTCTCGTAAGTCTTCCCGTTTTAGGTATACTTAAGGAGTATCGTAATATAATTAATTAATATAATAGCCTATAGCTAGACCGGTAGAGCGAAGGGTTTTAGGAATCTAAGTAGAGATTAGTAAAGGGTCTTAGTCTAAAGATAGAGAGTATAGTCTTTAATAAACGTAGCGGCGAAATAAGAAATTCTCGGCTATTAGTATATTCGGTTTAATAGATTAAGGGTTTTTACCTTCCTTAGGTATCCCGCTAGGCTACTGCTATAGGATCGATAAACGACTTTAAGGCGGAGATCTAAGGTATTAAGGACGAAAAGCCGGTCGCGGAAAAAGATACGTCCGTTAATTAATTAATATTCGGATATATCGTAACGTAAAAGCTTCCGGATATACTTTAGCTAGCGTTAGGCGTATAGGTCTTAGAGTATCGCTACTATATCTTAGGTAAGATTATCCTATTAATATGCTTTATAGATAAGCTTATCGAGTGATTTACTAGCTACGTTTAGTCCGAGGGCGGCGATTACGTTAAAGTCCTTCTTTAAGGCATAGGAATCGGTTAAGAGTTCCTTTAGGATAGTTAGGTCGACTTTCTCTTTAAGGATAATTACCTAATTTCGATAGAAGAGTCTATCGTCGTCTATAGTAGCTAGTCTATCGCCGGGGAGCCTGCTAAAAGCGTTAGGGAGGATTGCCTTATTGCCTAAGCGGTATATAATCACGAAGTTAAACTAGGAAAAGAACTCGGCCTAGCGTACTTATCGTTAGTTAAGTTGCTTTATAGATATAAACGTCTAAAGATTCTTATAGTCTATAATAACGTCGAACGCCTTAGTAGTCCCTTAGAGTTTTAAGCGCTATTCCTTAAGCGCTTTAATAATTGCTAATAGCTCTTTATTATAGATCTCGTAGTTATACTTAAGGGCAGTATGCTTTAATAAAAAACACGCAATAAGGTAAAGATATCCGTCGTCTTTAGTCTATAAAAGAACTCCTCTTAAGGCTTAATTTAAGGCGTTAGTTTTAATAACTATTTTCTTTAAGTAGTTAAAATAGGCTAAAACTAAGGTAATAGTAAAAGTAAGTTTAAGGGCCTTAAACGCGGCAGCTTATTTAGGTCCTTAAGACTAACGGGAATCTTTTTAAAGTAGCGTAATTATTAGGGAGATAATACTAAAGTATCCCTTAATAAAACGGCGGTAGAAGTTTATAAACCTAAAAGACTGCTAGAGTTCTTTTACTAATATTAGGGTATTTTAAGCCGTAATAATACGCACCTTCTCGGGGTCTATACTTATGCTAGATATCGAAATAATTAGTCTAAGGTACTTAGTCTTCGTCGTATAAAACTCTAACTTCCTAATATCGACTTAAAGCCTTACGTTGCCTAGGCGTTAGATAACTATTCGCACGTAGTTCTTATATTCCGCCTTAGTCTTTAAAAAGACTAGTACGTTATTAAGATATACTATATAGAAGTTATTAAGGGTATTATAAAGCACGTAATTAATATAGTTTTAAAAGGTCGATGGTATATTATAAAGGCCGAAGGGGGTAACTAACATCTCGAATAGTCTAAAGTGTATAATAAATACTATAAGCTATTTATAACCTTCGGCGATTCGAATATAGTTAAACGCAGTAATTACGTCTAGCTTTATATAAAACTTAAGTCTTACTATTTGTCCTATAGCAAATCTCTATTCGTCCCGGAGGTACCGAAGTACTATATATCCCTATATCTCCCCGCGCCTCCCTATGCCTTCCCGCCCTTACACCCGCGCACTTAAATTGCGTGCGCATGCCTAGCAGGCTATAGGCCTAACTAGTCCTGCCTAGTACGTACTTCGTAGGAGCGGGCGGGCAATTGCGTACGCCGTAATTTAAGGCTATCGCGAGATAAACGCACGTATATTTATTCATTTAGCTTATTAATTTAACGTAATTCGGCTTGTTAATTCAACGTATATCCGGCTGCGTTCCTACTGCTGCGGTTGGCTGCGTTCCTACTGCTACGGTCGGCTGCGTTCCTACTACTACGGTAGATAAAGCTAGCGTAGCCCTCCTACCCTAAGCCCGTCTCCCTCGAGATCCCCTTCCCCTTATATTAGCGCGCGTACGCGATCTTCCCTACAACGACGGCTAAGTAGAGCCCTAAATGCCTGCCTCTGCCTCTCGCTCCTCTATCTTATATTATATACGCGTGCGTCGCACGCTTGCATTAAGGCGACGAGTGCTGCCTTAACTAGACTATAGTAGCTGCCTCTACGTGCCTCGCCTACGCCTACGCCTACGCCCGCGCCCTCGTGGCTATAAGCCCGGCTGTAATGCTTGCCCGAGGGTATCGTCGTCTTTATCGTCGCCTTAGTCTCGGTAGTGCATTAAGGCTTAAGGCACCTCTTGGTAGGTATTATTAACTAGCCGAGGCCGGCCACGTAGGTTTTACACGACGTTAGGGTCCTAGATTTAAAGCAGTGGCTCTTTAAGGTCCTAGAGGTAAAGATTAGCGTAATTTACATAGAAAATAGGGGGGTGCCTTACTAAGGGCTTTTAGAGCAACTACCGAGGGTAAATATTATCCTTTATAAGCGAACTATCCGCTTAGAGTCGTTAAAGGATCGTATAAGCATAAGGAAGCCCTTACTGCTAAGTAAATCGCCCTATATAAGGCGGTAGCAGGCGTACCTCCCGCTCCTCCTTAGACGCCCGCCTTCCCTTAGCGTTAGGGGCATCGCGGCCTTAGTAAGCCGGTGCTATATCGCAAGGAGGTTTACGGCCTAATATATAGCTTTAAGGTTAAGCCTATTAAGCTACGTTTAGCCGCCGTATTTATACCGTAGCCGCTGCCGCTACCGCCTAGCCTCCTACGTGTAGGTAATTTAGCGGGGCATTTCTTACCCCCCCTATTTAATAAGGGGGAAAAAGAGGGTTATATAACGTACTAGTATAACCTAGGCGTATAAAAGGGAAGGGAAAGGAGGAAGCATTTAATCACATACATAAGATTAACACAATACAACGAAATTAACTTAATTTGCCCTCTTAAAGATTTAACGGTTTCTCCTCGAGGACTTCTACCTATAAATTATTAAAGAAAAACAATTATTGCTATATAACTTATGCGACACTCGCGTCTAGTCGGTATTAGCATAATTAAATAAGCCTAAAAATACGAAGAGACTAATCGAAATAGGTGCTTGAAAAACATAATTTAAGAGATTGCTCCCGGGTAGGATATCCTAACTTAAATAGAAATCGACTAGCCGAGGCTATAATATAACTACCCTACGAATTTCTACTATTCTTCCTAACTCTTAGTATAGCGACTACTGCGCTTGCTTTAGGGTGTATGCCCTTTCCTCCGTTAAAACTTAGAGCCTAATGCGGGGGACTCTATCTATTTTCCGCGAGAAATCGTAGAAAGAGTCCCCGAATAGCACGGCTTAGTAACGGCACCTTATAGAAGCAGTAGCAAAGAATCTAAATAAAAAGACTAAAGCAATAGGAAGAAGAACGACGAGAATAGACCCGATAAAGCCTCCGGAAGTAGCTAAGGGAGCATCCCTTATATTAGGAAAAGAGGGAGATAGCTAGAATAAACGGTAACGGCGGGGGAGCCTAGGCTACCTATTTCTAGGAGCGCATTCCTACTAAAGGTCGTTAACTTAGAGCCCGTCGGGTCTAACCTAGAAAGCGAAGTAGGATAACCCCTTCGATAAATCCGGACTATAACTCTACTTAATCCTCCTAGATTCGCCCTATTAAAATTGCCCTACGCATAAACAAAAACCTTATACCTTACTATAACTTTCTAATGCTTTATGCATTAGCAATAGCAACCTAAAAGATAACCGAAGACTCTACTATAACTCTTTCGATAGCTATACTTTATATAATTATACTATATAAAGGAGAGCTTCTAACTATTATAAGAAGACTAGAATGCCTAGATTAAATAAAGAAGAACACATACACATACGTACACACACACACGGATAAGAAAGAAGAAAGAAAACGACGATCGGATTTAAAAAGCATTACTTTATAAGAAAAATCAGAAAAACATATATAAGATACAATAAACGATAAAAACAACAATAATAATAATATCAATATGTCTAAGACATCTAATACGACTTTTGCCTAGTAGGGGCTTCCCGCTATAGGAGAGATATCGTCGACCTCTAGAGACTACCCTGCCTTAAGGGGTAAAGCTACTATATAGCAGCCTATGCTTAGGATTAATAAGCTATCTATAGTTATAGGTAAGACAATTGCCTAGTAGAATAACGGTCTCCTTAGAATATTACGGTAGGGGAAGCTTCCCCCTATTAGTAAGATTAACGGTAAGAACGTAGTAAAACTTATCGAGAAATTTAAGAAGGAGATGCGTTTTAATAGGGTTTACGAGGACGAGAAGATCCATTAGCTTAAGGGCTACGTCTTTACTAAATAAGCTCCGACCGTAAAGATTCTTACCGACGGTCTTCTATAGGACGAGGCAAAGAAACGACTTCTTAAATACTATTACGCATACGATATTAAGCAACTTAAGACCGCTAACGATCGACTTAACTATTATAACACAAAGAGACCCTCGTCCGTCTCTAAGGTTACGGAATGGCTTAGCCTCTACTTATACCTTTAGCGTAAGGCCTAACCTAATAGATAGACCTAGGCTACTACGCAATCGCATTTTATCTACCGCGCTATGCTTAGGGATTCAATTATTAGCATCCTTAAACGTAATAAGATAACTTCGGATGCTCTCTTAAGGTTGCCTTACGAAGATATTATTAACCTAATTAATAGCTACTTAGCCTTACGATAGGACGTTAAAAGACAGGATATAGCTTTAAAGGTATATAATTAAAAGCTTAGGCAGACCGAGGAAGAGCAAGCGATTTCTCTTAAGGATAAGGAGGTAGGCATAATAGAGCTTCCTACTAATAAGCCTAATGCTAAACCGCTTAAGGAAAAAGCTACTACCTTTACGGAAGATATTACTAAGAAGGAAGATATTTACTAGCCGATATAAGACTTAACTAAGGCCTTTAAGGATATAACTATTAACTTAAACCGCTAGAATAAAGCTCTTATAAACCCTATAGAGAGGGAATTACGCCGCGTCGGTTCTAGTAGTCGAGGAAGAGGTAGTTACTACTCTAGCACGACGAATACCCTTAGATTGCACTAGCCGACGAACGATAAGTTCTACGTAAACTTCGTTAGGACCTAAAGGTGCTTCTACTACGGAGAACCTAGACACTACCCGGACTAATGTCCTACGCTTTAAGCTAATTATATAGCCGGCGTTATTACCTATAATTCTTCCTTAGGAGTTCTCGCCCTTAGAAGACCGAAAGACATAAGCCCGATTCCTCCTATGTTAGCTAGTAAGTATACGAGGCCTAGATCTTACATTCGGAGGCTTGTCGTTTATTAGGCTAACGTATAGCCTAAATGCTTTATAACTCCGCTAATTGCCTAAGTTAAAGCGTTATCTACGCCTTCTTGCTAAGATTAGATAGTAAATAAGAAAGAAATCGCTGCGATAGATGCCTTTTAGAAATACTCTTATCCTTAGGAGTAGAAACCTCGCGACTTTATCGGGACCGACGTCGCGACTAAGACCTCTATAATTCGATTCTAACTGCCTTAGAAAGAAGGAGGAACGGATAATTAAATGCTTTATTCGGCTATATAAGTTAATGCCTAAGAGGCAAAAAGACGATAAGTCGATAGAGATAACGTAGACTCTTAAGAGGATGCGACTATAAAGACTATTCCCGTTAAAACTCTAATCTATTATAAATAATAGGATAGAACCTAAAAAGAAGTTCGATATAATAACGGACGAGATCGTCTATAATATTATATTAAAGAAGATACTAATCTCCTTATAGACCCTAATTGAGTTTCTGCCCTTAGTTAGTTTTAAATTAGGCGTAAAATGCATCGATAAAGCCTAAGGCATTAAGACTACGTAATTCTAATACCCTAAAGAGCTAGCCACTTCTCCCCTTATTTTAAGGGCAGTCGCCGTAGAAATCCTAACCGACGATAAGGAGGAGAAAGGATTAAACCTTCTAAGTCACCTAGAAGAAAAGCTATCTATAACGGCAGTATATCTTAAAGAGCCTATCGGAGAATACTAGATCGAGCCCGAAGCTATTATATGCCTACTCTATGATAAAGAGATGCCGGACCGGAAGATATATTAGTATGCTAACTACGAGGGGTCGATAAAAGTCAACGTACGTATAGTCGACTAAGGCGATAGCTAGCTATAGCGGAGACTTATCGGTGAATTCCCTATCGAAGACGACTCTAAGGCTAAAGGAAAAGGGAAGGAACCACCTTAAAGTAGATAAGACGAGCATATAACGCGGCAGAAAGCCATAATAGACGAGTTTAATAATCGGCTTTCGTGTTTCTATATAGGGACTATTAACCCGACTATATTAATAAACACGCCTTCTATCACGCACCTAATTCCTATAGTTAAACCTTAAGACGACTACGATAGAATGCCTATATTTAGATTGCTATCTTTATCTTAATACTAACCTTAACTATTTAATCCTATATACTAAGAACCTCTTATAGTATTAAAAGCCTCTTTTCTCGATTAAATAGACTTATTATTCGCCCTACGCCTGCAAAATAGAAGTATTAACCTTAACTTAATAGGAACTACGATAGAGGCGGACGAAGAAGAAGGGACTAGCGCTTATACATCCCCGTAAGACGACGCCTATACATCCCCGTAAGACGACGCCCGACTCTATAGCTAATATACATAACGTCTTTAGACACTATTTACGACGACTTTAGTTTAGGAGGAAGATTTAGAGACTATTACCCTTATATCCGACGCGGCAAGCGTGTATACTTTAGACACCGTTGATATAATTATAGTGTATGCGTAGAGAAGATATTTATACGACTTAATAGACTAAGTCTCTTAGAGCCTATAAGACCGCGTCGACCTAGACGACCTAATCTTTAAGACTATTAAAGAGGCTAGGCTCGAGCTTACGGTAGGCCCTCGGCCTAACATAGACGCGCTTACGATATAGACTAATACGAGTTTATAGGATTATTGTTAGATAGGGGTCTATTAGGGTTAACTAATAGGGTCTGTATTCTATATAATGCGGCTAGCTAGAGAGGAGGCGACCGTGTTATAATATAGCCTCCCTTAAGTCACGTGATCGTGTGGATTACGTGTACGCAACTATATCTTATAACACTGCATTCCTATACTAGCAGTCTTTCTTTATGACCTTAAACCACGTGCTTATAAACGCGTAAAATAAACAACCTAATGTCTGTATAAATGAAATAGTACGCGGCCTTATTAAATAGGCCGGTACGAAGCAATAGCTAATGTTAAATTAGGCCCGGGTTAAAACGTAGCCGGGGCGTAGTAGGGCCGCATTAAGGTCGGCATAGGATAGTGCCGGTGTAACGTAGGTAATAGCTAGAGCGCATCGATTATAGCCTTATGATAAAGGCATCTATTCGAATCGTTAATCGGTTCGAATTAATAAAGCGCTATAGAGATCGGTTAGGGAAGTCCTTTATTATCGCGTTAGCTAGGTTATTATCACTATTAATCCACCTAATCCCCGAGATCTCGCGCCTCTCGTATAACTGTCGAAGGGCTATAATGTTAATTATAAGCCTCTTCTCCTTAGTTATCCCTAGCTTAACGAGGTTCTCGTAAAGCGAGTATAAGTCTATGTAAATTACTAGAGGGAGAGGCGGAATTTGCAAGTATTTAGTAATTATTTTCATAGTTATTGCTAGGACGATACCGAGGTCGATACTATTTACTATCCCGTAGATCTCCGATGTAAGCACGCTTTGTATTACGCGCTTGCATTTAGTCGAATTCTAATAAATAATATTGCTAGTAACGTCGAATTTAGTATCGGTCTTTTCCTTATTGATAATTGCAATAATAAAACCTAATTGCGATAAGAGGTCTCTATTGTTTGCAAAGGAGCCGTCGGTAAAAACTATTAGCTTTACTATTGCTAGGTCTATTAGGACGTATTTTAGTCCTCGATCTTAGTTATCCTTTTGCTATTAGAGACGCTTATTCAGCCTCTTATAGTCTTTCTTTTTAGGTTTGTAAACTTAGGCTATAATAGAGATATTAAAGGAAGCTTCTAGCTAATAGACACACGCAACGTAGCTTCCTTAGGCACGTTGTTCTAGGTAGCGCTAAGGGCTGTTAGGTGCTATCGTGTTAATTGTGTTAATGCGTATAGCCTGCCCTTTTTGCTGCAATAGTATATTACCGCTTTGTTATAGTATTACCTTCGCGCCGTTAAAGTCTGTGATAGAACTAGCTGTTATTAAGGTCTTTAGCTTAGCCCGGAACTTAGCCTCCTATAATTTATCCTCTTCGGCGGCCGAAAAAGCGGGGGTGCTAAGGATAAGGGTATCGTCGGTCTAGATACCTACTATGCCTGAATTCTCTACGCCCTTATTCGTGATTAAAAGGCATAAGTTATAGGTTAAGGTAGATATATTAAGCTGTTTAACGTAGTGGCTTTAGTAGGTGTAGAACTAATATACACTAGACTCCGCAATGCCGTAGAGCGGTCGAATAACGCGAATAATAGTCCCTTTCGGGTATCTACCTTCTAACTCCTTCGGAAGGTATGTTAGAATAGTCCTTAATAGCTTTATTTAAGCCTATAGGTAGGCCTACGTTATATTACGAAGGGATAACGTTATGCTATAGTCCCGTATTATAGTAGGCGCGATCGTAAGTATTAGCCGTTGGCTAATGCGTTAGATTGTTAGCGATGCGGTTAATAAATACTGCTTCTCTCGATCGTTATAACCTTAAACGACGAGCCTCGATTTCTCGTATAGCTTCGTTTCTCGTCCCTTTACTTCGCGAACTATACGTAATCGAAAGATACAGTGTTCTCCGTGTATTGCCTCGTTATACCTCTCGAAGCTAAAAACTCCGCGTATAAGGAGATCGTCGATTTCCTAGTTATTAGCTTCCTTAAACGGGGCGCTAGGAGTCGTAATAACGCCGTCGTTACGTAGCTTAAGGGCTAACGCGTACGCGTCTTCCTCTTTCCTAATAAGGAAGCTATACGTAGGGTTGCTTTTAAGCAAGAACCTAAGAGCTATATTAGCTATGATTAATTGTTTCGGCTTATTCTTAGAGCTAGGGGGGCGTCCGCGCTTTCGAGGCGCTAGAGGGCATAGTCGAGGGGGCTTAGCCTGCTAAAGCGGGGAATCTTCTTCGAGACGTAGAGCAGGAAGTTCTTCGGTCTTCTTATCGCGGTTATACGGTTGTATAAGCGTAGAACGAAAGACTTAAGGTCTATTAACCGTATCGATCGTTACGTTATAGCCGTTAATTAAAGCAATCTTAAATAGTCTTTGCTAGCCGGTTTTCTCTCTCTATATACGAACTTTACTTTATAAGGGAAGAGAGAGAATATCGGACGTATTTAGTCTATTTCGGGCTTATAAGGCCTCCTTAACTTACCGCTCTATAGATAGCTAGCGTAATATCTTTATCGCCTTATAAACTGCGGCGGCTCTCTTTAAGGTCGTGGCCGAGGGCGGAGAGTCTAACGTTATACGTGGATATACGCCGAACATAAGTAGCGTTAGCACGAGGCCTTAAGGTCCGGCAGTATTATTAATAGCTTTTACCGCTATCTAAAGAATTGCCTCGGCAGAGGTTATATCGCTAAGTTTAGCATATATAATGTCGAAGGCACGGCGTAACGGAGCGTAGTATTTTTTAACCTTGCCGATAGACTAATATGCTTCTATAGGGACTTGCTTGCATATAATGCCTATAAACTTAGCCTCGTTTCGGAACTCTACTAACGCAAAGTTCGTTTTAGCGTTATATTTAATAGTATCCGGCGGGCCGAGCTAGGTATTAATCTATAAGGTTCGAAGCGTCTCTTACGTATCCTTAGCGGATATCGAGGGTAAGAAGCGGGCTCCTTAGAATACCGTAGCCGAGTCTACTATATAGAGGACTAAGCGGTTATATAAGTGTATTATATCGACGATAATCTCGTAGTTAAAGTTCTAGTCGTCCTTTAACGTAAATTTAAATCGACGGGGGGCTTAAGAGTATAACTAGCAGTAATAGCAATACTTAGCAATGCCTTCTAGCGTATTAACTCATACTACGTGACCTACTTATCGCAGTAAGTGATAAAGTCTTATAACTATAGGGTGCTTAAAGCGACGATGTAGTATGCGGAGCTCGCTCTTTGCTAGGAATGAGATAGCTTGTTCTGCCTTAGCTAGGAAGAACTAAGAATAGCCCTATTTGCGGACTATAGGAACGGTAATGCCCTTAAGTTTGCTAATAATAACGTTCGTAGTATTATTAAAGTATACCTTTAAACGGTCTATATTAGCAAGGGAAAATAGGAACGGAGTCGAAGACTTAAGGATATAGAAAGTAATTCTTCCGACGGGCGTATTAACGGCTATCGAGCTAAGGGAATAAATCGCGTTACTATTGCCGAACTTAATCGATGCTTAGCTAGCTATAGAGTCGTTAAGCTTTACGTTAGGGTGCTCTTGCTAAAACGCGAGATATTGCTCCTAACTAGCTATAGAGACCTTCGCGGCATCGGTATCGATTAAGATGCCTTAGAACTCTTTCCTCGAATACCTATCGTCGATAAGGAACTAAGAAGCCGGCATAGCTTATTCTATCTTAAATATATCTTCCCCTATAAATAGATATGTAAATGCTTATTAGTAGAGCATTTATATCGCTTGCTACTATTCTATATTATCGTCGTTAGCACTATTATCCTAGTACTGTTTTTCTTCCTAATCGTCCGTTAGGCTGCTAATCTTATAACCTTCGTACTCTATTACGTATGTTATTAAGTTAGCGGCGGGCGTTCCCTAGAAGTAACATTAGGCTAAGTATTATTCTTTAGCCTTCTATCGCTCCTCCGGGGTATGCTTAATTAACTAGCAACCTTCCTTATTGTATATAAAGCACTTCTTACTCTAGGGGCGGTTGCCCGTCTAGTAGCCGCCTCGCCCTCTATTGCCTAGGCTATACCCGCGGCCGGAGTTACTACGGTAACTGCCCCGATCGTAGCCTCGTCTATATCCTCGCGTAAAGCTACGGTATCCTCCTCTGCTTCGGTTGTTAGTATACCTACGGTCTAGGTATATCGCGTTCGCGGTAAATTAGTCTATATCCTTAGTTAGAAATTGGCCTAAATTGCTAAGGGTTAGGTTCGTCTCGAGGGAGGATTAGAGCTTAGAAAATAAGGTCTCGATATTCTTAGCGGGTCGGAATAGAGCTTATATAAGCTCTAGCATATTACGGCACTCCTTAATAACTATCGCTCGCAATTAGTCTTTACCTACGAATATACCGCCGAGAGCTCGTTAGTATAGCTAGAGCTTATCGAAGAGAAGCTTTAGGACGTCTTATAGGGGTAAGGTTAGGTTCTAGCTGCGTAGCTTCGTAAACGAGGTAGAGGTCTAATCTATAAAGTAATAGGCCTTATTTACTTCTATATCGAAGTGCATCTTAATGCTATCGTAGGCTGCCCTAAAGGTAGTAGTCTATGTGATATGCTAAAGGTAATATATCTAGGCGCGGCCTATAAGGATCTTAGGAAGTAGTCTATAGAATTAACTAGGTATAGCATTAATGCTATAATAGATACCTATAAACTAACGGATCTTATTATTAAATAGGTCGTATAGCTTGCCTATATAATCCTCTATATTGTTCTAAAGCTTCGTAAATTTCTATTAGAGGTCTACGTTAATAGGTTCGTTAGGGACGTACGTAAGGGGAACCTAAGTGTATGCCGTAAGAGTAAGATCCGGGATCGCGGCTACTGCCCTAAGGTCGAGAATGCCGTAATTAACGTATTAATAGCGATAGCTCGTAGGATAGACCGTTATTTATTATTGCATCGGAAGAATAGGTGTAAGGGCCGGCGGAAGAACGGGTGTAAGGGCCGGCTTAGGGGTTTATTCTGCCTTAGGCCGGGGTGGTTCCGGGGCTATGCCCAAGGTGTTTAAGGCTCTACCGGTAGGAGTTAGGGGCCTTACCGGGGTCGTTCTAGTAGGTGCCTAAGGTTAAGGTATCGGGACGGGGGTATTATAGTTAATAGCAGTAGCTTTAGGTACTACTATTCCCTCGTCGAATCGGATCCTCGCTAAATCCTTATTAGGCTAAGTTAGCGGATTTTCGATCGTTTGCGTTATAATAAACTGCTTCGTAAAAGAGCTATTTATCAGTCTAGTATAGATCCCGCGTCGGCGAAGAAGGTTCCTTAATGCTCTCTTAAAGCTAGAGTCTACGTAGTTCTATATGTTTTCTACCTATCCCTTAAAGTAGTCTTAGAAGAACCCGTAAAGGTTATATCCTTAGAGATATAGATCGTATTCTACGTCTAATATAAACTTAGCAACGTACGTTATAGCTGCCTTACCGTTGTCCTCGTTATATAGGACTTTGTCGTCTTAGAAGTAAACGTTAATTAATTATTTCTACGCGGTGCCTTAGATCTACACGTTCCTTATTAGGTATTCGAGTAGTTCCTCGTCTGCCGTAGCAGTAGGGTTTAGGGTAGAAGAAGTTATCGTAATAGCGGGATTACGTATTATCGGGGTTTATAATGTTCTTTATAAGGGTTATCGGCGTAAGGGATTTATTACGCAATTGTCGAATCGGCGTTATAGACGCACTTAAGTTAGTGTCCCTCTTCTATTCGATAGCGGAGACTATTAACGGAAGCTTAGGAGATAATTAATTAATGTCACTCTTCTTTTCGAAAGCGGAGACGGGATTAATTAAAGACTCGATCTTAGCATAAGACCTTCTCTATGTTAACGTAATAGGAGCGCGGGGGCTAAAGATGCGTAGACGTTCGAAGGTTGTAAATCTTATCTCTTCTATCTTACTATTCTATAATTAACTAAGTCAACCACTAATTAGTGTTAGATAAGGGTCTATTAGGGTTAACTAATAAGGTCTATATTCTATATAATACGGCTAGCTAGAGAGGAGGCGACTGTATTATAATATAGCCTCCCTTAAGTCACGTGCGCACGTAATCGTATGGATTACGTATACGCAACTACATCTTATAACACTGCATTCCTACAATTATCCTCGACCGCCTTTATCGCCTTCCTTCCCTACGCTATCCTCGGCGACTTCTATAGTACTACTATCGGAGACGTCTAACGTATTAGACCTTCTCCTTAGCTACGAGGAGACGTTTAGCCCGGAAGACAACGAATTAGATCACGCTTACCACGATAACTATATAATAAATAACGTCTATTTGCTAATAGACGACTTGCCGGAGCCTAACGAGACTAAGTTAGCGTAGTAGACCTTCTTAACTAACGCGACTAGTATAATAACTCCCTACCGTCTGCTAAGGCAGATGTAAGACTTACTATATATTTAAATTAGGCTAGGAGGAAGAAAATCAAGGCCTCTTAGTGCACTTTTAGACACTAGGTCTAAAAGTAATCTTATTAGTAAGCACTACGCACAATCCTACGGCTTAAAGATTAGCACGACGAAGGCGACGATTAAGTTATACTCTAGCGCGGCTGTTAAAATAGTTAAGGAGGTTGAGACAGAGTTGCATATAGGCTTAGCGTAGATGCTAATTACGTTCTTTATCGCGCTAAACTATATTCTTATTCCTCTTATTCTAGGCATGCCGTTTATCCGGACGGCCTAGGCGATATTTAATTATACTCTAAAGAACGGAGACATATATATTAGGTGTTAGATAGGAATAGTTAGAATTATCGCTCCTACGGCTAGCGCTATTAGATAGGAGGTTTCTTCCGTAGCTAATAAGAAGGTTGTCCGGATAAATGTTATTATAACTAATAGACGATATAATAAGTTCCGACCGGCCGCTTTTACTAATAACGATAAGGATTCCGACGCAGAAGGTGCTCCTAAAGATAAAGATATTAATAACGATAAGGATTCTAACGCAGAAGGTATTCCCGAGCATAAGGATGCGAATTTCTTTTCTCCTATTTCTTATGCTTCGAATTATATATCTATATAGACCTATTAACGGTTAACGGTTTCCTATCTAATTTAATCTTCGCCGACTATTATTGCCTCGCTAAAAGGCAAGATTCTTAGTTATAGAGGAGGGATATAGCGATAGACAACTATACCTACGTTATAAGCTCTAATTAGGCAGCAACTTATCACTAATAAGGAAGATTAAGCTATTCTCTCGATTAGATCGGAAACTGCTAAGGAAATCCTAAAAGTAATAATAAATAAGACGACTATAGAGCTAAGAAAGACTATAAGAAAAACATAAAGGAAATTCCGGAAAATATAGAAGATTTAGGTATAGACTAGAAGAAAGAAGCCTATAAAGATATACAATATATAGGTTAACACGATGTTTAAAA
Organism: Ophiocordyceps sinensis; assembly: GCA_012934285.1. Classification (NCBI taxonomy): domain Eukaryota; kingdom Fungi; phylum Ascomycota; class Sordariomycetes; order Hypocreales; family Ophiocordycipitaceae; genus Ophiocordyceps; species Ophiocordyceps sinensis. Next base: position 9,132,697 of record JAAVMX010000001.1, on the reverse strand, counting down.
GAAAAAGCGATAAAATTAACCCCTTAGACAATATTCCGTCTAACGGGATAGTTCCGACGGGTGATACTAATTAGAGAAACATTAAGTAGGAAGAAGCTAAAAATAAAATTAAGGACGCTAGATACTATAATTAAATAACGAGAAAGTTTTCTAATATAGAAAAAGGGACGAGGCTTACGCTAGAACGACTTAAAGACATTTATAAGTAATTTAACGACCTCCTAACGAAACAAGATATTGCTATCTTCGACTAAATTATATTTAATAAGGAAGCCGCACTATTATAGAACTTTACGGAAAAAGGTAAGGTAGACCCGCTAGTCGCTCCTCCTTAGATCATTAAGATAATAGAATATAACGTATAGTAAGCATCGATAATCCCGATCCTAAGGGCAATAGAAAAGAAGGTTATCGATATCCTACGGGTTAGACTAGAAAGCGGTGTCCTTAAAGAGAGCTATAGAGCATATAGGAACCCCTTCTTCCTTATTGCAAAGAAAGACAGAGGCCTACGACTAATTAATTCGATTACCCGAGCAAATGCGGTTATAATTAAGGACGCTAATCCTCCTCTAAGTACGGATAAATTTAGCGACTACTTCTCGATGTATAAGATCCTATCGCTGCTAGACCTATTCTCTAGTTATAATTAAGTGCCCCTTAATATTAGAAGCCGAGATATAACTACCTTTGCTACCCCTTTAGGCACTCTACGTATATACACGCTGCTATAGGGAGCTACTGATTTAGTAGGATAATTCACCCGAATTATATAGAGAATCCTTAGAGACTTATTCCCTAATATTAGTAAGAACTTCGTAGACGATATAGGGGTTAAGGGACTAAAGACTACCTATAACGACGAGGAAGTTGCCCCTAGAGTTAGGAAGTATGTTTTTAAGCACTTTATTAACCTAGACCGAGTCCTCGTTAATCGAACTATTAGGCTGTATAATAGCCGGAGGAAAATCTAAGTACTATTAAAAAGCGACTGAGATCGTAGGTTATATCTATAGGACGAACGGAAGAAGTCCTAGGGAGGCAAAGGTCATTAAGATTAAAGAATAGACTAAATGCTATAACACGATGTATATACGAGCCTTCCTTAGCATCGTAGGATACTACCGAATATAGATTAAATAGTTCGCTATTATAGTAAAGCTATTAACCGACCTCTTAAGAAAAGAAGCACTATAGGATTAGGGCAAACTATAGAACCTAGCGATAGAGGCGCTAAAGGATGCTATTATAGATCCTATATTCTTAGTGTCCTTAGACATCGGACTAGATAGAAGAGAAATCATCCTTATATACGACGCTAGCCTTATTAGTTAAGGAGCTGTTCTAATACAAATTGTTAATAGAAAACGAAGACTAGTCCGGTACGAGAGCGGCATATAGAATAACGCCGAAGCAAAATACGATACTACGAAAACAGAGTATAGAGCTATTCTTTGCGCTTTACGACGGCTTAAAATGCATATTTACGGCGTGCATTTTATCCTTAAGACTAATGCAAAGGTCTTAGTTAATTTATTAAAAAGCGCTATTAAAGATATGCCCGGAGCGTTAGTTACCCGCTGGATTAATTACATTTTCCTCTTCGACTTTACGGTCCGACATATAGTCGGGAAAAGGAATAGCGTTGCTAATAAGCTCTTACGAAAGCTAGAAGGACCCTCTAATATCGTTAATAAAATATTTAAAGGTAATGTTAAAGACTTCGTCGATCTATATCTTAATATAGTTTATCTAAAGGGACCTCGATATCCCCTTAAACTATAAGCAGTTATAAAGTTCCTTTAAACAATAAAGAGACTAATTAATTATAATAAACAAGCTTATAGGAGACTACGTATAAGAAGCCTAAACTACTATATCGAAGACGGAAGACTCTAGCGACTACTAAGACGGATAGACTAAGGACTTATATTAGTAGTCTCCGACTAAGCTAAGCAACGACGAATTGTAATGAAATATCACGTATAGATAGGTTATAAGGGACGATAAGTCACCTACGACTATATTCGCAGTAGATATTACTAGACTTCTCTCTAGAACGACGTTTGTGCGGCTATATCGATATGCAAAGATTGCTAGAGCTTTACACCTACGAGACTAAGGGAATTGTCTATGCCTATAGCCCCTAGCCACCTAATAAGCAAGATTTACTTTAACAGCTAGTATATGCCTTTAGACTATAAATACGCTTATTTAATAGAAGCCTAAGATAACCTTACTAAATAGGTCGAAGTAATGCTAGTTAAGGAAATTACGGCTAGAGCTATAACAAAGTTTGCTTTATCCCTAATTTATAGGTATAGCGTGATGCTCTACGCTATAATTAATAGAGGACCGGAGATAAAAAAGGATTTTAAGTTTATTCTCGAAGACCTTAGCTTAAAAGTTATATAGACCTTTGCCTATAACCCGAAAGCTAACGCAATCGTCGAATACGGCTACTAGAGATTGACATTAGCCTTTGCGAAGATAGCTAACGAAAGAGGAAAATAGCTAAAATACCTACACTAAGCTGTTCTTATAGACCGCACCGCTATCCGAAATTTATATAGTATGTCGGCTTTTTATTTAATCTACGGTTAGGATCTTATTTTACCTCTTAAAGTAGAATACCCGACTTAGCGACTTATCGACTAGGATAAGATTACTACGGAGGAGTCCCTATTCGAAGCACGCTTACGAGTGCTTAAAAGAAAGGGGAAAGACGTAGCTAAAGCATAAGAAAGAGTCGAAAAATATAGGAAACGACTTACTATCTAGACTAACGAGGCGAATAAACATATAATACGTAAGGACGAATTGCGACCTAGCGACTTAGTCCTTTTATTCGATATTAGAAGATTAAATAACCTAAGGAGGTAAGCTAAACACTAGATAAGGTGGTTAGGCCTATTCCGACTAGTCTCCCGTGCGAAGGTAGCCGGGGGCTATAGGATTAAAACACTCGACGGTATAATACTTAATAAGACGATACCTAGCGAGCATTTAAAGAAATTCGTAAAGGACGAGATAGGATAGTAGTCTTCGTCTACGGACGGATGGCTACTATAGGATAAATTAGACTTAGGGAGGGAAAGATAAGACGAATAGACAGACGATATAGACGACCTACTTCTCTTACCTAGTAGAGAAGCATTAGATTAAATAATATTAAGACCCCGAAATAAAGAAATATAAGATTAGGACTAAGGACACGAAGATAATTATATAAGAACGTAGAAAAAGGGACCCGACTAAAGGATCGAAGTACGACTTCCCTAGCTTACGAAAGATAAGAGGGATCTATACGTAAGAGCTCTAAAGCATTTAATTATAAAGGAGCAAAGAGACTATAGCAACTAAGATCGGACGAGGACGTTCTTTCTTAGTTATAGAGGAGGTTCCCGCGGAAGCAATATAGAAGGCGAAAAACCCGAAAAACGAAAAACAACGAACCGACCGGGAGCATCGACGAGACCTTAGCTAAGGTTTAAGGAGCCTATTCCCCTTAGACGTTTAAAGGGAGCAGCGGGCGTCCCTTTACCCTAACCGTTAGCCTCCTCTAAGTTTATAGCCGGCCCGAATAGGTCCGGATCGTTAAATAGAAGACGAGGAGCGTTCTAGTCGCTTAGGTACTCCGGGTAGCATATTAGCCCGCTGCCTTTAGGAAGGTTGCACTCTTCTCTTCCCGTAAGACGGGAAGAGTTACTATCCCCGTTTCTACCCTAGTATTTAGGCAAAAGCCGCTAGCTATAAGTAAGAGCCTTTAACGCACTCTATATATAGTTTAAGCAAGAACTACTTAATACGCCCTCTAAAAAGATATATTTATAAAAGGGAAATATTACGTATTCGTTCGTAAAGGTAATCGTCGATTAATACGTTAATAGACACCTATTATATATACGAGGGTTCTTAATCCTAAATAACGATATAAGGAAAGCCCGTATATACTTAGGCCTCTTTCCTAAAAGCTAGGAAAAGAAAAATCCGCGTAGATAGGCTACCTCGGCCGGAATATAGACGATACGACGACGCTTAATAAGATTCTCGTATAAGGCCCGATCCTAAGGTCTAAGGAAGGTATTAAGGAGGTACTCTAAAGGCTTCCTACCCTTCGCATCCGATTTAACGAAGTCCGGCGCTCGACTTAGGATCTTAAGGCGAATAACGACCTCGATATAAATCGGGAAGCCTTAGTGTCCGAGGTTATAACTACCGTAGATAAACGTTCTTAAGCAACTATAAATCTATTATAACTACGAATTAGCAGACGACTAAGACTTAAAGGATTAAATAGTTCGTTACTATAAAATACTCGAGGCGTCGCGGAAAGATTATTATTCGATAGTTTTACGATAAAAGAACGCTTATTAAGAAATCTTCGGGTTTAAGAGAGGTAAGGGAAAGCTTAAGGAAATCTAGAAGGCCTTCGGCCTTTAAAAAAGATACGTCGATAGGCATAATCGCGAAAATAAGGATGCTTTAATAAAGGAAGGAAGAAGAAATAAAAGAGGGAAAAATTACGATCGGATAAGCCTAAGGGTAGGGAAAATAAAGATCGGATAAAGACTAATTGCGGATAAATTAAGGAAGAGAAAGGGATTTAAAGGATTATAGATAATAGAACGATTAGCTACTAAGCCTACGTAGTAAAGCTTTTAGCTTAATACCTTAGAAGATAACACGCGCTTTAGAAGGCACTCCTTACGAGAAAAACTCTATTCTGCCTACGTATACCCGCTTTCTTTCTTTTGCAATATAGACTATTTAATCGACGAACAGCGATAGACTAGCACGTAGTAGCACTTAGTAAAGCTAATAAGCTTTCGAATATAGCGACTACCTTCTATAGAAGGCTAACCGGAGACATCGGAATGCCTCTTAAGGGCGTCTACGGGAAAGTCTATATTAAGGGAGGCGTAGGGAAGTATTATAGCCCGACGAAGAAATAACAATCGACTAGATAAGAGTTAAAGCCTATAACGGGAGTTAACTAATATAGTTCTTATATAGACAAAATTAGCCGGCACGACTACGGTAAGCTAAGAGCGACTACGAAATAACCCGAGAGGAAGTAGAGAAGACCTACGAATTTATATCCCCGATAAATAGGTTTTATAGGAGTAAAGGCCGTTAGTATCGATATATGAATAATATATATAATTTCCTCGTACGAGCAAGCCGAAAAGAATAGGCCGAAGACGGTGGTTTAACTATAATGCTATAAGTCATTACTAGAGGGGTAGAAGGCGCGGTAGCTATAATAGACTAACCTATAACAATCTATGTAGACGAGAACTAGGTCCTAAGAAAAGCCGCGCTAGACCGTAACCTAAGCCTTTACTGCAGACTTTACGAAGGAGAGGAAATGCTAATGTTTAGCTAGCTATCCTTTAACGCTACGAACATTGTATTTAAAAGGCGTTATATCGTCGGCACGGTATGCTTTACTAACGCCGAAGGCTACGATAGTATACATTAGATCGGGTTTTTATAAGATAGGCGAGAGAGCTAACTTATTATCTTTAACGCCTTGCGAAGTAGATAACGACCGCGACTATATAGGTTCTTACGAGTATAGCGGCAGCTACTATATAAGACGGGATACCCGTATTTATTCGCCTTTACTAGCATCCCGACGATAGAGCAAAGACTCGGTTAAGAATGCGGATATCTTGCCCTTACGATAATTTAACACTAGGTAAGAGGCCTTATCGGGATCCCGTTTGAGTTACTACTAAAGGTATACCTAGGCGTTAAGATTATATAGGACAACTACTTCTTAAAGGAGCAACCCTACTAGGTCCCCGAATTCCCTTATAGGGGCTAGGGATTCTTCCTAAAAGACGAACCTAACACTTATAAAGCAAGCTTAGCACAGACAATAATAACCTTATGCGCTATAGTAGGAAACGAATTAGGGATTAAAGACCTACGCCTGCTTGGATTTAGACCCTTCTACTAACTAAAGACCTAGATAAGAGGATTTAAATACGTATATTAAGATTAAATCTTAACATTACTAGGAGGACTATGCCTTATCGAGGGAATCCCTATAGTAAGGATCTTTAACTATTCTAGGCTTATCTATAGCGGACCCGACCTAATTAATGTCTAGTTCGTGACTAAGTTTCGACATTAAGGACGAGCAGTAGACTAGCGCCTATAGATTCCTTAGGAGATCTAAAGCCTCTATAATAGACGCTAGATGCAGAGAGAACGACTTAAGGAACTCGCTATAAGCGTTATCTCCCTTTAAGCTTTAACATTAAGGGACTTATCCCTATTGTCCGAACTAAGCGGGACACTAAGCGGAATAGGAAGCGCCTTTCGAGCCTAATTCGCTAGCCTACCTTATGCTTCACTACCTACGCTAGTCATCGATTTACCCCTACGGATGTAGGTTATCGCCCCGACCTCGCGACCGACTGTTATACCTAGCCTACGAGCAGAGACACCTATCCCTCCTAAGCTAGGACTAGTAAAGCTAAGCACGTCTTAGAAACGCAGATAGGGAATATAGAGCGACTTTAACCGGATAACCTCTTTTAAGAAAGGAATCGCTAAGGTCCCTATTATAGGTGTCGACGGGTTAGGCATATATAAGAACTATATCGAAGATAAGCAGGGATATAATAGCTTAGGGCGACTAGGAACGGCTGGTCTAGCGATAACCCTCGGTCTCCGGGAGTCACTAAGGAAAGCAATCAGACTATACGAAAGAGTCTAGGCGATAAAGGAGGGAGTAAACTAATTCGTTTCCTTAATGCCCCTAGGGATTATAGGAGTCGAAGCATAGACTAAGATATATAACGAGGTCGAGCGAGACTTAGCTAGACCGAGCACTTAGGATAGGAAAGATGCCCGAAACGCAAGAGCGTAGAGGAGGAAGTAAGGTTAAAAAGCCCTAACATTAGTCGCGCCTTTGTTAGAGATAGAAGGGCGCTAGGGAGGATTTTAGCGGGGCATTTCTCACCCCCCCTATTTAATAAGGGGGAAAAAGAGGGTTATATAACGTACTAGCATAACCTAGGCGTATAAAAGGGAAGGGAAAGGAGGAAGCATTTAATCACACACATAATATTAATATAACACAACTGAATTAACTTAATTTGCCCTCTTAAAGATTTAACGATTTCTCCTTAAGGACTTCTACCTATAAATTATTAAAGAAAAACGATTATTGCCGTATAACTTCTACGACACTCGCGTCTAGTCGGTATTAGCATAATTAAATAATCCTAAAAATACGAAGAGACTAATCGAAATAAGTGCCCGAAAAACATAATTTAAGAGATTGCTCCTAGGTAGGATATCCTAACTTACACGGAAATCGACTAGCCGAGGCTATAATATAACTACCCTACGAATTTCTACTATTCTTCCTAACCCTTAGTATAGCGACTACTGCGCTTGCTTTAGGGTGTGTGCCCTTTCCTTCGTTAAAGTAAGCTCTTTATTAGCGATTATCTATAGTAGCGCGTTGTAGACGTAAAAGAGATCGCCGGTGCCTATAAGAAGGTAAGACTTTACGTCTTTATAGGCGGTCTCGACTAGGCTATTAACGATCTACCCGAAGTTACGATAGCGGCTAATATAGCAATAAGCCTACTGCTTACGCTACGGCATATACTCCTTAGAGATATACCGGATAATATAACCTTAGTGATCTCCGAAGGTTTAATCGAGGGTATACTAGCGTGCGTGGAAAGCTTCCTCCGTAGATGCATAAACAACTAACTTCCACGCGGCAAATATGCCCTTACGGCTATGCTCCTTATATAGCTTAGGCAGGCCGTTCTTAGCCTCTTCCTCTTCTTCCTTAGCTGTATTAGCCTCTTCTTATATAAGGGCAGCGTCGCGCGCGGCGTTAGTAAGGTCGTTAGCCTCGTTAGCCTCGTTACCTAAAGACTCGTCGTCGTCGTCCTCGTCGTTACTATCGGCACCCGGCTCTTTCTAACGTGCTTTAATCCTTAAGTTAACGTTAGCGTTAATGTAATATATATAGAGCTATTATTGCGCGAATAGGAAAACACGTAAGAGGGCGTTCTTAAGGGCCTTTTCCTTATCTAAAATAATCACAGTCGGTGCGGTAGCTTTAATCTATTAGCGAAGCTCGTCTAGTCGCCTATATAGCTAAAGGAAGCCCTCTTCCTTCTCCGTACTAATAAGACCGAAGGCGAAGTTAGCTATAGACCTCTAATCGGTGACTCTAGTAGCTTAGAAGAGATACATCTTAAAGCGGTTCGTTTTATATATATTGTTAAGTCCTAAGACTTCCGAAAACGTCTTCTATATCTTCTTACACTAAGGGTATATCTAGAAGATCGCCTTAACTTTCTCGTTATCGTCGGCGGCGTATTTAACCGTATGCTTAAGGTTATCGCGCTAGAGGTGCTTAAGGAAGGCCTAGGTCGCTGTCTTGCCCCTAAGGACGGCGGCACGGATCTTCTAACGATCGTTGTATATATCCTATTGCCGGAAGAAGGACTATTCGGTAGTGTCTTTAATAATCGTAGCTATCTTATAGGCCGGTAGGGCACAATGCTTCGAAAGGTTCTTCTCGAGCTCTTATTATACTAAAGTACGGCGGCGATAAACGTTATAAGCTAATAGATTAAGTAACTGCCTATAATTATAATAACCTTTAACGCGGAACGTCTACGAGCTTATCTCTATTATTAACGCCGTAATCTTAAATTAGCAGTTAGTCTTCTAGGTCGATGCCTTACGTAACCCGGCACTTTAAGAGGCGCGGCCGTGCCTACGATTATATATTAAGATGCGAGTCGTAGCTTATACGACCCTATTAACTATACGCTTGCCTTAGCTATTTCGCTTAATTAAGGCGGCGCCGTTATTGCGATAGAACGTCTAGAAGGACTTAAAGAGATCGTCGAATGTATTAAAGGGGTCTTTTATAGGGGGCAAGGGCGGAATTAGGTCCTTAACGAGCTCGTCGGCAACGAGCTCGTCGGCCTATTTGTTAGCCTGCTGTTCGGCCTACTCGTCGGCCTACTGTTCGGCCTATTCGTCGGCCTGCTGTTCGGCCTGTTCGTTAAAGCCCTTATTAAGCAGCTCGTCGAGTGCGTCGTCGAATTCCTCGAGCCCCTCGTAGAGCAATTCGTCTAACGCCGCGTCCGCTGCAGCTGCCGACGTAGCGGCGGCCGCGGCGGCTACTGCATTAAATACAGCATTAACTACGTCGGCCGCTTCGTCGGCCGCGGCCGCTAGGTTAAGTATAGCTTTAAGGTCTATTATAAGGGGGTTATATCGGTGGCTTAGTAAGGGGTTACTAGCGCTACTACTACGGCATTTAACTTTTCCTATGCGTTAGCACGTAAATTTAGTAGGGTAGGGTAGGCGCGTATAAAATAGGCGGGGATCTAAGTGGTACTCTAGTACCTCCGGGACGAATAGAGATTTACTATAGGACAAATAGTAAGACTCTAAAACTTAGCGTCGTAGAGAGAATCTAGTATTTCACGGATTAAAGGCAAATAATATCGATTCTTAACTATAACCTAATTTAAACCTCCGTAGTTATAATAGATATAGATACTACCGCCCGGTTTATAAGCGAGGATTAATAGTACCGCGGCTAAAGAAGAAGACTCTTAAATAAAGCCTTTATTAAGTATATCTTTAATCTACTTCTTAATATAGCGGATGTTAGTAAGGCTCTAATAACGGTGACTAGCCGGATAGATCCATTAAGTTATTATTGTTAAATCTATAATAAAGCTAAGGAAGAGGGGAAGGCCTCGTAGAGATATGGCCTTATTGCGTGCACGTGATCCGTAGGATCACGTGTGTGCAACTACCTTAACAATGCGGATATCCCCTATTCCCACACTAGCAGTTCTTTTAAGATGATAATAAGAGCAATAAGAACCCGGTTTTCCCACCGAACAGAAATACGCAACAAACAAAGGGAAAGAGGGCCGTTTGGGCCGTGTGGTGCAAGGAGCGTCGGAGCGGCTGTAGGGTAAAGCTGCCAAGCCAAGGGCGAAAAGTAACGCAACGAATGTGGGCTGCCAAGGCTGCAAAAGGCGTTGCAAAGGGCGTTGCCAAGAGCGTTGCTAAGGCGCAGAAAGCAAGGTAAAGAGCGTGGGTGAATTCGAGGTAAAAAGCAGGGCGAATTCGAGGTAACGAGCGTTGGGAAGAAAAGGGCCAGTGATGCAACGAGTGGCTAAAGGCTGCGAGCTGCGAGCTGCGGCGTTAAAGTCCCTAATGATGCTGTATTGCGCTTTCTGGAGCTCTTTCCAAATTGGAACAGAAGGCGAAAAGCAGCGTGCGGGCTTTAAAGCAGCAGGCGGGCTTAAAGCAGCAGGCGGGCTTAAAGCAGCGTGCGGCAGCGTGCGGGATTAGTGATTGATCTAGTCGTTAAAGCAAAGCAACTGGCGGTTCTGTGTTTGCGGGGGGCTTGTGGCAGCAAGCGGACTGTATTCTCGTAGGGCTTGAGGCAGCAAGCGGACTGTATTCTTATAGGGCTTAAGGCAGCAAGCGGACTATATTCTTATGGGATCGCGAGGGTCTTCGCGATGTTTATCGAAGCAGGCGGCGGGCTTTTAGGGACGAGTGGTCCGAGGGTCGGGCTCGTGGTTGTCTAGTGTGCCGTTAGAAGAGCTTTTCTTAAGGGAGCGCTTAGAAGAGCTCTTTTCGGCGGTTGATAGGTATGCCGCGTCGGCGGCGGCGGCATTAGTTGCTCGAACTAGCTATTAAAGGGGTCGAGGTTGTCGGTCGTAAGGTTCTTTACGATGCGGTCGGCGTTATAGACGCACTATCGGTTAACGTAACTCTTCTTCCTTTAGGAAGCGAGACGGGATTAAAGGATAGCTAGGGAGACTTCGAAATAAAGCGGTCAACGCGGTGATATTATAAAAAAAAAGAGGTCAACGCGGTGATATTGCAATTAAGAGGTCTCGTTCTTAGCACAAAGATAACTACCTCTAGGTGTTCCCTCGTAGGGTGTTTTACACCTTCGATAGTTAGATCTTGCCTCTTCTTTCCTAACTGTCTGTAAAGGAATCTCTTAGTAGGTAAAACCAGCGGAGAAGCCTTTACTAATTAGTGTTAGTAAGGCTCTAATAACAGTGACTAGTCGGATAGATCTATTAAGTTATTGTTATTAAATCTATAATAAAGCTAAGGAAGAGGGGAAGGCCTCGTAGAGATATAGCCTTATTGCGTGCACGTAATCCGTAGGATCACGTGTGTGCAACTACCTTAACAATGCGGATATCCCCTATTCCTACAGCGGAGTTCTATAGGTAATATAGGCTAATTTCTATAGTATAAAGCTTATTTACCCGGTGTAAGTTCGATCTTATAATCCTAAGGGCGGTATAAGGGAAGCTTATTCGCATTCTTTAGAAGGAAATAAGGAATCTTATCTTAGAATTCTTTTAGGAGTCTCTTTAGGATATCTACCTCTATAACTTCCGGCTTTACTTAAAGGAATTTTTCTATATCGGCCTCGTCGACCCTCTAAAATAAAGATTTAGAATTAGCTATATCCTAAAGGTTTATCTAAAGGAAATTATAAAAACGTTTAAGGAAAGCGGCTTAAGCTACCTCTATTATATAGTCCCCGGCAATAATGCGTTAGAAAAAGGTTTTAGATAGTTTTAAGACTTTAACTAAGCCTACTAAGAGTTCGTTAAGGAGTCGTAGATTTTCTCCCTCCTCGACTAGCTTAGCTAATTCGGATATATTAATTCGTATCGCTTAAATACTATCCTATTTATAGAATTAAATAAAGTTAACTACGCGTATATAGCGGATATCGTTTATATCTAAGGGTATTTAATCTTCCTATTATATACGCCGGCGGGGGTGTCTCGTTTAGCCCTATCGGGCGGGAATATAGCGACGGCCGGCGGCAAGACGAATAAGGAGTAAGCGAGCTACTAAAGTAGTCTACGGCGGAGTAGCCTTAAAGGCTTAAGTCTTAAGGGAGTTTAAAAGGCTAATTAGTAATATTAAGCAAGCGGTTCCTTAGGCGAATAGCTATATCCTATATAGAGGATATCGAATCGGTTAGCTAAGGTTTAAAGGGTACGATGCTTACTTAGGTAGATATTCCTTAGTAGACGAGTCTATAGGTATATAACTTCCCGGTAGGATAGTCTAGTCTTTTAGGATATTAGTCTCTTCCTACCGAAAGGGAATTTCCGGCACGTCTTCTATCGTTATAAGGACCCCTTATTTTAGGGTAAACGTTAGGGTAGTCTAAATGTCTACGACGTTAGAAAAATATACCTTTCGACGTAACTAATGCCCTCCGGGCGCGGGAGTAATAGGAGTCCTAGGAGCTATCCTATCCTTATAAGGGAGCAGATATCTCCTAATTGGTTCATCCCACCAATGAATGAAGATATACATTAGAACCGCCTTGCATTATTGCATATAACGCAAGTCACCCAGTCGCATTAGCTGCCGAGATAGCTAAGATACCGAACCCCGAAGTATGTAGTATAAGTAGAGATAGAGGTTTATAAGTTATAACTTATAACTCGGTCAACCGGCGTTATCTACATTACCTCGTATTACTCGCGTATTTAATTATACAATAACTAAGCTACTAAATAGGATTAGACTACTTATATTATACAGACAAATAATAGCGCTTTCTATAACCACAATTAGTTAAGTTATCTATACCTTTGTTAGTATTAGGCTAACAGCCCCCGTAGAGGCCTCTAAGGGTGTAGGTGATAGGGCGGTTAAGTAGGGCAGAAAAAAGCCTATTAGATACGTGTTTTTCGTAGGGCGCGGTAGAGCTATTCTATATCTACGATCACTTTATTTTTTAAGCCCTCTTTAAGCCTTGTTTTCTATACAACGTTATACTATATTGTGTAATCTGTTTTTAGTAGCAAGACTAAGGTGTGTAGAGCGTTATTCGCCGCTACGCCTTTCCTAAGACCCTTAGAATCACGGACCTTACGCATTCTTCGCATTCTTCGCGACACCTAGCCGACACACTAGACTTTTATAGAACAGCCTTTTCTAAGGCAAGATCTCCTCTTTAGAAGGCAACAATCTCGTCGATATTACTATCGAGATTAAAGAAGTCTATATTTTCCTTATTATTAGAAGTCCTTTATCCCGCCTGTTTTTTACCTAAATCGTTAGTTTATATATTCTTCGAGATATTAGCTAGAGGCGAGTTTAGGCTGCCTACAGCGCCCGAGATTAGGAATTTTAACGGCAATAGAGCCGCTAGCCGATAGCTATCCTAGCTTAAGTAGACGTTTCGAGCGCTTAATAGTAATATACTAAATGCCTCTCTCGTAGTCTAGGCTATTAATATAGGACTTCTTAAGGATGCCGCTATGTTTATAGATAGCTCGGACAGACTTAGAGAGATCGTAGAGCTTTCTAAGGGAGACTATGCCTTACTAAAGAACCTTAAGGAACTAGAGACCGCGTTAATAGACTAGTTTAAGGCAACGCTTATCGATAAAATTAGAGTCTTACTATTTGCATAGCACGAAATCTCTATTTGCATAGTAAGATACCTAAATCCCTACTCTTTCTGCACGTACCCCGCGCGCCTATGTCCCGCCACCTAATTTTAGTAGAGGTATATAGCAATTAAGAGGGCCGCGCAAATCGTGCCTAGCCTTAATTAAACAGTTAATTTAACAGCTATAGCAGCGCGCGTAGGAAGCTTAAATAATGCAAATAACGTATGTTTAAAGAGATCGCGAGATGCGCGTACAATCGGACCGTTAATTAGTCCGTGGCCTGCGTAGCTGGAATAACCTCCTTAATAGACGGCGACGGCGATAGCGTAGCTCTTATAGCTCTTCCGCCCCTAGCCCGTCTCCCTCGAGATCCCCTTGCCCGTGTATTTACGCGTGCACGCGATCTTCCTTATAACGGCTATCCTTATAATGCTCCTTATAACGCTTAAGATGCCTCGTCGACCTTATTCTATATACGTATGCGTCGTACGCTTGCGTTAAGTCGGCGGACACTAGCCTAACTTAATCGCGGCAGCCGCCTCTATATCCCTCGTCTTCGTCTACGTGGTTATAAGGCTGCTTATAAAGCTGCCGGCGCTTATTAATCGTAGCCTTCCTTTTCTTAGTGTTATAGGGTTAAGGGCATAGTTAGACTAGTGTTTTTCGCAACGCGAGGCCGGCCTTTAAGCGTTTATACTACGTCGGGGTTACGAATACAAAGGAGTAGCTCCTCGAGGTCCTAGAGGTCGATTAGCATCGTCTATATAGACAAAAGGGGAAAGGGGGAGGGGTCGTACTAAAGGCTTCTTAAGCTACTACTAGGGAAGAATGTTAAGCCTAATAAGCGGAAGCGGAGGGTTAGCTTTAAGGCGCTCGAGAATAACGTAGGCATAAGGAAGCCCCTACTATTATATAAAACGCTTAGTATAACGCGGCAGTAGGATTAGCTCCCGCGGCTCTTTCCCTAGCTTTAAGGGCATCGCGGCTATAGCAAGCCGGTGCTATACGGCAAGCATATTAATAGCCTAATATATAATCTAGAAAGTCAGCTTGCTAAGCTAATCCTAACCGCTATAGAGGAGCCGCTGCCGTGCCTACTATCGGGCGGCCTCTTGCTAGTAATAGCGCTCTTTATTCTCGATTATTTAAAGCAAGGCGGTATAAAGGTAAAAGAGGTCTCTTATACCTATAAGAAGGTACGATTTAACGTTTTTATAGGCGGTCTCTATAAGGCTATTAACTCTCTAGCCGTAGTTGCGATACCTACTAATAAAGCAGGCAGCCTATTGCTCCCGCTAAGGCATATACTCCTTCGAGATATACCTAATAATACGGGCCTAGAGCTCTCCGTAGGTCTTATCGAACGTCTTTTAATTAGCCTTAAAGGCTTCTTCCGTAGCCGTATAGATTATAGTCTTCTAAGCTGCGAATATACTCTTACGGGTATATTTATCGGCCGGGGGCGGGGGCGCGTTCCCTGCCTCTTCTGCCTCTTCTGCCTCTTATTGTATACGAGTTCGTCCGGCAGCATCGTCTTTGTTAGCCTCGTTAGCCTCGTCGTCGTCGTCGTCGTCGTCGTCGTCGTCGTTATCGTCGTCGCAGCTAGGCTCCTTCCACCGCGTCTTTATCTTCGCGTAGATATTAGCGTTAATATGCTATACGTAAAGCTATTGCTGCGAGGAGGGGAAAACGTTTAAGAGTGCGTTTATAAGGGCCTTTTCCTTATCTATAATAATAATAATCGGCTCTATAGCCTCGACCTTTAGTCGTAGCTCGTTAAGCCGCTCTATTAGCTACTAGAAGCCCTCCTCCTTTTCTATATTAATAAGGCTAAAGGCGAAGTTAGCAACGGAATGCTAATCGGTAATCTTAGTAGCTTAAAAGAGAAATATCTTAAAACGGTTAGTATTATACGTATTGTTAAGGCCGATAACCTTAGGGAACCGTTTCTATATCTTCTCGCACTAAGGGTACGTCTAGAAGATAGCCCTAACCTTCCGACCGTTATCGCCGTCGCCGTCGCCGTTAGCCTCGCTATCGGCATTAGCCTCGCTATCGGCGTTAGCGAGCTTAACGACGTGTTTAAGGCCGGCGTCTCGGAGGTAGGCGATAAAGGCTTAAGTAGTAGTCTTCCTACTAAGGGCTACGGCGCGGATCTTCTATCGGTCGTTATAGATATCGCATTGCCGAAAGATGCTCTCTTCGGCGGTTAATTCCCTAAGAATTAATGCAATCTCGCGAGTAGGAATAGCTCGAAGCTTAGAAAGGCTACTCCTAAGCTCTTACTGCGTAAAGGTTCGTCGACGATGTATATTATATACTAAGGGATTAATTAACTGCCTATAGTTATACTAACTATTATTAACGCGGAAGGTCTACTTTTAGTTTAAACTTTAGGTTGCTAAGGCTATAATCGTAATAGGGTAGTTAATCTTTATAGAGGAGGCTTTTAGGAGCCTAGCGCTTTTCGAGGCTCGTCGAGGCCTACGATCGTATATAAAGATAACGTAGGTTAGAACTAGCTAGCCGTTAATCTAACGCTTATAGGCGTTATTCTTCTTCACGATAGCGGCGCCGTTCTCGCGGTAGAAACGTTATAGGAAGTTATATAGCTTATCGTATATATTAAAGGTCGGCGAGGGCGGTAGGGGTGGAATTATTAGGCTATCGTAGTCGTCGGGCTCGTAAAGAGGCCTCTCCTTATCTTAATAAGGCTTATCGGCGCGTAGCTGCTTGTGTATCGGCTCTTAGGGAGGGCGTTGCGAATCCATCGCGAATAGCTTTACGTTGCACTTTACGCTTAGGAAAAATCGATAGGCACGATTTACGCGGCCCTCTTAATTGCTATATACCTCTACTAAAATTAGGTAGCGGGATATATACGCGCGGGGTACGTATAGAAAGAGTAGGGGTATACCTATCTTACTATATAAATAGAGATTTTATGCTATGCAAATAGTAAGACTCTAAAATTAATACGAACTTTTAGCAGCCGATTTATTAAAAACTAGATAAACTATTAGTTATATACTATAAGCGAGCTTAGAAGCTTATAAGGCAGCACGGCGGTAGAGACCGGCTAGGACTTAGAGAGAGGGCTCTTACCCCTTTTAAGCGCTATTATCTCTCGTACTTTATTAAGAGTTTTATTAACGGGTTAGCTAATGCCGAACTTAAGCGAGGATTAATCGAGCAGAATGCTCTTACTGCCGATAGTCTATCTAGTGCGATAATAATTGTCTAAAAGACCTAAGGCATCCTCGCGGCAAAGGCGAACGATACTTAATAAATAGCTTATAATGCCTTAGTTACTGCTATAGCTAACTATATTCGCCGCTAGACTAGACAGAGTGCTAAGAAAGTCCTTATAGATAAGTATAGCTTTAACCCCTACTAGTTAGCACCTACGCTAGAGAATATAAGTAAGCGAGGGTAGACCTTATCCTATATAGGATCTCTATATATAGCTATAACGACACCGGATCCTATGTTTTTGCCATCCGCCCTATACCCGTACGTTAGGCAAGACATATACTAGCAGATAGGGGGGAATACTAAACGAGTAGTGTTAAGCAGCCTTATAGGCAAGCTCTTGCTTAGAAGGTACTCCCTATACCGCCTATTCGTTAGTAGCCTACCTACTAATAGTCTATATAAGGATAAATATAGGAAGAAAGATCGGAGAGGACTATAGGACTGTATAATAACTAGCGAGGAGCATTGCGTAGCCGTAGTCGAGGAGCATTGCCGCCCTTTAAAAGCCGAGCGGGACTATCGAAGCTAAAGGACTCCCGGACCTAGTATATAAATCGATCTACTCTTATTCCGGATTAGCCGATCTGCTTTACATATAGGCAATATAGCTACTACCCGTTAATGTATTCTGCCCTATTTGCAGATAGACTTTAGGACTAGGAAAGAGATATCCTTCGCGAGAAGTGTTTTGCTAAAAGAGTATAGTAGTAGGAAGCAAATAGGCAATTGCCTAAGGGATTAGGAGGGACTAGGCCTCTACCCTAAGTGTAATAGGGTAGGCAGAGTAATTATATAGGTGCCCTCTATATAGGTATAGAAATCATCTATAAAGAACTAAGTATAAGCGCACCTATGCATACGGATATATAGCTCTACGCACGTACCCCTTTGTCTATACGTGCCCCTTACCCCTATCCGTACGAGCCTCTTACCCTTATTCGCATAAACCCCTTTCCCCGCCCGTATATACCTCTTCCCCACTCGTATATAAGAATGCGGATTAGGTCGTAGACCTAATCTTACTAATAGTCGAAGACCCTTATATAAGACCCTTACCCTACCCGAGCGAAAAATAACGACGTATTATATAGGCCCCGGCCGCGCTTTAAGCTACGCGGCTTGCTTTAGGGAGCGTAAAACGCACCTTCTTCCTACGTATCTTTGCCGGCAACGTAGCGTCGGGCGGTCCGTCGTTTTCTCTAATAGCTTTAAAGCGCTCTTTAAAGTGATCGAGCGCTTCCGTATCTACGAAGTCCGCTGCTAGGTGCTACGTCGGGTCTTAGTACCTTTACTACCTTACGAAGACCTCGCGCCTACTGCCGCGGCCGACTTTCTTCTACCGTACGGTAAGAATTTCCTCTACTAGGAACTCTTCTTCCCCTTCTACTAGGATTACGGGAGGCTGCGGGTCCGCTATTACTTAGCCGGGCATTAGATCTACTGCTGCTCGACGAAGAAGGTCTACGTTAAAATTCGGGTAAATCCCGTTAGGCAATCCCTCTAGCTCGACGGCTTATAGGCTTAGCACTCTCTTAACTATAAATTTTGCGTATAGCTAGTCGAGCTTCTTTTTCGGCCTTAAGGATACGTAGTTCCGTAGGTCTACCTAGACTTTATTACCTACCGTAAATCGCTTTACGGGTTCCCGCCGTTTATTCGTATGCCGCTCTTAGTCCTACGCTACCAAGGCTATTAACGACTAATAGAAGTACGAAACCTGCTTAAGTCGCTATATAAAGGAGGCTATACGCCCCTCCGGGCTATTGCCGGACGGCTTTTCCACCGCTATATCTACGGCGATAGGAAATAGGAATACTAGTTTATACCTATATAGTGCGAAGAAAGGGGATATATTAATTAAAGAGTGATTTCTCCCGTTAAGCGCTATTTGCGCTACGGGGAGCCACTTGTCCTAGTCCCTTTATTTACGGTTAATAACGCCTTAGAGGTAAGCTTAAACTTCCTAGTTAAGCCGTTCCGGCCCGCTATCGGTTTACGGATAATATACTATGCTTAGCAGCTATATAATCTATAGCAGCCGATATAAGTGCTACTAGAAGCGGCTTATCTAATTTAAGCCCTTATCGCTTATAATTAACGTTAGCTACTAATAGTATCGTATATAGCATATAAGGAAGCGCTCCGCGTAGATCTCCGCTTCTATAGAGGGCATAGGTTTTAATATAACTTCCTTACTTAGACGGTCCTTAATTACCTAAAGATTGCGATTGCCGCTCTCTATAAGAGGGAGGTCTGTAATAAAGTCTATTTAAATATATATATAAAACCGGTCTAGTATAAGAAGCGATTTAAGTAGCCCTTTCTTAAGCGTATGCTAAATCTTTATACACCTATAGATATTATAGTTACGGAGGAATCGTCTAACGTATAGCTAGAGGAGCGGCTAATAGAAGTCCCGGGATACGGCGGCAATTATTCCTTCGCGGCTAAGGTAGCCGACGACGTATACTATTTAAATAAGCCGTCTTTAAAGCGCGTTCCCTTCTTTTAGTTCCGGGGGAGCGTCTCTTACTACGGCCTCTATAGTTATAGAGGAACTAAGAACCTAAAGCCTTCCGCGGAACTATAGGTGCCTACGTAGGTCTACGTAGCAGTCGGCTACCTATACTTTAAGGTTAAGCTTAGCGTCGAATCGCCGTGCTCCTGCCTCTACGGCGCGGCGCACGCTCCCGTAGGTAACGTCTTAAGCTGCTAAGCGGTCCTACGTGCGCTAAAGCTCCTCGTCTTAAAAAATCCGTCGGTTAAGACCTATATTAGTAGTTAGCTCCGCGCCTTACGCGTCGAGGTCGCTCTAAGTCGTAGCCGCTATAAAGTCCGCTTCCTAAGCGTCGGGCTCTACGTCTTCTTCGATTACCCCCTTACCCTCTAAAGCAACTAACGAATTATTATCCTCCTCGCTATTGTCCTTATCCTTATCGTCCTTACTATTAACTAAGACTACGCCGTCTGCACCGATAAGCGTTGCTCTAAGATATATACATAGCGCCTCCTCCGGGAGTATTTAAAGCTCTCGGGCATTATAATCTTCGCTAGAAGGCCGATCTTAATCTCTCCGGGATAAAGCGTCTAGCACTATAGCCTCTTTTCCGGGTCGGTACTTAATCTAGAAACGGAACCGCGAAAGGTATTCCGCCTAGCGGGCCTATCGCTTAAAGAGATAACGTTAAGTTATAAAATACTTAAGGTTGCGATAGTCTATAAGGATTTCGAAGTTCTTATAGCTACGGAGCTCCGCTTGCTATTGCTTTAAATAGCTAATTATAGCGAGTATCTCTTTATCGTAGATAGCGTAGTTCCGTTTAATAGGGGTAAGCTTACGGGAGTGAAAAGCTATAGGGCGGCGTTAGCCGTCTACCTCTTACGAAAGCGTGCCTTTAAGCGCGAATCTACTATAGTCCGCCTTAAGTATTATAGGATAATTAAAGTCCTACTATAGCAGTACTAAGGCTTACGAAAACAGGTCCTTTAACGTCTAGAACGCTTTTACCTATATAGCGCCTTAATAGAAGGCTACCCTTTTGCCGGTAAGGGCTACGAGCGGACCGACGATACGAGAAAATTAACGAATAAAAATCCGGTAGTAGTTCGTAAATCCTAAGAAACTCCGTATACCCTTCTACGAAGTTAGGGCTATTTAGTCTTAAATAGCCTAGATCTTTACGGGGTCTGCCTATATACTAACGCCCGCGATAATAATAAATCTAAGGTATTTAACCTAGCGGACGCCGAATTCGCATTTATCGGGGTCGAGGTATAGCCTATGCTCGGAGAGCCGGTCTAGCACCTTCCGCACTTTATCTATATAATCCTCTAGGCTGCCGCTTATATAGATAAGAATATTATTAATATAGGCGGAAGCGAACTCATTTAGAAATTCGCAAAGAATGCTATTAATATACCGTTAGAAGGTGCCGGGAGCCTTTATAAGCTTAAACGGTATTACTATCTATTCGAAAAGCCTATAGCGAGTGCGGAACGCGGTCTTCTACTCGTTACCTTCTGTAATTTGCACCTTATAGAACGCCTAATAGATATCTAACTTAGTAAACTACTTCGCTTTAGCGATATTACGGAGTGTCTCCTTAATAAGCGGAAGCGGGTAGCGGTCCGGTCGTATTATTGCGTTAAGCGCTCGGTAGTAAGGCTTTTAGTCCTCGGAATAGCTGTATAGAGACCTTATAGCTTCGCGTTGCGTAGTTGTAAGGAAGCTACGTTAAGGTTATATTCTATGTGTTAATTAATTATCTAGAGGTTATAGGCGCGTAGGGCTTTTAGGGAAAACCCTATGCGGTGCGCTAACTAATGCGCCTATACTAATAGGATCCTTAATATCCCCTTCCTTAAATAAGCAGTCCGCTGCTTATAAGGCAATTAATATAACCTAAATAGGAAATAACGCATTATTATAAGTAATATAAAACAAGCAATAAAACAATAAAAACTCCTATGCCGCGCGAGCGGCATGCCTTTCTAATAAATTATCTTCCTCCTTTCTTAGCTATATACGGCCGGTCTACTCGCTATTGCGAGATACGCGAATAAGAGCTCGAGGTTAGCTAGCCTATACATAAGGCTCGATTTGCCGGCCGCGCTTATAAAGCTATAGCCGTTCGAAGGCGCTCGCGGTCGCGCTATAGCATTATACGGCTGCCGTACTATAAGCTGCGTATAGGGTGCCTATTACGACTATAGGTAGGGAAGAGATTCGTGCCGTTATAACGGCTAGGCAACGTGTAGCTACCTAAGGACGCTAAAGAGTAGGCGTTGCTAGGGTAGGCCGCTGTAATTGCCTATAGGCCGTTATAATACGGCTCCTACTTCTTCGTGCGCTACCGCACGCGCAATACCTAATCTCCGGGTGCGTATACGCGAATTAGCCCCTTACGCTCTTATAGGTAGGAGCGGGTGCGGGCACGAGCTGCCTTAAGGCTTACGACGTATCGTCTCGCAATAGGGGCCTCGTGCTACTACACGAGCTCCTATGCCTAAGCAATGTCCTCCTCGACCGTAGGGTCGCGTATGTAGGCGGCGTACGTAGCGTCGTAGTATTATTCAGGTAGCTACGTGCCGTATAGCAGGAAGAAGGGGCTATACCTATAGGGACCTTTCTGCCGATTGTAGAGGTATATAGCGCGGACGAGTCGCTAGTATAAAGACGCCTAGGGATCGTCGAGGCGCAATCGATAGAGGATCGCCTTAAGGACGCCGTTAGCTTACTCTACTTTACCGTTGCCTTACGGCCTTATAGGCGTTATAGGCCTAATCTCGGTGCCGTACTAGCGATAGTAATCTTACGCTTGCTAGCCTACGAAGCAGCTAGCGTTATCGCTAATAATCTCCTTAAGGGGGCTAAAGCGGGCGACGATAGACTATAAGAGTAGGAGTATGCCTTCGAAGTCGGTTAAGGGCGTGATAGCCGATATAAGCCAGCTAGTAGCGTATTCTACGGCGTTAAAGAGCTGCTTGCCCTTATAGCCCGTATAGTCAATCGCCTAACGCGTTAATAAGGGGACCGGCATTAACGGCATTAGGTTAAGCAGTATTAGGTTAAGTAGCTTTATTAACTAATAGGCCTAATAATAGCGTACGGCTTTATACGCTACGAGAGGCAATTCGGGATGCTAATAGCGTATAGCTAGGAATCACATCGTATAGCCTATAGTGCTATAGCCCGAAGTCTTATATACGTTCTTAGCTACTACTACGAGGGCCTTATATTCCGGCACTATTAATAGGGCAATTGCTCCTGCCCTAGTAGGCGGATCGCTAGAAGGGAGGCGCTCGTTCTGCCTAATACGGTATAGCTTGCCCTTAAGCTTATAGAAGTACTCGCGAGCCTAATGCGACGTAATATTAACGGGAAGAGCTTCGCCGGCGGTTAGGAACTTAAAGACGGCTTATAGGTCGATACGAGTTAATTAATCGGGTCGTTCTATAAGCTTAGTTTTTAGCGTCGCTAGCGCGCCGTTCGCGGCTTCGTTATCCTTAGTAGCGGCTTCTTCTTCTTCTTCTAGTGCCGTGGCGGTAGGTTTATCGCTATCGTCATCGAGCTTAACTATCCTTCCCTCGCCTATCGCGAGAGTCGTAGACTCTAGGTCGGGTAGGCGGGAAAGGTAGTCGGCTAGCATATTAGCCTTACCGCTACGATATACTATATTAATATTATAGTATTTAATCGCATTAAGGAAGCGGACTATACGAGTAGGTTATTCTATCTTCGTACGTAAGGTGCGAAAAGACTCGTAGTTAGTAATAACAGTAATATCGGTACCTTTAACCTAATGTCGTTAGTGCTATACGGCTATTATAATACCGAGGAGCTTACGTTCCTACGCGGAATAACGCTATTATATCTCCGTAGGCTTCTTCGAGAAGTAAGCGACGGGGTAGAGGAAAGAACGCTCTTTGCCACTAGTTATAAGGTGTAAGTGCGGTTATAGAAGTACTATACTAACGCACTTACCTAAAGCATTATTCTTAATTATCGCGGGAAGCTGCTAGCTATACTTCTTTAAGACTAGCGTAGTCGTAATAACCTCGCGGATCTATTTCTAAGCCGACTTTGCTTCCTTAGTTAATATTATAGCGACGTTCTTACCGCCGAGAGAGAGTTCGATTAGCGGGGCGGAGAGGTTAGAGAAGTTAGCGATTAATATTCTTAAATAGCCTGCCGTATATACAAAAGCCTTAATCTCCGTAGTAGTTATCGGCATAGGGCGGTCGCGAATAGCGGCAACCTTTAAAGGGTCGGCACGGATGCTAGCCGTAGAGACTAAGAAGCCTAAGAAGATACCTTTATCTACGAAGAGGTAAGTCTTTAAGGCGTTAATAAGGAGCCCGTATATAGCGGCGCGGGCAAAAAGCTATAGTAGGCGTTTGTATAGTTATTTACGCGTATCGGCCTAGAGGGCTATATCGTCTAAAAGACCGGCTGTAAAGGCCCGGAGCGGCTCTAGCACTTCCTCTATAAAGGCTTAGAATATAGCCGGGGCATTAGTTAGGCCTATCGGCATAGCATCCTATTCGTAGAGCCTAAAGGGGGTTATAAAGGCGGTCTTCTCGTAGTCCTCTCGAGCGATGTGTATATGCTAGAAGCTATCTTTTAAGTTAATAAAGGCATAATAGCTATGCCTAGCAATACGCTAGATCTTGTCTATCGTGTTTAGTAGAGGATGTGCGTGCTTCTTCGTATAGTTGTTAAGGATACGATAGTCGGCGTAAATGCGCTAAATGACTTAGCTATAGGCGTTATGCTAAAGGCCTATAGGTGCCTTTTTCGGTGTTAATAATAGGGGCGAAGCTTAGGGGCTAATAGACTTCCGGATGATAGAGCCCTTATATTTCTCGACGAAGTCCTTAATGGCTTGCGCTTATAAGGGACTATACCGTTGTAGGCTTTACTAAATAAGCGTAGCGTCGCTTATATTAATCCGGTAGACTATTCGAGCTAATTTATTACTACGGCGAAGAGTAGGATTAAAGCATTCGGGGAACTAGGCGAGATATTAGTCTATATAGATCTTAGCCTAGTCCGGGGTAGTCTTATAGAAACGCGTAGTAAAGATCGGCTTTATTAACGACGCGAAGGATGCTTGCTAGTTATTCTTCACCGCTTAGGAAGCGTCGCTAGCGGTAAGGGCGAAATCATCCTCGTTATCTTCCGTTGCGGAATAGACGTACGACTTTTACGGTCGTAGCATAGGCTAGTCTAGGAGGCGGCGCAGTCGAATCGCGCCGTTATCCTCGCACGAGAGACCTAAGGTATGAAAAAGAGTGCGGCTAAGGGTTAGGGAGCCGGGGAATATACCGTCTAGGACGATACTATAAGAGATAGTAACTAAGACGGTCTAGCCGTCGTTATATAGCTACTATACCGAAATAAGGGTATTATCGCGGACGCTAGGCCTTAGGATTCCTCTAATTCCCTTTATCGTAGAGGAGACCTAAGAAGGGTATAGGGCGAGCTTATCGGTAAGGGAAGAGGCGACGTAATAAAAAGTCGACCTATAGTTAAAGAACGTAGATAAAGAAATAGCTAGGGATGCCGTTTAACGAGTAAGAAAAATACTATATAGCTTACTAAAGCCTTTACGAAGAGGCTTTTATTTAGTGTTAATGCTACCGCTTACTGCTATATAGTAAGCGGTATCGCTATCTTAATCGTAATAACCGGACTCTATTCCTTTATATATCGCGGTGAGGATAGCCTTTGTTTCGGCGTTATCCTCTTTAAACTAGGAGACAGGGTCCCGATCCTCGCTATTAGTGTTAAGGACCTCGGTGTCGAAGTAAACGTACGGGCGGTTAACGCCCGAATTGCCGCGATAGCTTCCTCTACTACCTCTGCCTCGATCGCCGCCGCGTTAGGCACGGCCGCGGCTAGTGTTAGTATTGCCGCGGTTGCGCTAGCGGCTGCCGAATTCCTTAGCCGCTTCGTATAACTTGCCCGTAATCTTAATATCGCGGCCTAGGGCAGAAGACGAAGAGGAGGATGTATTGCCCGAGCCGTAGGTAAGGGCGGGCGTTAAAAGAAGCCTATAATCCTTAGCCTAATAGCTAGGCTTGCCGTAATTAAAATAGGTATTACCCTAAGACGTAGTAGCAAAAGACGATAAGGCGGTATCGTTAGCTAGGTAGACGGTAATATCCGTAGTTCGTAGGTCGGTAATAACAATGCCGGGCGGTATAAAGAGTATAAAGGCAGACAGTTAGGATAGGCTCGGCTTAACTATTTCTATAGTAGCCGGCTTATTCCCTATAGCCTTATTAACTCGCTAAGTCTAGTAGGGCGAGGCCTCTTACGTACGAATAGACGTAGAGGGCTTTCTATATATATCCTCTACGGGCTAGCGAGCTTATTCGCTAGCTAATAATACTAAGCGTTCGATTAACGCTATGCCGTAGAGGGTCGCGATGTTAAGGCTTAATTAAGCCTAAATACGCGGGAGATTATTACGGAGGTGCTAAATTATGATTTTTCGCACGCCCGCGCTCCTTTTCTCGATGTCTAGGAGGTTAAGGAACGTATCCCTAATACGCTAGGCGAAGTTAAGAAGGGCTTCGTCCTTAACTAAGGCTAACTGTATATAGATAGCTAATAGAGCGTCGAGGGCACTATAGTCCCGAAGCACGGTGAAAATGCCCTCGAGAAGGAGTAATTAACTAAGGTAACGAACGTTAACTTAATAGGCAACGTGGCTAAAATCTCCGGACAGCTCGTTAACTATACGAGCTAGCTATAGGTTATAGGGGATTTAGCCTACGACGAGGGCAGACTATATTAGCTGCAATTTCTATAGCACGGTATAGTCTGCCCGATAGAGCTTCTACTTAGGCTTTAGGATTACTTTATTCCTATTGTTATAAACCTCTTCGTTAACCTCGCGGGCTGCCTTAGCCTATAGCTATACGTTCTTAATAAGGGCCTCCGTAGAGACGTTAAAAGAGGCATCGTGCGGCACGTATTATAGGCAGTCGAAGTTAATATAAAGGCGATGCCCTCGTTCTTAGTAAGCGTACTAGTTACTAATGCCTTCTTCGATATACGGGAAGACGATAAGTTGCCTTAGCTAGGGCTGCTTACGTTATTATCCCGGCTACTATACCGGCTATTTACGCTATCGCTAGTGCGCCTATTGCTCTCGAAGTAGGGATTATTAGTAACGCTCGTTGCTAGTTATAGCGGCGGGCGGTCGAGTAGTAGCGTCTGCCGGAGGGGTAGTAGTAGCAGTCGGCGGAGTTATAGTCTACGGCGAAGAGGGCAATAGGGTAGACTTAGCAACTAGGGGAACGGGAACTAGAGCCGTTAGACTACCGGGTTAAGTAGGGGATAAACGAGGCGGCTATTAAGCAGCGAGGATGTCTAGAATGCGCTTAATGTCCTTACGCTAATTACGAAGGTCTTCGCGCTGCGTAAGAAGATTATTGCGTTAAGCAAGAATCTCGGCGCGCATGCTTTAGTTAAAATCACTCTACTTCTACAAATGCTAGTTAGTCTATTTGCATAGGTTAGCGATAGTTTTGCCTTTATCTAGCTCCGGGTCTTACTCCTGCTCTCGGGAGCTAGGGCCCGCTACGGTAGCCTCGCGAGAACGAGTCTCGTAAAGCAATTAGCTCCTTGCCTCGTCGTTAGAACAAGGAGAGCCCGGGGGGAATGCTCCTACGATATTCGACATATTAATAGGTTCGGTTAGGGTAGGTAGTGTTTGTTATAGAGTTATTGCGTTGCGTTTGCTATAGGTTAGTAGGAATCCGATTCCTAAGAGCTAAGGGTAACTCTTTAAAAATACGTATTTTTAAGGCTTTTAGTCCTTAGAATAGCTGCATAAAGACCTTATAGCTTCGCGTTGCGTAGTTATAAGGAAGCTACGTTAAGGTTATATTCTATATGTTAATTAATTATCTAGAGGTTGTAGGCGCGTAGGGTTTTTAGGGAAAACCCTATGCGGTGCGCTAACTAATACGCTTATACTAATAGGATCCTTAGTAGTCTATATAGAAACGTAGTCCTCCTCTAGGTTTCCGCGCGAATAGCACTAGAGCGGCGGCCTTAGAAGAGCTAGCTTAAATAAACCCTTTGTCTAAAAAGCCGCGTAGTATTTTCTTTAATATAAGCAACTCGTCTTAAGACATTGCGTATAGCGGCCCGAAGGGCGGAACTATATCTTATCCGTAGCAATCTTTGCGAAGTAGTATCGCGTGGTTAATGCCGGGCTTATATAGGTTTAATTTATCGGCCTCGCTTTTCCGAAAAAGCGGTAGTAGGTTATAGAACTGCGTAGGAATTATTTAACGCAATTCGGCTTCCGTCTTCGGCTTCTTCGGTCGTAAGGCTTTTCCGATATCCGTAAGGCTAACTGCGTAAATAGCAGCCGTAGCGGCTTCCGAGCCGTATCGTCTACGGATTCGGTTAATTATATCGATAAACACTAAAGCTATAACTTCTTTAGCCTCTCGAAGCTCCGTAGTATACTTAGTGTCCTTAGGCTCGTTCTTATTAATATGCCGTAGCTAACGCTGCGAATTCCTATACTAAAGCCTCCCTTAGTACGGCATAGAGTAAGACTCTATGTAAAGAAGCTAAGGCTTTCTAAGGATTAGGTTAAATTCTAGCTAATAGATAACGTATACTACGAGCAATTGCTTATGCCTATTAATCTCCGCAGCTATCTATGCGATACCTTTAATCTTCGCCTCCTTTATTACGCTCGAGGCTCCTCGTACGTACTAAGTTCCTATATCTTTAACTAATAAACGTAGTTCTCGTGCGAATACTTTATCGATAGTAGCGTAGCACTAGCAACCTTCGTCTATAAGAGTAAAGACGAGGTTTATATAGTTAATAACAATAGGTATTAAGGTAGGAGAAGTCTTAATACGGTTAGTTAACTCTTTTTTCTCTAGTGCTAGCGAATTAGGCTCTAGGGCCTATCTATGCTCTAGAGCTATGCGTTTCCCTCCGCACTAATAGCGGCGGGGATATTATTATCCTCCTTAACATTAGACTTAAGAGAAGGTTAGGTAGCGCGAATCGCTATAGGCCGTTTAGCTCGCTTCGTAGGGCGAGCGGGATAATACGGGCAGTCCGTAGCAAAATGTCTATCCGCGCTATAGCGTACGCAAAGCCCCTCCTCTCTCCGCTTCTAAAGCTCCGCCTTCGACACCTACTTAGCTCGCTATATAGAAGAGGAAGGCGCGCTGCCTAAGGCGGCGGATAGTATCCTCGCTTTTCTACGAGCGGGCCGCGTAGTAGACATTACAACGTTACCCTCGTAGTCTACCGTAGTATCGGGCGCGGATCTAGGCGGCGGGAGCGTTATAGCGTTCCTTATAGTTCCTCCGTTCCTATTACTAACGCCGTTCGTGCTAGCGCGCTTCTATAGCTTTTAGAAGCTTAGGCTTTGCTTATAGTTCTAGGCTACCTTCGTGAGGCGACCTACGTACTCCCGGAAGTTAGTAGGCATCTTAATTAAGATAAGCATTTCCCGTAGTTGCGGAGTAATCGAATTTCGTAGCTATATAAGCTTAGCGCTATCTCCTTAAACGCTATTTCCGGCGGTACGAGTGATAGTCTCCTTAAAGTCGGGAAGGAAGTCCTTAAACGATTAGCCGTCTTTCTAAAAGAGGATCCGTAACCTATCTTACGCTTTCTCCTGCTCCTACACGTTGCCGAACGCGTGGATAAGGTGGTTAAAGAAGGCACGGGGGTCGCAAGCGCTACTAAGCCCGCCACTCTCCTAAAACCTAGAAATCCGCCGTATCTAAGGCTCGGGCAGCGTATAGAGCAGCGAATACTAAGCGGTATCGCGGCAACCGTTAAAGCCTTCCTTCTCGTCGACTATAAACTTACTATAGAGGCGATATAGGAAGAAGTAAAAAGACTCTAGCTTACTATCCTATATAGGCTACGGTAGAGGCTTCCTTTTGCCGAAGGCGGCTTTAAGGGCCGTCCTCGGGTTAGCTATGCTAATGTCCCTAGCCGCGGGAGAGTTCGTCGACGCAGCCGTAGGCGTAAGTAGCGTATCCGTAGAGGTAGGCGCCGTAGATTATATTTTAACACTAAGGACTTCTAGCAACCCCCTTCGTTTAACCGGATTAACGGCTATTTTCTACAATAGCACTAGAAGGCGCTCTTCTTCCGCTATAGAAGGTACGGCATCCGCCGTCGCTTTGCCTAAACGGGCTTCTATTATTTCCTATCGAAGGCGGGCTTTTGCGAAGGCCCCCTTATTTAGCGCCTCTTATCGCAGCTATAGCTGCTAGGACCCCTCGGCCCGTTGCTTAAAGACGTCCTCTATATCGTTGTCTAGTAAGTCTATAATAGTAGCTAGTATTACTACGCGTGCCGCTTTTATTATAGCGGCCTATTGTTTTAATTAATACGTGCCGCTATTATAAAAGCGGGACGTTATTATACTAATAAGTCCGTGAAAAAGAGAGATAGATAATACTATAATAGGGTAGGCAGAGTAATTACATAGGTGCCCTTTATATAGGTATAGAAATTATCTATAAAGAACTAAGTGTAAGCGCACCTATGTATACGGATATATAGCTCTACGCACGTACCCCTTTGTCCGCACGTGCCCCTTACCCCTATCCGCATAAGCCCTTTACCCCTATTCGCACGAACCCCTTTCCCCGCCCGCACGTGCCTCTTCCCCGCTCGTATATAAGAATGCGGATTAGGTCGTAGACCTAATCTTACTAATAGTCGAAGACCCTTACACTAAGCTATAGTTTAAGCGAACTATAGATATATTAAAGAGGAACTAAAGACCTATATTACTAAGGCCGCGATTAGTGCGAGGGTAGTTTACTTTACTAAGTCGTAAGACCTTTTAGATAGCGATAACGAGTGTAGCTATAGTATCCTTACTAGCCTTATAGAGGAAACCTATATTAATAAAGAGCTATCCGTTAGAGCCTACGCTATAGGATTAGAGCCCGATGCCGAGGCTATTAAGGATTCCCCGGACTAAGACTAGGACCCGGAGGGAATAAAGGCATTATTAATAATTAAGCGCCTTTATAGAGTTATAACCGAGGAGGATATTAAAGACCGGGATGCATCGGCCCTAATTTAAAGCGCCCTAGCGATTATAATACTAGCGGGGGGGGCGAACCTACCTCGTGCTATAAAGAAGAGGCAGGTAGGAGGCGACGTAGTCCCTATTATTATTCAGCTAGTAACGGATTCTAAAGAAGCGCTAAGGAGGCATAAGGTGCCCTAAGGAGAAGTAGACCTCCTAGCAACCGCTACTACTACTACTACGAAGGTAAAAAATAAGGCAAAGCCGAGAAGCCTTACGGAGATCTAGGCAAGAGAAGGGTTTAGATCCTTCGATTAGATTAACCTAGCTCGTAAGGTTATAGTGCCTCTTAGCCTAGCCGACTTTTAGTAAGTAAGCCCGGAGGGTGCTAAGCAGTTTCGTTATTTATCATTACGCAAGCAGGTGCTATAGGCTAAACCTAGGAAAGGAGCTATGCCGGCGATAGCCGTAGCGGTATATAAGTGTGCTTCGCCCTTCTATAACACCTAGTTATTAGTAAAGGCGGCAGTAACCCCGAAGACGTTTAGAGTAGCTATTATAGTTATCTTCGCTAGTACTTAGTAAGAAGCTATATATATCGCTATGCTATCGTAGACTATTTAGGCAGATTAAGGCTCGGAAGCTAATATGATATTATAGAAGTTTGCCGTAGAATATAACTAGCTACGCTAGCAACTATCCGAAATCGGGTTTCGAGGACTATTAATAACAAACGCTAATAGATCGAGGACCCTTATTATAGAGTTCGTAAAGTGCACTATCGTTTGCGAAGGAATTAAGCGGGAGATCCTAGCTATTGTTCGACCGGACCTTTATAAAGGAATACTAAAGGATAATATCCTAATCTTACTTATGCTCCCGTAGCTCTACGAGATTAGTATAGTATTCGATATCCGAGCAAGCACCCTTAAGATTAGACTTCCCTTTATTAAGGAATAACGTTGGAAGATATAAGGTCTAATTATAACTATAAGTAGCCGATAGAAGCTATTGCTATCTCTAGTAGCGCCCTCGCTGCTAAAGAGGTTCGTAGGGAAGAAGGACACACGCGAGGCTATTGCCGTATTAAAGGATGATTCCTTATCGGAAGAGGACTCGTCCTCTATTAGATATACCGTATCTTCGGAAAACTAGATCTACTGCTTCGACCTAAGCATATCGTTAAAGTGCGATTAATAGTGTTATTATTTAACTATACCCTACACCTCCCTTTCTCCTAGTTCTTTATAGAGCCTTTACTATAGCTTTTAGGGTATATACTACGCCTAACGAAGCCGAAGGACTATGCAGCTTTTAAGAGAATATACCGGCTAGGAATATACTATATAGGCCTATTATACGTCACGGATAAGTGCATTAGAGAGGAGGATTTAATCCCGATAGCCCCGATAAACTTTACGAAGGATAGGCTACCTACTAAAGACCGCGTAGATACAGTCAACTAGCCCGGACTATAGAGTAACGGACCTTCTATATACTCTTTCCTAACGCAAAGAAGGGTCTAAAGGAAGCCAATTGATAAAACAACCCCGTTAGAGGTTATTACAGCCTGGTTTGCTACGATAGGGATTAGGCTAGGCCTATTAGTGCTAAAAGACCTTAAGGAAGAAGTATAGCGAGTGTTCTTTACCTATCGGGAGCTTAATAGGACTATAGTATATAACCTACCCCTAATAGACCTTTATACGCATAGGCCCTACGTTAAGGGAGGCGTAAAGCCGTAGAATAGATTCCCGATAAGACGTTAGACCGAGCCGCAAAAGTATTAGCTAAATAAGATCGTAAACGACGGCGTTAATAAGGGTATATATAAATATATAGCTATAGCGAATAGCACGTTATCGTCGTAGTCGGCCGAGCCGGTACTAATAGTTAAGGATAAGAATAACCCGTAGGCGGAACTATAATTAACGATTAACTATAGCTATATCGAGGAGGACCTGCCGGGCATAGAGATCCCGCTATTAGCCGAGATCTATAATAACCTCTCGGATCTTAGGGTAGGAACCTACTGCTAATTTAACCTTAAATATAAAAAGCTCTACGATCTCCTCGCATAGCCGCCGAGGTCGACACCGGATTATAAAATCAATTTAGACTCGAGAATCGGATTCCTTAGACCCGGTTGCCCTTAGGCGCGATAGCGTATCGGGGGACGGACGCAGGCTGCGAGCCGATAGACGTTAATATCGCGAGAAGGGGGTTAGAGGCTAGCGTATATAGCCTACCGACTACTAACAAAGCGCCCCTTAAGCCCGACGCGGGTAAGGAGAAACTAATAGGAAGGGATAGTGCCGCTTACCTAAAATTCGCGGGTCTAGTGCCTAAGGAGGCCCTTTAAGGCGTCTAAAGGGCCTTTAAGTCCGTTCTCTAGGGCTACCTAAAGGAATAGGAGGAGAAGATCCGAGCGGATACCGCGGTCTATACGACCGTAGGCTAGCTTAAGAAATCGGTTAAAGAGTCGGTAAAGGAGGCTATTAAGGCGGCGCTCCTATCGAAGCAAGCGTCGAAGTCTTAGGCCGACGTAGCCGCGGCCGTAGTCGCGGCTGCTACCGTCGCGCCCCGACGCGACGCTAGCCTACGCCCGGAGGCGCTAGCGGCAGCTATAATATCGGGGCTAATAGCGAGAAGCCGACTCTCGCCCGCTACGAAAACCAGCTTACGGTCCGATATAAGGGGATCGCCTTAGATCTCTAACGTAAAACCCCTTAAGCGATCGTTAACGACGTTAATCGCGCCCTTAAGGAGCCCGCCGTAAAAGCGGCGCGGGTCCTCCGTAGCGGCGATATCGCGCTTATGTTTAAGCAGAATATAAAAAAGTATAAGGCGGATAGGGAGTAGCTAGAGAAAGCGTTTAGGAAAGAGACGATGCTATCTTAAAGCGGCTTTACGGTAATAGTAAAGGGCGTCCCGATAATAGTCCTTTAGAGAGGGGACGACGCCGCCTTAGTAGCTGAACTAGCTAGGACGAACGACGTTAAGGTTATCTACCTCTACCTTAAGAAGGCCTATATAAGGGCGGGTATAAAGGCGACCTTAATTATTACGGTAGACGGCGTAAAGGCGGCGAATAGGCTTTACGACTTTATTACAGTAATATAGGCGGAGATTTTCGATATAAAGCCCTTCGATAATATAATCCGGCCGAGGCAATACTACCGGTGTTTTTAATATAAATATATCGCGAAGTACTATATAGCGAAGGCGACGTACGGGCGGTGCGCGTTAGGACTATACGACGAAGCTATATACGCGGCTACTATTAGGCAGATCCCGTACTAGTATACCCTCTATAGGGGGAGATATACGGCGTAGGATAGGCACTACCCTAAGGCGGAGAAGCTTTAGGATAGGGCTTAGGAGGCATACTCCTAAAGGCTAAGGCGTTTCGCCGCCGCGGCGACGCCGACGATACGCCCCGATCCGGCGCCGCCTTATATATAGCCCTTTCCGCCTCCTACCGCGCTATAGGCGTCGCCGTCGAAACGGCGATAATAGGACACCCCCCCCCCCCCCCCCCCCCGCCCCCTACTACCCGCCCTTCCCCCCGGCCGGCCTCGGGATATTATAAGGGCCGGTCGGGCGTAAGGCTAGTCGACTATTCGCGGGCTTTTATAGTCGTAGCCGGCCTTAGTGTCGGTAAAGGGCTTATACCGCTACGGTCGAAGCCGCGCCCGCTCCTAACGACGACCCCTTTTCTAACCCCCCTTAATATTAGACATCCTTTACTAAAATACCGTAAGGATAGACGCGAATATATACCTCGCGCTCGCCGCCCCTAAGGCGTACGATATTATAGTACTTTAGGAGACACCGATTAATAGTAGGATAAAAGCCTTAGCGTACCTAAGGCGGTACGATTATAGGCTCGTCTTTAGGGCGACCTAGAGCGCGCTATATGTCTATAAAAGGCATAGTATCGATATATAGACGAGCGATTAAGGTATAGACTAATATAGCGTTATATTTACTAATTTTAATACTATAGTTTTTTTAGTTTACTCTCCGCCGGTTAACTCCCCCCTCCCGACTACTCCGCTCCTTAACCTTAAGATTAAATCGTTATATACTTAATGCGTCTTCGTCGGAGACTTTAATAGCTACCACCCGCTTTAAGACGCCTATAAGCGTACCTTTAGGAATAGCGAGGACCTCCTAGAGCTAATAGCGCGATAGCGCCTTAGGCTTATAACCCCTAAGGGCTAGGTTATATATATCGCCTCCGAGGGCCGGAGGAACGGCACGATAGACCTCGCCTAAGTGTCTTAAGGTCTAGGCGTAACGTACTATAGAAACGCAGGCCTCGTCGGATCGGATTATATATCGCAATAGCTAAAGGTAGATATAAGGCCGCTAACTTATCGGCCGGCGGCCCGGACGATAGGACTTAACCGCCTCTAAAGAAAACTCGACCTAGATAAGGCTAAGGCAATAGCTATCGTAAAGTTCCGGCCGGGGGCCGCGCTAACTACGCCTACGACCCTTAAGGAGGTTAAGGCGTACGTAGACTAGGTAGTTACCTAATTAACTAAGATTACAAAGGACTATATACCTAAGGCCTAAGGCTAGGTTAACGGCGGCCGCCCCGACTAATAGACTATAAAGGTAGACCGGTACGATAGGGAGGCTAAACGCGCCCTCTAAGCGTTCTTAGCGTCCGGTAACTAAACGACCCGGGAGACGTTAGACGAGGCGAAGATAGCCCTCTAGCGTGCTATCGTTACTATATAACGAGACTCTTAGCGGGAGCTTACCTACGATTCGGCCGCTAACTAAGCCCTCCTCTAAAAGATCGAGAGGTAGGCGCGGCTCTAAAGCGGCAGCCTACTATAAGCGATATATATCCCCGACTTAGAGAGACCGAGCGACCCGACGGGGCCGGCCCGTACCTATAGGGAGAAGGTAGAGACCCTCGCGGCCCGGTTCTTCCTACCCCCGGTAGCGAGAGGCGAGGGGAGCCCTTAAGCCGCCCGGGAGGCCTATATAATATCGCAGCGGTTTATAGTTAGCGACGTTAGGTCGGCGGTTAAGAAGATAGCGTTATAAAAGGCCGCGGGGGAGGACGGCCTCCCGGTTAGGCTTATTAAGGCCTATAAAGAGCTATTACTTAAGGTGCTTACGGTATTGCTTAACGCTAATTACGACGTCGGGCATTTTCTAAGATAGTTCCGATACGCGGCTATTATCGTCCTACCGAAGCCTAGGAAGATAGCGGCCTAGCTCTAATAAGCCTAAGGGTAGAGACTAATCTCTCTCCTTAGTATAGTAGGGAAAATCCTTAAGGCTATAGTCGCGAGGAGGATTATAGACGCGGCGGAGGCGTATAACCTCCTGCCTGAAGGGTAGATAAGGAATAAAACCGAGAGGTCTACTAAGATAGCAATACGACTTATAATAGAGCTCGTAAAGACGACGTAGGCCTAGGGAAGGGTAGCGTTATTCCTCTAGCTCGACCTTAAGGGAGCTTTCGATAAGGTAGACTATACGTACCTCGTTAAGACCCTCCGCTAGAGGGGTTTCTTAGGCTAGGTTATCGCGTAGGTTAAGAGCTTCCTTAAGGGGAGGACGGCCTAGCTTTACTTCGACGGCGCGCCGGCGGAGACCCGGGAGGTGCCTATAGGCGTATCCTAAGGCTCGCCCCTCTCCTTAATCCTCTTCCTCCTTTATATTACGCTACTATACGACGACCTTAAGCCGGAGATAGGGGTTACTACCGTCGGCTTCGCCGATAATATAAACCTTTTAGCCTACGGTAAGACCGTAGCCGCGACTATATAGCGTTTAAGGAGCGCTTAAAAGAAATACGATAAATAGGTAAGGGAGGTTAGCGCTAAGTTCGAGCTGGAGAAAAGCGAGCTAATCTACTTTACGTAGACCTATAAGCCGATACCGACGATGCTTTAGCTTAAGACGAATATAGTCCGGCCGGTTAAAGATAGGCGGTTCCTAAGGGGTTCGTTTAACTAAAAGCTATAATAGAAAGCCTAAGTTAAAAAGCTTAAGACGAAAATAGGCATATAAGCGCTCGCCTTTACCGGGCTTATAGCGTCTATATAAGGCATACGACTATAAAGCGCGAGGATAGTCTACGCTAGTATAGTTTAAAGCGCGCTCGCTTATAGGGCGTCGACGTTCTATAAGCCTACGCCTAAAGGAGGGAAACCTACCGGCTTAGTAAAGGCGCTTATAGTATATTAGTCGAGCTACCTATAGGTAGTAGCTAAGGCGTTTAAGGCGACCTTAATCTAGAACCTAGAGATATAGACGGCGGTCCTACCGCTCGACCTTTACCTTAACGACCGCCTCGCGCGGTATAAGGAGCGAACCGAGGAGTTAGGCATAGCGGACTAGATCCGACGCGCCTATAAGAAGCCGGCGAGAGTACTGCCTTAACCCCGTCGGCCGACCCGGCCGCCCGGCCGGCCGTACGACGCGTGGCTTTAGGACTAGTGCCTTAAAGGAGGCGGTCCTCCGCAATTAGGAGGCACGCTAGAAGGAGGATCTCTAAGCGACGGAGTCAAAGCGCTTACGAAGAGCCCGGCAGCCGGCAGATATTAACCTTTACTTCGACCGACCGAATAAAGCGCTAAAGGTATATAATAGGTTATATAAGTATAAGAGCTCCGCGCTTATTTAGATTTAGACCGGGAAGATCGGTTTACGGGGGTTCTTGTTTAACCGGAATGTCCCTAACGTTAATACACCGCTCTACCGGTATAGGACCGCGTATAAAACCGCGTTCTACCTCTTCTTCTAGTACCTTACCTTTACTAACGCGAGGGTGGCCTTACTAAGAGGCATCCGACGGGAGAGCGACCTTAAGGCGGCGCTTAACCGCCCTACCGCCGCGAAGCCGCTTATCCGGTAGTTCCTTAAGCACCGCTTATTATAGTAGTTCTAGGCCGCGACGGCCCTTACGGAGAAGATAGACCGCCGTAATGCTAGCGGGGGGGAGCTCTAGGAGTAAGACGACGAGGCTCTTAGCGCTAGCTCTCTCTAACGTTTATATATATATATGTGTGTTTATATATTCGATTATACGCTTACTAAGATTTATTTTTATACGTTCTAACCCGCTAGGCGGGGCCCCGGCCCGCACCCTATCGCCTGCGTGCCGTCTACGCGCCGGCTTTACTAAGTTAGACTATCCGCCCGACCCTAACGCCCCCGGGCCTGCCCGGGTAGGGTAACCTTTATTAGGCACTAGACCGGCGGCAGTAACTAAACTTAATTAACCGTAGTAAACATAGGCCGCATCCGGCCCGACGTCGAGATAGATAGACGTTATATAGGTTTTCCCCTAGGCCGCCTAGTTTTTCCTATGCTAGCTAAATGTAGGGGCACTAAGCCCGTTAGGGCAGCTAGAGTACTTTAATAATAATAATAACCTTAAATATAGATACTAGGCTATTCCCGTAGACCTAGAACTTTAATACGTCTTAGCCTTCGCGATACTAGGTTTTACGTAGTTATAGCCGATAAGGATGCCCTAAGGGACTTAAACAGCGCTTTTCTCTTTCACTAAGTTTATAAAGATTATAATAAGACCTATCCTTATACCCTTTGCTAAGCCCCTACTTATAGCCCCTCCTACTATTAGCGATATAGCACTTATTAATATATATATCGATAACGTATTCGGCAAACATAAGACCTTTAAAGAGCAGTAGGCTTTCGTACGGGACTATCTCTTACCTTAATTCCTATAGGCACTACTTAAGTTAAGTTTTAAGAAGGTAAGGCTCGGTATAAAAGAGATTATAGCGATCGGCTAGACCTACCGCATTAAGGGCGAAGTCCTTATTAAGCTAGAGAGAGTAGTAAAGCTAAAGGAGTGGCTAATACTAATAGACTAAACGGGTGTTAGGTCTTTTGTTAGTATAGTAGGACCTTATCGACGATAGATCCCTAATTATGCCGAGATTGCCCGGCCGTTAAATAGACTAATAGGAAACGTGCCCTAGCGTTAGGGTGATAGTAAAGCTGTCTCTTTTGCTATTCTTAAGGCGTAGTATTAAGTAGTCGTAGCGATATATAGCTACCTATTTAACGTGCTAGTATAGCTCTACACAAATGCGAGCAAATTTAAGGCCGGATGTACGCTGCTATAGCACCGCGATAATTAGGATTTCCCTATCCTATATAACTCTTTTCTATTTATAAAGATATAGAGGAACTATAGCACTTATAAAAGGGAGCTATATACCCTCGTAGAGTTTTATAGGAGGTACCGCTACTTCTTTTACGGTAGGAGCCTATTAATAGTCTATACCGACTATATATTGCTTACCTAGTTTCTTTCGGGATAAGGCTATAAGGGAATCTATGCCCGCTAGGTGACTAAGTTAAGGGTGCTTAACATTCGCATTTATTATATTAAGGGGACCCGTAATAGAGCCGTAGATAGGCTATTAAGGACTATCTTTCCTTCCTAAGAGTATAACGACGACGGCTTAGAGTTATAGGGTTATATTAATACCGCCGGCTTATAGATCTAGAAGGATAGTAAGGGAGGCTTTAAGGAGCTTATTAAGGAGCTTAGGCGTTAGTTATAGCCGCCCTAAGGACGAAAAGGGGCTCTATGCCCGAACCTTTCTATAGACTAGTAGACGATACTCCGGAAGCAATAGCGATAGGATAGGGAGAAAACCCTAGGGGAGGCAAAGGCGTTATCGACAAGAGGAGAGAACCCTAGCTTAGAGGAGCGTTTCTTAATGCATCCGGACTTTAGGGAGGTCTTACGATATCTGCTATAAGGAACACTAGAGG
Source organism: Ophiocordyceps sinensis (assembly GCA_012934285.1). Lineage (NCBI taxonomy): Eukaryota > Fungi > Ascomycota > Sordariomycetes > Hypocreales > Ophiocordycipitaceae > Ophiocordyceps > Ophiocordyceps sinensis. The sequence continues at coordinate 9,093,621 of JAAVMX010000001.1, read as the reverse complement.
ACCCGCTAGACCGACACGCACGACGACGAATCTTAAGCAGAGCGTAGAGCTTTAAGTAGACTAAAGGCCGGCTTTAGCACCGCGGTGCTAATAGTTTTTAGCAAAGATGCCTGCTAAAAGAAGAGATCCCGGAAGTATTAAAGAGGGCTTACGATAATAGCGGACACTTCGGAGCAGACTATACTCGCCGTAGACTATACACGCACGTATACTAGCCTAGGATAGCATAAGACATTATTAACTATATTACGAGCTGCTTTCTATACGCTACCTTTAGGGCAAATAAGCTAAAGGCACTAGACTAGCCTATTATAATTACGTAGCTACTATAAGTCGTTAGTATAGACTATATTAGCCCTTTTCCGCAGTTAGCTTTAGGGATAAGGCATATCTTAGTTATTATAGATTACTTCTTAAGATTTGTATAGCTAGTAGAGTATTGTATAAAGTAGGCTATAGAGGCGTTATATAAAGTAGAGAGCTAGCTTAACTCCTTAATAATATCTCCCTTAGCCTGCTATACGGATTTAGGCTCGTCCTTCCGATTACGCGAATTCGGCGTAGTAATAGCACGGTATAATATAGAGATAGTAAGAGCACCCTCGCAATTGCATAAGAGCGTAGGCCTAGTTGAAATCACAAATAGGATCCTATAGGAAGTTATAGAGCGTATTAGATTATCGCAACTAGAATAGGATAAGACCTTGCCCTCTATTATAAAGTCCTTTAACTATCGTTGCATTCGGTCGCTAGTATACTTACTAAGTTAAATCCTCCTTAGGTTAAAAGACGATGCTATTATAAAGGACTAGAACGACTAATAGATCGATAAATAAGCTATACTTACATTAGGAAAGTGCTTATAGCTATTAGGGGGGGATTTAGCCGATCTAGTAATATTACATTTAGCCGAAATAACCTTACGACGACTGGTAGTAAGAGCTGCATTTTATTATAAAGTAGAATAGCAACGATAGCTCTACGAAGCACAACGGCAACCGGGATTTAAAGCCGGAGATATAGTTCTTATAGCCTAAGAAGCAAAGCCTTAAAAGCTAACTCCGAGATAGCGTAGACCCTTTATAACTCATTAGAGAAAAGGCCGGGCAATATACGTATTAGTGTATATAGATAGATTACCTATTCGGGGAGCTTAGGGATTGGAATTTCACGAGGATAGGCTATTAAAGGTATATATACGGCCGGCGCGCCTAAAAGGACGTTTCTAGTAGGAGTACCTCTTTAGACTATTATTAAGAGCGCAGAGAGGGAAGGCAAAGGCATAACGATAACGAGGGTATTACGAGAGAAGGGGAAAATTAGTGCTGTTTTCTTTGTTTATTTTATTCGCATGCCGGAGGCATACTAGTTGCCGGGGAACATGTTAGGCTAATAGCCCCCGTAGAGGCCTCTAAGGGTGCAGGTAGTAGGGCGGTTAAGTAGGGCAGAAAAAAGCCTACTAGATACGTGTTTTTCGTAGGGCGCGGTAGAGCTATTCTATATCTACGATCACTTTCTTTTTTAGGCCCTCTTTAAGCCTTGTTTTCTATGCAACGTTATACTACATCGTGTGATCTATTTTTATTCGTGTGGAATTAGCTATATAAAGGGACCTTAGTCCGCCCTTAGACAGACCTTTACTAAGCAATTTAATAATACCTTTCTCTCTTATTTCTACATTAATCTTAACACTCTTTACACTGCCGTAATCCTCTGCCTCTAAGCTTCCCTTTAGACTCTTATTAGTTATAATCCCTATCTCTGCCTAAGCTTTAAGTTGCTTCTTATCTAAAGCCCTCTTTAGATCTTTTAGATTACTCGCCGTTAAACTAAAAACAACCGCCCGTCTACTACAACCTCCTCTTTGCCTTTTTAGGCCTCTTACCTTCCTAAGCCACCCTTAGTTTACATATATCACTACTTTCTTAGTGTTTTGTCCCCCGTTCTCCTCGTTAGCCCCGATTCGACCCTAGCATATACCTTCTTCTAACTACTGTCTTTCGCTAGAAATCCCACTATAAAATTTCTTTTTATATTCCCCCGCTACCTCTACCGTATCTCATCGACTTTAAATTTCTTCCGAATTTTCTCTGATACCTCCCGACCCCGAAAATGAGTTAGTTTAAGGACTACTCGTTTACTAAGCTTAAGGGGAGCGTTAACTTTTCTACCTAGTCTCTACGGATAGAATCCGTCTTTATACGTAAGAAGCTTACTCCCGAAATCCTCGACGCTTCCTACGCGAAGTCTTAAGACTATCTAGCACTTATACGCCTAATAGTCGACGATATTCCTCTCTCTTAGATAAAGCATTATACGTCTATAAAGCCGGCTTAAGATGCTCTTAAGACCTTATACAACCCGGTAAACTTTACCTTAAACTTCCTCTTTATTAAAGAGCTCTTTAATATAAAGATTAAAGGTAAACTATCTATCGAAACTTACCTAAATAAGGTAAAAGAGCTCTATAATAAGCTAAATACTAGAGAGATCTAAATCCCGGAGATCGTAGTAATAATATAGATCCTTAAGAGTCTAAATAGCTCCTTCTTAAGTTATATTATAAATATAACCTAGACACTCTATACCGATGCTACGGCATATACCCTTAAGTCCTTCTCCTCGTCCCTTATCGACGAGTTTAAGAGAACTAAGGCTTTAGAGAGTAATAAGCACCTCTTTATAGCGAATAACAATAAGATTCCTATTTACTCCTACTATAAGAAGCGTAGATATATAGAAAAGAATTGTTTTTAGAAACTAGAGAATAAAGATAAGGCTAAGGCCGCCGGATTTACTACTAAGACGTTGCCCTCCTCCTCCTCGACTAAAAGGGAGCCTAAGGAGTATACTAATAAGAGCTATAGGAGGCCTACGCTTATCCTAAACTCTTAAGAGAGTTCCCCCTCCCTTACTCCTCGCCCGGCTGCCCGTCCCCGGACTTCTCGACTCTAGAAGAGAAAGGCCCCCTTAGTATCTTCTCCTAAGTCTAGTAAGGTCCTTATTATCTCTAAGTCGGCTTCTAGCATTATAAGTTTATTCTTACCCCTTTTTATACTCCTTATATCCTTTATACCCTCGATACTCTCGTCTATACCCTTAATACTCTTCTCTATACTCTCGTTACTATATAAAATGCTAGTCCTTCTTTATACCTTCTCTTCCTATACCCTATTTCCCTTTAAAAATATCCTTCTCTATACCCCTATAAAAATAAAGTGCTCCTTTAATAGAAAATAAATAATAGGACTTCTAAAGCCGCTTCTCTCGGCAATTTTAAGGGTAACCTTAAAGGTCGATAGGGCTGCTTTACGGATTAGGAATTTTTATAACTTTATATTCGATACTAAGGCTACTAGGCATATAGTTTCGAATAAAACTCTCCTCTCTAATTATAAACAAATATATACTACCGTGACCTAAGGATAAGCTTCCTCTATTGTTGTGCGAGGTGCTAGAGACCTTATCTTTAAATTCCTAAATAGTAATTAATAATATACCTTAAGAAATTGCCTTTATATACCTAAACTCGGCATTAATATAATCAGCCAATAAGCTATAATAAACACATACGCCTTAATAAGCCCGGACTCTATATCCCTTCTCGATAAAAATCTAAATAAATTAATAACTAGTTTTATTAAGAACGGACTATACTATATCCCTCTAGACATAAAGAAAACACGATTTCTAATTAAAAACAAAATATACAATATACAACATAGTCCGAAAGAGACAATAAACAACGCTATAGTCTAAGACACTATACTAACTAATACAATAAAAACACCTAAGATAAAAACATCTAAGATAAAAAAGAAGATAGACCTCGTTCTCTAGCATAAACGGCTAGGCTATCTTAGCTATAAATCCCTATACCGATACCTCCGTAGACTATACCTAGACACATCCGTAGACTAAAAAAAATATTATAGCTATAAAACAATGCGAAGCTTATATTTAGGCTAAATATACCGATAAAAAGAAGAAAACTCCTTTAAAACGACGATATCTCTTTCTTAATAAAATAAACGTTAATATCTAGGGCCTTATTAAAGTCCCTACCTACGATAAATTTAGATACTTTATATCTTTTCTTAATACCTATTCTAGGTACCTAAGAATATACCTAATAAAAGATAAAGCTAAAAGCCTGCCTAAGTTTCTAGAATTTAAAGCAGAACTTAAGAATAATATAGATAAAACAAAGATAAAAGAAGTCTTCTTAGACAATGCAAAAAAATTCATCTATAATATTAAACTATATGCCCTTAAAACAGTATTAAATATAACTTAAGCCTACCGTTTACCCCTTACTCGAACGGTAGAATAAAGCGTATAAATATAACAATACTTAATAAAGTTAGATCTATGCTTTATACGGCTAAACTGCCTAAATATCTTTAGGGTAAAGCTATTTTAGCAGCTATATATATATACAATCGATCTCCTTATACTGCTCTAAGGTATATATGCCCTTTAGAAAAGAAAGAAAATAGGGCCTTTACTAAAGAAGATATATGTTAGAAGACAGACTAGAGGTACGTTTAGGAAGGTAGGAACGATGGTTAAAAGTACGAATAATCCTTTATTGCAATGCGGTTGCCCTCTCGTGGCAAGACTAAAGCTTGCCCCTCTTCTAAGATATATTAGGGCCTTAGGGATATACCCTTAGGCCTCGAGAGGGGTTGTCGGGGACTAGTTGGCGACTAATAGCCGAATGGTCCCCGAGCTAAAATGCATTATCTATCGTGCATGTATCCCTATCTCCCGGCTCTATAGTTGCGCGGGTAGCTGCGTTATAGAAGACTAGAACGCTAAGCAAGGAAAAGGGCATGTTTGCACCTTAATAAGCGCTTACGATAGCTTCTTCTTTAGCGTTAATTTGATCTCTTAACGCTAGGGGGTGTATCGTATCGGAGCGTGCCTATAAGGAGGTGTTAGATATAGCTCTATACTAGTGCAGGTCACGTGTCCGCTTGCGCACCTATTTAAGGTGCCTTATAAGACAGCTAGCCTACGACTATACATCGCAATATTAGACCTTTTTCTCTTATTAATTAGTGCCCCTTTTCGTGACCTTAAGTGCACCTATTGACTACTCCTCGCGCCTACGGGTGCGGGCCCTTATAGGTGGATGTAATATACCTACTCCCCTATCGGTCCTTAGATTAGATTAGATAGAGTAATATATACACTCTAAGATATATAAGACTTTATGCATTGCGCTTAAATAACTATATTTGTGGGAATATAGGAATATAGGATAAACACTACGAGGAAAAGGGTTATAAGTTATAACCCCTAATAACCCCGACGGTCCCGACGGCAGCGTTATTAGCCCTGTTATAAACCCGGCAGCAGCCTTATTATAACCCGGATAATAGCGTTAGCGGCTAGGTCACGTGCTCCTAATAGGGCTCTGTTAGAAGCCCGGTAGGCCCGGGTTAGGATCTTTATAGGCTTTATAAAGGGGGCCCCTTTCCCCCCCTTCCTAGCTAAAGCAGATACTTTAAGACAATAACAATAGCCCTTTGCGGTAAGATATCTTACGTCTGATCCCTACCAATAATATTAATATACGCATTATTAAGATAGTTACGATATATAACCCTACGTAATTACGTACACGCAACGAGGCTATATTTCTACGAGGCCTTCCCCTCTTCCTTAGCTAAAACATAGATTTTATAATACGACGAATCTATCCGGCTAGTCCCCGATATTAAAAGAGAGCCTCTCTAATAGATTTGCTATTTAAGAACTATAGAGAAAAGTTGCTAGTATAAGAATAAGGTATATCCGTTAAGTATTGCTATTTATACGGTAAGAAATCTCTATTTATATAGTAAACGCCTAAAATCTCTACTTTTTCGGCGCGTACCCCTAACGCCTATGTCCCCCTACTAAAATTAGGTAGAGGTATATAGCAATTAAGAAGGCCGCGTAAATCGTGCCTAACCTTAATTTAATTTAAGAGTTATAGCAGCACGCGCGCGCGTAAAGAGCTTAAATAACGTATATGCCTAGCTCTCTACTGCGTGCCCTACTGCGTGCCCTCTACTATATATACGGCTCTTTAATATATGCTTCGTGCGATATATGCTTCGTGCTTAGCTCCTAGCTGCGTGCCTTCTACTGCGTGTGCGGCTCTTTAATGTATGCTTTATGCCTAGCTCCCGGCTACGTAATCTACTACGTGCCTCTACTACGTGCCTTCTACTTTACGCGCGGCTCCTTAATATATGCTTTATGCCCGGCTCCCGGCTGCGTGCCCTCTACTGCGTGCCCTACTACGTGCTCTACTACGTGCCTTCTGCTATATATACGGCTCGGCGGCTTCTCGATGTATGCTTTATGCCCGGCTCCCGGCTGAATGCCCTCTACTGCGTGCCCTACTGCGTGCTCTACTGCGTGCCCTCTACTATATGTGCGGCTTAGCGGCTCCTTAATGTATGCTTTATGCCAGGCTCCCGGCTGCGTGCCCTCTACTACGTGCCTCTACTGCGTGCCCTTTACTACGTGCCCTACTGCGTATAGTGTTCTTCGCGTTCTTCGCACGATTTACGCGGCTCTCTTAATTACTATATACCTATACTTAATTTTAGTAGCGGGATATAAACGCGTAGGGTGCGCGCCGAAAAAGTAGGTTTACTATATAAATAGAGATTTTCTACCGTATAAATAGCAATACTCTATCCGTTTATTAAGCACGATTACAATCTATATAATTTAATATATTATATATAGGCAACGCTTATATAGATACGCTATTAATAACTCGGCCGCCTTTACGATAATTAAGTTATTAACTTAATCGCCTTTATAAGCATAGCCCTAACGTCGTAACGAGGGCTAGTAAGGGCTAGCTTTAGGCCTTAATAATATACGCTGCTATAGCTTATATAAAGGGGCTATTCGTCTCCCCTTAGTTAATAGATTCTATAGACTAATCCTAACTAGCTTTATAACCCCTTTGTTTATTTAACTAACTAATATAAATAGTAATTTCTTATCGTATAAATAGTAATACTATAGGAACAAGGGATAAGGGATACGTAAGGTGCTATTGCGGACACGTGATCTACGTGATCACGTGCACGCAACGAGACTATATCTCCGCGATGCCTTCCCCTCTTCTAGCTAGTAAGACAGACATAACACACACACCGGTTAACCCTATATAGTAGAGTCTAACTAACACTAATTAGTGATTAATCCGCTTAATTACAGACAGCTAGGTATAAAAGAGATAGATACGCATCCTCGAACGTGCTACGGATCTTTATCAAACGGCCCTAGCCTAACGATCCTATTCTATACACTTAGAGAGGGTTATCTCTTGCTAAAAACAAGGCATCTCCGCTAGTCTTTACCTACTAAGAGATCCCTTTAAACTTGCAACTAATAGTCACCGCTTTCGAACGATTGAAGAGTAGCACTAGCTTGTAAGTGCGTTAGCAACGCACGATAGAAGAAGACATCTCCGCTAGTCTTACCTACTAAGAGATTCCTCCGACCGTTACGATAATTATCGCGAAGAACATCGCGATCCCTATACACCTAGTCATCCACGATAACATCTACGAGCCCGAATCCTACAGCCGCTAACGCAGCCACCTAGGCAGAGAATCCCGCCGCCGCTACTATTATCGAATTTATTAGCGGTTGCGGACCCTTATAAGAGTATAATAACGAGAAAGATATCTTCTATTATTTTAAGAATTAGTTTAAAGACTAGACCGAAGAGACCTAGAATAAGGTCAACCGGGAATATAAAAGGGCATTGCGAGACTTCTTAAATAGGCGTGGTATCTACACTAGGCAGAACCAGCCATTTGCGAAGCTGTTTATCGCATATTAGGACTTCGAGATGCCGCTGCTAACCTAGTCGCGATAAGAATTCCTCGAGATGGACTTTATTGCGGGAACGGCAACGCATAATAGGCAAAAAGAGATGCGAGCCTAACTCGGCTAGAAGCCCTCGCTAAAGCCGGCCAAGCTAGCCTCGCCCTCGCCCTTACCCTCGTTAGTCTCGATAGTCTCGGCAGCCTCGCCGACGTCGTCTTCTTCGTTCTCGCTAGTAGCAATAGCAGCCTCGCTAGCGTCGCCTTCTTCGCCCTCGCCTTCGTTAGCTACGGCAGCCTCGCTAACGACGACTTATTCGCCCTCCCGAGCAGCAATAATAATACCAACGGCTTCGACTCTTTAAAGTCCGCTAGTTGCTGTAAGTCCGTAGCCATAGCTATAGCCGTAAGCTCGGCTAAGCCGACTTCCTATTCCGACCCGGCCGTTAACTTCGCCCGCCCTAAGCTCTCGCAGTAGCTCTTCGGACTACTCCCTTAGCCCTTAAAGCAGCTTATTAAGCTGCTCTTCTATAAGCTCTCGCAGTAGCTCGCTAAGCTGCTTATAACCTATAAAGCTATAGGTCATATAGCAGCTTTATTAATAGCGCAGACGGCACGCCCTAAAGCCAAGCAAATGCCGTCGCTATAAATTGTCCTTTCCGTCTCGTAGCGCACTCTTTCGCTACCTTAGCGAAGGATGTTATTATATAAAGCGCCTATAGACTTCCTCCTAGACCGTTATGCCTTAAGCCCGGCATATACTACTAAAGTAGGCTAATTGCTAGCACTGTAAATCCTACTTCGACTCCCGAGGCGTACTCTTTCGTTACCTCGCTAAAGGATATCGCTACTAGAAGCCTATATAAGCTTCCTCTTAGGCAGTCACCCGGCAGACGCCTTCCTCGCCTTCGTCCCGGCAGACTCCTTTATCGCCCTTATCCCGGAAGACGCCCTTGTCTTTACACGTTGTTTTTCCGAGCTTTAGCAACGCACCCTTCGTTCCTCGTGGCTAGCTTAAAACGGCAAAGCAGCTAGCCTCGCGAGCTTCCGTATAGCAAGCCTCGCGAGCCGCGAAGAAGAAAGACTCTCAAGGGATAGCCTCACAAGCTTCCTTATAAGCTTCCCTGCCCGCTTCTTTCGGCCCTATTGCTCTGCCCGGCCCTTTAGGCCCTTCCTTCGTGTGTTCTTATTGCTCGTTGCTTTGCCCGACTTCCTAACGCTTCCTTCCTTCGCTTATTGCGTTACGCTCTTTGCTCGTTGCTTGCTTTATTGCTTGCTTTTGCTTCGTTGCTCGTTATTCGTTCCTTCTTTCCGTAGTTATAATACTACACTTCGTAAGGCTATTTAGCCTAACCCTCGATGGCATCGCCGCCTATTTAACCGGGCCGTAGATCCCTCTTTCCGTTCGTTCGATGCGTTGTTTAATTAGGTTATACCTCCTTTAGTTCGACCTTACTAGGTTATTGAGATGTGTTTGCAGCCTTCTAAAGAAGAACTGCTAGTGTAGGAATAAGGGATAAGGGATACGCAAGGTGCTATTACGGACACGTGATCTACGTGATCACGTGCACGCAACGAGACTATATCTCCGCGATGCCTTCCCCTCTTCTAGCTAGTAAGACAGATACAACACACACACCGGTTAACCCTATATAGTAGAGCCTAACTAATAAATACTCTATAATATTATATAATATTATATAGAAAATAAGGCTTAAAAAGGCCTAAAAAGGGAAGTAATTATAAATGTAGAATAGCTCTATAAGGCCCTACGGAAAACACGTATCTAGTAGGCGTTTTTTCTGCCCTACTTAACCGCCCTACCACCTATGCGCTTAGAGGCCTCTTTAAGGGGCTCTTAGCCTAACAGTACATACATATATACATAGCTATGGCCTTCCGTAGTATTTAGCCTACCGAGCGCCTGGTAAGCTGTGTGCTTCACATCTGACTCGCTCGACGACGCAGCCGTCCATCCGTCCGTCTGAGAAAGGCCTTATCTGCAACCGCATCCCAAGCTGCCTGGCTGCTCCTCTTGTACCCGAGACACCTAAAGAGGCTGCGTACTGTACCAGCACGCTGCCCGCATGTCTCGAGATACGGCTAACCCTCGTCCAGGCTCCCCTTGACCAGCGTCCGCCTTTGAGATCGTGTCATGTCTTGAGTCTGCGCTACGCTACATTCACCACCACGAGAAGAGTACTTGCCTCTGCCTGAGCCGCGGCGCTCTGCAAATCCCTCCATCAGCCCCCGGCACGTCCGGCCCTGTCTCATTCGTCGTCATCTTTAGCAGCAGCTCTCCAAATTTTGCGGCCATTCGGGGCCCGACCGCCGCATCATGTAAATCGTCTCCTTCGTTTGACGTCATCTTTGCACTCGACTTACTCTGGGCAGGAAATTCGGCAAGCAGATTCAGAAGCGCCAGCTCGAAATTCCCGAGTTCTGTGCCAGCTTCGTCAATTACAAAGCTCTCAAAAAGGTATTGCATGGATCCATTCACCGTCGGCTTTCTCACAGCCTTTCGTCTTGTCAAAGCGACCCAACTGGCAAAGGGGGAATAGGGAGGTCCAGCAATCCCCTGCTTGGAGACGTTGCTTCTCGGCGCCGTCAAGGCCCAGAAATAATCCCGACTGCGACGCTGGCTAACGTTGTGCCATGTAGCTCATCAAGAAGCTGTCTGCAACACCGACGCTGCCCCCTCAAAATGACGTCCACCGCCCCGTTACGCTTGTGGACTCCCAGGCGGCCCTCCAGGCCAACAAGGCCACCTTTTTCTTCCAGTTGGTGAGTGGCTCCCCCGACTTGGTATCCCGAATCAAACGCTCACTCGGCCGTAGGAGCGAGAACTCGACAAGGTGAACGCCTGCTACTTGCAAAAGGAGGCCGAGGTCCGTCAAGCCCCTTTGTGAACTTGTCCTACGCAGCATGTCGACTGAACCCTCCGTGTAGCTCCAGATTCGTCTCAAGACTCTGCTCGACAAGAAAAAGGTGCTTCAAACAAGACAGGGCGTTCCAAGGCGCTCGTCCAAGTTCACCACATTGCAGGAAGGCTTCCAGCAGTTTGCCACGGACCTCAATAAGCTGCAACAGTTTGTCGAGGTCAACGGCACCGCCTTTTCCAAGATTCTCAAGAAATGGGACAAGACTTCCAAGTCCAAGACAAAGGAGCTTTACCTATCCCGAGCTGTCGAGGTGCAGCCCTTTTTCAATGCCACTGTTATCAGCGAGCTTTCGGACCAGGCCACCACGAGCCTGCAGGAGCTTGGCGCCTGGTCGGACGGCATTCAGGTCAACTTCCAAAACTCCGGCCACGTCGTGACGAGCCAGCATTTCGTGGGTACGGACGAGGGCGACGCTGACACACTACTGCTGGACACTGTTGTCGCTGGCAACCTCGAATCACTGCGGGACCTGCTCACCAGGATGCAGTCCGCAAGTTTAGCCGATGATGGCGAGAGCACGTTGATGGACCGCGTCACCCGGACCTTCTTGGCAGCCATCCACGAGGCACCGCGAGAATCACTGCAGGTGCTGCTCGACACCCGCCTCGTCGATCTCCACTCGTACGACGACATCAACGAGCGTAATTGTCTGCACCAGGCAACCATGTACGGCAAGCAGCATGTCCTTGAATGGGGCCTGAATGCGGGTGTCGCGGTGGGTCGAACAGACGTCTACGGTCGAGTTCCGTTGCACTATGCCTGCTTGCACGGTCGACTCGAAATGCTCGAGGTGCTGCTGAAGGGTGAGTGGCCTCGAATCAGACGACGCGGCGCAGCTGACACGCACAAGAAAACCTCGAGACAATTGATCTGATTGACCACGACAACTTCACCCCGCTGATACACACCATTCGAAACGGGCATCTCGACTGCGTGCGACGTCTCCTGGCTAAGTCGGCGCGTATCGACCCCGTCTCAGTCTCGGACCACGCGCCCCTTAACCTCGCCTGCGAGCACGGGTCAGAACCGGCGGTGGAGCTGCTACTCAAGCACGGGGCCAAGATCCTGCCAGACGCCGAGGGCTTGTATCCTCAGCACCTGGTGGCACGAGCCGGTAAGTCTTCGCACCTGCTTTTGCTGCTGAAGCAGTACGGAGCAGACCTCGACCTAATCGATAAGCTATACGGGTGGACCCCGCTCGTGCACGCTGCGAGCGAGGGTAACGTCGACTGCCTTCAGGCGCTACTCAAAGTCGGCGTGGACGCACATATTGTGGACGAGAAGGGTCTACCGGCCATGTATTATGCGGCTTGGGAAGGCCATCTCGAATGCATGAAGCTGCTTTCGCCCTTGAACGTCCGGTATCACTCCAGCCCCCTGGTCACGCAGGTGTCGATGGAACCGATGGACGGCAGCAGTGCCCCTGGACCAATGCTATTGGATCCCGATGCGATCCCCGATCTCGAGCTGCCGCCCCCCATAATCCCTCTGCGCAGATACGGCCACAACTTCCTCGACACCAAGACTGTGGTGCAGATCAACTTTGAGGAGACCAAGGAACAGCCGCTAATCTTCTTCCAAGACGGCAAGTATCCTGCTGCCCGCCTCACCATTTCCTCCAAGGTATCGGAACTCATCCCCAAGAACATCATCCTGCCCTTTCAAGAAGATACCCGCATCGTTTCCTTTCAAGTCGACAACATTGACACGTTTTCGCTCGACCTTGACGTCTCCCCCACGTACGGCGCAAAGGTCATCGCAAAGACGGTGGTGCTGCCGAGCGCCTTCAAGTCGCAGCAAGGCAGTTCCAGCTGCTGCCTCCCGCTCTTTGATCCCCGCCTGCGGGCCATTGGCCAGATTAGCTTCACGACCCAGGTCATCAAGCCGTTCCAGGGGCAACCGCTGGAAATGGCAGATTTCGAGACGTATTGGAAGGCCACGAGCCAGTTCAACCGGCCCACGAGCGCCATCGTCACCGGATCGAGCCTCAGTGGCGACTATGTGCGCCTTTTTGTGCAGTACACGAGCGACGGCGTGCCCGTCGTCTGGCCGCGGTGGACCGTGGTCTGCGGCGGGCTCGACATCCCCGTGTGCCGGCTGTCGCTGGAACAGTTCTTGGCCATCACTGCGCCAAACACGAGCCGCGCGGAGCTGCCGAGCCTCCCGTCCATGACGGCCGACAAGGTGGGCGAAATCTACCGCATCTTGGCGACGGCCGGCGTCACACTCGCACAGGCGCTGTCGGTGCTGCCGCTCGGCGTGCATGTCAACCTGCAGATTCTGTACCCGTCGCCAGAGGAGGAGAAAGCGCTGGCACTGGGGCCGGCCCTAGACGTCAACGTATTTGCGGATTCCATTCTGACGGCCGTCTTCGGCCACGCGCGTGCTCAGAGGGCCCAGTACCAGTCACCCGACGTGGCCCGTTGGATGGTTTTCAGCAGCTACAACTCCCGCCTGTGCACGGCTCTTAACTGGAAGCAGCCCAACTTTCCCGTCTTCTTGTGCAACGATCTGAGCAGGGAGCAGACGTGCGGCCGACAGAAAAACGCGAGGAGGAGCTTGTCGGTCAAGGAGGCGGTGCGAATTGCGCAGCGCAACAACTTTATGGGGCTCATGTGCCATTCTCGGCTCTTGGTAAGGCCCCCTTTCCCCGTCTCTTTTTGTGGTTTGTTTCGTAATGGCTGACGGCGTCAAGGAACTGGTGCCTGCGCTCGTTGAAGCCGTCAAGTCTCACGGCTTGGCGCTTGTAATGGACAGGTCGACGGACATGGCTGGCGCGAACTCATCCCCCAAGTCGGTTTTCCATGCGCCTACGGGAGTGGATGGCGTCTTGAGGGACCATGGCATCTTACGGTTCAACGACTCGATAGATATGTAGATGGCACTCTGGCGAATGGCAGACGAGGAGGCGCGGGTTGGAACGGTAGGCCAGTCAAACGCATGGGGGATAACGGGGGGGTGAATGGCAGACAACAGTAGGACAACAATGCGAGCATTGAAGTCTTAGGCACCCTTGTAGTCGTATTTTAGAGCCGACAATTCCCTCTCCGGGTCGACGCTAGCCATGACAGCTTTTGCAGCCAGGACTATAGAGTAGACGATTGCCGGCAAGTTGCCCACGCCCACGCAGCCAAAGCTTCGGGCCCCGCGGCCCGTCAGCATGCCCATGAAGACCAGCACAGCGGCGAGCCCGGCGTTCAAGTAGGGAAGATGTGTCTCGAGCGGCGATGCGCCCGCGGTCAAGGGGCCAGGCAGCCTGGAGCGAGACGGCGGCGCACCGCGGACAGATCTGGCGGCGCCGGCAGCGCCTGAGTCCCGCGTGCGGGCGTCGAGGGGCGCGATGCCTGTGACGTGTGGGGGCAGGCGGTGGAGGAGGAAGGCGGTGGCGGAGAGCGAGGTGAGGGCGAGAAGAGCGAGGAGCGAGGCGCGGGGGCGGACGAGCAGCGGGAGGCAGGGCAGGGCGGCGAGAAACGGGAGGGCGAGGAGGAGGCGGCAGAAGCGGGCGTTGCGGGCAGCGTTTTGGGCAGCGAGGCGGGCGATGACGTCCTGTTGCTCTGGGGTTTTTTTTTTAACAAAAAGTGTCTAATTATTTGAGAGAGTGCTTACCTTGCTCGTCGATAGCGTCGGGCTGAGAGTCCGAGTCTGAGTCGGCGGGATAGTGGAATGTGCGGCGTAGGCGGGCGGTTGCGGCTCCGACTTGGGCCATTTCCGGGTCGAGGTTGAGATGGGCACAGGTTCACCGTGCAACTGCCAAGTGTCGTGGTTTTATGACGCCACAGCAGCCTTGGACCAGATACGGAGTACAGTGTTATACAGTGCGTGATACAGTGCGTGATACAGTGGGTGATACGGTGTCGTCAAAACCGGGGGGGAAATGGCAACCAACCACCAGTCCCATTGCGCGTCCTGCAGAGAGCCAACGACAGGGAAACGAAACGCCTCTCATCGCAACCCCTCTCCCCCTCACCCATCCCCAAGCACAAGGAAAGCTCGGCCATGCTATCGTCGCCAACGGCTCGGGGCGGGATGCTGCTGCGGGGCGGCGGCGGGCCTCTGAACCGAGCGTGTCGGGCCTCGAGGCGCGGAGGGGATGCGTCGCAGCGGCGATGGGCGACGCCCGCGCCGAGGCCTGGGGACGGGCCGCTCATGTCGCGGCGTGCGGATCGGCAGCTCCCAGGTACGAGAAGCCTAGGAAGCAGACGGACGGGCACGGCAAGCTGACGGCCCCCGCCACGCCCACGGCCAGACGTCGAGCAAGTCGGCTTCCGCTGGAGCCGCACCCTCCCCCTCTTCCTCGCCGTCGTGACCGCCTCGTCGCTCGCCATGTTCAACTACCAAAAGACGTCGTCGCCCATTGTCGCCTCGACCCTCTACGCCCTGCGCGTCTCCCCGCGCGCCCGCGCCCGCCTCGGCGACGACGTCTACTTCAAGCACCCCATCCCCTGGATCAGCGGCGAGATGAACCAGGTGCGCGGCCGCGTCGACATTGCCTTTGCCGTGCGCGGCACCCGCGCCTCGGCCACCATGCGCTTCGCCAGCCGCAGACCCTCGAGCCGCGCCCTCTTCGAGACGTCCGAGTGGAGCCTCACCATGGACGACGACGGCGAGTGGGTCGACTTGCTCGAGGGCGCCGGCGATCCCTTTCGCGCCCTGCTCGTTGATGAGCCGCTGGTCGAGGATGCTGGTGCCCGTGGGCCGGACGCGGACCAGGCCATCAGGGGGTTCAGGCAGCAGGGCGCTTCGTGGAACAAGTGAGACGACGAGGGCAGGAGTTCTCGACGATGAAGGTCGAGCCATGTATGACAAGCCCCGCATCACCTTGCATGTGCTATGTGCATTAAGCATGGTGGACGAGGCACCACTGGCACCAACTTGTGTGTGTTTGAACTTGGCAAGTCCCGACACGGTCTGTGCATCTCTCCTCTATCATACAATCCAGACGTCGTCCCATCTCGTGTCTCTCGAATTCTTTTCCTCACGCGAGTCCATGAGCTACCGACCCTGGGCCTCGCCATTGCCCCATACATCAAGGCGTCGTCGCCTCGTCGGCCTTGTTCTCCTGCACGACCCGGGGCCGCGTTAGCTCGCCGTCGACGTGCTGCTGCCGCCGCTGCTTCATCTCGAGGTGGTGCTCCCTGGCCATGCGGAGGGCCTCTTCGGCGCCGGGGTGCCTGTCGAGCAGCTGCTGGAAGACCCTTTGGCGATACGGCAGGGCCGGGGCCTTGCGCTTCTTGGAGTCCTGCAGCTTGACGGTGCAGTCGGTGGGCCCGGGGACGCCGCCGCTGACGAGGACGATGCCGAGCTCGTTGTCGACGCGCAGCACCTTGAGGTTCTGGACCGTGGCCCACTCGCTGCCCATGCGGCCGGGCATCTTCTTGCCGGGCATGACGCGGCTGCCGCTGCCCTGCGAGGGGCCCGTGGTGCCCATGGTGCGGTGGTTCTTCGAGTTTCCGTGCGAGGCGGGCTGACCGGCGAAGCCGTGGCGCTTCATGCCGCCGGCGAAGCCCATGCCGCGCGAGCGGGAGCGCACGTCGACGTACTGGCCCTCCTGGAACCAGTCGGGCAGCAGCTGGACGCCAACGGGCAGCAGCCCCTCTTGGGAGCGCACGTAGAACTCGGCAAGCTCGCTCTTGGGGGCGACGCCCTTTGCCTCGTAGTAGCCGAGCAGGGGGCGGGTGACGTTGCGGGCGGGCCGGGTGCCGGCGCCGACCTGGACGGCCCAGTAGCCGTGCTTGTCGCGCGTCTTGTTGGCCACGACCTGGACCTGGTCGAGCTGCAGCACGGTGCAGGGCACGCGCGTCTTGCCGACGAAGACGCTCGTCATGCCCTTCTTGACGGCCAGCACGCCGGTGCGCAGGGGCGTCGTGTTCTGGCGGCGCTCGAGGGCGGCGGCGGGGCCTGTCGTCAGCGCCGGCAGGCCCGAGTTGACCTGGTTAAAGCGGCGGTGCTTGGAGCGCGGCGGGGCCGTCGACCAGCCCTTGACGCTCGTCGTGGCGCCGCGCCGCTGCAGGCACGTCGGGGTCTGGGCGGCGAGGAGCTGCTGCGGCCGCCGTCCGGGGTGAGGGAGCTGAGGGTGAGCGTGGAAGAGCAGCAGCGTCGAGGGCCGCGGGAGTATGGCCCCCCGCATGGGCAGACGGGAGGACATGGCCCCTCTGCTCGAGATTGTATGAGAGGCCGTGTTTCGGTCGAGGGACGGTGACAATGGAGACGTCGTCGACGGCTTGCTGGGGCGATTGGAGTTGCTTAAGAGGTGGAAATTTTGGCGAGGTTGGGGCGGTCTGGGGATCCGGGTATTCTACGGCCTAGTACCGACATTTTATTGGGAATAACTCGTATGCGCACTGTACCCGTTGGCTCTCTTTATGCCAACTTAATGAGTATTGCTATAGAGTAAAATAGCTTGGTGCAGCGGGCACAACTATAAGCAAAGCTTTGCTATGCCCGCGGCACCAAGCTATTTTTTTTCCTATAGCCAGGGCACCTATAGCAGCCAATAGCCGTAAAGGATTTCGGGATAAGCCCTACTAGATGGGTTACTAATAGGAAGCGAGTATTTTTTAGCTGGTTAAACCCCGGGGGAAATATAGCTAATTAGCGCACTGGATTTTTAGACTCTAGCCAATTATAGCGTGTTATTTAGGGCTAGCTAATAGCCGCACTTCGTTAATAAGGGACCCTTATAATAAAAAAGCTTACTATATATATTAAGTAAGTAAAGCGGCTTGCCGTAACTTATATACATTCTATATTCTTCGTAGCGTAAAGCAAGCTTTGCTTAATTAATAAGTAAGTAAAGCGGCTTACTATAACTTACATACATTCTATTAGTTAAGCTCTACTATATAGGGTTAACTAAAGGGGGTATTAGTAGGGCTTTACTACGGTGAGCAGCCGGAAGCGAACCTATCGCACGTGTGATAGTATGCGGTTTAGGTTCTTATTGTCTTATCTAGCTAGGAAGGAAGAGGGGAAAGGGGGCCCCTTTATAGGTAACGTAGCCTCGTTACACGCACGTAATCACGTGGGATTACGTGGCTGCAACTGCCTCGTACGTATCCCTTATCCCTTATTCCTATACTAGCAGTCTTTATAAGATCGTAGAAATAGCAGCCTAAAAGAACGTAGCAATAAGGGGCAATAAAGGGTTAAATAGGGATCTATAGCCCGGTTAAATAGGGCCGTGTTATTATCGTAAATCCGGCTTTTTAACCTTATAACATCCTTATAACAGCCGTATAACGTACGGGAAAAAGAGCGTGAAAACTATATATTAGGTCACGATGCCTAATAAATACAATTTGTGAATATAAATCGCAAAAAGGGCAAAAGATCGTCGGCAGGAAGCGTTAAGCTTCGGAGCGAAGTAGAGCAAGAGATAGAGTCATCTTCGGGCCGGGAAAAGAACGTAAAACAGAGCGTGTGTTCGGGCTGGGAAAGAACGTTGCCGGAGTGCTATAGGGTCGGCACATAACGTTGCCGGGGCGAAACAGGGCTTATTTCGGTCCTTATTTCAGGGCATTAAAAGGGGAAAGAACAGGGCGCCGAAAAGAATAAGGCGCCGAAAAGGGGAAAAACAAATAGGGAATACACTCGCAGTCTTTAAATAAAGAATGAAAAGGCCGTAAAGAACGTTATCTCGGCCACTAGGGAGTGTCCGATAGGGTTAGCTAGCCGAGCTTATTAGTTCTATCGACATCGTTATCCTCTTCGGCTAGGATATAGCCTTATTATCGTCTGTAGCCTCGTTCGTACGGCTGACTAGGACCGGGTCTCGAGCTTCGTATAGATCCTCTAGGACGACCTCTTACACGGCCGCGTTAGTTAAAGTATTGCTAGTCGGGGCGGCGTGCGAGGTGTGTTTTAAGGGACGATCGTAGGTGTTACGGCACTAGGTAATAGCTAGATAACCTTATTATTCTATAAAGAGGAGAAGAACTATAGAGGCTAAGGGCTCGTTTATATATAGGACTATATATTACGTAGTATATTACTATATACTATATAATATAATATAGTACTATAATAGTACTCCCCCTCTAAAGACGATTTAGTCCCTAAATCGCTAAGAAATATTATTTTCGCTAGAAATCCGTATATAATAGAGGAATCTTTTATAGGCGGGCCTAATATAAAGGGCCCGGCTTATCTAGGTTATATCTATAGAAGCGTTAAATAGCTTTAGGGCAACCTCTTAGGTTATCTTTAGGCTATTAGGTCGGTTCTTAGTAATATTTCTATTTAATTAGATAAGTTAGGGTCGGGGCTTCGTTATCGTATACGTTAAGGATCTTCTTAAATTCCTATATTTCTTCGATATTGCCGTCGTTATTGCGTTCTACGATACGGCCTACGACGTTGCGTTTTTCTTCTTAATTAATCTATGCCTAGCCTAGTATTGTTTCCGTTGTCTAAAGCCGCACCTTAGACGTATAGAAAGACTTATTAACTCGGATATGCTTTAAGAGGTCGATAAATATAGCGCCGCGGTAGACCTTAAGAATAGGATAAGGACTGTCTTATTTATCGTTTTGTTTTTTCTTTAGGCGGTTAGTAGTTATATTCTTTAATAAAACTATAACTATATTACCGGGTCGGAAGAGAAAGCCTTCGTCCCGCTTTATATTAGCATTATCCTTATATTTCTATTATAAGGCTTATGCGAGAGCTTAAAGCTAAATAAGGATACGGTCGAAACGACTAGCTATTGCGTCTACGTAAAGGAATTCCTTCTTTGCCTATAATAAAAGCGTTAGGGATCGGGGGCTTATAGGTTTAATGCCGAGATAAGGATTAAAGCCATAGTTAGCGAAGAATAGAGAAATACCGGTTATTTCGTTTACTTAATTATTTATTGCGAATTCCGCGAGCGGGAGCTAGTCGACTTAGTTATCTTAGGTTAAGCTAATATAGGCTCGAATATATTTATTTATCGTAGCGTTAACGATTTCGGTTTAACCGTTAGTCTTTAGGTACTATACCGAGCTTAGTTTTAACGTTATTTTTAAATAAGTGCTAAGCTATTGCTAAAAATTAGAGATAAACTAAGTGCCTTAGTCGGAGATAATAGTATCGGGTGCTTTATATAAGCGATAGACTATATAGATAAAGGAGTTAATTAGTTCTTCTATAGAAAGGCCGGTAATAAGGATAAAATATCTTATCTTCGTAAGCTTATTACCTATCGTAAGTATATTCTTATAAGTCTTCCCGTTTTAGGTATACTTAGGGAGTATTATAATATAATTAATTAATATATCGGCCTATAGTCGGACTAATAGAGCGAAGGCTTTTAGGAATCTAAAGGGAGATAAGCGGGGGGTCTTAGTCTAAAGATAGAAAGCATAGTCTTTAATAAACGTAGCGGCGAAGTAAGAAATCCTCGGCTATTAGTATATTCGGTTTAATAAATTAAAGGTTTTTACCCTCCTTAGGTATCCTATTAGGCTATTACTATAGGATCGATAAACGACTTTAAGGTAGAGATCTAGGGTATTAAGGACGAAGAGCCGGTCGTAGAAAAAAATACGTTTATTAATTAACTAATATTTAGATATATTATAACGTAAGAGCTTTTAGATATACTTTAGCTAGCGTTAAGCGTATAGATCCCGGAGTATCGCTACTATATCCTAGCTAAGATTATCTTATTAATATGCTTTATAGATAAGCTTATCGAGTGATTTAATAGCTGTGTTTAGTCTAAAGGCGGCGACTACGTTAAGGTCCTCCTTTAAGGCATAGGAATCGGTTAAGAGTTCTTTTAGGATAGTTAGGTCGACTTTCTCTTTAGGGATAACTACCTAATCTCGATAGAGGAGTCTATCGTCGTCTAAGGTAGTTAGTCTATCGCCGGGGAGCTTACTAAAAGCGTTAAGGAGAATTGCCTTATTGCTTAAGCGGTATATAATTATAAAGTTAAACTAAGAAAGGAACTCGGCCTAGCGTACTTATCGTTAGTTAAGTTGCTTTATAGATATAAACGTCTAAAGATTCTTATAGTCTATAATAACGTTAAACGCCTTAGTAGTCCCTTAGAGTTCTAAGCGCTATTCCTTAAGCGCTTTAATAATTGCTAATAGCTCTTTATTATAGATCTCGTAGTTATACTTAAGGGCAGTATGCTTTATCGAAAAAAACGCAATAGGGTAAAGATATCCGTCGTCTCCGGTCTATAAAAGGACTCCTCCTAAGGCCTAATTTAAGGCGTTAGTTTTATTAACTATTTTCTTTAAGTAGTTAAAATAGGCTAAGACTAGGGCAGTAGTAAAAGCAAGTTTAAGGGCCTTAAACGCGGTAGCTTATTTAGGTCCTTAAGACTAACGGGAATCCTTTCGAAGTAGCGTAGTTATTAAGGAGATAATACTAGAGTATCCCTTAATAAAACGACGGTAGAAGTTTATAAACTTAAGAAACTACTAAAGTTCTTTTACTAAAGTCGGGGTATTCTAAGCCGTAATTATACGCACCTTCTTAAGGTCTATGCTTATGCTAGATATCGAAATAATTAATCTAAGGTACTTAGTCTTTATTGTATAGAACTCTAACTTCCTAATGTCGATTTATAGCCTTACGTTGCTTAGGCGTTAGATAACTATTCGCACGTGGTTTTTATATTCCGCCTTAGTCTTTAAAAAGACTAGTACGTTATTAAGATATACTATATAGAAGTTATTAAGGGCATTATAAAGCACGTGATTAATATAGTTCTAGAAGGTCGACGGTGCGTTATAACGGCCGAAGGGGGTAACTAGCATCTCGAATAGTCTAAAGCGTATAATAAATACTATAAGCCACTTATAACCCTCGGCGATTTAAATACGGTTAAATATAGCAATTACGTCTAGCTTTATATAAAACTTAGCGTCGTAGAGAGAATCTAGTATTTCGCGGATTAAAGATAAGGGATATCGATTCTTAACTATAACCTAATTTAAACCTTAGTAGTTATAATAGATATAGATACTACCGCTTAATTTATAAGCGAGGATTAATAGTGCCGCGGCTAAAGAAGAAGAATCCCGAATAAAGCCTTTATTAAGCATATCGTTAATCTACTTCTTAATATAGCGGAGTTCTATAGGTAATATAGGCCGATTTCTATAGTATAGAGCTTATTTACTAAGTATAAGTTCGATCTTATAATCTTAGGGGCGGTATAGGGGGAGCTCGTTCGCATTCTTTAAAAGGAAATAAGGAAGCTTATCTTAGAACTCTTTTAGTAGTTTCTTTAGGATATCTACCTTTATAACTTCCGGTTTTACTTAGAGGAATTTTTCTACGTCGGCCTTATCGACCCTCTAAAATAAAGATTCGGAATTAGCTATATCCTAAAGGTTCGTCTAAAGTAAATTATAAAAACGTTTAAGGAAGGCGGCTTAAGCTACCTCTATTATATAGTCCCCGGTAATAACGCGTTAGAACGAGGTTTCGGATAGTTCTAAGACCTTAACTAAGCCTACTAAGAGTTCGTTAAAGAGTCTAATGTATGTAAAGCATCCTCTATGCTATATGCCGGGGCTAATGTAATTAGCTATAGATAAGATAGCAGGGAGCTATTCCTAGCTCCTAGGGCTCGCGCCTACCTAATAGAAGCATCCTTCTTTATACATATATTCTTAGTGCTAAGTGTATTAAATTAGTAGCAATTCTACACCTTCTGCCTTAAAGCTACTATTAGGAACGCCCTTCCTATCTCTAGAGCTTCGCTCTACTATAACACGTTCGCTAAGAGCTTCTTAAAGCTCTTACCATTCGTTAGAAGCCGCCTAAAGGCTCCCGACACCTATAGTATAACTAGCTTATACAACCTTAGCTAGCACGCCTATATAACCTCTAATATAAGCCTTACGATTAGACGAGGCTCGCCTTTCTAGGCATTATTAGAACTAGGGCCTACTGCCTAGTTCTCTATTTTAAGTCCTTACGCAATTAGCCGTAAGGAAAAATTTTCTCTCTATGTTTTCGATTTCCTACGCGTACCTATTCCTACGCTAAAATCAAAACACCTTATACCTCCTACTATAGACTTTTCTCTTCTCCTATAACTCTTCTTTCTTCGCAATCCCTTCTCTTCTTTATCTATCGACCTCTTCGCCTTCTTCCCTCGTTTTATTAAGCTATTATAGCTATAGCTAGGGACGAAGAAGCCCGTTAAGCTATAGCGTCCGCATCTCGTTTAGACGACGACCCTTACCCTCGCTTACCGTTATAGGAATATGCTCTACCGGATAGCGTTTATAGCGCCGCTCCCTCCGGGGACTCTAAGAGTGATTATAAAGATCCTCTTCCTCCTGCCCGCCGTCGTCCTCGCTTATCCTTAGAAACCGAGGTGCTACGTAAGCAATCTACTATGCTAGCCATAGAGGATAGGAACTATAATAACCTATTAAAATAGGCCGTTCGCTACTCTAAGTTAATTAAGATACTGCCTATAGAAAGGGTTATTAAGACCTTTACTAATATAGACGTAATATATATAAAGCAAGCCTATATTCTCTTAGGTTCTTTAGCCTTTAAGTCGGAGGTTATCTTCGATATTTTAGATCTTCCGTCCGTAAAATAAAAGCATCTATAGCACGCCGATACTTAGCGAAAGGGAATTCGCTCGTATCTTCGTTTTATAGGCGAGCTTCCTAATAAAGAGACTCCTCTCTACGCTACGATAACTCTAGTATATCCGCTAGTCCGAGCCGTGCCTTTTAACCCGTAAATAATCGACGGAGACCCTTCTAACGGTCAATCGGAGGAATATCCTCCTCTTCGTCCGTAAGGAATACTTCGCTTATCTAAGTAGCGCTCTATTAAACAGCAGTATTACCTTAAGGAATAACCTTAGGTTCTATATTATTCTCTTTAGTCTAAGTTATCTAAGTACTCTTAGGCCTTCTACTCTCGTCGATAGAAGGCTTCGGATAATAATAATAATAATTCGTCTAGGTCCGATAATAGTTTTATCCGCCGCCCCCTAAAGTCCTATCCGAACCTACGTAAGCACCGCGAGGCGAGTTATCCCTCCTCCTCGGCCTATAACAACGAGGCTATTACTAAACGCCTTAAACGGGATAATATTAGTACTTTTAACTTAGATAAGCATAATCCGAAGAACCTAGGCATTATCGCTCTTAGCGATAGAAAGAATATCTATATAGACGTCTATCTCTTTACGGAGCGTCTAAGGATCTATTAGGACGAAGACCTATTCGCCCTTTGCCCGTATTACCTCTCCTTCTTAGCAGGAGGAGCTCTTATATAGTATATAAGTAAGCTTATAGCGGAATAACGCGATATCCTTAGTTCCTCCCCTCTTAAAACCTTCTATAAGTTCTTAACTAGGCGTTTTAAGCGTCCTAACGCTAACGTCTTAAAGGAACTTTATAGGGAAAGATATATAATATCTATATAGTCCTCTAGCTCTATTACTCTTACGTAGTAGATCTAGAGAAAGGTTTCGCTCGCCCGCTAACTTAAGATAGGCAAGGATGCCTAAATCATTAAGGCTATCTATTAATATTACCGTCTTCCCTATTTGCTTTCTACCGGGAAATCCCCGGTTCTTCCCTAAATTCTGCTATAGAATTCCACGGGCTTCTACGGGCATTACCCCGCACTTCTACAGGCGCATTTACCTACTTTTCTTCGGTTATATTTCACCGTAGTTTTATAGTGATTTTACGGTTATTTATATAGTCGGTACCCGTAAAATCTTTTCCCTTCTACGGTCTTCTACCGTAGAATTCCTCTTCCCTTCTACGGTCTTCTACCGTAGAATTCTAAGTCTCTTTTACGGCTTCTACCGTAGAATTCCTTTATATAGCTACGGCTTCTACCGTAGAATTCACCGTAGAATTCACTAGTCTTCTACTAGGCTGCTTATTTTTTTTGCTAACTATATAACTATTTATCGTACGGATGCAATTTATTGTTTACGACCGGCGCTTTCGACCGGCGACTCCGTCCGACTCTTTCTTTTACCTCTTTTCCTTAGGTCTACGCGGCTGTTTTCGTTTAAGGGATTTCCCTATATATAGAGATTAGTTAGCCCTCCTTATAAGAAAAGACAAAAGCTATTATTCTTAGTGTTTTACATCCTTTTGCAGCTTTTAATCCCTTTATATAAGCTGTTTAAGCTTTAGAGCCTCTTTTCCCTTTTTAATTGCTATTACCTAAATGTCGAGAACCCGACTGCCTAGCGTTCGATACTATCTATCCTCTTATTGCCGTCTAGATCTCCTCGCTTCTTCCTATTCCTATAAAGAAGACCCCGATCGATAAATAGATTCGCATTATTAAGGAACGAAAGCCCTTTATTATAGCCTCCCTTAAGCTATATATCTCCGGAGACTAAGACCGTTCTCGCCGCGGCAGTTTTTCCCGTCGGGATAATAACTATCGTTAAGATAACCGTCGCCGTAATAATAGTTACCGTTAGGGTAATTATAATCGCAGCCGTCGTAATAATCGTCGCAATAACTATCTTTAAGGTAACTAAGGCAATAACTACCGATAGATTAACCGCTAGGATCGGGATGATTGTTATAATCGCAACCGTAGTCCCGAGGGATAAGGCTCCGGTAATAACTGTAATTAGTTAAGCTTACGCCCGCTACGCTGCGATAAGTATTACCTTCGTCGGGACGACCGACGAGACAACCGAACGGAATACCGCTAAGGTAAATATAAGGGTAATAACAATAAGAAGAAAGTACGTTTTAAGTCGAAGTATTAGAGCGATAAAAAGACTGCTCCTAGCGGCGATAAAGCTAGTAACGAGCTATACTTAAACGACTCTTAGGACGATGCGTCCTCTTACGCCTCCTCGGAGGCTAACTTCGTAGGCTATATAAACTCCCGCTACCCTACCGAACGGGCCGGTAAGTTTAAATATAGCACCTACGACCGTACCTTCGCCCTCGCCTCCGTACTTAAGGAGCATATATATGCTAACTACTATATATCTAAGCAATAGCTCTATAGTAAAGAGCGCGCGCTTAAGCCTTTAACCTATAAGGTTTATAAGGCCTCTTTTCTTTCTCGTAACGCCCTCTTCTCTTACCTTTATCTTAGATATAAGAAATCCCCTCCTATTACCGTAGGGAACGTCTCCGATCCTATCGTTATTAAGCTTAATGCCCCCGCTGCCCTAGAGCCTATTCTTCCCGTACCTATTATTAAGGAGCTTGTTTTTTACGTAGCGCTTACTACGGCACCCTAATTAAGTTAGGTCTTAGAAGCTAAAGCCGAGGAGCCTTAATAGGATTAAGATTCCCCGTAGTATTTATACTCCTATATAAGGATTAAGGTCTCTGCTTAACCCGGTAGGCAAGAAGTCTAAGTTTGCCCTAACTCTAGCTATGGTAAGCCTATAATTAATCGCGACCTTCTCTAGACTCTTAACTATACCGTCGAGAAGAAGCCTCTTATTACTATTAACGGAGTTACCGGTCGTTTATTTTACGAAGACTAGGCCACGTTCTCCTTCTACGCACGCGGTACTATAGCTAGCTAAGCCGCTTAAGCAGCTATAGCTAAATTCACTTACTCCGCCTAGTTCTCTAAAGTAGAGGCCGGCGCACTTCTCGGCAATGCCTTCCTTAAGCTATACCGAGGATCCCTTAATTATAATAAGGAAGTTATACGCATCGGAGTGCTCGACGGGTTTAAAATCCTATTCGATATCTATAAATAGCCCCGCGAAGTTATTCGCCGTGTCTAGGCCGTCTAAAAGACTATTATACCGCCCGGCACTACCCTTATAGTCCCTACCTTATAGAAAGAACTTCCTAAAGACCGCGCTTATACTTTCTTCGCCTCTTATACTAATGCTGTTTATAGCATCGTCGATGCTAAATCTCTTCCTACTATCTTTATTACTAATAGCATAAACGTCGACCTTATTATTAAGCGTAAGCAGAAGCTTAGCTAGATATAGGAGTATTAGGAGTCTAGCTATTTTACCGCCCCGTCCTAAAAATCAGCTATAAAGGCTCTAACGCTAGCTACGGCAATTTCACCTGCTCTTAGAGCCGCTGCTATGCTATCCTCCTTTATAGGAACCGCTATTGCTACTACTGCTTCTTTTATTAACTTATCGGTTAACGTTACAAGCACTTTTCCGCTTACTTAGAAAGTCCTTAAGTGCCTATAGGCTCCCGCCCCGTCTTAGCCTATAGAAGCTCTTATTCTAGGCACTTCTCTAACGCCTTCGCTATCCGACTCTATCTACGCTTACGTTATAGCCTCTTCGGCAAGACCCGCTAAGTAGTCTAAGGTTCGCTAAAACCTCGTAGTAGCCGCTATTAACGTAATAGCAGCTGCCGTAGCTATTAAGACAAACGCCGCGGATAGAATCGAGGATCCCCTCTCTAGCCGCATTCTATACTAAACGCACGTTTAGCGCCTACCGGAGCTTTAAGAGAAATACACTAAGGAGGGTATTTATATTTTCGACTATAGTCCTTCTTTTATACGCTGCGTTAAAAAGCTTCTTAGGAAATACTCCTAGCTCTAGCGGGATATAGGCACCGCCGTCGTAAAACCCGGAAAGGAATTAATAGTTCCCTTAATCGACAATTAGCACGAAAAGCGAGTCGCTTAAAGGCCTTACCTATAAGGGCTTCGCGATAGGAAGGTTATCGACGACATATTTAACCTACTTTACAAGCAGGGTCGCTTAAAGTAGGCCGACGAGCCTACGCCGTTCGTAGCACCTATCTTTATAGTTTAGCGTATAGCCTAAAGCGAGACTAAAGGGCGAGTCGTTATTAACCTACGTGCCGTTAATAGTATTACTATCCCGTTAATAATAGTATTACTATCCCGGATTCCTACCCTCTACTATTATAAAGTTCTATTATTGCTAAACTCTTAGGCGCCTATTTTATTACTACTATCGACGCTTCCGCCTTCTTCTATTAGTTTTAAGTTAAACTCGAGCATTAAGGTAGGTTTACTATTATAAGTCATCGAGGTCTAGAGCGCCTAATAGTTATACCTATCGGCTTTCGCAATAGCCTAGCGTACGTATAACGCTATATAGACCGAGTTCTCCGTCTGCACTAGGGCTATAGCCGCGCGTTTATTAATAATATTGTTATTTACTCCGCTACGAAAGAGGATTACTTTTAACATCTTAAGGCTATCTTTAAGCTCTTCGCATCGCTTAATCTATCTATAAGCCTTACTAAGAGCTAGATCGGCTACCCTTCCGTAGAGCTACTCGGATTTCGTATCGACGCGTTCGGGATAAGTACTATAAAGCATAGGCTTACTGCCTTCGCGAAGCTTCTATTCCCCGATAACCTCGCCGCTCTTAAGCACTATATCGGCGCTATAGGGTATATTCGCAACCTTATCCCGTACTATAGCGCTTCTATCGCCCTTTTATAGGATCGTAAGACTAGTCTTTTAGCCTAGGGTCGCTTAATCGGTAAGGTTAAGAACGGGAACCCTAATAAGCGGAAGTCCTATACGCGAGTTATATCGTTCTAGCTAACCCTAGCCGAGCTTTCCTCCTTCGCCTCTCTTTAGAAGGAAATTACTTTTAGCCGTATAATCTACTATATAGACCCGTAGAAGAGGCTATTCTATTAGATCGACGCCTCTTTAGAGCGAGGCTTCGCCGCCGTCTTTTTCTATCTCCGCGATAGCACCGTTTAGCAGCTAGGCTAGCCTATTCTAGTTAAAGCTATTATGCCTATCTGCTTCCTCTCCCGTACTCTAACGAGAGCCGAGCAGTCCTATAGTCCCTTAGAACTAAAGGTCGCCTATCTCGTATAGGCTATAAAGAAGATACGTACTATAGTGCAGTTATTAACCCTTCCGCTTGTAGTCTTAACCGACTACTCCGCGACTAAGTAAATCGTCGCTAAAAGAACCCTCGATACTTCTAGTATAGACCGAGCCAACCGTCGTCTAGTTATAGCCTTAATTTATCTCTCTAAGTACGATATCGAGGTTTATTACCTCCTTAGCAAGAAGAACTTTATTCCCGACGCCCTTAGTCGCCTGCTAGCTAAGGAGTCCGATTAGCTGCTTAACCGTCGCCGCTCCGACTTTACTATGCTTAACGATATACTTATAGCCTCCGA
Source organism: Ophiocordyceps sinensis (assembly GCA_012934285.1). Classification (NCBI taxonomy): domain Eukaryota; kingdom Fungi; phylum Ascomycota; class Sordariomycetes; order Hypocreales; family Ophiocordycipitaceae; genus Ophiocordyceps; species Ophiocordyceps sinensis. The sequence continues at coordinate 9,064,746 of JAAVMX010000001.1, read as the reverse complement.
AGCTATTATAGCTCCTAAGAAACGCGAGGAATTCGCCGTCGCCTACGATAATAACCCTTACTATAAGCGAATATTTTAAATAATCGCGGATAGCGAGGACGCTATCGAGAGTCTTTCCTCGCCCTTAGAAGGAGCTATAGTTACTAACTCTATAGCAAGAATAAAGGCGTAGCTTAAACGCCGCGGTATACCGTTTTTTATAGTCGATAAGCTCTTATACCACGAAGGCCCTAACGGCTTTACCCGGCTGTATATCCCTAACGCCTTCGTCCTATCTATAATCTCGGCAGCTTATAACGATAAGAACTACTTCGGCGTCGTCTGTATAATTAAGGACTTAGAGATATACTTAATTCGCGGAGTTACTTATAAGGTAAAGAAGCATATCGCGGCCTATAAAGCCTATTGCCTTAGCTAAATAGACCGTTAGACCCTTGCCGGTAGCTATAAGCCTATTCGCCCCTCGCTACTTTTAATATAGAGTATCGCGATAGACTTTATAACCGATATACCGCCCTTACCTTTAGCAAGCTCCTTATAGCAGATTCTAGGCTTTAATATCTTTAACTAACTTCTTACGGTCACTTACTTAACTAGCAAGAGATATTTGCTATTCCTAGGCAACGTAAAGTACGGTATAAAGGATTAGGCTTAAAGCCTAGCCCGTTAGTTGCTTCTTTCCGATTAGGGTATGCTAAGAACTATTGTTAGCGACTAGGATCGCAAATTTACATCCGACTTTTAGAAAGGCCTTTAGAGCGCATTCGGCACTAAAATTGCAATAACTACCGCCTACTACCTATAGGCCGACGGACTTGCCGAACGGCGCAACTAGACTATAGAGACCGCTTTACGAATATCCTATATCGAGGATCTTAGCCTAGATTAGAAGATAATAATCCCCGCCCTTTAGTAGAATCTAAACACGGCATTTAACGCTAGTACGAAGATCTCCGCCTATAAATCTATCTTCGGCTTTAATATACGTAGACCGTTAGAAGCTGCCGATAATATCCTAGGCACTACTACGGACGAATTGCCCTACTTACGAGAGGTCACCTATAGATAAGCGAGCCTAGCTATAGACCTAGCCGCTATAAAGGCTAAGCAGCGGTATAACGCGAAGCACCGGCTAGTTCTTCTTAAAGCTAGTAATAAAGTCTACCTAAAGCTATATACGGGCTATTATAAGCCTAGCTAGCCGCTAAAGAAATAGTCGCGGCAACGAGAAGGCCCTTTCGTTATTAAGCGTATAGTTAATAACCTCGCGGCGGAACTCGACCTCCTTAGCTAAGTTAGGATCCACCTAGTCGTCTCTATTTAGTACCTTAAACTCGCGCACAAAGGGCATTATATCGAGCTCGAGCCTAGGCCTATAGAAGCCGCTCGCGATGTCGAGGCACCTAACGAAGGGGATTAGCACTACGAAGTCGAACGCCTAATAGATATCCGTGTTCGTCGCATCGGTCGGTCGAAGTCACCTATAACCGAATATCTTATACGATAGAAGGGATAGGCTGCTATATATAACTAATAGGCCCGAGCCGACTAAGTCTCCGCTAAAGCTATTATAGAGTTCTAGGGTCGCCCTCCCGCACGCGCTATATAAAGCAAGAAGGCCGCTTAGCAGAAGGAACGATTAGAGGAATAATTACTAGCAGATATAAGCATAACTTATAAGAATAAAAGGAAGAATTTAGGCAATAGGAGTGTTCCTCCTAATTGCCTAATTAGGATTATATTATAACTGCTATAGGCAGCAGTGTTTTCTTTAAAGCCGGCATTCTAATATATATAAAGCATCCTCTATACTATATGCCGGGGCTAATATAATCAGCTATAGATAAGATAGTAGGGAGCTATTCCTAGCTCCTAGGGCTCGCGCCTACCTAATAGAAGCATCCTTCTTTACATATACATTCTTAGTGCTAAGTGTATTAGAGTCGTAGATTTTCTCCCTCCTCGACTAGCTTAGCTAACTTAAATATACTAATTTATATCGCTTAAATACTATCCTATTTATAGAATTAAACGAAGTTAACTACTCGTCGTAGCGGATGTCGTTTATATCTAAGGGCATTTAATCTTCTTATCGTATACGCCGGCGGGGGCGTCTCGTCCGGCCCTATCGGGCGGGAATATAGCGACGGCCGGTAGTAAGACGAATAAGGAGTAGGCAAGCTACTAAAGTAGTCTACGGCAGAGTAGCCTTAAAGGCTTAAGTCTTAAGGGAGTCTAAAGGGCTAATCGGGGATATTAAGCGGGCGGTTTCTTAAGCGAATAGCTATATCCTATATAAGGGATATCGAATCGGTTAGCTAAGGTTTAAGAGGTGCGATGCCTACTTAGGTAGATATCCCTTAATAAGCGAGTCTATAGATATATAACTTCCTGGTAGGATAGTCTAGTCTTTTAGGATATTAATCTCTTCTTACCGAAAGGGAATTTCCGGCACGTCTTCTATCGTTACGGGGACCCTTTATTTTAGAGTAAACGTCGGGGTTATTTAAATCTCTATAACGTTAGAAAAATATACTTTCCGACGTAACTAATGCCCTTTAGGTATAGAAGTAATAAGAGTCTTAAGAGCTATCCTATCTTCGGCTATTATGCTTAAAATGTTCGGCTATTATCCTTAAAGGTAGGTAGTATCTTATATAGTAATCGGAATCGAAGCGGACTTAGAGAGATTTCTAAAGCATAATTAGTTTATATTCCTAAAGCTAGGGGATGCTTAGGATAATTAGGGTAGAAGGTAATAGATTTATAACGAAGAAGAGCATAAGTTCTATATGCTTGCTAATAGTTATTTAGGCTATAAAGTAGTCCGTTATCTATATTAAGGGTATACCGTCGGCTAGTCGAAGCGGTCGAGGTTTAAGGAGCTTTTTCGTAGTAACGTTGTATTTCCGTACGATAGCGTAAAGATCGGCGAACGCTATAGTAGTATAGCTAGAATCTACGAAGGATAACGTATTAACGTAGTAAAGGGACTAAAGGTTACGCGTAGAGGAAAGACGAGTATAGAGAAGGATTAACTTTTTATTACTATTTAACGAACTAATCTAAAGATCTATTCTATTTAAGAGCAACGACTTAATCCTCTTATCCTCCCTTATATATAACCCTTAAGAGCGACTTACTTTAGGGGTATATCTTTTAGCAATAGCCTTAACGCCGGCCGCTCGCTTTATAAATCCGTATCCTCTTCTCTTAGGATATAGCCTTATTCGTAGTCGGCTGTACGGACGAGCTAGCCTTAGCTATACCCGCCGCTATAAGCGCCTTAAGATCCTCGGCCGAAGCTAGGGGAGGGGGCGCCCTAGCCCTAAAACTAAGGACTACCCTAACGTAAGGGCATTAGAAGCGGATTCGCTATCTTAGCCGGGTCGTAAGCCTCCTTCTAGTATCTAGGCTCTCCGTAAGCTATATAGAGTTTATTATCGATCTTAAATTATCGTTTAGTATCGGAAAGCCGGTCGAGGTCTATAGGGTTACTATATAAGGGTTAGGCCGGGGCGGTTAGGGTAAGGGTAGGTATAAGCGTCGGCGGGAACTATAAACGGGGGGCGGCCTTCTTCTCGAGCTTCTAACGATAAGTATAGTTAGCGAGATTTTTCGTAAAGATATCTATCTACGCTAACTACTTCTCGTAGTTAGTATCGGGGATCTTAGTCTATATATTCTTAATAAGATCGCTTATATCCTTCGATATAAACTTCCGGAGGAGGTCGACTTACTATTCCTTTATCTTCCTTACCTTACGTATATAGGCGTTAAGGTCTACCTTCTAGATCTAATAGTTCTTATCGCCTAAAGAGAAATTATCGAGGATATTCTTAGCGGCTTACGTTAAGTCTAAAACCTTATACTGCCTGCTTAAAGCTATAAGAAGCGTTATCGTAGTAGGCTATTCCTACTTCTCTCTCTTAGATAGGTTAGCTATAATAGTAGCTATCCTATCTTTAACGAAGTCGTAGGCCCGTTTACTAAGCCTATCGCTAATATAAAGGAGGCAGGCGCCGTTTAAGTCGAACTATATACTATCGTAGAGGAAGATACCCTATATCTTAAGTTCCTAGGCCTCGTACTTACGTTAACGGTCGGAGGCAGACCCCTTTTTAGTACTAAAGTACTAAGTACCCCGGTACCCTCGTACTAAGTATTTCCGTACTAAAGTCCCTTAGTACTTAAGTCGTCCCGTACTTTAGAAAAAAGAAAGTAAACTAGGAACCTAGATTAGTAGTTCTATAACACATTACCCTTCCTAAGGGGGGTTAAACCTTTAAACCCTTAAACTCCTCTTCCCTTAAACCTAAGGGTTAGATTTATTATAGGCTCTAATCTTCTTAAGAGCGTTCTTAAGATGCTTAATAGGTTCCTACGTATTATTAGAAGAAGGATAATTCTTCTACTTTATAAGATAGAAATGCTAGCCGTTTTCTATCTTCTTAGATAAAATCTCTTCGACTTCGTATTCGTCTTCTTCGACTAGTATATCGATATCTTTCGCTAGGCGGCTATTCTTAAGCGCTAATTCGAGTAGCGAAACGTAAAAAACGGGATGTATAAGCATAGCCGTTAGTAGGTCTAGCTTATAGGTTAAGTCGGAGAATTTTTCCTATATAAGAAAAGGTCCTATCTTCTTATAGTCTAACGAATTATTAGGCCTATTAGAAGTAATATTCTTCTTAATAAGGTAGACTTTATCGCCCTTATTAAAAGTAGGTTCCTTTTCGGTCTTCTTATTATAATAATAAGTCATTCGCTCCTTTATAAAGTCGAGATCGTCTTTAATAGCGGAATGTAAGCTTCTTAGCTGCTCGGAGCTTAAGATAGCTTTTTCGGCTATAACTTCCGGTAGGGAAGACCTATAGGCTTCGGGCGTAAATCCGTAATTCGCAAAGGCTAGCGTTTGCTATATAGGTTCCGATACCGAAGTATTATAAGCTAACTAGGCTATTGGTAGCCTAACTAGCTAGTCGTCTTGCTGGTAGTTAATATAGCTTCGAAGGTATTGCTTTTAGGTCTAGTTTAGCCGTTCCGTAATTCCGTCGGTAATAGGGTGATAAGCAGTAGATAATTTATGCTTAGTTCCTAAAGCTCGCATAAGGCTCTGCTAAAAGTGTGATATAAACTTTCGGTCCCTATCCGTAATTAGGGTTATTAGTAGACCTCTATCGGCTAGAATATATCTTATAAAGACGTAAGATAATCCCTTAGCCGATATAGCTTCTTTAATCGGAATAAAATAACCGTATTTCGTAAGGCGGTCTACTATAACTAATATAGAGTCGTATTCTATATTCGTTATAGGTTCTATAGATTTCGGTAACTTCGTAATAAAGTCTATAGCAATAGATTCCTAAGGTAATTCGGGGGTCTCTATAGGCTGTAGATTTCCGTAGGGCTTATGCCGTATAGCCTTAGCTTTATTGCAAGTATCGTATGCCTTAATAATCTTCTGAATTTTACGGCGAAGATTATACGTATTATAGTAATTCCGAATTCGATTATAAGTCCGGGATATCCCTTAGTGGCCGTGTATCGGGCTTTCGTAGAAATCCTTTAAAATCGTTGCCTCGCTACTAAACGTAAGGAATAACTTTCCCTTATAGTAGGCGAGGTCGTTTTCCTAGGTTATATGCTTCTTAAACCTACTGAAATCGGTATCCTTATAAGTGCTTTTAAGTAATTCTAAAACAGAATTATCTCCTTCGATCTTAAATACGGCATTAAGTGATTGCTGCTCGTAGTTGCCTTCCGTATTAAGATATAAAAGCCGTTCGTTATAAGGTTCGATCTTCGTGTTATAGTCGGGACGTTAACTAATAGCGTCGGCACGGGAATTTTCAGTTCCCTTCTTATGTAGAATTTCGTAGTTAAAATCTGCTAAGAACTCTGCCTAACGGATTTGCCGTGCGTTAAGCTGCTGCGTACTAGCGAAATAGGTGATATTCCTATAGTCTATATAGACCTTCGTCTTATAGGAATTCCCTAGAATATAATGCCGAAATTCTTTAAAGGCGTTTATAATCGCTAAAAATTCTTTATCGTAGATCGGATAATATATCTATGCCCTACTTAGCTTTTAAGAGTAAAAAGCTATAGGATGTAATATATTATCGTCGTCCCTTTAGCTTAACTACGCACCTAATGCGAAATTAGAAGCGTCGGTTTCTAATTCGCACGGCTTTTCCGCATCGTAGCTATATAGTACCGGGGCGGAAGTTAATAGGCTCTTAAGCTAAATAAAAGCGTTATTAGCTTCGTCCGTCTAGGTATAGGGTTTCATCCTAGCTAGCTTTATTACTGCTAGTATAGGGATTAACTCTTTAGAGAAATCTACTATAAAGCGTCGGTAGTAATTAGCGTAGCCTATAAAGCTCTGTATTTCCTTAATCGTAGAAGGAACAAGCCATCCGCTAATTGCCTTAAACTTATACGGGTCTATCTGTATAGTGTTTAGGGTAATTATATAGCCTAAGAATTCGACTTTCTACGTGTAGAATATATATGTTTCTGGCTTAATATAAAGGCTAGCTGCTTTAAGAGCCTTAAGCACCTTTATAACGTTGAGTTTATGCGTTTCTAAATCGTCTAAATAGACGATTATATCGTCTAAATAAGCTAAGACGAATATATCGAGGTGTTCGTATAGGGCGTTATTAATACGCTTCTAAAACGTCGCTAGGGCATTCGTAAGCCCTAGAGGGAGGATTAAAAATTCGTATAAGCCGTATCGAGTTCTAAAAGCGGTCTTATGTTCGTCTCCTTCCTTAATTCGTATCTAGCTATAAGCTACTTTAAGGTCGATTTTCGTATAATATCTTTTCTTAGATAATCGATCCCTTAATTCGATAATAAGGGGTAAAGGGGTCCGGTCTTTAATAGTATCGTTGTTAAGCTCGCGGTAGTCGATGCATAGCCTAGTCTTAACCTTATCTTTGCTGTTTTTCGGAGCAAATAGTACCGGGGCCCGATATTCTAATTTCGACTCTCTTATATAACCTTTTCGAAGGTTTTCGTCGATATAATCCTAAAGCAATTTTAAATGCAATTCATCGAGGTTATATATCTTACGGAAGCGAGGCTTCGCTCCGTCTTTAAGGTTGATTTCGTAATCCTATTGCGTTTAAGGCGGTAGTTTATCCTTTAGTAGGTCGTTAAATATTACACCGAATTTAACGAGGATATCGTGCGGTATAGTCTTAAATCTATCCGCTTTAAGGTCCGTCTCTATTTCTTTAATAGAGGCGCTATTCGAAGCGTCTTCTAATAATAGGTTTAGCGGTTCCGGGACTATATTAAATCGGTCCGGAAGTTCCTCTTCGAATAAGGTAGCAACTTCCTTAATTCCGGGGCTACGCCTTTCTAGGCTAGTATTAAGTTCCGAGGTTTTTAGTCCGGTTAAGTCCTTTAATTCGTTATAGAGTAGAATATCTAAGGTATCGTCTTTAAACCTTAGAAGGCCTTTATTCCAGTTGATAGAAGGGTTATATTATTGCAAGAAGGGTAGTCCTAGTATAATATCGTATCGTATAGATAGGATATCGAAACGGTCTTTAAACGATAAGTTTCCGATAGAATATTCGAAAGGATTAGTTTCGTAGATAATATTCCCGTTGTTATACGTAAAGGGTTTCCCTTCGGCTGTAAATAGCGTATAAGGCGTAGTTTTCTGCCGGTAACGAAGGCGTAGACGATTTATCGTTTCCGGGGCAATATAGTTGCTTATCGATCCGCTATCTACTAAAGCGGAAAGTCTATACTCTTAGTAGTTAATCGTAAGGGTTATCTTCTTCCTAATAGTTTTATTAGTAATAAGAAGATCTTAATTATAAGTAAGTAGCCCTTTTACTTTTAGTAATAGAGGTTTTTTAAATCCTCGGTAGTAAGGGTGCTATTACCTTACATCCCCTCCCCTAAAACAGTCTTAGGGGGATTAGGTTCTCTCTTAAACCTAGTAGACTCTCTTTTAAGTCTACTAGACTGTCTTTTAAGTCTATGTAGATTAAGCTCTCTTTTAAGCTCCGGGGGCTATCTTTTAAACCCTAGGGGTTCTCTTTTAAACCTAGTAGAACCCGGCTCTTCTCTAATAGACTTACTGCTAGGTCTATTAATAGTTCCTCGGGGTATAGGTTATATTATAACCCTATAATTCGTAGTCTCGAAAGGGAGACCTTATAGTTGCCGGACCCGTTCGAGTAGGTCTCGGTTAACTTAAGAAGCGAGTCCGAGGGTCCGGGAGGCGAGGCAGTAGACGCCTTCTAGCCTCCGGAGGGCCTCCTAGAGAGTCCGGACCTCGAAAGAGGGTTCCGGGTGTAGCTCCGGCATATAACCTGCTAGACGGTCTAGTCTAGTAAGGAGGTTAAGCTTCTCGCGTTCTTTCTCTTCCATAAGGTCTACTAGGGATGCAATTTCCCTACCGAATTCCTCGTAGGTTTCGTGCTCGTTATCTAAAAGCAGTGCCTTTAGCCGATTTGCTTTACGCTTATAGCTTCGAAGTAAAGCTAAAGTCTCTTCGGCTATATCGGTAAGGCACTCCGGGGGCCTATCTTCGGCGCTAGGGTATCCCTAGGCTTCTCGTCCGATAACTCCTTTTAGATAGTTTGTAACAGCTAGGTATTCCCTATAGCTGCTATATTCCGGGTTAAGGCCATCGAGAAGGTCCTTAACGTCTTCGAGTTCGCGGTAGGCCGGAGGGGACTCCGAGCCGTCGTATAGGGCAGCCGTAGCTACGCTGCCCTCCGAGAATTCTTCGGTATTAGCGGGGCTATAAGCATCGGGTATATAGCCTCCGGTGAGATCTTCTAACTCCGGGGCCTAGCTATAGTTATACTAGTACTAGGTTTCTCGAGGGAACTCCTCGGAGTCGTATTAGGTTGTTAGGGGTATATCGTCGTCGTCGTCGTCGTCTAGCTCCGGCCCGGGCTCTAGGCCCTCTAAGTCCGGAGCGGACTCCACAGAGGAATCCGGGGAGTCCGGGGAGTCCGGGGGTGCTAGACCGACCCCCGCGTTATCCATAGAGTTATCTATAATCTCTCCGTCCTCGGAGTCGATCACTAGATCCTCTATCACGCTGTCCGGAGCGTCCGGACTGTCCGGGCCGGCCGGGTCCTCCGGTCCGGCCGGATCCTCGTCCGGGTCCGACCATCTAAATAAGTCCTCCTCTTCTTCGATAGAGGGCCTAACTAGGCTGTCTAGAATAGGTGCTATATTGTCCTTAGAATCCCTAATAGTCGTAAAACGTTTTTCGTAGTAGGGATATATAGAAAGGCCTATAGGATCGTTATTAAAAAGCGTAGGATCGAGAGCTTCTCTTAAAGGCGGTAGAGAGAGCCTAAGAGGTCCTTGCTCTAAGGTATTAAGGCTTCTAGAAGCCGCCGGCTTTCCTTTAGCTAGAGTTTTCTTCCGGTAGCAATCTTTAGCAATATGCCCTGCCTTCTTACAAAAGAAGTAGGTAAGGCTCTTATAAATGCTATTGTTTTTCGAGCTTCCGGCCGATGCCGAATAGCTAGTTGTTCCCGGGTTTAAAATAGCATCTAGGTCTATAGGATCGCCGTAATTCGTCTGTTTCCCCTTTTTCTTCGAAAAAACCTTATACCCCCCTCGGGGGTCCTTCTTCTATTGCCGGCGTTTAAACAGCCGGTCGTCGATTCTAACTGCTTAGGCTATAAACTCGATGAGGGTGTCGGGACGGGCTTGTTTAGAGATCTCGTCCTTTACATCGTCCTTTAGCCCCTTATAGAAAACCGCTATTATAGCGTTATCGTCCTATTCTAATTTCGATATTATCTGCCTAAATAAGGCAGCATAATTAGAAATAGAGGTTTTTTATCGTAAATACCGCAGCTTATACTCTACGGCTCTCTTCTCGTCACCTACGCCGAAGGTCTACTAGAGGTTGGTTTTAAAAGCTTAATAACTATTAAAGATATCGTCCGTGAGTTTATCCCGGTCCCCCTCTGCCTTAGTCACCCTATCCCTAAGAATAGGTTTAAACTAGGTTAAAGCTAATCCCCCTAAGCAGCTAGCTGTAAAGAAGACCTTCGCTTTATCAATAGAGAAGGAATCCGGAAAGGAAAGAAAGAAGGCCTTTAGCTAGGTAAGAAATTTCTGCAGCTTGCCGGCTTCTCTAGTGTAAACAGCCGGCTTCGGGGTTTTAACAATTTCCCCGAACTGCCGGGGGTGGCGGAAGTCCGGAACCGGGGCCGGGACCGGGGCGTACCCGGCCGGGCCCGGAGGCGGCGGCGGTCCTAGGGCGGCGGTATAAGCCGGAGCCGGGCCCGTAGGCGTAGTAGCAGAAGCAGCCGTAGCTGCAGTCGGACGAGCTGCCGGGCGAGCTGCCGGGCGAGAGGTTAAAGAAGTAGAAGAAGACATTCTTAAAGAAGTAGTTGTTTTTAGTGTTTTTTCTAAAAAGGGTTCTTCGAATCCACAAAGATTGAAATAAGATCTAAGATCTAATAGATTAGAAAGATCAGGAAAAGATTAAGGGGTAAAACAAAGACTAAGCAAAGATTAAACAAAGATTAAGCAACGGTCTTAAAAAACACACTCCGCGGCTAAGCAAAAGGTAAGAGCTTTTATCGTGTGATAGAATAGTTAGAAGATAGAAGATAGTCTAACCGGACTAAGTCTCTAATAGTTAAAGACTAATAGAGGGCGTTATTTATCCTTGAAAGCTATAGGGGCGGAATAGTAAGCAGAGGAGCACTCGGGGTTACTTATACTAGAACGGCTGGCTAAGTCTAAGCAAGTAGGGGTAGTCGAGGCTAGAGCAATAAGGGCACTACTAGAAGAGGTATAGGTCACTTAGTAGGCAGTTAAACTAAAACTATGATAAAAGCTAAAGAAGAAAGGAAGGAAGGAGAGCCCGAGGAAGGGCGGACTAAAGTTCCTTTATATAGCTCTTCCCGTCCGTCTAGACGGTCTCGGTATGTCCCTTTCCTTCTAGCACCTTCTGCCACGTATCCCTTGCACTGCCCCGAGCTAATGCGGGTCCCCGGGGCTGCGTAGGGGCTGTGTAGGTCGGCTGACCTCGAAAAGGCTGCCTCCCGCGTCGTTCTAAAGCCCTTATAGACTAAACTAGGTTATATGGGTCTATTTATGCACTACGTGCATAACGTTATGTGGGTGGGTTATACGACATAAGTCGTATGACCTCCTTATGCGGAGGATCGGACGAATGATCGGTCCCGAAAGCCGGGAGGGCTATATTAGGCCTATAGCTCCCGGTAGTCTAGGTGTCGGTCTATTATACGGGGCATCGAGCCAATCATCGGGTCTTATTAGGCAAGGGTGCCTAATAAGATCGTCGGCGTGACCGTAGCTGCGTAGTACGTCCCGTACCTAAGGAAGCTAAGTCCTAAGGGACTTAGGTTCGAAAAAGGGGTGTGTCCTAGGCCGAAAAGGGGTGTGACCGGATAATAGGTAAGTCCGGGGCGAACATCTTTATGCTGAGTCATAAAGTACCAAGTACCCCGGTACCCTCGTACTAAGTATTTCCGTACTTAAGTCCCTTAGTACTTAAGTCGTCCCGTACTTTAGAAAAAAGAAAGTAAACTAGGAACCTAGATTAGTAGTTCTATAATATTATTCCTCTCTCGTTCTATATTAAGCCCGCTTTTAAGACCGATTAACACAGATTTCCTTCGTTTTTATTAGCCTATTGCCCCTTTTAGGCGTTTAAGTCAAACGCCGATTTAAGGGGGATATACTATTACAGTGTTAGGTTATATTATATATTATCCTATATATCGTATATATAGACATTTAGACCTAGTCTATAGCTATGTCCCTTCGTGGATTAACAATAATTATATACCCCCCCTATCGAACGCTAGGCAGTCGGGTCCTCGACATTAGTATAATAGCAATTAAGTAGAAGAGAGGCTCTAAGGCTAAAACAGCCTACGTAAAGGGATTAGAAGCTGTAAAAGGATGTAAATAACTAAGAATAATAGCTCTTATCTTATCTAGTAGGGAGGCTAACTAGTCTCTATATATAGGAAAAATCATCGGACGAAATCAGCCGGGTAGACCTAAGGAAAAACAGGTAACGTAAATAATCGGACGGAAGGATCGGTAGGAAAAGCAATAGATCGTGCCGTACGATAAATAAGCTATACAGTTAGCTAATAAATAATTAATAACGCAATAGTCTATTAGAAGGACTAGTGAATTCTACGGTAGAAGCCGTGACTATATAAAGGAATTCTACGGTAGAAGCCGTAGAAGAGAATTAGAATTCTATAGTAGAAGACTGTAGAAAGGAAGAGATTTTATAGGTAAAGACCGTATAAATAACCGTAAAATCACCGTAAAATCATAGTAAAATATAACCGAAGAAAAGTAGGTAAATACGGCTATAGAAGTGCGGGGTAATAACCGTAAAAGCCCGTAGAATTCTATAGTAGAATCTAGGGAAGAACCGGGGATTTCCCGGTAGAAAGCAAATAAGGAAGACGGTGATATTAATATACCCCCTTAGCTAGAAGGGAATAACTTCCGGCTAGTTAGAATTATTATCGACTTCTTCTTAAATCCTAGAAGAAATATCCGTAAGTCGAAGCTATTAAAGGAACGTTTAGAAACGTTGTCGTAGAAGTAACTTAGTTAATCTATCTATAACTATCTAGTTAAAAGGGATATATTTAATATTAAAAGTATTGCATAAGAATTCCTATCGGGCCTAGCAGTTGTGAATTTTTATATGCTTTAAAGCGGTCTAAATCTTTAGAATCTCGGCGGAAATTAAGCGGATTGTTTAAGTATTATTACACTAAATAGTAGGAATAGGAATATCTAGCTATAGGGAAATATTGTTAAATAAACGAAGAATAGAAATCAGCTCTTTCGCGGTAGAAGAGACTATAAGAAGTTCGGCTTCGGTAGAAGAAGTAGTAACCGTAGATTGTTTCCGGGCATTCTATACGATTAGACTATTAAATAGGCTAATAAAATAGCCCTTAGAAGAATAACGAGTGTCTAAGTCGTAAGCGTAAGCGGCATCGGAAGCTATAACGAGTTCTTACTCGTCTATATCCGAAAACTTAATCGTAAGGAAACGCGATTCGTATAGGTAAATCACTAAGCTTTCTACGAGCTTAATATAGAGCGTAGATAGGTTCTATATATACTCCGCTAAAGAATTCGACGATTTTATAGCGTTAAGACGGGTAGAAATAGTCGCGTAATTATAAAAACCGACTAAAGACTAAAAGTAGTGGATTTAGTTATCTATAGCCTATCCTTAGTGTTTCTCTAGCTTCTCGGGAAGTAGGAATAGGCAAAGGGTCGAAATAGGCCGTAGAACTATAGAAGTAAGGATTAAACTAAACTTAGAAGCAATCTTATCTAAGTAAACGTCCTAGTATAACTATAGCTTTCGCTACTTATAGTCCTAGATAATCCTTATACTAAGGAAATAGGTAAGCTCTCTACGGTTAATTACTATATCCTTCTGCCTAAAGCGACGGATAAAATCGTTAGTAGCCCTACGGTGCTCCTTACGGAAAAGGATAATAATATTATCTATAAAGAAGAAAGTAATAATACTACTCGTAGTAGATATAAAAATATAAGGATCCTCCGCACTTTGCTAAAGGACTAGTTCGGTAAGAGACCTAGATAATTCCCGTTGCTAAAGAAGCGGCGAACGGCGAAGTCTATATAAAGCCTTTATTAACCGAATTATAAAACTACATACCTTAAATCCGTTTAGGAAGTAGATATATACTTCTTTATCTAGATCGGCATTCGTAAAGGCGTTAACCGCGTTAAGTAAGCGGGTTTTAGTGCTAAATTTAGCGGTAATAGCAATTATAATACGAGAATTTCGCACTATAAGTATCGCGGCGTATATTTCTTTTCCGCTAAACGGCTAAAGATCTCCTCGTATATAAAGGCGAGACTTAAACTTCCTAAGATAGCCGTGCTTATTAAACTTATAATCGAATGCCTATATTATTAGAAGAGGACGCACTAGCGCGTTCGCTCTTAGGGTAGGCGAAGAAAAGAATGTCGTCCGCTATTTTAAGGAGTCCTATTTAACCTTTCTAGCGGCTTTAAACTTAGGTCTATAAGGATAAGTCTCGAGATTAGACTAAAACCTTAAAAGCGCGGGCAGATCCCGTTTATATATCTTCCTAGGTTTAAGAGAAGTAGTAAATATAGCCGTAAAAGCGGTGCTATTAGCCGGTAGATGCCTAATATAGGCGAAAGCGGGATATCGACCCGAAAAACGGTTCGAACGAGTAGGGCGTAAATCCCCTATAAACCTCGTTGTCTATAGACTATCTATAGGAATAGTATTATCGTAATCTATAGACCGAGAAGTAGCTTAAGGCAACTATACCTTAAGTCGGTCTATTAGTTCTACGATTGCAGTTAGTAAAAGAGTAGAAATATCGGGTTAGAAATCCCGTATATTCTTAAAAACGTCCTCCGGCGGTTCTAAGGTTTATTTAAGAGTAGGGAGCTAAGAATTGCCTTCGGCTAGAATATCTACTAAAGTAAAATGCTTATTAAAAACCACTATTAGCGTTAATTAGAATTCTGCCTTATCTTACTTTTCTTCTTATATAATATATAGTAGAAATACCGGTAATAACACCTATATTAGTAGTTCGGATGCCTTAGATATAGTAAAAAACTAAGTCTTATTAAACGTTATATTACGAACTCGACGAACCTCCCGTCTCTATAAGATCTATATACGAAAAGTGTTAGTAGAATTATACCCGACTAAGTAACTAACCTTTATATAAGGTTCTTGCTTAAGATTACGTTTCTACGTATTAGTTAAGGCCTTAGTGGTTAGTAAGTAGGCTTTATAGCTAAAAGCTCGAAGATAATCGAATTATAATAGTTAAGGGAAGAGAAAAGCCGGTATATTCCGGTCGTAATCCCTTAACTAATCGTAAAGAATCTCTATTAGGGAAATCTACTTCGATAGAAATAACGTAGAGGAAGCTGCCTATCGGGCTAGAATCCGATTGTATAAATATACTATAGTTTTCTACGTTTCTATCTATAAATGCTTAGGCAAATTTACTCTAATCCTTATAGATCGAGCTTTCGTAGATATTACCCCCTTAGCTCGTTCGGCAGCGCTGTTTTAAGCGGGTGTATATTAGATTATATAATAGAGGTTATAACGATTAGGTTAGTATAACCGCTACGTAACGTAAGGGAAATATCCCTTAAATACGCCCCCCTTATAAAAAGAGGGGAAGCACGTATAACACGCATTATTATATATCACATTAATATAACCTCTTTGCTATACAACCTATCTAGACCTATTATAACGCCTATTTAGTCCGAGCCGTAAATCTACGATCTGATAATTAAGAGTCTTAGCCTTTAATCTATCGAGAATACGATATAAAACACTAAAAACAGGTTCCCTTTAGGCAAAAACAATTACTATATCTACTAAGAAGAATACCGAAGTCATCCTTATCGAAAATACTAACTAGTCCGTTTAGGACAATGAGTTTAAGGCGTAGGTCCTCGATAGCAACCTATAGGAATAGGTCTTCGGCACCGAAAGGCTCCTTCCTATTCTAGATATGCCTATCGAAGACGACTCTCCGAGGGGATCTCG
Organism: Ophiocordyceps sinensis; assembly: GCA_012934285.1. Lineage (NCBI taxonomy): Eukaryota > Fungi > Ascomycota > Sordariomycetes > Hypocreales > Ophiocordycipitaceae > Ophiocordyceps > Ophiocordyceps sinensis. Next base: position 9,049,133 of record JAAVMX010000001.1, on the reverse strand, counting down.
CTCTCGTATAGCGGACGAAGAAATAGTCTAATAGGGACGCTAACCTCCTTAAGGCACCTAACAATAGTAGATCTTTCTGCATAAGGAGAAGAAATAGGAGAGTTAAAAGAAGGATATTAAAGAACTACGCACTTAGATCGCCTCGACGATCTCCGATTACCTATTCTAGACCTATTGTAAACCTAATAAGGACCTTAAGGACTAGTACGCTACGCTTAAGAAAGAGGCAAAGGGCAAGCCGGAAGATCTCTATCGAGCCCTTTAGGTTCGCTATAAAGCGGTAGTTAAGCCCTCCCTAAGTTAGCTAAAGAACTAGCACCTTTAGCTTAAGGGCTAGAAGAAGATTATATATAAAGGGATTTAGGAAGAACTTCCTAAAGCTATTTATAAGAGTATTTAGGTTACTGACTTTCTCGCCTTTATCTAACTATATTATCCCACCTAGGTCTATTCCTTCTACCTCTTACACTTAGAGAGGCAGAAGGATTTCGATATCTATACTATAACTAACGAATTCACTATGCTTATAGACTAGCTGCCTGCTTAACTATCTTAAACTAAGAAAGGCTCCTTTAGCCCTTCCTATGCGGGATAAGACGAGGAGTAGAGCAGCTAGTAGAATAACTAGAAAGGCAAAAACAATAAAAAGAGGTCGCGACCTACTAATATAGATAAAAGAGGTATCCTTTACTATAAGCTCTATTCTATAAAAGGCTACTTAATAGAGAATTGCTAGGAGGTTAACCTTAATAAGGCGCCCGATTAGTAGCTTAAAAGCAAAAAGGATATTATCTCTAAGAACATAAAGAACCCTAAGGTCGCGAAAGAAGCCTAAAGACATAGAGGCAAGAGGGGAACTAAGAATGATAATAAGACGGATTGACTCGTACGGGAGAGAGGAAGATGCCCTTCGGCTTTATTCCTCGCCCCTTTAGTCGATACGTCTTTTAACGTCGATATCTACCCTCTTTATTACTCTTTAATCCTAGATTATAGCATAACCCTCTATATCTTTAACGAGATTTCCCGGTTTAAAAACTTTAGAATAGTAGATAAGGGAGATTTCCTTTAGGCAAGCGCCGAAAAAGTGCCTATCCTCGGCTACGGTAAAGTTAACATCCGCCTATAAACCCTATCGTTTAAACCGTAAGTACTGCGCTTGCTTAACGTTGCTTTTTATAAGAACTTTACATACAATCTAATCTCTTATAGGCTGTTAAAGCAGTAGGGACTCTAATAGGACGAACGACCCTATAGGCTATTAGCGCTTCGTTCGGCCGATAATACTATCGTCGGTCTTATTAAATAGCACTACGGCTAGTTCGTTCTCGAGTATATTCCCTACTATATAATAAGGCGGGCATTTTACAACCGCCGAAATAAGTTTAATAGCTATACTAAACGGACGCCGCAAAAAGCTACTGCCGAACTCTAGCATCTCCGAATAGGGCATCCGGGACTACGAGCCCTAGAACACCTCGTTAACTGCTCCGAAGGTATTAAGATTAAAGGCATCTTAACTATATAGTGCGATAACTATAGCACCGCGAAAGCGAAACGGATAATACGACGAGCCCCTCGAGACAACGGTATTATAGGCGAGAGAATTACGATAGACTTCTATAACTTCGTGCTAGACAATAAGGGCTATAACTCGCTAATGCTTTTAACCGATAGAGCGAGCGGCTTTATATAGGATTACTACCTCTAAGACCGTCTCGTAGAAACTATCATTACGGCCCTTAAGTCCGGCCTCGACTACTTAAAGCATTAGTATTAGTTTTACACTAAGATCGTTAAGTATAATAACGAGATTACTACTTAGAAGCCGGCAGTAGAAGCATTCCTTAAGGCAAGGCTCCTTAAAATCGAGCCCTCGGCCCTATATACATAAGATTAAAATAGCGGCGCTAAGCGCTCGGGGGGTATAATTAAGGATAAGTCTAAAGCGATGCGAGGAAAGCTCTTAACCTAGCTTTAGCAAGAGATTTATAAGTCCGCTATATATCTCTATAATCGCACGCTAAAATATAGCTATAAGTAGGAATCCCCCTACGAGAAGCTAACTAAGAGAAAGCTAGCGCAATAGTATCTTTGTGCCTATAGGTATAAAGCGTTTGCAATAATAACTACGGCCTAAGAGAAAAAACAACGCTTTAGGAAGCTTAACCTACGAGCTTAGATAGGCTTCCTAGTAGGATATATATCTTCTAACATCTACTAAGTCTAGGTTCCTATAGAAGGGAAGGTTATTACTACTCGAGATATTGTTTTCGACGAGTAAGAGATTATCGATAGAATATTCGAGAACCTTACCGAGAGCGTTAAAGAGTGCGACCTTAAGGAGCTAGCCTTAGCCCTAAGGAATATCACTCTTCCCGACAATAATTAAATGAATATACTATAAGTTCTCGATAATTAAGTATTCGACGATATCCTAGTCTACTAAGATATAAACCCTAAACTTAAGGCAAACCACGATATAGACTACGCAATAGCGCTTAAAAACGACCGGGGAAATATAAAGTAGTATACTAAAGCTCGATTTAAGCCTTTCCCTACTCCTCTAAGCACTCCCCCGGCGGCCCTATTTACAGCTATAATACAATTATATCTCGCTAACTAGACTATAAAGCTATAGAGCGAGCATCTCGATTCCGCTCGAGCAGCCTTCTAGGCAAACATAAGTCTATATAAACAAAGAGTAAACCCCTCCGTAGCACTAAGTCTACACAAATAAGGAGTAAACCCCTCCGTAGCACTAAGTCTATACAAATAAGGAGTAAACCCCTCCGTAGCATTAAGTCCGTATAAATAAGGAGTAAACCCCTCCGCGGCATTAAGTCTATATAAATAAGGAGTAAACCCCTCCGTAGCACTAAGTCCGTACAAACAAAGAGTAAACCCCTCCGCGGTAAGTCTATGTAATTAGGAGTTAACCCCTCTATAGGCAAACAAAAGTCTACTTAAATAAGGAGCAAACCCCTCTATAGCAAAAAGTCTATATAATTAGGAGTTAACCCCTCCGTGGCCTATAAACAAAGAGTTAACCCCTCCGTAGAAAGAAAAACTCGCCTATTAGCACTCTGCATTTATAGCAGGCACTTAAGCCGCACCGATCTCGAAAGACACTAACATATTGCGGTTTAAAGATAAGGCTTACCTCGACCGCTTAATCCTAAAAAGGCAGGTATATCGACGAGACCTTCTAGCTATCCTAATACATTATAGATAGCTTAAATAACACCTACTTAGCCCTTAATTCGAGGAGGCGGAGAGAACGCATCTTTAGAGTTATAAAGAAATAAAGTCCTAGACCGAGGTTAATTCTAAAACACTTATAAAGAAAGGCTAAGTCCTCGACTATATATAGGTATACGTATATAAAACAGACAAGCACGGAAGGCTCTCGAAGTGTAAGGCAAGACTAGTTGTCCGAGGGGATTAATAGCTTCGAAGCGGATAGGAGACCTATGCGGCAACCCTCGCAGGACGAAGCTTTCGAATACTTATAACGATAGCTATAAGGTTCGACCTTAAACTAATATAGTACGATGCGGTTAACGCGTTCGTTAACGTAAGGCTCGACGAGATTATATATATAAAGATACCGCTAAGGTATAGAAAACACTCTATTATCCTCTAACTTAATAAAGCCCTCTACGGACTGCGAAAATCCCCTCTTCTATAGCATCGCGAACTTACGTTAACACTTCGGGAGATAGGGTTTTAAATAGTACCGCACGAACTATACTGCTTAACGTTTAACGGTATTATCGTCTTCTTCTATATAGATGACATTGTCTTTACATATTATAAGAAGGATTAAGATAAGGCTAAATCTCTCTAAAAACAACTTCGGGAAAAATATAAGCTTATAGGCGGCGATAACCTATAATAGTTCCTCGGCATTAAGATTCTATAAGACCGTAATTAACGGTATATTTAGCTATTATAAGCCGTATATATTAATAAGATCTACTAACTTATAAAGAAACGCCGCCCCTTCGATATACTAATAGGGGTAAAAGAGCTTCTCCCCTACGAAGGGATCGCTAAATACTATAAGATACGAGCCTACTAGGTAAACGTAGGTTCCGTGCTATACGCGGCGGTTATTACCCGCCCCGATATCGCGTTTGCTACGTTAAGACTATGCAAATTTAACACTAACCCTAGACCGGAATCTAAAGACGCCGTCGATCGAGTTCTTTACTATCTATACTATACCTAAGGACTCGCGCTTCGTCTAGGGTATAGGGACGACTTTAAAGTAGCAAGTAACGCTTCTTTCGCCGATAACACCGACCGTAAAAGCTCTTAGGCATTTGCTATAAAGCTATTCGGAGGCTTAATCGGCTAAAGAGCTAATAAACAAGATATAGTTATAACCTTAACAACCGAGGCTAAGCTCCTAGCGTTATTATAGGCAGTAAAGGAGTCAATCTACGTAAGCAGGCTTATTAAAGAGCTCGACGTCTCCCTTAAAGACTCCCGCATTTGCATTTAATATAATAACACATAGACTATCCGACTAGTTACTACCGAAGTCGCTACTCTATAGACGAAGCTTCGCTATATAGACATTTACACCTACTAGCTTCGTTAAAAAGTCCTTAATAAGACCCTCGATATTAAATATACACCTACCGCGAAGATAATAGCCGACGGCCTTACTAAGGCACTTTAAGGGCCCTCCTTTAAAGCCTTTATTAAATAAATAGGCCTTTACGATGTTACCTAACGCCTCGCCGATCGAGAACTCCCCGAAACGACCGACGAAACAATACAAACCGATATATATATAGTATGGGAAGGTTAGGAGATCTAAATAGGCCGATAAAGCCGCATCCTCGGGGGTAATAGGTTCGATATTAGGCATAACACACACGCGTTAGAGGAAACACCACGTATAGGCGCCGGTGACAAAATAACCGTAAGGAACACAGTTCCTTATACGCATTACTAGGCCCTATATGAAAACGTTAGGGAGACGATAGATAAAGGGTCTCGTTAAATATCTACGAGCATTAACTAGGCTAGAGGCGTCTAAACACTCGATTAAGTATTAAAAGGAAGCTCTCCCGCAGCGAGGGCATATTAGCGTATCTCGTAATAGAGACTATTCCGTCGATTTCGGCACGACGCACTTAAGGGATCTAGCACTAGCTGCTAAACGACTTGTAAACGACTACGAATACCCTTAACGACGGTAGACTAAAGAGGAACGATGCTTCCACGCAGTAAGGGCATTTGCTATGTGTAGCGGCGGAAGGAATAGAGGAAGTATAAGAGCTTGTGAAGCCGCACTCGTTAGAGCGCTTAAGCGCAGGATTAAAAGGGCAGGGATTAAAGATATCCCGCCCCGATGGCTTAACGATAGAACGAGGATTAAAAACTCATCGGATTTAAGCTATTTAGCGACCTCTTAATGCTAGCTTCCCTCCCTTAAATTCGGGATCGAAGCTAGGGGGGTATGTTAGATTATATAATAGAGGTCACAACGATTAGGTCAGTATAACCGCCACGTGACGTAAGGGAAATATCCCTTAAATACGCCCCCCTTATAAAAAGAGGGGAAGCACGCATAACACGCATTATTATATATCACATTAATATAACCTCTTTGCTATACAACCTATCTAGACCTATTATAACGCCTATTTAGTCCGAGGCGTAGATTAACGATCTAATAGTATATAGGGAGTAGTAGGCTTATTATAAATGCCCTACTAGTTAATAAAATCTTAAAAATCCCGTCGAAGGGCTCGGTCGTTATCCCGATAGATTATACCGATAGAAAGTAAGAACTATCGGGAAATATACCGACCTAGGCTCTTAAAGCATAAAATCAGCTCGTCTATAGAGGCGTCTAGAAGCGTATATAGAATAATAAGCTTCGTATAGTTATCCTTAATAAGAAATGCAACGTTCTTATTGTTATAACTCTTATACATAGAAAAACATTGCAAAACACCTTAGAAAAGGGAAACGTCGCCTTAGAAAGCGGCGGTTCGCGGTTAATAATTCGTTTAGCCTACGTAAGTTTACAGGACTTATAGGAGATTAACTTATCGAAGGTCACCGACTATAGTATTCCGAGGAGTCTTACTATTTGCCCGTAGCAAATCTCTATTCGTCCCGGAGGTACTAGAGTACTACTTATATCCCCGCCTATTTTATACGCGCCTACCCTACCCTACTCAATTTACGTGCTAACGCATAGGAAAAGTTAAATGCCGTAGTAGTAGCGCTAGTAACCCCCTACTAAGCCACCGATGCAACCCCCTTACAATAGACCTTAAAGCTATACTTAACCTAGCGGCCGCGGCCGACGTAGTTAATGCTGTATTCGATGCAGTAGCCGCTGCGTCGGCAGCTACAGCGGACGCGGCGTTAGACGAATTGCTCTACGAGGGGCTCGAGGCATTCGACGACGCACTCGACGAGCTGCTTAATAAGGGCCTTAACGAATAGGCCGAACATTAGGCCGACGAACAGGCCGAATAGTAGGCCGACGAACAGGCCGACGAATAGGCCGAACAGCAGGCCGACGAGCTCGTTAGGGACCTAATTCCGCCCTTGCCCCCTATAGAAGACCCTTTTAACACATTCGACGATCTCTTTAAGCCCCTCTAGACGTTCTATCGCAATAACAGCGCCGCCTTAATCAAGCGAAATAGCTAAGGCAAGCGTGTGGTTAATAGGGTCGTATAAGCTACGACTCGTATCTTAATATATAATCGTAGGCACGGCCGCGCCTCTTAAAGTGCCGGGTTGCGTAAGGCATCGACCTAAAAGACTAACTGCTAATTAAAGATTACGGCGTTAATAATAGAGATAGGCTCGTAGACGTTCCGCGTTAAAGGTTATTATAATTATAGGCAGTTACTTAATCTATTAGCTTATAACGTTTATCGCCGCCGTACCTAAGCATAATAAGAGCTTAAGAAGAACCTTTCGAAGCATCGTGCCCTACCGGCCCGTAAGATAGCTGCGATTATTAGAGACACTACCGAACAGTCCTTCTTCCGGCAACGGGATATATATAACGATCGTTAGAAGATCTATGCCGCCGTCCTTAAGGGCAAGATAGCGACCTAGGCCTTCCTTAAGCACCTCTAGCGCGATAACCTTAAGTATGCGGTTAAATACGCCGCCGACGATAACGAGAAAGTTAAGGCGATCTTCTAGATATACCCTTAGTGTGAGAAGATATAGAAGACGTTTGCGGAAGTCTTAGGACTTAACAATATATATAAAACGAACCGCTTTAAGATATATCTCTTTTAGGCTACTAAAGTCACCGATTAGAGGTCTATAGCCAACTTCGCCTTCGGTCTTATTAGTACGGAGAAGGAAGAGGGCTTCCTTTAGCTATATAGGCGACTAGACGAGCTTCGCTAATAGATTAAGGCTACCGCGCCGACTATAATTATTATAGATAAGGAAAAGGCCCTTAAGAACGCCCTCTTACGCGTTTTTCTATTCGCGCAATAATAGCTCTATGTATATTACATTAACGCTAACGTTAACTTAAGGATTAAAGTACGTTAGAAAAAGCCGGGTGCTAATAGTAACGACGACGACGACGACGATAAGTCTTCGGGTGACGAGGCTAACGAGGCTAACGACCCTACTAACGCCGCGCGCGACGCTGCCCTTATATAAGAAGAGGCTAATATAGCTAAGGAAGAAGAGGAAGAGGCTAAGAACGGCCTGCCTAAGCTATATAAGGAGCATAGCCGTAAGGGCATATTTACCGCGTAGAAGTTAGTTATTTATACATCTACGGAGGAAGCTTTCCACGCACGCTAGCATACCCTTAATTAAACCTTCGGAGAACACTAAGGTTATATCATCCGGTATATCTCTAAGGAGTATATACCGTAGCGTAAGCAGTAGGCTTGTTGCTATATTAGCCGCTATCGCAACTTTAGGTAGATTATTAATAGCTTAGTTAAGACCGCCTATAAAGACGTAAAGTCTTACCTTCTTATAGGCACCGGCGATCTCTTTTACGTCTATAACGCGCTACTATAGATAATCGCTAATAAAGAGCTTACCTACACGTAGGAGGCTAGGCGGTAGCGGTAGCGGCTACGGTATAAATACGGCGGCTAAACGTAGCTTAGCAGGCTTAACCTCGAAGCTATATATTAGGCCGTAAACCTCCTTACGATATAGCATCGGCTTGCTAAAGCCGCGATGCCCCTAACGCTAAGGGAAGGCGGGCGTCTAAGGGAGGAGCGGGAGGTACGCTTGCTACCGCCTTACATAAGGCGATTTACTTAGTAGTAAGGGCTTCCTTATGCTTATACGATCCTTTAACGACTCTAAGCGGATAGTTCGCTTATAAAGGGTAATATTTACCCTCGGTAGTTGCTTTAGAAGCCTTTAGTAAGGCACCCCCCTATTTCCTATATAAATTACGCTAATCTTTACCTCTAGGACCGTAAAGAGCTACTGCTTTAAATCCGGGACCCTAACGTCGTGTAAAACCTACGTAGCCGGCCTCGGCTAGTTAAGAATACCTACTAAGAGGTGCCTTAAGCCTTAATGCACTACCGAGACTAAGGCGACGACGAAAACGACGATACCCTTAGGTAAGCATTATAGCCGGGCTTATAGCTATAAGGGCGCGGGCGTAGGCGTAGGCGTAGGCGAGGCACGTAGAGGCAGCTACTACGGTCTAGTAAAGGCAGCACTCGTCGCCTTAATGTAAGCGTGCGACGTACGCGTATATAATATAAGATAGAGGAGCGAGAGGCAGAGGCAGGCAGTTAGGGCTCTACTTAGCCGTCGTCGTAGGGAAGATCGCGTACGCGCGCTAATATAAGGGGAAGAGGATCTTAAGGGAGATAGGCTTAGGGTAGGAGGGCTACGCTAGCTTTATCTACCGTAGTAGGAACGCAGCCGGATATACGTTAAATTAATAAGCCGAATAAATATGCATGCGTTTATCTCGCGATAGCCTTAAATTACGGCGTGCGCAATTATTCCCACGCAGTATTAGGCAGGACTAGTTAGGCCTATAGCCTGCTAGGTATACGCACGCAATTTAGGTTGGCGGGTGTAGGTGCGGGAAGGCGCGGGGAGGCGCGGGAAGGTGCGGGGATATATAGTACTTCGGTACCTCCGGGACGAATAGAGATTTACTACGGGACAAATAGTAAGACTTATTCCGAGAGCTTTTAAAAGCGCTTTATTATTCGGATGTCTAAGTCGTTAGTGCTAAAGAGAAAGTTCCTCTATACTTATTAGTGTAGAATCTAGTATAGTAGCCGAAAAAGGTATTACAACCAGGGTTTCTACGGTAGAATCTATAGAAGGAACGGAAGTAATAGTTAGAATTATTAAAAGCGCAGTAGAAGGTATTAACGGGTTATATTCGATAATATACTAGTTGTAAATTAGCTCCGTTATACAAATAGTATAAGTTAAAGAAGAGATCTATCTAGTCTACGGGTTTTACGAAAGATTCGCCTTATAAAGAAGACGAAGTAAATAAAGGGACGTATAAAAGGACGGGATATATACTACTTAACTAAGCTAAAAAGTGCCCGTCGAAATACGTATAAACACCGTTCCTATCTTAAGAATTAGAGTGCTTCTACTGCCTACGAGTATATACTCGGAAGAAGGCTAGAAGATATAAAAGCGCTCCCTATTATTGCAAATATATCTATTAGACCTTAAATCTATAATAAAAGAATCCCTTAACGGGTATTCTATAGTAGTCTATAGAATAACTAGTAGTAAAAAGGTCGTGAGAATATAAGCGGCAGCCGTAGCTTAAACCGTCTTTATCTTAGTCTAATTATTCTTCCGCTACTCCTCGTCGCGAAGAAGTACCGCGTTAACTTTAGCCTTATTAGCCGGAACCTTAAGGTAGTCGTCTATAGTCTTTTAAACGTCTTTATCGGGTTTCTATAATAGAAGTCGAACGGAAGAGTTAAAGTAATAATACTATCGGAAATAGTATCGTTCTCCGTAAATATACGGCGGACTATCCTTCTTCTTGCCTTTATCTTTATCTAAGGACGTAGCTGCTAAAGTAGTTGCCGATTTATTAGTAGATTCCGCGGCTAAGGACTTTATTCCCTAGCCTTAGAATTTCGCAAAAGCGTTAGTCTTTAGCGCTTTAGTCGTAGCCTTAAAGGCCTACGAGCGCTCGAAAAGTTCGGATATCTTAAATCCGTCGGGGGAAGACTATTCCTAGCCTAGCTTATTTAGGCGGGCATCGTCCTCTATCTTATTTATCTAGTATTCCGCAAAAGGGCTGGAAATTAGCTAAATAGCCTTAAGAAAAAGCTATATAGCCTAAAGACCTTCTAATTCTAGCAACTTAATTCGCCGGGCATCGGTAAGGACCTTCTGCTAGTTAGAAATCTATATCGTAATATCCGTCCGGTCTAGTGCCTTTAAAATAGTATAGAACTACGTAAGAATAGTCTTCTATTACGTCTACGAAGTCGGCTTTATACGCCGCTATAGTAAAGCTAATTCCTTAGAAACCTTATATTCGTCGGTAATTATTAAGTAGTAGTTCTCGATATTCTAAACGATAAACTATTAGATTAACGTAAGAGATTTCTATTAGTCCTTATAGGCTTAAAGCAATATACGATACCGGGAAAAGAGAAACTTAAACCTCTTAAGTTCTTCTATAGATAAATTAGTAATATTAGCAACGGTTACGTTAATTATTCTAGCTATAGCTCTACGGGAAGAGGCAATAAGGGTTTCTAAAGTTTAAGCGTAATAGAAGGATCGATTTTCTCCTAAATCCCTAAGGCGAGTGCGTATTTCTAGATCGTTAAGATCTATCGGTCCTAGTCCGCTAGTCTATTTAAAATAGTCTTCGAAGTAATATCGGCTATAATAGATACAGTAACGTAAGTAAGAGTATAGTAAAATCACCGGAAAGGGTAGCTAAATGCATAATATATATAAACAAACCGTAAAAACTAAACTAAGTGCGGGAAAATACTAATAGAATAGGGTAAACGTACTAACTAGTCCTCCGTAAGTCGATTCGCTAGATTAAATAACGCTCCTTAAAAAGAAATTATACTAGTCCTCTATAAGTCGATTCGCTAGATATAAAGGCAAAGGCTTTACTACTATAAGTCGTAGCGTTAGTAGGCTGAAAGAATAAGCCGTTAGAACTCTCTATGCGTAGAGAAGTTCGTCCGGGCTTATAACTATCGAACGTTAGGCAGTCGGGTCATCGACATTAGTATAATAGCAATTAAGTAGAAGAGAGGCTTTAAGGCTAAAATAGCCTACACAGAGGGATTAAAAGCTGTAAGGTGTAAATCACTAAGAATAATAGCTCTTATCTTCTTTAGTAGGGAGGCTAACTAGTCTCTATATATAGGAAAATTCCTCGGACGAAATCAGCCTCGTAGACCTAAGGAAAAACAGGTAACGTAAATAATCGGACGGAAGGATCGGTAGGAAAAGCAATAGATCGTGCCGTACGATAAAGAAGCTATATAGTTAGCAAATAAATAAGCAATAACGCAATAGTCTATTAGAAGGACTAGTAAATTCTACGGTAGAAGCCGTGACTATATAAAGGAATTCTACGGTAGAAGCTATAGAAGAGAATTAGAATTCTATAGTAGAAGACTGTAGAAGGGAATTAGAATTCTACGGTAGAAGACCGTAGTAGGGAAGAGATTTCATAGGTAAAGACTGTGTAAATAACCGTAAAATCACCGTAACATCACGGTAAAATATAACCGAAGAAAAGTAGGTAAATACGCCTGTAGAAGTACGGGGTAATAACCGTAGAAGCCCGTGGAATTCCATAGTAGAATCTAGGGAAGAACCGGGGATTTCCCGGTGGAAAGCAAATAGGTAAGACGGTAATATTAACACCCCCTAAGCTCGTTCTCTTATAACTACGGCATAACTTTATCCCTTTGTGATATAACGTAGGCCTACCCGTAGGCTACGATAAAGCTCGCATAAACTATCTTAACGCATTTGCCTAAGGAGTTAGTAGGTAGATACCCGAAAGGGACTATTATTTACGTTATCCGACCGCTATATAGAATCGCGGAATCTAGTGTTTACTAGTTCTATATATACTAAGGTTATTATATTAAATAACTTAATATATCGACCTCGACCTATAACTTATGCCTACTAATAACTAACATAGGCCCTAAGACATTAGGCATCGTAGGCATTTAGATAGACGATATACTTATCCTCGGTATACCCGCTTTCTCGGCCGTAGAGGAAGCTAAATTGCAAAAGGCTAAGTTCCGCGCTAAGCGAAAGACAATAATAACAGCTAGCTCTATTATAGACTTTAACGGCGCGAAAGTTATACTATAACCTAACGGAGATATACTACTATAGTAAAAAGGGCAAGCTATACGCATTAACATAATTAATACGATAGCATCCGACAGCCCTTAGAGGTACCTAAAACAACGGGCCTAAGGCAGCTACATTGTATATATCTATAAGCTAAAAGCATCCTTAAATATCTCTCTTCTAGTATAGGTTTACGAATATAAAAAGAAAGACTATAAGATACTAAACAAGCGTCTCTAATAGTAAAAGGATAACTAAGATTATAGACTAAAATACGTCCCGATAGACCTATTAATAGCGAAGCTAATAGTCTTTACATACGGTTCCTTTGCTAATAATAAAGACCTATTATCGCAACTCGGTTTTATTATCGCTATAGTTAATAAGAAAAAGACCGAGACTAAATTCGATATTACCGGCAATATTATTTATTAAAGTTCTACGAAGTATAAGCGCGTAACCCGCAGCGTGCTTATATTAGAGATCTACGGTATAGTAAATAGTATCGATCTTAGCTTCGTTATAACTACTACTATAAGGATAATTACGAAATACCTTTAGATTCTACCTCTCCCTTTAGTAATTTATATAGACTTATACTCGCTTTACGAGAACCTCGTAAAACTAAGGATAACTAAGGAGAAAAGGCTTATAATTATTATTATAGCTCTTTGCTAGTTATATAAAAGACGTAAAATCTCGGAAATCTAATAGCTTAATAGCGATAATAACCCTACTAATGCGATAATAAAAGACGCCCCTAACCGGTCTCTATAAAGGTTTATCAACTCGAATAAATTAATAATTCGAATAGAGGCTTTTGTTATAAGTATTGCTATTTACACGGATATAAATCTCTATTTGCACGGAAGTCTAGGAAATCTCTACTCTTTCTGCGCGAACCCCGCGCGCCTATGTCCCGCCACTAAAATACAGTGTAGGTATATAGCAATTAAGAGAGCCGCGCAAATCGTGCGAAAAATAGCAGAGCACGCAGTAGAAGGCACGCAGTAGAGCCGGGCACGAAGCATACAGCAGGGCACGCAGTAGGGCACGCAGCCGGGAGCCGGGCACGAAGCATACAGTAGGGCACGCAGTAGAGAGCGCGCAGCCGGGAGCCGGGCACGAAGCATACATAAAGGAGCCGCACATACAGAAGAGGGCACGCAGCCGGGAGCCGGGCACGAAGCATATATTAAGGAGCCGCACACGCAGCAGAGGGCACGCAGCAGAGGGCACGCAGCAGGGCACGCAGCCGGGCACGCAGCAGAGCACGCAGCAGGGCACGCAGTAAGGCACGCAGCAGAGCACGCAGCAGGGCACGCAGCCGGGCACGAAGCATACAGTAGCTCTCCAAAAGTTACGATTAGACATAAGTAAGAGTAATAGAAAGGTACTTCTCTCTTAACTTAATTTGTTTATATTTACTTATAGTAATTAGCTTTCGGCGAAACAAAAGGATTATATTATACCTTGTATTATGTATAATAAGTGTACGATCTTGCCTATTCTCTATATTTGGTTTTACGTTTTATATTAAATACGATAATTAAATACTTTTACTATTTAAGTATTTTTCAGAGGTTTTTAAAACCTTTCTTTTATATCTAAAGAAAAAGCTTTTATATTTAAAAAAGAGTTTCCTATATACCGACGCTATTGTCTCTATTTATAGTATAGAGTTTATAGTAGTAGGGATTCCGTATATTTAACCATATATTAATATAAAGAGTACCTTCCATCTAGCTAAAAATTAATACTTAACGTATTTCTATATTAATTATTGATTAATTCTAACTAGCATAATATATATATTTTATTATCGTTATAATAAGGGCATTCACGTATCGTATTTATCAGACTATTATATATATAATAACTAATTCTCTCTTTTACTTAGGAAAGTTTTTAAACCCGCTGTTACTTAGTAAGAAGTACTAAAAGTAATACCCTTTATATTTAAATCGATTCATAATTCTATATAAATACATAATAGAAGGAAAAATCTTTATATCTACATTATATATTAAAGAGCCTTAAAATAAATCATTCGTAAATGTTTTAGTTATAATAAGCTCTATTTTAAAAGAAGAAGTAAAAATAAGAAAGTAAGTACTAAATGTTTTTAAATATTCCATTTTTAAAATAATAAAAGTACCTATAGCCTTATAAATTATAAGTAAAATGTCTTTATTGACTTTAGTATATTATATAGGTTTCGTAAAATTTCAGAGGCTTTAAGTAACGCGCTAAGTTTTAGTAGAGTTTTTATTATTCCTAAGTATAGGGTAGGTATATAAACATCGGGCTAATCGTAACTTTTATTACCCTACTGTATATTAAAGAGCCGCACATATAACAGAGGGCACGTAGTAGAGGGCACGCAGTAGAGCACGTAGTAAAGGGCACGTAGTAAAAGGCACGTAGTAGAAGGCACGCAGTAGGGCACGCAGTAGAGAGCACCTACTATAGCTATTAAATTAACTAAATAAATTAAGGCTATATACGATTTGCGCGGCCCTCTTAATTATTATATACCTATACGGAAAATTTAGTAGCGGGACATAGTCGCGCGGGGTCGCCTAGAAAAAGTAGGGATTTTAGCGAACTTCTATATAAATAGAGATTTCCTTCTATATAAATAGTAATACTCTTTGTTATAAGACCTTAATAGTTATATTGTTTTTGCACCTATACTATACTAGCTTTACTATATGCGGGCCCTTTTTTAGTCCTGCTTCGGCTTAGCTACGTTATAGCCCGGTGTAACGGGGTTAGTCCGAGTAGGCATAGAGGAGGTCTTAAAAAGAGGTAGAATAATACTATAGAGGGGGAAAGGGAAGAGAGTATAGGCGTAGCCCGCGCCGGCGCGGACTACCTAAATACACGCAATCTAGTTACGTGCACTAGATAATAACACTAGGGTCTAGACCCTTACATTAGCCCCCCGCCCCGCCCGGCTCTTTTAGAGCTACCTCCTGAGATACCTAAAGCCGCACCCTAACGCGCGGCGTGACGTTACGTGCGGACTACGTAATTAAGGTGAAACCTATACCGAAAACGAATAGCTAAAAACACATATACGAGATCGCACTAAAAATCCCCTCGAGAGCGGTACGTAGCTTCTACAAACGCGGACATAACCTTCCCGATTCCCTTATCGCAATAAATATTAGCGGAACCGTATTTTTAGCTTTTTTAGAACGCGGGGAAGCTCCTTTTCCTAATAAGCAGAATAGACTACTTTAAGTAAGGCCGGTTATTCCTCTCCGGCTCGTGCGCTTCGCACGCCTAGGTGCTCCTAAGGGCTCGCCCCGTAGCGACTAGCTCTTTATCTCTAAGCGCGTATCGCTATTACTATCTACTCTCCCCGCATAGGGCTATACGGGCGCTATTCTTTTTGCTACGGTCTCCCGGGCATAGGCAATATCCCCTTATATCGCCCGCTATCGCCGCGCCGAGCGCGGTGGCATTCCCAATGTTTATTACTGAAATCGTCCGGTCGTATCCCGCTCGTAGTCGTGCTGCTATTCCTTTAGTTAATCCGGAGCTCGTTCGTATGCGTGTCTTTATATACGCGTGATTTATATATTCCGCAGTTATAACTACGCCCCGCTACTATCTCAAAGGTTATGCCTTTCGGCATTGCTCGTACTAAAGCCGAAGAAGCGGGAGCTTTTAGCGTTAATAACGTATATTGTTAGCTCGACGCACCCGAGGCTCCTACACATAGGCTCTTCCCGCAGCCCTTAAAGCGGAGACGGCAAAGTCCTCCCTCTAGAGGGGGAAGTTAATAAAGGAAAAGAAAGGCAGAAAGGTCTCGCTATAGGCAGGTAATTAACGGCTACGAGTAGGGCAGGAAAAGCCGATTAAAGGCGTATTCGTAAGTATAGGGTCGAAAAATTCACATAAGCTAACATAAGCGCGGGATCGCGTTCTTATTAGTGCGGGGTATTAGAAAATCGCGTATAAGCGATTAAGGCTACGAAGCTAAAGGGCAGCTTAATTTATCCTCGTATTAAGCATCGTAGGAGAGACTTTAGGCGGTGCTTCCGACGGTACGGAGGCGGCGTATAGCAGGCGTAGCTACGAATTAATAAAGTGATAGTGTTATTATGTAATAGGGTTAGTCCGAGTAGGCATAAAAGAGGTCCTAGAAAGAGGTAGAATAATACTATAGAGGGGGAAAGGGAAGAGAGTACGGGCGTAGCCCTCGCTAGCGCGGACTACCTAAGTACACGTAATCTAGTCACGTGCACTAGATAACGACACTAGGGTCTAGACCCTTACACCCGGGCCTAATTTAATATTAGACTTTATTCCGCACCGGCTTATTTAATATAGCTAGTGCTATTTCCTTTATGCTTTTTTATTTATATAGGGTTTACGATTATAAAAGAAAAACTCCTAGTGTAGGAGTAGAGGTATTATATACACGTGATCTATAAGATTACGTAACTAGCAGGAGGCTATATAACATACAAACACCTCCTTCCTAGCTAGGAATATATATCTATAGAATACACATACTTTAGTTAACCCTATACAATAGACCCTATCTAATATTTAATCCTATTTTAATTCTATTTGCTATTACGAATTTATTCGTACTTAAAGCTATCCTAGCGTCTAAGGCGTCCGCCCTAAAAGGGGGGGATAATTATAACGCAGCTACTCGCGCAGCTATAGAGTTAAGAGGTAGGGATATATATACGATAGATAATGCATTTTAGCTTAAGGACTATTCGGGCATTAGTCGCTAACTAGTCCCCGAAAACCCCTCTTAAAGCCTAAGGGTATATTACTAAGGCCCCGATATATCTTAAAAGAAGGGCAAGCTTTAGTCTTACTACGAGAGGGCAACCGTATTGCAATAAAGGATTATTCGTACTTTTAACTATCGTTCCTCCCTTCCTAAACGTACCTCTAGTCTATCTTCTCATAGTTATATAGCGGTTATACTATCCTAATCTTTATAACCTTTATTATATAATCTAATACACCCCCCTAGCTTCGAACCCGTATTTAAGGGAGGGAAGCTAGCGTAAAGAGGTCGCTAAATAGCTTAAATCCGATGAGTTTTTAATCCTCGTTCTATCGTTAAGCTATCGGGGCGGGATATCTTTTAATCCCTGCCCGTTTAATCCTACGCTTAAGCTCTTTAATAACTACGGCTTTATAAGCTCTTATACTTCCCTATTCCTTCCGCTACTATATATAGTAGATGCCCTTACTACGTAGAAGCTTCGTTCTTCCGATCTTCCCTCTTAGCTCTACCGCTGTTAAGGGTATTCGTTGTCGATTGTAAGTCGTTTAGCAGCTAATGCTCGTAGATCTCCCCGGCCGTAATAATACGTAAGAGGAACTAGGTTCGCTAGTGTATCGTGCGGAATTTGCTACCGGTATAGTCGCTATTGCGAGACACGCTATATATACCTTCGCTATATATAAGCTTCCTTCTTTATGAATGCTTAATCGGGTCTTTAGACGCCTTTAGCCTAGTTAATGCTCGTAGATATTTAACGAGGCCCTTTGTCCGTTGTCTCCCTAACGTTTTTACGTAGGGTCCCCCTTCTCCCTAATACGTATTAGGAATTAGGTTCCCTACGGTTATTTTTTCTTACCCGCGCCTATGCGTAGTGTTTCCTCTATTATATATATATTATGCCTCTATACGTATATAGTGCCGATATCGAGACTATTATCCCTAAGGATACAGCTTTATCGGCTGTTTTATATCTCCTAACCTTCCTATACTATATATACATCGGTTTGTATTGTTTCGTCGGTCGTTTTAGGGAGTTCTCGATTGGCGAGGCGTTATAAGATATTATAGAGGCTAATTTGTTTAATAAAGGTCTTAAAGGAGGGCCCTTAAAGTGCCTTAGTAAGGCCGTCGGCTATTATCTTCGCGGTAGGCGTATATTTAACGTTAAGGGTCTTATTAAGGACTTCTTAACGAAGCTAGTAGTTGTAAGTATCTATATAGCAAAGCTTCGTCTATAGAGTAGCGACTTTAGTAGTAATTAGTCGGATAGTCTATATACTATTATATTAAATACAAATACGGGAGTTATCGAGGGAGACGTCGAGATTTTTAATAAGTCTGCTTACGTAGATTAACTCCTTTGCTACCTATAATAACGCTAGTAGCTTAGCCTCGGTTCTTAAGGTTGTAACTATATCTTTTTATTAGCTTTTTAGCCGATTAAGCCTCCGAATAGCTTTATAGCGAATGCCTAAGAGCTTTTCCGGTCGGTATTATCGGCGAAAGAGGCGTTACTTACTACTTTAAAGTCGTCCCTACCCTTTCGACGAAGCGTAAGTCCCTATGTATAGTATAGATAGCAAAGGACTTACTCAACCGTATCTTTATGTTTCGGTCTAGGGTTAGTATTAAATTCACAGTCTTAATATCGCATCGGAGCGTGGCTATAAGGAGGTGTTAGATATAGCTCTATACTAGTGTAGGTTATATGTCCGCTTGCGCATCTATTTAAAGTGCCTTGTAAGACAGCTAGCCTGCGACTATATATCGCAAGATTAGACCTTTTTCTCTTATTAATTAGTGCCCTTTTCGTAACCTTAAGTGCACTTATTAACTACTCCTTACGCCTACGGGTGCGGGCCCTTATAAGTAGATGCAATACTTAACGTAGCAAACGCGATATTAGGGCGGGTAATAACCGCCGCGTATAGTATAGAACCTACGTTTACCTAGTAGGCTTATATCTTATAGTGTTTAGCGATCCCTTTATAGGGAAGAAGCTCGTTTACCCCTATTAGTATATCGAAGGGGCGGCGTTTCTTTATAAGTCGGTAGATCTTATTAATATATACGGCTTATAATAGCTAAATATAGCGTTAATTACGATCCCGTAGAATCTTAATGCCGAGGAACTATTATAGGGTATCGCCGTTTATAAGCTTATATTTCCTTTAGAGCTAATTTTAAAGGGATTTAGCCCTATCTTAATCCTTCTTATAATATATAAAGACAATATTATCTATATAGAAGAAGACGATAATGCCGTTAAACGTTAAATAGCACGGTTTATATAGCACCGTCTAGGAACCTATCTCCTAAAGCGTTAACGTAAGTTCGTAGTGCTATAGTAGAGAGGATTTTCGCAGTCCGTATAGGGCTTTATTAAGCCGAAGGATAATAAAGTGTTTTCTATACCCTAACGGCATCTTTATATATATAATCTCGTTAAGCCTTACGTTAACGAACGCGTTAACCGTATCGTACTATATTAGTTTAAGGTCGAACCCTATAGCAATTATTATAAGCGTTCGAAAGCTTCTTCCCGCGAGTATAGCCGCGTAGGTTTCTTACCTATTTTAGAGCTATTAATCCCCTCGTACTATTAGTCTTGCCTTATACTTCGAGAGTCTTCTATACTTATCGGTTTTATATACGTATACCTATATATAGTTAAGGACTTAGCCTTTCTTTAAGTATAAGAGAACGAGCTTAGGGGGGGGGTATATAATTATTATTAATCTACGAAGGGACACAGCTATAGACTAAGTCTAAATGTCTATATATACGATATAGAGGTTACGTAGGATAATATATAATATAACCTAACACTATAATAGTATATCCCTCTTAAATCGGCGTTCGACTCGAGCGCTTAAAAAGGGCAATAGGCTAATGACAACGAAGGAAATCTATATTAACCGGTCCTAAAAGCAGGCCTAATATAGAACGAGGGAAGAATAAGGAGAAATAAAGGGTAAAACAAAGGGTAAAACTAAGAATCCTACGCGTGCCGTTATAACGTAAATTATATTAATAAATTATACTTATTATTACTTAGGCGAAGGTAAAGACGTAAGGAAGGCTATATAAAAGGCCGGTTTAAGCTTAGTCGGGTTAAAGACGTAAAAGGCCTTAAGGTCGTCCTAGCAGCCGTTAAGGTAAGAGAAGTCCTCTTACGTAGGGGGGCTATAACGCTATTAAACGCGATACTTTATCTTCCCGGAGGCGTATTAGCGTTACGTAAGGATAGAAGAAAACTCTTAGTTAAAGTGCGCGTTATCGCTATCATCGTCGCTAAGGGAAAAGAAAACGCTATTATCGGCGGGCTAGACGTTAAGCTCCGACTAGCCGGGCAAAGGGGGCTTTTAAGTCTTAGTAAAGAAGGAGTAATAAAAAATAAGGTAAAGGCGGCTACCCTTTAGGAGGCAAAGAAGACACGCCGTCTTATATACCTTAAGGACCTTATATAGGCCCTCCCGCTTATAGTCGAGCTTCTTTATAGGGCGGAGGGTCTAGATCTAGCGGATGCTAAGGAATACTATATCGCCGGGCTAATACGCTAAGGCGGGAGTCCGCTAAGCGTCCGCGTAGCGAGTCTAAGTAGCTTAAGTATCCTTAATCGCTTCGCGGAGGAAGTTAGAGATACGCTAAAGGCGGGAAGCGAGCGCGTTACCGCGGAGGTATTCCTTCCGCTACTAAAGGGTTATACCGGTCGGGGGGGGACTAAAGGGCTTAGTGCTAAGCTTTAGGTAGAAGCTATAGTTAGTAAAGAAAAAGGAAAGGCCGGTAGATTTAAAGACCTAATTATTAATAGTAAACTTAGTGAAGGGAAGGAGGTCGACTTAATCGTCTTAAAGGTAGGTAATATAATAATAAAGGTAAACCTCTATCTAAGCGTTTACGATCTCGGTCTAACCGTCGGTCTAAGGGTAGTAGGCGAAGCTAAGGTAGAGGCGGTAACTAAGGCGACGATTAAGCTACTATTAGAAAGCCGAAATAAACTAAGTGCTATAGTCGCTAATAATAAAGGCTAAGGTACTATAGAAGGACTAAACGTAGGAAACGAACGCGTTAATAACGTCTTTAACGGTTATTAAGGGTATTAAGACGTAGTAGTATATCTTCGTAAAGCGGTCGACGATAATAAGGATATTAGAAAACTTAACGCCGTTACGGCGGTAGATAGGGAGGTTAGTAATAAAATCGACGGATATATCGGTCTATAAGGCGAAGGGAATACTTAAGGACTAGAGTAAGCCCTAAAGGGAGGAACGAAGGGATTTAGCGCGTAGGCATATATAATAATTCTATATAAAGCTAGAAATAGACTTATATATGCTAGGCTAGATATAGGACCGGCGGTAGAGGCTAGCGGTCTTAGTACGTCTAGGGTAGCCGGTAAGGGGGGAGGTATAAGCGCGGATAAGTATCTAAAGAATTAAGGCGTCGTTAAAGGGAACGAAGAGCCGGCCTTAGAAATAGAACCGGCCTTAGACCTTAGAGAGAGCGGTCTTAGGGATCGAGCGGAGGGGGGCTTAAAGGGGGTAAGGCTAGCGGGGCTAAAAGGACTAAAGAGCTACGCGAATAGTAGAGATAAATAGGGAGGAGGAATAGGCCCGGTCGATAAGGTTATTAATCGGCTTAGAGTCGTCGAGGGCGTAAAGGTCGAGGCAGTCGGAATTATATTTATAAATTATATTTATAAACGAATCGGACTCTTTAATAGTATTAAGGGCGGTAGTAGTATTAGGGTAGAAGGAGGCATTAACCTTAGACTTAGGGAGGATAACCTAATATCGGTAGTTAATCCTTTCGTCGGCTTAGTCGGTAAGGGAGAAAGGGCGGGAGCCGGGCAAGCGGCTAAGGGCGCCGGGGAGAATAGCTTAAGAGCTAGGCTAAATAAAAGACGATCTTAAAATTAAAACGATTAAGGAATTCGGCCTAGCGGGCCTATCGCTAGTTAAGGAGCTTCGTAGTTATAAAATACTAAAGATTCTTATAGTCTAAGGCTATCTTAAACTTAAGTAGGCCTTTAAGCTTAAGGCGCTACTCCTCGAGAGATTTTATAATCGCGAGGAGTTCCTTATCGTAGATCTCGTAATTACACTCTTAAGCGGAGTGTTTTAACGAGAAGAAAGCAACCGGATAGTAATAACTATCGTCGAGGAGCTATATTAGTATACCCCCGGCGGCTTAGTCGGAAGCATTTATCTAAACTATAGTCTTACGATAGGGGTCGAAGTATATAAAGACTAAGGCGGTAGTAAAGGCGTGCTTAAAGGCTTCGAAGACGTAGGCGTAGGCGGGAGACTAGATCTAAGGGGTAGAGTTTTTAGTAAAGGCGTTTAAAGGGTTCGTAAGCTTAGAAAAGCCGCGAATAAAACGCCAATAAAAATTAACGAATCTTAAAAAGCGCTAAAGGTCTTTAATAAAGGGAGGGGCAAGCTAGTCTAAGACCGTATAAACCTTTTTAAGGTCTATGCGAATGCCTTTATCTAAGATAATTAGGCTAAGGTACTTAATCTTAGTAACGTAAAAGTTATACTTATCTACGTTAAGCTAAAGGCCGGCGGCATCGAGGCGCTTAATAACTACGTTAACGTAGGCCTAATGCTCCTCCTACGTCTTTAAGAAGATTAAGACGTCGTTTAGATAAGTAAAGTAGAACTCGTTAAAGATACCGTAAAAGGCTATATTAATAAAACTCTAAAAGTAAGATAAGGCGGCGGTAAGGCTAAAAGGGGTAATATAATACTTAAAAAGCCTATACTATATAGCGAACGCGGTCTTTTACTTATATCCTTTAGTAATACGAAGGCGATTAAACGCCGCGATAACGTTAATCTTAGTAAAAGACTTCGCCTTCCGGATATAAGCGAAGGTATCGTAGGTAAAGGGTAAGGGGAACCGGGTCTTAATTTTAGCCTTATTTAAGCCGCGATAGTTAACGTAAAAACGGACGCCCTTACCCGGCTTACGGGCGAGTATAATAAAGGCAGTAGTAAAGGAGGTAGAGCGGCGGATAAAGCCTTTCTTAAGCTACTCGTTAACGTACGCGTGGATAATCCGGTTCTCGGCTTTACTAAAAGGGTAAAGGCGGGTATAAGGAGGTTATATTCCTTCTTTAAGGTTAATTTAAATATTAATAGTATAGTTAAAGGCGAGCTTATCGGCCTTACCTTTAAGCTATATATAAATTATATAGTAGAGCTCCTTAAGGACCTTAGCCTAAAGCTCGTCGAGCGTATAAAAGACCTTCTCTTACTTCTTAAAGAACTTAGCGATATCGTTAAAGGAGATATTATTAAGGCAGATCTTATTAAGGTAGTTATCGATAAAGTCGTAAAGATAAAGGTTAAGGTAAGCTTTTATATCCTCGGCATTTATATATTTAGTTAAAACGGCCTAATAGAGGTCTTTAAGGATATCTTAGTCAATAGGTAGTAAAGGCTTAGTAAGTAAAGGCTCGGCGGTAAAGGCCTTAATCGAGGTCTAAAAGGTTTAGACTTTAGGCTATTAATAGAATATTACTATTACGTAAACGTCGAGCATCCGGACGTTAAACGCTAAGTCGTTAAAGGACGAGAAGCGGAAAGGCTAAGGTCTAATAGTCTTACGATTTAGCCGTAATATAGGGCGGCGGTAGCTAGCGGTCTTATAGACGGGATAAAGGCGGGGAGGTCGAACGTAGCGGTAAGGGTAAAGGGTAGCCGGGGAGTTAGAGTCGTAGCCGGAGTTAGAGTCGGCGTCGTTAACCTAGCGGGAGGAGTCTAGATAGGCGGGTTTACCTACGTTAAGAGCATCTTCGAAAAACGTAGAGAGGGAGGGGCTAAGGGACGGGGGAATAAACTTAAGAACGTCGCTAAAGCGGACGGAACGGATAAAGGCCGAAGGACGGGCTAAGGCTAGACGGGCGGGAATAAGGATCGTAGCGGCGGGAATAGAGATTATAGCGGTAAAGGGCTCGCCTTTATTATTAGAATCCTTAACGGAAGGACTAAAGGGAAACCCCTTTAAGGCAAAGGCAGGCAAAAGCGCGGTAAAGGGCTCGCCTCTATCGTTAAAGTCTCCGATAGAAAGGGCGGGGGGAAAACGAATTATATTTATTAATTATATTCCCTCCGAAATAAGGATAAGGGAAGCCGGGATAAGGCGGGTAAGGCGGGCAAAAGTAGCCGAGAGGCCTAAAATAAGATAAGGCTAATAGTCTAAGAGATAGGAGGCTAGATAAAAGGGGGACTAAAAGGAAAGGGAGTTACTACGCTAGCTAATAATAGGGTTATGCCGGCGTAGCTAAGGGAGGCTAAGAATAACCTTATAGCTAAGCTTCGTAAGAAAGAAGTAGATAGACTTAGTATAAGCGCTAATCCGGGAGACCGAAAAGGCGTAATAGGTAATAGAGCTAGACTCGTAGTCGCTACTATCGGCGAGAGAAAGCCGGCGTAGGAATTAGAGTTAGCGGATAGGAAGGGTAAGGCAGTGCGTAGTTTAAGCGTATATAAAGGCGTATCTAGAATAGCCGGAGTCGACTAAAGCACTTATAACGATATCGGCGGATATAAAGGATAAAGGCATAAGCAAAGCACGCGGTTATATTCCCGCGGGGAGGCAAAGATCCTCCCTAGTATCGAACGAAGCTATAAACTTAGTGTAAGAGAACGAGCTTAGGGGGGGGTATATGATTGTTGTTAATCTACGAAGGGACACAGCTATAGACTAGATCTAAATGTCTATATATACGATGTAGAGGTCACGTAGGATAATATATAACATAACCTAACACCGTAACACTTAGACACTAAGAGCTCTATCGCGCGATAAGGCGAAAGAGCTACGTATTTCCTAAGGACGGGGAAGAGGCGGGGAGGTCGTCTACTTCGCCCTCGATAAAGCCCTACTTAATAGCGCGAACCTAATAGCGGGGGGGAGGGGGTTTAAGCAAGCGCGGGGCAAACGTACCGCTACTATAGCCACGGCCGCGGCTAAAGCCGGAACCGGCGCTAGGACTAGCGCTAGGGCTAGCCCCGGGATTAGCACTAATACCCTTATTAAGGTAGGTCTAGGCGGTATAGGTAGCGGTCGCCGGCTAAGCGTAATAGAGGTAAAGACAGTTCTTAAACCGCCGTTGCTGCTTAGCGTTAGTAAGCCGGGGCCCGGAATATATCGAGCTATATTAGGTTACCGGCAGGAGATATAGGTAAGGCAGGCAAAGTAAGGCCGGTGCGAGCGGGGTTACGAGGCGGCTAAAGTTAAGAACGGGCCTTAATACGCTGCTAGTTACCCTAAAGCGTAGAATATATCTTAGCCTAGGCCGTAAAGTCGTTATAGGCCGGGCATTCGACTTATAGAGCGGCGGCGTTAGTAAGTTCGATAAAGACCTTTAAATAAAGGTAGGCGACGTAAGCGGTGCCGTTAAACGATAAATCGGCTTAAAGCTAGGTAAACTCCGAATAAAAGTCCGGCTAAGAAATATTCTTTATCGATAAGGCATTAAAGTCGGCCTTCGACTAAGCATAGGTAAAATTAGCACTAAAGATAAGGCTAAGGTCGTCGGTAAAAGCTTTTATAGTAGTATACTATTAATTAGCGAAGGACTTATTATCGAGGACGTCTTAAGGAACGCTAGCGATAATAGAGGCGGCCCGGCCGGTAAGCCGGCTAGCCGCGTAGAAAATGCGATCCTACTCTATAAGGTATAAAGCGGCGTCCTAACGGAGCTTTATAGTAAGTCCGTTGCGCTAGGTCCGGAAAGCCTCCTAACGTTGCTTCTAAGTGCTAGAGTCGCCGGCGAACCTCTTAAGGTCGGCTATATAAGAACGGGTAGGGGCAAGGGCAGGGGCGGGGGCAAAGGCCTAGTCTTAAGCTACGTCGCGTTTAGTTAAGATAAGGAGAGAAGACGTAGCGCGGTTAAGCTAACGCTAAAGATCGGTAGTATACTCTTAGGCAACGGCTGCGTGCTTTTAAGCGATAAGCACTCCTATATCTAACTTAACGTAAGTATTATTAAGGTAAGTAAGGGCCTTAATCTAAGGGGCGCGGAAGTCGTAAGTAGCGTTAGCCTTAATATAGGCGAATGTGCTAAATATAGGCCGTTAGGCTTAAAGAAGGGCGGCGAGGCGGGGGTAGTAGGAAACGTATTTAGTCTAAGGCTTTTGGTCGGTAAGAGCCGGCGGGGTAACGGCTAGGGTAGCGGACGGAGGATCGGCCTCTATATAGTTAGTTATCGTAGATTATAGGGCAGTAGGATAAGGTTAAGGTAAGAGAAGGATAAGGAGGGAAATCTATATAATTCGCGTCGAGACGGCGTATTTATACCGGAAAAATTCTAATAATCGAGGAAAACTTAGTTAACAAGGTCCGGCGGACTCGCGTCGCGAAGAAAGGAGATTAGAAAAGAAAGGGGTAAGGTAGCGAGATTATTAATTAAGGGCAATAGGATAAAATAGTAGATTAAACTATAAGAGAACGAGCTTAGGGGGGGGTATATAATTATTATTAATCTACGAAAGTATATAGCTATAGACTAGGTCTAAATGTCTATATATACTATGTAGAGGTTATATAGGATAATATATAATATAACCTAACACTATAACATTAAGTGTCTTAGAGTTAACCTCGGTCTAAGACGTTATCTCCTTATAACTCTAAAGATGCGATCGCTCCGCCTCCTTAAATTAAAGGCCGAGTAGGTAATATTTAAGCTGCCTATAGTACGTTAGGATAGCTAAAAGGTCTTGATAATATACCTGCCTTTTTAGGATTAAGCGGTCGAGGTAGGCCTTATCTTTTAACCGTAGTGTTTTAGTGTCTTTCGAGATCGGTGCGGCTTAGGTGCCTACTATAAATATAGAGTGCTAATAGGCGAGTCTTTCTTTCTATAGAGGGGTTAACTACTTATTTATAGGCTAGAGAGCGGTTAACTCCTAATTATATAGACTTTATGCTATAGAGGGGTTTCCTCCTTAATTATATAGGCTTATATTTTTCTACGGAGGGGTTTACTCCTAATTATATAAACGTGCCGAGGAGAGGTTTGCTCTTTATTTATATAGTATTGCCGAGGAGGGGTTTACTCTTTATTTATACGGCTTTAGTGCTACGGAGAGGTTTATTCCTTATATATATAGACTTACCGAGGAGGGGTTTACTCCTTATTTATACGGCTTAAGTGCTATAAAAGGGTTTATTCCTCGTGTATATAGACTTGCTAAGGAGGGGTTTGCTCTTTGTTTATACGGCATAAGTGCTACGGCGAGGTTTATTCCTCGTGTGTATAGACTTATATTTGCCTAAAAGGCTGCTCGAGATAAATCGAGATGCTTACTCTATAGCTTTATAGTTTAGTTAGCGAGATGTAATTAGATTGCAGCTATAAATATAGCCGCTAGGGGAGTGCTTAGAGGAGTAGGGAGAGGCTTAAATCGACCTTCCGTATATTGCTTTATGTTTTCCCGGTCGTTTTTAAGCGCTATTACGTAGTCTATATCGTTGTTTGCCTCGCGTTCGGGGTTTACATTTTAGTAGATTAGGATATCGTTAAATACTTAATCATTAAGCACTTATTATAACGGGGTTGTTCTAAGTTAGTATAAAGGAAGTCCTTAAAAGAGGTTAAATAATACTATAGAAGGGGAAAGGGAAGAGAGTATAAGCATAGCCCTCGCCGGCGCGGACTACCTAAATACACGCAATCTAGTCATATACACTAGATAATAACACTAGGGTCTAGACCCTTATATTAGCCCCCCGCCCGCCCGGCTCTTTCGTAGCTACCTCCTAAGACACCCGAAGCCGTACCCTAACGTGCGGCGTAACGTTACGTACGGACTACGTAATTAAGGCGAACCCTATACCGAAAACGAATAGCTAAAAATACTATACGGATTAGAGCAATACGCAGCTATAAACGCGGATATACCTTTAAATTCCCTCGTCGTAATAAACACTAGCGGAACTATATTCTTAGCTTTTTAAAACGGGGGGGAAGCTCCTTTTCCTAATAAGCAAAAGCACTACTTTAAGTAAGGCCGGTTTTTCCTCTGCGGCTCGTGCGCTTTACACGCCTAAGTGCTCTTAAGGGGTCGCCTCGCAGCGATTAGCTCTTTATCTTTAAGCGCGTATCGCTATTACCTATCCGCTCTTCCCGCATAAGGCTATACGGGCGCCGTTCTTTTCGCTACGGTCTCTTAGGCGTAGGCAATATCCCTTTTCTTATCGCCCGCCTTCGCTATGCTAAGTACGGTAGCATTCATTATATTTATTACTTAAATCGTCTAGTCGTATCCCGCTTATAAGCGTACTGCTATTCTCGTCCGTATACGTGCTTTCGTATACGCGTGATCTATATATTCGGTAGTTATAACTACGCCCTGCTACTATCTTAAAGGTCGTGCCTTTCGGCATTGCTTATACTAAAGCCGAAGAAGCAGGAGCTATTAGCGTTAATAACGTATCTTATAGGAATGTGGTTATATAACTAAGGGATAGAGTCGCAACTATATTGCCGACTATGCATAGGAAAGGGGCAATAGGGGTTATAACTACGCGGCGTATAACGCCACGTGCCCTATATAGTTAATGACCTCGTTATTAACTAAGGGCATCGTTATAACTAAAGCAGTAAGCCCTAGCGTAGGCCTTAATAATGCATTGTTAAGGCATAGCAGGCTCTATAGAGGGACCCCGGCAGACGGGTATAAAGAGGCCCCTTTATTCTACCCTTCTTAGCTAGATTAGATATAACTACAACCAATGCAACCCCCTCTGTTTAGATTAATCTAAGTGAATTACCTACTAATACTAATTAGTAATTAAATAGATTTAATTATAGAATAGTAAGGCAGAAGAGATAGATCTTAATCTTCGAAAGTGTAAAAGGGGCAGTAGTTATAAGAACGCGGCTCCTACGCATCTTTACCCTCGGGTTCTATTGCGTACACCTATAGAAGATTATCTATGCTAAGAATAAGACTATTTAAACCGAGCTCGACTAGCAAATAGACCTTTCTAAGCTTCTTTTTAATCCCGTCTCGCTTCCCTTTAGTAGGAAGAGTAACGTTAATAGGCAGTGCATCGTAGAATAACAACGCGAACCCCTATAACTATTTAATCCCGTCTCGCTTCTATTAAGGAGGAAGAGTAACGTTATTTAGAATAGAGACTAATCGCTTCGATATCCCTCGTGAAGATCCTTACGAGACCCCTACGATAACCTTATTAACGAATTCGAAATAAGTATAATAGCAGGACCGTTATTAGCTACGAACACGCCGGCTCCCCTTAACCCTACCGATAAACTAGTTAAACTAATCGATCGATAGATAAAAGAAATCGGCATCCTTACCTCGTCTTATAAAGAGGTAGATATACGATACTAGGATACGGAAGAGATTATAATAGAAGACCCTAGCCCGGCTAAAGTTACGACGTTTATAGCTCGATTTATTATAACCTATAAAGCATCTATCTATTGCTAAGGTTAACGACTCTTTAATTCGTTTTAAGAGCGTTTCTACGGATAGAATAAACCTATATAGAATATAGTTAGCTAAGAATATAAGAAAGTCCTTAAGGCTCTCTTACGTAAGCGTAGCCTTTTTATAGGGATAAAGAATATATCGTTTACTAGATCTTATATAGCGATGCTTTAATCTAAAGATCTACTCCCTTAGAACGAGAAGGAGTTTATGTTAGAAGAATTTAATATAGGCATAAAGGCCTTCCGTAAATAAGAAAAGAGGAAAAACGATAAGGAATAAGTAGCCTAAGACCCTTTCTCTACTATAATAAGTTAGTTAACGGTTTACCCGACTTCGCACCGATTCTAATACAACGACCCGGCCTAAGCGGCGACTACGGATCCGACCCTAGAACTAGACTAAGACCTAAACACGGCTACGATAGATGCACCGATATTTCTACTATTTAATCGTATAAATCGGATTTATACGCTACGACTACTATTTCTCCCGGAACTAACGTTATATATCCTAAAAGCGAAACCGAGGCTCGATCTATCTGCTTTAATAATCGCCCTAAAGTCTACGGTCGAAGCATTTAATTATAACATTAAGGAGTATATAGCACTCCTACTAGCCGATGTTCCGAACTTTTCGTCTAATCCCGACGTTTAGACTAAGTTTATTAAGATATAGGATAAAGAGAAGAGCTATACCGGCGAGCTATATGCCCTATTTAACGAGACTATCCGTAAGTTTATAAGCGTATGTTATAACCTTAAGATTAAGCTAAGGCTCTTTTATACCCTTCCCCCTTAGATATTAAAGGGACGAGCCGATCGCTTCTATACGGAGAATATCACTTAGACGACTACCTTCCGAAGCGCATACGATAAGATTAAATAGCATTTTAATACTAAAGCGACTTAGGCTTAGTACTATACCGATTAGACTAATACGATATTTAACTAAGTTCGGGCTATTAACCCTAAGAAAGGCCTACCGGAAGTGCTTTAGTTACTAATCGATAAGCTATTGCTTTATTAACGAGCTCTAGGACCTAAGTTTATAGGCGAAACCCCGCTTATAGTAACCCTTACTAAGGCGTGCTAAAGAGTCCTAGAACTTAAAAGTGCCTTCTTTATATAAGCCGACGAGGCTAAGGAACTCTATGCCGACCTCCGAGCTTTACTTACGACGTACCTCGCACAATAGGCGAGGAATGCCTCGCGCTAATTTATCTAAGACCGGAATCGTAATAGCGATAGGATAGATATAAATTATAAATATAATTTAAGGAACCTTAATAGTTAGTTTTATATAGACCGTAGGTATACTAACAATCGCAGTAGAGGCAACGGAGGATTTCGCTCGCGTAGCTCTAGATAAGGCTATCGGCCCTACGGTAAAGGAGGCTACGGCTAAGGATACGGCAATAAGACCTAAACTAAGAAGTGCTTCGTGTATAGAAAGGAGGGATATTAGTCTACGAAATATCCTATAGAGGAACGGCGGAAAGCTAAGGACTAATATCTCT
Organism: Ophiocordyceps sinensis; assembly: GCA_012934285.1. Lineage (NCBI taxonomy): Eukaryota > Fungi > Ascomycota > Sordariomycetes > Hypocreales > Ophiocordycipitaceae > Ophiocordyceps > Ophiocordyceps sinensis. The sequence continues at coordinate 9,018,031 of JAAVMX010000001.1, read as the reverse complement.
CGTATTATCTTTACACCGGCGTCTCCCTAGACATTATAGCCTATTTAGCAGGCTACGAAGGCTATAAGGACGATAAGGAGGAAGAGTATAGCGAGGATAATAAGCCGGAATAGTAGCAAGCTAGTTAAATGCTTTGCTAAATAGCTTTTAACTACCTTATTATAGGAGATAACGTCTACGGCATAGAACCGATAGTCTCGGCCGACTAATTCCTTATTAATAACCGTTACTTAAAGCTCTATTTTTAAGGTATCCTAATTAATATAGGAGTAGCGAAGGTCTTAACGGCTAGATAAGAACAGTATATTGCCCTCTAGCAAGAAGACCCTTCCGTCCATTTAGACATATTAACCGTAGGCTAAAAAGCAATTAGATTTAGCGCCGGCACCGTTATAAGGTCCCTAGGATTAATTAATCTTATTACTCCGATTAGAAGGATTATATTCTATATGCTAGAAACTTCGACCCCTTTCCTACTATATCTCGCGGATATAGATAGGCTAGGCGTATTCTTTTATAACACAACGAATACCCTTACCGGTCCTAAGGCAAACATCCCGGTGGTTAGGAAATAGGGACACCCTTAGTTCTTCCTCGGGAAGAGTAAACAATCGACCGTATTCCTTATAGAAACGGAAATTAAGACCCTATACTATCGATTTAGATATCCTACTATAGCTAGGCTATATAACCTATTAAAATAAGCAAGCTATAGCGATATATCTCTTAGCACTCTAGAGAATATCTCGGAACTATATGACTATTGCTAGATGCATTCGCGTGCCCCGAAACGGTTTAAGTTTAACCTTAAAGATAACTAAGATTTTAATTATAAGGTTATCGTTAATATAATATACTTAGACGTCTTAAATTCGGTATAACGCCCGGTATTGCATATTATTAACGCATTAACGGCCTTCTAAAGCGCTCGATTCCTTCCTTCTATATTAGCTAAGGATATATAGGAGACTCTTTAAGCCCTTTAGATTAATATATACCTTAGTCCCCCTAACATTATTAAATATAATAACGGCACGAACTTCGCGGCGGTAGAATTCTAAAACAAAGCCCGTATTATAGGAATTATATATATATAAGTTCTTATTAAAGTATATAAGTCTATCTATAGGAATGTGGGAATGTAGGATAAACACTACGAGGAAAAGGGTTATAAGTTATAACCCCTAATGACCCCGACGGTCCTAACGGCAGCGTTATTAGCCCCGTTATAACCCCGGCAGCAGCCTTATTATAACTCGGATGATAGCGTTAGCGGCTAGGTCACGTGCTCCTAACAGGGCTCTGTTAGGAGCCCGGCAGGCCCGGGTTAGGTTCTTTAAAGGACCTATAAAGGGGGCCCCTTTCCCCCCTCTTTCTAGCTAGGCAAGACAACATACTTAAATACCAACTAGAAGACCTCTTAATGAGAATTCTTACGTGTGATCCCTACTAATACTAATTAGTGATTGAATAGATTTAATTATAGAATAGTAAGGCAGAAGAAGTAGATCTCGACCTTCGAAAGTATAGTAGAATCTTTGTTCCTTACGGACGCTGTTTCTACGCATCTTTACCCTTCAGGTTCTATTACGTATACCGAAGAGAAGGTCATCTATGCTAAGAATAAGGGCTATTCATAATAGCTCTACGGCAAATAGACCCTTCTAAGCTTCCTATTAATCCCGTTCTCGCCTTAATGTAGGAAGAGTAAACGTCGATAGGAAGCGCGTTAGCAACGCACCCCCTAACGCGAGAAGAATAAGAACACCGCTGGTTTTACCTATAGGAGTTCTCTTCGGACCGTAAGGACGAGAAGAAAGAAAAGAAACACCGCTAGTTTTACATACTAAGAGAGATTTTTTTTTTTAGACCGTTACGACAATCATCGCGAAGACCCTCGCGATAAAATCAGCTATCTACGATAACTACCAACGAGCCCGACTATCGCCGCAGCCGCCGACGCGGTAGACAACCTCGTCGCACTATTTGATTAACGACTTAAGGCCCCGATGCCGGCCTCTTTGCGACCCATTCGGCTCCCCTATTAATTCTCGTAGCAGTAGCTCTTGCAGCTGCCTCTAAAGCGAACCCACGAAGCCGCCGACCGTATAGACGCTTCCCCCTTAAGCCCCTAGCAGCAATACAGTCACTGCAAATCATCCCGTCGAGCAAAGCAAGCCTTAAAGCGGCTCTTAAACGCAGCTCTCGAAGTAGCTCCCTCGATACTAACTAACGAAGCCGGCGAATACACAGACGCTTCACCAACAAGCCCCTAGCACAAAGCCGTTACTGCAAACCCACATCATCGAGCGAAGCAGCCCTCGAAGCAAGCCTCGAAGCAGCTCTTAACGTAGCTCTCGAAGCAGCTCCCTCGAACACCTATCGAAGCCGCCCTTACAGACGATTCCCTTTAACGAAGCCGCCTATACAGACGCTTCCTTTCAGCCCCCTAGCAGAAAACCGTCACTGCAAAATCCACGAAGTCTCGCAGCGCACTCGTCCGATACCTTAACGAAGGATGTCACTATACGAAACGCATATAGACTCTATTTAAGACCGTTACGCCCGAAGCCCGGCTGACGACTATACTCCTTTTGTTCCGAGATTTAGCAGAACGCCTATAGCTCCGCGCAATAACAATAGCGCAAGAACAACAGCAGCCTCGCGAGCCTAGACCTCCGCTAATCTTATATTATCTCATTTATATTTATCTTTTGTATTTATTAGGGAATTCGGCCTAATACGCGTTCTTTTATTTAATTAGTTATTGTAAGCTTTAAAGAAGAAGCTTTAAAGAAAAACTGCTAGTATAGGAATGTAGGCATATAGGATAAACACTACGAGGAAAAGGGTTATAAGTTATAACCCCTAATGACCCCGACGGTCCTAACGGCAGCGTTATTAGCCCCGTTATAACCCCGGCAGCAGCCTTATTATAACTCGGATGATAGCGTTAGCGGCTAGGTCACGTGCTCCTAATAGGGCTCTATTAGGAGCCCGGCAGGCCCGGGTGAGGTTCGTTAAAGGACCTATAAAGGGGGCCCCTTTCCCCCCCCTTTCTAGCTAGGCAAGACAACACACTTAAATACCAACTAGAAGACCTCTTAATGAGATATCTTACGTATGATCCCTACTAATACTATCGGCAAGGTTAAGAGGTATTATGCCCCTTTACGCCGAGCTTTTAATATCCTCTTCGTAGAAATAGGCAGCTTTACCTCCCTTAAGGCAGTTCTTTAGACGGCTATTAAAGCTATTAACGATACTGCTAGACCGAACGGACTAATACCTACGTTGCTTATATTCGGGGTATATCCTAGGATAACTCTTAATTCGCCGCTATTACTAACGACCTTTAAATAAGTAGCCGTAGTATAGAAAGTAATAAAGGCACTTAGGCAGCTTACGGCTAAAAGATAGGTCTAGGCTATATTATATAGCCGGAATAGCCCGGATACGACGAATATACTTGCCTTTCCTCTCTAAAGCGAAGTCCGTATATAAAGGGAGAAGTTAGGATAGTAAAGACCGTTTATAATTATAGCTATTAACGGGCACAATATTACGATTAATACGGTTAATAGACCTTAGGTTTTTAGATCTATACTAGCATAACCGTATTATCGTAATCGAATGCTTAATAATATCCCGGCCCTAGAGTCTAAGCAACCGGACGAGCCCGCCCGACCGGACCCTCTAGCACCCCGTAAGCGAGGACGTCCGCCCGGATTAAAGAATAAGGCTAGGTATTTAATTATAGAAGGAATAGACGTAGAAAATAACCTAGACGATAACGAGGACGATATAGACCTTAACAATTTAAGTAACGAAGAAGCGGACGAGGCCTTTACGATAAAAAAGAAAAAAGAGGCCTATAAACTAGCCGTTAAGCTCTGATCTAAAGGCGCTATTACGACCCTAAGAGCACTATTCGAAGCGTTAGATAACACGGAGATCGACGACCTTATAGTATAGGGAGTATTTACTTTCGAACGTTATAACGAAGCTATTTATAGCGGCTACTATATCTTTAGTTCCCGTATAGTTCGAGAGGTTAAAGGTAAAGACACTAAGCTATATAAGAAATTAAGGCTTATAGTCTAAGGTTATAATAATAAGGAGAAGGCTTCCCTACTAACGCAGTCCCCGATAATCTAACGCGTTAGCTAACGACTAATCTTAGCCTTTGCTCCTAGCCTTATACGCTATAGGATAACGTTATCCCTTCGAGATATCACCTAGGGATATCCCTAGGCGACTATAGAGCTCTTTCGGACGGTCTTAATACGTCTCCCCGCCGAATTATAAGGGAAGTATCTGCCTAATACAATTATCTAAGTTATTAAGCCCTTATATAGCATTGCAGAATCTAAAGTCTATTAGTTTAATATATATTAGAAGCACTATATCGAGGGCCTTAATATAGCGATATCGACCTTCCACTCTTACCTTCTAATATCTAATACGGGACTAAAACACTTTAGCATTATTAGGATGCAAACGGACGATACCTTTATGCTTAGAACGACGAGTTTTTCGGCCGCTAAAGAAGAAAAGCTCTAAGAGGCATAATTTAAGGCGAAGCCGAAAAGTACAATAACTTAGGGCTCCGTCACGGATTTTAACGGAGCAAAGATAAGCTTATAATAGGATAAAATACTCCTGCTCTAATAGAAGGGATAAGCCGCCTAAATCGACCGAATCGATATTAAGGCTCCGGACTATATATAATAGTACCTAAAACAACGTGCTCGTATAGGCTATATAGCCTCGGTGTGCTAACCGGAAGCAGTATTTAATATCTCGGTTGCGGCATAAGTATAGAACCTATATAATAAGGATTGCATAATCTTAAATAAGCGACTTAAGTAGCAAATAGACTACTAAAGCAGAGGTTTAATATATAAACCAATTGGTCTTATAAAGGCGAAGCTAATAATATTTACGGATAGGTCGTTTGCTAATAATAAAGACCTATTATCGCAATTAGGCTTTATTATTACACTAGTTAATAAGACCGAAAGGTCCGACAACTAGTTTAAGGTCACTAGGAATATTATCTATTAGAGTTCGACGAAGTATAAGAGAGTTACCTAAAGCGTGCTAGCCTCTAAGATATACGGTATAGTTGACGGCGTTAACCTCGGGATCGCCTTAGCAATAACGCTAAAAATTATCACCGATCGGCTTAAGCTACCGAATATCTAATTAATTATCTATATAGATTCGTACTCGCTCTACGAATGTCTCGTAAAGCTTAGGATAACTAAGGAGAAGAGATTAATAATTAATATTATATCTCTTCGATAGTTATATAAATAGCGTAAGATCGTAGAGATCCGTTAGATTAACGGCGATAATAACCCGGCCGATGCTATAACGAAGGCATTACCTAACCGAGCCCTCGAACGCTTCGTAGATAATAATAGCTTAACCATTCGGATAGAGGCATACGTTCTACGTCCCTAAGTTCCTATTTAGAACTCTCTTTTATTTATACTTATGTATTGTATTTATTAGACCCCTTTAGTCTAATACGCGTTATCCTTACGATTAGGAAGGTTGCTTAGCAGTTAGAGAGAAAGACTGCTAGTATAGGAATATAGTTATATAACTAAGGGATAGAGTCGCAACTATATTGCCGACTATATATAGGAAAGGGGCAATAGGGGTTATAACCACGCGGCGTATAACGCTATATGCCCTATATAGTTAATAACCTCGTTATTGACTAAGGGCATCGTTATAACTAGAGCAGTAAGCCCTAGCGTGGGCCTTAACAATGCATTGTTAAGGCATAGCAGGCTCTATAAAGGGACCCCGGCAGACGGGTATAAAGGGGCCCCCTTATTCCCCCCTTCTTAGCTAGATTAGATATAACTATAACTAATACAACCCCCTTTGTTTGGATTAATCCAAGTGAATGACCTACTAATATATCTCGTTAGCTTAACGCACTAGAGGCTCCTATACATAGGCTCTTCCCGCAGCCCTTAAAGCGGAGACGGCAAAGTCCTCCCCCCTAAGGAGATAAAGAAAAGGAAAAAGGCAGAGGTTATACTATACGCAGGTAAATTAGCGGCTATAAGTAAGGCAAGAAAAGCCGATTAATACGCATTCGTAGGTATAGGGAAGTGAAAACTTCGCATAAGCTAATATAAACGCGGGATCGCGTTCTTATTAATATAGGGTATTAGAAAATCGCGTATAAGCGATTAAGGCTACGAAGCTAAAAGGCAGCTTAATTTATCCTCGTATTAAGCATCGTAGGAGAGACTTTAAGCTGCGCTTCCGATAGTACGGAGGCAGCGTGTAGTAGGCGTAGCTGCGGATTAATAAAGTAATAGTATTATTATATAATAGGGTTATTCCGAGTTAGCATAAACGAGGTCCTTAAAAGAGGTTAAATAACACTATAAAAGGAGAAAGGGAAGAGAGTATAAGCGTCGCCCTCGCTAGCGTAGACTACCTAAATACACGTATTCTAGTCACGTGCACTAGATAATAACACTAAGGTCTAGACCCTTACACTTATAGAGTATTAATTTAGAGTCTTGCTATTTGCATAGTATAAAATCTCTATTTATATAGTAAGATAGGTATACCCCTACTCTTTCTATACGTACCCCGCGCGCCTATATCCCGCTACTAAATTTTCCGTATAGGTATATAGCAATTAAGAGGGCCGCGTAAATCGTATAATCGTGCGAAGAATAACAACACGTAGTAGGGCACGCAGTAAGGCACGTAGCAGAGCACGTAGCAGAGGGCGCGCAGCCGGGAGCCGGGCACGAAGCATACATTAAGGCGCCGCACGCAGCAGAAGGCACGCAGCCGCACATATAGCAGAGGGCACGCAGCAGGGCACGCAGTAGGGCACGCAGTAGGGCACGCAGTAGGGCACGAAGCATACATTAAGGAGCCGCACACACAGCAGAGGGCACGCAGTAGGGCACGCAGTAGGGCACGCAGCCGGGAGCCGGGCATAAAGCATTAAAGAGCCGCACATATAGCAGAGGGCACGTAGCAGAGGGCACGTAGTAGGGCACGCAGTAAGGCACGCACCCGGGAGCCGGGCACAAAGCATATATTAAAGAGCCGCACATACAGTAGAGGGCACGCAGTAGAGGGCACGTAGTAGGGCACGCAGTAGGGCACGCAGTAGGGCACGTAGTAGAGGGCGCGTAGTAGGGCACCTTCGCACGATTTGCGCGGCTCTCTTAATTGCTATATACCGGCACTAGATTTTAGTAGCGGGATATAGGCGCGCGGGGTACGTATAGAAAAGTAGAGATCTAGATATTCTTACTATATAAATAGAGATTTCGTGCTATGCAAATAGTAATACTCTTAATTTAATTGTTATCTAGAAGTATAATATTCCTTAGCGCTAGGGCTAGCTCCTTAAGGTCGTACTCCTTAACGCTCTCGGTAAGGTTCTTAAATATTCTATAGAAAATCTCTTACTTATCGAAAATAATATCTTAAGTAGTAATAACCTTCCCTTCTATAGGAACCTAGACTTAATAGATGTTAGAAGATATATATCCTATTAGGAAGCCTATCTAAGCTTATAGGTCGAGCTTCTTAAAGCGTTGTTTTTTCTCTTAAGCCGTAGTAGTTTATATAAAACCTTTATACTCGTAGGCACGTAGGTGCTATTACGCTAGCTTTCTCTTAGTTAGCTTCTTATAGGGGGATTCCTACTTATAGCTATATTTTAGCGTGCGATTATAGAGATATATAGCGGACTTATAAATCTCTCGCTAAAGCTAGGTTAAGAGCTTTCCTTATATCGCTTTAGACTTATCCTTAATTATACACCCTAAGCGCTTAGCGCCGCTATTTTAGTCTTACGTATATAAGGCCGAGGGCTCGATTTTTAAGAGTCTTGCCTTAAGGAATGCTTCTACTACTAGCTTTTAAGTAGTAATTTCGTTATTATACTTAACGATCTTAGTATAAAATTAGTATAAGTGCTTTAAGTAGTTAAGACTAGACTTAAGAGCCGTAATAATATGTTTCTACGAGACGGTCTTAGAGGTAGTAATCCTATATAAAACCGCTCGCCCTATTAGTTAAAAGCATTAGCGAGTTATAGCCTATATTGTCTAGCACGAAGTTATAAAAGTCTATCGCGATACTTTCTCCTACGTTGCTATTATTTTAAAGGGCTCGTCGTATTATCCGTTTTGCCTTCGCAGTGCTATAGTTATTATACTATACTATTAAGATGCCTTTAATCTTAATACCTTCGGAATAGTTAACGAGGTATTCTAAGGCTTATAGTCCTAGATAACCTATTTAAAGATGCTAAAGCTCGGTAGTAGCCTTTAACGGCGTCTATTTAATATAGCTATTAAACTTATTTCGGCGGGTATAAAATGCCCGCTTTATTATATAATAAAGGATATATTTAAGAACGAACTAGCCCTAGTGCTATTTAATAAGGCCGACGATAGTATCGTCGGCCGAACGGAGCGCTAATAGCCTAAAGGGTCGTTCGTCCTACTAAAGTCCTTACTGCTTTAATAACCTATTGAAGATTAGATTATATATAAAGTTCTTATAGAAAGCAACGTTAAGCAAACGCAATACTTATAGTTTAAACGATAGGGTTTATAAGCGGATATTAACTTCGCCGTAGCCTAGGATAAGCACTTTTTCAGCGCCTGCCTATAGGAAATCTCTTTTATTTACTATTCTAAAAGAGTATTGCTATTTATATAGCACGAAATTGCTATTTATATAGCAAGAATATCTAAATCTCTACTTTTCTACACGTACCCCGCGCGCCTATATCCCGCCACTAAAATCTAGTGCCGGTATATGGCAATTAAGAGAGCCGCGCAAATCGTGCGAATTAACGCGAAGAACACCACCGACACGCAGTAGGGCACGCAGCAGAGGGCACGCAGTAGGGCACGCAGCTAGGAGCCGGGCACGAAGCATACATTAAGGAGCCGCACACATAGTAGAGGGCACGCAGTAGAGGGCACCTGCTATAGCTATTAAATCAACTAAATTAAGGCTATACACGATTTGCGCGGCCCTCTTAATTGCTATATACCTCTATCTAATTTTAGTAGCGGGATATAGGCGCGCGGGGTACGTGTAGAAAGAGTAGGGATTTAGGTATCTTACTATACAAATAGCAATATCGTGCTATATAAATAGCAATACTCTTCTAAAATTCTTAAACCGGGAAGTCTCGTTAAAGATATAGAGGGTTATACTATAATCTAAGATTAAAGAGTAATAAAGAGGGTAAACGTCGACGTTAAAAGACGTATCGACTAAAAGAGCGAGGAATAAAGCCGAAGGGCATCTTCCTTTCTCCTATATAAGTTAATCTATAGGAGTAGGGGTATTATATACACGTGATCTATAAGATTACGTAACTTATAGGAGGCTATATAACACACGCATACCTCCTTCCTAACTAAGAACATATATCTATAGAATACACATACACCTTTAGTTAACCCTATGCAATAGACCCTATCTAACACTAATTAGTAGTTGACTTATAGTTAATTATAGAATAGTAAGGATAGAAGAGATAAGATCTATAATCCTCGAGATAGCTCGCACGGAGAACCCGTTCTACGACCTCTGCGAGGATCTTATGCTAAGTTGGTTTATTAAAGTCACCGCCCTAAATAGGAGAACGTGACGTCGTAAACTCTAGCTCTCTTATTAGTCTCGGCTTAAGAACTAGAGAAAGAGACGAAGGAGCTATATTAAATAAACTATAAACGCAGACGCGTATATAGATAAAAATAAATAAAAACAGTAGACGATATACCCCGTAATCACGATATTATAATAACTACCTCCGACTATATAGATAATAGACTATTCGGGAGGTTAATAAAGAACGTATAAGTCCTAGAATACATTCTTAACGCCGTTGATATTAAACTCTAGAATAATAACATCGATCCCGATAAAGACCTAAGCGAAGTAGCGGCGATAATATACATTGCTAGGTTCTTATCCGACTATAAACCTAATTTAAATATATAAGGATATAATATCCTTAGCTATTTTTAGGAATACTTTTACGGATAGAAAGAAGCAATATAGCAGGCGGTTAATCCGGCCTATAAGCGATTAGTCCGTAATCTTCTTCGCCGACGTAGCATTTATACTAGACCCTTTAGAGGTGGTTTTAACCGATAACTCGTTAATACGCAATCTATTACAGACCCCCTAATATAGCCCGAAGGGGAACTCGGAAGAATCTAATTCGATAGATACACCGCGGTCCTTAAGGCTATAGAGGCTAACTATAGTAGAGCTAACTTACCACCCCCGCCTAGTTAAACACACACCGGAAACACGCCGGTATAGCCCCTAACTCGGCCTAATAAAGCACTTAGTATCGCCGGATATACCCCTAATCGACCCCTACGACCGGTAGGAGTCGTCCCGGGGCCGGCTCCCTTAATATTTCTACCGTTATAGAGGCAAATGACTATTAACCCTACGAGTTATCGGTTTAACGATAACTATAGTAGTTTAGTTAACCTACGCATAGCTGCTATAATCCTTAACCTAGATCTAGAGGCATACCTTTAGGTTCCTCTAGCATACGTCCTAAACGAGCTAGTTAATATAGATCTTCAATAGAAATTTACGAAACTTTAGGATAGCATAGAGAATTATACCGGCAAGCCCTATAACCTATTCGATAATAAAATCCGCTAGTTTATAGGTATCTATTATAGCATTAATGCTATACCCGGTTAGTTCTATAGGCTGCTCCTACGAATTCATATAGGTCGCGCCTAAGCGTACTACCTTTAACACATTATATAGACTACTACGTTTAGGGCCGTATACGACAGCATTAAGAAGCATTTTAACATAGAGGTAAATAAGGCCTAGTATTTTACCGACTAGACCTCTATCTCGTTTAATAAGCTACGCACCTAGAATCCTACCCTATTAATGCAAGATATCCTAGAGCTACTCTTTAATAAACGCTAGTTATATTAACGAGCTTTCGGTAGCACCTTCGTTAGTAAAGACCAGCTGCGAGCGACGGTCATTAAGGCATGCCGTAATATTCCCGAGCTTACATAAGCCTTATTTCGACCCTCTAAGCACATTAAGACCTTATTCTTAGAGCTCCGTTTATCCCTTAAAATAAGCCTAACACTTGCCAATCCTAGTTAATTCCTAACTAAGGAGATAGACTATTCTAATTCGGAAGCGATATACCTAGACCGTAGGTATACTAATCACCGAGGCCTATCCGCGTATAACGTTAGACTCTCCGCTATCGTTAATAACGACGAAAAGAGCTACTACAGTTTATAAGGCAATAAAGATATTGCGTTAACTTACTGTAGAAAGGCAAGTTAAAGAAGCCTTATAGGCCCGAAATGGCCTAAAAACAACGGATGTTCTCTCCCTTCCTTTATAAAGTAAAGTTCGGGTATAGAGAGAGAAAAACGGCTAGCAAGGCCTATTTAAGGTTGCTTCTATTAACGGCTACGATATAATAATTAATACGATTAACGGATCTTAAGTCCTTCGTTTAACGTTAGTCTAGCCGTATAACCGCGAGAAAAAGACCGAAGACCTTCCGTCTCTACGTCTTAAAGAGGATTTACTAAGACCGATTTAGCAGTCTAATCCCCTTCGACTAGACCCTCTAGCACTACGCAGGCGTAGACGACCTCTAGGTTCTAAGAATAGGCTAAAGCAATTAATTATAGAGAATACGGCTCTTAGATTCCTCGTTCGAAGTAATCCTACATACGCCTTCCTTATTAAGAAAGAGGAGGACGCGTACGCGTTAGCCCTTAAACTCTGTAACGATAGCATTATTACAACTCCTAGCGCCCTATTTAAAGAGGCAGACAATTAGGAAATCCATAACCTACTTATCCGTAGAGTCTTTAGTTTTAAGAAATACAATAAGGCAATATATAGAGGATATCGAATCTTTAACTTACGTATAGTTCGAGAAGTAAAAGGAAGAGACGTAAAGCTATACAAGAAGTTAAGGCTCGTCGTCTAAGGTCACAACGACCGCGAGAAGCAGTGCTTATTAATAGCCTTACTAACGATCTAACGCGTTAGTTAGAGGCTAATACTTACAATCGCGTCCGTAATAATACGAGACTACGGCATAACTTTATCCCTTCGTGATATAACTTAGGCCTACCCGTAGGCTATGATAAAGCTCGCACGAACTATCCTAACGCATCTGCCTAAGGAGTTAGAAGGTAGATACGCGAAAGGGACTATTATTCGCGTTATCCGACCGCTATACGGAATCGCGGAATCTAGTGTTTACTAATTCTATATATACTAAGGTTATTATATTAAACAACTTAATATATCGACTTCGACCTATAACTCGTGCCTACTAAAAACTAACATAGGCCTTAAGACATTAGGCATCGTAGGCATATAGATAGACGATATACTTATCCTCGGCAAACCCGCTTTCTCGGCCGCGGAGGAAGCTAAATTGCAAAAGGCTAAGTTCCGCGCTAAGCCACGGACATTAATAATAGCTAGCTCTATCATAGACTTTAACGGCGCGAAAGTCACTCTATAACCTAACGGAGATATACTACTATAGCAAAAAGGGCAGGCTATACGGATTAATATAATTAACACAATAGCATCCGACAGCCCTTAAAGGTACCTAGAACAATAGGCCCGAGGTAGCTATATTATATATGTCTATTAGATAGAAGCATCCTTTAATATCTCTATTATAGCATAGGTTTACAAACCTAAAACGAAAGACTATAAGATACTAAACAAGCGTCTCTAATAGCAAAAGGATAACTAAGATCGTAGACTAAAATACGTCCCGATAGACCTATTAATAGCGAAGCTAATAGTCTTTACGGACGGTTCTTTTGCTAATAATAGAGATCTATTATCGTAACTCGGTTTTATTATTGCAATAGTTAACGAGAAAAAGACCGAGACTAAATTCGATATTACCGGTAATATTATTTATTAAAGTTCGACGAAGTATAAGCGCGTAACCCGCAGCGTGCTTATATTAGAGATCTACGGAATGGTAAATAGTATCGATCTCGGCTACGTTATAACTACTACTATAAGAATAATTATAAAACACCTCTAGATTCTACCTCTCCCTTTAGTGATTTATATAGACTTATACTCGCTTTACGAGAACCTTGTGAAACTAAGGATAACTAAGGAGAAGAGACTTATAATTAACATTATAGCTCTTCGCTAATTATACGAAAGACGTAAAATCTCGGAAATCCGGTGGATTAATAGCGATAATAACCCTACTAACGCGATAACGAAAGACGCCCTTAACCGCTCTCTATAGAGGTTTATTAACTTAAATAAATTGACAATTCGGATAGAAGCTTTTATTATAAGACCTTAATAGTTATATTGTTTTTGCACCTATACTACACCGGCTTTGCTATGTGCCGGCCCTTCTTTAGACCTACTTTGCCCCGGCTACGTTATGTCCCGGCCCTAATTTAACATTAGACTTTATTCCGCACTAGCCTATTTAATATAGCTAAGTGCTATTTCCTTTATGCGTTTTTCATTTTGTTAAAGGGTTTGCGATTATAAAAGAAAAACTCCTAGTATAGGAGTAGGGGTATTATATACACGTAATCTATAAGATCACGTGACTTACAGGAGGCTATATAACACACGCATACCTCCTTCCTAACTAGGAACATACATCTATAGAATACACACACACCTTTAGTTAACCCTATACAATAGACCCTATCTAATATAATCCGTCTTATTATTATTCTTAGTTCCCTTCTTACCTTATTATCTCTAGACTTATATTACGACCTCGAGTTTCTTTATATTCTTAGCGATAGTATCCTTTCTTCCCTTAGGCTATTAGTTAGGTGCTTTATTAAGGTTAACCTCCTAGCAATTCTCTAGAGTATAGCCTTTTATAAAGTAGAGCCTATATTTAGTAATGCTTTTTTTATCTATATCTATAGGTAGCGATCTCTTTTTATTATTTATATATCTACTGCTTCCTTCCTTTTTATCTATAAGGGAGCAGATATCTCCTAACTGGTTTATCCTACTAATGTATAAAGATATGCATTAGAAATAAGAGCCTAAAGGGAAGCTTAGAGGTAGAGGATTACGGCAGTGCAAAGAGTATTAAGATTAATGCAGAAATAAGAGAGAAAGGTGTTATTGAATTGCTTAGTGAAGGTCTGTCTAAGGGCGGACTAAGGTCCCTTTATATAGCCAATTCCACACGAACAAAGGTACATATAACTTAACTGATTGTGGTTATAGAAAGCGCTATTATTTTTCTGCATGATGCAAGTGGTCTAATCCTATTTGGTAGCTTGGTTGTTGTATGATGAAATGCGCGAGTAATACGAGGTGATGTGGATGACGCCGGTTGACCGAGTCATAAGTTATAACTTGCATGCCTTTGTCTCCACTTACACTATATACTTCGGGCTTCGGTATCTTAGCTATCTCGGGAGCTAATGCGACCGGGTGACTTGTGTTATATGCAATAATGTAAGGCGGTTCTAATGCATATCTTTATGCATTAGTAGGATAAACTAGTCAGGAGATATCTGCTCCCTTATAGACTCTCTTAAAGGGTACTTATTTTATAAAGAAGTGCGCTTTATATATGTCCGTTTATAACTAACTAGGATTTGTAAAAACTCTCTAAAACCCTATTTCTATGGAAAAAAAAACTTTTATATAGAGAAAAAGTAACTCTACTATTTTTTATAGAGAAAAGAATTAAAACTCTACTATATTTTATTAGTCCGTTTAGCAAACCTATATATAGTGAAAAACTAAAGGCTATATAGAGGAAAGCTAGAAGAAAGCATAAGAAAGAGCAGCTAAAAACCTCTATTTATCTTTATATATAGGACCCTTCTTAAGACCTAAGAGGTCTTAAAATTTATTAAATAGTATACGCCTTAATTCTTTTATAAATATATTAGCGATATTATTAGCGGATTTTATATAGAATACTTCTATTTCGCTTAGTAAAACACTATTACGGGTGAAATTATAGGCAAGGCCGATGTGTTTCCGGAGTTTATATGCTTCCGGGTTATTTGCTATTTTTAACGCTAATTAACTATCGGAAAATATTAGAGGGACTTTATTAGATATAGGTATAGATAACTCTTTTGCGATGCTATTTAGATAGCTGTATAGATATAAGGCCTCCTTATTAGCCTCTCTAAGGCCTATAAACTCTACTTCGTAAGTAGATAGCGATATCGATTTTTGCTTTTAATATAACCAGCTTATTAAATTATTGCGTATAAAGAAGCAGTATCTAAAGACCGATCGTCGGTCTATATAAGGTCACTAGCCTAGTCAGAGTCTATATAAGCTGCGAAATAGAAGTCTAGTATAGGTATATTGCAGTTTGAATATAAGCATAGGTCGGGGAATTTATTTTAGTATTTCTATATAACGTTAAGGGCTTTAAAATGCGAGGAGTTTAGTAAAGAAGAGAATCTTGCGTAGAATATTACTGCGAAAAGGATATTAGGCCTTGTAAATAGGGCTAAGAATAGCAGGGAGCCTATTTGCATTTGGTATAAGAGTATGTCCTTTTTAGAGGCGTTTTTTATTCCTGACTTATTTAATTTAACGCCTTTAGTAGCAGGTGTATTAGAGGTTCCTATATTTTTTTTATTAAATTCCTTTATTTTATTCTTTGTATAGTTTGCTTAGGATATATATAGTTCCTTTATTTCTCTATGTATTTATATAAATAATCCTAAGAAGTCTTTTACTTCCCCTAGAGATTCAATCGGTAGGGTTTTATTTATTTAGTCTATAACTTAGGTTATTGCACGTATAGTAGGTCTAAAGAATAAGAGGTCGTCTATATAGACGGCTATAGCTATTCTAAGCGTGCTGTTTATAAACACCCCTTCGTCTATTAGAGGGCAGTAAAAACCAAGCTCGTTAAGGACGCTTTTTAATAGGTTATACTAGAGTAAAGGACTTTGTTTTAAGCCGTATAGTGCTTTTCTTAGTTTTACTACGAGCTTCTTCGTCTTGTTTTTATTTAAGTAATTAAAGTAAGTTATGCCTTTATATTTTGTATTTTTATGCTAGGAAAACTATACGTGTAGTATTATATCTAGAAAAGCTTCGGATATCTATATATACGTTTCTATGTCTATATCCGCATATAGGAAGGCATTTTTTATATTAAACTATAGTACTTTTTAGTTATTAGCGATAGCCTATACTAGTAGGAGCCTTATAGACTTAGGTCTTGCTATAGTAGAGAAGGTTTTAATATAGTCTAGGCCGTATATTTGCTTATAGCCTAAAGGTATAAGTCGAGCCTTAAATTTCTTTATCTGGTTTTTATTATCCTTCTTAACTCTATAGACCTATCGGCTTCCGAGAGCTTCCCGGTCATCGGGTAGCTCGGGTATTTCCTAAGTATTATTGTCTATAAGCTGCTGTATTTCTGCTACTATGCCTTTATCCTAGTGTAGAGCTTCGGCGCTTTTTATAGCTTGCTTATAGGTTTTTAGTTCTATAGGATTATAACCTTCTAACGCAGATAGAAGGGTTATATTATCGTTATTTATTAGCAGATGTATTAGGTATTCTTAGTAGTCGTTATAGAATTCAGCCGGCCTCTTAGGTATTTTAACCTCAATTCTTTAATCCTTATTATTATTGTCCTATATTATATAGTTAGGATTATTATCCTCGGATATATTATCTAGTATTTCATTCGGATTATTCTAGGATTTATTATATAGGGTATTGTTAGGTTTTATATCTAGTATAGAGGATCTCGTACGTAGATAATTCTCCGGAATTTTATTTATAGACGGTATAGTATTAAAGTTAAAGGTTTTATTATCTTTTAAGAAGTTGTTTTCTAATATAGTAATATCTTTTGATATCACGACCTTTTTTCTAGTATAGTCGTATATTTTATAGGCTATGTATTCGTAGCTAATTATAATTCCTTTATAGGCTCGTACGTTTAGTTTATTACTAGGTGTTTTATTCTTATAGTATATAATGCTTCCGAACACACGGATTTTTTCTATATCTTCTCTAGTAAGGGCCCTGTTTTCTTTCTTTTCTAAAGGGCATATATATCCTAGAGTAGTATAAGGAGATCGATTGTATATATATATAGCTGCTAAAACAGTTTTACCCTAAAGATATTTAGGCAGTCTAGCCGTATAGAGCATAGATCTAACTTTATTAAGTAT
This sequence comes from Ophiocordyceps sinensis, assembly GCA_012934285.1. Lineage (NCBI taxonomy): Eukaryota > Fungi > Ascomycota > Sordariomycetes > Hypocreales > Ophiocordycipitaceae > Ophiocordyceps > Ophiocordyceps sinensis. The sequence continues at coordinate 9,000,785 of JAAVMX010000001.1, read as the reverse complement.
TGTTCTATTTATACGCTCTATCCTACCGTTCGAGTAGGGGGTAAACGGTGGGCTTAAGTTGTATTTAATACCGTTTTTAAGGGCATATAGTTTAATGTTATAGATGAATTATTTTGCATTGTCTAAGAAGACTTCTTTTATCTTTGTTTTATCTATATTATTCTTAAGTTCTACTTTAAATTCTAGAAACTTAGGCAGGCTTTTAGCTTTATCTTTTATTAGGTATATTCTTAGGTACCTAGAATAGGTATTAAGAAAAGATATAAAGTATCTAAATTTATCGTAGGTGGGGACTTTAATAAGGCCTTAGATATCAACGTTTATTTTATTAAGAAAGAGATATCGTCGTTTTAAGGGAGTTTTCTTCTTTTTATCGGTATGTTTAGCCTGTATGTAAGCTTCGCATTGTTTTATAGCTATAATATCTTTTTAGTCTACGGATATGTCTAGGTATAGCCTACGGAGGTATCGGTATAAAGATTTATAGCTAAGATAGCCTAGCCGTTTATGCTAGAGAACGAGGTCTATTTTCTTTTTTGTCTTAGGTGTTTTTATCTTAGTCTTAGGTGTTTTTATTGTATTAGTTAGTATAGTGTCTTAGAGTATAGCGTTGGTTATTGTCTCTTTCGGACTATGTTATATATTATATATCTTGTTTTTAATTAGAAATCGTGTTTTCTTTATATCTAGAGGGATGTAGTATAGTCCGTTCTTAATAAAACCGGTTATTAATTTATTTAGATTTTTATCGAGGAGGGATATAGAGTCCGGGCCTGTTAAGGCGTATGTATTTATTATAGCTGATTGGCTAATTATATTAATGCCAATTTTAGGTATATAAAGGCAATTTCTTAAGGTATATTGTTAATTACTATTTAGGAATTTAAAGACGAGGTCTCTAGCACCTCGCATAATAATAGAGGAAGCTTTTCCCTAGGTTATAGTAGTTTATATTTCTTTATAATTAGAGAGGAGAGTTTTATTCGAAACTATATGCCTAGTAGCCCTAGTATTAAATACAAAGTTATAAAAATTCCTAATCCGTAAAGCAGCCCTATCGACCTTTAAGGTTACCCTTAAAATTGCCGAGAGAAGCGGCTTTAGAGGTCCTATTATTTGTTTTCTATTTGAGGAGGACTTTATTTTCATAGGGGTATAGAGAAGGATATTTTTTAAAGGAAATAGGGTATAGGAAGAGAAGGTATAAAGAAGGACTAGCATTTTATATAGTAACGAGAGTATAGAGAAGAGTATCGAGGGTATAGACGAGAGTATTAAGGGTATAAAGGATATAAGGAGTATAAAGAGGGGTAGGAGGGAACTTACAATGCTAGAAGCCGACTTAGAGACAATAAGGACCTTGCTAGACTTAGGAGAAGATACCGAGGGGGCCTTTCTCTTCCGGAGTCGAGAAGTCCGGGGACGGGCAGCCGGGCGAGGAGCAAAGGAGGGGGAACTCTCTCGAGAGTTTAGGATAGGCGTAGGCCTCCTATAGCTCCTGTTAGTATACTCCTTAGGCTCCCTTTTAGTCGAGGAGGAGGAGGGCAACGTCTTAGCGGTAAACCCGGCGGCCTTAGCCTTATCCCTATTCTCTAGTTTCTAAAAACAATTTTTCTCTATATGCCTACGCTTTTTACAGTAGGAGCAAATAGGAATCTTATTGTTATTCGCTATAAAGAGGTGCTTATTACTCTCTAAAGCCTTAGTTCTCTTAAACTCGTCGACGAGGGACGAGGAGAGCGACTTAAGGGTATATGCCGTAGCATCGGTACGGAGTGTTTAGGTTATGTTTATAATGTAACTTAAGAAAGAGCTATTTAGACTCTTAAGGATCTATGTTATTACTATAATCTCTAGGATTCGGATCTCTTTAGTATTTAGCTTATTATAGAGCTCTTTTACCTTATTTAGGTAAGTTTCGAGAGATAGTTTACCGTTAATCTTCGTATTAAAGAGCTCCTTAATAAAGAGGAAGTTTAAGGTAAAGTTTACCGGGTTATATAGGGTCTTAAGAGTATCCTAAGCCGCCTTTACAGACGTATAATGCTTTATCTAAGAGAGAGGACTATCGTCGACTATTAGGCGTATAAGTGCGAGATAGTCTTAGGACTTCGCGTAGGAAGCGTCGAGGATTACGGGAGTAAGCTTCTTATGTATAAAAACGGATTCTATCCTTAGAGACTAGGCAGAAAAGTTAACGCTCCCCTTAAGCTTTATAAACGAGTAGTCCTTAAACGAACTCATTTTCGGGGTCGGGAGGTATCGGAGAAACTTCGGAAGGAATTCGGAGTCGATAGACCACGGCGGAGGTAGCGAAGGAATTTTAAAAGAAAATTTTTAGTGGGTTTTTTAGCGAAAGACAGTGGTTAGAAGAAGGTGTGTGCTAGGGTCGAATCGGGGCTAACGAGGAGAATAGGGGATAAAACACTAAGAAAGTAGTGATATATGTAAACTAAGGGTGGCTTAGGAAGGCAAGAGGCCTAAAAAGGCAAAGAGGAGGTCGTAGTACACGGGCGGTTGTTTTTATTATAGCGGCGGGTAGTCTAAAGGATCTAAAGAGGGCTCTAGATAAGAAGCAACTTAAAGCTTAGGCAGAGACGGGGATTATAACTAATAAGAGCCTAAAGGGAAGCTTAGAGGTAGAGGATTACGGCAGTGCAAAGAGTGTTAAGATTAATGCAGAAATAAGAGAGAAAGGTGTTATTAAATTGCTTAGTGAAGGTCTGTCTAAGGGCGGACTAAGGTCCCTTTATATAGCTAATTCCATACGAACAAAGGTATATATGACTTAACTAATTATAGTTATAGAAAGCGCTATTATTTGTCTGCATAATGTAAGTGGTTTAATCCCATTTGGTAGCTTGGTTGTTGCATGATTAAATACGCGAGTAATACGAGGTGATGTAGATAACGCCGGTTGACCGAGTTATAAGTTATAACTTGCATGCCTCTGTCTCCACTCACACCACATACTTCGGGCTTCGGTATCTTAGCTATCTTAGGAGCTAATGCGACCGGGTGACTTATGTTATATGCAATAATGCAAGGCGGTTCTAATGCATATCTTTATGCATTAGTAGGATAAACCAGTTAGGAGATATCTGCTCCCTTATATTATCTTATCCTATATCTTGCCTTATATAAGAAAGGCTAAAGGAGCCTTTCTTAATATAATATAGTTAAGCAGGCAGCTAGTCTATAAATATAGTGAATTCGTTAGTTATAGAGTAGATATTAAAATCCTACTACTTCTCTAACTATAAGAGGTTAAAGGAATTAACCTAGGTAGGATAATAAGGATAGACCTAAGCGAGAAAGGTAGTAACCTAAATACTCTTATAGGTAGCTTTAGGAAGTTCTTCCTAAATCCCTTTATATATAATCTTCTTCTAGCTCTTAAGCTAAAGGTGCTAGTTCTTTAGCTAACTTAAGGAGGGCTTAACCACCGTTTTATAGCGAACCTAAAGAGCCTAGATAATATCTTCCTTCTTGCCCTTTGCCTACTTCTTAAGCGTAGCGTACTATTCCTTAAGGTCTTTATCGGGCTTATAATAAGTCTAGAAAACGTAGTTAAAGATTATTAAGGCAATCTAACTATAGAACTCTTTAATATCCTTCCTTTAGCTCTCCTATTTCTTCTCTTTATATATAAATATCTACTATTATTAAGAACCTTTAGGGGGTTAGCGGCCCTATTAGATTATTTCTTCGTCTGCTATATAAGCACGAGATTCCTTTAGAGAGTCGCTTTCGGTAAGAATAGCCGGAGCGGGAAAGAGCTTTTCGGTGCCGAAGACCTAGTCCTATAGGTTACTATTAAGGACCTACGCCTTAAACTTATTGTCTTAAAGGGATTAGTTAGCATTTTCGATAAGAATAACTTCGTTATTCTTCTAGGTAGATATAGTAATTATCTGCCTAAAGGGAGCCTATTTTTAGTGTTTTATATCGTATTTTTAATAGATTAAAGGCTAAGACTCTAAATTATTAAATCGTAGATCTACGGCTCGGACTAAATAAGCGTTATAATAAGTTTAGATAGATTATATAGTAAAGACGTTTTTATTAATATAATATATAATAATGCGTATTCTATATGCTTCCCCTCTTTTCATAAGGGGGCCGCTTTTAAGGGATATTTCCCTTACGTTACGTGGCGGTTATGCTGACCTAATCTTTATGACCTCCATCATGTGATCTGACAACTCCTTACACTTCTCGCGGTGAAAATGCGTCCGTCTCCAAGACCCTGTGGAAGCGCAAAGCAGTCTCATGTGGCCGCCAATGAGTCGTCGTTAACGCCCCGTGTCCCGGTTTGCCAAGATGGGCGCTTCCGACCTCGACTCGTCCTTTATCCCGGCGCTCCACAAGCCCGCGGCTTTGCTGCCCATCGCGAAGCACCGCGAGAGTCTCCTTTACGCGATTGAGACGAACCCCGTCACCATCGTCATCGGCCAGACGGGCTCGGGAAAGACGACACAAATACCCCAGTTCCTCGAGCGCGCGGGCTGGTGCGCCGATGGCAAGATCATCGGCATAACTCAGGTGAGTCCTACGCCAGTCCTTGATGCTGGGGAGTAAGACTCACACCTTTATTGCGGGCGTGATTAGCCTCGACGCGTTGCAGCCACCACAGTGGCTCTGCGTGTTGCCGACGAAGCGGGATGCGAGATTGGCAGGGAGGTCGGATACTCGATTCGCTTCGAACATGTCACGTCGCCGGCCACGCGCATCAAGTTCCTCACCGATGGCCTCCTCATCCGAGAGGCCCTCGTCGACCCTCTCCTGAGCCGCTACTCCGTCATCATGGTGGACGAGGCCCACGAGCGCTCTGTCAGCACCGATATCCTCCTGGGTCTGCTCAAGAAGATCCGCCGGAAACGCCCCGATCTCCGTATTATCATCAGCAGCGCCACGCTACAGGCCGACAAGTTCCTCGGCTTCTTCTCGCCGACGGGGGAAGGGCAGGCCTCGGACAAGAGCCAAGATCAAGTCGGCGCGATAGTCAGCCTCGAGGGCAGGACATACCCCATCGATGTCTTGTACTTAGAGTCGCCCGCGGAAAACTACGTCGAAAAGGCCGTGGAGACAGTCTTTGATATCCACATGCAAGAGGACGACGGCCACGTCTTGGTCTTTCTGACGGGCCGCGAGGAGATTGACTATGCCGTTCAAGTCGTCACAGAGAGGGCAGCCAAAGCCGGCAGTCGATACAAGGCCATACAGCCGCTGCCGCTATACGCCGGTCTGTCGACGGAGCAGCAAATGTACGTCTTTGGCAAGCCTCCCGACGGCACACGCAAGGTGGTCTTTTCCACAAACATTGCCGAGGCGTCTGTCACCATTGACGGCATCGCCTACGTCCTCGACTGCGGCTTCGTGAAGCTGCGGGCCTACAATCCGGAGACGGGCATCGACTCGCTCACGGCCACGCCCGTCTCTAAGGCCTCGGCATCGCAGCGCGCCGGCCGAGCGGGCCGGACCAAGCCGGGAAAGTGCTTTCGGCTCTACACGGAGCAGGCCCACGCGGGACTCCCGGAAGCCAACCCGCCAGGACTACAGAGATCCAACCTTGCACCCGCGGTGCTGCAGCTGAAGGCACTGGGAATCGACAACGTCGTCGGCTTCGACTTCCTGTCGCCGCCGCCTTCCCTGCTCATGTCTAAGGCGCTTGAGCTTCTCTACGCACTCGGCGCCTTGGATGAGTATGCCAAGCTGACACGGCCGCTCGGATCCCGCATGGCGGAGCTGGCCGTCGAGCCCATGATGGCCAAGACATTGCTGTCGGCGCAGTCGTTTGGCTGTCTCGACGAGATTCTCACCATTGCCGCCATGACGAGCCTAGGCGGCAGCGTGTGGTTCCATGACGAGGGCGAACAAAAGAGGATGGAGAGCTCGAGACGCAAGTTTGCCGCCCAAGAAGGCGACCACCTAACCCTTCTCAACGTCTACAATGCCTTTGTGACACGAGGCAAGAAGGAGTCCCGGTTCTGCCACGAGAACCACATCAACTACAAGGCCTTGACTCGGGCCGCCAGCATCCGCGCTCAGTTGAAGCGCTACCTCGAGCGGTTCAACATGGCAGCCACAGACTCGCTCCTGCAACAGCCTAACGCGGACATGTCCTCGACGGCGGACCAGATCCGGCGCTGTCTAACGGCGGGATACTTTGCCCACGCGGCGCGGATGCAGCCCGACGGCACGTTCCGTAACGTCGAGGGCGGGACGGTGCTCCACGCGCACCCGAGCTCGCTCATGTTTAACCGCAAGGCCGACTGGGTCGTTTTCCATGAGGTCATGGAGACGGGGCACAAGACGTTTATTAGAGACATTACAAAGGTGGAAAAGGAGTGGCTTACTGAATATGCTCCCGAGTATTATATGCTAAGTAGTGCGAATACCCTCTAGTACGAATACCTAATATAGCTTATGCCGCGGGGCACAACTGTAAGCAAAGCTTTGCTGTAGCCAGGGGACCTTAGCCTTGACCAAAGCGGGGCTTGTAGCATGTAGCTGTTTACCTAATGCGGTTGAACCCCGGCAGAAGAATGTAGCAACCGTGTTGGATTTCATTAGTCAATATGTCGGAATGAGCCCTACGGGACGTACTACCAATAGAAACCGAGGGATTTTTAGCCGGTTGAACCCCGGGGGAAATGTAGCCAATGAGCGCACCGAATTTTTAGACTCTAGCTAATCATAGCGTGTCATTTAGGGCCAGCTAGTAGCCGTACTTCGTTAATATAGGGGACCCCTACAATAAAAAAGCTTACTATATATATTAAGTAAGCAAAGCGGCTTGCCGCAACTTACACACATTCTGTATTCTTCGTAGCGTAAAGCAAGCTTTGCTTAATAAGAATTCTATTAGGTAGTATTAGAACGGAGGTTCTATAGCCCGCTAAATAAGCTAGAGTATACACTACGGTGAAAAGATGCTATATTATAGGATGTATATATATGTGTGTTCTCTTAAGGCCTATGCTTATAGCTCTAGCCCTAAAGGCAGGAAAGAGGTAGGCACGTGACTAATGTCTACGTATATATACGTAATGTATGCACGTGACTATCTAACACACCCCCCTAGGTTCGCTCTTAGAGAGAGGGAAACTAAAGATAATAGCAGCTTAAGCTAATTCCTTTAAATCCGAGGAGTTTTCTAAAGCTCGAATTAATCGGCCCGGATTATCGTAACGCTGCATTAAGGGCGTAGAACGTTGCGTCCTCGCTATCTTATTAATGCTCTTATTCCTCCTACCGTATATATATTTCTTCTTAAAGGGTATTCTCGTCCGATTCGGGTAGCTTTCTATCGTTTAGGAGGCTTATAATATCGTAGAGGCCGATTAGTTTAACGAAAGCTTAGAAACTATCGCCTTAGAGTGCCTTCTTAGGGCCGTCGGCTATTATCTTCGTAGTTAGAGTATATATTACGTCGAGCGTTTCGTTTAGGATATCCTATTAAAGCTAATAGTTATATATATTAACGTAGCGGAGCTTTATTTATAGCGTAGTTACTTTAGCGGTAACTAATCGAATTATCTGCTAGTTATTATATTAAATCCTTATACGAGAGTTATCGAGGGATATATCGGGCTCCTTAATAAGTCTACTAACGTAGATAGACTCTTTCGCGGCTTATAATAGCGCAAGCAGTTTAGCCTCTATTATTTAGGTTATAACTATATCCTATTTATTCGCTCTCTAACCGATTAGCCCTCTAAAGAGCTTTATAGCGAAAGCTTAGAAGCTTTTTTAATTAACCGTATTATTAGCAAAAGAAGCGTCGCTTACGACTTCGAAGTTATCTCTACCCCTTAAGCGTAGCGCTAATCCCTAAGTATGCGATAGGTAGTAAAGAACTCGATCCGCCGCCTCGTAATGTTTAGCTTAAGTTAGAGTTAAACTTTATAAGCCGAGAGGTCGCGAATATAACGTTAGGACGTTTAATTACTACTACGTATAGTACCGATCCTACTATCCTTTAGTAGCTATTAATCTCTACGTAGGTAGCGATTCTATCCTAAGGGAGCAGCTCGTTTAGTCCTATTAGTATTTCTACTAGACGTTATAACTTCGCGAGGCGGGAGGAGATCTTATTAATATATATAAGGGTCTTCGACTATTAGTAAGATAAGGTCTACGACCTTATCCGTATTCTTATATACGAGCGGGGAAGAGGCACGTGCGGGTAGGGAAAGGGGCTCGTGCGAATAAAGGTAAGGGGCTCGTACGGATAAGGGTAAAGGGCTCGTACGGATAGAGGTAAAGGGCACGTGCGGATAAAGGGGTACGTACGTAGAGCTATATATCCGTATATATAAGTGCGCTTATACTTAGTTCTTTATAGATAATTTCTATACCTATATAAAGGGCACTTATATAATTACTCTATTTACCCTATTATAGTATTATCTATCTCTCTTTTTTACGGACTTATTAATACGATAACGTCCCGCTTTTAAAAAGCGGTACGTATTAACTAAAACGATAGGCCGCTATAATAAAAGCGGTACGCGTAGTAATATTAGCTACTATTATATACTTACTAGATAACGATCTAAAGGACGTCTTTAAGCAATAGGCCGAAGGGTCCTAGTAGCTATAGCTGCGATAAGAGTCGCTAAATAAGCAGGCCTTTATAAAAGCCCGCCTTCGATAGGAAATAATAGAAGCCCGCTTAGGCAAGGCGACGGCGGATGCCGTACCTCCTATAGCAGAAGAAGAGCGCCTTCTAGTACTACTATAGAAAATAGCCGTTAATCCGGCTAAACGAAGGGGGTTGCTAAAAGTCCTTAGAGTTAAGATAGGTATAATAGGGTAGGCAGAGTAATCACATAGGTGCCCTCTATATAAGTATAGAAATCATCTATAAAGAACTAAGTATAGGCGCACCTATATATACGGATATATAGCTCTACGTACGTACCCCTTTGTCCGCACGTGCCCCCTTACCCCTATCCGCACGAGCCCCTTACCCTTATTCGCATAAGCCCCTTTCCCCGCCCGCACGTGCCTCTTCCCCGCTCGTATATAAGAATACGGATTAGGTCGTAGACCTAATCTTACTAATAGTTAAAGACTCTTATATAAGACCCTTACCCTACCCGAGCGAAATTTAACGACGTATTACGTAGGGCCCGGGCGCGCTTTAGGCCGCGCGGCTCGCTTCGGGGAGCGTAAACCGCACCTTCTTCTTTGCCGGTAGCGTGGCGTCGGGCGGTCCGTCGTTTTCTCTAATAGCCCTAAAGCGCTTTTCGAAGTAATCGAGCGCTTCTGTATCTGCGAAATCCGCTGCTAGGTGCTATATTAGGTCTTAATACCCTTACTACCTTACGAGGACTTTGCGCCTACTGCCGCGGCCGACCTTCTTCTATCGTACGGCGAGAATTTCCTCTATTAGGAACTCTTTTTCTCCCTCTACTAGGAATACGGGAGGCTGCGGGTCCGCTATTACTTAGCCGGGTATTAGATCTACTACTGCTCGGCGAAGAAGGTCTACGTTAAAATTCGGGTGAATCCCGTTAGGCAGTCCTTCTAGCTCGACGGCTTACGGGCTTAGCACTCTCTTAACCGTAAATTTTGCGTATAGCTAGTCGAGCTTTTTCTTCGGCCTTAAGGATGCGTAGTTCCGTAGGTCTACCTAGACTTTATTACCTACCGTAAATCGCTCTACGGGTTCCCGCCGTTTATTAGTATACCGCTTTTAGTCCTACGCTACTAAGGCTATTAACGACTAATAGAAGTCCGAGACCTACTTAAGTCGCTTTATAAAGGAGGCTATACGCCCCTCCGGGCTATTGCCGGACGGCTTTTCCGCCGCTATATCTACGGCGATAGGAAATAGGGATACTAGTTCGTACCTATATAGTGTAAAGAAAGGGGATATACTAATTAAAGAGTAATTTCTCCTATTAAGCGCTATTTATACTACGGGGAGCTACTTATCCTAGTCCCTTTAGTTACGGTCGATAACGCTTTAAAGGTAAGCCTAAACTTCCTAGTTAAGCCGTTCTAGCCCCCTATCGGTTTACGGATAATATACTATGCTTAGCAGCTATATTATTTACAGCAGCCGATATAGGTGCTACTAAAAGCGGCTCGTCTAATTTAAGCCCTTATCGCTTATAATTAACGTTAGCTACTAATAGTATTATACGTAGTATATAAGAAAGCGCTTTACGTAGATCTCTACTTCTATTAAGGGCATAGGTTCTAATATAACCTCCTTACTTAGACGGTCCTTAATTACCTAAAGGTTGCGGTTGCCGCTCTCTATAAGGGGGAGGTCTATAATAAAGTCTATCTAAATGTACGTATAGAACCGGTCCGGCATAAGGAGCGATTTAAGTAGCCCTTTTTTAAGCGTACGCTAAATCTTCGTACGCCCGTAGATATTATAGTTACGGAGGAATCGCCTAACGTATAGCTAGAGGAGCGGCTAATAGAAGTCGCGGGATACGGCGGTAACTATTCCTTCGCGGCTAGGGTAGCCGACGACGCTAGCGTCGTATACTATTTAAATAAGCCGTCTTTAGAGCGCGTTTCCTTTCTCTAGCTCTAGGGGAGCGTCTCTTACTACGGCCTCTATAGTTATAGAGGAACTAAGAACCTAAAGCCGTCCGCGGAACCGTAGGTGCCTACGTAGGTCTACGTAGCAGTCGGCTACCTATACCTTTAGGTTAAGCTTAGGGTCGAATCGTCGTGCTCCTGCCTTTACGGCGCGGCGCACGCTCCCGTAGGTAACGTCTTAAGCTACTAAGCGGTCCTACGTGCGCTAAAGCTCCTCGTCCTAAAAAATCCGTCGGTTAAGACCTAAATTAGTAGTTAGCTCTACGTCCTACGCGTTAAGGTCGTCCTAGGTTATAGCTACTACGAAGTCCGCTTCCTAAGCGTCGGGCTCTACGTCTTCTTCGATTATCCCCTTACTCTCTAAACTAATTAACGAATCGTTATCCTCCTCGCTATCGTCCTCGTCCTTATCGCCCTTACTATTAACTAAGACTACGCCGTCCGCCCCGATAAGCGTTACTCTAAGATATATACGTAGCGCCTCCTCCGGGAGTACTTAAAGCTCTTAGGTATTATAATCTTCGCTAAAAGGCCGATCTTAGTCTCTCCGGGATAGAGCGTCTAGTACCGTAGCCTCTTTTCTAAGTCGGTATTTAATCCGGAAACGGAACCGCGAAAGGTATTCCGCCTAGCGGGCCTATCGCTTAGAGAGATAACGTCGAGTTATAAAATACTTAAGGTTGCGATAGTTAGTAAGGATTTCGAAGTTCTTATAGCTGCGGAGCTCCGCTTGCTATTGCTTTAAATAGCTAATTATAGCGAGCATTTCCTTATCGTAGATAGCGTAGTTCTATTCGGCGGGGGTAAGCTTATAGGAGTAAAAAGCCATAGGGCGGCGTTAGCCGTCTACCTCTTACGAAAGCGTGCCTTTAAGCGCGAATCTACTATAGTCCGCCTTAAGTATTACAGGATAATTAAAGTCCTACTATAGTAGTACTAGGGCTTGCGAAAATAGGTCCTTTAACGTTTAAAACGCCTCTGCCTATACAGCGCCCTAATAGAAGGCTACCCTTTACCGGTAAGGGCTACGAGCGGACCGACGATACGAGAAAATTAACGAATAGAAATCCGGTAGTAGTTCGTAAATCCTAAGAAACTCCGTATACCCTTTTGCGAAGTTAGGGCTATTAAGTCTCGAATAGCCTAAATCTTTATAAGGTCCGCTTATACACTAACGCCTATGATAATAATAAATCCGAGGTATTTAACCTAGCGGACGCCGAATTCGCATTTATTAAGGTCGAGGTATAGCCTATGCTCTGAGAGCCGGTCTAGCACCTTCCGCACTTTGTCTATATAATCCTTTAGGCTACCGCTTATATAGATAAGAATATTATTAATATAGGCGGAAGCGAACTCGTTTAGAAATTCGCGAAGAATGCTATTAATATACCGTTAGAAGGTGCTAAGAGCCCTTATAAGCCTAAACGGTATTACTATCTATTCGAAAAGACTATAGCGAGTATAGAACGCGGTCTTCTACTTATTACCTTCCGCGATTCGCACCTTATAGAACGCCTAATAGATATCTAACTTAGTAAACTACTTCGCTTTAGCAATATTACGGAGTATCTCCTTAATAAGCGGAAGCGGGTAGCGGTCCGGTTGTATTATTGCGTTAAGTGCTCGGTAGTCTACGTAGAAACGTAGTCCTCCTCCGGGTTTCTACGTGAATAGCACTAAAGCGGCGGCCTTAGAAGAGCTAGCCTAAATAAACCCCTTATCTAAAAGGCCGCGTAGTGTTTTCTTTAATATAAGCAATTCGTCTCGAGATATTGCGTACAGCGGCCCGAAGGGCGGAACTATATCTTATCCGCGGGAATCTTTACGAAGTAGTATTACGTAGTTAATGCCGGGCTTATAAGGGTTTAACTTATCGGCCTCGCTTTTCCGAAACAGCGGCAGTAGGTTGTAGAACTACGCAAGGATTATTTAACGTAATTTAGCTTCCGTCTTCGGCTTCTTTAGTCGTAAGGCTTTTTCGATATCCGTAAGGCTAACTACGCAAATAGCAGCTATAGCGGCTTCCGAGCCGTATCGTCTATAGATTCGGTTAATTATGCCGATGAATACTAAAGCTATAACTTCTTTAGCCTCTCGAAGCTCTATAGCACACTTAGTGTCCTTAGGCTCGTTCTTATTAATATACCGTAGCTAACGTTGCGAATTCCTATACTAAAGCCTCCCTTAGTGCGGTATAGAGTAAGACTCTATATAAAGAAGCTAAGGCTTTCTAAGGATTAGGTTAAATTCTAGCTAAGGGATAACGTATGCTACGAGCAGTTGCTCGTGCCTATTAATCTCCGCAGCTATCTATACGATACCTTTAATCTTCGCCTCCTCTATTACGCTCGAGGCTCCTCGTACGTACTAAGTTCCTATATCTTTAACTAGCAAACGTAGTTCTTATGCGAATGCCTTATCGATAGCGGCGTAGCACTAGCAACCCTCGTCTATAAGAGTAAAGACGAGGTTTATACGGTTAATAACAATAGGTATTAAGGTAGGAGAAGTCTTAATACAGTTAGTTAACTCTTTTTTCTCTAGTGCTAGCGAATTAGGCTCTAGGGCCTGTCTATGCCCCGGAGCTATGCGTTTCCCTCTATACTAATAGCGGCGGGGATATTATCATCCTTCTTAACATTAGACTTAAGAGAAGGTCGGGTAGCGCGAATTGCTATAGTCCGTTCGGCTCGCTTCGTAGGGCGAGCGGGACGATACGGGCAGTCCGTAGCAAAATATCTATCCGCGCTATAGCGTACGTAAAGCCCCTCCTCTCTCCGCTTCTAAAGCTCCGCCTTCGATACCTACTTAGCTCGCTATATAGAAGAGGAGGGCGCGCTGCCTAAGGCGGCGGATAGTGTCCTCGCTCTTCTATAAGCGGGCCGCGTGGTAGATATTATAACGTCGCCCTCGTAGTCTACTATAGTATCGGGCGCGGATCTAAGCGGCGGGAGCGTTATAGCGTTCCTAGTAGTAGTTCCTCCGTTCCTATTGCTAACGCCGTTTGTGCTAGCGCGCTTTCGCAACTTCTAGAAGCTAGGGCTTTATTTATAGTTCTAGGCCACCTTTATAAAGCGACCTACGTACTCCCGGAAGTTAGTAGGCATTTCGATTAGGATAAGCATTTCCCGTAGTTGCGGAGTGATTAAGTTTCGTAGCTATATAAGCTTAGCACTATCCCCTTAAACGCTATTTCTAGCGGCATAAGTAATAGTCTCCTTAAAGTCGGGAAGGAAGTCCTTAAACGTTTAGCCGTCCTTCTAAAAGAGGATCCGCAACCTGTCTTACGCTTTCTCTTGCTCTTACACGTTGCCGAACGCGTAGATAAGGTAGTTAAAGAAGGCATAAGGGTCGTAGGCGCTACTAGGCCCGCCGCTCTCCTAAAACCTAGAAATCCACCGCATTTAAGGCTCGGGCAGCGTATAGAGCAGCGAATACTAAGCGGTATCGCGGCAACCGTTAAGGCCTTACTTCTCGTTAACGGTAAACTTACTATAGAGGCGATATAAGAAGAAGTAAAAAGACTCTAGCTTACTATCCTATATAGGCTACGGTAGAGGCTTCCTTTTGCCGAAGGCGGCTTTAAGGGCCGTCCTCGGGTTATCTATGCTAGCGTCCTTAGCTACGGGAGAGTTCGTCGACGTAGCCGTAGGCGCGAGTAGCGTATCCGTAGAGGTAGGCACCGTAGATCCTATTTTAACACTAAGGACTTCTAGCAACCCCCTTCGTTTAACCGGATTAACGGCCATTTTCTATAGTAGCACTAAAAGGCGCTCTTCTTCCGCTATAGAAGGTGCGGCATCCGCCGTAGCCTTGCCTAAACGGGCTTCTGTTATTTCTTATCGAAGGCGGGCTTCCGCGAAGGCCCGCTTATTTAGCGCCTCTTATCGCAGCTATAGCTGCTAGGACCCCTCGGCCCGTTGCTCGAAGACGTCCTCTATATTATTGTCTAGTAAGTCTATAATAGCAGCTAGTATTACTACGCGTGCCGCTTTTATTATAGCGGCCTATCGTTCTAATTAATACGTGCCGCTTCTATAAAAGCGGGACGTTATCGTATTAAATAAATCCGTGAAAAAGAGAGATAGATAATACTATAATAGGGTAGGTAGAGTAATCACATAGGTGCCTTCTATATAGGTGTGGAAATCATCTATAAAGAACTAAGTGTAAGCGCACCTATGCATGCGGATATATAGCTCTACGCACGTACCCCTTTGTCCGTACGTGCCCCCTTACCCCTATCCGCACGAGCCCCTTACCCCTATTCGCACGAGCCCCTTTCCCCGCCCGCACGTGCCTCTTCCCCGCTCGTATATAAGAATGCGGATTAGGTCGTAGACTTAATCTCACTAATAGTCGAAGACCCTTACAATAGGTACTCTTAAGTAGAGTATTTTAATAAAAAAGGGCAACCGGATAATAACGACTATCGTCGAAGAGCTATATTAGCATACCTTTAGTAGTATAGTCGGAAGCATCTATCTAAACTATAGTCTTACGATAAGGGTCGAAATACATAAGGATTAAAGCGGTAGTAAAAGCGTACTTAAGGGCTTTAAAGACAAAGGCGTAGGCGGGGGATTAGATCTAAGGGGTAGAGTTCTTAGTAAGGGCGTTTTAAAGGTTCGCGAGCTTAAAACAGCCGCGAATAAAACGCGGAAAAAATTAGCGAATCCTAAGAAGCACTAAAGGTCCTTAATAAATAAAAGGGCAGGCTAGTTTAAGACTATACGAACCATTTTTAGGTCTATATAAATGCCTTTATCTAAGATAATTAGGCCGAGATATTTAGTCTTAGTAACGTAGAAATTATAGTTATCTACGTTAAGCTAAAGGCCGGTAGCGTTAAAGCGCTTAAAGACCGCGTTAATATAGGTCTAATGCTCTTCTTACGTTTTTAAAAAGATTAAGACGTCGTAATACACTAGGCACTAAGAATGTGTGTGTAAAGAAGGATAATTCTATTAGGTAGGCGTAAGCCCTAGGAGCTAGGAATAGCTCCCTACTATCTTATCTATAGCTAATTATATTCGGCCCGGTATATAGCATAGAGGATGCTTTATATATATTAGAATGCCGGCTTAAAAAAGAAAACACTACTGCTTATAGCAGTTATAATATAATCCTAATTAGGCAATTAGGAAGAACACTCCTATTGCCTAAATCCTTCCTTTTATTCTTATAAGTTATGCTTATATATGCTAGTAATCGTTTCCTCTAATCGTTCCTTTTGCTAAGCGGCCTTCTTACTTCGTATAGCGTATGCTAGAGGGCGACCCTAGAACTCTATAATAACTTTAGCGGAGACCTAATTAGCTTGGACCTATTAGTTATATATAGCGGCCTATCCTTTCTATCGCACGAGGTATTCGGTTATAGGTGACTTCGACCGGCCGATGCGACGAATATAGATGTCTTTTAAGCGCTCGACTTCGTAGTGCTAATCTCCTTCGTTAGGCGCGTGTTCGATATCGCGAGCGGCTTCTATAGGTCTAGGCTCGAGTTTAACGTAATGCCCTTCGTGCGCGAGCTTAAGGTGCTAAATAGAGACGACCGGGTGGATTTAGACTTAGCTAAGGAGGTCGAGCTCTATCGCGAGGTTATTAACTATACGCTTAATAACGAAAGGGCCTTCTCGTTGCCGCGACTATTTCTTTAGCGGCTAGCTAGGCTTATAATAGCCTATATATAGCTTTAGGTAGACTTTATTATTAGTTTTAAGAAAAACCGGCCGGTGTTTTACGTTATACCGCTGCTTAGCCTTTATAGCTGCTAGGTCTATAGCTAGGCTCGCTTATCTATAGGTAACTTCTCGTAAGTAGGGCAGTTCGTCCGTAGTAGTGCCTAAGATATTATCGGCAGCTTCTAACGGTCTACGTTTATTAAAGCCGAAGATAGATTTATAGGCGGAGATCTTTATACTAGCGTTAAATACCGTATTTAGATTCTACTAAAGGGCGGGGATTATTATCTTTTAATCTAGGCTAAGATCCTCGATATAGGACATTCGTAAAGCGGTCTCTACGGTCTAGTTGCGCCGTTCGGTAAGCCCGTTAGCCTATAGGTAGTAGGCGGTAGTTATTGCAATTTTAGTGCTAAATACGCTTTAGAGGCCTTTCTAAAAGTCGGATGTAAATTTACGATCCCGGTCGCTAATAATAGTTCTTAGTATGCCTTAATCAGAAAGGAGTAACTAACGGGCTAGGCTTTAAGCCTAGTCCTTTATGCCGTACTTTACGTTGCCTAAGATTAGCAAGCATCTCTTACTAGTTAGGCAAGTAACTATAAGAAGTTAGTTAAAGATATTAAAGCCTAAGATCTACTATAGGGAGCTTGCTAAAGGTAAGGGCGGTATATCGGTTATAAAGTCTATCGCGATACTCTATATTAAAAGTAGCGGGGGGCGAATAGGCTTATAGCTGCCGGTAAGGGTCTAACGGTCTATTTAGCTAAAACAATAGGCTTTATAGGCCGCGATATACTCCTTTACCTAATAGGTAACTCCGCGAATTAAGTATATCTCTAGGTCCTTAATTATACGGACGACGCTAAAGTAGTTCTTATCGTTATAAGCTACTAAGATTATAGATAGGACGAAGGCGTTAGGGATATATAGCCGGGTAAAGCCGTTAGGGCCTTTATAGTATAAAAGCTTATCGACTATAAAGAACGGTATACCGCGGCGCTTAAGCTATGCTTTCGTTCGTGCTATAGAGTTAGCGACTATAGCTCCTTTTAAAGGCGAGGAAAGACTCTTAATAGCGTCCTCGCTATCTACGATTATTTAAAGTATTCGCTTATAGTAAGGGTTATTATCGTAAGCGACGGCGAATTCCTCGCGTTTTTTAAAAGCTATAATAGCCTTAGAGGTTATAAGTATATCGTTAAGTATAGTAAAGTTAGGACGACGACGATTAAGCAGCTAGTCGGATTCCTCGGCTAGTAAGCGACTAAAGGCGACGGGGATAAAGTTCTTTTTGCTAAGGAGGTAGTAAACCTCGACATCGTACTTAGAGAGGTAAATTAAGGCTATAACTAAGCGACGGTTAGCTCGGTCTATGCTAGAAGTATCGAGGGTCTTTTTAGCGACGATTTGCTTAATCGCGGAGTAGTCGGTTAAGACTACGAGCGGAAGGGTTAACGACTATACTATAGTACGTATCTTCTTCGCAGCCTATACGAGATAGGCGACCTTTAGTTCTAAGGGACTATAGAACTACTCGGCTCTCGTTAGAGTACGGGAGAGAAAGCAGATAGGTATAATAGCTTTAACCGGAATAAGCTAGCCTAGCTGCTAAACGGTGCCGTCGCGGAGATAGAAAAAGACGGCTACGAAGCCTCGCTATAAGGAGGCGTTAATTTAGCAAAATCGCCTCTTCTATAGGTCTATATAGTAAATCATACGGCTAGAAGTAATTTCCTTCTAAAGGGAGGCGAAAGAGGAAAGCTCGGCTAAAGTCGGCTAGAACGATATAACTCGTATATTAGACTTCTGCTTATTAAGGTTCCCGTTCTTAACCTTACCGATTAAGCGACCATAGGCTAAAAGACTAGTCTTACGATCCTATAGAAGGGCGATAGAAGCGCTATAGTATAGAATAAGATTGCGAATATACCCTATAGCGCTAATATAGTGTTTAAGAGCGGCGAGGTTATCGGGGAATAAGAGCTTTGCGAAGGCAGCGAGCCTATGCTTTATAGTACTTATCCCGAACGCGTCGATACGAAATCCGAGTAGCTCTACGAAAGGGTAGCCGATCTAGCTCTTAGTAGGGCTTATAGATAGGTTAAGCGATGCAAAGAGCTTAAAGATAGCCTCGAGATATTAAAAGTATTCCTCTTCCGTAGCGGAGTAAATAATAATATTATTAATAAACGCGCGGCTATAGCCCTAGTACGAACGGAGAACTCGGTCTATATAGCGTTATACGTACGCTAGGCTATTGCGAAAGCCGATAGGTATAACTATTAGGCGCTTTAGACCTCGATGACTTATAATAGTAAACCTGCCTTAATGCTTAAGTTTAACTTAAAACTAATAGAAGAAGGCGGAAGCGTCGATAGTAATAATAAAACAAGCGCCTAAGAGTTTAGCAATAATAGAGCTTTATAGTAGTAGAGGGTAGGAATCCGGAATAGTAATACTATTAACGGCACGTAGGTTAATAACGACTCGGCCTTTAGTCTCGCCTCGGGCTATACGCTAAACTATAAAGACCGGTGCTACGAACGGCGTAGGCTCGTCGGCCTACTCTAGGCGGCCCTGCTTATAAAGTAGGTTAAATATATCGTCGATAACCTTCCTATCGTAAAGCCCTTATAGGTAAGGCCTTTAAGCGATTCGTTTTTTGTGCTAATTATCGATTAAGGGGACTATTAATTCCTTTCCGGGTTTTACGACGGCGGTGCCTATATCTCGCTAAAGCTAGGAGTATTTCCTAAGAAGCTTTTTAACGCGGCGTACGAAAGAGGGGCTATAGTCGAAAATATAAATACCCTCTTAAGTGTATTTCTCTTAAAGCTCCGGTAGGCGCTAAACGTATGTTTAGTATAGAATACGGCTAGAGAGGGGATCCTCGATTCTATCCGCGGCGTCTGTCTTAACCGCTACGGCAGCTGCCGTTACGTTAGTAGCGGCTGCTGCGAGGTTTTAGCGAACCTTAGACTACTTAGCGGGTCTTATCGAAGAGGCTATAACGTAGGCGTAGATAGAGTCGGATAGCGAAGGCGTTAGAGAAGTGCCTAGAATAGAAGCTCCTATAGGTTAAGATAGGGCGGGAGGCTATAGATAGTTAAGGACCTCTTAAGTAAGCGGGAAAGTACTCGCGACGTTAACCGATAGACTAGTAGAAGTAAAAGTAATAATAGCGGTTCCTATAGAGGGCGTTATAGCTACGGCTCTTAAAGCGGGCGAAATTACAATAGCTAGCGTTAGAGCCTTTATAGCTAATTTCTAAGATAGGGCGGTAAAATAGCTAGACTCCTAATACTCCTAAATCTAGCTAAGCTTCTACTTACGCTTAATAACGAGGTTAACGTTTATGCTATTAGTAATAAAGATAGTAAGAAGAGATTTAGTATCGACGATGCTATAAATAGCATTAGCGTAAGAGGCGAAGAAAGTATAGGCGCGGTCTTTAGGAAGTTCTTTCTAAGACGCTAGGACTATAAGGGTAGTGCCGGGCGGTATAACGGTCTTTTAGACGGCTTAGATATAGCGAACGACTTTACGGGGCTATTTATAGATATCTAATAGGATTTTAAACCCGTCGAGCACTCTAATACGAATAACTTCCTTATTATAATTAAGGGATCCTCGGTATAGCTTAAAGAAGGCATTGCCGAGAAGTACGCCGGCCTTTACTTTAGAGACCTAGGCGGAGTAAGTGAATTTAGCTATAGCTGCTTAAGCGGTCGGGCTAGCTATAGTACCGCGCGCGTAGAAGGAGAACGTGGCTTAGTCCTCGCAAAAAGAGCGACCGTTTACTCCGTTAATAGTAACGGGAGGCTTCTTCTCGACGGTATAGTTAAGAGTCTAAAGAAGGTCGCGATTAATTATAGGCTTACTATAGCTAAAGTTAGGGCAAACTTAGACTTCCTGCCTACCGGGTTAAGCAGAGACCTTAATCCTTATATAGGAGTATAAATATAGCGGGAAATCCTAATCCTACTAGGGCTCCTCGGCTTTAGCTTTTAAGACTTAATCTAGTCGGGGTACTATAGTAAGCGCTATATAAAAAATAGGCTCCTTAATAATAAATGCGGGAAGAATAGGCTCTAATACGACGGGGGAATTAGGCTTAGTAGGAATAAAGTCGACGATATTCCCTATAGGAATAGTAGGAGTAAAAAGGGTCTTCTTACACCCGAGACGGAGATAAGAGAAAAGTACGTTATAAGAAAGAAAAGAGGCCTTATAAACCTTATAGGTTAAAGGCTTAAGCGCGCGCTTTTTACTACGGAGCTATTGCTTAGATATATAGTAGTTAGCGTATATATACTCCTTAAGCATAAAGGCGAGGGCGAAAGTGCGGTCGTAAGTGCTATATTTAAACTTACCGGCCCGTTCGGTAGGGTAGCGAGAGTTTATATAGCTTACGAAGTTAGCCTTTAAAAAGGCGTAAGAGGACGCGTCGTCTTAAGAGTTATTTAAGTATAGCTCGTTACTAGCTTCGTCGCCGCTAGGAGCAGTCTTCTTATCGCTCTAATATTTCGACTTAAAACGTACTTTCTTTTTATTATTATTACCCTTATATTTACCTCGCCGGTATTCCGTTCGGTTATCTCGTCGGTCGTCCCGGCGAGGGTAATGCTTATCGCGGTATAGCGGGCGTAAGCTTAACTAATTACGGTTATTATCTAAGCTTCGTCCTTTAGGACTACGGTTGCGATTATAACCTTAGTCTTAATCCCGACGGTTACCCTAACGGTAGTTATTACCTCGGTTACTTTAACGATAGTTATCGCGACGATTATAATAACGGCTGTGATTATAGTTACCCTAACGGTAACTATTATTACGGCGACGGTTATCCTAACGGTAGTTATTATCCCGACGGGAAAAGCTACCGCGGCGAGAACGGTCTTAGTCTCTAGAGATATAAAGCTTAAGAGAAGCTATAATAAGGGGCTTCCGTTCCTTAATAATGCGAATATATTTATCGATTAAGGTCTTCTTTATAGGAATAGGAAGAAGCGAGGAGATATAGACGGCAATAAGAGGATAGATAGCCTTAATGATTTAGGCATCCTTGCCTATCTTAAGTTAGCGGGCGAGTAAAACCTTTATTTAGATCTACTACGTAAGAGTAATAGAGCTAAAGGACTATATAGATATCGTATACCTTTCCCTATAAAGTTACTTTAAGATATCGGCGTTAGGACGCTTAAAACGCCTAGTTAAGAACTTATAAAAGGTTCTAAGGGGGGAGGAACTAAGGATATCGCGTTATTCTACTATAAGCTTACTTATATACTATATAAAAGCTCCTCCTAATAAGAAAGAGAGGTAATATAGGCAAAGGGCGAATAGATCTTCGTCTTAGTAGATCCTTAAACGCTCCGTAAAAAGATAGACGTTTATATAAATATTCTTTCTATCGCTAAGAGCGATAATGCCTAAGTTCTTCGGATTATGCTTATCTAGGTTAAAAGTACTAATATTATCCTGTTTAAGGCGTTTAGTAACGGCCTCGTCGTTATAGGCCGAGGAGGAGGTATAACTCGCCTCGCGTTGCCTACGAGGATTTAGATAGGATTTTAAGGGACGGCGGATAAAGCTATTATCGGATCTAGATAAATTATCGTTATTATTATCTAAGTCCTTCTATCGACGAGAGTAAAAGGCCTACGAATACTTAGATAACTTAGACTAAAGAGAGTAATATAAAACCTAAGGTTGCTCCTTACGGTAATACTGCTATCTAATAGAGCGTTGCTTAGATAAGCGAAGTATTCCTTAAGGACGAAGAGGAGGCTAGTCCTCTAATTAACCGTTAGAAAGGTCTCTATCGATTATTTAAGGGTTAAGAGGCACGGCTTAAATTAGCCGATATACTAAAGACATCGTAGCATAGAGAGGAGTCTCCTTATCGGGAAGCTCGCCTATAAAACGAAGATACGCGCGAATTCCTTTTCGCTAAGTGTCGGCGTGCTATAGATGCTTTTCCTTTACGGGCGGAAGATCTAAGATATTAAAGATAATCTCTAAATTAAAGGCTAAAGAGCCTAAGAGAATATAGGCTTACTTTATATATATTACGTCTATATTAGTAAAGGTCTTAATAACCCTTTCCGTAGGCAGTATCTTAATTAACTTAGAGTAGCGGATAGCCTATTTCAATAGGTTATTATAGTCCCTATCCTCTATAGCTAGTATAGTAGACTGCTTGCGTAATACCTTAGTTTCTAAGGATAAGCGAGGACGACGGCGGGCAGGAGGAGGAGGATCTTTATAATTACTCTTAGAGTCTTTAGAAAGGGCGGCGCTATAGACACTATCCGGTAGGGCATATTCTTATATCGGTAAGCGAGGGTAAGAGTCGTTGTCTAAGCGAGATATAGACGCTATAGCTTAACGGGCTTCTTTATCCCTAGCTATAGTAATAATAGCTTAAATAAAACGAGGGAAGAAGGCGAAGAGGTCGATAGATAGAGAAGAAAAGGGATTGCGAAGGAAGAAGAGTTATAGGAGAAGAGAAAAGTCTATAGTAGGAGGTATAGGGTGTTTTGATTTTAGCGTAGGAATAGGTACGCGTAGGAAATCGAAAATATAGAGACAAAGCTTTTCCTTACGGCTAATTGCGTAGGGATTTACGAATAGAGAACTAGGTAGCGGACCCTAGTTCTAATAATGCCTAGAAAGGCGAGCCTCGTCGGATCGTAAGGCTTATATTAGAGGTTATATAGGCGTGCTAGCTAAGGTTATATAAGCTAGTTATACTATAGGTGTCGGGAGCCTTTAGGTGGCTTCTAACGAATAGCGAGAGCTTTAAGAAGCTCTTAGCGAACGTATCGTAGTAGAGCGAAGCTCTAGAGACAGGAAGGGCGTTCCTAATAGTGGCTTAAAGGCAGAAGGTATAGAATTGCTACTAATTTAATACACTAGGCACTAAGAATATGTGTGTAAAGAAGGATAATTCTATTAGGTAGGCGTAAGCCCCGGGAGCTAGGAATAGCTCCCTACTATCTTATCTATAGCTAATTACATTAGCCCCGGCATATAGCATAGAGGATGCTTTATATATATTACGTCGTTTAAATAAGCGGAGTAGAATTTATTAAGGATGCTATAAAAGGCTATATTAATAAAACTCTAGAAGTAAGATAAAGCGGCGGTAAGGCTAAAAGGGGTAATATAATACTTAAAAAGCCTATATTATATAGCGAAAGCGGTCTTTTACTTATATCCTTTAGTAATACGAAGGTAGTTAAATACCGTAATAACGTAGATCTTAGTAAAAAACTTCGCCTTCCGGATATAAGCGAGGGTATTATAGATAAAGGGTAAAGGGAAACGGTTTTTAATTATAGCCTTATTTAAGCCGCGATAGTTAACGCAAAAACGGACGCCTTTATTAGGCTTATAGGTAATTATAATAAAAGCGGTAGTAAAGGAGGTAAAGCAATAGATAAAGCCCTTTCTAAGCTACTCGTTAACGTATACGCGGACGATCCGGTTTTTAGCTTTACTAAAAAGATAAAGGCGGGTATAAGGAGGATATATTCCTTCCTTAAAGTTAATCTAAGTATTAACGGTATAGTAAAGGGCGAGCTTATTGGCCTTACTCTAAAGCTATATATAGATTATATAGTAAAGCTCCTAAAGGACTTTAGCCTAAAGCTCGTCGAGCGTATAAAGGACTTTTTCTTACTTCTTAAAGAATTTAGCGATATTATTAAAGGTGTCGGACTAATCTAGTCATATAAGGGAGAAAAGGGTCATAAGTCATAACCCCTGTTAAGGCCCTAATGACAGCGTTATCGGGAGCGTTACGTGCCCCGACTAAGCTCCCTTTAGAGCCTAGGACGGGCTCGGTTAGGACGTATAAAAGGGCCCCCTTTCCTCTCCTCTTCGCCTTAGCTAGATAACTATATTTAAGACTAAAATCCAGCCAGTTTACAACCCCTTTGTTTATTTAACTAACTAACACTAATTAGTGATTAAACGATTAATTATAGATTGGCAAGGTAGAAGAGGCAGAGCCTAATCGTCGAAAGTATACCGGATCTTTATCCCTCGCGGATTCTATTGCCTACACCTAGAGACGGTCCTTTGTGCTAAGAATAAGTAACCTACGCGAGTTAGAGCCGACGAAGCTATTACGATATAGCTAGCTCTCGGTAGCCGCCGATAAGTTCTTTCCTAGCTTTTATTTAATCCCGTCTCGCTTCGAGAAGAAGAAGAGTTACGTTAAGCAATAGTACGTCCGTAACGTAAGACAACCTTCGTAACGACCTTCGCGATCCCCTTTAACAATAATAGTGTGTTTTATTTAATTATACTATATCGAACCCTATCGATAACCCTAACGCTCCCGGTCTTATACTAGAAGCAACTAAGTCTAACGATAACCCCCTTCCCGGTTAGCTAAGCGGCATCGGCATCTTCGGTTCGTACTAAAACAAAACTAATATTACATTCTAAGAGACAGACGTTACCTACGATAATATAAATAAGAAAGCAATTACGACCTACGTAGCCCGGTTTATTATTATTAATGCTAGCATAACTATTTATAGATACGAGCTATTCCTAGACTTCTAGGACTACTTTAACGGGTAGATAGAGGCTATATAAAACTAAGGAGATAGGTATTTTAAGAAGGCCCTTAAATCCTTCTTACGGTCCCGTAGGATCTAGACCGGCGCTAAGAACCTTAGCTATATAGCATCGTTTTTAATGCTTTAGCGCTAATAGATTCCCCCGATTTAGCTAAGAGACGAACTACTACTAGAATAGTCGAAATTCTATAACGGACGAACCCGAGAATTCGTAAGGAATACATCCGTTATAGCCTTATATCGACATTTTATAAGCCATTGTATTACGTCTACGGTCGGGATATATCTTACTTTTGCTTAGCTTAGTTAGTATAATAGTAATATTAATAGTTATAAGCCCGGGAGCGAAGTCTATTTTACTAAGACCTAGCTATAACTTCTACTACTATTAACATTCTTTTATACCCCGCGTTAATTCCTTATTTTTTCGCTACTTTTGCTATAAGACGCTACTTTCGCTACTTTTAGGCTAGGTCGCACTTTTAGCGGCTACGCGCTATCTTACGCCTTCGATCCGGTTATATATTATAACTTCGGCGGCGTATTTACGCTAAGGCACCTTACGGCATTCGGCACGGCATATTCGGCGGCGATTAACACTACGGCTTATTTAACACGGTCGGGCAGGCTACTATATACGTAGGGGGGTATATTAATATTTTATAAGCCATTGTATTACGTCTTCGGTCGGGATATATCTTACTTTTGCTTGGCCTATGTGATAGAACGGTTAGAAGACAGAAGATAGTCTAACCGGACTAAGTCTCTAATAGTTAAAGACTAATAGAGGGCGTTATTTATCCTTAAAAGCTATAGGGGCGGAACAGTAAGTAGAGGAGCACTTGGGGTCACTTATACTAGACCGGCTGGCTAAGTCTAAGCAAGCAGGGGTAGGCGAGGCTAGAGCACTAAGGGAACTACTAGAAGAGGTATAGGTTACTTAGTAGGCAGTTGAACTAAAACTATAATAAAAGCTAAAGAAGAAAGGAAGGAAGGAGAGCCCGAGGAAGGGCGGACTAAAGTTCCTTTATATAGCTCTTCCCGTCCGTCCAGACGGTCTCGGTACGTCCCTTTCCTTCTAGCACCTTCTGCCACGTATCCCTTGCACTGCCCCGAGCTAATGCGGGTCCCCGGGGCTGCGTAGGGGCTGTGTAGGTCGGCTGACCTCGAAAAGGCTGCCTCCCACGTTGTTCTAAAGCCCTTATAGACTAATCTAGGTTATATGGGTCCATTTATGCACCACGTGCATAATGTTATGTGGGTAGGTCATACGACATAAGTCGTATAACCTCCTTATACGGAGGATCGGACGAATAATCGGTCCCGAAAGCCGGGAGGGCTATATTAGGCCTATAGCTCCCGGTAGTCTAGGTGTCGGTCTATTATACGGGGCATCGAGCCAATCATCGGGTCTTATTAGGCAGGGGTGCTTAATAAGATCGTCGGCGTGACCGTAGCTGCGTAGTACGTCCCGTACCTAAGGAAGCTAAGTCCCGAGGACTTAGGTTCGAAAAAGGGGTGTGTCCTAGGCCGAAAAGGGGTATGACCGGATAATAGGTAAGTCCGGGGCGAATATCTTTATGCTAAGTCATAAAGTACCAAGTACTAAAGTACTAAGTACCCCGGTACCCTCGTACTAAGTATTTCCGTACTTAAGTCCCTTAGTACTTAAGTCGTCCCGTACTTTAGAAAAAAGAAAGTAAACTAAGAACCTAGATTAGTAGTTCTATAATACATTACCCTTCCTAAAGGGGGTTAAACCTTTAAACCCTTAAACTCCTCTTCCCTTAAACCTAAGGGTTAGATTTATTATAGGCTTTAATCTTCTTAAGAGCGTTCTTAAGAGACTTAATAGGTTCCTACGTATTATCGGAAGAAGGATAATTCTTCTACTTTATAAGATAGAAATGCTAGCCGTTTTCTATCTTCTTAGATAAAATCTCTTCGACTTTATATTCGTCTTCTTCGACTAGTATGTCGATATCTTTCGCTAGGCGGCTATTCTTAGGCGCTAATTCGAGTAGCGAAACATAAAAAACGGGATGTATAAGCATAGCCGTTAGTTGGTCTAGCTTATAGGTTAAGTCGGAGAATTTTTCCTATATAAGAAAAGGTCCTATCTTCTTATAGTCTAACGAATTATTAGGCCTATTAAAAGTAATATTCTTCTTAATAAGGTAGACTTTATCGCCCTTATTAAAAGTAGGTTCCTTTTCGGTCTTTTTATTATAATAATAAGTCATTCGCTCCTTTATAAAGTCGAGCTCGTCTTTAATAGCGGAATGTAAGCTTCTTAGCTGCTTAGAGCTTAAGATAGCTTTTTCGGCTATAACTTCCGGTAGGGAAGACCTATAGGCTTCGGGCGTAAATCCGTAATTCGCAAAGGCTAGCGTTTGCTATATAGGTTCCGATACCGAAGTATTATAAGCTAACTAGGCTATTAGTAGCTTAACTAGCTAGTCGTGTTGCTGGTAGTTAATATAGCTTTAAAGGTATTGCTTTAAGGTCTAGTTTAGCCGTTCCGTAATTCCGTCGGTAATAGGGTGATAAGCAGTAGATAATTTATGCTTAGTTCCTAGAGCTTGTATAAGGCTTTACCAAAAGTGTGATATAAACTTTCGGTCCTTATCCGTAATTAGGGTTTTTAGTAGACCTCTATCGGCTAGAATATATCTTATAAAGACGTAAGATAATTTCTTAGCCGATATAGCTTCTTTAATCGGAATAAAATAATCGTATTTCGTAAGGCGGTCTACTATAACTAATATAGAGTCGTATTCTATATTCGTTATAGGTTCGATAGATTTCGGTAACTTCGTAATAAAGTCTATAGCAATAGATTCCTAAGGTAATTTAAGGGTCTCTATAGGCTATAGATTTCCGTAGGGCTTATGCCGTATAGCCTTAGCTTTATTGCAAGTATCGTATGCCTTAATAATCTTCTAAATTTTACGGCGAAGATTATACGTGTTATAGTAATTCCGAATTCGATTATAAGTCTAGGATATCCCTTAGTGGCTATATATCGGGCTTTTGTGAAAATCCTTTATAATCGTTGCCTCGCTACTAAGCGTAAGGAATAACTTTCCCTTATAGTAGGCGAGGTCGTTTTCTTAGGTTATATGCTTCTTAAACCTACTAAAATCGGTATCCTTATAAGTGCTTTTAAGCAATTCTAAAATAGAATTATCTTCTTCGATCTTAAATACGGCATCGAGTGATTGCTGCTCGTAGTTGCCTTCCGTATTAAGATATAAAAGCCGTTCGTTATAAGGTTCGATCTTCGTATTATAGTCGGGACGTCGACTAATAGCGTCGGCACGGGAATTTTTAGTTCCCTTCTTATATAGAATTTCATAGTTAAAATCTACTAAGAACTCTGCCTAACGGATTTTCCGTGCGTTAAGCTGCTGCGTACTAGCGAAATAGGTGATATTCCTATAGTCTATATAGACCTTCGTCTTATAAGAATTCCCTAGAATATAATGCCGAAATTCTTTAAAGGCGTTTATAATCGCTAAAAATTCTTTATCGTAGATCGGATAATATATCTCTGCCCTACTTAGCTTTTTAAAGTAAAAAGCTATAGGATGCAATATATTATCGTCGTCCCTTTGGCTTAATTGCGCACCTAATGCGAAATTAGAAGCGTCGGTTTCTAATTCGCACGGCTTTTCCGTATCGTAGCTGTATAGTACCGGGGCGGAAGTTAATAGGTTCTTAAGCTTAATAAAAGCGTTATTAGCTTCGTCCGTCTAGGTATAGGGTTTTGTCCTAGCTAGCTTTATTACTGCTAGTATAGGGATTAACTCTTTAGAGAAATCTACTATAAAGCGTCGGTAGTAATTCGCGTAGCTTATAAAGCTCTGTATTTCCTTAATCGTATAAGGAATAGGCCAACCGCTAATTGCCTCTAACTTATACGGGTCTATCCGTATAGTGTTTAGGGTAATTATATAGCCTAAGAATTCGACTTCCTGCGTGTAGAATATGCATTTTTCTAGCTTAATATAAAGGCTAGCTGCTTCGAGAGCCTTAAGCACCTTTATAACGTCGAGTTTATACGTTTCCAAATCGTCTAAATAGACGATTATATCGTCTAAATAAGCTAAGACGAATATATCGAGGTATTCGTGTAGGGCGTTATTAATACGCTTCTAAAAAGTCGCTAAGGCATTCGTAAGCCCTAGAGGGAGGATTAAAAATTCGTATAAGCCGTATCGAGTTCTAAAAGCGGTCTTATGTTCGTCTCCTTCCCTAATTAGTATCTAGCTATAAGCCACTTTAAGGTCGATTTTCGTATAATATCTTTTCTTAGATAATCGATCCCTTAATTCGACAATAAGGGGTAAAGGGGTCCGGTCTTTAATAGTATCGTTATTAAGCTAGCGGTAGTCGATGTATAGCTTAGTCTTAACCTTATTTTTGCTGTTTTTCGGAGCAAATAGTACCGGGGCCCGATATTCTAATTTCGACTTCCTTATATAACCTTTTCGAAGGTTTTCGTCGATATAATCTTAAAGCAATTTTAAATGCAATTCATCGAGGTTATATATCTTACGGAAGCGAGGCTTCGCTCCGTCTTTAAGGTTAATTTCGTAATCCCATTGCGTTCGAGGCGGTAGTTTATCCTCTAGTAGGTCGTTAAATATCACACCGAATTTAACGAGGATATCGTACGGTATAGTCTTAAATCTATCCGCTTTAAGGTCCGTCTCTATTTCTTTTATAGAGGCGCTATTCGAAGCGTCTTCTAATAATAGGTTTAGCGGTTCCGGGACCGTATTAAATCGGTCCGGAAGTTCCTCTTCGAATAAGGTAGCAACTTCCTTAATTCCTAAGCTACGCCTTTCTAGGCTAGTATTAAGTTCCGAGGTTTTTAGCCCGGTTAAGTCCTTTAATTCGTTATAGAGTAGAATATCTAAGGTATCGTCTTTAAACCTTAGAAGGCCTTTATTCCAGTCGATAGAAGGGTTATATTATTGCAAGAAGGGTAGTCTTAGTATAATATCGTATCGTATAGATAGGATATCGAAAGGGTCTTTAAACGATAAGTTTCCGATAGAATATTCGAAAGGATTAGTTTCGTAGATAATATTCCCGTTGTTATATATAAAGGGTTTCCCTTCGGCTATAAATAGCGTATAAGGCGTGGTTTTCTGCCGGTAACGAAGGCGTAGACGATTTATCGTTTCCGGGGCAATATAATTGCTTATAGATCCGCTATCTACTAAAGCGGAAAGTCTATGCCTTTAGTAGTTAATTATAAAGGTTATCTTCTTACTAATAGTTTTATTAGTAATAAGAAGATCTTAATTACTAATAAGTAGCCCTTTTACTTCTAGTAATAGAGGTTTTTTAAATCCTCGGTAGTAAGGGTGCTATTACCCTATATCCCCTCCCTTAAAACAGTCTTAAGGGGATTAGGTTCTCTCTTAAACCTAGTAGACTCTCTTTTAAGTCTACTAGACTATCTTTTAAGTCTATATAGATTAAGCTCTCTTTTAAGCTCCGGGGGTTGTCTTTTAAACCCTAGGGGTTCTCTTTTAAACCTAGTAGAACCCGGCTCTTCTCTAATAGACTTACTGCTAGGTCTATTAGTAGTTCCTTAGGGTATAGGTTGTATTATAACCCTATAATTCGTAGTCTCGAAAGGGAGACCTTATAGTTGCCGGACCCGTTCGAGTAGGTCTCGGTTAACTTAAGAAGCGAGTCCGAGGGTCCGGGAGGCGAGGCAGTAGACGCCTTCTAGCCTCCGGAGGGCCTCCTAGAGAGTCCGGACCTTAAAAGAGGGTTCCGGGTGTAGCTCCGGCATATAACCTCCTAGACGGTCTAGTCTAGTAAGGAGGTTAAGCTTCTCGCGTTCTTTCTCTTCCACGAGGTCTATTAAGGATGTAATTTCCCTACCGAATTCCTCGTGGGTTTCGTACTCGTTATCTAGAAGTAGGGCCTCTAGCCGATTTGCTTTGCGCTTATAGCTTCGAAGTAAAGCTAAAGTCTCTTCGGCTATATCGGTAAGGCACTCCGGGGGCCTATCTTCGGCGCTAGGGTATCCTTAGGCTTCTCGTTCGATAACTCCTTCTAAATAGTTCGTAATAGCTAGGTATTCCCTATAGCTACTATATTCCGGGTTAAGGCCATCGAGAAGGTCCTTAACGTCTTCGAGTTCGCGGTAGGCCGGAGGGGACTCCGAGCCGTCGTATAGGGCAGCCGTAGCTACGCTACCCTCCGAAAGTTCTTCGGTATTAGCGGGGCTATAAGCATCGGGTATATAGCCTCCGGTGAGATCTTCTAACTCCGGGGCCTAGCTATAGTTGTACTAGTACTAGGTTTCTTAAGGGAATTCCTCGGAGTCGTATTGCGTTGTTAGGGGTATTTCGTCGTCGTCCGGCTCCGGCCCGGGCTCTAGACCCTCTAAGTCCGGAGCGGACTCTACAGAGGAATCCGGGGAGTCCGGGGAGTCCGGGGGTGCTAGTCCGACCCCCGCGTTATCTATAGAGTTATCTGTGATTTCTCCGTCCTCTAAGTCGATCACTAGATCCTCTATCACGCTGTCCGGAGCGTCCGGACTGTCCGGGCCGGCCGGGTCCTCCGGTCCGGCCGGATCCTCGTCCGGGTCCGACTATCTAAATAGGTCCTCCTCTTTTTCGATAGAGGGCCCAACTAGGCTGTCTAGAATAGGTGCTATATTATTCTTAGAATCCCTAATAGTCGTAAAACGTTTTTCGTAGTAGGGATAGGCAGAGAGACCTATAGGATCGCTGTTAAAAAGCGTAGGATCGAGAGCTTTTCTTAAAGGCGGTAGAGAGAGCTTAAGAGGTCCTTGCTCTAAGGTATTAAGGCTTCTAGAAGCCGCTGGCTTTCCTTTAGCTAGATTTTTCTTCCGGTAGCAATCTTTAGCAATATGCCCTGCCTTTTTATAAAAGAAGCAGGTAAGGCTCTTGTAAATGCTATTGTTTTTCGAGCTTCCGGCTGCTGCTAAATAGCTAGTTGTTCCCGGGTTTAAAATAGCATCCAGGTCCATAGGATCGCCGTAATTCGTCTATTTCCCCTTTTTCTTTGAAAAAACCTTATACCCTAAGCGGGGGTCCTTCTTCTATTGCCGGCGTTCGAAAAGCCGGTCGTCGATTCTAACTGCTTGGGCTATAAACTCGACGAGGGTGTCGGGACGGTCTTATTTAGAGATCTCGTCCTTTACATCGTCCTTTAGCCCCTTATAGAAAACCGCTATCATAGCGTTATCGTCCTATTCTAATTTCGATATTATCTGCCTAAATAAGGCAGTATAATTAGAAATAGAGGTTTTTTATCGTAAATACCGTAGCTTATGCTCTACGGCTCTCTTCTCGTCACCTACGCCGAAGGTCTGCTAGAGGTTGGTCTTAAAAGCTTAATAACTATTGAAGATATCGTCCGTAAGTTTATCCTAGTCCCCCTCTGCCTCGGTCACCCGATCCCTAAGAATAGGTTTAAACTAGGTTAAAGCTAATCCCCCTAAGCAGCTAGCTGTAAAAAAGACCTTCGCTTTATCAATAGAGAAGGAATCCGGAAAGGAAAGAAAGAAGGCCTTTAGCTAGGTAAGAAATTCCTACAGCTTGCCGGCTTCTCCGGTGTAAACAGCCGGCTTCGGGGTTTTAACAATTTCCCCGAACTGCCGGGGGTAGCGGAAGTCCGGAACCGGGGCCGGGACCGGGGCGTACCCGGCCGGGCCCGGAGGCGGCGGCGGTCCCGGGGCGGCGGCGGTGTAAGCCGGAGCCGGGCCCGCAGGCGTAGTAGCAGAAGCAGCAGCCGTAGCTACAGCCGGACGAGCTGCCGGGCGAGCTGCCGGGCGAAAGGTTAAAGAAGTAGAAGAAGACATTCTTAAAGAAGTAGTTGTTTTTAGTGTTTTTTCTAAAAAGGGTTCTTCGAATCCACAAAGATTAAAATAAGATCTAAGATCTAATAGATTAGAAAGATTAGGAAAAGATTAAGGGGTAAAATAAAGACTAAGCAAAGATTAAACAAAGATTAAGCAACGGTCTTAAAAAAACACACTCCGCGGCTAAGCAAAAGGTAAGAGCTTTTATCGTATAATAGAACGGTTAGAAGACAGAAGACAGTCTAACCGGACTAAGTCTCCAATAGTTAAAGACTAATAGAGGGCGTTATTTATCCTTAAAAGCTATAGGGGCGGAATAGTAAGCAGAGGAGCACTTAGGGTCACTTATACTAGACCGGCTAGCTAAGTCTAAGTAAGTAGGGGTAGTCGAGGCTAGAGCACTAAGGGCACTACTAGAAGAGGTATAGGTCACTTAGTAGGCAGTTAAACTAAAACTATAATAAAAGCTAAAGAAGAAAGGAAGGAAGGAGAGCCCGAGGAAGGGCGGACTAAAGTTCCTTTATATAGCTCTTCCCGTCCATCTAGACGGTCCCGGTACGTCCCTTTCCTTCTAGAACCTTCTGCCACGTATCCCTTACACTGCCCCGAGCTAATGCGGGTCCCCGGGGCTACGCTAGGGCTATATAGGTCGGCTAACCTCGAAAAGGCTACCTCCCGCGTTGTTCTAGAGCCCTTATAGACTAATCTAAGTCATATAGGTCCATTTATGCACTACGTGCATAATGTTATTTAGGTGGGTCATACGACATAAGTCGTGTAACCTCCTTATGCGGAGGATCGGACGAATAATCGGTCCCGAAAGCCGGGAGGGCTATATTAGGCCTATAGCTCCCGGTAGTCTAAGTGTCGGTCTATTATGCGGGGCATCGAGCTAATCATCGGGTCTTATTAGGCAGGGGTGCTTAATAAGATCGTCGGCGTGACTGTAGCTGCGTAATACGTCCCGTACCTAAGGAAGCTAAGTCCCGAGGACTTAGGTTCGAAAAAGGGGTGTATCCTAGGCCGAAAAGGGGTGTGACCGGATAATAGGTAAGTCCGGGGCGAATATCTTTATGCTAAGTCATAAAGTACCAAGTACTAAAGTACTAAGTACCCCGGTACCCTCGTACTAAGTATTTCCGTACTTAAGTCCCTTAGTACTTAAGTCGTCCTATACTTTAGAAAAAAGAAAGTAAACTAGGAACCTAGATTAGTAGTTCTATAACACCGTATAAAAGGCCGGTTTAGGCTTAGTTAGGTTAAAGGCGTAAAAAGCCTTAAGGTCGTCCTAGCAGCTATTAAGGCAGGAGGAGTCCTCCTACGTAAGAGGGCTATAACGCTATTAAACGCGAAACTTAATCTTCCCGGAGGCGTACTAGCGTTACGTAAGGATAGAAGAAAACTCCTACTTAAGGTATACGTTATCGCCGTCGTCGTCGCTAAGGGAAAAGAGAACGCCGTTATCGGCGGGCTAAGCGTTAAGCTCCGACTAGCCGGGCAAAAAGGGCTTTTAGGTCTTAGTAAGGAGGGAGTAATAAAAAATAGGGTAAAGACGGCTGCCCTTAAAGAGACGAAGAAGATTTACCGTCTTATATACCTTAAGGACCTTATATAGGCCCTCCCGCTTATAGTTAAGCTTCTTTATAGGACGGAGAGCCTAAATCTAGCGGGTGCTAAGGAATACTATATCGCCGGGCTAATACGCTAGGGCGGGAGTCCGCCGGGCGTCTGCGTAGCGAGCTTAAGTAATTTAGGCATCCTTAATCGCATTACGGAGGAAGTTAGAGATACGCTAAAGGCGGGAAGCAAACGCGTTACCGCGGAGGTATTCCTTCTACTACTAGGGGGTTATACCGGGCGGGGGGGGACTAAAGGGCTTAGTGCTAAGCTTTAGGTAAAAGCTATAGTTAGCGAAGAAAGGGGAAAGGCCGGTAGATTTAGAGACTTAATTATTAATAGTAAACTTAGCGAAAGGAAGGAGGTCGACCTAATCGTCCTAAAGGTAGGTAGTATAATAACGAAGGTAAACCTCTATCTAAGCGTTTACGATTTTAATCTAACCGTCGGTCTAAGGGTAGTAAGCGGAGCTAAGGTAAAAGCGGTAATTAAAGCGACGATTAAGCTACTATTAAAAAGCCGAGATAAACTAAGTGCTATAGTCGTTAATAATAAAGGCTAAGGTGCCGTAAAAGGACTAAACGTAGGAAATAAACGTATTAATAACGTCTTTAACGGTTATTAAGGGTATTAAGATATAGTAGCGTATCTCTATAAGGCAGTCGACGATAATAAGGATATTAGAAAACTTAACGCCGTTACGGCGGTAGATAGGGAGGTCGGTAATAAAGTCGACGGATATATCGGTCTATAGGGCGAAGGGAATACTTAAGGGCTAGAGTAAGCCTTAAGGGGAGGAACAAAGGGATTTAGCGTATAGGCATATATAATAATTCCGTATAAAGCTAGAAATAGGCTTATATATACTAGGCTAAATATAGGACCGGCGGTAGAGGCTAGCGGTCTTCGTTTATCTAAGGTAGCCGGCAAAAGGGGAGGTATAAGCGCGGACGAGGATCTAAAGAATTAAGGCGTTGTTAAAGGGAAAGAAAAGCCAGCCTTAGAAATAAAACTAGCCTTAGACCTTAGAGAGAGCGGTCTTAAGGATCGAGCGGAAGGGGGCTAAGAGGGGGTAAGGCTAGCGGGGCTAAAGGGACTAAAGAGCTACGCGAATAGTAGAGATAAGCGGGGAGGAGGAATTAGCCCGGTCGATAAAGTTATTAATCGGCTTAACGTCGTCGAGGGCGTAAAGGTTAAGGCAGTCGGAATTATATTTATAAAATATATTTATAAACGGATTAGACTCCTTAACGGTATTAAAGGCGGTAGTAGTATTAAGGTAGAAGGAGGCATTAACCTTAGACTTAAGGAGGATAACTTAATATCGGTAGTTAATCCTCTCGTCGGCTTAGTCGGTAAAGGAGAGAGGGCGGGAGCCGGATAAGCGGCTAAAGGCGTTAGAGAGAATAGCTTAAGAGCTAGGCTAAAAGACAATCTTAAAATTAAAATAACTAAGGAATTCGGCCTAGCGGGCCTACCGTTAGTTAAAGAGCTTTATAGTTATAAAATACTAAAGATTCTTATAATCTAAGGCTATCTTAAACTTAGGCAGGCCTTTAAGCTTAAAGCGCTATTCTTTAAGAGACTTTATAATCGTAAGGAGTTTTTTATTATAGATCTCGTAATTATACTCTTAAGCGGAGTATTTTAACGAGAAGAAAGCAATCGGATAGTAATAACTATTGTTAAAGAGCTATATTAGTATACCTTTAGCGGCCTAGTCGGAAGCATTTATCTAAACTATAGTCTTACGATAAGGGTCGAAGTATACGAAGACTAAGGCGGTAGTAAAGGCGTGCTTAAGGGCTTCGAAGGCGTAAGCGTAGGCGGGAGACTAAATCTAAAGGGTAGAGTTCTTAGTAAGGGCGTTTAGAGGGTTTATAAGCTTAGAAAAGCCGCGAATAAAACGCCGATAAAAATTAGCGAATCCTAAGAAGCGCCGGAGGTCTTTAATAAAGGAGGGGGCAGGCTAGTCTAAGACCGTACGAACCTTTTTAAGATCTATACGAATGCCCTTATTTAAGGTAATTAGGCCGAGGTACTTAGTCTTAGTAACGTAGAAGTTATACTTATCTACGTTAAGCTAAAGGCCGGCGGCGTTAAGGCGCTTAAGAACCGCATTAACGTAGGCCTAATGCTCCTCCCGCGTCTTTAAGAAGATTAAAACGTCGTTTAGATAAGTAAAGCAAAACTCGTTAAGGATGCCGTAAAGGGCCGTGTTAATAAAACTCTAAAAGTAGGATAAAGCGGCGGTAAGGCTAAAAGGGGTAATATAATACTTAAAAAGCCTATATTAGGTAGCGAATATAGTCTTTTACTTATATCCTTCGGCAATACGAAGGCGATTAAACGCCGCGATAACGTCGATCTTAGTGAAAAACTTCGCCTTCCGGATATAGGCGAGGGTATTATAGATAAAGGGTAAAGGAAAACGGTTCTTAATCGTAGCCTTATTTAGGCCGCGATAGTTAACGCAAAAATAAACGCCCCCGCCCGGCTTATAGGCAAATATAATAGGGGTAGTAGCGGGGGAGGTAGAGCGGCGGATAAAGCCTTTCTTAAGCTGCTCGTTAATATACGCGCGGACGATCCGGTTCTTAGCTTCGCTAAAAGGGCGGGGGCGGGTATAAGGAGGTTATATCCCCTCTTTAAGGTTAATTTAAGTATTAACGGCACGGTAAAAGGCGAGCTTATCGGCCTTACTCTTAAGCTATATATAAATTATATAGTAAAGCTCTTTAAGGACTTTAGCTTAAAGCTCGTCGAGCGTATAAAGGACCTTCTCTTACTTTTTAAAGAACTTAGCGATATCGTTAAGGGAGATCTTATTAAGGTAGATCTTATCGAGGTAGTCGTTAATAAAGTCGTAAAAGCGGGGGTTAAAGTAGGCCTTCGCGTCCTTAATATCTATATATCTAATTAAAACGGCCTAATAAAAGTCCTTAAGGATATCTTAGTCGATAGGTAGTAAAGGCTTAGTAGGCAAAGGCTTAGCGGTAAAGGCCTTAATTAAGGTCTAAGAGGTTTAGACTCTAGGCTACCGGTAGAATATTACTATCGCATTAACGTTAAGCATCCGGACGTTAAACGCTAAGTCATTAAGGGACGAAAAGCGGAAGGGCTAAGGTCTAATAGTCTTACGACTTAGCTATAGCATAAGGCGGCGGTAGCTAATAGTCTTATAGATAGGACGAAGGCGGGGAGGTCGAACGTAGCGGCGAGGGTAGAGGGTAGCCGGGGAGTTAGAGTCGTAGCTAGAGTTAGAGTTAGCGTCGTTAACCTAGCGGGAGGAGTCCGGATAGGCGGGTTTACCTACGTTAAGAGCATCCTCGAAAAACGTAGAGAGGGAGGGGCTAAAGGATAGGGAAATAAACTCGAGAACGTCGCTAAAGCAGATAGAATAAATAAAGGCCGGAGGATAGGCTAGGGCTAGACGGGCGGGAATAAGGATTATAGCGGCGGGAATAAAAATCGTAGCGGTAGGGGGCTCGCCCTCGTCGTTAGAATCCTCGATAGAGGGACTAAAGGGAAACCCCCTTAAGGCAAAGGCAGGTAAAGGCGCGGTAAAGGGCTCGCCCTTATCGTCGAAGTCTTTAATAGGAAGGGCGGGGGGAAAACGAATTATATTTATTAATTATATTCCTACCGAAGTAAGGATAAGGGAAGCTAGGATAAAGCGGGCAAGGCGGGCAAAGGTAGCCGAAAGGCCTAAGACGAGATAAGGCTAGTAGTCCGAGAGATAGGAGGCTAGATAAAAGGGGGACTAAAAGGAAAGGGAGTTACCGCGCTAGCTAATAATAAGGTCGTGCCGGCGTAGCTAAGGGAGGCTAAGAATAACCTTATAGCTAAGCTTTATAAGAAAGAAGCAGATAGACTTAGTATAAGCGCTAATCCGGGAGACCGAAAAGGCGTAATAGGTAACGGAGCCGGACTTATAGTCGCTACTATCGGCGAGAGGAAGCCGGCGCGGGAATTAAAGTTAGCGGATAAGAAGGGTAAGGCAGTACGCGGTCTAAGCGTATATAAAGGCGTATTCGGAATAGCTAAAGTCGACTAAAGCACTTACAACGATATCGGCGGACATAAAGGATAAAGGCATAAGCAAAGCATACGGTTATATTCCCGCGGGGAGGCAAAGATCCTCCCTAGTATTAAACGAAGCTATAAACTTAGACACTAAGAGCTCTATCGCGCGATAAGGCGAGGGAGCTACGTATTTCCTAAGGACGGGGAAAAGGCAAGGAGGTCGTCTACTTCGCCTTTAATAAAGCCTTAATTAATAGCGTAAACCTAGTAGCGGGGGGAGGGGGTTCGAGCAAGCGTAGGGTAGACGCACCGCTACTATAGCCACGGCCGCGGCTAGAGCTAGAACCGGCGCTAGGACTAGCGCTAGGGTTAGCGCCGGGATTAGCACCGATACCCTTATTAAGGTAGGTCCGGGCGGTATAGGTAGTAGTAGCCGGCTAAGCGTAGTAAAGGCAAAGACGGTTCTTAAACCGCCGTTGCTTCTTAGCGTTAGTAAGCCGGGCCTAAAATGCATTAAGCTATATCGGGTCACCGGTAGGAGACGTAGGTAGGGTAGGCGAGGTAGGGCCGATATAAGCGGGGTTATAAGGCGGCTAGAGCTAAGAACGGGCCTTAATATACTACTAGTTATCCTAAAGCATAGAATATATCTTAGCCTAGGCCGTAAAGTCGTTATAGGCCGGGCATTCGACCTATAGAGCGGCGGCGTTAGTAAATTCGATAGAGACCTTCGAATAAAGGTAGGCGACGTAAGCGGTGCTATTAAACGATAAGTCGGCTTAAAGCTAGGTAAACTTTAAATAGAAGTCTAGCTAAGAAATATTCTTTATCGATAGGGCATTAAAGTCGGCCTCCGACTAAGCATAGGTGAAATTAGCACTAAAGATAAGGCTAAGGTCGTCGGTAAGAGCTTTTATAGTAGTATACTACTAATTAGCAAAGGACTTATTATCGAGGACGTCCTAAGAAATGCTAGCAATAATAAAGGCGGCCCGGCCGGTAAGCCGGCTAGCTGCGTAAAGAATACGATCCTACTCTATAGGGTATAAGGCGGCGTCCTATCGGAGCTTAATAGTAAGGCCGTTGCGCTAGGTCTAGAAAGCTTCCTAACGCTGCTTTTAGGTGCCGGAGTCGCCGGCGAACCTCTCGGGGTCGGCTATATAGGAACGGGTAGGGGTAAAGGCGGGGGTAATAGTAAGGGCCTAGTCCTAAGCTACGTCGCGTTCGGTTAAGACGAGGAGAGAGGACGTAGCGTAGTTAAGCTAACGCTAAAGATCGGCAGTATACTCTTAGGCAATAGCTACGTGCTCTTAAGCGATAAGCACTCTTATATCTAACTTAACGTAAGCATTATTAAGGCAAGCAAAGGCCTTAATTTAAAGGGCGCGGAAGTCGTAAGTAGCGTTAGCCTAAATATAGGCGAACGTGCTAAACATAGGCCGTTAGGCTCGAAGAAGGGCGGCGAGACGGGGGTAGTAGGAAACGTACTCGGTCTAAGGCTCCGGGTTAGTAGCCGGCGGGGTAACGGCCGGGGTAGCGGACGGAGGATCGGCCTTTATATAGTCGGTTATCGTAGATTATAGGGCAATAGGATAGGGCAAGGGTAGGGGAAGGGTAAGGAGGGAAATCTATATAATTCGCGTTAAGACGGCGTATTTACACCGGGAAAATTCTAATAATTGAGGAAAACTTAGTCGAAGGGGTCCGGCGAGGAGGCAGACTCGCGTTATAAAGAGAGGATATTAGAAAAGAAAGGGGTAAGATAGCGAGATTATTAATTAAAGGCAATAGGATAAAATAGTAGATTAAACTATAAGAGAACGAGCTTAAGGGGGGGTATATAGTTGTTATTAATCCACGAAGGGACATAGCTATAGACTAGGTCTAAATGTCTATATATACGATATAGAGGTCACGTGGGATGATATATAACATAACCTAACACTATAATAGGCCCCCTTTCCCCTCTTCCTTCCTAGCTAGATAAGACAATAAGAACCTAAACCGTATACTATCACACGTGCGATAGGTTCGCTTCCGGCTGCTTACCGTAGTAAAGCCCTACTAACACTAATTAGTAATTGACTTAGCTTAATTATAGATTAGCTAGGTAGAAGAGACAGATTAAACCTTCGAACGTACGCGGATCCGATTAAATAGTTATTTAGTTAGCCTACGATCCCGATCCGTATATTTAAAGAAGGCTATTTATGCTAAGAACGAAGGATCTTCCCGAACTAGAACCGATAAAGCTGCCGTAGAATAGCTGCTTTCGGTAGCCGAACGAAGAACACTTCCTAAGCTCCCCTTAATAGATTACCGCTTTAACGAAGCTTATGCTATTAAGAAGAGTGCGTTAATAACGCTAATAAGGGTGTTATTAGCTACCCTTAGAGGATTACCGCTTTAACGAAGCTTGTGCTATTAAGGAATAGTGCGTCTATAGCGCTAACCCTATCGCGAAGACCCCCTCGCGACCCCGTTAACTACTATAGATAAAACCACGGGAATATTCGATTAATATAAGCCATTTAATCACGACTATTATATAAAGACCCTCACGCAAAAACAACTAAAAGCCCGCCGCCTGCTCCTAATAAGACTATCGCGAAGACCCTCGCTATAATAAACACCCTACCGTCTTCCGACCCGGCATTATATACAGTCCGCTTGCTCCCTTAAGCCCGGCATTACACATACAGTCCGCTTACTGCTTTAAGCCTAACCTACTAGTTGTTCTTAGCTGTTTAAAGAACTGCTAGTTGTTTCTGTCTTCTGCCGCTGCTAATATATATGTCCCTATGCAATAGAAATAGGATCTCTACGAGGGCAGACATAGACTAGATACCGGTCGTTTATAAGAATAAGCATAAGGTAAAACTAAATAATATAGGTTTTAATTAATTGATTAAAGTACTCTAGCTACCCTAACGGGCCTAGTGCCTCGATCTTAGCTAGTATAGGAAACGGGAGGACCCTGGGAAAACCCTATACACTTCCTACTGCGGTCGTTTAGGCCGCCTAAGCGCGTCGCATCCCCGCACGTGTGGGTTACGTAGCGCCCCCGGCCCGGCTTGGCTTCGGTCGATTTAGTTAGTCGCGGCCACGTCGGACAAATAGTCGGACGGTATTTTCTTAGTATAGCGAGTAGCCCGACTATTTAATTAGCTATCGGGGGGCTAGGCAAGGTTCCCTTAGTTATACTATATTTAAATTAGCCTAGTCCCCGTATATACGTACCCGCGTAGTTACGCGACGGGCACGTATTATAGTCGTAGTTATTAGTATAGGATTATCGCTACCTCTCTTTTTCCCTGAGTATAGCTATACGTAGGCCTAGTACTAGGCCGTGCGGCTTAGTGGCTAATATCGGGAGCGCTTTACCCGGCCTTCTGTTTTTTCCGATAAATAACGTAGTCGGGCACTATACGTGATTTCGCCTACGTGACCTACTTGCTAGCGACGCGATAATAGGGCGCGGCCGGCCTATTTTTTCCCCGCGACTATAGGCGCAGTCGTAAAAAGTCACTTTAGCCGGATTTAAACCGACTCCTATCTATAGGCTTATCTAAGCGGTTGACTACTCCGCTATAGAGGTAAAAAAATAATATAGGTAAATACCTAATTATAAAAAAGCTTGTCCCCCTTTCTTAGTCTAGGGAACCTATCGTCTAAATACTATAGTCCTTCTACGGTGGAATTCTAATGTCTTCTATAGTGAAATTCTAATGTCTTCTACGGTGGAATTCTAATATCTTCTACGGCGGAATTCCAATGTCTTCTACGGCGGAATTTTAATATCTTCTACGGTAGAATTATAATATCTTCTATAGTAGAATTCTAAATGTCTTCTACGGTAGAATTCTAAATGTCTTCTATAGTAGAATTCTAAATGTCTTTTACGGTAGAATTCTAAATGTCTTCTACGGTAGAATTCCAAATGTCTTCTACGGTAGAATAAATAAGTAGTATCGCTAGTTGTATATAGCGTGCTTATAGAGGTGTTCTGCCTAGAATAGATGTCTAAGTAGATCCCGTAATAGCTGCTTTGCTATTTACCGCCTCTGTCTTCTGCCGCTGCTTTGCTCTTTGCCGCCCTAAAGTAGGACCTATAAGAACCCTACTACGCCCTTTTTCGGTCTAGCAAAAGACCTGCTTTACCCCGGCACGAATAAGTCCGCTTGCTTCTTTAAGCTTCCTTTAATAAGAACACCCCGGACAACCGCTATACGATATTGAATTCGGCCCTAACGCCCTTCCCGGAGGAAGAGAACCCCCTCGGCCACCTCGTGCATAAGACATTCTATAAGCACGTCGATATAAGCCGTTAGGAGGTAGATATTACGCTAGACGACGATGCTATCGCCGTTACGACCTAT
The DNA here is from genome assembly GCA_012934285.1 of Ophiocordyceps sinensis. Lineage (NCBI taxonomy): Eukaryota > Fungi > Ascomycota > Sordariomycetes > Hypocreales > Ophiocordycipitaceae > Ophiocordyceps > Ophiocordyceps sinensis. Next base: position 8,958,044 of record JAAVMX010000001.1, on the reverse strand, counting down.
ACGGCCCGTTTTATTACCGTTTTAGACTATAGCGTGTACGTTTACGGCCTTTAGCTCTTTAACAACTTCTAAGAACACTTTAAGGGATAGAATAAGACAACGTAGAATAAAGTCAATAAGGAATATACAAAGGCGCTAAAGACCCTCTTAAGAAGGCGCGGGATCTACCTAAACCGTCGGAACGGCTCGAATACATAGCGCAACTAGCCGCTTTACTAGATAATGTATGTAAAGCATTCTCTATGCTATATGCCGGGGCTAATGTAATCAGCCATAGATAAGATAGCAGGGAGCTATTCCTAGCTCCCGGGGCTTACGCTTACCTAATAGAAGCATCCTTCTTTACATACACATTCTTAGTGCCTAGTGTATTAAATTAGTAGCAATTTGCACCTTCTGCCTTTAAAGCCACTATTAGGAACGTCCTTCCTGTCTCTAGAGCTTCGCTCTACTACGACACGTTCGCTAAGAGCTTCTTAAAGCTCTCGCTATTCGTTAGAAGCTGCCTAAAGGCTCCTAACACCTATAGTATAACTAGCTTATACAACCTTAGCTAGCACGCCTATATAATTTCTAATATAAGCCTTACGATCCGACGAGGCTCGCCTTTCTAAGCATTATTAGAACTAGGGCCTACTGCTTAGTTCTCTATTTAAGTCCTTACGCAATTAGCCGTAAGGAAAAACTTTCTCTCTATGTTTTCGATTTCCTACGTATACCCGTTCCTACGCTAAAATTAAAACACCTTATACCTCCTACTATAGACTTTTTTCTTCTCCTATAACTCTTCTTTCTTCGTAATCCCTCCTCTTCTCCTTTATCCCTCGTTTTATTTAAGCTATTATTACTATAGCTAAGGACGAAGAAGCCCGTTAAGCTACGGCGTCTATATCTCGTTTTAACGACGACCTTTATCCTCGCTTACCGATATAGGAATATGCTCCGCTAGAAAGTATTTATAGCGCTGCCCCTTCTAAGGACTTTAAGAGTGATTATAAAGATCCTCCTCCTCCTGCCCGCCGTCGTCCTCGCTTATCCTTAGAAACCGAGGTGCTATATAAGTAGTCGGCTATACTAGCTATAGAGGATAGGGACTATAACAACCTATTAAAATAGGCCGTTCGCTACTCTAAGTTAATTAAGACACTACCTACGGAAGGGGTTATTAAGACCTTTACTAATATAAACGTAATATATATAAAGTAAGCCTATATTCTCTTAGGCTCTTTAGCCTTTAAGTCGGAGACTATCTTTAATATCTTAGATCTTCCGTCTATAAAGGAAAAGCATCTATAGCACGCTAATACTTAGCGAAAGGGAATTCGCGCGTACCTTCGTTTTATAGGCGAGCTTCCCGATAAGGAGACTCCTCTCTACGCTACGATAACTCTAGTATATCGGCTAGTCTAAGCCATGCTTTTTAACCCGGAAATAATCGACGGAGACCTTTCTAACGGTTAATTAAAGGAATAGCCTCCTCCTTATCCGTAAGGAATACTTCGCTTATCTAAGCAGCGCTCTATTAGACAGCAGTATTACTTTAAGGAGCAACCCTAGGTTTTATATCACTCTCTTTAGTCTAAGTTATCTAAGTATTCGCAGGCCTTTTACTCTCGTCGATAGAAGGACTTAGACGATAATAACGATAATTTATCTAGATCCGATAATAGCTTTATCCGCCGTCCCTTAAAGTCCTATCCGAATCCGTATAGGCACCGCGAGGCGAGTTATACCTCCTCCTCGGCCTATAACGACGAGGCTGTTATTAAACGCCTTAAACGGGATAATATTAGTACTTTTAACCTAGATAAGCATAATCTAAAGAACTTAGGCATTATCGCTCTTAGCGATAGAAAGAATATCTATACGGACGTTTACCTCTTTACGGAGCGTCTAAGGATCTACTAAGACGAGGATCTATTCGCCCTTTGCCTATACTACCTCCCTTTCTTAATAGGAGGAGCTCTTATATAGTATATAAGTAAGCTTATAGCGGAATAACGCGATATCCTTAGTTCCTCTCCTCTTAGAACCTTCTATAAGTTTTTAACTAAGCGTTTTAAGCGTCCTAACGCCGATGTCTCGAAGGAACTTTATAGGGAAAGGTATATAATATCTATATAGTCCTCTAGCTCTATTACTCTCGCGTAGTAGATCTAGAGAAAGGTTTTACTCGCCCGCTAACTTAAGATAGGCAAAGATGCTTAAATCATTAAGGCTATCTATCCTCTTATTGCCGTTTAAATCTCCTTGCTTCTTTTTATTCCTACGAAGAAGACCCCGATCGATAAATAAATTCGTATTATTAAGGAACGAAAGCCCTTTATTATAGCCTCCCTTAAGCTATATATCTCCGGAGACTAAGACTATTCTCGCCGCGGTAGCTTTTCCTATCGGGATAATAACTATCGTTAGGATAACCGTCGCTATAATAATAGTTACCGTTAGGGTAACCGTAATCGTAGCCGTTATAATAATCGTCGTAATAGCTATCGTTAAAGTAACTAAGGCAATAACTACCGATAGACTAACCGCTAGGATCGAGACCGAGGCTATAATCGTAACCGTAGCCCTAAGGGTCGAAGCTCCGGCAATAGCCGTAATTAGTTAAGCTTACGCCCGCTACGCTACGATAAGCGTTACCTTCGCTAAGACGACCGACGAGATAACCGGACGGAATACCGCTAAGGTAAATATAAGGGTAACGATAATAAGAAGAAAGTGCGCTTTAAGTCAAAGTATTAAAGCGATAAGAAGACTGCTCCTAGCGGCGACGAAGCTAGTAACGAGCTATACTTAAACGACTCTTAGGACGATGCGTCCTCTTACGCCTCTTCGGAAGCTAACTTCGTAGGCTATATAAACTCTCGCTACCCTACCGAACGGGCCGGTAAGTTTAAATATAGCACCTACGACTATACTTTCGCCCTCGCCTCTATGCTTAAGGAGTATATATACGCTAGCTGCTATATATCTAAGCAGTAGCTCTATAGTAAAGAGCGCGCGCTTAAGCCTTTAACCTATAAGGTTTATAAGGCCTCTTTTCTTTCTCGTAACGTACTTTTCTCTTATTTCCGTCTCGGGTATAAGAAGACCCCTTCTACTCCTACTATTCCTATAGGGAATATCGTCGACTTAATTCCTATTAAGCCTAATTCCCCCGCCGTATTAAAGCTTATTCTTCCCGCACTTATTATTAAGGAGCCTGTTTTTTACGTAGCGCTTATTATAGCACCCCGACTAGATTAAGTCCTAGAAGCTAAAGCCGAGGAGCCTTAATAGGATTAGGATTCCCCGCCGCACTTATACTCCTATATAAGGATTAAGGTCTTTGCCTAACCCGGTAGGTAGGAAGTCTAAGTTTGCCCCGACTTTAGCTACGGTAAGCCTATAATTAATCGCGACCTTTTTTAGACTCTTAACTATACCGTCGAGAAGAAGCCTCCTATTACTATTAACGGAGTTAATAGTCGTTCTTTTTGCGAGGACTAGGCTACGTTCTCCTTCTACGCGCGTGGTACTATAGCTAGCTAGGCCGCTTAAGCAGCTATAGCTAAATTCACTTACTCCGCCTAGGTCTCTAAAGTAGAGGCCGGCGTACTTCTCGGCAATGCCTTCCTTAAGCTATACCAAGGATCCCTTAATTATAATAAGGAAGTTATTCGCATTAGAGTGCTCGACGGGTTTAAAATCCTATTCGATATCTATAAATAGCCTTATAAAGTCGTTCGCTATATCTAAGCCGTCTAAAAGACTATTATACCGCCCGGCACTACCCTTATAGTCCTTATATCTTAAAAAGAACTTCCTAAGGACCGCGCCTATACTTTCTTCGCCTCTTACGCTAATGCTATTTATAGCATCGTCGATGCTAAATCTCTTCCCGCTATTCTTATTACTAATAGCACGAACGTTAACCTCGTTATTAAGCGTAAGCAGAAGCTTAGCTAGATATAGGAGTTTTAGGAGTCTAGCTATTTTACCGCCCTATCTTAGAAATCAGCTATAAAGGCTTTAATATTAGCTACGGCAATCTTACCTACTCTTAAAGCCGCTACTATACTATCCTCCTCTAGAGGAACCGCTATTGCTATTACTGCTTCTTCTATTAATATATCGGTTAACGTTGCGAGCACTTTCCCGCTTACTTAGGAGGTCCTTAAGTGTCTATAGGCTCCCGTCTCGCCTTAACCCGTAGAAGCTTTTATTCTAGGCATTTCTCCGACGCCTTTGCTATCCGACTCTATCTACGCCTATATTATAGCTTCTTCGGCAGGACTTACTAAGTAGTCTAAGGTTCGCTAGAACCTCGCAGTAGCTGCTACTAACGTAACGGTAGCTGCCGCAGCTATTAAGATAGACGCCGCGGATAGGATCGAGGATCCCCTCTCTAGCCGCATTCTATACTAAACGCACGTTTAGCGCCTACTAGAGCTTTAAGAGAAATACACTAAAGAGGGTATTTATATTTTCGACTATAGCCCCTCTTTCGTACGCCGCGTTAAAAAGCTTCTTAGGAAATACTCCTAGCTTTAGCGAGATATAGGCACCGCCGTCGTAAAACCCGGAAAGGAATTAATAGTCCCCTTAATCGACAATTAGCACGAAAAACGAGTCGCTTAAAGGCCTTACCTATAAGGGCTTCGCGATAGGAAGGTTATCGACGATATATTTAACCTACTTTATAAGCAAGGTCGCTTAAATTAGGCCGACGAGCCTACGCCGTTTATAGCACCTATCTTCGTAGTTTAGCGCATAGCCCGAGGCGAGACTAAGGGCCGAGTCGTTATTAACCTACGTGCCGTTAATAGTATTACTATCCCGGATTCCTACCCTCTACTATTATAAAGCTCTATTATTGCTAAACTCTTAGGCGCTTATTTTATTACTACTATCGACGCTTCCGCCTTCTTCTATTAGTTTTAAGTTAAGCTTAAGCATTAAGGTAGGTTTACTATTATAAGTTATCGAGGTCTAAAGCGCCTAATAGTTACACCTATCGGTTTTCGCAATAGCCTAGCGTATATATAACGCTATATAGACTAAGTCCTCCGCCCGTATTAAGGCTATAGCCGCGCGTTTATTAACGATATTATTATTTACTCCGCTATAGAAGAGGAATACTTTTAATATCTCGAGGCTATTTTTAAGCTCTTCGCATCGCTTAATTTATCTATAAGTCCTACTAAAAGCTAGATCGGTAACCCTTCCGTAGAGTTGCTCGGATTTTGTATTAACGCGTTTAGGATAAGCACTACGAAGCATAGGCTTACCTTACCGCCTTTATAAAGCTTCTATTTCCCGATAATCTCGCCGCTCTTAAACACTATATCGGCGCTATAGGGTATATTCGCAATCTTATCCTATACTACGGCGCTTCTATCGCCCCTCTATAGGATTATAAGACTAGTCTTCTAGCCTAAGGTCGCTTAATCGGTAAGGTTAAGAACGGGAACCCTAATAAGCGGAAGTCCTATACGCGAGTTATATCGTTTTAGCCGACCTTAGCCGAGCTTTCCTCCTTCGCCTCCCTTTAGAAGGAAATTACCTCTAGCCGTATGATTTACTATATAGACCTATAGAAGAGGCTATTTTGCTAGATTAACGCCTCCTTATAGCGAGGCTTTACCGCTGTCTTTTTCTATCTCCGTGACGGCACCGTTTAGCAGCTAGGCTAGCCTATTCCGGTTAAAGCTATTATGCCTATCTGCTTCCTCTCCTATACTTTAACGAGAGCCGAGCAGTCCTATAGTCTATTAGAGCTAGAAGTCGCCTATCTTATATAGGCTGCGAAGAAGATACGTACTATAGTATAGTCGTTAACCCTCCCGCTTATAGTCTTAACCGATTACTCTACGATTAAGTAGATCGTCGCTAAGAAGACCCTCGATACTTTTAGTATAGACCGAGCTAACCGTCGCCTAGTTATAGCCTTAATTTACCTCTCTAAGTACGATATTAAGGTTTACTACCTCCTTAGTAAGAAGAACTTTATCCTAAACGCCTTTAGTCGCTTACTAGCCGAGGAATCCGACTAGCTGCTTAATTATCGCCGTCCCGATTTTACTATGCTTAACGATATACTTATAGCCTCTAAGGCTATTATAGCTCTTAAAAAACGCGAGTAATTCGCCGTCGCCTACGATAATAACCCTTACTATAAGCGAATACTTTAAATAATCGTAGATAGTAAGGACGCTATTAAGAGTCTTTCCTCGCCCTTAGAAAGGGCTATAGTCGCTAACTCTATAGCACGAACGAAAGCATAGCTTAAGCGCTATAGTATACTATTCTTTATAGTCGATAAGCTTCTATACTATAAAGGCCCCGACGGGTTTACCCGGCTATATATCCCTAACGCCTTCGTCTTATCTATAATCTTAGTAGCTTATAACGATAAGAACTACTTTAGCGTCGTCTGTATAATTAAGGACCTAGAGATATACTTAATTCATAGAGTCACCCGTTAGGTAAAGAAGTATATCGCGGCCTATAAAGCCTATTGCCTTAGCTAAATAGACCGTTAGACCCTTACCGGCAGCTATAAGCCTATTCGCCCCCCGCTACTTTTAACATAGAGTATCGCGATAGACTTTATAACCGATATACCGCCCTTACCTTTAGTAAGCTCCTTATAGTAGATCTTAGGCTTTAATATCTTTAACTAACTTCTTATAGTTACCTGCTTAACTAATAAGAAATGCTTGCTAATCTTAGGCAACGCTAAATATAGTATAAAGGACTAGGCTTAAAGCCTAGCCCGTTAGTTACTTCTTTCTGATTAAGGCATACTAAGAACTATTATTAGCGACCGGGATCGTAAATTTATATCCGACTTTTAGAAAGGCCTTTAGAGCGCATTCGGCACTAAAATTACAATAACTACCGCCTACTACCTATAGGCGGACGGACTTACCAAACGGCGCAATTAGACCGTAGAGACCGCTTTACGAATATCTTATATCGAGGATCCTAGCTTAGATTAAAAGATAATAATCCCTACCCTCTAGTAGAATCTAAATATAGTATTTAACGCTAGTATAAAGATCTCCGCCTATAAATCTATCTTCGGCTTTAATATACGTAGACCGTTAGAAGCTGCCGATAATATCTTAAGCACTACTACGGACGAACTGCCCTACTTACGAGAAGTTACCTATAGATAAGCGAGCCTAGCTATAGACCTAGCAGCTATAAAGGCTAAGCAGCGGTATAACGTAAAACACCGGCCGGTTCTTCTTAAAGCTAGTGATAAAGTCTACCTAAAGCTATATATAGGCTATTATAAGCCTAGCTAGCCGCTTAAGAAGTAGTCGCGGCAGCGAGAGGGTCCCTTCGTAATTAAGCGTATAGTTAACGACCTCGCGGTAGAACTCGACCTCCTTAGCTAAGTTAGAATCCACCTAGTCGTCTCTATTTAGCACCTTAAGCTCGCGTACGAAGGGCATTACGTCGAGCTCGAGCCTAGGCCTATAGAAGCCGCTCGCGATATCGAAGCACCTAACGAAGGTAATTAGCACTACGAAGTCGAACGCCTAATAGACATCCGTATTCGTCGCATCGGTCGGTCGAAGTCACTTATAACCGAATACCTTATACGATAGAAAGGATAGGCTGCTATATATAACTAATAGGTCCGAGCTAAATAGGTCTCCGCTAAGGCTATTACGGAGTTCTAAGGTCGCCTTCTAGCACGCGCTATACGAAGCAAGAAGGCCTTTTAGTAGAAGGAACGATTAGAGGAATAATTACTAGCAGATATAAGTATAACTTATAAGAATAAAAGGAAGGATTTAGGCAATAGGAGTATTCCTCCTAATTGCTTAATTAGGATTATATTATAACTGCTATAGGCAGTAGTGTTTTCTTTTAAGCCGGCATTCTAATATATATAAAGCATCTTCTATGCTATATGCCGGGGCTAATGTAATCAGCTATAGATAAGATAGTAAGGAGCTATTCCTAGCTCCCGGGGCTTACGCCTACCTAATAGAAGCATCCTTCTTTACATACACATTCTTAGTGCCTAGTGTATTACTAGACTTCGACGAGCCGCTAACCTAGCCCGCCGACGAATTCGCGAAGACCTAATTCGACATCGGCACCGTAGCCTAAGCGAAGCAAGCAGCCGTAGCTACTACCGCCGTAACGTTAGTTCCGCCTTCGCCCTTCCTAGCCGTATCGTTAATCTCGGCCCTACTCTCGTCCGACGAAGCGTCCGCGGCTTTAATAATTTAAAGAGCCGCGAGAGTATTATTACCTTCCTTATCCCCCGTTGCCCCTACCGCCGTTATTCCCTCGCTAGTTGCTCCGTTACCCGTTGTTTCCGGCCCGCCGCTATTAGTTATTCCCGGCCTGTTTCCCGACCCCTTTGTCCCTAGCTAAGTCCCTAACGTCGTTCCCTAGGCTGCATAACACACGGTCTATCCGATAAGCCACCGGTTCCGGCACCCTAAGTTCGTTACCCGGGCTACCTAACACTAGCCGGCTGCACCGTTCTAGCCTACCGCCCAACCGTTCCTACCTGCCGCCGTTCTTGCCCTAATTCCTACCGCTGTTCCTACCGCCGTTGCCCGTGTCCCCGTCCCTACTGTCCTTAAATTCCCCCTTAAGGCATATATGATAATGCCGCCGCCCGAGGTCCCGAACGTCCCTACGGACGCTAACCTCGTGCTATAATTCGCTAAAGCGTAGAAAAAGGACTATAACTATATAAGGGACCCGTACGATATCCTAGACGAAAAGGTCCGGCTCTTTATACGGACCTACTATAGCCTATACGTCGCACCCGGCTAGTTCTACGATTTAGTTAGTTAAATTCTCGCCGGCCGTGCTAAGGACTACTATATTCGGTATATTAATTAGAATGCGACGTTCCGGTCCGTATACAATGCCTTTAAACGGTATTTCGATACGGAAGTTAATTATTAATAGTACTTTACGGAGTAGACAACGACGTTATTCTAAAGGCTTTAGACCTAAAACCCCGGGAAGACTATATAGGAGGTGCTCGAGCTGCTATTTAATAAGCTATAGCTTATTTAACGCGCCCTTAGTGGTTCTTTCGTAAACTAGGACCTAGAAATAAACGAGCCCTTGCGAATAACTCTCGTCCGGGCCTTCTATAGCGTTCTAGAGCTCGAACCGGCCCTATTCCGCCCGGCCTTGCGAATTAAAGAGCTATTTTCGGACCTACTATTATAGTACTACATCACATAACATAGTACATAGTGGTATGCTATATAACATATAGTCCTATATATAAACGAGCCCTTAGCCTCTATAGTTCTTCTCCTCTTTATAGAATAATAAGGTTATCTAGCTATTACCTAGTGCTATAATAGTTTATTCTATCTCCTATTGCGCCCCGTCGCGATCCCTAGCTTTATAAACACAGTCCTAGCAGCTCTATTACCTTATCCCTTTAGTCGTCGCGACCCGAGCGTAACCCCTAAGAAATCATTCCCTTAAGCCCTTAAGCCCCTAAGAATTTTTTCCTTAGCTATAGAAACCTATATAGCCTATAGAATTTTTTTTATAGTCCTTAATAAACACCTTAGATTAGACACTCCTCCTTCCTCCTTATAGCAGACATACCTATAGCCTCTAACGCTATAGGCGACGGTCTAAAGACCCTTACTAAGGAGTTTATTAGTGAATTTCCTTAGATCGCCTAACCGATTAAAAGGTTCGATAACGTAGTCCCGGTCGCTAATGCGTAGGAGACCTAGGAAAACCTTTAGAGCCCGGATACCTAATATATTCTTTTATATATTAAGGAGAGTCTTCGCTCCCTTCGCGTAGCGGAGGCCTCTTAGGTTAACCGAAATACTAGGTTAAAGGAATACGTAACTATACGAGATTAGCTCTTAGCTACGAAGGATTAGCTCCTAGCTATAAGGGAGCAACTTCTTAAGGCTAAGGACCTTACGATCTTAACTATAAAGATATTATAGTCCTAAACGATAACCTTAGTATAGTCGTCCGGAAAACAGAAGACGGTAGACCCTCCGATCTTTATTAGAAAGGGGTTTACCTCCGACCGTTACGTAAGTATAAGGCCTAGGAACTTAAGATATAAAGTGTCTTCCTCCGCGATAGCATATAGTTTGACTTAGACGGCGCCCGCCTCCTTTACATTAGCGATAGGCTTAGTAAACGGGCCTACGACTTCGTTAAAGATAGGATAGCTACTATTATAGCTAACCTATCCGAGAGAGAGAAGTAGGAATAGCCTACTACGACGACGCTTTTTATAGCTTTAGGCAGGTAGTATAAGGTTCTAGACTTAACGTAAGCCGCTAAGAACATCCTCGATAGTTTCCCCTAAAGCGATAAGAACTATTAGATCTAGAAAGCAGACCTTAACGCCTATATGCGTAAGGCAAAGAAGATAAAGGAATAGTAAGTCGACCTCCTCCGGAAGTTTATATCGAAGGATATAAGCGATCTTATTAAGAATATACCGACTAAGATCCCCGACACCGACTACGAGAAGTAGTTAGCGTAGATAGATATCTTTGCGAAGAATCTCGTTAACTATACTTATCGTTAGAAGCTCGAGAAGAAGGCCGCCCCCCGTTTATAGTTCCCGCCGACGCTTATACCTGCCCTTACCTTAACCGCCTTAGCCTAACCCCTATATAGTAACCCTATAGACCTCGACCGGCTTTCCGATACTAAACGATAATTTAGGATCGATAATAAACTCTATATAACCTACGGAGAGCCTAGACACTAGAAGGAGGCTTACGACCTAGCTAAGATAGCGAATCCGCTCTTAATGCCCTTACGTCGGGGTAGTCCTTAGTTTTAGGGCTAGGGCGCCCCCTCCCCCGGCTTCGGCCGAGGATCTTAGGGCCCCCGCGGCGGCGGGTATAGCTAGGGCTAGCTCGTCCGTACGGCTAACTATAAATAAGGCCGTATCCTTAGGGAAGAGGATACGGATTTATAAGGCGGGCGGCCGGCGTTAAGGCTACTGCTAAAAGATATACCCCTAGAATAAGTCGCTCCTAAGGGTTATATATAAGGGAGGATAAGAGGATTAGGTCATTGCTTTTAGATAGAACGGATCTTCGGATTAGTTTATTAAATAGTAATAAAAAGTTAATCTTTCTCTATACTTGTCTCTCCTCTATATATAACCCTTAGTCCTTTTACTACGTTAATACGTTATCCCTTATAGATTCTAGCTATACTACCGTAGCGTTCGCCGATCTTTACGCTATCGTACGGAAATATAACGTTACTATAAAAAAGCTTTTTAAACCTTAACTACTTTAACTAGCCGACGGTATACCCTTAATATAGATAACAGACTACTTTATAGCCTAAATAACTATTAGCAAGCATATAGAACTTATGCTCTTCTTTATTATAAACCTATTACCTTTTACCCCGATTATCCTAGGCATCCCCTAGCTTTAGGAATATAAACTAACTATGCTTTAGAAATCTCTTTAAGTCCGCTTCGATTCCGATTACTATATAAGACACTACCTACCTTTAAGTATAATAGCTAAGGATAGGAGAGCTTTTAGGACTCCTATTACTCCCGCGCCCGAAGGGCATTAGTTACGTCGGAAAGTATATTTTTCTAACGTCGTAGAGATTTAGATAACTCTAACGTTTACTCTAAAATAAAAGGTCCTTATAATAATAGAAGAAGTGCCGGAAATTCCTTTTCGATAGGAAGAGACCGATATCCTAAAAGACTAAACTATCCTACCGGGAAGTTATATATCTATAGACTTATCTACTAAGGAATATCTACCCGAGTAGGTATCGCACCCCTTAAACCTTAGTTAACCGATTCGATATCCCTTATATAGGATATAGCTATTCGCCTAAGAAACCGCCCGCTTAATATCCCCGATTAGCCCTCCGGATTCCCTTAAGACTTTAAGGCTATTCCGCCGTAGACTACTTTAGTAGCTCGCCTACTCCTTATTCGCCTTACCGCCGGCCGTCGCTACGTTCCCGCCCGATAGGGCTAAACGAGACGCCCCCGCTAGCGCATACGATAAGAAGATTAAATACCCTGAGATATAAACGATATCCGCTATATATAAGTAGTTAACTTCGTTTAATTCTATAAATAGGATAGTATCTAAGCGATGCGAATTAGTATATTTAAATTAGCTAAGCTAGTCGAGGAGGGAGAAAATCTACGACTCTTTAACGAACTCCTAGTAGGCCTAGTTAAGGTCCTAGAACTATCCGAAACCTCTTTCTAATACGTTATTACCGGGGACTATATAATAGAGGTAGCTTAAGCCGCCTTCCTTAAACGTTTTTATAATTTCCTTTAGATAAACCTCTAGGATATAGCTAATTCCGAATCTCTATTTCGGAGGGTCGACGAGGCCGACGTAGAAAAATTCCTCTAAGTAAAGCCGGAAGTTACGGAGGCAGATATCCTAAAGAAACTCCTAAAAGAGTTCTAGGATAAGCTTCCTTATTTCCTTCTAAAGAATGCGAACGAGCTTCTCTTATACCGCTATTAGGATTATAAGATCGAACTTACACTTAGCAAATAATCTCCGTTCTATAGAAATCGGCCTATATTACCTATAGAACTCCGCTATATTAAGAAGTAGATTAACGATATACTTAATAAAGGCTTTTTTTAAGAGTCTTCTTCTCTAGCCGCGGCGCTACTAATCCTCGCTTATAAACCGGGCGGTAGTATCCGTATCTATTATAACTACCGAGGTTTAAATTAGGTTATAGTTAAGAATTAATATCCCTTGCCTTTAATCCGCGAAATACTAGATTCTCCCTACGACGCTAAGTTTTATATAAAGCTAGACGTAATTGCTATATTTAACCGTATTCGAATCGCCGAAGGTTATAAATGGCTTATAGCATTTATTATACGCTTCGGACTATTCGAGATGCTAGTTACCCCCTTCGGCCTTTATAACGCGCCGTCGACCTTTTAGAACTATATTAATTACGTGCTTTATAATGCCCTCGATAACTTCTATATAGTATATCTTAATAATAACGTATTAGTCTTTTTAAAGACTAGGGCGGAATACGAGAACTACGTGCGAATAGTTATCTAACGCCTAGGCAACGTAGGGCTTTAAATCGATATCGGGAAGTTAGAGTTTTATACGACGAAGACTAAGTACCTTAGATTAATTATTTCGATATCGGGCATAAGTATAGACCTAGAGAAGGTGCGTATAATCACGGCTTAGAATACCCCGACTTTAGTAAAAGAACTTTAGTAGTTTCTTAGGTTTATAAACTTCTACCGTCGTTTTATTAAAGGATACTTTAGTATTATCTCCCCGATAACTACGCTACTTTAAAAGGATTCCTATTAGTCTTAAGGACCTAAATAAGCTACCGCGTTTAAGGCCCTTAAACTTGCTTTTACTATTACCCTAGTCTTAGCCTATTTTAACTACTTAAAGAAAATAGTTATTAAAACTAACGCCTCGAATTAAGCCTTAGGAGGAGTCCTTTTATAGACCGGAGACGACGGATATCTTTACCCTATTGCGTTTTTTTCGTTAAAGCATACTACCCTTAAGTATAACTACGAGATCTATAATAAAGAGCTATTAGCAATTATTAAAGCACTTAAGGAATAGCGCTTAAAACTCTAAGGGACTACCGAGGCGTTCGACGTTATTATAGACTATAAGAATCTTTAGACGTTTATATCTATAAAGCAACTTAACTAACGATAAGTACGCTAGGCCGAGTTCCTTTCTTAGTTTAACTTTATAATTATATACCGCTTAAGCAATAAGGCAATTCTCCTTAACGCTTTTAGTAAGCTCCCCGGCGATAGACTAACTACCTTAGACGACGATAGACTCCTCTATCGAGATTAGGTAGTTATCCCTAAAGAGAAAGTCGACCTAACTATCCTAAAAGAACTCTTAACCGATTCCTATGCCTTAAAGGAGGACCTTAACGTAGTCGCCGCCTTTAGACTAAACACAGCTATTAAATCACTCGATAAGCTTATCTATAAAGCATATTAATAAGATAATCTTACCTAGGATATAGTAGCGATACTCCGGGATCTATACGCTTAACGCTAGCTAAAGTATATCTAAAAGCTCTTACGTTATAATATATCTAAATATTAGTTAATTAATAGACGTATTCTTTTCTACGACCGGCTCTTCGTCCTTAATACCCTAGATCTCTACCTTAAAGTCGTTTATCGATCCTATAGTAATAGCCTAATAGGATACCTAAGGAGGGTAAAAACCTTTAATTTATTAAACCGAATATACTAATAGCCGAGGATTTCTTACTTCGCCGCTACGTTTATTAAAGACTATGCTTTCTATCTTTAGACTAAGACCCCCCGCTTATCTCCCTTTAGATTCCTAAAAGCCTTCGCTCTATTAGTCCGACTATAGGCCGATATATTAATTAATTATATTATAATACTCCCTAAGTATACCTAAAACGGGAAGACTTATAAGAATATACTTACGATAGGTAATAAGCTTACGAAGATAAGATATTTTATCCTTATTACCGGCCTTTCTATAGAAGAACTAATTAACTCCTTTATCTATATAGTCTATCGCTTATATAAAGCACCCGATACTATTATCTCCGACTAAGGCACTTAGTTTATCTCTAATTTTTAGCAATAGCTTAGCACTTATTTAAAAATAACGTTAAAACTAAGCTCGGTATAGTACCTAAAGACTAACGGTTAAACCGAAATCGTTAACGCTACGATAAATAAATATATTCGAGCCTATATTAGCTTAACCTAAGATAACTAAGTCGACTAGCTCCCGCTCGCGGAATTCGCAATAAATAATTAAGTAAACGAAATAACCGGTATTTCTCTATTCTTCGCTAACTATGGCTTTAATCCTTATCTCGGCATTAAACCTATAAGCCCCCGATCCCTAACGCTTTTATTATAGGCAAAGAAGGAATTCCTTTACGTAGACGCAATAGCTAGTCGTTTCGACCGTATCCTTATTTAGCTTTAAGCTCTCGCATAAGCCTTATAATAGAAATATAAGGATAATGCTAATATAAAGCGGGACGAAGGCTTTCTCTTCCGACCCGGTAATATAGTTATAGTTTTATTAAAGAATATAACTACTAACCGCCTAAAGAAAAAACAAAACGATAAATAAGACAGTCCTTATCCTATTCTTAAGGTCTACCGCGGCGCTATAGTTATCGACCTCTTAAAGCATATCCGAGTTAATAAGTCTTTCTATACGTCTAAGGTGCGGCTTTAGACAACGGAAACAATACTAGGCTAGGCATAGATTAATTAAGAAGAAAAACGCAACGTCGTAGGCCGTATCGTAGAACGCAATAACGACGGCAATATCGAAGAAATATAGGAATTTAAGAAGATCCTTAACGTATACGATAACGAAGCCCCGACCCTAACTTATCTAATTAAATAGAAATATTACTAAGAACCGACCTAATAGCCTAAAGATAACCTAAGAGGTTGCCCTAAAGCTATTTAACGCTTCTATAGATATAACCTAGATAAGCCGGGCCTTTTATATTAGGCCCGCCTATAAAAGATTCCTCTATTATATACGGATTTCTAGCGAAAATAATATTTCTTAGCGATTTAGGGACTAAATCGTCTTTAGAGGGGGAGTACTATTATAGTACTATATTATATTATATAGTATATAGTAATATACTACGTAATATATAGTCCTATATATAAACGAGCCCTTAGCCTCTATAGTTCTTCTCCTCTTTATAGAATAATAAGGTTATCTAGCTATTACCTAGTGCTATAATACTTAGGGAGGATAACCTAATATCGGTAGTTAATCCTCTCGTCGGCTTAGTCGGGAAAGGAGAGAGGGCGGGAGCTAGGCAAGCGGCTAAAGGCGTTAGGGAGAATAGCTTAAGAGCCGGGCTAAAAGACGATCTTAAAATTAAAACGACTAAGGAATTTAGCCTAGCGGGCCTATAGCTAATTCAAGAGCTTTATAGTTATAAAATACTAAAGATTCTTATAGTCTAAGGCTATCTTAAACTTAGGTAGGCCCTCGAGCTTAAGGCGCTATTCCTCGAGAGATTTTATAATCGCGAGGAGTTCCTTATCGTAGATCTCGTAATTACACTCTTAAGCGGAGTGTTTTAACGAGAAGAAGGCAACCGGATAATAACGACTATCGTCGAGGAGCTATACTAGTATACCCCCGGCGACTTAGTCGGAAGCATCTATTTAAACTATAGTCTTACGATAAGGGTCGAAGTATACGAAGACTAAGGCGGTAGTAAAGGCGTGCTTAAGGGCTTCGAAAGCGTAAGCGCAGGCGGGAGACTAAATCTAAAGGACAAAGTTCTTAGTAAGGGCGTTTAAAGGGTTTATAAGCTTAGAAAAGCCGCGAATAAAACGCCGATAAAAATTACCGAATCCTAAGAAGCGCCGGAGGTCTTTAATAAAGGAAGGGGTAGGCTAGTCTAAGACCGTACGAACTTTATTAAGGTCTATGCGAATGCCTTTATCTAAGATAATTAGGCCGAGGTACTTAGTCTTAGTAACGTAGAAGTTATACTTATCTACGTTAAGCTAAAGGCCGGCGGCATTAAGGCGCTTAAGAACCGTATTAACGTAGGCCTAGTGCTCCTCCCGCGTCTCCGAGAAGATTAAAATGTTATTTAGATAGGTAGAGTAAAACTCATTAAAGATACCGTAAAGGGCTATATTAATAAAACTCTAAAAGTAAGATAAAGCAGCGGTAAGGCTAAAGAGGGTAATATAATACTTAAAAAGCCTATACTATATAGCGAACGCGGTCTTTTACTTATATCCTTCGGCAATACGAAGGCGATTAAACGCCGCGATAACGTTAATCTTAGTAAAAAACTTCGCCTTCCGGATATAGGCGAGAGTATTATAAATAAAAGGCAAAGGGAAGCGGTTCTTAATTATAGCCTTATTTAGGCCGCGATAGTTAATATAAAAATAGACGCGCCCGCCCGGCTTATAGGCGAGTATAATAAAGGCAATAGTAAAGGAGGTAGAGCGGCGGATAAAGCCCTTCTTAAGCTGCTCTTTAACGTACGCGCGGACGATCTAGTTCTCGGCTTCGCTAAAGGCGAGGGCAGGTATAAGGAGGTTATATCCCCTCTTTAAGGTTAATTTAAGTATTAACGGTATAGTAAAGGGCGAGCTTATCGGCCTTACTCTTAAGCTATATATAGATTATATAGTAGAGCTCCTTAAAGACCTTAGCCTAAAGCTCGTTAAGCGTATAAAGGACCTTCTCTTATTTCTTAAAGAACTTAGCGATATCGTTAAGGGAGATCTTATTAAAGGAGATCTTATTAAGGTAGTTATCGACGAAGTCGTAAAGGCGGGGGTTAAGATAGGCTTTCGCATCCTCGGCTTCTATATATCTAATTAAAACGGCCTAATAGAAGTCCTTAAAGATATCTTAATCGATAGGTAGTAGAGGCTTAGTAGGTAAAGGCTCGGCGGTAAAGGCCTTAATTAAGGTTTAAGAAATCTAAACTCCGGGCTATTAGTAGAATATTACTATCGCATCGACGTTAAGCATTTAGACGTTAAACGCTAAGTCGTTAAGGGATAAAAAGCGGAAAGGCTAAGGTCTAATAATTTACGACTCGG
This sequence comes from Ophiocordyceps sinensis, assembly GCA_012934285.1. Classification (NCBI taxonomy): domain Eukaryota; kingdom Fungi; phylum Ascomycota; class Sordariomycetes; order Hypocreales; family Ophiocordycipitaceae; genus Ophiocordyceps; species Ophiocordyceps sinensis. Next base: position 8,940,427 of record JAAVMX010000001.1, on the reverse strand, counting down.
CCGTAATATAGGGCAGCGGTAGCCGGCGGTCTTATAGACGGGATAAGGGTAAGGAGGTCGAATATAGCGGCGAGGGTAGAGGGTAGCCGGGGAGTTAAGGTCGTAGCCGGAGTTAGAGTCGGCGTCGTTAACCTAGCGGGAGGAGTCCGGATAGGCGGGTTTACCCGCGTTAAAGGCATCCTTAAAAAACGCTAAGAGAGAGGGGCTAAGGGATAAGGGAATAAACTTAAGAATATCGCTAAAGCGGACGGAATAAATAAAGGCCGGAGGATAAGCTAAGGCCGTATAAGCGGGAATAGGGATTATAGCAGTAGGAATAAGGATCGTAGCGGTAGGGGGTTCGCCCTCGTCGTTAGAGTCTTTAATAGAGGGGGCGGTAAGAGGTTCGCCTTCGTCGTTAGAGTCTTCGACGGAGGGAGTAGGGGGAAAATAAATTATATTTATTAATTATATTCCCTTTAAAATAAGGGCGGGGGGAGCTAGGATAAGGCGGGCACGGCGGGCAAAGGTAGCCGAAAGGCCTAGGATAAGATAAGGCTAATAGTCCGAGAGGCAGGAGGCTAGACAAAAGGGGGACTAGAAGGAAAGGGAGTTACCGCGTTAGCTAATAATAGGGTTATGCCGGCATAGCTAAGGGAGGCTAAGAATAACCTTATAGCTAAGCTTCGTAAGAAAGAAGTAGATAGACTTAGTATAAGCGCTAATCTAAGAAACCGAAAAGGCGTAATAAGTAATAAAGCCGGACTTATAGTCGCTACTATCGGCGAGAGAAAGCCGGCGTAGGAATTAAAGCTAGCGGATAGGAAGGGTAAGGCGGTACGCGGTCTAAGCGTGTATAAAGGCGTATCTAAAATAGCTAGAGTCGACTAAAGCACTTATAATAATATCGGCGGACATAAGGGATAAAGGCATAAGTAAAGCACGCGGTTATATTCCCGCGGGGAGGTAAGGATCCTCCTTAGTATAGAACGAAGCTATAAACTTAGACACTAAGAGCTCTATCGCGCGATAAGGCGAGGGAGCTACGTATTTCCTAAGGACGGGGAAAAGGCGGGAAGGTCGTTTACTTCGCCTTCGATAAAGCCTTGCTTAATAGCGCGAACCTAGTAGCGGGGGGGAGGGGGTTTAAGCAGGCGTAGGGCAGACGTACCGCTACTACGGCTACGGCCGTGGCTAAAGCCGGAACCGACGCCGGGACTAGCGCTAGGGTTAGCGCCGGGATTAGCACCGATACCCTTATTAAGGTAGGTCCGGGCGGTATAGGTAGCGGTAGCCGGCTAAGCGTAGTAGAGGCAAAGACGGTTCTTAAACCGCCGTTGCTTTTTAGCGTTAGTAAGCCGGGCCTAGAATACATCGAGCTATATCGGGTTACCGGCAGAAGGCGCGGGTAGGGCGGGCGAGGTAGGGCTAGTATAAGCGGGGTTGCGAGGCGGCTAGAGCTAAGAATAGGCCTTAATACGCTGCTAGTTATCCTAAAGCGTGGAATATATCTTAGCCTAGGCCGTAAAGTTATTATAGGCCGGGCATTCGACCTATAGAGCGGCGGCGTTAGTAAGTTCGATAGAGACCTTTAAATAAAGGTAGGCGACGTAAGCGGTGCCGTTAAACGATAAGTCGGCTTAAAGCTAGGTAAACTTTAAATAAAAGTCCGGCTAAAAGATATTCTTTATCGATAAGGCGTTAAAGTCGGCCTCTAACTAAGCGCGGGTAAAACTAGCACTAAAGACTATAGTCCTATTCTATAGGGTATACGGCAGCGTCCTAACGGAGCTTAATAGTAAGGCCGTCGCGCTAGGTCCGGAAAGCCTTTTAACGTTGCTTTTAAGTGCTAAAGTCGCCGGCGAACCTCTTAAGGTCGGCGATATAGGAACGGGTAAAGGTAGAGGCAAAGGCTAGGGCCTAGTCCTAAGCTATGTTACGCTCGGTAAAGACAAAGAGAGAGGATATAGCGCGGTTAAGCTACCGCTAAAGGTCGGCGGCGTGCTCTTAAGAGACGAGCACCCTTATATCTAACTTAGCGTAAGCATTATTAAGGCAAGCAAAGGACTTAGCCTATAGGGTGCGGAAATTAGGGGTAGCGTAAGCCTAGATATAGGCGAACGAGTCGAATATAGGCCGTTAAGCCTAAAGCAACGCGGCGAGACGGGGATAGCGGGAAAGGTAGTCGTTCTAAGGCTTCCGGTCGGCGGGAGCCGGCGGAGTAACGGCTAGGGTAGCGGCGGACGAAGGATCGGTCTCTATAACGAGGTTAGATATCGTAGATTAGATAGGGTAACGAAGAAGATAATAGGGAAAGGATAAAGGGGGGAGGAGGGGATCTTATGTAATTCGCGTTAAGACGGCGTATCTACACCGGGAAAATTCTAATAATCGAGGAAAACTTAGTCGAAAGGGTCCGGCGAGGAGACAGACTCACGTCGCGAAGAGGGGAGATTAGAAAAGAAAGGGGTAAGATAGCGAGATTATTAATTAAAGGCAATAGGATAAAATAGTAGATTAAACTATAAGAGAACGAGCTTAAGGGGGGGTATATAATTATTATTAATCTACGAAGGGACATAGCTATAGACTAGATCTAAATGTCTATATATACGATATAGAGGTTACGTAGGATAATATATAATATAACTTAACACTGTGATATTAACCTTATTAACTACTAATTAGTGTTAGATAGGCTTTATTAAGGTTACCTAGTATATATATATTATGTCTGTCTTACTAGCTAGGAAGGGAGGCATTACGAAGAGATATAGCCTCGTTGCGTACACGTGATTGCGTAGGGTTACGTAGGTCGCGTGCCTATAACTATACCTTATGCGTATCCCTTATCCCTTATTCCTACACCTACTATATTTAAGCAAATATAGTTAATAAAAGTGATTTAATCTATCGCTTAAATATAACTATATACTATATTTATTAGTAGGGCTCTACTATAGTAAGCAGCCGGAAGCGAACCTATCGCACGTGTGATAGTATACGGTTTAGGTTCTTATTGTCTTGTCTAGCTATAAAGGAAGAGGGGAAAGGGGGCCTATTTATAAGTAACGTAGCCTTATTGCACGCACGTAATTACGTAGCTGCAACTGCCTCGTACGTATCCCTTATCCCTTATTCCTATACTAGCAGTCTTTATAAGATCGTAGAAACAGTAGCCTAAAAGAACGTAGCAATAAGGGTCGCAATAAGGGCGTAATACAGGGCTAAATAGGGATCTATAGCCCGGTTAAACGGGCCGTATTATTATCGTAGATCTAGCTTTTCTAACCTTACAATAGCCTTATAAACAGCTGTATAACGTACGGGAAAAGAGCGTTAGGAAGCATTAAGCTTTAGGGCGAAGCAGAGGGGCGAAGCAAAGCAAGAGATAGAGTTATCTTCGGGCCGGGAAAAGACGTATGTTCGGGCTAGGAAAGAACGTTGCCGGAGCGCTATAAGGTTAACGTAAGGCCGGAACATAGCGTTGCCGGGGCGAAATAAGGCTTATTTCGCTGCTCGTTTCGGGGCACTAAAAAGGGAAGCAAAAGAGTAAATAAGCCGCTAAAAAAGTAGAAGAATAGGGCGCCGAAAAGGGGAAAAACAAGGCAGGGAATATACTCGCAGTCTTTAAATAAAGAATAAAGGCCGTAAAGAACGTTATCTCGGCCACTAGGGAGTGTTAGATAGGGTTAGCTAGCCGAGTTTATTCGTCCTATCGTTCTCGTTATCCTCTTCGGCGAGGATATAGCCTTATTATCGTCCGTAGCCTCGTCTATACCTTTAACTAGGACCGGGTCTCGAGCGTATAGAACCTCGTATATATCCCCTTAGACGACCTTTTATACGGCCGTACTAATTAAAAGACTAGTCGGGGCGGCGTGTAAGGTGCGTTTCGAGGGATAATCGTAGATCCGAAAATAGCTCTTTAATTCGTAGGGCCGGACGGAAGAAGGCGGGTTCGAGTTCTAAAACACCTCGGTAAGCCCGGACGAGAGTTATTCGCAATAGGGCGTTAGTCTCTAGGTCTTAGTCTACGAAGGAACTACTAAAGACTCGTTAGTAAAGCTATAGTTTATTAAGTAGTAGCTTAAGCACCTTATTTAGTAGCATCTTAGGGTTTTGCGTTTAAAGCCTCGAAAATAATATCGTCGTTTACTCCGTAAAGTACTATTACTAGTTAACGCCTATATCGAAATAGCGTTTAAAGGCATTATATACGGCCCGGAATATAGTCGTAGACTAATTAATATACTAGACGTAGTAGTCTTAGGCCCTTCCGGAGAGGAATTAAAGAACTAGGTCCTAAAACTAGCCTAAGGCGACTTAGAGGCTATAGTAGGTCTATATAAAAAACCGGACTTTATCGTCTAAGATATTGTACGGCTTTCCTATATAATTATAGTCCTTATTCTACGCCTTAGCGAATTATAGTATGAGGTTAGCGTCTATAGGGACGTTTAGGACCTTAAGCGGCGGCATTATTATATATGCCTTAAGGGGGAATTTAGGGACGGTAGGAATAGGTATATAGGCAACGGCGGTAGGAATAGCGGTAGGAAGGAACGGTTAGGCGGTAGGCTAGTACTAGGCATCCGGGGTAACGAACTTAAGGTGCTAGAACCGGTAGCTTCTCGGATAGACTATATATTATATAGCCTAGGGAACGACGTTAGGGACTTAGCCGGGGACAAAGGGGTCGGGAAACGGGCCGGGAATAATTAATAGCGGCGGGCCGGAAATAATAGGTAGTAGAACAACGGGCGATAACGGCGGTAGAGCTATTATTACGGCAGCTACTAACGCTATAGCGGCGGGCGGCGACGATAATAATAATCTAGTAGCTTCTTAAATACTATTAGCGGACGAGGGTAGTACTATTAATACGGCGGTAGGGAAGGGCGAGGGCGGTAGAGAGGTTATAGCAGTAGCTGCTATAGCCTTCCTTTCGGTCTTAGCCGTATAGGCATCCGTGCCCTCGTTAAAGCGGGTCGCTAAGAACTTATCGTCGGGCTAGGTTAGTAGGTCCTCCGTAGTCTAAAGCATTACGAGCTAGGGCGTAAGGGGTCCGTTCTTTCGGCCTATATAGACCCCTCGCCTCCGTACGAGCGTTCGTAATGCTCTTTTCAAGTCCCGTTAGACCGTATTCTATATAGCTTCGGTCTAGCCCTTAAAATAGTCCTAAAAGTAGTCGAGAAGCTCGTACCCTTAGACGTATACGTCGAATTCCGTATATACTATAAAACGGGCGACGTACGTTATTACGGCGGCTTAACTTATCGTTCTTTCGTTAGGGCGGACGTCTTCCTCTTAAAGGGCAAGGTCGATATATTTATAGAGGGTCTTATAGACTCTAATGCCTTTTAAAAGGGTCGTAAGCTAGTCGACGGGGGCCGGGTTTAGGGCTAATATTATATCTTCTAGGGTATTCTTATTAAAGGAAGCTTAAAGAAGCAAGCGGACTATATGTTAGTATGCCGGGGTAAAGTAGGTCTATTGCCGGGACGAAAAAGGGCGTAGCTAGGTTCTTATAGGTCCTGCTTCGAGGCGGTAAAGGGCAAAGAGCAGCGGCTAAAGGCAGAAACAACTAGCAGTTCTTTAAATAGGAAAGAACTACTAGTAGGCCGGGCTTAAAGCAGTAAGCGGACTATATAAGTGCCGGGCTTAAGGGAGCAAGCGGACTATATATTATGCCGGTTAGGAGGACGGCAGGGTTATCGTATACGAGGGTCTTTATGCTTTTATCGTAATTTAATAGTTTATGTTAATCGAATGTCCTATAGCTTCGGGAGTGTTTATTAGGTCGCGAGGGTCTTTACGATAGTTTATCGGTATAAGCCGCGGGCGCGATTTAGGTCGTTATAGTAAGAGATCTAATCGGTAATCTAGTAGGATGTCTTAAGTAGCGTTAAAAGGGCTTCGCGATACTTATCTTTAGGGCAATAGGGTCGATTAGGAAACTTAGAGAGGATCTAGACGGTGATCTAAGAGGATTCTTCGTAAGTAATATAAAGGGTCGTTGCTACCGGGAGCGGGCAGCGGGCTCGTCGCGTTAAGGACGCACTATCGGAAGGGATTTAAACGGTAATTTAGATAGGTCTCTCTCGATAGTTAGAAAGGATCTAAACGGTAATCTAAAAGGTTCCCTTATTCTTAGCATAGATAATCTTTCCGTCGACTAGGTCGCTATAGACTACGAAAACAGCGATGCTAATCTTGAAAGATTAAGGGGTCTATCTCTTCCACCTAGCTAATCTATAATTAAGCTAACGGTTAATTACTAATTAGTGTTAGTAGGGCTCTACTACGGTAAGCAGCCGGAAGCGAACCTATCGCACGTGTGATAGTATACGGTTTAGGTTCTTATTGTCTTATTTAGCTAGGAAGGAAGAGGGGAAAGGGGGCCCCTTTATAGGTGACGTAGCCTCGTTGCACGTACGTAATTATATGGCTGTAACTGCCTCGTACGTATCCCTTATCCCTTATTCCTATAATATTATTACTCGCCTATAATACGATAATATATTTTAAAGTCTATTAAACTAATATAATAAGGGCATTACGAATCTTTAAGTTAAGGCAATTATTACGGGATCTACCTAGACATCTATTCTAGGCAGAATACCTTTTTAAGCACGCTATATACAACTAGCGATACTATTTATTTATTCTATAGTAAAAGATATTTAGAATTCTACCGTAAAAGACATTTAGAATTCTACTATAGAAGACATTAGAATTCCACCGTAGAAGATATTAGAATTCTACCGTAGAAGACATTAGAATTCTACCGTAGAAGATATTAGAATTCTACCGTAGAAGATATTAGAATTCTACCGTAGAAGGACTATAGTATTTAAACGATAGGTTCCCCGGAATAAGAAAAAGGGATAAGCTTTTTATAATTAGGTATTTACCTAGATTATTTAGTTTTACCTTATGCTTATTCCTATAAACGACCGGTATTTAGTCTATATCTGCCCTTATAGAGATCCTATTTCTATTATATAGGGATATATATATTAAATAGTCCTCTATAAGCACGCTATATATAACTAGCGATACTACTTATTTATTCTACTATAGAAGACATTTAGAATTCTACTATAAAAGACATTTAGAATTCTACTATAGAAGATATTTAGAATTCTACTATAGAAGATATTAGAATTCTACTATAGAAGATATTAGAATTCTACTATAGAAGATATTAGAATTCTACTATAGAAGATATTAGAATTCTACTATAGAAGATATTAGAATTCTACCGTAGAAGATATTAGAAATCTATAGTAGAAGGACTATAGTATTTAGACAATAGGTTCCCTAGACTAAGAAAGGGGGATAAGCTTTTTATAATTAGGTATTTACTTAGATTATTTAGTTTTACTTTATGCTTATTCTTATAAACGACCGGTATTTAGTCTATATTTGCCCTTATAGAGATCCTATTTCTATTATATAAGGATATATATATTACTACCGGTAGAATATTACTATCGCGTTAACGTCGAGCATCCGGACGTTAAACGCCGAATCGTTAAAGGACGAAAAGCGGAAGGGATAAGGTCTAATAGTCTTATAACTTAGTCGCGATATAGGGCGGCGGTAGCTAGCGGTCTTCTAGATAGGACGAAGGTAAAGAGGTCGAACGTAGCGGCGAGGGTAGAAGGTAGCTAAGGAGTTAGAGTTATAGCCGGAGTTAGAGTCGGCGTTATTAACCTAGCGGGAGGAGTCTAGATAAGCGGGTTTACTTACGTTAAGGGTATCCTTAAAAAACGCTAAGAGGGAGGGGCTAAGGGATAAGGGAATAAACTTAAGAACGTCGCTAAAGCAGACGGAATAGGCAAAGGCCGGAGGATAGGCTAAGGCCGTACGGGCGGGAATAAGGATCGTAGCGGCGGGAATAAGGATCGTAGCGGTAGGAATAAAGATTAAAGCGGTAAAAGGTTCGCCTTTAGCGGTAACTAAGGCGACGATTAAGCTACTATTAGAAAGCCGAAATAAACTAAGTGCTATAATCGCTAATAATAAAGGCTAAGGTGCTATAAAAGGACTAAACATAGGAAATAAACGCGTTAATAACGTCTTTAACGGTTATCTAAGGTATTAAGACGTAGTAGTATATCTTTATAAAGCGGTCGACGATAACGAGGATATTAGAAAACTTAACGCTAATACGGCGGTAGATAGGGAAGTCGGTAATAAAATCGATAGATATATCGGTCTATAGGGCGAAGGAAATACTTAAGGGCTAAAGCAGGCCTTAGGGGGAGGAACGAGGGGATTTAGCGCGTAGGCATATATAATAATTCCGCATAAAGCTAGAAATAGACTTATATATACCGGGCTAGATATAGGACCGGCGGTAAAGGCTAGCGGTCTTCGTACGTCTAAGGTAGCCGGCAAAGGGGGAGGTATAAGCGCGGACGAGGATCTAATAAATTAAGGCGTCGTTAGGGGGAACGAAAAGCCGGCCTTAGAAATAGAACCGGCCTTAGACCTTAGAGAGAGCGGTCTTAGGGATCGAGCGGAGGGGGGCTTAAAGGGGGTAAGGCTAGCGGGGCTAAAGGGACTAAAGAGCTACGCGAATAGCGGAGATAAGCGGGGAGGAGGAATAGGCCTAGTCGATAAGGTTATTAATCGGCTTAAAGTCGTCGAGGGCGTAAAGGTTAAAGCAGTCGGAATGATATTTATAAATTATATTTATAAACGAATTAGACTCCTTAACGGTATTAAAGGCGGTAGTAGTACTAAGATAGAGGGAGGTATTAACTTTATACTTAGGGAGGATAACCTAATATCGGTGGTTAATCCTCTCGTTAGCTTAGTCGGTAAGGGAGAGAAGGCAAGAGCTAGGCAAGCGGCTAAAGGCGTTAGGGAGAATCGCTTAAGAGCTAGGCTAAAAGATAATCTTAAAATTAAAACGACTAAGGAATTCGGCCTAGCGGGCCTATCGCTAGTTAAGAAGCTTTATAGTTATAAAATACTAAAGATTCTTATAATCCGAGGCTATCTTAAACTTAGGTAGGCCCTCGAGCTTAAGGCGCTATTCCTTAAGAGATTTTATAATCGCGAGGAGTTCTTTATCGTAGATCTCGTAATTATACTCTTAAGCGGAGTGTTTTAACGAGAAGAAAGCAGCCGGATAGTAATAACTATCGTCGAGGAGCTATATTAGTATACCTTTAGCGGCTTAGTTAAAAGTATCTATTTAAACTATAGTCTTACGATAGGGGTCGAAGTATACGAGGACTAAGGCGGTAGTAAAGGCGTGCTTAAGGGCTTCGAAGGCGTAGGTATAGGCGGGAGACTAGATCTAGGGGGTAGAGTTCTTAATAAAGGCGTTTAAAGGGCTCGTAAGCCTAGAAAAGCCATAAATAAAACGCCGATAAAAATTAACGAATCTTAAGAAGCGCTAAAGGTCTTTAATTAAGGAAGGGGCAGGCTAGTCTAAGACCGTACGAACCTTTTTAAGGTCTATGCGAATGCCTTTATCTAAGATAATTAGGCCGAGGTACTTAGTCTTAGTAACGTAGAAGTTATACTTATCTACGTTAAGCTAGAGGCTGGCGGCGTTAAAGCGCTTAAGAACTATATTAACACGCGTAGACGATCTAGTTCTCGGCTTCGCTAAAGGGGCAAGGGTAGGTATAAAGAGGTTATATTCCCTTCTTAAGGTTAATTTAAGTATTAACGGTATAGTAAAGGGTAAGCTTATCGGCCTTACTCTTAAGCTATATATAGATTATATAGTAGAGCTCCTTAAGGACCTTAGCCTAAAGCTCGTCGAGCATATAAAAGACTTTCTCTTACTTTTTAAAGAACTTAGAGATATCGTTTAAGGAGATCTTATTAAGGTAGATCTTATTAAGGTAGTCGTCGACGAAGTCGTAAAGGCAAAGGTTAAAGCAGGCTTTTGCGTCTTTAGCGTCTATATATCTAGATAAAACGGCTTAGTAAAGGTCTTTAGGGATATCTTAGTCGATAGGTAGCGGAGGCTTAGTAAGCAATAGCTTAGCGGTAAAGGCCTTAATTAAGGTCTAAGAAGTCTAGACTTTAAGCTACCTATTACGGGATCTACTTAAACATCTATTCTAGGTAAAATACCTCTATAAGCACGCTATATATAACTAGCGATATTACTTATTTATTCTATCGTAGAAGACATTTAGAATTCTACTATAGAAGACATTTAGAATTCTACCGTAGAAGATATTTAGAATTCTACCGTAGATGATATTAGAATTCTACCGTAGAAGATATTAGAATTCTACTATAGAATATATAAGAATTCTACTATAGAAGATATTAGAATTCTACTATAGAAGACATTAGAAGTCTATAGTAGAAGGACTAGAGTATTTAGACAATAGGTTCCCTAGACTAAGAAAGGGGGATAAGCTTTTTATAATTAGGTATTTACCTAGATTATTTAGTTTTACCTTATGCTTATTCCTATAAACGACCGGTATCTAGTCTATATCTACCCCCGTAGAGATCCTATTTCTATTGCATAGGGATATATATATTAAATAGTAGCAATTCTAGTATAGCTAGACTCCTCTTATTTTTACCTTTAACTATATTATTAGAGGCTACGCTTTACGGACCCTTTCTAACGTCGTACTAAACTACGACGAGTAGAAGGTCTTCCTAGCGATCTATCGTCGGCAACCTCGCTTCTATAGTTGCCTATAATTAATTATAGTAAGTCTTTACCTTAGCTTCCCGTCCGCTGCTAAGCGGGTCGCTACGGTAGCACGATCGATTTCTTCCGCGGATATATATAGACACCTTCTTAAGAAGAAAGCTCTTATAAGCTTATATAGAATAACCGACTATACGCGACCTCTTCCTTATAGCTATCCTTAAAGAGCTTAAGGCTAAATCATACGCCCGATTTAAAGAAGCTACTACCTATAACTTCTATACGTCTTAAGGCAAGCCTTACCCCTTCGATAGATCCTTTAAACCTATAATATACGGGAAATACGCCGGACTTATAAAATTCCCGGCCCGTTAGATTAATTATTTAAGCGATCTTTAAGCCGTACTATAAATATTTTCTTCCTTTGCTTTTTAAGATAAGCGTAATTAACTCTTTTTAAGAGTTAACGCTCTTTAGTATATAGAATCCTATTAGCCGTATCGACCGAACATCGACTTTAACCGTTAACTAGACTTAATTTAACATTTATAGGAATATAGTTATATAACTAAGGGATGGAGTCGTAAACTATATTGTCGACTATGCATAGGAAAGGGGCAATAGGGGTTATAACCACGCGGCGCATAACGCCACGTGACCTATATAGTTAATAACCTCGTTATTAACTAAGGGCATCGTTATAACTAGAGCAGCGAGCCCTAGCGTGGGCCTTAACAATGTATTGTTAAGGCATAGCAGGCTTTATAGAGGGACCCCGGCAGACGGGTATAAAGGGGCCCCCTTATTCCCCCTTCTTTAGCTAGATTAGACATAACTATAACTAATGCAACCCCCTTTGTTTAGATTAATCTAAGTGAATTACCTACTAACACTAATTAGTGATTAAATAAATTTAATTATAGAATAGTAAGGCAGAAGAGATAGATCTTAATCTTCGAAAGTATAGTAGAATCTTTATTCCTTACGGACGCTGTTTCCGCGTATCTTTACCCTCGAGGTTCTATTGCGCATACCTAAGAGAAGTTTATCTATGCTAAGAATAAGGATTGTTTATATTAGCTCTACGGTAAATAAGACCTTTTAAGCTCTTTATTAATCCTATTCTCGCCTATTATAGGAAGAGTAAACGTTAATAAGCAGTGCGTCTATAACGTAGAATAATATCGCGAACCCCTACAACTATTTAATCCTATGCTTGCTTCCCTTAAGGAGGAAGAGATACGTCCTTTAGAATAGGGACTAATCGCTTCGATATTTCTCGTAAAGATCCTTACGATACTAACTAACCCTAGAACGAACTCGAAAAACAAACAATAATAGCAGGATTACTATCGAATATAAACGCACCGGCTCCCTTTAATAACCCGGAACCGATTATATAATAGATAAAGGAGATCGGCATCCCTCTTGCCGCTCGCATAGAGGTAGATATACGATACTAGGATATAGAAGAGATTACGATAGAAGATCCTTATAAAGCGGAGGTTATAACATTCGTGGCCCGGTTTATTATAATAGGCGAAGCATCTATCTACTATTAAGGCTAACGGCTCTTTAACCTATTCTAAGAGCATTTCTAAGGATAGAATAAATCTATATAGAATACGGTGGATTATAACTATAAGAAGGTCCTTAAGATACTATTGCGAAGACGCGGCGTTTCGATAGGACTAAAGAATACGCCCTTTATTAGATTATATATAACGATGCTTTAATCTAATAATATACTCCCCTAGAATAAGAAGGAGTTTATAACGGAGGTATTCGATATAGGCATAAAGGCCCTTAGTAAGTAAGAAAAGAAGAAAAACGAAAAGGAACGAATAGCCTAGGACTAGATAAATAAAGATCCCTTCTCGACTATAATAAACTAGTTAACGGTTTTTCCGACTTCGCACCGATTCTAATATAGCGGCCCGGCCCGAGCGGCGACTATAGATCCGACCCCGGAACTAGACTAAGACCCGAACACGGCTATAACGGATGCACCGGTATTTCTACTATTTAATCGTATAAATCGGATTTATACGCTACGACTACTATTCCTCCCGGAACTAACGTTATATATCCTAAGGGCGAAACCGAGGCTTAATCTATCTGCTTTAACAATCGCCTTAAAGGCTATCGAAGTATTTAATTATAACATTAAGGAGTATATAGCACTCCTACCGGCCGATGTTCCGAACCTCTTATTAGACCCCGACGTATAGACTCAGTTCGTTAAGATATAGGATAAGGAGAAGAGCTATACCGGCGAGCTATATGCCCTATTTAACGAGACTATCCGTAAGTTTATAGGCGTGTATTATAACCTTAAGATTAAGCTAGGGCTCTTTTATACCCTTCTCCCTTAGATCTTAAAGGGACGAGCCGACCGTTTCTATACGGAGAATATCACCTAGACGACTACCTTCCGAGGCGTATACGATAAGATTAAACGATATTTCGATACTAAAGCGACTTAGGCTTAGTACTACACCGATTAGACTAATATAACGTTTAACTAAGTTCGGGCTAGCAACCCTAAGAAAGGCCTACCGGAAGTACTTTAATTGCTAATCGATAAGCTATTGCTTTATTAACGGGCTTTAGGACCTAAGTTTATAGGCGAAACCCCGCTTATAGTAAATCTTACTAAGGCGTGCTAAGGTATCCCGGAACTCGAAGGTGCCTTCTTTAAATAGGCTAAGGAGGCTAAGGAGCTCTATGCCGACCTCCGAGCTTCCCTTACCACGTACCTTATACGATAGGTGAGAAATACCTCGCGCTAATTTATCTAAGATCGATATCGTAATAACGATAGGATAGATATAAATTATAAATATAATTCGAAGAACCTTAATAGTTAGTTTTATATAGACCGTAGGTATACTAACAATCGTAGTAAAGGCAATAGAGGATTTCGCCCGCGAGGCTTTAGATAAGGCTATCGACCTCGCGGTAGAGGAGGCTACGGCTAAGGATACGGCAATAAGACCTAGGCTAAGAAGTGCTTCGTGTATAGAAAGGAGGGATATTAGTCTACGAAATATTCTATAGAAGAACGACAGAAAGCTAAAGGCTAATATCTCTCGTATTGTCTTTATACCGGCGTCTCCCCGGACATTATAGCCTATTTAGTAGGCTATAAAGGTCATAAGGACGATAAGGAGGAAGAGTATAGCGAGGATAACGAGCCGGAGCAGTAGCAAGCTAGTTAAATGCTTTGCCAAATAGCTTTTAATCACCTTATTATAGGAGACAACGTCTACGGCATAGAACCGATAGTTTCGGCCGATTAATTCCTTATCGATAACCGCTATTCGAAGCTCTATTTCTAAGGCATCTTAATCGATATAGGAGCAGCGAAGGTCTTAACGGCCGGACGAGAATAGTATATAGCCCTCTAATAAGAAGACCCTTCCGTCGATTTAGATATATCGACCGTAGGATAGGAAGCAATTAGATTTAGCGCCGGCAATATAATAAGGTTACTAAGATTAATTAATCTTATTACTCTAATTAGAAGGATTATATTCTATATGCTAGAAACTCCGACCCCTTTCCTACTATATCTCGCGGATATAGATAGGCTAAGCGTGTTCTTTAATAATACGACGAATACCCTTACCGGCCCTAAGGCAAACATCCCGGTGGTTAGGAAATAGGGATACCCTTAGTTCTTCCTTAGGAAGAGTAAACAATCGACCGTATTCCTTATAGAAACGGAAATTAAGACCCTATATCGTCGATTTAGACATCCGGCTATAGCTAGGCTATATAACCTATTAAAGCAAGCAAGCTACGGCGATATATCTCTTAGCACTCTAGAGAATATCTCGGAACTATATCACTATTGCTAAATACATTCGCCTACCCCGAAACGGGTTAAGTTTAACCTTAAAGATAACTAAGATTTTAATTATAAGGTTATCGTTAATATAATATACTTAGACGTCCCGAATTTAGCATAACGCCCGGTATTGTATATTATTAACGCATCGACGGCCTTTTAAGGCGCTTGATTCCTTCCTTCTATATTAGCTAAGGATATATAGGAGACTCTTCGAGCCCTTTAGATTAATATATACCTTAGTCCCCCTAACATTATTAAATATAATGCCGGCATAAACTTCGCGGCGGTAGAATTTCGAAACGAAGCCCGTATTATAGGGATTATATATATACAAATTCCTATTAAAGCATACTAGTCTATCGGCAAGGTTAAGAGGTACTATGCCCTTTTGCGCCAAGCCTTTAATATCCTCTTCGCAGAAATAGGCAGCTTTACCTCCCCTAAGGCAGTTCTTTAGACGGCTATTAAAGCTATTAACGATACTGCTAGACCGAACGGACTAGTACCTACGTTGCTTATATTCGGAGCATATCTTAGGATAACTCTTAATTCGCCGCTATCGCTAACGACCTTTAAACGAGCCGCTATAGTATAGAAAGCGATAAAAGCACTTAGGCAGCTTACGGCTAAACAATAGGTCTAAGCAGCATTATATAGCCGCAACGGTTTAGATACGGCGAATACACTTGCCCTCCCTCTCTAAAGCGAAGTCCGCGTGTAGAGGGAAAAGTTAGGATAGTAAAGACCGTTTAAAATCGCAGCTATTAATAGGCACGATATTACAATCGATACGGTTAATAGACCTTAGGTTTTTAGATCTATATTAGTATAACCGTACTATCGTAATTAAATGCTTAATAATATCCCGGCACCGGAATCCGAGTAGCCGGAGGAACCCGTCCGACCGGACCCTCCGGCACCTTATAAGCGAGGACGCCCGCCCGGATCGAAGAATAAGGCTAGGCATTTAATTATAGAAGGACTAAACGTAGAGGATAACCTAGACGATAACGAGGACGATATAGATCTCGACGATTTAAGCGACGAAGAAGCGGACGAGGCCTTTACGATAAAAAAGGAGGAAGAGGCCTACGAGCTAGCCGTTAAGCTCCGATCTAAAGGCGCTATCACGACCCTAGGAGTACTATTCGAAGCGTTAGATAGCACGGAAATCGATAACCTTATAGCATAAGGAGTATTTAGTTTCGAACGGTATAACGAAGCTATTTACGGCGGCTACCGTATCTTTAACTCCTATATAGTTCGAGAGGTTAAAGGCAAAGATACTAAACTATATAAGAAATTAAGGCTTATAGTCTAAGGTTATAATAATAGGGAGAAGGTATCCCTACTAACGCAGTCCCCGATAATCTAACGCGTTAGCTAACGACTAATCTTAGCCCTTGCTCCTAGCCTTATATGCTATAGGATAACGTTGTCCCTTTAAGACATTACCTAAGCATATCCTTAGGCGACTATAGAGCTCTTTCGAACGGTCTTAATACGTCTCCCCGCCGAATTATAAGGGAAGTATCCGCCCGATACGATTATCTAAGTCATTAGGCCCTTATATAGTATTATAGAATCGGGAGTCTACTAGTTTAATACGTATTAGAAGCACTATAACGAGGGCCTCGATATAGCGATATCGACCTTCGACTTTTGCCTTTTAATATCTAATACGGGACTAGAACACTTTAGTATTATTGGGATGCAAACGGACGATACCCTTATGCTTAAAACGACGAGTTTTTCAGCCGCTAAAGAAGGAAAGCTCCGAGAGGCATAATTTAGGGCGAAGCCGAAAACCATAATGACTTAGGGCTCTATTATGGATTTCAACGGCGCGAAGGTAAGCTTACAATAGGATAAGATACTCTTACTTTAATAGAAGGGATAAGCTGCTTAGATCGATCGAATCGATGTTAAAGCTCCGGACTATATATAATAGTACCTAGAATAACGTGCTCGTAGAGCCTATATAGCCTCGGTATGCCAACCGGAAGTAGTATTCGATATCTTAGTTACGGCATAAGTATAGAACCCGGATAATAAGGATTGTATAATCTTAAATAAACGACTTAAGTAGCAAATAGACTACTAGAGCAAAGGTTTAATATATAAACTAATTAATCTTATAAAGGCGAAGCTAATAGTATTTACGGATAGGTCGTTTGCTAATAATAAAGATCTATTATCGCAACTAGGCTTTATTATTGTATTAATTAATAAGACCGAAAGGTCTAACAACTAGTTTAAGGTTATTAGAAACATTATCTACTAAAGTTCGACGAAGTGTAAGAGAGTTACCTAAAGCGTGCTAGCTTCTAAGATATACGGTATAGTTAACGGCGTTAACCTTAGGATCGCCCTAGCAACTACGTTAAAGATTATCACCGACCGGCTTAAGCTACCGAATATCTAATTAATTATCTATATAGATTCGTATTCGCTCTACGAATGTCTCGTAAAGCTTAGGATAACTAAGGAGAAGAGATTAATGATTAATATTATATCTCTTCGATAGTTATATAAGCAACGAGAGATTATAGAGATCCGTTAGATTAACGGCGATAATAACCCGGCCGATGCTATAACGAAGGCATTACCGAACCGAGCCCTTAAACGCTTCGTAGACACTTATAGCTTAACTATTCGGATAGAGGCTTACTTTCTACGCCCTTAAGTTCCTATTTTAGGACTCTCTTTTATTTATACTTATGTATTGTATTTATTAGACCCCTTTAGTCTAATACGCGTTATCCTTGCGATTAGGAAGGTTGCTTAGCAGTTAGTTAGAAAGACTGCTAGTATAGGAATATAGTTATATAACTAAGGGATAGAGTCACAACTACATTGCCGACTATATATAGGAAAGGGGCAATAGGGGTTATAACCACGCGGCGTATAACGCCACGTGACCCACATAGTTAATAACCTCGTTATTAACTAAGGGCATCGTTATAACTAGAGCAGTAAGCCCTAGCGTAGGCCTTAATAATGCATTGTTAAGGCATAGCAGGCTCTATAGAGGGACCCCGGCAGACGGGTATAAAGGGGCCCCCTTATTCCCCCTTCTCTAGCTAGATTAGACACAACTACAACCAATATAACCCCCTTTGTTTGGATTAATCCAAGTGAATCACCTACTAACACCTATAATACGATAGAGGTTTGCTACTATAATAGAATGGTTAAGCAGCTAAGATTAAAACCGTTAAACCCTAGGCTATTAACCGCGCGTAAAGGTATATAAAGCAACGTGCTCGTAGTATATACATTACATCTATCTATTAACCGGAAGTATCGTTTAATATCTCTATTACTGCTTAAGTTTAAAAAATATATAATAAAGACTATATAATCCTAAATAAGAGACTATAGTAGCAACTATATAATTAATAACGTAGACTAATATATCTCCTAATTAACCTCGTATTAGCTAAGCTTTTAGTCTTTACCGATAGATCTTTTATAAATAATAAAGACTTATATTTATAGCTTGGATTCGTTATTGCTTTAGTTTATAAGACCGACCGAATAGATAAGCAATTTACGATTAAAGGCAATATTGTCTACTAGAACTCTACGAAATATAAACGAGTTACCCGAAGTATCCTTATATCGGAAATCTACGGTATAGTAAACGGCTTCGATATTAGAATATCTCTTACTATAACTCTTAAGATAATTATAGATCGCCTTAGTCTTCCTCCGGTTCTATTAATTATCTACACCGATTCGTACTCCTTATATAAATGCCTTATTAAACTAGGTATTATAAAGGAGAAAAGATTAATAATCGACATTATAGCTTTACGATAGTTATACGAACGCCGTAAGATTATAGAAGTCTAATAGATTAACGGAGCCGATATCCTAGCTAATGCAATAACGAAAGCATTACTAAACTAGGCCCTTAAACGTTTCGTCGATATAAATAAATTAACTATTAAAATAGAAGGGTTTATTATTCGCCTATAACCCTTCTAATATATTCTTTCTCTTAACGGTTATATAGTTATAACACTATATAATATTATAATAAATATTATAATATAACGAATAGTCGATTTTATTATGCATTTTAATTCCCTTTTAGAAGAAGGGTAATATTTAAGGATAATAAGATAGTTGTTAGTAGGTCTCTAGGTCGACCTTATAGGGTAAACGGTATGGTTGTATTAGGTTATATTGCTAGCTAAGTAAGGGAAAGCTATCGCGGTAACGTAGCTCCCTTATACGTGTACGTAATCCTAGGGATTACGTGCATTATGTATATACGACTATATCGTCGCACGTAGCTAGCTATTCCTACACTCGTAGTTTTTCCTTTATAGAAACAAACCGTAGAATAAAATAAAGAAAGAGCCTAGTTAAGCAGGCTATTATAGCTGCGCGGGCGCGATCGCGCGGGCGTAGGTGCAGTTGCGCAATATTAAATTAATAAGGTTAAAGCTATATTGTAATAGCTATATAACTGTTAAATACGCAGCTAGTTTATAACGTAATAACGCAACGCGAGAAAACACCTCTTTAACGCAGTGGTTAGGCTAATAACCTCTATTAATGATTAGGCGGTCTAGACTACCGCTTCGTACTAGTAACCGTGCTTTGGGGTAGCCTTGCTAACTATCTTACCGAACGTTATAGTGCGAAATCGCGGAACTATAGGCAACTAGGGAAAAATAAACTATAGGCTTATAGGCAACTAAGGCAAAATAAGGTAAGAAGTAACATAGACTATAATAGATAGTAAAAGAATGTGAATATATGCGTAACTATACTAAACAAATTGTTCGTCGAGGGCTATTCGTCTAGGGCTATTTATCTAGGGCTTGTTCGTCGGGGGCGGTTGTAAGGATTAGACTCGTTAGACCTAATGTTTAAGAACCCCTTTTTAAGACGATTCTTAGTTAGGCATATTAATAATATTACTCTACCGAAAGATTATTCTTTTTGTTAAACTTATTATTAGTGTTTAATGTTTATAGCGAATTATTAGAATATATTTAACTAAACAATAGCATACGATAAGATAACCTTCCCGATTGGTTTAAATATAAACATCCGGAGGTTTAGGGTTTAAACCGTGCCGACGAATTCTTTTATTGCAGTTAATTAAGCAATAGAATAGGTAAAGGAATAAGTACGCGTGCGCGAATAAGCGCGCTGTTGAATAATAAAGTAAGTGCGCAATTAAATAAGGAAAGAGCGCGCAATTAAATAAGGAAAGAGCGCGCAATTAAATAAGGAAAGAGCGCGCAATTAAATAAGGAAAGAGCGCTAAAGATTAAGGCCGCACGACGAAAGCTTCTATCCTAACGGTTAGCGCGTTAGTCTTAAAAAAGCGTTTAAGAGACTTATTCGGGGAGGACTTCGTTAATGCATTAGCTAGGTTGTTATTCCTATTAATCTATCGGACTTCTATAATCTCCCTTCGCTCGTATAACTAACGAAGCGATATAACATCGATTATTAGTCGCTTTTCCTTCGTTATAGTAAGCTTTATAAGACATTCGTAGAGCGAATACGAGTCTATATAAAGGATTAAAGGCACTAGAGGCAGCCGTAGGCGTTCTATAATTATCTTAATCGTTATAGCGAGGCAAATGCCGATATTAACGCCTCTAACTATACCGTAGACCTCTAAGGCTAGAACGCTGCGTGTAACCCTTTTGCACTTAGTAGAGCTCTAGTATACGATATTGCCTTTAATCTCGAAGTAGCTATTAGACCGGGTCTCTATAATAAGCGCAATAATAAAGCCTAGTTGTAAAGAGAGGTCTAAGTTATTTGCAAAAGAGCTATCCGTAAATACTAGCAGCTTAGCATTCGTAAGATTAATTAGTTTATACGTTAGGCCGTGTTTCTTATAGTCTATTTGCTATTGCAGGCGTTTATTAATCGTTACGCAATCGTTCTCGTTAGGGTTTTAAACTTATGCTGCTATAGAAAGGTTAAAAGAAGCTTCCGGTTGGCAAATTAATACGACGTATGCTCCTCGGGCTCGCTATTCTATATACCTCTACGTAAAGTCGTAATCCCGAGCGATAATAGTCTTAAGCTTTTCTAATTAACCCTTTTACTAAAGAAGAAGATCTTAATCTTAGAGTATTAGCCTAGCCCTATTAAAATTAAGCACTAAGCTAGTAGATATCTTAGTCTTCGGCTTCGCTTTAAACTTAGCCTTTTAAAGCTGCTCTTCCTTAGCATTTAAGAAGGTGCGTGTGCTTAACATTAACGTGTTATCCGTTTGTAGGCTAACTATCCTAAATCTATTAGGGGTCCTATTCGCGATTAATAGGCATAAGTCGTACATCGAGGTTAATATATTAAGTCGGATAACGTAATACTTATAATACGTTCGGAACTAATGTAATCCTAACTCCGCGATTCCGTAAAGGGGTCGAATTATATAGATAATAGTCCCTTTTAGGTATCGTCCTTATATTTCGGCGGGCAGCCTAGTTAAGATAGTCCTAAATAGCTTAGTTTCGGCTTATAGGTAGGCCTAAGTAATATCTCTTAATAAAAGAGTTATGCTATAATAACGAAGGAGTCCTAAAGTAAGGGCTAGGATTAGCCGCTAGCTAACGCGTTAAATCGTCGGTAATTGCGTTAATAAGGTCGTCTTTTCTTCGTTATTATATCCTTAAACAACGAGTCGTGACTTCTCGTAGGGTTTTTTATCCTTCCCTTTTACTTTACGTACTATCCTCGATTTAAAGATATAGTAACCTCCGTAGATAGCTTTATTATAGCGTTCGAAGCTAAAAACACTACGGGTACTAAGGTCGTCGATCTCTTGCCTATCTAACTCTTTAAACAGGGCTCTTAGGGTTATAATAACTCCCTTTTCCCGTAAGTTAAGTGCTAATTCGTAGGCATCTTCTTCCTTCTTAATAATAAAGGCTTAAGGAGGGGGAAGGGGAATAAGGAGCTTTAGCTTATTCTTTGCACTAAAGGGACGGCTACGTCTGCATAGCATTAGGGGCGTAGGAGTTAGAGTAGGAAGTATAGTCGTCGGGTTAGGAGGAGTCTCTTTACTTAGAGCAAGAGGATTCGGTTTAATCAAGCGAAGTAGGGGCTAAAGAGACGAGTAGTCTCGAAGGTAGGGCTATACGACTATAGACCGAAAGACTTAAGGTCCGTTAACGGTATTAATAGTAATATTATAACCGTTAATTATAGCAATCTTAAATAGGCCCTACTATCCTCCTTTTTCCCGCTAGACTTAGACTTTACTCTATAATAAGAGAGTAATAGTTTTAACTATTAACGGACCGTTCCTTACATAAAGAGCATCTTATACCTACCTTTCTACAGAGAGTTATCGAAGCAATTTTATCGCCTTTTGTATAGCTATAGACCTTTTTAGGGTTATAGCTAACGGGGGCGAGTTAATAATTATACATAGGTACGCACTAAAGACTAGAAGTATAGGGATAAGGCCGTAGGGTCCGGCTATATCGTTAACGGCTTTTACGGCTATCTAAAGGACTGCCTTAGGAGACGTAATAGTCTTAATCTCTACGTAAAGGATTTTAAACGCACGGCGTAAAGGAGCGTAATACCTTTCGACCTTCCTAATCGACGTATATAACTCTATAGGGATCTGCTTATAGGTTATCCTTATAATCTTTGCCTCGTTGCGGAACTTTATTAAGGCAAAATTAGTCCCTACGTTATGTTTAATCGTATTAGGAGGTCTAAGGTAGCTATCGATCTAAAAGGCTCGAAGGACTTCCTAAGTATCCTTAGCTAATATAGAAGGAAGGAACCTAGTTCTTTAGAACGCTATTATAGAGTTAACGACGTATAGAATAGGTTGTTAAGGGCTCTTAAGGTATATTACGTCTACTATAATCTCGTAATTAAATTCCTAGTTATCTTTTAGCGTAAACTTAAAACGTCTAGGTGCCTATAAGTGCATTTAGCAGTAATAATAGAATTTAGAGATTGATTTAAGCTATATAGTCGTTATATTATAGCCGGCCTGCTTAAGTAGGTAATAGAGTCTCGAAACAGCTAGGTGCTTAAAGCGGCGATATAGAGTTCGTATCTTACTCTCTATTAGAAAGGAGATCGTTTCTTCTGCTTTTAATAAGAAGAACTATAGGTAACCCTATTTACGGATTACTAAGATCCGGTTGCTTAGATCGCTAGTCCCTAGCGTATTCGTTGTATTATCGAAGTAGATCCTAAGTCGGTCTATATTAGCAAGAGAGAGCAGAAAAGGGGTATAGGTCTTAAGAATATAAAAAGTCACTCGACTAACGGGGGTTTTAAAGGCGATTAAACTAAGGGATTAAATAGGAGTGCTAGTTCTAAATAGGATGCTAGCTTGCCCGGCTATAGAGCTATTAAGCATAATAGAAGGTTCCGTTCGCTATAAAGCGAAGTACTACTCTTATCCTACTATTAATACTCCAGCCGCACTAGTGTCGATTATAATTCCCTAGAACTATTAACGGGAGTAGCGATCCTCGATTAGGAATTAGTCGGTAGGGGTTAATTAATCTATACTATAGACGTCTTCGCCGGTCTAAAGGTGTGTAAAGGCGGCCTTATAGAGCATTTAAGTTACTGCTTGCTCTAGATCGGCATTATTAGCATCTTCTACATCCTAGTACTCGTTAGCTTCTATTTCGTCGGTCTTATAACCTTTAAACTCGGTTATATATGCCGTAAAGTTAGTTATTAGGATGCTATCGTTAAAACACTGCGTAAGGTATTAGTCCTTAGACCGTTAGCGTTCCTTAGGCGTGTGTTTAGTAGACTAATAGCCCTCCTTATAATAAACGAAATATTTCTTAGTCTATGTTAAGCGGTTAGGACTATTGCTATAGCTGCCTCGTCCTCGTAGGCGAAAGGGTATACTACGGTTGTATCTAAAGCCTCGTAGATAGCCTCTACGTCTACCTCGTCCGTAGCTTTGTCTACGGAATCTACCTCGTCTACGATTGCTCGAGTATCTTCGGTCTAGGTAATATTAATCGTTATAATTAAATGCTTTATCCTATAGGAACTAGCTAGACGGGTTGCGTGCTAGGTGTGTCTCGATAAATGCACGTAAGTCTATAAACACGGTTTCGACCTTTTAGGCAGGCTTAAAGAGAGCGTATTCTAGCTCCGGGAAACTACAGCACGCGTTTATAAATAACGTACGAAGTGGTATATTACCTCCGTAGTCTTTTCTAAGGGCTCTCTAATATAGCTAAAGCTTATTAAAGAGAGTCTATAGTACCTTATAAAGCGGTATCGTAGGATTCTCTACGCGGACCTTATTAAATATAGTTATTGTCTAGTCCGTAAAGTAATAACTATAGTTAACATCCGTGTTAAAATATTGCTTAATAGCATTATAGGTTATATAGAACGATATAGTTAACTTAACGTAGTAGATATAGAAGGTCTCGGCTCTATCCGTTAAGATCTAAGAGAATAGGTTATAGAATTAACCTAGTTAGACCTTAAGTTTATAGTAGGTCTTTATAAATATATAGACCTTATCGTCGAAGAGGTTATAGGGCTATCCCGTATAATACTTATCCTTCCTCTATAGCTTTGCGAACTTCTGCTAGAGGTCTATATCTATATCGACGTTCGGAATATCGATTAGAGGGATCGTAGTATAAGCATTAAGGGATAGTAAAGGGGCAAGAGTTATAATAGCATTATTAGCAGGGGGAATAATAGCTTAAGAAATAAGGGCAATAGTTATAGCGGGCATATCGGGGATAGGGGCAGGCATAAAGACAGTCGGTTAGTTAAACTAATATATTATAGGGTGTATAGTCTATTGTTATTGCGTTACACCGGGGATAGTTGTCTAATCGGTTAGAGCTAGGTCTAGGGCCGGAGTCGGTAGTGTAAATACAACGATCGTGCCTTAATTAAATGTCTAATTTATATACTCCTTTATAGGCTATTGTAGTAATTCTTAGATAGTCTATAGTTTAAGGAACTATATATTAAAGCCTTAATTATCTAGGCCGGTGTAGATCCTACGTCTCTTTAGGAGCTTACGTAAGGAACGTTTATAGGTCTAGTATACCCTATCCTATATCTATAGAAGCTATCCTCGAAAGTGTTCTTAGAAGAAGGCAATAGCTTCGTAGCCTTAGTTGTCTTTATCGTACGCACACTTATAGAGGAATCTTACAACGTATATAGTGGCCTTTGCTTTACTTAGGTTCTTAAGATCGGGTTGTTATTATGCATCCTAGATACCTATGTAGGTGTACTAATAGTCGTTTTCTAAGATAGGGGTAATCTTTAATAGCTTCTCGCGCCTTATATTGTCTACGCGGGTAGGGCTTAATAAAGTTATAATGTTATACGTAATAGTCTTTACGTGTTTTATCGGCGTAAGGGATTTTCTCACGAAGTTGTCTTCTGCGTTAGGGACGTACTATAGGTTAACGTTACTCTTCTTCCTTTAGGAAGCGAGACGGGATTAATAGATAGCTTAAGAGATCTCGAAATAGCGCGTTAACGCAGTAACGTTGTAGATAAGAGAGCTCGTTTAAAGCATAAAGATAACTACCTCTAGGTGTTCCCTCGTAGGGTGTTTTACACCGTCGATAGTTAAGGATCTTATCTCTTCTACCTAGCTATCTATAATTAACTAAGTCAACTACTAATTAGTATTAGTAGGTCTCTAGGTCGACCTTATAGGGTAAACGGTATAGTTATATTAGGTTGTATTACTAGCTAAGTGAGGGGAAGCTATCGCGGTAACGTAGCTCCTTTATACGTGCACGTAATCCTAGGGATCACGTGCATTACGTGTGTGCGACTACATCGTCGTATATAGCTAGCTATTCCTACAATAGTTTCTTATAAACGGCATAAAGAAAAAGTTGCTAGTATAGGAATTATAGATAGAATTCTATAGTAAAAGGACTTCCCTTCTAAGGTAAATTCTATAGATAGAATTCTACTTTATTGTAAGGTAAATTCTATAGATAGAATTCCACTTCCTTCTATAGACTTCTACGGTCGTTCTAATAGACGCATCCGTCCGCGGAAGGTCTTCCCTAACTAACGCATCCGTCTATACATTCTATTTACAGGTCCCTTTTTATTCTTAGCTACCGAGGCTTTCCTAAAGGAAGCCCCGACCCTTCTCCCGTCTTATCTATAAGAAGGTAGTATAATCCTTAGCTAGATAGGTATTAATAATTCTAATAAGACTACTAGACCTACATTTGCATTTAAATTCGAGACACCTACTAACACTTATCTACTAAAGCGGTAGCCTTAAGGATTATATAGATAAAGTGCGGAAAGTGCTAGACCGGCTCTCTAAGCATAGGCTATACCTCGACCTTAATAAATGCGAATTCGGCGTCCGCCGGGTTAAATACCTTAGATTTATTATTATCGTAGGCGTTAGTATATAAGCGGACCCCCTAAAGATATAGACTATTCGGGACTAAATAGCCCTAACTTCGCAAAAGGGTATAAGGAGTTCTTTAGGATTTACGAACTACTACCGGATTTTTATTTATTAATTTTCTTATATCGTCGGTCCGCTTATAGCCCTTAACGGCAAAGGGTTAGCCTTCTATTAGGGCGCTATATAGACAAAGGCGTTTTAGACGGTAAAGGACCTATTTTCGTAAGCCTTAGTGCTGCTTTAGTAGGACTTTAATTATCCCGTAATACTTAAGGCGGACTATAGTAGATTCGCGCTTTAAGGCACGCTTTTATAAGAGGTAGACGGCTAACGCCGTCCTATGGCTTTTTACTTACGTAAGCCTACCTCCGCCGAACGGAACTACGCTATCTACGATAAGAAATACTCGCTATAACTAGCTATTTAAAGCAATAGTTAGCGGAGCTCCGCAGCTATAAGAACTTTAAGATCCTAATAGACTACCGTAACCTCGAGTATTTTATAACTCGATAATATCTCTTTAAGCGATAGGCCTACTAGGTAGAATACCTTTCGCGGTTCCGCTTCCGGATTAAGTACCGACCTAGAAAAGAGGCTATAGTGCTAGACGATCTATCCTAGAGAGATTAAGACCGACCCTCTAATAAAGATTATAATGCCCGAGAGCTTTAAATACTCCTAGAGGACGCGCTATATACGTATCTTAAAGCAACGCTTATCGGTATAGACGGCGTAGTCTTAGTTAATAGTAAGGACGATAAGGACGAGGATAATAGCGAGGAGGATAATAATTCGTCTATTAGTAAATTAAGGGGCTAAGAATAAGACGTAGAGCCCGACACTTAGGAAGCGGGCTTTATAGCGACTATAACTCGGGACGACCTTAACGCGTAGGACGTAGAGCTAACCCCTAATATAGGCCTTAACCGACGGATTTTTTAGGACGAGGAGCTATTATAGTACTATATCACATAACATAGTACATAGTAACATGCCACGTGACATATAGTCCTATATATAAACGAGCCCTTAGCCTCTATAGTTCTTCTCCTCTTTATAGAATAATAAGATTATCTAGCTATTACCTAGTGCCGTAATAGTTTATTCTATCTCCTATTACGCCCTATCGCGATCCCTAGCTTTAAAAACACAGTCCTAGTAGCTCTATTACCCTATCCCCTTAGTCGTCGCGACCCGAGCGTAACCCCTAAGAAATTATTCCCCTAAGCCCTTAAGCCCCTAAGAATTTTTTCCTAGCCTATAAAAACCTATATAGCCTATAGAAATCTTTTTATAGTCCCCGATAAATACCCCTTAGATTAGATACTCCTCCTTCCTCCTTCTAGCGGATACACCTATAGCCTTTAACGCTACGGGCGACGGTCTAAAAGCCTTTACTAAGTAGTTTATTAATGAATTTCTTTAGATCGCTTAGGCGATTAAGAGGTTCGATAATATAGTCCCGGTCGCTAATACGTAAGAGACCTAGGAAAACCTATAGAGCCTAGATACCTAATACATTTGTTATAGTATTAGGTTATATTATATATCATCCTACGTGACCTCTAAAACGTATATATAGACATTTAGACTTAGTCTATAGCTATATCCCTTCGTAGATTAACAATAATTATACCCCCCCCCCTTAAGCTCGTTCTCTTATAGTTTAATCTACTATTTTATCCTATTGCCCTTAATTAATAATCTCGCTATCTTACCCCTTTCTTTTCTAATCTCCCCTCTTCGCGACGTAAGTCCGCCTCCTCGCCGGACCCCTTTCGACTAAGTTTTCCTCGATTGTTAGAATTTTCCCGGTATAGATACGCCGTCTTAACGTAAATTGCATAAGATCCCTTCCTTCCCCCCCCCCTTACCTCTTCCCCGCTGTCTTCTTTATTGCCCTATCTAATCTACGATATCCGACCTCGTTATAGAGACCGATCCCTCGTCCGCTGCTACCCCGGCCGTTACTCCGCCGGCTCCCGCCGACCTAGAGCCTTAAAGCGACTACCTTTCCCGCTATCCCCGTCTCGCCGCGCTGCTTCGGGCCTAACGGCCTATATTCGACTCATTCGCCTATATCTAGGCTTACGCTACCCTTAATTTCCGCGCCCTATAGGCCGAGTCCCTTGCTTGCCTTAATAATACTTACGCTAAGTTAGATACGGGAGTGCTTGTCTCTTAAAAGCACGCCGCCGACCTCTAGCGGCAGCTTAACCGTACTACGTCCTCTCTCCTCGTCCTTACCGAGCGTAACGTAGCCCGGGACTAGGCCCTAGCCCTTGCCTTTACCCCTTCCCGTTCCTATATCGCCGACCCTAAGAGGTTCGCCGGCGACTCCGGCACCTAAAAGCAACGTTAGGAGGCTTTCCGGACCTAGCGCGACGGCCTTATTATTAAGCTCTATTAAGACGCCGCCTTATACCCTATTAAATAAGACCGTATTCTCTACGCGGCTAGCCGGCTTAGTAGCCGGGCTGCCTTTATTATCGCTAGCGTTCCTTAGGACGTCCTCGATAATAAGTCTTTCGCTAATTAGTAGTATACTACTATTAAAGCTCTTACCGACGACCTTAGCCTAGTCTTTAGTGCTAATTTTACCCGCGCTTAGTCGGAGGCCGACTAAAACGCCTTATCGATAAAGAATATCTCTTAGCCGGACTTCTATTCGAAGTTTACCTAGCTTTAAGCCGACTTATTGTTTAACGGCACCGCTTGCGTCGCCTACCTTTATTCGAAGGTCTTTATTAAACTTACTAACGCCGCCGCTCTATAGGTCGAATGCCCGGCCTATAATAACTTTACGGCCTAGGCTAAGATATATTCCACGCTTTAGGACAACTAGCAGCGTATTAAGGCCCGTTCTTAGCTTTACGCGCCTCGCTACCCCGCTCGCACTAGCCCTACCTCGCCCGCCCCGCCGGCGCCTCCTACCGGTAACTTAATGCAGCTCGATGTATTCCGGGCCCGGCTTACTAACGCTAAAAAGCAATAGCGGTTTAAGAACCGTCTTTACCTCTACTACGCTTAGCCGGCTACCGCTACCTACACCGCCCGGACCTGCCTTAATAAGGGTATCGGTGCTAATCCCGGCACTAACCCTAGCGCTAGTCCTAGCGTCGATTCCGGCTCTAGCCGCGGCCGTAGCTATAGTAGCGGTACGTCTGCCCCGCGCTTGCTCGAACCCCCTCCCCCCCGCTACTAGGTTTACGCTATTAAGCAAGGCTTCGTCGAAGGCGAAGTAGACGACCTCCCCGCCTCTTCCCTATCCTCGGGAAATACGTAGCTCCCTCGCTTTATCGCGCGATAGAGCTCTTAGTATCTAAGTTTATAGCTTCGTTTAATACTAGGGAGGATCTTTACCTCCCCGCGGGAATACAACCGCGTGCTTTACTTATGCCTTTATCCCTTATATCCGCTAATATTATTATAAGTGCTTTAGTCGACTCCGGCTATTCCGGATACGCCTTTATATACGCTTAGACCGCGTACCGCCTTGCCCTCCCTATCCGCTAGCTCCGATTCTTACGCCGGCTTTCTCTCGGCGATAGTAGCGACTATAAGTCCGGCTCTATTACTTATTACGCTTTTTCGGTTTCCTAGATTAGCGCCTATACTAAGTCTATCTGCTTCTTTCTTACGAAGCTTAGCTATAAGGTTATTCTTAGCCTCCTTTAGCTACGCTAGTATAACCCTATTATTAGCTAGCGCGGTAACTCCTTTTCCTTCTAGTCCCCCTTTTGTCTAGCCTTCTGCCTCTCGGACTACTAGCCTTATCTTATCCTAGGCCTCTCGGCCACCCTTGCCCGTCCTACCCGCCCCGTCCTAGCTCCCCCCGCCCTTATTTTAGAGGGAATATAATTAATAAATATAATTCGTTTTCCCCCCGCTCCCTCCGTCGAGGACTTTAACGACGAGGGCGAGCCCCCTACCGCCTCCTCTATCGAAGACTCTAACGATAGGGACGAAACCCCCGCCGCTGCGATCCCTATCCCTACCGCTGTAATCCCCGCTTCTGCCCGTACGCCCTTAGCCCGTCCTCCGGCCTTTATTTATTCCGTCCGCTTTAGCGACGTTCTTAAGTTTATTCCCCCGTCCCTTAGCCCCTCCCTCTCTGCGTTTTTCGAGGATGCTCCCGACGCGGGTAAACCCGCTTATCCGGACTCCTCCCGCTAGGTTAACGACGCCGACTCCGACTCCGGCTATAACTCCGACTCCCTAGCTACCCTCTACCCTCGCCGCTATATTCGACCTCCCCGCCCCCGTCCCGTCTATAAGACCGCTAGCTACCGCCGCCCTATATTACGGCTAAGTCGTAAGACTATCGGACCTTAGCCCTTCCGCTTTTTATCCCTTAACGACTCGGCGTTTAACGTTTAGATACTTAATATTAACGCGATAGTAATATTCTACCGGTAGCCTAAAGTCTAAACCTCTTAGACTTTAATTAAGGCCCTTACCGCCGAGCCTTTGCCTACCGAGCCTTTATTACCTATCGATTAGGATATCCCTAAGGACCTCTATTAGGCCGTTTTAATTAAATATATAGATGCTAAGGACGCGAAAGCCTACCTTAACCCTCGCCTTTACGACTTTATCGACGACTACCTTAATAAGATCTACCTTAATAAGATCTCCCCTAACGATATCGCTAAGTTCTTTAAGAAGTAAGAGAAGGTCCTTTATACGCTCGACGAGCTTTAGGCTAAGGTCCCTAAGGAGCTCTACTATATAATCTATATATAGCTTAAGAGCGAGGCCGATAAGCTCGCCCTTTACCGTACTATTAATACTTAAATTAACCTTAAAGAGGGGATATAACCTCCTTACACCCGCCCTCGCCCCTTTAGCGAAGCTAAGAACAGGATTATCTATACGTATATTAATAAGCAGCTTAGGAAAGGCTTTATCCGCCGCTCTACCTCCCCCGCTATTGCCTTTATTATACTCGCCCGTAAGCCGGGCGGGGACGTCCGTTTTTACGTTAACTATCGCGGCTTAAATAAGGCTATAATTAAGAACCGTTTCCCCTTACCCTTTATCTACGATACTCTCGCCTATATCCGGAAGGCGAAGTTTTTTACTAAGATCGACGTTATCGCGGCGTTTAATCGCCTTCGTATTGCCGAGGGATATAAGTAGAAGACCGCGTTCGCTATATAGTATAGGCTTTTCGAGTATTATATTACCCCCTTTAGCCTTACCGCCGCCCTATCTTACTTCTAGAGTTTTATTAATACGGCCTTTTACGGTATTCTTAACGAGTTTTACTCTACCTATCTAAACGATGTCTTAATCTTCTTAAAGACGCGGGAGGAGCACTAAGCCTACGTTAACGCGGTTCTTAAGCGCCTTAATGCCGCCGGCCTTTAGCTTAACGTAGATAAGTATAACCTCTATGTTACTAAGACTAAGTACCTCAGCCTAATTATCTCGGATAAAGGCATTCGCATAGACCTTAATAAGGTTCGTGCGGTCTTAGACTAGCCTGCCCCCTCCTTTATTAAAGACCTCCGGCGCTTCTTAGGATTCGCTAATTTTTATCGGCGTTTTATTCGCGGCTTTTCTAAGCTTGTAAACCTACTAAACGCCCTTATTAAGAACTGTGCCCCTTAGATCTAGTCTCCCGCCTACGCTTACGCCTTTAAAGCCCTTAAGCACGCCTTTACTACCGCTTTAGTCCTCGCATACTTCGACCCCTATCGTAAGACCGTAGTCTAGATAGATGCTTCCGATTAAGCCGCTAAGGGTATGCTAATATAGCTCCTCGACGATAGTCGTTACTATCCGGTTGCCTTCTTCTCGTTAAAGCACTCCGCTTAAGAGTGTAATTACGAGATCTACGATAAAGAACTCCTCGCGATTATAAAATCTCTTAAAGAGTAGCGTCCCGAGCTTAAGGGTCTACCTAAGTTTAAGATAGCCTTAGACTATAAGAATCTTTAGTATTTTATAACTATAAAGCTCTTTAACTAGCGATAGGCCCGCTAGGCCGAATTCCTTAGTCGTTTTAATTTTAAGATCGTCTTTTAGCCCGGCTCTTAAGCTATTCTCCCCGACGCCTTTAGCCGCTTGCCCGGCTCCCGCCCTCTCTCCCTTACCGACCGAGCCGACGAAAGGATTAACTATCGATATTAAGTCATCCTCCCTAAGTCTAAGGTTAATGCCTCCCTCTACCCCGATACTACTACCGATGCCTCCTTCTACCCTAATACTACTACCGCCCTTAATACCGTTAAGGAGTCCGATTCGTTTATAAATATAATTTATAAATATAAATTCGACTGCCTTAGCCTCTACGCCCTCGACGACTCTAAGCCGATCGATAACCTTATCGACCGGGATTATTCCTCCTCCCCGCTTATCTCCGCTATTCGCGTAGCTCTTTAGTCCCCTTAGCCCCGCTAGCCTTGCCCCCTTCGAGCCCCCCTCCGCTCGATCCTTAAGACCGCTCTCTCTAAGGTCTAAGGCCGGTTCTATTTCTAAGGCCGGCTCTTCGTTCCCCCTAACGACGCCTTAATTCTTTAGATCCTCGTCCGCGTTTATACCTCCTCCTTTACCGGCTACCGTAGACGTATAAAGACTGCTAGCCTCTACCGCCGGTCCTATATCTAGCCCGGCATATATAAGTCTAGTCTATTTCTAGCTTCGTGCGGAACTATTATACGTGCCTACGCGTTAAATCCCCTCGTTCTTCCCCTTAGGGCTTGCTTTAGCCCTAAAGTATTCCCTTCGCCCTATAGACTAACATATCCGTCGATTTTATTACCGACCTCTCTATCTACCGTCGTAATAGCGTCGAGTTTTCTAATATCCTTATTATCGTCAACCGCCTTACGAAGATACGCTACTACGTCCTAATACCCTTAATAACCGTAAAAGACGTTATTAACGCGTTTATTTCTTACGTTTAGTCCCTCTATAGCACCCTAGCCTTAATTATTAGCGACTATAGCACTTAGTTTATTTCGGCTTTCTAGCAGTAGCTTAGTCGTCGCCTTAGTTACCGCCTTTACCCTAGCTCCGCCTACTACCCTTAGACCGACGGTTAGACTAAGATCGCGGACGCTTAGATAGAGGTTTACCTTAATTATTATACTACCTACCTTTAGGACGATTAGGTCGACCTCCTCCCCCTCGCCGAGTTTACTATTAATAATTAAGTCTTTAAATCTACCGGCCTCTCCCCTTTCTTCGCTAACTATAGCTTCTACCTAAAGCTTAGCACTAAGCCCTTTAGTCCCCCCTTACCTAGTATAACCCTTTAGCAGCGGAAGGAATACCTCCGCGGTAACGCGCTCGCTTCCTATCTCTAGCGTATCTCTAACTTCCTCTACGATACGATCGAGGATGCCTAGGCTACTTAGGCTCGCTACGCGGACGCCCGGTAGACTCCCGCCCTAGCGTACTAGCCTAGCGATATAGTATTCCTTAGCACCCGCTAGATCTAGACCCTCCGCCCTATAAAGAAGCTCGACTATAAGCGGGAGGGCCTATATAAGGTCCTTAAGGTATATAAGACGGCGTGCCTTTTTCGCCTCCCTAAGGGCAGCCGCCTTTACTTTATTTTTTATTACTCCCTCCTTACTAAGACCTAAGAGCCCCCTTTGCCCGGCTAGTCGGAGCTTAACGTCCGGCCCGTCGATAACGGCGTTCTCCTTTCCCCTAGCGATAACGACGGCGATAATACGTACCTTAAGTAAGAGTTTTCTTCTATCCTCGCGTAACGCTAGTACGCCTCCGGGAAGATTAAGTATCGCGTTTAATAGCGTTATAGCCCCCTTACGTAGGAGGACTCCTCCTGCCTTAACGGCTGCTAGGACGACCTTAAGGCTTTTTACGCCTTTAACCCGACTAAGCCTAAACCGGCCTTTTACACGGCCTTCCTTATATCTTCCCCTTCGCCTAAGTAATAATAATTATAATTTATTAATATAATTTACGTTATAACGGCACGCGTTAGATTCTTTGTTTTACCCTTTATTGCTCCTTATTCTTCTCTCGTTCTATATTAGGCCCGCTTTTAGGACTGTTTAACATAGATTTCCTTCGTTATTATTAGCCTATCGCTCTTTTTAAGCGTTCGAGTCGAACGCCGGTTTAAGGGGGATATACTATCACGGTGTTAGGTTATATTATATATTATCCCACGTAACCTCTATATTATATATATAGACATTTAAACTTAGTCTATAGCTATGTCCCTTCGTAGATTAATAACAATTATATACCCCCCCCTAAGCTCGTTCTCTTATAATATTCTTATATATATCGAGGAGAGTCTTCGCTCCCTTCGCGTAGCGGAGGCCTCTTAGGTTAACCGAAATGCTAGGTTAAAGGAACGTATAACTATATTAGATTAGCTCCTCGCCACGAAGGACTAGCTCTTAGCCATAAAGGAGCAACTTCTCGAGGCTAAGGACCTTATAATCTTAACTATAAAGACGTTATAGTCTTAGACAATAACCCCGGCATAGTCGTTAGGAAAACGAAAGACGGTAGACCCTCCGATCTTTATTAAGAAGAGGTCTACCTCTAACCGTTAACGTAAGTACGAGGCCTAAGAACTTAAGATATAGGGTATCTTCCTCCGCGATAGCATATAGTTCGACTTAGACGGCGCTTGCCTCCTTTATATTAGCGATAGGCTTAGTGAACGGGCCTACGACTTCGTTAAAGATAGGATAGCTACTATTATAGCTGACCTATCCGAGAGGGAGAAGTAGGAATAGCCTACTATAACGACGCTCCTTATAGCTTTAGGCAGGCAGTATAAGGTTTTAGACTTAACGTAAGCCGCTAAGAATATCCTCGATAATTTCCCTTAAGGCGATAAGAACTATTAGATCTAGAAGGCAGACCTTAACGCCTATATGCGTAAGGTAAGGAAGATAAAGGAATAGTAAGTCGACCTCCTCCGGAATTTTATCTTAAAGGATATAAGCGATCTCGCTAAGAATATATAGACTATTATTATTATTATTATTAAAGTACTCTAGCTGCCCTAACGGGTCTAGTGCCCCTGCATTTAGCTAGTATATGAAAAACTAAGCGGCCTAAGGGAAAACCTATATAACGTCTATCTATCTTAGCGTTAGGCCGGATACGGCCTATATTCGCGGCGGTTAATTAAGTTTAGTTACTACCGCCGGTCTAGTGCCTTATAAAGGTTACCCCTCCCGGGTAGGCCTAAGGGCGTTAGGGTTAGGCGGATAGTCTAACTTAGTAAAGCTAGCGCGTATATAATACGCGGGCGATAAGGTGCGGGCCGGGGCCCTACTTAACGGGTTAGAACGTAGAAAAATAAAACTTAGTAAGCGTATATTCGAATATATAAGTGTATAAACGCTATAGGGGGTCTACGTTAGGAGCCTAATCGTCTTACTCTTAAAGCTCCC
Organism: Ophiocordyceps sinensis; assembly: GCA_012934285.1. NCBI lineage: Eukaryota > Fungi > Ascomycota > Sordariomycetes > Hypocreales > Ophiocordycipitaceae > Ophiocordyceps > Ophiocordyceps sinensis. The sequence goes on along the minus strand of JAAVMX010000001.1, from coordinate 8,905,136 downwards.
CCCCGCCGGCGTTACGGCGGTCTATCTTCTCCGTAAGGGCCGTCGCGGCCTAAAACTACTATAGTAGGCGGTATTTAAGGAACTACTAAATAAGCGGCTTAGCGGCGGCGGGGCGGTTTAGCGCCGCCTTAAGGTCGCTCTCCCGTCGGATGCCTCTTAGTAAGGCCGCCCTTGCGTTAGCGAAGGCAAGGCACTAAAGGAAGAGGTAGAATACGGTCTTATATATAGTCCCGTATTAATAAAGCGGCGAGTCGACGTTAAGAACGTTTTAGTTAAATAAGAACCTTTAAAGACCGATCTTCCCGGTCTAGATCTAAATAAGCGCGGAGCTCTCGTACTTATATAAACCGTTGTATACCTTTAGCGCTTTCTTCGGCCGGTTAAAGTAAAGGTTAATATCTACCGGCTGCCGGGCTTATCGTAGCCGCTTCGCCTCCGCTACTTAAAGATCCTCTTTCTAACGCGCCTCTTAATCGCGGAGGACTGCCTCCTTAGGTATAGTGCCTTAAGGGCATTAGTCTTAAAGCTACGCGTCGTATAGCCGGCCGGGCGGCCGGGTCGGCCGTCGGGGTTAAGGCAGTACTCTCGCCGGCTTTTCGTAGGCGCGTTAGATCTAGTCCGCTATACCTAACTCCTTAGTGCGCTTTTTATACCACGCGAGGCGGTCGTTAAAGTAAAGGTCGAGCGGCGGGACCGCCGTCTATATCTCTAGATTCTAGATTAAGGTCGCCTTAAACGCCTTAGCTATTACCTAAAGGTAGCTTAACTAATATACTATAAGCGTCTTTACTAAGCCGGTAGGTTTCTCCCTTCTAAGCGTAGGCTTATAAAACGCCGACGCCCTATAAGCGAGCGTGCTTTAAACTACGCTAGCGTAGACCGTCCTCGCGCTTTATAACCGTATGCCTTATATAAACGCTAGGAGCTTAGTTAAGGCTAGCGCTTATATATCTATTTTCGCCTTAAGCTTTTTAACTTAGGCTTTCTATCGTAGCTTTCGGTCGAACTAAACCTTAAGGAAACGTCTATCTTTAACCGGCCGGACTATATTTATATTAAGCTAAAGCTTTATTAGTATCTATTAACATTACTATTATACTAACTAGGCAAAAGTAAGATGCATCCCGACCGTAGACGTAATATAATAGCTTAAATAAAATATCGATATACCCCCCTACGTATACGGTGGCCTGCCCGACCGTGCTAAATAAGCCGTAGTGTTAATCGCCGCCGAATGTGCCGTGCCGTGCCGTGCCGAATGCCGTAAGGTGCCTTAGCGCAAATGCGCCGCCGAAGTTATAATGTCTAACCGGATCGAAGGCGTAAGGGTAGCGCGCAGCCGCTAAAAGTGCGACCGGGCCCGAAAGTAGCGAATGTAGCGTCTTATAGCGTTTATAGCGTCTTATAGCGAAAGTGGCGAAAGTGGCGAAAAAATAACGAATTAACGCGGGGTTCGAAAGAATATTAATAGCAGTAGAAGTTGCAGCTAGGTCCTAGCAAAATAGACTTCGCTCTCGGGCTTATAACTATTAATATTACTATTATATTAACTAGGCAAAAGTAAGATATATCCTAACCGTAGACGTAATATAATAGCTTAAATAAAATATCGATAGTATCGGCTTATAAGTCTTCGTAAAGTATATAAGCTCGCTTTTCTCCGGCTTAACTTAGCGCCGACCTTTTTTACTTTTTTATCGTATTTCTTTTAGGCGCTCCTAAGACGCTATATAATTACGGCTATAGTCATACTATAGGCTAAGATATTTATATCGTCGGTAAAACCGACGGTAGTAACTCCTTTCTCCGGCTTAAGGTCGTTATATAGTAGTACTATATAGAGGAGGAAAAGGAATAAGGAGAGGGGCGAGCCTTAAGGCACGCTAGTAAGTACCTTTTAGGTCTCCGCCGGTACGCTATCGAAGTAAAGCTAGGCCGTCCTCCCCTTAAAGAAGCTCCCGACCTACGCGATAACCTAACCTAAGAAACCCTTTAAGCGGAGGGTCTCGACGAGATATATATAGTCTACCTTATCGAAAGCTCCTTTAAGATCGAGTTAGAGAAATAACGCTACCCTAACTTAGGCCTACGCCGTCTTTACGAGCTCTATTATAAGTCGTATCGCCGTCTCGGTAGATCTCTTAGTCCTATTCTATATCTACCCTTTAGGCAGGAGGTTATATACCTCTACTACGTCTACGATCCTTCTTATAACTACGGCCTTAAGGATCTTCCCTACCGTACTAAGGAGAGAGATTAGTCTCTACCCTTAGGCTTATTAAAGCTAGGCCGCTATCTTCCCGGGCTTCGGTAGGATAATAATAGCCGTATATCGGAACCGTCTTAGAAAATACCCGACGTCGTAACTAGCGTTAAGCAATACCGTAAGCGCCTTAAGCAACGGCTCCTTATATGCCTTAATAAGCCCTATCGGGAGGTTATCCTCCCCCGCGGCTTTTTACGACGCTATCTTCCTAACCGCCGACCTAACGTCGCCGACTATAAAACGCTATAGTATTATATAGGCCTCCCGGGAGGCTTAAGGGCTCCCCTCGCCTTTTACTACTAGGGGCGGGAAGAACTAGCCTACGAGGGTCTCTGCCTTTTCTACGTAAGTGCGGGCCGGCCCTATCTCTTTAGGTCGGGGATATATATCGCCTATAGTAGACTGCCGCTTTAGAGCCGCGCCTACCTCTCGATCTTCTAAAGGGGGGCTTAGTTAGCGGCTATATCGTAGGTAAGCTCCCGCTAGGAGTCTCGTTATACGGCAATAACGGCCCGCTAGAGGGCTATCTTCGCCTCGTCTAATATCTCCCGGGTCGTCTAGTTGCCGGACGCTAAGAACGCCCGGGAGGCGGGTTTAGCCTCCCTATCGCACCGGTCTACCTTTATAGTCTATTAGTTAGGGCGGCCGCCGTCGGTACGGCCTTAGGCCTTAAGTATATAGTTCTTCGCGATCTCAGTCAGCTAGGTAACTACCTAGTACGCGTACGCTTCGACCTCCCTTAAAGTCGTAGGCGTAGTTAGCGCGGCCTTTAACGAGGCCTACGTTTCTACGGTACGTTATACCTAGACCTTAAGACGCTTAAGCGAGGTCTATCGTACCGTTCCTCTAGCCCTTAGAGGCGATGCGTATAACCTAGCCCTTAGGGGTTACGAGCCTAAGGCGCTATCGCGTCGTTAGCTTAAGGAGGTCCTCGCTATTCCTAAAGGTACGCCTATAGGTATCTTAGAGTAAGTAATAGCTATTAAAGTCCTTAACGAAGACGTACTAAATGTATAACTATTACGGCACTAAGTAATAGCTAGATAACCTTATTGTTTTATAAAGAGGAGAAGAACTATAGAGGCTAAGGGCTCGTTTATATATAGGACTATATATTACGTAGTATATTACTATATACTATATTATATAATATAGTACTATAATAGTACTCCCCCTCTAAAGATAATTTAGGTTATAAATCGCTAAGAAATATTATTTTCGCTAGAAATTAGTATATAATAGAAGAATCTTTTATAAGCGGGCCTAATCTAAAGGGCCCGGCTTATCTAGGTTATATCTATAGAAGCGTTAGATAGCTTTAAGGCAACCTCTTAGGTTATCTTCGGGCTACTAGGTCGGTTCTTAGTGATATTTTTTTATTTAATTAGATAAGTTAGGGTCGGGGCTTCGTTATCGTATACGTTAAGGATCTTCTTAAATTCCTATATTTCTTCGATATTGCCGTCGTTATCGCGTTCCGCGATACGGCCTACAATAGTGCGTCGTTCCTCTTAATTAATCTACGCCTAGCCCGGTATTATTTCCGTTAGCTAAAGCAGTACCTTAGACGTATAGAAAGACTTATTAACTTAGATATGCTTTAGGAGGTCGATAACTATAGCGCTACGGTAGACCTTAAGAATAGGATAAAGACCGTCCTATTTATCGTCCTATTTTTTCTTTAGGCGATTAGTAGTTATATTCTTTAATAAAACTATAACTATATTACTAGGTCGGAAGAGAAAGCCTTTATCCCGCTTTATATTAGCATTATCCTTATATTTCTATTATAAAGCTCGTGCGAGAGCTTAAAGCTAAATAAGGATATAGTTAAAACGACTAGCTATTACGTCCGCGCGAAGGAATTTATTTTTTGCCTATAATAAGCACGTTAGGGGTCGGGGGCCTATAGGTTTAATGCCGAGACGAGGATTAAAGCCGTAGTTAGCGAAGAATAGAGAAATACCGGTTGTTTTATTTACTTAATTATTTATTGCGAATTCCGCGAGCGGGAGCTAGTCGACCTAGTTATCTTAAATAAAGCTAATATAGGCTTAAATATATTTATTTATCGTAGCGTTAATGATTTCGGTTTAACCGTTAGTCTTTAAGTACTATACTAAGCTTAGTTTTAATATTATTCTTAAATAAGTGCTAAGCTATCGCTAAAAATTAGAGATAAACTAAGTGCCTTAGTCGGAGATAATAGTATTAGGTGCTTTATATAAGCGATAGACTACGTAGATAAAAGAGTTAATTAGTTCTTCTATAGAAAGGCCGGTAATAATGATAAAATATCTTATCTTCGTAAGCCTATTAACTATCGTAAGTATATTCTTATAAGTCTTCCCGTTTTAGGTGCACTTAGGGAGTATCGTAATATAATTAATTAATACATCGGCCTATAGTCGGACTAATAGAGCGAGGGGTTTTAGGAATCTAGGTAGAGATAAGCGGGGGGTCTTAGTCTAAAGACAAAGAGTATAGTCTTTAATAAACGTAGCGGCGAAGTAAGAAATCCTCGGTTATTAGTATATTTAGTTTAATAGATTAAGGGTTTTTACATTCCTTAGGTATTTTACTAAGCTATTGCTATAGGATTAATAAACGACTTTAAGGCGGAGATTTAAGGTATTAAAGACGAAGAGCCGGTCGCGGAAAAAGATACGTCTATTAATTAACTAATATTCGGATATATCGCAACGTAAGAGCTTTCGGATATACTTTAGCTAGCGTTAGGCGTATAGATCCTAAAGTATCGCTACTATATCTTAGGTAAGATTATCTTATTAATATGCCTCGCGGATAAGCTTATTAAGTAATTTACTAGCTACGTTTAGTCTAAAGGCGGCGATTGCGTTAAGGTCCTCCTTTAAGGCATAGGAATCGGTTAAGAGTTCTTTTAGGATAGTTAGGGCGACTTTCTCTTTAGGGATAACTACCTAATTTCGATAGAGGAGTCTATTATCGTCTACGGTAGCTAGTCTATCGCTAAGGAGCCTACTAAAAGCGTTAAAGAGAATTGCCTTATTGCCTAAGCGGTATATAATTACGAAGTTAAACTAAGAAAGGAACTCGGCCTAGCGTACTTATCGTTAGTTAAATTACTTTATAGATATAAACGTCTAAAGATTCTTATAGTCTATAATAACGTCGAACGCTTTAGTAGTCCTTTAGAGTTTTAGGCGCTATTCCTTAAGAGCCTTAATAATCACTAATAGCTTTTTTTTATAGATCTCGTAGTTGTATTTAAGGGTAGTATGCTTTAACGAAAAAAACACAATAAGGTAAAGATATCCGTCGTCTTTAGTCTATAAAAGGACTCCTCCTAAGGCCTAATTCGAGGCGTTAGTTTTAATAACTATTTTCTTCGAGTAGTTAAAATAGGCTAAGACCGGGGCAATATATAAAGGCATATAATGTTCCTATGATTACATAATCACATATAGTATATCCGCCGTTTAATACTATATACGCACGTAGTCTTCCGGTCGCAATAGCTTATATATTGACTAAGTTATAGACCTTAAAACATATAGTGTTTAGGGGAACGAGCGGAACGTTTTACACGTGTCGCACCGTCTACACCCACACAATACGCTATACGTTTCAATCAATCGTGCAATAACGGTAAGACGTTATAGCCTTAAATAAGTGATGCGATATACTTTAGTTTTAGCGCTTTAATATAACATTATTACTATATACCTATATCACTCCGTTTAGGAGCAATTGCCTATATAAGGTCAACTTAAGGTCTATATATTTATAAGGACCTACTATAAACTTAAGGTCTAACTAGGTTAATTCTATAACCTATTCTCCTAAATCCTAACGGATAGAGCCGAGACCTTCTATATCTACTACGTTAAATTACCTATATCGTTCCGTATAACCTATAATAATATTAAGCAACATTTTAATATAGATATTAACTATAGTTATTACTTTACGGACTAAACAATAACTATAATTAATAAAGTCCGCGTAGAGAATCCTACGATACCGCTTTATAAAGTACTATAGACTCTCTTTAATAAGCTTTAGCTATATTAAAGAGCCTTAGGAAAAGACTACGAAGGTAATATACTACTTCGTACGTCGTTTATTAACGCGTGCCGTAGTGTTCCGGAGCTAGAATACGCTCTATTTAAGCCTGCCTAAAAGGTCGAAACCGTGTTTATAGACTTACGTATATCTATCGAGACACACCTAGCACGCAACCCGTCTAGCTAGTTCCTATAGGATAAAGCATTTAATTATAACGATTAATAGTACCTAGACCGAAGATACTCGAGCAGTCGTAGACGAGGTAGATTCCGTAGACGAAGCTACGGACGAGGTAGTAGACGTAGAGGCTATCTTCAAGGCTTTAGATATAACCGTAGCACACCCTTTCGCCTACGAGGACGAGGCAGCTATAGCAATAGTCCTAACCGCTTAACCTAGACTAAGAAGTGTTTCGTCTATTATAGGGAAGGCTGTTAGTCTACTAAACACACGCCTAAGGAACGCTAACGGTCTAAGGACTAATACCTTACGCAGTGTTTTAACGATAGCATCCTAATAACTAACTTTACGGCATACGTGACTGAGTTTAAAGGTTACGAGACCGACGAAATAGAAGCTAACGAGTACTAAGACGTAGAAGATGCTAATAATGCCGATCTAGAGCAAGCAGCAACTTAAATGCTCTATAAGGCCGCCTTTACATACCTTTAGACCGGCGAAGACGTCTATAGCATAGATTAATTAACCGCTACCGACTAATTCCTAATCGAGGATCGCTACTCCCGTTAATAGTTCTAAGGAATTATAATCGACACTAGTGCGGCTAGAGTATTAATAGTAGGATAGGAGCAGTACTTCGCTTTATAGCAAACGGAACCTTCTATTATGCTTAATAGCTCTATAGCCGGGTAAGCTAGCATCCGATTTAGAACTAGCACTCCTATTTAATCCCTTAGTTTAATCGCCTTTAAAACCCCCGTTAGTCGAGTGACTTTTTATATTCTTAAGACCTATACCCTTTTTCTACTCTCTCTTACTAATATAGACCGACTTAGAATCTACTTCGATAATACAACGAATACGCTAGGGACTAGCGATTTAAGCAACCGGATCTTAGTAATCCGCAAATAGGGTCACCTATAGTTCTTCTTATTAAAAGCAGAGGAAACGATCTCCTTTCTAATAGAGAGTAAGATGCGAACTCTATATCGCCGCTTTAGGCACCTAGCTGTTTTAAGACTATATTACCTACTTAAGCAGGCCGGCTATAATATAACGACTATATAGCTTAAATCAATCTCTAAATTCTATTATTACTGCTAAATGCACTTATAGGCACCTAGAGGTTTTAAGTTTATATTAAAAGATAACTAGGAATTTAATTACGAGATTATAGTAGACGTAATATACCTTAGGAGCCCTTAACGACCTATTCTATACGTCGTTAACTCTATAATAGCGTTCTAAGTGGCTAGGTTCCTTCCTTCTATATTAGCTAAAGATACTTAGGAAGTCCTTCGAGCCCTTTAGATCGATAGCTACCTTAGACCTCCTAATACGATTAAACACAACGTAGGGACTAATTTTGCCTTAATAGAGTTCCGCAATAAGGCAAAGATTATAGGGATAACCTATAAGTAGATCCTTATAGAGTTATATACGTCGATTAGGAAGGTCGAGAGGTATTACGCTCCTTTACGCCGTGCGTTTAAAACCCTTTACGTAGAGATTAAGACTATTACGTCTCCTAAGGCAGTCCTTTAGATAGCCGTAAAAGCCGTTAACGATATAGCCGGACCCTACGGCCTTATCCCTATACTTCTAGTCTTTAGTGCGTACCCGCGTATAACTATTAACTCGCCCCCGTTAGCTATAACCCTAAAAAGGTCTATAGCTATATAAAAGGCGATAAAATTAGTTCGATAACTCTCTATAGAAAGGCAGGTGTAAGATGCTCTTTATATAAAGAACGGTCCGTTAATAGTTAAAACTATTACTCTCTTATTATAGAGTAAAGTCTAAGTCTAGCGGGAAAAAGGAGGATAGTAAGGCCTATTTAAGATTACTATAATTAACGGTTATAATATTACTATTAATACCGTTAACGGACCTTAAGTCTTTCGGTCTATAGTTGTGTAACCCTACCTTCGAGACGACTCGTCTCCTTAGCCCCTACTTTACGCGATTAAACCGAATCCTCTTGCTTTAGGTAAAGAGACTCCTCTTAACCCGACGACTATACTTCCTACTCCGACTCCTACGCCCCCGATGCTACGCAGACGTGGCCGTCCTATTAGTGCAAAGAATAAGCTAAAGCTCCTTATTCCCCTTCCCCCTCCTTAAGCCTTTATTATTAAGAAGGAAGAAGATGCCTATAAATTAGCACTTAATTTACGGGAAAAGGGAGTTATTATAACCCTAAGAGCCCTGTTTAAAGAGTTAGATAGGCAAGAGATCGACGACCTTATTGCCCGTAGTGTTTTAAGCTTTAAACGCTACGACAAAGCTATCTACGGAGGTTACTATATCTTTAAATCGAGGATAGTACGTAAAGTAAAAGGGAAGGATAAGAAACCCTACGAGAAGTCACGACTTATTGTTTAAGGATATAATAACGAAGAAAAGACGACCCTATTAACGCAATCACCGACGATTTAACGCGTTAGCTAGCGGCTAATCCTAGCCCTTACTCTAAGACTCCTTCGTTATTATAGTATAACTCTTTTATTATAAGACATTACTTAGGCCTACCTATAAGCCGAAACTAAGCTATTTAGGACTATCCTAACTAGGCTGCCCGCCGAAATACAAGGACGATACCCGGAAGGGACTATTATCTATATAATTCGACCCCTTTACGGAATCGCGGAGTTAAGATTGCATTAATTCCGAACGTATTATAAGTATTACATTATCCGACTTAATATATTAACCTCGACGTACGACTCGTGCTTATTAATCGCGAATAGGACCCTTAATAGATTTAGGATATTTAGCCTATAAACGGATAATACGTTAATGTTAAGCACACGCACCTTCTTAAATGCTAAGGAAGAGCAGCTTTAAAAGGCTAAGTTTAAAGCGAAGCCGAAGACTAAGATATCTACTAGCTCGGTGCTTGATTTTAATAGGGCTAGGCTAACACTCTAAGATTAAGATCTTCTTCTTTAGCAAAAGGGTTAATTAGAAAAGCTTAAGACTATTATCGCTCGGGATTACGACTTTACGCAAAGGTATATAGAATAGCGAGCCCGAGGAGCATACGTCGTATTAATTTGCCAACCGGAAGCTTCTTTTAACCTTTCTATAGCAGCATAAGTTTAAAACCCTAACGAGAACGATTGCGTGACGATTAACAAACGCCTATAATAGCAAATAGACAATAAGAAACGCGGCCTAATATACGAACTAATTAATGTTAACATTACTAAGCTGCTAGTATTTACGAATAGCTCTTTTGCAAATAACTTAGACCTCTCTTTACAGCTAGGCTTTATTATTGCGCTTATTATAGAGACCTAGTCTAATAGCCACTTCGAGATTAAAGGCAATATCGTGCACTAAAGCTCTACTAAGTGCAAAAGGGTTATACGCAGCGTTCTAGCCTTAAAGGTCTACGGCATAGTTAGAGGCGTTAATATCGGCATTTGCCTTACTATAACGATTAAGATAATTATAGAACGCCTATAGCTGCCTCTAGTGCCTTTAATCCTTTATATAGACTCGTATTCGCTCTATGAATATCTTATAAAGCTTACTATAACGAAAGAAAAGCGACTAATAATCGATGTTATATCGCTTCGTTAGTTATAGGAGCGAAGGGAGATTATAGAAGTCCGATAGATTAATAGGAATAATAACCTAGCTAATGCATTAACGAAGTCCTCCCTAAATAAGTCTCTTAAACGCTTCGTTAAGACTAACGCGCTGACCGTAAGGATAGAAGCTTTCGTCGTACGGCCTTAATCTTTAACGCTCTTTCCTTCCTTATTTAATTACGCGCTCTTTCCTTATTTAATTGCGCGCTCTATTATTATTCAATTGCGCGCTTATTCGCGCACTTATTCCTTTACCTATTCTATTGCTTAATTAACTGCAATAAAAGAATTCGTCGACACGGTTCGAACCCTAAACCTCCGGATGTTTATATTTAAACCAATCGGGAAGGTTATCTTATCTTATGCTATTGTTCGGTTAAACATATTCTAACAATTCGCTGTAAATATTAAATACTAATAGCAAATTCAATAAAAAGAATAATCTTTCGGTAGAGTAATATTATTAATATGCCTAACTAGGAATCGTCCTAGAAGGGGTCCTTAGACATTAGGTCTAACGAGTCTAATCCTTATAACCGCCCCCGACGAATAAGCCCTAGATAAATAGCCCTAGACGAATAGCCCTCGACGAACAATTTGTTTAATATAGTTACGCATACATTTACATTCTTTTACTATCTATTATAGTCTATATTACTTCTTACCTTATTTTGCCTTAATTGCCTATAAGCCTATAGTTTATTTTTCCCTAATTGCCTATAGTTCCCCGATTTCGTACTATAACGTTCGGCAAGATAGTTAGTAAGGCTACCCTAAAGCACGGTTACTAGCACGAAGCGGTAGTCTAGACCGCTTAATCATTAATAAGGTTACTAGCCTAACCACTATATTACGAAGGGTGTTTTCTCGCGTTGCGTTATTACGTTGAAAACTAGCTGCGTATTTAATAGTTATATAGCTATTATAATATAGCTTTAACCTTATTAATTTAATATTGCGTAGCTATACCTACGCCCGCGTGATCGCGCCCGCGCAGCTGCAATAGCCTGCTTAACTAGGCTCTTTCTTTATTTTGTTCTACGGTTTGTTTCTATAAAGGAAAAACTACGAGTGTAGGAATAGCTAGCTACGTGCGACGATGTAGTCGCAAACACGTAATGCACGTGATCCCTAGGATTACGTGCACGTACGAGGGAGCTACGTTACCGCGATAGCTTCCCCTTACTTAGCTATTAATATAACCTAATACAACTATACCGTTTACCCTATAAGGTCGACCTAAAGACTTACTAATATATACTATATAAAAGTTATTAAAGGCATTATAAAGTATATAATTAATATAGTTTTAGAAGGTCGATAATACGTTATAAAGGCCGAAGGGGGTAACTAATATCTTAAATAGTCTAAAGCGTATAATAAATACTATAAGCTACTTATAACCCTTAGCGATCCGAATACGGTTAAATATAGCAATTACGTCTAGCTTTATATAAAACTTAGCGTTATAGAGAGAATCTAATATTTCGCGGATTAAAGGCAGGAGATATCGATTCTTAACTATAACCTAATTTAAACCTCGGTAGTTATAATAGATACGGATACTACCGCTTAGTTTATAAGTAAGGATTAATAATACTACGGCTAGAGAAGAAGACTCTTAAATAAAGCCTTTATTAAGTATATCGTTAATCTACTTCTTAATATAGCGGAGTTCTATAGGTAATATAGGCCGATTTCTATATTACGGAGCTTATTTACTAAGTGTAAGTTCGATCTTATAATCCTAAGGGCGGTATAAAAGGAGCTCGTTTATATTCTTCGGAAGGAAATAAGGAAGCTTATCCTAGAACTCTTTTAGGAGTTTCTTTAGGATATCTGCCTTTATAACTTCCGGTTTTACTTAGAGGAATTTTTCTACGTCGGCTTTATTAACCTTCCGAAATAGAGATTCGGAAGTAGCTATATCCCGGAGGTTTATCTAAAGGGATTTATAAAAACGTTTAAGAAGGCGGCTTAAGCTACCTCTATTATATAGTCCTTAGTAATAATACGTTAGAAAGAGGTTTTAGATAGTTCTAAGACCTTAACTAGGCCTATTAGGAGTTTGTTAAAGAGTCGTAGATTTTCTCCCTCTTCGACTAGCTTAGCTAATTTAGATATACTAATTCGCATCGCTTAAATACTATCCTATTTATAGAATTAAATAAAGTTAACTACTTATATATAGCGGATATCGTTTATATCTAAGGGTATTTAATCTTCCTATCGTATACGCTAGCGGGGGCGTCTCGTTTAACCCTATCGGGCGGGAACGTAGCGACGGCCGGCGGTAAGACGAATAAAGAGTAGGCGAGCTACTAAAGTAGTCTACGACGGAGTAGCCTTAAAGGCTTAAGTCTTAAGGGAGTCCGGAGGGCTAATCGGGGATATTAAGCAGGCGGTTTCCTAGGCGAATAGCTATATCCTATATAAGGGATATCGGATCGGTTAGCTAAAGTTTAAAGGGTGCGATGCCTACTTAGGTAAATATTCCTTAGTAGATAAGTCTATAGATATATAACTTCCCGGTATAATAGTCTAGTCTTTTAGGATATTAGTCTCTTCCTACCGAAAGAGAATTTCTAGTACGTCTTCTATCGTTATAAAAACCCTTTATTTTAAGGTAAACGTTAAGGTAGTCTAAATCTCTACGACGTTAGAAAAATATACTTTTCGATATAACTAATGCCCTCCGGGCGCGGGAGTAATAGGAGTCTAAGGAGCTATCCTATCCTCGGCTATTATGCTTAAAGGCAGGCAGTATCTTATATAGTAATCGGAATTAAAGTAGACTTAAAGAGATTTCTAAAGTATAGTTAGTTTATATTCCTAAAGCTAGGGGATACCTAGGATAATTAAGGTAGAGGGTAATAGATTCGTAACGAAGAAGGGCATAAGTTCTATATGCTTACTAATAGTTATTTAGGCTATAAAGTAGTCCGTTATCTATATTAAGGGTATACCGTCGGCTAGTCGAAGCGGTTAAGGTTTAAAGAGCTTTTTCGTAGTAACGTTATATTTCCGTACGATAGCGTAAAGATTAGCGAACGCTACGGCAATATAGCTAAAGTCTATAAAGGATAACGTATTAATATAGTAAGGGGACTAAAGGTTACGTATAGAGGAAAGACGAGTATAGAGAAGGATTAACTTTTTATAACTATTCGACGAATTAATCTAAAGATCTATTCTATCTAAGAGCAACGACTTAATCCTTTTATCCTCCCTTATATATAACCCTTAAGAGCGACTTACTCTAGGGGTATATCTTTTAGTAGTAGCCTTAACGCCGGCCGCTCGCCCTATAGATCTATATCTTCTTCCCTAAGGATACGGCTTTATTTATAGTCGGCCGTACGGACGAGCTAGCCTTAGCTATACCTACCGCTATAGGCGCCTTAAGATCCTCGGCCGAAGCTAGGGGAGGGGGCGCCTTAGCCCTATAACTAAGGACTACCCTAACGTAAAGGCATTAGAAGCGGATTCGCTATCTTAGCCGGGTCGTAAGCCTCCTTTTAGTATTTAGGCTCTCCGTAAGCTATATAGAGTTTATTATCGATCTTAAATTATCGTTTATTATTAAAAAGCCGGTCGAGGTCTATAGGGTTACCGTATAGGGGTTAGGCTAGGGTAGTCGGGGTAAAGGCAGGTATAGGCGTTAGCGGGAACTATAAACGGGGGGCGGCTTTTTTCTTAAGCTTCTAACGATAAGCATAATTAGCGAGGTTCTTTATAAAGATATTTATCTATATTAACTACTTCTCGTAGTCGGTGTTAAGGATCTTAGTCTATATATTCTTAATAAGATCGCTTATATCCTTCGATATAAACTTCCGGAGGAGGTCGACTTACTATTCCTTTATCTTCCTTACCTTACGTATAAAGGCGTCGAGGTCTGCCTTCTAGATCTAATAGTTCTTATCGCCTTAAGGGAAATTATCGAGGATATTCTTAGCGGCTTACGTTAAGTCTAAAACCTTATACTGCCTGCCTAAAGCTACGAGGAGCGTCGTCGTAGTAGGCTATTCTTACTTCTCCCTCTCGGATAGGTTAGCTATAATAGTAGCTATCCTATCTTTAATAAAGTCGTAGGCCTATTTACTAAGCCTATCGCTAATATAAAGGAGGTAGGCGCTGTTTAAGTCGAACTATATGCTATCGCGGAGGAAGATACCCTATATCTTAAGTTCTTAGGCCTCGTACTTACGTTAACGGTTAGAGGTAGACCCTTTCTTAATAAAGATCGGAGGGTCTACTATCTTTTGTTTTCCTAACGACTATGCCGGGGTTATTGTCTAAGACTATAACGTCTTTATAATTAAGATTATAAAGTCCTTAGCCTTAAGAAGTTGCTCCTTCGTGGCTAAGAGCTAGTCCTTTATAGCGAGGAGCTAATCTCGTATAGTTATACGTTCCTTTAACCTAGCATTTCGGTTAACCTAAGAGGCCTCCGCTACGCGAAGGGAGCGAAGACTCTCCTCGATATATATAAGAATATTTAGGTATCTAGGCTCTATAGGTTTTCCTAGGTCTCTTACGCATTAGCGACCGGGACTACGTTATCGAACCTTTTAATCGCTTAGGCGATTTAAGGAAATTCACTTATAAACTCCTTAGTAAGGGCCTTTAGACCGTCGCCCGTAGCGTTAGAGGCTATAGGTATATCTGCTATAAGGAGGAAAGAGGAGTATCTAATCTAGGGTATTTATCGGGGACTATAAAAAAATTCTATAGGCTATATAGGTTTCTATAGGCTAGGGAAAAATTCTTAGGGGCTTAAGGGCTTAAGAGCTTAAGGAAATAATTTCTTAAGGGTTGCGCTCGGGTCGCAATAACTAAGGGGATAAGGTAATAGAGCTGCTAGGACTGTGTTTATAAAGCTAGGGATCGCGACGGGGTGTAATAGGAGATAGAACAAACTGTTATAGCACTAGGTAATAGCTAGATAACCTTATTATTCTATAAAGAGGAGAAGAACTATAGAGGCTAAGAGCTCGTTTATATATAGGACTATATGTCACGTGGTATATTACTATATACTATGTTATGTAATGTAGTACTATAATAATAACGATTTCGCCGCGAGGTTAAAGAGCGGAGTAGTTAAAAAGGGGGAGTTAACCGGCGGGGAGTAAACTAAAAAAACTATAGTATTAAAATTAGTAAACGTAATACTATATTAGTCTACCTTTTAGTCGCTTATCTATATATTAATGCCGTGCCTCTAATAGTCGTATAGCGTGCTTTTAGTCGCTTTAAAGACGAGTCTATAGTTATACCGCCTCAAGCACGCCGGGGCTTTTATCCTAATATTAATCGGTATCTCTTAA
The DNA here is from genome assembly GCA_012934285.1 of Ophiocordyceps sinensis. Classification (NCBI taxonomy): domain Eukaryota; kingdom Fungi; phylum Ascomycota; class Sordariomycetes; order Hypocreales; family Ophiocordycipitaceae; genus Ophiocordyceps; species Ophiocordyceps sinensis. The sequence continues at coordinate 8,889,708 of JAAVMX010000001.1, read as the reverse complement.
AGTGCTATAATATTATATACCTTAGTAGCGGCGAGCGCGAGTGATATATTCGCGCCTATCCTTACGGTGTTTTAGTAAAGGATATCTAATATTAGGGGGGGTCGGAAAAAGGGTCGTTATTAAGAGCGGCCGTAGCCTTAGTCGTAGCGGTGCTAGCCCTAGCCGACGTTAAGGCCGGCCGCGACCGTAAATTCCCGCGAATAGTCGACTAGCCCTACGCCCGGCTAGCCCTTATAATATCCTAAGGCCGGCCGGGGGGGAGGGCGGGTAGCGGGGGGGGGGGGGTCTTATCGCCGCCGTTTTAACGGCGACGTTTACGACGCGGTAGGAAGAGGGGGGGGGCTATATATAAGGTAGCGCCGGCTCGAGGCGTATCGTCGGCGTCGCTACGGCGGCGAAACGCCTCGGCCTTTAAGAGTATGCCTCCTATACCCTATCCTCAAGCTTCTCCGCCTTAGGGTAGCGCCTATCCTACGCTATATATATCCCCTTATAGAGGGTGCATTAGTACGGAATCTACCCTATAGTAGCCGCGTATATAGTTTCGTCGTATAGTCCTAACGCGCACCGCTTATACGTCGCCTTTACCGTATAGTATTTCGCAATATATCTATACTAAAAGCACCGGTAGTACTATTTCGGCCGGATTATATCGTTTAAGGGCTCTATATCGAAGATCTCTACCTATATTACTATGCCGAAGTCGTAAAGCCTATTCGCCGCTTTTACGCCGTCTACCGTAATAATTAAGGTCGCTTTTATACCCGCCTCTATATAGGCCTTCTTAAGGTAAAGGTAGATAGCCTTAACGTCGTTTGCCTTAGCTAGCTCGGCCGCTAAGGCGGCGTCGTCCCCTCTCTAAAGGACTATTATTAAGACGCCCTTTACTATTACCGTAAAGCCGCCCTAAAATAGCATTATCTCTTTCCTAAAAGGGTTGTCTAACTACTCCCTATCCGCCTTATCCTTCTTTATATTCTATTTAAATATAAGCGCAATATCGCCGTTGCGGAAGACCTACGCCGCTTTTATAGCAGGCTCCCTAAAGGCGCGGTTAACGTTATTAGCGATTGCCTAAAGGGTTTTACGTTAGAGATTAAAGGGGATCCCTTTATGCTAGCCCGTAAGCTAGGTTTCGTAGCGGGCGAGAGTCGGCTTCTCGTTATTAGCCCCGATGTTATAAATACCGCCGGCGCTTTTAAGCGCGGGCTAGCGTCGCGTCGGGGGCGCGACGGTAGCAGCCGCGACCGTAGCCGCGGCTACGTCGGCCTAAGACTTTAACGCTTGCTTCGATAAAAGCGCCGCCTCGATAGCCTCCTTTACCGACTCTTTCACCGATTTCTTAAGCTAGCCTACGGTTATATAGACCGCGGCATCCGCTTAGATCCTCTCCTCCTATTCCTTTAGGTAACCCTAGAAAACGGACTTAAAGGCCCTTTAGACGCCTTAAAGGGCCTCCTTAGGCACTAGACCCGCGAATTTTAGGTAAGCGGCTGTAATAACGACGAGGGGTGCTATCGCGCTAATGGCAAAAGCCACTAGTGACATTAATTATGTTATTGCCCTTACGTACACCTTATAAAGCCGGCTAACGCTACGCGCCGCCGCCTTACATTTATCCCCTCTTGAATAGCAGTATGTCCTAGGCTGCACGTGTGCCCCGCACGTGACCTAGCGCAAACCATAGGCCTCGGCAACCGCAGGCAGGAATAACCTAGTGGACGTTAACCTAAGACGTAGATGCTATCGTCGCACTACGTGCGCCGCCCGTACGCCTCTACGGACGGTACGTAAGCTACGCCTACGCCGATGCACCTGCCTTACAGCCAGCTGCCCCGAGCCCCTTTCTTTAAGGGGTCTCGAATAGAGAGGCTATTAATTAATGTCATAATTATAACGACGACGAAGGGTGCTATCGCGCTAATAGCAAAAGCTACTAGTAATATTAATTATGTCACTGCCCCTTACGTACACCTTATAAAGCCGGCTAACGCTGCGCGCCGCCGCCTTATAGCGGCACTATCCCTTCCTATTAGTTTCTCTTTACCTACGTCGGGCTTAAGGGGCGCTTCGTCGGGGGTTAGCGGGCTATATACGCTAGCCTCTAACCCCCTTCTTACGACGTTAACGTCTATCGGCTCGCAGCCTGCTTTAGTCCCTTAATACGCTATCGCGCCTAAAGGCAACCGGGTCTAAGAAGTCTAATTCTTAAGTCTAAATTGATTTTTAATCCGGTATCGACCTTAGCGGCTATACGAGGAGATCGTAAAGCGTTTTTTTATTACGATTTTTAAATATATAGACTAAGATTCCTAATACTAGTAGTCGGCGTAGATAGATATCTTTACAAAGAATCTAGCTAACTATACTTATCGTTAGAAGCTTAAGAAGAAGGCCGCCCCCTGTTTATAATTCCCGCCGACGCTTATACCTACCCTTACCCCGACCGCCCTAGCCTAACTCCTATATAATAACCCTATAGACCTCTATTAAACGCTAGGTAGTCGGGTCCTTAATATTAGTATAATAGCAATTAAGTAGAAGAGAGGCTCTAAGGCTAAAAACAGCCTATACGGAAGGATTAAAAGCTGTAAATAATATTAATCACTAAGAATAATAGCTCTTCCCTTTTTTAATAAGGAGGGCTAACTAGTCTTTATATATAGGGAAATCCCTCGGAGGAAAACAGCCGCGTATATAGTAGGGTAGGCAGAGTAATTATATAGGTGCCTTCTATATAAGTATGGAAATTATCTATAAAGAACTAAGTATAAGCGCACCTATGCATACGGATATATAGCTCTACGCACGTACCCTTTTATCCGTACGTGCCCCTTACCTTTATCCGTATAAGCCCCTTACCCTTATTCGCACAAGCCCCTTTCCCCGCCTATACGTGCCTCTTCCCCGCTCGTATATAAGCATACGGATTAAGTCGTAGACCTTATCTTACTAATAGTCGAAGACCCTTATATAAGACTTTTACCCTTACCTAAGTGAAAATTAACGACGTATTACGTAAGGCCCGGCCGTGCCTTAAGCTACGCGGCTCGCTTTAAGGAGCGTAAACCGTACCTTCTTCTATCGTATCTTTGCCGGCAATATAGCGTCGGGCGGTCCGTCGTTTTCTCTAATAGCCCTAAAGCGCTTTTCGAAGCGATCGAGCGCTTCCGTATCTACGAAGTCCGCTGCTAGGTGCTACGTCGGGTCTTAGTACCTTTGCTACCTTACGAAGACCTCGCGCTTACTACCGCGGCCGACCTTCTTCTATCGTACGGTAAGAATTTCTTTTACTAAGAACTCTTCTTCTCCCTTTACTAAGATTATAGGAGGCTATAAGTCCGCTATTACTTACTAGGCATTAGATCTACTACTACGCGACGAAGAAGGTCTATATTAAAATTAAGGTAAATCCTATTAGGCAGTTCTTTTATCTCGACGGCTTACGGGCTTAGTACTCTTTTAACCGTAAATTTTACGTATAATTAGTCGAGCTTCTTCTTCGGCCTTAAGGATATATAGTTCCGTAGGTCTACCTAGACTTTATTACCTACCGTAAATCGCTCTATAGGTTCCCGCCGTTTATTAATATACCGCTTTTAGTCCTACGCTATTAAGGCTATTAACGACTAATAAAAGTCCGAGACCTACTTAAGTCGCTATATAAAGCAGGCTACGCGCCCCTCTAGGCTATTGCTAGACCGCTTTTCCGCTACTATATCTACGGCGATAGGAAATAAGGATACTAGTTTATACCTATATAGTGCGTAAGAAAGGGGATATACTAATTAAAGAGTAATTTCTCCCGTTAAGCGCTATTTACGCTACGGGGAGCTATTTATCTTAGTCCCTTTAGTTACGGTCGATAACGCCCTAAAGGTAAGCTTAAACTTCCTAGTTAAGCCGTTCCGGCCCTTTATCGGTTTACGGATAATATACTATACTTAGCAGCTATATAATCTATAGCAGCCGATATAGGTGCTACTAGAAGCGGCTTATCTAATTTAAGCCTTTATCGCGTTAGCTACTAATAGTATCGTATATAGTATATAAGAAAGCGCTTTACGTAGATCTCCGCTTCTATAAAGGGCATAGGTTCTAATATAACTTCTTTACTTAAACGGTCCTTAATTACCTAAAGATTACGGTTGCCGCTCTCTATAAAGGGGAGGTCCGTAATAAAGTCTATTTAAATATACGTATAAAACCGGTCTAGCATAAGAAGCGATTTAAGCAGCCCTTTCTTAAGCGCACGCTAAATTTTTATACGCTTGTAGATATTATAGTTATAGAGAAATCGTCTAACGTATAGCTAAAGGAGCGGCTAATAAAAGTCGCGGGATACGGCGGCAACTATTCCTTCGTAGCTAAAGTAGCCGACGACGCTAGCGTTATATATTATTTAAATAAGCCGTCCTCGGAGCGCGTTCCCTTCTTCTAGCTTTAAGGGAGCGTCTCTTACTATAGCCTCTATAGTTCTAAAGGAACTAAGAACCTAAACCCGTCCGCGGAACCGTAGGTGCCTACGTAAGTCTACGTAGCAGTCGGCTACCTATACCTTAAGGTTAAGCTTAAGGTCGAATCGTCGTGCTCTTGCCTCTACGGCGCGGCGCACGCTCCTATAGGTAACGTCTTAAGCTACTAAGCGGTCCTATATACGCTAAAGCTCCTCGTCCTAAAAACTTCGTCGGTTAAGGCCTATATTAGTAGTTAGCTCTACGTCTTACGCGTCGAGGTCGTCCTAAGTTATAGCCGCTGCGAAGTCCGTATCCTAAGTGTCGTCTATATCTTAAGTATCGGGCTCTACGTCTTCTTTATTATCCTCCTCGCTATCGTCTTTATCCTTATCGCCTTTGCTAATAACTAAGACTACGCCGTTTATACCGATAAGTATTGCTCTAAGATATATACGTAGCGCCTCCTCCGGGAGTATTTAAAGCTCTTAGGCATTATAATCTTCGTTAGAAGACTGATCTTAATCTCTCTAAGATAGAGCGTCCGGCACTATAGCTTTTTTTCTAAGTCGGTACTTAATCCGGAAATAGAACCGCGAAAGGTATTCCGCCTAACGGGCCTATCGCTTAGAGAGATAACGTTAAGTTATAAAATACTTAAGGTTACGATAGTCTAAAAGGATCTTAAAGTTCTTATAGCTATAGAGCTCCGCTTGCTATTGCTTTAAATAGCTAATTATAGCGAGTATTTCCTTATCGTAGATAGCGTAGTTCCGTTTAGCGGAGGTAAGCTTACGGGAGTAAAAAGCCATAGGGCGGTATTAGCCGTCTACCTCTTACAAAAGCGTGCCTTTAAGTATAAATCTACTATAGTCCGCCTTAAGTATTACGGAATAATTAAAGTCCTACTATAGTAGCACTAAGGCTTACGAAAATAGGCCCTTTAACGTCTAAAACACCTCTGCCTATATAGTGCCCTAATAGAAGGCCACCCTTTTGCCGGTAAGGGCTATAAGCGGACCGATAATATAAGAAAATTAACGAATAAAAATCCGGTAGTAGTTCGTAAATCCTAAGAAACTCTATATAACCTTCTATAAAGTTAGGGCTATTTAGTCTCGAATAGCCTAGATTATTATAGGGTCCGCTTATATACTAACGCCTGCGATAATAATAAATCTAACGTATTTAACCTAATAGACGCCGAATTCGCATTTATTAGGGTTAAGGTATAGCCTATACTTAAAGAGCCGGTCTAGCACTTTCCGCACTTAATCTATATAATCCTTTAGGCTACCGCTTATATAGATAAGAATATTATTAATATAGGCGGAAGCGAACTTATTTCGAAATTCGCTAAGAATGCTATTAATATACCGTTAAAAAGTGCTAAGAGCCTTTATAAGCTAAAATAGTATTACTATCTATTCGAAAAGCCTATAGCGAGTGCGGAACGCGGTCTTCTATTTATTACCTTCCGTAATTCGCACTTTATAAAACGCTTAATAGATATCTAACTTAGTAAACTACTTTACTTTAGTAATATTACGGAGTGTCTTCTTAATAAGCGGAAGTAGGTAGCGGTCCGGTCGTGCTATTATATTACGTGCTTAGTAGTCTATAAAAATAGATTATATAATATAGTACGACGTTGTATAGAAAAATAAGGCTTAAAGAGGGCCTAAAAAAAGGAAGTAATCGTAGATATAGAAAAGCTCTACTACGCCCTAAGAAAAACACGTATTTAGTAGGCTTTTTTCTGCCCTACTTAACCGCCTTACTACTTACGCTCTTAGAGGCTTCTATAAGGGCTATTAGCCTAATATATTCCCTAGTATCGATATTTTATTTAAGCTATTATATTACGTCTACGGTCGGGATATATCTTACTTTTGCCTGGTTAGTATAATAGTAATATTAATAGTTATAAGCCCGGGAGCGCAGTCTATTTTGCTAGGACCTAGCTGCAACTTCTACTGCTATTAACATTCTTTCGAACCCTGCGTTAATTCGTTATTTTTTCGCCACGTTCGCTACTTTCGCCACTTTCGCCACAAACGCCACAAACGCCACATTCGCCACTTCGGGCCCGGTCGCACTTTTAGCGGCTGCGCGCCACCCCGCTTATGCTTCGACATATTAATTGATCTAAATACATTGGTCGGCACGGCACCTTTCGGCACGGCACGGCACGGCACGGCACGGCACGGCACGGCACATTCGGCGGCGATTAACACCACGGCTTATTCAGCACGGTCGGGCAGGCCACCGTGTACGTAGGGGGGTATATCGATATTTTATTTAAGCCATTATATCACGTCCACGGTCGGGATGCATCTCACTTTTGCCTGGTTGGTACAATAGTAATATTAACACCTAGCAACTAGCATGCCTCCGGCATACGACTAAAACAAATAAACAAAGAAAACAGTACTAATTTTCCCCCTCTATTATAACATCCTCGTTATCGCCATCGTTATGCCTTTGCCTTCCCTCTCTACGCTCTTAATAATAGTCTTAAGGGGTATTCCTACGGGAAACGTCCTTCTAAGCGCGCCGGCCGTATATATATCTTTAATAGCCTATCCTCGTGAAATTCCAATCCCTAAGCTCCCCGAATAGGTAATCCATCTATATGCACTAATTCGTATATTGCCCGGCCTTTTCTCTAATAAATCACAAAGGGTCCGCGCTATCGTAGGGTTAGCTTTTAAGGCTTTCCTTCTTAGGCTATAAGAACTATATCTCTAGCTTTAAATCCCGGTTGCCGTCGTGCTTCGTAGAGCTATCGTTGCTAATCTGCTTTATAATAAAATGCAGCTCTTACTGCTAGTCGTCGTAAGGTTATTTCGGCCAAATATAACATCACTAAGTCGGCTAAATCCCCTCCTAATAGCTATAAACACTTTCCCGATGTAAGTACAGCTTGTTTATCGGTCTATTAGTCGTTCTAGTCCTTTATAATAGCATCGTCTTTTAACCTAAGGAGAATTTAACTAGGTGAGTATCCTAGCGACCGAATGCAACGATAGTTAAGGGACTTTATAATAGAGAGCAAGGTCTTATCCTATTCTAGTTGCGATGCTCTAATACGCCCTATAACTTCCTATAGGATCCGGTTTATAACTTCGACTAGGCCTACGGTCTTATATGATTGTAAAGGTGCTCCTACTATCTCTACATTATGCCGTGCTATAACTGCCCCGAATTCTTATAATCGGAAAGACGAGCCTAGATCCGTATAAAAGGCTAGGGGAGATATTGTTAAGGAGTTAAGCTAGTTCTCTACTTTCTATAACGCCTCTATAGCCTATATTATCCGGCACTCTATAATCTAAGCGAATCTTAAGAAGTAATCTATAATAACTAAGATATGCCTTATCCCTAAAGCTAACTGCGGAAAAGGGCTAATATAGTCTATGCTAACGACTTTTAGTGGCTGCGTGATTATAATAGGCTAGTCTAGTGCCTTTAGCTTATTTGCCCTAAAGGTAGCGTATAGAAAGCAGCTTGTAATATAGTCAACGATGTCTTGTGCTATCCTAGGCTAGTACACGTGCGTGTGTAGTCCACGGCGAGTATAATCTGCTCCGAAGTGTCCGCTATTATCGTAAGCCCTCCTTAGCACTTCCGGGATCTCTTCTTCTAGCAGGCATCTTTACTAAGAACTATTAGCACCGCGGTGCTAAAGCCGGCCTTTAGTCTACTTAAAGCTCTACGCTCTGCTAGAGACTCGTCGTCGTGCGTGTCGGTCTAGCGGGTCCTCTAGTATTCCCTACAGCAGATATCGTAAGACCTCTCCGAAGTCCGGGTGCATCTAAAAACACGCCTCTAAAGTAGGATCCTCTCCTCTAGTCGACAACGCCTTTACCTCTCCTAGGGCTTATTCCCCGTCCTATCGCTATTGTTTCCGGAGTATCGTCTACTAGTCTATAGAAAAGGTCGGGCACGGAGCCCCTCTTCGTCTATAGGGTGGCTATAGTTGTAGTTAACGTCTAATCTCTCTAATAAGTTCCTTAAAGCCTCCCTTACCATCCTTCTAGATCTATAAGCCGGCGGTATTAACATAACCCTAAGACTTTAGGCCGTCGTCGTTATACTCTTAGGAAGGAAGGATAGTCCTTAAAAGCCTATCTACGGCTCTATTGCGAGTCCCCTTAATATAATAGATGCGGATATTAAGCACCTTTAACTTAGTCACCTAGCGGGTATAGATTCCCTTATAGCCTTATCCCGAAAGAAACTAGGTAAGCGGCATATAATCGGTATAAACTATTAATAAGCTCCTACCGTAAAAGAAGTAGCGGTGCCTCCTATAAAACTCTACGAGGGTATAAAGCTCCCTTTTATAGGTGCTATAGTTCCTCTATATCTTTATAAATAGAAAAGAGTTATAAAGGATAGGGAAGTCTTAATCATCGCGGTGTTATAGTAGCGTATATCCGGCCCTAAATTTACTCGCATTTGTATAGAGTTATGCTAGCACGTTAAAAAGGTAGCTATACATCGCTACGACCACTTAGCACTACGCCTTAAGGATAGCAAAAGAGAGAGCTTTACTATCACCCTAACGCTAGGGCACGTTTCCTATTAGTCTATTTAACGGCCGGGCAATCTCGGCATAATTAGGGATCTATCGTCGATAAGGTCCTACTGCACTAACGAAGGACCTAACACCCGTCTAGTCTATTAGTGTTAGCTACTCCTTTAGCTTTACTGCTCTCTCTAGCTTAATAAGGACTTCGCCCCCGATGCGGTAGGTCTAGCCGATCGCTATAATCTCTTCTATGCCGAGCCTTACCTTCTTAAAACTTAACTTTAGTAGTGCCTATAGGAATCGAGGTAAAAGATAGTCCCGCACGAAAGCCTACTGCTCCTTAAAGGTCTTATGCTTGCCGAACACGTTATCGATATATACGTTAACGGGTGCTATATCTCTAACTTTAGGAGGGGCTATAAGTAAAGGGTTAGTAAGGGGTATAGGGATAGGTCCTATTATAATCTTTATAAACTTAGTGAAAGAGAAAGGCGCCGTCTAGGTCCCTTAAAGCATTCTCGTCGGCTGCAACTGCGTAAAACCTAGTATCGCGAAGGCTAAGACGTGTCGAAGTTCCGGGTCTATAGGAATAGCCTAGTATCTATATTTAAAGTTAAATTAATAGTAGGTTCTTACCCTAGGATCTAAGAGGTTGTTATAGATCTCGGCTAATAGTAGGATCTCCGTTCCCGGCAGGTCCTCCTCGATATAGCTGTAATTAATCGTTAATCGTAGTTCGGCCTACGGGTTATTCTTATCCTTAACTACTAGTACCGGCTCGGCCGACTACGATAATAGCGTGCTATTCGCTATAGCTGTATATTTATATATGCCTGTATTAACGCAGTCGTTTACAATCTTATTTAGCTAATACTTTTGCGGCTCGGTCTAACGTCTCCTTAGGGATCTATTCCACGGCTTTACGCCTCCCTTAACGCAGGGTCTATGCGTATAAAGGTCTATTAGGGGTAGGTTATACACCGTAGTCCTAGTAAGCTCCCGATAGGTGAAAAACACTCGCTGCACTTCTTCCTTAAGGTCTTTTAGCACTAATAGGCCTAGCCGGATCCCTATCGTAGCAAACCAGGCTATAATAACCTCTAACGGGGTTGTCTTATTAATTAGCTTCCTTTAGACCCTTCTTTATGTTAGGAAAGGGTATATAGAAGGTCCCTCGCTCTATAGTCCGGGCTAGTTAACTACATCCACGCGGTCTCTAGGGGGTAGCCTATCTCTCGCAAAGTCTATCGGGGCTGTCGGGCTTAAGTCCTCCTCTATAGTGCACTCATCCGTAACGTATAATAGGCCTATATAGTATATTCCTAGGCGGTATATTCTCTTAAAAGCTGCTTAGTCCTTCGGCTTCGTTAGGCGTAGTATATGCCCTAAAAGCTATAATAAAGGCTTTATAAAGAACTAGGAGAAATGGAGGTATAGGGTATAGTTAAATAATAACACTATTAATCGCACTTTAACGATATGCTCGGGTCGAAGCAGGAGATCTAGTTTTCCGAAGATACGGTGTATTTAGTAGAGTAAGAGTCTTCTTCCGATAAGGAATTATCCTCTAATACGGCAATAGCCTCGCGTATATCCTTCTTCTCTACGAACCTCTTTAATAATAAGAGCGCTACTAGAGACAGTAATAGCTTCTAACGGCTACTTATAGTTATAATTAGACCTTATATCTTCTAACGTTATTCCTTAATAAAGGTAAGTCTAATCTTAAGGGTATTTACTTAGATATCGAATACTATAATAATCTCGTAGAGCTACGGGAGCCTAAGCAAGATTAGGATATCGTCCTTTAGTATTCCTTTATAGTAGTCTAGTCGAATAATAGCTAGGATCTCCCGCCTAATCCCTTTGCAAACGATAGTGCCCTTTACGAACTCTATAATAGGGGTCCTCGATCTATTAGCGTTCGTTATTAATAGTCCTCGAAACCCGATTTCGGATAGTTGCTAGCGTAGCTAGTTATATTCTACGGCAAACTTCTACGATATAATATTAGCTTCTAAGCCCTAGTCTGCCTAAACGGTCTGCGATAGCATAGCGACGTATATAGCTTCCTACTAAGTGCTAGCGAAGATAACTATAATAGCTACTCTAAACGTCTTCGGGGTTACCGCCGCCTTTGCTAACAACTAGGTGTTATAGAAGGGCGATGCATACTTATGTGCCGCCGCGGCTATTGCCGGCATAGCTCCTTTCCTAAGTTTAGCCTATCGCACCTGCTTGCGTAAAGATAAATAACGAAACTGCTTAGCACCCTCCGGGCTTACTTGCTAAAAGTCGGCTAGGCTAAGAGGCACTATAACCTTACGAGCTAGGTTAATCTAATCGAAGGATCTAAGCCCTTCTCTTGCCTAGATCTCCGTAAGGCTTCTCGGCTTAGCTCCCTTTTTTACCTTCGCAGTAATAGCAGTAGTAGTTGCTAGGAGGTCTACCTCTCCCTAGGGCACCTTATACCTCTTTAGCGCTTCTTTAGAATCCGTTGCTAGCTAAATAACAACGGGGACTACGTCGCCTCCTATTTGCCTCTTCTTTATAGCACGAGGTAGGTTCGCCCCCCCCGCTAGCATTATAATCGCTAAGGCGCCTTAAATTAAGGCTAATGCATCCCGGTCCTTAATATCCTCCTCGGTTATAACTCTTAAAAGGCGCTTAATCATTAATAACGCATCTACTCCCTCCGGATCTAGGTCTTAGTCTTAGTCTAGGGAATCCTAAATAGCTTCGGCATCGGGCTCTAATCCTATAGCGCGGGCTCTAATAGCTAACTCCTTATTAATATGGGTTTCCCCTATAAGGCTAATAAGGATACTATAGCCACACTCGTTATCGCTATCTAAAAGGTCCTACGAGTCTATAAAATAAACTACTCTCGCACCTAACGTAGCCTCTATAATATAGGTCTCTAGCTCTTCTTCTATATGTCTATAGTTTGCTTAGACTATAGCTTAAGGTAGAGGTCTAGTCCCTCTTAGTCCTTTAGGAAATTGTCTATTTGCCTCTTACTGCTATACTCTCTTTACGTAATACCGCTCGCGAAGAATATCTCTCTCCTAATCCCGAAGTCTTTCTACAAATAATGCAAAGCATATTAACCGGTAGTAGCTATATTGCCTATATATAAAGCAGATTAGCTAATCCGGAATAGGAGAGGATCTATTTATATACTAGTTCCGGGAGTCCTCTAGCTTTAATAGTCCCGCTCGGCTTCTAAAGGGCGGCAATCCTCCTCGACTATAGCCACGGAATGCTCCTCGTTAGTTATTATATAGTCCTATAGTCCTTTCCGATCTTTCTTCCTATATTTATCCTTAGATAGGCTGCTAGTAGGTAGGCTACTAACGAATAGGCGGTGTAAGGAGTACCTTCTAAGCAGGAGCTTGCCTATAAGGCTGCTTAACCACTCGTCTAGTATTTCCCCTTATCTATTAGTATATACCTTGCCTAACGTACGGGTATAGGGCGGATGGCAAAAACATAGGATCCGGTGTCGTTATAGCTATATATAGAGATCCTATATAGGATAGGGTCTGCCCTCGCTTACTTATGTTCTCTAGCGTAGGTGCTAACTAGTAGGGATTAAAGCTATATTTATCTATAAGGACTTTCTAAGCACTCTGTCTAGTCTAGCGACGAATGTAGTTAGCTATAGCAGTAATTAAGGCATTACGGGCTACTTATTAAGTATCGTTCGCCTTTACCGCGAGAATGCCTTAGGTCTTTAAGACAATTATTATCGCATTAGACAGACTATCGGTAGTAAAAGCATTCTGCTTAATTAATCCTCGCTTAAGTTCGGCACTAGCTAACCCGTAAATAAAACTCTTAATAAAGTGCGAGAGATAATAGCGCTTAAGAGGGGTAAAAGCCCTCTCTCTAAGTTATAGCCGGTCTCTACTACCGTGCTGTCTTATAAGCTTCTAGGCTCGCTTATAGTAGGCAACTAATAGTTTATCTAGTCTCTGCTAAATCGGCTGCTAGAAGTTCGTATTAATCTCGTCGATAAGCGTTGCCTTAAACTAGTCGGTTAACGCGGTTTCTAGTTCCTTAAGGTCTTTTAGTAAGGCGTAGTCCCCTTTAGCAAGCACTACGATCTCCCTAAGTCTATCCGAACTATCTATAAAGACAGCAGCATCCCTAAGGAGCCCTATATTAATTACCTAAACAATAAGGGGGGCATTTAGCGTATTGCTGTTAAGCGCTCGGAATGTCTATTTAAGCTAGGATAGCTATCGGCTAGCGGCTCTATTGCCGTTAAAATTCCTAATCTTAAGCGCTATCGGCAGCCTAAACTCTCTTCTAGCTAACATCTCGAAGAATATATAAACTAATGATTTAGGTAGAGGGCAAATAGGATAAAGAACTTCTAATAATAAGGAAAATATCGACTTCTCTAATCTCGATAATAATATCGACGAGATAGTTGCCTCCTAAAGCGGAGATCTTGCCTTAGAAAAGGCTGTTCTAGAAAGGTCTAGTGTATCGGTCGGGTCGCGAAGAATGCGTAAGGTGTAATAATTCTAAGGGTCTTAAGAAAGGCGTGGCGGCGAATGTCGCTCTGCTTACCTTAGTCTTACTACTAAAAACAGATCACACGATATAGTGCGACGTTGCATAGAAAAATAAGGCTTAAAGAGGGCCTGAAAAAAGGAAGTGATCGTGGATGTAGAAAAGCTCTGCCGCGCCCTAAGAAAAACACGTATCTAGTGGGCTTTTTTCTGCCCTACTTAACCGCTTTGCCACCTGCGCCCTTAGAGGCCTCTACGGGGGCTGTTAGCCTAACATCTATATAGAAACGTAGTCCTCCTCCGGGTTTCCGCGCGAATAGCACTAAAGCGGCGGCCTTAGAAGAGCTAGCTTAAATAAACCCTTTATCTAAAAGGCCGCGTAGTGTTTTCTTTAATATAAGCAACTCGTTTTAAGACATCGCGTATAGCGGCCCGAAAGGCGGAACTATGTCTTATCCGCGGGAATCCTTACGAAGTAGTATCGCGTAATTAATGCCGGGCTTATCTAGGTTTAATTTATCGGCTTCGCTTTGCCGAAAGAGCGGTAGTAAGTTATAGAACCGCGTAGGGATTATTTAATGTAATTCGGCTTCTATCTTTAGCTTCTTTAGTCGTAAGGCTTTTTCGATATCTATAAGGCTAACTACGTAAATAGTAGCTATAGCGGCTTCTAAGCTATATCGTCTACGGATTTAGTTAATTATGCCGATAAATACTAAAGCTATAACCTCTTTAGCCTCTTAAAGCTCTATAGTATATATAGTGTCTTTAGGCTCGTTCTTATTAATATACCGTAGCTAACGCTGCGAATTCCTATACTAAAGCCTTCCTTAGTACGGTATAGAGTAAGACTCTATATAAAGAAGCTAAGGCTTTCTAAAGGTTAGGTTAAATTCTAGCTAAAGGATAACGTATGCTATAAGTAATTGCTTATGCTTATTAATCTCCGTAGCTATCTATACGATACCTTTAATCTTCGCTTCTTCTATTGCGCTTAAGGCTCTTCGTACGTACTAAGGTCTTATATTTTTAACTAGCAAACGTAGTTCTCGTGCGAATGCCTTATCGATAGCGGCGTAGCACTAGCAACCCTCGTCTTTAAGAGTAAAGATAAGGTTTATACGTTTAATAACAATAGGTATTAAGGTAGGAGAAGTCTTAATACGGTTAATTAACTCTTTTTTCTCTAGTGCTAGCGAATTAGGCTTTAAGGCCTATCTATACTCCGGAGCTATGCGTTTCCCTCCGCACTAGTAGCGGCGGGGATATTATTATTCTTCTTAATATTAGACTTAAGAGAAGGTCGGGTAGCGTGAATCGCTATAGGCCGTTTAAGTCGCTTCGCTATAGGGCGAGCGGGACGGTACGGGCAGTCCGTAGCGAAATATCTATCCGCGCTATAGCGTACGTAAAGCCCCTCCTCTCTCCGCTTCTAAAGCTCCGCCTTCGATACTTACTTAGCTCGCTAAATAGAAGAGGAAGCGGCGCTGCCTAAGGCGGCGGATAGTGTCCTCGCTTTTCTACGAGCGGGCCGCGAAGTAGATATTATAACATCGCCCTTATAGTCTACCGTAGTATCGGGCGCGGATCTAGGCGGCGGGAGCGTTATAGCGTTCCTAATAGTAACTCCTCCGTTCCTATTACTAACGCCGTTTATGCTAGCGCGCTTTCGCAACTTCTAAAAGCTAGGGCTTTGCTTATAGTTCTTAGCTACTTTCGTAAGGCGACCTACGTACTCCCGGAAGTTAGTAGGCATCTTAATTAAGATAAGCATCTCTTATAGTTGCGGAGTAATCGAATTCCGTAGCTATATAAGCTTAGCGCTATCTCCCTAAACGCTATTTCCGGCGGTATAAGTAATAGTCTCCTTAAAGTCGGGAAAGAAGTCCTTAAACGTCTGGCCGTCTTTCTAAAAAAGGATCCGCAGTCTATCTTACGCTTTCTCCTGCTCCTATACGTTGCCGAACGCGTAGATAAGGTGGTTAAAGAAGGCATAGGGGTCGTAGGCGCTACTAAGCCCGCTACTCTCCTAAAGCCTAGAAATCCACCGTATCTAAGGCTCGGGCAGCGTATAAAGCAGCGAATACTAAGCGGTATCGCGGCAACCGTTAAGGCCTTACTTCTCGTTAACGGTAAACTTACTATAGAGGCGATATAGGAAAAAGTAAAAAGACTCTAGCTTACTATCCTATATAGGCTACGGCAAAGGCTTCCTTTTGCCGAAGGCGGCTTTAAGGGCCGTCCTTAGGTTAGCTATACTAGCGTCTTTAGCCGCCGGAGAGTTCGTCGATATAGCCGTAGGCGCGAGTAGCGTATCCGTAAAGGTAGGCGCCGTAGATCCTATTTTAACACTAAGGACTTCTAGCAACCCCTTTCGTTTAACCGGATTAACGGCTATTTTCTATAGTAGTACTAAAAGGCGCTCCTCTTCCGCTATAGAAGGTACGGCATCCGCCGTCGCCTTGCCTAAATAGGCTTTTGTTATTTCCTATCGAAGGCGGGCTTTTGCGAAGGCCCGCTTATTTAGCGCCTCTTATCGCAGCTATAGCTACTAGGACCCTTCGGCCTATTGCTTAAAGACGTCCTCTATATCGTTGTCTAGTAAGTCTATAATAGTAGCTAGTATTACTACGCGTGCCGCTTTTATCGTAGCGGCCTATCGTTCTAATTAATACGTGCCGCTAATATAAAAGCGGGACGTTATCGTATTAAATAAGTCCGTGAAAAAGGGAGATAGATAATACTATAATAAGGTAGGCAGAGTAATTATATAGGTGCCCTTTATATAGGTGTAGAAATCATCTATAAAGAACTAAGTGTAAGCGCACCTATGCATACGGATATATAGCTCTACGCACGTACCCCTTTGTCCGTACGTGCCCCTTACCCCTATCCGCACGAGCCCCTTACCCCTATTTGCACGAGCCCCTTTCCCCGCCCGCACGTGCCTCTTCCCCGCTCGTATAGAAGAATACGGATTAGGTCGTAGACCTAATCTCACTAATAGTCGAAGACCCTTATAGCGTAGACCTAAGGAAAAGAGGTAAAGGAAAGAGTCAGACGGAATCACCGGTCGGAAGCGCCGGTCGCAAACAACAAATCGTATCCGTACGATAGATAGTTATATAGTTAGCAAATAAATAAACTAATAACGCAACAGTCTATTAGAAGGAGTAGTGAATTCAACGGTAGAAGCCGTAGGCATATAAATTCTACGGTAGAAGACCGTAGAAGAGAATTAGAATTCTACTATAGAAGACCGTAGAAGGGAAGAGATTTTATAGGTAAAGACCGTATAAATAACCGTAAAATCACCGTAGAATTATAGTGAAATATAACTATAGAAAAGTAGGTAAATGCGCTTATAGAAGTGCGGGGTAAAGGACCGTAGAAGCCTATAGAATTCTATAGTAGAATCTAAGGAAGAACTAGGGATTTCCTAGTAGAAAGCAAATAGGGAAGACGGTAATATTAACATATCCCCCTAGCTAGAAAGGAATAACTTCCGGCTAGTTAGAATTATTATCGACTTCTTCTTAGATCCTAAAAGAAATATCCGTAAGTCGAAGCTAGCGAAGGAACGTTTAGAAACGTTATCGTAGAAGCAATTTAGTTAATCTATCCGCAACTATCTCGTTAGAAGGGATATACTTAATGTTAAAAGTATTACGTAAGAATTCCTATCGGACCTAGCAGATTTAAATTTTAATAAGC
Organism: Ophiocordyceps sinensis; assembly: GCA_012934285.1. Lineage (NCBI taxonomy): Eukaryota > Fungi > Ascomycota > Sordariomycetes > Hypocreales > Ophiocordycipitaceae > Ophiocordyceps > Ophiocordyceps sinensis. Next base: position 8,872,480 of record JAAVMX010000001.1, on the reverse strand, counting down.
TTTAAGGCGGTCTAAATCTTTAGAATCTCGGCGGAAACTAAGCGAATTGTCTAGGTATTATCGCACTAAATAGTAGGAATAGGAATATCTAATTATAGAAAAATATCGTTAAATAAACGAAGAATAGAAATTAGCTCTTTTAAAGTAGAAGAGACTATAAGAAGTTCGGCTTCGGTAGAAGAAGTAGTAACCGTAGATTATTTCCTAGCACTCTACGCGATTAGACTATTAAAAAGGCTAATAAAATAGCCCTTAGAAGAATAACGAGTGTCTAGGTCGTCGGCGTAGGCGGTATCGCAAGCTATAACGAGTTCTTACTCGTTTATATCCGAAAACTTAATCGTAAGGAAACGCGATTTATATAAGTAGGTTACTAAGCTTTTAGTAAGCTTAATATAGAGCGTAGATAGGTTTTATATATGCTAAGCTAATAAATTCGACGATTTTACGGCGTTAAGATAGGTAGAAATAGTCGCGTAATTATAAGAACCGACTAAAGACTTAAAGTAGTAGATTTAGTTATCCGTAGCTTAACCTAGGTATTTCTCTAGCTTTTCGGGAAGTAGGAACGGATAAAGGGTTAAAATAGGCCGTAGAACTATAGAAGTAAGGATTAAACTAAACTTAGAAGCAATCTTATCTAGGTAAACGTCCTAGTATAACTATAGCTTTCGCTACTTACGGTCCCGGATAATCCTTATCTTAAGAAAATAGGTAAGCTCTCCGCGGTCGGTAACTATATACTTTTGCCTAAAGCGATAGATAAAATCGTCAATAGCCCTATAGTGCTCCCTACGGAAAAGGATAATAATATTATCTATAAAGAAGAAAGTAATAATACTACTTATAGTAGATATAAAAATATAAAGATCCTCCGCACTTTACTAAAGGCCTAGTTTAGTAAGAGACCTAAATAATTCCCGTTGCTAAAGAAAAGGCAAACGGCGAAGCCTATATAAAGCCTTTATTAACCGAATTATAAAACTAAATACCTTAAATCCGTCTAGGAAGTAGATATATACTTCTTTATCTAGATCGGCATTCGTAAAGGCGTTAACCGCGTTAAGTAAGCGGGTTTATATACTACATTTAGCGGTAATAGCAATTATAATACGAAAATTTCGCGCTATAAGCGTCGCGGCGTATATTTCTTTTCCGCTAAACGGCTAAAGGTCTCCTCGTATATAAAGGCGAGACTTAAACTTCCTAAGGTAGCTATGCTTATTAAACTTATAATCGAATGCCTATATTAATAAAAGAGGACGTATAGGAGCGTTCGCTCTTAAGGTAGGCGAAGGAAAGAAGGTCTTCCGCTAGCGAAATAAGTCCTATTCTACCTTTCTAGCGGCTTTAAACTTAGGTCTATACGGATACGTCTCGAGATTAGACTAAAACCTTAGAAACGCAGGCAAATCCCGTTTATATATCTTCTAAGGTTTAAGAGAAGTAGCAAATACAGCCGTAAAAGCGGTGCTATTAGCCGGTAAATACCTAATATAGGCGAAAGTAGGGTATCGACTAGAAAAACGGTTTAAATAAGTAAGCCGTAAATCCCCTATAAATCTCGTCGTCTATATACTATCTATAGGAATAGTATTATCGTAATCTATAGACCGAGAAGTGGCTTAAGGCAACTATACCTTAAGACGGTCTATAGGTTTTACGGTTATAGTTAGGCAAAGAGTAGAGATATTAGGTTAGAAGTTCTATATATTCTTAAAAGTATCCTCCGGCGGTTTTAGGGTTTAGTTAGGAGTAAGGAGCTAAGGATTATCGTCGGCTACAACGTCTGCTAGAGTAAAATGCTTATTAAGAAGCACTATTAGCGTTAACTAGAATTCTGCCTAATCTTACTCTTCTTCTTATGCAATTTATAGTAGAAATGCCGGTAATAACACCTATATTAGCGGTTTAGATGCCTTAGACGTAATAAAAAACTAAGTCTTATTAAACGTTATATTACGAACTCGACGAACCTCCTATCTCTATAAGATCTATATATAAAAAGTATTAGTAGAATTATGCCCGACTAAGTAACTAACCTCTATATAAGGTTCTTGCTTAAGATTACGTTTCTACGTACTAGTTAAGGCTTAAGTAGTTAGTAGGTAGGATTTATAGCTAAAGACTTAAAGATAACCGAATCGTAATAGTTAGGGAAGGAGAAAAGCCGGTATATTCCGGTCGTAATCCTTTAACTAGTCGTAAAGGATCTCTATTAGGGAAATCCACTTCGATAGAAATAACGTAGAGGAAGCTGCCTAACGGGCTAGAATCCGATTGTATAAATATACTACGGTCTTCTACGTTTCTATCTATAAAGGCTTAGGCAAATTTGCTTTAATCCTTATAGATCGAGCTTTCGTAGATACTACCCCTTTAGCTCGTTCGGCAGCGCCGTTTTAAACGGGTGTATAAGGAGCAATAGGCTTATTATAAATGCCCTACTAATTAATAAAATCTTAAAAATCCCGTCGAAGGGCTCGGTCGTTATCTTAATAGATCGTACCGATAGAAAGTAAGGATTATCGGGAAATATACTAACTTAGGCTCTTAAAGCATAAAATCAGCTCGTCTATAGAGGCGACTAAAAGCGTATATAGAAAAATAAGCTTCGTATAGTTATCCTTAATAAGAAATATAACGTTCCTATTATTTTAACTCTTATATATAGAAAAGATATCGCAAAACACCTTAGAAAAGGGAAAAGTCGCTTTAGAAAGCGGCGGTTTACGGTTAATAATTCGTTTAGCCTACGTAAGTTTATAAGGCTTATAGGAGATTATCTTATCGAAGGTCACCGACTATAGTATTCCGAGAGCTTTCGAAAGCGCTTTATTATTCGGATATCTAAGTCGTTAGTGCTAAAGAGAAAGTTCCTTTGCACTTATTAGTGCAGACTCCGGTATAGTAGCCGAAAAAAGGTGCTATAACCGGGGTTTCTACGGTAGAATCTATAGAAGGAACGGTAGAAATAGTTAGAAGCGTAGTAGAAGGTATTAATAGGTTATACTCGATAATATACTAATTGTAGATTAGCTCCGTTATGTAAATAGTGCGTAATAAAAAAGAGATTACGCTAGTCTACGGGTTTTATAAAAGATTCGCCTTATGCAAAAGACGAAGTAAATAAAGGGACGTATAAAAAGACGGGATATATACTACCTAACTAAGCTAAAAACGCTAGTCGAAATGCGTATAAACATCGTGCCTATCCTAAGAATTAGAGTGCTTCTACTGCCTATAAGTGCGTACTTAGAAGAAGGCTAGAAGTTATAGAAATGCTCCCTATTGTTATAAATATGTCTATTAGACCCTAAATCCATAATAAAAGAATCCTTTAACAGGTATTCTATAGTAGTCTATAGAATAACTAGTGGTAAAAGGGTTATAAGAATATTAGCGGCAGCCGTAGCTTATACTGTCTTTATCTCGGTCTTATTATTCTTCCGCTACTCCTTATTACGAAGAAGTGCCGCGTTAACTTTAGCCTTATTAGCCGGAACCTTAAGGTAATCGTCTAGAGTCTTTTAGACGTCCTTATCGGGTTTCTATAATAAAAGTCGAACGGAAGGGTTAAAGTAGTTACACTTAGAGAAGAAGTAACGTTCTCTATATATATACTACGGTTTAAATTTTAGCTTAGTCTTATCCTTTTCTAAGGACGTTGCAGCCGGTGTTTTTAAGGTTTTTTAGAAGACTCCGCGGCTAGGGATTGTGTTCCTTAGCCTTCGAACTTCGCAAATGTATTTGTCTTTAGCGCTTTAGTCGTAGCCTTTAAGGCCTACGAGCGCTCGAAAAGTTCGGATATCTTAAATCCGTCGGGGAAAGACTGCTTTTAACCTAGCTTATTTAGGGGGGCATCGTCCTCTATCTTATTTATCTAGTATTCCGCAAAAGGGCTAGATATTAGCTAAATAGCCTTAAGAAAAAGCTATATAGCCTAAAGACCTTCCGATTCCGGCAACTTAATTCGCCGGGCATCGGTAAGGACTTTCTATTAGTTGGAAATCTATATCGTAATATCCGTCCGGTCCGGTGCCTTTAAAATAGTATAGAATTACGTAACAATAGTCTTCTATTACGTCTATAAAGTCGGCTTTATATACCGCTATAGTATATAAGGGAGCAGATATCTCCCGATTGGTTTATCCTACCGGCACATAAAGATATGCATTAGAACCGCCCTGCATTAATACATACAATATAAGTCACCCGGCTGCATTAGCTGCCTAGATGCTTAAGATACCGAATGCCGAAGTATGTGGTGTGTGTGGGGACTAATGTGCGTATAGTCTACAGTCGGGCCCCGGTTAACTAGGGTTACCTACACTACCTCCTATTACTCGCGCATTTAATCACGCAATAAATAGGATACTATACGAGGTTAGACTATATACACCTAGCTTAGAATTAATAGCGCTTTCTATCCCGACAATTAGTTAAGTCATATGTACCTTTATTCCTATGCAATTGGCTATATAAAGGGATCTTAGTCCGCACTTAGATAGACTATCACTAAGTAATTCTATATCCTCTTCTCTCTCTTATCTTTGCATCTTCCTCGACACTTTCTGTATTTGCCGTAATCCTCTGCCTCTAAGCTTCCCTTTAGGCTCTTAGTGGTTATAATACCTATCTCTGCTTAAGCTTTAAGTTGCTTCTCACCTAGAGCCTCTCTTAGATCCCTTAGATCACTCGCTATTGCATTAAAAACGACCGTCTCTCCGCTATAACCTTCTCTTTGCCTTTTTAGGCTACTTGCCTTCTTAGGCTACCCTTAGTTTACATATATTACTACTTTCTTAGTGTTTTTGCCCCCCCTGTTTCTCGTTAGCCCCGTTTTCGCTCCTACGACGCACCTTTTCTTAGCTATTGTTCTACACTTAAAAAACCCTCGAAAAAATCAGAAAAGATTCCTTTATTACCCCCACCTTAGCCTATAGACGCCGAGCTTCTTCCGAATTTCCTCCGGTACCTTCCGATCTAACATACGGTAAAAATAAGTTCTTTTAAGGACTACTTATTTATAAAGCTTAAAGGGAGCACTAACTTTTCGGCTTAGTCTCTGCGTATAGAGTCTATATTTATACGTGAAAAGTTCGGTCTAGCTATACTCGATGCTGCTTATGCGAAGTCCTAGGACTATTTAGCCCTAATAAGGCTTATAGTTAATAACGGCCTTTTATCCTAGATAAAGCACTATACGTTTGTAAAGGCGGTATAGGAGGCACTTAAAACCCTATATAACCCTATAAACTTTACCTCTAACTTCCTCCTTATAAAGGAACTCTTTAACACGAAGATTAAGGGAGAGATATCTATCGAGACTTACCTAAATAAGGTAAAAGAGCTCTTCGACGAGCTAAACACTAGAGAGATCCGTATCCCGGAGATCGTAGTAATAACCTAGATCTTAGAGAGCCTTAATAGCTCTTTCTCGAGTTATATTATAAATATTACGTAGACCCTTCGTACTAATGCTACGGCGTATACCCTTAAATCACTCTCCTCGTCTCTTATAGATAAGTTTAAGAGGACGAAAGCTCTCGAGAATAACGAGCAGCTATTTATAGCCGGCGGCAGTAAGGTCCCTATTTGCTCTTACTGCAAAAAGCGAGGGCATATCGAGAGAAATTGTTTTTAAAAACCCGAGAATAAAGATAAGGCTCGGGCTACGGGATTTACCCCGAAAACGGTCTCTGCCTCCTCCTCTTCTCGCCGGGACCCTAAGGAGAACACTAACCGCAACCACCGGAGGCCGACCCCGGTTCTCTACTCTCGGGAGAGCTCTCCGTCCCTAGCCCCGCGTCCGGCCGGCCGTCCCCGGACCTCCCGCCTCCGGAAGCGTAAGGCTACTCCGGAATCCTCCGAGACCTTTAATAAGGTCCTCGTCGTCTCGGACTCTGCTTCTAGTATCGTAAGTACCCTCCTATCCTTTATAACACTCTATATATCCTTTATATCCTCTATGCTATATACAATACCCCTAGTAGTACGCTATTTCTATACCCTATTTCCCTTGAATAACATCCTTCTATATACCCCTATGAAAATAAAGTCCTCCTCTAATAGAAAACAAATAATAGGACCTCTAAAGCCTCTTCTTTCGGCAATTTCGAGGGTAGTATTAAAAGTAGATAGGACTATAATACGGATTAGGAATTTCTATAACTTTATCTTCGATACTAGAGCTACTAGGCATATAGTTTCGAATAAATCTCTCCTCTCTAACTATAAAGAAATATACACTACTATAACCTAGGGAAAAGCTTCCTCTATTATCGTACGAGGGGCTAAGGATCTTATCTTTAAGTTCCTAAATAGCAAATAATAGTATACCTTAAAAAACTGCCTTTATATACCTAAAGTAAGCATTAATATAATTAGCCAATTAGCTATAATAAACACATACGCTCTTATAGGACTAGACTCTATATCCCTCCTTAATAGAAATATTAATAAACTAATAACTGGTTTTATTAAAAACGGACTTAACTATATCCCGTTAGGTATAAAGAAAATACGTTTTCTAATTAAAAACAAGATATATAATATATAACATAGCCCGAAAGAAACAATAGATAACGCTATACTCTAAGATACTATACTAACTAAAACAATAAAAACCCCTAAAATAAAAAAGAAAATAGACCTCGTTCTCTAGTATAAACGGCTAGGCTATCTTAGCTATAAATCCCTATACCGATATCTTCGTAGACTATTCCTAGACATATCCGTAGACTAAAAAGATATTATAGCTATAAAGCAATGTAAAGCTTATATATAAGCTAAACATATAGATAAAAAGAAGAAAACCTCTTAAAACAACGATATCTCTTTCTAGATAAAATCAACGTTAATATCTAAGGTCCTATAAAAGTCCCTATATACGATAAATTTAGATACTTTATATTATTTCTAGATACCTACTCTAGGTACCTAAGAATATACCTTATAAAAGATAAAGCCGAAAGCCTACCTAAGTTCCTAGGATTTAAAACAGAGCTTAAGAATAATAAAGATAAGACAAAAATAAAAGAGGTCTTCTTAGACAATGCAAAAGAATTCATCTATAATATTAAACCTTATGCTCTTAAAAACGGAATAAAATATAACTTAAGTCTAGTATATACCCCTTACTCAAACGGGAGAATAGAACGTATAAACAGAACAATACTTAATAAAGTTAGGTCTATGCTCTATGTAGCTAAGCTACCTAAATACCTCTAGGGAGAAGCTGTCTTAGCAGCTACATATATATACAACCGATCTCCCTATACTGCCTTAGGGTATATATGCCCTCTTAAAAAGAAAGAAGATAGAGCCCTTACTACGGAAGATATAGATAAGATCCGTGTCTTTAGAAGTATTATATACTATAAAAACAAAACACCTAGTGATAAGCTAGACGTACGAGCGTATAAAGGAATTATAATAGGCTATAAAGATACAGCATATAAAATATACGACTATAGCAGAAAGAAGGTCGTTATCTTAAAAGATATAACTATACTAGAAAACAACTTCTTAAAAAACAATGAAACTTTTAATTTTAATACTATACCTTCTATAAATAAAATACTAGATAATTATCTATATATAAGAACTTCTATACTAGATATAAATCCTAAAAATACATAATCCTAGAATACTCCCTATGAAATACCCGATAATATATCCGAGGATGATATTCCTAACTGTATAATATAGGACAATAATAATAAGGATTAAAGAAATTAGGTTAAAATACCTAAGAAGCCGGCTGAATTCTATAACGACTACTAAGAATACCTAATACATCTACTAATAAATAACGATAATATAACCCTTCTATCTGCTTTAGAAGGTTGTAATCCTATAGAACTAAAAACCTATAAGCAAGCTATAAAAAGCGCCGAAGCTCTATACTAGGATAAAGGCATAGTAGTAGAAATACAGCAGCTTATAGATAATAATACTTAGGAAATAACCGAGCTACCTAAAGACCGGGAAGCCCTCGGAAGCCGATAGGTCTATAGAGTTAAAAAGGATAATAAAAACCAAATAAAGAAGTTTAAAGCTCGACTTATAGCTTTAGGCTATAAGCAAATATACGGCTTAAACTATATTAAAACCTTCTCTACTATAGCAAGACCTAAGTCTATAAGGCTCCTACTAGTATAGGCTGTCGCTAATAACTAAAAAGTACTATAGTTTAATATAAAAAATGCCTTTCTTCATGCGGATATAGATATAGAAACGTATATATAGATACCCGAAGCTTTTCTAAATATAATACTACACGCATAGTTTGTCTAGCATAAAAATACAAAATATAAAGGCATAACTTACTTTAATTACTTAAATAAACATAAGACGAAGAAGCTCGTAGCGAAATTAAGAAAAGCACTATACGGCTTAAAACAAAGTCCTTTACTCTAGTATAACCTATTAAAAAGCGTACTTAACGAACTTAGTTTTTACTGCCTTCTAATAGACGAAGGAGTGTTTATAAATAGCATACTACGAATAGCTATAGCTATTTATATAGATAATCTCCTCTTCTATAGACCTATAAAGCGTGTAATAACCTAAGTAATAGATTAAATAAATAAGACCCTACCGATCGAATCGCTAGGAGAAGTTAAAGACTTCTTAGGATTATCTATATAAATAAATAGAGACATAAAGGAATTATATATATCTTAAGCAACCTATATAAAAAAGAAAATAAAGGAATTTAAAAAAGAAAATATAGGAACCTTGAATACACCTGCTACTAAGGGCGTTAAATTAAATAAATCAGGAATAAAGAACGCCTCTAAAAAAGACATACTCTTATACTAAATGCAAATAGGCTCCTTACTATTTTTAGCCCTATTAATAAGGCCTAATATCCTCTTCGCAGTAATATCCTGCGTAAGATTTTCTTCTTAACCCGACTCCTCGCATTTTAAAGCCCTCGATGTTATATAGAAATACCTAAATAAATTTCCTAACCTATGCTTATACTATAACTACAATATACCAACACTAGATTTTCATTTCATAGCCTATACGGACTCCGATTAGGCTAGTGACCTTATAGACCGACGATCGGTCTCTAGATACTATTTCTTTATACGTAATAATCTTATAAGCTAGTTATATTAAAAGCAAAAATCAATATCACTATCTACTTACGAAGCAGAGTTTATAGGCCTTAGAGAGGCTAATAAAGACGCCTTATATCTATACAGCCATTTAAATAGCATCGCAAAAGAGTTGTCTATACCTATATCTAATAAAGTCCCTCTAATATTTTCCGACAGTCAATTAGCGCTAAAAATAGCAAATAACCCGGAAGTTTATAAACTCCGGAAACACATCGGCCTTACTGATAATTTCACCCGCAATAGTGTTTTACTAGGCGAAATAGAAGTATTCTATATAAAATCTACTAATAATATCGCTAATAAATTTACAAAGGAATTAAAGCGTATACTATTTAATAAATTTTAAGACCTCTTAGGTCTTAAAAAGGATCCTATATATAAAGATAAATAGAGGTTTTTAGCTGCTCTTTCTTATGCTTTCTTCTAGCTTTCCTCTATATACCCTTTAGTTTTTCCCTATATATAGGTTTACTAAACGGACTAATAAAATATAGTAGAGTTTTTAATTTTTCTCTATATAATATAGTAGAGTTATTTTTCTCTATATAAAAAGTTTTTCCTATAAAAGGGTTTTTTTAGAGAGTTTTAAAAATCTTAGTTAGTTATAAACGGACATATATAAAGCGCACTTCTTATACAATAAGTACCCTTTAAGAGGGGCTATAAGGGAGCAGATATCTCCCGATTGGTTTATCCTACCGGCATATAAAGATATGCATTAGAACCGCCGTGCATTATTACATATAACATAAGTCACCCGGCTGTATTAGCTGCCCGGATGCTCGAGATACCGAATGCCGAAGTATATAGTGTGTGTGGGGACTAATGTGCGCATGGTCTACAGTCGGGCCCCGGTCAACTAGGGTCACCCACACCAACTCCTATTACTCGCGCATTTAATCACGCAACAACCAGGATACCATACGAGGTCAGACTACATACACCTGGCTTAGAATTAATGGCGCTTTCCATCCCGACAATTAGTCAAGTCATATGTACCTTTATTCCTATGCAATTGGCTATATAAAGGGATCTTAGTCCGCACCTAGACAGACCATCACTAAGCAATTCCACATCCTCTTCTCTCTCTTATCTTTGCATCTTCCTCGACACTTTCTGTATTTGCTGTAATCCTCTGCCTCTAAGCTTCCCTTTAGGCTCTTAGTTAGTAAAGCTAATTCTTTAGAAACCTTATGTTCGTCGGCAATCGTTAAGTAGTAGTTCCTAATGTTTTAAACGATAAACTATTAGATTAACGTAAGAGATTTCTATTAGTCCTTATAGGCTTAAAGCAACGTACGATACCGGGAAAAGAGAAACTTAAACCTCTTAAGTTCTTCTATAGATAAACTAGCAATATTAGTAACGGTTGCGTTAACTATTCTAGCTATTAGTTATACGGGAAGAGGCAATAAGGGTTTCTAAGGTTTAAGCGTAATAGAAGGAACGATTTTCTCCTAAATCCCTTAGGCGAGTGCGTATTTCTAGATTATTAAGATCTATCGGTCTTAGTCCGCTAGTCTATTTAAAACGGTCTTCGAAGTAATATCGGCTATAATAGATACGGTAATATAGGTGAAAGTATAGTAAGATCACCGGAAAGGGGTAGTTATATGCATAATATATGCAAATAAACCGTAAAAACTAAACTAAGTGTAGGAAAACACTAATAGAATAGGGTAAACGTATTAACTAGTCCTCCGCGAGTCGATTCGCTAGATTAAAGCACTATTCTTAAAAGATATACTAGTTCTCTATTAGTTAATTCGCTAGATATAAAGGCAAAGGCTTTACTACCGTAAGTCGTAGTATTAGTAGGCTGAAAATATAAGCCGTTAGAACTCTCTATGCGTAGAGAAGTTCGTCCGGGCTTATAACTATCAAACGCTAGGTAGTCGGGTCCTCGATATTAGTATAATAGCAATTAAGTAGAAGAGAGGCTCTAAGGCTAAAAACAGCCTGCACGGAAGGATTAGAAGCTATAAATAATATCAATCACTAAGAATAATAGCTCTTCCCTTTTCTAATAAGGAGGGCTAACTACTCTCTATATATAGGGAAATCCCTCGGACGAAAACAGCCGCGTAGACCTAAGGAAAAGAGGTAAAGGAAAGAGTCGGATAGAATCGCCGGTCGGAAGCGCCGGTCGTAAACAATAAATCGTATTCGTACGATAAATAGTTATGCAGTTAGTAAATAAATAAACCAATAACGTAATAGTCTATTAGAAGGACTAGTGAATTCTACGGTAGAAGCCGTAGGCATGTGAATTCTACGGTAGAAGACCGTAGAAGAGAATTAGAACTCTATAGTAGAAGACCGTAGAAGGGAAGAGATTTTATAGGTAAAGACCGTATAAATAACCGTGAAATCAACGTAAAATCACGGTAAAATAAAACCGTAGAAAAGTAGGTAAATACGCCTATAGAAGTGCGGGGTAAAGGACTGTAGAAGCCCGTGGAATTCTATAGTAGAATCTAGGGAAGAACCGGGGATTTCCCAGTGGAAAGCAAATAGGGAAGACGGTAATATCAATAACCTCGACCGACTTTCCGATACCGAACGATAATTTAAGATCGATAATAAACTCTATATAGCTTACGGAGAGCCTAAACACTAGAAGGAGGCTTATAACCCGGCTAAGACGGCTTATCCGCTTTTAATACCCCCCCGCCGGGGTAGTCCCTAGTTTTAGGGCTAAGGCGCCCCCTCCCCTAGCTTCGGCCGAGGATCTTAGGGCGCCCGCGGCGGCGGGTATAGCTAGGGCTAGCTTATTTATACGGCCGACTATAAATAAGGCCGTATCCTTAAGGAAAAGGATGCGGATTTATAAAGCGAGCAGCCGGCGCTAAAGCTACTACTAAAAAATATACCCCTAGAGTAAGTCGCTCTTAGTGGTTATATATAGGGGAGGATAAGAGGATTAAGTCGTTGCTTTTAGATAGAACGGATCTTCGGATTAGTTTATCGAATAGTAATAAAAAGTTAATCCTTCTCTATACTCGTCTCTCCTCTATGCGTAACCCTTAGTCCCCTTACTACGTTAATACGTTATCTTTCGTAGATTCTAGCTATGCTACCGCGGCGTTCGCCGACCTTTACACTATCGTATAGAAATATAACGTTACTATAAGGAAGCTCCTTAAACCTCGACCGCTCCGACTAGCCGACGGCGTGCCTTTAATATAAATAACGGACTATTTTATAGCCCGAATAACTATTAGCAAATATATAGAACTTATACTCTTCTTCGTTACGAACCTATTACCCTTTACCCTAATTATCTTAGGCATCCCCTAGCTTTAGGAATATAAACTAACTATACTTTAAAAATCTCTTTAAGTCCGCTTTAACTCCTATTACTATATAACATACTACCTGCCTTTAAGCATAATAGCCGAGGATAAGATAGCTCTTAGGACTCCTATTACTCCCGCGTCTAAAGGGCATTAGTTACGTCGAAAGGTGTGTTTTTCTAACGTCGTAGAGATTTAGACTACCCTAACGTTTACCCTAAAATAGGGGGTCCTTATAATAGTAGAAGACGTGCTAGAAACCCTTTTTCGGTAGGAAGAGATCGATATCTTAAAGGACTAGACTATCCTACTAAGATATTATATACCTATAGACTCGTCTACTAAAGAATACCTACCTAAGTAAGTATCGCACCCTTTAAACCTTAGCTAACCGATTTAATATCCGTTATATAGAATATAGCTATTAGCCTAGGAAACCGCCCGCTTAATATCCCCGATTAGCTCTCTGTTTAAGACTTAAGCCTTTAAGACTACTCCGCCGTAGACTATTCTAGTAGCTCGCTAACTCCTTATTCGTCTTACCGCCGGCCGTCGCTATATTCCCGCCCGATAGGGCTAAACGAGACGCCCCCGCCGGCGTATACGATAGGAAGATTAAATGCCTTTAGATTTAAACGATATCCGCTGCAAACGCGTAGTTAACTTCGTTTAATTCTATAAATAGGATAGTATTTAGGCAATACGAATTAATATATTTAAATTAGCTAAGCTAGTCGAGGAGGGAGAAAATCTACGACGCCTTAACGAACTCTTAGTAAGCCTAATTAAAGTCCCGGAACTATCCGAAACCTTTTTCTAACGCGTCGTTACTAAGGACTATATAATAGAGATAGCTTAAGCCGCCTTCCTTAAACGTTTTTATAACTTCCTTTAGGCGAACCTTTAAGATATAGCTAATTCTAAATCTTTATTCTAGAAGGTCGATAAAGCTAATATAGAAAAATTCCTCTAAGTAAAGCCGGAAGTTACGGAGGCAGATATCCTAAAGAAACTCCTAAAAGAGTTCTAGGATAAGCTTCCTTATTTCCTTCTAAAGAATGCGAACGAGCTTCTCTTATACCGCCATTAGGATTATAAGATCGAACTTACACTTAGCAAATAATCTCCGTTCTATAGAAATCGGCCTATATTACCTATAGAACTCCGCTATATTAAGAAGTAGATTAACGATATACTTAATAAAGGCTTTATTTAGGAGTCTTTTTCTTTAGCCGCGGTACTACTAATCCTCGCTTATAAACCGGGCGGTAGTATCCGCATCTATTATAACTACTAAGGTTTAAATTAGGTTATAGTTAAGAATCGATATCCTTTACCTTTAATCCGTAAAACACTAGATTCTCTCTACGACGCTAAGTTTTATATAAAGCTAGACGTAATTACTATATTTAACCGTATTCGAATCGCCGAGGGTTATAAGTAGCTTATAGCATTTATTACACGCTTCGGATAATTCGAGATGCTAGTTACCCCCTTCGGCCTTTATAACGTACCGTCGACCTTTTAGAACTATATTAATTACGTGCTTTATAATGCCCTTAATGACTTTTATATAGTATATCTTAATAACGTACTAGTCTTTTTAAAGACTAAGGCGGAATACGAGAACTACGTGCGAATAGTTATCTAACGCTTAAGCAACGTAGGGCTTTAGATCGACATCGGGAAGTTAGAGTTTTATACGATAAAGACTAAGTATCTAAGACTAATTATTTCGATATCTAGCATAAGCATAGACCCCGAGAAGGTGTATATAATTATAGCTTAAAATACCCCGACCTTAGTAAAAGAACTCTAGCAGTTTCTTAGGTTTATAAACTTCTACCGCTATTTTATTAAGGGATACTTTAGTATTATCTCCCCGATAACTACGCTACTTCGAAAAGACTCCCGTTAGTCTTAGAGACCTAAATAAGCTACCGTGTTTAAGGCCTTTAAACTTGCTTTTACTATTGCCCTAGTCTTAGCTTATTTTAACTACTTAAGGAAGATAGTTATTAAAACTAACGCTTTAAATTAGGCCTTAGGAGGAGTCCTTTTATAGATTAGAGATAATAGATATCTTTACCCTATTGCGTTTTTTTCGTTAAAGTATATTACCTTAAAGTGTAATTACGAGATTTATAATAAAGAGTTATTAGCAATTGTTAAAGCGCTTAAGGAAGAACGCTTAGAACTCTAAAAAACCACTAAGGCATTCGACGTTATTATAGACTAAAAGAATCTTTAGACGTTTATATCTATAAAGCAACTTAACTAACGATAAATACGCTAGGCCGAGTTCTTTTTATAGTTTAACTTTATAATTATATACTGCTTAAGCGTTAAGGCAATCCTCTTTAACGCTTTTAGTAAGCTCCTTAGCGATAGACTAGCTACTATAAACGACGACCGACTCCTCTATTGTAATTAGGTAATTATCCCTAAAGAGAAAGTCGACCTAACTATCCTAAAGGAACTCTTAGCCGATTCCTATATCTTAAAGGAGGACCTTAACGCAATCGCCGCCTTTAGACTAAACGCAGCTAGTAAATTATTCGATAAGCTTATCTATAAGGCATACTAATAAGATAATCTCGCTTAGGATATAGTAGCGATACTCTAATACCTATACGCTCGACGTTAGCTAAAGTATATTCGGAAGCTTTTACGTTACGATATATCTAAATATTAATTAATTAATAGACGTATCTTTTTCCGCAACCGGCTCTTTATCCTTAATACCTTAGATCTCTGCCTTAAAGTCGTTTATTAATCCTACGGTAGTAGCCTAATAGGATACTTAAGGTGTAGGAATGCAGTGTTATAAGATATAGTTGCATACACGTGATTATATAATCACGTGTGTCACGTGCGCACGCGACTTAAGGGAGGCTCTATTACAATACGGTGGCCTCCTCTCTAGCTAGCCGTATTATATAGAATACATACACACCGGTTAACCCTAAAGACCCTATCTAACATAAGGAGTATAAAAACCCTTAATCTATTAAACTAAATATACTAATAGCTAAGAATTTCTTACTTCGCCGCTATATTCGTTAAAGATTATGCTTTCTATCTTTAGACTAAGACCCCCCGCTTATCTCCCTTCGGATTCCTAAAACCCTTCGCTCTACCGGTCCGGCTATAGGCCGATATATTAATTAATTATATTACGATATTCCTTAAGTATACCCGAAACGGGAAGACTTATAAGAATATACTTACGATAGTTAATAAGCTTACGAAGATAAGATATTCTATCCTTATTATCGGCCTTTCTATAAAGGAATTAATTAACTCTTTTATCTACGTAGTCTATTATTTATATAAAGCACTTAATACTATTATCTTTAACTAAGGCATTTAGTTTATCTTTAATTTTTAGCGATAGCTTAGCATTTAGTTATAAATAACGTTAAAACTAAGCTCGGTATAGCACTTAGAGACTAACGGTTAAACCGAAATCGTTAACGCTACGATAAATAAATACCTTTAAGCCTTTATTAGCTTTACCTAAGATAATTAGGTCGATTAGCACCCGCTCGTAGAATCCGCAATAAATAACTAAGTAAATAAAACAACCGGTATTTCTCCGTTTTTCGCTAACTACGGCTTTTATCCTCGTCTCGGCATCGAACCTATAGGTCCTTAACCCCCGACTATCTCATTATAGGCGAAGAAGGAATTCCTTTACGCGGACGCAATAGCTAATCGTTTCGACTATATCCTCGTTTAGCTTTAAGCTCTCGCATAAGCCTTATAATAGAAATATAAAGATAATGCTAATATAAGGCGGAAGGAAGGTTCCTTCTTCCGACTTAGTAATATATTTATAGTTTTATTAATATAGGAATAAGGGATATCCGTTCTCTAGGCACGATTGCAATCCACGTGATTAAATAGATCACGTATAGGCAACGCCTAAACGAATGCGCTATTAACTACACAATGCATCGTATGCATTAAGGACCCCGGTGATAGCGTTACTAACTCGGCCGCCCTTGCGATAATTGAGTTATTGACTTAATCGCCCTTATAGGCATAGCCCCGACGTCGTAAGCAAGGGCTCGTAAAGGTCCGGCTTCGGGCCCTATTAATATACGCGTTTATAGCCTATATAAAGGGGCTATTCGTCGCCCCTTAGTTAATAGACATTATAGACTAAATCTAGCTAGTTTATAACCCCTTTATTTATTTAACTAACTAATACTAATTAGTGATTAAACGATTAATTATAGATTAGCAAGGTAGAAGAGGCAGAGCCTAATCGTCGAAAGTGCACGGATCTTTATCCCCTGCGGATTCTATTGCCTACACCTAAAGACGGTCCCTTATGCTAAGAATAAGGAACCTACGCGAGTTAGAGCCGACGAAGCTATTACGATATAGCTAGCTCTCGGTAACCGCCGATAAGTTCTTTCCTAGCTCTTGCTTAATCCCGTCTCGCTTCGAGAAGAAGAAGAGTTATATTAAGCAATAGTGCGTCTATAACGTAAGATAACCTTCGTAACGACCCTCGCGATCCCCTTTTTGACAATAATAGTATGCTTTATTTAATTACACTATATCGGACCCTACCGATAACCCTAACGCTCCCGGTCCCGCACCGGAAGCAATAAAGCCTAACGATAACCCCCTTCCCGGTTGGCTAAGCGGCATCGGTATCTTTAGGTCGTTCTAAAACAAAACTAATATTACATTCTAAGAGATAGACGTTACCTATAATAATATAAATAAGAAGGCTATTATAACTTACGTAGCTTAGTTTATTATTATTAATGCTAGCATAACTATTTATAGATACGAGCTATTCTTAGACTTTTAGGACTACTTTAACCGGTAGATAGAGGCTATATAGAACCGGGGAGATAGGTATTTTAACAAGGCCCTTAAATCCTTCTTATAGTCCCGTTGGATTTAGACCGGCGCCTTAAACCTTAGCTTTATAGCATTATTTTTAATGCTTTAGCGCTAATAGATTCCCCTAATTTGGCCTAAGGACGAACTACTACTAAAGTAGTTAAAGTTCTACGACGAGCGAACCCGAGAGTTTGTAAGGAATACATCCGTTATAGCCCCGGCTGCCGTAACTAACCCTCCTTCCCTAGTCGCCTTAGGCACGGCCCTAACGGCGCCTTTTACTGCCTTAACCCCGGCTCTTATAGCAACCTTTACGACGGCACTATCCACGCCCGCGGTTATCCCCCCTACGCCTCCGACCGCCCCGGCAGTTATATTCGCGCTAGAACCCTCTTTTGCTTTAATAACCTCGACACGTGCTACCTCCGTCGATCCCGGCTTATACCCGCGAGATTAAATGCCCGGCACGTTCCCGAACCCTTAGGCCCTTCCGTTCTAAGATATATTAGAAACGCTAATAATACTTTACCCGACTTCGTACTAGTTCTCTAAGACCCTTTCGATTAATATAACGTTAAAGGCAGCCTATATAATAGTACCCCCTTACGACGTTACGAACGAGGAGATAGACGTAGACTTTCTATAAAAGTTTACTAAGTTATAGGATAAAAGTAAGAATTATATAGGGGAGCCCTATAATATTCTTAATAATAAAGTCTATATCTTTACGGACGTTTATTATATAGTTAAGGCCTAGTCCGGCTATTTCTATGCCCTATTTCCCCGGATCCTTACCGGCCGAGCCTAAGACTACTATATCTAGCATATAGAGTAGGATAGTATATTTAAGCAAGCCTACGATATACTAAAGGCTTACTTCGATACCGAAGTAAACTATTAGCACTATTAGGTAGATTAAAGCACTATAACTTTTAAAAAGCTACGAGTTAAGCATTTAAATAAGACCTAATAGGAAGTCCTATAACCCCTTTTTAATAAGCTATAACGATGTTAACGCGTCTTAGGATTTAAGTTCGCTAGAGACCTCCCCCTTCGCACTATATTGCTTAACGCGTGCCGAAACGTCCCGGAATTTAGCTATACGCTATATAACCCCCTTAAGACTACGGAAAAGCTATTCTCCGCGCTGCGTTCCTCCCTAGAGACCTATCTATTAATAAAGGCCGAAAACGGCACGTCCGGCACGTTTGTGTAATATTATCGTAACGAGGTAATAAATACAAATAATAAATATAATTTATTAAGCGTATTCTACACCGACCGTAGATATACTAATAACCGCGGTAACGGCCGTAGGTTTAGCAAGAGCAGCGGACGAGGCTACTATAGCCCTCGTAGCGGCGGTAGTAGCTTTAGCAACCGCTAATAGTCGAGGAAATACTTCGTTTATTAAAAGGAAGGCTGCTAGTTAATAAAGCATACCCTAGAGGAACGAGCTAGGTCTTAGGCTTAGTACTACGCTTAATGCCTACTAACTAGCAACCTTGGCATAGGATTCGAGGCCTATCTTACTAAATATAAAGGTAACGAGACTCTATAAGCCGCTATTAAGTAGCGTAACGATAAGGCTAGTAACGACGAAGAACTAACTAATTAGCAAGCCTTGTAAATCCTATATTAGCAGTCCTTTAACTATTTAATCATAGGCGAAGACGCATAAAGGATAGACTAGTTAGGCGTTCCGGCTACTTAATTCGTCTTCGACCGTTACTTAAACGACCGTTTCTACGGCATCCTCGTAGACACTAGAGCAGCTATAGTCTCTACGGTAGGTTAAGACTAGTATCTCGCCCTACAACGAGAAGACCCGTCTATTATACTCGACGAATCTACCGCCGGCTAGGCCTATATTAAATTCGGCAGCGGCGAGGACGTGCGTTCCCTCGGCTCTATTGCCCTTAAGACCCTTATTAGCCGTATTACGTTCTACGTGCTAGGAACGACGACCCCCTTCCTCCTTTGCCTAGCTAATATAGATCGATTAAGCGTATACTTTAATAGTACTACCGATACGATTATCGGTCTAGGTATTAGCGTCCCCGTTATTCGTAAATAGGGATATCTATAGTTCTTCTTTAGTAAGGAAGAGAACGCAATCGCCTTCTTAACTAAAGCCGAGATACGAACGCTCTACCGCCGATTTAGCCACCCGGCCGTTAATAGACTTTACCACCTATTAAAATAAGCAAGGCATAACGATATCTTAGTAGAAACACTTAAGGATATCTTAAAATTCTGCTATTACTGCTAGCTCTACGCGCCGGCGCCCCGGAGGTTTAGGTTTATATTAACGGATAACTAAGAATTTAATTTCGAGGTCGTCGTCGATATAATATACCTAAAGGTCGGTAGTAGCACCCGCCCGGTGCTATATACGGTCGATATAGCGACCTCTTTCTAAAGAGCGTAATTCCTCCTGTCTATATCGGCTAAGGATATATAGGAAACACTTAGGGTATTATAGATCGATATATATCTTAGACCCCTTAACTTTATCCGGTATAACGCGGGCACTAACTTCGCCTTAACCGAGTTTCGCAATAAGGCTCGTATTATAGGTATTACGTATACCTAGATCCCCGTTAAGGCATATTAGTCTATAGGTAAGGTTAAAGGGTATTATATCCCGCTCCGTCGTGCGTTTAAAATAATATACGCTAAGATCGGTAGGACAACGGCCCTTAAATCCGTCCTATAAATAGCTATTAAAGCCGTAAATAATATAGTAGGACTAAACGGCCTCGTCCCTACGCTCCTCGTCTTTAGAGCGTACCTACGGATAACTTAGGACTCCCTTCCTTCGGCAACTACGGTATAGAGAGCCGTAACTATCTAAAAGGCTATAAAAGCCTTACGGTAGCTCTCCGCCGCGCGATAAGTTAGGGATAGCCTATAAGCTCGAAACGGCCCCTTAACCTTTAATACTCTATTACTACCGCTATAGAGTAAAGTCCGCGTCTAGAGAGAGAAGCGAGGATAGCAAGGTCTATATAAGATTGCCTTTATCGACGGCTATAACGTTATTATTAAGACCGTAAACGGCCCTATAGTCTTCCGTTCTACCTTTATATAGCCGTACTACTATAGTAAGGACGATACCTTAGATCCCTTTGCCCTCGATGATATAGACACCCTCTCTAAGGTCGATTCCTTTGCTCTAGACGAAATTCCTAAGCTAGATCTTTCCCCTTCTCCGGCATAGGCACTGCCGGCTCCGCCGTAGCCCCGTAAACACAGACGTCCCTTAGGCTCGAGGAATAAGCTAAAGACCGTAACCTTCTATAATTAATTCCTAGTTAAGAAGGAAGAAGATATACTACGGCTTTTAACTAAGCTACGTAATAACGGCGTTATTCCTATACCCGGCGCCCTTTTTAAAGAATCTAACTAACGAGAGATTAACGATCTTATAGCCCGCGGAGTGTTTAGCTTTAAATAGTACGACGAATCTATTTATAGGCAATACCGTCTATTTCGATTACGAATAGTCCGGGAAGTAAAGGGTCGTAACGTTAAACCTTACGAAAAGTCCCGTCTAGTAATCTAAGGCTATAGCGATATAGAGAAAAGCTCGCTTTTAACCTATTCCCCTACTATTTAATGTATTAGCTAGCGCTTAATCCTAGCCCTTACCCCCGCCTTACTTCGCTAAGGCATAAGCTTATCTCTACGCGATATTATATAAGCCTATCCCTAAGCTTAAATAGAGCTTAATCGTATACTATTAGCGGCTCTTCCGATAGAGCTCTAGGGCAAGTACCTAAAGGGCACTATTATAAGAGTTATTAGACCGTTATATAGGCTTATAGAAGCCGGTGTATATTAGTGGAAAACCTACTATAAGCACTATGTTAAGAGCCTTAATATAGCTCCCTCTACCTATGACTTATGCCTTTTAATTACGAATTAGGGTCCCGACGACTTTAGCCTCGTCGGAATATAGACCGATAATACCTTAATGCTCGGTTTAGACACCTTTTCGGCCTAAGAAGAAAAAGAGCTCGAGATAGCTTAATTTCGCGCTAAGCCGAAGGCTTAGATAACCCTAGGGAATGCTATAGACTTTAATAGAGTAAAACTAACGCTTTAAGACGACGTTCTGCTCCTTTAGTAGAAGGGATAGGCCTTAAGGATCGAGGTGGTTGACTTACGGGCTTATAACAAAGCCTAGTAGTACCTTTAGCAACGCGCTCGTGCTGCGTACGTCGCCTCTATCTATTAGCCTAAGGCCTTATTCGATATCTCCGTGGCAGCCTAGGTCTAAGCCCCCGAAGAGAAGGATTGTGATATCTTTAATAAGCGCATTTAGTAGTAGATTGACTATTAATAACGTAGACTTACGTACCGACTAATTAATCTCGAGACCGCTAAGCTCGTAGTATTTACGGATAGCTTATTCGCAAATAACTAAGACCTTTCGTCTTAGTTAGGCTTTATTATTACGCTTATTAATAAGACCGAGCGTATAGATACGTACTTCCGGGTTAATAGTAATATTATCTATTAGAGCTCGACGAAGTATAAGCGAGTAACCTATAGCGTTCTTACGAGCGAGATCTACGGTATAGTTAACGGCGTAGACCTTAGCATCTCCTTTATTATAACCCTCCGTATAGTTACGGAACGGCTTTAGCTCTTACTAATCCCTTTTATTATATATACTAACTTATACTCCCTCTACGAATGCCTTATTAAGCTCGGCACTACGAAGGAGAAACGCCTAATAATCGATATTATAGCGTTACGTTAGTTATATAAGCGACGAGAGATTAAGGAGATTAGGTAGATCTACGGGGAAGATAACCCCGCCGACGCAATAACAAAGGCATTGCTAAATAAGGCCTTTAAACGCCTTATTAATACAAATAGCCTCTCGATTAGGATAGAAGCCTCCGTCCTTTGCCTATAGAGACTAACGGTATTCCCTTTATTCTACCCCCTTTTTTATTTATATTTATTAAATATATTTATTAGGCCTTTTACCTAATATATCGTTCTTTATATCTCCCCTTATTTAGATTATAGGCTTACTATATAGCAACTATAAAGAAAAGTTGCTAGTATAGGAATAAGGGATATCCGTTCTTTAGGCACGATTGTAATCTACGTAATTAAATAGATTACGTGTAGGCAACGCTTAAACGGATGCGCTATTAACCGCACGATGCATCGTATGCATCGGGGACCCCGGTAATAGCGTTACTAACTCGGCCGCCCTTGCGATAATTAAGTTATTGACTCAATCGCCCTTATAGGCATAGCCCCGACGTCGCAAGCACGGGCTCGCAAAGGTCCGGCTTCAGGCCTTATTAATATACCCGTTTGTGGCCTATATAAAGGGGCTATTCGTCGCCCCTTAGTTAATAGATATTATAGACTAAATCCAGCTAGTTTACAACCCCTTTGTTTATTTAACCAACTAATAGTTAAAGAATATAATTAATAATAGCTTAAAGAAGAAATAAGACGATAAATAGGACGGTCTTTATCTTATTCTTAAGGTCTACCGTAGTGCTATAATTATCGACCTTCTTAAATACATCCGGGTTAATAAGTCTTTCTATATATCTAAGGTATAACTTTAGATAACGGAAATAATATTAGGCTAGGCATAGATTAATTAAAAGGAACGACGTAACGTTATAGGCCGTATCGCGGAACGCGATAACGACGGTAATATAAAAGAAATATAGGAATTTAAAAGAGTCTTACTATTTACACAGCACGAAATCTCTATTTGCATAGTAAGATAGGTATACCCCTACTCTTTCTATACGTACCCCGCGCGCCTATATCCCGCCACTAAATTTCCGTATAGGTATATAGCAATTAAGAGGGCCGCGTAAATCGTATATAGCCTTAATTTAGTCAATTCGCTATGTGCCCTACTGCGTGCCCTCTGCTGCGTGCCCTCTGCTGTATGTGCGGCTCCTTGATGTATGCTTCGTGCCCTACTACGCGCCCTCTGCTGCGTGCCCTACTGCGTGCCCTGCTGCGTGCCCTGCTGCGTGCCCTGCTGCGTGCCCTGCTGCGTGCCCTGCTGCGTGCCCTCTGCTGCGTGTGCGGCTCCTTAATGTATGCTTCGTGCCCGGCTCCCGGCTGCGCGCCCTCTGCTGCGTGCCCTACTGCGTGCCCTGCTGCGTGTCGGTAGTGTTCTTCGCGTTCTTCGCACGATTTACGCGGCTCTCTTAATTGCCATATACCTACACTAGATTTTAGTAGCGGGACATAGGCGCGTAGGGTAGGCGCAGAAAAAGTAGAGATTTAAATATATTGCTATGTAAATAGAGATTTAATCCTATGCAAATAGTAAGACTTATTTAAAAAGATCCTTAACGTATACGATAATAAGGCCCTAACTTTAACTTAGCTAATTAAATAGAAACATTACTAAGAATTAATATAGTAGCTTAAAGATAACTTAAGAGGTTGTTTTAAAGCTATCTAACGCTTCTATAGATATAACCTAGATAAGGCGGGCCCCTTATATTAAGCCCCCTTATAAGAGATTCTTTTAGTGTATACTAATTTCTAGCAAAATAATATTTCTAGCGAACGATTTTAACTATTTTAGCAATTTCTTAGCGATTTAAGAACTAAATCGTCTCTAAAGGGGGAGTACTATTATAGTACTATATTATATAATATAGTATATAGTAATATACTACGTAATATATAGTCCTATATATAAACGAGCTCTTAGCCTTTATAGTTCTTCTCCTCTTTATAGAATAATAAGGTTATCTAGCTATTACCTAGTGCTATAATATTTAAGTAGGTCTTAGACTTCTATTAGTCGTTAATAGCCTTAGTAGCGTAAGACTAAGAGCGGTATACTAATAAACGACGGGAACCTATAGAGCGATTTACGGTAGGTAATAAAGTCTAGGTAGACTTACGGAACTACGTATCCTTAAGGTCGAAGAAGAAGCTTAATTAGTTATATATAAAATTTACGGTTAAGAGAGTGCTAAACCCGTAAGCCGTCGAGCTAAAAGGATTGCCTAATAGAATTTACTTTAATTTTAATATAGACCTTCTTCGTCGCGTAGTAGTAGATCTAATGCCCGGCTAAGTAATAGCGGACCTATAGCCTCCCGTAATTCTAATAGAGGGAGAAAAAGAGTTCTTAATAAAGGAAATTCTTACTATATAATAAAAGAAGGTCGGTCGCGGTAGTAGGCGCGAGGTCTTCGTAAGGTGGCAGAGGTACTAAGACCTAACGTAGCACCTAGCAGCGGACTTCGTAGATATAAAAGCGCTTAATCGCTTTAAAGAGCGCTTTAAGGCTATTAGAGAAAACGATAGGCCGCCTAACGCTATATTGCCGGTAAAGATACGACGGAAAAACGTACGGTTTACGCTCCTTAAAGCGAGCCGCGTAGCTTAAAGCGCGGCCGGGCCTTACGTAATATATATTTTCGCTTAGGTAAGGTAAAAGTCTTATATAAAGGTCTTCGACGAATAGTAAGATTAGGTCTACGACTTAATCCGTATTCTTATATATAAGCGAGGAAGAAGCACGTACGGGCGGGGAAAAGGGCTAATAAGAATAAGGGTAAGGGGCTCGTGCGGATAAGGGTAAAGGGCACGTGCGGATAAAGGGGTACTTGCGTAGAGCTATATATCCGTATATATAGGAGCGCTTATACTTAGTTCTTTATAGATGATTTCTATACCTATATAAAGGGCACCTATATAATTACTCTACCTGCCCTATTATAAAACGTAGGGATTTCTTTTCCCTCTTTCTTAGCCCGTTAATAGGTTATAGTCTATAGGTTCGACTAAGCCTAATATTAAGTAGCGATAGCGTCGAGGAACTATTCGATAAGAGTATTGCTATTTGCATAGCACGATATTGCTATTTATATAGTAAGACATATATACCCCTACTATTTCTATACGTACCCCGCGCGCCTATGTCCCGCTACTAAATTTTAGTAGAGGTATATAGCAATTAAGAGGGCCGCGTAAATCGTGCCTATCGAATTTTCCTATAATAGCGACGTAAAGCTATTCGCGATAGATTCGCAACGCCCTCCCTAAGAGCTAATACACAAGCAGCTACGCGCCGATAAGCCCTCTTAAGACGAGGAGATAAGGCCTCTTTATAAACCCGATAACTACGATAGCCTACTAATTCTACCTTTACCGCCCTCGCCGACCTTTAATACGTACGATAAGCTATACGACTTCCTATAACGTTTCTACCGCGAGAATAGCGCCGCTATCGTAAAGAATAATAGCGTCTATAAGCGTAGGATTAACGGCTAGCTAGTTTTAACCTACGTTGTCTTTATATACGATTATAGGCTTCGACGAGCCTCGAAAAGCGCTAGGCTCTATAAAGCCTCCTCTATAAAGATTAACTACCCTATTACGATTATAGCCTTAGCAACCTAAAGTTTAAACTAAAAGTAGACCTTTTGCGTTAATAATAGTTAGTATAACTATAGGTAGTTAATTAATCCCTTAGCGTATAATATATATCGCCGACGAACCGTTATTTAGTAAGAGCTTAAGAGCCGGCTTTTTAAGCTTTAAGCCGTCTTTGCTCGCGAGATCGCATCGATCCTTAGGCAGTCGTTAACTGCCGAAGAATCCTTCTTTCGGCAAAAGGATATCTATAACGATCGTTAGAAGATCCGCGCCGTAGCCCTTAGTAGGAAGACTACTACCTAAGCCTTTATCGCCTACCTCCGAGACGCCGGCCTTAAATATTGTTAAGCTCGCGGACGCTTACGCCGATAGCGATAGCGACGATAATAACAGCGACGACGGCGACGGCAATAACGGTCTAAAGGTAAAGGCTATCTTCTAGACCTACCCTTAGTGCGAGAAGATATAAAAGCGGTTCCTTAAGGTTCTCGGCCTTAATAATATATATAATACTAACCACTTTAAGATATTTCTTTTTTAAGCTATTAGAATTACCGATTAGAATTCTATTGCTAACTTCGCCTTTAGCCTTATTAATACGGAAAAGGAGGAGGGCTTTTAGTAGCTAGTAGAGCGGCTTAACGAGCTACGACTAGAGGTCGAGGCTATAAAGCCGACTATTATTATTATAGATAAGGAAAAGGCCTTTAAAAACGCCCTCTCGAACGTTTTCCCCTCCTTATAGTAATAGCTTTACGTATAGCATATTAACGCTAAGATCTACGTGAGAATAAAGACGCGGTAGAAGGAGCCTAGCTGCGACGACGACGACGACGACGACGATAACGAGGCTAACAAGGCTAACGAGGCTAACGAAGGCGATCCTAACGGACGAGCTCGTATATAATAAGAGGAAGAAGAGGCAGAAGAGGCAGAAGCGGTAGGGAACGCACCCCCCCCTCCGGCCGATAAATACACCCGTAAGAGTATGTTTATAGCTTAGAAACTCGTGATCTACGCTTCTACGGACGAAGAATTTAAGGCTAATTAGAAGACTTTCGATAAAACCTACGGAGAGCTCTAGACCCGCCTTATTAGGTATATTTGGAAGGAATATATACCGTAGCGGGAGTAATAGGCTACTTGCTTTCTTAGTAGGTATTATAACTTCGGCTAAAGGGTTAATAGCCTTATAAAGACCGCCTATAAAGACGTTAAATCGTACCTTCTTATAGGTATAGGAGACCTCTTTTACCTTTATACCGCCTTGCTTTAGATAATCGAGAATAAAGAGCGCTACTACTAGCAGGAGGCCGCCCGATAGTAAGGACGGCAGCGGCTAGTTTATAGTGGTTAGAAATAGCTTAATAAGCTAACTTTCTAAATTATATACTAGGCTATTAACATGCTTGCTATATAGCTCCGGCTTGCCTTAGCCGCAATGCTTATAGAGGTAGGGATAGAACTATAGGAGCTAATACCGCTACTACGTTATACCGGCCGATTTACTTAATAATAAGGGCTTTATTATGCCTACGTTATTCTCTAGCGCCTTAAAGCAAACCCTCCGCTTCCGTTTGTTAGACTTAATATTCTTCCCTAGTAGTAGCTTAAGAAGCCTTTAGTTCGACCCCCCCCCTTTTATTACTATAAACGATGCTAATAACGACCTTTAGGACCTTAAGGAGCTACTCCTCTATATCTAAGACCCTAACGTAGTGTAAACGCTTAAGGGCCGGCCTCGCGCTATAAAAAATACTAGTCTAACTATGCCCTTAACCTTATAACACTAAGAGGAAGACGACGATTAATAGGCGCCGGCAGCTTTACAAGCAGCCTTATAGCCATAAGGACGAGGACGAGGGCGAAGATAAGGACGAGGGATATAAAGGCAGCTGCCGCGATTAAGTTAAGCTAGTCCCCGCCGACTTAACGTAAGCGTCCGGCGTATACGTATATAGAATAAGGTAGACGTATTACAATAAGCGTTATAAGGAAGATCGCGTGCATGCGTAAATACATAGGTAAAGGGATCTCGAGGGAGACGGGCTAAGGGCGGAAGAGCTATAAGAGCTACGGCATCGCCGTCGCTATCGCCGTCGCCGTTTATTAAAGAGGTTATTCTAGCTACGTAGGCCACGCAGTCCGGGCCGGACTAATAAACAGGCCGATTATACGAACATCTTGCGATCCCTTTAAACATACGTTATTTGCGTTATTTAAGCTTCTTACGTAAGCGCTGCTAAATTACGCGCTGCTATAACTATTGAATTAAATTAAGGCTAAGGGCAATTTACATAGCCCTCTTAATTGCTATATACCTCTACCTAATTTTAGTAGCGGGACATAGGCGCGCGGGGTACGTATAGAAAGAGTAGGGATTTAGGTATCTTACTATGCAAATAGCAATATCGTGCTATGCAAATAGCAATACTCTTCGATAATTTCCGACTCTTCGCCTAATATAGACCTTATATCCCTATAGAGGTTAAAGCCATCTACGATATAACTAGTCTAAGCCGTTAGATTAACATTTTTAAAGTCTATTGCTAAGAGCTTCTATAGGGATCTCTCGGCACACTTCTTTTTATCCTTAGCCCTTAGATAGACTTAGACAAAGAGTTTCTAGAGCTTTCCTTAGGCCGTAGTAATATAGGTAATAAAATTGTAATAGTCTTAAGAGATACTAGCCGAGATATATAGACTAATATCTTAGAGCGCACTTATCTTCTTCTTATAGACCTTAATTACCCGTTTATATTATAGGACGATAACTCTTTTAAAGTTATATATAGCTTAATCTAAAGCATTAGATTTAGTCGCCTTAAGGGCTATAGTCGAGAGAAAATTTAATGCCTAAAGTCCTAATCCTTCTTAGTCTTCTTAAGGAACTAAGAGTCCGATTTCTTAAGGTCTTAGCTAGGTTAACCTCTTCCGAGTTAACCTCTCTTAAGGTCGTAATATTATTGAATTTTTATTACTATTATCGGCAGTAGGGCTTTCTAACTCTACCTCGATCTCTTTCTTATTAAAGGAGGGCACTTTAGGCATCTTAAGGACGATGTTTAAATAAGGTGTCGCATTAGAGCGGCGCCTATAAAGGCCGGTTAGATATAGCTCGGTACCTAAGCGGGCCACCGTGTCTACTTTACCGCCTATTTAAGCAGGCGCGCAAGACAGCTAGCCCCGTGCCTACACTAGACTAGAACAATAGACTTTTTCCGACCTTAATTATATACGTGCCTAATTAACCACCCGACCGCGCCTACGGCTACGGCCCCTTTTAGGTAGATGTAATAGTTATAAGCCCGGTATACGACCCGCGTAAATTGCTACTAATGCCTACTATTGCAATAACACGCGCGTCTACCTACGAGGCGGCCTAACGCCCTATAGGCGACCTTATAAGCCTACGATATGCTATAGAAATACAGCTATTATTATATCTTAGAATACGTTAAGGCATGCGCGAGGACGCGGATTATACCGCTCCTCTTATACCGCCGCTCTTAGCGTAGTTCTCTCGCACCTATAAGTACGCCGTAATATACGGTCTTAGAAGAGCTCTTTATCCTTAAGCACCTTAGCATTATTGCCCTTTTAGCCCCTTTTCTCTTAAACACTCTTAACGTTAACTATTATTATTATATCTTCCTTTAGCGTAACTAAAGCCATAGACAATACTAAGATCATCCTTACTAAGTTAGTTTATTAGGCCACTTAGTACTCTACGTACGAGATTAATGCTAGGACCGTACGTTTCTAAGAGTTTATTAACTTTAAGGACACTACGGTCTCCCTTAAAGAGCCTATAGAGCCATCGTTCGAAGGAGAGCTCGCGAGGCTAAATAAGCTCGGAGCCGCTAACTACGCAAAAGAAGTCCGGCTTAGTTAGCTACCGCTCCTACTATATAAGCCAATCCGCACGCTCGACGAAGCCTAGCTTAAGGGCCTTACGGCCTAACGCAAGGACTATAAATAGAGGTATATTAAGTATATCACGAAGCTTAAAGCGTATATAGAGCTTACGACCTAGGTGTATATAACGGTAGACCCGGCCTTAGGAAGGTTCTTTCTAAAGACTTAGGACATCCGTAAGACTATCGTAAAGCTACGTAAGATGCTTAGGGTTATAGATAAATACCGAGTGGACTATGCTCGCTCGGACTATCGTAAGGCCTTATAGACAATAAAGCGGACTAACCTAAGCGATTAATACCTTTAATAAAAGCTCGTATATCTTAAAGCCGTCGAATTAGACATTCTAGACATTAAGGGGTCCTAGGGTATAACCGACTTCCTTAATGCCGTTATAATGCTAGACTTTAAGTAGGCCCGGCAATAGCTTAGTGCGCTTCGCGTAGAATAGCTAAGGAAGAACGTTACTATAACCCTTTAGATCCTTAACGAGCTATTCTATTACGTTAATTAGGATCGAGCCCGTACCTTTAGTCAGTCCGCGCCGTCCGGGGCGTTTACTATAATATAAGCTCCGCCGGCGACCCCTAGAGCCCGCTAATCCTACGACTGCCCCTATAGTATCGTTAAGGCGCGCTATAGCTAGAAGCCCGCGGACTACGCAGCGTTCTATATTACCGTTAACGGGGTCTCTTATAGGCCCTAGCTTCTCGTTAGTGCTAACTATATTAAGAAGTGCGAGGAAGCGAAGTCCCTACCTCGCTAGAAACAGATAGTAAAGGCTATTAAAGGCATAAAGGCAAAAACCCCTCCTGCCTCGACCGAGACGACGCCTGCTATATAGGGTGCCTAAGCACACATACTGATAGACTCGAGGTTCGTAGGTAGTACGGCGAGCTCCGCCCCGACCTAGGCTAGCTTTAGCACCTTCGGCTCGCCCGATAGCTTTATCTCCTCCGTCTTTAGCAACTAGCGCTACGAGCACCCGCTAATTAAGTCGACTCTATTCGACTACTACGCGAGCACTTATATTATTAATAAGCTCGAGCTTCTTAAAGGTAACGTTATCGCCGCTATAAAGACCGATATTATGCTTATAGGCGATACCGCCCTTACGGTGCTATATCGTAGGACCTATATAATAAAGAACCTACTCTACGGACCGGATGGCCTTAATACGCGAGATCTCGTCCTTAAAAATACCGCCTACGTCCCCGGTTTTTATACTAATATTATTAGCGGGGAGAAGCTTAAGGTAGGCGGCTTTTAGATCTATAGCTGCGATAATACGATCCGAGTTAGCCCTATAGAGAATAATAACGTAGTTATACACATTGAGAGCAAGTATAGGCTTTTAATAGCTAAATTAAAGTCCTTTTACTCTTGCTTTGCCTTGCCCTACGCTCCTACGTGCTTATTCTTAGTAGTATAAAACGCCGTCCTAAGATACCTTAAGCGCCGCATCGCTATATCTAAGAACCTACGCCTACTAAGGGTAGACACCGTAGAGCTTTAGCATTTAAAGGCCGGGCACCTAAGCCCTCGAGTGCTTAAGCAACTAGTCTTTCGGGCACGCGGTGTGCGAATTAGGGGGCCTATAACGGTTAAGTGCTTAGGCTACGCTTAAGGAAAAGCGCACGAGCAGATTTCTTATAGAGAGCCCGCTAACCGCTCGCAGTAGCCCTTTTTCCGCATCTTCCTTAATATCTTTAACTTCGAACTCGGCTATAACGGCTACCGATATATCCTACTACTCTCTAACGAATATAGCGGGATAATATTCTTATAGAGCATAACGTAGAAAACGGAATCGGACGACTTAATCCGCAACTTTAAGGCCTTAGTCCGCCGCTATACAGGCGCGGTGATTTATAAGATTAAGATAGATAATAAAAGAGCTTTAGTTAACCTCCTAAAGTAGAGAAATTCGGCTTTTTAAGATTAGGCTAAGCGGGAGGGCATCGAGCTCGAGCTCCCGCCGGCATATATAAAAGAGCCTATAGGCGGCGTAGAGAGACCGGGAGGCGTAATCTAATAACGCCTCCGCTCTATTATAGGGAAGCTACTATATAACCTCTAGCCGGAGATATACTAAGCGCTCGTTCGTATATATAATATCCTGCCGAGATACCGCAACTAGTAGAGAACTCCTAAAGAGACTATCGATAGGTAGTTTAACTAGTATCTCCGCTAGAACGGTAGGATCGGCGCTACGGCGCATAGGGACGTAGACCTCCGCCTTAAGTAGAACGGCATATATGCCTACGGATGCCGCGCTTACCCCTTATATAAGGATATAAAGGCTTACCTCTATAAGAGAGCCTTTAAGGTCTTTCCCTAGGCGTATATAGGTTCCCTCGTCGGCTACTAAGCTAATAACCTATTCCGCGTCTAGGTTCCTTAACTTACCTAGGTTATTATCACCCGGGATATGATTTTTAATAAGCTCTACTACTTTAATCCTTAGACCGAGGATCTATAAATGCCCGTCCGAGAATACGCCCCTCTCGCTAAGTCGATCGAATTACCGATCTAATACGATTAGAATACTATACTTAAGGATTTTTTATAGGAATTTAACGATTATATCTTAGGAATTAAGCCCGACGATTCGAACTTAGGGGTAGAGGGTAGGGCATCGCTATCGCCGTCGCTAGCCGCTTTAGAAGCGGCTCTAACTCCGAAGGATGCCTCGCCTGCCCCTAAAGGACTTCTTACGCCGGAACGAACGCCTAACCCGATAGGGTTAAGCCTATTGCCCGCACCGAGATTACCCCCCCGCGACGAGGATATAGACATACCCTTTATCCCGGCGCCCTAAGAGCTAGGCGTATAGCCGAAGCCCTAGCTTAGGCGAACCTCCTCGATACCTAAAGCTACTACCCCCGCTTATTAGGAGACCTAGCTTACGACCTAGCAGCCGCCTACACCTATGTATAAGATAGGCCTATAGAGTATATAGCAACCCGTCGACCGAATAAATCCCGGTTACGATATTATAGCTCTATTAGTATCGATATAGATGAGTAACGCCGAGGGCCTTAAAGCGGGCCTATCGGGTACATAACTAGATATAAGGTTACGACGACCTCGCTAGATATAGAAAGAGCTTTACGGTATAAAAGCTATAAGATAGAGCTCCTAAGCGAATAAGGGGATAAGGAGAGATAATATCTTTACTACCTTACTTCCGGAGGCCCTCTATCTATAAGGGGACCTTATAACTTTTTATTTAGTATTCGCCGCCGTAGTCTTATAGGAAGCTTATAAGCATTATCGTAACGACCTATTCCGCTTGCCTAAGCGCTACTAAGACCTTAACTACTACCCGTACGGTAAGGAGTTTAAAGAGGGATATCGTAAGGAGCTTTAAGACCTCCTCCGTAGAGGTATATAGCGCCTCCTATCGTAAGAACGTGCTAAAGGAACCCTAATTCCGCTTAAATAGGTATTCCTCTATAAGTTTAACGAGGATAGGTACCTTATATATTGCAAAGCTCGTATTTATATACGCGGAGACCTTTAAGGCGACTAAAGCGACGAAAAGACCTACGCCGTAACCCTCGCTATTAAGACCTTTAGGACTATAATCTCTATAGTAGCGAAGCGTAACCTTAACGTCCGATAACTTAATATCGCTAACGCGTTCCTTAATACTAACATTAATAAGAAGAGGCCGGTGTACGTAGAGCTCCCGAAGGGCTACGTAGAGCTCGGATTCCTTAAGCCGGATAAGAATCCCGCGATAGTCGCCGAGCTCGATAAAGCCCTCTACGGACTTCGCGAATCCCCTCTCCTTTAGTATAACGAGATCTACTAAGCGCTTAAAGAATAAGGCTTAATCCGCACTAAGGAGGAGTCTTATATCTTTATAGACGGGAAGGTCCTCGTGCTAGTATACGTTAATAATATCCTTATCTTAAGCCTAAAGGACTACTCTATAGACGACTTTATCGCCTTCCTTTACGGCAAATACGAGGTCCGCGAGGAAGCCTTTAGATAGTATCTTAGGATCCGCGTTATTAGGGACCGATAGCTCCGCCGAATCTACCTATGCTAAGACGCTTACATCGAGAAGATCGCACGTAAATTCGGCCTTAATGACATAGGGAAGGCGCCGGCAATCCCTATGCCGACCTAGCAGCTTATTAAGAACACGGAATAAGCCTCTTTGCGCTAGATTAAGGACTGTTAAGAACGCGTGGGCTCTATTATATATACCGCGGTTATAGCGAGGCTAAACGTAGCCCTCGCAGCTTTATAGCTCTTATAGTTCCTAACGAACCCTTTAGCCGAATACTTTAAGGCGGCTAATTAGTATATCTGCTACCTTTACGCGACGAGGTTCCTCGCGATTATATTCGACGGACTTACTTAAAGCGAAGCCCTTATTATCGCGACTAACGCTTTATTCGCCGACGACCTTAAGACGCGCCGATCGTCGTAAGGCTATATAATAATGCTCTACGGCGGCTAAGTCGTATACAAGGCAAGCTTATAGGATATAGTTATAACCTCTACCACCGAGGCAAAGCTCTTCGGGTTAAAGCGCACCGCTAAGGAGGGATACGCGCTCGCTAAGCTGCTTTACGATATCTCGCGCGACCTTAGGCCCTTAAAGATATACTATAACAACCTCTAATCTATCTGCCTTATAGTCGAGGAAGGCCGTATCTCTATAAAGCTGCGTTATATTAACATCTAGAATATATAGCTTAAATAGGAATATAGACGGGGTCTCTTTACGGTTAAATATATCTCTACGGCCGAGATGCCGGCCGACGGTCTAACGAAGGCGCTACCGCGGGCTAAATTTAAGAAGTTTAAAGCGCTGCTAAACCTAAGGGATATATAGGGGCGAATATAGGCAGGGACGGAGGACTAAGGGCATTAACACTAGGGACGGACGCTTTTACACCTTATAGGGCGCTCGCGATAGCTTCTTCTTATAGCGTTAAATTAATCACTTAACGCTAGGGGGTATGTCGCATCGGAGCGGCGCCTATAAAGGCCGGTTAGATATAGCTCGGTACCCGAGCAGGCCACCGTGTCTACTTTGCCGCCTATTTAAGCAAGCGCGTAAGACAGCTAGCCCCGTGCCTATACTAGACTAAAACAATAGACTTTTTCCGACCTTAATTATGTGCGTGCTTAATTAACCACCCGACCGCGCCTACGGCTACGGCCCCTTTTAGGTGGATGCGATATAAGGGTTAATAATGCATATAATACATCCTTTAGCCGGTTGGCCGGGGCTGCTTATATTAGCTATAGATTAGATAGCGGGAGCTACACCTAGCTCCCGGGCTCGCTACCTACCTTAATAAACCATCCTTCTTTACCTACCTTTCCACGCTGCTTAGTGTATTAAAATGGTAGTAACACCTTGCCTCTTCTTCGGCAAGTATTAGAGGCCCCTATAAGCCCTCTACTAAGCGCCTCTTAAGCCGCACTAGCGACGCCTTTATTTGCGTTGCTCTAGAGCACCCTAGCTCGCTAAAAAACCTTTAGTCCACTCTCGGACGACCACCCCGCTGTTTTCGGCTTAACCCGCGTTAAGCCCCCGATAGTAGAGCTAATCACTCTTCTCTTCCGCCTTAGCGCCTTATTAACGCGCCTTCGACATCCCGATAACCTCTCTTTCTCTTTTAGTAAGCCTAGAAGCTAGCCTCTTTTTTTTCCCTTTCTCAGTGTATTGTCTTCCTTTTCTATATAAGCCTAAACTTCTTCGCACCTATTTAGGTAATTATAAATTTTTACATACACCAACCGATTTTCTATATGCCGCCCGACCTTTCTATATGCCCCTTATTCCTTATAATGCCTCGTTGCGAGCAACCGATATTTACCTATACCGATGTCTCTTTTAATCCTCGTAAGCACGACCTTTATCTCGTTCGTGCCTTCTAGCAGCTATATACCCTCGAGATATAGCAAGCAGGCGTTTCCTTTCCTAATTGGTATAAGGAAAGAGCTTGCCTTACCTAAAGCCTCGACGGGAAATTCATCCGGAAGGAGTAGCGTGTCTATGCCGAGCTTTTCTTCCTTATCCCTCCCGCGATTACCTCTATTTTGCCTCTCCTAAAAAAGAAGACTACTATCTTAAAGTGGATTTAAATTCTTAAGAAAAACACGCCTTTAATCGAGGCCGCGGTCTAACGATACCTTTATCGAGATCGTCGCCGATAAGAGCGTTAAAAGACCTAAGTCTCGAGGGACCGAGAGTCTTCTCGCCGTTAGGCCCGCAGCTACTACGACGATCGCCGTAACCGTTATTAAGAGACCGCCTAAGTCTCGCGGGACCGAGAGCTTTCTTCTCGTCGCGGTAGAACCTATAACGACCGACGCTACGAATAGGACGATCGCCGATAAGAAGACCGTCGGCAACGTTAAGAGACCTAAGTCTCGAAGGACCGAGATACTTCTTCTCGCCGCGGTAGAACTTAAGATATCCGCCGCGAACGCTACGACCGGAACGATCGCCGCCCTATCTATTAGGGCGAGGAATATAGAGAGGAAGAGGCGAAAGGAGCCTAATCGACGAGGTCCTTACCGCCCGCTAGCTATATAACGGCAGCTTCGCCGCCTCTATCGTACCTTATTTTGCCGTCTACTACACGCCTTATTGCGACGATAGCCTCGCCGCCTACTGTACGCCCTATTGCGATGTCTATAGCGCGCTCTATTTCGCCGCCTACTATACGCCCTACTGCGTTATCTATAGCGCGCTCTACTTCGCCGTCTGCCGTTACGACGATGGCTTCGCCGTCTGCTATAGGCCCTATTCCTAAAGAACCTCCGGCCGCTAAGCCCTCTTCGTGCCGAAAGTATAAGGCACCTTTTGCTTCCCGGAACGCTCTTTTTAAGCACCTTCGCTAAACCTGTCCGGGCTAGCAGAAGGCGCCCGCCGCCGTTATAGCGGCTATTCTTAAGACCGTCACTTAAGGACTTTCTATTAACGATGACTTCGGCAATACGTCGCCTCCGGCCGAATTAAGCATCCTTCCCGCCGCGGCCTTTCCTCTCGAGAATATTACTTAAGGACTCTCTACTGCTATCGAAGCCGTCTGTGCGACTATTCTCGCAGCTGTTGTTCGCCGCCTCGCAGCCTCTCCCGCCGAGAACGTCTCTTAAGAACTCTCTGCTATTAACGCCGGCTATACGGCTATTCCCGAGGCCGCCTTGCCTACTACTGCTATTAACGTCGGCTGCACGACTATTCTTAAGGCCGCTTTGCCTACTACTAACGACGCCTTCGGTAAGTCCTCTTCGCAGCAGTAACTTCTTCCTGCCGGGAATAACTCGTCTTCTTAGCAGCATCTTCTTCCTACCGCCGCCTCGCCTACTATTAACGCCGTTAGCACGGCTATTCCCGCGGCCGCTTCGCTTACTATTAACGCCGGCTGCACGACTATTATTCGCCTCGTTCGATATCTTCTTCCTGCCGGCAAGCTATCGCAGTAGCAACCTTATCCTACTAGTAAGCTATCGCAGCAGCTTATTTATCCTGCCGGCAACTTATCGCCTTAGCGATGCCCTTAACCTCCCGGCAAGTTCTCGCCGTAGCAGCTTCTTTAAGCTGCCGGCTCGCAGTAACGTCTTCTTCCTGCCGGCAACCTATCGCCGCAGCGACCTTATCATACCGGCAAGCTATCGCCACTACGATATCTTCTTCCTACCGGCAATTTCCCGCCGCAACGATGCTTTTAGTCGCCGTAGCAGCTTTTTCTTTCCGCCGTAGCATCGTTAACCCGCCGGCCTTACGCTCCTTAGCGTACCGACTAGCGCCGCCTTAGGCGCTCGCAGTAAGACTGTTCCGCTGCACGCTTTTAGCACGATTAGAGAGCAGCCGACTGCTCCGCTGCCTAAAGAGATCGCCGTTATATGCCCCTTTCGGCGATTAAGGAATTTAATCTAGATGTCATAGTACTATATTACATAACATAGTACATAGTGATATGCCACGTGATATATAGTCCTATATATAAACAAGCCTTTAGCCTCTATAGTTTATCTCCTCTTTATAGAATAATAAGGTTATCTAGCTATTACCTAGTGCCGTAACACTAGACGATAAATAATTACTAGCTAGCGTAAGTATAACTTACGAGAAAGGAACGAAGGACCTAGGCAATAGCCCGATTAAGATTGTTATTATAAAATATTATTATAACTACTATAGTTAGCAGAGCTTTTCTTTTGTGCCGGCATTCTAATGTATATAATACATCCTTTAGCCGGTCGGCCGGGGCTGCTTATATTAGCCATAGATTAGATAGCGGGAGCTACACCTAGCTCCCGGGCTCGCTACCTACCTTAATAAACCATCCTTCTTTACCTACCTTTCCACGCTGCTTAGTGCATTAGTTAACGTACTGCTAAACCTAAAGCAGCTCGGCTATAGTCTTAACCTAGCTATACCACCTAGTCTAGTCCTTAGGCTTTTTAAGGGTATACTTAGGGGTTACGAAGGTAGACTTTACTAAGTCTATAAAAATTAATAGTTATTAAAAAAGGGGTTGATGTAGGAATAAGGGATAAAGGATACGTACGACGTTGTTAAAGGCACGTGACCTACGTGACCCGAAGCTACGTTAGCACCTATAAAGGGGCCCCCTTTCCCCTCTTCCTTCCTAGCTAGACAAGACAATAAGAACCCAACCGTATACTATCACACGTGCGATAGGTTCGCTTCCGGCTGCTTACCGTAGAGAGCCCTACTAATAGTTAAAGTTAAAGTAGTAATAGCTTTAATAAGGCTTTAACTAGGGAACGTAATAAGAATTAAGGGATAAGACCTTTTAATTAAATTAGTCGGCGGCTTTTAACGAAAGGAGGATTTAATCTCTAAATAAGCGTCTATTATAAAGCCACGGACTTTATCCTAGGCTTATAACTAATACAGTTATTTAAGCGTAATGCATAAAGTCTTATATATCTTAGTATATATATATTACTCTATCTAATCTAATCTAGGAACCGATAGGGGAGTAGGTATTTATAGGTACTTAGGCCTCCCCGACCTAATAGCTTTACATATATTTTTAGTAGGGAGTTATTAAAGGTCACCGTAAAAGAGACTTCTACTAGTCTCTTACCCTATCTAGACTACGTTTTCCTTCGTTATACTAACGCCGCCTTATACGCACTAAAGCCGTTATGCATTCCTGCGTGTAATACTTGTTCCCGTAGAAGTATAGGGTAGGTATATAAACATCGGGCTAATCGTAACTTTTGTTACCCTACTATACCTACACTAGATTTTAGTAGCGGGATATAGGCGCGCGGGGTGCGTGCTAAAAAAGTGGTTTTACTATATAAATAGCAATTTATTACTATACAAATAGCAATTTATTACTATACAAATAGCAATTTATTACTATACAAATAGCAATTTATTACTATACAAATAGCAATTTATTACTATACAAATAGCAATTTATTACTATACAAATAGCAATTTATTACTATACAAATAGCAATTTATTACTATACAAATAGCAATTTATTACTATACAAATAGCAATACTCTTAAAAAATATCCTATACCCCTATCTAAGCTCGTGTCCTTATACTAAATTAATTGCCTTTCTAGAGTTATAGCCGCGTTTTAATTAAGAATGCCTTTATATCCTTAAGCGAGAGTAGAGGTAAATTTAAGCGAATTAATAGACGGCGCGAGACACGGTAAAATTATAATAATCTATCGAGAAGTATCTTTCAGCTAGTTTAGCGGGGGAAAACGCGTAAAGGTACGTTAAGTTAAGCCTAGTTCCCTAAATAGATATCTTAACTATAGCGATTAAGAAGGTATAACGGCGAGTATCGTTATAGACTAGGTTTACTATACGGCTATTAGCTACTATACTCTTCTCCCGGGGATTAACCGACAAATAGAAAGGTGCCCTAGCTATACCCGTTAGGAACTAAGGGACGCTTCGTCCCTTAGTTAGGTCCGAATTAGCCGGACACGTTCCTAATCGCCGGACAAAATTTAGTATCTCTTCTACTAGATAGTATATAAAGGTACTTACCACGTGACTAAAGACTCGAAAAAAAGCATTTTTTAAATATTCTTATAAGATATACTTATTTTTCTTTAATATTTTCTCGTTTTAACGCTATTATTTTAAGGCTATTACGTAAGCTCTATATCGATATATAAATTAGTTAATTTTTACTTTTAAAGAAGAATTTATTACTACTAAAAACTAAAGGTACTTACTTAAAATAGGCTATAATTACTCTTAGAGCGTATATAAGAAAAAAAGCTTTATATATAATAGAAGCGAGAAGAAAAAGGAAAACTACTTATTAGTTTTTTTATATAATAAATCGCTATTTAAGGTACTTTTTAAATAAAAAAGAACCCTTAGGCGCCTAAAGGTACATCTACCCCCGCCGCTCCCCGCGAAATTTTTGTCCGGCGATTAGGGGCGTGTCCGGCTAATTTGTACCCAACTACCGCGGCATCGAACTATTTTATGACTAATCAGGTGCCCGCCATCATTTGATCTGACAAGAAGCCGTGGCGACCGACTCCCACCACTAACATTGCCAATCGACAAGGGCGACTGGCCGCGGGGTTTTTTCTTCTTTTCGTCCCCGATCCCTCAGTTTGTTTTTTATCGTCCTCGCCATTTAAACAAGGTGGTGGACAGACGTGTGACGCCAGCTCCCTTAAGCCCATCAGCATTCTCCTCTCTTTCTAATACGTTCTTGAGAGTCGCTTTGCTGTCGAATCCGCCACGACAAACCACGACGTCGGTCCATCAGCCAGTCTTTGCCTTTGCGCGCCTGGGCGATTAGCTTCCCAACTCACCCCTGCTCTCGACACCAAGATGCCACCCAAGAAAAGGGGCAACAAGTCGGCCCAAGATGATTGGGAAGCAGAATTGGGCGAGTCCATTGCCCCTCCTGCCGCCGCCACCCCGAACGACGCCTCGGCCGATGCAGACGGCGACAATGACGACAACGCGGGCGGATCAGGCGGCCTGATGGCCATGCTTAGAAAGAACAAGGAGAAGCGTAAGAAAAAGGGCCTGCAAGGACAAGGGGAAGACGTCGTCCAGGGCGAGAATCCTCCTCCCGGTCTCGCGCAAGCCGCCGCCGCCGAGGCGCCCAAGGCTCCTGAAGAGGCATCAACACAGGAAGTCGCCCTGCCTAAAAAGAAGGGCAAAGACAGCGGCAAAGCTAAGGGGACCGTAAATCAGGACAAGCTCGGCGACGAAGCCGAGAATGGCGGCAAAATTTTGACCAGGGCCGAAAAAGAAAAGCTTAGAAAGGAGCGTGAGAAGCAACGAAAGAAGGAGCAGCTGGTAAGCCAGCCCCCCCTCCCGTTCATCAGTCCGCCTCCGCCCATAGAGTCATGCTCCCCTCACTTTAAATCATAGCTCCGCTAATGGGCCCTGCGCTTCTAGGCCGCCAAAAAGATGACTTCCGCCCCCACTAAAGCTCCCGAGTCCTCCAGGCCGGCTGCTGTTGTCAAGGAAGTCGAGCCCACTCCTGCCGCTGCTCCGGAAGCGGAAGGCAAAAAGAAGAAGCTCCCGAAGCTCCCGGCTCATCTGGCGTTGCTGCAGAAGCAGCAGGAGGAGCTTCGCCGCCGACGTGAAGAGGAAGACCGTCTTGAGGGCGAGGCCAAAGCCCGATTCCTAGAAGAAGAACGCCTAGCTGCCGAAGATTTGAAGCGCAAGGAAGAGCTCAAGGCTTTGAAGAAGCAAAAGGAAAAGGAGCGGATCGAGCAGCTCAAGAAGGAGGGCAAGTTCCTTACCAAGGCGCAGAAGGAAGAGAAGGCTCGGAATGAGCGCAAGCTTCAGCAGATGCTGGCAGCCGGCATCAAAGTCGGCCCCCAAGAATATGTGGAAGCCGACAAGAAGAAGACTGTCTATGAGGGTAAGAAGAAGCGGGGTAAAAATGAGCAAATGGTAAGGACTTGCCGCCAGCCGGGTCGAACAAGCATTGATGTCAGTTACTCTTAGATTGACGAGGACGTCGCTTTGGCTGAGGCGGCTGAGCGAGCCCGGGCCCAGGCCGAGAAGGCCATGAAGGAGGCCCAAGAAAAAGCCGCGCGTGAGAGAGCCGAGGCCGACGCCAAGGCAGCCGCTGACAAAAAGGCCGCCGAGAGTGACATTGAAGATGACTGGGAGGCTGCCGCCGAGGCTGAGGCCGAGGATGTCAAGGAAAGCTGGGACGCCGACTCGACCGAGAATGGCGACAAGAAGGCGGCGAAGAAGGACGGAGAAGACGTAACTGGGGATGACGAGAGCGAGTCTGACGAGGATTCGGACGACGAGCGCATCTCCGCGGCACGACAAGCCGAAGCCCAGCGCAAGAAGATAGCTGCGGAGCGAAGAGAAAAGGCGCACCAAGCCGCGTTGGCTGCTCGCTCCAAGGACGATCTGCGCTCGCCCATCTGCTGCATTCTGGGGCACGTCGATACCGGCAAAACCAAGCTGCTCGACAAGGTTCGTCAGACACACGTCCAAGAAGGCGAGGCGGGCGGCATCACGCAGCAGATTGGCGCCACCTACTTCCCGGTGGATGCCATCAGGCAAAAGACGGCCGTCGTCAACAAGGACAACAAGTTTGACTTTAAGGTTCCCGGTCTTCTCGTCATCGACACCCCTGGACACGAGTCCTTCTCCAACCTGAGGTCTCGAGGCTCATCTCTTTGCAACATCGCCATTCTAGTCGTCGACATCATGCACGGCTTGGAGCAACAGACACTGGAGTCCATGCGCCTCCTCCGAGATCGAAAGACGCCATTCATCGTCGCACTCAACAAGATCGACAGGCTATATGGCTGGAAAAAGGTGGAGAACAATGGATTCCAGGAGAGTCTGGCACTCCAGAACAAGTCGGTCCACAATGAGTTCAAGAAACGCTTGGATGACACGAAGCTGGCGTTTGCTGAGCAAGGCTTCAACTCGGAGCTCTTTTACGAGAACAAGTCGATGGCCAAATTCGTCTCCCTGATTCCCACATCAGCTCACACTGGTGAAGGTATACCCGACATGCTGAAACTGATTGTCCAGCTCACCCAAGAACGCATGGTGGGCTCTCTGATGTACTTGTCGGAGGTCCAAGCAACCGTTCTCGAGGTCAAGGCCATTGAAGGCTTCGGCATGACCATTGATGTCATCCTATCCAATGGTGTGCTGAGGGAAGGCGACAGAATAGTCTTGTGCGGTACCGAGGGCGCCATCAAGACCAACATCAGGGCTCTGCTCACGCCGGCGCCGTTGCGCGAACTGCGTCTCAAGTCGGCTTACGTGCACAACAAGGAGGTCAAGGCCGCGCTCGGTGTCAAGATCAGTGCTCCCGGGCTCGAGGGCGCCATTGCTGGCTCCAGGCTTATGGTTGTTGGACCGGACGACGACGAAGAGGACATTGAGGATGAGGTCGAGTCTGACCTCACCAACTTGCTCAGCAGAGTGGAAAAGTCTGGTCGCGGTGTCAGCGTCCAGGCATCTACTCTAGGATCCCTCGAGGCGCTGCTGGATTTCTTGAAGGACTGCAAAATCCCGGTAGCCAACGTCGGCATCGGTCCCGTCTACAAGAGAGACATCATGCAGTGCGGCATCATGCTGGAAAAGGCACCCGACTATGCCGTCATGCTGTGCTTCGATGTCAAGGTCGACAAAGAGGCCCACGCGTACGCCGAAGACCAGGGAATCAAGATATTCACCGCCGACATCATCTACCACCTCTTTGATTCCTTTACCAAGCACATGGACGAAATGCTGGAGAAGAAGAAGGAAGAGTCCAAGATGCTTGCCGTTTTCCCTTGCGTCTTGAAGCCCATCGCCGTCTTCAACAAGGCCAACCCCATTGTCATTGGTGTAGACGTTGTCGAGGGACAGCTGAAGATCAACACGCCCATTGCGGCCGTTAAGTCCAATCCGGTGACGAATGCCAAGGAGATTGTCAGCCTGGGCAGAGTGTAAGTGACTTGATTGGCCAACTAGATTCCCCCTTCTGCTCTGCGGGTGGCACATCGCTAACCAGCGCCGTGACTGCAGGACGTCGATTGAGCGAGAGCACAAGCAGATTCCAGTGTGCAAGAAGGGCCAGCCTTCGGTCGCCGTCAAGATCGAGATGGGCGGTCATCAGCCAATGTACGGCCGGCAGCTGGAAGAAGAGGACTCGCTCTACAGTCTTGTTTCTCGAGCGAGCATTGACTGTCTCAAGGAGTTTTACCGCAAAGAAGTATCCAACGACGAATGGCAACTGCTCATCAAGCTTAAGCCTCTCTTTGACATCAACTAGAGACTTGTGCGACGGTGCGGCTCGAGGAGGTAGGCAAACGCGCGAGGCTAAGAGGGACACAAACGATTGATGGTTGACGTGTGCTGGGGGTTGGATGAGGAGGGAGTGACTCACGCCACTCGGAATCTTGTCTTATAAATGCCGTCACGGATAGAACTGGTAAACTACAGTGGGGTAACAAAAGTTACGATTAGCCCGATGTTTGTATACCTACCCTATACTTATACGAAAACAATAAAAACTCTACTAAAACTTAGAGCGATACTTAAAACCTCTAAAAATTTAACTATAGCTATATAATAGACTAAAGTAAATTAAAACTCTTTACTAATAATTTATAACGCTATAGGTACTTTTATATTTTAAAAAATATATATTTTAATAACTTTTAGTACTTACTTTATCACTTTTACTTATTTTCTTAAAATCGAGCTAATTTTAACTAAATAATGTACTAACATTTTATTTTTAGGTTCTCGGATATATAATATAGATGTATAGAAATTTCCTACTTCTAGTTATTTCTCGAGAATTATAAGCAGATTAAAATATAAAGGGTATTTATAGGAATAGCTAGCTATATAGCTATATTTAACGTTATTATCGTATATATATATAACCCTAGGGATTATATATTGTCCGGGAAGGCTACGTTATAGCGATAGCTTCCCCTTACCTAGTAATACACTAGGCAAGGTGAATGTATATATAAAGAATAATAATCTTATTAAGTAGGCGTAAGCCTTAGGAGCTAGGAATAGCTCCCTACTATAGTAGGTCAATAGAAATAACGACGATATATATATAAAGCTACTACTATAGGAATAGCTAGCTACGTGCGATATAGTCGTATATACGTTATGCACGTAATTCTAATTGCTTTAATATACTCGGGATATTCTTATCTACGAGGAGTCGTTGTAATAGT
Organism: Ophiocordyceps sinensis; assembly: GCA_012934285.1. Classification (NCBI taxonomy): domain Eukaryota; kingdom Fungi; phylum Ascomycota; class Sordariomycetes; order Hypocreales; family Ophiocordycipitaceae; genus Ophiocordyceps; species Ophiocordyceps sinensis. The sequence goes on along the minus strand of JAAVMX010000001.1, from coordinate 8,827,664 downwards.
ATTGTTTTCTCTCCGGTAGGATTCCTCTCTATACGCTTCTTCTTTAGCGTTATCTCTTCCTTTACTATCGCGACGGCGTCCGTAATCGATACTCTAATAGCCGATAACTTAAGAACTTAAGCTATAACCAATAGATTTACCGGTAAGATATCGTCTGCCTACTTTCCGCGTTTTCGAGGTGTCTTTACCGCTACGCTCGTTCTTTGTTTAGAACCTATAGCGTCGGATTTCGTTAAAATATTCTCGTCTATAGCTATTCGGTGTATAGGTATATACGCATAATAAGAGAAGAGAAGAAAAAACTTTATATATAAAGAGCGGCACTTTATTTTAGTTCGCTAACTATACGTAAGCGATTAGCTACCTATTGCGTAGTAACCGTTACTATACGTACCTAATCTATATAATTCTATTAACTAAGGGGCGACGAATAGCCCTTTTATATAGGCTATAAACACGTATATTAATAAGGCCCGAAGCCGGCCTTTTGCAAGCCCTTATTGCGACGTTAGAGCTATGCCTATAAGGGCGATTAAGTTAAATAACTTAATTATCGTAAGGGCGGCCGAGTTAGTAACGCTATTACCGGGGTCCTTAATGCATACGATACATCGTGTAGTTAATAACGCATTTGTATAGGCGTTGCCTATACGTAATCTATTTAATTACGTAGATTGCAATCGTGCCTAAAGAACGGATATCCCTTATTCCTATACTAGCAACTTTTCTTTATAGTTGCTAAATAGTAAGTCCGTAATCTAAATAAGGGGAGATAGAAAGAACGATATATTAGGTAGAAGGCCTAATAAATATATTTAATAAATATAAATAAAAGGGGGTAGAATAAAGGGAACGCCGTAGGGAAACCGTTAGTAACTATAGGCGAAGGATAAAGGCTTCTATCTTAATCGAGAGGCTATTTGTATTAATAAGGCGTTTAAGGGCCTTATTTAGCGATGCCTTTATTATAGCGTCGGCGGGGTTATCTTCCCTATAGATCTACCTAATCTCCTTAATCTCCCGTCGCTTATATAATTAACGTAACGCTATAATATCAATTATTAAGCTTTACTCCTTCGTAGTGCTAAGCTTAATAAGGCATTTATAGAGGGAGTATAAGTTAGTATATATAATAAGAGGGATCGGTAGGAGCTAAAGACATTCTATAACTATACGGAGGATCGTAATAAGAGAGATACCGAGGTCTATACCGTTAACTATACCGTAGATCTCGCTCGTAAGAACGCTATAGGTTACTCGCTTATACTTTATCGAGCTTTAATAGATAATATTTCTATTTATCCGAAAGTGCGTATCCGTACGCTCGGTCTTATTAACGAGCGTAATAACGAAGCCTAACTAAGACGAAAGTGTAATAGGGTAGGCAGAGTGATTATATAGGTGCCCTCTATATAGGTGTAGAAATTATCTATAAAGAACTAAGTGTAGGCGCACCTATATATACGGATATATAGCTCTACGCACGTACCCCTTTGTCCGTACGTGCCCCTTACCCTTATCCGCACGAGCCCCTTACCCCTATTCGCACGAGCCCCTTTCCCCGCCCGCACGTGCCTCTTCCCCGCTCGTATATAAGAATGCGGATTAGGTCGTAGACCTAATCTTACTAATAGTCGAAGACCCTTATAGAAAGGTCTAGGTTATTTACGAATAAGCTATCCGTAAATACCACGAGTTTAGCTATCTTAAGATTAATTAGTCTATACGTAAGTCTACGTTATTAATAGTCGATCTACTACTAGAGGCGCTTATTAAAGATGTTATAGTCCTTCTCTTCGGGGGCTTAGACTTAGGCTGCTACGGAGATATCGAATAAGGCCTTTAGCTAATAGATAGAAGCGACGTATATAGCACGAGCGCGTTGCTCGAGGTACTACTAGGCTTTATTATAAGCCCGTAAGTCGACTACTTCGATCCTTAAGGCTTATCCCTTCTGCTATAGGAGTAGAATATCGTCGTAGAGTGTTAGTTTTGCTCTATTAAAGTCTATCGCATTCCCTAGGGTTATTTAAGCCTTCGACTTAGCGTGAAATTAAGCTATCTAGAGCTCTCTTTCTTCCTAGGCCGAAAAGGTATCTAAACCGACCATTAGGGTATTATCGGTTTATATCCCGACGAGGCTAAAGTCGTCGGGTCCTTAATTTATAATTAAAAGGCATAAGTCGTAGGTAGAAGGAGCTATATTAAGGCTCTTAACATAGTGCTTATAGTAGGTTTTCTACTAATATATACCGGCTTTTATAAGGCCGTATAGCGGTCTAATAACCCTTATAATTATGCCTTCTAAGTACTTGCCCTAAAGATCTATTAGAAGAGCTACTAATACTATACGATTAAGCTCTATTTAAGCTTAGGGATAGGCTTATATAATATCGTATAGAGATAAGCTTATGCCTTAGCGAAGTAAGGCGGGAGTAAAGGCTAGGATTAAGCGCTAGCTAATACGTTAAATAGTAGGGGAATAGGTTAAGATCGAGCTTTTTTTAGAGTCTTACTATTTGCATAGCACGAAATCTCTATTTGCATAGCAAGGATATCTAAATCTCTACTTTTCTGCACGTACCCCGCGCGCCTATGTCCCGCCACTAAAATCTAGTGCCGGTATATGGCAATTAAGAGAGCCGCGCAAATCGTGCGAAGGAGCCGCGCAAATCGTGCGAAGGAGCCGCGCAAATCGTGCGAAGGAGCCGCGCAAATCGTGCGAAGAACAACAACACGCAGCCGCACACACAGCAGAGGGCACGCAGCAGGGCACGCAGCAGGGCACGAAGCATACATTAAGGAGCCGCACACACAGCAGAGGGCACGCAGCAGAAGGCACGCAGCAGAGCACGCAGCCGGGAGCCGGGCACGAGGCATACATCAGGGAGCCGCACATACAGCAGAGGGCACGCAGCAGAGCACGCAGTAGAGCACGCAGCAGGGCACGCAGTAGAGGGCACGTAGTAGGGCGCGCGCGCTGCTATAGCTATTAAATTAACTAAATTAAGGCTATACACGATTTGCGCGGCCCTCTTAATTGCTATATACCTATACGGAAAATTTAGTGGCAGGACATAGGCGCGCGGGGTACGTATAGAAAGAGTAAGGGTATACCTATCTTACTATACAAATAGAGATTTTATACTATGCAAATAGTAAGACTCTTTTTTTATATCGCTATAGCCTTAGATTACTAGGCGGGACTTTTTATAGGGCTTAACGTCCCGGCCTTTTACTTCCCGGACTATTTAAGAACGAAATAGCCGGTAAGATTTATAAATCGATTCGTCGAACTATTTAAAACTAAAGACCCCGCGGGCTATAAGATCGTTAATCTCTCGTTAGTCGGATTTCTTAAAAAGGGCGCTTAGTATAGTAATAACGCTGTTATTGCGAAGCTTTTACGAAAGCCGTAGTATATCTTCGTCCTTCTTAACTAGGAATTAATTATAGAAGGTTACGGTCTTTAGCTTATTCCTTAAGCCCGGGGGACGTCCGCGCTTATAGGGCTATAGAGGAGCAGGCAGCGCTCGCACCGGAGAGGGGGAAGGGTCTAGCTTAGGAATTTCGTCTAGAGTAGAGGAACCGACCTTAGAGAGGGTATCTATATTATCGAGGGCAAGGGGATCCGGGGTGTCGTTATTGCTATAGTAGTACGGCTATATAAGGGTAGAACGGAAGACCGTAGGGCCGTTAACGGTCTCGATAGTAACGTGATAGCCGCTAATAAAAGCGATCTTATATAGACCTTCCTATCCTCGCTTCTCTCTCTAAACGCGGACTTTACTCTATAGCGGTAGTAATAGAATGTTTAAGGGTAAGGGGCCGTTTTAAGCCTATAAGGCATCCTTAACTTATCGTGCGGCGGAGAGCTACTATAAGGCTTTTATAGCCTTTTAGATAGTCGCGGCTCTCTATACCGTAGTTGCTAAAGGAGGGGAGTCCTAAGTTATCTATAGATACGCTTTAAAGATAAGGAGCGTAAGGATAAAGCTATTTAGTCCTATTGTGTTATTTACGGCTTTAATAGCTATTTATAGGACGGATTTAAAGGCCGTTATCCTACTAATCTTAGCGTATATTATCTTAAACGCACGACGGAGCGGGCTATAATATCTTTTAACCTTACCTATAGACTAATATGCCTTAACGGGGATCTAGGTATACGTAATACCTATAATACGAGCTTCGTTGTAAAACTCGGTTAAAGTAAAGTTAGTTCCCGCGTTATGCTAGATAAAGTAAGGGGGCCTAAGGTATATATCGATCTATAGTGCCCTAAGTATCTCCTATATATCTTTAGCCGATATAGATAAGAGGAATCGCGCTTTTTAAAAAGATATCGCTATATCGACCGCGTATAGCACTAGACGGGTGCTACTACCGACCTTTAGGTATATTATATTAACGACGACCTTAAAGTTAAATTCTTAGTTATTCCTTAATATAAACCTAAACCTTTAGGGTGCCGGCGCGTAGAGCTAGCAGTAATAGTAGAATTTTAAGATATCTTTTAGTATTTCTACTAAGATATCGTTATACCCTACTTATTTTAATAGGTAGTAAAGCCTATTAACGGCCGGGTGGCTAAATCGGTGGTAGAGCGTATATATCTCGGCTTTAGTTAAGAAGGCGATTGCGTTCTCTTCCTTACTAAAGAAGAACTATAGGTAGCCCTATTTGCGAATAATAGGGACGCTTATACTTAGACCGATAATCGTATCGGTAGTATTATTAAAGTATACGCTTAAGCGATCTATATTAGCTAGGCATAGGAGGAAGGGAGTTATCGTTCTTAGCATATAGAATATAATACGGCTAATAGGGGTCTTAAGGGCAATAGAGCCGAGGGAGCGTACGTCCTCGCCGCTGCCGAATTTAATATATGCCTAGCCGGCGGTAGATACGTCGAGCACGATAGAGGGATCTTCTCGTTATAGGGCGAGATACTAGTCTTAGCCCGCCGTAGAGACTATAGCTGCTCCGGTATCTATAAGGATGCCGTAGAAGCGGTCCTTTAAGTAATAGTCGAAGACGAATTACGTAGCCGGGACGCCTAACTAGTCTATCCCTTATGCGTCTTCGCCTATAATTAAGTATTTAAAAGACTATTAGCATAGTATTTGCGAGGCTTGCTATTTAGTTAGTTCTTCGTTATTACTAGCCTTATTATTACGCTATTCTATAGTGGCTTAGGAAGTCTCGTTACCTTTATATTCGGTAAGATAGGCTTTAAATTCTATGCTAGGGTTGCCGGTTAAAAGGCATTGCGCGTGGTATTAAGCCTTAGACCTAGCTCGTTCCTTTATAGTATGTTTTATCGATTAGCAGCCTTCTTTCTAATAAAGGAAGCATTTCCTTAACTATTAGCGGTTGCTAAAGCTGCTGCCGCCGCTATAAGGGCTACGGTAGCCTCGTCCGCTGCTCCCGCTAAACCTACGGCCGTTGCCGCAGTTATTAGTATATCTTCGGTCGGTGTAAAATACGCTTAATAAATTATATTTATTATTTATATTTATTACCTCGTTACTATTAGTAGGTGTCTCGAATGCAAATGCAAATGCAGGTCTAGTAGTCTTATTGGAATTGTTAATACCTATCTAGCTAAGGATTATACTACCTTCTTATAGATAAGACGGGAGAAAGGTCGGGGCTTCTCTTTAGGAAGCCTCGGTAGCTAAGAATAGAAAGGGATCCGTAAATAGAATACATAGATAGATGCGTTAGTCGGGGAAGACCTTCCGCGGACGGATGCGTCTATTAGGACGACCGTAGAAGTCTATAGAAGGAAGTAGAAGTCCTTCTACCTTAGAATTCTATCTATAGAATTTACCTTAGAAGGGAAGTCCTTCTACCGTAGAATTCCATCTATAATTCGTATACTAGCAACTTTTTCTTTATGCCGTTTATAAGAAACTCTCTTATTATCCTTAAACTTTACTCTTCTTTAAAAATGAAATAAAAATGCATAATAAAATCGACTATTCGTTATATTGGAATAGTTTTATTATAATATTATATAGTATTATAACTATATAACCGTTAAAAGAAAGAATATATTAGAAGAGTTATAGGCGAATAATAAACCCTTCTATTTTAATAGTCAATTTGTTTATATCGACGAAACGTTTAAGGGCTTAGTTTAGTAATGCTTTCGTTATTGCATTAGCTAGGTTATCGGCTCTGTTAATCTATCGGACTTCTATAATCTTACGACGTTCGTATAACTATCGTAAAGCCATAATATCGATTATTAATCTTTTCTCCTTTATAATACCTAATTTAATAAGGCATTTATATAAGGAGTACGAATCGGTGTAGATAATTAATAGAACCGGAGGAAGACTAAGGCGATCCGTAATTATCTTAAGAATTATAGTAAGAGATATCCTAATATCGAAGCCGTTTACTATACCTTAGATTTCCGATGTAAGGACGCTTTAGGTAACTCGTTTGCATTTCGTAGAGTTCTAATAGATAATATAGCCTTTAATCGTAAATTGCTTATCTATTCGGTCGGTTTCGTAAACTAAAGCAATAATAAATCTAAGCTATAAAGATAAGTGTTTATATTATTTATAAACAATCTATCGGTAAACACTAAGAGCTTAGCCGATGCGAGGTTAATTAGAAGATATATTAGTCTACGTTATTAATTATCTAGTTGCTACTATAGTCTTTTATTTAGGATTATATAGTCTTTTTAATCTAGGTTCTAGACTTAAGCAGCAATATAGATATTAAAAATAAGAGCCTAAAGGGAAGCTTAGAGGCAGAGGATTACGGCAAATGCAGAAAGTGTCGAGGAAGATGCAAAGATAAGAGAGAGAAGAGGATATAGAATTGCTTAGTGGTAGTCTATCTAAGTGCGGACTAAGATCCCTTTATATAGCTAATTGCATAGGAATAAAGGTATATATAACTTAACTAATTGTCGGGATAGAAAGCGCTATTAATTCTATGCTAGGTATATATAGTCTAACCTCGTATAGTATCCTAGTTATTGCGTGATTAAATGCGCGAGTAATAGGAGGTAGTGTAGGTGACCCTAGTTGACCGGGGCCCGACTGTAGACTATGCGTACATTAGTCCCTACACACACTACATACTTTGGCATTCGGTATCTCGGGCATCCGGTCAGCTAATGCAGCCGGGTGACTTATGTTATATACAATAATGCACGGCGATTCTAATGCATATCTTTATATGCCGGTAGGATAAACCAATCGGGAGATATCTGCTCCCTTATAGCCCCTCTTAAAGGGTACTTATTGTATAAGAAGTGCGCTTTATATATGTCCGTTTATAACTAACTAAAATTTGTAAAACTCTTTGAAAAACCCTATTTTATATAGATAAAAATAACTCTACTATATTATATAGAGAAAAAATTAAAAAACTCTACTATATTTTATTTATCCGTTTAGTAAACCTATATATAGGGAAAAACTAAAGGGTATATAGAGGAAAGCTAGAAGAAAGCATAAGAAAGAGCAGCTAAAACCCTCTATTTATCTTTATATATAGGATCCTTTTTAAGACCTAAGAGGTCTCGAAATTTGTTTAATAGTATACGCCCTAATCCTTTTATAAATATATTAGCGATATTATTAGCAGATTTTATATAGAATACTTCTATTTCGCTTAGTAAAACACTATTGCGGGTGAAATTATAGGCAAGGCCGATGTATTTCCGGAGTTTATATGCTTCCGGGTTATTTGCTATTTTTAGCGCTAATTAGCTATCGGAAAATATTAAAGGGACTTTATTAGATATAGGTATAGACAACTCTTTTGCGATGCTATTTAGATAGCTGTATAGATATAAGGCCTCCTTATTAGCCTCTCTAAGGCCTATAAACTCTGCTTCGTAAGTAGATAGTAATGTTGATTTTTGCTTTTAATATAACCAGCTTATAAGATTATTGCGTATAAAGAAACAGTATCTAGAGACCGATCGTCGGTCTATAAGGTCACTAGCCTAATCGGAGTCTATACAGGCTGTGAAATGAAAATATAGTATTAGTATATTGCAGTTATAGTATAAGCATAGGTTAGGGAATTTGTTTAGGTATTTCTATATAACATCGAGGGCTATAAAATGCGAGGAGTCGGGTTAAGAAGAAAATCTTACGTAGGATATTACTGCGAAGAGGATATTAGGCCTTATAAATAGGGCTAAAAAAAGTAAGGAGCCTATTTGCATTTAGTATAAGAGTATATCTTTTTTAGAGGCGTTCTTTATTCCTGATTTATTTAATTTAACGCCCTTAGTAGCAGGTGTATTTAAGGTTCCTATATTTTCTTTTTTAAATTCCTTTATTTTACTTTTTATATAGGTTGCTTAGGATATATATAATTCCTTTATGTCTCTGTTTATTTATATAGATAATCTAAAGAAGTCTTTAACTTCCCCTAGCGATTCGATCGGTAGGGTTATATTTATTCGATCTATTACTTAGGTTATTATACGCTCTATAGGTCTATAGAAGAGGAGATTATCTATATAGATAGCTATAGCTATTCGTAGTGTGCTATTTATAAACACTCCTTCGTCTATTAGAAGGCAGTAAAAACCAAGCTCGTTAAGTACGCTTTTTAATAGGTTATACTAGAGTAAAGGACTTCGTTTTAAGCCGTATAGTGCTTTTCTTAATTTCGCTACGAGCTTCTTCGTCTTGTTTTTATTTAAGTAATTAAAGTAAGTTATGCCTTTATATTTTGTATTTTTATGCTAGACAAACTATGCGTATAGTATTATATCTAGAAAAGCTTCGGGTATCTGTATATATATCTCTATATCTATATCCGCATAAAGAAAGGCATTTTTTATATTAAACTATAATACTTTTTAGTTATTAGCGATAGCCTATAGTAGTAGGAGCCTTATAGACTTAGGTCTTGCTATAGTAGAGAAGGTTTTAATATAGTCTAAGCCGTATATTTGCTTATAGCCTAAAGCCATAAGTCGAGCTTTAAACTTCTTTATTTGGTTTTTATTATCCTTTTTAACTCTATAGACCTATCGGCTTCCGAGGGCTTCCCGGTCTTCGGGTAGCTCGGTTATTTCCTAAGTATTATTATCTATAAGCTGCTGTATTTCTGCTACTATGCCTTTATCCTAGTGTAGAGCTTCGGCGCTTTTTATAGCTTGCTTATAGGTTTTTAGTTCTATAGGATTACAACCTTCTAAAGCAGATAGAAGGGTTATATTATAGTTATTTATTAGTAGATGTATTAGGTATTCTTAGTAGTCGTTATAGAATTTAGCCGGCTTCTTAGGTATTTTAACCTAAATTCTTCAATCCTTATTATTATTGTCCTATATTATACAGTTAGGAATATCATCCTCGGATATATTATCGGGTATTTCATAGGGATTATTCTAGGATTATGTATTTTAAGGATTTATATCTAGTATAGAAGTTCTTATATATAGGTAATTATCTGGTATTTTATTTATAGAAGGTATTATCGGACTAATCTAGTCATATTATCATAGTTACTAAGCGCAATGCATAAAGTCTTAGTGTGTGTAAAATGCTCTAATCCTTTAATCTAGAGGGGGACGCAGCCGGGGGTCTATATAGGTACTTAAACCTACTAGCGCTAACAGCTTCCTATACAAAAACAGTGGTTGGTTGTTCTAAATAACCGTAAAGCTACTTACCCCTATTTCTCGGCGAGTCCGGGTTCCGTTAGTCACCTAACGAGCCCACCCCTTAGTATGTGCCCCTATTAGCTACACTAACGCTAATGCGTGCGGGAAATAAAGCCCTTATGCAATAAGGCTTATAATACACCCCTTTAGGGCATGCAGCAAAGTAAGGCCTGAAAATAACTAGAAAAGAGGGCAAACAGCGCATTGTTAGTATTAAGACCTAACTAAGAATAGAAAATAAGAAAACAAGGGAAAAAGAGGACTGTTCGTTATGTTAGAACAGCCCTATGCGTGTGTGGTGTTAAGACTACAAAAGAAGGATTAAATAATCCTAATTACCTAAGAATGAAAGTAAAGCCCTAGGGAAGGGGCAATTTAACGAGGCCGATTTATCGTTAAAACTCGGCGAATTTCTAGCCTTATAGGGGCTTTATAAGGCTATTAGCGGCCATTTGTGCCGTTAGAACCTGGACAACGTTAAGGTTCCCGGTCTAAACCTGCTCACGAAGCCAATAATGATAGATATCAACGTGCCGGAGCTTCGTGACGAAGGTAACGATCTCTTTCGTCTAAAGGCGAATAGTCTACTAATTATCGCACTAGATAACTTAGTCCGTCGATTCTAGCTGCAACGATATATTATCGCAGAGTCGATAAAAAGCCATAAGCTCTTTTAAAGCCTAAGATAGAGCTAGCAACTTAGCCTCTATAGATAAGGTTATCACCGTCTTCTGTTTCTCTAACTTCTAAACAACGGGGCCACCGAATAGCTTAATAGCATATCCTTAGGTGCTCTTCCGGTCATATATATCATCCGCGAATAAAGCGTCCGATATAGCCTCGCAAAGGGCGGAGCTATTCCCGTCGAACTTAATAACACGGTCAATATCCCCGTGCAGGAATTCAATAGCCTCTTTTGCCCGTTTAATATGTTCCTAGCTTAGGTTCGTTAGGAATTAGGAGAATTTCCTAGCGGCGTATGCTCTATTAACCCTTATAATAACCGTTGCGTAAAGAAGCGAACTAATTAAGGCCTAGAAGAGAGAAACGTCGTTGCTTAAGGCGATCCCTTTAAATAGCTCGAGGGGTTTTAGTCCGAGGGGCTGCTTAAGCTTTCGAGATGTTAAGATACAGCCGAATCGCTATGCTATCTTTTTAATGTAGGACCCCTAGCTTAGCTAAAGCTTCCTATTATCCCGATCCCGAATTACCTTAATCCCGATAAACTATTTAAGATCCCTAAGGACCTTAACGTTATATCTACCGACGAGGGCATTATAAAACGACTAATATAAGGCTTCCTGTCTATCCCGGAATATAGCCACGAAATCATTAACGTAGAAAAATACGATAATATTCCCGTTGTATATTACATAAAGGTCTTCTATAATAATAATAAATCCCTATGCCTTTAGAAACGTCGCGAGTTCTTTATACTATAGGAGGGGAGACCGTCGTAGACTATACAAGGCCCTTAAAAGCAGCTATAGCTTCCTAGGCTGCTTAAAGCCTTTAGGGAGACGGCAATACACAACTTCGTTAAGGGTTGCGTTGCAAAAGGCGCGGATAAAGTCGTATTGCTTTACGTTAAGGTTAAAGTAGCATAGGATGCCTATAAGGATACGGAACGTTCGGGCTGCTAGAGTGCAGGCTATAATCGCAAGGTTATTGTATAGTTACTAATTACCTCTAACGACGATGCGAGCTTTATACTTAATAACGAAGCCTTAGGGATTAAACTTATAGGCATATACCTATATTAGAGGGATCGTCCGGACCTTAAATAGGTTAACGGTCGATTCGTCTACAACCTTATAGACCTCGGCGGTCTTAAGGCCTACGACTTCCCCTTTCATGCCTCCTATCTAATAATACTAGTCTAGTCGGGACATTGCTTCTTTATAGCTTATTAGGACGGGTAGAATATAGTCGCGATATAGCCTTGCTTAAAGGTCCGAAGCAGCAAAAGCTAAGGTAATCTCTTCCTTAGCCGGATTAAGGATATTATTAATGCCTATAAGATTAAATAGTTCTAGAGTTTGTTCCGGCGTTAACAGCTGTCTTACCCCTTCTAGAGCGTCCTTTTCCACCGTAGACTCGGCGGCGGGCTTAAGAGCGGCTTCGGCTTCGGGCTTAGGGTCTAGGACCGTATTATTTTCTCCCTTAGGAGCTCGGACAGGCTCATCCACGTAGTCCGGGAGGTCTTCGCACAGGTCGATCTAGGTGACCTACTCTAATTGCTGCTTCTCTACCCCTTCGCGCTAGTCTCGACCGAAGAAGACCTTTTCGTTAAAAATAACGTATAATATATTAAAAAAGGCGTTCCTCTATAGACTAAGGACCTAAATAAGGTACTGCGTGCTCGAAATATAGCCCGTTAGGTAGCCGATATGTCCCCTTAAATCCAGCTTAGTAGAGGTCTTATTTAGCCTCTGCCTCGTCATAGGGAAAGCCTTACAGCCGAAGCTGCGGATGTATTGCTTGCGAGGCTTAACGCGGATATAAGCCTATTCGGCTCTATTGTCTTAAAGCCACTCGTTAAGGCGCTATAGCGGCGGCTTCTACCCCTTAGACTTAACGGGTGTGCGATTAAGAAGGTAGACGGCTGCCTCTATCGCAAGAGGCTACATTATGTATAGAAAGCCGGATTAGGCAAGCAGCGTTATTATAAGCTGCGTAACGATGCCCCCGGACCGTTCGGTATATCCGTTTTAATAAGGATGCGAAGGGGATAAAGGTCTTACATCCGTGCCGGCTTTAAGCATTTCCCTAATGTATTCGTCTATAAGGAAAGCCGTCTCGCCGTTAGAGACTAGAAAGGCTATTGTAAGCCTAAACTTCGCGATAAGGGACTCCCTAAGGCCATAAAAGATGCCCTAAAGGTCGGTCTTCTTATTAACCTTAAAGCAGTGCCGTATGCCTATCTTAAAACACGTAAAAACGGCCATATTGTTAATACCGTAATACGCTATTCTTAGGTAAAAGAGATTAAATAATACCGCGCTATAAGGTCTCTTCGGGTACGAGGGTTCTTAAGGTGCCCGCGAAATTAGGCGCCTATTCTTCGTAGTGCTATAAACCTCGCAGTCGGTAAGGTCGATGCCTTAAAGTTTAATAACATTATCGTCTTAACCTCCGAAAAGATGCTATATCGCACCCTTTCCCGGATGGCCTATTCTTACGTGCTAAAGCGCGTTAACAGTCCCTATCGGGGTCTCTAGATAGCGTCGAGGAGCCTTAATAAGGCCCTTTAACTTATAAACCACTAGAAACGCTCCGTTAAGCGCCTTAAGCGGCACCTAGGACTATTCGTATAACCGAAACGTCGTAAACACGCAGCGGCCGGTAGGGTTAAAGAGCTAACCCGTAATGTTGTTCTAAAGGTAGCCTTTCGCCGTAAACTTATCTATAGAGATCACATTTATATGAAAACCCGGGATAAAGCGGGCCTTTTTAAGCGTTAAGACGAAACCTATGTCTATAACGACCTAGGCTATTCTAATCGCTTCTACGCCTACCGTCTAAGTCCCGGAAAGAAGCCTCGAGCCCTATGTATAGTCTATATCGATAAACTAAGAAGGGTCGTTAAAAATGTATTTCGAGGCCCCTATATCCTAAAGGGTGCGGTCGTGGATGTTGGTCGTCGTATTGCTAGCTGGAAAGGCTAATTCCTCGTCTATTGCAGCGAAAACGCTATCTTCGAAGTCATTATAGCTTAAAGTAGCGAAAACACCGCCTCCCGGAGCAGACCTAGATCCCGTAGCGTTAGGATTCTCCTGCTTCTATGCATTAATCTTCGCCTTAAGACCTAGTTCTTTCTCTGCCTTAGCTGCGACCTTCCGGACAAGCTCCTCATTAAGGGGCCTATTCTAAAAGCTCGGCTTCCGGTTGAGAGCATAAAAACAGCTCTTCTAATAAGGTTCGGCTCCGTTTTTAGCGGGATAAATGTAAGGTCTTTCGCACTACTTGCATTTTCCGTAGTTAGGTCGCGATCCTCGCTTCCCCTAACTACCTAAAGAATCCTTATTGCCGCTTAAGCTGCCGGTTTCCTTCCTATCCTTATCTCTGCCCTAGATATTAGCAGGGAAAGTAGAGTTATCTTATTGCGTTAACCTTACTGCAACGTGCTTAAGGAAGCTAGAAGCCACCTTATCGAAGGTTAGGACCTTGCCGCCGTATTCCTCGGCTGCTATATAGGTCTCTATCCATCAATCAGACCACGTAGGATACTACGTTAATATGCAATCTAAGAATTGCTAGATAGCCTCCCTATCGTCGCCCTAAGGCGACTTAAGGTCCTTATAAAGGTTAAAGGCGTTAATAACGTTACCGACCTAAGCACTAAGGTTGACCTTTTTAAGGTCCGTCGTAAGCAGCTTCTAAAGAGTCTTTTCTATATACCTCTTTTCTGCCTACTTGCCTAGGTAAACACGGATAAAAAGCTTATAAAGCTTCGCACGAGCCGTAACAACGCCCGTAATATAATAGTTATATTCCTGCGAGATACTCGCTAAAACAAACAGGCTTATAGACTATAAAAGAGCCTACTGCTTATTGTAGACCCTAAGGTCTCTTTCGTACTTCGGAATGATAATCCTTTTGAAGTTGCTAACGGAAATGCCTAGGCTCGTACTTTTCGTAGCCTTAAGGGCTACGCCCGATAGGATCGTCGGTCCCTCCTCCTTAGCCTCTTCTTCCTCCGGCTAACGGACCGGAGTTTCCTATAGTTAAGGGCGTAACTCCGTGAGTTGCGTGGTGATTTAAGAAGTTACGCTAGACTCCCTTAGCGCCGTTGTCGGTCCCTCTTTATCGTTAAAGACCGGCAAATCCGGCCTCCCTAGAACGATATTCGAAAAGGGGTTAATGTACGGCTAAATCTAATACAATTCGGCCACGGTCTTAACCTATATATACTAACGCGTCTAATCCTTAGGCTTCCTAAGGATATAGGTAGGCGTTATAGTTGTGATCTTAGAAGACGAATTCGTATCTATAATCACAAAAGTTAAAGCTAAATAGCTTTAAAAAAGGCGATGTTATTAAAGAGTTAAAACCGTAGTAATAGCTTTAAATAAATAGGTTAAGAACAAAGGCAAGACTTTAATCTAAAGCAGTCGGCGGCTTTTAATAAAGAGGAGGATTTAATCTCCTAAAAAGAAGCGTCGTTGCGAAGCCACGGACTTTATCCCGGGCTTATAACTATCATAGTTACTAAGCGCAATGTATAAAGTCTTAGTGTGTGTAAAATGCTTTAATTCTTTAATCTAGAGGGGGACGCAGCTAGGGGTCTATATAGGTACTTAAACCTACTAGCGCTAATAGCTTCCTATACAAAAACAGTGGTTGGTTGTTCTAAATGACCGTAAAGCTACTTACCCCTATTTCTCGGCGAGTCCGGGTTCCGTTAGTCACCTAACGAGCCCACCCCTTAGTGTGTGCCCCTATTAGCTATACTAACGCTAATGCGTGCGGGAAATAAAGCCCTTATGCAATAAGGCTTATGATATATATAAGGGAGAAAAGGGTTATAAGTTATAACCCTTGTTAAGGCCCCGATGATAGCGTTATCGGGAGCGTTACGTGCCCCGACTAGGCTCCCTTTAGAGCCTAGGACGGGCTCGGTTAGGACGTATAAAGGGGCCTTATTTCCTCTCCTCTTCGCCTTAGCTAGATAACCTATTATAGACTAGAGTCCAGCTAGTTTACAACCCGTTTGTTTATTTAACTAACTAATACTAATTAGTAATTAAACGATTAATCATAGATTGGCAAGGTTAAAGAGGCAAGGACCCTCGTTACGATATAGGACCGTTGCCTTTAGTAGTACCGTCCCGCCTGCGTTAGAACGAGGATCCTTCGTGCTAAGAATAAGGCATATCTATACTAGATCACCGGTCGAGATACCTTCTAAGCTGTTAATTAACGTTGCTGCTTTTATAGACTATAGCAACCTTAATCGATAGTACGTCTATAACGCGACGAGCCCGCTGCCCGCTCCCGGCAAGCATTACGGAACCCCTTTACGTTGCTGCTTTCGCAGACTATAGCAACCCAATTAGCAACCGTTGCCTTAAAGAATAAGCATTACGGGACCCCTTTAACGTTGCTACTTTCGCAGACTATAGCGACCTAATCGGCGACCCGCTGCTTGTTTCGATAAACATACATCGCGAAGACCCTCGCGATCCCTATAAACCTTAGTCATCTACGATAACACCGACGAACCCGACATCCGCCGCCGCCGCCCTAGCGGTAACTACCCTAACGGCAGACACCCACACGGTAGACAACCCCGTTAACTCACGAGCTCTTCCGACAGCTCCTACGAATCCGGCTCCGGCTCCCCAGCCGGCAGCTCCTACGGACCCGAAATATACCAATTTGTTAAATAGCATCGGCATCCACGAGTTATTGCATAACTAGGTCAACCTTAACCTTAACCTCGGGAATACATACGTTAGCCCCGACGAATAATATTATATTATAATAACTTCCTACGTCGCATTCTTCCTTATAGACGAAAGGATAAGTCTATCCGAGGGGATTAGTACTTTTTAGGACTCTTAGGAAAGCGGTGCGATTAACACTTTTTAGGACTCCTTTAGAATATAGACTAAAGCTATATAGGATAGAGTCTAACGGGATTATAAGAGGGCATTGCGAACGTTCTTTCGGAGGCGCGGGATCTATATAGGCCGAAAAAACCAGCCAATTGGCCTTTAACTCGTAATGCTCTAGGCTATAACCAAGCCCCTACTATAGCCTTAAGAAGAATTCCTCGAGATAGACTTCGACGTCGATACGGCAGCCTATATAGAACGGGACACGATGCGCGCCTAGCTCGGCTTACCGCCGTATAAAGCCCCCGTTAAACAGGCTCCCGCCGCTGCTCCTACGCCTGCTCCCGGCGTTATAAGCACGCCCGTTCCGACAACCGTTCCGCCGACTGTTTAAAGTCCGCTAGTTAATTTAGCTTCGGCAGCCTCGCCCTTAGCCTCGCCGCCCTTAACCTCGCCGGCACCCTCATCGTTACCCCTAAGCCGGCACGACCCCGGAGAGACCCCTAACTCCCGCCGGCACGACTTAGTTTCCTACGGGGAAGACCCCGTGGCTGCCCCTGGCTTCTATAGGCATAGCCCCGGTGCCGGCCCTATAATAACAACAACGGCGACTTCGCCTTTAAACAAAAGTCCGCTAGTTGTTCCCGTTGTTCTAAGCCGGCCCCTTGCTTTAAGCCGGCTCCCTATTCTAAGCCGGCTCCCCCTTCGAAGCCGACTCTCTCTTCTAAGCCGACTCCCCGTTCCGAGCCGGCTCTCCCATTCGCCCGCTCTAAGCAGTAGCTCTTCGGACTAGCTCCTCTATAAGCTCTCGCAGCAGCTCGCTAAGCTGCTCGCAACCTACGAAGCTATAGGCTATACAGCAGCTTCCTTAACGTTAGCAGCACGCTCTACGGCATATCCTAAAGCTAAGCTAATGCCGCCGCTGCTAATTACCCTTCGAGTCTCGCAGCGCACTCTTTCGCTACCTCGGCGAAGGATATCACTATATTAAACGCGTATAGACTTCCTCCTAGACCGTTATGCCCTAAACCCGGCATATACTACTAAAGCAGGCCAATTGCTAGCACTATAAATCTTACTTCGACTCCCGAGGCGCACTCTTCCGTTACCTCGCTAAAGGATGTAACTACCGGAAGCATATATAAGCTTCCTCTCAGCCCGTTGCCCGATAGGGCAAACGACACCCCCCCCCCCGGGAAAGGAACACTCTTCCGCCCGGTCCTAGCCTGCCCGGCAGGCACCTTCGTCCCGGCAGGCACCTTCGCCCCGGCAGGCACCTTCGTCCCGGCAGGCACCTTCGTCCCGGCAGACGCCCTCGCCTCTATACGTTATTCTTCCGAGGTTTAGCAACACACCCCTCGTTGCGCGTGGCTAGCTAGCCTCGCGAGCTTCCGCACCGTTAGCCTTGCCGTTAGCCTCGCGAGCCTAGCAGAAGAAAAGCTCTCGAGGGATTCCTATGCCTATTGCCCCCTCTAGCCCTCTGCTTAGCCACCCCTCTAGCCCTCTGCTTAGCCGTTCCTTCGTGTGTTCTCGTTGCTCGTTACTTCGCTCGTCTCCCTAATGCCCCGTTCGCGCGTTTATCGTATGTTTATTCCGTGTGGAATTTCCGCGCATTATTCTTCGCTATTTCTGCAATTTGTTCGCTTTTTCTACGCGTTATTCCCCTTTTCCCGCTTTATTGCATTATCTTATTCGTTATTTATAGCTTCTGCTAATTGCTCGTTATTTTCCGCACGATTATTCCTCGGCCGCTGATTGTAATTTATACTTATTATTTATATTTATTAGGCAATTTCTAGCTCGATGCGTTTTTTCCGTTGTTTCTTGTTCGCGGTCCGTTATTTCTTTATTCGCGTTTGTGGCCCGAATTAAGGCCCTGCAAAGACTTAACTAAGGTCTATTCCCGCTCGAACAGACGCTTTGTTCCGCCCTGAACACCTAAGGATGCCCTCGATTCGGCTCTTCCGAATGCTCGTTTCCTTGCTTATCGCGCCGGGCTGCTTGCTGCTTATTCGTTGCGTTCGATTAGGCGATTAGTCCGTTAGTGGTATAGTGTTTGCAGCCTCTAAAAGAAGAACTGCTAGTGTCGGACCAATCTAGTTATATAAGGGAGAAAAGGGTTATAAGTCATAACCCTTGTTAAGGCCCCGATGACAGCGTTATCGGGAGCGTCACGTGCCCCGACTAGGCTCTCTTTAGAGCTTAGGACGGGCTCGGTTAGGACGTATAAAGGGGCCCCCTTTCCTCTCCTCTTCGCCTTAGCTAGATAACTAATTATAGACTAGAATCCAGCTAGTTTGCAACCCATTTGTTTGTTTAACCAACCAACAGGTATAGGATTAAAATTAAAGGTTTTATTGTCTTTTAAGAAGTTGTTTTCTAGTATAGTTATATCTTTTAAGATAATAACCTTCTTTCTGCTATAGTCGTATATTTTATATACTATATCTTTATAGCCTATTATAATTCCTTTATAGGCTCGTACGTCTAGCTTATTACTAGGTGTTTTGTTTTTGTCGTATATAATACTTCTAAAGACACGGATCTTATCTATGTCTCCTATAGTAAGGGCTCTATCTTCTTTCTTTTTAAGAGGGCATATATACCCTAGGGCAGTATATAGAGATCGGTTGTATATAGATATAGCTGCTAGGACAGCTTCTCCCTAGAGGTATTTAGGTAGCTTAGCTATATAGAGCATAGACCTAACTTTATTAAGTATTATTCTACTTATACGTTCTATTCTACCGTTTAAGTAGGGGGTATATAGTAGACTTAAGTTATATTTTATTCCGTTTTTAAGAGCATATGGTTTAATATTATAGATGAATTCTTTTGCATTGTCTAAGAAGACCTCTTTTATCTTTGTCTTATCTTTATTATTCTTAAGCTCTATTTTAAATTCTAGGAACTTAGGTAGGCTTTCGGCTTTATCTTTTATAAGGTATATTCTTAGGTACCTAGAGTAGGTATCTAGAAATAATATAAAGTATCTAAATTTATCGTATATAGAGACTTTTATAGGACCTTAGATATTAACGTTTATTTTATCTAGAAAGAGATATCGTCGTTTTAAGAGGTTTTCTTCTTTTTATCTATATGTTTAGCTCATATATAAGCTTCGCATTGCTTTATAGCTATAATATCTTTTTAGTCTACGGATATGTCTAGGAATAGTCTACGAAGATATCGGTATAGGGATTTATAGCTAAGATAGCCTAGCCGTTTATACTAGAGAACGAGGTCTATTTTCTTTTTTATTTTAGGGGTTTTTATTATATTAGTTAGTATAGTATCTTAGAGTATAGCGTTATCTATTGTTTCTTTCGGGCTATGTTATATATTACATATTTTGTTTTTAATTAGAAAACGTGTTTTCTTTATATCTAACGGGATATAGTTAAGTCCGTTTTTAATAAAACCAGTTATTAGTTTATTAACATTTCTATTAAGGAGGGATATAGAGTCTAGTCCTATAAGAGCGTATGTGTTTATTATAGCTAATTGGCTAATTATATTAATGCTAACTTTAGGTATATAAAGGCAGTTTTTTAAGGTATACTATTATTTGCTATTTAGGAACTTAAAGATAAGATCCTTAGCCCCTCGTACGATAATAGAGGAAGCTTTTCCCTAGGTTATAGTAGTGTATATTTCTTTATAGTTAGAGAGGAGAGATTTATTCGAAACTATATGCTTAGTAGCTCTAGTATCGAAGATAAAGTTATAGAAATTCCTAATCCGTATTATAGTCCTATCTGCTTTTAATACTACCCTCGAAATTGCCGAAAGAAGAGGCTTTAGAGGTCTTATTATTTATTTTCTATTAGAGGAGGACTTTATTTTTATAGGGGTATATAGAAGGATGTTATTTAAGGGAAATAGGGTATAGAAATAGGGTACTACTAGGGGTATTATATATAGCATAGAGGATATAAAGGATATATAGAGTATTATAAAGGATAGGAGGGTACTTACGATACTAGAAGCAGAGTCTGAAACGACGAGGACCTTATTAGAGGTCTCGTAGGATTCTAGAGTAGCCTTACGTTTCCGGAGGCGGGAGGTCTAGGGACGGCCGGCCGGACGTAGGGCCGGAGACGGAGAGCTCTCCCGAGAGTAGAGAACTAGGGTCGGCCTCCGGTGGTTACGGTTAGTATTCTCCTTAGGGTCTCGGCGAGAAGAGGAGGAGGTAGAGACCGTTTTTAAGGTAAATCCTATAGCCCGAGCCTTATCTTTATTCTTAGGTTTCTAAAAACAATTCCGCTCGATATACCCTTACTTTTTATAGTAAGAGCAAATAAGGACCTTACTGCCGCCGGCTATAAATAGCTGCTTATTATTCTCGAGAGCTTTCGTTCTCTTAAACTTATCTATAAGAGACGAAGAGAGTGATTTAAGGGTATATACCGTAGCATTAGCACAAAGGGTCTACGTAATATTCGTATTATTATTGTTAAAGTACTCTAGCTGCCCTAACGGGCCTAGTGCCCCTGCATCTAGCTAGCATAGGAAAAACTAGGCGGCTTAAGGGAAAACCTATGCAATGTCTATCTATCTCGACGTCGGGCCGGATGCGGCCTATATTCGCTGCGGTTAATTAAGTTTAGTTACTGCCGCCGGTCTAGTGCCTAATAAAGGTTACCCCGCCCGGGCAGGCCCGGGGGCGTCGGGGTCGGGCGGATAGTCTAACTTAGTAAAGCCGGCGCGTAGACGGCGCGCGGGCGATAGGGTACGGGCCGGGGCCCCGCCTAGCGGGTTAGAACGCAGAAAAACAAATCTTAGTAAGCGTATAATCGAATATATAAACATATATAAATATACATAAACGTTAAAGGGGGCTAGCGCTAAGAGCCTCGTCGTCTTACTCCTAGAGCTCCCCCCCGCCGGTATTACGGCGGTCTATCTTCTCTATAAGGGCCGTCGCGGCCCGGAACTACTATAGTAGGCGGTGCTTAAAGAACTACCGGATAAGCGGCTTTACGGCGGCGCGGCGGTTAAGCGCCGCCCTAAGGTCGCGCTCCCGTCGGATGCCTTTTAGTAAGGCCGCCCTCGCGTTAGTAAAGGCAGGGCACTAGAGGAAGAGGTAGAACGCGGTTTTACGCACGGTCCCGCACTAATAGAGCGGTAAGTCGACGTTAAGGACGTTCCGGTCGAATAAGAACCCCTATAGACCGATCTTCCCGGTCTAAATCTAGATAAACGTAAAGCTCTCGTGCTTATATAACCTATTATATACCTTTAGTGCCTTCTTTAGCCGGTCGAAGTAAGGGTTAATATCTACCGGCTGCCGGGCTTTTTATAGTCGCTTCGCCTCCGTCGCTTAAAGATCCTCCTTCTAACGCGCCTCTTAATCGCGGAGGACCGCCTCCTCCGTTATAGTGCCTTAGAGGCACTAGTCCTAAAGCTACGCGTCGTACGGCCGGCCGAGCGGCTAGGTCGGCCGATAGGGTTAAGGCAGCACTCTCGCCGGCTTCTCGTAGGCGCGTTAGATCCGGTCCGCTATGCCTAACTCCTCGGTTCGCTCCTTATACCGCGCGAGGCGGTCGTTAAGGTAGAGGTCGAGCGGCGGGACCGCCGTCTATATCTCTAGGTTCCGGATTAAGGTCGCCTTAAACGCCTTAGCTACTACCTATAGGCAGCTCGACTAATACACTATAAGCGCTTTTACTAAGCCGGTAGGTTTCCCTCCTTTAGGCATAGGCTTATAGAACGTCGACGCCTTATAGGCGAGCGCGTTTTAAACTATACTAGCGTAGACCGTCTTCGCGCTTTATAGTCGTATGCCTTATATAGACGCCGCGAGCCCGGTAAAGGCTAGCGCCTATATGCCTATTTTCGTCTTAAGCTTCCTAACTTAGGCTTCCTATCGTAGCTTTTAGTTAAACTAAACCCTTAAGAACCGCTTATCCTTAACCGGCCGGACTATATTCGTCTTAAGCTAAAGCTTCGTTAATATCGGCTTATAGGTTTACGTAAAGTAGATTAGCTCGCTCTTCTTTAGCTCGAACTTAGCGCCGACCTCCTTTACCTATTTATTATACTTCTTTTAAGCGCTCCTTAGACGCCGTATAGTCGCGGCTATAGTCTTACCGTAGGCTAAGAGGTTTATATCGTCGGCGAAGCCGACGGTAGTAACCCCTATCTCCGGTTTAAGGTCGTTATATAATAGCGCGATATAAAGGAGGAAGAGGATTAAGGAGAAGGGCGAGCCTTAGGGCACGCCTATAGGCACCTCCCGGGTCTCCGCCGGCGCGCTATCGAAGTAGAGCCGGGCTATCCTCCCCTTAAGGAAGCTCCCGATTTACGCGATAACCTAGCTTAAGAAACCCCTCTAGCGGAAGGTCTTAACGAAGTACGTATAGTCTACCCTATCGAAAGCTCCCTTAAGGTCGAGCTAAAGGAACGACGCTACCCCTCCTTAGGCCTACGTCGTTTTTATAAGCTCTATTACGAATCGTATCGCTATCTTAGTAGACCTTTCGGTCTTATTCCCTATCTACCCTTTAGGCAGGAGGTTATACGCCTCCGCCGCGTTTGCGATCCTCCTCGCGACTATAGCCTTAAGGACCTTCCCTACCGTACTAAGGAGAGAGATTAGTCTCTACCCTTAGGCTTATTAAAGCTAGGCCGCTGTCTTCCTAAGCTTCGGCAGGACGATAATAGCCGTATATCGGAACCGTCTTAGAAAATGTCCGACGTCGCAACTAGCGTTAAGTAATACTATAAGCACCTTAAGCAATAGCTCCTTATAGGCCTTAATAAGCCTAACCGGGAGGCCGTCCTCCCCTACGGCTTTTTATAACGTTATCCTCTTAACCGCCGACCTAACGTCGCCGACTATAAAACGCTGCGATATTATATAGGCCTCCCGGGCGGCTTAAGGGCTCCCCTCGCCTCTCGCTACTAAAGATAGGAAGAACTAAGCCGCGAGGGTCTCTACCTTCTCTACGTAAGTGCGGGCCGGCCCTATCGGGTCGCTCGGTCTCTCTAGGTTAAGGATATATATCGCCTATAGTAGGCTGCCGCTTTAAAGCCGCGCTTACCTCTCGATCTTCTAGAGGAGGGCTTAGTTAGCGGCTAAATTATAGGTAAGCTCCCGCTAGGAGTCTCGTTATATAGTAACGACGGCACGCCGGAGGGCTGTCTTCGCCTCGTTTAACGTCTCTTAGGTCGTCTAGTTGCCGGACGCTAAGAACGCCCGGAGGGCGCGTTTAGCCTCCTTATCGCACCGGTCTACCTTTATAGTCTATTAGTTAAAGCGGCCGCCGTCGGCACGGCCTTAGGCCTTAGGTATATAGTCTTTCGCAATCTCGGTTAACTAGGTGACTACTTAGTCTACGTACGCCTTAACCTCCTTAAGGGTCGTAGGCGTAGTTAGCGCGGCCCCCGGCTAGAACTTTACGATAGCTACTGCTTAGGCCTTATCTAGGTCGAGTTTCCTTTAGAGGCGGTTAAGTCCTATCGTCCGGGCCGCCGGCCGATAAGTTAGCGGCCCTATATCTACCTTTAGCCGTTGCGATATATAATCCGATCCGACGAGGCCTACGTTTCTACGGTACGTTACGCTTAAACCCTAAGACGCTTAAGCGAGGTCTATCGTACCGTTCCTCCGGCCCTTAGAGGCGATACGTATAACCTATCCCTTAGGGGTTACGAGCCTAAGGCGCTATCGCGTCGTTAGCTTTAGGAGGTCCTCGCTATTCCTAGAGGTACGCCCGTAGGCGTCTTAAAGCGGGTGATAGCTATTAAAGTCCCCGACGAGGATATACTAAGTACGTAACGATTTAATCGTAAGGTTAAGGAGCGGAGTAGTTAGGAGGGGGGAGTTAACTAGCGGGGAGTAAACTAAAAAAACTATAGTATTAAAATTAGTAAATATAACGCTATATTAGTCTATACTTTAGTCGCTTATCTATATATAGATAAGTATTACTATTTGCACGGATATAAATCTTTATTTACATAGAAGTTTAGGAAATCTCTACTCTTTCTACGCTAACCCTACGCGCTTAAGTCCCGCTACTAAATTTTCCGTATAGGTATATAGTAATTAAGAGGGCCGCGTAAATCGTATATAGCCTTAATTTCTTTAATTAATTTAATAGCTATAATAGGTGCCCTCTACTACGTGCCCTACTGCATGCCTTACTCCGTGCCCTACTACGCGCCTTCTACTACGTGCCCTCTACTACGTGCCCTCTACTGCGTGCCCTCTGCTATATATACGGCTCCTTAATATATACTTCGTGCCCGGCTGCGTGCCCTACTACGTGCCCTCTACTGCGTGCCTTCTATTGCGTGCCCTCTCTCTATTGCGTATGCTACGTGCCCTCTACTATATGTGCGGCTCGGCGGCTTCTCGATGTATGCTTCGTGCCCTCTATTGCGTATACTACGTGCCCTCTACTATATATACGGCTCGGCGGCTCCTCGATATATACTTCGTGCCCGGCTGCGTGCCCTACTATATACCCTCTACTACGTGCCCTCTACTACGTGCCCTCTATTATATGTGCGGCTCCTTAATATATACTTCGTGCCTAGCTGCGTGCACTCTACTATATATACGGCTGCGTGCCTTCTACTGCGTGCGGCTCCTTAATATATACTACGTGCCCTCTACTATATATACGGCTCCTCGATGTATACTTCGTGCCCGGCTGCGTGCCTTACTGCGTGCCCTCTACTATATATACGGCTGCGTGCCTTCTACTACGTGCGGCTCCTTAATGTATGCTGCGTGCCCTCTACTATATATACGGCTCCTCGATGTATGCTTTGTGCCCGGCTGCGTGCCCTACTACGTGCCCTTTGCTATATATACGGCTACGTGCCTTCTACTGCGTGCGGCTCCTTAATGTATACTGCGTGCCCTCTACTATGTGTGCGGCTCCTTAATATATGCTTCGTGCCCGTAGTGTTTTTCGCACGATTTACGCGGCTCTCTTAATTGCTATATACCTACACTAGATTTTAGTGGCGGGACATAGGCGCACGGGGTCGCGTAGAAAAAGTAGAGATTTAGGCGAACTTCCGTATAAATAGAGATTTATATCCGTGCAAATAGCAATACTTATTTAGATACCGTGCCTCTTATAGACGTATAGCGCGCTTTAGGTCGCCCTAAAGATAAGCCTATAGTCGCACCGCCTTAGGCACGCTAAGGCTTTTATCCTACTATTAATTAGTATCTCTTAAAGTGCTATAATATCGTACGCCTTAAGGGCGGCGAGCGCGAGGTATATATTCGCGCCTATCCTTACGGTATTTTAGTAAAAGATATCTAATATTAAGGGGGGTCGGAAAAAGGGTCGTCGTTAAGAGCGGGCGCGGCCTTAACCATAGCGGTAGGAGCCCTTACTAACGCTAAGGCCGGCCGCGACTATAAAAGCCCGCGAATAGTCGACTAGCCTCGCGCCCGACCGGCCTTTATAATACCCTAAGGCCGGCCGGGGGGAAGGGCGGGTAGTAGGGGGGGGGGGGGGGGGGGGGGGTGTCTTATCGTCGCCGTTTCGACGGCGACGCCTATAGCGCGGTAGGAAGCGGAAAGGGCTATATATAGGGCGGCGCCGGCTTAGGGCGTATCGTCGGCATCGCCGCGGCGGTAAAACGCCTCGGCCTTTAGGAGTATGCCTCTTAAGCCTTATCCTAAAGCTTTTCCGCCTTAAGGCAGTGCCTATCCTACGCCGCGTATCTCCCCTTATAGAGGGTATACTAGTACGGGATCTACCTAATAGTAGCCGCGTATATAGCTTCGTTATATAGTCCTAACGCATACCGCCCGTACGTCGCCTTCGCCGTATAGTACTTCGCGATATATCTATACTAGAAATACTAGTAGTACTACCTTAGCCGGATTATATCGTCGAAGGGCTCTATATCGAAAGTCTCCGCCTATATTACCGTGCTAAAGTCGTAAAGCCTATTCGCCGCCTTTACGCCGTCTACCGTAATAATTAGGGTCGCTTTTATACCCGCCCTTATATAGGCCCTTTTAAGGTAAAGGTAGATAACCTTAACGTCGTTCGCCTTAGCTAATTCGGCTATTAGGGCGGCGTCGTCCCCTTTCTAAAGGACTATTATTAAGACGCCCTTTACTATTACCGTAAAGCCGCCTTAGGATAGCATCGTCTCCTTCCCGAACGCCTTCTCTAGCTACTCTCTCTCCGCCCTATACTTTTTTTTATTTTGCTTAAATATAAGCGCGATATCGCTGCTATAGAGGACCCGCGCCGTTCTTATAGCGGGCTCTTTAAGGGCGTGATTAACGTCGTTAACGATCGCTTAAGGGGTTTTACGTTAGAGATCTAAGGCGATCCCCTTATATCGGACCGTAAGCTGGTTTTCGTAGTAGGCGAGAGTCGGCTTCTCGCTATTAGCCCTAATGTTATAGCTACCGCTAGCGCCTCCGGGAGTAGGCTAGCGTCGCGTCGGGGGCGCGATAGTAGCAGCCGTAACCGCGGCCGCGGCTACGTCGGCCTAGGACTTCGACGCTTGCTTCGATAGGAGCGCCGCCTCGATAGCCTCCTTTACCAACTCTTTAACCGATTTCTTAAGCTAGCCTACGGTCGTATAGACTACGGTATCCGCTTAGATCTTCTCCTCCTATTCCTTTAGGTAGCTTTAGAGAACGGACTTAAAGGCCCTTTAAACGCTTTAGAGGGCCTCCTTAGGCACTAGACCCGCGAATTTTAGGTAAGCGGCACTATCCCTTCCTATTAGTTTCTCTTTGCCCGCGTCGGGCTTTAAGGGCGCTTCGTTAGTAGTCGGTAGGCTATATACGCTAGCCTCTAACCCCCTTCTCGCGATATTAACGTCTATCGGCTCGTAGCCTACGTCCGTCCCCCGATGCGCTATCGCGCTTAAGGGCAACTAGGTCTAAGGAATCCGATTCTTAAGTCTAAATTAATTTTATAATCCGGTATCGACCTCGGCGGCTGTGCGAGGAGATCGTAGAGCAGTTTTTAGAAAAGTAGGTAAATACGCTTACTCCGCTAACGTAATATTCGTAATATAACTTAAGAAAGAGCTATTAAGGCTCTCTAAGATCTAGTTTATTACTACGATCTCCGGGATACGGATTTCTTTAGTATTTAGCTCGTCGAAGAGCTCTTTTACCTTATTTAGGTAAGTCTCGATAGATATCTCTCCCTTAATCTTCGTATTAAAGAGTTCCTTTATAAGGAGGAAGTTAGAGGTAAAGTTAATAGGGTTATATAGGGTTTTAAGTGCCTCTTATACCGCCTTTATAGACGTATAGTGCTTTATCTAAGACAAAGGGCCGTTATTAACTATGAGTATTGCTATTTATACGACACGAAATTGCTATTTACACGACAAATACCTAAATTCTCTAATTTTTCTACGCGACCCCGCGCGCCTAGGTCCCGCCAGCAAAATTAGGTGTAGGTACATGGCAATTAAGAGAGCCGCGCAAATCGTGCGAAAAACACTATTATACCATACCGCAATCCACACGCAGCCGGGAGCCGGGCACGAAGCATACATTAAAGAGCCGCACACACAGCAGAGGGCACGCAGCAAAGGGCACGAAGCATACAGCAGGGCACGCAGCAGGGCACGCAGCCGGGAGCCGGGCACGAAGCATACATCAAGGAGCCGCACGCAGTAGAAGGCACGCAGCCGCACACACAGTAGAGGGCACGCAGCAGGGCACGCAGTAGGGCACGCAGCAGGGCACGCAGCAGGGCACGCAGCAGGGCACGCAGCAGGGCACGCAGTAGAAGGCACGCAGTAGGGCACGCAGTAGAAGGCACGCAGCCGGGCACGCGGCAGAGAGCTAGGCACGCACTAGAGGGCACGCAGTAGAGGGCACGCAGTAGAGGGCACGTAGTAGAGAGCTAGGCATATACGTTATTTAAGCTCTTTACGCGCGCGTGTTTATTAAATGAAATTAAGGCTAGGCACGATTTACGCGGCCCTCTTAATTGCTATATACCTCTACCTAATTTTAGTAGCGGGACCTAAGCGCGCGGGGTCGCGTAGAAAAAACAGGGCTTCGAGGTATTTATCATATAAATAGCAATTTCGTGTCGTGCAAATAGCAATACTCTTAACTATAAGCCTTATTAGGGCTAAATAGTCCTAGGACTTTATTTACCTATAAGCCGGACCTAGACCTAGCGAAGGCCTTATAGCCTACGTTATCGGGTTATTACTATAAGCAGCAGTAAGTATAGCTAGACCGAGCTTTTTACGTATAAAGATAGATTCTATACGTAAAGACTAAGCCGAAAAGTTAGTGCTCTCTTTAAGCTTTATAAATAAGTAGTCTTTAAAAGAACTTATTTTTGCCGTGTGTTAGATCGGAAGGTACCGGAGGAAACTCGGAAGAAGCTCGGCGTCTACGGGCTAAGGTAGGGGTAATAAAGGAATCTTTTCTAATTTTTTCCAGGGTTTTTTAGGTATAGAACAATAGCTAAGAAAGGGTATGCCGTAGGAGCGAGAACGAGGCTAACGGGAAATAGGGGGGGGCAAAACACTAAGAAAGTAGTAATATGTGTAAACTAAGGGTGGCCTAAGAATGCAAGTGGCCTAAAAAGGCAAAGAGGAGGTTATAGCGGAGAGACGGTCGTTTTTAGTATAATAGCGAGTGATCTAAGGGATCTAAGGGAGGCTCTAGGTAAGAAGCAACTTAAAGCTTAGGCAGAGATAGGGATTATAACTAATAAGAGCCTAAAGGGAAGCTTAAAGGTAGAGGATTACGGCAAATGCAGAAAGTATCGAGGAAGATGCAAAGATAAGAGAGAGAAGAGGATATAGAATTGCTTAGTAGTAGTCTATTTAAGTGCGGACTAAGATCTATTTATATAGCTAATTGCATAGGAATAAAGGTATATATAACTTAACTAATCGTCGGGATAGAAAGCGCTATTAATTCTATGCTAGGTGTATATAGTCTAACCTCGTATAGTATCCTAGTTATTGCGTAATTAAATACGCGAGTAATAGGAGGTAGTGTAAGTATTAGATCTTCGATCTACGGCCTACTAAATAAAGATGCAAGAGATATATATTATAGCGGCCGTTAGGGCGCTATAGCGGCTGTAAGGCCGCTAAAAAGCAGTATATTTAATATATGTTATAATAATGCTTATTGTGCTAGAAAAGGGCCTGCCTTAAGACCTTATTTAAGGGGTCTCTTAGCCTAATTTCCCGTCTATAATCCCGCACGTAATCCTACATATAATATCTTTACTCGCGGATCTAACACACCCCTTTAGCTTCGATCGCAATACGAGGGAAGCTAGACCAAAGAGCTTAAATAGCTTAAATCCGGGGTCTTTGCTAATAAATCCATTAATCGGGGCGGATTATCGTGTTCTTCCGGGTCCTCCTTACGACCGACTATTATAGCAATTGCAACTCGGCATTTTATGCCTTTACGCTGCCGTATGCGCCTTTAGCGGCAACAACACGCCTTATTCCTCCTATATTAGTCGATTGGTCGATCACTTCGGAAGGTTCGTGTGTGGTTTATTGTAGTGTGCGGGCGGACGAGGGCTTCGTGTGGCCGAGGCTCGTGGATGGAGTCGAGGCTTGTGTGGCCGTAGGCTTTGTGTTGCCGAGGGCTCTGTGTGTGGCCGAGGGTTGTGTTCCCGAGGGCTCGTGTGTGGCCTGCTTAATGCGGACGAATGCCGTGAGGGGTGCGGACGAGTTGTTGATTGAGTAATGCGGACGAAGCCGCGAGAGCTGCTTGCTCGAGTTATTGATTGAGTAATGCGGACGAAGCCGCGAGAGCTTCTTGCTCGAGTTATTGATTAAGTAATACGGACGAAGCCGCGAGAGCTATTTGCTTAAATAAGTAGGTATACACGAGGGAGAGGGACTCTACCGCTCGCTGCGACGAGGGACTCTGCCGCTCGCCGTGATGTGCGTATTGCTCGAATGAGTGTTTATGACGAGGGTGGTCTTTCGTCTTGCTGCGACGAGGGACTCTGCCGCTCGCCGTGAGAGCTGCTTGCTCGAGAGCTGCTTGCTCGAGAGCTGCTTGCTCGAGAGCTGCTTGCTCGAGAGCTGCTTGCTCGAGAGCCGTTTGCTCGAGAGCTGCTTGCTCGAGAGCTGCTTGCTCGAGAGCCGTTTGCTCGAGAGCTGCTTGCTCGAATAAGTATGCGGACGAAGGGGGGTTTTCCGACGCCGCGAGTGCTTTTATTTAAGTATATTTGCCGCGACGAGGAAGTCTTCCGTCGCCGCGAGAGCTGCTCGCTACGACGAGGGACTCTGCCGCTCGTCGTAAGAGCTGCTTGCTTAAATGTTAGATTATTCGTGACGAGGGAAAGGGACTTTTCCTTCTTTCCGCCGCCGCGAGCTACTAGCTCGTCGAGAGCTATTAGCTCGTATGTTAGATAAGTACGCGGACGAGGGACTCTTCCTCCCGCCGCCGCGAGCGTTTGTTATAACGACGAAAGAGTCTTCTTGTTCCGCCGCCGCGACTGCTGTATGCTGCGACGAGAGAGTCTTTCTTTTCTCCTCTCGCCGCCGCGAATGTGTTATTGCTGCTGCGACGAGAGACTTTACCGCTCGCCGCGATGAGGGACTTTGCCGCTTGCCGCGACGAGGGACTCTTTCTTTCTCTCGCCGCGATATGTGTGCTACGACGAGAGAGTCTTCCGATGCCGCGAGAGCTGCTCGCTACGACGAGGGACTCTGCCGCTCGCCGTAAGAGCTGCTTGCTTGAATAAGTATGCGGACGAGGGACTCTCTCGCCGTGATGTATGTTTGTTGTGACGATGAAAGAGTTCTTCTCTTCCCGCCGCCGCGAGCTATTAGCTTAGTCGAGAGCTATTAGCTCGTGTGTTAGATAAATATACGGACGAGAGTCTTCCTCCCGCCGCCGCGAAATGTTGCGTGCTGCGACGAGGGAGTCTTCCTCCTATCGCCGCGATTGTGTTTTTGCTGCGACGACGAAAGAGTCTTCTTCTTCTCTTCCCGCCGCCGCGAGCGCTTGCCGTAACGACGAAAGAGTCTTCTTCTCTTCCGCCGCCGCGACTGCTGCGTGCTACGACGAGAGAGTCTTTCTCTTCTTCTCTCGCCGCCGCGAAATATGTATGCTGCGACGAGAGAGTCTTCTTCCCGCCGCGCAATATGTGTTTGCTACGACGACGAAAGAGTCTTCTTCTCTCTCTCTTCCGCCGCCGCGAGCTATTAGCTTATAAGCTAATAGCTTATGTCTTGTCTGAGTGTGCGGACGAGGGGTCTCTGCCGCTCGCCGCGAATGGCTTGTATAGTCTTGTTTATTTAATGCCACGGAGGGGTTGACTCCTTAATATAGGCTTGTTTAATGCTACGGAGGGGTTTGCTCCTTAATGTAGGCTTATTGTTTAATGCTATAGAGTGGTTGACTCCTTAATGTAGGCTTGTTTAATGCCACGGAGGGGTTTACTCCTTAATGTGGGCTTTTTGCTTGGCTAGCTAACGAGGGAATTACCCTCTCGCCTCTGCTAAAAGCAGTATGTGTCTTGGCTAGCTAACGAGGGAATCACCCTCTCGCCTCTGCTAGTAGTAGCAGGATGTGTGTTTGGCTAGCTAACGAGGGAATCACCCTCTCGCCTCTGCTAGTAGTAGCAGGATGTGTATTTAGCTAGGGAATTACCCCTTTTCGCCTCTGCTAAAAGCAGGATGTATTATTCTTTCTAGTGCCGCGAGGTAGTCTTTTGTAGGGGGCTTTTTCGATGTATTTATGCCGCGTATTACGGGCTTTCTTTCGCTATATTAGTGCCGTGAGTCTTGCGGGCTTTTTCGATGTATTTGTGCCGCGTGTTGCGGGCTTTCTTCGATATAGTGCCGCGAGGATAGTTCTCGCGGGCTTTCTTTCGATATAGTACCGCGTGGATGGTTCTCGCGGGCTTGGTTCGATGTAGTGCCGCGAGGATAGTTCTCGCGGGCTTGGTTCGATGTAGTGCCGCGTGTTGCGGGCTTTGTTCGATAAGGTGCCGCGAGGTGGTTCTCGCGGGCTTATTTCGATGTATTGCCGCGTGTTGCGGGCTTTATTCGATAAGGTGCCGCGAGGTGGTTCTCGCGGGCTTTGTTCGATGATAATGCCGCGAGGATAGTTCTCGCGGGCTTTTCTTTTAATGCGAGAGGAATCTAGTCCTCTTGCCGAGCTTGATTAGCTAGGCTTTTCTCGCGGTTTAAAGGGGGCCTAATAGTTGAATAGTAGCTTCTCTTAGTAGCTTTTGGCTAGAAGACTAAGACTCTTAATTATTAGATCTTCGATCTACGGCCTACTAAATAAGGATGCGAGAGATATGTGTTATAGCGGCCGTTAGGGCGCTACAGCGGCTATAAGGCCGCTGAAAGCAGTGTATTTAATATAAGTCTTACTATTTGTCCCGTAGTAAATCTCCATTCGTCCCGGAGGTACCGAAGTACTATACCTCCCCGCGCCTCCCCGCGCCTCCCCGCACCTCCCCGCACCTATACCCGCCAACCTAAATTGCGTGCGTATATGCCTTCTGCTGCGTGCCCTCGGCTATGTGTGCGGCTTCTTAATGTTTGCTTCGTGCCCGGCTCCCGGCTGCGTGCCCTCTACTGCGTGCCCTCTACTACGTGCCCTCTACTGCATGCCCTACTGCGTGCCCTCTACTGCGTGCCCTCTGCTGTATATACGGCTCCTTAATGTATGCTTTATGCCCGGCTGCGTGCCCTGCTGCGTGCCCTACTGCGTGCCCTGCTGCGTGCCTTCTGCTGTGTGTACGGCTCCTTAATGTATGCTTCGTGCCCGGCTGCGTGGCCTACTGCGTGGTCTACTGCGTGGCCTGCTGCGTGGTCTGCTGCGTGCCCTACTGCGTGCCCTACTGCGTGCCCTTTGCTGCGTGCCCTCTACTGTGTGTGCGGCTCCTTAATGTATGCTTCGTGCTCTGCTGCGTGCCCTGCTGCGTGCCCTGCTGCGTGCCCTGCTGCGTGCCTTGCTACGTGCCCTGCTGCGTGCCCTCTACTGCGTGCTCTACTGCGCGCCCTCTGCTGCGTGCGTGGCTCCTTAATGTATGCTTTATGCTTTGCTTGCCCGGCTGCGTGCTCTACTTGCCCGGTAACCCGGCTGTATGCCTTACTGCGTGTTAGCGCGGGTCGGCGCGGGGAGATACGGGGAGGTGCGGGGATGTATAGTACTTCGGTACCTCCGGGACGAATAGAGATTTACTACGGGATAAATAGTAAGACTCTTTAATATATGTAATAATAATGCTTATTATGCCCGAAAAGGGGCTGCCTTAAGACCTTATTTAAGGGGTCTCTTAGCCTAATTTCCCGTCTGTAATCCCGTACGTAAACCTATATATAATCCCTTTACTCGCGGATCTAATAGTAAGTGACCTTAGTTAACCGGGGCCCGACTATAGACTATACGCACATTAGTCCCTACACACACTATATACTTCGGCATTTAGTATCTCGAGCATC
This sequence comes from Ophiocordyceps sinensis, assembly GCA_012934285.1. NCBI lineage: Eukaryota > Fungi > Ascomycota > Sordariomycetes > Hypocreales > Ophiocordycipitaceae > Ophiocordyceps > Ophiocordyceps sinensis. Next base: position 8,794,016 of record JAAVMX010000001.1, on the reverse strand, counting down.
TAGGCAGCTAATACAGCCGGGTAACTTATGTTATATGCAATAATACACGGCGGTTCTAATGCATATCTTTATATGCCGGTAGGATAAACCAATCGGGAGATATCTGCTCCCTTATATTAAACAATGCTCCCGGTTAATAAATAGATATAACGTATGCACTACGAGCACGTTGCTCTATATACCTTTGCGCGCGATTAATTGCTTAGGGTTTTACGGTTTTAATCTTAGCTACTTAACCCTTCTATTATAGTAGTAAACTTCTATTATATTATAGGGTTAATTTCGCGCTTTTAAAGTCTATAAATTGTCTAGTAGTTATTAGAGTTTTCGGTTTAGCTTTAAATTATACTTTCTAAAGCTCTTTTTCTTCGTAGTCCGAAAAACTCTAAGTCCTAAGCATTAACGTATCGTCTATCTATATCCCGACGATTCTAAAAGGTATAGAAGGGCTATAGTTAGAAATAAGCAAGCATACGTCGTATATTAAATAAACTATATTAAGCTCTTTAATATAGTGACTTTAGTATATATTAAACTAATATAGTCCGGATTCCGTAATACTATATAAAGGCCTAATTACGCGAATAATTATGCCTTCCGGATACTTCTTTACTAGTTTAAGGGGTAAAGCTATTAGAATTATTTAGGATAACTCTATATTAGCCTAAGGATATACTTAGGTAATATCTCGTAGAGATAATATTATTCCGTATTCTTTAAGCATTCCGGCTGTAATAGCTATAATTAAACGTTAACTAACTCGCTAGATTATTAATAAGTATATAAGTATAGATGTCTTCTTAATATTACTATAGCCTTAAATTACTAGTCTCGATTTTTCGTATAGTTTAGTATTACGTCCCTTAACCTCTCTAACTATCCGAGAACGGAAGATTTAATACTATCTATATCTTTCTTTATTATATTATTCGAAACTAAATACACTACGAATAATAAGGTCGTTAATCTCTTTTATATTAGATTCTTTAAATAGGTTACCGGGTGTTATAATTACGTATCGGCACGAAGTTTAAGTATAAGATCGTATATATTAACTTCTTCCTTAGCTAAAAACTGCTAATTCTTTAGTTTATTTTTTCGCACTAGGTAGGCGACTACGTTTTCTAGGTATACGAGGAGGTTCTTATATAGTTTTATATTCTTCTATTAGTTTATTATTTTCAGAATTATATTCCGGTATATCTTAATTTAGAGCTAGGAGTTCTTCTAATACTAGTACCGATTTTTCGTCTTAGAAGTATAGTTATATATATATTAACCTAAATACTTATAGTATTACAGTGTTAGGTTATATTATATATTATCCTACGTAACCTCTATATCGTATATATAGACATTTAAATCTAGTCTATAGCTATATCCCTTCGTAGATTAATAATAATTATATACCCCCCTTAAGCTCGTTCTCTTATAGTTTAATCTACTATTTTATCCTATTGCCCTTAATTAATAATCTCGCTATCTTACCCCTTTCTTTTCTAATCTCCCCTCTTCGCGACGCGAGTCCGCCTCCTCGCCGGACCCTTTCGACTAAGTTTTCCTCGATTATTAGAATTTTCCCGGTGTAGATACACCGTCTTAACGCGAATTGCATAAAATCCCCTCCTCCCCCCCTTACCCCTTCCCCGTTATCTTCTTTATTACCCTATCTAATCTATAATATCCGACCTTATTATAGAGACTAATCCCTCGTCCGCCGCTACCTTAGCCGTTACTCCGCCGGCTCCCGCCGACCTAGAGCCTTAGAACGACTACCTTTCCCGCTATCCCTATCTCGCCGCGCTACTTCGGGCCTAACGGCCTATATTCGACTCGTTCTCCTATATCTAGGCTTACGCTACCTTTAATTTCCGCTCCCTATAGGCCGAGTCCTTTGCTTACCTTAATAATGCTTACGCTAAGTTAGATATAAGAGTGCTCGTCTCCTAAAAGCACGCCGCCGACCTCTAGCGGTAGCTTAACCGTACTACGTCCTCTCTCCTCGTTCTTACCAAGCGTAATATAGCCCGGGACTAAGCCCTAGCCCCTACCTCTACCCCTACCTATTCCTATATCGCCGACCCCGAGAGGTTCGCCGGCGACTCCGGCACTTAAAAGCAACGTTAAGAGGCTTTCTAGACCTAGCGCGACGGCCTTACTATTAAGCTCCGTTAGGACGCCGCCTTATACCCTACGGAATAGGACTATATTCTCTACGCGGCTAGCCGGCTTACTAGCCGGGCCGCCTCTATTATCGCTAGCGTTCCTTAGGACGTCCTCGATAATAAGTCTTTTGCTAATTAGTAGTATACTACTATTTAAGCCCTTACCGACGACCTTAGCCTAATCTTTAGTGCTAATTTTACCTACGCTTAGTTAGAGGCCGACTTTAACGCCTTATCGATAAAGAATATCTCTTAGCCGGACTTTTATTCGAAGTTTACCTAGCTTTAAGCCGACTTATCGTTTAACGGTACCGCTTATATCGCCTACCTTTATTTAAAGGTCTTTATTAAACTTACTAACGCCGCCGCTCTATAGGTCGAATGCCCGGCTTATAATAACTTTACGGCCTAGGCTAAGATATATTCTACGCTTTAGGATAATTAGCAGCGTGTTAAGGCCCGTTCTTAGCTCTAGCCGCCTCGCTACCCCGCTCGCACCGGCCCTACCTCGCCCGCCCCGCCCGCGCCTCCTGCCGGTAACCCGATATAGCTCGATGCATTCCGGGCCTAGCTTACTAACGCTAAAAAGCAACGGCGGTTTAAGAACCGTCTTTACCTCTACTACGCTTAGCTAGCTACCGCTACCTATACCGCCCGGACCTACCTTAATAAAGGTATCGGTGCTAATCCCGGCGCTAACCCTAGCGCTAGTCCCGGCGTCGGTTCCGGCTCTAGCCGCGGCCGTGGCCGTAGTAGCGGTACGTTTGCCCCGCGCTTGCTTAAACCCCCTCCCCCCCGCTATTAGGTTCGCGCTATTAAGCAAGGCTTTATTAAGGGCGAAGTAGACGACCTTCCCGCCTCTTCCCCGTCCTCGGGAAATACGTAGCTCCCTCGCTTTATCGCGCGATAAAGCTCTTAGTATTTAAGTTTATAGCTTCGTTTAATACTAAGGAGGATCTTTGCCTCCCTATAGGAATACAACCGCGTGCTTTACTTATGCCTTTATCCCTTATATCCGCTAATGTTATTATAAGTGCTTTAGTCGACTCCGGCTATTCTAGATACGCCTTTATGCACGCTTAGACCGCGCACTGTCTTACCCTTCCTATCCGCTAGCTCTAATTCCTACGCCGGCTTTCTCTCGCCGATATTAGCGACTATAAGTCTAGCTCCGTTACTTATTACGCCTTTTCGGTCTCCCGGATTAGCGCCTATACTAAGTCTATCTACTTCTTTCTTACGAAGCTTAGCTACGAGGTTATTCTTAGCCTCCCTTAGCTACGCCGGCACGACCTTATTATTAGCTAGCGCGGTAACTCCCTTTCCTTTTAGTCCCTTTTTTATTTAGCCTCCTACCTCTTAGACTACTAGCCTTATCTTATCCTAGGTCTCTCGGCTACCTTTGCCCGCCTTACCCGCCCCGTCCTAGCTCCCCCCGCCCTTATTTTAAAAGGAATATAATTAATAAATACAATTCGTTTTCCCTTTACTCCCTCCGTCGAAGACTCTAACGACGAGGGCGAACCTTTTACCGCCCCCTTTATTAAAGACTTTAACGACGAGGGCGAACCCCTTACCGCTGCGATCCTTATTCCTACCGCTGCGATCCTTATTCCCGCCCGTACGGCCTTAGCCCGTCCTCTAGCCTTTATCCGTTCCGTCCGCTTTAGCGATTTTCTTAAGTTTATTCCCCTATCCTTTAGCCCCTCTCTCTCGGCGTTTTTTAAGGATGCCCTTAACGTAGGTAAGCCCGCCTATCCGGACTCCTCCCGCTAGGTTAACGACGCCGACTCTAACTCCGGCTACGACTCTAACTCCTTAGCTACCCTTTACCCTCACCGCTACGTTCGACCTCCCTACCCCCGTCCTATCTATAAGACCGCCGGCTACCGCCGCCTTATATTACGGCCGAATCGTAAGATTATTAGACCTTAGCTTTTTTACTTCTTGTCTTTTAACGACTTAGCGTTTAACGTCTAAATGCTTAACGTCGACGCGATAGTAATATTCTACCGATAGCTTAGAGTTTAGACCTTTTAGACCTTAATTAAGGCCTTTACCGCTAAGCTTTTGCCTACCGAGCCTCCGCTATTTATCGATTAAGATATCCTTAAAGACCTCTATTAGGCCGTTTTAATTAAATATATAGACGCTAAGGATACGAAAGCCTACTTTAACCCCCGCCTTTATAACTTTATCGACGATTACTTTAATAAGATCTACTTTAATAAGATCTCCCCCGACGATATCGCTAAGTTCTTTAAGAAGTAAGAGAAAGTCCTTTATATACTCAACGAGCTTTAGGCTAAAGTCCTTAAAGAGCTTTACTATATAATCTATATATAGCTTAAGAGTAAGGCTAATAAGCTCGCCTTTTACTATACCGTTAATACTTAAATTAACCTTAAAGAAGGGATATAACCTCCTTATACCCGCCTTCGCCCCTTTAGCGAAGCCGAGAACTAGATCGTCCGCGCGTACGTTAACGAATAGCTTAGGAAAGGCTTTATCCGCCGCTTTATCTCCCCCGCTACTACCTTTATTATACTCGCTTATAAGCCGGGCGGGGGCGTCCGTTTTTACGTTAACTATCGCAGCCTAAATAAGGCTATAATTAAGAACCGCTTCCTTTTACCCTTTATCTACGATACTCTCGCCTATATCCGGAAGGCGAAGTTTTTTACTAAGATCGACGTTATTATAGCGTTTAATCGCCTTTATATTGCCGAAGGATATAAGTAAAAGACCGTATTCGCTATATAGTATAGGCTTTTCGAGTATTATATTACCCTCTTTAACCTTACCGCCGCTTTATCCTACTTCTAGAGTTTTATTAATATAGCCCTTTACGGTATCCTTAATAAGTTTTACTCTACCTATTTAAACGACGTCTGTTATATAATAGACTAATATAATTAGTATACTATAGGGGTTATCGAAAGGATAGGATACTACTAGCCGTAATAAGGCTTAGGAAGGGAGTTAGGCCGGCTGATAGTTCTACTAGTAACGGACTGTCTACCGGTTGCGAAGGCAAGTATAAGGTAAAGCAGGTTTTTAACTATTAAATAATATGGAAAATAATTACTTATCCCTTCTATTCCTAGGCCGGGGAAGATGCCCGTTATATGCCTGTATTGCCATCCGGGTTTTCACCGTGAAATCCCGGCGTATTACCGTAGCTTCCCTAGGGAATCTCCTTAACAATGCCTAATCGCGCATTACCGTATATACGTGATCCTCTCCCTATATATGCCTTAACGCGGTGATTTCCCCCTATTATGCGCTTTGCGTGTTATAGTGAAATCCCTGTAATACGCGTCGCGAAATAGCCGTAGAGTCGTAGCGTAATGCCGGGGTTTACCTATACTAGATTTCACCGTAATATCACCGTGCTATAACCGTAAAATGCCTGTGAAATACCTATGAAATATAGTAGGGCAATATTAGCGTAGTCCGGGGTTAACCCGCATCTGTGTAAGTACGTACCTATTAGGGTCCTATACCGTAACAACGTCTTAATCTTCTTAGAGACGCGGGAGGAGCACTAGGCCTACGTTAATACGGTTCTTAAACGCTTTAATACCGCCGGCCTCTAGCTTAACGTAGATAAGTATAACTTCTACGTTACTAGGACTAAGTACCTCGGCCTAATTATCTTAGATAAAGGCATTCGCATAGACCTTAATAAGGTTTATACGGTCTTAGAATAGCCTACCCCTTCCTTTATTAAAGACTTCCGGCGCTTTTTAGGATTCGCTAATTTTTATCGGCGTTTTATTTCCGGCTTTTCTAAGCTTATAAACCCTTTAAACGCCCTTACTAAGAACTCTGCCCCTTAGATCTAGTCTCCCGCCTGCGTCTACGCCTTTAAAGCCCTTAAGCACGCCTTTACTACCGCCTTAGTCCTCGTATACTTTAACCCCTATCGTAAGACTATAGTTTAGATAGATGCTTTAGACTAAGCCGTCGGGGGTATGCTAATATAGCTCCTCGACGATAGTCGTTATTATCTAATTGCCTTCTTCTCGTTAAAATACTCCGCTTAAGAGTATAATTACGAGATCTACGATAAAGAACTCCTCGCGATTATAAAATCTCTTAAGGAATAGCGCCTTAAGCTTAAAGGCCTACCTAAGTTTAAGATAGCCTTAGACTATAAGAATCTTTAGTATTTTATAACTACGAAGGTCTTTAACTAGCGATAGGCCCGCTAGGCCGAATTCCTTAGTCGTTTTAATTTTAAGATCGTCTTTTAGCCTAGCTCTTAAGCTATTCTCCCCGACGCTTTTAGCCGCCTGCCTAGCTCCCGCCCTCTCTCCCTTACCGACTAAGCCGACGAGAGGATTAACTACCGATATTAGGTTATCCTCCTTAAGTCTAAGGTTAATGCCTCCTTCTACCTTAATACTACTACCGCCCTTAATACCGTTAAGGAGTCCGATTCGTTTATAAATACAATTTATAAATATAATTCCGACTGCCTCGACCTTTACGCCCTCGACGACTCTAAGCCGATCGATAACCTTATCGACCGGGCTTATTCCTCCTCCCCGCTTATCTCCGCTATTCGCGTAGCTCTTTAGTCCCCTTAGCACTACTAGCCTTGCCCTCTTCGCGCCCCCCTCCGCTCGATCCCTAAGACCGCTCTCTCTAAGGTCTAGGGCCGGTTCTATTTCTAGGGCCGGCTTTTCGTTCCCTTTAACGACGCCCTAATTCTTTAGATCCTCGTCCGCGCTTATACCTCCCCTTTTGCCGGCTACCTTAGACGTATAAAGACCGCTAGCCTCTACCGCCGGTCCTATATCTAGCCCGGTATATACGAGTCTATTTCTAGCTTTATATAGAACTATTATATATACCTACGCGCTAAATCCCCTCGTTCCTCCCCTTAGGGCCTACTTTAGCCCTTAAGTATTCCCTTCGCCTTATAGACCGATATATCCGTCGATTTTATTACCGACCTCCCTATCTACTATCGCAACGGCGTTAAGTTTTCTAATATCCTCGTTATTATCGACCGCCTTACGAAGATACGCTACTACGTTTTAATACCCTTAATAACCGTTAAAGACGTTATTAACACGTTTATTTCCCGCGTTTAGTCCCTCTATAGCACCCCGGCCTTTATTATTAGCGACTATAGTACTTACTTTATTTCGGCTTTCTAGTAGTAGCTTAATCGTCGCCTTAGTTACCGCCTTTACCTTAGCTCCGCCTACTACCTTTAGACCGACGGTTAGACTAAGATCGCGAACGCTTAAATAGAGGTTTACCTTCGTTATTATACTACCTACCTTTAGGACGATTAAGTCGACCTCCTCCCCCTCGCTAAGTTTACTATTAATAATTAAGTCTTTAAATCTACCGGCCTCTCCCCTTTCTTCGCTAACTAGAGCTTCTACCTAAAGCTTAGTATTAAGCCCTTTAGTCCCCCCCCGCCCGGTATAACCCCTTAGTAGCGGAAGGAATACCTCTACGGTAACGCGCTCGCTTCCTATCTCTAGCGTATCTCTAACTTCCTCCGCGATATAATCGAAGATGCTTAAGCTACTTAGGCTCGCTACGCAAACGCCCGGCGGACTCCCGCCCTAGCGTATTAGCCCGGCGATATAGTATTCCTTAGCACCCGCTAGATCTAGACCCTCCGCCTTATAAAGAAGCTCGACTATAAGCGGGAGGGCCTATATAAGGTCCTTAAGGTATATAAGACGGCGTATCTTCTTCGCCTTCCTAAAAGCAGCCGCCTTTACCCTGTTTTTTATTACTCCCTCTTTACTAAGACCTAAAAGCCCCTTTTGCCCGGTTAGTTAGAGCTTAACGTCCGGCCCGCCGATAACGGCTAATACACTTAGCATAGAGAATATGTGTGTAAAGAAGGATAATTCTCTTAGGTAGGCGTAAGCCCTAGGAGCTAAGAATAGCTCCCTACTATCTTATCTATAGCTGATTATATTAGCCCCGGCATATAGCATAGAGGATGCTTTATATATATTAGAATGCCGGCTCGAAAAAGAAAACACTACTGCTTATAGCAGTTATAAATACAATCCTAATTAGGCAATTAAGAGGAACACTCCTATTGCCTAAATCCTTCCTTTTATTCTTATAAGTTATGCTTATACCTACTAGTAATTATTCCTCTAATCGTTCCTTCTGCTAAGCGGCCTTCTTACTTCGTATAGCGCGTGCGGGAGGGCGACCCTAGAACTCCGTGATAGCTTTAGCGGAGACCTAGTCGGCTCGGACCTATTAGTTATATATAGCAGCCTATCCCTTCTATCGTACGAGGTATTCGGTTATAGGTGACTTCGACCGACCGATGCGACGAATACGGATGTCTATTAGGCGTTCGACTTTATAGTGCTAATCCCCTTCGTTAGGTGCTTCGATATCGCGAGCGGCTTCTATAGGTCTAGGCTCGAGCTCGACGTAATGCCCTTCGTGCGCGAGTTTAAGATGCTAAATAAAGACGACTAGGTGGATTCTAACTTAGCTAAGGAGGTCGAGTTCCGCTACGAGGTTATTAACCATACGCTTAATAACGAAAGGGCCTTCTCGTTGCCGCGACTATTTCTTTAGCGGCTAGCTAGGCTTATAATAGCCCGTATATAGCTTTAGGTAAACTTTATTACTAGCTTTAAGAAGAACTAGCCGGTGCTTCGCGTTATACCGCTGCTTGGCCTTTATAGCGGCTAGGTCTATAGCTAGGCTCGCTTGTCTACGGGTAACCTCTCGCAAGTAGGGCAATTCGTCCGTAGTAGTGCTTAGGATGTTATCGGCAGCTTCTAACGGTCTACATATATTAAAGCCGAAGATAGATTTATAAGCGGAGATCTTCGTACTAGCGTTAAATGCCGTATTTAGATTCTACTAGAGGGCGGGGATTATTATCTTTTAATCTAGGCTAAGATCCTCGATATAGGACATTCGTAGAGCGGTCTCTACGGTCTAATTGCGCCGTTCGGCAAGTCCGTCGGCCTATAGGTAGTAGGCGGTAGTTATTGCAATTTTAGTGCCGAATGCGCTCTAAAGGCCTTTCTAGAAGTCGGATGTAAATTTACGATCCCGGTCGCTACTAATAGTTCTTAGCATACCCTAATCGGAAAGAAGCAACTAACGGGCTAGGCTTTAAGCCTAATCCTTTATGCCGTACTTCACGTTGCCTAGGATTAGCAAGCATCTCTTGCTAGTTAGGCAAGTAACTATAAGAAGTTAGTTAAAGATATTAAAGCCTAGAATCTACTATAGGGAGCTTGCTAAAGGTAAAGGCGGTATATCGGTTATAAAGTCTATCGCGATACTCTGTATTAGAAGTAGCGGGGGGCGAATAGGCTTATAGCTGCCGGTAAGGGTCTAACGGTCTATTTAGCTAAGGCAATAAGCTTTACAAGCCGCGATATGCTTCTTTACCTAACGGGTGACTCCGCGAATTAAGTATATCTCTAAGTCCTTAATTATACAGACGACGCCGAAGTAGTTCTTATCGTTATAAGCTACTAAGATTATAGATAGGACGAGGGCGTTAGGGATATATAGCCGGGTAAAGCCGACGGGGCCTTTATAGTATAGGAGCTTATCGACTATAAAGAACGGTATGCCGCGGCGTTTAAGCTACGCCTTTATTCTTACTATAGAGTTAGTGACTATAGCTCCTTCTAAGGGCGAGGAAAGACTCTCGATAGCGTCCTCGCTATCCGCGATTATTTAAAGTATTCGCTTATAGTAAGGGTTATTATCGTAGGCGACGGCGAATTCCTCGCGTTTCTTAAGAGCTATAATAGCTTCGGAGGCTATAAGCATATCGTTAAGCATAGTAAAGTCGGGGCGGCGATAGTTAAGCAGCTAATCGGACTCCTCGGCTAGCAGGCGACTAAAGGCGTCGGGAATAAAGTTTTTCTTACTAAGGAGGTAATAAACCTCGATATCGTACTTAGAGAGATAAATTAAGGCTATAACTAGACGACGGTTGGCTCGATCTATGCTAGAAGTATTAAGGGTTCTTTTAGCGACGATCTGCTTAGTCGCGGAGTAGTCGGTTAAGACTACGAGCGGAAGGGTTAATAACTACACCGTAGTGCGTATCTTCTTCGCAGCCTATATAAGACAAGCGACCTCTAGTTCTAAGGGACTATAGGACTACTCGGCTCTCGTTAGAGTGCGGGAGAGGAAGCAGATAGGCATAATAGCTTTAACCGGAATAAGCTAGCCTAGCTGCTAAACGGTGCCGTCGCGGAGATAGAAAAAGACGGCGGCGAAGCCTCGCTATAAGAAGGCGTCGATCTAATAGAATAGCCTCTTCTACGGGTCTATATAGTAGATTATACAGCTAGAAGTGATTTCCTTCTAAAGAGAGGCGAAGGAGGAAAGCTCGGCTAGGGTTAGCTAGAACGATGTAACTCGCGTGTAGGACTTCCGCTTATTAGGGTTCCTATTCTTAACCTTACCGATTAAGCGACCCTAGGCTAGAAGACTAGTCTTACGGTCCTATAGGGGGGCGATAGAAGCGCCGTAGTACGGGATAAGGTTGCGAATATACCCTATAGCGCCGATATAGTGCTTAAGAGCGGCGAGGTTATCGGGGAATAGAAGCTTCGCGAAGGCAGCAAGCCTATGCTTTATAATACTTATCTTAAACGCGTCGATATAAAATCTAAGCAACTTTATAGAAGGGTAGCCGATCTAGCTCTTAGTAGGGCTTATAGATAGATTAAGCGATGCGAAGAGCTTAAAGATAGCCTCGAGATGCTAAAAGTATTCCTCTTCTATAGCGGAGTAAATAATAATGTTATTAATAAACGCGCGGCTATAGCTTTAGTACGGACGGAGAACTCGGTCTATATAGCGTTATACGTACGCTAGGCTATTGCGAAAGCCGATAGGCGTAACTATTAGGCGCTTTAGACCTCGATAACTTATAATAGTAAACCTACCTTAATGCTTGAGTTTAACTCGAAACTAATAGAAGAAGGCGGAAGCGTCGATAGTAGTAATAAAACGGGCGCCTAAGAGTTTAGCAATAATAGAGCTTTATAGTAGCAGAGGGTAGGAATCCGGGATAGTAATACTATTAACGGCACGTAGGTTAATAACGACTCGACCTTTAGTCTCGCCTTAGGCTATACGCTAGACTATAAAGACAGGTGCTACGAATAGCGTAGGCTCGTCGGCCTACTCTAGGCGACCCTACTTATAAAGTAGGTTAAACGTATCGTCGATAACCTTCCTATCGCGAAGTCCTTATAGGTAAGGCTTCTAAGCGACTCGTTTTTCGTGCTAATTGTCGATTAAGGGGACTATTAATTCCCTTCCGGGTTTTACGACGGCGGTGCCTATATCTCGCTAGAGCTAGGAGTATTTCCTAAGAAGCTTCTTAACGCGGCGCACGAAGGAGGGGCTATAGTCGAAAATATAAATCCCTTCCTTAGTGCATTTTTCTTAAAGCTCCGGTAGGCGCTAAACGTGCGTTTAGTATAGAATACGGCTAGAGAGGGGATCCTCGATTCTATCCGCGGCGTCTGTCTCGATAGCTGCGGCAGCTGCTATTACATTAGTAGCGGCTGCTGCGAGGGTCTAGCGAACCTTAGACCACTTAGCGGGCCCTGCCGAAGAGGCTATAACGTAGGCGTAGATAGAGTCGGATAGCGAAGGCGTTAGAGAAGTGCCTAGAATAGGAGCTTCTACGGGCTAAGACGGGGCGGGAGCCTATAGGCACTTAAGGACTTCCTAAGTAAGCGGAAAAGTGCTTATAACGTTAACCGATAAGTTAATAGAAGAAGCAGTAGTAGCAATAGCGGTTCCTATAGAGGAGGATAGCATAGTAGCGGCTCCGAGAGCAAGCGTAATTACCGTAGCTAGCGTTAGAGCCTTTATAGCTGATTTCTAGGACGGGGCGGCAAAATAGCTAGACTCCTAATACTCTTATATCTAGCTAAGCTTCTGCTTACGCTTAATAATAAGGTCGACGTTCGTGCTATTAGTAATAAGGACAGTAGGAAGAGATTTAGCATCGACGATGCTATAAACAGCATTAGCATAAGAGGCGAAGAAAGTATAAGCGCGGTCTTTAGGAAGTTCTTTCTAAGAGGCAGGGACTATAAGGGTAGTACCGTGCGGCATAATAGTCTTTCGGACGGCCTAGACATAGCGAACAACTTCGCGGGGCTATTTATAGATATCGAATAGGATTTTAAACCCTTCGAGCACTCCGATGCATATAACTTCCTTATTATAATTAAGGGATCCTTAGTATAGCTTAAGGAAGGCATTACCGAGAAGTGCGCCGGCTTCTACTTTAAAGACCTAGGCGGAGCAAGTGAATTTAGCTATAGCTGCTTAAGCGGCCTAGCTAGCTATAGTGCCACGCGCGTAGAAGGAGAACGTGGCCTAGTCTTCGCAAAAAGAACGACCGTTAACTCCGTTAATAGTAACGGGAGGCTTCTTCTCGACGGTATAGTTAAGAGTCTAAAGAAGGTCGCGATTAATTATAGGCTTACTATAGCTAGAGTCGGGGCAAACTTAGACTTCCTGCCTACCAGGTTAAGTAAAGACCTTAATCCTTATATAGGAGTATAAATACGGCGGGGAATCCTAATCCTATTAGGGCTCCTCGGCTTTAGCTTTTAGGACCTAATCTAGTCGGGGTGCTATAGTAAGCGCTACGTGAAAAACAGGCTCCTTAATAACAGGTACGGGAAGAATAAGCTCTAGGGCAGCGGGGGCATTAGGCTTAATAACGATAGGATCGGAGACGTTCCCTATAGTAATAGAAGGGGATTTCTTATACCTAAGACGGAGGTAAGAGAAGAGGGCGTTACGAGAAAGAAAGGAGGCCTTATAAACCTTATAGGTTAAAGGCTTAAGCGCGCGCTCTTTACTATAGAGCTACTGCTTAGATATATAGCAGTTAGCATATATATACTCTTTAAGTATAGAGGCGAGGGCGAAGGTGCGGTCGTAGGTGCTATATTTAAACTTACCGGCCCGTTCGGTAGGGTAGCGGGAGTTTATATAGCCTACGAAGTTAGCCTTTAAGGAGGCGTAAGAGGACGCGTCGTCCTAAGAGTCGTTTAATTATAGCTTATTACTAGCTTCGTCGCCGCTAGGAGCAGTCTTCTTATCGCTTTAATACTTCGACTTAAAACGTACTTTCTTCTTATTATTATTACCCTTATATTTACCTCGGCGGTATTCCGTTCGGTTGTCTCGTCGGTCGTCTCGGCGAGGGTAACGCTTATCGCGGCGTAGCGGGCGTAAGCTTAACTAATTACGGTTGTTACTAAAGCCTCGTCCCTTAAGACTACGGTTGCGATTATAACCTTAGTCCCAATCCTAGCGGTTAGTCTATCGGTAGTTATTGCCTCGGTTACCTTAACGATAGTTATCGCGACGATTATTATAATAGCTGCGATTATAGTTACCCTAACGGTAACTATTATTATAGCGACGGTTATCCTAATAGTAGTTATTATCCCGACGGGAAAAACTACCGCGGCGAGAACGGTCTTAGTCTCTAGAGATATATAGCTTAAGAGAGGCTATAATAAGGGGTTTCCGTTCCTTAATAATACGAATCTCTTTATCGATCGGGGTCTTCTTCGTAGGAATAGGAAGAAGCGAGGAGATCTAGAGGGTAATAAAGGGATAGATAGCCTTAATGATTTAAGCATCCTTGCCTATCTTAAGTTAGCGGGCGAGCGAAACCTTTCTCTAGATCTACTACGTAAGAGTGATAGAGCTAGAGGACTATATAGATATTATATATCTTTCCCTATAAAGTTCCTTTAAAACGTCGGCGTTAAGACGCTTAAAACGCCTAGTTAAAAACTTATAGAAGGTTCTAAGAGGGGAGGAACTAAGGATATCGCGTTATTCCGCTATAAGCTTACTTATATACTATATAAGAGCTCCTCCTACTAAGAAGGAGAGGTAATATAGGCAAAGGGCGAATAGATCCTCGTCCTAGTAGATCCTTAAACGCTCCGTAAAGAGATAGACGTCTATATAGATATTCTTTCTATTACTAAGAGCGATAATGCCTAGGTTCTTTAGATTATGCTTATCTAGGTTAAAAGTATTAATATTGTCCTATTTAAGGCGTTTAGTAATGGCTTTGTCGTTATAGGCCGAGGAGGAGGTATAGCTCGCCTCGTAGTGCCTACGCGGATTCGGATAGGACTTTAAGGGACGGCGGATAAAGCTATTATCGGATCTAGATAAATTATCGTTATTATTATCTAAGTCCTTTTATCGACGAGAGTAAAAGGCCTACGAATACTTAGATAACTTAGACTAAAGAGAGTAATATAGAACCTAGGGTTGCTTCTTAAGGCGGTGCTACTGTCTAATAAAGCGCTGCTTAGATAAGCGAAGTATTCCTTACGGACGAAGAGGAGGCTATTCCTCCGATTAACCGTTAGAAGGGTCTCCGTCGATTATTTCCGGGTTAAGAGGCACGGCTCGGACTAGCGGATATACTAGAGTTATCGTAGCGTAGAGAGGAGTCTCCTTATCGGGAAGCTCGCCTATAAAACGAAGATGCGAGCGAATTCCCTTTCGCTAAGTGTCGGCGTGCTATAGATGCTTTTCCTTTACAGACGGAAGATCTAAGATATCGAAGATAACCTCCGACTTAGAGGCTAAAGAACCTAAGAGAATATAGGCTTGCTTTATATATATTACGTCTATATTAGTAAAGGTCTTAATAACCCTTTCCGTAGGCAGTATTTTAATTAATTTAGAGTAGCGAACGGCCTATTTTAGTAGGTTATTATAGTCCCTATCCTTTATAGCTAGTATAGTAGATTGCTTACGTAGTACCTCGGTCTCTAAGGATAAGCGAGGACGACGGCGGGCAGGAGGAGGAGGATCTTTATAATTACTCTTAGAGTCCCTAAAGGGAGCGGCGCTATAAACACTCTCCGGCGGGGCATATTCTTACGTTAGCAAGCGAGGGTAAACGTCGTCGTTTAAACGAGATACAGACGCTATAGCTTAACGGGCTTCTTTATCCCTAGCTATAGTAATAATAGCTTAAATAAAACGAGGGAAGTAGGCGAAGAGGTCGATAGATAGAAAAGAAGAGGGATTGCGAAGAAAGAAGAGTTATAAGAGAAGAGAAAAGTCTGTAGTAGGAGGTGTAGGGTGTTTTAATTTTAGCGTAGGAACGGGTACGCGTAGGAAATCAAAAACATAGAGAGAAAATTTTTCCTTACGGCTAATTGCGTAAGGACTTAAGAATAAAGAACTAGGCAGTAGGCCCTAGTTCTAATAATGCCTAGAAAGGCGAGCCTCGTCGGATCGTAAGGCTTGTGTTAGAGGTTATATAGGCGTGCTAGCTAAGGTTGTATAAGCTAGTTATACTATAGGTGTCGGGAGCCTTTAAGCGGCTTCTAACAAATAGTAAGAGCTTTAAGAAGCTCTTAGCGAACGTATCGTAGTAGAGCGAAGCTCTAGAGATAGGAAGGGCGTTCCTAATAGTGGCTTTAAGGCAGATAGTGCGGAATTACTACTAATTTTAATGCACTTAGCATAGAGAATATATATGTAAAGAAGGATAATTCTCTTAGGTAGGCGTAAGCCCCGGGAGCTAGGAATAGCTCCCTACTATCTTATCTATAGCTGATTACATTAGCCCCGGCATATAGTATAGAGGATGCTTTACATACATTAACGGCGTTCTCTTTTCCCCCGGCGACGACGATAGCGATAATACGCACCTTAAGTAAGAGTTTTCTTCTATCCTTACGTAACGCTAATACGCCTCCGGGAAGATTAAGTATCGCATTTAATAGCGTTATAGCCCCCTTACGTATAAGGACTCCTCCTACCTTAACGGCCTTTTACGCCTTTAACCCGACTAAACCTAAGCCGGCCTTTTATACGGCCTTCCTTACGTCTTTACCTTCGCCTAAGTAATAATAAATATAATTTATTAGTATAATTTACATTTTAACGGCATCTTAGCCTTACCCTTTATTTCTCCTTATTTCTCTCTCGTTCTATATTAGGCCCGCTTTTAGGACCGGTTAATATAGATTTCCTTAGTTTTTATTAGCCTATTGCCTCTTTTAGGCATTCAAGTTAAACCCCGATTTAAGGGAGATATACTATTATAGTGTTAGGTTATATTATATATTATCCTACGTGACCTCTTTATCGTATATATAGACACTTAGGCCTAGTCTATAGCTGTGTCCCTTCGTAGATTAATAACAATTATTTACCCCCCCCTAAGCTCGTTTCCTTACACCACCTGGATTTTAGAAAGAAGGTAGAGTTATACGGCTTCGAAAAGCTCTATACGGTCTACGTAGGTCTCCCCTTCTCTAGCAATAGCACCTTACAGCGTCTCTCGAGGCCCTAGGCTTCTAAAAGGTCCCTTAAGAGCCTTATATTATAATAAAAGGGGCGGTAATCGTCTTCTATAAGGGAGTAAATATCTCCTAAACCAGATATTCTATATGTATATAATAATATGCATAAAATCCACCGTTTAATATTGCATAACAGATTTATATTCCGGTTGCATTAGCTAGTCGGGGTAATAAGATACAGGAGTTATAGCATAAGTTGTAGGTGCTAAGATAGATACGTCGGTACTTATATATCTCGCTTACAACTACCCTCTATTCCGCAATAATAACTCCGCGATAACGGTGCGATATATCGGCGATGTCTTATGCGCGTTCCTTTCTCCGGAAATAGCGCTGTTAGACGGCATAATAAGTCAATTGATATATACCCTAGTTCCTAAGATATTTGGCTATAAGAAGGCGCCGATGTCCCTAGCTAGACAGACTATAACTAGCAATTTAACAACCGCTTTCTCTCTTAATTCTGCTCTAATCTTTATACTTCTTATATCTCTATAATCCTCTACTATTAGTCTTTATCTTAATCTCTTAGGTCTTCTTCTATATAGACGATATTATCTAGGCCTACCGAAAGGAGGATTAATAGATCGCCGAGGAGGCAAAGCAAGGTCTATAAGAAAGATATAAGATAACCATTCTAAGAGAGCTAAAGTGGTTTCTAGGCATTCGAATTCTACGAAATAGAAGCCAACGGACGATCTAGTTGACATAGGATGCCTATATTAATAAGGTAGCTTATAAGTTTCTACTAGACTAGCTAGAATAAAGAGCTCCGGCTACTCTAATGCTAGAAGAAGAGCTTCTGCTATCGCTATCGACCTTCTACGCAATAGAATAAGAAAAATACGCTTACCTCTAGAAGGTCGGTTTACTATTATTTGCAGCAATTTCTACTAGGATTAATATAGCCTTTACGGTATCCCGGCTAGCTCGGTATAACTAGAATCCCTCTATAAAGCACTAGGAGGCAGTAGACCGAGCTATTCTCTACCTTTACTCGACTAAAAGCCATAGACTACGCCTAGGAGGGCATAAATAGAAAGGGGCTAAGATATTCCTCTATTCTAGCGATGCATCCTTTGCCGATAACTTAGTCGACTGGAAAAGCTCTTAGGGATATATTATGTCTCTATTTAGAGGCTGTATAGCTTAGAAAGCGTCTAAATAGGCAATAGTTTTAATATTAAGCATAGAAGCAGAAATGCGTACTGTTTTAGAGGCAGTAAAGGAGGCTATTTTCCTTAGCCGGCTGCTTATATCTTTATAGCTTTAGATTCCGACCCCTTTAGTCCTAGAGTGTAATAACACTTAGACTATTAGGTTATTTACAAAAGAATCTAATAAGCTATTAACTAGGCTTAGACATATTGATATTTATTAGCACTAGCTACGATAGGATGTCTAGTAGTGACTTATCTCGCTCCGGTAGATCCTAATAGTAGAGATAAAGGCTAATAGGCTTATAAAGGCCTTTCTTAAGCAAAGACTAGCTGTATTCTTATAGTAGGTTAGGCTAGAAGATATTAAAGAAAGAATCCGACTAAAGGCCCGCTAAGAGGACCTTTAAGAAGCAATACTAGCTAGCAGGCTAGCTAGGTGCGAGGCAGCCGAATAGCAGTAGGGCGACTCTCCCTCTATCTAGTAGGTCTTAAAAACCGCCTAGGGGAATAACCTTAGGATAGGACCCCTAACTTAGCGGGCAAGGAGTTTAATCTAGTTTCTAGAACTTAAGGAGTTAGTCTATTATCTATAGAGCTCTTAAGGGGTAACTACCTATTCTACGGTCTTAGGCGGTAAGTAGGGCTATAAGTGTCCTCCCTAGCTAACTATATAACTAAAGTCCTAGACCTATAGATAGCTATACCCCTTTTAAAGGGGGCAGGCTATAGCTAAGGGGGTGTATTGCGAAGCTAGGCTAGGATTTATAAGACTTAGGTAGCCTAAGCGGGCTCTCGACCTAGAGGACCACCCGGGGGACTACTAGCGGCCCGTGCATCGCTATACGGCCTATAGGGCACCCGAAGCTAGTTGGAAAAGGGGCTTGGAAAAGGGGCTTAGAAAAGGGGCTTAGAAAAAGGGTTTAGAAAAAGAGGCTTGGAAAAAGGGCGTAGAAAAGAGGCTTGAGAAAACAGGGCTTTGGAAAAAGGCGTGGGAAAAAGGCTTGGAAAAAGGCTAGGCAGGAAAAAGGAAAAAGGGGGCTGTGTCTTAAACTCAGACATTCAGGTAGAACGCTAAAGGGGGCTACTAATTTAGGAGGGACAGGAATGCCTATAAAAGGGGGCAGTCCCCCTTAGTAAGGCAGGGAGAGGTTAGAGATCAATCAATCACTTCTATACTACATTTCCTACCTGCATAAGATTCAAACAGTTCCACACAGACTGTCTGCGTCTTCGACCCCCTTTTTAGTCTTTGACTTCTATATACATAGCGCATATCTCTCCTCTCGAGAACTACGTCGACTTTAGCCTTATTGGCCGGAACCTTAAGGAACTTATCTATAGTCTTTTAGATATCCTTATCGGGTTTTTAAGATAGAAGTCGTATAGAAGAGTTAAAGTAGTTGCACTCGGCGTAGAAATATTTCTCCCTATAAGTATACTATAGCTGGAATTTCGGCTTAGTCTTATTCTTTTTTAAGGATAAAGCCGCGGAAGCCGTCGTAGATTTTACCGTTAATTCCGTGGCTAGGTTATAAGTTCCTTAGCTTTAGAACTTAGCGAATAAGTTAGTCTTAAGCGCCTTCGTTACAGTCTTTAAGGCCTACGAGCGCTCGAAAAGTTCGGATATCTTTAATCCGTTAGAGAAGGACTTCTCTTAACCTAGCTTATTTAGTTAGGCATCGTCCTCTATCTTATTCATTTAGTATTCCGCAAAGGGACTACAAATTAGCTAAATAGCCTTAAGAGAAATCTATATAGCCCGGAGACCTTCCGATTCCGGCAACTTAATTCGCCGGGCGTTAGTAAGGACCTTCTGCTAGTTAGAAATCTATATCGTAATATCCGTCCGGTTTAGTGCCTTTAAAATAGTATAGAACTACGCGAGAATAGTCTTCTATTGCGTCTATAAAGTCGGCTTTATACGCCGCTATAGTAAAGCTAATTCCTTAGAAACCTTATATTCGTCGGCAATTATTAAATAATAGTTCCCGATATTGTAAATACAAAACTGCTAGATTAACGTAAGAGATTTCTATTAGTCCTTATAGGCTTAAAGCAACCTATAATACCGGGAAAAGAGAAACTTAAACTTTTTAAGTTCTTCTATAGATAACCCGGTAATATTTATAACTGCTATATTAATTATTATAGGTATTAGTTCTATAGGAAGAGGCAGTAAGGGTTTCTAAAGTTTAAGCGTAATAGAAGGATCGATTTTCCCCTAAATCCCTTAGGCGAGTGCGTATTTCTAAATCGTTAAGATCTATTAGTCTTAATCCGCTAGTCCGTTTAAGGTAGTCTTCGGAGTAAAATCGGGTATAATAGATATAGTAACGTAGGTAAAAGTATAGTATAATCTACGGTAAGGTGTAGTTAAATATATTATATATAAATAAGCTATAAGAATTAAACTAGGTATAAGCAAGCATTAATAGAATAAGGTAAATGTATTAACTAGTCTTCTATAAGTCGATTTACTAGATTATATAAGTCGATTTACTAGATTAAAGCACCGTTCTTAAAAAGATATACTAGTCCTCCGTAAGTTAATTCGCTAGATATAGGAAAGGTATAGGAATAGCTAGCTACGTACGACTACGTAGTCACACACACGTGATCGTAGGGATTACGTGTCATCCGGGAAGGCTATATTACTGCGATAGCTTCCCCTTACCTAGCTAGCAACTAACCTAATACAACCACACCGTTTACCCTATAAGGTCGACCTAGAGACCTACTAACACTAATTAGTGGTTGACTTAGTCAATTACAGACAGCTAGGTAGAAGAGATAAGATCCTTAATCATCGACGGTGTAAAACACCCTATAAGGGAACACCTAGAGGTAGTTATCTTTATGCTTTAAACGAGCTCTCTTATCTACAATGTTACCGCGTTAACGCTATTTCGAGATCTCCTAAGCTATCTATTAATCCCGTCTCGCTTCCTAAAGGAAGAAGAGTAACGTTAACCTATAGTACGTCCCTAACGCAGACAACTTCGTGAGAAAATCCCTTACGCCGATAAAACACATAAAGACTATCACGTATAATATTATAGCTTTATTAAGCCCTACCCGCGTAGACAATATAAGGCGCGATAAGCTGTTAAGGATCACCCCTATCCTAGAAAACGACTTCTAGTACACCTATATAGGTATCTAGGATGTATAATAACAACCCGATCTCGAGAACCTAAGTAAAGCAGAGGCTACTATATACGTTGCGAGGTTCCTCTATAAGTGTGCGTACGATAAAGACAACTAAGGCTACGAAGCTATTGCCTTCTTCTAAGAACACTTTTAAGGATAGCTTCTATAGACATAGGATAGGGTATACTAGACCTACAAACGTTCCTTACGCAAGCTCTTAAAGAGACGTAGGATCTACACCGGCCTAGACAATCAAGGCTTTAACATACAGTTCCTTAAACTGCAGACTATCTTAGAACTACTACCATAGCCTGCAAAAGAGTATATAAATCAGACATTTAATTAGGGCACGATCGTTGCATTTATACTACCGACCCCGGTCCCGGACCCGGCTCCAACCGATTAGACAACTGTCCCCGGTGCAACGCAACAACAACAGACTATACACCCAACAATATACTAGTTCAACCAACCGACTGTCCTTATGCCTGCCCCTATCCCCGATGTCCCTATAACTATTGCCCCTGTTTCTTAAGCTCCTATTCCCCCTGCTAATGCTACCGTAACTATTGCCCCTTTGCCGTCCCTTAATGCTTATACTACAATCCCTCTAATCGATATTCCGAACGTCGATATAGATGCGGACCTCTAGCAGAAGTTCGTAAAGCTATAGAGGAAGGATAAGTGTTATACGGGATAGCCCTATAACCTCTTCGACAATAAGTTCTATATATTTATAAGGACCTACTACAACCTTAAGGTCTAACTAGGTTAATTCTATAACCTATTCTCCTAGATCCTAACGGATAGAGCCGAGACCTTCTATATCTACTACGTTAAATTAACTACATCGTTCCGTGTAACCTATAATGCTATTAAGCAACATTTTAACACAGACGTTAACTATAGTTATTACTTTACGGACTAAACAACAACTATATTTAATAAGGTCCGCGTAGAGAATCCTACGATGCCGCTTTATAAGGTACTATAGACCCTCTTTAACAAGCTTTAGCTATATTAGAGAGCCCTAGGAAAAGACTACGAAGGTAATATACTACTTCGTACGTCCTTTATTAACGCGTGCCGTAGTGTCCTAGAGCTAGAATACGCTCTCTTTAAACCTGCCTAAAAGGTCGAAACCGTGTTTATAGACTTACGTATATCTATCGAGACATACCTAGCACGCAACCCGTCTAGCTAGTTACTATAGGATAAAGCATTTAATTATAACGATTAATAGTACCTAGACCGAAGATACTTAAGCAATCGTAGACGAGGTAGATTCCGTAGACGAAGCTACGGACGAGGTAGTAGACGTAGAGGCTATCTAAGAGGCTTTAGATATAATCGTAGCACACCCTTTCGCCTACGAGGATAAGGCAGCTATATCAATAGTCCTAACCGCTTGATATAGACTAAGAAATGTTTCGTTTGTTATAAGGAGGGCTGTTAGTCTACTAAACACACGCCTAAGGAACGCTAACGGTCTAAGGACTAATACCTTACGCAGTGTTTTAACGATAGCATCCTAATAACTAACTTTACGGCATATATAACCGAGTTTAAAGGCTATAAGACCGACGAAACAGAAGCTAACGAGTACTAGGACGTAGAAGATGCTAATAATGCCGATCTAAAGCAAGCAGCAACTTAAATGCTCTATAAGGCCGCCTTCACACACCTTTAGACCGGCGAAGACGTCTACGGCATAGATTAATTAATCCCTACCGACTAATTCCTAATCGAGGATCGCTACTCCCGTTAATAGTTTTAGGGAATTATAATCGACACTAGTGCGGCTAGAGTATTAACAGTAGGATAGGAGCAGTACTTCGCTTTATAGCGAACGGAACCTTCTGTTATGCTTAATAGCTCTATAGCTAGGTAAGCTAGCATCCGATTTAGAACTAGCACTCCTATTTAATCCCTTAGTTCAATCGCCCTCGAAACCCCTATTAGTCAAGTGACTTTTTACATTCTTAAGACCTATACCCCTTTTCTACTCTCTCTTACTAATATAGACCGACTTAGGATCTACTTCGACAATATAACAAACACGCTAGGGACTAGCGATTTAGGCAACCGGATCCTAGTAGTTCGCAAATAGGGTCACCTATAGTTCTTCTTATTAAAAGCAGAAGAAACTATCTCTTTTCTAACAGAGAGTAAGATACGAACTCTATATCGCCGCTTTAAGCACCTAGCTGTTTTAAGACTCTATCACCTGCTTAAGCAAGCCGGCTATAATATAACGACTATATAGCTTAAATTAATCTCTAAATTCTATTATTACTACTAAATACACTTACAGGCACCTAGACGTTTTAAGTTCACGCTAAAAGATAACTAGGAATTTAATTACGAGATTATAGTAGACGTAATATACCTTAGGAGCCCTTAACGACCTATTCTATACATCGTTAACTCTATAATAGCATTCTAAGGGGCTAGGTTCCTTCCTTCTATATTAGCTAAGGATACCTAGGAAGTCCTTCGAGCCCTTTAGATCGACAGCTACCTTAGACCTCCTAATACGATTAAACACAGCGCAGGAACTAATTTTGCCTTAATAGAGTTCCGCAATAAGGCAAAGATTATAGGGATAACCTATAAGCAGGTCCCTATAGAGTTATATACGTCGATTAAAAAGGTCGAGAGGTATTACGCTCCTTTACGCCATGCGTTTAAAATCCTTTACGTAGAGATTAAGACTATTACGTCTCCCGAGGCAGTCCTTTAGATAGCCGTAAAAGCCGTTAACGACACAGCCGGACCCTACGGCCTTATCCCTATACTTCTCGTCTTTAGTACGTACCCGCGTATAACTATTAACTCGCCCCCGCTAGCTATAACCCTGAAAAGGTCTATAGCTATATAAAAGGCGATAAAATTGCTTCGATAACTCTCTATAGAACGATAGGTGTAAGATACTCTTTGTGTAAAGAACGGTCCGTTAATAGTTAAAACTATTACTCTCCTATTATAGAGTAAAGTTAGAGTCTAGCGGGAAAAGGGAGGATAGCAGGGACTATTTAAGATTGCTGTAATTAACGGTTATAACATTACTATTAACACCGTCAACGGACCTTAAGTCTTTCGGTCTACGGTTGTACAGCCCTACCTTCGAGACGACTCGTCTCCTTAACCCCTACTTCGCGCGATTAAGCCAACTCCTCTTGCTCCGAATAAAGAGACTCCTCCTAACCCTACGACTATACTTCCCGCTCCGAGTCCTACGCCCCTAATGCCACGCAGGCGTGGCCGTCCCCCCGGTGTAAAGAACAAGCCAAAGCTCCCTATTCCCCTTCCCCCTCCTTAAGCCTTTATCATTAAGAAGGAGGAAGATGCCTACGATTTAGCACTTAATTTGCGAGAAAAAGGAGTTATTATAACCCTAGGAGCCCTATTTAAAGATTGAGATAGGCAAGAGATCGATAACCTCGTTGCCCGTAGTGTTTTTAGCTTTAAACGCTATAATAAAGCTATCTACGGAGGTTACTATATCTTTAAGTCGAGGATAGTACGTAAAGTAAAAGGGAAGGATAAGAAACCCTACGAGAAGTCCCGACTCGTTATCTAAAGACATAATAACGAAGAAAAGACGAGCTTATTAACGCAATCCCTAACGATTTAACGCATTAGCTAGCGGCTAATCTTAGCCCTTGCTCCGGGACTTCTTCGATATTACGGCATAACTCTTTCGTTACGAGACATTACTTAGGCCTACCTACAAGCCGAAACCAAGCTGTTTAAGACTATCTTAACTAAGCTGCCCGCCGAAACGTAAAGACGATACCCGGAAGGGACTATTATCCGTATAATTCGACCCCTTTACGGAATCGCAGAGTTAGGATTATATTAGTTCCGAACGTATTATAAGTATTACGTTATCCGACTTAATATATTAACCTCGACGTACGACTCGTGCTTATTAATCGCGAATAGGACCCCTAATAGATTTAGGATAGTTAGCCTATAAACGGATAATACGTTAATATTAAGCATACGCACCTTCTTAAATGCTAAAGAAGAGCAGCTTTAAAAGGCTAAGTTTAGAGCGAAGCTAAAGACTAAGATGTCTGCTAGCTTAGTGCTTGATTTTAATAGGGCTAGGCTAACACTCTAAGATTAGGATCTTCTTCTTTAGCAAAAAGGTTAATTAGAAAAGCTTAAGACTATTATCGCTCGAGATTATAACTTTGTATAGAGGTATATAGAATAGCGAGCCCGAGGAGCATACGTCGCGTTAATTTGCCAACCGGAAGCTTCTTTTAACCTCTCTATAGCAGCATAAGTTTAAAACCCTAACGAGAAAGACTACGTAACGATTAACAAACGCCTATAATAGCAAATAGACTATAAGGAACGCGGCCTAACGTACGAACTAGTTAATCTTGCGAATGCGAAGCTGCTAGTATTCACGGATAGCTCTTTTGCAAATAACTTAGACCTCTCTTTACAGCTAGGCTTTATTATTGCGCTTATAACAGAGACCTAGTCTAACAGCCACTTTAAGATTAAAGGCAACATCGTGCACTAAAGCTCTACTAAGTGCAAAAGGGTCACACGTAGCGTTCTAGCCTTAAAGGTCTACGGCATAGTTAGAGGCGTTAATATCGGCATTTGCCTCGCTATAATAATTAAGATAATTATAGAACGCCTACGGCTGCCTCTAGTGCCTTTAATCCTTTATATAGACTCGTATTTGCTCTACGAATGTCTTATAAAGCTTACTATAACGAAAGAAAAGCGACTAATAATCGATATTATATCGATTCGTTAGTCATACGAGCGAAGGGAGATTACAGAAGTCCGATAGATCAATAGGAATAACAACCTAGCTAATGCATTAACGAAGTCCTCCCCGAATAAGTCTCTTAAACGCTTTGTTAAGACTAACGCGCTAACCGTTAGGATGGAAGCTTTCGTCGTCCGGCCGTAATATTTAACTTCCTTACTTTAACACATATATAAGGCTGACTGTAATATATACAGACTGTTTTTCGTTGCCTAGCAAACGCGCGCTATTTCCTTATTCTATTGCGCGCTCTTTCCTTGTTTAATTACGCGCTTATTTAAGCACATATTCCTTTACCTATTCTATTGCTTAATTAACTGCAATAAAAAGAATTCGTCGGCACGGTTTAAACCTTAAACCTCCGGATGTTTATATTTAAACCAATCGGGAAGGTTATCTTATCGTATACTATTATTTAGTTAAACACATTCTAGCAATTCGCTGTAAACATTATAATAAACACTATAGCGAAATTAACAAAAAGAATAATCTTTCGGTAGAGTAATATTATTAATATGCTTAACTAGGAATCGTCCCCGAAGGGGTTCCTAGACATTAAGTCTAATAAGTCTAATCCTTACAACCGCCCCCGTCGAACAACCTTAGTACAAACAGCCCCGACGAACATTTTATTATTTTTCCCTAATTAC
Source organism: Ophiocordyceps sinensis (assembly GCA_012934285.1). Taxonomy (NCBI): domain Eukaryota; kingdom Fungi; phylum Ascomycota; class Sordariomycetes; order Hypocreales; family Ophiocordycipitaceae; genus Ophiocordyceps; species Ophiocordyceps sinensis. Next base: position 8,767,715 of record JAAVMX010000001.1, on the reverse strand, counting down.
TTTCCTCCCTACTATAACGTTCGGTAAGATAGTTAGTAAGGCTACCCTAAAGCACGGTTACTAGCACGAAGCGGTGGTTTAGACCGCCTAATTATTAATAAAGGTTACTAACCTAACCACTGCGTTAAAGAGGTGTTTTCTCGCGTTGCGTCATTACGTTGCAAATCAGCTGCGCATTCAACGGTTATATAGCTATTACAATATAGCTTTAACCTTAAATCAACATTGCGCAGCTACACCTACGCCCGCGCGATCGCGCACGCGCAGCTGCAATAGCCTGCTTAACTAGGCTCTTTCTTTAGCTCTTTCTTTGTTTTGTTCTACGGTTTGTTTCTATAAAGGAAAAACTACGAGTGTAGGAATAGCTAGCTACGTACGACTACGTAGTCACACACACGTGATCGTAGGGATTACGTGTCATCCGGGAAGGCTATATCACTGCGATAGCTTCCCCTCACCTAGCTAGCAACCAACCTAATACAACCACACCGTTTACCCTATAAGGTCGACCTAGAGACCTAGCAACAAAAAGCTTTACGACCGTAAGTCGTAGTATAGCAGGCTGAAAATATAACCCGTTAGAACTCTCTATACGTAGAGAAGTTCGGCTAGGCTTATAACTATCGAACGCTAAGTAGTCGGGTCCTCGATATTAATATAATAGCAATTAAGAAGAAGAGAGGATCTAAGGCTAAATCGCCTATAAGGAAGGATTAAAAGCTATAAGATGTAAATCACTAAGAATAATAGCTCTTATCTTCTTAATAAGGGGGCTAACTAGTCTCTATATATAGGGAAATCCCTCGGATAAAATCAGCTGCGTAGACCTAAGGAAAAGGGGTAATAAAAAGAGTCGGACGAAAATATCGGTCGGAAATTAATAGATTATGTCTATACGATAAATAGTTATATAATTAGTAGTAAAGGAATTAATAACGCAATAGTCTATTAGAAGGACTACTTAATTCTATAGTAGAAGCTATAGAAGGGATTTAGAATTCCACGGTAAAAGACTATAGAAGGGAAGTGGAATTCTACGGTAGAAGACTATAGAAAGAAAGAGATTTCATAGGTAAAGACTATATAAATCACCGTAAAATCACCGTAAAACATAGTGAAAAATAACCGTAGAAGAAAAGCGGGGCGGATGCCCGTAGAAGTATAGGGTAGATGCCTATAGAAGCCCGTAGAATTCCATAGTAGAAACCAGGGATTATTATTATTATTAAAGTACTCTAGCTGCCCTAACGGGCCTAGTGCCCCTATATTTAGCTAGTATAGGAAAAACTAGGGGGCCTAGGGGAAAACCTATATAACGTCTATCTATCTTAGCGTCGGGCCGGATACGGCTTATATTCGCGGCGGTTAATTAAGTTTAGTTCCTACCGTCGGTCTAGTGCTTAATAAAGGTTACCTTACCTAAGCAGCCCTAAAGGCGTTAGGGTCGGGCGGATAGTCTAACTTAATAAACCCGACGCGTATATAGCACGCGGGCGATAGGGTACGGGCTAAGGCCCCGCCTAACAGGTTAAGACGTAGAAAAATAAATCTTAGTAAGCGTATATTTAAATATATAAATATCTCAACGCTAAATAAGGTCTACGTTAGGAGCCTTGTTGTCTTACTCCTAGAGCTCTCCCCCGCCGGCGTTACGGCGGTCTATCTTCTCCGTAAAGGCCGTCGCGGCCTAAAACTACTATAGTAAGCGGTGCTTAAGGAACTACTAAATAAGCGGCTTAGCGGCGGCGGGGCGGTTTAGCGCCGCCTTAAGGTCGCTCTCCTATCGGATGCCTCTTAGAAAGGCCGCCCTTACGTTAGCGAAGGTAAAGCACCGGAGGAAGAGGTAGAATACGGTCTTACGCGCGGTTTTACACTAATAGAGCGGCGAGTCGACGTTAAGAACGTTCCGGTCGAATAAGAACCCTTATAGACCGATCTTCCCGGTCTAGATCTAAATAAGCGCGGAGCTCTCGTGCTTATATAAACCGTTATATACCTTTAGCGCCTTCTTTAGCCGGTTAAAGTAAGGGTTAATATCTACCGGCTGCTAGGCTTATCGTAGCCGCCTCGCCTCCGCTACTCGGAAATCTCCTTCTAATGTACCTCTTAATCGCGGAGGACCGCCTCCTTAGATATAGTGCCCTAAGGGCATTAGTCTTAAAGCTATATATCGTACGGCCGGCCGGGCGGTCGGATTAGCGGTCGGGGTTAAGGTAATACTCTCGCCGGCTTCTCGTAAGCGCGTTAGATCTAGTCCGCTATGCCTGACTCCTTAGTGCGCTCTCTATACTACGTAAGGCGGTCGTTAAGGTAAAGGTCGAGCGGCGGAATATAAGAAGACAGACCAGAGGTACGTTTAGGAAGGTAGGAACGATAGTCAAAAGTACGAATAATCCTTTATTGCAATGCGGTTGCCCTCTCGTGGTAAGACTAAAGCTTGCCCCTCTTCTAAGATATGTCGGGGCCTTAGGGATATACCCTTAGGCCTTAAGAGGGGTTATCGGGGACTAGTTAGCGACTAATAGCCGAATAGTCCCCGAGCTAAAATGCATTATCTATCGTATATATATCCCTATCTCCCGGCTTTATAGTTATACGGGTAGCTGCGTTATAATTATCCCCCCCTTCTAAAGCGGACGCTTCGGACGCTAGGATAGCTTTAGGTATAAATAAAGTCGTAATAGCAAATAGGACTAAAATAGGATTAAACATAGTGTAAAAATCAACGACGATAGTTATTATTATAGATATTATAATAATTATCGTATTAGTTACGCGTTGTAATAGTTACTACGTAAAAGGGGGCTAGTCGCCTACGTATAGTTAGCGAACTATAATAGAGTGCTGCTCTTTATGTATAAAGATTTTTTTCTTCTCTTCTTTTATTATATAACTATATCGAGATCTTATAGAGAAGCACATTCGGAATTAGTTTAACGCTATAGGTCCTAAGCGAACGGCAAGCGCAACGGTAGAGACGCCCTAAAAGCGAGGAAAATAGATAGACGATATTTAGCCGATAGGTCCCTTAGTTATAGCTTAAGTCCTAGAGTTATCGGCGAATAGAGTATCGATTAAGGACGCTATAGCGATAGCATAGGAAGAGATAAAGCTAAAAAAGACGCGCGGAGAGAAAATAACCCTATTAGAACGACTCCTTATAGAGAAAAATATATAAGATGCCTCTAAGAAATCGACATGCTTATTAAAGGAAGAGACCGAAGATTAACCATTTCGTTAGTTATTTAAGGGTCTATTTATAAGCATAAAGAAGCCTATTATAGTAGAGTCCTAAGAAGATTACGTAAATATAAAGCGTATAACGCTAGCGGTTGTTAAATCCGAAACATTTTCGTTATCTAGTAAAGACGACGGAGGCGAGGATATAGAGGCGAATACTAGAGGAGATACTATTAATAAAAGGAATGTCTAAAAAGGGATATCGCCTAAGAAAAAGGGCAAGAAGGCCGCGAATATAAAAAGTCGCCGGGCGAAAAGGTGCTAAATCACCGAGCTATACTGCATTAAGTGCCTTAATAGCAGTATATAAGGGTTTAGCGACAACGAGGACGATACTATAATAGTCGAACTATATTATATATAGGAGGATATACGATTAAGTAGATATATTTAATATAACTCGTATAGTAACCTCTACGAATCGGTAAGCTCTTTATTCCTTATTTAGTCGGGATATAGTTGCTAATAAAATTATAAGTGCCGGCAATAATGTCTAGGGATATAGTAGATCTATACGCTATTTAGACGAAGATAGCTAAGTTATAGACTACTTAGGATAAGACGGAGAAGAAGAAGATAAAGTTAATCTTCTATTAAGTTTATACGTCGTTTATAGCCGTAATAACGGCCTACCGAGAGGAATAAGGGGTATTAGGTGCTAAACGTTTATACACGAAATATCGTCTTAAATACCGGTAGGCATCGATAAAGCGACGAAAAGCTATACGTAAGAATAAGGACTAAAAGCTTCGTCTAGTGATTAAGAACGTAGGTTTTACCCTATAGCGGGTAGGACGAGAATATGCATACGATAATTTATACGAAATAATCGAGGAGAGCGGTCGCTAAGGAAGGGGGGAGTAGTTAAAACGTCTCCCTATTATTACGGAGTTTACTAGCGAAATAGAAGTAGGAGACTTCTACCGTATAGATATTAAGGAATAACGATAAAGTAGCGGCGGAGTAGAAGTAGAAAAGTTAAGGTAAGCTAAAAAGAAGTTATTTTATAATGCGTAATTTCCGCTATTTCTTTAGACGTATCTTTAGGTATTCGTTAATAAGTTCTTAGGCATTCGCTATATCGTCTTAAGCAACCTACTTATTATATTCGGCTAGCTAACCTTCCTATTTTACTAAGTAGTAGGTAACGCCCTTCTTCGTCTTATAGTCTTTAATTTGCTAGACCGACTATTCTCCTTCGGTATCGTTAAGGTTAAGCATCGGTAGTAATTCGCTAGGGTGTTAGTTAGTAGCCCGTTCTACCTACGGCTTAAGAAGACTAATATAAAACATATTATAAAGCCGGTCGTGTTTCTTTAGTAAGGCTAAGCGGTACGCCTACTTACTAATAGCTTAAAGGACCTTAAAAGGTCTAATATATTTAGGTAATAGCTTCCTTCTTTAGTCCTTAAGGCGTAAGTTCTTTATAGAGAGTCCTACTAGGTCCTTAACCTTAAGGGTAAGTAGCTTATAATAGAGGTTATAGAATTTCTTTTACGACTTAATAGCTTATCGCTAATAAGTCTCTAGCTTTTTCCTTAAGTCTGCTAATTTGCTAATACGAGCTCTCGCTTTAGGCACTCCCCTACTAATAGCATCGTCCGTAAGGTAGATATAGTAGTTTAGTTAGTATCTAAATAATGCCTTATTAAGCGAAAAGCCTATAGTTGCATTCTTTGCATTATTATAAGCGAACTAAGCCTCTCGTAGTAGTCTAGGCTAGTTGTTCTATTCGGTATTTATATAATACCGAAGGTTGTATTATAGTGTCTAATTCACCCGTTCGGTCTAACCGTCGGTTTATAGGTAAAAGGCTATCGATAACCTACGTTTTATCCGTAATATATAATAGAGGTCTAACTAAAACTTACTAGTAAATAGAGATCCTCTATCGGAAATAATGCCTTTCGGTACTCTATAGATAAGCTTAATCTTATAATAAAAAGCCTTAGCTAACTTAGGCGCTATTATTGTCTTAGAGACCGCGAGAAATACGCTATACTTAGTATATCGGTTAACGATTACTAGTATTGCGTTAACTTCTCTACTATCGAACTATAACTCCGGAAAACCGGTAGTAAAGTCTATAGAGACTTCTTCCTAAGGTCTTATAGGAATAGGCAGCGACTTAAGGGCGCTATATAGGCGATGCCGCTTTAGAACGGCGCTTTAATAGATATAATATAAACGTACGTAGCTGTTTATATTACGAGCTATTCCTTCCTAAAAGAATTTCCGGGATAGGAGGTCTTTCGTACGGGCTATTCCGAAGTATCCTATAAGGGGATTATCGTACGAAGTAGTAGAGCTAAATAAGCTCTTGCCTTAAGGCAACCTCTATAGGCACTATAATTCCTCCTAAATGTAAAATAAGTCCGTCTAAGCTTAATAACTAAGGACTTACCCCTTCTTCTAAGGTACTTTCGGCCTATACTCGCTATATAGTCTACGGATATTCCGCTTAAGTCTTCTTAAGGAGCTTAAAAAGGGGCACGGAGATATTGCTCTTATAGACCCTTTTACAACGAGCTGCTAACCTAGCTAATTATCTTTAACACCGTTGTTTATAACTAACGATATCTTTAACCTAAGTAGCTAACTTAGCGGGACTCGTTCCCGAATGCTAAGCGATCGAATCTTAGAGAGCCTATATATTTTCGTTACGTAAAGATATCTCGTTAAGCTTAGAGATAGTAGAGACTTAAGAACTCGTCTTAAGGTCGCTTTATATAGAATCTATAGCTATATACACTTGCCGAATAACTACTAACTTCTATTATAGTTCCGGGAGTAGCTCTATAGACGGTAGGGCTTCGCTTATAAATTCTAGCTTCCTTAATAAAGCATTAGTAGGATTTAATTTACCGGCTCGATATTTAATTATAAAATCGAAAGAAGCTAGGTATATATACTAACGTGCTTATCTTTTATTAAGGGGAACTTACTTTATAAAGCCTTAAAGGTTTTAGTAATCTAATAAAACTTTAATAGTATTCGCCGCCCTTTCGACGTAGTATCGCTAGTATTTAAATAACTTAACGATAGTAAATATCTCTTAATTAGGGGTGCCGTAGTTAAGCTTAGGGCTAGTAAACTTCCGTAACTAAAAAGCAATCGGATAATAGTAGCCTTCGTTATCGGGCTACGAAAGAATGCTAGCTATTGCGAAAATTAAGGCATTAGTCTTAATACGAATCGGTCTTTAAGGGTCGAAGTATCGGAGAAGTAGGGCTATTATAAAGGCGTTTTTTACGGCGTAAAACGCTATTAATTCGCTAGTATTTAGCTATACTCGTCTAGGCTTTCTTCCCTTAACGCTCCCCTTTAATAACATAGTAAGAGGGGCAATAATGCTAGAGTATCCTAAAATAAATCGTCGGTAATAATTTATAAAACCGAGAAAAACTTAAATATTATAGAAAGAACGAGGTTCTTCTTAATTTATAATAGCCTTAATATAGGCTAGGTTTATTATAACTCCGTTAATAGATAAGATAAATCCTAAAACCTTTAAAAACTACTTATAGAAAGTGCACTTCGATAAATTAGCGAATAGCTTAGTATTCTTTAGTCGTTCGAGGACTTATCGTAAGTATTCTATATACTCTTCGTAGGTCTTAGAAAAGATTAAAACGTTATTAAGGTAGACGACGCAAATAGTATCTACAAGGCCTTTAAGAGCTTAGTTAATATATAACTAAAATATAGTAAAGGCGTTAGTTAATTTAAACAATAATACTAAATACTTATAATAACCGTAGCGAGTACGAAAGGCTATCTTCTATTTATCCCCTCCCTTAATCCGGATGCGTTAGTATGCGTTTTTAGGTTAATCTTCGAAAAGTACTTAGCCCTTTAATAACGGTCTATAATCTCCGAAATAAGGGGGAGTAGGTAGCGATTCTTATAGGTAATACTATTAACCCCCCGGTAGTCTATGTAAAGGCGTAAAGTGCTATCTTTCTTAGGTATAAAAAGAATAAAAGCCTTAGCTAAACTCTTAGATTTCTAAATAATACTACGCTTAAGGGACTAATCTAACCACTCTTTAAGAACCTAAAGTTTAGATTAAGAAAGAGGGTAGATAGGTCTAAAAGGCGGCTTAAAGTTAGGCAATAGGTTAATCGTATAATCGGTGCCCTTCTTCCTTAGTAGTAGATCGGCCTTATGCTTAGAAAACACGTCTTTAAAGTCTAAAAGAGTCGCCGGTATTTTCTCCCCTATTCGCTTAGGGTCCGCTAAGTTATTATCTTTATCGGGAAATAGTATAAAATTTAAGTCTAGTATAACTATATAGACCTATGCTTTATTTCGATACTTATGCAAAAGTTTCTACAGCTAGCGTAATAACACCTTAGAAAGTTAGTATTTAAACTACTAAGCACGCTTAAAAAGAACGAGATAAATATATTCCTAAGAAAGTACGGGTATATTAAGTAAAACTAATGCGTCGTCGGGTTTTAATCCGTTATCGACGCCGATATAAAGGCGAGTAATTGTCTTTTCCCTATAGCGACTATCTTAGAGTTAGATAAAAACTTCCTAGACTCTATATTATCTTGCTAGCGTATTCCTAACCACCTTTAATCTAAGGGTTAATAAAGGAAGCTATCGTAGCCCTTATTTTCGAGTAAAGTTTATATCTATTAGGTCTACTTTACTACCGTAATCGAGATTCACGAGAGTTTTATAAAGTATTCGCCTTAGTAGCTTTCTAATAGCACGTAGTCTCTTAACTTCCTCTACCTATAGCTTAGTCGAAGGAGAGGCATTTACTTCGACTTTTAGGCGTTTCCCTCCTTCTTCGTCGTCTTTAAATCGGCCACGGTTCGGTTAGCTTTCGCTATAGCCTAGCAATCGGCTTATATATAGCCTAGTTTCTTATAATACTAATAAATAACTATACCGGATTAGCTTTCGCCGTTTCTGAATGACTTTCCTCCCCGGTTATTGCTATAGCTATTCCTACCGTTACGACTATTGCGACTTTTCCTCGGCCGTTGCTACGGCCGTTGCTACGACTGTTTCTACGGCTATTTAAGGTCGATCTAGTATCGGAATCTTAATAGTTATTAGTAGATCTATTTCGGCCTTTACGTTAGCGATAGCCTAACGAACGAGAGCCTCTTGCCCTTTAAGTTAAGGTCGATTAATCGTTAGTTAGCTTTACGGGGCGCTTTTTATTTCCTAAAGCATTTTAGAAGCGTTAAGCGAGTTAGACTATCTCTTTACGAGCAATGTCTTAAATAGACGCTAAATAAAGGGAGATTTAGTCCCGGAGATTAGGACGTAATTTCGCGAAAAAAGAAAGTATATAAGTTTTTTCTAGCGGACGTTCTAGGTATTGCTTAAGGGAATCTAAGTAAAGACTAAAATCGAGGGGGGATTAACCCTCTCGTTAGCGTACTTCCTATAGTTATATAGCTAAGAGAGTCTCGCGATTAATAGTATCTTTAATTAAAATTAAGGTTTAGTTATAAAAATTATTTTGGTTAGTATAAAGCAATTCCCTCTCTATAGGGAGCTTTTTATTAAAGTATCGCCTTTATCTCGCCTTATAGTCTACGTATATATAGTTAAAGGTATATAAGATTTTAGTCTTATTGCGTTTAAAACGACGTAAAGCAGCGATAAAGGTATCCTTAAGATCGCTAATCTAATCGAGACGTTTTTAAGGGTTAGTCGGTTATAATAACTAAGGAATGTTTTTTATTTTAATTTCCCTACTATAACTCTCCCTCGATTTAGTTAACTATCGGCGACGTTTATATAAGTCTCTACTAAATAAGTTACCCTACTGCGAAAATTCCTCTTGAAGTTCCGTAATCCTATCTTTTAATCTCTCCTCCTCCTTTAGCTCTACGGCTCTTGCTTAAAGGGCTATAAGGACATCTATACGCGGAGGGGTAGGTCGTAAAGGCCCGGCTTACGTTTAACTTCGCGAGGGGATAGATTAAGCCCCTTCGGGTAGCGAAAGAAATTAGTAATAGCGTCTTAAGACGCTCGTTATAGCCCTTACATAAGTTAGTATATTTATCTTCTAATATTAGTTCCGTTACGTAAGGTAACGGCGATAGGCTAGCGACTTAATAGCTACTACGACCTATTCGGCCTACGCGGCCTATACGTTCGGAAACGCGCCTACTACGCGGCGCTATTACTCTTAGGTAACTAAAAAAGAAAAGCTTTAGAAATTATAAGAAGATAGACTAAAGGTACGTTTAGGAAGGTAAGAACGATAATTAATTAGTAATAGCGTCTTAAGACGCTCGTTATAGCCTTTATATAAGTTAGTGTATTTATCTTCTAATATTAGTTCCGTTACGTAAGGTAATAGCTATAGGCTAGCGACTTTATAGCTACTATAAACTATTCGGCCTACGCGGCTTATACGTCTAGAAACGCGCCTACCGCGCGGCGCTATCGCTCTTAGGTAACTAAAAAAGAGAAGCTTTAGAAATTATAAGAAGATAGACTAAAGGTACGTTTAGGAAGGTAAGAACGATAGTTAAAAGTATAAATAATCCTTTATTACAAACGGTTGCCCTCTTATAGTAAGACTAAAGCTTGCCCTTCTTCTAAGATATATCGGGGCCTTAGGAATATACCCTTAGGCCTTAAGAGGGGTTATTAGGGACTAGTTAGCGACTAATAGCCGAATAGTCCCTAAGCTAAAATGCATTATCTATCGTGTATATATCCCTATCTCCCGACTCTATAGTTGCGCGGGTAGCTGCGTTATACTACGCTCCTAATGCGAAATTAGAAGCGTCGGTTTCTAATTCGCAAGGCTTCTCCGCATCGTAGCTATATAATACCGGGGCGAAAGTTAATAGGCTCTTAAGCTTAATAATAGCGTTATTAGCTTCGTCCGTCTAGGTATAGGGTTTCGTCTTAGCTAGCTTTATTACTGCTAGTATAGGGATTAACTCTTTAGAGAAATCTACTATAAAGCGTCGGTAGTAATTAGCGTAGCCTATAAAGCTCTATATTTCCTTAATCGTAGAAGGAATAGGCCAACCGCTAATTGCCTCTAACCTATATAGGTCTATCCGTATAGTGTTTAGGGTATTGATATAGCCTAAGAATTCGACTTCCTGCGTGTAGAATATGCATTTTTCTAGCTTAATATAAAGGCTAGCTGCTTTAAGAGCCTTAAGCACCTTTATAACGTCGAGTTTATGCGTTTCTAAATCGTTTAAATAGACGATTATATCGTCTAAATAAGCTAAGACGAATATATCGAGGTGTTCGTATAGGGCGTTATTAATACGCTTCTAAAAAGTCGCTAGGGCATTTATAAGCCCTAGAGGAAGGATTAAAAATTCGTATAAGCCGTATCGAGTTCTAAAAGCGGTCTTATATTCGTCTCCTTCCCTAATTCGTATCTAGCTATAAGCTACTTTAAGGTCGATTTTTGTTAGTAGGGCTCTCTACGGTAAGCAGCCGGAAGCGAACCTATCGCACGTGTGATAGTATACGGTTTAGGTTCTTATTGTTTTTTCTAGCTAGGAAGGAAGAGGGGAAAGGGGGCCCCTTTATAGGTGACGTAGCCTCGTTGCACGCACGTGATTACGTAGGATTACGTGGCTGCAACTGCCTCGTACGTATCCCTTATCCCTTGTTCCTATACGAGCAGTCTTTATAAGATCGTAGAAACAGCAGCCTAAAAGCACGTAGCAATAAGGGTCGTAATAAGGGCGCAATAAGGGGCCAAACAGGGATCTATAGCCCGGTTAAACGGGCCGTATTGTTATTATAGATCCGGCTTTTCCAACCTTACAATAGCCTTGCAAACAGCCGTATAACGTACGGGAAAAGAGCGTTAGGAAGCATTAAGCTTCGGGGCGAAGTAGAAGGGCGAAGCAGAGCAAGAGATAGAGTTATCTTCGGGCCGGGAAAAGAGCGTAAAACGAAGCGTGAAATAAAGCGTGTGTTCGGGCCGGGAAAGAACGTTGCCGGAGCGCTGTAAGGTTAACGCAGGGCCGGAACATAACATTGCCGGGGCGAAACAGGGCTTATTTCGGTGCTTGTTTCGAGGCACTAAAAGGGGAAGCAAAAGAGGGAAAAGGGCGCCGAAAAGGGGAAAAACAAAGCAGGGAATACACCCGCGGTCTTTAAAACAAAGAATAAAAAAGCTGCAAAGAACGTTATCTCGGCCACTAGGGAGTGTTAGATAGGGTTAGCTAGCCGAGCTTATTAGTCCTATCGTCATTATTATCCTCTCCGGCTAGGATATAGCCTTATTATCGTCCGTAGCCTCGTCCGTACGCCTAACTAAGACCGGGTCTCGAGCGTATAGAACCTCGTATGTATCCCTTTAGACGACCTCTTGCACGGCCGTACTAGTTGAAAGACTAGTCGGGGCGGCGTGTAAGGTGCGTTTCGAGGGATAATCGTAGATCCGAAAATAGTTCCTCGATGCGTACGGCCGGGCGGAAAAGGGCCGGTTCGAGCTCCGGAACGCTACGGCAGGCCCGGACGAGAGTCATTCGTAAGGGCTCGTTTGTTTCCGGGTCCTAGTTTGCGAAAGAACTACTAAAGGCACGTTAATAGAGCTATAGCTTATTAAATAGCAGCTCGAGGACCTCTTATATAAGCTTCCCGGGGTTCTAGGTCCGGAGCTTCTAGAATAACGTTATAGTCTACTCTATAAAGTACTATTCCTAATAGACGTCGAAGCGGCGTTTAAGGGCATCGTATACGGTCCGGAACGACGTATCCTAATTAACGTGCCGGATATAGTAGTCTTCGGCACGGCCGGTAAGGATTTAACTAATTAGGTCGTGGAATTAGCCGGGTGCGACGCGTAGGCTATAGCAGGTCCGTATAAAGAGCCGGACCTTATCGTCTAGGATATCGTACGGGTCTCCTATGTAGTTATAGTCCTTTTTCCACGCCTTAGCGAATTGCAGCATAAGGTTAGCGTCCGTAGGGACGTTCGGGACCTTAAGCGGCGGCATTGTTATATATGCCTTAAGGGGGAATTCGGCAGGGACAGTAGGGGCGGGAGCGACGGTAGGGACGCGGGGAATATAGGGAACGGCAGTAGGAATAGCGGCAGGCAGGAACGGTTAAGCGGCAGGCTAGAATAATGCCGCCGGCTAGTATTAGGCAGCCGGGGTAACAAACCTAAGGTGCCGGAACCGGTGGCTTATTAGATAGACCGTGTGTTATGCAGCCTAGGGAACGACGTTAGGGACTTAGCCGGGGACAAAGGGGTCGGGAATAACTAGTAGTAGTAGGCCGGGAACAACGGGTAATAGAGCAACGGGCGAAGGAACAACGGGCGGAACAACGGGCGAAGGAATAACGGCGGTAGGGGCAACGGGGGATAACGAAGGTAATAACACTCTAGCGGCTCTTTAAACTATTAGAGCCGGGGAATAATGTATGTAAAGCATCCTCTATGCTGCATGCCGGGGCTAATGTAATTAGCTATAGATAAGATAGCAGGGAGCTATTCCTAGCTCCCGGGGCTTACGCCTACCTAATAGAAGCATCCTTCTTTACATACACATTCTTAGTGCCTAGTGCATTAAATTAGTAGCAATTCGCACCTTCTGCTTTAAAGCCACTATTAGGAACGCCCTTCCTATCTCTAGAGCTTTGCTCTACTACGACACGTTCGCTAAAAGCTTCTAAAGCTCTCGCTATTCGTTAGAAGCCGCCTAAAGGCTCCCGACACCTATAGTATAACCAGCTTATATAACCTCAGCTAGCACGCCTATATAACCTCTAATATAAGCCTTACGATCCGACGAGGCTCGCCTTTCTAAGCATTATTAAAACTAAGGCCTACTGCCTAGTTCTTTATTTTAAGTCTTTACGCAATTAGCCGTAAGGAAAACTTTTCTCTCTATGTTTTCGATTTCCTACACGTACCCGTTCCTACGCTAAAATTAAAACACCTTACACCTCCTACTATAGACTTTTCTCTTCTCCTATAACTTATCTTTCTTCGCAATCCCTTCTCTTCTCTATCTATCGACCTCTTCGCCTTCTTCCCTCGTTTTATTTAAGCTATTATCGCTATAGCTAGAGACGAAGAAGCCTATTAAGCTATAGCGTCCGTATCTCGTTTAGACGACGACCTCTACCCTCGTTTGCCGATATAGGAATATACTCTACCGGATAGCGTCTATAGCGCCGCTCCCTCCGGGGACTCTAAGAGTAATTATAAAGATCCTCCTCCTCCTGCCCGCCGTCGTCCTCGCTTATCCTTAGAAACCGAGGTACTACGCAAGCAGTCTACTATACTAGCTATAGAGGATAGGGACTATAATAACCTATTAAAATAGGCCGTTCGCTACTCTAAGTTAATTAAGATACTACCTATAGAAGGGGTTATTAAGACCTTTACTAATATAAACGTAATATATATAAAGCAAGCCTATATTCTCTTAGGCTCTTTAGCCTCTAAGTCGGAGACTATCTTTAATATCTTAGATCTTCCGTCCGTAAAGGAAAAGCATCTATAGCACGCCGATACTTAGCGAAAGGGAATTCGCATATACCTTCGTTTTATAAGCGAGCTTCCCGATAAGAAGACTCCTCTCTACGCTACGATAACTCTAGTATATCGGCTAATCCGAGCCGTGCCTCTTAACCCGGAAATAATCGACGGAGACCCTTCTAATAGTCAATCGGAGGAATAGCCTCCTCTTCGTCCGTAAGGAATACTTCGCTTATCTAAGCAATACCCTATTAGATAATAGCATCGCCTTAAAGAGCAATATTAGGTTTTATATTATTCTCTTTAGTCTAAGTTATCTAAGTATTTATAGGCCTTTTACTCTCGTCGATAGAAGGATTTAGATAATAATAATAATAATTCGTCTAGGTCCGATAATAGTTTCGTCCGCCGTCCCTTAAAGTCCTATCCGAACCCGCGTAGGCACCGCGAGGCGAGTTATACCTTATCCTCGGCCTATAACGATAAGGCCGTTACTAAACGCCTTAAACAGGATAATATTAGTACTTTTAACCCGGATAAGTATAATCCGAAGAACCTAGGCATTATCGCTCTTAGCGATAGAAAGAATATCTATACAAACGTCTACCTCTTTACGGAGCGTCTAAGGATCTACTAAGACGAGGATCTATTCGCCTTTTGCCTATATTACCTCTCCTTCTTAGCAGGAGGAGCTCTTATATAGTATATAAGTAAGCTTATAGCGGAATAACGCGATATCCTTAGTTCCTCCCCTCTTAGAACCTTCTATAAGTTCTTAAATAAGCGTTTTAAGCGTCCTAACGCCGATATCTCGAAGGAACTTTATAGGGAAAGGTATACGATATCTATATAGTCCTCTAGCTCTATTACTCTCGCGTAGTAGATCTAAAGAAAGGTTTCGCTCGCCCGCTAACTTAAGATAGGCAAGGATGCCTAGATTATTAAGCCTATCTATCCTCTTATTGCCGTCTAGATCTCCTCGCTTCTTCCTATTCCTACGAAGAAGACCCCGATCGATAAATAGATTCGCATTATTAAGGAACGAAAGCCCCTTATTATAGCCTCCCTTAAGCTATATATCTCTAGAGACTAAGACCGTTCTCGCCGCGGTAGCTTTTCCCGTCGGGATAATAACTATCGTTAGGATAACCGTCGCTATAACAATAGTTACCGTTAGGGTAACTATAATCGCAGCCGTCGTAATAATCGTCGCGATAACTATCGTTAAGGTAACCGAGGCAATAACTACCGATAGACTAACCGCTAGGATTAAGACCGAGGCTATAATCGCAACCGTAGCCGTAAGGGTCGAAGCTCCGGCAATAGCCGTAATTAGTTAAGCTTACGCCCGCTACGCCGCGATAAGCGTTACCCTCGCTAAGACGACCGACGAGACAACCGGACTGAATACCGCCGAGGTAAATATAAGGGTAACGATAATAAGGAGAAAGTACGCTTAAAGTCGAAGTATTAAAGCGATAAGAAGATTGCTCCTAGCGGTAATAAAGCTAGTAACGAGCTATACTTAAACGACTCTTAAAACGACGCGTCCTTTTACGCCTCTTTAGAAGCTAACTTCGTAGGCTATATAAACTCTCGCTAGCTTACTAAACGGGCCGGTAAGTTTAAATATAGCACCTACGACCGTACTTTCGCCCTCGCCTCTATGCTTAAGGAGTATATATACGCTAACTGCTATATATCTAAGCAGTAGCTCCGTAGTAAACAGCGCGCGCTTAAGCCTTTAACCTATAAGGTTTATAAGGCCTCTTTTCTTTCTTATAATACACTTTTCTCTTATCTCTGTCTTAGGTATAAGAAGACCCCTTCTACTCCTACTATTCCCGTAGGGAATATCGTCGACTCTATTCCTACTAAGCCTAACTCCCCCGCCGTATTAGAGCCTATTCTTCCCGCACCTATTATTAAAGAGCCTGTTTTTTACGTAGCGCCTACTATAGCACCCCGACTAAATTAAGTCCTAGAAGCTAAAGCCGAGGAGCCCTAATAGGATTAGGATTCCCCGCCGTACTTATACTCCTATATAAGGATTAAGGTCTCTACCTAACCCGGTAGGCAGGAAGTCTAAGTTTGCCCCGACTTTAGCTATAGTAAGCCTATAATTAATCGCGACCTTCTTTAGACTCTTAACTATACCGTCGAGAAGAAGCCTCCCGTTACTATTAACGGAGTTAACGGCCGCTCCTTTTGCGAGGACTAGGCCACGTTCTCCTTCTATACGCGCGGCACTATAGCTAGCCCGACCGCCTAAGCCGCTATAGCTAAATTCACTTACTCCGCCTAGGTCTCTAAGGTAGAGGCCGGCGCACTTTTCGGCAATGCCTTCCTTAAGCTATACCGAGGATCCCTTAATTATAATAAGGAAGTTATTTGAATCGGAGTGCTCGACGGGTTTAAAATCCTATTCGATATCTATAAATAGCCCCGTAAAGTCGTTCGCCGTATCTAAGCCGTCCGAAAGACTATTATACCGCCCGGCACTACCCTTATAGTCCCTATATCTTAGAAAGAACTTCCTAAGGACCGCGCCTATACTTTATTCGCCTCTTACGCTAATGCTATTTATAGCATCGTCGATACTAAATCTCTTCCCGCTATTCTTATTACTAATAGCATAAACGTTAACCCCGTTATTAAGCGTAAGTAGAAGCTTAGCTAGATATAGGAGTATTAGGAGTCTAGCTATTTTACCGCCCCGTCTTAGAAATTAGCTATAAAGGCTCTAACACTAGCTACGGTAATCTCGCCTGTTCTTAGAGCCGCTGCTATGCTATCCTCCTCTATAGGAACCGCTATTGCTACTACTGCTTCTTTTATTAATTTATCGGTTAACGTTGCGAGCACCTTCCCGCTTACCTAGGAGGTCCTCGAGTGTCTATAGGCTCCCGCCCCGTCTTAACCCGTAGAAGCTTCTATTCTAAGCACTTCTCCGACGCCTTTACTATCCGACTCTATCTACGCCTACGTTATAGCTTCTTCGGCAGGACCCGCTAAGTGGTCTAAGGTTTGCTAAAACCTTATAGCAGCTGCTACTAACGTAACGGCAGCTGCCGTAGCTATTAAGACAAACGCCGCGGATAGAATCGAGGATCCCCTCTCTAGCCGCATTCTATACTAAACGCACGTTTAGCGCCTACTAGAGCTTTAAGAGAAATACACTAAAGAGGGTATTTATATTTTCGACTATAGCCCCTCTTTTATACGCCGCGTTAAAAAGCTTCTTAGGAAATACTCCTAGCTCTAGCGAGATATAAGCACCGCCGTCGTAAAACCCGGAAAGGAATTAATAGTCCCCTTAATCGATAATTAGCACGAAAAACGAGTCGCTTAGAGGCCTTACCTATAAGGGCTTCGCGATAGGAAGGTTATCGACGATATATTTAACCTACTTTATAAGTAGGGCCGCCTAGAGTAGGCCGACGAGCCTATGCCGTTCGTAGCACCGGTCTTCGTGGTTTAGCGTATAGCCTAAGGCGAAACTAAAGGCCGAGTCGTTATTAACCTACGTGCCGTTAATAGTATTACTATTCCGGATTCTTACCCTCTACTACTATAAAGCTCTATTATTGCTAAACTCTTAAGCGCCCGTTTTATTACTGCTATCGACGCTTCCGCCTTCTTCTATTAGTTTCGAGTTAAACTTAAGCATTAAGGCAGGTTTACTATTATAAGTCATCGAGGTCTAGAGCGCCTAATAGTTACACCTATCGGCTTTCGCAATAGCCTAGCGTACGCTTAACGCTATATAGACCGAGTTCTCCGTCCGCACTAGGGCTATAGCCGCGCGTTTATTAATGACATTGTTATTTACTCCGCTACGGAAGAGGAACACTTTTAACATCTCGAGGCTATCTTTAAGCTCTTCGTATCGCTTAACCTATCTATAAGCCTTGCTAAGAGCTAGATCGGTTACCCTTCCGTAGAGTTGCTCGGATTTCGTATTAATACGTTTAGGATAAGCACTACGAAGCATAGGCTTACCGCCTTTATAAAGCTTTTATTTCCTAACAACCTCGCCGCTCTTAAATACTACATCGGCGCTATAGGGTATATTCGCAACCTTATCCCGTATTATAGCGCTTCTATCGCCCTTCTATAGGATCGTAAGACTAGTCTTCTAGCCTAGGGTCGCTTAATCGGTAAGGTTAAGAACGGGAACCCTAATAACCGGAAGTCCTATACGCGAGTTATATCGTTTTAGCCGACCTTAGCCGAGCTTTCCTCCTTCGCCTCCCTTTAGAAGGAAATCACCTCTAGCCGTATAATTTACTATATAGACCCGTAGAAGAGGCTATTTTGCTAGATTAATGCTTCCTTATAGCGAGGCTTCGCCGCCGTCTTTTTCTATCTCTACGACGGCACCGTTTAGCAGCTAGGCTAGCTTATTCCGGTTAAAGCTATTATACCTATCTGCTTTCTCTCCCGCACTCTAATAGGAGCCGAGCAGTCCTATAGTCTATTAGAGCTAGAAGTCGCCTGTCTTATATAGGCTGCGAAGAAGATACGTACTATAGTATAGTCGTTAACCCTCCCGCTCGTAGTCTTAACCGATTACTCCGCGATTAAGCAGATCGTCGCTAAGAAGACCCTCGATACTTTTAGCATAGACCGAGCCAACCGTCGCCTATTTATAGCCTTAATTTACCTCTTTAAGTACGATATCGAGGTTTACTACCTCCTTAGTAAGAAGAACTTTATCCCCGACGCCTTTAGTCGCCTACTAGCCGAGGAATCCGACTAGCTGCTTAATTGTCGCCGTCCCGACTTTACTATACTTAACGATATACTTATAGCCTCTAAGGCTATTATAGCTCCTAAAAAACGCGAGGAATTCGCCGTCGCCTACGATAATAACCCTTACTATAAGCGAATACTTTAAATAATCGCGGATAGCGAGGACGCTATTAAAAGTCTTTCCTCGCCCCTAAAAGGAGCTATAGTCGCTAACTCTATAGCACGAACGAAAGCATAGCTTAAGCGCCGCGGCATACCGTTCTTAATAGTCGATAAGCTTTTATACTATAAAGGCCCCGACGGCTTTACCCGGCTATATATCCCTAACGCCTTAGTCCTATCTATAATCTCGGCAGCTTATAACGATAAGAACTACTTTAGCGTCGTCCGTATAATTAAGGACCTAGAGATATACTTAATTCGCGGAGTTACCTATTAGGTAAAGAAGCATATCGCGGCTTATAAAGCCTATTGCCTTAGCTAAATAGACCGTTAGACCCTTACCGGCACCTATAAGCCTATTCGCCCCCCGCTACTTCTAATATAGAGTATCGCAGTAGACTTTATAACTAATATACCGCCCTTACCTTTAGCAAGCTCCTTATAGTAGATCTTAGGCTTTAATATCTTTAACTAACTTCTTATAGTTACTTACTTAACTAGCAAGAGATGCTTGCTAATCTTAGGCAACGCTAAATACGGTATAAAGGACTAGGCTTAAAGGCTAGCCCGTTAATTACTTCTTTCCGATTAAGGCATGCTAAGAACTATTATTAGCGACCGGGATCGCAAATTTATATCCGACTTCTAGAAAGGCCTTTAGAGCGCATTCGGCACTGAAATTACAATAACTACCGCCTACTACCTATAGGCGGACGGACTTGCCGAACGGCGCAACTAGACCGTAGAGACCGCTCTACGAATGTTTTATATTAAGGATCCTAGCCTAGATTAGAAGATAATAATCCCCGCCCTTTAGTAGAATCTAAATACGGCATTTAACGCTAGTACGAAGATCTCCGCCTATAAATCTATCTTCGGCTTTAATATACGTAGACCGTTAGAAGCTGCCGATAATGTCTTAAGCACTACTACGGACGAACTGCCCTACTTACGAGAAGTCACCCGTAGATAAGCGAGCCTAGCTATAGACCTAGCAGCTATAAAGGCTAAGCAGCGGTATAACGTAAAACATCGGCCGGTTCTTCTTAAAGCTAGTGATAAAGTCTACCTAAAGCTATATACGTGCTAATATAAGCCTAGCTAGCCGCCTAAGAAGTAGTCGCGGCAGCGAGAGGGTCCCTTCGTGATTAAGCGTATAGTTAACGACCTCGCGGTAGAACTCGACCTCCTTAGCTAAGTTAGAATCCACCTAGTCGACTCTATTTAGCACCTTAAGCTTACGCATAAAGGGCATTACGTCGAGCTCGAGCCTAGGCCTATAGAAGCCGCTCGCGATATCGAAGCGCTAAACGAAGGGGATTAGCACTACGAAGTCGAACGCCTAATAGACATCCGTATTCGTCGCATCGGTCGGTCGAAGTCACCCGTAACCGAATACCTCGTACGATAGAAAGGATAGGCTGCTATGCATAACTAATAGGTCCGAGCTAAATAGGTCTCCGCTAAAGCTATCACAGAGTTTTAGGGTCGCCTTCTAGCACGCGCTATACGAAGCAAGAAGGCCGCTTAGCAGAAGGAACGATTAGAGGAACAATTACTAGCAGATATAAGCATAACTTATAAGAATAAAAGGAAGGATTTAGGCAATAGGAGTGTTCCTCCTAATTGCCTAATTAGGATTATATTATAACTGCTATAGGCAGTAGTATTTTCTTTTAAGCCGGCATTCTAATGTATATAAAGCATCCTCTATGCTATATGCCGGGGCTAATGTAATCAGCCATAGATAAGATAGCAGGGAGCTATTCCTAGCTCCCGGGGCTTACGCCTACCTAATAGAAGCATCCTTCTTTACACATACATTCTTAGTGCCTAGTTTATTAGGGAAGCTTCGTTAGACGAGAGTAGTGCCGAGATTAACGAGACGGCTAGGAAGGGCGAAGGCGGAACTAACGTTACGGCAGTAGTAGTAGCTACGGCTGCTTGCTTCTCTTAGGCCGCTATGCCGATATCGAATTGCGCTTCCGAGAATTCGTCGGTAGGCTAGGCGGGGAGGTCTTCTATAGTCTATAGCATTACGAATTAGGGCGCGAGGGGTCCGTTCCTATGTCCTATATAGACCCCGCGCCGCTGTATAAGCGTTTGCAATACTCTTTTAAAGTCTCGATAGACCGTATTCTAAGTGGCCTCGGTCTAGCCCTTAAAATAATCTCGAAAATAGTCGAGAAGCTCGTACCCTATAAGAGAACGAGCTTAGGGGGGGGTATATAATTATTATTAATCTACGAAGGGACATAGCTATAGACTAGATCTAAATGTCTATATATACGATATAGAGGTCACGTAGGATAATATATAATATAACCTAACACTGTGATAGTATATCCCCCTTAAATCGGCGTTCGACTTAAACGCCTAAAAGGGTTAATAGGCTAATAAAAACGAAGGAAATCTATGTTAATCGGCCCTAAAAGCGGGCCTAACATAGAACGAGAGAGAAGTAGAAAGAAATAAAGAGCAAAACTAAGAAACTAATGTATGCCGTCGTAACGTAAATTATATTAATAAATTATACTTATTATTACTTAGGCGAAAGGGAAGATATAAGGAAGGCTATATAAAAGGCCGGTTTAAGCTTAGTCGGGTTTAAGGCGTAAAAAGCCTTAAGGTCGTTTTAGCAGCCGTAA
This sequence comes from Ophiocordyceps sinensis, assembly GCA_012934285.1. NCBI lineage: Eukaryota > Fungi > Ascomycota > Sordariomycetes > Hypocreales > Ophiocordycipitaceae > Ophiocordyceps > Ophiocordyceps sinensis. The sequence goes on along the minus strand of JAAVMX010000001.1, from coordinate 8,746,454 downwards.
AGGTAGGAGGAGTCCTCTTACGTAAGGGGGCTATAACGCTATTAAACGCGATACTTAATCTTCCCGGAGGCGTACTAGCGTTATACGAGGATAAAAGAAAACTCCTACTCGAGGTGCGCGTTATTGCCGTCGTCGTCGCCGGGGGAAAGGAGAACGCTGTTATTAGCGGGCCGGACGTTAAGCTCCGACTAGCCGGGCAAAAAAGGCTCTTAGGTCTTAGTAAGGAGGGAGTAATAAAAAATAAGGTAAAAGCGGCTGCCCTTAAGGAGGCGAAGAAGATACGCCGTCTTATATACCTTAAGGACCTTATATAAGCCCTCCCGCTTATAGTCGAGCTTCTTTATAGGGCGGAGGGTCTAAATCTAGCGGGTGCTAAGGAATACTATATCGCCGGGCTAGTATACTAAGGCGGGAGTCCGCCGGGCGTCCGCGTAGCGAGCCTAAGCGGCTTAGGCATCCTCGATCGTATCGCGGAGGAAGTTAAAGATACGCTAGAGACGGGAAGCAAGCGCGTTACCGCGGAGGTATTCCTTCCGCTACTAGGGGGTTATACCGGGCGGGGGGGGACTAAAGGGCTTAGTGCTAAGCTTCGGGTAGAAGCTATAGTTAGCGAAGAAAGGGGAGAGGCCGGTAGATTTAAAGACCTAATTATTAGTAGTAAACTTAGCGAGGGGAAGGAGGTCGACCTAATCGTTCTAAAGGTAGGTAGTATAATAACGAAGGTAAACCTCTATTTAAGCGTTCGCGATCTCGGTCTAACCGTCGGTCTAAGGGTAGTAGGCGGAGCTAAGGTAAAGGCGGTAACTAAGGCGACGACTAAGCTACTACTAGAAAGCCGAAATAAACTAGGTACTATAGTCGCTAATAATAGAGGCTAAGGTACTATAAAGGGACTAAACGCGGGAAACGAACGCGTTAATAACGTCTTTAACGGTTATCGAGGGTATTAAAACGTAGTAGCGTATCTTCGTAAAGTAGTCGACGATAATAAGGATATTAGAAAACTTAACGCCGTTACGGCGGCAGATAGGGAGGTCGGTAATAAAATCGACGGATATATCGGTCTATAGGGCGAAGGGAATACTTAAGGGCTAGAGTAGGCCCTAAGGGGAGGAACGAGGGGATTTAGCGCGTAGGCACGTATAATAGTTCCGCACGAAGCTAGAAATAGACTCGTGTATGCCGGGCTAGATATAAGACCGGCGGTAGAGGCTAGCGGTCTTCGTACGTCTAGGGTAGCCGGCAAGGGGGGAGGTATAAGCGCGGACGAGGATCTAAAGAATTAAGGCGTCGTTAGGGGGAACGAAGAGCCGGCTTAGAAATAGAACCGGCCTTAGACCTTAGAGAGAGCGGTCTTAGGGATCGAGCGGAGGGGGGCTTAAAGGGGGTAAGGCTAGCGGGGCTAAGGGGACTAGAGAGCTACGCGAATAGCGGAGATAAGCGGGGAAGAGGAATAAGCCCGGTCGATAAGGTTATCGATCGGCTTAGAGTCGTCGAGGGCGTAAAGGTTAAGGCAGTCGGAATTATATTTATAAATTATATTTATAAACGAATCGGACTCCTTAACGGTATCGGGGGCGGTAGTAGTATTAGGGTAGAGGGGGGCATTAACCTTAGACTTAGGGAGGATAACCTAATATCGATAGTTAATCCTCTCCTCGGCTCGGTCGGTGAGGGAGAGAGGGCGGGAGCTAGGCAAGCGGCTAAGGGCGTCGGGGAGAATAGCTTAAGAGCCGGGCTAAAAGACGATTTTAAAATTAAAACGACTAAGGAATTCGGCCTAGCGGGCCTATCGCTAGTTAAAGAGCTTCGTGGTTATAAAATACTAAAGATTCTTATAGTCTAAGGCTATCTTAAACTTAGGTAGGCCCTTAAGCTTAAGGCGCTACTCCTCGAGAGATTTTATAATCGCGAGGAGTTCTTTATCGTAGATTTCGTAATTATACTCTTAAGCGGAGTGCTTTAACGAGAAGAAGGCAATTAAATAGTAACGACTATCGTTAAAGAGCTATATTAGCATACCCTTAGCGGCTTAATCAGAAGTATCTATCTAAACTATAGTCTTACGATAGGGGTCGAAGTATGCGAGGACTAAGGCGGTAGTAAAGGCGTGCTAAAGGGCTTTAAAGGCATAGGCGTAGGCGGGAGACTAGATCTAAAGGGTACAGTTCTTAGTAAGGGCGTTTAAAGGGTTCGCAAGCTTAGAAAAGCCGCGAATAAAACGCCGATAAAAATTAACGAATCCTAAGAAGCGCCGGAGGTCTTTAATAAAGGAGGGGGCAGGCTAGTCTAGGACCGCACGAACCTTATTAAGGTCTATACGAATACCCTTATCTAAGATAATTAGGCCGAGGTACTTAGTCTTAGTAACGTATAAGTTATACTTATCTACGTTAAGCTAGAGGCCGGCGGCGTTAAGGTGCTTAAGAACTATATTAACGTAGGCCTAGTGCTCCTCCCGCGTCTCTAAGAAGATTAAGACGTCGTTTAGATAAGTAGAGTAAAACTCGTTAAGGATACCGTAAAAGGCTATATTAATAAAACTCTAGAAGTAAGATAGGGCGGCGGTAAGGCTAAAGGGGGTAATATAATACTTAAAGAGCCTATACTATATAGCGAACGCGGTCTTCTACTTATATCCTTCGGCAATACGAAGGCGATTAAACGCCGCGATAACGTCGATCTTAGTAAAAAACTTCGCCTTCCGGATATAGGCGAGAGTATCGTAGACAAAGGGTAAGGGGAAACGGTTCTTAATTATAGCCTTATTTAGGCCGCGATAATTAACGTAAAAACAGACGCCCCCGCCCGGCTTATAGGCGAGTATAATAAGGGCAATAGTAGGGGAGGTAGAGCGGTAGATAAAGCCCTTCCTAAGCTGCTCGTTAATATACGCGCGGATAATCCGGTTCTCGGCCTCGCTAAAGGGATAAGGGCGGGTATAAGGAGGTTATATCCCCTCTTTAAGGTTAATTTAAGTATTAACGGTACGGTAAAGGGCGAGCTTATCGGCCTCGCTTTTAAGCTATATATAAATTATATAGTAGAGCTCCTTAAGGACTTTAGCCTAAAGCTCGTCGAGCGTATAAGGGACCTTCTCTTACTTTTTAAAGAACTTAGCGATATCGTTAAGGGAGATCTTATTAAGGTAGATCTTATTAAGGTAGTCGTCGATAAAGTCGTAAAGGCGGGGGTTAAGGCAGGCTTTTATATCCTCGGCATTTATATATCTAATTAAAACGGCCTAATAAAAGTCCTTAAGGATATCTTAGTCAATAGGTAGCGGGGGCTCGGTAGGCAAAGGCTTAGCGGTAAAGGCCTTAATTAAGGTCTAAGAAGTCTAGACTTTAGGCTACTAGTAGAATATTACTATCGTGTTAACGTTAAGCATCCGGACGTTAAACGCTAAGTCGTCGGGGGACGAGAAGCGGAAGGGCTAAGGTCTAATAGTCTTACGACTCGGCCGTAATATAGGGCGGCGGTAGCTAGCGGTCTTATAGACGGGACGGGGGCGGGGAGGTCGAACGTAGCGGCGAGGGTAGAAGGTAGCCGGGGAGTCGGAGTCGTAGCCGGAGTCGGAGTCGGCGTTATTAACCTAGCGGGAGGAGTCTAGATAGGCGGGTTTACCTACGTTAAGAGCATCCTCGAAAAACGTAGAGAGGGACGGGCTAAAGGACGGGGGAATAAACTTAAGAACGTCGCTAAAGCGGACGGAACGGATAAAGGCCGGAGGATAGGCTAGAGCCGGACGGGCGGGAATAGGGATTATAGCGGCGGGGGGTTCGCCCTCGTCGTTAGAGTCTTCGACGAAAGGGGTAGTAAGGGGTTCGCCCTCGTCGTTAGAGTCTTTAACGGAGGGGGCGGGGGGAAAACGAATTATATTTATTAATTATATTCCCTTAGAGATAGGGGCAAGGGGAGCCGGGACGGGGCGGGTAAGGCGGGCAAAGGTAGCTAAGAGGCCCGGGATAAGATAAGGCTAGTAGTCTAAAAGGCAGGAGGCTAGATAAAAGGGGGACTAAAAGGGAAGGGAGTTACTACGCTAGCTAATAACGGGGTTATACCGACGTAGCTAAAGGAGGCTAAGAATAACCTTATAGCTAAGCTTCGTAAGAAAGAAGTAGATAGACTCGGTATAAGCGCTAATCCGGGAGACTGAAAAAGCGCAATAAGTAATAGAGCTAGACTTATAGTCGCTACTATCGGCGAGAGAAAGCCGGCGTAGGAACTAAAGCTAGCGGATAGGAAAGGTAAGGCGGTACGCGGTCTAAGCGTGTATAAAGGCGTATCTAAAGCAGCCGGAGTCGACTAAAGCACTTATAACGATATCGGCGGACATAAGGGATAAAGGCATAAGTAAAGCACGCGGTTATATTCCTACGGGGAGGCAAAGATCCTCCCTAGTGTTAAATAAAGCTATAAACTTAGACACTAAGAGCTCTATCGCGCGATAAGGCGAAGGAGCTACGTATTTTCTAAGGACGGGGAAAAGGCGGGGAGGTCGTCTACCTCGCCCTCGATAAAGCCCTACTTAATAGCGCGAACCTAATAGCGGGGGGGGGGGGGTTCGAGCAAGCGTAGGGCAGACGTACCGCTACTACAGCCACGGCCGCGGCTAAAGCCGGAACCGGCGCCGGGACTAGCGCTAGGGTTAGCGCCGGGATTAGCACCGATACCCTTATTAAGGTAGGTCCGGGCGGTATAAGTAGCGGTAGCCGGCTAAGCGTAGTAAAGGCAAAGACGGTTCTTAAACCGCCGTTGCTTTTTAGCGTTAGTAAGCCGGGCCCGGAATGTATTAAGCTATATTAGGTTACCGGCAGGAGGCGCGGGCGGGGCGGACGAGGTAGGGCCGGTGCAAGCGGGTTTACGAGGCGGCTAGAGCTAAGAATAGGCCTTCATACGCTGCTAGTTGTCTTAAAGCGTGGAATATATCTTAGCCTAGGCCGTAAAGTTATTATAGGCCGGGCATTCGACCTATAGAGCGGCGGCGTTAGTAAGTTCGATAAAGACCTTCGAATAAAAGTAGGCGACGTAAGCAGTACCGTTAAACGATAAGTCGGCTTAAAGCTAGGTAAACTTCGAATAAAAGTCCGGCTAAGAGATATTCTTTATCGATAAAGCGTTAAAGTCGGCCTCTAACTAAGCGTAGGTAAAATTAGCACTAAAGACTAGGCTAAGGTCGTTAGTAAGGGCTTTAATAGTAGTATACTGCTAATTAGCGAAGGACTTATTATCGAGGACGTCCTAAGGAACGCTAGCGATAATAGAGGCGGCCCGGCTAGTAAGCCGGCTAGCCGCGTAGAGAATATAGTCCTACTCCGTAAGGTATAAGGCGGCATCCTAACGGAGCTTAATAGCAAAGCCGTCGCGCTAGGTCTAGAAAGCCTCCTAACGTTGCTTCTAAGTGCTAGAGTCGCCGGCGAACCTCTTAAGGTCAGCGATATAGGAACGGGTAAGGGTAAGGGCGGGGGCAGGGGCAAGGGCCTAGTCCTAAGCCGCGTCGCGTTCGGTTAGGACGAGGAGAGAAGATATAGCGCGGTTAAGCTAACGCTAAAGATCGGCAGCGTGCTCTTAGGCAACGGCTGCGTGCTCTTAAGCAACGAGCACTCCTATATCTAACTTAACGTAAGCATTATTAAGGCAAGCAAGGGCCTCGATCTAGGGGGCGCGGAAGTCGGGAGTAGCGTTAGCCTAAATATAGGCGAATATGCCGAATATAGGCCGTTAGGCCCGAAGAAGGGCGGCGAGGCGGGGGTAGTAAGAAACGTACTCGGTCTAAGGCTTTAGGTCGGTAGGAGCCGGCGGGGTAACGGCTAGGGTAGCGGACGGAGGATCGGCCTCTATATAGTCGGTTATCGTAGATTATAGGGCAAAGGGTAAGGAGGGAAATCTATGTAATTTGCGTCGAGACGGCGTATCTATACCGGGAAAACTCTAATAATCGAGGAAAACTCGGTCGAAGGGGTCCGGCAAGGAGGCGGACTTACGTTGCGAAGAAGGGAGATTAGAAAAGAAAGGGGTAAGATAGCGAGATTATTAATTAAAGGCAATAGGATAAAATAGTAGATTAAACTATAAGAGAACGAGCTTAAGGGGGGGTATATAATTATTATTAATCTACGAAGGGATATAGCTATAGACTAGATCTAAATGTCTATATATACGATGTAGAGGTCACGTAGGATAATATATAATATAACCTAACACCGTGATATACCCTTAGACGTATACGTCGAACTCCGTATATACTATAAAGCGGGCGACGTACGTAGTTACGGCGGCTTAAGTCGGGATAGGGCTATCTTAAGTTCCTTCGCCGGGGCGGATATCTTCCTCCTAAAGTATAAGGTCGATATGCTTATAGAGGGTCTTATAGACTCTAATGCCTTTTAAAAGGGTCGCACGCTAGTCGACGGGGGCTAATATCGCCGGGGTGTTTTTATTAAAGGAAGCTTAAAGAAGCAAGCGGACTTATTCGTGCCGGGGTGAAGTAGGTCTTTTATCGGACCGAAAAAGGGCGTGGCCGGGTTCTTATAGGTCTTGCTTTAGGGCGGCAAAGAGCAAAGCAGGTCCTGCTTCGAGGCGGTAAAGAGCAAAGCAGCGGGTCTTACTTTAGGGCGGCAAAGAGCAAAGCAGGTCCTGCTTTAAGGCGGTAAAGAGCAAAGCAGCGGCAGAAGGCAGAAACAACTAGCAGTTCTTTAAACAGTAAAGAATAACCAGCAGGGCTTAAAGCAGCAAGCGGACTATATGTTTAGTGCCGGGCTTAAGGGAGCAAGCGGACTATATATAGTGCCGGGTCGGAAGACGGCGGGGTGTTTATCGTACACGAGGGTCTTCGTAATAGTCTAGTCGGGAGCAGGCAGCGGGCTTTTAGATGATTAAATAGCTGGTATTAATCGAATGTTTATCGGGTCGCGAGGGTCTTCGCGATAGTTGTCGGTATAAGTAGCGGGAACGATTAGGTCGTTGCAGTCTGCGAAAACAACGATGGTTAAAGGTTCGCGATACTTGCCTTCGGGGAGCAACGGGGTCGATTAGGTTACTATAGTCTGCGAAAACAGCAACTTTAAAAAGGCGATGCTTGCCGGGAGCGGGCAGCGGGCTCGTCGCGTTGTAGACGCACTATCGAGTAGGTCGCTACAGTCTGTAAAAACAGCGATGCTAATAACAGTTAGAAGGGATCTAAACGGTAATCTAGAAGAGTCCCTTATTCTTAGCATAGATAATCCTTCCGTCGATTAGGGCGCTATAGTCTGCGAAAACAGCGATGCTAATCTTTAAAGATTAGGGGGTCTATCTCTTCTACCTAGCTAATCTGTGATTAAGCCAACGGTTAATCACTAATTAGTATTAGTAGGGCTCTCTACGGTAAGCAGCCGGAAGCGAATATATCGCACGTGTGATAGTATACGGTTTAGGTTCTTATTGTCTTTTCTAGCTAGGAAGGAAGAGGGGAAAGGGGGCCCTTTTATAGGTGACGTAGCCTCGTTGCACGCACGTAATCACGTGGGATCACGTGGCTGCAACTGCCTCGTACGTATCCCTTATCCCTTATTCGTATAATTTTCGTATAATATCTTTTCTTAGATAATCGATCCCTTAATTCGATAATAAGGGGTAAAGGGGTCCGGTCTTTAATAGTATCGTTATTAAGCTAGCGGTAGTCGATGTATAGCTTAGTCTTAACCTTATCTTTACTGTTTTTCGGAGTAAATAGTACCGGGGCCCGATATTCCAATTTCGACTCCTTTATATAACCTTTTCGAAGGTTTTCGTCGATATAATCCTAAAGCAATTTTAAATGCAATTTATCGAGGTTATATATCTTACGGAAGCGAGGCTTCGCTCCGTCTTTAAGGTTGATTTTAGAATCCTATTGCGTTTAAAGCGTTAGTTTATCCTCTAGTAGGTCGTTAAATATCACACCGAATTTAACAATAATATCGTGCGGTATAGTCTTAAATCTATCCGCTTTAAGGTCTATCTCTATTTCTTTAATAGAGGCGCTATTCGAAGCGTCTTCTAATAATAGGTTTAGCGGTTCTAGGACCGTATTAAATCGGTCCGGAAGTTCCTCTTCGAATAAGGTAGCAACTTCCTTAATTCCTAGGCTTCGCCTTTCTAGGCTAGTATTAAGTTCCGAGGTTTTTAGTCCGGTTAAGCCCTTTAATTCGTTATAGAGTAGAATATCTAAGGTATCGTCTTTAAACCTTAGAAGGTCTTTATTTTAGTCGATAGAAGGGTTATATTATTGTAAGAAGGGTAGTCCTAGTATAATATCGTATCGTATAGATAGGATATCGAAAGGTCCTTTAAACGATAGGTTTCCGATAGAATATTCGAAAGGATTAGTTTCGTAGATAATATTCCCGTTGTTATACGTAAAGGGTTTCCCTTCGGCTGTATATAGCGTATAAGGCGTGGTTTTCTGCCGGTAACGAAGGCGTAGACGATTTATCGTTTCCGGGGCAATATAGTTGCTTATAGATCCGCTATCTACTAAAGCGGAAATTCTATGCCTTTAGTAGTTAATCGTAAGGGTTATCTTCTTACTAATAGTTTTATTAGTAATAAGACGATCTTAATTACTCGTAAGTAGCCCTTTTACTATTAGTAATAGAGGTTTTTTATATTCTCGGTAGTAAGAGTGCTATTACCCTATATCCCCTCCCTTAGAATAGTCTTAGGGGGATTAGGTTCTCTCTTAAACCTAATAGACTCTCTTTCGAGCCTACTAGACTGTCTTTTAAGTCTATATAGATTAAGCTCTCTTTTAAGCTCCGGGGGTTTTCTTTTAAACCTAAGGGGTTCTCTTTCAAACCTAGTAGAACCCGGCTCTTCTCTAATAGACTTACCGTTAAGTCTATTAGTAGTTCCCCGGGGTATAGGTTGTATTATAACCCTATAATTAGTAGTCTCGAAAGGGAGACCTTATAGTTGCCGGACCCGTTCGAGTAGGTCTTAGTTAACTTAAGAAGCGAGTCCGAGGGTCCGGGAGGCGAGGCTATAGACGCCTTCTAGCCTCCGGAGGGCCTCTTAGAGAGTCCGGACCTCGAAAGAGGGTTCTAGGTGTAGCTCCGGCACATAACCTCCTAGACGGTTTAATCTAGTAAGGAGGTTAAGCTTCTCGCGTTCTTTCTCTTACACAAGGTCCGCTAAGGACGTAATTTCCCTGCAAAAATCCTCGTGGGTTTCGTGCTCGTTATCTAAAAGCATTGCCTCTAGCCGATTTGCTTTGCGCTTATAGCTTCGAAGTAAAGCTAAAGTCTCTTCGGCTATTTCGGTAAGGCACTCCGGGGGCGTATCCTCGGCGCTAGGGTAACCCTAGGCTTCTCGTTCGATAACTCCTTCTAAATAGTTCGTAATAGCTAGGTATTCTATATAGCTGCTATATTCCGGGTTAAGGGCATCGAGAAGGTCCTTATCGTCTTCGAATTCTCGGTATGCCGGAGGGGACTCCGAGCCGTATAGGGTAGCCGTAGCTAAGCTGCCCTCCGAGAATGCCTCGGTATTAGCGGGGCTATAAGCATCGGGTATATAGCCTCCGGTGAGATCTTCTAACTCTAGGGCCTAGCTATAGTTGTGCTAGTACTAGGTTTCTCGAGGGAATTCCTCGGAGTCGTATTAGGTTGTTAGGGGCATGTCGTCGTCGTCCGGCTCCGGCCCGGGCTCCGGCCCGGGCTCCGGCCCGGGCTCCGGCCCGGGCTCCGGCCCGGGCTCCGGACCGTCTAAGTCCGGAGCGGACTCTACGGAGGAATCCGGGGAGTCCGGGGAGTCCGGGGAGTCCGGGGAGTCCGGGGGTGCTAGACCGACCCCCGCGTTATCCATAGAGTTATCTATAATCTCTCCGTCCTCTAAGTCGATCACTAGATCCTCTATCACGCTGTCCGGAGCGTTCGGACTATCCGGGCCGGCCGGGTCCTCCGGGCCGGCCGGATCGTCGTCCGGGTCCGACTATCTAAATAGGTCCTCTTCTTCTTCGATAGAGGGCCTAACTAGGCTATCTAGAATAGGTGCTAATTTGTCCTTAGGATCCCTAATAGTCGTAAAACGTTTTTTATAGTAGGGATAGGCAGAAAAGCCTATAGGATCGTTGTTAAAGAGCGTAGGATCGAGAGCTTCTCTTAAAGGCGGTAGAGAGAGCCTAAGAGGTCCCTGCTCTTAGGTATTAAGGCTTTAAGAAGCCGCCGGCTTTTCTTTAGCTAGATTTTTCTTCCGGTAGCAATCTTTAGCAATATGCCTTACCTTCTTACAAAAGAAGTAGGTAAGGCTCTTATAAATGCTGTTGTTTTTCGAGCTTCCGGCCGGTGCCGAACAGCTAGTTGTTCCCGGATTTAAAACAGCATCTAGGTCTATAGGATCGCCGTTATTCGTCTATTTCCCCTTTTTCTTCGAAAAAACCTTATACCCCCCTCGGGAGTCCTTCTTCTATTGCCGGCGTTTAAAAAGTCGGTCGTCGATTCTAACTGCCTAGGCTATAAACTCGACGAGGGTGTCGGGACGGTCTTGTTTAGAGATCTCGTCCTTTATATCGTCCTTTAGCCCCTCGTAAAAAACCGCTATTATAGCATCGTCGTCCTATTCTAATTTCGATATTATCTGCCTAAACGAGGCAGTATAATTAGAAGCAGAGGTTTTTTATCGTAAATACCGTAGCTTATACTCTACGGCTCTCTTCTCGTCACTTACACCGAAGGTCTGCTAGAGGTTAGTTTTAAAAGCTTAATAACTATTAAAGATATCGTCCGTGAGTTTATCCCGGTCCCCCTCTGGCTCGGTAACCCTATCTATAAGAATAGGTTGAAACTAGGTTAAAGCTAGCCCCCTTAAGCAGCTAGCTGTAAAGAAGACCTTCACCTTATTAATAGAGAAGGAGTCCGGAAAGGAAAGAAAAAAGGCCTTTAGCTAGGTAAGAAATTCCTATAGCTTGCCGGCTTCTCCGGTGTAAACAGCCGGCTTCGGGGTTTTAACGATTTCCCCGAACTGCCGGGGGTGGCGAAAATCCGGGACCGGGGCCGGGGCGAACCCGGCCGGGCCCGGAGGCGGCGGCGGTCCCGGGGCGGCGGTGTAAGCCGGAGCCGGGCCCGCAGGCGTAGCAGTAGAAGCAGCAGCCGTAGCTACAGCCGGACAAGCTGCCGGGCGAGCTACCGGGCGAGAGGTTAAAGAAGTAGAAGAAGACATTCTTAAACAAGTAGTTGTTTTTAGTGTTTTTTCTAAAAAGGGTTCTTCGAATCTATAAAGACTAAAACAAGATCTAAGATCTAATAGATCGGAAAGATTAGAAAAAGATTAAAGGGTAAAACAAAGACTAAGCAAAGATTAAACAAAGATTAAGCAACGGTCTTTAAAAACACACTCCGCGGCTAAGCAAAAGGTAAGAGCTTTTATCGTGTAATAGAACGGTTAGAAGACAGAAGATAGTCTAACCGGACTAAGTCTTTAATAGTTAAAGACTAATAGAGGGCGTTATTTATCCTTAAAAGACTAAGAGCCTAAAGGGAAGCTTAGAGGCAGAGGATTACGGCAAATGCAGAAAGTGTGGAGGAAGATGTAAAGATAAGAGAGAGAAGAGGATGTGGAATTGCTTAGTGATAGTCTGTCTAGGTGCGGACTAAGATCCCTTTATATAGCTAATTGCATAGGAATAAAGGTATATGTGACTTAACTAATTGTCGAGATAGAAAGCGCTATTAATCCTATGCTAGGTGTATATAGTCTAACCTCGTATAGTATCCTAGTTGTTGCGTGATTAAATGCGCGAGTAATAGGAGGTAGTGTAGGTGACCTTGGTTGACCGGGGCCCGACTATGGACCATGCGTACATTAGTCCCTACACACACCACATACTTCGGCATTCGGTATCTCGAGCATCCGGGCAGCTAATGCAGCCGGGTGACTTATATTATATGCAATAATGCACGGCGGTTCTAATGTATATCTGTATATGCCGGTAGAATAAACCAATCGGGAGATATCTACTCCCTTATAGCCCTTCTTAAAGGGTACTTATTGTATAAGAAGTGCGCTTTATATATGCCCGTTTATAACTAACTAAGATTTATAAAACTCTCTAAAAAAACCTATTTTATAGGAAAAACCTTTTTTATATAGAGAAAAATAACTCTACTATATTATATAGAGAAAAATTAAAAACTCTACTATATTTTATTAGTCCGTTTAGTAAACCTATATATAGGGAAAAAACTAAAGGTTATATAGAGGAAAGCTAGAAGAAAGTATAAGAAAGAGCAGCTAAAAACCTCTATTTATCTTTATATATAGGATTCTTTTTAAGACCTAAGAGGTCTCGAAATTTATTAAATAGTATACGCCCTAATTCTTTAGTAAATATATCAGCGATATTATTAGTAGATTTTATATAGAATACTTCTATTTCGCCTAGTAAAACACTATTGCGGGTGAAATTATAGGCAAGGCCGATGTGTTTCCGGAGTTTATATGCTTCCGGGTTTATTTGCTATATTTAGCGCTAATTGACTATCGGAAAATATTAGAGGGACTTTATTAGATATAGGTATAGACAACTCTTTTGCGATGCTATTTAGATGGCTATATAGATATAAGGCCTCTTTATTAGCCTCTCTAAGGCCTATAAACTCTACTTTGTAAGTAGATAGTAATATTAATTTTTGCTTTTAATATAACTAGCTTATAAGATTATTGCGTATAAAGAAATAGTATCTAGAGACCGATCGTCGGTCTATAAGGTCACTAGGTTAATCGGAGTCTATAAAGGCTGTGAAATAAAAATCTAGTATTAGTATATTGCAGTTATAGTATAAGCATAGGTTAGGGAATTTGTTTAGGTATTTCTATATAACATCGAGGGCTTTAAAATGCGAGGAGTCAGGTTAAGAAGAAAATCTTGCGTAGGATATTACTGCGAAGAGGATATTAGGCCTTATAAATAGGGCTAAAAATAGTAAGGAGCCTATTTGCATTTAGTATAAGAGTATGTCTTTTTTAGAGGCGTTCTTTATTCCTAATTTATTTAATTTAACGCCCTTAGTAGTAGGTGTATTCGAGGTTCCTATATTTTCTTTTTCGAATTCCTTTATTTTATTTTTTATATAGGTTGCTTAGGATATATATAATTCCTTTATGTCTCTATTTATTTATATAGATAATCCTAAGAAGTCTTTAACTTCCCCTAGCGATTCGATCGGTAGGGTTTTATTTATTTAATCTATTACTTAGGTTATTACACGCTCTATAGGTCTATAGAAGAGGAGATTATCTATATAAATAGCTATAGCTATTCGTAGTGTGCTATTTATAAACACTCCTTCGTCTATTAAAAGGCAGTAAAAACCAAGCTCGTTAAGTACGCTTTTTAATAGGTTATACTAAAGTAAAGGACTTTGTTTTAAGCCGTATAGTGCTTTTCTTAATTTCGCTACGAGCTTCTTCGTCTTGTGTTTATTTAAGTAATTAAAGTAAGTTATGCCTTTGAATTTGGTATTTTTATGCTAGATAAACTATGCGTGTAGTATTATATCTAGAAAAGCTTCGGGTATCTATATATACGTTTCTATATCTATATCCGCATAAAGAAAGGCATTTCTTATATTAAACTATAGTACTTTTTAGTTCTTAGCGATAGCCTATAGTAGTAGGAGCCTTATAGACTTAGGTCTTACTATAGTAGAGAAGGTTTTAATATAGTCTAAGCCGTATATCTGCTTATAACCTAAAGCCATAAGTCGAGCTTTAAACTTCTTTATTTAGTTTTTATTATCCTTTTTAACTCTATAGACCTATCGGCTTCTAAGGGCTTCCCGGTCTTCGGGTAGCTCGGTTATTTCCTAAGTATTATTATCTATAAGCTGCTGTATTTCTACTACCATACCTTTATCCTAGTATAGAGCTTCGGCGCTTTTTATAGCTTGCTTATAGGTTTTTAGTTCTATAGGATTACAACCTTCTAAAGTAGATAGAAGGGTTATATTATCGTTATTTATTAGTAGATGTATTAGGTATTCTTAGTAGTCGTTATAGAATTCAGCCGGCTTTTTAGATATTTTAACCTAAATTCTTTAATCCTTATTATTATTGTCCTATATTATACAGTTAGGAATATCATCCTCGGATATATTATCGGGTATTTCTTAGGGATTATTTAGGGATTGTGTATTTTTTAGGATTTATATCTAGTATAGAAGTTCTTATGTATAATTAATTATCTGGTATTTTATTTATAGAAGGTATAGTATTAAAATTAAAGGTTTTATTGTCTTTTAAGAAGTTGTTTTTTAGTATAGTTATATTACTTAAGATAACAACCTTCTTTCTGCTATAGTCGTATATTTTATATGCTATATCTTTATAGCCTATTATAATTCCTTTATACGCTCGTACGTCTAGTTTATTACTAGGCTTTTTATTTTTATAGTATATAATACTTCTAAAGACACGGATCTTATCTATGTCTTCTATAGTAAGGGCTCTATCTTCTTTCTTTTTAAGAGGGCATATATACCCTAGGGCAGTATAGGGAGATCGGTTGTATATATTTATAGCTGCTAAGATAGCTTCTCCCTAAAGGTATTTAGGTAGCTTAGCTATATAAAGCATAGACCTAACTTTATTAAGTATTGTTCTATTTATACGTTCTATTCTACCGTTTAAGTAGGGGGTATATAATGGACTTAAGTTATATTTTATTCCGTTTTTAAGAGCATATAGTTTAATATTATAGATAAATTCTTTTGCATTGTCTAAAAAGACCTCTTTTATCTTTATCTTATCTTTATTATTCTTAAGCTCTATTTTAAATTCTAGGAATTTAGGTAGGCTTTCGGCTTTATCTTTTATAAGGTATATTCCTAGGTACCTAGAGTAGGTATCTAGAAATAATATAAAGTATCTAAATTTATCGTATATAGGGACTTTTATAGGACCCTAGATATCAACGTTTATTTTATCTAGAAAGAGATATCGTCGTTTTAAAGGGGTTTTCTTCTTTTTATCTATATGTTTAGCTTATATATAAGCTTCGCATTGCTTTACAGCTATAATATCTTTTTAGTCTACGGATATGTCTAGGTATAGTCTACGAAGATATCGGTATAGGGATTTATAGCTAAGATAGCCTAGTCGTTTATGCTAGAGAACGAGGTCTATTTTCTTTTTTATTTTAGGAGTTTTTATTGTATTAGTTAGTATAGTATCTTAGAGTATAGCGTTATCTATTGTTTCTTTCGGGCTTTATTATATATTATATATTTTATTTTTGATTAGAAAACGTATTTTCTTTATATCTAACGGGATATAGTAAAGTCCGTTTTTAATAAAACCTATGGGAATAGCTAGCTACGTACGACTACGTAGTCACACACACGTGATCGTAGGGATCACGTGTCATCCGGGAAGGCTATATCACTGCGATAGCTTCCCCTCACCTAGCTAGCAATACAACCTAATACAACCACACTGTTTACCCTATAAGGTCGACCTAGAGACCTACTAATAAAACCGGTTATTAGTTTATTAAGATTTCTATTAAGGAGGGATATAGAGTCTAGGCCTGTGAGAGCGTATATGTTTATTATAGCTGATTGGCTAATTATATTAATGCCGATTTTAGGTATATAAAGGCAGTTTTTTAAGGTATACTATTATTTGCTATTAGGGAACTTAAAGATAAGATCCCTAGCCCCTCGTACGATAATAGAGGAAGCTTTTCCCTAGGTTATAGTAGTATATATTTCTTTATAGTTAGAGAGGAGAGATTTATTCGAAACTATATGCCTAGTAGCTTTAGTATCGAAGATAAAGTTATAGAAATTCTTTATCCGTATTGCAGTCTTATCTACTTTTAATACTACCCTCGAAATTGCCGAAAGAAGAGGCTTTAGAGGTCCTATTATTTGTTTTCTATTAGATAAGGACTTTATTTTTATAGGGGTATATAGAAGGATGTTATTTAGGGGAAATAGGGTATAGAAATAGGGTACTACTAGGGGTATTATATATAGCATAGAGGATATAAAGGATATATAGAGTGTTATAAAGGATAGGAGGGTACTTAAGATACCGGAAGTAGAGTCTAAGACGAGGAGGACCTTGTTGGAGGTCTCGGAGGATTTTAGAGTGGCCTTACGCTTCCAGAGGCGGGAGGTCTAGGGACGGCCGGCCGGACGCGGGGCCGGAGACGGAGAGCTCTCCCGAGAGTAGAGAACCGGGGTCGGCCTCTAGTGGTTGCGGTTGGTGTTCTCCTTAGGGTCCCGGCGAGAAGAGGAGGAGGTAGAGATCGTTTTCGGGGTAAATCCCGCAGCCTAAGCCTTATCTTTATTCTCGGGTTTTTAAAAACAATTCCTCTCGATATACCCTCGCTTTTTGCAGTAAGAGCAAATAGGGACCTTACTACCGCCGGCTATAAATAGCTACTCGTTATTCTTAAGAGCTTTCGTCCTCTTAAACTTATCTATAAGAGACAAAGAGAGTGATTTAAAGGTATATGCCGTGGCATTAGTACGAAGGGTCTATATAATATTTATAATATAACTTAAGAAAGAGCTATTAAGGCTCTCTAAGATCTAGGTTATTACTATAATCTCCGGGATATAGATCTCTCTAGTGTTTAGCTCGTTAAAGAGCTCTTTTACCTTATTTAGGTAAGTCTCGATAGATATCTCTCCCTTAATCTTCGTGTTAAAGAGTTCCTTTATAAAGAGGAAGTTAGAGGTGAAGTTTATAGGGTTATATAGGGTTTTAAGTGCCTCCTATACCGCCTTTACAGACGTATAGTGCTTTATCTAGGATAAAGGGCCGTTATTAACTATAAGCCTTACTAAGGCTAAATAGTCCTAGGACTTCGCATAAGTAGCATCGAGTATAGCTAAACCGAGCTTTTTACGTATAAACATAGATTCTATACGCAAAGACTAAGCCGAAAAGTTAGTGCTCCCCTTAAGCTTTATAAATAAGTAGTCTTTAAAAGAACTTATTTTTGCCGTATATCGGATCGGAAGGTACCGGAGGAAACTCGGAAGAAGCTCGGCGTCTACGGGCTAAGGTAGGGGTAATAAAGGAATTTTTTCTGATTTTCTCGAGTGTTTTTTAGGTATAGAATAGTAGCTACGAAAGGGTGCGTTATAAGAGCGAAAACGAGGCCAATGAGAAATAGTAGGGGGCAAAACACTAAGAAAGTAGTAATATATGTAAACTAAGGGTGGCCTAAGAAGGCAAGTAGCCTAAAAAGGCAAAGAGGGCGTTATAGCGGAGAGACGGTCGTTTTTAGTGTAATAGCGAGTGATCTAGAGGATCTAAGGGAGGCTCTAAGTAAGAAGCAACTTAAAGCTTAAGCAGAGATAGGGATTATAACTAATAAGAGCCTAAAGGGAAGCTTAGAGGCAGAGGATTACGGCAAATGCAGAAAGTATCGAGGAAGATATAAAGATAAGAGAGAGAAGAGGATATAGAATTGCTTAGTGATAGTCTGTCTAAGTGCGGACTAAGATCCCTTTATATAGCTAATTGCATAGGAATAAAGGTATATTTGACTTAACTAATTGTCGGGATAGAAAGCGCTATTAATTCTTAGCTAGGTGTATATAGTCTAACGTCGTATAGTATCCTAGTTGTTGCGTGATTAAATGCGCGAGTAATAGGAGGTAGTATAGGTGACCTTAGTTAACCGGGGCCCGACTGTAGACTATGCGTACATTAGTCCCTACACACACTACATACTTCGGCATTCGGTATCCCGAGCATCCGGGCAGCTAATACAGCCGGGTGACTTGTGTTGTATGTAATAATGCACGGCGGTTCTAATGCATATCTTTATATGCCGGTAGGATAAACCAATCGGGAGATATCTGCTCCCTTATACGTATTAGCCTAGCGATATAGTATTCCTTAGCACTCGCTAGATCTAGACCTTCCGCTTTATAAAGAAGCTTCACTATAAATAGGAGGGCTTATATAAGGTCTTTAAGGTATATAAGACGGCATATCTTCTTCGCCTCCTTAAGGGCAGCCGCTTTTACTTTATTTTCAATTACTCCTTCTTTACTAAGACCTAAAAGCCTCTTTTACCCAGCGAGTTAAAGCTTAACGATCGGCCCGCCGATAATAGCGTTCTCCTTTCCCTTAGCGACGACGACGGCGATAACGTATACCTTAAGTAAGAGTTTTCTTCTATCCTTACGTAACGCTAGTATACCTCCGGGAAGATTAAATATCGCGTTTAATAGCGTTATAGCCCTTTTATATAAGAGGACTCCTCCTACCTTAAGGGCTATTATAACGACTTTAAGGCCTTTTACGCCTTTAACCCGACTAAACCTAAGCCGGCCTTTTATACGGCCTTTTTTACGTCTTTACCTTCGCTTAAGTATTAATAAATAGAATTTATTAATATAATTTACGTTACGATAGTATGCGTTAGTTTCTTAGCCTTACCTTTTATTTCTCTTTATTCCTCTCTCGTTCTATATTAGGCCCGCTTTTAAGACCGATTAATATAGATTTCCTTCGTTCTTATTAGCCTATTGCCCCTTTTAAGCGTTTAAGTTAAACGCCGATTAAAGGGGGATATACTATTATAGTGTTAGGTTATATTATATATTATCCTACGTGACCTCTATATCGTATATATAGACATTTAGACCTAGTCTATAGCTATGTTCCTTTGTATTAGATCTTCGATCTACGGCCTACTAAATAAGGATGCGAGAGATATATATTATAGCGGCCGTAAGGGCGCTATAGCGGCTATAAGGCCGCTAAAAGCAGTATATTTGTGTATATAATAATAATGCTTATTATGCCCGAAAAGAAGCCCCCTCGAGACCTTATTTAAGGGGTCTCTTAGCTTTATTTCCCGCCTGTAATCCCGCACGTAATCCTATATATAATCCCTTTACCTACGGATCTAACACACCCTTTTAGCTTCGATCGCA
This sequence comes from Ophiocordyceps sinensis, assembly GCA_012934285.1. Classification (NCBI taxonomy): domain Eukaryota; kingdom Fungi; phylum Ascomycota; class Sordariomycetes; order Hypocreales; family Ophiocordycipitaceae; genus Ophiocordyceps; species Ophiocordyceps sinensis. The sequence goes on along the minus strand of JAAVMX010000001.1, from coordinate 8,727,528 downwards.
ATACGAGGGAAGCTATACTAAAGAGCTTAAATAGCTTAAATCCGGGGTCTTTTGCTAATGTTTAATCTATTAATCGGGGCGGATTATCGTATTCTTCTAGGTCCTCCTTACGACCGACTATTATAGCAATTACAACTCGGTATTTTATGCCTTTACGCTACCGTATACGCCTTTAGCGGCAATAATACGCCTTATTCCTCCTATATTAGTCGATTAGTCGATTAGTCGATCGCTTCGGAAGGTTCGTGTATAGTTTATTAGAGTATGCGGGCGGACGAGGGCTTTGTATAGCTAAGGCTAGTGTTCCCGAGGGCTCGTGTATATATAGCTAAGGGTTGTGTTCCCGAGCGCTTGTGTGTGTATAGCCGAGGGCTTTGTGTTGCCGAGGGCTCTATATTGCCGAAGGCTCTATATAGCCGAGGCTTATATAAAGTCGAGGCTTGTGTGGCCGAGGCTAGTGGATGTAGTCGAGGCTTATATAGCCGAGGCTAGTGGATGTAGTCGAGGCTTATATAGCCGAGGCTTATGTAAAGTCGAGGCTCGTATAGCCTGCTTAATGCGGACGAATGCCGTAATAGGTGCGGACGAGGGAGTCTTCCGTCGCCGCGAGAGCTGCTTGCTCGAGTTATTAATTAAGTAATAGGGACGAAGCCGCGAGAGCTGCTTGCTCGAGTTATTGATTAAGTAATGCGGACGAAGCCGCGAGAGCTATTTGCTTAAGTAAGTAAGTATATACGAAGGAGAGGGACTCTACCGCTCGCTGCGATATACGTATTGCTCGAATAAGTGTCCGTAATAAGGGTAGTCTTTCGTCTTACTACGACGAGGGACTCTACCTCTCGCCGTAAGAGCTGCTTGCTCGAATAAGTTTTCGTAACAAAGGTGGTCTTTCGTCTTACTGCGATAATAGACTCTATCGCTCGCTGTAAGAGCTGCTTGCTCGAATAAGTATGCGTAACGAAGGAGTTTTCCGACACCGCGAGGGTGTTTGCAGCGACGAGGAAGTCTTTCGTCGCCGCGAGAGCTATTTGCTCGAGAGCTGCTTGCTCGAGAGCTGCTTGCTCGAGAGCTGCTTATAGAGCTGCTTGCTCGAATAAGTAATTATATACGAGGGAGAGGGACTCTACCGCTTGCTGCGACGAGGGACTTTGCTACTCGCTGCGATAAGGGACTCTACCGCTCGCTGCGATAAGGGATTCTACCCCTCGCCGTAAGAGCTGCTTGCTCGAATGTTAGAGTATACGGACGAGGGAGTCTTCCGCTCGCCGTAAGAGCTGCTTGCTACGACGAGGGACTCTACCGCTCGCCGTAAGAGCTATTGCTCGATTAAGTATCCGCGACGAGGGAAAGGGACTTTTCCTTCTTTCCGCCGCCGCGAGCTATTAGCTCGTCGAGAGCTATTAGCTTATGCGTTAGATAAGTGCGCGGACGAGGGAGTCTTCCTCCCGCCGCCGCGATATATATACTGCGAGTGTGTTTACCGCGACGACGAAAAAGTCTTCTCTTCTCTTCCCGCCGCCGCGAGCTTGCCGTAACGACGAAAGAGTCTTCTTCTCTTCCGCCGCCGCGATATATATGCTACGATAAGAGAGTCTCCCTCCCGCCGCTACGAGTATTTACCGCGATAAGAGAGTCTTCTTCTCTTCCTCTCGCCGTAAGCTATTAGCTCGTCGAGAGCTATTAGCTTATATATTAGATAAATATACGGACGAAGGACTTTACCGTTCGCTATATATAAGTTTACTACCGTAATAAGGGAGTCTTTCTTCCCGCCGCCGCGAGCGTCTGCCGTAACGACGAATAAGTCTTCTTCTTCCGCCGCCGCGACTATTGCGTGCGACTACGAGAGAGTCTTTCTCTTCTCCTCTCGCCGCCGCGAATGTATTATTGCTATAAGTATATTTACCGCGACGATGAAAGAGTCTTCTTCTCTTCCCGCCGCTGCGACTGCTTCTACTACTACGACGAGAGACTTTACCGCCCGCCGGGACGAAGGACGTTACCGCTTACTGCGACGAAGGACTCTTTCTTTCTCTCGCCGCCGCGTTGTATATATTTACTACGACGACGAAAGAGTCTTCTTCTCTCCCTTCCGCCGCTGTCAGCTATTAGCTTATAAGCTAATAGCTTATATCTTATCTAACTATACGGACGAAGGGTCTCCCGCTCGCCGCGTATAGCTTATATAGTCTTATTTAATAATGCCACGGAGGGGTTAACTCCTTAATATAGGCTTATTAAATGCTATAAAGGGGTTAACTCCTTAATATATAGACTTATTGTTTTTAATACTACGGAGGGGTTTGCTCCTTAATATAGGCTTATTTAATACTACGGAGGGGTTTTACTCCTTAATATAGACTTATTTAGCTAAGCTAGCTAATAAGGGAATTACCCTCTTACCTCTACTAGTAGTAGGATATATGTTTAGCTAGCTAACGAGGGAATCACCCTCTCGCCTCTACTAGTAGTAGTAGGATGTGTCTTAGCTAGCTAACGAGGGAATTACCCTCTCGCCTCTGCTAGTAGTAGGATGTTTAGCTAGCGAGGGAATTACCCTCTTGCCTCTGCTAAAAGCAGGATATTATTCTTTCTAATACCGCGAGGTAGTCTCTTATAGGCTCTTCTTTCGATGTATTAGTGCCGCGTGGTTGCGGGCTTTCTTTCGACGTATAGAACCGCGTGTTGCGGGCTTTCTTCGATATAGTACCGCGAGGATAGTCCCCGCGGGCTTTCTTTCGATATAGTGCCTCGAGGATAGTTCTCGCGGGCTGAGTTCGATGTAGTGCCGCGTGTTGCGGGCTTTGTTCGATGTATAAGTGCCGCGATAATAGTTCTCGCGGGCTATCGAACGCTAGGCAGTCGGGTTCTCGACATTTAGTTAATAGCAATTAAAAAGGGAAGAGAGGCTCTAAGGCTTAAACAGCCTGCATAGAGGGATTAGAAGCTATAAGGTGTAAATCACTAAGAATAATAGCTCTTCTCTTATCTAGTAGGGAGGCTAACTAGTCTCTATATATAGGAAAAGATCCTCGGACGAAATCAGCCGCGTAGACCTAAGGAAAAACAGGTGACGTAAATGATCGGACGGAAGGATCGGTAGGAAAAGCAATAGATCGTGCCGTATGATAAATAAGCCATATAGTTAGCAAATAAATAGGCAGTCTGGTAGAAGACTAGTGAATTCTACGGTAGAAGCCGTAACTATATAAAGGAATTCTACGGTAAAAGCCGTAGAAGAGAATTAGAATTCTACGGTAGAAGACTATAGAAGGGAATTAGAATTCTACGGTAGAAGACCGTAGAAAGGAAGAGGAATTCTACGATAGAAGACCGTAGAAGGGAACAGATTTCACGGGTAAAGACCGTGTAAATAACCGTAAAATTACCGTGAAATTATAGTAAAATATAACCGAAGAAAAGTAGGTAAACGCGCCCGTAGAAGTGCGGGGTAATGCCCGTAGAAGCCTGTGGAATTCTATAGTGGAATCTAGGGAAGAACTAGGGATTTCCCGGAGGAAAGCAAATAGAGAAGACGGTAATATTAACACGGGCTTTATTCGATAAGGTGCCGCGTATTACAGGCTTTTTCGATATATACCGCGAGTTACGGGCTATGTTCGATGTATAAGTGCCGCGAGGATAGTTCTCGCGGGCTTTATTCGATAAGGTGCCGCGTATTGCGGGCTTTTCTAATACATACCGTGAGTTACGGGCTTTATTCGATGTATTGCCGCGAGGATAGTTCTCGCGGGCTTTTGTTCTTAATACAAGAGGAATCTAGTCCGCTTGCCGAGCATAATTAGCTAGGCTGTCTCGCGGTTTAACGAGGGCCTAATAGTTAAATAGTGGCTTCTCTTAGTAGCTTTAGCTAGAAGACTAAGACTCTTAATTATTAGATCTTCGATCTACGGCCTACTAAATAAGAATGCGAGAGATATATATTATAGCGGCCGTAAGGGCGCTATAGCGGCTGTAAGGCTGCTAAAAGCAGTATATTTTTATATATAATAATTATGCTTGTTATGCTCGAAAAGGGGCTGCCTTAAGACCTTATTTAAGGGGTCTCTTAGCCTAATTTCCCGTCCGTAATCCCGTACGTAATCCTATATATAATCCCTTTACCCGCGGATCTAATACTTCGTGGATTAATAACAATCATGTACCCCCCCCTAAGCTCGTTTCCTTATAATACCTTTCTCTATAAAGTTCCTTCGAGACATCGGCGTTAGAACGCTTAAAACACTTAGTTAAGAACTTATAGAAGGTTTTAAGAGGGGAGGAACTAATAATATCGCGTTATTCCGCTATATGCTTACTTATATACTATATAAGAGCTCCTCCTACAAAGGAAGAGAGGTAGTAGGGGCAAAGGGCGAACGGATCCTCGTCTTAGTAGATCCTTAGACGCTCGGTAAAGAGGTAGACGTCTATATAGATATTCTTTCTATCGTATAAAGGTATATAATATTCATGTGATTACATAATCACACACAGTATATCCGCCGTTTAATAATTTATACGCACGTGGTCTCCCGGTCGCAATAGCTTATATATTAACTAAGTTATTGACTTTAAAATATATAGTGTTTAAGGGAACGAGCGGAACGCTTTACATATATCGCACCGTCTATACCTATATAATACGCTATACGTTTTAATTAATCGTATAATAACGGTAAGACGTTATAGCCTTAAATAGGTAATGCGATATGCTTTAGTTTTAGCGCTTTAATATAACATTATTACTATAGTATAGGAATAAGGGATATCCGTTCTTTAGGCACGATTGCAATCCACGTGATTAAATAGATCACGTGCGGGCAACGCTTATACGGATGCGTTATTAACTATATAATACATCGTATACATTAGGGACCCCGGTAATAGCGTTACTAACTCGGCCGCCCTTGCGATACTTAAGTCATTAACTTAATCGCACTTATAGGCATAGCCCCGACGTCGCAATAAAGGCTCGCAAAGGGCCGGCTTTAGGCCCTATTAATATACGCGTTTATAGCCTATATAAAGGGGCTATTTATCGCCCCTTAGTTAATAGACATTATAGACTAATCTAGCTAGTTTATAACCCCTTTTGTTTATTAAACTAACTAATACTAATTCGTAATTAAACGATTAATTATAGATTAGCAAGGTAGAAGAGATAGAGCCCGATCGTCGAAAGTGCATTAGATCTTTATCCCTCGAGGATTCTATTGCCTATACCTAGAGACGGTCGTTTATGCTAAGAATAAGGAACCTAAGCGAGTTAGAGCCGACGAAGCTATTAAGATATAGCTAGCTCTCGGTAGCTACTAATAAGTCCCTTCCTAGCTCTTATTTAATCCCGTCTCGCTTTAAGAAGAAGAAGAGTTACGTTAAGCAATAGTACGTTAGTAACATAAGACAACCTTCGTAACGACCCTCGCGATCCCCTTTAACAATAACTATGTGTTTTATTTAATTATACTATATCGGACCCTATCGATAACCCTAACGCTCCCGGTCCCGCACCGGAAGCAATTAAGCCTAACGATAACCCCCTTCCCGGTTGGCTAAAAGGCATCGATATCTTCGGTTCGTACTAAAATAAAGCTAACATTGTATTCTAGGAGATAGACGTTACCTACGATAATATAAATAAGAAAGCAGTTACGACCTACGTAGCCCGGTTTATTATTGTTAATATCGGCTTAACTATTTATAGATATAAGCTATTCACGGACTTCTAGGAACACTTTAACGGATAGATAGAGGCTATATAGAACCGGGCAGGCAAATATTTTAAGAAGGCCCTTAAATCCTTCTTACGGTCCCGTAGAATCTAAACCGGCGCTAAAAACCTTAGCTATATAGCATCGTTTTTAATGCTTTAGCGCTAACAGACTAGGGAGTAACCCCGCTTCGCGGAGTGTACTCCTTAGTTAGTAGCTATAGGTTTATATATAACTGCCTTAGAGAGTAACCCCGCTCCGCGGCGTGTACTCTCTAATTAGTAGCCCTACCCGCTCTACGAGGGTATTAGCTTAGTTAGTAGCCTAGGGTTACGGGTGTACGTAACTATAAGCGCTACGCGCTACCGTAATTAATCCGAAAGTTGAATAGTGCGCTACTATAATATTATTATTATCGTAAAGCTTCCTTTTCTTTCTCTCCGTAATAATACTATTACTACGGGTTTTATAATATAATATTACGATTATAATATACTACGTAATATTTAAATAAGGATTATAGCCCGTTAATTAAGTATACTTACTAATATGTGTTTTTACTAGTAGGAATATGCTATTATCGATCGCTAGTAGCTCGGAGGGGTCGATTAGCGCGGGACGGGGCTCGGAGCGCGATATAAATACGACTACGACGGCGACGGCGATAGCGACGGCGACCTGTATATTAACCCGTAAAGCCCTTATAGGCGCATATACGGGGAAGACTACGAAAAATATAGCGCAAATGCTAGAGCTACTAAAGATACAGGCTATAATAATACGCCTAGGCAATGAGCTTAAGCTTAACCGGCCGGGAAACTTCGAGGCGGCCTTAATCTAGATTACGGGCGTAGAGTCGGCTTAATGCAGTAGCTGCGACGCGGGCCTTAGCCTATTTGCCGGTTGTTTCGCCTACGTAAATATCGGAAAAAGAGTATATAGGAATTGCTTTTATATCTTAAAGGGGGTAAGGTGCTCTTTCCGTAACTTACTAATTAATCTATTAATCTTCCGGTCTATTACTAATTTATTTAGACCGTGACTAAGTTATTTAACCCGCCCCGGATATTACGTACGATACGCAGACTACTATAGCTACTCCTAAGAGAAAAAGATAGGCGGATAAAGCCGCGGAGAAGACACCGAAAAAAGGACGCATTAAGGTTTAATTAAGGGGGCTAAATAGTCCGGCAAAGAGTCCGGCAAAGCCTATTCGCATAAAGCCTATTCGTACGCTAGGTCCTTCTAGCACTAAGGCCGGCTATTTTACGCTCTTAATCCCTAACGGGGTGTTAGCCGCTAAGCGTCGCCGCTAGGGCAAGGTTTTCCTTACGGTCGGGCAGGCACTATTAATAGCCGATAATAATAAAGAGTAGGGTGTAGGGTGTAAGGTATAGGGTGTTTTTTTATTTGTTTATTATATATAAGAGTCTAGGGAGAAAGGAAATATAGGAGTTTAAGGGTATTTAAAGCCGTAGAAGAGGAGACTGCCTTTGTGCTTGCCTAAGTAAAACCTCTAGATAAACAATATTAAGAATAGTGCTTTAGTTCCCCTTATTAAGCAGTAAGAATAAGGAAGAAACTATGTGAATAGCTAGTTACGTAGCTACGTGCGACGCTATAGGAATAGCTAGTTACGTAGCTACGTGCGACGTTGTTATCGTACACACACGTGATCGTAGGGATTACGTGTCATCCGGGAAGGCTATATTACTGCGATGGCTTCCCCTTACCTAGCTAGCAAACAACCTAATACAACCATACTGTTTACCCTATAAGGTCGACTTAGAGACCTACTAACACTAATTAGTGGTTGAGTTAGTTAATTATAGACAGCTAGGTAGAAGAGATAAGATCCTTAACTATCGACGGTGTAAAACACCCTACGAGGGAACATCTAGAGGTAGTTATCTTTATGCTTTAAACGAGCTCTCTTATCTATAACGTTACCGCGTTAACGCTATTTCGAGATCTCCTAAGCTATCTATTAATCCCGTCTCGCTTCCTAAAGGAAGAAGAGTAACGTTAACCTATAGTACGTCCCTAACGCAAAAGACAACTTCGTAAGAAATCCCTTACCCCGATACCTACGTAAAGACTATCACGTATAATATTATAACTTTATTAAGCCCTACCCGCGTAGACAATATAAGGCGCGAGAAGCTATTAAAGATTACCCCTATCCTAGAAAACGACTACTAGTACACCTATATAGGTATCTAGGATATATAATAATAACCCGACCTCGAAAACCTAAGTAAGATAAAGGCTACTATATACGTTATAAGATTCCTCTACGAGTGTGTATACGATAAAGATAACTAAGGCTACGAAGCTATTGCCTTCTTCTAAGAATACTTTTAAGGATAGCTTCTATAGATATAGAATAAGGTGCACTAGAGCTATAAACGTTCCTTACGCAAGCTCTTAAAGAAACGTAGGATCTACACCGGCCTAGACAATTAAGGCTTTAACATATAGTTCCTTAAACTATATACTATCTTAGAACCACTATAATAGCCTGCAAAAGAGTATATAAATCAGACATTTAATTAAGGCACGATCGTTGCATTTATACCACCGACTATAGCCCTAAGCCCGGCCTTAGACACGGCTCTAGCCCCTAATTAGACAACTGTCCCTAGTGCAACGTAATAATAATAGACTATACACCTAATAATATACTAGTTCAACCAGCCGACTATCCCTATGCCTGCCCCTATCCCCGATATGCCTACTATAACTAATGCCCTTATTTCTTAAGCTCCTATTCCCCTTGCTAATGCTATTATAACTATTGCCCCTTTGCCGTCCCTTAATGCTTATACTACGATCCCTCTAATCGATGTTCCGAACGTCGATATAGATGTAGACCTCTAGCAGAAGTTCGCAAAGCTATAGAGGAAGGATAAGTGTTATACGGGACAGCCCTATAACCTCTTCGACGATAAGGTCTATATGTTTATAAGGACCTACTATAAGCTTAAGGTCTAACTAGGTTAATTCTATAACCTATTCTCCTAAATCCTAACGGATAAAGCCGAGACCTTCTATATCCACAACGGTAAATTAACTACAACGTTAAATTAACTACATCGTTCCGTGCAACCTATAATACTATTAAGCAATATTTTTACACGGGTATTAACTATAGTTATTACTTTACGGACTAAATAATAACTATATTTAATAAGGTCCGCGTAGAGAATCCTATAATACCGCTTTATAAGGTACTATAGACTCTTTTTAACAAGCTTTAGCTATATTAAAGAGCCCTTAGAAAAGACTACGAAGGTAATATACCACTTCGTACGTTATTTATCAACGCGTGCCGTAGTATTCCAGAGCTAGAATACGCTCTCTTTAAGCCTGCCTAGGAGGTCGAAACCGTGTTTGCAGACTTACGTATATCTATCGAGATACACCTAGCACGCAACCCGTCTAGCTAATTCCTATAGGATAAAGCATTTAATTATAACGATTAATAGTACCTAGACCGAAGATACTTAAGCAATCGTAGACGAGGTAGATTCCGTAGACGAAGCTACGGACGAGGTAGTAGACGTAGAGGCTATCTACGAGGCTTTAAATACAACCGTGGCATACCTTTTCGCCTACGAGGACGAGGCAGCTATAGCAATAGTCCTAACCGCTTAATATAGACTAAGAAATGTTTCGTTTATTATAAGGAGGGCTATTAGTCTACTAAACATACGCCTAAGGAACGCTAACGGTCTAAGGACTAGTACCTTACGTAGTGTTTTAACGATAGCATCCTAATAACTAACTTTACGGCATACGTAACCGAGTTTAAAGGTTATAAGACCGACGAAACAGAAGCTAACGAGTACTAGGACGTAGAAGATGCTAATAATACCGGCGATCTAAAGCAAGCAGTAACTTAAATGCTCTATAAGGCCGCATTCACATACCTTTAGACCGGCGAAGACGTCTACGGCATAGATTAATTAATCCCTGCCGACTATTTCCTAATCGAAGATCGTTACTCCCGTTAATAGTTTTAGGGGATTATAATCGACACTAGTGCGGCTAGAGTATTAATAGTAGGATAGGAGCAGTACTTCGCTTTATAGCGAACGGAACCTTCTATTATGCTTAATAGCTCTACAGCCGGGCAAGCTAGAATCCGATTTAGAACTAGCACTCCTATTTATTCCTTTATTTTAATTGCCATTAAAACCCCCGTTAGTCGAGTAACTTATTATATTCTTAAGACCTATACCCCTTTTCTACTCTCTCTTACTAATATAGACCGACTTAAGATCTACTTCGAAAATATAATAAATACACTAGGGACTAACGATTTAAGCAACCGGATCTTAGTAATCCGTAAATAAGGTTACCTATAGTTCTTCTTGTTAAAAGCAGAAGAAACGATCTCCTTTCTAATAGAGAGTAAGATACGAACTCTATATCGCCGCTTTAGGCACCTAGCTATTTCGAGACTCTATTACCTGCTTAAGCAGGCGGGCTATAATATAACGACTATATAGCTTAAATTAATCTCTAAATTCTTATATTACTGCTAAATGCACTTATAGGCACCTAAACGTTTTAAGTTTACGCTAAAAGATAACTAGGAATTTAATTACGAGATTATAGTAGACGTAATGTACCTTAGGAGCCCTTAACGACCTATTCTATACGTCGTTAACTCCGCAATAGCTTTCTAAAGGGCTAGGTTCCTTCCTTCTATATTAGCTAAGGATACTTAGGAAATCCTTCGAGCCTTTTAGATCGATAGTTACCTTAGACCTCCTAATACGATTAAATACGACGTAGGGACTAATTTTGCCTTAATAGAGTTCCGTAATAAGGCAAAGATTATAGGGATAACCTATAAGCAGGTCCCTATAGAGTTATATACGTCGATTAGGAAGGTCGAGAGGTATTACGCTCCTTTACGCCGTGTGTTTAAAATCCTTTACGTAGAGATTAGGACTATTACGTCTCTTAAGACAGTCCTTTAGATAGCCGTAAAAGCCGTTAATAATACAGCCGGACCCTACGGCCTTATCCTTATACTTCTCGTCTTTAGTGCGTACCTACGTATAACTATTAACTCGCCCCCGTTAGCTATAACCTTAAAAAGGTCTATAGCTATATAAAAGGCGATAAAAATGCTTCGATAACTCTCTATAGAAAGGCAGGTGTAAGATGCCCTTTGTGTAAGGAACGGTCCGTAAATAGTTAAAACTATTACTCTCCTACTATAGAGCAAAGTCCGAGTCTAGCGGGAAAAGGGAGGATAGTAGGGACTATTTAAGATTGCTGTAATTAACGGTTATAATATCACTATTAACACCGTTAACGGACCTTAAGTCTTTCGGTCTACGGTCGTATAGCCCTACCTTCGAGATGACTCGTCTCCTTAGCCCCTGCTTTACGCGATTAAACCGGCTCCTCTTGCTCTAAATAAAGAGACTCCTCTTAACCCGACCCTTAACTATACACTAGGGACTATAATTCCCGCTCCTACTCCTACACCCCTAATGCTATGCAGACGTAGCCGTCCCTTTAGTGCAAAGAATAAGCTAAAGCTCCCTATTTCCCTTCCCCCTCCTTAAGCCTTTATTATTAAGAAGAAAGAAGATGCCTATAAATTAGCACTTAATTTACGGGAGAAGGGAGTTATTATAACCCTAGGAACCCTGTTTAAAGAGTTAGATAGGCAAGAGATCGATAAACTCGTTGCCTATAGTGTTTTTAGCTTTAAACGCTACGATAAAGCTATTTATAGAGGTTACTATATCTTTAAGTCGAGGATAGTACGTAAAGTAAAAGGGAAGGATAAGAAACCCTACGAGAAGTCCCGACTCGTTATTTAGGGATATAATAACGAAGAAAAGACGACCTTATTAACGCAATTACCGATAATTTAACGCGTTAGCTAGCGGCTAATCCTAGCCCTTACTTTAGAACTTCTTCGACATTACGGCATAACTCTTTCGTTGCGAGACATTACTTAGGCCTACCTATAAGCCGAAACTAAGCTATTTAGGACTATCTTAACTAGGCTGCCCGCCGAGATATAAGGACGATACCCGGAAGGGTCTATTATCTATATAATTCGACCCCTTTACGGGATCGCGGAGTTAAGACTGTATTAGTTCCGAACGTATTATAAGTATTACGTTATCCGACTTAATATATTAACCTCGACGTGCGACTTATGCCTATTAATCGCGAATAAGACCCTTAATAGATTTAGGATAGTTAGCCTATAGACGGATAATACGTTAATGTTAGGCATACGCACCTTCTTAAATGCTAAGGAAGAGCAGCTTTAAAAGGCTAAGTTTAAAGCGAAGCCGAAGACTAAGATATCTGCCGGCTCGGTGCTTAATTTCAATAGGGCTAGGCTAATACTGTAAGATTAAGATCTTCTTCTTAAGAAAAAGGGTTAATTAGAAAAGCTTAAGACTATTATCGCTCGGGATTATAACTATGCGTAGAGGTATATAGAATAGCGAGCCCGAGGAGCATACGTCGCGTTAATCTGCTAACCGGAAGCTTATTTTAACCTTTCTATAGTAGCATAAGTTTAAAACCCTAATAAGAAGGACTATATAACGATTAACAAACGCCTGCAATAGCAAATAGACAATAAGAAACGCGGCCTAATATACGAACTAATTAATCTTACGAATGCTAAGCTGCTAGTATTTACGGATGGCTCTTTTGTAAACAACTTAGACCTCTCTTTACAGCTAGGCTTTATTATTGCGCTTATTATAAAGACCCGGTCTAACAGCTACTTCGAGATTAAAGGCAATATCGTGCACTAAAGCTCTACTAAGTGCAAAAGGGTTATACGCAGCGTTCTAGCCTTAGAGGTCTACGGTATAGTTAGAGGCGTTAATATTAGCATTTGCCTCGCTACGATGATTAAGATAATCATAGAACGCCTACGGCTGCCTCTAGTGCCTTTAATCCTTTATATAGACTCGTATTCGCTCTATAAATGTCTTATAAAGCTTACTATAACGAAAGAAAAGCGACTAATAATCGATGTTATATCGCTTCGTTAATTATATAAGCGAAGGGAGATTATAGAAGTACGACAGATTAATAGGAATAATAACCTAGCTAATGTATTAACGAAGTTATCCCCGAATAAGTCTCTTAAACGCTTCGTTAAAACTAACGCGCTAACCGTAAGGATAGAAGCTTTCGTCGTACGGCCTTAATCTTTAACGCTCTTTTTCCTTATTTAATTACGCGCTCTTTCCTTGTTGAATTGCGCGCTCTTTCCTTATTTAATTACGCGCTTACTTTATTAGCTTACTTTATTGTTTAATTGCGCGCTTATTCGCGTACTTATTCCTTTACCTATTCTATTGCTTAATTAACTATAATAAAAGAATTCGTCGGCATAGTTCGAACCCTAAACCTCCGAATGTTTATATTTAAACCAATCGGGAAGGTTATCTTATCGTATGCTATTGTTTAGTTAAACACATTCTAACAATTCGCTATAAACATTAAACACTAATAGCAGGTTTAATAAAAAGAATAATCTTTTAGTAGAGTAATATTATTAACATGCCTAACTAGGAATCGTCCTAGAAAGGGGTCCCTAGACATTAGGTCTAACGAGTCTAATCCTTACAACCGCCCCCGACGAACAAGCCTTAAATAAACAAGCCCTAGATAAACAGCCCTAAACGAACAGCCCTCGACAAACAATTTGTTTAGTATAGTCACGTATACATTTACATTCTTTTACTATCTATTATAGTGTATATTACTTCTTACCTTATTTTGCCTTAGTTGCCTATAAGCCTATAGTTTATTTTTCCCTAGTTGCCTATAGTTCCCCGATTTCCTACTATAACGTTCGGTAAGATAGTTAGTAAGGCTAACCCGAAGCACGGTTACTAGCACGAAGCGGTGGTCTAGACCGCCTAATTATTAATAGAGGTTACTAGCCTAACCACTACGTTAAAGAGGTATTTTCTCGCGTTGCGTTATTACGTTATAAACCAGCTGCGCATTTAACGGGTATATAGCTATTACAATATAGCTTTAACCTTAATTTAACATTGCGCAAATACACCTGCGCCCGCGCAGCTGCAATAGCCTGCTTAACTAGGCTCTTTCTTTTTATTCTATAAGGTACGATTTATTTCTATAAAGGAAAAACTGCGAGTGTATAAATAGCTAGTTACGTAGCTACGTGCGATATTATTATCGCACACACACGTAATCGTAGGGATCACGTGTTATCCGGGAAGGCTATATTACTGCGATAGCTTCCCCTTACCTAGCTAGCAACCAACCTAATACAACCACACTGTTTACCCTATAAGGTCGACCTAGAGACCTACTAATAGAAACACTTATAACCTAAGATATTATTTATAACGTAAAACTAGCCGTATATAAAAATAGAGTCCTATAAATCGACGCTTATAGCTTTAAAAGACTAGCCTTATAACTTATTAATAGTTATGCTAAAGCAAAGACGGATAGGAAACTATAAATATATAATAAGAAAAGCAAACTTATCCTCGTTAGTAGAGAGCTTAATGCGAGGGATTAAGCGTCTTTAGCCGATAAAATCCCCTAATAGAATCTAGATATCTAAAATATGCTTAGTAAACCGGATAATAGATAGACGGGTGCCGTATAAAGACCTTGCTAAAGATCTAAGTTACGGAGCAGAATAATAGGGTGTCCTATCTTAAGTTTAAGCCGGGTGAGAGGGATAGAGGGAAATTAGAGGGGGGAAATAAACTTAGGGGAAAGCATATACGCAGCGCTATTAGGGTTACTAGCCCTATTTTTAGCCATGGTACTCGCAAGAGATATATAGACCGAGCTTAGAAAATAGGCTAGGACCTTACTATTTAAGACCGTAATATTCCTATTTATTATTATAAGAATGCAACGGTCCGCGAGAAGTATAAGCTCGAAAGGGGCTTTACGTAAGAGAGTATCCGGATAGACCCTTAAAAAGAAATCCGGTAGGGAGACGTCCTTATAGATAGAAGGCGATAGTATAACTAGCCCGTTTAAGTCTGCCTTATAAGGTAATTCGCCTAGCTATTAAATAAAATCGCGATTTTCCGGCGTAGCACCTTAGACCCGTATATTCTCCGTAAGGTAATAGACCTTTAAGCCTAGCTAAAGATAGGAGCGTTTTAAGCATGCCGAAAGAATCTAGGCTTAAGAACCGATTTAGACTACGGGAAGGATCTATGCAAAGTCCTTACTAAAGACGGTAGGTATACTACTAAACGGGAGGTTATTTAAGCATAGGTCCTAGAGGGTGCGGTCTATAGCCTTAAAGCAGTACTTATGCTATATAGGGACCTCGTCCTAAATAATAAGAGAAATCTACTATAGGAGCTTACCCCTCTATAAATTTCGCCGTATATTATATCTCGAAGTCGAGTTTATCTATATCGGTATCTTAAAATAGGAGTAGGCTATACGGCCACCGGGAAGCAATAGTATAGCGATGCCGGATAAAGCAACGTAAAAAACAATCTTGCCTTAAGCCCGGTAATAGGCTATAAGTCTACGGTATAAAAAGGTCTTCCTAGTGCTGCCTAGCCTTTATAGGAAGAAGGAAGCGGAAGCCGGAGTATTATCGATAGTAGAGATACACTCGTCGAAAGAACGGCGCTACCCGTTATTAAACACACGGTAGGCATCCTCGTAGGTTAACTATTGCTCGACTAAGTCGTAAGAATGCTCGTAACGAAGGAGAGGATTAGACTCTAAGTCATTCTACTAATGCTAGAAAAGGGGAAGGCCGAAATCCTATAAAGACTTATCGGCTTCTAATAGAAGCTAGTTAATAAGAAATAGGCCGTAGTCGAGATATAGGGATTAGAGATTATATAGAAAGGCGAAGTCGCGGCGGCGTAACTAATGCGAGAGGTTATCGTATAGCTGCTCTGCGAATTCGCGCTATAAAGCAGCCGGGTTAGAGATATCCCTAGTCTATAAATATATAATAAAGAGCCTACACAATATAAACCCTATTTTCTAGACCGAGGCCTCTCTAAAGCAAGACGACTAGCGGGTGTTATCTTCTAAAAGGCCTTAAGCTAAATAGGCTATACGGAAGGTAGGGTATACCTAGCCCTTAAAGGTACGTGTATGCTTAAATAACTAAAAGCCAGGCATAGTTATAAGAAGGAGCCGTAGGTAGTATTTCTCCTTAGCAGTAGGGGGAATAAAGGCTATACGGCTAAGAGAGCGTCCTCTTTATTAAGGCTACTACCTAAATAGGCTTTAGTCCTTCTTAAAAATAAAGGCAGCGGGGAAGTCGGGATATAGGATCCTACGGCCGTATTTATTTGCTTAGTTATAATCGAAGAAGGCTATAAGTTCGGTTTTACGGCGCTCGGCGATATTCTAGACCTCTTTTATAGATGCGTCGTCCGGGAAATATATTGCCTACTCGCCCTCGAGATATATAGGCAGACGGATAACCGGGGGGTATTCCTCGTAGATCGGAAACTTAAAGAGCTATATAACCGCCTTAGCTAGACAGACGTAACGACCTTACCTATATATCTCTATCTTATTGTTTAGTACTATATTGCCGACCTATAAAGTAGTTCTATCTAGCCCTTTGTAAATGTACTTATAGATATATTTAATCGCTTTAACCGTCGCGTAGATCTCGACGTTAATATACGCATTATACCTTAAATATAGGTATAGGCTATATAGCATAATATATCGGTTATTAAGCTAGACTTTCCGGCCGTTTGCGCGGCGGACTATAAACTATCCTATATTCTTACGCTTATAAATAGGGTACCTATCTTCTAGGACGATTATTTCCGCTATAAACGGCTTTAGGAATCGCTTTAAGTACTATAGGGGACTGTTTCCTTAGGCCTATATATATAGTAATCGCGGGTTATTATCCCCGTAGGGACTATAGGTTAATTAGGACGTAATAATCCCACGTAAGGTGCCTATAGGATCCTCTTCTAGCGTAGGAATCTCTGCCTAAATAACTCTATCGATGTTTACTAGTATTTTATAAAGTCTAACCGTTGCCGCCGTAAGGAAGAGAAGGATATACCTATAGGGGAGGCCTTATTTTTAGTACTTAATAGTCTAGACAATACTAGCAAAAGTGCTTAATAGACTATTTCGTAACTCTACGTTTATAGCCTAGCACTTACTATTAAACACACGCCCGATAATATTAGGGCGGTCTAATATAGTCTAGCTAGCCTAAAACTCCCTCTTAATCTCGACCTAGTTTAGATTTACCGTAACTATAATAAAAAAGGTTAAAGGTCTAGGTGCTTGTATAATCGCTATAGAATCCTAGTAGTATTAGGCGATAAAATAGTCCCCTCCGATATATATCGCGGGTAGTATAACCCGTTAGCCTATATCTACGGCGTCTCCGTCCTCGATAGAAAGCTAGTCCTAAATGCCGTTATATAGGTCCGCTCGGAGGTTAGCTTAATAGTTCGCTAGCTAGTTTAGCTTAATTTAGTCTCTAGCGGCCTAAAGGTCGACTAGAAATTATTAAAAAAGCGACTAAAAGTAAACGGGACCGTAAACTACTTAGGTAAAGAATATACCGGCAATAACCCGCTACCTTAGATAACTATTAGTACGGCCTTAGTCGCATAAGTCCTATAACTATAAACCTTAGTAAAAGCTAGGATCTTTATAAGGTAGGAGCAACGGGTAGGCGAGTAGGAGATACGATATATAGTAAAGGTATACCGTATAGAATACCTATTTATAACTATTTTAGTCCCGCTTTACTAGCACAACGTCGCGGAAACCGGGTTTAGCGTATTCGTCTAGAATAAGGACTATAACCTCGTCTATAGTAGGTAAACTCTCGCGGCGCCTATCTACACCGCTTTCTAAGATTAAACGTAGCTACGGGCTAAGTACTACTCTAAAATACAGGAAATCAGCTGCATAAATATCATAGCAGAAGAGTAAAGAAAGGAGGTCTAAACTCGTCGACATAAAGATGCATGCAGCTACCTAACTATAGGACTAACGGAGGTATATATAGGTACCGGAGCCTCTTAAACAAGGCTCCTAGCCCGCACTAACCGCAGTTATAATACAACGGAATACCTACCTACCGTCCTTAGCTAAGGAGGTTATATGTGTTAGGCTCGTCGGAGCTTGTGGTTAGAGCCCGGGTTAGCCCCTAGACCCCTAACACTAACACACCCCCTTTGCTAGAGTGCTTATAGCGATAGCAAACGAAGAGAAGAAAAACCTAATGATTAAATTAAGACCTAATAACCAAATAATCAAACAAATAGCCCGACGGCTCGTATAAAAGAGATACCTAATAGCAGGGTGTTCGTCCCGAGGCTGCTCGTATAAGCAAGCCTGCTAAACAAAAGAGATTCCTAGTTGATAGGGTAATAGTCCTAAGGCTGTTCGTGCCGGCCTTATTAATTTCTAAATTAGCCACTAATCCGTCGAGATATCGCAATTATCGTAACTTTTACCTCGTGGTGTTTTAAGGATTTTTAGTAGGGTAAGGTATGCATTCGATAGTATGCTAGCCACCTACCCCCTAGATCTCTACGGTCTATTGACTAAAAGAAGATCCGAATGCGCCGTTTAAATACCCGTTCTTTAGTCATTCTATTAGTATTATCGTAGTCCGTTCCTAAGGGTCCGGTTCTTAGCGAATGTTTATCGGGAGGCGATATTCGAGGATCTCGTCTAGGACCGTTCCCGTTAATGCCTCTTCCTTCCTAACCTTAGTCTATTATTTTACCTTATATCCCTACGAGGGTTCTATAGCATCTACTACCTATAGTCTTCTTATTTTACCTCGTACTCCTCCGAGGGTATTAAGAGGCGATATCTAAAGATCTTATTTATCTAAGACCGTTCCTAATCTCGTAGTATCGATTACGCTAAAGGCTTATTATTTTACCTCGCATACTAGCGAGGATTATTAAGTCTGCCGTATAGTCTGCTAAAGACCGCTAAGTGGTCTTTTTCTATACGGTACGCTTATCGGCCTACGAAGTAGTCTTATCTAAAGCTCGCAACCTACCGTATAGTCACTTCTTTAACCTTATATACTAACGAGGGATGCGGAATCTGCCGTCTAGTCTACTAAATGCCTACCGAGTAGTCTCTTTCCTAAGGTTCGGACTTCCCGTTTAATCTTCCGTATAGCCCGCCTATTAGTCTATTCTTTTACCTCGTATACTAACGAGGGATAATCGTGTGTTGTTTTTATCGTTTTAATCCTTCTTTAAAGCTAGCTCTTCGTAATAACACTAAGGTTAGAGCCTAATGCGGTGTGAAAAATGCAATATCGATAGCTTTAGTTTAGCGTTATTTAAGCGAAAGAGACCTAGCTTATGCGGCCGGGCTTATAACTCTTAAATATAGGAAATCAGCTGCATAAATATCATAGCAGAAGAGTAAAGAAAGGGGTAGACTCGTAAACATAAAGATGCATGCAGCTACCTAACTATAGGACTAACGGAGGTATATATAGGTACCGGAGCCTCTTAAACAGGGCCCCTAGCCCGCACTAACCGTAGTTATAATACAACGGAATACCTACCTGCCGTCCTTAGCTAAGGAGGTTATATATATTAGGCTCGTCGGAGCCTATAGTTAGAGCCCGAGTGTTAGCCCCTAGACCCCTAACACTAATATACCCCCTTTGCTAGAGTGCTTATAGCGATAGCAAACGAAGAGAAGAAAAACCCAATGATTAAATCGAGACCTAATAATTAAATTAAGACCTAATAATTAAATCAAGACCTAATAATTAAATAATTAAATAAAATAGCTCGCTTAAATTGTCCGGAGCGGCTTATATAAAAGAGATACCTAATGGCAGGGTGTTCGTCCTAGTGCAAGCAAGCCTTGTCGTATAAAATTCGTATAAAAGAGATTCCTAGATAATAGGGTAATAGTTATAAGGCTGTTTGTGCCGGCCTTATTAATTTCCAAATTGGCTACTAATCCGTCGAGATATCGCAATTATCGTGACTTTTACCTCGTAGTGTTTTTGTTGCGAAGCTGGGCTGGGATTTGCGAGACTTAGGTAGCCTAGGCGGGCTCTCGACCTAGAGGACCACCCGGGGGACTACTAGCGGCCCGTAAATCGCTATACGGCCTATAGGGCCCCCGAAGCTAGTTGGAAAAGGGGCTTGGAAAAGGGGCTTGGAAAAGGGGCTTGGAAAAGGGGCTTGGAAAAGGGGCTTGGAAAAGAGGCTTGGAAAAAGGGGCTTGGAAAAAGGGTTTAGAAAAAGGGTTTAGAAAAGGGGTTTAGAAAAAGAGGCTTAGAAAAGAGGCGTGGAAAAGAGGCTTGAGAAAACAGGGCTTTGGAAAAATGCGTGGGAAAAAGGCTGGGAAAAAGGCTGGGCAGGAAAAAGGAATCAAGGGGCTATGTCTTAAACTTAGACACTCAGGTGGAACGCCAAAGGGGGCTACTGATTTAGGAGGGACAGGACTGCCTATAAAAGGGGGCAGTCCCCCCTAGTAAGGAAGGGAGAGGTTAGAGATCAATCAATCACTTCTACACTATACTTCCTGCCTGCATAAGATTCAAACAGCTCTACACAGACTGTCTAAGTCTTCGACCCCCTTTTCAGTCATTGACTTCTATACATAGCGCATATCTCTTTTCTCGAGAGTTATAAGCCCGGGAGGAATAGAGTTCCTATAACTTCCGGATCTTGCGTAATACTACAACGCGTACTAGTTAACGCTACGGTTGCATAGCACCCTGCAAATTGCTATAAGACGAAAGACCGATAACCCCTTCTACTTATTTTACTAATACAGCCTCCGACGTAGTTTCTAGGCAGTCTTTAATACGGCACTTACTCCTCTATCCTAGAAAGGACTAAAGAAAGCTACGATCTTTACCTAGCTAACTGCCTAGATAACGATTTAAAAAAGAGTCGATCTTAGCTATAAAAGCTATTAGCTTTACTAGACAATAAAACTCTTTAAAGGGCAGCTAAAAGAAATATAGGCCTTTTAGCCTCTACCCCTAAGGGGGTGGGTGAAAAAGCAGTCTAAAAACCCTTATAACTTTCTAGCAGCTTTTCTATCTCGGCAAGAAATAGCGAGATCTTTAGGGACAGAACTAAAAGGCCTGAACTCGATATAGAGTTCTTATTAGAAAGGTATTTAGTCGGCCACCGGTCTACTAATACCTTCTAGTTCTAGGACGAAGAGAAAAGGCGATAAAGCTTAAGAAAGTCTACTCTCTCTCCTCGCCCTACGAATTAAAGGACTTAAAAGAAGCTTTTCAGATATATCTTCTAGCTTCTATCCCTAAGGGGGTAGGTAGAAGAAACAACCTTACAGTCTTTTCTAGCGTCTACTCCTAAGGGGGTAGATAGCATCCGAATTCTAAGACCTCTATAAAACGATAAATGCTACCGGGAAGAGGCTAGCAGACAACCTAGCTAACCTAGGACGCCTATAAACAACAAAGCAGCCTATAAGCCTTTACTAAGACTAACTCAAACAGAGAACCCTAGCTATTTCTAAATTAGAAGAAGAGCTTCTACCGTCTTTATTAACCTTCTATAGAATAGAATAAGAAAAGCTGGCCTAGCTTTAGAGATTTAATAGCTTTATAGCCTCGGAGGCTTCGAAAAGCAGCCTTAGAGCCTCGAAGGCTTCGGAAAGCAGCTTTATAGCCTAGAGGGCTTCGAAACCAGCTTTTTAGCCTAGAGGGCTTCGAAAGCAGCTTTATAACCTCGAAGGCTTCGAAAGTAGCTTTATAGCCTCGAAGGCTTCGAAAGCAGCTTTATAGCCTAAAGGGCTTCGAAAACAGCTTTATAGCCTCGAAGGCTTCGAAAGCAGCTTTATAGCCTAGAGGGTTTCGAAAGCAGCTTTTTAGCCTAGAGGGCTTCGAAAGCAGCTTTATA
Source organism: Ophiocordyceps sinensis (assembly GCA_012934285.1). Lineage (NCBI taxonomy): Eukaryota > Fungi > Ascomycota > Sordariomycetes > Hypocreales > Ophiocordycipitaceae > Ophiocordyceps > Ophiocordyceps sinensis. Next base: position 8,705,909 of record JAAVMX010000001.1, on the reverse strand, counting down.
ACCTCGAAGGCTTCGAAAGCAGCTTTATAACCTCGAAGGCTTCGAAAGTAGCTTTATAGCCTCGAAGGCTTCGAAAGCAGCTTTATAGCCTAAAGGGCTTCGAAAACAGCTTTATAGCCTCGAAGGCTTCGAAAGCAGCTTTATAGCCTAGAGGGTTTCGAAAGCAGCTTTTTAGCCTAGAGGGCTTCGAAAGCAGCTTTATAACCTCGAAGGCTTCGAAAGCAGCTTTATAGCCTAGAAGGCTTCGAAAGTAGCTTTATAGCCTAGAGGGCTTCGAAAGCAGCTTTATAGCCCCGAAGGCTTCGAAAGCAGCTTTATAGCTTTATAACCCCGAAGGCTTCGAAAGCAGCTTTATAGCCCTAAAGGCTTCGAAATCGAATTTTCAGTCTAAAGAAAGATTTAAAGCAAAAAGCTTAGAAGGCTTCGAAGCAGATCGCTATGTTTTATAGCAGGAGATGCGATACTAGCTTTTAGGCTAGCTGGGTGCGAGAGCTTAAGGAGTAGAGAAACTCCCTCTCTCTTAGAGTCAGTCTGTTTTTACAGAGCTCTATCTTTAAGAAGGAATCCGACTAGAGGCCCGCTAAGAGGACCTTCGAGAAGCAATACTAGCTAGCAGGCTAGCTAGGTGCGAGGCAACCGAATAGCAGTAGGGCGACTCTCCCTCTGTCTAGTAGGTCCTAAAAACCGCCTAGGGGAATAACCTTAGGACAGGACCCCTAACTTACCGGGCAAGGAGTTTAATCTGGTTTCTAGAACTTAAGGAGTTAGTCTGTTATCTATAGAGCTCTTAGGGGGTGACTACCTATTCTACGGTCCTAGGCGGTAAGTAGGGCTATAAGTGTCCTCCCTAGCTAACTATATAACTAAAGTCCTAGACCTATAGATAGCTATACCCCTTTCAAAGGGGATAGGCTATAGCTTAGGGGGTGTGTTGCGAAGCTAGGCTGGGATTTATAAGACTTAGGTAGCCTAGGCGGGCTCTTAACCTAGAGGACTACCCGGGGGACTACTAGCGGCCCGTGTATCGCTGTGCGGCCTGTAGGGCACCCGAAGCTAGTTGGAAAAGGGGCTTGGAAAAGGGGCTTAGAAAAGGGGCTTGCAAAAGAGGCTTAGAAAAAGGGGCTTGGAAAAAGGGTTTAGAAAAAGGGTTTAGAAAAAGGGTTTAGAAAAAGAGGCTTGGAAAAGGGGCGTGGAAAAGAGGCTTAAGAAAACAGGGCTTTGGAAAAAGGCGTGGGAAAAAGGCTGGGAAAAAGGCTGGGCAGGAAAAAGGAAACAAGGGGCTGTGTCTTAAACTTAGACACTTAGGTGGAACGCCAAAGGGGACTACTGATTTAGGAGGGACAGGACTGCCTATAAAAGGGGGCAGTCTCCCCTAGTAAGGAAGGGAGAGGTTAGAGATCAATCAATCACTTCTTTACTATACTTCCTGCCTGCATAAGATTCAAACAGCTCCATACAGACTGTCTAAGTCTTCGACCCTCTTTTTAGTCATTGACTTCTATGCATAGCGTATATCTCTCTTCTCGAGAGTTTTAGTATTTTTTAGTAGGGCAAGGTATGCATTCGATAGTATGCTAGCCACCTACCCCTTAGATCTCTACGGTCTATTAACTAAAAGAAGATCCGAATGCGCTGTTTAAATCCCCGTTCCTTAGCTATTCTACTAGTATAATCGTAGTCCGTTCCCGGGGGTCTAGTTCTTAGCGAATATTTATCGGGAGGCGATATTCGAGGATCTCGTCTAGGACCGTTCCCGTTAATGCCTCTTCCTTCCCGACCTTAGTCTATTATTTTACCTCGTGTCCTTACGAGGGTTCTATAGCATCTACTGCCTATAGTATTCTTATTTTACCTTATACTCCTCCGAGGGTGTTAGGAGGCGATATCTTAGGATCTTATTTATCTAAGACCGTTCTTAATCTCGTAGCATCGACTTTACGAAAGGCTTATTATTTTACCCCGTATATTAGCGAGGATTATTAAGTCTGCCGTATAGTCTACTAAAGACCGCTAAGTAGTCCTTTTCCGTACGGTACGCTTATCGGCCTACGAAGTAGTCTTATCCGAAGCTCGCAACCTGCCGTATAGTCTCTTCTTTAACCTCGTATACTAACGAGGGATACGGAATTTACCGTCTAGTCTGCTAAAGACCTGCCGAGTGGTCTCTTTCCTAAGGTCCGGTCGTGCCGTTTAATCTTCCGTATGGCCTACCGCGCGGTCTCCCCGCGTGGCCCGCTTATTAGTCTATTCTTTAACCTTATGTACTAACGAGGGATAATCGTGTGTTGTTTTTATCGTTTTAATCCTTCTTTAAAGCTGGCTCTTCGTGATAATACTAAGGTTAGAATCTAATGCCGTTGTTGAAAAATGCGATGTCGATAGCTTTAATTCGGTGTCGTTTAAGCGAAAGAGTCCTAGCTTATACGGCCGGGCTTATAACTCTCAAATGTAGGAAATCAGCTGCATAAATATCACAGCAGAAGAGTAAAGAAAGGAGGTCTAAACTCGTAGACATAAAGATGCATGCAGCTACCTAACTATAAGACTAACGGAGATATATATAGGTACCGGAGCCTTATAAATAGGGCCCCTAGCCCGCACTAACCGCAGTTATAATAAAACGGAATACCTACCTACCGTCCTTAGCTAAGGAGGTTATATGTGTTAGGCTCGTTAGAGCCTATGGTTAGAGCCCGGGTTAGCCCCTAGACCCCTAACACTAATAACTACCCTTACGGCTCCCTCGTTAGCCCGGAAACGCTTATAGGCGGTAAGGTAGATAGAGATAAACGGATTTATTTCGTAAAGGTATTCCGTAAACTCTATTAAGAACCGGTTATCTAAGTCTTAGTTAGAGATCGACCTAATTTCGGATGCATAAGTAGGGTTATAGAAATAAAGCTGTGCGTACTAAGGGGCCGTATCTAAGAGCGGCCTTAAACGGCCTAGTCGTGTGATAAAGTGTGCTATAGATCTAAAAGTCTATTAGGCCTTTAGCAGTAACGCTATAGGTTATTAGTATAGTCTTAATAGACGTAAAGGCAAATATATTATTATAACGGCGGAGATTCTTCCGGAAAGTAGATCCCTACGGATAGATTAAGAAGAGGAAGTCCTATAAGAAGTGCGGGATATCCTTAAACCGTAGGAGATCGACGTCCCCTTAATTACAATAGCTCTTAAACTTAGGGTCCGTAAGTATAGAAGACTAACGAATTAGTATATACGTAGTGTTATTGTATAAGAGGCGATAAGACTTATAGATAGGCGCTTAGCTGCTTAATAAAACGCGCCGTAGAATGTATATACTATATTATAGGGCCTAAGATCGGCATATAAGACTAATATCTATTGATATTACCGTCTTCCCTATTTGCTTTTAACTAGGAAATCCCCGGTTCTTCCCTAGATTCTACTATAGAATTCTACGGGCTTCTACGGTTATTTACCTTATACTTCTATAAGCGCATTTACCCCCTTTTCTACGGTTATATTTCACCGTGATTTTACGGTGATTGTACGGTTATTTACATAGTCTTTACCTATGAAATCTCTTCCCTTCTACGGTCTTCTACCGTAGGATTCTAATTCCCTTCTACGGTCTTCTACCGTAGAATTCTAATTCCCTTCTACGGCTTCTACTATAGAATTCCTTTATATAGTTACGGCTTCTACTATAGAATTCACTAGTCTTTTACTAAACTATGTTTTATTTGCTAACTATATAACTTATTTATCGTACGGCACGATCTATTTGTTTTTCCTACCGATCCTTCCGTCCGATTATTTACGTTACCTGTTTTTCCTTAGGTCTACGCGGCTGATTTCGTCTAAGGAATTTTCCTATATATAGAGACTAGTTAGCCTCCCTACTAGATAAGATAAGAGCTATTATTCTTAGTGATTTACACCTTACAGCTTCTAATCCTTCTATGCAGGCTGTTTTAGCCTTAGAGCCTCTCTTCCCTTTTTAATTGCTATTACCTAAATGTCGAGGACCCGACTAATTAGCGTTCGATAATATCGGAGAATCTAATAGCAATTAAGCTAGAAAGGAGGGTAGTAGAACGGGTAGGAGTAAGAGCTAGAGTGCACTAATAGGCTGCTGTGCTACTATATAGCGTCGGCGAGGCTATAGTATAGCGTAAGGCTAAGGAGCCCGACGCGACTAAGTAACGCATACGTTATCCGAGATTTCCTATAGTAGCTGCCTCCGGCGCGTAGTTATATAACGGATATAGGTAGAATATAGGGCGCTATTACGTCTTATACGAAAGCTTATAATTAGTAGATACTCGCGATAATCGGAGCAATAATAACTAGGGAAAGAGTAGTTAGGCATTATAACGGCTAATAAAAGTACGATAGTTAATAGTAACCGTCGAGTAAATAGTCAATAAGTAAGACTATAAGAGGCGCAAAAGGGGAATACGGCATTAGACGGGTATATACGGCTTACGTCGTATGTATATAGAGCCTATAAAAAGGTTGTCTATAGCCGTAGCTAATTAAAAACGTAGGCTAGCACTAATAGAAATAATCCCAGTTATATTAGCATGCGTATAGAAATAGGCTATAAAGGCAAACAGAATGTTTATAGGTATAACCCTTCCCGCTATTCTACTACGACTACCTAAGTATAGCGCTAATCCCCTAACCTAGGAAATAAAAACACGCAAAAATACCTAAAAGCGGGCACCGGGGCGTTAAGGGCAGAGTGTTATAATAGGCTATAAGGCTAACGGGGCCGCGGGAATTTATTAGTAACCGTCGAGTAGATCTACCGTTGCTTACGTACATAGTAGATTCCCCCGACTTAGCTAAGTAACGAACTACCACTAGACTAGTCGAAGTTCTATAATAAACGAACCCGGGAATTCGTAAGGAATACATCCGTCGTAGCCCCGGACGCTATAACTAACCCTCCTTCCCTAGTCGTCCTAGGCACGGCCTTAATAGCATCTCTTAATGCCTTAACCCTAGCTCCTACAGTAATATTTACGACGGTACTGTCTACGCCGGCGGCTATCCCCCCTACGCCTCCGACCGCCCCGGCAGTTACATTCGCGCTAGAACCCTCCTTTACCCTAATAACCTTAATACGTGCTACCTCCGTCGATCCTAGCTCGTACTTACGAGATTAAATGCCCGGCACGTTCCCGAACCCTTAGGCCCTTACGTTTTAAGATATATTAGAAGCATTAATAATACTTTACCCGACTTTATACTAGTTCTTTAAGACCCCTCCGATTAATATAACGTTAAAGGCAGCCTATACGATAGTCCCCCCTTACGATATTCCGAACGAGGAGATAAACGTAGACCTCCTATAAAAGTTTATTAAGCTATAGGATAAAAGCAAGAATTATATAGGCGAGCCCTATAACATTCTTAATAATAAAGTCCGTATCTTTACGGACGTTTATTATATAGTTAAGGCCCGGCCCGGCTATTTCTAAACCCTCTTTCCCTAGATCCTTACCGGCCGAGCCTAAGACTACTATATCTAGTATATAGAGTAAGACAGCAGGTTTAAGTAGGCCTATAACCTACTAAAGGCTTACTTTAATACTAAAGTAAACTATTAGCACTATTAGGTAGATTAAAGCACTATAACTTTTAAAAAGCTATAAGTTAAGCTATAAAATAAGATTTAATAGGAAGTCCTATAGACCCTTTTTAATAAGCTATAATATAGGAATATAGGAATGTAGGATAAATACTACTATAAGGAAAAGGGTTATAAGTTATAACCCTAACAACGGCAGCGTTATTAGCCCCGTTATCACCCCGGCAGTAGCCTTATTATAACTCGGATAACAGCGTCAGCGGCTAGGTCACGTGCTACCAACAGGGCTCTATTAGGAGCCCGGCAGGCCCGGGTTAGGCTCTTTATAAGCTCTATAAAGGGGGCCCCTTTCCCCCCCTTCCTAGCTAGAGCAGATACTTTAAGACAATAACAACAGCCCTTTGCGATAAGATATCTTACGTATGATCCCTACTAACACTAATTAGTGGTTAAACGATTAACTATAGAATAGCAAGGCTAGAAGAGGCAGATCTTAATCTTCGAAAGTATAGTAGAATCTTTATTCCTTACGGACGCTGTTTCCGCGTATCTTTACCTTCGGGTTCTATTGCGTATACCTAGAGAAGTTTATCTATGCTAAGAATAAGGAATCTCGCTAGACCACCGGTTGAGATACCTTTAAGCTGATTAATTAATGCCGCTGCTTTCGTAGACTATAGTGGCTTAATCGATAGTGCGTCCCTAACGCGACGAGCCCGCTGCCCGCTCCCGGCAAGCACGAATTAGTAAAGATTGCTGCTTTCGCAGACTATAGTAGGTCTACAATCGACACCCGTTGCCCTAAAGAGCAAGCATTATAGAACCCCTTTACGACGTTGTTTTCGTAGACTGCAACCGACTAAAGCGACGACCGCTACTTATTACGATCGTTATTACGATAATATTAACGAGCCCGAATGTTGCCGCAGCCGCCGACGCGCCTACGGCAGACAATCCCGTCGCAATAAGAGCTCCCTAGCCGGAAGGGTCTACCGACTAGTTAAACAGCATCTCGATCTATAAGTCACTATATTAATAAGTCGACTTTAATCTTCCGGATCTTAACGAAGAGGCTAATCCCGACGAATAAAGTCAATTAGCTTTAATAATATACGTCGTCCGGTTTATATTAAGTATAGATTGCTATAAATACATATAAGGGTATACCCTAATTAGCTAATTCTATTAAGAGTTCGGATCTTAGAAAGAGACCACCTAGGATAAGATCCATCGGAATCTTAGGAGGGCCCTTCGGAATATCGTTTGGAAGAATAGGGTATATATAGGACGAAGAGATGGACTAATCGTCCCTTAATTCCTACGGCTGCAGACTTCCGACGACCTACTACCCTAGCTATAATAAGAATTCCTCGTGATAGACTTCGACGATAGAATAAGGGCCTACGCAGAGAGGAATAGGATGCGAGCCTAACTCGGCTTGCCGCCGTACGAAGCAGCAGCCTCGAAGACGTCGTCTTTAGCCTCGCCCTCGCCCTTAGCCTCGCCCTCGCCCTCGCCCTCGCCCTTACCCTCGCCCCCGCCTTTAGACCTCGATCCCGCCTCCGGCTCCTATAGGCACGGCCCCGATACCAACCTACCAAGCTCCCCTAGTAGTTCTTCGGACTGCCCCCTAGCGACTCCCTAATTCGGCTCCCCTATTAATTCTCGCAGCAGCAGCTCTTGCAGCAGCCTTTAATGCGAACCCACGAAGCCACCGAACAAACAGAAGCTTCCCCTAGCAAAACCCTAGCAGAAAGCCGTTACTGCTCCTATTAAGCCTCGAAGCAGCTCTCGAAGCAGCTCTATCGAACCTATAACGAAGCCGCCCACACAGACGCTTCCCTTAATAAGCCTTTAGCAGAAAAGCCGTTACTACAAACCCACAAAGCCGGCGAATACACAGAAGCTTCCCCTATTATCGAACGCTAGGAAGTCGGGTCCTCGACATTAGTGTGATAGCAATCAAGTGGAAGAGAGGCTCTAAGGCTAAAACAGCCTGTATTAAGGGATTAGAAGCTGCAAAAGGATGTAAATCACTGAGAATAATAGCTCTTGTCTTATCTAGTAGGGAGGCTAACTAGTCTCTATATATAGGAAAAATCCTTAGACGAAATTAGCCGCGTAGACCTAAGGAAAAATAGGTAACGTAAATAATCGGACGGAAGGATTAGTAGGAAAAGCAATAGATTATACCGTACGATAAATAAGTCATATAGTTAGCAAATAAATAAGCAGCCTAATAGAAGACTAGTAAATTCTACGGTAAATTCTATAGTAGAAGCCGTAGAAGAGAATTAGAATTCTACGGTAAAAGACTATAGAAGGGAAGAGATTTTACGGGTAAAGACCGTATAAATAACCGTAAAGTTACCGTACAATTACGGTGAAATATAACCGAAGAAAAGTAGGTAAATGCGCTTATAGAAGTATAGGGTAAATGCCTATAGAAGCCTATAGAATTCTATAGTAGAATCTAGGGAAGAACCGGGGATTTCCTAGTAGAAAGCAAATAGGGAAGATAGTAATATTAATATACCCCTTTAGCTAGAAGGGAATAACTTCCGGCTAGTTAGAATTATTATCGACTTCTTCTTAGATCTTAGAAGAAATATCCGTAAGTCGAAGCTAGCGAAGGAACGTTTAAAAACTTTATCGTAGAAGTAACTTAGTTAATCTATCTATAACTATCTAATTAAAAGGGATATATTTAATATTAAAAGTATTACGTAAGAATTCCTAATAGGCCTAGCAGTTATGAATTTTAACGTGCTTTAAGGCGGTCTAGATCTTTAGAATCTCGGCGGAAACTAAGCGGATTGTCTAAGTGTTATCGCACTAAATAGTAGGAATAGGTATATCTAGCTATAAAGAAATATCGTTAAATAAACGAAGAATAGAAATCAGCTCTTTCGCGATAGAAGAGACTATAAGAAGTTCGGCTTTAGTAAAGGAAATAGTAACTATAGATTATTTCCAGGCACTTTACGCGATTAGACCGTTAAATAGGCTAAAAAATAGCCCTTATAAGAATAACGAGTGTCTAGGTCGTCGGCGTAGGCGGTATCGGAAGCTATAATAAGTTCTTACTTATCTATATCCTAAAACTTAATCGTAAGGAAACGCGATTTGTATAAGTAAATTACTAAGCTTTCTACGAGCTTAATATAGAGCGTAGACGGGTTCTATATATACTCCGCTAAAGAATTCGACGATTTTACGGCGTTAAGCCGGGTAGAAATAGTCGCATAATTATAGGAACCGACTAAAGACTAAAAGTAGTAGATTTAATTATCCGTAGCCTAACCTTAGTGTTTCTCTAGCTTCTCGGGAAGTAGGAATAGGCAAAGGGTCGAAATAGGCCGTAGAACTATAGAAGTAGGGATTAAACTAAACTTAAAAGCAATCTTATTTAGGTAAACGTCCTAGCATAACTATAGCTTTCGCTAATTACGGTCTTAGATAATCCTTATCCTAAGGAAATAGTTAAGCTCTCTACGGTTAGTAACTATATACTTTTGCCTAAAGCGACGGATAAAATTATTAATAGCCCTACGGTGCTCCTTACGGAAAAGGATAATAATATTATCTATAAAGAAGAAAGTAATAATACTACTTATAGTAAATATAAAACTATAAAGATCCTCCGCACTTTGCTAAAGGCCTAGTTCGGTAAAAGACCTAGATAATTCCTATTGCTAAAGAAGTAGCGAAAGGCGAAGTCTATATAAAGCCTTTATCAACCGAATTATAAAACTAAATACCTTAAATCCGTTTAGAAAGTAGATATATACTTCTTTATCTAAATTAGCATTTATAAAAGCGTTAACCACGTTAAGTAAGCGGGTTTTAGTGCTAAATTTAGCGGTAATAGCAATTATAATACGAAGATTTCACGCTATAAGCGGTACGGCGTAAGTTTCCTTTCCGGTAAACGGCTAAAGGTCTCCTCGTATATAAAGGCGAGACTTAAACTTTCTAAGGTAGCCGTGCTTATTAAACTTATAATCGAATGCCTATATTAATAAAAGAGGATATATAAAGGCGTTTGCTCTTAGGGTAAGCGAAGAAAAGAAGGTCTTCCGCTATTTTTAGGAGTCCTATTTAACCTTTCTAGCGGCTATAAACTTAGGTCTATAAGGATAAGTCTCGAGATTATACTAAAACCTTAGAAGCGCGGGTAAATCCCGTTTATATATCTTCCTAGGTTTAAGAGAAGTAGCAAATATAGCCGTAAAAGCGGTGCTATTAGCCGGTAGATGCCTAACGTAGGCGAAAGCGGGATATCGACTTAAAAAACGGTTTAAACGAGTAGGGCGTAAATCCCTTATAAACCTTATTATCCGTAGACTATCTCTAGGAATAGTATTATCGTAATCTATAGACCGAGAAGTAGCTTAAGGCAACTATACCTTAAGTCGGTCTATTAGTTCTACGGTTATAGTTAGTAAAAGAGTAGAAATATCGGGTTAGAAATCCTATATATTCTTAAAAACGTCCTCCGGCGGTTTTAGGGTTTAGTTAAAAGCAGCGAGCTAAGGATTGCCTTCGGCTAGAATATCTACTAAAGTAAAATACTTATTAGGAAGCACTATTAGCGTTAACTAGAATTCTGCCTTATCTTACTCTTCTTCTTATATAATATATAGTAGAAATGCCGGTAATAATACCTATATTAGTAGTTTAAATGCCTTAGACGTAGTAAAAAACTAAGTCTTATTAAACGTTATATTATAAACTTAACGAACCTCCTATCTCTATAGGATCTATATACGAAAGATATTAGTAGAATTATACTTAACTAAGTAACTAACCTTTATATAAGGTTCTTGCTTAAGATTACGTTTCTACGTATTAGTTAAGGCCTTAGTGGTTAGTAGGTAGGCTTTATAGCTAAAAGCTTAAAGATAATTAAAACGTAATAGTTAAGGAAGGAGAAAAAGCCGGTATATTCCGGTCGTAATCCCTTAACTAGTCGTAAAGAATCTCTATCGGGGAAATCTACTTTAATAGAAATAACGTAGAGGAAGCTGCCTATCGGGCTAGAATCCGATTGTATAAATATACTATAGTTTTCTACGTTTCTATCTATAAATGCTCGGCGGTTCGCGGTTAATAATTCGTTTAGCCTACGTAAGTTTATAGGACTTATAGGAGATTATCTTATCGAAGGTTACCGACTATAGTATTCCGAGAGCTTTCGAAAGCGCTTTATTATTCGGATATCTAAGTCGTTAGTGGTAAAGGGAAAGTTCTTCTATACTTATTAGTATAGAATCCGGTATAATAGCCGAAAAAGGTACTATAACCGGGGTTTCTACGGTAGAATCTATAGAAAGCACGGAAGCAATAGTTAAAAGCGTAGTAGAAGGTATTAATAGGTTATATTCGATAATATACTAATTATAAACTAGCTCTGTTATACAAATAGTACGGGTTAAAAAAGAGATCTATCTAGTCTATAGGTTCTATAAAAGATTCGCCTTATATAAAAGATAAAGTAAATAAAGGGACGTATAAAAAGATAGGATATATACTACCTAACTAAGCTAAAAAGTGCCTATTAAAATACGTATAAACACTATGCCTATCCCGAGAATAGGAGTGCTTCTACTACCTACGAGTGCGTACTCGGAAGAAGGCTAGAAGTTATAAAAACGCTCCCTATTATTGCAAATATATCTATTAGACCTTAAATCTATAATAAAAGAATCCCTAAACGGGTATTCTATAGTAGTCTATAGAATAACTAATAGTAAAAAGGTCGTAAGAACATTTACGGTAGCCGTAGCTTATACCGTCTTTATCTCGGTCTTATTATTCTTCCGCTACTCCTCGTCGCGAAAAAGTGCCGCGTTAACTTTAGCCTTATTAGCCGGAACCTTAAGGTAGTCGTCTATAGTCTTTTAGACGTCTTTATCGGGTTTCTATAATAGAAGTCGAATAAAAGGGTTAAAGTAATAACACTATCGGAAATAATATCGTTCTCTATAACCGTACGGCGGACTATCCTTTTTCTTGCCTTTATCCTTATCTAAGGACGTAGCTGCTAAAGTAGTTGCCGATTTATTAAGGGATTCCGCGGCTAGGGATTATATTCCTAAGCCTTAGAACTTCGTAAATGTATTAGTCTTTAGCGCTTTAGTCATAGCCTTTAAGGCCTACGAGCGCTCGAAAAGTTCGGATATCTTAAATCCGTCGGGGAAAGACTATTCTTAACCTAGCTTATTTAAGCGGGTATCGTCCTCTATCTTATTTATCTAGTATTCCGCAAAAGGGCGATAAACTAGCTAAATAGCCTTAAGAAAAAGCTATATAGCTTAGAGACCTTCCGATTTTAGCAACTTAATTCGCCGGGCATCGGTAAAGACCTTCTGCTAGTTAGAAATCTATATCGTAATATCCGTCTACTCTAGTGCCTTTAAAATAGTATAGAACTACGTAAGAATAGTCTTTTATTGCGTTTACGAAGTCGGCTTTATACGCCGCTATAGTAAAGCTAATTTATTAGAAACCTTATATTCGTCGGCAATTATTAAGTAGTAGTTCTTAATATTCTAAACGATAAACTATTAGATTAACGTAAGAGATTTCTATTAGTCCTTATAGGCTTAAAGCAACGTGCGATACTAGGAAAAGATAAACTTAAACCTCTTAAGTTCTTCTATAGATAAACTAGCAATATTAGCAACGGTCGCGTTAATTATTCTAGCTATTGGTTTTACGGGAAGAGGCAATAAGGGTTTCTAAAGTTTAAGCGTAATAAAAGGATCGATTTTCTCCTAAATCCCTTAGGCGAGTGCGTATCTTTAGATCGTTAAGATCTATCGGTCTTAGTCCGCTAGTCTATTTAAAACGGTCTTCGAAGTAATATTAGCTATAATAGATACGGTAACGTAGGTAAAAGTATAGTAAAATCACCGGAAGGGTGGTTAGATATATAATATAGATAAACAAACCGTAAAAACCTAAACTAAGTGCGGGAAAACACTAATAGAATAGGGTAAACGTATTAATTAGTCCTCCGCGAGTCGATTCGCTAGATTAATAACGCTCCTTAAAGATATACTAGTCCTCTATAAGTTAACTTACTAGGTGTAAAGGCAAAGGCTTTACTACCGTAAGTCTTAACGTTAGTAGGCTAAAAAATATAAGCCGTTAGAACTCTCTATACGTAGAGAAGTTCGTCCGGGCTTATAACTATCGAACGCTAGGCAGTCGGGTCCTCGATATTAGTATAATAGCAATTAAGTAAAAGAGAAGCTCTAAGGCTAAAATAGCCTGCATAAAGGGATTAGAAGCTATAAAAGGATATAAATCACTAAGAATAATAGCTCTTATCTTATCTAGTAGGGAGGCTAACTAGTCTCTATATATAGAAAAAATCCTTAGACGAAATCAGCCGCGTAGACCTAAGGAAAAATAGGTAACGTAAATAATCGGACGGAAGGATTAGTAGGAAAAGCAATAGATCGTGCCGTACGATAAATAAGCTATATAGTTAGTAAATAAATAAGCAGTCTAGTAGAAGACTAGTAAATTCTACGGTAGAAGCCGTAGAAGAGAATTAGAATTCTACGGTAGAAGACTATAGAAGGGAAGAGATTTTACGGGTAAAGACCGTATAAATCACCGTAAAATCACCGTAAAATCACGGTGAAATATGACCGAAGAAAAATAGGTAAATACGCCCTTAGAAGTGCGGGGTAAATGCCCGTAGAAGCCCGTAGAATTCTATAGTAGAATCTAAGGAAGAACCGGGGATTTCCTAGTGGAAAGCAAATAGGGAAGACGGGAATATTAATATAATAAAAAGACTTTTATTAAGAAGTAGATCCGGGAAATCGAAGAGAGGAAGCCCTTTATTACTACGTTACTTAACCGGTATATCTCTTAAGACTCTCGCCGTAACGACTCTTATAGCATTAACCGCCGCGACTACGACTACGACCGTCGCGACGCCCGCCGCTATAATAACAATTATAATAAAGACCGTAAGCGAGATACTCGCCGTTTTAATAGCAGTTATAGCTAAGGCAACCGTTATTATACTAGGCCTTTTACCCGCGATTACGACCGCTACGAGTACGATCGCCGCCCTAACGACTATTATAATAACGATCGTCGTAAAGATTAAGCTCCCCGCCGCTAGGATTAAGACGGTCGCCGCCCCGCTAGATAAAGAGATATATATACAGAGGAAAAAGTAAAGAAGTAGGTGCGCTTTAAATTAAAATACTAAGCTAGCGAGGCCCCCGCCTTAAGTAGTAGTAAGGCAGGCGACGAAGCCTCTAAGGACGATTAAAGCTTTATTCGTTCTAACTTAGACCTCTTTAAGGCCTACTTCGTCGGTTGTATAACGACGTATGCCTTACCTTATATCGATATTTAATTTATACGCTATTGTATTACGTCTACGGTCGGGATATATCTTACTTTTGCTTAGCCTAGTTAGTATAATAGTAATATTAATAGTTATAAGCCCGGGAGCGAAGTCTATTTTTAACCTAGCTGTAACTTCTACTACTATTAATATTCTTTCTTCGAACCCCGCGTTAATTCGGATTTTTTCGCTATAAGACGCTATATTCGCTACTTCGGGCCCGGTCGCACTTTTAGCGGCTGCGCGCTACCTTACGCCTTTCGGATCGGCATATTATACATTATGACATTAGCCGGCGGCGCTTACTTACGCTAAGGCACCTTACGGCATTCGGCACGGTACTTTTTCCGGCATAAGGCAGTAATTAATAACTACGTTACTTAGCACGGTCGGGCAGGCTACCGTATACGTAGGGGGGTATATCGATATTTCATTTATAAGCTATTATATTACGTCTACGGTCGGGATGCATCTTAATTTTGCTTAGCCTGGTTGGTATAATAGTAATGTTAACACCCGATAAAGGCCTTTTTAAATACGCTACCTACGATCGATGCTTCCCCCTCGCCTCCGTTTTAAACGAGTATATCCGCGCTAAGTGCTGCGTTTTCAAGTAGTAGCTTGCTAAAGAGACAATAGCCCTAAAGCCCGCTAAATATCGCTGTTATAAGACTAGTTTTCTATTACGAAACCTCCTCTTTTAGCACTTAGCTACTAACGGCTGCTCTTAAGAAGAGAGATATACGCTATGCATATAGAAGTCAATGACTGAAAAGGGGGTCGAAGACTTAGACAGCCTGTGTGGAGCTATTTGAATCTTATGCAGGCAGGAAATGTAGTGTAGAAGTGATTAATTAATCTCTGACCTCTCCCTTTCTTACTATAGGGGACTGCCCCCTTTTATAGGCAGTCCTGTCCCTCCTAAATCAGTAGTCCCCTTTGGCGTTCCACCTGAGTGTCTAAGTTTAAGACACAGCCCCCTGTTTCCTTTTTCCTGCCCAGCCTTTTTCCCAGCCTTTTTCCCACGCCTTTTTCCAAAGCCCTGTTTTCTCAAGCCTCTTTTCCACGCCCCTTTTCCAAGCCTCCTTTTCTAAACCCTTTTTCTAAACCCTTTTTCCAAGCCTCTTTTCCAAGCCTTTTTTCCAAGCCCCTTTTCCAAGCCCCTTTTCCAAGCCCCTTTTCCAAGCCCCTTTTCCAACTAGCTTCGGGTGCCCTACAGGCCGCACAGCGATGCACGGGCCGCTAGTAGTCCCCCGGGTAGTCCTCTAGGTCGAGAGCCCGCCTAGGCTACCTAAGTCTTATAAATCCTAGCCTAGCTTCGCAATAGCTGCACTTAGGTACGTAAGGGCATTATCCTAAGCTAATGCTTTACCCCTCTAGTCGTTATACCTCCCTCGGCTTTTTATAAGGTAACCGCTCCTTTTAGCCCTACGTCCTTAATAGCCGAGCTAGTTTATCTAGCCGAGGCCTTAAGCCCCGCGTCTCTTCTCGACTCCCTATCTATTCTTAAGCCTATACCCCGACCCCTTTATCGAGATAACGATAGTATGCCCGTTCTATTTTCCTATATAAGGATTAAGATTATAGGCAAGCCGTTTAAGAAGGCGTTTAAGATCTATCCGGACACTAGATATAGTAAGCTTATAATTAATTAAGATCTATTATAGCATTTGCCGTATACTATTAAGAAGCTGCCTCCTATCGCTATTAAGGGTATTACCGGTTACGCTTACTTTAAAGACTAAGCTACCTTTTCCTTTCTAGTCTAAGGCCGTTACGCTAATAGTTCCGACGTAAGGCTCGCGGAGTTTTCTTACTCCGCCTAGGTTACTAAAGTCGCTATAGGCGCCTTACTTAAGAATGCTTTCCTTAAACCGTACTTTAGTAACGTCGACTATAGATCGGATATTATCCGTATTAGCACTCTCTAGGACTTTAAGATCCTTTTTAATATCTATCGCCTTAGCTAGGATATAGTGCGTTATATTTAAGCCGTCCGAAAGACCTTAATTCCTACCGGTTAAACTATTATTATACCTACCTTTTAAAAAGAAATCCCTAAAGGCCGGCCGTACGCTTTTTATTCCTCTTACGACCTAGCCGCGTACGCTATCGTAGATAATTCCTCTTTCCTTAGCGTCGCTATAATTAATTACTCCGCTAAGGACGTAGTTATCTTACGTAAGCAGCGATTTAGCTAGATTTTAAAGTGCTATAATTTAGGATTCCTTATAGTCCTATCGTAGACTTCCGCCCTCTAGGCCCTAACTATTGCCTCTCTAGCTATAGTAGCCTTTAACCCTTCTATAGCCTCTCCTTTAGCTGCCGACCCTTAGTAAGTCCCTATAATTAGTAATAGCTTTAATATCTCGGCATCCGTTATATTCTCCTCTAACGTTATCGTAGCCGCTTCGTAGCTAATAGCTCTAGCGCTTCTCCTCGTTAATTAGGTCGATTTCCCTTTCGTAGCGTCTTTCCCGGAGCTTAACGTAGTCCCTTTTTAGCGCCGAGCCTAGAAGCTAAGCTCCCTTCCGGAGTATATTACTAAGGAAGGCATTTATATTTACGCTAAAGACCTTCGCTTTATTAATAAAGTTATTAAGCTCTTTTAGCGTTTCCCCTCTCTTTAGAAAGATATTAGTATAGCTGTTATCTAACCCGGTAAGGAGCTTACCGTACCTCTCGTCGACGGATAGCAGTATTAGAAGATTGCCTAGCGTCCTTACCTATAAGGACTCCGCGACCGTACGATTATTAATAAAACCTTCGATAAACTATACTAAGAGAATCGCATAGAATAGACTAAGTGACTAACGCCCTTCGCGGCGCCCGTTTTTATTATCTAGCGCACCTCTCGAGGTATTATAAAAGGCCGCGCCGTTATAGATATACGTAGAATAAATAGCGTTACGGTTCCCGACGCTTATCTACTTCCTCTCTAAGAGAGTATTATCGCCGAGCTACTAAGAGCTAAGTATATTACTATTATCGATATAGCTTCGTTCTTCTACTAATTTAGCGTACGGCGTGATTATTACAACCGGTTTACTATAATAAGCTATCGTAGGCTTAAGAACCTTACCGTCGCGCTAATCGGTTTTTAAAATAGCCCTACTTACGCCTAGCAATATATAGACCGCGTTCTCCGACTATATTAAGCTTTGCCCGTGCTTTTATCAACGATATCGTAATCTACTCCCGGACTTAGGAAGATTACCTGCGTTACCTATAGGCTATTATAGCCTTATTTAATAAGCTTAATCTTATAATATCTCTAGCGAAAAGTTAGATCGGCTACTTATCCGTATATCTCTTCGGCTACCGCGTTAACGTATTAAGTATACGGACTTCGGAGGATCGTATAGCCGCCTTCGCTAAGCTCGAGTTCCTAGACATACTGCAAAAGCTCGAATACTATATTAGCGCCGCCGGTTTTATTCGATCTAAGATCCTTTACTTTAGCCCCCTCGTCGAACCTCTCTAATCCCGGAAGATAGCTCTCCTCGCTTTAGGCCGCGCGCTTAGTAAAGTAACTAACGGGAACCTAAATCGCCGTAAAGCTTTTATACGGAATACTGCCTTCCTATATATAGCTATAGAGTAGCTATCCTTTTAGGCCCTTTAAGCCGAAATTGCGTTAGGATAGATGCTATACTACCTTAACCCGGCTAAGAAGCTATTCGCCTAGATTAACGCCTCCCTTTAGCGCGGCTTTAGAGCGGTATTCTATTATCTCTTAGACGACTCCGTATAGGCTTTAGGTTAACCGATCTTAGTAAATATAATAATGCCTATATGCCTCCTTTCTTAAGTTCTTACCCCCGCCGAACGAAACTATAGTCTTTCCGAGCTAGGAGTTGCCTATCTTATCTAGGTAACTAAAAAGATACGAACTATAATCTAGTTATCGATACTACCGCTTACGGTCCTTATAAACCACTCTGTAATAAAGTAGATCTATAAGAAACGCACGCTTAATACGTCTAGCGCGGACTTAGCAACCGTCGGCTTATAGTCGTATCCATCTACCTCTCTTAATTTAATCTCGAGGTTTACTATATGCCTAGAAAGGATTACCTTATCCCTAATGCCTTTAGCCGGCTAGCCGTCCCGGAAACGGATCTTATCCTTAACCGTTGCCGCCCCGACTATATAGCGCTTAACGACGTATTGCTTATGTCTAAAGCCGTTATATATCCTAAGATAAAGACTTAATTCGTTATTAGCTATGCCTTTAACCCGTACTTCTCTAAGATTATCGGCATGCTTTCCGACGACCTAGCCGCGCGAGCTAATACGGCTTTTACGCCCGACCCTAACGGCACTCCTCTTCCTCCTATACCCGTTTTAGGTGCCGCCTTTAGCTAGGAAGAGCGTAAGGCCACCCTTCTACGCCTTAAAAGACGTAGTATTCCTTTCCTTATTTAGGACTAGCTGCTTTATTACGAGGGTCGTAATAGCTACCTCCGCTTTTATATCCCCGCCTCTATAGTATTACTTATGCTAGCGGCCGCTTACGATGCGAAAAATCACTTTAAGACTACTTATATATTATAAGACCTTAAGCGCTACTCTATCCGGAACCTAACTTCGAAAGTTAAGAAATATATTACGGCTTATAAGGCTTACTATCTAAGATAAATAGACCGCTAGCTACTTATAGGCTCCTATAAGCCTATCTAGGCCTTAGTTTAACCTATACGTTTAATTAGAATAGACTTTATTACGGATATGCCCGTTATATCCTCCGCCTCTTCGCCTTAGGCTATCTAAAGCTTTAATACCTTTAACTAGCTGCTTACGGTAACCTACTTAGCTAGCAAACGTTATCTTTTAATCCCCGGAAACGCTAAGTACTCTACGACGAACTAAGGCGCATCCTTCTCTCGGCTTCTTTTACTTCTAGAATAAAGAATGCCATCTACTATTATTAGTAATCGCGATAGGCGTTTTAATACTAAAGTTTAGCGTTCGCTATAGAAGTCCTTAAGGACTAAAATCGCTATAACAATAGTATATTACCCTTAAGCAGACGGACTAGCCGAACGCCGTAACTAGACCGTTAAGACCGCACTACGGATAGCTTATATCGAGGACCTAGACCTCGATTAGAAATTGCTTTTGCCTGCTTTATAATAGAACCTTAACTTAGCTTTTAACGCTAGTACTCGTATCTCCGCGTATAATTATATATTCGGATATAATCTACGCTCTCCCCTCGAGGCCGACGATATCTCCGTTGCGGATAACCTCCCTTATTTACGGGAAGCAGTAAAACGATAGGCCGGTTTTATAATAGACCTAGCGGCGATAAGAGCTAAGCGCCGTTACGGCGGTAGGCATCGCTAGATCCTCTTTTAAGATAGCGATAAGGTATACCTTAAATTGCATCGGGGTTATTATAAGCTATCTTAGCCCGCGAAGAAATAGTCCTGTTAGAGGGAGGGGCCCTTCCTTATTAAAAGAATAGTCAACTACCTCGTAGCTAAGCTTAACTTACCCGCCTATATTCGAATCTATCTAGTTATTTCGGTAGAGTATGTAAAGCCCGCGTACGATAGATGCTTTAAGGAAGAAAAACCTAGCGTAGTTAAAGTAGCGTAAGATCTCGATAACGCCTTAAGCGAGGGCGATAAGCACTACGAGCTCGAGCGTATACTTAAATCTTATAAGGGCTATATTAGCCGATTAAAGACCCCCGTTACTAAGTATTAAGTCCGCTAGAAGGGCTAAGGGGCCGCCTACGACTAGTAGGTCCCCGCTAGCGCTATTTCTTAGGAAGCAATCGCAGAATTCGCTTTAAAGCGTATTACGCGTTCCGCCGGCGCTGCCTTAGCTACGATTAATTAAAGGATATCGATCTAATTATTTAGTTAGGAAAAGATCCTATAGTAACGCATAGAGCAAAGGAGCATAGATTAGAAGGATCGCGTTACGTTATTCTAAATTGTTTTTTTCCTTCTTAATTAGTTCTTTATTTTATTCTACTAAGGAGAGTAAGGGCTCGTTTTTCGGGCCGGCATTATTATACGCAAAGGTAGGGCACCTGCTAGGTGTCTACGGATTAGTCGATAGTCTAGGCTCCGGCAGCCCTATAGATCGTAGGGCATGCCGGGCTACCTATAATTATTATCCTTCTTCTTATACACGCACCCTTTACCTTATGCCTATCTTTCCCTATACTACTATCGAACGCTAGGCAGTCGGGTCCTCGACATTTAGGTAATAGCAATTAAAAAGGGAAGAGAGGCTCTAAGGCTAAAACAGCCTGCATAGAAGGATTAGAAGCTATAAGGTGTAAATCACTAAGAATAATAGCTTTTATCTTGTCTAGTAGGGAGGCTAACTAGTCTCTATATATAGGAAAAGTCCTCGGACGAAATCAGCCGCATAGACCTAAGGAAAAACAGGTGACGTAAATAATCGGACGGAAGGATCGGTAGGAAAAGCAATAGATCGTGCCGTACGATAAATAAGTTATATAGTTAGTAAATAAAACGTAGTCTAGTAGACGACTAGTGAATTCTACGGTAAATTCTACGGTAAAAGCCGTAGAAGAGAATTAGAATTCTACGGTAGAAGACCGTAGAAGGGAAGAGATTTTACGGGTAAAGGCCGTATAAATAACCGTAAAATCACCGTAAAATCACGGTGAAATATAACCGAAGAAAAGTAGGTAAATAGGTAAATAACCGTAGAAACCTATGGAATTCTATAGTGGAATCTAGGGAAGAACCGGGGATTTTCCGGTAGAAAGTAAATAAGGAAGACGGTGATATTAATATACCCCCCTAGCTAGAAGGGAATAACTTCCGGCTAGTTAGAATTATTATTAACTTCTTCTTAAATCCTAGAAGAAATATCCGTAAGTCGAAGCTAGCAAAGGAACGTTAAGAAACGTTATTATAGAAGCAATTTAGTTAATCTATCCGCAACTATCTAGTTAGAAGGGATATATTTAATATTAAAAGTATTGCGTAAGAATTCCTATCGGGCCTAGCAATTGTGAATTTTAATATGCTTTAAGGCGGTCTAAATGTTTAGAATCTCGGCGGAAACTAGGCGGATTATCTAAGTATTATTATACTAAATAGTTAGAATAGGAATATTTAGCTATAAAGAAATATCGTTAAATAAACGAACAATAGAAATTAGCTCTTTCGCGGTAGAAGAGACTATAAGAAGTTCGGCTTCGGTAGAGGAAGTAGTAACCGTAGACTATTTCTAAGCACTTTACGCGATTAGACCGTTAAATAGGCTAATAAAATAGCCCTTAGAAGAATAACGAGTATTCGGGTCGTTAGCGTAAGCGGTATTAAAAGCTATAACGAGTTCTTACTTATCTATATCCGAAAACTTAATCGTAAGGAAACGCGATTCGTATAAGTAAGTTACTAAGCTTTCTATAAGCTTAATATAAAGCGTAGACGGGTTCTATATATACTCCGCTAAAGAATTCGACGATTTTACGGCGTTAAGCCGGGTAGAAATAGTCACGTAATTATAGGAACCGACTAAAGACTAGAAGTAGTGGATTTAGTTATCCGTAGCCTAACCCTAGTGTTTCTCTAGCTTCTTAGGAAGTAAGAACGGATAAAGGGTCGAAATAGGCCATGGAACTATAGAAGTAAGGATTAAACTAAACTTAAAAGCAATCTTATCTAGGTAAACGTCTTAGTATAACTATAGCTTTCGCTACTTACGGTCCCGAATGATTCTTATCCTAAGGAAATAGGTAAGCTCTCCGCGGTTAATAACTATATACTTTTGCCTAAAGCGATAGATAAAATCGTTAGTAGCCTTACGGTGCTTTTTGCAAAAAAGGATAATAATATTATCTATAAAAAAGAAAGTAATAATACTACTTATAGTAGATATAAAAATATAAGGATCTTCCGTACTTTACTAAAGGCTTAGTTCGGTAAGAGACCTAGATAATTCCTATTGCTAAAGAAGAGGCGAACGGCGAAGCCTATATAAAGCCTTTATTAACCGAATTATAAAACTAAATACCTTAAATCCGTCTAGGAAGTAGATATATACTTCTTTATTTAGATCGGCATTCGTAAAGGCATTAACTACGTTAAGTAAGTGCTAAATTTAGCGGCAATAGCAATTATAATGCGAAAATTTCGCGCTATAAGCGTCGCGGCGTATGTTTCTTTTCCGCTAAACGGCTAAAGGTTTTCTTAGATATAAAGCCGAGATTTAAACTTCCTAAGGTAGCCGTGCTTATTAAACTTATAATCGAATGCCTATATTAATAAAAGAGGACGCACTAAAGCGTTCGCTCTTAGAGTAGGCGAAGAAAAGAAGGTCTTCCGCTAGTTTAAAGAGTCTTATTTAACCTTTCTAGCGGCTTAAAACTTAGGTCTATAAGGATGCGTCTCGAGATTAGACTAAAACCTTAGAAGCGCGGGTAAATCCCGTTTATATATATTTTTAGGTTTAAGAGAAGTAGCGAATATAGCCGTAAACGCGGTGCTATTAGCCGGTAAATGCCTAACGTAGGCGAAAGCGGGATATCGACCCTAAAAACGGTTTAAACGAGTAGGGCGTAAATCCCTTATAAACCTCGTCGTCCGTAGACTATCTATAGGAATAGTACTATCGTAATCTATAGACCGAGAAGTAACTTAAGGCAACTATACCTTAAGTCGGTCTACTAGTTCTACGGTTATAGTTAGTAAAAAAGTAGAAATATCGGGTTAGAAATCCTATATATTCTTAAAAATATAATCTAGCGGTTCTAGGGTTTAGTTAGGAGTTAGGAGCTAAGGATTGCCATCGGCTAAAACGTCTACTAGACTCTTATTAAAGAGTAATATTAGCGTTAATTAGAATTCTACCTTATCTTGCTTTTCTTCTTATGCAATATATAGTAGAAATGCCGGTAGTAATACCTATATTAGTAGTTCGGATGCCTTAGACGCGGTAAAAAACTAAGTCTTATTAAACGTTATATTACGAACTCGATTAACCTCCTATCTCTATAGGATCTATATATAAAAAGTATTAGTAGAATTATACCCGACTAAATAACTAACCTCTATATAAGGTTCTTACTTAAGATTACGTTTCTATGTGTTAGTTAAGGCCTTAGTAGTTAGTAGGTAGGCTTTATAGCTAAAAGCTTAAAGATAATCGAATCGTAATAGTTAGGGAAGGAGAAAAGCCGGTATATTCCGGTTATAATCCTTTAACTAGTCGTAAAGGATCTCTATTAAGGAAATCTACTTCGATAGAAATAACGTAGAGGAAGCTGCCTAACGGGCTAAAATCCGATTGTGTAAATATACTATAGTGTTCTACGTTTCTATCTATAAATGCTGGGGCAAATTTGCTCTAATCCTTATAGATCGAGCTTTCGTAGATACTACCCCCTTAGCTCGTTCGGCAGCGCTGTTTTAAGCGGGTGTATAAGGCGTAGTAGGCTTATTATAAATGCCCTACTAGTTAATAAAATCTTAAAACTCCCGTCGAAGGGCTCGGTTATTATCTCGATAGATTATACCGATAAAAAGTAAGAACTATTAGGAAATATACCGACCTAGGCTCTTAAAGCATAAAATTAGCTCGTCTATAGAGGCGTCTAAGCATATATAGAAAAACAAGCTTCGTATAGTTATCCTTAATAAGAAATACAATGTTCTTATTATTATAACTCTTATATATAGAAAAGATATCGTAAAACACCTTAGAAAAGGGAAAGGTCGCTTTAAAAAGCGGCGGTTCGCGTTTAATAATTCGTTTAGCCTACGTAAGTCTATAGGACTTATAGGAGATTATCTTATCGAAGGTTACTAACTATAGTATTCCGAGAGCTTTTGAAAGCGCTTTATTATTCGGATATCTAAGTCGTTAGTGCTAAAGAGAAAGTTCCTCTATACTTATTAGTATAGAATCCGGTATAGTAGTCGAAAAAGGTGCTATAACTAGGGTTTCTATAGTAGAATGTATAGAAGGAACGGAAGCAATAGTTAAAAGCGTAGTAGAAAGTATTAACGGGTTATATTCGATAATATACTTATTATAAATTAGCTCCGTTATATAAATAGTACGGGTTAAAGAAGAGATCTATCTAGTCTATAGGTTCTATAAAAGATTCGCCTTATATAAAAGACGAAGTAAATAAAGGGATATATAAAAAGACGGGATAAATACTACTTAACTAAGCTAAAAAGTTCCCGGCGAAATGCATATAAACACTATGCCTATCCTAAGAATAGGAGTGTTTCTACTACCTGCGAGTGCGTACTCGGAAGAAGGCTAGAAGTTATAGAAACGCTCCCTATTATTATAACTATATCTATTAGACCTTAAATCTATAATAAAAGAATCCCTTAATAAGTATTCTATAGTAGTCTATAGAATAACTAGTAGTAAAAAGGTCGTGAGAATATTAGCGGTACCCGTAGCTTATACCGTTTTTATCTTTGTCTTATTGTTCTTCCGCTACTCCTCGTCGCGAAGAAGTGCCGCGTTAACTTTAGCCTTATTAGCTAAAACCTTAAGGTAATCGTCTATAGTCTTTTAGACGTCTTTATCGGGTTTCTATAATAGAAGTCGAACGGAAGGGTTAAAGTAATAATACTATCGGAAATAGTATCGTTCTCCGTAAATGTATAGTAGACCTTCCCTTTTCTTGCTTTTATCCTTATCTAAGGACGTAGCTACTAAAGTAGTTGCCGAGTTATTAGTAGATTCCGCGGCTAGGGACTATGTTCCCTAGCCTTAGAACTTTGCAAAAACGTTGGTTTTTAGCGCTTTAGTCGTAGCCTTTAAGGCCTACGAGCGCTTAAAAAGTTCGGATATCTTAAATCCGTTAGGGAAAGACTACTCTTAACCTAGCTTATTTAGGCGGGCATTATCCTCTATCTTATTTATCTAATATTCCGCAAAAGGGCTAGAAATAGGCTAAATAGCCTTAAGAAAAAGCTATATAGCCTAGAGACCTTCCGATTCCGGCAACTTAATTCGCCGGGCGTCGGTAAGGATCGTTAATTAGTTAGAAATCTATATCGTAATATCCGTCCGGTCTAATGCCTTTAAAATAGTATAGAACTATATAAGAATAGTCTTCTATTACGTCTATAAAGTCGGCTTTATACGCCGCTATAGTAAAGCTAATTCCTTAGAAACCTTATATTCGTCGGCAATTATTAAATAGTAGTTCTCGATATTTTAAACGATAAACTGCTAGATTAACGTAAGAGATTTCTATTAGTCCTTATAGGCTTAAAGCAACGTGCGATACTAGGAGAAGAGGAACTTAAACCTCTTAAGTTCTTCTATAGATAAACTAGCAATATTAGTAATAGTCGCGTTAAATATTCTAGCTATTAGTTCTATAGGAAAAGGCAATAAGGGTTTCTAAAGTTTAAGTATAATAGAAGGATCGATTTTCTCCTAAATCCCTTAGGCGAGTGCGTATTTCTAGATCGTTAAGATCTATCGGTCTTAGTCCGCTAGTCTATTTAAGACGGTCTTTAAAGTAATATCGGCTATAATAGATATAGTAACGTAGGTAAAAGAGTAGTAAAATCACCGGAAAAAGGGTAGTTAAATGCAAAGTATATATAAATAAACCGTAATAACTAAACTAAGTGCGGGAAAACACTAATAGAATAAGGTAAACGTACTAACTAATCCTCCGCGAGTCGATTCGCTAGATTAATAACGCTCCTTAAAGACATACTAGTCCTCTATAAGTTAATTCGCTAGATATAAAGGCAAAGGCTTTACTACCGTAAGTCGTAGCGTTAGTAGTCTAAAAATATAAGCCGTTAGCACTCTCTATGCGTAGAGAAGTTCGTCCGGGCTTATAACTATCGAACGCTAGGCAGTCGGGTCCTCGATATTTAGGTAATAGCAATTAAAAAGGGAAGAAAGGCTCTAAGGCTAAAACAGCCTATATAAAAGGATTAAAAGCTATAAGGTATAAATCACTAAGAATAATAGCTCTTATCTTATCTAGTAGGGAGGCTAACTAGTCTCTATATATAGGAAAACTCCTCGGACGAAATCAGCCGTATAGACCTAAGGAAAAATAGGTAACGTAAATAATCGGACGGAAGGATCGGTAGGAAAAGCAATAGATCGTACCGTACGATAAATAAGTTATATAGTTAGTAAATAAAACGCAGTCTAGTAGAAGACTAGTAAATTCTACGGTAAATTCTATAGTAGAAGCTATAGAAGAGAATTAGAATTCTACGGTAGAAGACCGTAGAAGGGAATTAGAATTCTACGGTAGAAGACCGTAGAAGGGAAGAGATTTTACGGGTAAAGACCGTGTAAATAACCGTGAAATTACCGTGAAATCAAAGTGAAATATAACCGAAAAAAGTAGGTAAATACGCCTATATAAGTACGGGGTAAATAACCGTAGAAACCCGTGGAATTCTATAGTAGAATCTAGGGAAGAACTAGGGATTTTCCGATAGAAAGCAAATAGGGAAGACGGTAATATTAACAACTACGCTCCCTTTTAATAACGTAGTAAGAGGGGCAATCATACTAGAATATTTTAAAAGAGTATTACTATTTAGCCTAGTATAAATCTCTATTTAGCCTAGTAACACTTTGTATATACCTGAAAAACGCCTATACCCCCTACAGCTAGCCGCGCCTACTTAATTACAGTGCGTATATATAGCAGGCTATAGACTAATTCTTCCTATATAGTCGTATGCATCGTATCGTTATATTGCATCTATCGTCGTATCGCATCGTCGTATCGCAACCTTATATCGCATCCTTATATCGCAATAAATACTTAATTAATCTCCTAAGCCTAAGCCGACGCCGCGCCTTAAGCCGACGACGCTAGCCTCGCCGACGCCGCGTACGCCGACGCTACGCCCTAAGCCGACGAAGCCGACGAAGCCGACGAAGCCGACGAGCACGAGCTTAAGCTTCTAATTCCGCCGCTCCTACCCTCTACGACCTATAACTCCTTCGACGACCTCTATACCTTCCTTTAAACCTTCTATCGTAAGAATAGCGCAGGCATTATTAAGCGAAATAGCTAGGGCAAGCGTATCGTTAATAGGGAGGCCTAGCCTATAGGTCGTATGCTAATTTACAATCGTAGGCGCTCTCGGCCCTTAAAGAGCGTTAGGCTTCGCAATGCCTCTACCTAAAAGACTAACTGCCCCGTAAAGATTATAGCAATAACGAAGTAAAGCTCTAATTAGCAGTAGACCTACCGCATTAAGGGCTATTATAACCACTCGTAGTTACTTTACCTATTAGCTTATAATATCTATCGCCGTCGTACCTTAGCATAGTAAGAGCTTAAGAAGGAGCTTTCGAAGCATCGCGCCCTTCTAGCTCGTGAGATAGCCTTAATCATTCGGGATAAGGCTAATAACGACGCCGCCGTCGAGGCCTTCTTCCGTTAGCGAGATATATATAACGATCGCTAGAAGATTTATGCCGTAGCTCTTAGTAGAAAGATAGCTACCTAAGCCTTTATTAACTACCTTTAGCGTAGCGGCTTAAAGCATATTGTTAAATACGACGATAATAACGATAACGATAACGATAACGATAGCGATAACGATAACGATAACGATAATAACCACGATATTCGGAAGGTTAAGGCTATCTTCTAGACATACCTATAGTGCGAGCGGATGTAGAAGTAGTTTCTAGAGGTTATAGGGCTTAATAATATATATAAAACAAACCGCTTTAAGATATATCTCTTCTAGGCCACTAGAGTTATAGATTAGAGGTCCGTCGCTAACTTCGCCTTTAGCCTAATTAATAACGAAAAGGAAGAGGGCTTCTAATAGCTATTGGAACGGCTTAACGAGCTACGGCAGTAGGTCGAGGCCCTAAAGCCTACTGTTATTATCACAGACAAAGAAAAGGCACTTAAAAATGCACTTAAACGCGTTTTTCCTTTATTATAGCAATAACTTTGCGTTTAGCACGTTAACGCAAAGATCCGCGCTAAGATAATATCCCGTTAGAAGGAGCTAGGCTCTATAGATAACGATAACGACGAGGACGACGAGGCTAGCGAGGCTAAAAAGACTGTTAATGCGGATAATAACCTCTTTAGCCGAAATGCTATATAAGCAGAGGTAGAAGAAGCTGCCGGCGTAGACGAAGAAGAGTAATAGACGGAGAATAACCGCGATAGCATATTTAATGCTTAGAAGACTATTATCTACGCATTAATAGAGGAAAAGTTCCTTACTAATTAGAAGGCATTCGATTAAACCTTTTAATACTAACGCTATATCTTAAGGTATATCTCTAAGGAGTATATGCCTTAGCGCGAATAGTAGGCTTATTGCTATATTAGCCGCTACCGTAACTTTAGCTAGAGGGTTAATAGCCCTATTAAGACTATATATAAGGATGTAAAGTTATATCTTCTAATAGGGACTAGCGATCTCTTCTACCTTTATAATGCCTTGCTTTAGATAATCGCTAATAAGGAACGCACTTATCTTAAAGAAGCTGCTAGGCAAAAGGATGCGCTTCGGCTAAAGTATAAGGGCTAAACGTAGCTCGGCAAGCTAAACGTTTAGGTTACCTACGTTATTATTAACCTTCTTGCTAAGCAGCATCGGCTTGCCTTAGTAGCGATGCCTTTATAGGTTAAAGAGCTTATACCTCTTAAGCCGTATTCGCACCGCTTTATATAGTAATGCGGGCTGCCGTATGCTTATATTATCTTCTAACGACTTTAGTCTAATATTACACTTACTAAGCTCGATGTGCACCCTCGATAGTGGCTTATTAAGCCTCTTAACCTTAAAGAACCGCTCCTCCGGATCCGGGATCCTAATGTTGTATAGAACCTCCGTAGCCGGCCTTATCTTACAAAGAATACTAGCCTTATTATACCTCTAACCTTATAGGCGGATTGCTAAGATGCTGCCGCAGCCTTACAGCCGGCCTTATAGCTAAGAAGCAAGGGCTAAGGCCGACCCTAGGGCCGAGGCCTCGTAGCGTTTAGTTAGGCTAGCAGCCGTCGGCTTAATGTAAGTATACGACGTAACCGCATATAAGCTAAGATAGATAAAGAAGGAAGCTAGCTTATATAAGCTGAGATAGATAAAGCAGGAAGCTAGTCCGGCCGGCCGTCGTAAAGATCACGCGTAAGGGCATCTTAAGGCAGGGGACGAGGGCGAGGCAGAGGGCGAGGCAGAGGACGAGGGCGAGGCAGAGGCGTAGAGTTAGGGGCGGCGGCTAGGGCGTCGCAGGCGGATTAATTAACGGGCCGGCCGTAATATATTAAGATTGCCTTCGCCTTAAAGATGCGTTTTTAAACGAATTAAGCATCTTAATTAAACGGGAAGAATTAGTCCCCGGGTTGCTATAAATGCGCACTGTATTTATATAGGCGCGGCTAGGCGTGCGGGGTTAGGCGTTTTCCGGGGTATACGTAGGCTATAAAAAAAATGTCACTAGGCCAAATAGAGATTTATACTAGGCCAAATAGTAATACTCGAATTAAACCGTCGGTAATAATTTGTAAAACTATAGGAATAAGGGATATCCGTTCTTTAGGCACGATTGCAATCCACGTGATTAAATAGATCACGTGCGGGCAACGCCTATACGGATGCGTTATTAACTATACGATGCATTATCGGGGACCCCGGTAATAGCGTTACTAACTCGGCCGCCCTTGCAATAATTAAGTTATTAACTTAATCGCTCTTATAGGCATAGCCCCGACGTCGCAATAAGGGCTCGGAAAGGTCCGGCTTAAGGCCTTATTAATATACGCGTTTATAGCTTATATAAAAGGGCTATTCGTCGCCCCTTAGTTAATAGATATTATAGACTAATCCAACTAGTTTATAACCCTCTTTGTTTATTTAACTAACTAATACTAATTAGTAATTAAACGATTAATTATATATTAGTAAGGTAGAAGAGATAGAGCCTAATCGTCGAAAGTATACCGGATCTTTATCCTAAGGGATTCTATTGCCTATACCGAAAGACGGTCGTTTATGCTAAGAATAAGGTACCTACTCGAGTTAGAGCCGACGAAGCTATTACGATACAGCTAGCTCTCGGTAGCCGCCGAGAAGTTCTTTCCTAGCCCTTGCTTTATCCCGTCTCGCTTCGAGAAGAAGAAGAGTTACGTTAAGCAATAGTGCGTTAGCAACGTAAGACAACCTTCGTAACGACCCTTACGATCCCCTTAAACAATAACTATATATTTTATTTAATTATACTATATCGGACCCTATCGATAACCCTAACGCTCCCGGCCTTACACCGGAAGTAATTAAGCCTAACGATAACCCCTTTCCCGGTTGGCTAGAAGGCATCGATATCTTCGGTTTATACTAAAATAGAGCTAACATTGCATTCTAAGAGATAGACGTTACCTATTATAATATAAATAAGAAAGCAGTTACGACTTACGTAGCCCGGCTTATTATTATTAATGCTAGCTTAACGATTTATAGATATAAGCTATTCTTAGACTTTTAGGACTACTTTAACGGGTGGATAGAGGCTATATAGAACCGGGGAGATAGGTATTTAAAGAAGGCCCTTAAATCCTTCTTAAGGTCTAGTAGAATCTAGACCGGCGCCTTAAACCTTAGCTTTACGGCATTATTTTTAATGCTTTAGCGCTAACAAATTCCCCCGATTTAGCCTAAGGACGAACTACTACTAGAATAGTTAAAGTTCTACGACGAGCGGACCCGGGAGTTCGTAAGGAATACATCCGTTATAGCCCTAGCTGCCGTAACTAACCCTCCTTCCTTAGTCGTCTTAGGCACGGCCCTAGCGGCACCTCTTATTATCTTAACCCCGGCTCCTGCAATAACCTTTGCGATAGCACTGTCTACGCCCGCGGCTATCCCCCCTACGCCTCCGACCGCCCCGGCAGTTACATTCGCGCTAGAACCCTCCTTTACCCTAATAGCCTCGATACGTACTACCTCCGTCGATCCCGGCTTGTATTTACGAGATTAAATGCCCGGTACGTTCCTAAACCCTTAGGCCCCTCCGTTTGAAGATATATTAGAAACGCTAATAACACTTTATATAACCTCGTACTAGTTCTTTAAAACCCCTCCGATTAATATAACGGCAAAGGTAGCCTATACGATAGTTCCCCCTTACGACGTTCCGAACGAGGAGATAATCGTAGACCTCCTATAAAAGTTTATTAAGTTATAGGATAAGAGTAAGAATTGTATAGGCGAGCCTTATAACATTCTTAATAATAAAGTCCGTAGCTTTATAGACGTTTATTATATAGTTAAGGCCCGGCCCGGCTATTTCTATGCCCTTTTTCCCTAGATCCTTACCGGACGAGCCTAAGACTACTACATCTAGCATATAGAGTAAGATAGCACGTTTAGGTAGGCCTAAGACCTACTAAAGGCTTACTTTAATACCGAAGTAAACTACTAGTACTATTAGGTAGATTAAAGCACTATGACTTTTAAAAAGCTATAAGTTAAGCATCCGAATAAGACCTAATAGGAAGTCCTATATACCCTTTTTAATAAGCTATAACGATATTAACGCGCCTTAGGATTTAAGTTTGCTAAAGACCTCCCCTTTCGCACTATATTGCTTAACGCGTGCCGAAACGTCCCGGAATTTAACTATACGCTATATAACCCCCCTAAGACCGTAGAAAAGCTATTCTCCGCGCTGCGTTCCTCCCTAAAGACCTATCTATCGATATAGGCTAAGAACGGCACGTCCGGCACGTTTATATAATATCGTAATAAGGTAATAAATATAAATAATAAATATAATTTATTAAGCGTATTCTATACCGACCGAAGATATACTAACAACCGCGGCAACGGCCGTAGGTTTAGCGGGAGCAGCGGATAAAGCTACCGTAGCCCTCGTAGCGGCGGCAGTAGCTTTAGCAACCGCTAATAGTCGAGGAAATACTTCGCCTATTAGAAGGAAGGCTGCTAGTCGATAAAGCATGCCCTAAAAGAACGAGCTAGGTCTAAGGCTTAATACTACGCGTAATGCCTTTTAACCGGCAACCCTAGCATAGGATTCGAGGCCTATCTTACCAAATATAAAGGTAATAAGACTCCTTAAGCCGCTATTAAGTAACGTAACGATAAGGCTAATAACAACGAAGAACTAACTAAGTAGCAAGCCTCGTAAATCCTATATTAGCAGTCCTTTAACCATTTAATTATAGGCGAAGACGCATAAGGGATAGACTAGTTAGGCGTCTTAGCTACGCAATTCGTCTTTAACTATTACTCGAAGGACCGCTTTTACGGCATCCTCGTAGATATAAGAGCAGCTATAGTCTCTACGGCAGGTTAAGACTAATATCTCGCCCTATAATAAGAAGACCCCTCTATCGTGCTCGATAAGTCTACCGCCGGCTAGGCATATATTAAATTCGGTAGCGGCGAGGACGTACGCTCCCGCGGCTCTATTGCCCTTAAGACCCCTATTAGCCGTATTACGTTCTACGTGCTAGGAACGACGACCCGCTTCCTCCTCTACCTCGCTAATATAGATAGATTAAGCGTATACTTTAATAATACTACCGACACAATTATCGGTCTAAGTATTAGCGTCCCCGTTATTCGTAAATAAGGGTATCTATAGTTCTTCTTTAGTAAGGAAGAGAACGTAGTCGCCTTCTTAACTAAAGCTAAGATACGTACGCTCTACCGCCGATTTAGCTACCCGGCCGTTAATAGGCTTTACTACCTATTGAAATAAATAAGGCATAACGATATCTTAGTAGAAACACTCGAGGATATCTTAAAACTCTGCTATTATTGCTAGCTCTATGCGCCGGCACCCCGGAGGTTTAGGTTTATATTAAAGGATAACTAAGAATTTAATTTCGAGGTCGTCGTCGATATAATATACCTAAAGGTCGGTAGTAGCACCCGCCTAGTGCTATACGCGGTCGATATAGCGATATCTTTCTAAAGAGCGCGATTCCCCCCGTCTATATCGGCTAAAGATATATAGGAAATACTTAAGGCACTATAGATCAATATATACCTTAGACCCCCTAACTTTATCTAGTATAACGCGGGCACTAATTTCGCCTTAACCGAGTTTCGTAACGAAGCTTATATTATAGGTATTATATATACCTAGATCCCCGTTAAGGCATATTAGTCTATAGGTAAGGTTAAAAGGTATTATAGCCCGCTCCGTCGTACGTTTAAAATAATATACGCCGAGATCGGCGGGACGATAGCCTTTAAATCCGTCTTATAAATAGCTATTAAAGCCGTAAATAATACAGTATAATTAAACGGTCTCGTCTTTACGCTCCTCGTCTTTAAAGCGTACCTACGGATAACTTAAGACTCCCCTTATTCGGCAACTATAGTATAGAGAGCCGTAACTTTCTAGAAAGCTATAAAAGCCTTACGGTAGCTCTCCGCCGTACGATAAGTTAGGGATGCCTTATAAGCTAGAAACGGCCCTTTAACCCTTAATACTCTATTACTACCGCTATAGAGTAAAGTCCGCGTCTAGAGAGAGAAGCGAGGATAGTAAGGTCTATATAAGATCGCCTTTATTAACGGCTACGAAGTTACTATTAAGACCGTTAATAGCCTTATGTCTTCCGTTCTACCCTTATATAGCCGTACTACTATAGCAATAACGATACTTTAGATCCCCTTGCCTTAGATAATATAGACACCCTCTCTAAGGTCGATTCCTTTGCTCTAGACGAAATTCCCGAGCTAGACCCGTCCCCTTCTCCGGTACGGGCACTACCGGCTCCGCCGTAGCCCCGCAAACGCGGACGTCCCCCAGGCTTAAGGAATAAGCTAAAGACCGGAACCTTCTATAATTAATTCCTAGTTAAGAAGGAAGAAGATATACTATGTCTTTCGACTAAGCTATATAATAACGGCGTTATTACTATACCTAGCGCCCTTTTTAAAGAATCCGACTAAAGAGAGATTAACGATCTCGTGGCCCGCGGAGTCTTTAGCTTCGAATAGTACGACGAATCTATTTATAGGCAATACCGTCTATTTCGATCCCGAATAGTCCGGGAGGTAAAAGGTCGCGACGTTAAACCCTACGAAAAGTCCCGTCTAGTAATCTAAGGCTATAGCGATATATAGAAAAGCTCGCTTCTAACCTATTCCCTTACTATTTAACGTATTAGCTAACGCTTAATCCTAGCCCTTGCCCCCGCCTTGCTTCGCCGAGGCATAAGCTTATCTCTACGCGATATTATATAAGCCTATCCTAAAGCTTAAATAGAGCTTAATCGTATAGTATTAGCGGCTCTTCTAATAGAGCTTTAGGGCAAGTACCTAAAGGGCATAATTATAAGAGTTATTAGACCGTTATACGGTCTTATAGAAGCCGGTGTATATTAGTAGAAAACCTACTATAAGCACTATATTAAAAGCCTTAATATAGCTCCCTCTACCTATAACTCGTGCCTTCTAATTACGAAATAAAGACCCGACGACTTTAGCCTCGTCGGAATATAGACCGATAATACCCTAATGCTCGGTTTAGATACTTCTTCGGCTTAGGAAGAAAAAGAGCTTTAGATAGCTTAATTTCACGCTAAGCCGAGGGCTTAAATAACCCTAGGAAATGCGATAGACTTTAATAAAGCAAAACTAACGCTCTACGACGACGTTCTACTCCTATAGCAAAAGGGATAGGCCTTAAGGATCGAGGTAGTCGACTTACGGGCTCGTGATAAAGCCTAGCAGTACCTTAAGTAACGCGCTCGTGCTATATACGTCGCCTCTATCTATTAGCTAGAGGCCTTATTCGATATCTCTATAGCAGCTTAGGTCTAAGCCCCCGAAGAAAAGGATTATAACATCCTTAACAAGCGCCTTTAGTAGTAGATCGACTATTAATAACGTAGACTTACGTACCGACTAATTAATCTCGAGATAGCTAAACTCGTAGTATTTACGGATAGCTTATTCGTAAACAACCGAGACCTTTCGTCTTAGTTAGGCTTCGTTATTACACTCGTTAATAAGACCGAGCGTACGGATACGCACTTCCGGATTAATAGCAATATTATCTATTAGAGCTCGACGAAGTATAAATAAGTGACCTATAGCGTTCTTACGAGCGAGATCTACGGCATAGTTAACGGCGTAGACCTTAGCATCTCCCTTATTACGACCCTTTGTATAGTTACGGAACGGCTTTAGCTCTTACTAATCCCTTTTGTTATATATACTAACTTATACTCCCTTTATGAATGCCTTATTAAGCTCGGCACTACGAAGGAGAAACGTCTAATAATCGATATTATAGCGTTGCGTTAGTTATATAAGCGAAGGGAGATTAAAGAGATTAGGTAGATCTATAGGGAAGATAACCCCGCCGACGCTATAACGAAGGCATCGCTAAATAAGGCCCTTAAACGCCTTATTAATACATACAGCCTCTCGATTAGGATAAAAGCCTTTATCCTTCGCCTATAGTTACTAATAGTTTCCCTACGACGTTCCCTTTATTCTACCCCCTTTTTATTAATATTTATGAAATATATTTATTAGGCCTTCTACCTAATATATCGTTCTTCCTATCTCCCTTAGTTTAGATTATAGACTTACTGTTTAGCGACTATAAAGAAAAGTTGCTAGTATAGGAATAAGGGATATCCGTTCTTTAGGCACGATTGTAATCTACGTGATTAAATAGATTACGTACGGGCAACGCCTATACGGATGCGTTATTAACTATACGATGCATCGTATGCATTAGGGACTATTGATATTACCGTCTCCCCTATTTGCTTTCCACCGGGAAATCCCCGATTCTTCCCTAGATTCTACTATAGAATTCTACGGGCTTCTACGGTTATTACCCCGTACTTCTATCGGCGTATTTACCTACTTTTCTTCCGTTATATTTTACCGTAATTTTACGGTGATTTCACGGTTATTTATACGGTCTTTACCTATGAAATCTCTTCCCTTCTACGGTCTTCTACCGTAGAATTCTAATTCCCTTCTACGGTCTTCTACCGTGGAATTCTAATTCCCTTCTACGGTCTTCTACCGTAGAATTCTAATTCTCTTCTACGGCTTCTACCGTAGAATTTACCGTAGAATTTACTAGTCTTCTACTAGACTGCTTGATTATTTGCTAACTATATAGCTTATTTATCGTACGGCACGATCTATTGCTTTTCCTACCGATCCTTCCGTCCGATTATTTACGTTAACTATTTTTCCTTAGGTCTACGCGGCTGATTTCGTCCGAGGATTTTTCCTATATATAGAGACTAGTTAGCCTCCCTACTAAATAAGATAAGAGCTATTGTTCTTAGTGATTTATATCTTCTAGCTTTTAATCCTTCCTTATAGGCTATTTTAGCCTTAGAACCTCTCTTCTACTTAATTACTATTACACTAATGTTAAGGACCCGACTGCCTAGCGTTCGATAGTTATAAGCCCGGACGAACTTCTCTACGTATATAGAGTTCTAACGGCTTGTATTTTTAGCCTACTAACGCTACGACTTACGGTAGTAAAGCCTTTGCCTTTACATCTAGCGAATTAACTTATAGAGGACTAATGTGTCTTTTAAAGAGCGTTATTAATCTAGCGAATCGACTCGCGGAGGACTAATTAGTACGTTTACCCTATTCTATTAGTGTTTTCTCGCACTTAGTTTAGTTTTTTACGGTTTATTTATATATATTATATATCTAACCACGCTTTTAGTGATTTTACTATACTTTTACTTACGTTACCGTATCTATTATAGCCGATATTACTTCGAAGACCGTTTTAAATAGACTAGCGGACTAGGACCGATAGATCTTAACGATCTAGAAATACACACTAGCTTAAGGGATTTAGGAGAAAATCGATCCTTCTATTACGCTTAAACTTTAGAAACCGTTATTACTTCTTCCTATAGAACTAATAGCTAGAATAGTTAACGCGACTATTGCTAATATTACTATTTTATCTATAGAAGAACTTAAGAGGTTTAAGTTTCTTTTTTCCGAGTATCGTACGTTGCTTTAAGCCTATAAAGACTAATAGAAATCTCTTACGTTAATTTAGTAGTTTATCGTTTAAAACATTAGGAACTACTACTTAACGATTACTAACGAATATAAGGTTTTTAAGGAATTAGCTTTACTATAGCGGCGTATAAAGCCGACTTTATAAACGCAATAGAAGACTATTCTTACGTAGTTCTATACTATTTTAAAAGCACCGGACCGGACGGATATTACGATATAGATTTCCAACTAGCAGAAGGTCCTTACCGATGCCTAGCGAATTAAGTTACCGGGATCGGAAGGTCTTTAAGCTATATAGCTTTTTCTTAAGGCTATTTAGCTAATTTCTAGCCGTTTTGCGGAATATTAGATAAAAAAGATAGAGGACGATACCCGCTTAAATAAGCTAGGCTAGGAATAGTCTTTCCCCGACGGATTTATGATATCCGAACTTTTCGAGCGCTCGTAGGCCTTAAAGGCTGCGAGTAAAGCGCTAAAGACTAATGCATTTGCGAAGTTCTAAGGCTAGGGAACACAGTCCCTAGAAGCGGAATCCACTTAAAAACCTACGAAAACACCGGCTGCGACGTCCTTAGAAAAGGATAAGACTAAGCTAAAATTTAAACCGTAGTATGCTTTTAAAGAACGTTACTTTTTCTCTAAGTGTAACTACTTTAACCCTTCCGTTCGACTTCTATTATAGAAACCCGATAAAGACGTCTAAAAGACTATAGACGATTACCTTAAGGTTCCGGCTAATAAGGCTAAAGTTAACGCGGTACTTCTTCGCGACGAGGAGTAGCGGAAGAATAATAAGACCGAGATAAAGATAGTATAAGCTACGGCTGCTGCTAATGTTCTTACGACCTTTTTACTACTAGTTATTCTATAGACTACTATAGAATACCCGTTAAGGCCTTCTTTTATTATAGATTTAGGGTCTAATAGATATATTTATAATAAGAGGGAGCGTTTCTATAACATCTAGCCTTTTTCTAAGTACGCACTCGTAGGTAGTAAAAGCACTCTTATTCTCGGGATAGGCACTATGTTTATACGTATTTGGACGGGCACTTTTTAGCTTAGTTAAGTAGTAGATATCCTATCTTTTTATACGTCCCTTTATTTACTTCGTCTTTTATATAAGGCGAATCTTTTATAAAACCCGTAGACTAGATAGATCTCTTCTTTAACCCGCACTATTTATATAATAGAGCTAATTTACAATTATTATATTATCGAATATAACCTATTAATACCTTCTATTGCGCTTCTAACTATTGCTTCCGTTCCTCCTATAGATTCTACCGTAGAAACCCCGGTTATAGCACCTTTTTCGGCTACTATACCGGATTCTATACTAATAAGTGTAAAAGAACTTTCTCTTTAGCACTAACGACTTAGATATCTAAATAATAAAGCGCTTTCGAAAGCTCTCGGAATACTATAGTCGGTGACCTTCGATAAGATAATCTCCTATAAGTCCTATAAACTTACGTAGGCTAAACGAATTATCAACCGTAAACCGCCGCTTGCTGATTTTATGCTTTAAGAGCCTAGGTCGGTATATTTCCTAATAGTTCTTACTTTCTATCGGTACGATATATCGAGATAACGACCGAGCCCTTTAATAGGATGTTTAAGGTTTTATTAACTAGTAGGGCATTTATAATAAGCCTACTACTCCCTATATACCCGCTTAGAATAGCGCTGCCGAACGAGCTAAAGGGGTAGTATCTACGAAAGCTCGATCTATAAGGATTAAAGCAAATTTACCTAAGCATTTATAGATAGAAACGTAAAAAACTATAGTATATTTACACAATCGGATTCTAGCCTAATAGGTAGCTTCCTCTACGTTATTTCTATTAAAGTAGATTTCCCTAATAGAGATTCTTTACGATTAGTTAAGGGATTACGACCGGAATATACCGACTTTTCTCTTTCCCTAACTATTATAATTTAATTATCTTCGAGCTTTTAGCGATAAAGCCTCTTTATTAACTACTAAGGCCTTAACTAAGACGTAGAAACGTAATCTTAAGTAAAAACCTTATATAGAGGTTAGTTACTTAGTCGGGTATAATTCTACTAATATTTTTCGTAAATAGATCTTATAGAGATAAGAGGTTCGTCGAGTTTATAATATAACGTTTAATAAGACTTAGTTTTTCACCGCGTCTAAGGCATTTAAACTACTAATATAGGTATTATCACCGGCATTTCTACTATATATTATATAGGAAGAAGAGTAAGATAAGGCAGAATTCTAATTAACGCTAATAATGCTTCCTAATAGGCATTATACTCTAGTAGATATTCTAGCCGAAGGTAATCCTTAGCTCCCTACTCTTAACTAAACCCTAGAACCGCCGGAGGACGTTCTTAAGAATATATAGGATTTCTAACCTAATATTTCTACTCTTTTACTAACTATAACTATAGAACTAGTAGACCGACTTAAGGTATAGTTGCCTTAAGCTACTTTTCGGTCTATAGATTACGATAATAGTATTCCTATAGATAGTCTATAAATAACGAGGTTTACTAGGGATTTACGCTTTGCTCGTTTAAACCGTTTTTCGGGTCGATATCCCGCTTTCGCCTACGTAAGGCATCTACCGGCTAATAGTACCGCTTTTACGGCTGTATTTACTACTTCTTTTAAACCTAGGAAGATATATAAACGGGATTTGCCTATGTTTTTAAGGTTTTAGTCTAATCTCGAGACTTATCCTTATAGACCTAAGTTTAAAGCCGCTAGAAAGGTTAAATAAGACTCCTTAAAATAGCGGAAGACCTTTTTTTCTTCGCCTACCTTAAGAGCGAACGCCTTTATACGTCCTCTTTTATTAATATAGGTATTCGATTATAAGTTTAATACGCATAGCTACCTTAGGAAGTTTAAGTCTCGCCTTTATATGCGAGGAGACCTTTAGCCGTTTAGCGGAAAGGAAACTTACGCCGCGACGCTTATAGTATAAAATTCTCGTATTATAATTGCTATTGCCGCTAAATTTAGCACTAAAACCCGCTTACTTAACGTAGTTAACGCCTTTACGAATGCCGATTTAGATAAAAAACTATATATCTACTTCCTAGACGGATTTAAGGTATTTAGTTTTATAATTCGGTTAATAAAGGCGTTATATAGGCTTCGCGGTTTGCCTTTTCTTTAGCAACGGGAATTATCTAGGTCTCTTACCGAACTAGGCCTTTAGCAAAGTCCGGAGGATCTTTATATTTTAATATCTACTATAAGTAGTATTATTACTTTCTTCTTTATAGATAATATTATTATCCTTTTCCGTAAGGAGCAC
The DNA here is from genome assembly GCA_012934285.1 of Ophiocordyceps sinensis. Taxonomy (NCBI): domain Eukaryota; kingdom Fungi; phylum Ascomycota; class Sordariomycetes; order Hypocreales; family Ophiocordycipitaceae; genus Ophiocordyceps; species Ophiocordyceps sinensis. The sequence goes on along the minus strand of JAAVMX010000001.1, from coordinate 8,665,664 downwards.
TATAGGGCTACTAACGATTTTATTCGTCGCTTTAGGCAAAAGTATGTAATTACTAACCGCGGAGAGCTTACCTACTTCCTTAGGATAAGGATTATTTAGGACTATAAGTAGCGAAAGCTATAGTTATACTAAGACGTTTACTTAGATAAGATTGCTTTTAAGTTTAGTTTAATCCCTACTTCTACGGTTCTATAGCCTATTTCGACCCTTTGCCTATTCTTACTTTTAGAGAAGCTAGATAAATACTAAGGATAGGCTATAGATAACTAAATCTATTACTTTTTGTCTTTAGTCGGTTCCTATAATTACGTGACTATTTCTACCCGGCTTAACGCCGTAAAATCGTCGAATTCTTTAGCGGAGTATATATAGAGCCCGTCTACGCTTTATATTAAGCTTATAGAAAGCTTAGTAACTTACTTATACGAATCGCGTTTCCTTACGATTAAGTTTTCGGATATAGATATGTAAGAACTCGTTATAGCTTTTAATACCGCTTACGCTAACGACCCGAATACTCGTTATTCTTCTAAGGGCTATTTTATTAGCCTATTTAACGGTCTAATCGCGTAGAGTGCTTAAAAACAATTTATAGTTACTACTTCCTTTACTAAAGCCGAACTTCTTATAGTCTCTTCTACTGCGAAAGAGCTAATTTCTATTCTTCGTTTATTTAATAATATTTCTTTATAGCTAGATATACCTATTCCTACTATTTAGTATAATAATACTAAGACAATCCGCTTAGTTTCCGCCGAGATTCTAAAGATTTAGACCGCCTTAAAGCACGTGAAAATTTATAACTACTAGGCCCGTTAGGAATTCTTACGCAATACTTTTAATATTAAATATATCCCTTCTAACTATATAATTGCGGATAGATTAACTAAATTGCTTTTACGATAACGTTTTTAAACGTTCTTTCGCTAGCTTTAACTTACGGATATTTCTTCTAGGATTTAAGAAGAAGTCGATAATAATTCTAACTAGCCGGAAGTTATTCCCTTCTAGCTAAGGGGGTATATTAATATTACTATCTCCTCTATTTGCTTTCTATCGAGAAATCCCCGATTCTTCCTTAGATTCTACTATAGAATTCCACGGGCTTTTATAGTTATTACCCCGTACTTCTATAGGCGTACTTACCTACTCTTCTTCGGTTATATTTTACCGTAATTTTATAGTGATTTTACGGTTATTTATATAGTTTTTACCCGTAATATCTCTTCCCTTCTACGGTCTTTTACTATAGAATTCTAATTCCCTTCTACGGTCTTCTACCGTAGAATTCTAATTCCTTTCTACGGTCTTCTACTGTAGAATTCTAATTCTCTTCTACGGCTTCTACCGTAGAATTTACCGTAGAATTTACTAGTCTTCTATTAGACTGCTTCTTTATTTACTAACTATATAGCTTATTTATCGTACGGCACGATCTATTGCTTTTCCTACCGATCCTTCCGTCCGATCATTTACGTTACCTATTTTTCCTTAGGTCTACGCGGCTAATTTCGTCCGAGGAACTTTCCTATATATAGAGACTAGTTAGCCTCCCTACTAGATAAGACAAGAGCTATTATTCTTAGTGATTTACACCTTATAGCTTCTAATCCTTCCTTATAGGCTGTTTTAGCCTTAGAACCTCTCTTCTACTTAATTGCTATTACACTAATGTCGAGCACCCGACTGCCTAGCGTTCGATAGGGACCCCGGTGATAGCGTTACTAACTCGGCCGCCCTTATAATAATTAAGTTATTAACTTAATCGCTCTTATAGGCATAGCCCCGACGTCGTAATAAGGGCTCGCAAAGGGCCGGCTTTAGGCCCTATTAATGTACGCGTTTGTGGCTAATATAAAGGGGCTATTCGTCGCCCCTTAGTTAATAGATATTATAGACTAATCCAACTAGTTTACAACCCCCTTTGTTTGTTTAACCAACTAATAAAAACCGAGAGAAACTTAAATATTATAGAAAGATCGAGGTTCTTCTTAATTTATAATAGCCTTAATACGGGCTAAGTCTATTACGACTCCGTTAATAGATAAGATAAATCCTAAAAACTCTTAAGACTGCTTATAGAAAGTGCACTTCGATAAATTAGCGAATAGCTTAGTATTCCTTAGTTTCGCTCTTAAACAGCTACTATAATAGAGTCCTTACTCAACTAGTCTTTCCCTACCTTCTAAGAGGCATAGGCTGTTTTTAACGGCGTTGCTTGAGCGTAAGGCTTCGCCCTTTCTGTCGCCGTAAAGAAGCCTAATGCGACCGCGCCTTCTTATATCTATCTACGCTGCTTAAAGGGGCGTAAATACGTAGACTACGGTAATAAGGCTTCCGCTAAACGCCGGAAGATAAACACCTAGATGACGGAATGCCTCTATCGCCTAGTCTTAAAGCTTAACTATATAACGGGTTAATAGTCTGTCTCCTACTCTAAGGGGCAGTCTAATATAGACCCGGGCTATAACCACCCCCCTATCGAGGCAATGGCTTATGCTAAGTATAAAGGGGAGGTAATCTCGAAGTATATATTAGAGATCGTTCGGCTATATAATAACGGCTTACGATTAGTCTTTATAATATAATAGCTTCGATCCCGCTTTAACGAAGACCTTAACCTAGTAGGCATTATAGCTAAGCAGATATATAATGCCCTTGCTCGCTATCGTCTCGAAGAGCTTGCTAAGCGCACGCCGCTTTAATTCCTCTACGATAAGCTTAATAAGTCCGACTTCTTCGTCTATAATACTCGCGATCTATAAGGCCGACTCTCTGCCCTCTTCTTAGCCTTAAAAAGCGGCGCTAAGCTACTCCGTTAGTTCCTTAATGTCTAGCAGCTAGACTACACTTATAAGACTAACCGATTTAATATGCCTCTTCTTAATATATACAGTACAACGTATATAAAGAAGACCTTCTCGATCGCCTTAGTCTTCCTATCCGGCGAGGCTAAACCTTAATACCGTTAGGTTATCTTAGCCTTGCTTATATTCCTCGTAAGGGAAGGAATTCCGCCTCCTCGGGTTATCGTAATAGACCGCGAATTAGCTCTTATAAATGCCCTTATAACGTTTAAGGAGCTTAAGAATATAACCTAGCTAATCTACCGTTAGTACGTTAATAAGAACGTGCTTGCAAAGTATAAGGCTTACTTCCCTTAGGCTAGCCGGGTAGTAGGGCTGTCGCATCGGAACGGAGCTAGGATAACGCGGTGGATAGGGCCTAGTGTACGTAGTCGATACGGTGTCCGCTGCCACGCCTATTTAAGCAGGCTCGAGGGACACCAAGCCCCTATAGAACACACATAGATTAACAGACTTTTCACCCTTAATTTAAGCCCTTTTCCCGTGCCTAGTGCCGCGTGCCCCTGCGGGCGGATGCGATAGTTATAAGCCCGGTATACGTCCCGCGTAAATTGCTACCTAACACAACTAACGCAAGAAGCATTACGTCCCGCGAGGAGGCGACCGCGGTGCTAGGCTAATCCCCCTTTTCCACGGCGCCCGAGGCGTTACACGCACACGCTCCCTTAGGGGTGCTAAACGCCCCTTTGGCCCGGCATTAATGCCGCCCTCTTCCTGGGCTTCGTTGCTACGATGGCTTCGTCGCCCTCCTCCTTTGCTCTTCTGGCTTTAATGCTGCTGCCCTCGGCTTCGTGCCGTACGGCATTATCGCCACATTCGGGCTTCGTCGCCACGACGGCTTCGTCGCCCCTCTCCCTTTACTTCGGCTTTGCTGACCGACACGGCCACGCCCGCCGTACGGCACCATCGCCGCCCGGCTTCGTCGCCACGACGGCTTCGTCGCCTCCTTTGTTCTTTCGGCTTTGCTGCCGCCGCCTCGGCTACACGCCGTACGGCATTATCGCCACATTCGGGCTTCGTTGCTATGACGGCTTCGTCGCCCTCATCTTGTCTCGGCTTTATTGCTGCCGCCACGGCTGCTCCCGCCGTACGGCACTATCGCCTTGCTCCCGGCTTCGTCGCCTTGTTCCCGGCTTCGTCGCCACGACGGATTCGTCGCCCGGTTGACGGCTTCGTCGCCTTCCTCTTTTGTTCCGGCTTTAATGCTGCTCTCGGCTACACGCCGTATAGCATTATCGCTACATTCGGGCTTCGTCGCCACGACGGCTTCGTCGCCCCCTCCCCTCTTTGTTTCGGCTTTGCTGACCGACACGGCTACGCCCGCCGCACGGCACCATCGCCGCTATATACCTTTTCCCCGGGCTTCGTCGCCACGTTGGCTTCGTCGCCTCACGCCTCCGCCCCCCCTCTTTCTCGGCGTTGCTGCCGACTCGGCTGCTCACGCCGTACGGCACTATCGCCGCCCCGGCTTCGTTGCCACGACGGCTTCGTCGCCCTCATTCTATCTCGGCTTTGCTGACCGACTCGGCCACGCGCCGTACGGCACTATCGCCATATACCTCTTTCCCCGGCTTCGTTGCTACGTCGGCTTCGTCGCCTTCTCTGCTTCGGCTTTGCTAACCGACACGGCCACGCCCGCCGTACGGCACTATCGCCGCCCGGCTTCGTCGCCACGACGGCTTCGTCGCCTTCCTTTGTTCTGCTGGCTTTACTGCCGCCTCGGCTGCTCGCGCCGTACGGCACCATCGCCGCATTCCGCGGGCCTCGTCGTCACGTTGGCTTCGTCGCCTCGCGCCCTTCTTCTCTTTCGGCTTTGCTGACCGACACGGCCACGCCCGCCGCACGGCACCATCGCTGCTTGCGCCTCCTTCGTCTCGGCTTTGCTGCCGCCGCCTCGACTACACGCCGTACGGCATCATCGCCACATTCGGGCTTCGTTGCCATGACGGCTTCGTCGCCCTCATCTTGTCCCGGCTTTGCTGACCGACTCGGCCACGCCCGCCGCACGGCACCATCGCCGCTTATACCCTCTTTCCTTCCTGGCTTTGCTGCCGCCTCGGCTGCTCCCGCCGTACGGCACCATCGCCGCCCGGGCTTCGTCGCCACGTCGGCTTCGTCGCCCCGCGCCCTGCCTCGCGCCCTGCCTCGCGCCCTTCCTCGCGCCTTCTCTTTGCATCGGCTTTGCTGACCGTCTCGGCTAATCCCGCCGCACGGCACTATCGCCGCTTGCACCTTCCTTTTTCGTCCTGGCTTTGCAAGCTACCTCGGCCACTCTCGCCGCGCGGTACTATCGCTACCTTCCCTTAATTAGCATTAAATTTTCTTTTCCTATAGAGCAGCTAATTACCTTCGCGCGCCGGGCGGGGTTCCTGTCAGTGGCTGGGTGACCGTCATACGCGCTATAACCGTGTTGGTCCCGCCACGTGTCTTGTAACTCTGTTAGACCTATGACAGTGTTAGGATCGTAACCGTTATACGCCTATTAACCGTTATATACCTAAAATAGTTATAATAGTAAAAAATAGTGTTATAAGCATAATAAGAATAGCCTAAAAAACGGTTTTAAATATATAACCGTTATATATAATATAACGGTTATAAAATAAAAATAATTTTAAGTATTAAAGAAAGAGTACTTAGCGCTACTTAGGTACCTAGGTGTAGGACGCCGGCTGCGGGGCCGGCTCCGGGCCCGGGTCCGGTAGGTCACGTAGTATAGGTACGAGTTATAGGCTACGAGGCATAGGTACGGATTACAGGCTACGAGGCACTACGAGGCATAGGCACGGGTTATACGAAGGTTCCGCCTATAAGAAAGTAGAGGCCTCGAGGTCACTAGGTATCCCTATCACCGTGTAAGTCGGTTGGTCGAGCCACCGTGTAAGCCGATTACCTAATTAGGAAAGTAAAGCTATTCTTTATCGTCTAATTCCTCCTAACCCGGGTTCTCTAAACAATCCGTTGCTATTATCGTTGGCCTTGCTAAAATCTCCTTAATCTCGTTATAAAGATCCTCCCGGTCTTTATTAGAGAGCACCGGTAGGGCTACCCCCTCTTTATAGCCGTTGCCGCCGTGCAATTGTAATACCTATTGTATATAACTTAGCATTCGATCTACGAATTACTATAGCTTCTCTTGCTTAAGGGTCCTCTATATCTCTTGCTAGAGAGTGATAAGCTGCTTCCGTAATATTAATACCTTTTTCTTAGTCGTATACCGCTTAAGGAGGTTTTAGGCTAGCTTAATAAGTAAAAGATCCGGCGAGTTCGGGGGCTAACGTAAGTAATTAAACCCGCTTTCCGTCTAAACCTCTCTATTACGCTAGCTTACGTAAGGAGACGTATTATCCTCTTAGGCTAGCTAATCGTTGCTTAGCAAGCCTTTTAGAAAGGGAAAGTAAAGAGATATTAATACCTTATAGTAATAACGAATTGCGTTAATCCCCCCCCCTTTAGCAGACTATATCTACTTTCTAGTCTTTTATATAAACTTCTAAGTAGGCTTCCGGCTCGGCTATTGCCTATTAAGGTTAATTCGTCTAACGCTATTAGCTAGCTCTTACTTATTGCGTAGCTGTTCTTCGTTATCGTCGTTCTATTATTAGACTTCGGCATTATATTTCCTCCTATTACGGCCGTCTCTAGAGGCTATACGTAATAAAGGCCTTTATAGTCGTATGTAAAGCAGCCCTAAAACATAAATTCCTGCCTCCCTTTCTAACGTTTGCGAATTATATGCTTATAGCATACTTCGGAGGGAAGGCGCTAAACGCGACGTTTGCCTCGTACTAACCTAAGGACTATAGAGGTCTTATTAGACTAAATAACCTTCTTCAATTAGTTAAAAGACTAGTCCTTTATGTCTTAGGCAAATTAAAGCCTTATATGCTTCTGCTTATTGTTTATGCCTGGCTTTGCTATAAGCTTTACGCTTTTATACCTTTATTTTCTTAACTAACGCTAAAGGGTCATACGGCTAAGCTAGGGACTAGCCTTATAAAGAGCTTTACTTAGCCTAGCTAGGCTATATTGTCTAGTTGTGCTATTGCGGGTTAATAACTTAACGACCTGCTTGCCGGCTTTATCGTTAATCTTTGTTAGTCTTCTAGAGCGTTGTAAGTTAATAATATGCTTTAGTAAGATATTATTCCCTTAAATAAAGCCCTTTGTCTTAGCCTTTAATAGCATTTTATAGAACGTTAATTGCTTTATCTTAGTCCTTTATGTAATCTCTTTAACTAGCCTGCCTTATGACTAAAGCTCTAGCGCAATTAAACGTGCTGCTATTATTAATTATATATTGTATATCGGGCCGGCACGGGTACTATCTTCGTTCGCGACGCTATCGGTAGCGGGGCCGGCATAGGTTCCGTCTTCGTTCGGGACGCTATCGGCAGCTAGGTCGGCAGAGGTATTATCTTCGTCTATAACGGCGTTAGCTTTATAACGGCGTTAGCAGTAGGGCGGGTATAGGTACTACCGTCTGCGTCTGCGACGTCGTTAGCAACGGGGCCGGCAGGCGTACTATCTTCTACTACGACGTTATTAGCAGTAGGGCCGGCAGGCGCACCGTCTTCGTCTGCGATATTGTTAGTAGTAGGGCCGGCTCGGGCGACGTTGGCAGCCGGGCCGGCTGCGGCGTTAGATGGTATAGGGGCGGCCCGAGCGGGTGCTTAGGCAGCTTTTCTAGCTTAGCTTCGTGTTTAAGGCATTTCGAATTTCGGTGGATTTTTTGTGGATTTGCTATAAACTCTAAAGAGAAGGAATGCACATACGATTTACTAAGTCTAATGCTCTCTAAGCGGGATAAAGGAGGACAGTACGAAAGTCAAAAAAACTACGGCTTACATAGTAATAGGGATACCTAGTGACCTTGAGGCCTCTACTTTCTTATAGGCGGAACCTTCGTAGGGTACGAGGCACTACGAGGCATAGGCACGGGTTATAAGGCATAAGGCAAAGAACTAATTTTTTTATATACTACCGGGAATCGAACCCGGACCTACGAGGTTATATGTTTACGATCTACGTCGCTTGCCACTTAGCCAAGCGGGATAATTACTAATTATTAAAAATTCTAAACTTTATTTTACTATCTTAAGGTAACCCCGCTACCTAAGCGGCAAAGGGGATACGTACCCGCGCCCGCGGCTAACACCTAACATAGTCACGCGGCTAATATAGTTACTAGCGGCTAATACGGTTATAAGCGGCTAATACGGTTATAAGCGGCTAAAAGGGCTTTAAGCCGTATAACGGTTATATATATATACGTATTATGCTTACCTAATATAGTTATTCCCCTAGCACGGTTATTAACTAAATGACTATTATATAATACTGCTTATTTTATCGCGTACGGTGACTATTATACGCGGTGTGACTATTACGCTCTAGTTACTATAATATAACTATAATAGCTATATGCGTTTATCGCCGTAATACGTAATATAACACCGTTATACTAATCACAACACGATGTTAGACCTATATATAACCGTTATACGTACTAAACATAGTCACCTACCTACTATTCTTAAGTATGCCCGGCGCGCGAAGGTAGTATACGTATATTCCGGGAATTAAATTAGCCGCTATTCGAATTAAGGGTAAAGGGTAAGGCAAAGAGACTAGACCGCCTTACCCTTACCCTTAAGGGACTTCTTATATCGGAGTAAACGAGGGCACTACTAAACCCCTCGTAACTCTTCTTCTTATATCGAAGCAAACGAAGGCACTACCGAACCCCTTATAACTCCTTAACCGCGAGACCTATTGCCTTACCCGGGAATAAACGCCTATCCCGATAGGGCTTTAGGGTCTATAGACCGTACCGAGCTTAGTGTAAATACTAGACCTAACGGGGTCCTAAAGTTCGTAGCCGTAATAAGGTTATCGTTAGATATCGGACGAGGATATTATCCCTCCCTCGTCCTAGAGCCCTAGGAGCTAGGGCTATAGCCGTAGCCCTAGCTCGGGCGATCTCTCCTTACTACCTTAGAACTACTATACCCCCTCTTATTAGGAGACCTAGCTTACGACCCGGCAGTCGCTTAAACATATAGAGGAGATAGGCCTATAGAGCCTATAACTATACGTCGACCGAGAGGATCCCGGTCACGATAGTATAGCTCTTATAGAAAGATACGAGATGCCGCGAGCCCCGAGGACGGGTCTAGCTAGCCCTCGGGCGGGCCTACCGGATCCGCAAACACAATGCCGTACGCCTACGAGAGGCTACTACGGATCGCAATACGCTACGAGGCGAGTCTCGCTACTTAGCATTGTCTTTGCCCTTTTTCTATTCTCGGCATCGTCGCTACGACGGCTTCGTCGCCTTATTCCCGGCTTCGTCGCCTTATTCCCGGCTTCGTCGCCTTATTCCCGGCTTCGTCGCCTTATTCCCGGCTTCGTCGCCACGACGTTGCCCTATTCTTTTATTCCGGCTTCGTTAGCCCCCTTTTGGCCTCGTCGCTACGATAGCCTCGTCGGCCCTTTTGTTCTCGGCTTCGTCGCCTTGTTCCCGGCTTCGTTAGCCCTCTTTCGGCCTTATCGCCACGATGGCCTCGTCGGCCCTTTTGTTTCGGCATCGTCGCCCTGTTCCCGGCTTCGTCGCTACGACGGCTTCGTCGCCTTTCCCGGCTTCGTCGCCTTATTCTCGGCTTCGTCGCCACGACGGCTTCGTCGCTACGATAGCTTCGTTGCCCCTTTCTTCTTCCCTTGCTTCTTTTTAGTCACGCCGGCTTCGTCGCCACGATGGCTTCGTCGCCCCTTTTTTCCTTGCTTTTCGTCGCGTCGCTACGACGGCTTCGCTACCTCTTTTCCTCTTCTTATCACTATAGGCAAGACCCCCACCCGCTTACATCTAGCATTCGCGATAGCTTCGTATAGCGTAAATCAACGAATTGATTAACGCTAAGGGGTATATCGCATCGGAACGGAGCTAGGATAACGCGGTGGATAGGGCCTAGTGTACGTAGTCGACACAGTGTCCGCTGCCACGCCTATTTAAGCAGGCTCGAGGGACACCAAACCCCTATAGAACACACATAGATCAACAGACTTTTCACCCTTAATTTAAGCCCTTTTCCCGTGCCTAGTGCCGCGTGCCCCCGCGGGCGGATGCGATAAGGGCGTATTAAGCGCGCGCTAGCCTTCGCTACGTTCCTTAAAGACTAAGGGCAGCTTATTACCTTAGAGACTATAAGCAGCTTCGAAGAACGCCTTTAAGCCTTTAAGTCCGCGCATCCGCCTATAGCCGTACGTTATACGCTATAAACGTAGCTCGACCTATAGAAGGAGAAGTTCGTTATATGCTTTATTAATCGGCATCGTTACTTTAGGCATACTATAACCTCTATAGTAGAGGGATTATATGCCTTAATAAAGCGGTTCCTTAAGTCTTTAATAAAGGATCTTACAACTGTTTTTAATAAGTTTAGTGCCTTTTAGGCTTATTAAGCCTCCGAGATCGAGCATATTAAACGTAACGATATACATAAGATTAGCTCCTTTACCCTTAAGGACTTATATCTCCCGATCCGCGAGAGGGTGTTATCTTAGGCCCTTACCCTTATTAACGAGGAATATACTACGATCCGGACGAGTAAGCGGACGAAGAAGCCGATAAAGCCATCGGGCTACTGCCCTTATAGCCCTTATGACTTTAATATAAGCATAGGTTTACTCTGCCGGCATTTAGTCTTCGAGCGCCTTAAAGAGCCTTTTAAAGAGCGGGCAACCTTACGGCTTAAGGACTTTAATATCTTTTAGCGTGTTTAAGCTCTCCCCCTAATAATGCGCTATTAGAGCCTTAAGTAGTGCGTGGCAAAGGCAGGCTAAAGGGCGCCTTAAACCTCGAGAAAGCCTAACGCGGTATAAGGCGTAACCTATCGGCATACGAGATTGCGAAAAGCCTCGAACGTGCCGAGGCTATAAGAGCACTAGCAGTAGCGCCGCCGTTAATAGCACTAGCGGCGCTAACAACTACTAAAGAGTCGGCCGCTATAGTTACTAAACGAGGGTTACGATACCTTTAATAGCACGGCGATGCGTACGAGCCGGGCACCTATATGCCTTAGGGTTATTAATAAGCGATTCGGGATACGCCTATCTCTAACGATAACGATAAGGCTGCTACTGCCGGGGCTACTGCCGAGGCTGCTGCCGAGGCTGCTGCTGCCGGGGCTGCTGCTGCTAGGGCTGCTGCTGCCGAGGCTGCTGCCGCCGGGGCCGAGCCTCGAGCCGGCTTATTATAACACTAGCCGGTCGACCTTACACAATGTAACGACGACGACGACGACGACTTTAACGCTAACGAATTCGACGACGAATTCGTCCTAGGAATACCCTTACAGCGGCTCCTACAGCGGCTCCTATAGCAGCTCCCGCCGCCGCTCCCGCCGCCGCTCCTACTCTCGCAAGAGCTCTCGCAAGATGCAGAGCATAAGTCGATTCCCTAGGCCGAGTGGGATATCTTAGAGGCATAATAGAAAAAGGCGGAGGTTATAGAGATAGACTAGGATAAGATAGAGGCAGACGACGTAGAGGAAGCAAAGGCAGCGTAGGAATTGCATAAAGATAGCCTCGAGTAGAGTTATAAGCAGCTAGGGCGCTTAATACACGATTTCCCCTAAGTCGCGATAGCCTTATAGCGGCTCTTGCTATTCTTTAGTGTACGGCTCTTGCTATAAGTCTTTAGTATAGGCGCGGGGGATATATATACCTAAATGTACGGTATCGGCCCTACGCCTTAACTAGCCATACTACCTATAAAAAAAGTTGGCCGGCTAGGCAGGTTAGTTGTCCGGTTAGTCGAGCCCTAAAGATATTCGCCCCGGACTTACCTATTATCCGGTCACACCCCTTTTCAGCCTAAGACACACCCCTTTTTCGAACCTTAGTCCTTCGGGACTTAGCTTCCTTAGGTATAGGACGTACCACGCAGCTACGGTCACGCCGACGATCTTATTAAACACCCCTGCCTAATAAGACCCGATGATTGGCTTAATGCCCCGCATAAGGGACCGATACTTAGACCACCGGGACCTATAGGCCTAATATAGCCCCCTCGGCTTTTAGGACCGATTATTCGTCCGATCCTTCGCATAAGGAGGTCACACGACTTATGTCGTATAACCTACCTATATAACATTATGCACGTAGTGTATAAATAGACCTATATAACCTAGTTTAGTCTATAAGGGCTCTAGAACGACGTAGGTGGCAGCCTTTTCGAGGTCAGCCGACCTATACAGCCCTTACGTAGCCCTAAGGACCCGCATTAGTTTAGGGCAGTGTAAGGGATACGTGGCAGAAGGTGCTAGAAGGAAAGGAACGTACCGGGACCGTCCGGACGGACGGGAAGAGCTATATAAAGGAACTTTAGTCCGCCCTTACTTAGGCTCTCCTTCCTTCCTTTCTTCTTTAGCTTTTATCATAGTTTTAGTTCAACTGTCTACTAAGTGACCTACACCTCTTCTAGTAGTGCCCTTAGTGCTCTAGCCTCGACTGCCCTCGCTTGCTTAGACTTAGCCAGCCGGTCTAGTATAAGTGACCCTAAGTGCTCCTCTGCTTACTATTCCGCCCCTATAGCTTTTAAGGATAAATAACGCCCTTTATTAGTCTTTAACTATTAGAGACTTAGTCCGGTTAGACTATCTTCTGTCTTCTAACCGTTCTATTATACGATAAAAGCTCTTACCTTTTGCTTAGCCGCGGAGTGTGTTTTAAAGACCGTTGCTTAATCTTTATTTAATCTTTGCTTAGTCTTTATTTTACCTTTTAATCTTTTTATAATCTTTTCGATCTATTAGATCTTAGATCTTATGTTAGTCTTTATAGATTCGAAGAACCCTTTTTAGAAAAAACACTAAAAACAACTACTTCTTTAAGAATGTCTTCTTCTACTTCTTTAACCTCTCGCCCGGCAGCTCGCCCGGCAGCTCGTCCGGCTGTAGCTACGGCTGCTGCTTCTACTACTACGCCTACGGGCCCGGCTCCGGCTTATACCGCCGCCCCGGGACCGCCGCCGCCTCCGGGCCCGGCCGGGCACGCCCCGGTCCCGGCCCCGGTCCCGGACTTCCGCTACCCCCGGCAGTTCGGGGAAATTGTTAAAACCCCGAAGCCGGCTGTTTACACTAGAGAAGCCGGCAAGCTATAGGAATTTCTCACCTAGCTAAAGGCCTTCTTTCTTTCCTTTCCGGATTCCTTCTCTATTAATAAAGCGAAGGTCTTCTTTGCAGCTAGCTGCTTAGGGGGGCTAGCTTTAACCTAGTTTAAACCTATTCTTAGGGATAGGGTTACTAAGGCAGAGGGGGACCGGGATAAACTTACGGACGATATCTTTAATAATTATTAAGCTTTTAAAACCAACCTCTAGCTCTCGAGAAGAGAGATATACGCTGTGCATGTAGAAGTCAATGACTGAAAAGGGGGTCGAAGACTTAGACAGTCTGTGTAGAGCTGCTTGAATCTTGTGCAGGCAGGAAATATAGTGCAGAAGTGATTGATTGATCTCTAACCTCTCCCTGCCTTACTAGGGGGGACTGCGCCCTTTTATAGGCAGTCCTGTCCCTCCTAAATCAGTAGCCCCCTTTGGCGTTCCACCTGAATGTCTGAGTTTAAGACATAGCCCCCTGTTTCCTTTTTCCTGCCCAGCCTTTTTCCCAGCCTTTTTCCCACGCCTTTTTCTAAAGCCCTGTTTTCTTAAGCCTCTTTTCCACGCCCCTTTTCCAAGCCTCTTTTTCCCAACCCTTTTTCCAAGCCCCTTTTTCCAAGCCCCTTTTCTAAGCCCCTTTTCCAAGCCCCTTTTCCAAGCCCCTTTTCCAAGCCTATTTTTCCAACTAGCTTCGGGTGCCCTACAGGCCGCACAGCGATGCACGGGCCGCTAGTAGTCCCCCGGGTAGTCCTCTAGGTTAAGAGCCCGCCTAGGCTACCTAAGTCTTACAAATCCTAGTCTAGCTTCGCAATATACCCCCTTAGCTATAGCCTGCCCCCTTTAAAAGGGGTATAGCTATCTATAGGTCTAGGACTTTAGTTATATAGTTAGCTAGGGAGGACACTTATAGCCCTACTTACCGCCTAAGGCCGTAGAATAGGTAGTTACCCCCTAAGAGCTCTATAGATAATAGACTAACTCCTTAAGTTCTAGAAACTAGATTAAACTCCTTGCCCGCTAAGTTAGGGGTCCTATCCTAAGGTTATTCCCCTAGGCGGTTTTTAAGACCTACTAGATAGAGGGAGAGTCGCCCTACTACTATTCGGCTGCCTCGCACCTAGCTAGCCTACTGGCTAGTATTGCTTCTCGAAGGTCCTCTTAGCGGGCCTTTAGTCGGATCCTTTCTCTAAGATCTTCTAGTCTAACCTACCGCAAAAACACAGCTAGTCTTTGCTTAGGAAGGGCTTTTATAAGTCTATTAGCCTTTATCTCTACTATTAGAATCCACCGGAGCGAGATAAGTCCCTACTAGACCTCCTATCGTAGCTAGTGCTAATAAATATCAACGTGCCTAAGCCTAGTTAATAGCTTATTGTTTTCTTCTATAAGTAACCTAATAGTCTAAGTGTTATCACACTCTAGGACTAAAGGGGTCGGAATCTAAAGCTATAAAGACGTAAGCAACCGGCTAAGAAAAATAGCCTCCTTTACTGCCTCTAAAAGAGCGAGCATTTCTGCTTCTATGCTCGACGTTATAACTATTGCCTATTTAAACGCTTTCGAAGCTATATAGCCTCTAAATAGAGATATAATATATCCCTAAGAGCTTTTCCGGTCGACTAAGTTATCGGCAAAGGAGGCATCGCTAGAATAGAGGAATATCTTAACCCCTTTCTGCTTATGCCCTCCTAAGCGTAGTCTATGGCTTTTAGTCGAGTAAAGGTAGAGAATAGCTCGGTCTACTGCCTCCTAGTGCTTTATAAAGGGATTCTAGTTATACCGGGCTAGCCGGGAGACCGTAAAGGCTATATCGATCCTAGTAGAAATTGCTATAAACAGTAGTAACCCGACCTTCTATATTATAGTACTACATTACATAACATAGTACATAGTAATATACCACGTGATATATAGTCCTATATATAAACGAGCTCTTAGCCTCTATAGTTCTTCTCCTCTTTATAGAATAATAAGGTTATCTAGCTAATACCTAGTGCTATAATAGTTTATTCTATCTCCTATTGCGCCCCGTCGCGATCCCTAGCTTTATAAATATAGTCCTAGTAGCTCTATTACCTTATCCCCTTAGTCGTCGCGACCTAAGCGTAACCCCTAAGAAATTATTCCTCTAAGCCCTTAAGCGCCTAAGAATTTTTCCCTAGCCTATAGAAACCTATATAGCCTATAGAACTTTTTTTATAGTCCCCGACAAACACCTTAGATTAGATACTCCTCCTTCCTCCTTATAGTAGACATACCTATAGCCTCTAACGCTATAGGCGACGGTCTAAAGGCCTTTACTAAAGAGTTTATTAGTAAATTTCCTTAGATCGCCTAAGCGATTAAAAGGTTCGATAACGTAGTCCCGGTCGCTAATACGTAGGGGACTTAGGAAAACCTTTAGAGCCCGGATACCCGATATATTCTTACGTATATCGAGGAGAGTCTTCGCTCCCTTCGCGTAGCGGAGGCCTCTTAGGTTAACCGAAATACTAGGCTAAAGGAACGCGTAACTATACGAGATTAGCTTTAAGCTATAAAGGATTAGCTTTTAGCTATAAGGGAGCAACTTCTCGAGGCTAAAGACCTTATAATCTTAACTATAAAGATATTATAGTCCTAGACGATAACCCCGGCATAGTCGTCTGGAAAACGAAAGACGGTAGACCCTCCGATCTTTACTAAAAAGGGGTCTACCTCCGACCGTTAACGTAAGTATAAGGCCTAGGAACTTAAGATATAAGGTATCTTCCTCTGCGATAGTATATAGTTCGACTTAGATAGCGCCCGCCTCCTTTATATTAGCGATAGGCTTAGTAAACGGGCCTACGATTTTATTAAAGATAGGATAGCTATTATTATAGCTAACCTATCCGAGAGAGAGAAGTAGGAATAGCCTACTATAACGACGCTTCTTATAGCTTTAGGCAGGCAGTATAAGGTTCTAGACTTAACGTAAGCCGCTAAGAATATCCTCGATAATTTCCCTTAAGGCGATAAGAACTATTAGATCTAGAAGGTAGACCTTAACGCTTATATACGTAAGGTAAGGAAGATAAAGGAATAGTAAGTCGACCTCCTCCGGAAGTTTATATTAAAGGATATAAGCGATCTCGTTAAGAATATATAGACTAAGATCCCTAATACCGACTATAAGAAGTAGTAAGCGTAGATAGATATCTTTGCGAAGAATCTCGCTAACTATACTTATCGTTAAAAGCTCGAGAAGAAGGCCGCCCCCCGTTCGTAGTTCCCGCCGACGCTTATACCTACCCTTACCCTAACCGCCCCGGCTTAACCTCTATACGGTAACCCTATAGACCTCGACCGGCTTTCCGATACTAAACGATAATTTAAGATCGATAATAAACTCTATATAGCCTACGGAGAGCCTAGACACTAGAAGGAGGCTTACGACCCGGCTAAGATAGCGAATCCGCTTTTAATGCCCTTACGTCGGGGTAGTCCTTAGTTTTAAGGCCGGGGCGCCCCCTCCCCCGGCTTCGGCCGAGGATCTTAAGGCGCCCGCGGCGGCGGGTATAGCTAAGGCTAGCTCGTCCGTACGGCCGACTACGAATAAGGCCGTATCCTTAGGGAAGAGGATACGGATTTATAAGGCGAGCGGCCGGCGTTAAGGCTACTGCTAAAAGATATACCCTTAGAATAAGTCGCTCTTAGGGGTTATATATAAGGGAGGATAAGAGGATTAAGTCGTTGCTCTTAGATAGAACGGATCTTCGGATTAGTTTATCGAATAGTAATAAAAAGTTAATCCTTCTCTATACTCGTCTCTCCTCTATACGTAACCCTTAGTCCCTTTACTACGTTAATACGTTATCCTTCGTAGATTCTAGCTATACTACCGTAGCGTTCGCCGATCTTTACACTATTATACGGAAATATAACGTTACTATAAAGAAGCTCCTTAAACCTCGACCGCTTCGACTAGCCGACGGTATACCCTTAATATAGATAACGGACTACTTTATAGCCTAAATAACTATTAGTAAGCATATAGAACTTATGCTTTTCTTCGTTACGAATCTATTACCCTTTACCCCGATTATCCTAGGCATCCTCTAGCTTTAAGAATATAAACTAACTATACTTTAGAAATCTCTCTAAGTCCGCTTTAATTCCGATTACTATATAAGACACTACCTGCCTCTAAGTATAATAGCCGAAGATAGGATAGCTCTTAGGACTCCTATTACTCCCGCGCCTAAAGGGCATTAGTTACGTCGGAAAGTATATTTTTCTAACGTCGTAGAGATTTAGATAACCCCGACGTTAACTCCGAAATAAAGGGTCCTTATAATAATAGAAGACGTGCCGGAAATTCCTTTTCGGTAGGAGGAGACTAATATCCTAAAAGACTAGACTATCCTACCGGGAAGTTATATATCTATAGACTCGTCTACTAAAGAACGTCTATCTAAGTAGGCATTATACCCCTAAAACCCTAGCTAACCGATTCGATATCCCTTATATAAGATATAGCTATTCGCCTAGGAAACCGCCCGCTTAATATCCCCGATTAGCCCTCCGGACTCCCTTAAGACTTAAGCCTTTAAGGCTACTCCGCCGTAGACTACTTTAGTAGCTCGCCTACTCCTTATTCGTCTTACCGCCGGCCGTCGCTATATTCCCGCCCGATAGGGCTAAACGAGACGCCCTTACCGGCGTATATAATAAGAAGATTAAATGCCTTTAGATATAAACGATATCTACTATATACGAGTAGTTAACTTCGTTTAATTCTATAAATAGGATAGTATCTAAGCGATGCGAATTAGTATATTTAAATTAGCTAAGCTAGTTAAGGAGGGAGAAAATCTACGACTCTTTAATAAACTCTTAATAGGCTTAGTAAAGGTCCCGGAACTATCCGAAACCTCTTTCTAACGCCTTATTACTAAAGACTATATAATAGAGGTAGCTTAAGCCGCTTTCCCTAAACGTTTTTATAATTTCCTTTAGATAAACCTCTAGGATATAGCTAATTCCGAATCTCTATTTCGGAAGGTCGAGGAGGCCGACGTAGAAGAATTCCTCTAAGTAAAACCGGAAGTTATAAAGGCAGATATCCTAAAGAAACTCCTAAAAGAGTTCTAGGATAAGCTTCCTTATTTCCTTCTAAAGAATGCGAATAAGCTCCCCTTATACCGCCCTTAGGATTATAAGATCGAACTTACACTTAGTAAATAAGCTCTATACTATAGAAATCGGCCTATATTACCTATAGAACTCCGCTATATTAAAAAGTAGATTAATAATATACTTAATAAAGGCTTTATTTAAGAGTCTTCTTTCCTAGCTGCGGTACTACTAATCCTCGCTTATAAACTAAGCGGTAGTATCCGCATCTATTATAACTACTAAGGCTTAAATTAGGTTATAGTTAAGAATTAATATCCCTTGCCTTTAATCCGCGAAACACTAGATTCTCTCTATAACGCTAAGTTTTATATAAAGCTAGACGAATTGCTATATTTAACCGTATTTAAATCGCCGAGGGTTATAAGTGGCTTATAGCATTTATTATACGCTTTAGACTATTCGAGATACTAATTACCCCCTTCGGCCTTTATAACGCACCGTCGACCTTCTAGAATTATATTAATCACATGCTTTATAATACCTTCGATAACTTTTATATAGTATATCTTAATAACGTACTAGTCTTTTTAAAGGCTAAGGCGGAGTATAAGAACTACGTGCGAATAGTTATCTAACGCTTAGGCAATATAGGGCTTTAAATCGACATCGGGAAGTTAGAGTTTTATATAACGAAGACTAAGTATCTTAGACTAATTATTTCAATATCTAGCATAAGTATAGACCCCGAGAAGGTACGTATAATCACGGCTTAGAATACCCCGACTTTAGTAAAAGAACTCTAGCAGTTTCTTAGGTTTATAAACTTCTACCGCCGTTTTATTAAGGGATACTTTAGTATTATCTCCCCGATAACTACGCTATTTCGAAAGGATTCCCGTTAATCTTAAGGACTAAAATAGCTACCGCGTTTAAAGCCCTTAAAATTGCTTTTACTACTGCCTTAGTCTTAGCCTATTTTAACTACTCGAAGAAAATAGTTATTAAAACTAACGCCTTAAATTAGGCCTTAGGAGGAGTCCTTTTATAGAACGGAGACGACGGATATCTTTACCCTATCGCGTTTTTTTCGTTAAAGCATACTGCCCTTAAGTGCAACTATAAAATCTATAATAAAGAGCTATTAGCAATTGTTAAAGCGCTTAAGGAATAGCGCTTAGAACTCTAAGGGACTACTAAGGCGTTCGACGTTATTATAGACTATAAGAATCTTTAGACGTTTATATCTATAAAGCAACTTAACTAACGATAAGTACGCTAGGCCGAGTTCTTTTCCTAGTTTAACTTCGTAATTATATACCGCTTAGGCAATAAAGCAATTCTCCCCGACGCTTTTAGCAAGCTCCCCGGCGATAGACTAGCTACTATAGACGACGATAGACTCCTCTATTAAAATTAGGTAGTTATCCCTAAAGAGAAAGTCGACCCGACTATCTTAAAAGAACTCTTAACCGATTCCTATACCTCGAAGGAGGACCTTAACGCAATCGCCGCCCTTAGACTAAACGCAGCTAGTAAATTACTCGATAAGCTTATCTATAAGGCATGTTATTATATATCTCACCTAGGATATAGTAGCGATACTCTAAGATCTATACGCCTAACGCTAGCTAAAGTATATCTAAAAGCTCTTACGTTACGATATATCCGAATATTAGTTAATTAACGGACGTATCTTTTTCCGCGACCGGCTCTTTGTCCCTAATACCTTAGATCTCCGCCTTAAAGTCGTTTATCGATCTTATAGTAGCGGCTTAGTAGGATATCTAAGGAGGGTAAAAACCTTTAATCTATTAAACCGAATATACTAGTAGCCGAGGATTTCTTACTTCGCCGCTATGTTTATTAAAGACTATACTCTCTATCTTTAGACTAAGACCCCCCGCTTATCTCCCTTTAATTCCTAAAACCCCTCGCTCTACCGGTCCGACTATAGGCCGATATATTAATTAATTATATTACGATACTCCCTAAGTATACCCGAAACGGGAAGACTTATAAGAATATACTTACGATAGTTAATAAGCTTACGAAAATAATATATTTTATCTTTATTACTAGCCTTTCTATAGAAGAACTAATTAACTCCTTTATCTATATAGTCTATCGCTTATATAAAGCACTTAATACTATTATCTTTAACTAAGGCACTTAGTTTATCTCTAATTTTTAGCGATAGCTTAGCACTTATTTAAGAATAACGTGAAAACTAAGCTTAGTATAATACCTAAAGACTAACGGTTAAACCGAAATCGTTAACGCTACGATAAATGAATATATTTAAGTATATATTAGCTTTACTTAAGATAACTAAGTCGACTAACTCCCGCTCGTAGAATTCGCAATAAATAATTAAGTAAACGAAACAACCGGTATTTCTCCTTTCTTCGCTAACTACGGCTTTAATCCTTATCTCGGCATCGAACCTATAGGCCCTTAACCCCCGACGCTCTTATTATAGGCAAAAAATGAATTCCTTCGCGCGGACGTAATAGCTAGTCGTTTCTACTATATCCTCGTTTAGCTTTAAGCTTTCGCATAAGCCTTATAATAGAAATATAAAGTTAATGCTAATATAAAGCGGGACGAAGGCTTTCTCTTCCGACTTAGTAATATAGTTATAGTTTTATTAAAGAATATAACTATTAATCGCCTAAAGAAAAAATAAGACGATAAATAGGATAGTCCTTATCCTATTCTCGAGGTCTACCGTAGCGCTATAGTTATCGACCTCCTAAAGTATATCTAAGTTAATAAGTCTTTCTATATATCTAAGGTGCGGCTTTAGCTAACGGAAATAATACCGGGCTAGGCATAGATTAATCGAGAGGAACGACGTAACGTCGTAAGCCGTATCGCAGAACGCGATAACAACGGGAATATTAAAGAAATATAGGAATTTAAGAAGATCCTTAACGTATATAATAACGAAGCCCCGACCCTAACTTATCTAATTAAATAGAAATATCACTAAGAACCGACCTAATAGCCCGAAGATAACCTAAGAGGTTGCCTTAAAGCTATTTAACGCTTCTATAGATGCAACTTAGATAAGCCGGGCCCCTTAGATTAGGCCCGCCTATAAAAGATTCCTCTATTATATACGGATTTCTAGCGAAAATGATATTTCTTAGCGATTAAAGGACTAAATCGTCTTTAGAGGGGGAGTACTATTATAGTACTATATTATATAATATAGTATATAGTAATATACTACGTAATATATAGTCCTATATATAAACAAGCCCTTAGCCTCTATAGTTCTTCTCCTCTTTATAAAATAATAAGGTTATCTAGCTATCACCTAGTGCCGTAATATATTAACTGCCTTATAGAAAGCGGTATAGTCTATCGGCTTCTATAGATAGCGAGCCTTCTTAATTCCGTAGGCGTAGTTAAAGCCTTAACGAGATGCTATCGTCGGCGTGTTAGAGGTTGCAGCTAGCAATTAGGCTTATGCGTTAAAAGCCCTTAATGGCCCTAAAGGTTTCGCATAGATTATAGCGCGATTATAATAAGCCTGGTTGAATTAGCGACTTATAGCCTTAAGTGTTATATTAACTGTCTTAGCAAGCTGCTGCTTGCGTAGCTTTCCTAGCATTTAACGACCCTATAGCTCGTCTATTGCTATAACCGCTTTAAGGAAGTCGACGATAGCATATTCCCCGTTAATGTTAGAGATCTTTATAGTAACTGCCTTAAGATACGTAAGCTCCTACTAGAGGTACTAAGCTACGAGGCTTATCCTCTAATTAGTCTCTAAGGCATTGCGATAGTTAATATAGGCAAGGCCGACTCGAATAGAGTTATAACCCTAAGGAGATTACGCAGATAATTAACGATGCTTTAAAGGTCCGGGCTTTCCGGGAAGTAGGCGATATAGGACTAGTCAACGGTCTTATAGACCTAAGTCGAGAGGTTAGCGATAGCTTACTTATCTTAGAGGTATTTAGCGTAATCTTCCTTATAGTTATAACCCTTAATCTTAAAGCTTAAGTACTAAGCTAGAGTAAGGCCTATAATAGGGCTCTTAGGGGTAAGGGTGTTTAGCCTTGCAATCTCTTAATCCTTAGTTACCTTAGTCGGCGGAACTAGCTAAAGGACCTCTTTAGCGGCGATGCCTCTAGTATTAACGTACTTCTAAACCTCTACGCCCTTCGCTATACGGCGGAAGGTCGAGAACTATATAGCCTAATGCTCTAACGTAGTTAGAGTCACTATTAACGTTATGCGACGTTAGGGGCTATACGGGGCATTGACCCGAGCCTAGACTATAGGGATGCAATAGGCTATTACGTCCCTAACGAGCCTATTATATAACCCCCTTAGCTAAGGACGGCAGGTGGGTATTCCGTTGTATTATAACTGCGGTTAGTGCGGGCTAAGGGCCCTGTTTAAGAGGCTCCGGTACCTATATATACCTCCGTTAGTCCTATAGTTAGGTAGCTGCATGGATCTTTGTGTCTACGAGTTTAGACCTCCTTTCTTTACTCTTCTACTATAATATTTATATAGCTGATTTCCTACATTTAAGAGTTATAACCCCGGTTGCATAAGCTAGGTCTCTTTCGCTTAAATAACGCTAAATCGAAGCTATCGATATCGCAATTTTTTTTCCAACAACGGCATTAGGCTCTAACCTTAGTGTTATCACTAAGAGCTAGCTTTAAAGAAGGATTAAGACGATAAAACAACACACAAGCATCCCTCGTAACGACGAGGTAAAAAGAACGATTATAGCGATATCTATATCCGGAGAGGTAAGTATCGTAACGCTTAAGGAAAGCCTTAATTAGACCCCTTAGATTCGGGCTATTAAAGGCTAGGCGAAGATCCACTACATCTAGGAATATATCGACCCGGCAGGATCCAAAGAGCCCGACGAGCCTATTAAGATTAGCTAGGAAGAGTTTAAACGCAACCTTAGGGAACGACCTTAGAGAGGGGCCCTTACGGACGTTGAATTTAATAATAGGACTACTAACTATAATAATCGGCTTAATAATACGACGATAGAGTTCCGTTTTAAGCAGGATGGCTATAATTCAGCCGTTAGCCTATTTAAGACCTAGGAAAAGGCTATAATTCGCATCGAAGAGCTAATTAGCAAGTTAATTAGTAAGGCTCTTAAAGGAGAGACCCTCGTATAGACCTTACCTCGAAGTAGGATCTAGGAACTTAAATAGAAGGTCTTACCCTTAGAGGAGGAGGAAAAGACCCTGGTAGATAACCGGTACTACTAAATTATCGGCAAAAAGGGAAATCGGGACTAGAAGGCGTAGGCCGATTAACTTAATTAAGTGATTATTAACTCTAGGGACCTAAAAGTCACGACTTTAAATAACATTAAGATCCGATAGGATTTTCTTCGGGCTATAGAGGAATTCGACCTTAGTTAGGCCTCGAACGAGAGATTAAATAATGCCTTCTATAAACGACTTAAGGGCATCGTTAGATTAACTCCGAACCCCCTAAGGAACCTAATCGCGGAATTTAAACGTAAGGTAACCCTTCGAAAGAAATCTAAACCTTAGGTCAACTAGAACTCTCTAGCACCGAAGAAAGAGTTAAGGTAGTCGTAGTGCCTATATAACACTTACCGGACTAATAAGGAGAATTAGTAGGAAGCCTACTTCTTATTCCGTGCGATATTTAAAAAGGATCCCCCTAAGGGATAGGAACTAAAAGACGGACTAAGGACTAGGATCAACAAGTGGCTTTAGGATAACCCGGAAGGTAAGAAGAAGGCTATAGCATAGAAACCCTCGGGAGTAGGTAAGGCAGACAATACGATCACGGTCCCGAATAGCGGCAACGGCAATAAGTAGGCGAATATAGTTTCTCGCATTAACATAATATTATAAGTTAACCTTACCTATATTAAGGACGAACCTCTTAGAAATAAGGTTATCTACGATTTAAGGGCGAGTGTATATATATTTAATGACATTAGGTATTTTAATAAGAAGACGTTTACCTAAGGGTCTTAAGAAGAGGTCCGCGCTAGTAAAACCGCGCTTATAGTCTAAGGGGTGGGATCCGCAGTTATCCTACTCTTAGGGGGCAAGAAGCTCCTACTCGAAAACAGCTACTATATCCCTAAGATGCCGATAAGCGTCTTTTCCGTTCGATAAGGGATTAAGGCTTAGGTTTATTAGAACTAGCACGATAACACGCTGTTCTATAAGCCGACGGGCGAGCAGCTCACTTAGCTTAAGGAATTCGAGGACTAACACGTTATTGCGAGCTTGCCGGATGCCCTAGGAACTGTTTTTGCGACGAGTCGACGACCTAAGCCACCTTCGAATAAGGATCTCGCGGACCTTTAGCACAGGCGCCTAGGGCACCTAGGGCCGGAGGCTATAGGGCTGCTGGTTGATAAATCTATAGGCACGAAGCTTTATAGACTAGCAACCTGCAAATGCGAGGTGTATACTACGGGAAAAGCAAAACGATAAGTCTCCCGGGACCTACTAACGTTAAGGCCGTAAGGGGTAGGGGTTTAATTCAGCTTTAACCTCTATACGGGCCCGGAAGTAAGTGCCGCGGGATTTAAATACTACGCCTTATTTACCTATATAATAACTAGCATAAGGTTCTTCTACGCTATTAAGCAGAAGACCGAGGTCCGGGACGTCTTTAAGAAGCTAATTGCGAAGCTCTCCACGCGCTATAGGATTTAAATAATCATCTTAGTCACTAACGGAGAGAAGGCCCTAATCACTAAGGAGATTAAGCAGTACACGGATAGACTTAGCCTATAGCTCTTTATGTTAGCCCCTTTAACGCCGACTTAGAATAGTTATACGGAGCGATTAAGGGCTATTGTTAAGGAAAGGGCTAGACTAATAAGTCTTAACTCGCAGATCCCTAACACCCTCTAGACCGAGACCTACCGAACGGCCGTCTACCTACTAAACCTAACGCCCTTTATAGGGGTCGATAAGTAAGGAAGGAGTCCCTATAAGAGATAGTAGTAGTATATAAGGGACTATAACCCCTTATATAGCTATATTAAGGAGATCCGACCGACAATCACGCATTTACGTGTGTATAGATGTATAGTATACCTAATTACAACGGATGCCCTCGAATATATTAAATCTTATAAGTCCCTCTCGCAGACCGCGTAGAGGGCGTACATTAGATATCTAGTTAGGTATAAGTCTACTAACTAGTTCGTTATTTAGGCCCCTTCTCTAAGATAGACGAAGTCTTTAACCTCTTCTAATATTTAATTTAATAAGGATGTTATATACGATCTTAGGAGGGAAGAAGGTGCGTAGGCTCTATACACCTATACTTATAATATCCTCTGATAGATAAACGCAATTAATATGCCCGAAGATAATAAAGGCGATAAAGAGGGGGCCTACGAGTACCCTCGGACCGATAAGACTATTAGACTACGATATACGGCGGCTGAATTTATGCTAGCATTTAATTATAGGAGGTAGAATAAGGGGGTAACACCCCCGACGATAGAGGGTCTATACGTCTCGCCTCCTCCGACCGGTAAGGTAGTCTCCTTCGATGCCGCGATACTACCTAATCTTAAGGGTAGGAATCCCGCGACACCGGAACTAGTGATACTAGGGCCTATAGGGGAAGCAATTAGCCTCGGGACGCCTCTTTTAGAGGTCTCGGGGGTGCCTCCTCCTCTAGGGGGTGAATTAATAGCCGAAACGGCTAATAGACCGGACCTTAATAGCCGACCTCGCATAGAGGAGCTTTTAGACATAGAGGAAGACGTGCCGGCTTCGTCGAAGCCGTTACGCAAAGAGCGGGATACGTCTTAAGGTATAAACCTTAGCAATATCGTTAAAGGGAAGAGAAAGAGGTCTTAAAGGACCCTATTTATTAATAATATTATTGCGAAGGCTTTAACCTATAGACTATATATCGAGGACATGCCTCCTATGCCTACCTTCTATAAGATAGCGATAGCCTCCCCTTATAAGACCTAGTGGCTTAGAGGAATGACCTGCGAAATTAAGGATTAGGAGAAACTTCTAACCTAGGTTAAGACCCTAAAATCTAAGGCTAAGAAGAAGGGAGAACCCCTAATTCCGATGAGATAGGTCTACGCCTATAAATGCGATCTATAGGGATATATAGTTCGATTTAAGGCCCGTCTAGTTGTTTAAGGAGATCGCCAACCGGAAGATAACGAGGATACGTATATAGCGACCCTTCGAGCGAGGACCTTTAGGCTGCTAATAGCCTTACTATATCTCGAGGATATAGAGTCCGC
Source organism: Ophiocordyceps sinensis (assembly GCA_012934285.1). Taxonomy (NCBI): domain Eukaryota; kingdom Fungi; phylum Ascomycota; class Sordariomycetes; order Hypocreales; family Ophiocordycipitaceae; genus Ophiocordyceps; species Ophiocordyceps sinensis. The sequence continues at coordinate 8,639,266 of JAAVMX010000001.1, read as the reverse complement.
GTAGTATAATATTAAAACGGCCTTTCTAAACACGATACTGCGATTTACGGTCTACTATTAGCTTCCACCCGGTTACGAAGAACTAGGCTTATGCATACGGCTTCTACGAGGGCTATACGGCCTAAGAATCGCCCTAAAGCTCTAGTATAAGGACCTTACCGGCTTCTTTAAGTCCTTAGGCGCGGAAACCCTAATTAAGGACGCCTATGTAATAGTATATAAGGGAGTAATTATCTTCTTCTTCGTAGACGATATCGCGATAATATATCTAAAGGAGCGGAAGGATAACTAGCTAGAACTCTATAAGGCCCTTATAGCGAAATACACCGTTAACTTTATAGGGGAATTACGTTAGCTCTTAGGGATTAAGATAATCCGGGATAGACCTAATAGGAAGTTATAGCTTTCTAAGGCGTCTTATATCTCTAAGATAGCGAAGAAGTTTTATATAGACGACGATTCGGGCTTTAGCGCGACTAAGACCCCCCTAACGACGGATAAGCTAATTCCCTACGAGGAAAAGGCGAGCAACGGAGAGGTCTATTACTTTCTTTCTTTAGTAGGCACGATCCTACATCCGGCGATTTACACTAGGGCGGACGCGGCGTTCCCGGCGGCACGGCTAGCCTAGTTTAGCTATAACCCGGGTCTACGATACCTTCGAGAGGCAAAGAGGTGCCTAGCGTACTTATATACTACGCGGGACCGTTGTATCTATTTTAAAGCGACTAACGAGATAAGGAGGTTTCTCTATGCGTTATACTCCTCGTTCGCGGACAACCCTACGTCGAGGAAGTTATTATAGGGGTATATATTCTTATTTCTAAGCGGACCTATGGATTAGAAAGCCATTAAGCAGGCTACGGTCACGACCTCGTCTACCGAAGCGGAGCTCCTAGCTTTATTAAGGACCGCGAAGGAGTAGATGCAATTTGCTCGACTAATTAAGGAGCTTAGGATCTAGGTTAAAGGCACCGCGGAGCTATAGTATAACAACCTCTAAACGATTAGGCTATTGACCGAGCTAAGTGCCCGGCTTAAAACGAATTTAAAGCATATCGATATCTATCGACATTAGCTTTATTAGGAGGTGTAAGAGGAATAGCTTTAGGTTAAATAGATGAAGTCCACCGAGAACCCGGCGGACGGCATAACTAAGGCCCTCCCTTTATAGAAGCATAAAGACTTCGTAAGGTAGCTCGGCATAAGGGACCGCCCCGAGGACTTAGATAGTAAGGACTAGGACGGCGCGGATAAGGCTATCTAAGGTATGTTTTTATAGTTTATGCGAATTCAGACCCCTATCTAACATTAGGGGTAGTATAATAGATATAGGCCGTTCCGACTAATTCGAACGAGCTATTTTATTTAATTATTATATTGTCTTTACGTTGCTATAGTCTCTATAAGGACTATAGCAAGGGGGTGTGTTAACGTTATACGACGTTAGGGGCTATACGGGGCGTTAACCCGAGCCTAGACTATAGGGATGCGATAGGCCCCGAGCTTAGACTATAGGGATGCAATAGGCTATTACGTCCCTAACGAGCCTATTATATAACCCCCTTAGCTAAGGACGGTAGGTCGGTATTCCGTTGTATTATAACTGCGGTTAGTGCGAGCTATAGACCCTATTTAAGAGGCTCCGGTACCTATATATACCTCCGTTAGTCCTATAGTTAGGTAGATGCATGCATCTTTATGTCTACGAGTTTAGACCTCCTTTCTTTACTCTTCTGCTGTGATATTTATACAGCTGATTTCCTGCATTTAAGAGTTACCTTATTGCGAAAATTCCTCTCGAAGTTCTATAATCCTATCTCTTAATCTCTTCTCCTCCTTAAGCTTTACGGCTCTTACTTAAAGAGCTACGAGGATATCTATACGCGGAGGGGTAAGTTATAAAGGCCCGGCTTACGTTTAACTTCGCGAGGGGATAGATTAAGCCCCCTTAGGCAGCGAAAAAATTAGTAATAGCGTCTTAAAACGCTTATTATAGCCTTTATATAAGTTAGTATATTTATCTTCTAATATTAGTTCTATTACATAAGGTAACGGCGATAGGCTAGCGATTCGATAGCTACTACGACTTATTCGGCTTACGCGGCCTATACGTCCGGAAACGCGTTTACTATAGGGCGCTATCGCTCTTAGGTAATTAAAAAAGAAAATCTTTAGAAATTATAAGAAGATAGACTAAAGGTACGTTTAGGAAGGTAAGAATAATAGTTAAAAGTACGAATAATCCTTTATTACAATACGGTTGCCCTCTCGTAGTAAGACTTAAGCTTACCCCTTTTCTAAGATATATTAAGGCCTTAGGGATATACCCTTAGGCCTCGAGAGGGGTTATTAAGGACTAATTAGCGATTAATACCCGAATAGTCCTTAAGCTAAAATATATTATCTATCGTATATATATCCCTGCCTCCTAACTCTATAATTACGCGGGTAGCTGCGTTATAAACGTAGGCGCGAATACTAAGGTAGGTATAAGGTAGCCCGCCTACCCTACACCTAGGTACCTGCTTTAATACGCTTAAGGTATAGGGTAGGCCGGACTTAGGTATAGGGTAGCCCGCCTACCCTATACCTAGGCCGGACTAAGGTATAGGGTAACCGACCTACCTTATACTTAGGTACCTACTCCTACACGCTCGAGGTATAGGGTAGGCCGGACTTAGGTATAGGGTAGCCCGCTTACCCTATACCTAGGCCGGACCAAGGTATAGGGTAACCGACCTACCTTATACCTAGGTACCTACTCCTACACGCTCGAGGTATAGGGTAGGCCGGACTTAGGTATAGGGTAGCCCGCCTACCCTATACTTAGGTCGGACTAAGGTATAGGGTAAGCGGCTCGACTTAGCCGCTAGCCGAGGCTCTTAAGATAACGGGCTAGGCGGATAGGTATAAGGTAACCCGCTTACCTTATACCCGGCCCTTATACTATATCTAGACTAAGGGGTATAGGGTAGGCCGCCTAACTTACTTACGCTAGATAGGCGAGGTATAGGGTAGGTAGGTAGGCTACCTTATACCCGTCTAGCACGAAGTCGGGCTATCTAGCCTATACCCTAAGGTATAAGGTAGGTAGGCTACTTTATACCCGGCTGCCTACCCTATACCTTAAGCGGGCTGCCTACCCTATACTCTAAGGTATAAGGTAGGTCGGCTACCCTAAGGTATAGGGTAGGTCGGCTAGGCTACCCTATACCCGGCAAGCTACCCTAGACCTATAGCTAGGCTAGTAAGTTAGGCTGCCTACCTTATACCCTAAGGTATAGGGTTAGTCGGCTACCTTATACCCGGCGGCCTACCTTATACCTATAGCTAAGCTAGTAAGTCGGGCTGCTTACCCTATACCCTAAGGTATAAGATAGGTAGGCTACCTTATACCTAGCTAGCTAATTTAGACTAATAGGCTAGTAAGTCGGGCTACTTAGCCTATACCCTAAGGTATAAGGTAGGTCGGCTACCCGGCTAGCTACCTTATACCTATAGCTAGGCTAGTAAGTCGGGCTGCTTACCCTATACCCTAAGGTATAGGGTAGGTCGGCTACCCTATACCCGGCTGCCTACCCTATACCCCGAGGTATAGGGTAGGTCGGCTACTATAAGGTATAGGGTAGGTCGGCTACCCTATACCCGGCTAGCTACCCTAGACTAATAGGCTAGTAAGTCGGGCTACCTACCCTATACCCTAAGGTATAAGGTAGGTCGGCTACCCTATACCCGGCTGCTTACCCTATACCTTTAGCTAGGCTAGTAAGTTGCCCTATACCCTAAGGTATAGGGTAGGTCGGCTACCCTATAGGTCTGCCTACCCTAGACCGACCTATACCTGCCTACCTTATACCCTTCGGTATAGGGCAGGTCGGCTACCCTACACCCGTCTAGCACTAAGTCGGGCAGCCTGCCTTATACCCTTAGGTATAAGGTAGGTCGGCTACCCTATACCTAGCTGCCTACCCTAGACCGACCTATACCTGCCTACCTTATACCCTTAGGTATAGGGCAGGTCGGCTACCTTACACCCGTCTAGCATTAAGTCGGGCAGCCTGCCTTATACCCTTAGGATAGAGTAGGTCGGCTACCCTATACCCTATTAGGTATAGGGTAGGTCGGCTACCCTACACCCGGCTGCCTACCCTCTACTTAAGGAGCCTACCTTATTCCCCGAGGCTGCCTACCTTATACCCCGAGGTATAGGGTAGGTCGGCTACCCTATACCCGTCTAGCACTAAGTCGGGCTGCCTATAGGAATAGCGGCAGGCTAGAACGGTTAAGCGGTAGCCGGGACGATAAACTCGGGGTGCTAAAACTAGTGACTTATTAGATAGACTGTGTATTATAGAGCTTAGAGAACCTAGGGAACGAACGGGCCGGGAATAACTAGCGGAGGCGGGCCGGGAATGACTAGCGGCGGGATAACGGGCAAAGATATAGGCAACGATACTCTTACGGCTCTTTAAACAACGGACGCCGGGACAGACGAGGGCGCAGCCGTTAGAGCAGTAGGGAAAGGCGACGGCGGGACTAACGTTACGGTAATAGCAACTATAGCTGCTTGCTTCGCTTAGGCCGCGGTGCCGATATCGAATTGCACTTCTAAGAATTCGTCGGTAGGCTAGGCTAAAAGGTCTTCTACGGTCTATAGCATTACGAATTAAGGCGCGAGGGGTCGGTTCCTAGGTCCGGGATAGACCCCGCTATCGCAATTATAGCACGTACCACCCTTGCCATTAGTCAGCCTCGCTGCGTAGAGATTTAGCCCTCTACGCGCCGTATAGCCTTTAGCTCTTTCTTAATCTATTAGAGCTTTCTTAATAGGTTATAGCCTTCGCGCACGCTTTTTCTAGCGCACGCATTTTTTAATTATCGTGAGAATTAATTCTACGATAGCTCTAATTATTAATTTCATAGGTATCCGAAAAACGATATATTTACCGATCGGGACCTTTTTCGTAGCTTTCTATCACCTATTATAAAATACAGGCGTTTTCTACGTAATATACCTCGCACTACGCTAAGAACGCTAAGATAGCATTAGTAGCCCTACGCCGGGCCTAAGACGCTAGACTCGATAAGCTTCGAGGATAGGAAAATTATAGCTTATAGTTTATTAAGCTATCGATCGCCTTAGGTGTCGAGCACCTAGAAGGGCACATTAATGGAAAGATTAAGCCCGTAAAGGAGGACTCTCCCGGCTTTAAGAAATAGGATATAAACGATAGAGTAATAAAGCATTGCATTATTGCGAGTCTTTCCCTTAAACTACGGGACTAGATCTAAAAGGAAGGTTAAGACCTAAAGATAATAGCTTTTAAGACTATAAAGTAGATTAAGATAACCTCTATAGAGGTGCCTAAGGTAATATTCTACTCTACGTTCGTAGAGCTTGCTACTATCGACACGAGAAAATTCGCAGACACGGCTTAATATTTAAAGAAGCTTTATTTCTACTAGGACTAGCTTATCGCGGTCTCGAAGGACTTAGACGAAAGAATCTTCGTTATCTTTGCCCTTAAGGGACTAAAGACACATCGACCGGACTAGTTTAATAACTAAAGCTACGATTAATAGAAAGGAAAAGAGATCTCTAAAGACGAGATTTATAAGTAGCTCGCTAGGAGAGCTTAAGCCGAGTAGTTAAACTTACTTACTAATGCCGCGTTTAATAAAAACACTCGACGCAATAATAGCGGGAATAATAACGCTAATAGTAGCACTAGTAGCAATAATAACACCGGCAATAATAATAACTCTAGTAGGAACAATAATAACTAAGAAGGCGGCTATATAAAGAGGAAGAGGAACCTTATAGACGCTTTAATTAAGATTAAATATAGCTGGTTTATTAAGCCTGGCTGGTTATTTCACGAGGAGGATAAATACTATCGCAAATACCCGGAAAAAGCCCTAAGATAGTAGGGTAATAAGTCTAAGGACTATAACGGCAATACCGGGAATCCCGATATTATTATAGCCGGCCGAGAGTTTAACGGTTGCTTGCTAAACTACGCAATAATCGAGGACCCCGTCGAAGTTATCGCCGAGGCGGGTTTACTAAGCGGCACTGCGATTAATAAGCCTATCCGCGACGAGGTTATCGCCGATTTAGGCTACGCTAACTATTATTTTAACGACTTAAAGTGGTTTTTAAATATAACCTCTCTTAGACCTTTTTCTATAATATCCTCTAATAGCTCCCCTTTATAGGTAAAAGCTATAGGAACGGTTAAAGTAGTTATAGAAGGCGTTATACTAAAGCTATCTAAGGTTAATTATTCCCTATCGGCATTAGCCAATCTTATTAGCTCTTAGCATTTGCGGGAGAAGGGCATTAAGTTAGATAACGTCGTTAAGTGCCTCGTGTATATGCCTACTGCGTCGAAGATCTACCGCATTAAATAGAAACTAGGTATTACGATAATTCTTAACGTAAAGCCTAAGGGCAATTGCACCGACCTTAACCTAATATCTTTACTATAAGGCGATAAAGGGAAGTTATCGTATAAAACGATACACCCTTAACTTAGCTACGCTAGATAGGAAAGAGTCCTTAAGGCTTATAAAAAGGCCGACATTAAGATTAATAAGGAAGAGGCTAAGACCTTCTACTGCGAACTATGCTATCTCTCTAAAGCTAATAAGATAATATGCCGGAATCCGAGCGTTATCGCTACCGGCTTCCTTTCCTATATATATTAGGATTTCTTTAGCTATAAGCTAGTCGGATATAACGGGATTAATTACTGCCTATACGGAATTAATGTATATACTAGCTTTTATTAAAGCATCTTCTTACCTTCTAGAGATAGGGCCTTTAAGATGCTTAAGGGTTAGAAGGCCTAGGTTAAGAACTACGCCGGCGATGCCCTAGTGTAAGTAATAGCGTTTAACAACGCTAAGGAATTCCACCCCGAGAAGATAAAGAAATAATCGTAGGGGGATTACTTTATACTGCGCTTTAGCGCACTATATATATCTTAATAGAACGGCAAGGCCGAAAGGGCCGGCCGCACCCTTATAGAGTCTATACGCACGATATATCTTAACGTTAGCCTCTTAGACTTCCTTTAGCCGCTCTACATCGAGATAGCTACCTATATTAATAACCTCCTTCCGATATAAGGCAACGCCTTAAGGGAGGCTCCTATAGAACTACTAATGCGGGAAATTAAGATCCCGTATAAGTACACCCTTAAATATGTTAGGACCTAAGGTTATACGGCGTACGTAATAAAGCTATAAGAGGCTATCGTAAAGTCTAGGAAGATAGACCCGAAGGCCTAGAAGGGGAAGCTCGTAGGACTTAAGGGTCTCTCTATAGTTGCCCGAATCGAAGACTATTATCGTGGCTAAAGACGTTCGTTTCTATAAGGCTACTAAGACTACTCCTCCGCTAGGCATAGACGCCTATAATATCGCGATCTTTAACGAAGACGATAACGGCGACGGGGTTATAAGCGTGCGGGATACAATGCCCTAACTAAGCCGTTAAAAGGATTATCGCGATCCCGGTCTAGACCGCTATTAGGAAGGTTATAACGACGTTCCTCGCACGCCTAAATAAGAACGGCGTATATACTTTAATAGTAAACAACGGGATAAGGCTAAAAGGCCGATATTGCCGACGCCGTAGTCTAGCCTAGGCCTATAGCATCCTCGAGTTACTAAGCTAAGGGATAATAATGCCGATATCCTTATATTAGAGGCTCCTACTTTAGGACTAGAGATCCTTCCTAAAGCGTTCCCTAAATCACCGGGATAAAAGCAATAATTAATCCCCTATACGCTAGTCTAAAGTGGAAAGTAAACAATAGAACCTCCGAAGGCGCTAAAGGCTTTTAAAATAGTCCGGCTTAATAATAGGCCTACCCGTCGCTAAATAAAGCAGGCAGCTACCGTAAGGGGCGAGACACTATATCGCGGGTTAACTAGGCTAAGCACCGAACTTATTATTAATCGCGACGACCGCGTAGACCTTTTTCGGCTAAATGCAGGTGTACTACTTACTCTTTTAGCTATTTATCGTAAGTAGGATTAATTTAACGATCCCGGCCTTTAGTTAGTGTTATCCGCTTTTAGTATAGTAATTCTCGCAGCCTTAGGCGCGCCGACTACTTAAAGGCAGGCTGCTAAGCGGGATAACTACGAGACTAGGTGGCTTCCCGCTATAAAGAGGGAGATAGCCACGCTTTCCGGAAAGAACGCATAGAGCCTTATACGCCGACCATTAGGCGCATAAGTTTTTAATAGCACATAGGTCTTCCTAAAGAAGCCGCGCGCGGATTAAGATCCTTTAGCTAAAGCTAGGTAGGTCGTACGCGGGGATTAAGACAACGAGGAGAGGCCGATAGAAGAGCTCTACGCAGTAGTCGCACACTAGGCCTTATTAAAGCTCTTCGTAACGATCGTAGCTACTTAAAATCTTAAGTATGAATAGTTTAACGTCGTATACGCCTATAGCTACGCTAAAGCATAGGAAGAAGTATTCGTAATATAGCCGTTAGGACTTAATAACGGCTCTAGGCGTGTTTATCGTCTAAATAAAGCCCTTTATAGGCATCCTAGCTCTACTAAATAGTAGTATAATTAGGTTAAAACAGACCTTAAGGCATATAGATACGAGAGGCTAGAGACGGACCGATGTCTGCTTCGATATTCGAACGGCACTATTATTATCGTTTATATTAATAACTTTATTATAGCCGTACTAATATAACGGCTAATTTAGGCCGCTAGGAATATGCTTAATTAACTCTACGAGATTAAGAGATTAAGGGAACTTAAGTATTATAGTTCGCCCTACTTTTAGTTAGTTAGCCTCTCGTGCTAGGGTGCCTTCTACACCCTCGCACTAGCCTATAGGGCTTCTTCCTAGCTAGATTATTATTATCGCATAATCTTACGCAGCACGCCTTACATGCCTTAACGTAAGCCTTAAGAGGTTATAAGCGCCGCTAAAACGCATCCCTACGCTTTATAAGTGGTTCTTTTTGATTATCACGATCTTTTTCCGACTTTTCTCGCCTTTATGGCTGTTTTTTCGCCTAAACGCCTATTTAAAGAGTTTTTCTACACATAACACTAAATTCCCTTCCTATAACAACGCCTCTTTTGCCCGCGGGACAGTTGCCTAACAGGACGCTCGAGATAGCGAACGACGATAGTACCCTCACGGGCACGATTAAACGTCTAAAGGGACTAGAAAACTATGCCGCCTAGCTAATTAACGTAAATCTAACGTTAAAAATGTTAGATGTTTACGAATATGTCTAAGGGCTTATCCCTAGACCTAAACGTCCGGTAAGCATAATTGGCATTACCGACGAATAAAAGGACTAGCAAAAGAACGACCTAAAGGCTACGAGAATCCTTATAATCACCCTATCCGATGATCTAAAGGAGATAGTCACAAAAGGAGGTTAGACTATTAATTCGATAAGTCAAGAGACATACCTCCTTATTTAACGTGCAGCCTTACAGCTGCCTAAGTCTTCTATCGTAGAGACAATGCTCGAGTTTTTTAGACTTAAAGCCTATAACTTTGCTACTTTAGATATATACTCTCGACGACTAGAGTAGTGCTAGCGTTAACTAAGGGCCGTCTATAAGACACTAGACGAGAATATATACGTTTATACGGCTATCTATAGCCTTCGGACGGGTTACCCTTATTAGTTTTACGCCTAGCAATACGACTATAAGAAGGATGATTTTCCTACTAAAGCCGCTATCGATAAGTTTTTGCAATATTAATGCTAGGTAGAGAAGGGATCTTAAAAGGTCCCCGGCTCCTAGGCGTTGGCTGTCTAAGATAAGTCGATATCCTTAACCCTATCTATAATAGACAACAACCGTAGAGGAGGACGAGGTAGAGGCCGCGGCCGAGGCCGTAGAGGCAGAGGTAGCTCCGATAATACTAGATCCCGAACTAAAGATAACTCATCCGAGTAAGTAAAACTTAAATGTAGTTATATCGTCGCTGCTAGAAGAGGTTATAAGCTAAGCAACTGCTAGACCCTCTACCCCGATAAAGCCCCGGAATAGAAACGGGAAGAATAGCGTTAATAAGGCATTAATCCTTTTAAGAAGGGCAATATAGATATCGTAGCGGCAGGCAAACGCGATATAACCCTATTCGCTATAAGTCTTACGTCGTTTAAAGACGCTATCCTCGCTATAGGCTGTAAGTCCTTACGGGATATAGTCGTCTACGATATAGGAGCCTCTAACACCTACTTTAACGACTTAAAGTGGTTTACGGCCTTTACTCCTACTCCGGCCTATCGTCTAATGTAAGCATTAAACGGTAGCAACCTTCGAGTCCTAGGCTTAGGCACTACACGCATAACGATTAGAGACTTAACTCTTAACCTAACTGACGTTCGCTACTGCCCTAATGCACCCGTGAATTTAATAAGCCCTAAAGTCCTCTAGGATAAGGGCGTCGTGCTAGACGGATTTAACAGCCAACTAGCTTTTTAAGCTATAGGGGAGGCAGTCTATAAGATCACCTAGGATCTTAGCTTTAGTACTATTCGTAATGCTCAGGCTGCGGGTGACCCTACGATTTAAGATAAGCATCCCGACCTCGCCTTTACGGCGTTGCCGAAGACCTTCACAAAGGTTAAGAAGGTCGACTATAGGCTTATGCACCGTAGACTTAGACATACGGGTAAGGCTAGAGTCCTTAATGCGTGCCGGAAGTCAGGCATTAACGTTAATATAGAGAGTTTTAACGACTTCTTTTATAAGGCCTATCACTTTGCAAAGGCCGACCTTATAGTCAGCCGGACATCTTTAGTTAAGCCGTTGTAGTTCCTAGCATACGTCTTCTAGGACTTTATTTAGCACTTACCTACTAGTTTCGGCGGCAAGCAGTACTCGCTGCACGGGATCGATATATACATAAGGTTCTATTAGGTTCTCTTCGCGGCCAACCGAGGAGAGGCATATAATTTGCTTTATAGTTAGATAAGGCAGGTATAAGCCTGCTCTGCGAATAGGAAGGTCTAGTCTATATGCTTTAACAACGCCTTAGAGTTCTAGTCGGATGCAATGTTTAAATAGGCTAATAAGGACGGATTTATCCTTCGCTTTAGTGCCCCCTACACTCCGGAGCAGAATAGACTTACTAAACGTGCTAGCCGTACTTTAATAGACCTCGCACGCTATATTTACGCCGATACGAACCTTCCGGCCTTTTTATAGCCGTATTTTATAGAGATAAGCGCCTACGTTAATAATATGCTTCCGACGAGCGCCTATAAGGACGGCAGAGCCCTAATTAAGGTTTTATTCAACGAAATCCGCACGCTATACTTATATAGCATTAAGCATATAAGGGCTTAGGGCTATACTGCGTTCGTCACTATCCCGTACTAGTAGAGGGTTAAAAGTGTAAAGATAGCCCTACGAGCTTAGAAAGGTCGCCTAGTTGGCATAGAGGGACTTAACGGGCATATATATAAGGTCTGGCTTCCCGAGAAGAAGATCGTTATACGCGCTTAAGATGTCCGCTTTTAGGAAGGCAAGGAGCACTAGCGTCCTACTATTAACGAAGTCGAATTTAAAGCAACCCTATAGGAGGATAACGATAAAGTCACCTACCTATTCGAAATAGGGAAGATTAAAGCCGTAGATTGAAAACGCAATGCGAGGCACGACGACGAAGTCGCTTCGCCGCGTAAAGAAGAACCCGACCTATCTACCCTATAGGGGGTGCTTAAGGACCCGAGTGATATCCTAACACCCGATCCGACGCCTGCTATAAGGCAACAGCAGCGTTATATTCATTTTAATAAAGAAACTACGGAGCACGACGATACGGAGGACTCGAATCCGGCTTCTAAGGATAAGGCATCGCTATTTTATCCTCGCTGAACCTCGCGACCCTATTAGACCTACGACTACAACGAGCGGTTAGGACGAGGCCGTGGCCGTAGTGGCCGTGCTCGCGGCAGCCGTAGCAGTAGCCGAGGCACAGCTAGGGAATCATCTAGTTTATAACTCGCAGTATTTCGCGAAAATAACACCTATTGTAAGACTAATCCTCCCTAGGTTCTTAGTGTAGGAGCGGCTCTGGCTTTTGTATAGCCTAATACGACTCTAAAGAACTAGAAGCAGGCTATAGACTACCCTAACTATAAGAGTCGCTAGTTGCCTGCTATAAGGAAGGAATACCGCAAGCTTAACGATAAAGGGACTTAGATTCTTATTTCCCGCCTATAAGGCTGTTAAGTCCTTCCGGGCCGTTAGGTCTTCCTTAAGAAACATATTGCGGGAGTAGACAGCATTGCAAAGGCCCGATAGTATATACGCGGAGACCGAGACTCTACAAACAGGCCTATTAAAGACGTCTATACCGCTATAGCACACTAGGCTTTTATTCGTGTGTTTGCCACTCTCGTAGCTTCGGATAACCTCGAATGTAGGAAGTTTAACGTAGTTAACGCCTTCCCGCACGCCGAAGTAAGGGAGGAAATCTATGTTAAGCAGCCCTACGGTCTAACTAACGGCACTAGCCGCGTCTGTAAGCTGCAACGAGCTCTATATAGGCACGAGGCCGCCCCTCGTTAGTGGTTTAACAAAGTTGTTGTTAACCTCGTTGCTTTAGGCTTCGTTTAGCTAGAGGCAGAATTATGCTTATTTCGACACGATAATAGCACGCTTTTAATCCTCTACGTCGACGATATATTAATCGCAGTAGCTATACGAGACCTTATTGCGGATAAGGCTCGCCTATTAAGCGGCCTATATAAGATAAAGAGTCTTAGGGAACCGACCGAGTTCCTAGGACTTAAGATAGTTTAGGACCGCGTTAACCGAACGATTCGCCTACACTAGATAAGATTCGCGACGAAGATCCTTAAGGAGTTCGGCAGTAATATCGAGAATACGGCAATAACGCCGTAGCCGCTAAAGACCGTTATCCTAGCGGACTAGAAACAACAACAATCGGTAATGCCTTCTAAACAGTAGCTCTAAAGGACCGGCAGCCTAAATAAGCTAGCAATAGGGACTAGGCTAGACTTATTATACACGGTGAATAAGTTATCGGAGGCAAATTATAACCCGACTACAACGCATATAGCTATCCTAAAGCACTTATTGCGTTATCTTAAGGGATCTTTAACCTTAGGCATTGTCCTTAGCGGCCGTTATTCGACTGACGATCTAAAGCTGCGCGTCTATACCGACGCCTCTTTTGCTAACGATCTTCGAACCCGCTGTTCTACAGCTAGGTATATAGTCTTTTTAGCCGATAGACCGATCTTTTAGCGGTCGAAGCGGCAAACGTTAGTAACGACCTTATCTACGGAGGCGGAATTTATTAATCTCACGCCGGTTAGTATAGCCGCTATATGGCAAGCGAAGCTTCTGCATAATGTAGGCTACTCGCAACCTACACCGATGATTATATACACCGATAGTTAGAATGCGAGACTAGCTGTTCTTAATAAGGCGAATGCGGGTCGGACTAGGCATATTAATCGTTATTTTAAGTGGATTATCTAACGTACGGCGATAGGCTATTTTTAGCTCTATTAGGTCCGGACCGAGGAGATAATTGCGGACGGCTTAACGAAGCCGCTCTTGCGAGTAAACCACGAAAAGTTCAGGCACTAGCTTAGGCTTTAACCCGAGGTTTAACGACGAAGACAACGATCCCGATTGGGAAAGGGATTCGGAAAAGGATTGATGGCCTAATTAGGCAATTAGAAGGGCAAAAAGCCCTGCGAATAGAGGAAGGATAACTCACGAAAGAAAGGAGCTATAGAAAAGCATTTTTAAGAGCGCGTTGCAATTGCACGTTTGCCGTAGTATTAAGAGCCTTATATAGGCTATTCGGCTGAGGGGAGGTGTTATGGTTCGCCCTATTTTTAGTTAGTCAGCCTCTCGTGCTAGGGTGCCTTCTACACCCTCGCACCAGCCTATAGGGCTTCTTCCTAGCTAGATTATTATTATCGCACGATCTCACGCAGCACGCCTTGCATGCCCTAACGTAAGCCTTAAGATTAAGGAGTTCCTCGGGATCTAGCTCGAGAGGAATAGAGATACCTAGACGATCCGTATAACCTAGACGACGTACGCGACTAAGATTATTAATAAGTTCGGTAAAGGCATTGTCGGCAGTGTTTCTACGCTATAGCCGCCGAAATACGAGATCCTATACAACTAGAAGGCTTAAGAGCTAGTTATAACTTTAAAAGCATAGCTTTAACGCACCGGCAGTATTAATTACCTATTGATAGGCACGAGGCCCGATATTACATTTACTATAAATAAGCTATTAGAGGCAAATAGTAATCTAACAGAGACGTATAGGGCGATTTTAAAGCATTTGCTTCGATATATTCGGGGTTCTTTAGAGCAAGGCGTCGTTCTTAGGGGCAAATACGCTATAACTAACCTTAAGCTACGGGTGTATTTAGATACATCCTTCGCCGACGATAAGAGCATACGATGCTTTACGGCCGGATATATAGTATTCCTTAGAGACGGACCTATCTTTTAAAAGTCGAAGCGTTAAACTATAGTAGCTATATTGTTAATAGGGGTAGAGTTTATAAACCTTATACTAGCTAGAATAGCTTCGATATAGATCTTTTAACTTCTCGACGAGATAGGGTATACGCAGCCGACCCCGTCCGTAATATATACGGATAGCTAGAATGCGAGGCTCGCGGTTCTAAATAAGAATAACCCGGCGCGAACGCGTTATATTAATATACGATATAAGTGGATCGTTTATCGCATTAGCGAGGGCTTCTTCTAGCTAGTGCAGCTGCGGACCGACGAAATAACGGCCGACGGTATAACTAAGGGGCTTTTATAAAGGATAAGCACACGCAGTTTATGCGTTAATTAGGGATGCGAAAGTCCCTTTAAAAGAGGGCAATATAAGTTAGAGGCAAGGGAGCTTATATAAGCGAAGAAAAGGGCGGATTAAAAGGCGGGGCAAAAAGGGGCTAAGGGCTTAGGAGCTCGGCTAAGGGGAGGTGTCGCAATTATAGCACGGACCACCCTTGCCATTAGTCAGCCTCGCCGCGCAGAGATTTAGCCCTCTGCGCGCCGTATAGCTTTTAGCTCTTTCTTAATCTATTAGAGCTTTCTTAACACCCGCGCCTTCGTATAAGTATTCGCAATGCTCTTTTAAAGTCCTATTAGACCGTATTCTAAGTAGCCTTAGTCTATCCCTTAAAGTCGTCTCGGAAGTAGTTAAGCAGCTTATACCCCTTCGTTAGGGGTAACGTCTTCCTCCTAAAGGGCAAGGTCGATATGCTTATAGAGTGTCTTATAAACTCTAACGTCCTTTATAAAGGTTATAAGCTAGTCCGGGTTAAGGTCTAATATTATATATTCTAAGATATTCTTATTAATAAAGGCTTAAGGGAGCAAGGGGACTATATAAAGTGCTAGGTCGGAAGACGGCAGGGTGTTTTATTATACATAAGGGTCTTTATAATAGTTATTAGGAGCAAGCAGCGGGGTTTAGATAATTAAATAGCTAGTATTAATCGAATGTTTATCGGGTCGCGAGGGTCTTTACGATAGGTTTATCGGTATAAACAGCGGGAACGATTAAGTCGTTATAGTTTACGAAAATAACGATTTATTAATTAAAGGTTCGCGATACTTGCCTTTAGGGCAATAGGGTCGATTAGGTTATTATAGTCTACGAAAACAGCAACTTTAAAAGTGCGATGCTTACCGGGAGCGGGCAGCGGGCTCGTCGCGTTATTAACGCACTATCGAGTAGTTCGCTATAGTCTACGAAAACAGCGATGCTAACAATAGTTAGAAGGGATTTAAACAGTAATCTAAAAGGTCTTTTATTCTTAGCATAGATAATCCTTCCGTCGATTAGGTCGTTATAGTCTGCGAAAATAGCGATGCTAATCTTTAAGGGTTAAGGGGTCTGTCTCTTCTACCTAGCTAATCTATAATTAAGCATTTTAATTACTAATTAGTGTTAGTAGGGCTCTACTACGTAGAGCGGCCGGAAGGTAAACCTATTGCACGTGTGTTTAAGTGTAAATAGAAACGTATCAAACGTTCTATAGAGGATGATAATTATAGTCGTTAAAGAAAGTATTAATTAGAGGAAAACTAAGAGAGAAAACGTAGTTAAATTGATTAATGTGTTGTTGTGTCTAAGGCAGGACTAAAGTTAACCTTATATAGGCAATTGCTCCTAAACGGAGTAATATAGGTATATAGTAATAATATTATATTAAAGCGCTAAAACTAAAGTATGTCGCATTACTCATTTAAGGCTATAACGTCTTACCGTTATTATACGATTGATTAAAACGTATAGTGTATTATATAGGTATAGACGGTGCGACACGTGTAAAACGTTTCGCTCGTTCCCTTAAACACTATATGTTTTAAGGTCTATAACTCGGTCAATATGTAAGCTATTGCGACCGGGAGACCACGTGCGTATATAGTATTAAACGGCGGATATACTGTATGTGATTATATAATCACAGAAACATTATATGCCTTTATAGCCTCTCTTAAAGTGTACTTAATTTATTAGAACACTTTATATATGCCTTATATATGCCTTATATGTTATAGACAAAAACACTCTCTAAGATAACTAACTAAAAAACCTATCTTTATTATAGGAAAAATTTCATAAGTTAGGAAAAATTTTTAAAACCTAATATATAGAGAAAAGTACATAGACTAAAAAACTCTACTATATGTATATTATTTATACCTTTAGAAAAAACCGTAGTTTGGAAAAAATCTAGAGGTTTATATAGAGGAAAGCTAAGAAAGCATAAGAAGATAGCTAAAAACCCCTATTTATTTATATATATAGGATTCTATTTAAGTCTAAGTTTTTCCCGGAATTTATTAAAGAGTATTCGACCTAATTCCTTTGTAAAGATATCTGCCGTATTATCTATCGATTTTATATAAAATGTTTCGATCTCTTTGTTTTATATACTAGCTTGTGTAAAGTGGTATGCTAAGCCTATATGCTTGCGGAGCTTGTAAGACTACGGATTGTTTGCTATTTTTAAGGTAGAATCGCTATCCGAGAATATTAAAGGGACTTTCTTAGAAATAGTTATAGACAACTCTTTTATAATATTATTTAAGTAATTATAAAGGTATAAGGCTTCTTTATTAGCCTCTCTAAGTGCTATAAACTCGGCTTCGTAAGTAGAGAGTAATATAGATTTTTGTTTTTAATAAGACTAAGTTATTAAGTTATTAGCTAGAAAAAAGCAGTATCTAGAGACTAACCGTCTATCTATAAGATTAGTAGCCTAATTAGCGTCTGTATAGGCTGTGAAATACAGCTATAATAGTGATATATTATAGTTATAGAATAAGCATAGGTTAGGGAATTTATTTAGATATTTCTAGATTATATCGAGTGCTTTAAAATGTACGGAGCTTAGCTAGGAAGAAAATCTCGCATAAGATATAATAGAATATAAAATATTAGGCCTTATAAACAATGTTAAAAATAGTAGAGAGCCTATTTGCTTTTAGTATAAGAGTATGTCTTTCTTCGAGGCATTTTTTACCTTAGAGACGTTTAATTTCACGCCTTTTATAGATAGTGTATTTAAGGTTCCTATATTTTCTTTATGAAATTCCTTGATTTCATTTCTTATATAATTTGCTTAGGAGATATGTAATTGTTTTATTACTCTATTTATCTATATAGATAATCCTAAGAAGTCTTTTACTTCCCCTAGCGATTCGATCGGTAGGGACTCGTTTATTTTATTTAATATTCGAGTTATTAAATCCTTTATAGGCCTAAAGAATAAAAGACCGTCTACGTAAACTAATATAACTACTCCTAGCGTTTTGTTTATAAATACCCCTTTATCTATAGGCAGAGGGAAAAATCCTAATGCCTAAAGGACCGATTTTAATAAGTTATACTAGAGCAATAGACTTTGTTTTAAGCCGTATAGTGCTTTCTTTAATTTTACTACTAGCCGCTTCGCTTTGCTTTTATTAAGAAACTGCTTAAAAGACACGCCTTTATATTTTGTATCTTTATATTTATTATACCAAGCCTTTAATATTATTTCTAGAAAGGCAGGTGGAATAGCTATATATATTCCAATGTCTATATCTACATATAGAAAAGCGTCTTTAATATCAAACTGTATTATAGCTATATTATTAGAAACAGCTAGTAAAAGCAGGAGTCTAGTAGACTCCGGCCTTACCGTAGTAGAGAAGGTTTCTATATAATCTAGCCCGTATATTTGCTTATAGCCTAAAGCTATAAGGCGGGCTTTATACTTTTTCACGTTATTTAAATTATCCTTCTTAACCCTATAGACAAATCGGCTGCCGAGGGCTTCCCTATCCTTAGGAAGCTCGGTTATATCCTAAGTATTATTGTCTATTAATTATTGTATTTCTATAGTCATGCCTTTTGCCTAGTATATAGCTTTACTGCTTGCTATAGCCTGTTTATATATTTTAAGCTCTATAGGATTATAGCCCTCTATAGTAGATAGTAGGGTTATATTATCTATATCTAGTATTAAATATATAGGGTATTCTTCGTAGTTGTTAGTAGGGCTCTCTACGGTAAGCAGCCGGAAGCGAACCTATCGCACGTGTGATAGTATACGGTTTAGGTTCTTATTGTCTTGTCTTCTAGCTAGGAAGGAAGAGGGGAAAGGGGGCCCTTTTATAAGTAATATAGCCTCGTTGCACGCACGTAATTACGTGGGATTACGTGGCTGCAACTGCCTCGTACGTATCCCTTATCCCTTGTTCCTATACTAGCAGTCTTTATAAGATAGTAAAAAACAGCCTAAACGAACGTAGCAATAAGGGGCAATAAGGGGCTAAATAGGGATCTATAGCCCGGTTAAATAGGGCCGTGTTATTATTATAGATCCGGCTTTTTAACCTTGCAACAGCCTTATAACAGCCGTATAACGTACGGGAAAAAGAGCGTTAGGAAGCATTAAGCTTCGGGGCGAAGCAGAGGGGCGAAGCAGAGCAAGAGATAGAGTTATCTTCGGGCCGGGAAAAGAGCGTAAAAACGAAGCGTAAAACAGAGCGTATGTTCGGGCCGGGAAAGAACGTTACCGGAGTGCTATAGGGTCGGCATAAGGCGTTGTCGGGGCGAAACAGGGCTTATTTCTAAGCGCGAAGCAAAAGAGAAATAAGGCTCCGAAAAGGGGAAAAACAAATAAAGCAGGAAAAATAAGGTAGGGAATACACTCGTAGTCTTTAAACAAAGAACAAAGGCCGTAAAGAACGTTATCTCGGCCACTAGGGAGTGTCCGATAGGGTTAGCTAGCCGAGCTTATTAGTCCTATCGTTCTTATTATCCTCTTCGGCGAGGATATAGCCTTATTATCGTCCGTAGCCTCGTCCGTACGGCTGACTAAGACCGGGTCTTAAGCCTCGTACGGAACGTAGTGCCTTAGAACGACCTCTTGCACGGCTGAAAAACTGCTGGTCGGGGCGGCGTGCGATGTGCGTTTCGAGGGACGATCGTAGGTCCGAAAACAGCTCTTTAATTCGTAGGGCCGGGCGGAATAAGGCTGGTTCGAGTTCCGGAACGCCTCGGCAGGCCCGGACGAGAGTTATTCGTAAGGGGACGTTAGTCTCCGGGTCTTAGTCTACGAAGGACCCTCTAAGGGCTCGTTAAATAAGCTATAGCCTATTAAATAGTAGCTTAAGGACTTCGGGCAAAGGCTTTTCGGGATGCTAGGCTTAAAGCCTTAAGAACGTCGTCGTAGTCTACGCCGTAAAGTACTATTCGTAATTAACGCCGGTGTCGAAATAGCGTTTAAGGGCATCGTATACGGTCTAGAATAATATATCCTAATTAACGTGCCGGATATAGTAGTCCTTAGTACGGCCGGCGAGGATTTAATTAATTAAGTCGTAGATTAGCCGGGTGCGATACGTAGGCTATAGTAGGTCCGCATAAAGAGCCGGACCTTATCGTCTAGGATGTCGTATAGGTCTCTTATATAGTTATAGTCCTTTTTCCACGCCTTAGCGAATTATAGCACGAGGTTAGCGTTTGTGTAAGCGTTCGGGACCTCGGGCGGCGGCATTATTATATATGCCTTAAGGGGGAATTTAGGGACGGGGATACGGGCAACGGCGGTAGGAATAGCTATAGGAATAGCGGTAGGAATAGCGGTAGGAATTAGGGCAGGAACGGCGGCAGGCAGGAACGGTTAGGCGGTAGGCGGGACGGCGAATTCGGGGTGCCGGAACCGGTAGCTTGTCGGATAGACCGTCTATTGCGGCGCCTAGGAAACAGCCTAGGGAATAGCCTAAGGGACAACGGTAGGAACTTAGCCGGGGATAAAGGGGTTAAGAGACGGGCCGGGAATAACTAGTAGCGGCGGTAATATATATAAAGCATCCTCTATACTATATGCCGGGGCTAATATAATCAGCTATAGATAAGATAGTAGGGAGCTATTCCTAGCTCCCGGGGCTTACGCTTACCTAATAGAAGCATCCTTCTTTATATATACATTCTTAGTGCTAAGTGTATTAAATTAGTAGCAATTCCGCACCTTCTGCCTTAAAGCCACTATTAGGAACGCCCTTCCTGTCTTTAGAGCTTCGCTCTACTACGATATATTCGCTAAGAGCTTTTTAAAGCTTTTGCTATTCGTTAGAAGCCGCCTAAAGGCTCCCGATACCTATAGTATAACTAGCTTATACAACCTTAGCTAGCACGCCTATATAACCTCTAATATAAGCCTTACAATCTAATAAGGCTTGCCTTTCTAGGCATTATTAGAACTAGGGCCCGCTACTTAGTTCTCTATTTTAAGTCCTTACGCAATTAGCCGTAAGGAAAAATTTTCTCTCTATGTTTTCGATTTCCTACGTATACCCGTTCGCACGGTAAAATTAAAACACCCTACACCTCCTACTATAGACTTTTCTCCTCTCCTATAACTCTTCCTTTTCTTCCCCTACGACTCTTCTTTCTTCGTAATCCCTCCTCTTCTCCTTTATCCCTTATTTTATTTAAGCTATTATTACTATAGCTAAGGACGAAGAAGCTCGTTAAGCTATAGCGTCTATATCTCGCTTAGACGACTCTTACCCTCGCTTGCCGATATAAGAATATGCCCCGCCGGATAGTGTTTATAGCGCCGCTCCCTCTAAGGACTCTAAGAGTAATTATAAAGATCCTCCTCCTCCCGCCCGCCGTCGTCCTCGCTTATCCTTAGAAACCGAGGTGCTACGTAAGCAGTCTAATATACTAGCTATAGAGGATAGAGATTGCAATAACCTATTAAAATAAGCCGTCCGTTACTCTAAGTTAATTAAGATACTACCTACGGAAAGGGTTATTAAGACCTTTATTAATATAGACGTAATATATATAAAGTAAGCCTATATTCTCTTAGGCTCTTTAGCCTCTAAATCGGAGATTATCTTCGATATCTTAGATCTTCCGTCCGTAAAGGAAAAGCATCTATAGCACGCCGATACTTAGCGAAAGGGAATTCGCTCGTATCTTCGTTTTATAAGCGAGCTTCTAGATAATAAGACTCCTCTTTACGCTATAATAACTCTAGTATATCCGCTAGTCTAAGCCGTGCCTTTTAACCCGTAAATAATCGACGGAGACCTTTCTAATAGTTAATTAAAGGAATAGCCTCCTCTTCGTCTATAAGGAATACTTCGCTTATCTAAGCAACGCTCTATTAGACAGTAGCATTACCCTAAGGAATAACCCTAGGTTCTATATTATTCTCTTTAGTCTAAGTTATCTAAGTACTCTTAGGCCTTCTACTCTCGTCGGTAGAAGGATTCGGATAATAATAATAATAATAATTTATCTAGGTCTAATAATAGTTTTATCCGCCGCCTTTTAAAGTCTTATCTAAACCTACGTAAGTACTATAAAGCGAGTTATACCTCCTCCTCGGCCTATAACGACGAGGCTATTACTAAACGCCTTAAATAAGATAATATTAGTACTTTTAACCTAGATAAATATAATCCGAAGAACCTAAGTATTATCGCTCTTAGCGATAGAAAGAATATTTATATAGACGTCTATCTCTTTATAAAGCGTCTAAGGATCTATTAAGACGAGGATCTATTCGCCCTTTGCCTATATTACCTCTCCTTCTTAGTAGGAGGAGCTCTTATATAGTATATAAGTAAGCTTATAGTGGAATAACGCGATATCCTTAGTTCCTCCCCTCTTAAAACCTTCTATAAGTTCTTAACTAAGCGTTTTAAGCGTCCTAACGCCGATGTCTTAAAGGAATTTTATAAGGAAAGGTATACGATATCTATATAGTCCTTTAGCTCTATTACTCTCGCGTAGTAGATTTAGAGAAAGGTTTCGCTCGCCCGCTAACTTAAGATAGGCAAAGATGCTTAAATTATTAAGGCTATCTATCCTCTTATTGCCGTCTAGATCTCCTCGCTTCTTCCTATTCCTATAAAGAAGACCCCGATCGATAAATAGATTCGTATTATTAAAGAACGAAAGCCCTTTATTATAGCCTCCCTTAAGCTATATATCTCCGGAGACTAAGACCGTTCTCGCTGCGGTAGCCTTTCCCGTTAGGATAATAACTATCGTTAGGATAACCGTCGCCGTAATAATAATTACCGTTAGGGTAACCGTAATCGTAGCCGTCGTAATAATCGTCGCGATAACTATCGTTAAGGTAACCGAGGCAATAACTACTAATAGACTAACCGCTAAGATCGGGATCGAGGTTATAATCGCAACCGTAGCCCTAAAGGACGAAGCTTAAGTAATAACCGTAATTAGTTAAGCTTACGCCCGCTACGTCGCGATAAGTATTACCCTCGCCGGGACGACCGACGAGATAACTAAACGGAATACCGCTAAGGTAAATATAAGGGGAATAATAATAAAAAGAAAGTACGCTTTAAGTCGAAATATTAAAGCGATAAGAAGACTGCTCTTAGCGGCGATAAAGCTAGTAACGAGCTATACTTAAACGACTCTTAGGATAACGCGTCCTCTTACGCCTCTTCGGAAGCTAACTTCGTAGGCTATATAAACTCTCGCTACCCTACCGAATAGGCCGGCAAGTTTAAATATAGCACCTACGACCGTACTTTTACCCTCGCCTTTATGCTTAAGGAGTATATATATGCTAACTGCTATATATTTAAGCAGTAGCTCTATAGTAAAGAACGCGCGCTTAAGCCTTTAACCTATAAGGTTTATAAGGCCTTTTTTCTTTCTTATAACGTACTTTTCTCTTATCTCCGTCTTAGGTGTAAAAAGACCCCTTCTACTCCTACTATTCCCGTAGGGAATATCGTCGACTTTATTCCTACTAAGCCTAATTCCCCTATCGCATTAAAGCCTATTCTTCCCGCACCTATTATTAAGGAGCCTATTTTTTACGTAGCGCCTACTATAGCACTTTAACTAGATTAAGTCCTAAAAGCTAAAGCCGAGGAGCCCTAATAGGATTAGGATTCCCCGCCGCACTTATACTCCTATATAAGGATTAAGGTCTTTACTTAACCCGGTAGGCAGGAAGTCTAAGTTTGCCCTAACTCTAGCTATAGTAAGCCTATAATTAATCGCGACCTTTTTTAGACTCTTAACTATACCGTCGAGAAGAAGCCTCCCGTTACTATTAACGGAGTTAACGGTCGCTCTTTTTACGAGGACTAAGCCACGTTCTCCTTCTACACGCGCGGCACTATAGCTAGCCCGACCGCTTAAGCAGCTATAGCTAAATTCACTTACTCCGCCTAGGTCTCTAAAGTAAAGGCCGGCGCGCTTCTAAGCAATGCCTTCCTTAAGCTATACCGAGGATCCCTTAATTATAATAAAGAGGTTATTCGCATTAGAGTGCTCGACGGGTTTAAAATCCTATTCGATATCTTTAAATAGCCCCGCGAAGTTATTCGCCGCGTCTAGGCCGTCTAAAAGACTATTATACCACCCGGCACTACCCTTATAGTCCCTGCCTTTTAGAAAGAACTTCCTAAGGACCGCGCCTATACTTTCTTCGCCTCTTACGCTAATACGGTTTATAGTATCGTCGATGCTAAATCTCTTCCTACTATCCTTATTACTAATAGCACGAACGTTAACCTCGTTATTAAGCGTAAGTAGAAGCTTAGCTAGATATAGGAGTATTAGGAGTCTGGCTATTTTACCACCCCGTCTTAGAAATCAGCTATAAAGGCTCTAACGCTAGCTATAGCAGTTTCGCCTGCTCTTAGAGCCGCTGCTATACTATCCTCCTCTATAAGAACCGCTATTGCTACTACTACTTCTTCTATTAATTTATCGGTTAACGTTGCGAGTATTTTTCCGCTTACTTAGGAAGTCCTTAAGTGCCTATAGGCTCCCGCCCCGTCTTAACCTATAGAAGCTCCTATTCTAGGCATTTCTCTAACGCCTTTGCTATCCGACTCTATCTACGCCTACGTTATAGCCTCTTCGGCAGGACCCGCTAAATAGTCTAAGGTTCGCTAGAACCTCGTAGTAGCTGCTACTAATATAACGGCAGCTGCCGTAGCTATCGAGATAAACGCCGCGGATAGAATCGAGGATCCCCTCTCCAGCCGTATTCTATACTAAACGCACGTTTAGCGCCTACCGGAGCTATAAGAGAAATATACTAAAGAGGGTATTTATATTTTCGACTATAGCCCCTCTTTCGTACGTTGCGTTAAGAAGCTTTTTAAGAGATACTCTTAGCTCTAGCGGTATATAAGCACCGCTATCGTAGAACCCGGAAGGGAATTAATAGTCCCTTTAATCGACAATTAGCATAAAAAACGAATCGCTTAAAGGCCTTACCTATAAGGACTTCGCGATAGGAAGGTTATCGACGATACGTTGAACCTACTTTATAAGCAGGGTCGCTTAGAGTAGGCCGACGAGCCTACGCCGTTCGTAGCACTTATCTTTATAGTCTAGCGTATAGCCCGAGGCGAGACTAAAGGTCGAGTCGTTATTAACCTACGTGCCGTTAATAGTATTACTATCCCGGATTCCTACCCTCTGCTACTATAAAGCTCTATTATTGCTAAACTCTTAGGCGCCCGTTTTATTACTACTATTAACGCTTCCGCCTTCTTCTATTAGTTTCGAGTTAAACTTAAGCATTAAGGTAGGTTTATTATTATAAGTCATCGAGGTCTAGAGCGCTTAATAGTTGCGCCTATCGGCTTTCGCAATAGCCTAGCGTACGTATAACGCTATATAGACCGAGTTCTCCGTCCGCACTAGGGCTATAGCCGCGCGTTTATTAATAATATTATTATTTACTCCGCTATAAAAGAGGAACACTTTTAATATCTCGAGGCTATCTTTAAGCTCTTCGTATGGCTTAATCTATTAATAAGCCCTGCTAAGAGCTAGATCGGCTACCCTTCCGTAGAGTTGCTCGGATTTCGTATCGACGCGTTTAGGATAAGTACTATAAAGTATAGGCTCGCTGCCTTTGCGAAGCTCTTATTCCCCGATAACCTCGCCGCTCTTAAATACTATATCGGCGCTATAAGGTATATTCGCAACCTTATCCCGTACTATAGCGTTTCTATCGCCCCTCTATAGGATCGTAAGACTAGTCTCCTAGCCTAAGGTCGCTTAATCGGTAAGGTTAAGAACGGGAACCTTAATAAGCGGAAGTCCTACGCGCGAATTATATCGTTCTAGCCGACCTTAGCCGAGCTTTCCTCCTTCGCCTCCCTTTAGAAGGAAATTACTTCTAGCCGTATGATTTACTATATAGACCCGTAGAAGAGGCTATTCTATTAGATTAATGCCTTCTTATAACAAGGCTTCGCAGCTGTCTTTTTCTATCTCCGCGACGGCACCGTTTAGCAGCTAGGCTAGCCTATTCCGGTTAAAGCTATTATGCCTATCTGCTTCTTCTCCTATACTCTAACGAGAGCCGAGCAGTCCTATAGTCCCTTAGAACTAAAGGTCGCTTATCTTATATAGGCTGCGAAGAAGATACGCACTACGGTATAGTCGTTAACCCTTCTACTTATAGTCTTAACCGATTACTCCGCGATTAAGCAGATCGTCGCTAAAAAGACCCTCGATACTTCTAGCATAGACTTAGCTAACCGTCGCTTAGTTATAGCCTTAATTTACCTCTCTAAGTACGATATCAAGGTTTATTACCTCCTTAGCAAGAAGAACTTTATCCCCGACGCCTTTAGTCGCCTACTAGCCGAGGAATCCGACTAGCTGCTTAATCGTCGTCGTCCTAACTTTACTATGCTTAACAATATGCTTATAGCCTCTAAGGCTATTATAGCTCTTAAAAAAGGCGAGGAATTCGCCGTCGCTTACGATAATAACCTTTACTATAAGCGAATACTTTAAATAATCGTAGATAGCGAGGACGCTATTAAGAGTCTTTCCTCGCCTTTAGAAGGAGCTATAGTCGCTAACTCTATAGCACGAACGAAAGTATAGCTTAAGCGCCGCGGCATACCGTTCTTTATAGTCGATAAGCTTCTATACTATAAAAGCCCTAACGGCTTTACCCGGCTATATATCCCTAACGCCTTCGTCCTATCTATAATCTCAGCAGCTTATAACGATAAGAATTACTTTAGCGTCGTCTATATAATTAAGGACCTAGAGATATACTTAATCCGTAGAGTTATACGTTAGGTAAAGAAGTATATCGCGGCTTATAAAGCCTATTGTCTTAGCTAAATAGACCGTTAGACCCTTACCGGCAGCTATAAGCCTATTCGCCCCCCGCTACTTTTAATATAGAGTATCGCAATAGACTTTATAACCGATATACCGCCCTTACCTTTAGCGAGCTCCCTATAGTAGATCCTAGGCTTTAATATCTTTAACTAACTTCTTACGGTTATTTGCCTAACTAGTAAGAGATGCTTGCTAATCTTAGGCAACGCGAAGTACGGCATAAAGGACTAGGCCTAAAGCCTAGCCCGTTAGTTGCTTCTTTCCGATTAAGGTATACTAAGAACTATTATTAGCGACCGGGATCGTAAATTTATATCCGACTTTTAGAAAGGGCTTTAAAGCGCATTCGGCACTAAAATTACAATAACTACCGCCTACTATCTATAGGCTAACGGACTTACCGAACGGCGCAATTAGACCGTAGAGACCGCTTTACGAATATCCTATATTAAGGATCCTAGCCTAGATTAGAAGATAATAATCCCCGCCCTCTAGTAGAATCTAAACACAGTATTTAACGCTAGCATAAAGATCTCCGCTTATAAATCTATCTTCGGCTTTAATATGCGTAGACCGTTAGAAGCTGCCGATAATATCTTAGGCACTACTACGGACGAACTGCCCTACTTACGAGAAGTTACCTATAGATAAGCGAGCCTAGCTATAGACCTAGCAGCTATAAAGGCTAAGCAACGGTATAACGCGAAACACCGGCCGGTTCTTCTTAAAGCTAGTAATAAAGTCTACCTAAAGCTATATACGGGCTATTATAAGCCTAGCTAGCCGCTAAAGAAATAGTCGCGGCAACGAGAAGGTCCTTTCGTTATTAAGCGTATAGTTAATAACCTTGCGGCGGAGCTCGACCTCCTTAGCTAAGTCTAAATCCACCCGGTCGTCTTTATTTAGTATCTTAAGCTCGCGCACGAAGGGCATTACGTTAAACTCAAGCCTAGACCTATAGAAGCCGCTCGCGATATCGAACACGCGCCTAACAAAGGAGATTAGCACTATAAAGTCGAGCGCTTAATAGACATCCGTGTTCGTCGCATCGGCCGGTCGAAGTCACCTATAACCGAATACCTTATGCGATAGAAAGGATAGGCTGCTATATATAACTAATAGGTCCGAGCCGACTAGGTCTCTACTAAAGCTATCGCGGAGTTCTAAGGTCGCCCTCTAGCACGCGCTATACGAAGTAAGAAGGCCGCTTAGCAAAAGGATCGATTAGAGGATAAAACAATTACTAGCACTTATAAGCATAACTTATAAGAATAAAAGGAAGGATTTAAGCAATAGGAGTATTCCTTTTAATTGTCTAATTAGGATTATATTATAACTGCTATAGGCAGTAGTGTTTTCTTTTTTAAGTCGGCATTCTAATATATATAAAGCATCCTCTATGCTATATACCGGGGCTAATGTAATTAGCTATAGATAAGATAGTAGGGAGCTATTCCTAGCTCCTAGGGCTTACGCCTACCTAATAGAAGCATCCTTCTTTACACACCTATTCTTAGTGCCTACTATATTACCTACTATATGCCCGTAAGGCCTTTTAAAGGTCGGATCGGGTATAATAGAAAGTCTTATAGCTTCCGGCTAGGGGAAGCTTCGTTAAGACTATATTCTATATGTGTTTAATTAACTAGCTAAGGTTATAGGCGCTTAGGGCTTTAGGGAAAACCCTATAGCGGGGCGCTAACTAATGCGCCTACCTAATAGGATCCTTAATACCCCTTTGCTTAAACAAGCAGTCCCTTACTTACTAAAGCAATTAATAAAACCTAAATAGGAAATAGTGCATCGGTATATACGATGCGAAATAAATAATAAAAATACCTTTAATCCTCTATTATATAATAGTAGCGGCTCTTAAGCGCTCGCGATCTTTCTCTAATATCGTACGGCTCGCGTACTATAAGCTGCGGACCGGGTGTCCGTCGCGACTATACGCGGGAAATAGATTTATTCTATTATACCTACTAGGAAGGCCGAATCCTCTTAGGGACGCGAGAGAGTAGGCATTGCCCGGATAGGCGGCTGTAATAGCCTAAGGACCGTCGTAGTAGGGTTCGTGCTTTCTAGTGCGCTAACGCACTCGTAAGACCTAATCTCCCGGCGCGTATACGCGGATTAGTCCTTTGCGTTCCTATAAGTAAGCTCGTATATAGGCGCGAGCGGCTTTAAGGCTAGTAATATATCCTCTTGCGATAGGAGTAGGATATTATTGCACGAGTTCTTAGGCCTACGCGATGTCTTCCTCTACTATAGGATCGCGGGTGTAGGCTGCGTACGTGGCTTCGTAGTGCTACTCCGGAGGCTGGGTTTTATATAATAAGAAGAACGGGCTATAGCCGTACGGGCCTTCCTAACGGTTGTATAGGTAGACGGCTCGCATTAAACGCTATGCCAACGGTGCAAAAGGATTATCGAGATGTAAGCGGTAGATAATAGCTTTAAGCACGCCGTTTGCTTGCTTAACTTTGCTGTTTCCGCAAGGTCTCGCGGGCGTGACTAGCTTAACAAGTGTTCTATAACGCTAATAGTACTCTCGGGCCTATTATCCTACGAAATAACTAGCATTATCGCTAATTAATTCTCGCGGCGGTTCTACGGCGTTAAGGGCCTACGTTTAAGGGTTATTCTTATTATCCGCGATAGAGCTCTCGACGTATACGCGTGGCTAGCTAGCGTTACTACGATACCCTCCTCTACGGTCTCCTACTATAAAGCAGCCCTCCCCTTTCCTCGTATTACGCTAGCGGTTGCTAAGGGTTCTCGCTATCTTATATAGCTTACCCGTATCGTTAGGGGGCGGCGGGGACGAGGCGAGCTTATAGCTCTTAGCCTAATAGCCTGCTTTACCGCACTTAAAATAAGTATTGCGCTAGGCTTCGGCTGCGGAGGTCTTAGACGGGGTAACGGTATCGTCGTTAGCTAAAGGGCAGACTATATTACCGTATAAGAGTAACGAGGGCGACGCGAGTAATAAGGCGGACAACTACGCGAGGCTAGGCCTAACTATCTCAAGCTAGGCCGGCTTACCGTCTATAGCCTCGTTAACCTACTAAGTCTAGTATAGCGTAGCTACTGCTTAGGTACGAATTAAAGCAGAAGGCGTATAGTAGATCTCTTTAACCGGCTAGGCGATTACGAATATAGACTAAGTATACTGCAATTTCTATAGCACTAAGTGGTCTGCTCGATATAGCTTCTACTCCGTCTATAGCACGACCTTATTCCTATTATTCGTAACCCTTTCGTCGACCGAGGTCTTAGCTCGCGGCTAGATAGACTTAACGAGAGCCCGCGTAGCGTTATCGTACGAGGTGTCGTATAAGGCGTTCGGCGGGCAGTCGAAATTAAGGCGCTTACGGTAGCCTTATTCCTAAAAGGCGTACGGGTCGCCTATTGCTTCCTCGACGTATAGGAAACGAAAAGGGCTTGCCGGCAGCTAAGGCTGCTAAGCCGGTTGCTATTACGGCTAAACCGGTTGCTAAGCGGGTTGCCTATACTACGGCTGCGACTAAACTAGCTGCTCTTACTGCTTATTTAAACGCTTAAATCGCTGCTCGCTAGTAAGGTTAGCAGTAGGCGTTGCTATAATACTCTCCGGATCTACGGGAGGAGTAGGAGGCGATAAGTAGTCCGGTACGAGAGGTGCGGGAGGAACGGGAATAAGTCCTAAAGCTAAGGAGCTAGTAGTAGGTAGTAGTGCTAGAAGAGGAGGTGCTTATACTCGATAGAGACCGGTTAAGCGCTCCTTTATACGCTCTATCTAAATAGCTAGGCGCTCCTCTATACGCTCTATCTAAGTAGCTAGGCGCTCCTCTATACGCTTTATCCGGGTAGCTTAGCGCTCCTCGAAACGCTCTATCTAGGTGGTTTAGCGCTCTTTAAAACGCTTTATTTAGGTGATTTAGTTATCGTAAAGTTCTACACGCTATTTCCCTAGGCTAGCGACTAAACTAGTCCTGCCCGGCTTAAGGCCGATAGTAGAGCTTGCTATAGAGCCCTAACGAGGGCTTCGGTCTACTCTTAGTTCGTCCTCTAACGGCGAATTTAGCGGCTGCGACGCTGCCGATATACTATGCAACGTTAAAGAAAACTAGGGTAGAACGTAAGTTTAGGGTAATACGATAGGTCTACGTAGCGTAAACGCTAGGATGCGTAATTCGTCCGATTTTTAAAGAGGCTGAGTTTTGCTCTTTAAAAATACGTATTTTTAAGGCTTTTTAAAGGTCGGATCGGGCATAATAGAAAGTCTCGTAGCTTCCGGCTAGGGGAAGCTTCGTTAAGACTATGTTCTATGTGTGTTTAATTAACTAGCTAAGGTTATAGGCGCTTAAGGCTTTAGGGAAAACCCTATAGCGGGGCGCTAACTAATGCGCCTACCTAATAGGATCCTTACCCGGCTGCGTGCCTTACTGCGTGCCTTTTACTGCGTGCCTTCTACTATATGTGCGGCTCCTTAATGTATGCGATTTAACGATGCGATTTAACAATGCGATTTAACGATGCGATTTAACGATGCGATTTAACGATGCGATGCGATGCGAAGAATTAGCCTATAGCCTGCTAGGCATACACACTGTATCTATATAGGCGCGGCTAGGCGGGGGGGGGGTTAGGCATTTTAAGGGGGTAAGGCTTTTAGTCCTTAGAATAGCTGTATAAAGACCTTATAGCTTCGCATTGCGTAGTTATAAGGAAGCTACGCTAAGGTTATATTCTATATGTTACTTAATTATCTAGAGGTTATAGGCGCGTAGGGTTTTTAAGGAAAACCCTATGCGATGCGCTAACTAATACGCTTATACTAATAGGATCCTTAATATCCCCTTCCTTAAATAAGCAGTCTACTGCTTATAAGGCAATTAATATAACCTAAATAGGAAATAACGCATTATTATAAGTAATATAGAAAAAGCAATAAAACAATAAAAAACTCTTATACTACGCGAGCGGTATGCCTTTCTAATAAATTATCTTCCTCCTATACTCCTTCCTTAGTTATATACGGCCGGTCTACTTACTATTGCGAGATACGCGAATAAGAGCTCGAGGTTAACTAGCCTATACGTAAGGCTCGATTTGCCGGCCGCGGACTTATAAAGCTATAGCCGTTCGAAAGCGCTTGCGGTTACGCTATAGCATTATACGGCTACTATACTATAAGCTGCGCATAGGGTGCCTATTACGACTATAGGCAGGGAAGAGATTCGTACTATTATAACGGCTAGGCAACGCGTAGCTACCTAAGGACGCTAAAGAGTAAGCGTTGCTAGGGTAGGCCGCTATAACTGCCTATAGGCTGTTATAATACGGCTCTTGCTTCTTTATGCGCTACCGCACGCGTAATACTTAATCTCCGGGTGCGTATACGCGGATTAGCCCCTTACGCTCTTATAGGTAGGAGCGGGTGTAAGCACGAGCTGCCTTAAGGCTTACGACGTATCGTCTCGCAATAAGAGCCTTATGCTAGTGCACGAGCTCCTATGCCTAAGTAATGTCCTCCTCGACCGTAGGGTCGCGTATATAAGCGGCGTACGTAGCCTCGTAGTGTTATTTAGGTAGCTATATGCCGTATAGTAGGAAGAAGGGGCTATATCCGTAGGGACCTTCCTGCCGATTATAGAGGTATATAGCGCGGACGAGTCGCTAGTATAAAGACGCCTAGGGCTTATCGAGGCGCAGTCGATAGAGGATCGCCTTAAGGGCGCCGTTAGCTTACTCTACTTTACCGTTGCCTCGCGGCCTTATAGGCGTTATAGGCCTAATATTAGTGCCGTACTAGCGATAGTAATCTTACGCTTGCTAGCCTATAAAGCAGCTAGCGTTATCGCTAATAATCTCCTTTAGGGGGCCGAAGCGGGCGACGATAGACTGCAAGAGTAAGAGTATGCCTTTAAAGTCGGTTAAGGGCGTAATAGCCGATATAAGCTAGCTAGTAGCGTATTCTACGACGTTAAGGAGCTGCTTGCCCTTACAGCCCGTATAGTCAATCGCCTAACGCGTTAACGGGGGAACCGGCATTAACGGTATTAGGTTAAGCAGTATTAGGTTAAGCGGCTTTATTAACTAATAGGCCTAATAATAGCGTACGGCTTTATACGCCGCGAGGGGCAATTCGGGATGCTAATAGCGTATAGCTAGGAATCGCATCGTATAGCCTATAGTGCTATAGCCCGAAGTCTTATATACGTTCTTAGCTACTACTACGAGGGCCTTATATTCCGGCACTATTAATAAGGCAATTGCTCCTGCCCTAGTAGGCGGATCGCCGGGAGGGAGGCGCTCGTTCTGCCTAATACGGTATAGCCTACCTTTAAGCTTATAGAAGTACTCGCGAGCCTAATGCGGCGTAATATTAACGGGAAGAGCTTCGCCGGCGTTTAGGAACTTAAAGACGGCTTATAGGTCGATGTAAGTTAATTAATCGGGTCGTTCTATAAGCCTAGTTTTTAGCGTCGCCGGCGCGCCGTTCACGGCTTTATTATCCTTAGTAGCGGCTTCTTCTTCTTCTTTTAGTGCCGTAGCGGTAGGTTTATCGCTATCGTTATCGAGCTTAACTATCCTTCCCTCGCCTATCGCGAGAGTTATAGACTTAGGGTCGGGCGGGTAGGAAAGGTAGTCGGCTAGTATATTAGCCTTACCGCTACGATATACTATATTAATATTATAGTGTTTAATCGCATCGAGGAACCGGACTATACGAGCAGGTTATTCTATCTTCGTACGTAAGGTGCGAAAGGACTTATAGTTAGTAATAACGGTAATATTAGCACCTTTAACCTAATATCGCTAGTGCTATACGGCTATTATAATGCCGAGGAGCTTACGTTCTTACGCGGAATAACGCTATTATATATCCGTAAGCTTCTTTAAGAAGTAAGCGATAGGGTAGAGGAAAGAACGCTCTTTGCTATTAGTTATAAGGTATAAGTACGGTTATAGAAGTGCTATACTAACGCACTTACCTAAAGCATTACTCTTAATTATCGCGGGAAGCTATTAGCTATACTTCTTTAAGACCGGCGTAGTTGTAATAACCTCGCGGATCTATTTCTAAGCCGACTTTACTTCCTTAGTTAATGTTATAGCGACGTTCTTACCGCCGAGAGAGAGTTCGATTAGCGGGGCGGAAAGGTCGGAGAAGTTAGCGATTAATATTCTTAAATAGCCTACCGTATATACGAAAGCCTTAATCTCCGTAGTAGTTGTCGGCATAGGGCGGTCGCGAATAGCGGCAACCTTTAAAAGGTCGGTACGGACGCCGGCCGTCGAGACTAAGAAGCCTAAGAAGACACCTTTATCTACGAAGAGGTAAGTCTTTAAGGCGTTAATAAAGAGCCCGTATATAGCGGCGCGGGTAAAAGACTATAGTAGGCGTTCGTATAGTTGTTTACGCGTATCGGCCTAAAGGGCTATATCGTCTAAAAGACCGACTATAAAGGCCTAGAGCGGCTCTAGCACTTCCTCTATAAAGGCTTAGAATATAGCCGGGGCATTAGTTAGGCCTATCGGAATAGCATCCTATTCGTAGAGCCTAAAGGGGGTTACGAAAGCGGTCTTCTCGTAGTCCTCTTAAGCGATACGTATATACTAAAAGCTATCTTTTAGGTTAATAAAGGCATAATAGCGGTGCCTAGTAATACGCTAGATCTCGTCTATCGTATTCGGCAGAGGATATACGTGCTTCTTATATAGTTGTTAAGGATACGATAGTCAGCGCAAATGCGCTAAATAACTTAGCTATAGGCGTTATACTAAAGGCCTATAGGTGCCTTTTTCGGTGTTAATAATAGGGGCGAAGCCTAAGGGCTAATAGACTTCCGGATAATAGAGCCCTTATGTTTCTTAACGAAGTCCTTAATAGCCTACGCCTATAAGGGACTATACCGTCGTAGGCTTTGCCGAATAAGCGTAGCGTCGCCTATATTAATCCGGTAGACTATTCGAGCTAATTTATTACTACGACGAAGAGTAGGATTAAAGCATTTAGGGAACTAGGCGAGATACTAGTCTATATAGATCTTAGCCTAGTCCGGGGTAGTCTCGTAGAAACGCGTAGTAAAGATCGGCTTTATTAACGACGCGAAGGATGCTTGCTAGTTATTCTTTACCGCTTAGGAAGCGTCGCTAGCGGTAAGGGCGAAATTATCCTCGTTATCTTCCGTTACGGAATAGACCTACGACTTCTAAGGTCGTAGTATAGGCTGGTTTAGGAGGCGTCGTAGGCGAATCGCGCCGTTATCTTCGCACAAAAGACCTAAGGTATAAAAAGAGAGCGGCTAAAGGTTAAGGAGCCGGGGAATATACCGTTAGGGACGATACTATAAGAGATAGTAACTAAGACGGTCTAGCCGTCGTCGTATAGCTACTATACCGAAATAAGGGTATTATCGCGGACGCTAGGCCCTAGGATTCCTCCGATTCCCTTTATCGTAGAGGAGACCCGAGAAGGGTATAGGGCGAGCTTATCGGTAAGGGAAGAGGCGACGTAATAAGAGGTCGACCTATAGTCGAAGAACGTAGATAAAGAAATAGCTAAAGATACCGTTAAATAAGTAAGAAAAACACTATATAGCTTACTAAAGCCTTTACGAAGAGGCTTCTATTTAGTATAAATGCTGCCGCTTACTACTATATAGTAAGCGGTATCGCTATCTTAGTCGTAATAACCGGAATCTATTCCTTCCTATATCGCGGCGAGGATAGCCTTTATTTCGGCGTTATCCTCTTTAAACTAAGAGACGGGGTCTCGATCCTCGCCGTTAGTATTAAGGACCTCGGTGTCGAAGTATACGTGCGGGCGGTTAACGCCCGAATTACCGCGATGGCTTCCTCTACTACCTCTGCCTTAATCGCCGCCGCGTTAAGCACGGCCGCGGCTAGTGCTAGTATTGCCGCGGTTGCGCTAGCGGCTGCCGAATGCCTTAGCCGCTTCGTATAACTTGCCTTTAAACTTAACGTCGCGGCCCTAAGAGGATGCGTCGCCCGAGCTATAGGTAGGGGCGGGCGTTAAAAGAAGCCTGCAATCCTTAGCCTAATGGCTAGGCTTGCCGTAATTAAAATAGGTGTTACCCTAAGACGTAATAGTAAAAGACGATAAGGCGGCATCGTTAGCGGGGTAGACTATAATGTCCGTGGTTTAAGGGTTAGCAATAATAATGCCGGGCGGTATAGAGAGTATAGAGGCAGATAGTTAGGATAGGCTCGGCTTAACTATTTCTATAGTAGCCGGCTTATTCCCTATAGCCTTATTAACTCGCTAAGTCTAGTAAGGCAAGGCCTCTTGCGTGCGAATAGACGTAGAGGGCTTTCTATATATATCCTCTATAGGCTAGCGAGCCTATTCGCTAGCTAATAACACTAAGCGTTTAATTAACGCTATACTATAGAGGGTCGCGATGTTAAGGCTTAGTTAAGCCTAAATACGCTGGAGATTATTACGGAGGTGCTAAATTATGATTTTTCGCACGCCCGCGCTCCTTTTCTTAATGTCTAGGAGGTTAAGGAACGCATCCCTAATACGCTAGGCGAAGTTAAGAAAGGCTTCGTCCTTAACTAGGGCCAACTATGTATAGATAGCTAATAGAGCGTTAAGGGCACCGTAGTCCTAAAGCACGGTAAAAATGCCCTCGAGAAGGAGCAACTAACTAAGGTAACGAACGTTAACCTAGTAGGTAACGTAGCTAAAATCTCCGGATAGCTCGTTAACTATACGAGCTAGCTATAGGTTATAGGGGATTTAGCCTACGATAAGGGCAGACTATATTAGCTATAATTTCTATAGCACGGTATAGTCCGCCCGGTAGAGCTTCTACTTAGGCTTTAGGATTACTTTATTCCTATTATTGTAAACCTCTTCGTTAACCTCGCGGGTTGCCTTAGCCCGTAGCTATACGTTCTTAATAAAGGCCTCCGTAGAGACGTTAAAAGAGGCATCGTACGGCACGTATTATAGGCAGTCGAAGTTAATATAAAAGCGATGCCCTCGTTCTTAGTAAGCGTATTAGTTACTAGTGCCTTCTTCGATATACGGGAATATAATAAGTTGCCTTAGCTAAGGCTACTCGCGTTATTATCCCGGCTGCTATGCCGGCTGTTTACGCTATCGGTAATACGCTTATTGCTCTCGAAGAAGGGATTATTAGTAACGCTTATCGCTAGTTATAGCAGCGGGCGGTCGAGCAGCAGCATCTGCCGGAGGGGTAGTAGTAGTAGTCGGCGGAGTTACAGTCTGCGGCGAAGAGGGCAATAGGGTAGACTTAGCAACTAAAGGAACGGGAATAAGAGCCGATAGACTACTAGGTTAAGCAGGGGATAAACGAGGCGGCTGCTAAGCAGCGAGGATGTCTAGAATGCGCTTAATGTCCTTGCCTTAGGCAAGAGTGGCATTGCGTTAAGCAAGAAGCTTAGCGCGCATACTTTAGTTAAAGTCGCTTTGCTTCTATAGATGCTAGTTAGTCTATTTGCCTAGGTTTGCAAAAGTTTGGCCTTTGTCTAGCTCTAGGTCTTGCTCCTGCTTTCGGGAGCTAGGGCCCGCTATAGTAGCCTCGCGAGAACGAGTCTCGTAAAGCAATTAGCTCCTTGCCTCGTTATTAAAACGGGGAGAGCCCGGGGGGAATGCTCCTACGATATTCGACATATTGTTAGGTTTAGTTAGGGTAGGTAGTGTTCGTTATAGAGTTATTGCGTTGCGTTCGCTATAGGTTAGTAGGAATCCGATTTCTCAAGAGCTAAGGGTAACTCTTTAAAAATACGTATTTTTAAGGCTTTTAGTCCTCGGAATAGCTGTATAGAGACCTCGTGGCTTCGCGTTGCGTGGTTGTAAGGAAGCTACGTTAAGGTTATATTCTATATGTTAATTCATTATCTAGAAGGTATAGGCGCGTAGGGTTTTTAGGGAAAACCCTGTGCGATGCGCTAACTAATGCGCCTACACTAATAGGATCCTTAGGGGTACCCGAAGTATTACTTAGGCAAATAGAGATTTATACTTAGGCAAATAGTAATACTTAAAATAAAACCCTAAGTGATAAACTTAATGTACGAGCTTATAAAGAAATTATAATAGGCTATAAAGATATAGCCTATAAAATATACGACTATAGCAGAAAAAAGGTCGTTATCTTAAAGGATATAACTATATTAGAAAATAACTTCTTAAAAGACAATAAAACCTTTAACTTTAATACTATACCTTTACTAAATAAAATACTAGAGAGGCACCTACGGTCCTCTATAGATATAACTCCTAAACATAGTAATAACATACCCTAGAATAATCTAAATTATATAA
This sequence comes from Ophiocordyceps sinensis, assembly GCA_012934285.1. NCBI lineage: Eukaryota > Fungi > Ascomycota > Sordariomycetes > Hypocreales > Ophiocordycipitaceae > Ophiocordyceps > Ophiocordyceps sinensis. The sequence continues at coordinate 8,601,251 of JAAVMX010000001.1, read as the reverse complement.
CCGATATTATACCCTTGGATTAAAATCCTGATAATATTAATAATATATTAGATAATATACCTATGCGCTAGGATAATAATAATAAGGATTAAATAATTTAGGTTAAAATACCTAAGAAACCGGCTGAATTCTATAACGAATATAAAGAATACCCGATATATGTTTTATTAAAAAATAGTAATATAACCCTTCTATATGCTTTAGAAGGTAGTAATCCTATAGAACTAAAAACCTATAAGCAAGCTATAAATAGTAACGAAGCTATATACTAGGATAAAGGCATGGTTGCTGAAATATAATAGCTTATAGATAACGATACTTAGGAAATAACCGAGCTACCCGAAGGCCGGGAAGCCCTCGGAAGCCGATAGGTCTATAGAGTTAAAAAGGATAACTAAAATAATATAAAGAAATTTAAGGCCCGACTTATAGCTTTAGGCTATAAGCAGATATATAGTCTAGATTATATAGAAACCTTTTCTACTATAGTAAGACCTAAGTCTATAAGGCTCTTATTAGTATAGGCTGTTTTAAATAACTAAAAGATTATGCAGTTTAATATAAAAAATGCTTTCCTACATATAGAAATAGACAAAGAAACCTATATTCTTATACCCGAAGCTTCTATTAATATAATGCTAAAAGCATAGTTTAATAAATTTAAGAAAATAAAATATAGAGGCATAACTAATGTATGTAAAGCATCCTCTATACTATATGCCGGGGCTAATATAATCAGCTATAGATAAGATAGCAGGGAGATATTCCTAGCTCCCGGGGATCGCGCCTACCTAATAGAAGCATCCTTCTTTATATATATATTCTTAGTGCTAAGTGCATTAAATTAGTAGCAATTCTGCACCTTCTGCCTTAAAGCTACTATTAGGAACGCCCTTCCTATCTCTAGAGCTTCGCTCTACTACGATACGTTCGCTAAGAGCTTCTTAAAGCTCTCGCTATTCCTTAAAAGCCGCTTAAAGGCTCCCGACACCTATAGTATAACTAGCTTATACAACCTTAGCTAGCACGCCTATATAACCTCTAATATAAGCCTTACGATCCGACGAGGCTCCCCTTTCTAAGCATTATTAGAACTAGGGCCTACTGCCTAATTCTCTATTTTAAGTCCCTACGTAATTAGCCGTAAGGAAAATGTTTCTCTCTATATTTTCGATTTCCTACGCGTACCCGTTCCTACGCTAAAATTAAAATACCCTATACCTTATACTATAGACTTTTCTCCTCTCCTATAACTCTTCTTTCTTCGCAATCCCTCCTTTTCTCTATCTATCGACCTTTTCGCCCTCTTCCTTCGTTTTATTTAAGCTATTATTACTATAGCTAAGGACGAAGAAGCCCGTTAAGCTATAGCGTCCGTATCTCGCTTTAACAACTCCTACCTTCGCTTACTAATATAAGAATATGCCCCGCCGGATAGTATTTATAGCGCCGCTCCCTCTAAGGACTCTAAGAGTAATTATAAAGATCCTCCTCCTCCCGCCCGCCGTCGTCCTCGCTTATCCTTAGAAACCGAGGTATTACGTAAGTAGTCTACTATACTAGCTATAGAGGATAAAGATTGCAATAACCTATTAAAATAAGCCGTCCGCTACTCTAAGTTAATTAAGATACTGCCTACGGAAAGGGTTATTAAGACCTTTACTAATATAGACGTAATATATATAAAGTAAGCCTATATTCTCTTAGGCTCTTTAGCCTTTAAGTCGGAGATTATCTTCGATATCTTAGATCTTCCGTCCGTAAAGGAAAAGCATCTATAGCACGCCGATACTTAGCGAAAGGGAATTCGCTCGTATCTTTGTTTTATAGGCGAGCTTCCCGATAATAAGACTCCTCTCTACGCTATAATAACTCTAGTATATCCGCTAGTCCGAGCCGTGCCTCTTAACCTATAAATAATCGACGGAGACCTTTCTAATAGTTAATCGGAGGAATAGCCTCTTCTTCGTCTATAAGGAATACTTCGCTTATCTAAGCAGCGCTCTATTAGATAGTAGTATTACCCTAAGGAGCAACCTTAGGTTCTATATTACTCTCTTTAGTCTAAGTTATCTAAGTACTCTTAGGCCTTTTACTCCCGTCGATAGAAGGATTTAGATAATAATAATAACGATTCGTCTAGGTCCGATAATAGTTTTATCTACCGCCCCCTAAAGTCCTATTTAAACCCGCGTAGGCACTACGAGGCGAGTTATACCTCCTCCTCGGCCTATAACGACGAGGCTATTACTAAACGTCTTAAATAGGATAATATTAGTACTTTTAACCTAGATAAATATAATCCGAAGAACCTAGGTATTATCGCTCTTAGCGATAGAAAGAATATCTATATAGACGTCTATCTATTTAAAAAGCGTCTAAGGATCTATTAAGACGAGGATCTATTCGCTTTTTGCCTATATTACCTCTCCTTTTTAGTAGGAGGAGCTCTTATATAATATATAAGTAAGCTTATAGCGGAATAACGCGATATCTTTAGTTCCTCCCCTCTTAAAACCTTCTATAAGTTCTTAACTAAGCGCTTTAAGCGTCCTAACGCCGATGTCTTAAAGGAACTTTATAGGGAAAGGTATACGATATCTATATAGTCCTCTAGCTCTATTACTCTCGCGTAGTAGATCTAGAGAAAGGTTTCGCTCGCCCGCTAACTTAAGATAGGTAAGGATGCCTAAATTATTAAGGCTATCTATCCTCTTATTGCCGTCTAGATCTCCTCGCTTCTTCTTATTCCTATGAAAAAGACCCTAATCGATAAATAGATTCGCATTATTAAGGAACGAAAGCCCTTTATTATAGCCTCCCTTAAGCTATATATCTCCGGAGACTAAGACTATTCTCGCCGTAGTAGCTTTTCCTATCGGGATAATAACTATCGTTAAGATAACCGTCGCTATAATAATAGTTACCGTTAGGGTAACTATAATCGCAGCCGTTATAATAATCGTCGCGATAACTATCGTTAAAGTAACTAAGGCAATAACTACCGATAGACTAACTACTAGGATTAGGATTAAGGTTATAATCGCAACCGTAGTCCCGAAGGACGAAGCTTAGGTAATAACCGTAATTAGTTAAGCTTACGCCTACTACGCCGCGATAAGCGTTACCCTCGCCGGGACGATCGACGAGATAACCGAATAGAATACCGCTAAGGTAAATATAAGGGTAATAATAATAAAAAGAAAGTGCGTTTTAAGTCGAAATATTAAAGCGATAAGAAGACTGCTCTTAGCGGCGATAAAGCTAATAACGAGCTATACTTAAACGACTCTTAAGACGATGCGTCTTCTTACGCCTCTTTAGAGGCTAACTTTATAGGCTATATAAACTCCCGCTACCCTACCGAACGGGCCGGCAAGTTTAAATATAGCACCTACGACCGTACCTTCGCCCTCGCCTTCGTGCTTAAGGAGCATATATATACTAACTGCTATATGTCTAAGTAGTAGCTCTATAGTAAAGAGCGCGCGCCTAAGCCTTTAACCTATAAGGTTTATAAGACCTCTTTTCTTTCTCGTAATGCCCTCTTCTCTTACCTCCGTCTTAGGTATAAGAAATCCCCTCCGGTTACCGTAGGGAACGTCTCTAATCCTATCGCTATTAAGCCTAATGCCCCCGCCGCCCTAGAGCTTATTCTTCCCGCACCTATCGTTAAGGAGCCTGTTTTTTACGTAGCGCCTACTACGGCACCCCGACTAGATTAAGTCCTAAAAGCTAAAGCCGAGGAGCCTTAGTAGGATTAGGATTCCCCGCCGTATTTATATTCCTATATAAGGATTAAGGTCTCTGCTTAACCCGGTAGGTAGGAAGTCTAAGTTTGCCCTAACTCTAGCTATAGCAAGCCTATAATTAATCGCAACCTCCTTTAGACTCTTAACTATACCGTCGAGAAGAAGCCTCCCGTTATTATTAACAGAGTTAACGGTCGCTCTTTTTGCGAGGACTAGGCTACGTTCTCCTTCTACGCGTGCGGTACTATAGCTAGCCCGACCGCTTAAGCAGCTATAGCTAAATTCACTTACTCCGCCTAGGTTTCTAAAGTAGAGGCCGGCGCACTTCTAGGCAATGCCTTCCTTAAGCTATACCGAGGATCCCTTAATTATAATAAAGAGGTTATCCGTATTAAAGTGCTCGACGGGTTTAAAATCCTATTCGATATCTTTAAATAGCCCCGCGAAGTTATTCGCCGTGTCTAAGCCGTCCGAAAAACTATTATACTACCTAGCACTACCCTTATAGTCCTTACCTCTTAGAAAGAACTTCCTAAGGACCGCGCTTATACTTTCTTCGCCTCTTACGCTAATGCTATTTATAGTATCGTCGATGCTAAATCTCTTCCTACTATCCTTATTACTAATAGCACGAATGTTAACCTCGTTATTAAGCGTAAGCAGAAGCTTAGCTAGATATAGAAGTGTTAAGAGTCTAGCTATTTTGCCGCCCTATCTTAGAAATCAGCTATAAAGGCTCTAACGCTAGCTACGGCAGTTTCGCCTACTCTTAGAGCCGCTGCTATACTATCCTCCTCTATAGGAACCGCTATTGCTACTACTACTTCTTTTATTAATTTATCGGTTAACGTTATAAGCACCTTCCCGCTTATATAGAAGATTCTCGAGTGTCTATAGCCTCCCGCCCTATCTTAACCCGTAAAAGCTCTTATTCTAGGCTCTTCTCTAACGCCTTCGCTATCCGACTCTATCTACGCCTACGTTATAGCCTCTTCGGCAGGACCCGCTAAATAGTCTAAGGTTCGCTAGAACCTTACAGCAGCCGCTACTAACGTAATAGCAGCTGCCGTAGCTATCGAGATAGACGCCGCGGATAAAATCGAGGATCCCCTCTCTAGCTGTATTCTATACTAAACGTACGTTTAGCGCCTACTAAAGCTTTAAGAAAAATACACTGAAGAAGGGATTTATATTTTCGACTATAGCCCCTCTTTCCTACGCCGCGTTAAGAAGCTTCTTAGGAAATACTCCTAGCTCTAGCGAGATATAGGCACCGCCGTCGTAAAACCCGGAAAGGAATTAATAGTCCCTTTAATCGATAATTAGCACGAAAAACGAGTCGCTTAAAGGCCTTACCCGTAAGACCTTCGCGATAGGAAGGTTATCGACGATATATTTAACCTACTTTATAAGCAGGGTCGCCTAAAGTAAGCTAACGAGCCTACGCCGTTTATAGCACCTATCTTCGTAGTCTAGCGTATAACCCGAGGCGAGACTAATAGCCGAGTCGTTATTAACCTACGTGCTGTTAATAGTATTACTATCCTAGACTCTTACCTACTACTGCTATAAAGCTCTATTATTGCTAAACTCTTAGGCGCCTGTTTTATTACTGCTATCTACGCTTCCGCCCTCCTTTATTAGTTTTAAGTTAAACTTAAGCATTAAGGTAGGTTTACTATTATAAGTCATTAAGGTCTAAAGCGCCTAATAGTTATACCTATCGGCTTCCGCAATAGCCTAGCGTATATATAACGCTATATAGACCGAGTTCTCCGTCCGCACTAGGGCTATAGCCGCGCGTTTATTAATAATATTATTATTTATTCCGCTACGGAAGAGGAATACTTTTAATATCTCGAGGCTATCTTTAAGCTTTTCGTATCGCTTAATCTATCTATAAGCCTTACTAAGAGCTAGATCGGCTACCCTTCCGTAGAGTTGCTTAGATTTCGTATCGACGCGTTTAGGATAAGCACTACAAAGCATAGGCTTACCGCCTTTATAAAGCTTCTATTTCCCGATAATCTCGCCGCTCTTAAATACTATATTAGCGCTATAGGGTATATTCGTAACCTTATCCCGTACTACGGCGCCTCTATTGCCTTTCTATAGGATCGTAAGACTAGTCTTCTAGCTTAAGGTCGCTTAATTAGTAAGGTTAAGAACGGGAACCTTAATAAGCGGAAGTCCTATACGCGAGTTATATCGTTTTAGCCGACCTTAGCCGAGCTTTCCTCTTTTACCTCCCTTTAAAAGGAAATTACTTTTAGCCGTATAATTTACTATATAGACCTATAGAAGAGGCTATTCTATTAGATTAACGCCTCTTTATATTAAGGCTTTATAGCCGTCTTTTTCTATCTCTACGACGGTACTATTTAGCAGCTAGGCTAGCCTATTCTAGTTAAAGCTATTATGCCTATCTACTTCCTCTCCTATACTCTAACGAGAGCCGAATAGTCCTATAGTCCCTTAGAACTAAAGGTCGCCTATCTTATATAAGCTATAAAGAAGATACGCACTACGGTATAGTCGTTAACCCTCCCGCTTATAGTCTTAACCGATTACTCTATAATTAAGCAGATCGTCGCTAAAAAGACCCTCGATACTTTTAGTATAGACTAAGCTAACCGTCGCCTAGTTATAGCCTTAATTTATCTCTCTAAGTACGATATCGAGGTTTATTACCTCCTTAGTAAGAAGAACTTTATTCCCGACGCCTTTAGTCGCCTACTAGCCGAGGAGTCCGATTAGCTGCTTAACCGTCGCCGCCCTAACTTTACTATGCTTAACGATATACTTATAGCCTTTAAAGCTATTATAGCTCTTAAGAAACGCGAGGAATTCGCCGTCGCCTACGATAATAACCCTTACTATAAGCGAATACTTTAGATAATCGCGGATAGCGAGGACGCTATCGAGAGTCTTTCCTCGCCTTTGGAAAGAGCTATAGTTACTAACTCTATAGTAAGGATAAAGGCGTAGCTTAAACGCCGCGGTATACTATTCTTTATAGTCGATAAGCTCTTATACTATAAAGGCCCTAACGGCTTTACCCGGCTATATATCCCTAACGCTTTCGTCTTATCTATAATCTCGGTAGCTTATAACGATAAGAACTACTTTAGCGTCGTCTATATAATTAAGGACCTAGAGATATACTTAATTCGTAGAGTCACCCGTTAGGTAAAGAAGTATATCGCGGCTTATAAAGCCTATTGCTTTAGCTAAATAGACCGTTAGACCTTTACCGGCAGCTATAAGCCTATTCGCCCCCCGCTATTTTTAATATAGAGTATCGCGATAGACTTTATAACCGATATACCGCCCTTACCTTTAGTAAGCTCCTTATAGTAGATCCTAGGCTTTAATATCTTTAACTAACTTCTTACGGTTATTTACCTAACTAGCAAAAGATGCTTATTAATCCTAAGCAACGCGAAGTACGGCATAAAGGACTAAGCTTTAAGCCTAGCCCGTTAGTTACTTCTTTCTAATTAAGGTATACCGAGAACTATTATTAGCGACTAAGATCGCAAATTTATATCCGACTTTTAGAAAGGCCTTTAGAGCGCATTCGGCATTAAAATTGCAATAACTACCGCTTACTACCTATAGGCTAACGCGCTTACCGAACGGCGTAATTAGACTATATAGACCGCTCTACGAATATCCTATATCGAGGATCTTAGCCTAGATTAAAAGATAATAATCCCCGCCCTTTAGTAGAATCTAAATACGGTATTTAACGCTAATATAAAGATCTCCGCCTATAAATCTATCTTCGGCTTTAATATACGTAGACTATTAGAAGCTGCCGATAAGATCTTAGGTACTACTACGGACGAATTGCCCTACTTACGAGAAGTTATCCGTAGATAAGCGAGCCTAGCTATAGACCTAGCCGCTATAAAGGCTAAGTAGCGGTATAACGTAAAACACCGGCCGGTTCTTCTTAAAGCTAGTAATAAGGTCTATCTAAAGTTATATACGGGCTATTATAAGCTTAGCTAGCCGCTAAAGAAATAGTCGCGGTAATAAAAAGGCCTTTTCGTTATTAAGCATATAGTTAATAACCTTACGGTAGAACTTATACTCCCGAGCTAAGTTAGGATCTACCCCGTCGTATCTATTTAGCACCTTAAGCTCGCTTACGATAGTTACTACGTTAAACTAAAGCCTAGGCCTATTAAAGCAGCTCGCGATATCGAATAAGCGCTTAATAAAGGAGACTAGTACTATGAGGTCGAGCGCTTAATAGATATCCGTATTCGTCGCATCGGTCGGTTAAAGCAACCTATAACCGAATACCTTATACGATAGAAAGGATAGGCTGCTATATATAACTAATAGGTCCGAGCTAAATAAGTCTCCGCTAAAGTTATTACAGAGTTCTAAGGTCGCCCTTTAGCACGCGCTATATAAAGTAAGAAGGCCGCTTAGCAAAAGGAACGATTAGAGGAATAATTACTAATAGATATAAGTATAACTTATAAGAATAAAAGGAAGGATTTAGGCAATAGGATTATTCCTCCTAATTGCCTAATTAGGATTATATTATAACTACTATAGGCAGTAGTGTTTTCTTTTTAAGCCGGCATTCTAATATATATAAAGCATCCTCTATGCTATATACTAGGGCTAATATAATCAGCTATAGATAAGATAGTAAGGAGCTATTCCTAGCTCCCGGGGCTCGCGCCTACCTAATAGAAGCATCCTTCTTTACATATATATTCTTAGTGCTAAGTGCATTAATAACTTACTTAGACTATCTTAATAAATATAAAACAAAAAAGCTCGTAGCTAAACTAAGAAAAGCACTATACGGCTTAAAACAAAGTCCCTTACTCTCGTATAACCTATTAAAAAAGGTCCTTAATAAATTAGGTTTTTAATGCCTTCCGATAGACGAAGGGGTGTTTATAAACAGCATACTAAAAATAGCTATAGCCGTCTATATAGATAATCTTCTGTTTTTTAGGCCTATAGAGCGTCTAATAACCTAAGTAATAGATAAAATAAATAACATCCTACCGATTGAATCGTTAGGAGAGGTAAAAGACTTCTTAGGATTATCTATATATATAAACAGAGATACAAAGGAATTATATATATCCTAAGCAAATTATACAAAGAATAAAATAAAGGAATTTAATAAACAAAATATAGGAACCTTTAATACACTTGCTATAAAAGGCGTAAAATTAAATAAATCAGGAATAAAAACCGCGTTAAAAAAGGACATACTCTTATACTAAATGCAAATAGGCTCTCTATTATTTCTAGCCCTTTTTATAAGGCCTAATATCTTATATACTATTATATCCTACACGAGACTTTCTTCGTAACTAGACTCTTCGCATTTTAAAGCTCTCGATGTTATATAGAAATATCTTAATAAATTTCCTAACCTTTGCCTATACTATAACTATAATATACCGGCACCGGATTTTCACTTTATAGCTTATATAGATTCTAACTGGGCTAATAACCTTATAGACCGACGATCGGTCTCTAGATACTATTCCTTTATACGTAATAACCTAATAAGCTAGTTATATTAAAAACAAAAATTAATGCACTAGGCACTAAGAATATATATGTAAAGAAGGATGCTTCTATTAGGTAGGCGTAAGCCCTAGGAGCTAGGAATAGCTCCCTACTATCTTATCTATAGCTAATTATATTAGCCCTAGCATATAGCATAAAGGATGCTTTATATATATTAGAATGCCGGCTTAAAAAGAAAACACTACTACCTATAGCAGTTATAATATAATCTTAATTAGGCAATTAAAGGGAATACTCCTATTGCCTAAATCCTTCCTTTTATTCTTATAAGTTATACTTATATCTACTAGTAATTATTCCTCTAATCGTTCCTTTTGCTAAGCGGCCTTCTTACTTTATATAGCGCGTGCTAAAGGGCGACCTTAGAACTCTGTAATAACTTTAGCGGAGACTTATTTAGCTCGGACCTATTAGTTATATATAGCAGCCTATCCTTTCTATCGTATAAGGTATTCGGTTATAGGTTGCTTTAACCGACCGATGCGACGAATACGGATATCTATTAAGCGCTCGACCTCGTAGTGCTAGTCTCCTTTATTAAGCGCTTATTCGATATCGCGAGCTGCTTTAATAGGCCTAGGCTTTAGTTTAACGTAGTAACTATCGTAAGCGAGCTTAAGGTGCTAAATAGATACGACGGGGTAGATCCTAACTTAGCTCGGGAGTATAAGTTCTACCGTAAGGTTATTAACTATATGCTTAATAACGAAAAGGCCTTTTTATTACCGCGACTATTTCTTTAGCGGCTAGCTAAGCTTATAATAGCCCGTATATAACTTTAGATAGACCTTATTACTAGCTTTAAGAAGAACCGGCCGGTGTTTTACGTTATACCGCTACTTAGCCTTTATAGCGGCTAGGTCTATAGCTAGGCTCGCTTATCTACGGATAACTTCTCGTAAGTAGGGCAATTCGTCCGTAGTAGTACCTAAGATCTTATCGGCAGCTTCTAATAGTCTACGTATATTAAAGCCGAAGATAGATTTATAGGCGGAGATCTTTATATTAGCGTTAAATACCGTATTTAGATTCTACTAAAGGGCGGGGATTATTATCTTTTAATCTAGGCTAAGATCCTCGATATAGGATATTCGTAGAGCGGTCTATATAGTCTAATTACGCCGTTCGGTAAGCGCGTTAGCCTATAGGTAGTAAGCGGTAGTTATTGCAATTTTAATGCCGAATGCGCTCTAAAGGCCTTTCTAAAAGTCGGATATAAATTTGCGATCTTAGTCGCTAATAATAGTTCTCGGTATACCTTAATTAGAAAGAAGTAACTAACGGGCTAGGCTTAAAGCTTAGTCCTTTATGCCGTACTTCGCGTTGCTTAGGATTAATAAGCATCTTTTGCTAGTTAGGTAAATAACCGTAAGAAGTTAGTTAAAGATATTAAAGCCTAGGATCTACTATAAGGAGCTTACTAAAGGTAAGGGCGGTATATCGGTTATAAAGTCTATCGCGATACTCTATATTAAAAATAGCGGGGGGCGAATAGGCTTATAGCTGCCGGTAAAGGTCTAACGGTCTATTTAGCTAAAGCAATAGGCTTTATAAGCCGCGATATACTTTTTTACCTAACGGGTGACTCTACGAATTAAGTATATCTCTAGGTCCTTAATTATATAGACGACGCTAAAGTAGTTCTTATCGTTATAAGCTACCGAGATTATAGATAAGACGAAAGCGTTAGGGATATATAGCCGGGTAAAGCCGTTAGGGCCTTTATAGTATAAGAGCTTATCGACTATAAAGAATAGTATACCGCGGCGTTTAAGCTACGCCTTTATCCTTACTATAGAGTTAGTAACTATAGCTCTTTCCAAAGGCGAGGAAAGACTCTCGATAGCGTCCTCGCTATCCGCGATTATCTAAAGTATTCGCTTATAGTAAGGGTTATTATCGTAGGCGACGGCGAATTCCTCGCGTTTCTTAAGAGCTATAATAGCTTTAAAGGCTATAAGTATATCGTTAAGCATAGTAAAGTTAGGGCGGCGATGGTTAAGCAGCTAATCGGACTCCTCGGCTAGTAGGCGACTAAAGGCGTCGGGAATAAAGTTCTTCTTACTAAGGAGGTAATAAACCTCGATATCGTACTTAGAGAGATAAATTAAGGCTATAACTAGGCGACGGTTAGCTTAGTCTATACTAAAAGTATCGAGGGTCTTTTTAGCGACGATCTGCTTAATTATAGAGTAATCGGTTAAGACTATAAGCGGGAGGGTTAACGACTATACCGTAGTGCGTATCTTCTTTATAGCTTATATAAGATAGGCGACCTTTAGTTCTAAGGGACTATAGGACTATTCGGCTCTCGTTAGAGTATAGGAGAGGAAGTAGATAGGCATAATAGCTTTAACTAGAATAGGCTAGCCTAGCTGCTAAATAGTACCGTCGTAGAGATAGAAAAAGACGGCTATAAAGCCTTAATATAAAGAGGCGTTAATCTAATAGAATAGCCTCTTCTATAGGTCTATATAGTAAATTATACGGCTAAAAGTAATTTCCTTTTAAAGGGAAGCGAAGGAGGAAAGCTTAGCTAAGGTCGGCTAAAACGATATAACTCGCGTATAGGACTTCCGCTTATTAAGGTTCCCGTTTTTAACCTTACTAATTAAGCGACCTTAAGCTAAAAGACTAGTCTTACGATCCTATAGAAAGGTAATAGAGGCGCCGTAGTACGGGATAAGGTTACGAATATACCCTATAGCGCTAATATAGTGTTTAAGAGCGGCGAGATTATCGGGAAATAGAAGCTTTATAAAGGCGGTAAGCCTATGCTTTATAGTGCTTATCTTAAACGCGTCGATACGAAATCTAAGCAACTCTACGAAAGGGTAGCCGATCTAGCTCTTAGTAGGGCTTATAGATAGATTAAGCGATACGAAAAGCTTAAACATAGCCTCGAGATATTAAAAGTATTCCTCTTCTATAACGGAATAAATAATAATATTATTAATAAACGCGCGGCTATAGCCTTAGTACGGACGGAGAACTCGGTCTATATAGCGTTATATATACGCTAGGCTATTGCGGAAGCCGATAGGTATAACTATTAAGCGCTTTAGACCTCGATGACTTATAATAGTAAACCTACCTTAATGCTTAAGTTTAACTTAAAACTAATAAAAGAAGGCGGAAGCGTCGATAGTAGTAATAAAACGGGCGTCTAAGAGTTTAGCAATAATAAAGCTTTATAGCAGTAGTAGGTAAGAGTCCGGGATAGTAATACTATTAACGGCATGTGTAAGGGTCTTCGACTATTAGTGAGATTAGGTCTACGACCTAATCCGTATTCTTATATACGAGTAGGGAAGAGGCACGTGCGGGCGGGGAAAGGGGCTCGTGCGAATAGGGGTAAGGGGCTCGTGCGAATAGGGGTAAGGGGCTCGTACGGATAGGGGTAAAGGGCACGTGCGGATAGGGGGTGCGTGCGTAGAGCTATATATCCGCACGTATAAGTGCGCTTATACTTAGTCTTTATAGATAATTTCTATACCTATATAGAGGGCACCTATGTGATTAGTCTGCCTACCCTATTATAGTATTATCTATCTCTCTTTCTTACGGACTTATTTAATATAATAACGTCACGCTTTTATAATAGCGGCATGTATTAATTAGAACGATAGGCCGCTACGATAAAAGCGGCACGCGTAGTAATACTAGCTGCTATTATAGACTTACTAGACAACGATATAGAGGACGTCTTTAAGCAACGGGCCGAGGGGTCCTAGCAGCTATAGCTGCGATAAGAGGCGCTAAATAAGCGGGCCTTCGCGGAAGCCCGCCTTCGATAGGAAATAATAGAAGCCCGTTTAGGCAAGGCGCCGGCGGACGCCGTACCTTCTATAGCGGAAGAGGAGCGCCTTCTAGTGCTACTATAGAAAATAGCCGTTAATCCGGTTAAACGAAGGGGGTTACTAGAAGTCCTTAGTATTAAAATAGGATCTACGGCGCCTACCTCTATAGATACGCTATTCGCGCTTACGGCTGCGTCGACGAACTCTCCCGCGGCTAGGGACGCTAGTATAGCTAACCCGAGGACGGCCCTTAAAGCCGCCTTCGGCAAAAGGAAGCCTCTACCGTAGCCTATATAGGATAGCAAGCTAGAGTCTTTTTACTTCTTCCTATATCGCCTCCGTAGTAAGTTTATAGTCGACGAGAAGTAAGGCCTTAACGGTTGCTGCGATACCGCTTAGTATTCGCTGCTCTATACGCTACCCGAGCCTTAGATACGGCGGATTTCTAGGTTTTAGGAGAGTGGCGGGCCTAGTAGCGCCTACGACCCCTATGCCTTCTTTAACCACCTTATCTACGCGTTCGGCAACGTGTAGGAATAGGAGAAAGCGTAAGATAGGTTGCGGATCCTCTTTTAAAATAACGGCTAGTCGTTTAAGGACTTCCTTCCCGACTTTAAGGAGACTATTACTTATACCGCCGGAAACAGCGTTTAGGGAGATAGCGCTAAGCTTATATAGCTGCGAAATTCGATTACTCTATAGCTACGGGAAATGCTTATCCTAATCGAGATGCCTACTAACTTCCGGGAGTACGTAGGTCGCCTTACGAAGGTAGCCTAGAACTATAAGCAAAGCCCTAGCTTCTAGAAGCTGCGAAAGCGCGCTAGCACGAACGGCGTTAGTAATAGAAACGGAGGAACTATAAGGAACGCTATAACGCTCCCGCCGCCTAGATCCGCGCCTAATACTACGGTAGACTACGAGGGTAACGTTATAATGTCTACTACGCGGCCCGCTTATAGAAGAGGTAGGACACTATCCGCCGCCTTAGGCAGCGCGCCTTCCTCTTTTATACAGCGAGCTAAGTAGGTGTCGAAGGCGGAGCTTTAGAAGCGGAGAGAGGAGGGGCTTTGCGTACGCTATAGCGCGGATAGACATTTTACTATAGACTGCCCGTATCGTCCCGCTCGCCCTACGAAGCGAGCCGAACGGCCTATAGCGATTCGCGCTACCCGACTATCTCTTAAGTCTAACGTTAAGGAGGATAATAATATCCCCGCCGCTATTAGTGCGGAGAGAAACGCATAGCTCCGGAGTATAGACGGGCCCTAGAGCTTAATTCGCTAGCACTAGAGAAAAAAGAGTTTACTAACCGTATTAAGACTTCTCCTACCTTAATACCTATTGTTATTAACCGTATAAACCTCGTCTCTACTCTTATAGACGAGGGTTGCTAGTGCTACGCCGCTATCGATAAGGCATTCGCACGAGAACTACGTTTGCTAGTTAAAGATATAGGAACTCGGTACGTACGAGGAGCCTTAAGCGTAATAGAGGAGGCGAAGATTAAAGGTATTATATAGATAGCTACGGAGATTAACGGGTATAAGCAATTGCTCGTAGTATATATTATCCCTTAGCTAGAATTTAACCTAATCCTTAGAAAGCCTTAGCTTCTTTATATAGAGTCTTACTCTATGCCGCACTAAGGGAGGCTTTAGTATAGGAATTCGCAGCGTTAGCTACGGCATATTAATAAGAATAAGCCTAAGGACACCGAGTATGCTATAGAGCTTCAAGAGGCTAAAGAAGTATTAGCTTTAGTATTTATCGGTATAATTAACCGAATCCGTAGACGATACGGCTCGGAAGCCGCTACGGCTACTATTTACGTAGTTAGCCTCGCGGATATCGAAAAAGCCTTACGACTAAAGAAGCCGAAGACGGAAGCCGAATTGCGTTAAATAATCCCTACGTAGTTCTATAACCTACTGCCGCTCTTTCGGAAAAGCGAGGCCGATAAATTAAACCTATATAAGCCCGGCATTAACTACGCGATACTACTTCGTAAAGATTCCCGCGGATAAGATATAGTTCCGCCCTTCGGGCCGCTATACGCAATGTCTTAAGACGAATTGCTTATATTAAAGAAAACACTACGCGGCCTTCTAGATAAAGGGTTTATTTAGGCTAGCTCTTTTAAGGCCGCCGCTCCGGTGCTATTCGCGCGGAAACCCGGAGGAGGACTACGTTTCTACGTAGACTACTAAGCACTTAACGCAATAATACAACCGGACCGCTACCCGCTTCCGCGTATTAGGGAGACACTCCGTAATATCGCTAAAGCAAAGTAGTTTACTAAGTTAGATATCTATTAAGCGTTCTATAAAGTGTAAATTGCGGAAGGTAATAAGTAGAAGACCGCGTTCCGTACTCGCTATAGGCTTTTCGAATAGATAGTAATACCGTTTAGGCTTATAAGGGCTCTTAGCACCTTCTAATAGTATATAAATAGTATTCTACGCGAATTTCTAAACGAATTCGCTTCCGCCTATATTAATAATATTCTTATCTATATAAGCGGCAGCCTAAAGGATTATATAGATAAAGTACGGAAGGTGCTAGACCGGCTCTCCGAGTATAGGCTATACCTCGACCCTAATAAATGCGAATTCAGCGTCCGCTAGGTTAAATACCTTAGATTTATTATTATCGCGCGCGTTAGTATATAAGCGGACCCTGTAAAGATCTAGGCTATTCGAGACTAAATAGCCCCGACTTCGCAAAAGGGTGTGCGGAGTTTCTTAGGATTTACGAACTACTACCGGATTTTTATTCGTTAATTTTCTTACATCGTCGGCCCGCTTATAGCCCTTACCGGCAAAAGGGTGGCCTTCTATTAGGGCGCCGTATAGGCAAAGGCGTTCTAGACGTTAAAGGACCTATTTTCGTAAGCCCTAGTGCTACTATAATAGGACTTTAATTATCCTATAACGCTTAAAGCAGACTATAGTAGATTCGCACTTAGAGGCACGCTTTCGTAAGAGGTAGACGGCTAACGCCGGCCTATAGCTTTTTACTCCCGTAAGCTTACCTCCGCTAAACGGAACTACGCTATCTACGATAAGGAAATACTCGCTATAATTAGCTATTTAAAGCAATAGCAAGCGGAGCTCCGCAGCTATAAGAACTTTAAGATCCTTATAGACTATCGTAACCTTAAGTATTTTATAACTCGACGATATCTCTTTAAGCAATAGGCCCGTTAGGCGGAATACCTTTCGCGGTTCTATTTCCGGATTAAGTACTAACCCGGAAAAGAGGCTATAGTGCCGGACGCTTTATCCTAGAGAGATTAAGATCGGCCTTCTAACGAAGATTATAATACCCGGGAGCTTTAAATACTCCCGGAGGAAGCGCTACGCATTTATCTTAAGGCAATACTTATCGGTGCGGACGGCGTAGTCTTAGTTAATAGTAAGGACGATAAGGACGAGGACGATAGCGAGGAGGATAATAAAGAAGACGTAGAGCCCGACACTTAGGATACGGACGATACTTAGGATACGGACTTCGCAGCGGCTACGACTTAGGACAACCTTAACGCGTAGGACGTAGAGCTAACTACTAATATAGGCCTTAACCGACGAATTTTTTAGGACGAAGAGCTTTAGCGTATATAGGACCGCTTAGCAGCTTAGGACGTTACCTACGGGAGCGTGCGCCGCGCCGTAGAGGCAGGAGCACGGCGATTCGACCCTAAGCTTAACCTTAAAGTATAGGTAGCCGACTACTACGTAGACCCGCGTAGTTACCTACGGTTTCGCGGACGGCTCTAGGTTCTTAGGTCCTCTATAACTATAGAGGCCGTAGTAAGAGACGCTCCCCTAGAGCTAGAAGAAGGGAACGCGCTTTAAGGACGGTTGATTTAAATAGTATACGACGCTAGCGTCGTCGGCCACCCTAGCCGCAAAGGAATAGTTGCCGCTATGTCCCGCGACTTCTATTAGCCGCTCCTTTAGCTATACGTTAGACGATTCCTCCGCAACTATAATATCAACGGGCGTATAAAGAGTTAGCGTGTGCTTAAGAAAGGGCTGCTTAAATCGCTTCCTATGCCGGACCGGTTTTATACGTATATTTAAATAGACTTTATTATAGACCTCCCCTTTATAGAGAGCGGCAACCGCAATCTTTAGGTAATTAAGGACTATCTAAGTAAGGAAGTTATATTAGAACCTATGCCCTTTATAGAAGCGGAGATCTATATAGAGCGCTTTCTTATATACTATATGCGATACTATTAGTAGCTAACGTTAATTATAAGCGATAAGGGCTTAAATTAGATAAGCCGCTTCTAGTAGCACTTATATCGGCTGCTGTAAATTATATAGCTGCTAAGCACGGCATATTATCCGTAAACCGATAGGGGGCCGGAACGGCTTAACTAGGAGGTTTAAGCTTACCTACGGGGCGTTATCGACCGTAACTAAAGGGACTAGGACAAGTAGCTCCCCGTAGCGCAAATAGCGCTTAACGGGAGAAATCACTCTTTAATTAGTATATCCCCTTTCTTCGCATTATATAGGTACGAACTAGTATCCTTATTTCCTATCGCCGTGGATATAGCGGTAGAAAAGCCGTCCGGCAATAGCCCGGAGGGGCGTATAGCCTCCTTTATATAGCGACTTAAGTAGGTCTCGGACTTCTATTAGTCGTTAATAGCCTTAGTAGCGTAAGACTAAGAGCGGTATACTAATAAACGGCGGGAACCCGTAGAGCGATTTACGGTAGGTAATAAAGTCTAGGTAGACCTACGGAACTACGTATCCTTAAGGCCGAAGAAGAAGCTCGACTAGCTATACGTAAAATTTACGGTTAAAAGAGTGCTAAGCCTATAAGCCGTTAAGCTAAAGGGACTGCCTAACGGGATTTACCTGAATTTTAACGTAGACTTTCTTCGCCGAGTAGTAGTAGATCTAATGCCTAGCTAAGTAATAGCGGACCCGTAGCCTCCCGTAATTTTAGTAAAAGGAGAAGAAGAGTTCCTAGTAAAGGAAATTCTCGCCGTACGATAGAAGAAGGTCGGCCGCGGTAGTAGGCGCGAAGTCCTCGTAAGGTGGTAAAGGTACTAAGACCCGACGTAGTACCTAGCAGCGGACTTCGTAGATATAAAAGCGCTCGATCGCTTCGAAAAGCGCTTTAGGGCTATTAGAGAAAACGACGGACCGCCTAACGCCGCGTTGCCGGTAAAGAAGAAGGTACGGTTTACGCTCCTTAAAGCAAGCCGCGTAGCCTAAAGCGCGCCCGGGCCCTACGTAATACGTCGTTAAATTTCGCTCGGGTAGGGTAAGGGTCTTATATAAGGGTCTTCGACTATTAGTAAGATTAGGTCTACGACCTAATCCGCATTCTTATATACGAGCGGGGAAGAGGCACGTGCGGGCGGGGAAAGGGGCTTATACGAATAAGGGTAAGGGGCTCGTACGGATAAGGGTAAGGGGCACGTACGGATAGGGGGTACGTATGTAGAGCTATATATCCGCACGTATAGGTGCGCTTACACTTAGTCTTTATAGATAATTTCCACACCTATATAGAGGGCACCTATGTAATTACTCTGCCTACCCTATTATAGCACGTAGGTTAATAACGACTCGGCCTTTAGTCTCGCCTTAGGCTATACGCTAGACTACGAAGATAGGTGCTATAAACGGCGTAGGCTCGTTAGCTTACTTTAGGCGACCCTGCTTATAAATTAGGTTAAATATATCGTCGATAACCTTCCTATCGCGAAGCCCTTACGGGTAAGGCCTTTAAGCGACTCGTTTTTTATGCTAATTATCGATTAAAGGGACTATTAATTCCTTTCCGGGTTTTACGACGGCGGTGCCTATATCTCGCTAAAGCTAGGAGTATTTCCTAAGAAGCTTCTTAACGCGGCGTACGAAAGAGGGGCTATAGTCGAAAATATAAATCCCTTCCTTAGTGCATTTTTCTTAAAGCTCCGGCGGGCGCTAAACATACGTTTAGTATAGAATACGGCTAGAGAAGGGATCCTCGATTCTATCCGCGGCGTCTGCCTTAATAGCTACGGCAGCTGCCGTTACGTTAGTAATAGCTACTGCGAGGTTCTAGCGAACCTTAGACTATTTAGCGGGTCCTACCGAAGAAGCTATAACTAAGGCGTGGATAGAGTCGGATAGCGAAGGCGTTAGAGAAATGCCTAGAGTAAGAGCTTCCGTAGGCTAAGATAGGGCGAGAGCCTATAAGCACTTAAGGACTTCCTAAGTAAGCGGAAAAGTGCTCGTAACGTTAACCGATAAATTAATAGAAGAAGCAGTAATAGCAATAGCGGTTCCTATAGAGGAGGATAGTATAGCAGCGGCTCTAAGAGCAGGCGAAACTACTATAGCTAGCGTTAGAGCCTTTATAGCTAATTTCTAAGACGGGGCGGTAAAATAGCTAGACTCCTAACACTCCTATATCTAGCTAAGCTTCTACTTGCGCTTAATAACGAGGTTAACGTTCGTGCTATTAGTAATAAGGATAGTAGGAAGAGATTTAGCATCTATAATACTATAAATAGCATTAGCGTAAGAGGCGAAGAAAGTATAGGCGCGGTCCTTAGGAAGTTCTTTCTAAAAGGCAAGGACTATAAAGGTAGTACCGGGTAGTATAATAGTCTTTCGGACGGCCTAGACATAGCGAATAACTTTACGGGGCTATTTATAGATATCGAATAGGATTTTAAACCCGTCGAGCACTCTAATGCGAATAACCTCTTTATTATAATTAAGGGATCCTCGGTATAGCTTAAGGAAGGCATTGCCTAAAAGCGCGCCGGCCTTTACTTTAGAGACTTAGGCGGAGTAAGTAAATTTAGCTATAGCTGCTTAAGCGGTCGGGCTAGCCGTAGTGCCGCGCGTGTAGAAGGAGAACGTAGCCTAGTCCTTATAAAAGGAGCGACTGTTAACTCCGTTAATAGTAATAGGAGGCTTCTTCTCAACGGTATAGTTAAGAGTCTAAAGAAGGTCGCGATTAATTATAGGCTTACTATAGCTAGAGTTAGGGCAAACTTAAACTTCCTGCCTACTAGGTTAGGCAGAGACTTTAATCCTTATATAGGAGTATAAGTACGGCGGGGAATCCTAATCTTATTAAGGCTCCTCGGCTTTAGCTTCTAGGACTTAATCTAGTCGGGGTGCTATAGTAAGCGCTACGTGAAAAATAGGCTCCTTAATAATAAGTGCGGGAAGAATAGGCTCTAATACGATAGAGGAATTAGGCTTAATAGGAATAAAGTCGACGATATTCCCTATAGGAATAGCAGGAGTAAAAGGGGTCTTCTTACACCTAAGATAAAGATAAGAGAAAAGTGCGTTATAAGAAAGAAAAGAGGCCTTATAAACCTTATAGGTTAAAGGCTTAAGCGCGCGCTCTTTACTATAGAGCTACTACTTAGATATATAGTAGTTAGCGTATATATACTCCTTAAGCATAGAGGCGAGGGCGAAAGTACGGTCGTAGGTGCTATATTTAAACTTACCGGCCTATTTAGTAAGGTAGCGAGAGTTTATATAGCCTACGAATTTAGCTTCTAAGGAGGCGTAAGAGGACGCGTTGTCCTAAGAGTCGTTTAAGTATAGCTTATTACTAGCTTTGTCGCCGCTAAGAGCAGTCTTCTTATCGCTTTAATATTTCGACTTAAAGCGTACTTTCTTTTTATTATTATTCCCCTTATATCTACCTTAGCGGTATTCCGTTTAGTTATCTCGTCGGTCGTCCCGGCGAGGGTAACGCTTATCGCGGCATAGCGGGCGTAAGCTTAACTAGTTACGGTTATTATCTAAGCTTCGTCCTTTAGGGCTATAGTTGCGATTATAACCTTAATCCTAATCCTAGCGGTTAGTCTATCGGTAGTTATTGCCTTAGTTACCTTAACGATAGTTATCGCGATAATTATTATAACGGCTGCGATTACGGTTACCCTAACGGTAACTATTATCGCGGCGACGGTTATCTTAACGATAGTTATTATCCCGATAGGAAAAGCTACCGCGGCGAGAATAGTCTTAGTCTCCGGAGATATATAGCTTAAGGGAGGCTATAATAAAGGGCTTTCGTTCCTTAATAATGTAAATCTATTTCTCGATCGGGGTCTTCTTCGTAGGAATAGGAAGAAGCGAGGAGATCTAGACGGTAATAAGAGGATAGATAGCCTTAATGATTTAGGCATCCTTGCCTATCTTAAGTTAGCGGGCGAGCGAAACCTTTCTCTAGATATACTACGCGAGAGTAATAGAGCTAGAGGACTATATAGATATCGTATACCTCTCCCTATAAAGTTCCTTCGAGATATTAGCGTTAGGACGCTTAAAACGCTTAGTTAAGAACTTATAGAAGGTTTTTTAAGAGGGGAAGAACTAAGGATATCGCGTTATTCCGCTATAAGCTTACTTATATACTATATAAAAGCCCCTTTTGCTAAAAGGAGAGGTAATATAGGCAAAGGGCTAATAGATCCTCGTCTTAATAGATCCTTAAACGCTCCGTAAAGAGATAGACGTTTATATAGATATTCTTTCTATCGCTAAAAGCGATAATACCTAGGTTCTTCGGATTATGCTTATCTAGGTTAAAAGTACTAATATTATCCTATTTAAGGCGTTTAGTAATAGCCTCGTCGTTATAGGCCGAGGAGGAGGTATAACTCGCCTTATAGGACTTATGCGAGTTCGGATAGGACTTTAAGGGGCGGCGGATAAAACTATTATCGGACCTAGATAAATTATTATTATTATTATTATCCGAATCCTTCTATCGACGAGAATAAAAGGCCTAAGAGTACTTAGATAACTTAGACTAAGGAGAATAATATAGGACCTAAGATTATTCCTTAGGGTAATACTACTATCTAATAGAGCGCTACTCGGATAAGCGAAGTGTTCCTTATAGATAAAGAGGAGGCTATTCCTTTAATTAACCGTTAGAAAGGTCTCTATCGATTATTTACGGGTTAAAAGGCACGGCTTAGACTAGCGGATATACTAGAGTTATTATAGCGTAGAGAGGAGTTTTATTATTAGGAAGCTCGCTTATAAAACAAAGATACGAGCGAATTCCCTTCCGCTAAGCGTCGGCGTACTATAGATGCTTTTCCTTTACGGACGGAAGATTTAAGATATCGAAGATAATCTCCGACTTAAAGGCTAAAGAGCCTAAGAGAATATAGGCTTACTTTATATATATTACGTCTATATTAGTAAAGGTCTTAATAACCCTTTTTATAGGCAGTATCTTAATTAACTTAAAGTAGCGGACGGCCTATTTTAATAAGTTATTATAATCTCTATCCTCTATAGCTAGCATAGTAGACTACTTACGTAGCACCTCGGTCTCTAAGGATAAGCGAGGACGACGGTAGGCGGGAGGAGGAGGATCTTTATAATTACTCTTAGAGTCCTTAAAGAAAGCGGCGCTATAAACACTATCCGGCGGGGCATATTCTTATATCGGTAAGTAAGCGTAAGAGTCGTCTAAGCGAGATATAGACGCTATAGCTTAACGGGCTTCTTCGTCCTTAGCTATAGTAATAATAGCTTAAAAAAAACGAGGGAAGAGGGCGAAAAGGTCGATAGATAGAGAAGAGAAGGGATTACAACGAAAGAAGAGTTATAGGAGAGGAGAAAAGTCTATAGTAGGAGGTATAAGGTATTTTAATTTTAGCGTAAGAATAGGTACGCGTAGGAAATCGAAAACACAAAGAGAAATTTTTTCCTTACGGCTAATTGCGTAAGGACTTAAAATAGAGAACTAAGCAGTAGGCCCTAGTTTTAATAATACCTAGAAAGGCGAGCCTCATCGGATCGTAAGGCTTATATTAGAGGTTATATAGGCGTGCTAGCTAAGGTTATATAAGCTAGTTATACTATAGGTGTCGGGAGCCTTTAGGCGGCTTCTAACGAATAGCGAGAGCTTTAAAAAGCTCTTAGCGAACGTATCGTAGTAGAGCGAAGCTCTAGAGATAAGAAGGGCGTTCCTAATAGTAGCTTTAAGGCAGAAGGTGTAGAATTACTACTAATTTAATACACTAGGCACTAAGAATGTGTGTGTAAAGAAGGATGCTTCTATTAGGTAGGCGTAAGCCCTAGGAGCTAGGAATAGCTCCCTACTATCTTATCTATAGCTGATTATATTAGCCCCGGCATATAGCATAGAGGATGCTTTATATACATTAAGAATCTATATCGCTATCTACTTATAAAGCAGAGTATATAGGCCTTAGAGAGGCTAATAAAGAGGCCTTATACCTATATAGTTACTTAAATAGCATAGCAAAAGAGTTGTCTATACCTATATTAAGAAAAGCCCCTTTAATATTTTCTAATAGCCAATTAGCGCTTAAAATAGCAAATAACCTAGAATCCTATAAACTTCGGAAATATATAGGCCTTGCTTATAATTTCACTCGTAATAGTGTCTAGCTAGGCGAGATAGAGGTCTTTTATATAAAGTCTATAGACAATATTGCTGATATATTTACAAAGGAATTAGGTTATATATTATTTTCTAAATTTCGAGGTCTTTTAGGCCTTAAAAAGGATCCTATATATAAAGATAAATAGAGGTTTTTAGCTGCTCTTTCTTATGCTTTCTTCTAGCTTTCCTCTATATACCTTTACTTTTTTCCTCTATATAGGTTTACTAAAGAGAATACCCTTAAAAGTTTTTCCCTTTATAAAAGGTTTTCTAAAAAGGTATAAAATATAAGAGAGTTTTAAATTTTTCTCTATATAAATAAGAATTCTTCCTATAAAATAGGTTTTCTTTTAAAAAAAAGAGAGAGTTTTTTAGTTAGTTATAACGGACATTTATAAAGCGTACTTCTTTCTTATAAAATAAGTACCCTTTAAGAGAGGCTATAAGTGAGTAAATATCTCCCGAACTAGATATTGTATAGGTATATAATAATATGCATAAAATCCACCGTTTAATATTGCATAACATACTTATGTCCCGTTTGCATTAGCTAGTCGGGGTGATAAGATACAGGAGTTATAGCATAAGTTGTAGGTGCTAAGACAGATACGTCGGTACTTACATATCTCGCTTACAACTACCCTCTATTCCGCAACAATAACTCCGCGATAACGGTGCGATATATCGGCGATGTCTTATACGCGTTCTTTTCTCCGGAAATAGCGCTATTAGACAGCACAATAAGCTAATTAATATATACCCTGGTTCCTAAGATATTTAGCTATAAGAAGGCGCCGATGTCCCTAGCTAGACAGACTATCACTAATAATTCAACAACCGCTTTCTCTCTAAATTCTGCTCTAACCTTTATACTTCTTGTATCTCTATAATCCCCTACTATTAGTCTTATCTTATGCGCGTTCTCTTCGCCGGAAATAGCGCTATTAGACGGCACAATAAGCCAATTGATATATACCCTAGTTCCTAAGATATTTAGCTATAAGAAGGCGCCGATGTCCCTAGCTAGACAGACTATCACTAACAATTTAACAACCGCTTTCTCTCTTAATTCTACTCTACTCTTTATACTTCTTTTATCTCTATAATCCTCTACTATTAGTCTTTATCTTAATCTCTTAGTAATTGCTTAGTAATAGTCTGTCTAAGTACGGACTAAGATCCCTTTATATAGCTAATTGCATAGGAATAAAGGTATATATAACTTAACTAACTATTAGGATAGAAAGCGCTAATAATTCTATACTAGGTGTTATAGTATTAGGTTATATTATGTATTATCCTACGTGACCTCTATATTATATATATAGACATTTAGACCTAGTCTATAGCTATATCCTTTCGTAGATTAATAATGATTATATACCCCTGCTAAGCTCGTTCTTTTATAGTTTAATCTATTATTTTACCCTATTGCCTTTAATTAATAATCTCGCTATCTTACCCCTTTCTTTTCTAATCTCCCCTCTTCGCGACGTAAATCCGCCTCCTCGCTAGACCCCTTCGACTAAGTTTTCCTCGATTATTAGAATTTTCCCGGTGTAGATACGCCGTCTCGACGCGAATTACACGAGATTCCCTTCTTCCCCCCTTACCCCTTCCCTATTATCTGCTTCGTTGCCCTATCTAATCCACGATATTCGACCTCGTTATAGAGACCGATCCTTCGTCCGCCGCTACCCCGGCCGTTACTCCGCTGACTCCCGCCGACCTAAAGCTTTAGAGCGACTACCTTTCCCGCTACCCCCGCCTCGCTACTCTACTTTAGGCCTAATAGCCTATATTCGACTCATTCGCCTATATCTAGGCTTACGCTACCCTTAATCTCTACGCCCTATAGGCCGAGTCCTTTGCTTGCCTTAATAATGCTTACCTTAAGTTAGATATAAGAGTGCTTATCTCTTAAGAGCACGCCGCCGACCTTAAGCGGTAGCTTAACTATACTACGTCCTCTCTCCTCGTCCTTACCGAGCGTAACGTAGCCTAGGACTAGGCCCTAGCCCCTGCCCCTACCCTTACCTATTCCTATATTGCTAACCCCGAGAGGTTCGCCGGCGACTCCGGCACTTAGAAGTAACGTTAGGAGGCTTTCCGGACCTAGCGCAACGGCCTTACTATTAAGCTCTATTAGGACGCCGCCTTATACCCTACGGAATAGGACTGTATTCTCTACGCGGCTAGCCGGCTTACTAGCCGGGCCGCTTTTATTATTGCTAGCGTTCCTTAAGACGTCCTCGATAATAAGTCTTTCGCTAATTAATAGTATACTACTATTAAAGCCTTTACTAACGACCTTAGCCTAGTCTTTAGTGCTAATTTTACCCGCGTTTAGTTAAAGGCCGACTTTAACGCCCTATTAATAAAGAATATCTCTTAGCCGGACTTCTATTCGAAGTTTACCTAGCTTTAAGCCGACTTATTATTTAATAGCACCGCTTACGTCGCCTACCTTTATTCGAAGGTCTCTATCGAACTTACTAACGCCGCCGCTTTATAGGTCGAATGCCCGGCCTATAATCACTTTACGGCCTAGGCTAAGATATATTCTACGCTTTAGGATAACTAATAGCGTATTAAGGCCCGTTCTTAACTCTAGCCGCCTTATAACCCCGCTCGTACTAGCCCTACCTCGCCCGCCTTACCTACGTCTCCTGCCGGTAACCCGATATAGCTCGATGCATTCCGGGCCTAGCTTACTAACGCTAAGAAGCAATAGCGGTTTAAGAACCGTCTTTGCCTTTACTATGCTTAGCCGGCTACCGCTACCTATACCGCCCGGACTTACCCTAATAAGGGTATCGGTGCTAATCCTAGCGCTAATCCTAGCGCTAGTCCTAGCGCTAGTTCCGGCTCTAGCCGCGGCCGTAGCCGTAGTAGCGGTACGTCTGCCCCGCGCCTGCTTAAACCCCCTCCCCGCTACTAGGTTCGCGCTATTAAGCAAGGCTTTATCGAGGGCGAAGTAGACGACCTCCCCGCCTCTTCCCCGTCCTTAGGAAATACGTAGCTCCCTCGCCTTATCGCGCGATAGAGCTCTTAGTGTCTAAGTTTATAGCTTCGTTCGATACTAAGGAGGATCTTTACCTCCCCGCGGGAATACAACCGCGTGCTTTACTTATGCCTTTATCCCTCGTATCCGCCGATGTTATTATAAATGCTTTAGTCGACTCCGGCTATTCCGGATACGCCTTTATATACGCTTAGACCGCGTACCGTCTTGCCCTTCTAATCCGCTAGCTTTAATTCCTACGCCGGCTTTCTCTCGCCGATAGTAGCGACTATAAGTCCGGCTTTATTACCTATTGCGCCTTTTCCGTCTCCCGGATTAGCGCTTATACTAAGTATATCTGCTTCTTTTTTACGAAGCTTAGCTATAAGGTTATTCTTAGCCTCCCTTAGCTACGCTAGTATAACCCCGTTATTAGCTAGCATAGTAACTCCCTTTCCTTTTAGTCCCTATTTTATCTAGCCTCCTGCCTCTCGGACTACTAGCCTTATCTTATCCTAGGCCTTTCGGCTACCTTTGCCCGCCCTGCCCGCTATATCCCGGCTCCCCCTGCCCTTATTTCGGAGGGGATATAATTAATAAATACAATTCGTTTTCCCCCCGCCCCCTCTATCGAAGACTCTAACGACGAGGGCGAACCCCTTACCGCTACGATCCCTATTCCTATCGCTACGATCCTTATTCCCGCCCGTATAGCCTTAGCCCGTCCTCCGGCCTTTGTCTATTCTATCCGCTTTAGCGATATTCTCGAGTTTATTCCCCCGTCCCTTAGCCCCTCTCTCTCGGCGTTTTTTAAAGATGCCCTTAACGCGGTTAAACCCGCCTATCCGGACTCCTCCCGCTTAGTTAACGACGCCGACTCTAACTCTAGCTATAACTCCGACTCCTTAGCTACCCTTTACCCTCGCCGCTATATTCGACCTCCTTGCCCCCGTCCCGTCTATAAGACCGCTAGCTACCGCCGCCTTATATCGCGACTAAGTCGTAAGATTATTAGACTTTATCTCTTCCGCTTCTCGTCTTTTAATAACTTAGCGTTTAACGTCTAAATGCTTAATATCAACGCGATAGTAATATTCTACCGGTAGCCTAAAGTCTAGACTTCTTAGACCTTAATTAAGGCCTTTACCGCCGAGCTATTGCTTATTAAGCCTCCGCTACCTATCGACTAAGATATCCTTAAGGACTTTTACTAAGCCGTTTTAATTAGATATATAGACGCTAAGGACGCGAAAGCCTGCTTTAACCCTTGCCTTTACGACTTTATCGACGACTACCTTAATAAGATCTGCCTTAATAAGATCTCCTTTAACGATATCGCTAAGTTCTTTAAAAAGTAAGAGAAGGTCTTTTATATACTTAACGAGCTTTAGGCTAAGGTGTTTAAAGAGCTTTACTATATAATCTATATATAGCTTAAAAGCGAGGCCGATAAGCTCGCCCTTTACTATACCGTTAATACTTAAATTAGCCTTAAAGAAGGAATATAACCTCTTTATACCTACGCCCGCCCCTTTAGCGAAGCCGAGAACCGGATCGTCTACGCGTACGTTAATAAGCAGCTTAGGAAGGGCTTTATCCGCCGCTCTACCTCCCTTACTACTACCCCTATTATACTTACCTATAAGCTAGGCGGGGGCGTTTGTTTTTACGTTAACTACCGCGGCTGAAATAAGGCTATAATTAAAAACTATTTCCCTTTACCCTTTATCTATAATACCTTCGCCTATATCCGGAAGGCGAAGTTTTTTACTAAGATCGATATTATCGTAGTATTTAATCGCCTTTGCATTGCCGAAGGATATAAGTAGAAGACCGCGTTCGCTATACGGTACAGGCTCTTTAAGTATTATATTACCCCCTTTAGCCTTACCGCCGCTTTATCCTACTTCTAGAGTTTTATTAATACGGCCCTTTATAGTATCCTTAATAAGTTTTACTCTACCTATCTAAACGACGTCTTAATCTTCTTAAAGACGCGGGAGGAGCATTAGGCCTACGTTAATACGGTTCTTAAGCGCCTTAACGCCGCCGGCCTCTAGCTTAACGTAGATAAGTATAACTTCTACGTTACTAAGACTAAGTACCTTAGCCTAATTATCTTAGATAAAGGCATTTATATAGACCTTAAAAAGGTTCGTATAGTCTTAGACTAGCCTGCCCCCTCCTTTGTTAAAGACCTTCGGCGCTTTTTAGGATTCGCTAATTTTTATCGGCGTTTTATTCGTGGCTTTTCTAAGCTTACGAACCCTTTAAACGCCTTTACTAAGAACTCTGCCCTTTAGATCTAGTTCCCCGCCTACGCTTACGCCTTCGAAGCCCTTAAGCACGCCTTTACTACCGCCTTAGTCCTTATATACTTCGACCCTTATCGTAAGACTATAGTTTAAAAAGATGCTTCCGATTAAGCCGCTAAAGGTATACTAATATAGCCCTTCGACGATAGTCGTTACTATCCGGTTGCTTTTTTCTTATTAAAACACTCCGCTTAAGAGTATAATTATAAGATCTACGATAAGGAACTCCTCGCAATTATAAAATCTCTCGAGGAGTAGCGCCTTAAGCTTAAAGGCCTACCTAAGTTTAAGATAGCCTTAGATTATAAAAATCTTTAGTATTTTATAACTATAAAGCTCTTTAACTAGCGATAGGCCCGCTAGGCCGAATTCTAGGGTCGTTTTAATTTTAAGATTGTCTTTTAGCCCGGCTTTTAAGCTATTCTCCCTAACGCCTTTAACGGCTTGCCTAGCTCCCGCCCTCTCTCCCTTACCGACTAAGCCAACGAGAGGATTAACTACCGATATTAGGTTATCCTCACTAAGTCTAAGGTTAATGCCTCCTTCTACCCTAATACTACTACCGCCTTTAACACTATTAAGGAGTCCGATTCGTTTATAAATATAATTTATAAATATAACTCCGACTGCCTTAACCTTTACGCCCTCGACGACTCTAAGCCGATTGATAACCTTATCGACCGGGCCTATTCCTCCTCCCCGCTTATCTCCGCTATTCGCGTAGCTCTTTAGTCCCCTTAGCCCCGCTAGCCTTACCCCCTCCGAGCCCCTTTATAAGAAGACAGACTAAAGGTACGTTTAGGAAGGTAGGAACGATAGTTAAAAGTACAAATAATTCTTTATTGCAATACGGTTGCCCTCTTATAGTAAGACTAAAGCTTGCCCCTCTTCTAAGATATGTCGGGGCCTTAGGGATATACCCTTAGGCCTTAAGAGGGGTTGTCGGGGACTAGTAGGCGACTAATAGCCGAATAGTCCCCGAGCTAAAATGCATTATCTATCGTCTATATATCCCTATCTCCCGGCTCTATAGTTGCGCGGGTAGCTGCGTTATAATTATCCCCCCCTTTTAGGACGGACGCCTCGGACGCTAGGATAGCTTTAGGTACGAATAAAGTCATAATAGTAAATAGGACTAAAATAAGATTAAAATAGGATTAAACGTAGTGTAAAAATTAATAACGATAGTTATTATTATATATATTATAATAATTATCGTATTAGTTGCGCGTTATAATAGTTACTACGTAATAGGGGGCTAGTCGCCTACGTATAGTTAGCGAACTATAATAGAGTACTGCTCTTTATATTTAAAGATTTATTTCTTCTCTTCTCTTATTATATAACTATATCGAGATCTTATAGAGCAGTATATTCGGAATTAGATAAGTATATTCTAAATCTAACGAGTATATTCCGAATTAGACGAGTATATTCCGAGATAGTTTAACGCTATAGGTCTTAAGCGAACGGTAAGCGTATATAAGAAGACAGACTAGAGGTACGTTTAGGAAGGTAGGAACGATGGTTAAAAGTACGAATAATCCTTTATTGTAGTGCGGTTGCCCTCTCGTGGCAAGACTAAAGCTTGCCCCTCTTCTAAGATGTGTCGGGGCCTTAGGGATATACCCTTAGGCCTCGAGAGGGGTTGTCGGGGACCAGTTGGCGACTAATAGCCGAATGGTCCCCGAGCTAAAATACATTATCTATCGTGCATGTATCCCTATCTCCCGGCTCTATAGTTGCGAGGGTAGCTGCGTTATATAGGTAAAGTATTATTAGCGTTTTTAATATATCTTAGAACGGAGGGGCCTAAGGGTTCGGGAACGTGCCGGGCATTTAATCTTATAAGTACAAGCCGGGATCGACGGAGGTAGCACGTGTCGAGGTTATATAGCAAAGGAGGGTTCTAGCGCGAATATAACGGCCGGGGCGGTCGGGGGCGTAAGGGGGATAGCCGCGGGAGTAGACGGTGCCGTCGTAAAGGCTGCTATAAGAGCCGGGGTTAGGACATTAAGAGGTACTATTAGGGCCGTGCCTAGGACGACTAGGGAAGGAGGGTTAGTTATAGCATCCGGGGCTACGACGGATATATTCCTTACGAACTCTCGGGTTCGCTCGTTATAGAATTTCGACTATTTTAATAGCAGTTCGTCTCTTAGCTAAATCGGGGGAACCTATTAGCGCTAAAGCATTAAAAACAATGCTATATAGCTAAGGTTTTTAGCGCCGGTCTAGATCCTACGGGCTCGTAAGAAGGATTTAAGGGTCTTCCTAAAATGTTTATCTGCCCGGTTTTATATAGCCTCTATCTATCCGTTAAAGTGTTCTTAGAAGTCTAAGAATAGCTCGTATCTATAAATAGTTAAGCCGATATTAACGATAATAAACCGGGCTACGTAGGTTATAACTGCTTTCTTATTTATATTATTATAGGTAACGTCTATCTCTTAGAATGTAATATTAGCTCTATTTTAGCATAAACCGAAGATATTAATGCCTTTTAGCCAACCGGGAAGGGGGTTATCGTTAGGCTTAGTTACTTCCGGTGCGGGACCGGGAGCGTTAGGGTTATTAGTAGGGTCCGATATTATAGGAATACAGTGTTATAAGATATAGTTGCATACACGTAATCCACACGATCACGTGCGCACGTGACTTAAGGGAGGCTATATTATAATACGGTCGCCTCCTCTCTAGCTAGCCGCATTATATAGAATACAGACCCTATTAGTTAACCCTAATAGACCCTTATCTAACACTAATTAGTAGTTGACTTAGTTAATTATAGAATAGTAAGATAGAAGAGATAAGATTTATAACCTTTAAACGTCTACGTATCTTTAGCCCCCGCGCTCCTATTACGTTAACATAGAGAAGGTCTTATGCTAAGATCGAGTCTTTAATTAATCCTATCTCTACTTTCGGAAAGAAGAGTAACATTAATTAATTATCTCCTAAGCTTCCGTTAATAGTCTCCGCTATCGAATAGAAGAAGGACACTAACTTAAGTGCGTCTATAACGCCGATTCGACAACTGCGTGATAAATCCCTTACGCCGATAACCCTTATAAAGAATATCACGAACCCCGATAATACGTAATCCCGCTATTACGATAACTTCTTCTACCTTAAACCCTACTACTACGGCAGACGAGGAACTGCTCGAATACCTAATGAGGAACGTGTAGATCTAAGGCACCGCGTAGAAATAATTAATTAACGTTTACCTCTAGGACGACGAAGTCCTATATAATAAGGACAACGGTAAGGCAGCTATAACGTACGTCGCTAGGTTTATATTAGACGTAGAAAACGATCTATGTCTCTAAGGATATAACCTTCTCGGGTTCTTCTAAGACTACTTTAAGGGATAGGTGGAAAACATATAGAACTACGTAGACTCTAGCTTTAAGAGAGCATTAAGGAACCTTCTTCGCCGACGTAAGATCTATACCGGACCGATGAATAGCTCCTTTGCGAGGCAGTTTATTATAACGCAAACGATCGAAGATCCGCTAACTTAGCCTAATAAGGATTTAGCGAGGATTCGATTCGACGAGGGAATAGTAGTACTTAAAGCTACTGCTATTAACTATAATACCCCCGTCCCGATATCTTAACCTTAGGCACCTACTAGAACGACCCCGGTAAGGCCCCTAACTCCTACCGGCAGAACCCTAAACACCCTAGGCATAGCCCTAGAACCACCCCGGCCTAAGGCAGAACAAACCCTTACGCCGGCCCCTACACCCGTTCTTCCGCCGGCCCTTACACCCGTTCTTCCGCTATAATAACAAATAACGGTCTATCCTACGAGCTATCGCTATTAGCACGTCAGTCACGCTATTCTCGACCCTAGGGCAGCAGCCGCGATTCCGGATCCTGCTCTTACGGCATACACTTAGGTTCCCCTTACGTACGTCCCTAACGAACCTATTAACGTAGACCTCTAATATAAATTTGCGAAGCTTTAGAATAACATAGAGGATTATATAGGTAAGCCCTACGACCTATTCGATAATAAGATCCGTTAGTTTATAAGCATCTATTATAGCATTAATACTACCCCCGGTTAATTCTATAGACTGCTTCCTAGGATCCTTATAGGCCGCGCCTAGATATATTACCTTTAGCACATTACATAGACTACTACCTTTAAGGCAGCCTACGATAGTATTAAGATACACTTCGATATAGAAGTAAATAAGGCCTATTACTTTATAGATTAGACCTCTACCTCGTTTACGAAGCTGTGCAGCTAGAACCTAACCTTACCCCTATAAGATGTCCTAGAGCTCCTCTTCGATAAGCTCTAGCTATACCAACGAGCTCTCGGCGGTATATTCGTAGGTAAAGACTAATTGCGAGCGATAGTTATTAAGGCGTGCCGTAATATGCTAGAGCTTATATAAGCTCTATTCCGACCCGCTAAGAACATCGAGACCTTATTCTCTAAGCTCCGATCCTTACTCGAGACGAACCTAACCTTAGGCGATTTAGGCTAATTTCTAACTAAGGATATAGACTAATTTAACGCGAACGCGATATACCTAGACCGTAGGTATACTAACAACCGAAGCAGAGGAGGATACCGTGGCTTTACGCGAGGCTACGGACGAGGCTAATATTAGGGCAGTTACCGTAGCAACTCCGGCCGCGGGTATAGCCTAGGCAGTAGAGGGCGAGGCGGCTACTAGACAAGCAACCGCCCCTAGAGCAAGAAGTGCTTTATATGCAATAAGGAAGGTTGCTAGTTAACTAAGCATACCCCGGAGGAGCGATAGAAGGCTAAAGAATAATACTTAGCCTAATGTTACTTCTAGGGAACGCCCGCCGCTAACCTAACAATATATATAACAGAGTACGAAGGTCACGAGATTAGCAGCCCAACGGACGACTAGGAAGAAGAACAGTACTAGGATAATAGTACTAACGACGATAATGCAGAATAGTAGCAGGCGATATAAATGCTCTGCTAATAAGCATTTACACATCTGTTTATAAGGGAAGATGTGTTTAATATAGAATAAGCTATGCCGGCTTCTTAGTTCCTTATCGACGATAGGTATTTAAGGAAAGAGTTCTAAGGCATCTTAATCGACACCGGTGCCGCGAAGGTCTCTATAGCTAGTTAGGAGCAATATCTCGCGTTCTAGCGAGAGTACCCTAACGTAAAGCTTAACGACTCTATAGCTAGCTAGGCATCGATTAAGTTCGGCAACGGTAACGCGATTTATTCCCTTAGCTCGGTAGCCGTTAATACACCCGTCGGAAGAATTACTTTCTATATCATTAAGTCTTTGACTCTGTTCCTGTTTTCCCTTACTAATATAGACCGTTTAAAGGTATACTTTAATAACACTACGAACGTTATTATTAGCAAGCTTAAGGGCATTACCGTTCCTATAGTCCGTAAATAGGGCTATCCGTGGTTCTTCCTAGGCAAGGCGGAATAAGCTATCTCGTTCCTAGCAGAAAGCGAGCTCTATGTGCTATATCGTCGCTTCGGGCACCCTATAGTTATAAGACTTTACCACTTGCTGCGATAAGTAGGTCACGCAGTGTTAGTTAACACGCTCGAAGGCATTGCTAAGTATTGCTATTACTGCTAGTTATACTCTTAGGCCCCCCGTCGATTTAAATTTACGTTAAAGGACGACTAGGACTTTAACTACGAGATTATCGTCGACGTAATGCACTTATATAACCGCTTAGTCCTCTACGTAATTGACTTAGCTACGGCATTCTAAGGAGCCCGCTTCTTGCCCTTAATGTCCGCTAAGGATACGTAGGAAACACTTTAAACCTTATAGATTAATACCTATCTCGGCCCGCCGGATACTATTAAACATAACGCTAGAACGAACTTTACGTTAGTAGAATTCCGCAATAAGGCTAGGTTTATAGGCATTATATATAAGCAAGTTCCCGTAGAGGCATATTAGTCTATCGGCAAGGTTAAAAGATACTACGCTCCGTTGCGCCGTGCCTTCGACATTATATATGCCGAACTTAGCGACGTAACCTCTGCCGAGGCAATTCTTTAGATAGCGGTAAAAGCTATTAATAATACTGCCGGACCTTAAGGCCTTATGCTAACGCTACTTATGTTTAGCGCATATCCACGCATAACGTTAGACTCTCCGCTATCGGCTACGACCTTAAAGAGAGCCGCCGTAGTTTATAAAGCGATAAAGATATTACGCTAGCTGTCTACGGAGCGGTAAGTTAAGGAGGCCTTATAAGCCCGAAATAGACCGAATACGTCCGACATTCTCTCTCTTCCCTTATAAAGTAAAGTTCGTGTATAGAGAGAGAAAACCGGCTAGCAAGGACTATTTAAAATTGCTTTAATTAACGGCTATAATATAACGATCGATATAGTCAATAGACCTTAAGTCTTTCATTCTACGCTTATGCAACCGTATAACCGCGATAAGAAGACCGAAGAGCTTCCTGCTCTACGTCTCGAAGAAGATTCCCCGCTATAGCAGGCTAAGCCCCCTCGACTAAGCCCTCTAGCGCCTCGAAAGCGCGGACGCCCCCCCGGCTCGAAGAATAAGCCAAAGCAAGTGATTATAGCTAACACGGCTCTTAGGTTCCTGCTAAGAAGCAACCCTATATATAGCTTCCTCATTAGGAAAGAGGAAGACGCGTACGCGTTAGCCCTTAAGCTACGTAACGACGGCGTTATCACGACTCCTAGCGCCCTATTTAAGGAAGCTAGCAATTAGGAAATCGACGACCTCCTTATACGCGGAGTTTTTAGCTTCGAGAGGTATAACGAGGCAATATACGGAGGATACCGTATCTTTAAATTACGCATAGTTCGTAAAGTAAAGGGACGAGAAATAAAGCTATATAAGAAATCGAGGCTTATCGTTTAAGGTTATAACGATCGAGAGAAGCAGTGTTTATTAACCGTATCGCTAACGATCTAACGTATTAGCTAACGGCTAATACTTACGATCGCGCCTACTATAATACGGGACTATAGCATAACGTTGTCCCTTCGTGACATAACGCAGGCCTACCTATAAGCTTAAACGAAGCTATCGAGGACTATTCTAACGTACCTTCCGAAGGAGTTAGAAGGTAGATACCCGAAAGGGACTATCATTCGCGTTATTCGACCGCTCTACGGCATCGCAGAGTCGGGCGTGTATTAGTTCTACACCTACTAAGGCTACTATATTAAGCAGCTTAATATATCTACCTTAACCTATGACTTATGCCTTTTAATCACGAATAAGGGCATAGAGAATTTAGGCATAGTAGGTATCTAGACCGACGATACCCTTATCCTCGGCACCCCCGCTTTCTTAGCCGCCGAAGAGGACAAATTGCAGGATCCTAAGTTCCGGGCTAAGCCAAAGACCTTAATGACAGCTAGTTCTATTATAGACTTCAACGGCGCGAAGGTAACACTGCAATAAAGCGGTGACATCCTATTGCAGTAAAAAGGGCAGGCTGCACGTATTAACACAATTAACACGATAGCACCTAATAGCCCTAAGCGCTACCTAGAACAACGGGCCTAAGGAAGCTACGTTGCGTGTGTCTATTAGCTAGAAGCTTCCTTCGATATCTCTATTGCAGCCTAAGTTTACGAACCTAAAAAGAAAGACTATAAGAGGCTGAACAAGCGTCTCTAGTAGCAAAAGGATAACTAAGATCGAGGACTAAAATACGTCCCGATAGACCTAGCAATAGCAAAGCTAATAGTCTTTACCGATAGCTCCTTCGCAAACAATAGAGACCTCTTATCGCAACTAGGTTTTATTATTGCAATCATTAATAAGGAGAGGACTAATACTAAATTCGACGTTACCGGCAATATTATTTATTAGAGTTCGACTAAGTATAAGCGCGTAATATAAAGCGTGCTTACATCGGAGATCTATAGGATAGTAAATAGTGTCAACCTCGGCATTATCTTAGCAATAACTATAAAAATAATTACTAAACATTTGCAAATTCCGCCTCTCCCTTTAGTGATTTACATAGACTTATACTCGCTTTACGAGAACCTCGTTAAGCTAGGGATAACTAAGGAGAAGAGGCTTATAATTAACATTATAGCCCTTCGATAGTTATATAAGAGGCGCGAGATCTCGGAGATTAGGTAGATTAATAGTGATAATAACCTAGCTAACGCGATAATAAAGGACTTCCCTAACCGATCTCTATAGCGCTTTATTAATTCGAACCGATTGACGATTCGAATGGATGCCTTTGTTATAAGGCCGTGATCGATGCTATTACCTGCGTTGCACCGGCACTGTCCTATGCCGACCTTAATACGGCCCTACTGCGCCTAGGCTATGTTTTAACCCGGGCCTAATTTAACATCAGCTGTTGCTTCGTACCGGCCTATTTAATAAGGCCGCGTACTATTTTATTTTATACGGACATTAGGTTGTTTGTTTCACGCGTTTATAAGCACGTGGTTTAAGGTTATAAAGAAAGACTGCTAGTATAGGAATATAGTGTTATAAGATGTAGTTGCATACACGTGATCTACACGATCACGTGCGCACGTGACTTAAGGGAGGCTATATTATAACACAGTCGCCTCCTCTCTAGCTAGCCGTATTATACAGAATACAGACCCTATTGGTTAACCCTAACAGACCCCTATCCAATAGATATAGTATAATTAAATAAAATATACTATTGTTGTTAAAGGGGATCGCGAAGGTCGTTATAAAGGTTGTCTTACGTTACGGACGCACTATTGCTTAACGTAACTCTTCTTCTTCTTAAAGCGAGACGGGATTAAATAAGAGCTAGGAATTAACTTATCGACGGCCACCGAGAGCTAGCTATATCGTAATAGCTTTATCGGCTCTAACTCGCGTAGGTTCCTTATTCTTAGCATAAAGGACCGTCTTTAGGTATAGGCAATAGAATCCGCGAGGGATAAAGATCCGGTATACTTTTAACAATTAGGCTCTATCTCTTCTACCTTACCAATCTATAATTAATCGTTTAATCACTAATTAGTGTTAGTTAGTTAAATAAACAAAGGGGTTATAAACTGGCTAGATTAGTCTATAATATCTATTAACTAAGGGGCGACGAATAGCCCCTTTATATAGGCTATAAACGCGTATATCAATAGGGCCTAAAGCCGGCCCTTTGCGAGCCCTTGCTTACGACGTCGGAGCTATGCCTGCAAGGGCGATTAAGTCAATGACTTAATTATCGCAAAGGCGGCCGAGTTAGTAACGCTATCACCGGGGTCCCCGATGCATACGATGCATCGTGTGGTTAATAACGCATTTATATAGGCGTTGTCCGCACGTAATCTATTTAATCACGTGGATTGCAATCGTGCTTAAGGAACGGATATCCCTTATTCCTATAGATATAGTACTATAATAGTACTCCCTTTTTAGAGACGATTTAGTCCTTAAATCGCGAAGAAATCGTCGCGCTTGCTAGAAATATCTTTAAAGGCGGGCTTAATCTAAAGGGCCGGGCTTATCCGGATTACATCTATAGAAGCGTCAAATAGCTTTAAGACAACCTCTTAGGTTATCTTCGGGCTATTAGGTAAGTTCTTAGTAATATTTCTATTTAATTAGATAATTTAGAGTTAGGGCTTCGTTATTATATACGTTAAGGATCTTTTTAAATTCCTATATCTTCGATATTGCCGTCGTTATCGCATTCCGCGATACGGCTTATAACGTTACGTCGTGCCTCTTAATTAATCTATGCCTAGCCTAATATTATTTCCGGTGTTTAGAGCTATACCTTAAACGTATAGAAAGACTTATTAACCCGGATATACTAAAGGAGGTTAATAGCTATAGCGCTTTAGTAGACTTCGAGAATAAGATAAAGACCGTCCTATTTATCGTTTTATTTCTTCTTTAGACGATTAATAGCTATATTCCCTTATAAAACTATAACTATATTACCGGGTCGGAAGAAGGAACCTATATCCCGCTTTATATTAGCGGTATCCTTATATCTTTATTATAAGGCTTATGCGAGAGCTTAAAGCTAGGCTAAGATACGATTAAAGCGGACAGCTTAAAGCTAGGCTAAGATACGATTAAAGCGGCTAGCTATTGCGTCTACGTAAAGAAATTCCTTTTTCGCCTATAAGGAGAGAGTCAAAGGTCGAAGACCTATAGGTTTAATACTAAGATAGGGGTTAAAGCCGTAGTTAGTAAAGAATTAAGAAATACTAGTTATTTCGTTTACTTAATTATTCGTTGCGAATTCCGTAAGCGGGAGGTAATCGACTTAATTATCTTAGGTAAAACTAATTAAGGCTTAGTGTAGGAATATGGTTATATAACTAAGGGATAGAGTCGCAACTACATTGCCGACTATGCATAGGAAAGGGGCAATAGGGGTTATAACCACGCGGCGCATAACGCCACGTGACCTACATAGTCAATAACCTCGTTATTAACTAAGGGCATCGTTATAACTAAAGCAGTAAGCCCTAGCGTAGGCCTTAATAATGCATTATTAAGGCATAGTAGGCTCTATAGAGGGACCCCGACAGACGGGTATAAAGGGGCCCCTTTATTCCCCTTTCTCTAGCTAGATTAGACATAACTATAACTAATGCAACCCCCTTTATTTAGATTAATCTAAGTGAATCACCTACTAACACTAATTAGTGATTAAATAGATTTAATTATAGAATAGTAAGGCAGAAGAGATAGATCTTAATCTTCGAAAGTATAGTAGAATCTTTATTCCTTACGGACGCTATTTCCGCGTATCTTTACCCTCGAGGTTCTATTACGCATACCTAAGAGAAGTTCATCTATGCTAAGAATAAGGATTATTTATGTTAGCTCTACGGCAAATAAGACCTTCTAAGCTCTTTATTAATCCCGTTCTCGCCTATTATAGAAAGAGTAAACGTTAATAGGTAGTACGTCTATAACGTAGAATAATATCGCGAACCCTTATAACTATTTAATCCCGTGCTTGCTTCCCTTAAGGAGGAAGAGTTACGTCCTTTAGAATAGAGACTAATCGCTTCGATATTTCTTATAAAGACCCTTACGATACTAACTAACCTTAGAACGAACTGGAAAAATAAATAATAATAGTAGGATTACTATCGAACATAAACGCACCGGCTCCCTTTAATAGCTCGGAACCGATTATACAATAGATAAAGGAGATCGGCATCCCTCTTACCGCTCGTATAGAGGTAGATATACGATACTAGGATATAGAAGAGATTACGATAGAAGATCCTTATAAAGCGGAGGTTATAACATTCGTGGCCCGGTTTATTATAATAGGCGAAGCATCTATCTACTATTAAGGCTAACGGCTCTTTAACCTATTCTAAGAGCATTTCTAAGGATAGAATAAATCTATATAGAATACGGTGGATTATAACTATAAGAAGGTCCTTAAGATACTATTGCGAAGACGCGGCGTTTCGATAGGACTAAAGAATACGCCCTTTATTAGATTATATATAACGATGCTTTAATCTAATAATATACTCCCCTAGAATAAGAAGGAGTTTATAACGGAGGTATTCGATATAGGCATAAAGGCCCTTAGTAAGTAAGAAAAGAAGAAAAACGAAAAGGAACGAATAGCCTAGGACTAGATAAATAAAGATCCCTTCTCGACTATAATAAACTAGTTAACGGTTTTTCCGACTTCGCACCGATTCTAATATAGCGGCCCGGCCCGAGCGGCGACTATAGATCCGACCCCGGAACTAGACTAAGACCCGAACACGGCTATAACGGATGCACCGGTATTTCTACTATTTAATCGTATAAATCGGATTTATGCGCTACGATTATTATTCCTCCCGGAACTAACGTTGTATATCCTAGGGGCGAAACCGAGGCTTAATCTATCTGCTT
Source organism: Ophiocordyceps sinensis (assembly GCA_012934285.1). NCBI lineage: Eukaryota > Fungi > Ascomycota > Sordariomycetes > Hypocreales > Ophiocordycipitaceae > Ophiocordyceps > Ophiocordyceps sinensis. The sequence goes on along the minus strand of JAAVMX010000001.1, from coordinate 8,560,508 downwards.
TAACAATCGCCCTAAAGGCTATCGAAGCATTTAATTATAACATTAAAGAGTATATAGCACTCCTACCGGCCGATGTTCCGAACCTCTTATTAGATCCCGACGTATAGACTAAGTTCGTTAAGATATAGGATAAGGAGAAGAGCTATACCGGCGAGCTATATGCCCTATTTAACGAGACTATCCGTAAGTTTATAGGCGTATGTTATAACCTTAAGATTAAGCTAAGGCTCTTTTACACCCTTCTCCCTTAGATCTTAAAGGGACGAGCCGACCGTTTCTATATAGAGAATATCACCTAGACGACTACCTTCTAAAGCGCATACAATAAGATTAAACGACATTTCGATACTAAAGCGACTTAGGCTTAGTACTATACCGATTAGACTAACACGACGTTTAACTACGTTCGGGCTAGTAACCCTAAGAAAGGCCTACCGGAAGTGCTTTAGTTGCTAATCGATAAGCTATTGCTTTATCAACGGGCTTTAGGACCTAAGTTTATAAGCGAAACCCCGCTTATAGTGAATTTTACTAAGGCGTGCTAAGGTGTCCTAGAACTCGAAGGTGCCTTCTTTAAATAGGCTAAGGAGGCTAAGGAGCTCTATGCCGACCTCCGAGCTTCCCTTACGACGTACCTTATACAATAGGCGAGAAATGCCTCGCGTTAATTTATCTAAGATCGATATCGTAATAACGATAGGATAGATATAAATTATAAATATAATTCGAAGAACCCTAATAGTTAGTTTTATATAGACCGTAGGTATACTAACAATCGCAGTAAAGGCAATAGAGGATTTCACCCGCGAGGCTCCGGATAAGGCTATCGACCTTACGGTAGAGGAGGCTACGACTAAGGATACGGCAATAAGACCTAGACTAAGAAGTGCTTCGTGTATAGAAAGGAGGGATATTAGTCTACGAAACATTCTATAGAAGAACGGCGGAAAGCTAAGGACTAATATCTCTCGCATTGTCTTTACACTAGTGTCTCCCCGGACATTATAGATTATTTAGCAGGCTATAAAGGCTATAAGGACGATAAGGAGGAAGAGTATAGCGAGGATAACGAGCCGGAGCAGTAGTAAGCTAGTTAAATGCTTTGCTAAATAGCCTTTAACTACCTTATTATAGGAGATAACGTCTACGGTATAAAACCGATAGTCTCGGCCGACTAGTTCCTTATCGATAATCGTTACTTAAAGCTCTATTTCTAAGGCATCCTCATCGATATAAGAGCGGCGAATGTCTTAACGGCCGGACGAGAACAATATATAGCCCTTTAATAAAAAGACCCTTCCGTCGATTTAGACATATCGACCGTAGGATAGGAAGCAATTAGATTTAGCGCCGGCAACGTAATAAGGTCACTAGGATTAATTAATCTTATTACTCCGATTAGAAAGATTATATTCTATATGCTAGAAACTCCGACCCCTTTCCTACTATACCTCACGGATATAGATAGGCTAAGTGTATTCTTTAATAACACGACGAATACCCTTACCGGCCCTAAGGCAAACATCCCGGTGGCTAGGAAATAGGGACACCCTTAGTTCTTCCTCGGGAAGAGTAAACAATCGACCGTATTCCTTATAGAAACGGAAATTAGGACCCTATATCGTCGATTTAGACATCCGGCTATAGCTAGGCTATATAACCTATTAAAGCAAGCAGGCCACGGCGATATATCTCTTAGCACTCTAGAGAATATCTTAGAACTATATTACTATTGCTAAATGCATTCGCCTCCCCTAAAACGGTTTAAGTTTAACCTTAAAGATAACTAAGACTTTAATTATAAGGTTATCGTTAATATAATATACTTAGACGTTCCGAATTCGGTATAACGTCCGGTATTGCATATTATTAACGTATTAACGGCCTTCTAAGGCGCTTAATTCCTTCCTTCTATATTAGCTAAGGATATATAGGAGACTCTTCGAGCCCTTTAGATTAATATATACCTTAGTCCCCTTAACATTATTAAACATAATGCCGGCACGAACTTCGCGGCGGTGGAATTCCGAAATAAAGCCTATATTATAGGGATTATATATATATAAGTTCCTATTCAAGCACACTAGTCTATCGGCAAGGTTAAGAGGTATTATGCCCCTTTGCGCTAAGCTTTTAATATCTTCTTTATAGAAATAGGCAGCTTTACCTCCCCTAAGGCAGTTCTTTAGACGGCTATTAAAGCTATTAACGATACTATTAGACCGAACGGACTAATACCTACGTTGCTTATATTTAGGGCATATCCTAAGATAACTCTTAATTCGCCGCTATCGCTAACGACCTTTAAACGAGCCGCTATAGTATAGAAAGCGATAAAAGCACTTAGGCAGCTTACGGCTTAACGATAGGTCTAAGAAGCATTATATAGCCGCAACGGTCTAGATACGGCGAATATACTTGCCCTTCCTCTCTAAAGCGAAGTCCGCGTATAGAGGGAAAAGTTAGGATAGTAAAGACCGTTTAAGATTGCAGCTATTAACGGGCATAACATTACGATCGATATAGTTAATAGACCTTAGGTATTTAGATTTACGCTAGTATAACCGTATTATTGTAATTAAATGCTTAACGACCTTCCGGCACTAGAATCCGAGCAGCCGGACGAACCCGCCCGACCGGACCCTCCGGCACCCCGTAAGCGAGGACGCCCGCCTAGATCGAAGAATAAGGCTAGGCATTTAATTATAGAAGGACTAGACGTAGAGGATAACCTAGACGATAACGAGGACGATATAGACCTCGACGATTTAAGCGACGAAGAAGCGGACGAGGCCTTTACGATAAAAAAGAAGGAAAAGGCCTACGAGCGCCGTTAAGCTCCGATCTAAAGGCGCTATTACAACCCTAGGAGCACTATTTAAAGCGTTAGATAGTATAGAGATCGACGATCTTATAGCACGAGGAGTGTTTAGTTTTAAACGTTATAATAAAGCTATTTACGGCGGCTACCGTATCTTTAGCTCCCGTATAGTTCGAAAGGTTAAAAGCAGAGACACTAAGCTATATAAGAAATTAAGGCTTATAGTCTAAGGTTATAATAATAGGGAGAAGGCTTCCTTACTAACGCAGTCCTCGATAATCTAACGCATTAGCTAACGACTAATCTTAGCCCTCGCTCTTAGCCTTATACGCTACGGGATAACGTTATCTATTTAAGACATTACCTAGGCGTATCCCTAGGCGACTATAGAGCTCTTTCGAACGGTCTTAATACGTCTCCCCGCCGAATTATAAAGGAAGTATCCGCCCGACATAATTATCCGAGTTATTAGGCCCTTATATAGCATTATAGAATCGGGAGTCTACTAGTTTAATACGTATTAGAAGCACTATATTAAGGGCCTCGATATAGCGACATCGACCTTCGACTCTTGCCTTCTAATATCTAACATAGGACTAGAATACTTTAGCATTATTAGGATGCAAAAGGACGATACCCTTATGCTTAGAACGACGAGTTTTTCGGCCGCTAAAGAAGAAAAGCTCCGAGAGGCATAATTTAAGGCGAAGCCGAAAACTACGATAACTTAAGGCTCCGTCACGGATTTCAACGGCGCGAAGGTAAGCTTACAATAGGATAAGATACTCCTGCTCTAATAGAAAGGATAAGCCGCCCGGATCGACCGAATTAATGTTAAGGCTCCGGACTATGCATAATAGTACCTAAAACAACGTGCTCGTAGAGCCTATATAGCCTCGGTATACTAACCGGAAGCAGCATTCGATATCTCGGTTGCGGCATAAGTATAGAACCTAGATAATAAAGATTGTATAATCTTAAATAAGCGACTTAAGTAGCAAATAGACTACTAAAGCAAAGGTTTAATATATAAACTAATTAATCTTATAAAGGCGAAGCTAATAGTATTTACGGATAGGTCGTTTGCTAATAATAAAGACCTATTATCGCAACTAGGCTTTATTATTGTATTAGTTAATAAGACCGAAAGGTCTAATAACTAGTTTAAGGTTATTAGAAATATTATCTACTAGAGTTCGACGAAGTATAAGAGAGTTACCCGAAGCGTGCTAGCTTCCGAGATATACGGCATAATTAACGGCGTTAACCTCGGGATCGCCTTAGTAACTACGTTAAAGATTATTACCGACCGGCTTAAGCTACCGAACATCTAATTAATTATCTATATATATTTATATTCGCTCTACGAATGTCTCGTAAAGCTCGGGATAACTAAGGAGAAGAGATTAATAATTAATATTATATCTCTTCGATAGTTATACGAGCAACGAGAGATTATAGAGATCCGTTAGATTAACGGCGATAATAACCCGGCCGGTGCTATAACGAAGGCATTACCGAACTAAGCCCTCGAACGCTTTATAGACACTAATAGCTTAACTATTCGGATAGAGGCTTACGTCCTACGCCCCTAAGTTCCCCTTTTAGGACTCTCTTTTATTTATACTTATGTATTATATTCATTAGACCCCTTTAGTCTAATACGCGTTATCCTTGCGATTAGGAAAGTTGCTTAGCAGTTAGAAAGAAAGACTGCTAGTATAGGAATATAGTTATATAACTAAGGGATAGAGTCGCTACTATATTGCCGACTATATATAGGAAAGGGGCAATAGGGGTTATAACCACGCGGCGTATAACGCTACGTAACCCACACAGTTAATAACCTCGTTATTAACTAAAGGCATCGTTATAACTAGAGCAGTAAGCCCTAGCGTGGGCCTTAACAATGCATTGTTAAGGCACAGCAGGCTCTATAGAGGGACCCCGACAGACGGGTATAAAGGGGCCCCCTTATTCCCCCTTCTCTAGCTAGATTAGACACAACCACAACTAATACAACCCCCTTTGTTTAGATTAATCCAAGTAAATCACCTACTAACACTTAGAGATATTTATTTATCGCGGCGTTAATGATTTCGGTCTAACCGTCGGTTATTAAATACTATACCGAGCTTAATTTTAATATTAGTTATAACTAGGTGCTTAGTTATTGCTAAAAGTCGGAGAAAAACTAAATGCCTTAGTTAAAGATAATAGTATTAAGTGCTTTATATAAACGATAGTGTTAGTAGGGCTCTACTACGGTGAGCAGCCGGAAGTAGAACCTATCGCACGTGTGATAGTATGCGGTTTAGGTTCTTATTGTCTTATCTAGCTAGGAAGGAAGAGGGGAAAGGGGGCCCCTTTATAGGTGCTAACGTAGCCTCGGGTCACGTGGGTCACGTGCCCTTAACGACGTCGTACGTATCCTTTATCCCTTGTTCCCATACTAGCAGTCTTTATAAGATGGTGAAAAACAGCCTAAACGAACGTATCAACAAGGGGCAATAAGGGGCTAAATAGGGATCTATCGCCCGGTCAAACGGGGCCGTATTGTCATCGTGGATTCGGCTTTTCAACCTTGCAACAGGCCTTGCAAACAGCCGTACAACGTACGGGAAAAGAGCGTTAGGAAGCCTTAAGCTTCGGGGCGAAGCAGAGGGGCGAAGCAGAGCAAGAGATAGAGTCATCTTCGGGCCGGGAAAAGAGCGTGAAATAAAGCGTGTTCGGGCCGGGAAAGAACGTTACCGGAGTGCTGTAGGGTCGGCACATAACATTGCCGGGGCGAAACAGGGCTTGTTTCGGGGCGCGAAGCAAAAGAGAAAAAGGACGCGGAAAAGGGGGAAAAACAAACAAAGCAGGAAAAAAAAACAAAGCAGGGAATACACTCGCAGTCTTTAAACAAAGATTAAAAACAAGGGCATAAAGAACAAAGGTCGCAAAGAACGTTATCTCGGCCACTAGGGAGTGTCGGAAAGGGTTAACTAGCTAAACGTGCCGGTGCTATCGTCGTTATTATCCTCTTCGGCTAGGATATAGCCTTATTGTCGTCCGTAGCCTCGTCCGTACGCCTAACTGCTAGGGCTGGGTCTTAAGCGTATAGAACCTTATATATATCCCCTAGAACGACCTCTTGCACGGCCGTATTAGTTAAAAGACTAGTCAGGGCGGCGTGTAAGGTGCGTTTCGAGGGAGGAGCGGAGGTCGGAAAACAGTTCTTTAATACGTACGGCTGGGCGGAAAAGGGCCGGTTCGAGCTCCGGAACGCTACAGTAGGCCCGGACGAGAGTCATTCGCAAAGGGACATTAGTCTCCGGGTCTTAGTCTATGAATATACCTCCTAAGGCCCGTTAGCAAAGCTATAGCTTATTAAATAGCATCTCGAGGATTTCGGGAAGTGGCTTTTCTAAGTGTTAGGCTTAAAGCCTTGGGAACGTTATCGTAGTCTACGCTATAAAATACTATTTATAATTAACGCCTATATCAAAGTAGCGTTTAAGGGCGTCGTACACGGTCCGGAACGTAGCATTCTAATTAACGTGCCGGATATAGTAGTCCTCGGCACGGCCGGCGAGGATTTAACTAACTAAGTCGTAGAACTAGCCGGGTGCGATACGTAGGCTATAGTAAGTCCGTATAAAGAGCCGGACCTTATCGTCTAGGATATCGTATAGGTCTCCTATATAGTTATAGTCCTTTTTCCACGCCTTAGCGAATTATAGCATAAGGTTAGCGTCCGTAGGAGCGTTTAGGACCTCGGGCGGCGGTATTATTATATATGCCTCTAGGGGGAATTTAGGGATAGGGACGGTAGGGACGGGAGCGACGGTAGGGACGCGAGCAATAGCGGTAGGAATCGGGGTAGGAACGGCGGCAGGCAGGAACGGCTAGGCGGCAGGCTGGTACTAGGCGGTAAGCGGGACGGCGAATTCGGGGTGCCGGAACCGGTAGCTTATCGGATAGACCGTATGTTGCGGCACTTAGGGAGCAACGGGGACTTAGCCTAGGACAAAGGGGTCGGGAATAACTAGTAGCGGCGGGCCGGAAATAGGAATAGCGGATAGTAGAACAACGGGCGAAGGAACAACGGGCGAAGCTAGCGGCGGAGCTATCGTTACGGCGGCAACTAACGCGGCGGCGGGCGGCGACGATCTAGCAGCTTCTTAAATGCTATTAGCGGACGAGGGTAGTACCGTTAATACGGCGGTAGGGAAGGGCGAGGGCGGTAGAGAGGTTGCGGTAGTAGCTGCTGCAGCGGCTTTTCTTTCGGCCCTAGCCGTGTAGGCATCCGTGCCTTCGTCGAATCGGGTTGCTAAGAACTTATCGTCGGGCTAGGTTAGTAGGTCCTCCGTAGTCTAAAGCATTACGAGCTAGGGTGTAAGGGGTCCGTTCTTTCGGCCTATATAGACCCCTCGCCTCCGTACGAGCTTTCGTACTACTCTTTTTAAGTCCCGTTAGACCGTATTCGATACGGCTTCGGTCTAGCCCTCGAAATAGTCTCGAAAATAGTCGAGCAGCTCGTACCCCTAGATATACACGTCGAATTCCGTGTATACTATAAAGCGGGCGACGTACGTAGTTACAGCGGCTTAACTTATCGTTCCTTCGTTAGGGCGGACGTCTTCCTCCTTAAGGGCAAGGTCGATATACTTATAGAGGGTCTCGTAGACTCTAATGTCTTTTAAAAGGGTCGCAAGCTAGTCGACGGGGGCCGGGTTCGGGGCTGACATTGTGTTGCCTTCCGGGGTGTTCTTCCGGGGTGTGGTGTTCTTATTAAAGGAAGCTTAGAGCAGTAAGCGGACTGTGTGTAAATGCCGGGGTAAAGTAGGTCTATTGCCGGGACGAAAAAGGGCGTGGCCGTGTTCTTACAGGTCCTACTTCGAGGCGGCAAAGAGTAAAGCAGCGGCAAAGGCAAAGTGGCGGCAAAGAGCAAAGCAGCGGCAAAGGCAAAGTAGCACACTAGCAGTTCTTCAAACAGCAAAGAACAACCTAGTAGGCCGGGCTTAAAGCAGCAAGCGGACTGTTGTATAGTGCCGGGCTTAAGGGAGCAAGCGGACTGTATATACTGCCGGGCTTAAGGGAGCAAGCGGACTGTATATAGTGCCGGGCTTAAGGGAGCAAGCGGACTATATATAGTGCCGGGTCGGAAGACGGCGGGGTGTTTGTCGTACACGAGGGTCTTCGTGCTTTTGTCTTAATTAAATAGCTCGTGTGTTAATCGAATGTTTATCGGGTCGCGAGGGTCTTCGCGATAGTTTATCGGTATAAGCAGCGGGCGCGATTCGGGTCGTTATAGCAAAAGATCTAATTGGTAATCCAGTAGGATATCTTAAGCAGCGTTAAAGGGTTTACGATGCTTGCCTTTAGGGCAACGGGGGTCGAATAAGATACTTAGAGGGATTTTAGTCGGTAATCTAGTAGGATTCCGTAAGTAATATAAAGGGTCGTTACTACCGGGAGCGGGCAGCGGGCTCGTCGCGTTAGGGACGTACTATCGGAAAGGATCTAAACGGTGATTTAGATAGGTCTCTTTCGATAGTTAGAAGGGATCTAAACGGTGATCTAAAAGGTCCCTTATTCTTAGCATAGATAATCTTTCCGTCGACTAGGTCGCTATAGTCTGCGAAAATAGCGATGCTAATCTTTAAAGATTAGGGGGTCTGTCTCTTCCACCTAGCTAATCTATGATTAAGCGTTTTAATTACTAATTAGTATTAGTAGGGCTTTACTACGGTAAGCAGCCGGAAGTAGAACCTATCGCATGTGTGATAGTATGCGGTTTAGGTTCTTATTGTCTTGTCTAGCTAGGAAGGAAGAGGGGAAAGGGGGCCCCTTTATAGGTGCTAACGTGGCCTTAGGTCACGTGGCTTACGTGCCCTTAACGACGTCGTACGTATCCTTTATCCCTTGTTCCTATAGATAGACTATATAAATAAAGGAATTAATTAATTCCTTTATAAAGAGACCGGAAATAGGAATAAAATATCTTATCTTAATAAGCCTATCGATTATTGTAAGTACGTTCTTATAAGTCTTCCTATTCTAAGTATACTTAAGAAGTATCGTAATATAATTAATTAATATATCGGCCTATAAACGGACCGGTAAAGCGAAGGGTTTTAAGAATCTAAAGGGAGATAAGCTAGGGGTGTAAGTACGTTCTTATAAGTCTCCCTATTCTAAGTATACTTAAGAAGTATCGTAATATAATTAATTAATATATCGGCCTATAAACGGACCGGTAAAGCGAAGGGTTTTAAGAATCTAAAGGGAGATAAGCGGGGGGTTTTAGTCTAAAGATAAAGAGTATAATCTTTAATAAACGTAGCGGCGAAGTGCGCAATTCTCGGCTATTAATATATCCGGTTTAATAGATTAAGGGTTTTTACTTTCTTTAGGTATCTTATTAAGCTACTACTATAAGATCGATAAACGACTTTAAGGCGGAGATCTAAGGTATTAAGGATAAAGAGCTAATCGCGGAAAAAGATACGCCCGTTAATTAACTAATATTCGGATATATCGTAATATAAAAGCTTCCGAATGTATTTTAGCTAGCGTTAAGCGTATAGGTCTTAGAGTATTGCTACTATATCCTAGGCGAGATTATTTTATTAATATACATTATAGATAAGCTTATCGAGTGATTTATAAGCTATATTTAATCTAAGGGCGGCGACTGCGTTAAGGTCTTCCTTTAAGACATAAGAATCGGCTAAGAGTTCTTTTAGGATAGTCGGGTCGACTTTCCCTTTAGGGATAATTACCTAATTACGATAGAAGAGTCGGTCGTCGTCTACGGTAGCTAGTCTATTGCTAAAAAGCTTGCTAAAAGCATTAGGGAGGATTACCTTATTGCCTAAGCGGTATATAATTATAAAGTTAAACTAAGAAAGGAACTTAGCTTAGCGTACTTATCGTTAGTTAAGTTGCTTTATAGATATAAACGTCTAAAGATTCTTATAGTCTATAATAACGTCGAACGCTTCGGTAGTTCCTTAGAGTTTTAAGCGCTATTCCTTAAGCGTCTTAATAATTGCTAATAACTGTTTATTATAAATCTTATAGTTATACTTAAAGCAAAGGTAGTATGCTTTAATAAGAAAAAAACAATAGGGTAAAGATATCCGTTATTCCTAATCTATAAAAGGACTCCTCCTAAGGCCTAATTTAAAGCGTCGGTTTTAATAACTATTTTCTTTAAGTAGTTAAAATAGGCTTAGACCGGGGCAATATTAAAAGCAAGCTTAAGGGCTATAAACGCGGTAGCTTATTTAGGTCCTTAAGACTAACGGGAATCTTTTCGAAGTAGCGTATTTATCGGGGAGATAATACTAAAGTATCCCTTAATAAAATAGCGGTAGAAGTTTATAAATCTAAGAAACTACTAAAGTTCTTTTACTAAGGTTAAGGCGTTTTAAGCCGTGATTATATATACCTTCTTAAGGTCTATGCTTATGCTAGATATCGAAATAAGTATTCTAAGGTACTTAGTCTTTATCGTATAAAACTCTAACTTCCCGATGTTAATCTAAAGCCCTACGTTGCTTAAGCGTTAGATAACTATTCGCACGTAGTTTTTATATTTTGCCTTAGTCTTTAAAAAGACTAAAACGTCGTCGAGATATACTATATAGAAAGAGTATTACTATTTGGCCTAGTGTAAATCTTTATTTAGCCTAGTGATATTTTTTTATAGCCTACGTGTACCCTAGAAAACGTCTAAACCCCCCGCACCTAGCCGCGCCTATATAAATATAGTGCGCATATATAGCAGGCTATTGTTAGTAGGTCTCTAGGTCGACCTTATAGGGTAAACAGTGTGGTTGTATTAGGTTGTATTGCTAGCTAAGTAAGGGGAAGCTATCGCGGTGACGTAGCTCCCTCGTACGTGCACGTAATCCTAGGGATTACGTGCATTATGTGTGTGCGACTATATCGTCGCACGTAGCTAGCTATTTCTACACTCGCAGTTTTTCTTTTGTAGAAATAAACCTTATAATAAAATAAAGAAAGAGCCTAGTTAAGTAGGCTATTGCAGCTATGCTAGCGTAAACGCCCCGGCGTAGCTATAGTTGCGCGTTATTGTATTAATAGGGTTAAAGCTATGTTATAATAGCTATATAACTATTAAATACGCAGCCGGTTTACAACGTAATAACGTAACGCGAGAAAACACCTCTTTAACGTAGTGGTTAGGCTAGTAACCTTTGTTAATTTTTAGGCGGTCTAGACCACCGCTTCGTGCTAGTAACCGTGCTTTAGGGCAGCCTTACTAACTATCTTACCGAACGTTATAGTAGGAAATCGGGGAACTATAGGCAATTAGGGAAAAATAAACTATAGGCTTATAGGCAACTAGTGCAAAATAAGGTAAGAAGTAATATAGACTATAATAGATAGTAAAAGAATGTAAATATATGCGTGACTATACTAAACAAATTGTTTATCGAGGGCTATTCGTCTAGGGCTATTTATCTAGGGCTTATTCGTCGGGGGCGGTTGTAAGGATTAGACTCGTTAGACCTAATGTCTAGGGACCCCTTTTAGGACGATTCCTAGTTAGGCATATTAATAATATTACTCTACCGAAAGATTATTCTTTTTATTAAACTTACTGTTAGTGTTTAATGTTTATAGCGAATTGTTAGAATATGTTTAACCGAATAATAGCATACGATGAGATAACCTTCCCGATTAATTTAAATATAAGCATCCGGAGGTTTAAGGTTTAAACCGTGCCGACGAATTCTTTTATTATAGTTAATTAAGCAATAGAATAGGTAAAGGAATAAGTGTGCGAATAAGCGCGCAATTGAATAATAAAGTGAGTTAATAAAGTAAGCGCGTAATTAAATAAGGAAAGAGCACGCAATTAAATAAGGAAAGAGAGCGTTAAAGATTAAGGCCGCACGACGAAAGCTTCTATCCTTACAGTCAGCGCGTTAGTCTTAATAAAGCGTTTAAGAGACTTATTCGGGGATAATTTCGTTAATGCATTAGCTAGGTTGTTATTCCTATTAATCTATCGTACTTCTGTAATCTCCTTTCGCTCGTATAACTAACGAAGCAATATAACATCGATTATTAGTCGCTTCTCTTTCGTTATAGTAAGCTTTATAAGACATTCGTAGAGCGAATACGAGTCTATATAAAGGATTAGAGGCACTAGAGGCAGCCGCAGGCGTTCTATAATTATCTTAATCGTCGTGGCAAGGCAAATGCCGATATTAACGCCTCTAACTATACCGTAGACCTCTAAGGCTAGAACGCTACGTATGACCCTTTTGCACTTAGTAGAGCTCTAGTGCATAATGTTGCCTTTAATCTCGAAGTGGCTGTTAGACTAGGTCTCTGTAATAAGCGCAATAATAAAGCCTAGCTATTAAGAGAGGTCTGAGTTGTTTGCAAAAGAGCTATCCGTAAATACTAGCAGCTTGGCATTCGCAAGATTAATTAGTTCGTACGTTAGGCCGCGTTTCTTATTGTCTATTTGCTATTATAGGCGTTTGTTAATCGTTACGCAGTCTTTCTCGTTAGGGTTTTAAACTTATGCTACTATAGAAAGGTTAAAAGAAGCTTCCGGTTAGCAAATTAACGCGACGTATGCTCCTTAGGCTCGCTGTTCTATATACCTCTGCGTATAGTTATAATTCCGAGCGATAATAGTCTTAAGCTTTTCTAATTAACCCTTTTGCTAAAGAAGAAGATCCTAATCTTAGAGTATTAGCCTAGCCCTATTGAAATTAAGTATTAAGCTAGCAGATATCTTAGTCTTCGGCTTCGCTTTAAACTTAGCCTTTTAAAGCTGCTCTTCTTTAGTATTAAAGAAAGTGCGTATGCCTAATATTAATATATTATCCGTCTATAGGCCAACTATCCTAAATCTATTAAGGGTCCTATTCGCGATTAATAGGCACGAGTCGTATATTAAGGTTAATATATTAAGTCGGATGACGTAATACTTATAATACGTTCGGAACTAATATAGTCCTAACTCCGCGATCCCGTAAAGGGGTCGAATTATATAGATAATAGTCCCTTCTAGGTATCGTCCTTATATCTTAGCGGGCAGCCTAGTTAGGATAGTCCTAAAGAGCTTAGTTTTAGCTTATAGGTAGGCCTAAGTGATATCTCGCAACGAAAGAGTTATGCTATAATAGCGAAGAAGTCCTAGAGCAAGGGCTAAGATTAGCCGCTAGCTAACGCGTTAAATCGTCGGTGATTGCGTTAATAGGGTCGTCTTTTCTTTATTATTGTATCCTTAAACAACGAGTCGGGACTTCTCGTAGGGTTTCTTATCCCTCCCTTTCACTTTACGTACTATCCTCGACTTAAAGATACGGTGACCTCTATAGATAGCTTTATCGTAGCGTTCGAAGCTAAAAACACTACGGGCAATAAAGTTATCGATCTCTTGCCTATCTAACTCTTTAAACGGGGCTCCTAGGGTTATAATAACTCCCTTTTCCCGTAAATTAAGTGCTAATTCGTAGGCATCTTCTTCCTTCTTAATAATAAAGGCTTAAGGAGGGGGAAGGGGAATAGGGAGCTTTAGCTTATTCTTTGCACTAGGGGGACGGCTACGTCTGCGTAGCATTAGGGGCGTAGGAGTCGGAGCGGGAAGTATAGTCGTTAGGTTAGGAGGAGTCTCTTTATTTAGAGTAGGAGGAGTCGGTTTAATCGCGCGAAGTAGGGGCTAAGGAGACGAGTCGTCTCGAAGGTAGGGCTATACGACTATAGACCGAAAGACTTAAGGTCCGTTGACGGTGTTAATAGTAATATTATAACCGTTAATTACAGTAATCTTAAATAGGCCCTACTATCCTCTCTTTTCCCGCTAGACTTAGACTTTACTCTATAGTAAGAGAGTAATAGTTTTAACTATTAACGGACCGTTCCTTATATAAAGAGTATCTTACACCTGCCTTTCTATAGAGAGTTGTCGAAGTATTTTTATCGCCTTTTGTATAGCTATAGACCTTTTTAGGGTTATAGCTAACGGGGGCGAGTTAATAGTTATACATAGGTACGTACTAAAGACGAGAAGTATAAGGATAAGGCCGTAGGGTCCGGCTGTGTTATTAACGGCTTTTACGGCTATCTAAAGGACTGCCTTAGGAGACGTAATAGTCTTAATCTCTACGTAAAGGATTTTAAACGCACGGCGTAAAGGAGCGTAATACCTCTCGACCTTCCTAATCGACGTATATAACTCTATAGGGACCTACTTATAGGTTATCCCTATAATCCTTGCCTCGTTACGGAACTCTATTAAGGCAAAATTAGTCCTTGCGTTGTGTTTAATCGTATTAGGAGGTCTAAGGTAACTATTGATCTAAAGGGCTCGAAGGACTTCTTAGGTATCCTTAGCTAATATAGAAGGAAGGAACCTAGCCCCTTTAAACGCTATTGCGGAGTTAACGACGTATAGAATAGGTCGTTAAGGGCTCCTAAGGTATATTACGTCTACTATAATCTCGTAATCAAATTCCTAGTTATCTTTTAGCGTGAATTTAAACCGCCTAAGCGCCTATAAGTATATCTTATAGTAATAATAGAATTTAGAGATTAACTTAAGCTATATAGTCGTTATATTATAGCCCGCCTGCTTAAGTAGGTAATAGAGTCTCGAAACAGCTAGGTGCTTAAAGCGGCGATATAGAGTTCGTATCTTACTCTCTATTAGAAAGGAGATCGTCTCTTCTGCTTTTAATAAGAAGAACTATAGGTGACCCTATTTGCGGATTACTAGGATCCGGTTGCTTAGATCGTTAGTCCTTAGTGTATTTATTATATTATCGAAGTAGATCCTAAGTCGGTCTATATTAGTAAGAGTAAGCAGAAAAGGGGTATAGGTCTTAAGAATGTAAAAAGTTACTCGACTAACGGGGGTTTCGAGGGCGATTAAACTAAGGGGTTAAATAGGAGTGCTAGTTTTAAATCGGATGCTAGCTTGCCTAGCTATAGAGCTATTAAGCATAATAGAAGGTTCCGTTCGCTATAAAGCGAAGTATTGCTCCTATCCTACTATTAATACTCTAGCCGCACTAGTGTCGATTATAATTCCCTAGAACTATTAACGGGAGTAGCGATCCTCGATTAGGAATTAGTCGGTAGGGATAAATTAATCTATATAGTAGACGTCTTCGCCGGTCTAAAGGTGTGTAAAGGCGGCCTCGTAGAGCATATAAGTTGCTGCTTAGTCCGGCTCGGCAGCGTTATCGGCGTCTTCTACGTCCTAGTACTCGTTAGCGTCGCCTTTAGCATCGGGTTCGTGACCTTTAAATTCGGTTACGTAGGCTATAAAGTTAGTAGTAGAGATACCGTCGTTAAAACATTACGTAAGGTATTAGTCCTTAGACCGTTAACGTTTCTTAGGCGTATGTTTAGTTAACTAATAGCCTTCCCTATAATAGACGAAACACTTCTTAGTCTACGTTAAGCGGTTGTTAGAGCTATTCCCGTAGCTTCTACCGCGTCCTTATAGACGGAAGGGTATACTATAGTCATATCTAAAGCCTTATAGATAGCCTCTACGACTACCTCGTCCGTAGCTTCGTCTACGGAATCTACCTCGTCTACGATTTCTTAAGTATCTTCGGTCTAGGTACTATTAATCGTTATAATTAAATGCTTTATTATATAGGAACTAGCTAGACGGGTTGCGTGCTAGGTGTATCTTAATAGATATACGTAAGTCTGTAAATACGGTTTCGACCTTTTAGGCAGGCTTAAAGAGAGCGTATTCTAGCTCCGGAACGATACGGTATGCGTTGATAAACGACGTACGAAGTAGTATATTACCTTCGTAGTCTTTTCCTAAGGCTCTCTAATATAGCTAAAGCTTATTAAAGAGAGTCTATAGTACCTTATAAAGCGGTATCGTAGGATTCTCTACGCGGACTTTATTAAATATAGTTATTGTTTAGTCCGTAAAGTAATAACTATAGTTAACATCCGTATTAAAATGTTGCTTAATAGCATTATAGGTTGCACGGAACGATGTAGTTAATTTAACGTAGTAGATATAGAAGGTCTTAGCTCTATCCGTTAGGATCTAAGAGAATAGGTTATAGAATTAACCTAGTTAGACCTTAAGCTTATAGTAGGTCCTTATAAATATATAGACCTTATCGTCGAAGAGGTTATAGGGCTATCCTATATAACACTTATCCTTCCTCTATAGCTTTGCGAACTTCTGCTAAAGGTCCGTATCTATATCGACGTTCGGAACATCGATTAGAGGGATCGTGGTATAAGCATTAAGGGACGGCAAAGGGGCAATAGTCACAATAGTATTATTAGCAGGGGGAATAGGAGCTTAAGAAATAGGGGCAATAGTTATAGCAGGCACATCGGGGATAGGGGCAGGCATAGGGACAGTTGGTTGGTTAAACTAGTATATTGTTAGGTGTATAGTCTATTGTTATTGCGTTGCACCGGGGATAGTTGTCTAATCGGTTAGAGCCGTGTCTAGGGCCGGGCTTAGGGCTGCATTTAGTAGTATAAATACAACGATCGTGCCTTAATTAAATATCTAATTTATATACTCTTTTGCAGGCTATTATAGTGGTTCTAAGATAGTCTATAGTTTAAGGAACTATATGTTAAAGCCTTAATTGTCTAGGCCGGTGTAGATCCTACGTCTCTTTAGGAGCTTGCGTAAGGAACGTTTATAGCTCTAGTGTACCCTATCCTATGTCTATAGAAGCCATCCTTAAAAGTATTCTAAGAAGAAGGCAATGGCTTTATAGCCTTAGTTGTCTTTATCGTACGTACACTTATAGAGGAACCTTATAACGTATATAGTGGCCTTTGCTTTACTTAGGTTTTCGAGATCGGGTTATTGTTATATATCTTAGATACCTATATAGGTGTACTAGTAGTCGTTTTCTAGGATAGGGGTAATCTTTAATAGCTTCTCGCGCTTTGTGTTATCTACGCGGGTAGGACTTAATAAATATTATACGTAATAGTCTTTATATATTTTATCGGCGTAAGGGATTTTCTTACGAAGTTGTCTTTTGCGTTAGGGACGCACTATAGGTTAACGTTACTCTTCTTCCTTTAGGAAGCGAGACGGGATTAATAGATAGCTTAAGAGATCTCGAAATAGCGTTAACGCGGTAACGTTATAGATAAGAGAGCTTGTTTAAAGCATAAAGATAACTACCTCTAGGTGTTCCCTCGTAGGGTGTTTTATACCGTCGATAGTTAAGGATCTTATCTCTTCTACCTAGCTGTCTATAATTGACTAAGTTAACCACTAATTAGTGTTAGTAGGTCTTTAGGTCGACCGTATAGGGTAAACAGTGTGGTTATATTAGGTTGTATTGCTCGCTAAGTAAGGGGAAGCTATTACGGTAACGTAGCTCCTATAAGGGTCTTCGACTATTAGTGAGATTAGGTCTACGACCTAATCCGCATTCTTATATACGAGCGGGAAAGAGGCACGTGTGGGCGGGGAAAGGGGCTCGTGCGAATAAGGGTAAGGGGCTCGTGCGGATAGGGGTAAGGGGCACGTACGGACAAAGGGGAACGTACGCAGAGCTATATATCCGCATGCATAGGTGCGCTTATACTTAGTTCTTTATAGATAATTTCTATACCTATATAGAAGGCACTTATATAATCACTCTGCCTACCCTATTATAGTATTATCTATCTCTTATTTTTACGGACTTATTTAACACGATAACGTCCCGCTTTTATATTAGCGGCACGTATTAATTAGAACGATAGGCCGCTATAATAAAAGCGATACACGTAGTAATACTAGCTGCTATTATAGACTTATTAGATAACGATATAGAGGACGTCTTTAAGCAACGGGCCGAGGGGTCCTAGCAGCTATAGCTGCGATAAGAGGCGCTAAATAAGCGGGCCTTCGCAAAAGCCCGTTTAAGCAAGCCGACGGCGGATGCCGTACCTTCTATAGCGGAAGAGGAGCGCCTCTTAGTACTACTATAGAAAATAGCCGTTAATCCGGTTAAACAAAGGGGGTTGCTAAAAGTCCTTAGTGTTAAAATAGGATCTACGGCGCCTACCTCTACGGATACGCTACTCGCGCCTCCGGCTGCGTCGACGAACTCTCCTACGGCTAAGGACGCTAATATAGCTAACCTAAGGACGGCCCTTAAAGCCGCCTTTAGCAAAAGGAAGCCTCTACCGTAGCCTATATAAGATAGTAAGCTAGAGTCCTTTTACTTCTTCCTATATCGCCTCCGTAGTAAGTTTACCATTAACGAGAAGTAAGGCCTTAACGGTTGCCGCGATACCGCTTAGTATTCGCTGCTCTACACGCTGCTTAAGCCTTAGATACGGCGGATTTCTAGGTTTTAGGAGAGTGGCGGGCCTAGTAGCGCCTACGACCCCCGTGCCTTCTTTAACCACCTTATCCACGCGTTCGGCAACGTGTAGGAGTAGGAGAAAGCGTAAGATAGGTTGCGGATCTTCTTTTAGAAAGACGGCTAGACGTTTAAAGACTTCCTTCCTAACTTTAAAGAGACTATCACTTATACCGCCGGAAATAGCGTTTAAGGAGATAGCGCTAAGCTTATATAGCTATGAAATTCGATTACTCTATAACTATAGGAAATGCTTATCTTAATCGAGATGCCTACTAACTTCCGGGAGTACGTAGGTCGTCTTACGAAGGTAGCTTAAAACTATAAGTAAAGCCCTAGCTTCTAAAAGTTGCGAAAGCGCGCTAGCACGAACGGCGTTAGCAATAGGAACGGAGGAGCTACTATTAGGAACGCTATAACGCTCCCGCCGCCTAAATCCGCGTCCGATACTACGGTAGACTATAAGGGCGACGTTATAATATCTACTACGCGGCCCGCTTATAGAAGAGGTAGGACACTATCCGCCGCCTTAGGCAGCGCGCCTTCCTCTTTTACATAGCGAGCTAAGTAAGTGTCGAAGGTAGAGCTTTAGAAGCGGAGAGAGGAAGGGCTTTACGTACGCTATAGCGCAGATAGATATTTTACTACGGACTGCCTATATCGTCCCGCTCGACCTATAAAGCGAGCCGAACGGCCTATAGCGATTTACGCTACCCGACCTTCTCTTAAGTCTAATATTAAGGAGGATAATAATATCCCTACTGCTATTAATACGGAGGGAAACGCATAGCTTTAGAGCATAGATAGGCCCTAAAGCCTAATTCGCTAGCATTAGAGAAAGAAGAGTTAACTAACCGTATTAAGACTTCTCCTACCTTAATACTTATTATTATTAACTATATAAACCTCGTCTTTACTCTTATAAACGAGGGTTGCTAGTACTACGCCGCTATCGATAAGGCATTCGTACGAGAACTACGTTTGCTAGTTAAAGATATAAGAACTTAGTACGTATAAGGAGCCTTAAGCGTAATAGAGGAGGCGAAGATTAAAGGTATTATATAGATAGCTGCGGAGATTAACGGGTATAAGCAATTGCTCGTAGTATACGTTATCCCTTAGCTAGAATTTAACCTAATCTTTAGAAAGCCTTAGCTTCTTTATATAAAGTCCTACTTTATGCCGTACTAAGGGAGGCTTTAGTATAGAAATTTATAGCGTTAGCTACGGCATATTAATAAGAACGAGCCTAAGGATACCGAATATACTATAGAGCTTCGAGAGGCTAAAGAAGTTATAGCTTTAGTATTTATCGGCATAATTAACCGAATCCGTAGACGATATAGCTTAGAAGCCGCTATAGCTACTATTTACGTAGTTAGCCTCGCGGATATCGAAAAAGCCTTACGACTAAAGAAGCCGAAGACGGAAGCCGAATTGCGTTAAATAATCCTTACGTAGTTCTATAACCTACTGCCGCTCTTTCGGAAAAGCGAGGCCGATATATTAAACCTATATAAGCCCGGCATTAACTACGCGATACTACTTCGCAAAGATTCCCGCGGATAAGATATAGTTCCGCCCTTTAAGCCGCTATACGCAATGTCTTAAGACGAGTTGCTTATATTAAAGAAAACACTACGCGGCCTTTTAGATAAAGGGTTTATTTAAGCTAGCTTTTCTAAGGCCGCCGCTCTAGTGCTATTCGCGCGGAAACCCGGAGGAGGACTACGTTTCTACGTAGACTGCCGAGCGCTTAACGTAATAATATAACTAGACCGCTACCCGCTTCCGCTTATTAAGGAGATACTCCGTAATATCGCTAAAGCGAAGTAGTTTACTAAGTTAAATACCTATTAGGCGTTCTATAAAGTGCGAATTACAGAAGGTAATAAGTAGAAGACTACGTTCTATATTTACTATAGGCTTTTCGAATAGATAGTAATACCGTTTAGGCTTATAAGAGCTCTTAGCACCTTCTAACGGTATATTAATAGCATTCTTCGCGAATTTCTAGACGAGTTCGCTTCCGCCTATATTAATAATATTCTTATCTATATAAGCGGCAGCCTTAAGGATTATATAGACAAAGTGCGGAAAATGCTAGACCGGCTCTTTAAGTATAGGCTATACCTCGACCTTAATAAATGCGAATTCGGCGTCCGCTAGGTTAAATACCTTAGATTTATTATTATCGCGGGCGTTAGTATATAGGCGGACCCTATAAAGATTTAGGCTATTCGAGACTAAATAGCCCTAACTTTATAGAAGGGTATACGGAGTTTCTTAAGATTTACGAACTACTACCGGATTTTTATTTATTAATTTTCTTATATCGTCGGTCCGCTTATAGCCCTTACCGGCAAAGGGGTAGCCTTCTATTAAGGCGCTGTATAGGCAAAAGCGTTCTAAACGTTAAAGGACTTATTTTCGTAAGCCCTAGTGCTACTATAGTAGGATTTTAATTATCCTATAATACTTAAGGCGGACTATAGTAGATTTGCGCTTAAAGACACGCTTTCGCAAGAGGTAGACGGCTAACGCCGCCCTATAGCTTTTTACTCCTATAAGCTTACCCCCGCCGAACGGAACTACGCTATCTATAATAAAAAGATACTCGCTATAATTAGCTATTTAAAGCAATAGTAAGCGGAGCTTTATAGCTATAAGAATTTCGAAATCCTTATAGACTATCGTAACCTTAAGTATTTTATAACTTAATGTTATCTCTTTAAGCGATAGACCTATTAGGCGGAATACCTTTCGCGGTTCTATTTCCGGATTAAGTACCGACTTAGAAAAGAGGCTATAGTGCCGGACGCTCTATCCTAGGGAGATTAAGATCGGCCTTCTAGCGAAGATTATAATGCCCGAGAGCTTTAAATACTCCCGGAGGAGACGCTACGCATATATCTTAGAGTAACGCTTATCGGTGCGGATAGCGTATTCTTAGTTAATAGTAAGGACGATAAGGACGAAGACGATAGCGAGGAGGATAATAATTCGTTAATTACTTCGGAGGGTAAGGGGGTAATCGAAGAAGACGTAGAGCTTAACGCTTAGGAAGCGGACCTTATAGCGGCTACGGCTTAGGACGACTTTAACGCGTAGAGCGTAAAGCTAATTACTAATATAGGTCTTAACCGACGGATTTTTTAGGACGAGGAGCTTTAGCGTACGTAGGACCGCTTAGTAGCTTAGGACGTTACTTACGGGAGCGTGCGCCGCGCTATAGAGGCAGGAGCATAGCGATTCGACCTTAAGCTTAACCTTAAGGTATAGGTAGCCGACTGCTACGTAGACCTACGTAGGCACCTACGGTTCCGCGGACGGCTTTAGGTTCTTAGTTCCTTTATAACTATAGAGGCCGTAGTAAGAGACGCTCCCCTAGAGCTAGAAGAAGGGAACGCGCTTTAAGGACGGCTTATTTAAATAGTATACGACGCTAGCGTCGTCGGCTACCTTAGCTGCGAAGGAATAGCTGCCGCTATATCTTAGGACTTCTATTAGCCGCTCCTCTAGCTATACGTTAGACGATTCCTCCGCAACTATAATATCTATAGGCGTATAAAGATTTAGCGTGCGCTTAAGAAAGGGCTACTTAAATCGCTTCCTATGCTAGACCGGTTCTATACGTATGTTTAAATAGACTTTATTACGGACCTCCCCCTTATAGAAAGCGGCAACCGCAATCTTTAGGTAATTAAGCACCGTTTAAGTAAGGAAGTTATATTAAAACCTATGCTTTTTATAAAAGCGGATATCTACGCAAAGCGCTTCCTTATATACTATATACGATACTATTAGTAGCTAATATTAATTATAAGCGATAAAGGCTTAAATTAGATAAGCCGCTTCTAATAACACCTATATCGGCTACTATAGATTATATAGCTGCTAAGTATAGTATATTATCTATAAACCGATAGGGGGCCGGAACGGCTTAACTAAGAAGTTTAAGCTTACCTCTAAGGCGTTATCGACCGTAACTAAAGGGACTAGGACAAATAGCTCCCTATAGCGTAAATAGCGCTTAACGGGAGAAATTACTCTTTAATTAGTATATCCCCTTTCTTTATACTATATAGGTATAAACTAGTATCCCTATTTCCTATTACCGTAGATATAGCGGCGGAAAAGCCGTCCGGCAATAGCCCGGAAGGGCGTATAGCCTCCTTTATATAGCGACTTAAGTAGGTTTTAGACTTCTATTAGTCGTTAATAGCCTTAGTAGCGTAAGACTAAAAGCGGTATACTAACAAACGGCGGGAATTTATAGAGCGATTTACGGTAGGTAATAAAGTCTAAGTAGACCTACGGAACTACGCATCCTTAAGGCCGAAGAAGAAGCTCGATTAGCTATACGTAAAATTTACGGTTAAAAGAGTGCTAAGCCCGCTAGCCGTCGAGCTAAAGGGATTGCCTAATAGGATTTACCCGAATTTTAACGTAGACCTTCTTCGTCGAGTAGTAGTAGATCTAATGCCCGGCTAAGTAATAGCGGACCTATAGCCTTTTATAATCTTAGTAGAAGGGGAAGAAGAGTTTTTAATAGAGGAAATTCTTACCGTACGGTAGAAGAAAGTCGGCCGTAGTAGTAGACGTAAGGTCTTCGTAAGGTAGCAAAAGTACTAAGACCCGACGTAGTACCTAGCAGCGGACTTCGTAGATATAAAAGCGCTCGATCGCTTTAAAGAGCGCTTTAGAGCTATTAGAGAAAACGACGGACCGCTTAACGCTACGTTGCTAGTAAAGATACGTCGGAAGGAGGTGCGTTTTACGCTCCCTAAAGCAAGCCGCGTAGCCTAAAGCGCGGCCGGGCCTTATATAATACGTCGTTATTTTTCGCTTAGGTAAGGTAAAGGTCTTATATAAGGGTCTTCGACTATTAGTAAGATTAGGTCTACCACTTAATCCGCATTCTTATATATAAGCGGGGAAGAGGCACGTGCGGGCGGGGAAAGGGGCTTATGCGAATAAGGGTAAGAGGCTCGTGCGGATAAGGGTAAGGGGCACGTGCGGATAAAGGGGAACGTGCGTAGAGCTATATATCCGCATACATAGGTGCGCCTACACTTAGTTCTTTATAGATGATTTCTACACCTATATAAAGGGCACCTATGTAATCACTCTGCCTACCCTATTATAGCTCCCTCGTACGTGCACGTAATCCTAGGGATTACGTGCATTACGTGTGTGCGACTACATCGTCGCACGTAGCTAGCTATTCCTATAACTATAGACTAATGATTCTTTACGTACGAATATCCGTCTACGGCTCGCTCCCTGCTGCGTGCCCTCTGCTATTGTGCGGCTTCTTAATGTATGCTTCGTGCCCGGCTGCGTGCCTTACTGCGTGCCTTGCTGCGTGCCCTCTGCTGTGTGTGCGGCTCCTTAATGTATGCTTCGTGCCCGGCTGCGTGCCCTACTGCGTGCCCTCTGCTTCGTGCCCGGCTGCGTGCCCTACTGCGTGCCCTCCGCTATGTGTGCGGCTCCTTAATGTATGCTTCGTGCCCGGCTGCGTGCCCTGCTGCGTGCCTTACTGCGTGCCCTCTACTGTGTGTGCGACTCCTTAATGTATGCTTCGTGCCCGGCTTCCGGCTGCGTGCTCTACTGCGTTCCCTACTGCGTGCCCTACTGCGTGCCCTACTGCGTGCCCTGCTGCGTGCCCTGCTGCGTGCCCTCCGCTATGTGTGCGGCTTCTTAATGTATGCTGCGTGCCCTACTGCGTGCCCTCTACTGCGTGCTCTACTGCGTGCCCTGCTGCGTGCCTTAGAGCCTCGTTAGCTAGAGCGTTACGATGCGGCGAGATGCGACTTAACGATGCGACTTAACGATGCGATTTAACGATGCGATTTAACGATGCGATTTAACAATGCGATTTAAGAATGCGATTTAACAATGCGATTTAACAATGCGATTTAACAATGCGATTTAACGATGCGATTTAAGAATGCGATTTAACAATGCGATTTAACAATGCGATTTAACAATGCGATTTAACGATGCGATTAATTAGCCTATAGCCTGCTAGGCATACGTACTATAATTAAGTAGGCGCGGCTAGTCGAAGGGGGTATAGGCGTTTTTCGGGTGTGCGTAAAGTATTACTAAGCTAAATAGAGATTTATACTAGGCTAAATAGTAATACTCTTTAGAAATCATTAAGGGTATTATAAAGCACGTAATTAATATAATTTTAAAAGGTCGACGGTACGTTATAAAGGCCGAAAGGGGTTACTAGTATCTTAAAAAGTTCGAAACGTATAATAAACGCCGTAAGCTACTTATAACCTTCGGCGATTTAGATATAGTTAAACATAGTAATTACGTCTAGCTTTATATAAAACTTAGCGTCGTAGAGAGAATCTAGCGTTTCGCGGATTAAAGGCAAAGGATATTAATTCTTAACTATAACTTAATTTAAACCTTAGTAGTTATAATAGATACGGATACTATCGCCTAGCTTATATACGAGGATTAGCGGTGCTATAGCTAAAGAAGAAGACTCCCGAATAAAGCCTTTATTAAGTATATTATCGATTTACTTCTTAATATAGCGGAGTTCTATAGGTAATATAAGCCGATTTCTATAGAACGGAGCTAATTTACCGGGTATAAGCTCGATCTTATAATCCTTAGGGCGGTATAAAGGGAGCTCGTTCGCATTCTTCGGAAGGAAATAAAGAAGCTTATCCTAGAACTCTTTTAGGAATTCCTTTAGGATATCTGCCTTTATAACTTTAGGCTTTACTTAGAGGAACTTTTCTATATTAGCCTTATTAACCCTCCGGAATAAAGATTCGGAATTAGCTATATCCTAAAGGTTCACTTAAAGGAAGTTATAAAAGCGTTTAAGGAAAGCGGTCTAAGCTACCTCTATTATATAGTCCCCGGCAATAACGTATTAGAAAGAGATTTTAGATAGTTCTAAGACCTTAATTAAGCCTATTAAGAGTTTATTAAGAAGTCTTAGATTTTCTCCCTCCTCGACTAGCTTAGCTAGTTTAGATATACTAATTCGCATCGCTTAAATACTATCTTATTTATAGAATTAAACGAAGTTTATAATGCATGTAAAGTACCCTTTGTAAGGCATCCCGGGGCTGCTTACATTAGCTATAGATTAGATAGCGGGAGCTACACCTAGCTCCCGGGGCTCGCTACCTACCTTAATAAACTATCCTTCTTTACCTACCTTTTCACGCTGCTTAGTGCATTAAAATAGTAGCAATACCTTGCCTTCTTCTCTTCGGCAAGCATTAGAGGCCCTTATAAGCCCTCTACTAAGCGCCTCTTAAAGCCGCACTAAGCGCCTCTTAAAGCCGTACTAGCGACGCCTTTATTTGCGTTGCTCTAGAGCACCCTAGCTCGCTAAGAATAAACCAACCTTCCGTCTACTCCCGGACAACCACCCCGCTGTTTTCGGCTTAGCCTGCGTTAAGCCCCCGATAGCAGAGCCAATCACTCTTCTTCCGTCTTAGCGCCTTATTAACGCGCCTCTTCGCCTTTACGACAACCTCTTCTAGCAAGCCTAAAAGCTAGCCTCTCTTTCTTCCCTTTTTCTATATATGCCCGAACCTCTTTACACCTATTTTAGGTAGTTGCAAATTTTTATATATACTAACCGATTTTCTATATGCCGCCTGCCCTACTACTACTTCGGCTTACACCGATCCCCCCCCCCCCCTACTCCTTACGATGCCTCGTTACGAGTAATAACTAAGCTTTGCCTATACTAATATCTCTTTTAATCCTCGTAAGCACGACCTTTATCTCGTTTATACCCTCTAAAAGCTATATACTCTCGAGATATAGCAAGAGGGGATTTCCCTTCCCGATTAATACGAAGAAAGAGCTTGCCTTACCTAAGATCTCGATAGGAAATTTACCCGTAAGGAGTGGCGTGTCTATGCCGAGCTTTTCTTCCTTATCCCTCTTGCGATTACCTCTATTTTGCCTCTCCTAAAGAAAAAGACTACTATCTTAAAGTAGATTCGAATACTTAAGAAAAACACGCCTTTAATCGAGGCCGTAGTCTAACGGCACCTTCATTAAGATCGTCGCTAACAAGAGCGTTAAGAGACCCGAGTCTCGAGGGACCGAGATCCTTCTTCTCGTCGCGGCAGAACCTATGACGACCGACGCTACGAACGGGACGATCGCCGACAAGAAGACCGTCGGCAACGTCGGGAGACCCAAGTCTCGAGGGACCGAGAGTCTTCTCGCCGTCAGGCCCGCAGCCACTACGACGATCGCCGTGACCGTCATCAAGATCAAGATCGCCGTCATAACGACAACCGAGACCGCGACCGACGCCACGATCGCCGCCCTACCCGTTAGGGCGAGGAATATGCTTCGGCAGCTTTTGCAGCGATGGGTTCGCTGTACCTTATTCTGCCGCCTACTACACGCCCTGCTGCGATGGTGTCCTTGCCGCCCGCTTGTCCTGTGACGGCAACATCCTCGCCGCCTGCTGCACGCCCTGTTGCGATGTCTGTAGCGCGCCCTGTTCCGCCGCCTGCTGCACGCCCTATTGCGATGTCTATAGAGCGCCCCGTTCTGACGATGCCTTCGCCGGCTGCCAAGGCTCCTCCGGCCCCGAAGCCCTCTTCGTGCCGAAAGTGCAAGGCGCCCTTTGCTTCCCGGAACGCTCTTTTTGAGCATCTTCGCCAGACCTGCCCCGGCCAGCAGAAGGCGCCTGCCGCCGTTGTTGCGACTGTTCCCCAACCTGCCGGCAACCCTGCCTCTTCTCTCGAGACCGTCACTCAAGGACTTTCTGCCGTCATCGAAGCCGTCTGTGCGACTGTTCTCGCGGCTGTTGTTCGCCGCCTTGCAGCCTCTCCCGCCGCGGCCTCTACTCTCGAGGATACCTCTTAAGAACTCTCCTCTACTGTTGACGCCGGCTACACGACTGTTCCCGAGGCCGCCTTGCCTACTGCTGCTGTTAACGCCGTTGGCACGGCTATTCCCGCGGCCGCTTCGCCTACTGTTGACGCCGGCTGCACGACTATTCTCGCAGCTGCTCCGACCAACTCGCCGCAGCAGCTTCCTCTTCCTGCCGGCAACTCATCACCCCAGCGATGCCCTTAACCTCCCGGCAAGTTCTCGCCGTAGCAGCATCTTCTTCCTGCCGCCGCCTCGCCTACTATTAGCACCGTTGGCACGACTATTCCTCTTCTTCCTGCCGGCAACTCATCGCCCCAGCAATGCCTTTAACCTCCCGGCAGCTTCTTGCCACAACGATATCTTCTTCCTGCCGGCAATAACTCGTCTTCGCAGTAGCATTTTCAAGCTGCCGACAACCCGTCGCTTCCGGCCGCCATCTTTAAGCCGGGGCGGGATGTGTTTCGCCTTATTGTGGCCGCTCGCAAGACCCAGCTTCTTCAGCCTGCCGCCTCGCAGCAACGTCTTCACCCTGCCGGCAAACCTCCGCCGCAGCAGCCTCCCGCCGCAACGATGCTTTCAACCTGCCGCATCATTGACCCGCCGGCCTCACGCTCCTTGGCGTACCGACCAGCGCCGCCTTGGGCTCTCGCAATAAGACTGTTCCACTGCGCGCTTGCAGCAAGATTGGAGAGCAGCCTCGTGCTGCTCCGCTGCCTAAAGAGATCGCCGTCATATGCCCCTTTCGGCGATTAAGGAATTCGATCCAGACGAATGATCACTAGCAAGCGTGAGTGTGACTCACGGGAAAGGAACGGAGGATCCGGGCAATAGAAGCCTAATTGATATATTATTATAACTGCTATAGTCAGCAGGCTTTTCATTTGTGCCGGCATTATAATGCATGTAAAGCACCCTTTGTAGGGCATCTCGGGGCTGCTTACATCAGCCATAGATTAGATAGCGGGAGCTACACCTAGCTCCCGGGGCTCGCCACCCACCTTAATAAACCATCCTTCTTCACCTACCTTTTCACGCTGCTTAGTGCATTAGTTTACTACGCATACGTAGCGAATATCGGTTATATCTAAAGGCATTTAATCTTTCTATCGTATGCGCTAACGGGGGCGTCTCGTCTAGCCCTATCGGGCGGGAATATAGCGGCGGCCGGCGGTAAGATAAATAAAGAGTAAGCGAGCTACTAAAATAGTCTATAGCGGAGTGGCCTTAAAGGCTTAAGTCTCCGGGGAGTTTAAGGAGCTAATCGGGGATATTAAGCGGGCGGTATCTTAGGCGAATAGCAATATTCTATATAAAGGGTGCCGAATCGGTTAGCTAGGGTTTAGGGGGTGCGGTATTAGCCCGAGTAGATATTCTTCGGTAGATAAGTCGGTAGGTTTTAAGTAAGGTATATAATATCCTAGTAGGATAGTCTAATCCTTTAGGATATCGACCTCTTTCTACCGAAAAGGGGGTTTTAGTACGTCTTCTACCGTTATAAGGATTCTATCGCACCGACCTATAAGGACCCGCACCCGAGGGCGCGATTAAGATACCGTTAATTATGCGTAATTAAGGTAGTAAAGCGAGGGAAAACTATATTATTCTTGTCTAGTTCTAGAAAAGGCTAGCTATCTTACGAGGCACCTTAAATAAGTACGTAAGTAGACATAATAACCGTATAGGTACCGAGCTACATCTAGCTCGGTCTTAAAGGCGCCGCTCCGATGCGATATACCCCCTAGTGTTAAGTAATTAATTTAACGCTGCGAGAAGAAGCTATCGCGAGCGCCTATAAAGCCTTAAATACATTCTCTCCTAGTATTACGACCGTCTCTATTCCTCTAATCCTCTTATGTTTCCTTTATTCCCTATATCCGCCCGCGTATATCCTTTAAATTAAGCAACGCTTTAAACCTCTTAAACTTAGCTCTTAGGAGCGCCTTTATTAAGCCGTCTATAGGCATCTCGGCCGTTAGGATATATTCTACCGTAAAGCGCCCTTTCCTATATTCTTATTTAAGCTATATATTCTAAATGTCGATATAACGGAGCTTCGTAGAGATACGGCCTTCTTCGGCTACTAATCGAATAGTCTAGAGGTTATCGCAGTATATTTTTAAAGGCCTAAGGTCCTCTAAGATATCTCGTAGCAGCCTTAATAGCGCGATACTTTAACGGAGGAAAGGGCATACACCCTAAAGCAAGCGCAGCAGTCGCTATACTAAGGGTTAGCAAGAATAGCAGAAATTCGTAGGGTAGTTGTATTATAGCCTCGGCTAGTCGATTTCCGTGTAAGTTAGGATATCCTACCCGGGAGCAATCTCTTAAATTATGTTTTTCGGGCACCTATTTCAATTAGTCTCTTCGTATTTTCAGGATCATTTGATCATGCTAATACCGACTGGACGTAAGTGTCGCAGAAGTCGTACGGCAATAATCGTTTTTCTTTAATAATTCATAGGTAGAAGTCCTCGAGGAGAAATCGTTAAATCTTTAAGAGGGCAAATTAAGTCAATTCAGTTGTGTTATGTCAATCTTATGTGTGTGATTAAATGCTTCCTTCTTATTAGATCCGCGGGTAAAGAGATTATATATAGGATTACGTGCGGGATTACGGACGGGAAATTCGGCTAAGAGGCCCCTTAAATAAGGTCTCGAGGCTTCCCCTCTTTAAGTAGAACAAGCATTATCATTATTATTATTAATATACTGCTTTCAGCGGCATTACAGCCGCTGCAGCGCCCTAACGGCCGCTATAACATATATCTCTCGCATCTTTATTTAGTAGGCCGTAGATCGAAGATCTAATACTTCTTTCCCTTCCCTTTTATACGCCTAGGTTATACTAGTACGTTATATAACCCTCTTTTTCCCCCTTATTAAATAGGGGGGAGAAATGCCCCGCTAAAATACCTTCCTTCGTTATACGCTTAAGTCCTAAGAGCTCCGCCTCTATAGTCGAGGTTATTACTATATCTTATAGGCTCGCTTTTTAAACGACTAGGCCGCTGTAGAGCATTATAATATAGCCTTATAACGAGCGGCGCGTATTAGGATCGTTTGCGAAAGACGCGTCGGTCGCGATAATAAGAGCCTTACCTATAGTAATTCCGTCGAATTTAATTATAAGGAACCTTATTGCATATAGGTAGCGGATATATTAGTTTACCGCCTTTAAATGCTTAGGGGAAGGGTTCGTTAGGAACCTCGAGAGCTACGAGGCTGCGAGCGCTACGTTAGGTCTTACGGTAATCGCGGTATATATAATTAACCCGACCCTTTCCTAAAAGTCCTTAATCTCGCGAAAGGAGGTATATTTGGTATTCTTAACGAGTAGAACAAGCGGGATTAAAACCGCCGGCGGTTTGCTATTATCGTTAAGGCTAAACTTACGTGCTATCTTCTCGATATATATATCTTAGTAAAGGAAGATCTTCCGAAGCCGTCGGTCGCGGATAATTCTAATCCTATAGGAATAAGGGATAAAGGATACGTATAAGGCAGTTGCAGCCACGTGATCCCACGTGATTACGTGCGTGCAACGAGGCTACGTTACCTATAAAGGGGCCCCCCTTTCCCCTCTTCCTTCCTAGCTAAATAAGACAATAAGAACCTAAACCGTATACTATCACACGTGCGATAGGTTCGCTTCCGGCTGCTTACCGTAGAGAGCCCTACTAACACTAATTAGTAATTGACCGTTAGCTTAATCATAGATTAGCTAGGTAGAAGAGATAGACCCTTAACCCTTAAACGTCGGCATCGCTGTTTTCGCAGACTACAGCGACCCGACGGAAGGATTATCTATGCTAAGAATAAGGGAACCTTCTAGATCACCGTTTAAATCCCTTCTAACTATCGAGAGAGACCCGTCTAAATTACCGTTTAGATCCCTTCCGATAGTACGTCCCTTTAACGTAACGAGCCCGTTGCCCGCTCCCGGTAGTATCGACCCTTTATATTACTTACGGAATCCTACTAGATCACCGACTAGAATCCCTCTAAGTATCCTAATCGACCCCGTTGCCCTAAAGGCAAGCATCGTAAACCCTTTAACGCTGCTTAAGATATCCTACTAGATCACCGATTAGATCTCTTACTATAACGACCCGAATCGCGCCCGCTGCTTATACCGACAACCATCGCGAAGACCCTCGCGACCTAATAAACATTCGATTAACACTAGCTATTTGATTATCTAAAAGCCCGCTGCCTGCTCCTAAAAACCATCGCGAAGACCCTCGCGACCCGACAAACATTCGATTAACACACGAGCTATTTAATTAAGACAAAAGCACGAAGACCCTTATGTACGACAAACACCCCGCCGTCTTCCGACCCGGCACTATATATATAGTCCGCTTGCTCCCTTAAGCCCGGCACTATACATACAGTCCGCTTGCTACCTTAAGCTAGGCCTGCTGGTTGTTCTTTGCTATTTAAAGAACTGCCAGTTGTTTTTCTGCTTTCGGCCGCTGCTTTGCTCTTTACCGCCTCGAAGTAGGACCTATAAGAACACGGCCACGCCCTTTTTTCGGCCCGGCAAAAGACCTACTTCACCCCGGCACTTATATACAGTCCGCTTGCTGCCCTAAGCCGCCCTTAACAAGAACACCCCGGAAGAACACCCCGGAAGCAAAACGATGTTAGCCCTAAACCCGGCCCCCGTCGACTAGCTTACGACCCTTTTAAAAGGCATTAGAGTCTATAAGACCCTCTATAAGCATATCGACCTTGCCCTTTAGGAGGAAGACGTTACCCCCGACGAACGTCGATAAGCTGCTATAACTACGTACGTCGCCCGCTTTATAGTATATACGGAATTCGACGTATACGTCTAGGGGTACGAGCTTCTCGACTACTTCTAGGACTATTTCGAGGGCTAGACCGAAGCCGTATAGAATACGGTCTAACAGGACTTTAAAAAGGCATTACGAACGCTCGTACGGAGGCGAGGGGTCTATATAGGCCGAAAGAACAGACCCCTTACGCCCTAGCTCGTAATGCTTTAGACTACGGAGGACCTACTAACCTAGCCCGACGATAAGTTCTTAGCAACCCGATTCGACAAAGGTACGGATGCCTATATAGCTAAGGCCGAAAGAAAGGCTATAGTAGCTACTGCCGTAACCTCTCTACCGCCCTCGCTCTTTCCTACCGCCGTATTAATAGTACTAGCATCGTCCGCCTCTAATAGCATTAAAGAAGCTGCTAGATTGTTATTATCGTCGCTACCCGCCGCCGTAACGTTAGTAGCTCCCGCAACGATAGCTCCGCCGCTATTTCCGCCCTTTATTCCTTCGCCCGTTATTTCCGGCCCGCCGCTACTAGTTATTCCCGACCCCTTTGTCCTAGGCTAAGTCCCCGTTGCTCCCTAGGTGCCGCAATAGACGGTCCATCCGATAAGCTACCGGTTCCGGCACCCCGAATTCGCCGTCCCGCCTACTGCCTAATACTAGCCTGCCGCCTAACCGTTCCTGCCTGCCGCCGTTCCTACCCCGATTCCTGCCGCTATTCCTACCGCTGTTCCTGCCGCCATTCCTACCGCCGTTGCCCGTATACCCGTTCCTACTGTCCTTAAATTCCCCCTTAAGGCATATATAATAATGCCGCCGCCTAAGGTCCCGAACGTCCCTACGGACGCTAACCTCGTGCTATAATTCGCTAAGGCGTGGAAAAAGGACTATAACTATATAAGAGACCCGTACGATATCCTAGACGATAAGGTCCGGCTCTTTATATAGACCTACTATAGCCTACGCGTCGCGCCTAGCTAATTCTACGACCTAATTAGTTAAATCCTCGCCGGCCGTGCTAAGGACTACTACATCCGGCACGTTAATTAAGATGCGTCGTTACGGACTATATATAATGCCTTTAAACGCTATTTCGATACCGGCGTTAATTACGAATAGTACTTTACGGCGTAGACTACGACGACGTTCCTAAGGCTTTAAGCCTAGCATCCTAAAAAGCCTTTGCCCGAAGTCCTTAAGCTACTGTTTAATAGGCTATAGCTTATTTAACGCGCCTTTAGTGGTTTTTTCGCAGACTAGGACCCGGAGACTAACGTCCCTTTGCGAATGACTCTCGTCCGGGCCTGCTGTAGCGTTCCGGAACTCGAGCCCGCCCTTTTCCGCCCGGCCGTACGCATCGAGGAGCTGTTTTCGGACCTGCGATCGTCTATCGAAACGCACCTCGCACGCCGCCCCGACTAGCAGTTTTTCGGCCGTGCAAGAGGTCGTTCTAAGGGATATATACGAGGTTCTACACGCTCGAGACCCGGTCCTAGTCAGCCGTACGGACGAGGCTACGGACGTTAATAGCAAGGCTATATCCTAGCCGAAGAGGATAATAACGACGATAGCACCGGCACGTTTAGCCAGCTGACCCTTTCCGACGCTCCCTAGTGGCCGAGATAACGTTCTTTATGCCCCTGTTTTTATTCTTTTTGTTCTTTGTTTAAAGACTGCGAGTATGTTTTTCCTATTTGTTTTTCCCCCTTCTCGGCGCCCTGTTTCTCTTTTGCTTCGCGCCCTAAAACAAGCCCTATTTCGCCCCGGCAACGTTCTTTCCCGGCCCGAACACGCTCTATTTCACGCTTCGTTTCACGATCTTTTCCCGGCCCGAAGATAACTCTGTCTCTTGCTCTGCTTTGCCTAGAAGCTTAATGCTTCTTAACGCTCTTTTCCCGTACGTTATACGGCTGTTTGCAAGACTGTTATAAGGTTGAAAAGCCGGATCCACGATCACAATACGGCCCGTTTAACCGGGCTATGGATCCCTGTTTACCCCCTTATTACGACCCTTATTGCTACGTTCGTTTGGGCTGTTTTTACGATCTTATAAAGACTGCTAGTATAGG
Source organism: Ophiocordyceps sinensis (assembly GCA_012934285.1). Taxonomy (NCBI): domain Eukaryota; kingdom Fungi; phylum Ascomycota; class Sordariomycetes; order Hypocreales; family Ophiocordycipitaceae; genus Ophiocordyceps; species Ophiocordyceps sinensis. The sequence continues at coordinate 8,526,580 of JAAVMX010000001.1, read as the reverse complement.
AACAAGGGATAAAGGATACGTATAAGGCAGTTGCAGCCACGTGATCCCACGTGATCACGTGCGTGTAACGAGGCCACGTTACCTATAAAGGGGCCCCCCTTTCCCCTCTTCCTTCCTAGCTAGACAAGACAATAAGAACCCAAACCGCATACTATCACACGTGCGATAGGTTCGCTTCCGGCTGCTTACCGTAGAGAGCCCTACCAACAAATCCCGAGATACTATCTAAAGGCCGCCTCGCGGACCTTATATTTCCTATTAAAGTACTTAATAAGGTCTCTTATAGAACGAGCTTAGGGGGGGGTATATAACTGTTGTTAATCTACGAAGGAGCGCAGCTATAGACTAAGTCTAAGGGTCTATATATACGATATAGAGGTTACTTAGGATGATATATGATATAACCTAACACTGTGATAGTATATCCCCTTTAAATCGGCGTTCGACTTAAACGCCTAAAAAGGGGCAATAGTAGAAGAGCGAGAGCTAAGGGAATCCTATGTCAATCGACCTAAAAGATAGGCCCCTATAACATAAAGGAAGGAAAGAAAACAAAGCTCGAGGTCGGAAAGCCTATACGCGCTAAGATAAATTATATTTATTAATTGTATCTATTATTATCTAGGTAAGGGGGACGAGGCGAGGAAGGTAGTCTAGAAGGCGGGGCGAGGCTTAGCCGGGTTCGCGGCGTAGAAGGACTTAAGGTCGTCCTAATATCCGTTAAGGCATAAGGAATCCTCCTACGTAAGGGGGCTATAACGCTATTAGATGCAATATTTAATCTTCCTAAACGCGTACTAACGTTGCGCGAGGATAGAGGAGAATTCCTACTTAAGGTGCGCGTCGTTATCGTTATCGCCGTCCGGGGAAAGCAGGATGCCCCTATTAGTAGGCCGGATATTTAGGTCGGCTTAGCCGGGTAGGGGGGGCTCTTAGGTCTAGGTGAGGAGTAAGTAGTAGAAAATAGGGTAAAGACGGCTACCCTTAGGGAGGCGGAGGAGGCAAGCCGTCTTATACGCCTTAAGGACCTCGTATAGGCCCTCCCGTTTATAGTTAAGCTTCTTTATCGGGCGGAGGGTATAGATCTAACGGGTGCTAAAAAAGACTATATCGCTAGGCTAGTACGTTAGGGCAGGCGCCCGGCGGGCATCGGCGTGCTAGGCCTAAGTAGCCTAAGCGTCCTTAATCGCGTTACGAAGGAAGTCGGATACGCGTTAGAGGCGTAAGGCGAGCGCGTCGCTACGGAGGTACTCCTTGCGCTACTAAGGGGTTATACTAAGGGGGGGTAGTCCTAAGGGCTTAGTGCTAAGCTTCGGGTCGAAGCTATAGTTAGCAAAGAAAAGGGAGAGGCCGGTAGACTTAGAAACCTAGTTATTAGCGGTAAACTTAGCGAGGGGAAGGAGATCTACCTAATCGTCCTAAAGGAAGGTGTTAACGTTATACGACGTTAGAGGCCATACGGGGCATAGACCCGAGCCTAGACTATAGGGATGCAATAGGCTATTACGTCCCTAACAAGCCTGTTATATAACCCCCTTAGCTAAGGACGGCAGGTAGGTATTCCGTTGTATTATAACTGCGGTTAGTGCGGGCTAGGGGCCCTGTTTAAGAGGCTCCGGTACCTATATATACCTCCGTTAGTCCTATAGTTAGGTAGCTGCATGCATCCTTATGTTTACGAGTCTACCCCTTCCTTTACTCTTCTGCTATAATATTTATGCAGCTGATTTCCTATATTTAAGAGTTATAAGCCCGGCCGTATAAGCTAGGACTCTTTCGCTTAAACGACACCGAATTAAAGCTATCGATATCGCATTTTTTAACAACGGCATTAGGCTCTAACCTTAGCGTTATCACGAAGAGCTAGCTTTAAACAAGGATTAAGACGATAAAACAATACACATTTATCCCTCGTAAACCGGCGAGGTAAAATAACGACTATAGCGATATCTACATCCGGAGAGGTAAGTATCGTAACGCTTAAGGAAAGCCTTAATTAGACCCCCTAGATTCAGGCCATTAAGGGCTAGGCGAAGGCCTACTATATCTAGGAATATATCGACCTAGCAGGATCCGAATTACTTAAAGAGCCCGTTAAGATTAGCTAGGAAGAATTTAAAACCAACCTTAGGGAACGACCCTAAAGAGGGGCCCTTATAGACGTTAAGTTTAATAAAAGGACTACTAACTATAATAATCAGCTTAATAATGCGACGATATAATTCCGTTTTAAGCAAGATAGCTATAACTTAGCCGTTGGCCTATTTAAGACCTAAGAAAAGGCTATAATTCGCATCGAAGAGCTTATTAGTAAGTTAATTAGTAAGGATCTTAAGAGAGAGACCCTCGTATAGACCTCGCCTCGAAGTAGGATCTAGGAACTTAAATAGAAGGTCCTGCCCTTAGAGGAGGAGGAAAAGACCCTCGTAGATAACCGGTATTATTAGATTATTGGCAAAAGAGGGAATCGAGACTAAAAGGCATAGGCCGATTAACTTAATTAAGTAATTATTGACTTTAAGGACCTAAAAGTCACGACTTTAAATAACATTAAGATCCGATAGGATTTCCTTTGTGCGGGAGAGGAATTCGACCTTAGTTAGGCCTTAAACGAGAGATTAAATAATGCCTTTTTTTAACGACTTACGGGCATCGTTAGTATAACTCCGAGCCCCTTAAGGAACCTTATCGCGGAATTTAAACGTAAGGTGACCTTTCGGAAGAAAACTAAACCTTAGGTCAACTAGACCGCTCCGGCATTAAGGAAAGAGATAGGGCGGACCTAATGCCCGTATACGACTTACCGGAATACAAAAGAGAATTAATAGGAAAGCTGCTTCTCTTTCCGCGCGATATTTAAAAAGGATGCCCTTAAAGGATAGGACGTGCGGGATATAGTAAGGACTAAGATTAAATATAGCTTATACCGCGGGGCATAACTATAGGCAAAGCTTTGCTATAGCTAGGGGACGCCTTAATAAAAGCGGGGCTTATAGTATGTATCTGTTTACCTAATGCGGTTAAACCCCGGTAGAATCGGGATGAGCCCTACGGGACGCACTATTAATAGGAACCGAGGGATTTTTAGCCGGTTAATATAGGGGATCCCTATAATAAAAAAGCTTACTATATATATTAAGTAAGCAAAGCGGCTTGCCGCAACTTACACACATTCTATGTTCTTCGTATTGCAATTATAGCACGGACCACCCTTGCCATTAGTCAGCCTCGCTGTGCAGAGTTTTAGCCCTCTGCGCGCCGCATAGCTTCTAGCTCTTTCTAAATTCATTAGAGCTTTTTCCATAGGTTATAGCCCTCGCGCACGCTTTTTCTAGCGCACGCTGTTATTAATCATCGTGAGATTAATTCTACGATAGCTTTAATCTTCTATATTTTCCGGGTATCCGAAACGATATATTTTGCCGATCGGGACCTTATATAGCTTTCTATTACCTATTATAACAATAGGGCGTTTTCTACATAACCTACCTTATAGCACGCTAAGAACGCTAAGATAGCATTAGTAGCCCTACGGAGGGCCTAAGACGCTAGTCTTAATAAGCTTTAAGGCTAAGAAAATTATAGCTTATAGTTTATTAAGCTGTTAATCGCCTTAGGTATCGAGCACTTAGAAGGGTATATTAATAGCAAGATTAAGCCTGTAGTAGAGGGCTCTCCCGGCTTTAAGAAATAGGATATAAACTAGGGAGTGACCCCGCTTCGCGGGGCGCACTCCCTAGTTAGTAGCTAAGGGTTTGCACGTGACTGCCTTAGAGAGTAACCCCGCTCTACGGCGTGCACTCTCTAATTAGTAGCCTTACCCGCTCCGTAGGGGTGTTAGCTTAGTTAGTAGCCTAGGGTGCGGGTATATGTAACTGTAAGTGCGCTGCGCGCTGCCGTAATCAATCCGAAAGTAGAATAGTTCGCTGCTATTATTATTATCGCGAATTTAGTCATAGCTTCCTTTTCCCTTTTCTCTTTTCTCCGTAATAATACTATCACCACGCGTTTTACAATATAACATTACGATTATAATACACTACGTAACGTTTAAATAGGGATTATAGCCCGTTAATTAAGTATACTTGCTAATATATGTTTTTACTAGTAGGAATATACTACTATCGATCGCTAGTAGCTCGGAGGGGTCGATTAGCGCGGGAGGGGGCTTAGAGCGCGATATAAACACAACGGCGACGGCGACCCGTATATTAACCCGTAAAGCCCTTATAGGCGCATATACGGGGAAGACTACGAAAAATATGGCGCAAATGCTAGAGCTACTAGAGATACGGGTTATAATAATACGCCTAGGCAAAGAGCTTAAGCTTAACCAGCCGGGAAACTTCGAGGCGGCCTTAATCTAGATTACGGGCATCGAGGGGTCGGCTTAATATAGCAGCTGCGACGCGGGCCTTAGGCTATTTGCCGGTTGTTTCGCCTACGCGAACATCGGAAAAGGAGTCTACGGGAATTGCTATTACAACTTAGAGGGAGTAAGGTGCTCTTTCCGTAAGTTACTAATTAATCTATTAAACTTCCGGTCTATTACTAATTTATTTAGACCGTGACTAAGTTATCTAACCTACTATATATATCACGTATAATACGCAGACTGCTATAGCTATAGCTACTCCTAAGAGGAAGAGATAGGCGGATAAGGCCGCGGAGAGGATACCGAAAAAAGGGCGCATTAAGGTTTAATTAATAGGGCTAAAGAGTCCGGCAAAGAGTCCGGTAAAGCCTATTCGCATAAAGCCTATTCGCACGCCGGGTCCTTCTAGCACTAAGGCCGGCTATTTCACGCTCTTAATCCCTAAGGGGGTGTTAGCCGCTAAGCGTCGCCGCTAAGGCAAGGTTTTCCTTACGGTTAGGCAGGCACTATTAATAGCCGATAATAATAAAGAGTAGGGTATAGGGTGTAAGGTGTAGGGTGTTTTTTTATTTGTTTGTTATATATAGGAGTTTAGGGAGAAAGGAAATACAGGAGTTTAGGGTGTCTAAAGCCGTAGAAATAGAGACTGCCTTTATGCTTGCCTAAGTAAAACCTCTAGATAAATAATATTAAGAACGGTGCTTTAGTTCCCCTTAATAAGCAGTAAGAATAAGGAAGAAACACTTATAACCCGAGATATTATAACGTAAAACTAGCCGTATATAAAAATAAAGTCCTATAAATCGACGCCTATAGCTTTAAAAGACTAGCCTTATGACTTATTAATAGTTATGCTAAAGTAGAGACGGATAGGAAACTATAAACGTGTAATAAGAAAAGCAAACTTATCCTCGTTAGTAGAGAGCTTAATGCGAGGGATTAAGCGTCTCTAGCCGATAAAATCCCCTAATAGAATCTAGATATCTAAAACATGCCTAGTAAACCGGATAATAGACAGACGGGTGCCGTTATAAAGACCTTACTTAGGATCTAAGTTACGGAGCAGAATAATAGGGCATCCTATCTTAAGTTTAAGCCGGGTAGGAGGGATAGAGGGAAATTAGAGGGAGGAAATAAACTTAGGGGAAAGCATATACGTAGCGCTATCGGGGTCACTAGCCCTATTTTTAGCCGTAGTACTCGCAAGAGATAGATAGACCGAGCCTAGAAAATAGGCTAGGACCTTACTATTTAAGACCGTGACATTCTTATTTATTATTGTAAGAATACAACGGTCTGCGAGAAGTATAGGCTCGAAAGAGGCTCTACGTAAGAGAGTATCCGGATAGACCCTTAAAAAGAAATCCGGTAGGGAGACGTCCTTATAGATAGAAGGCAACGGTGTAACTAGCCCGTTTAAGTCTGCCCTATAAGGTAATTCGCCTAGCCACTAAATAAACTCGCGATTTTCCGGCGTAGCACCTTAGACCTCTATATTCTCCGTAAGGTAACGGACCTTTAAGCCTAGCTAAAGATAGGAGCGTTATAAGTATGCCGAAACAATCTAGGCTCGAGAACCGTTTCGGACTACGGGAAGGATCTATGCAAAGTCCCTACTAAAGACGGTAGGTATACTACTAAACGGGAGGTTGTTTAAGCGTAGGTCCTAAAGGGTGCGGTCTACAGCCTAAAAGCAGTACTTATGCTATATAGGGACCTCGTCCTAGATAATAAGAGAAGTCTGCTATAAGAGCTCACCCCTCTATAAATTTCGCCGTATATTGCATATCGAAGTCGAGTTAATCTATATCGGTATCTTAAAATAGGAGTAGGCTATACGGCCACCGGGAAGCAATAGTGCAGCGATGCCGGATAAAGCAACGCAAAGAACAATCTTGCCTTAAGCTCGGTAATAGGCTATAAGTCTACGGTATAAAAAGGTCTTCCCGGTGCCGCCTAGCCCTTATAGGAAAAAGGAAGCGGAAGCCGGAGTATTATCGATAGTAGAGACACACTCGTCGAAAAAACAGCGCTACCCGTTATTAAATATACGGTAGGCATCCTTATAGGTTAACTATTGCTCGACTAAGTCGTAAGAATGCTCGTAACGAAGGAGAGGATTAGACTCTAAGTCGTCCTACTAGTGCTAGAAAGGGGGAAGGCCGAAATCCTATAAAGACTTATCGGCTTTTAATAGAAGCTGGTTAATAATAAACAGGCCGTAGTCGAGATACGGGGATTAGAGATCCTATAGAAAGGCGAGGTCGCGGCGGCGTAACTAGTGCGAGAGGTTATCGCACAGCTGCTCCGCAAATTCACGCTATAAAGCAGCCGGGTTAAAGATATCCTTAGTCTATAAACATATAACAAAAAGCCTACGGAATATAAACCCTATTTTCTAGACCGAGGCCTCTCTAAAGCAAGACGACTAGCGGGTGTTATCTTCTAAAAGGCCTCTAGCTAAACAGGCTGCACGGAAGGTAGGGTGTACCTAGCCCTTAAAGGTACGTATATGCTTAAATAACTAGAAGCTAGGCACGGTTGTAAGAAGGAGCCGTAGGTAGTGTTTCTCCCTAGCAGTAAGGGGAATAAAGGCTATACGGCTAAGAGAGCGTCCTCTTTATCGGGGCTGCTACCTAAATAGGCTTTAGTCCTTCTTAAAAACAAAGGCAGCGGGGAATTTAGGATATAGGATCCTACGGCCGTGTTTATTTGCTTGGTTGTAATCGAAGAAGGCTATAAGTTCTATTTTATAGCGCTCGGCGATATTCTAGACCTCTTCTATAGATGCGTCGTCCGGGAAATATATTGCCTACTCGCCCTCGAGATGTATAGGTAGACGGATAACCGGGGGGTATTCATCGTAGACCGGAAACTTAAAGAGCTATATAACCGCCTTAGCTAAAGAGACGTAACGACCCTGCCTATATGTCTTTATCTCGTTGTTTAGTACTATATTGCCGACCTATAAAGTAGTTCTATCTAGCCCTTTATAAATATACTTAAAGATATATTTAATCGCCTTAACCATCGCGTAGATCTCGACGTTAATATACGCATTATACCTTAAATATAGGTATAGGCTATATAGCACAATATATCGGTTATTAAGCTAGACTTCCCGGCCGTTTGCGCGGCGGACTATAAACTATCCTATATCCCTACGCCTGTAAATAGGGTACCTATCTTCTAGGACGATTGTTTCCGCTATAAACGGCTTTAGGAATCGCTTTAAGCACTACGGGGGACCGTTTCTTTAGGCCTGCATGTATAGAGATCGCGGGTTGTTATCCCCGTAGGGACTATAGGTTAATTAGGACGTAATAATCCCGCGTAAGGTGCCTATAGGGTCCTCTTCTAGCGTAGGAATCTCTGCCCGAATAACTCTATCGATGTTTGCCGGTATTTTATAAAGTCTAACCGTTGCCGCCGTAAGGAAGAGAAGGATATGCCTATAGGGGAGGCCCTGTTTTTAGTACTCGATAGTCTAGACAATACTAGCAAAGGTGCTAAATAGACTATTTCGTAACTCTACGTTTATAGCCTAGCACTTACTATTAAACATACGCCCGATAATATTAAGGCGGTCCGATGCAGTCTAGCCAGCCTAGAGCTCCCTCTTAATCTCGACCTAGTTTAGATTTACCGTAACTATAATAAAAAAGGTTAAAGGTCTAAGTGCCCGTATAATCGCTATAGAATCCTAGTAGCATTAGGCGGTAAAACGGTCCCCTCCGATATATATCGAGGGTAGTATAACCCGTTGGCCTATATCTACGGCGTCTCCGTCCTTAATAGAAAGCTAGTCCTAAATGCCTTTATATAAGTCCGCTCGGAGGTTAGCTTAATAGTTCGCTAGCTAGTTCAGCTTAATTTAGTCTCTAGCGGCCTAAAGGTCGACTAGAAATTGTTAAAAGAGGCGACTAAAAGCAAATAAGACCGTAAACTACTCGCGGCGAGGGTAAAGGATATACCGGCAATAAGCCCGCCACCCTAGACGACTATTAGTACGGCTTTAGTCGCGTAAGTCCTATAACTATAAACCCTAGTACAAACCAGGATCTCTATAGGGTAGGAGCAACGGGTAGGCGAGTGGGAGATACGATGTATAGTAAGGGTATACCGTATAGAATACCCGTTTATAACTATTTTAGTCCCGCTCTACTAGCACGACGTCGCGGAAACCGGGTTCGGCGTATTCGTCCGGAATAAGGACTACAACCTCGTCTACGGTAGGTAAATTCTCGCGGCGCCTATCTACACCGCTTTCTAAGATTAAATATAGCTACGGGCTAAGCACTACCCTTACGGCTCCCTCCCTAGCCTAAAAACGCTTACGGGCGGTAAGGTAGATAAAGATAAACGGATTTATCTCGTAGAGGTATTCCGTAAACTCTATTAAGAACCGGTTGTCTAAGTCCTAGTTAGAGATCGACCTAATTTCGGATGTATAAGCAAGGTTATAGAAATAAAGCTATGCGTACTAAGGGCCGTAACTAAGAGCGGCCTTAAACGGCCTAGTCGTGTAATAAAGTATGCCGTAGATCTAAAAGTCTATTAGGCCCCTAGTAGTAACGCTACGGGTTATTAGTATAGTCTTAATAGACGTTAAGGCAAATATATTATTATAACGGCGGAGATTCTTCCGGAAAGCAGATCCCCGCGGATAGATTAAGAAGAGGAGGTCCTATAAAAAGTACGGGACATCCTTAAATAGTAGGAGATCGACGTCCCCTTAGTTACAATAGCTCTTAAACTTAGGGTCCGTAAGTATAGAAGACTAACGAATTAGTATATGCGTAGTGTCATTGTGTAATAGGAGATAAGACTTACAGACAGCCGCTTAGCTGCCTAGTAAAACGCGCCGTAGAACGTGCATACTATATTCCGTAGCCTAAGATCGGTATACGGGACTAACATCGGAGAATCTAATAGTAACTAAGCTAGAAAGGAGGGTAGTAGAAGGGGTAGGAGTAAGAGCTAGAGTACACCGGCAGGCTATGCTACTGCACGGCGTCGGCGAGGCTATAGTATAGCGTAAGGCTAGGGAGCCTAACGCGACCGAATAACGCGTGCGTTACCCGAGATTTCCTATAGTAGCTGCCTCCGGCGCGTGGTTATACAACGGATATAGGTGGAATACAGAGCGCTATTGCGTCTTATACGAAAGCTTACAATAGGTAGATACTCGCGATAATAAGAGCAATAATAACTAGGCGAGGAGTAGTTAGGCATTACGGCGGTAAATACGACGGTAAAAGGTGCGATAGCTATATAAAAGGTAGTATAGTGACTTAAGGTAGTAGATACGGCAATAGACGGGTATATACGGCTTGCGTCGTATATAAATAGAGCCTATAAAAAAGGGGGTTTATAGCCGTAGCTAATTAAAATCGCGGGCTAGCACTAATAGGAACTATCCCGGTTATATTAGCAATCGCAAAGAAATAGGCCGTAAGACTAAACAGAATGTTTACGTATATATCCCGTCCTGCTACTTTACTATACGAATCTAAGTACCGCGCTAATCCCCCTACCCGCTAAATGAAAACACGTAAAAATACCTAAAAGCAGGCACCGGGGCGTTAAGGGCAGAGTGTCACAATAGGCTATAAGGCTAACGGGGCCGCGGGAATTTGTTAGTAACCGTCGAGCAGATCCACCGTTGCTTGCGTATATAGTAGATAATAGGGTGACTAAGCATTGTATTATTGCGAGTCTTACTCCTAAATTACAGGATTAAATCTAAAAAGAAGGTTAGGACATAGAGATAATAGCTTTTAAGACTATAAAATGGATTAAGATAACCTTTATAGAGGTGCCCGAGGCGATATTCTACTCTACATTCGTAGAGCTTACTACTATCGACGCGAGAAAGTTCGTAGATATAGCACAATATTTAAAGAAGCTTTATTTCTGCTAGGACTAGCTTATCGCGGTCTTAAGGAACTTAGACGAACGAATCTTCGTTATCTTTGCCCTTAAGGGACTAAAGGCATATCGACCGGACTAGTTTAATAACTAGAGTTACGATTAATAGAGAGGCAAAGAGATCTCTAAAGACGAGATTTGTAAATAGCTCGCCGGGAGAGCTCGGGCTAAGCAGTTAAACTCTCTTGCCAATGCCGCGTTTAAAAACACTCGACGCAATAATAGCGGGAACAACAACGCGAATAGCAGCGGTAGCGGCAATAGTACCGGCAATAATAATAATTCTAGTGGTAATAATAATACCGGCAATAACAATAATTCTAGCGGTAATAACAATAGCTTTAGTAGGAATAATAATAACTAGGGAGGCGGCTATTTAAGGAGGGAGAAGAACCTTACGGACGCTCCGATTAAGATTAAATATAGCTGCTTTATTAAGCCTGGCTATTCGTATTATAAGGAGGATAAATGCTATCGCAAACAACCGGAAAAGGCCTTAAGATAGTAGGTTGATAGGTCTAGGGACTATAACGGCAATGCTAGGAATCCCGACATTATTATAGCCGGCGGAGAGTTTAACGGTTGTTTGCTAAACTACGCAACGATCGAGGACCCCGTCGAAGTTATCGCCGAGGCGGGTTTACTAAGCGGCACCGCGATTAATAAGCCTATCCGCGACGAAGTTATCGCCGATTTAGGCTACGCTAACTATTATTTTAACGACTTAAAGTGGTTTTTAGACGTAACCTCTCTTAGACCTTTTTCTATAACATCCTGTAATAGCTCCCCTTTATAGGTTAAAGCCGTAGGAACGGTTAAAGTGGTTATAGAAGGCGTTATACTAAAGCTATCTTGAGTTAATTATTCCCTATCGGCACTAGCTAATCTTATTAGCTCTTAGTGTTTGCGGGAGAAGGGCATTAAGTTAGACGACGTTATTAAGTGCCTTATGCATATGCCTACTGCGTCGAAGATCTACCGTATTAAATAGAAACTAAGTGTTACGATAATTCTTAACGTAGAACCTAAGGGCAATTGCACCGACCTTAACCTAATGTCTTTACCACGAGGCGATAAAGGGAAGCTATCGTATAAAACGATATACCGTCGACTCGGCTACGCCGGATAAAAAAGAGTCTTTAAGGCTTATAAAAAGGCCGACATTAAGATTGATAAGGAAGAGGCTAAGACCTTCTACTACGAACTATATTATCTCGCTAAGGCAGATAGGATAATATGCCGGAACCTAAGCGTTATCGCTACCGGCTTTCTATCCTATATGTATTAGGATTTCTTTAGCTATAAGCTAGTCGGATATAGCGGGATTAATTACTGCCTACACGGCATTAATGTCTATACTAGCTTTTATTAGAGCATCTTCTCACCTTTAAGGGATAGGGCCTTCGAGATGCTTAAGGGTTAAAAGGCGTAAGTTAAGAACTACGCCGGCGATGCCCTAGTCTAGGTGATAGCGTTTAATAACGCTAGGGAATTCTACCCCGATAAGATAAAGAAATAGTCGTAAGGGGATTACTTTATAATGCGCTATAGCGCACTATATATGTCTAAATAGAACGGCAAGGCCGAAAGAGCCGGCCGTACCCTTATAGAGTCTGCACGCACGATGTGCCTTAACGTTAGCCTCCTAGACTTCCTTTAGCCGCTTTATATCGAGATAGCCACCTATATTAATAACCTCCTTCCGACATAAGGCAACGCCTTAGGGGAGGCTCTTATTAAACTGTTAATACGGGAAATTAAGATCCCGTATAAGTATACCCTTAAATATATAAGGACCTAGGGTTGCACGGCGTACGTGATAAAGCTATAAGAGGCTATTCTAAAGTCTCGGAAGATAGACCCGAAGGCCTAGAAGGGGAAGCTTATAGGACTTAAGGGTCTTTATAAGCACCTCTATAAGGTGTGGTTGCCCGAGATAAAGACTGTTATCGTGGCTAGAGACGTTCGTTTCTATAAGGCTACTAGGACTACTCCTCCGCTAGGTATAGACGCCTACGATATCGCGATCTTTAACGAAGACGATAACGGCGACGGGGTTATAAGCGTGCGAGATGCAATGCCTTAACTAAGCCGTTATAAGGATTATCGCGATCCCGATCTAGACCGCTATTAGGAAAGTTATAACGACGTTCCTCGCACGCTTAAGCAAGAGCGGCATATGCATTTTAATAGCGAACATCGGGATAAGGCTAAAAGGCAGATATTGCCGACGCCGTAGTCTAGCCTAGGCCTATAGCATCCTCGAGTCACTCAGCTTAGGGATAATAACGCCGATATTCTAATATTAGAGGCTCCTGCTCTAGGACTAGAGATCTTTCCTAGAGCGTTCCCTAAAACACTAAGACGGGAGCAATAATTAGTCCCCTATACGCTAGTTTAAAGTAGGAAGAGAATAATAGACCCTCCGAAGGCGCTAAAGGCTTTTAAAATAGTCCGGCTTAATAATAGGCCTACCCGTCGCTTAACGAAGTAGGCGGCCGCTGTAAGGGGCGAGATACTACATCGCGGGTTAACTAGGCTAAGCACCGAACTTATTATTAATCGCGAAGACCGCGTAGACCTTTTTCGGCCGAATGTAAGTATATTACTTACTCTTTTAGCTATTTATCGTAAGTAGGATTAATTTAATAATCCCGGCCCTTAAATAGTATTATCCGTTTTTAGTGTAGTAATTCTCGTAGCTTTAGGCGCACCGACTACTTAAAGGCAAGCTGCTAAGCGGGACGACTACGAAACTAGGTGGCTTCCGGCAATAAAGAGGGAGATAGCCACGCTTTACGCAAAGAACGCATAGATCCTCGTACGCCGACCACTAGGCATATAGGTCTTTAATAGCAAATGGGTCTTCCTAGAGAAGCCACGCGCGGACTAAGATCCTTTAGCTAAGGCTAGGTAGGTCGTGCGCGGGGATTAGGACAACGAAGAAAGGCCGATAGAAGAGCTATACGCAGTAGTCGCACACTAGGCCTTATTAAAGCTCTTTATAACGATCGTAGCTACTTAAAATCTTAAGTAGGAATAGTTTAACGTCGTATGCGCCTACGGCCACGCCGAGGCATAGGAAGAAGTATTCGTAATATAGCCGTCTAGACTCGATAACGGCTCTAAGCGTGTTTATCGTCTAAATAAAGCCCTTTACGGGCATCCTAGCTCTGCTAAATAGTAGTATAACTAGGTTAGAACAGACCTTAAGGCATATAGATACGAGAGGCGAGAGACGGACCGATATCTGCTTCGATATTCGAACGGCACTCTTATTATTGTTTATATCGATGACTTTATTATAGCCGCGCCGATACAACGGCTTATTTAAGCCGCTAGGGATATGCTCGATTAACTCTACGAGAGTAAGAGATTAGGGGAACTAAAGGAATTCCTCGGGATCTAGCTCGAGAGGAATAGAGATACCCAAACGATTCGCATAACCTAGATAAAGTACGCGACTAAGATTATTAATAAGTTCGGTAAAGGCATCGTCGGTAGTGTTTCTACGCTATAGCCGCCGAAATGCGAGATCCTATATAACTAAAAGGCTTATAAGCTAGTTATAACTTCTAAAGCATAGCTTTAACGCACCGGCAGTATTAATTACCTCTCGATAGGCATAAGGCCCGACATTACATTTACTACGAATAAGCTGTTAGAGGCAAATAGCAATCTAACGGAGACGTATAGGGCGATTTTAAAGCATTTGCTTCGATATATTCGGGGTTCTTTAGAGCAAGGCGTTATTCTTAGGGGCAAATACCCTATAACTGACCTTAAGCTGCGGGTGTATTTAGATACGTCCTTCGCCGACGATAAGAGCACACGATGCTCTACGGCCGGATATATAGTATTCCTTAGAGACAGACCTATTTTTTAGAAGTCGAAGCGTTAAACTATTATAGCTATATCGTTAATAGAGGCGGAGTTTATAAACCTTACGCTAGCCGGGATAGCTTCGATATGGATTTATTAGCTTCTCAACGAGATAGGGTATGCCTAACCGATTTCTTCCGTAATGTATACGGATAGCTAGAATGCGAGGCTCGCGGTTCTAAATAAGAACAACCCGGCACGAATACGTTATATCGATATACTATATAAATAGATCGTCTATCGCACTAACGAGGGCTTTTTTTAACTTATGCAATTACGCACCGACGAGATAACGGCAGACGGCATAACTAAAGGGCTTTTAAAGGATAAACATTTGCAGTTTATGCATTAATTAGGGATGCGTAAGTCCCTCTAGAGGAGGGCGTTATAAGTTATAGACAAATAGGCAGAGAAGGGCGGATTAAAAGGCGAGGCAATTAGGCGATTAGGGCATAAGGGGCTAAGAGCTCGGGAGCTCGGCTAAGGGGAGGTGTTGTAATTGTGGCACGGACCACCCTTGCTATTAGTCAGCCTCGCCGTGTAGAGCTTTAGCCCTCTGCGCGCCGTATAGCTTCTAGCTCTTTCTAAATTTATTAGAGCTTTTTCCACACTTCGTAGCGTAAAGCAAGCTTTGCTTAATAAGTAGCTTAACGATAACCCGGAAGGTAAAAAGAAGGCAATAGCTTAAAAGCTATCCGGATCGGGTAAGTTAGACGAAACGATTACGGTCCCGAATAGCGGCAACGGCAATAAATAAGCGAATATAGTTTCTCGCATTAATATAATATCTTAAGTCAACCTTACCTATATTAAAGATAAACCCTTTAGAAATAAGGTTATCTACGATTCGAGGGTAAGTATATATATAGAGTATTACTATTTAGCCTAGTATAAATCTCTATTTAGCTTAGTAATACTTCGTATATACCTAAAAACGCCTATACCCCCTACAGCTAGCCGCGCCTACTTAATTACAGTGCGTATATATAGCAGGCTATAGACTAATTCTTCCTATATAGTCGTATACATCGTATCGTTATATCGCATCTATCGTCGCATCGCATCGTCGTATCGCAACCTTATATCGCATCTTTATATCGCAATGAATACTTAATTAATCTCCTAAGCCTAAGCCGACGCCGCGCCCTAAGCCGACGCCGCGCCCTAAGCCGACGCCGGCCTCGCCGACGCCGCGCCCTAAGCCGACGACGCCGGCCTCGCCGACGCCGCGCACGCCGACGCCACGCCCTAAGCCGACGAAGCCGACGAAGCCGACGAGCACGAGCTTAAGCTTCTAATTCCGCCGCTCCCACCCTCTACGACCTATAACTCCTTTAACGACCTTTATACCTTCCTTTAAACCTTCTATCGTAAGAATAGCGCAGGCATTATTAAGCAAAATAGCTAAGGCAAGCGTATCGTCAATAGGGAGGCCTAGCATATAGGTCGTATGCTAATTTGCGATTATAGGCACTCTCGGCCCTTAAAGAGCGTTAGGCTTCGTAACGCCTCTACCTAAAAGACTAACTGCCCCGTAAAGATAATAGCAATAACGAAGCAAAGCTTTAATTAGCAGTAGACCTACCGTATTAAGGGCTATTATAACCACTCGTAGTTACTTTACCTATTAGCTTATAATATCTATCGCCGTCGTACCTTAGCATAGCAAGAGCTTAAGAGGGAGCTTTCGAAGCATTGCGCCCTTCTAGCTCGCGAGATAGCCTTAATTATTCGGGATAGGGCTAATAACGACGCCGCCGTCGAGGCCTTCTTCCGTTAGCGAGATATATACAACGATCGCTAGAAGATTCGTGCCGTAGCTCTTAGTAGAAAGATAGCTACCTAAGCCTTTATTAACTACCTTTAGCGTAGCGGCCTAAAGTATATTGTTAAATACGCCGATAATAACGATAACGATAACGATAGCGATAACGATAACGATAACGATAACAACCACGATATTCGGAAGGTTAAGGCTATCTTCTAGACATACCTATAGTGCGAGCGGATATAGAAGCAGTTTCTAGAGGTTATAGGGCTTAATAATACATATAAAACGAACCGCTTTAAGATATATCTCTTTTAGGCTACTAGAGTTATAGATTAGAGGTCCGTCGCTAACTTCGCCTTTAGCCTAATTAATAACGAAAAGGAAGAGGGCTTCTAATAGCTATTAGAACGGCTTAACGAGCTACGGCAGTAGGTCGAGGCCCTAGAGCCGACTGTTATTATTATAGACAAAGAAAAGGCACTGAAAAATGCACTTAAACGCGTTTTTCCTTTATTATAGCCATAACTTTGCGTTTAGCACGTTAACGCAAAGATCCGCGCTAGGATAATATCCCGTTAGAAGGAGCTAGGCTCTATAGATAACGATAACGATGAGGACGACGAGGACGACGAGGACGACGAGGCTAGCGAGGCTAACGAGACTATTAATGCGGATAATAACCTCTTTAGCCGAAATACTACACAAGTAGAGGCAGAAGAAGCTGCCGGCGTAGACGAAGAAGAGTAATAGACGGAGAATAACCGCGATAGCATATTCGATGCTTAGAAGACTATTATCTACGCATTAATAGAGGAAAAGTTCCTTGCTAATTAGAAGGCATTCGATTAAACCTTTTAATACTAACGCTATATCTTAAGGTATATCTCTAAGGAGTATATGCCTTAGCGCGAATAGTAGGCTTATTGCTATATTAGCCGCTACCGCAACTTTAGCTAGAGGGTTAATAGCCCTATTAAGACTATACATAAGGATGTAAAGTTATATCTTCTAATAGGGACTAGCGATCTCTTCCACCTTTATAATGCCTTGCTTTAGATAATCGCTAATAAGGAACGCACTTATCTTAAAGAAGCTGCTAGGCAAAAGGATGCGCTTCGGCTAAAGTATAAAGGCCAAATGTAGCTCGGCAAGCTAAACGTTTAGGTTACCTACGTTACTATTAACCTTCTTGCTAAGCAGCATCGGCTTGCCTTAGCAGCGATGCCTTTATAGGTTAAAGAGCCTATACCTCTTAAGCCGTATTCGCACCGCTTTATATAATAATGCGGGCTGCCGTATGCTTATATTATCTTCTAACGACTTTAGTCTAATATTGCACTCACTAAGCTCGATATACACCCTCGAGAGTAGCTTATTAAGCCTCTTAACCTTAAAGAACCGCTCCTCCGGATCCGGGATCCTAATGTTGTATAGAACCTCCGTGGCCGGCCTCGTCTTACGAAGAATACTAGCCTTATTATACCTCTAACCTTATATGCGGATTGCTAAGATGCTAACGCAGCCTTACAGCCGGCCTTACAGCCAAAAAGCAGGGGCCGAGGCCGACCCTAGGGCCGAGGCCTCGCAGCGTTTAGTTAGGCTAGCAGCCGTCGGCTTAATGTAAGTATACGACGTAACCGTATATAAGCTAAGATAGATAAAGAAGGAAGCTAGCTTACATAAGCTAAGATAGATAAAGCAGGAAGCTAGTCCGGCCGGCCGTCGCAAAGATCACGCGTAAGGGCATCTTAAGGCAGGGGACGAGGGCGAGGCAGAGGGCGAGGCAGAGGACGAGGGCGAGGCAGAGGCGCAGAGTTAGGGGCGGCGGCTAGGGCGTCGCAGGCGGATTAATTAACGGGCCGGCCGTAATATATTAAGATTGCCTTCGCCTTAAAGATGCGTTTTTAAACGAATTAAGTATCTTAATTAAACGGGAAGAATTAGTCCCCGGGTTGCTATAAATACGCACTGTATTTATATAGGCGCGGCTAGGCGTGCGGGGTTAGGCGTTTTCCGGGGTATATGTAGGCTATAAAAAAATGTCACTAGGCCAAATAGAGATTTATACTAGGCCAAATAGTAATACTCTATATATATATATAATAACATTAGGTGGTTTAACGAGAGGACGTTTACCTAAGGGTCGTAAGAGGAGGTCCGTGCTAGTAAAACCGCACTTATAGTCTAGGGGGTAGGAACCGTAGTTATCCCGCTCTTAAGGGGCAAAAGGCTCCTTCTCGAAAATAGCTACTATATCTATAAGATGCCGACAAGCGTCTTTTCCGTTCGATAAGGGATTAAGGCGTAAGTCTATTAGAACTAGTAGGACAATACGCTATTCTATAGACCGATAGGAGAGCAGCTTACCTAGCTTTAGGAATTCGAGGACTAATACATTATTGCGAGCTTGCCGGATACCCTAGGAACTGTTTTTGCGACGAGTCGACGACCTAAGCCGCCTTCGAATAAGGACCTTACGGACCTATAGCACAAGCGCCTAGGGCATCTAGGGCCGGATGCTATAGCGCTACTAATAGATAAATCCGTAGGCACGAAGCTTTATAGACTAGCAACCTATAAATGCGAGGTGTATACGATAGGAAAAGCGAAACGATAAGTCTCCTAGGACCTACTAACGTTAAGGCCGTAGGGAGCCGGGGTTTAATTTAGCTTTAACCTCTATGCGGGCCCGGAAGTAAGTGCCGCGGGATTTAAATACTACGCCTTATTTACCTATATAACAACTAGCATAAGGTTCTTCTACGCTATTAAGCAGAAGACCGAGGTCCGGGACGTCTTTAAGATGCTAATTGCAAAGCTCGCCACGCGCTACGGGATTTTAATAATTATCTTAGTCACTAACGGAGAGAAGGCCCTAATCACTAAGAAGATTAAGAAGTATACGGACGGACTTAGCCTATAGCTCTTTATGTTAGCCCCTTTAACGCCGACTTAGAATAGTTATACGGAGCGATTAAGGGCTATTATTAAGGAAAGAGCTAGACTAATAAGTCTCGACTTATAGATCCCTAACACGCTCTAGACCGAGACCTATCGAACGGCTGTCTACTTACTAAACCTAACGCCTTTTATAAGGGTCGATAAGATAGGGAGGAGTCCCTATAAGAGATAGTAGTAGTATATAAAGGTATATAACCCCTTATATAGCTATATTAAGGAGATTTAACCTACGATTACGCATTTGCGTATATATAGATATATAGTATATATAATAACAATAGATGCCTTAGAATTTATTAAATTATATAAGTCCCTCTCGTAGACTACGTAGAGGGCATATATTAGATACCTAGTTAAATATAAGTCTACTAACTAGTTCGTTATTTAGGTCCCTTCCTTAGGATAGACGAAGCTTTTAACCTCTACGAATGTTTAATTCGACGAGGACGTTGTATATAATCTAAGGAGGGAAGAAGTTGCGTAGGCTTTATATACCTACACTTATAACATCCTCCGATAGATAAACGCAATTCACGTGCCTAAAGACAATAAGGGCGATAAAGATAAGGCCTATAAGTACCCTTAAACCGATAAGACTATTAGGCTGCGATATATAGCGGCTGAATTTATGCTAGCATTTAATTATAGGAGGCAGAATAAGGGGGTAATACCCCCGACGAGAGAGGGTCTATACGTCTTACCTCCTTAGACTAGTAAAGTAGTCTCCTTCGATACTACGATACCGCCTAATCTTAGGGGTAGGGATCTAGCGACACCGGAAAACATAACGCTAGAACCTACGGGAGGACTAGTTGGCCTTAGGACGCCTCTCTTAGAGATCTCGGGGGTGCCTCGTCCTCTAGGGGGTAAAACATCGGAATCGACAGCCGAGACGACGGCTAAACCCGACCTCGAAGGCCGACCTCGGATTAAGGAGCTTTTAGACACCGAAGAAGACGTGCCGGCTTCGATAAAGCCGTTACGCAAGGAGCGGGATACGTCTTAGGGTATAAACCCTAGTAATATCGTTAAAGGGAAGAGAAAAATAACTTAAGGGACCTTATTTATCAATAATATTATTGCGAGGGCTTTAACCTATAGACTATACATCGAGGATATGCCTCCTATGCCTACCTCTTATAAAATAGCAATAGCCTCGGCCTAGAAGACCTAGTGGCTTAAAGGAATAGCCTGCGAGATTAAGGATTAAGAGAAACTTTTAACCTAGGTTAAGACCTTAAAATCTAAGGCTAAGAAGAAGGGAGAACCCCTAATTCCAATAAGATAGGTCTACGCCTATACGTGCGATCTATAGGGATATATAGTTTGATTTAAAGCCCGCTTAGTAATTCGAGGAGATCGCTAACCGGAAGATAACGAGGATACGTATACGCCGACCCTTCGAGCGAGGACCTTTAGGCTGCTAATAGCCCTACTATATCTCGAGGACATAGAGTCCGCGTAGTATAACGTTAAGACGGCTTTTCAAAATACGATACTGCGATTTATAGTCTATTATTAGCTTCTACCCGGTTACGCGGAACTAGGCCTATGCGTACGGCTTCTATAAGGGCTATACAGCCTAAGAATCGCACCGAAGCTCTAGTATAAGGACCTTACCGGCTTCTTTAAGTCCTTAGGTACGGAAACCCTAATTAAAGACGCCTGTATAATAGTCTATAAGAGAGTTATTATCTTCTTCTTTATAGACGACATCGCGATAATATATCCGAAGGAGCGGAAACCTAATTGGCTAAAACTCTAGAAGGCTCTAATAGCGAAATATACCGTTGACTTTATAAGGGAACTACGTTGGTTCTTAGGGATTAAGATAATCCGGGATAGGCCTAATAGGAAGCTATAGTTATCTTAGGCATTATATGTCTTTAAGATAGCGAAGAAATTTTATATAGACGAAGATTCGGGCTTTAGAGCGCTTAAGATCCCCCTAACGACGGATAAGCTAATTTCCTACGAGGAGACGGCGAGCAACGAGGAGGTCTATTACTTTCTGTCTTAAGTAGGCACGATCCTTTATCCGGCAATCTATATTAGGGCGGACGCGGCGTTCCCGGCGGCGAGGCTAGCCTAGTTTAGCTATAACCTAGGTCTACGATACCTTCGAGAGGCAAAAAGGTGCCTAGCGTATTTATATACTACGCGGGACCGTTGTATCTGTTTTAAAGCAACTAACGAGATAAGGAGGTTTCTCTATGCGTTAGACTCCTCGTTCGCGGACGACCCTACGTCGAGGAAGTTATCGTAAGGGTATATATTCTTATTTCTCGGCGGGCCTATAGACTAAAAAGCCAATAAATAGGCTACTATTACGACCTCGTCTACTAAAGCGGAGCTCTTAGCTTTATTAAGAACCGCGAAAGAGTAGATGCAATTTGCTCGACTTATTAAGGAGCTTAGGATCTAGGTTAAGGGCACCGCGGAGCTATAGTATAACAACCTCTAGACGATTAGATTATTGACTAAGCTAAGTGCTTAGCTTAAAACGAATTTAAAGCATATTAACATCTATCGACATTAGCTTCGTTAGGAGGGATAGGAAGACCGGCTCTAGGTTAAGTAGATTAAATCCACCGAGAACCCGGCAGACGGTATAACTAAAGCCCTCCCTTTGCAAAAGCACGAAGACTTTATAATAAGATAGCTCGGAAAAGGGGACCGCCCTAAGGACCCGGATAAAGAAGACCGAGATAAAGCGAATAAGGACCTCTAGAGTGTCTTTTTATAGTTTATGCGATA
The DNA here is from genome assembly GCA_012934285.1 of Ophiocordyceps sinensis. NCBI lineage: Eukaryota > Fungi > Ascomycota > Sordariomycetes > Hypocreales > Ophiocordycipitaceae > Ophiocordyceps > Ophiocordyceps sinensis. The sequence goes on along the minus strand of JAAVMX010000001.1, from coordinate 8,504,903 downwards.
TTAGCCCCCTATCTAACATTAAGGGTAGTATAACGGATATAAGCCGTTCTAACTAATTCGAACCTGCTATTTTATATAATTATTGTGTTTTCTTTGTATTGCTATAGTCTAGATAAGGACTATAGCAAAGGGGTATATTAAAGTTATACGCCGTTAGGGGCTATATAGGGCATTAACCTAGGCCTAGACTTTAGGCATATAATAGGCTATTACGTCCCTAACGAGCCTATTATATAACCCCCTTAGCTAAGGACGGCAGGAGGGTATTCCGAGGTATTATTACTATAGTTAGTACGGGCTAAGGGCCCTATATAAGAGGCTTAGGACCTATATATACCTCCGTTAGTCCTATAGTTAGGTAGCTGTATACATCCTTATGTTTATAAGTCTACCCCTTTCTTTACTCTTCTACTATAATATTTATTCAGCTGATTTCCTATATTTAAGAGTTACTATTATAGCACTAGGTAATAGCTAGATAACCTTATTATTCTATAAAGAGGAGAAGAACTATAGAGGCTAAGGGCTTGTTTATATATAGGACTACCTATTATATAGTATATTACTATATAAGTATTACTATTTGCACGGATATAAATCTCTATTTGCACGGAAGTCTAGGAAATCCTTAATCTTTCTACGCGAACCCCGCGCGCCTATGTCCCGCCACTAAAATCCAGTGTAGGTATATAGTAATTAAGAGAGCCGCGTAAATCGTACGAAAAACACCAACATGCAGCAGGGCACGCAGTAGGGCACGAAGCATACATTAAGGAGCCGCACACACAGTAGAGGGCACGTAGCAAAGGGCACGCTGTAGGGCACGCAGCAGGGCACGCAGCAGGGCACGCAGTAGGGCACGCAGCAGGGCACGCAGTAGGGCACGCAGCAGGGCACGCAGTAGGGCACGCAGTAGGGCACGCAGCCGGGCACGAAGCATACATTAAGGAGCCGCGCACGCAGTAGAGGCACGCAGCGAATTGACTAAATTAAGGCTATATACGATTTGCGCGGCCCTCTTAATTGCTATATACGTATACGGAAAGTTTAGTAGCGGGATATAGGCGCGCGGGGTCGCGTAGAAAAAGTAGGGATTTTAGCGAACTTCCGTATAAATAGAGATTTCCTTCCGTATAAACAGTAATACTCTACTATATACTATATGATATAATATAGTACTATAATAGTACTGCCTCTTTAGAGACGATTTAGTCCTTAAATTGCTAAGAAATCGTCTAAATCGCTTGCTAGAAATATCTTTAAGGGCGGGTTTAATTTAAAGGGCTAGGCTTATCCGGATTGCATCTATAGAAGCGTTAAATAGCTTTAGGACAACCTCTTAGGTTATCTTCGGGCTATTAGGTCGGTTCTTAGTAATGTTTCTATTTAATTAGATAAGTTAGAGTTAGGGCTTCGTTATTATATACGTTAAGGATCTTTTTAAATTCCTATATTTCTTCGATATTGCCGTCGTTATTACGTTCCGCTATACGGCCTACAACGTTGCGTCGTTCCTTTTAATTAATCTATGCCTAGCTTACTATTATTTCCGGTGTTTAAAGCCGTACCTTAGACGTATAGAAAGACTTATTAACCCGGATATGCTTAAGGAGGTTAATAGCTATAGCGCCTCGGTAGACTTCGAGAATAGGATAAGGACCGTCCTATTTATCGGCCTATTTCTTCTTTAAGCGATTAGTGGCTATATTCTCTAATAAAACTATAACTTTATCACTATGCCGGAAGAGGGAACCTTTATCCCGTTTTATATTAACGTTATCTTTATGTCTATCGGACTTATCTAATTATATAAGGGAGAAAAGGGTTATAAGTTATAACCCTTATTAAGGCCTAGATAATAGCGTTATCGGGGGCGTTACGTGCCCGGCAACGAGACTACGTAGGCTTATTGCAGTACGCATAAAGAGGCCCCCTTTCCGCTCCTCTTCGCTTTAGCTAGATAGAACTATTATAGAATAATCTAACTAGCTTTACAACCCCTTTTTGCTTAACTAACTAACACTAATTAGTAATTAAACGATTAATTATAGATTAGTAAGGTTAAAGGGGCAAAGGTTATTATCACGATATAAGACCGTTATCTTTAATAGTGCTATCCCTCCTACGTCGAGAGACGACCCTTTGTGCTAAGAATAAGGCATCTTACTAAATCACCGGTCGAAATACCTTCTAAGCTATTAATTAACGTTGCTGCTTTCGTAGACTATAGCGACCTTAATCGATAGTGCGTCTATAACGCGACGAGCCCGCTGCCCGCTCCCGGGAAGCATCGACCCTTTAACGTTGCTAAAGGATTCCTCTTAGATTACCGACTAAATTCCTTCTTTAATAACCTAATTAACAACCGTTGCCCTAAAGAATAAGCATTACGGGACCCCCTTTACGTCGCTGCTTCGCAGACTACAGCGACCTAAGCGACGACCGCTGCTTATTCCGACATACATCGCGAAGACCCTCGCGATCCCTACGAACCTAGTCATCTACGATAATACTAACGAACCCGGCTTTAGCTCCCGCCGCCGCCGCCCTAGCGGCAGACACCCACACGGCAGACAACCCCGTCCCCCTACGAGCTCTTCTAATAGCTCCTACGAGTCCGGCTCCGACTCCCTATCCGGAAGACCTCACGAGTCTAAATCCGGCTCCCTAGCCGGAAGCTCCTATAATAGCTCCCATAGCGCCGGAACATACTAAATAGCTAAATAATATCTCGATCTATAAGTCATTATATAACTAGGTCGACCTTAACCCCGAAAATAATAATATCGACCCCGACGAATAGAGCTAAGTGGTAGTAACTATATACGTCGCATTGTATATACTATATATAAGAGCAGGAAGTTTAAGCGGATACGGCTTGCTTCGCGACTTTTAGGACTCCTTCGGAACCTAGACCGAAGCCACCTAGGATAAGGTCTAACGGGACTATAGGAGGGCACTGCGAACGTTCGTACGGAGGCGTGGGCTCTATATAGAACGATAAGACGGCCTAATCGGACCTTAATTTATTATGCTATAGGCCGCTAATAAGCCCCTGCCCTAGCCTTAAGAAGAATTCCTCGAGATAGACTTCGACGTTAATACGGGAGCCTACGTAGAACGGGATACGATGCGCGCCTAACTTAGCTTGCCGCTGTATAAAGCCCCCGTTAAACAGGCTCCCGCTACTGCTCCTACGCCTGCTCCCGCTGTTATAAGCACGCCCGTTCTAATAACTGCTCCGCCGACCGTTCCGCCGCCGACTATTTAAAGTCCGCTAGTTGATTTAGCTTCGGCAGCCTCGCCCTTAGCCTCGCCATCCTTATCCTAGCCGGCACCTACACCCTCGTTAGCTTTAATAGTCTCGGCGTTACCCCTATCGTTACTCTTAAGCCGGCATAACCCCGGAGAGGACCCTAGCTCCCGCCGGCACGACTCTATTTCCTAAAGGGAAGACCCCGTAGCCGCCCCTAGCTCCTATAGGCATAGCCCCGGTGCCGGCCCTACGATAACTACGACTTCGTCTTTAAACAAAAGTCCGCTAGTTGTTCTAGTTGTTCTAAGCCGGCCCCTTGCTTTAAGCCGACTCCCCGTTCCGAGCCGGCTCCCCGCTTCGCCCGCTCTAAGCTCTCGCCGTAGCTCTTCGGACTGCTCTTTCGGCCCTTAAAGCAGCTTATCAAGCTGCTCTCCTATTAGCTCTCGCAGCAGCTCGCTAAGCTGCTCGGAACCTATAAAGCTGCCGCTTATATAGCAGCTTCCTTAATAACGCGGACGGTATACCCTAAAGCTAAGCAAATATCACGGCACTAGGTAATAGCTAGATAACCTTATTGTTCTATAAAGAGGAGAAGAACTATAGAGGCTAAGGGCTCGTTTATATATAGGACTATATATTACATGGTATATTACTATATACTATATTATGTAATATAGTAATATAATAGTACTCCCCCTCTAAAGACGATTTAGTCCCTAAATTGCTAAGAAATGTCATTTTCGCTATAAATTAGTATATAATAGAAGAATCTTTTATAGGCGGGCTTAATCTAAAGGGCCTAGCTTATCTAGGTTGCATCTATAAAAGCGTTAGATAGCTTTAGGCTAATCTCTTAAGTTATCTTTAGGCTATTAGGTCGGTTCTTAGTAATATTTCTATTTAATTAGATAAGTTAGGGTTATAGCTTTGTTATCGTATACGTTAAGGATCTTCTTAAATTCCTATATTTCTTCGATATTGCCGTCGTTATCGCGATCCGCGATACGGCCTACGACGTTACGTCGTTCCTCTCGATTAATCTATGCCTAGCCCGGTATTATTTCCGTTGTCTAAAGCCGCACCTTAGACGTATAGAAAGACTTATTGACTTAGATATACTTTAGGAGGTCGATACCTATAGCGCTACGGTAGACCTTAAGAACGGGATAAAGACTATCCTATTTATCGTCTTATTTTTTCTTTAGGCGATTAATAGTTATATTCTCTAATAAAACTATAACTATATTATTAGGTCGGAAGAGAAAGCCTTTGTCCCGCTTTATATTAGCATTCTCCTTATATTTCTATTATAAGGCTCGTGCGAGAGCTTAAAGCTAAGTAAGGATATAGTTAAAACGATTAGCTATTACGTCCGCGCGAAGGAATTCCTTCTTTGCCTATAATAAGAGCGTTAAGGGTTAAGGGCCTATAGGTTTAATGCCGAGACGAGGATTAAAGCCGTAGTTAGCGAAGAACGGAGAAATACCGGTTATTTCGTTTACTTAATTATTCGTTGCGAATTCCGCGAGCGGGAGCTAGTCGACCTAGTTATCTTAAGTAAAGCTAATATAGGCTCGAATATATTTATTTATCGTAGCGTTAACGATTTCGGTTTAACCGTTAGTCTTTAGGTGCTATGCCGAGCTTAGTTTTAACGTTATTCTTAAATAAGTGCTAAGCTATCGCTAAAAATTAGAGATAAACTAAGTGCCTTAGTCGGAGATAATAGTATTTAGTACTCTATATAAGCGATAGACTACGTAGATAAAAGAGTTAATTAGTTCTTTTATAAAAAGGCCGGTAATAAGGATAAAATATCTTATCTTCGTAAGCCTATTAACTATTGTAAGTATATTCTTATAAGTCTTCCTATTTCGGGTATACTTAGGGAGTATCGTAATATAATTTATTAATATATCGGCCTATAGTCGGACCGGTAGGGCGAGGGGTTTTAGGAATCTAAGGGGAGACAAGCGGGGGGTCTTAGTCCGAAGATAAAGAGTATAGTCTTTAATAAACATAGCGGCGAAGTAAGAAATCCTCGGCTATTAGTATATTTAGTTTAATAGATTAAGGGTTTTTACCTTCTTTAGTATAAGGGTCTTCGACTATTAGTGAGATTAGGTCTACGACCTAATCCGCATTCTTATATACGAGTAGGGAAGAGGCACGTGCGGGCGGGGAAAAGGGCTCGTGCGAATAGGGGTAAGGGGCTTGTGCGGATAGGGGTAAGGGGCACGTACAGACAAAGGAGTACGTGCGTAAAGCTATATATCCGCATGCATAGGTGCGCCTACACTTAGTTCTTTATAGATGATTTCTATACCTATATAGAGGGCACCTATGTGATTACTCTGCCTACCCTATTATAGTATTATCTATCTCTCTCTTTTTCACGGACTTATTTAACACGATAACGTCCCGCTTTTATAATAGCGGCACGTATTAATTAGAACGATAGGCCGCTACGATAAAAGCGGCACGCGCAGTAATACTAGCTGCTATTATAGACTTACTAGATAGCGATATAAAGGACGTCTTTAAGCAACGGGCCGAGGGGTCCTAGCAGCTATAGCTGCGATAAGATGCGCTAAATAAGCGGGCCTTTGCGGAAGCCCGCCTTCGATAGGAAATAACAGAAGCCCGTTTAGGCAAGGCGACGGCGGATGCCGCACCTTCTATAGCGGAAGAGGAGCGCCTTTTAGTACTACTATAGAAAATAGCCGTTAATCTAGTTAAACGAAGGGGGTTGCTAAAAGTCCTTAGTGTTAAAATAGGATCTACGGCGCCTACCTCTACGGATACGCTACTCGCGCCTACGGCTACGTCGACGAACTCTCCTATAGCTAGGGACGCTAGCATAGATAACCCGAGGACGGCCCTTAAAGCCGCCTTTAGCAAAAGGAAGCCTCTACCGTAGCCTATATAGGATAGTAAGCTTAAGTCTTTTTACTTCTTCCTATATCGCCTCCGTAGTAAGTTTACCGTTAACGAGAAGTAGGGCCTTAACGGTTGCCGCGATACCGCCTAGTATTCGCTGCTCTATACGCTGCCCGAGCCTTAGATACGGCGGATTTCTAGGTTTTAGGAGAGTAGCGGGCTTAGTAGCGCCTACGACCCCCGTGCCTTCTTTAACTACCTTATCTACGCGTTCGGCAACGTATAGGAGTAGGAGAAAGCGTAAGACAGGTTGCGGATCCTCTTTTAGAAAGACGGCTAGACGTTTAAGGACTTCCTTCCTAACTTTAAGGAGACTATTACTTATGCCGCCGGAAATAGCGTATAAGGGGATAGCGCTAAGCTTATATAGCTACGAAATTCGATTACTCCGCAACTATAGGAAATGCGTATCCTAATCGAGATGCCTACTAACTTCCGGGAGTACGTAGGTCGCCTTACAAAGGTAGCCTAGAACTATAAGCAGAGCCTTAGCTTCTAAAAGTTGCGAAAGCGCGCTAGCACGAACGGCGTTAGCAATAAGAATAAAGGAGCTACTACTAGGAACGCTATAACGCTCCCGCCGCTTAAATCCGCGCCCGATACTACGGTAGACTATAAGGGCGACGTTATAATATCTACTACGCGGCCCGCTTATAGAAGAGCGAGGATACTATCCGCCGCCTTAGGCAGCGCGCCCTTCTCTTTTATATAGCGAGCTAAGTAGGTGTTAAAGGCGGAGCTTTAGAAGCGGAGAGAGGAGGGGCTTTACGTACGCTATAGCGCGGATAGACATTTTACTACGGACTGCCTATATCGTCCCGCTCGCCCTACGAAGCGAGCCGAACGGCTTATAACGATTCGCGCTACCCGACCTTTTCTTAAGTCTAATATTAAGGAGGATAATAATATCCCCGCCGCTATTAGTACGGAGGGAAACGCATAGCTCCGGAGCATAGACGGGCCCCGGAGCCTAATTCGCTAGCACTAGAGAAAAAAGAGTTAACTAACTATATTAAGACTTCTCTTACCTTAATACCTATTGTTATTAACCGTATAAACCTCGTCTTTACTCTTATAGACGAGGGTTACTAATGCTACGCCGCTATCGATAAGGCATTCGCACGAGAACTACGTTTGCTAGTTAAAGATATAGGAACTTAGTATATACGAGGGGCCTTAAGCGTAATAGAGGAGGCAAAGATTAAAGGTATCGCATAAATAGCTGCGGAGATTAATAGGCACGAGCAATTGCTCGTAGTATACGTTATCCCTTAGCTAGAGTTTAACCTAATCCTTAGAAAGCCTTAGCTTCTTTATATAGAGTCTTACTCTATGCCGTACTAAGGGAGGCTTTAGTATAGGAATTTATAGCGTTAGCTACGATATATTAATAAAAACGAGCCTAAGGACACTAAGTATACTACGGAGCTTCGAGAGGCTAAAGAAGTTATAGCTTTAGTGTTTATCGGTATACTTAACTAAATCCGTAGACGATATAGCTTAGAAGCCGCTACGGCTGCTATTTACGTAGTTAGCCTCGCGGATATCGAAAAAGCCTTACGACTAAAGAAGCCGAAGACGGAAGCCGAATTGCGTTAAATAATCCTTACGTAGTTCTATAACCTACTGCCGCTCTTTAAGAAAAGCGAGGCCGATAAATTAAACCTATATAAGCCCGGCATTAACTACGCGATACCGCTTCGTAAGGATTCCCACGGGCAAGACATAGTTCCGCCCTTCGGGCCGCTATACGCGATATCTTAAGACGAGTTGCTTATGCTAAAGAAAACACTACGCGGCCTTTTAGATAAAGGGTTTATTTAGGCTAGCTCTTCTAAAGCCGCCGCTCTAGTGCTATTCGCGCGGAAACCCGGAGGAGGACTACGTTTCTACGTAGACTACCGAGCACTTAACGCAATAATACAACCGGACCGCTACCCGCTTCCGCTTATTAAGGAGATACTCCGCAATATTGCTAAAGCAAAGTAGTTTACTAAGTTAGATATCTATTAAGCATTCTATAAGGTGCGAATCGCGGAAGGTAATAAGTAAAAGACCGCGTTCCGTACTCGCTATAGTCTTTTCGAATAGATAGTAATATCGTTTAGGCTTATAAAGGCTTTTAGCACCTTCTAACGGTATATTAATATCATTCTTCGCGAATTTCTAGACGAGTTCGCTTCCGCCTATATTAATAATATTCTTATCTATATAAGCGGTAGCCTAAAGGATTATATAGACAAAGTGCGGAAGGTGCTAGACAGGCTTTCGGAGTATAGGCTATACCTCGACCTTAATAAATGCGAATTCGGCGTCCGCTGGGTTAAATACCTCGGATTTATTATTATCGCGGGCGTTAGTATATAGGCGGACTCTGTAAAGATTTAGGCTATTCGAGACTAAATAGCCTTAACTTTGCAAAAGGGTGTATAGAGTTTCTTAGGATTTATAAACTACTACCGGATTTTTATTCGTTAATTTTCTTATATTATCGGTCCGCTTATAGCCCTTACCGGCAAAAGGGTAGCCTTTAATTAAGCCGCTGTATAGGCAAAGGCGTTTTAGACGTTAAAGGACCTATTTTCGTAAGCCCTAGTACTGCTATAGTAGGACTTTAATTATCCTGTAATACTTAAGGCAGACTATAGTAGATTCGCGCTTAAAGGCACGTTTTCGCAAGAGGTAGACGGCTAACGCCGCCCTATAGCTTTTTACTCCTATAAGCTTACCCCCGCCGAATAGAACTACGCTATCTACGATAAGGAAATACTCGCTATAATTAACTATTTAAAGCAATAGTAAGCGGAGCTCTGTAGCTATAAGAACTTCGAGATCCTTATAGACTATCGTAACCTTAAGTATTTTATAACTCGACGTTATTTCTCTAAGCGATAGGCCCGTTAGGCGGAATACCTTTCGCGGTTCTATTTCTAGATTAAGTACCGACCTAGAAAAGAGGCTACGGTGCTAGACGCTCTATCCTAGAGAGACTAAGATCGACCTTTTAGCGAAGATTATAATATCCGAGAGCTTTAAATACTCCCGGAGGAGGCGCTACGTATATATCTTAGAGTAACGCTTATTAGGGCGGACGGCGTAATCTTAGTTAATAGTAAGGGCGATAAGGATAAAGACGATAGCGAGGAGGATAATAATTCGTTAATTAGTTTAAAGAGTAAGGGGATAATCGAAGAAGACGCGGAGCCCGACGCTTAAGAAGCGGAATTCGTAGCGGCTATAACCCGGGACGACCTTAACGCGTAGGACGCGGAGCTAACTACTAATATAGGTCTTAACCGACGGATGTTTTAAGACGAAGAACTTTAGCGTACATAGGACCGCTTAGCAGCTTAGGACGTTACCTATAGGAGCGTGCGCCGCGCCGTCGAGGCAGGAGCACGACGATTCGACCTTAAGCTTAACCTAAAGGTATAGGTAGCCGACTGCTATATAGACCTACGAGGGCACCTACGGTTCCGCGGACGGCTTTAGGTTCTTAGTTCCTCTATAACTATAGAGGCCGTAGTAAGAGACGCTCCCTTAGAGCTAGAGGAAGGAAACGCGCTCTAAGGACGGCTTATTTAAATAGTATACGACGCTAGCGTCGTCGGCTACCCTAGCCGCGAAGGAATAATTGCCGCTGTATCCTAAGACTTCTATTAGCCGCTCCTCTAGCTATACGTTAGGCGATTCCTCCGTAACTATAATGTCTACGGGCGTACGAAGATTTAGCGTGCGCTTAAAAAAGGGCTGCTTAAATCGCTCCTTATGCCGGACCGGTTCTAGATATATATCTAGATAGACTTTATTACGGACCTCCCCCTTATAGAGAGCGGCAACCGTAACCTTTAGGTAATTAAAGACCGTCTAAGTAAGGAGGTTATATTAGAGCCTATGCCCTCTATAGAAGCAGAGATCTACGCGGAGCGCTTTCTCGTATACTACGTGTAATACTATTAGTAGCTAACGTTAATTATAAGCGATAAGGGCTTAAATTAGACAAGCCGCTTCTAGTAGCACCTATGTCGGCTGCTATAGATAATATAGCTACTAAGTATAGCATATTATCCGTAAACCGATAGAGGGCTAGAACGGCTTAACTAAGAAGTTTAGGCTTACCTCCGGGGCGTTATCGACCGTAACTAAGGGGACTAGGACAAATAGCTCCCTATAGTATAAATAGCGCTTAACGGGAGAAATCATTCTTTAATTAGTATATCCCCTTTCTTCGTACTATAAGGGTACGAACTAGTATCCCTATTTCCTATCGCCGTAGATATAGCGGCGGAGAAGCCGTCCGGCAATAGCCCGGAGGGGCGTATAGCCTCCTTTATAAAGCGACTTAAGTAGGTCTTAGACTTCTATTAGTCGTTAATAGCCTCGGTAGCGTAGGACTAAGAGCGGTATACTAATAAACGGCGGGAACCCGTAGAGCGATTTACGGCAGGTGATAAAGTCTAGGTAGACCTACGGAACTACGTATCCTTAAGGCCGAAGAAGAAGCTCGATTAGCTATATATAAAGTTTATAGTTAAAAGAGTGCTAAGCCCGTAAGCCGTCGAGCTAAAGGGACTACCTAATAGGATTTACCCGAATTTTAACGTAGACCTTCTTCGCCGAGTAGTAGTAGATCCAATGCCTAGCCAAATAACAGCGGACCTATAGCCTCCCGTAATCTTAGTAAAGGGAGAGGAAGAGTTCCTAATAGAGGAAATTCTCGCCGTACGATAGAAGAAAGTCGGCCGCGGTAGTAGGCGCGAAGTCTTCGTAAGGTAGTAAGGGTACTAAGACCCGACGTAGCACTTAGCGGCGGATTTCGTAGATACGGAAGCGCTCGATTATTTCGAAAAGCGCTTTAGGGCTATTAGAGAAAACGACGGACCGCCTAACGCCGCGTTGCCGGTAAAGAAGAAGGTACGGTTAACGCTGCCTAAAGCGAGCCGTATAGCCTAAGGCGCACCCGGGCCTTATATAATACGTCGTTAAATTTCGCTCGGGTAGGGTAAGGGTCTTATATAAGGGTCTTCGACTATTAGTAAGATTAGGTCTACGACCTAATCCGTATTCTTATATACGAGCGGGGAAGAGGCATATATAGGCGGGAAAAAGGGCTTATATATATAAAGGTAAAGGGCTCGTGCGGATAAAGGTAAATAGCACGTATAGATAAAGGGGTACGTGCGTAGAGCTATATATCCGTATATATAAGTGCGCTTACACTTAGTTCTTTATAGATAATTTCCATACCTAAATAAAAGGCACCTATGTAATTACTCTACTTACCTTATTATAGAGAGAATTAGTTATTATATATATAATAGTCGTATAAATACTATACGTAAATGCGTTTCTTATAACTATAAAGAAACATATATATTATACTAGTTAGAATTAATAAATAATTAATATAAAAATACATTAAGTATATATTTTAGACTAAAAGGAAGGTACTCTTTATATTAATATATAGTTAAATATACGGAATCTCTACTACTATAAACTCTATACTATAAATAGAAACAATAGCGTCGGTATATAGGAAACTCTTTTTTAAATATAAAAGCTTTTCCTTTTATAACGGGGTTGTTTTAAGTAGGCATAGAGGAGGTCTTAAAAAGAGGTAGAATAATACTACGAGAGGAGAAAGGAAGAGAAGTACGGGCGCAGCCTCTAAGGCTATAGAGCCACCTAAATATAGGTTATCTCGTTACGTATACTAGATTATACAATAGGGGTTAAAGACCCTTACATTAGACCCTACCCCGCTAAGGCCCCTAACGCATAATACCCGATGCCGTACCCCGACGTAGAGAGCAAACGTCGCGTACGGCCTACGTACTAGAAAGTACGGAAAACAACGCTCCTCGCAGCTCCCTTAACGCAACGAATGTCAGCTAGGCCGTTATTAGCTTATAAAAACGAGGGCAAGCTGCTTACTAAGAATAACTAAAAGGACTACTTTAAGTAAGGCCGGTTTTTCCTTTCCGGCTCGTGCGCTTCGTACGCCTAAGTGCTCTTAGGAACTCGCCCTATAGCGATAACTTCGTCTCTAAGCACTGCTACAGCCGCTATCACGCGTAATTCTTCCCGTATAAGGCTATACGGGCTCCGTCCGTTCTCTACGGCCCTTAGGGCATAGGCATAGCTTCCCTTATATAGCCTCCCGATATCGCCGCTAGCTACCGGCGGAAGCATTCCTAACTACTTATCGCTTAAGCCGGAGTCGTTATCGCTTTCGCTCTCCTATATGCGCCCTACCGCTATACGCCGGATGTTTACCTACTTCGGGTATGCCTTAGACTAATAAGTCTTACTGCCGTATCCTATATAGCGGCTCTCTTTTCGCTACTTCCTTCTTTTAATCGCGCTCGTAGCTAAGACGTAGATATCTATCGCATCGCCTAAAGGGCCGCCCTTACTTATAAGGGTAGAAATATAAATTAATAAAAGAAATTTATTGCCGCTTAACTCGCGAAGGTATTATATAAGGGCGTTATATACGTCTAAAAGACCGGTCTTCTCGCTTAGGCGTATGCGTTAGTCTATATTTAAGCTAGCTATAAGATAGTTAGTCTTTACTATATTAGGCTATATATTCGCGTCGGCTCGGAATAGAAGCGATTTAAGCAGCCCTTTCTTAAGCGCAGCCCCTTCTTAAGCGTACGCTAAATCTTTATATGCCCGTAGATATTATAGTTGCGGAGGAATCGTCTAACGTATAGCTAAAAGTCGCGGGATACGGCGGCAACTATTCCTTCGCGGCTAGGGTAGCCGACGACGCTAGCGTTATATACTATTTAAATAAGCCGTTCTTAGAGCGCGTTCCCTTCTTCTAGCTCTAAGGGAGCGTCTTTTACTACGGCCTCTATAGTTATAGAGGAACTAAGAACCTAAAGCCGTCCGCGGAACCGTAGGTGCCTACGTAGGTCTATATAGCAGTCGGCTACCTATACCTTTAGGTTAAGCTTAAGGTTAAATCGTCGTGCTCTTGCCTTTACGGCCTAGCGTACGCTCCCGTAGGTAACGTCTTAAGCTACTAAGCGGTCTTATATACGCTAAAGCTCCTCGTCTTAAAAAATCCGTTAGTTAAGGCCTATATTAGTAGTTAGCTCCGCGTCCTACGCGTTAAGGTCGTCCCGGGTTATAGCCGCTGCGAAGTCCGCTTCCTAAGTGTCGGGCTCTATATCTTCTTCGACTATCCCTTTACATTTTAAACTAAAAGACGAATTATTATCTTCCTCGCTATCGTCTTCGTCTTTATCGCCCTTACTATTAACTAAGACTACGCCGTCCGCACCGATAAGTATTGCTTTAAGATATATACGTAGCGCCTCCTTCGGGAGTATTTAAAGCTTTCGGGTATTATAATCTTCGTTAGAAGGCCGATCTTAATCTCTCTAAGATAAAGCGTCCGGCACTATAGCCTCTTTTCCGGGTCGGTACTTAATCCGGAAATAGAACTATAAAAGATATTCCGCCTAATAGGCCTATCGCTTAGAGAGATAACGTTAAGTTATAAAATACGTAAGGTTATAATAGTCTATAAGGATCTCGAAGTTCTTATAGCTATAGAGCTCTGCTTACTATTGCTTTAAATAGCTAATTATAGCGAGTATTTCCTTATCGTAGATAGCGTAGTTCCGCTCGACGGAGGTAAGCTTACGGGAGTAAAAAGCTATAAGGCGGCGTTAGCCGTTTACCTTTTGCAAAAGCGTGCCTTTAAGCGCGAATCCGCTATAGTCCGCCTTAAGTATTACGGGATAATTAAAGTCTTACTATAGTAGCACTAGGACTTACGAAAATAGGTCCTTTAACGTTTAAAACGCCTTTGCCTATACGGCGCTTTAATAGAAGGCTACCCTTTTACTAATAAGGGCTATAAGCGGACCGACGATATAAGAAGATTAATAAATAAAAATCCGGTAGTAGTTCGTAAATCCTAAGAAACTCCGTATACCTTTTTGCGAAGTTAAGGCTATTTAGTCTTAAATAGCCTAAATCTTTATAGGGTCCGCCTATATACTAACGCCCGCGATAATAATAAATCTAAGGTATTTAACCCGATAGACGCCGAATTCGCATTTATTAAGGTCGAGGTATAGCCTATACTTAGAAAGCCGGTCTAGCACCTTCCTTACTTTATCTATATAATCCTTTAGGCTACCGCTTATACATATAAGAATATTATTAATATAGGCGGAAGCGAACGCGTTTAGAAATTCACGAAGAATATTATTAATATAGGCGGAAGCGAACGCGTTGAGAAATTCACGAAGAATATTATAAATATACCGTTAGAAGGTGCTAAGCGCTTTTATAAGCTTAAAGGGTATTACTATCTATTCGAAAAGCCTATAACGAGTACGGAACGCGGTCTTCTCTTTATTACCTTCTATAATTCGCACTTTATAAAACGCTTAATAAATATCTAACTTAGTAAACTACTTCGCTTTAGCGATATTACGGAGTATCTCTTTAATAAGCGGAAGCGGGTAGTAGTCCGGTCGTATTATTGCGTTTAGTGCTCGGTAGTTTACGTAGAAACGTTATCTTCCTTTAGGTTTCTACGTAAATAGCACTAAAGCGGCGGTCTTAGAAACGCTAGCTTAAATAAACCCTTTATCTAAAAGGCCGCGTAGTATTTTCTTTAATATAAGCAACTCGTCTTAATATATCGCGTATAGCGGCCTAAAGGGCGGAACTATATCTTATCCGCGGATATCCTTACGAAGTAGTATCACGTAGTTAATGCCGGGCTTATTATAATAAGGTAGGCAGAGTGATTACATAGGTGCCCTTTATATAGGTATAGAAATCATCTATAAAGAACTAAGTATAGGCGCACCTATGCATACGGATATATAGCTCTACGCACGTACCCCTTTGTCCGTACGTGCCCCTTACCCCTATCCGCACGAGCCCCTTACCCCTATTCGCATAAGCCCCTTTCCCTACCCGCACGTGCCTCTTCCCTACTCGTATATAAGAATACGGATTAAGTCGTAGACCTAATCTTCCTAATAGTCGAAGACCTTTATATAAGACCCTTACTATTAGTAGGTGTCTCGAATGCAAATGCAAATGCAGGTCTAGTAGTCTTATTGGAATTATTAATACCTATCTAGCTAAGGGCTATACTACCTTCTTTATAGACAAGACTAGAGAAGGGTCGGAGCTACCTTCCGGGAAGCTTCGGTAGCTAAGAATAGAAAAGAGATCCGTAAATAGAATGTAAAGACGGATGCGTTAGTTAGGGAAGACCTTCCGCGGACGGATGCGTCTATTAGGACGACCGTAGAAGTCTATAGAAGGAAGTGGAATTCCATCTATAGAATTCACCTTATAAGGGAAGTCCTTCTACCGTGGAATTCTATCTATAGAATTCTCCTGAGAAGGGAAGTCCTTCCACCGTGGAATTCTATTAGAATTCCATCTATAGAATTTACCTTAGAAGGGAAGTTCTTCTATCGTAGAATTCTATCTATAATTCCTATATTAGTAACTTTTTCTTTATGCCGTTTATAAGAACCTCTTTTGTTTTTCCTTAAATATTACCCTTCTTTAAAAGGAAATAAAATGCATAATAAAATCGAGTGTTCGTTATATTAGAATAGTTTATTGTGATATTATATAGTGTTATAACTATATGACCTTAAAAGAAAGAATGTGTTAGAAGGGTTATAGGCGAATAATAAACCCTTCTATTCTAATAGTCAATTTGTTTATATCGACGAAACGTTTAAGGGCCTAGTTTAGTAATGCTTTCGTTATTGCATTAGCTAGGTTGTCGGCTCTATTAATCTATCGGACCTCTATAATCTTACGGCGTTTGTATAACTATCGTAAAGCTATAATGTCGATTATTAATCTTTTCTCTTTTGTAGTACTTAGTTTAATAAGGCATTTATATAAGGAGTACGAATCGGTGTAAATGATTAATAGAACCGGAGGAAGACTAAGGCGATCTATGATTATCTTAAGGGTTATAGTAAGAGAGATCCTAATATCGAATCTATTTACTATACCGTAGATTTCTAATGTAAGGACGCTTTAGGTAACTCGTTTGCATTTCGTAGAGTTCTAGTAGATAATGTTGCCTTTAATCGAAAATTGCTTATCTATTCGGTCGGTCTTGTAAACTAGAGCAATAACGAATCTAAGCTATAAAGATAAGTCTTTATTGTTTGTAAACGATCTATTAGTAAAGACTAAGAGCTTAGCCGATGCGAGGTTAATTAGAAGATATGTTAGTCTACGTTGTTAATTGTCTAGTTGCTACTATAGTCTCTTGTTTAGGATTATACAGTCTTTTTGTTCTAGGTTCTAGACTTAAGCAGTAATAGAGATATTAAACGATGCTTTTAGTTAATGAATAGATGCAACGTATACACTACGAGCTCGTTGCTCTATATACCTTTGCGTATAGTTAATAGCTTTTAGCTTTACGGTTTTAATCTTAGCTACTTAACCCTTCTATTATAGTAGCAAACTTCTATCGTATTATAGGGTTAATTTCGCGCCGTTAAAGTCTATAGATTGTCTAGCAGTTATTAGAGTTTTCGGTTTAGCTCTAAATTATGCTTTCTAAAGCTCTTTTTCTTTGTGGTCCGAAAAACTCTAAGTCCCGAGCATTAACGTATCGTCTGTCTGTATGCCGATGATTCTAAAAGGTGTAGGAGGGCTATAGTTGGAAATAAGCAAGTATGCGTCGTATATTAAATAAGCTATATTAAGTTCTTAGATATAGTGACTATAGTATATATTAAACTAGTATAGTCCGGATTCCGCGATGCCGTATAAAGGTCTAATTATACGGATGATTATGCCTTCCGGATACTTCTTTACTAGTTTAGCGGGCAGAGCTATTAGGATTGTTCGAGATAACTTTATAGTAGCCTAGGGATATGCTTAAGTAATGTCTCGTAAAGACAATGTTATTCCGTATTCTTTAAGTATTCCGGCTGCAATTGCTATAATTAAACGTTAACTAACTCGCTAGATTATTAGCGACTATATAAGTATAGATGTCTTTTTAATATCACTATATCCTTAGATTATTAGTCTCGACTTTGTATAGTTTAGTATTACGTCCTTTAACCTCTTTAACTATCCGAGAACGGAAGATTCGATATCCTCTATGTTTTTCTTCGTTATATTGTTTAAAACTAAATACACTACGAATGACTAGGTCGTTAATCTCTTTTATATTAGATTCTTCGAATAGGTTACCGGGTGTTATAATTACGCTATCGGCACGAAGTTTAAGTATAAGATCGTATGCATTAACCTCTTTCTTAGCTAGGAACTACTAATTCTATAGTTTGTTTTTCGCACCGGGTAGGCGACTACGTTTTCGGGGCATACGAGGAGGTTCTTATATAGTTTTATATTCTTCTATTAGTTTATTGTCTTAAGAATTATATTCCGGTATATCTACTAGGAGTTCTTCTAATAGTAGTACCGATTTTTCGTCTCGGAATTATAGTTATATATATGTTAATCTAAATACTTATAGTCTATTAATAGTATAGATTGTTATATTATAGCCTTTAATTACTGCGATTTTAAATAGACCTTGCTAGCCGTTCTTTTCTATTTAGATACGGACTTTACTTTATAGTAGAGGATTAAGAATCTCCTTTATTAATAGTCTATTTCGGCTGTAAATAGCATCTTTAATTCGTCTTTCTATAGAGATTTAGCGAAGCAATTTTATAGCCTTTTGCATAGCTATAGCTCTCTGCATTATTGTTATAGAAGGGGGTAATTCCTATATAATCCGGGGGTAAGCACTAAAAACTAACAATATAGGAACTAAACTATTAGGACTAGCTGTATTATTAATTGCCTTAACTGCTATTTGAAGGATGGCTTTAGCTAATGTTACGTTCCTAATTTCCTCCTAAAGAATACTAAATGTTTATTTAAGTAGTCTGTGATATCTTTTAATCTTTCCGATAGACTAGTAGGCTTTAACCGGAACTTGCTTACACGTAATCCCTATTACTTTCGCTTCGTTTCGGAATTTATTAAAAGCAAAATTCGTTCCTACGTTATGTTTAATAACATCTAGCGGACTAAGATATATATCAATCTATAACGCACGTAGTGTCTCCTACGCATCTTTAGCGGACATTAATAGAAGGAATCTTACTGCTTAGAATAAAGTTGCTAAATCTACTGCGTGTAGTATTAGTCGTTGTAGGTTTCTAAGGTATATAACGTTAATGATAATCTTATAGTTGAATTCTCGATCATCTTATAGTATGAATTTAAATCGTCTCGGAGCCTAAGAGTATATCTAGCATTAGTGATAAAATTTAGAAATAGTTTCGAGTCTTCTAATTAAGACATTATTATATCCTGCTTAGCGTAGTAGATAATATAGTCTTATAACTGCGGGATATCTAAACCGACGATAGAGTGTTCGGATCTTAACCTCTATAAGGAAGTTAATAGATTCCTTATCTTTAGAAAGAAAGAACTATAGATATCCCTATTTTCGTATTATAGGAACCACGCCTCGACTAATGATTATATCTATTGTGTTATTAAAGTATACACCTAGTCGGTCTATATCGGCTAAAGAGAGTAAGAAAGGTATAAGTGTCTTTAGAACGTAGAAAGTAATCCTTCTAATTAGTGTTTTAAGGGCAATAGAACTAAGTGAGTTAATAGTATCTCTACTACTAAGTTTAATAGAAGCTTGTCCTGCCGTTAACTTATCGATTGTAATAGAAGGGTCTTCTTTCTATAGAGCAATATACTAGTTAAATCCGGCTGTTGATACTTTTGCTATACCTATGTTAACTATAATGCCTTAGAAGCGTGTCTTAGAGTATCTTTTATTAATAATAAACTGGTTAGATATAGTAATAGCTTTTTGTTTACTGTAAAGGTCTTCGCTAGTAAGTCGATATATAAAGGCTTATTGGCAAATTATCTAATTGGCTTGCTATTATCTTATAAAGTTATTGTCGTCTCTTAGGCAAGATTTATTATTAAAGTCTTCTGCTATATCGTCTATCTTATAACCTTTATATTGCGTTACGTAGGCTATAAAACCTATTGTTAGGATATTCGTGAAGTAGCATTATGCGATATACTAGTCCTTCGATTTCTATCGTTCCTCGGGTGTATATTTAGTTAACTAGCATCCTTATTTTCCGTATATAAAATACTTCTTAGTCTATAGACGATTGCTATAGTTGCCTCTATAGCTACTACGGGCTTAGGACCCTACTTGTGATCTAGCAGCTGATAGGGAGTATCCTCTACGGAATCCTCCGCGGAATCCTCTACGATTAAATAATCGGCTATAGTTTCGTCCTCCTCGTCCTTAATATCTATATCTGCCGCGGTTGTTGTTATTATATCTCCGATCCGTATAGAATGTTTAGTTATATAGGTCGTAGTTATTATCTTTAGTGTCTTAGTTATTAGACTAATATTCTTAGATAAATTAGTTAGATAAACCGCGAGATAGGTGTGTTTGCAACGAGGATCTTAGGTCGGCAAAAAGTGCTTCGGCATTAGTTAAGGGTTTAAATAGAGCGTACTTTAGTTCGGGAACTCCTCTATATGTATTAATAAGTATGGTTCGTAGGGGAAGATCGCCTATAAAGTCTTTGCTAAGTGCCCGTTGGCAAAGTTGCAATTTATCGAATAAAGCTTAAAGAATTTTATGTAATAGCTTAGCCGGGTGTTCTCCTCGCAACTTATAGAAGGTCGTTATTGTCTAGTCTATATAATAATATACGTAATTGACTTTTGTGTTAAAGTGTCTCTTAATTATATCGTATGCCTTTCTAAACGTCGCTGTTTAGTTAATATGTTAAATATAATAGGTTTACGCACGTCCTGCGAGGATTCTAGGGAATAAAGCATAGAACTAACTTAGTTTGATTTATAGGTTATAGCATAAGTTTATAAAAACCTAAAGTTTGTCGTTAAGTAAGTTATATAGTTCTTTAGTATAGTTCTTATCTTTTGTCTAAAGCTTAATAAAGCGTTATTAGATATCTATATTAGCGATAGCATTTAGAATATTGTCTAGAGGAAGTTTTATATATGCCTCTAATAGAATAGGGTTAGAATTGCTTAGCTATTTGGTTATTGCTATAGAACCTTAGTCCGTTGGATTTATAAAGAGATCTAGACGATTGAATCGGTGTAATGTTAGGTAAATAGTTATACCCGGAATATTAGTGTTAAATAGCTGTTGTTTATATAGAACTGTCGGCTGTTGCCTATATAGAATAGTCCCTCCTAAATTAAACTACGGAACTATTAGAAGTGTGTTAGACGTTTATAGCATCTTTAGAACGTTTGTTATAGTCTATGGTATCTCCGGAACGTTTGCTATAGATGCTGCTTTTTCTATTAGAACTGCTTCTAATGGTTGGAAGGGGGCTATTCTAGCGGTAATAGGCGTGGAAGGATGTATTGTGTTTTTTATCTCTATTTTCTTAGTGTATTCCTCTATGCTATCGTTAAATTTCTATATTATTATGTCTTCTATAGGCTATTCTAATGGTTTCTCGAGTGCTTGCAATATTAGAAAGATCGTTGTATAGGATGCATTACTACGACCGGTATATATTCCTCGTTTCCTTATTAGAACTTTTAGCGCTCGTTTATAGTCTACGTGTGTTAGACCCTATGTATTCGCTATCTATCCTTAGAAGTAGTCTTAGAAGTATAATAGGATCTC
The DNA here is from genome assembly GCA_012934285.1 of Ophiocordyceps sinensis. NCBI lineage: Eukaryota > Fungi > Ascomycota > Sordariomycetes > Hypocreales > Ophiocordycipitaceae > Ophiocordyceps > Ophiocordyceps sinensis. Next base: position 8,483,994 of record JAAVMX010000001.1, on the reverse strand, counting down.
GTTTCCTTAAAAATCGATCGACGCTTTATAGAGGGTAATAAACTTAGCGATAGATATTATAATTGCGATACCGTTGTTTTCGTCGGGTTTAATATTACTGTCTTAATGTTTTACGTTAATGTATAGAAAAAGGGATCGGTAGATAGTTATGCCTTCTATCTATTCCCTAAGAGTCTCTTCTATAGTGTCGGATAAAGGACTAGTAGGTTAGTGTGTCGAAGTGATAATATATGTTTGTTTTTCACGCGGTTTATCGGTGTGTTTATAGGGTTCTTTATGAAAAATTTATCGTTCGGCGTTATTAACGTACTTTCTGCTAGTGCTACTCTTCTTCTTCTAAAGCGGTGATCGGTTAGCAAAAAGTTTAAAGAAGAGCTATACGCAACCCCTAGGGGCGAGCTAGACTCGGAAGGTAAAGTCTTCTTATTCTTAGCATAGTTATCCTTCTCTAAGTGCATAGAATAAGATCGTCGGGCGGAAGCCGTTCGATAAAGATCTATAATACGTTTAAAGGATATAGAACTATCTCGTCTACCTTACTGTCTGTAATTAAGCCTTATAATTACTAATTAGTGTTAGTAGGTGTCTTAAATATAAATGCAAATATAGGTCTAGTAGTCTTATTAGAATTGTTAATACTTATCTAGCTAAGGGCTATACTACTTTCTTTATAGATAAGACTAGAGAAGGGTCGGAGCTACCCTCCGGGAAGCTTCGGTAGCTAAGAATAGAAAAGAGATCCGTAAATAGAATGCAAAGACGGATGCGTTAGTCGGGGAAGACCTTCCGCGGACGGATGCGTGTATTAAGACGACTGTAGAAGTCTATAGAAGGAAGTGGAATTCCATCTATAGAATTTACCTTAGAAGGGAAGTCCTTCTACCGTAGAATTCTATCTATAGAATTCTCCTTAGAAGGGAAGTCCTTCTACCGTAGAGTTCTATTAGAATTCCATCTATAGAATTTACCTTAGAAGGGAAGTCCTTCTATCGTAGAATTCTATCTATAATTCCTACACTTACCCTACCTAAGCGAAAATTAAACGACGTATTATATAGGGCCCGGCCGCGCTTTAGGCTACGCGGCTCGCTTTAAGGAGCGTAAACCGTATCTTCTTCCGTTATATCTTTACTAGTAACGTAGCGTTAGGCGGTCTATTGTTTTCTCTAATAGCCCTAAAGCGCTCTTTAAAGCGATCGAGCGCTTCTATATCTACGAAGTCCGCTGCTAAGTGCTACGTTAGGTCTTAATACCTTTACTACCTTACGAAGACCTCGCGCCTACTACCGCGGCTAACTTTCTTCTATCGTGCGGTAAGAATTTCCTTTACTAAGAACTCTTCTTCTCCTTTTACTAAGATTACGGGAGGCTATAAGTCCGCTATTACTTACCTAGGCATCGGATCTACTACTATACGACGAAGAAGGTCTACGTTAAAATTAAGGTAAATCCCGTTCGGTAGTCCCTTTAGCTCGACGGCTTACGGGTTTAGCACTCTCTTAACTATAAATTTTACGTATAACTAATCGAGCTTCTTCTTCGGCCTTAAAGATGCGTAGTTCCGTAGGTTTACCTAGACTTTATTACCTACCGTAAATCGCTCTATAGGTTCCCGCCGTTTATTAGCATACCGCTCTTAGTCTTACGCTACCGAGGCTATTAATAACTAATAGAAGTCCGAGACCTACTTAAGTCGCTATATAAAGGAGGCTACGCGCCCCTCCGGGCTATTGCTAGACGGCTTTTCTACTACTATATCTACGGCGATAGGAAATAGGGATACCGGTTTATACCCGTATAGTACGAAGAAAGGCGATATACTAATTAAAGAGTGATTTCTTCCGTTAAGCGCTATTTACGCTATAGGGAGCTATTTGTCTTAGTCCCTTTAATTATAGTCGATAATACCCTAGAGGTAAGCTTAAACTTCCTAATTAAGCCGTTCTAGCCCTTTATCGGTTTACGGATAATATACTATGCTTAGTAGCTATATAATTTATAGCAGCCGATATAAGTGCTATAAGAAGCGGCTTATCTAATTTAAGCCTTTATCGCTTATAATTAACGTTAGCTATTAATAATATCGCACGTAGTATATTAGAAAGCGCTTTACGTAGATCTCCGCTTCTATAGAAGGTATAGGTTTTAATATAACTTCTTTACTTAAACGGTCTTTAATTACCTAAAGATTACGGTTGCCGCTTTCTATAAAAGGGAGGTCTGTAATAAAGTCTATTTAAATATACGTATAGAACCGGTCTAATACGGGAAGCGATTTAAGCAACCCTTTCTTAAGCGTATGCTAAATCTTTATACGCCTATAGATATTATAATTGCGGAGAAATCGTCTAACGTATAGCTAAAGGAGCGGCTAATAGAAGTCGCGGGATACGGCGGTAACTATTCCTTCGCGGCTAAGGTAGCCGACGACGCTAGCGTTATACACTATTTAAATAAGCCGTCCTTAAAGCGCATTCCCTTCTTTTAGGTCTAAGGGAGCGTCTCTTACTACGGCCTCTATAGTTATAGAGGAACTAAGAACCTAAAGCCGTCCGCGGAACCGTAGGTGCCTACGTAGGTCTACGTAGTAGTCGGCTACCTATACCTTAAGGTTAAGGTTAGGGTTAAATCGTCGTGCTTTTGCCTCTATAACGCGGCGTACGCTCCCGTAGGTAACGTCCTAAGCTGCTAAACGGTCCTATATACGCTAAAGCTCCTCGTCCTAAAAAAGTCGTCGGTTAAGCCCTATATTAGTAGTTAGCTCTACGTCCTACGCGTTAAGGTCGTCCTAGGTTATAGCCGCTGCGAAGTCTATATCCTAAGTATCGTCTATATCCTAAATGTCGGGCTTTACGTCTTCTTTATTATCCTCCTCGCTATCGGCCTTATCCTTATCGCCTTTGCTATTAACTAAGACTATGCCTCCGCACCGATAAGTATTGCTTTAAGATATATATATAGCGCCTCCTCCGGGAGTATTTAAAGCTCTCTAGCATTACAATCTTCGTTAGAAGGCCGATCTTAATCTCTCCGGGATAAAGCGTCCGGCACTATAGCCTCTTTTCTAAGTCGGTTCTTAATCCGGAAATAAAACCGCGAAAGGTATTCCGCCTAATAGGCCTATCGCTTAGAGAGATAACGTTAAATTATAAAATACCTAAGGTTATAATAGTCTATAAGGATCTTAAAGTTCTTATAGCTATAGAGCTCCGTTTGCTATTGCTTTAAATAGCTAATTATAGCGAGTATTTCCTTATCGTAGATAGCGTAGTTCTATTCGGCGGAGGTAAGCTTACGGGTGTAGAAAGCTATAGGGCGGCGTTAGCCGTCTACCTTTTACGAAAGCGTACCTTTAAGTGCGAATCTACTATAGTCCGCCTTAAGTATTACGGGATAATTAAAGTCTTACTATAGTAGCACTAGGGCTTACGAAAATAAGTCCTTTCACGTTTAAAACGCCTTTGCCTATACGGCGCCTTAATAGAAGGCTACCCTTTTGCCGGTAAGAGCTATTAGCGGACCGACGATATAAGAAAATTAACGAATAAAAATCCGATAGTAGTTTACAAATCCTAAGAAACTCCGCACACTCTTCTACGAAGTTAGGGCTATTTAGTCTTAAATAGCCTAAATCTTTATAAGGTCCGCCTATATATTTACGCCTACGAAAATAATAAATCTAAGGTATTTAACCTAACGGACGCCGAATTCGTATTTATTAGGGTTAAGGTATAGCCTATGCTCGGAGAGCTAGTCTAGCACCTTCTATCCTTTATCTAAATAATCCTTTAGGCTACCGCTTATATAGATAAGAATAATATTAATATAAGCGGAAGCGAACTTATTTAGAAATTCGCAAAGAATATTATTAATATACCGTTAAAAGGTGCCGGGAGCCGTTATAAGCCTAAACGGTATTATTATCTATTCGAAAAGCCTATAGCGAGTACGGAACGCGGTCTTTTACTTATTACCTTCTGTAATTCGCACTTTATAGAACGCTTAATAGATATCTAACTTAGTAAACTACTTCGCTTTAGCGATATTACAGAGTATCTCCTTAATAAGCGGAAGCGGGTAGCGGTCCGGTCGTATTATTGCGTTAAGTGCTCGGTAGTTTACGTAGAAACGTAGTCCTCCTCCGGGTTTCCACGCGAATAGCACTAGAGCGGCGGCTTTAGAAGAGCTAGCCTAAATAAACCCTTTGTCTAAAAGGCCGCGTAGTATTTTCTTCAATATAAGCAATTCGTCTTAAGATATCGCGTATAGCGGCCCGAAGGGCGGAACTATATCTTATCCGCGGGAATCCTTACGAAGCGGTATTATATAGTTAATGCCGGGCTTATATAGGTTTAATTTATCGGCCTCGCTTTTCCGAAAGAGCGGCAGTAGGTTATAGAACTACGTAAGGATTATTTAACGTAATTCGGCTTCCGTCTTCGGCTTTTTTAGTCGTAAGGCTTTTTTAATATCCGTAAGGCTAACTATATAAATAGCAGCTATAGCGGCTTCCGAGCCGTATTATCTACGGATTCGGTTAATTATACCGATAAATACTAAAGCTATAACTTCTTTAGCCTCTCGAAGCTCTATAGTATACTTAGTATCCTTCGGCTCGTTTTTATTAATATGCTATAGCTAACGCTACGAATTCTTATACTAAAGCCTTTATTAGTACGGTATAGAGTAGGACTTTATATAAAGAAGCTAAGGCTTTCTAAGGATTAGGTTAAATTCTAGCTAAAGGATAACGTATACTATAAGCAATTGCTTATGCTTATTAATCTCCGTAGCTATCTATACGATACCTTTAATCTTCGCTTCTTCTATTACGCTTAAGGCTCTTCGTATATACTAAAGTCCTATATCTTTAACTAGCAAACGTAGTTCTTATACAAATGCCTTATCGATAGTAGCGTAGCACTAGCAACCCTCGTCTATAAGAGTAGAGATAAGGTTTATACGGTTAATAACAATATGTATTAAGGTAAGAGAAGTCTTAATACGGTTAATTAACTCTTTTTTCTTTAGTGCTAGCGGATTAAGCTCTAGGGCCTATCTATGCTTTAGAGCTATACGTTTCCCTCCGCACCGATAGCGGCGGGGATATTATTATCCTCCTTAATATTAGACTTAAGAGAAGGTCGGGTGGCGCAAATTGCTATAGGCCGTTCGGCTCGCTTCGTAAGGCGAGCGGGACGATATAGGCAGTCTATAGTAAAAAATATCTATCCGCGCTATAGCGTACGTAAAGCCCCTCCTCTCTCCGCTTCTAAAGCTCCGCCTTTAATACCTACTTAGCTCGCTATATAGAAGAGGAAAGCGCGCTGCCTAAGGCGGCGGATAGTGTCCTCGCTTTTCTACGAGCGGGCTATATAGTAGATATTATAACGTCGCTTTTATAGTCTACCGTAGTATTAAGCGCGGATTTAAGCGGTAGGAGCGTTATAGCGTTCTTAGTAGTAACTCCTTTATTCCCGTTGCTAACGCCGTTTATACTAGCGTGCTTTTATAACTTTTAGAAGCTAGGGCTTTACTTATAGTTCTAGGCTACCTTCGTAAGGCGACCTACGTACTCCCGGAAGTTAGTAAGCATCTCGATTAGGATAAGTATCTCCCGTAGTTATAGAGTAATCGAATTTCGTAGCTATATAAGCTTAGCGCTATCTCCTTAAACGCTATTTCCGGCGGTATAAGTAATAGTCTCCTTAAAGTCGGGAAGGAAGTCTTTAAACGTCTAGCCGTCTTTCTAAAAAAGGATCCGCAACCTATCTTACGCTTTCTCCTACTCTTATATATTGCCGAACGCGTAGATAAGGTAGTTAAAGAAGGCACAGGGGTTGTAGGCGCTACTAGACCCGCTACTCTCCTAGAACCTAGAAATCCGCCGTATCTAAGGCTTAGGTAGCGTATAGAGCAGCGAATACTAAGCGGTATTATAGCAACCGTTAAGGCCTTACTTCTCGTTAACGGTAAACTTACTATAGAGGCGATATAGGAAGAAGTAAAAAGACTCTAGCTTACTATCCTATATAGGCTACGGTAGAGGCTTCCTTTTGCTAAAGGCGGCTTTAAGGGCCGTCCTCGGGTTAGCTATACTAGCGTCCCTAGCCGTAGGAGAGTTCGTTAACGTAGCCGTAGGCACGAGTAGCGTATCCGTAGAGGTAAGCGCCGTAGATCCTATTTTAACACTAAGGACTTTTAGTAACCCCTTTTGTTTAACCGGATTAACGGCTATTTTCTATAGTAGCACTAGAAGGCGCTCTTCTTCCGCTATAGAAGGTGCGGCATCCGCCGTCGCCTTGCTTAAATAGGCTTCTATTATTTCCTATCGAAGGCGGACTTTTGCGAAGGCCCGCTTATTTAGCGCCTTTTATCGCAGCTATAGCTGCTAGGACCCTTCGGCCTATTGCTAGAAGACGTCCTCTATATCGTTGTTTAGTAAGTCTATAATAGCAGCTAGTATTACTACGCGTGCCGCTTTTATCGTAGCGGCCTATCGTTCTTATTAATATATGCCGCTATTATAAAAGCGGGACGTTGTCGTGTTAATAAGTCCGTAAAAAAGACAGATAGATAATACTATAATAAGGTAGGCAGAGTAATTATATAAGTGCCCTCTATATAGGTGTGGAAATTATCTATAAAGAACTAAGTATAGGCGCACTTATGCATGCGGATATATAGCTTTACGTACGTACCCCTTTGTCCGCACGTGCCCCTTACCCCTATCCGCACGAGCCCTTTACCCTTATTCGTATAAGCCCCTTTCCCCACCCGCACGTGCCTCTTCCCCGCTCGTATATAAGAATGTGGATTAGGTCGTAGACCTAATCTTACTAATAGTCGAAGACCCTTACATAGGCTAAGGCCGTACGGGCGGGAATAAGGATCGCAGCGGCGAGAATAAGGATCTTAGCGGTAGGGGGTTCGCCCTCGTCGTTAGAATCCTTAACGGAGGGACTAAGGGGAAACCCCCTTAGTGCAAAGGCAGGCAAAGGCGCGGTAAAAGGCTCGCCCCTATCGTCGAAATCTTTAATAAAAGGGGCGGGGGGAAAACGAATTATATTTATTAATTATATTCCCTCCGAAATAGGGATAAGGGAAGCCGGGATAAGGCGGGCAAGGCGGGCAAAGGTGGCTAAAAGGCCTAGGATAAGATAAGGCTAATAGTCCGAAAGGTAGGAGGCTAGATAAAAGGGGGACTAGAAGGAAAGGGAGTTACCGCGCTAGCTAATAATAAGGTCGTGCCGGCGTAGCTAAAAGAGGCTAAAAATAACCTTATAGCTAAGCTATATAAGAAAGAAGCAGATAGACTTAGTATAGGCGCTAATCCGGGAGACCGAAAAGGGGTAATAGGTAATAGAGCCGGACTTATAGTCGCTACTATCGGCGAGAGAAAGCCGACGTAGGAATTAGAGTTAGTAGATAGGAAGGGTAAGGCGGTATACGGTCTAAGCGTATATAAAGGCGTATCCGGAATAGCCGGAGTCGACTAAAGCACTTATAATAATATCGGCGGATATAAGGGATAAAGGCATAAGCAGAGCACGCGGTTATATTCCTATAGGGAGGCAAAGATCCTCCTTAGTATTAAATAAAGCTATAAACTTAGATATAAAGAGCTCTATCGCGCGATAAAGCGAAGGAGCTATGTATTTCCCGAAGACGGGGAAGAGGCGGGGAGGTCGTTTACTTCGCCCTCGATAAAGCCTTGCTCGATAGCGCGAACCTAGTAGCGGGGGGGAGGGGGTTTAAGGAGGCGCGGGGCAAACGTACCGCTACTATAGCCACGGCCGCGGCTAAAGCTAGAACCGGCGCTAGGACTAGCGCTAGGGTTAGCGCCGGGATTAGCACCGATACCTTTATTAGGGTAGGTCTAGGCGGTATAGGTAGCGGTAGCCGGCTAAGCGTAGTAGAGGCAAAGACGGTTCTCGAACCGCCGTTGCTTCTTAGCGTTAGTAAGCCGGGCCTAGAATATATCGAGCTGCATCGGGTTACCGGCAGGAGACGCGGGTAAAGCGGGCGAGGTAGGGCCGGTGCGATTAGGGTTGCGAGGCGGCTAGAGTAGTTAAGAACGGGCCTTAACACGCTGCTAGTTATCCTAAAGCGTAGAGTATATCTTAGCCTAGGCCGTAAAGTCGTTATAGGCCGGGCATTCGACTTATAGAGCGGCGGCGTTAGTAAGTTCGATAGAGACCTTTAAGTAAAGGTAGGCGATATAAGCGGTGCCGTTAAACGATAAGTCGGCTTAAAGTTAAGTAAAATTCGAATAGAAGTGCGGCTAAGAAATATTCTTTATCGATAAGGCATTAAAGTCGGCCTTTAACTAAGCATAGGTGAAATTAGCACTAAAGATAAGGCTAAGGTCGTCGGTAAGAGCTTTAATAGTAGTATACTATAAATCGGCGAAAGACTTATTATCGAGGACGTCTTAAGGAACGCTAGCGATAATAAAGGCGGCCCGGCCGGTAAGCCGGCTAGCCGCGTAGAGAATACGGTCTTATTCCGTAGGGTATAAGGCGGCGTCCTAACGGAGCTTAATAGCAAGGCCGTTGCGCTAGGTCTAGAAAGCTTCCTAACGTTACTTCTTAGTGCTAGAGTCGCCGGCGAACCTCTTAGGGTCGGCGATATAGGAACGGGTAGGGGTAGGGGTAAGAGCAGGGGCTAGGGCTTAGTCCTAGGCTACGTTACGCTCGGTAAGAACGAGGAGAGAGGACGTAGCACGGTTAAGCTACCGCTAGAGGTCGGCGGCGTGCTCTTAGGAGACGAGTACCCTTATATCTAACTCTACGTAAGCATTATTAGGGTAAGTAAGGGACTCGGCCTATAAGGCGCGGAAATTAAGGGTAGCGTAAGCATAAATATAGGCGAATGAGTCTAATATAGGCCGTTAGGCCCGAAGTAAAGTAGCGAGACGGGGATAGCGGGAAAGGTAGTCGTTCTAAGGCTCTAGGTTAACGGGAGTCGGCGGAGTAACGGCTAGAGTAGCGGCGGACGAAGGATCGGTCTCTATAACGAGGTCGGATATCGTAGATTATATAAGGCAACGAAGAAGACAATAGGGAAGGGGTAAGGAGGGAAGAAGGAAATCTTATGCAATTCGCGTTAAGGCGGCATATCTATACTAGGAAAATTCTAATAATCGAGGAAAACTTAGTTAAAGGAGTCCGGCGAGGAGGCGGACTTACGTCGCGAAGAGGGGAGATTAGAAAAGAAAATGGTAAGATAGCGAGATTATTAATTAAGGGCAATAGGTTAAAATAGTAGATTAAACTATAAGGAAACGAACTTAGGGGGGGGTATATAATTATTATTAATCTACGAAGGGATATAGCTATAGACTAGGTCTAAATGTTTATATATACGATATAGAGGTTACGTAGGATAATATATAATATAACCTAATACTATGATAGGAGGTCCCTAAAAGAGATAGAATAATACAATAAGAGAAGAAAGGAAGAGAAGTATAGGCGTAGTCTCTAAGGCTACGGAGCTATTTAAATATAGGTTATCTAGTCACGTACACTAGATTGTAAAATAGGGGTTAAAGACCCTTACACCTTTAGATATAAAGGAAAGGTTTTAAAAAACTCTAAAAAATACTTAAATAGTAAAAGTAATTAACTATCGTATTTAATATAAACCTTTCAACTAGATATAGAGAATAGAAACGATCGTATACTTATTGTATAACATATAAGATATAATATAGTATTTTTAGTTTGCCGACAACTAATTACTATAAGTAAATATAAATACATTAAGTTAAGAGTGAAGTACCTTTCTATTACTCTTACTTATGCCTAATCGTAACTTTTAGAGAGCTACTATATATAGTAATATACTATATAACACGTAGTCCTATATATAAACGAGCTCTTAGCCTCTATAGTTCTTCTCCTCTTTATAGAATAATAAGGTTTTCTAGCTATTACTTAGTGCCGTAATAGTTTATTCTATCTTCTATTGCGCCCTATCGCGATCCCTAGTGTTAGCAGGGCTCTACTGCGTAGAGCGGCCGGAAGGTAAACCTATTGCACTTATATAGTTAGGTGCATTAGGTTCTATTCTCTTGTCTTACTAGCTAGGAAAGGGGGAAAAGGGGGCCCCTTTATAGGTGCTATAAAGAGCCTGCCCGGCTTAGCCGGGCGTCTAATAGAGCCTTGTTAGGAGCACGTGACCCAGCCGCTAACGCTATCATCCGGGTTATAACGAGGCTATTGCCCGGGTTATAACGAGGCTAATAACGGCGTTATCGTCGGGGTTATTAAGGGTTATGACTTATGACCCCTTTCCTCCTTATATAACTAGATTGGTCCGACACTAGCAGTTCTTCTTTAAGAGGCTGCGAAGCGTATTACGGACTAATCGAACGCGACGAATAGAAATAAGATCTATAGCCCGATTAAACAGGCCGTATTATTAACTCGGATCCGGCTAAAGCAAAAGGGGAAAACAGGGATATATAGCCCGGTTAAACGGGCCGTAATTATTATCGTAGATCCGACCGGAAAACAACGTTGCAATAAAGAATAAAGAAGGGGAAAATGCATATTAGGCTAAAATGCCTAATAAATATAAATAATAAATATAAATCGCAAAAAGATTAAAGGAGCGTATTCGGGCTGGAATAGAACGTAACTAGTGCGACGTAGAGTTAAAGTAGGGCCGGGATATGTCGTTGCCGGGTCGAAGTAGGAAAAACAGGGAACAAGGGGAAATAATAAACACACTAGCAGTCTTTAAATAAAGAATAAGAACAAATACAAAGACGTTATCTCGGGGACTATAGAGTATCCGAAAGGGTTAGCTAGCCGAACTCGTTAGTCCTATCGTCGTCGTTATCCTCTTTACTTAGAACGTAGCCGTGTTGTTATCGTTGTCTATAGCCTCGTTCGGTGCTTTATATACGGCCTCTCGTACGACCTCGTTGATTAAAGTATTGCTGTTTAGGGCGGCGTGCGAGGTGCGTTTCGAGGCACGAGCGAAGGTCGGAGAACAGCTCTTCTACTCGTTCGGCCGGGCGAAAGAGGGCCTATTTAAGTTCCGGGACGCCTTAATAAGCGTTCGTAATAGCCAGTCGTAAGGGGATATCTCCTGCAAAAGCAAGGCTAAGGGCACGTTAGCAGAGCTATAGCTTATCGAATAGTAGCTCGAGGACCTCTTAGAGTAGCTTGCCGGGGTACTACATCCGAAGCTTCTAAAATAACGTTATAGTCTACTCCGTAAAGTACTATCGCTAGTTAATGTTAAAACGGCGTTTAAGGGTATCGTATACGGCCCGGAACGTAGCTATAGACTAATTAATCTACCGGATATAGTAGTCCTCGGCACGGCCGGCAAGGATTTAAACAACTAGTCCGTGAAATTAGCCTAAGGCGATTCGGAGGCTATAGTAGGTCCGTATAAAAAGCCGGACTTTATCGTCTAAGATGTTATATAGCTCTCCCGTATAGTTATAGTCCTTCCTCTATACCTTAGCGAATTGTATTATAAGGTTCCCGTCGGTAGGGACGTTCGGGACCTCGGGAGGCGGCATTATTGTATATGCCTTAAGGGGGAAGACGGGGACGGGAGCAGCAGCAGGGACGGGGCCTCGGGGAACGGCGGTAGGAACGGCGGTAGGAACGGCGGTAGGAACGGCGGTAGGAACGGCGGCAGGAACGGCGGTAGGAACGGCGGCAGGCTAGAACGGTTGAGCAGCCGGGACGAATTCGGGGTGCCGGAACTAGTGACTTATCGCATAGACCGTATGTTGCGGAGCCTAGGGAACCTAGGGAACGAACGGGCCGGGAATGACTGGCGGAGGCGGGCCGGGAACAACTAGTGGCGGGATAACGGGCGATAATGCGGGTAACGACACTCTTACGGCCCTTTAAACAACGGAAGCCGGGGCTAACGAGAGCGCAGCCGTTAAAGCGGTAGGGAAAGACGATAGCGGAGCTAACGATACGGCGGCGGTAGTAGCTGTTTGTCTCGCGTAAGCTACTATGCCGATGTCGAATTAGGTCTTTAAGAACTCGTCGGCGGGCTAGGTTAGCGGTTCGTCGAGTCTTTGTAAGGCGACGAATTGCGCTGTATTCGAGCCGTTTCGTCGGTCTAGAAAGATTCTACGTCTTTTTAAGAAGGTCTTTAGCGCCTTCGTGTATTCCTTATTAACTCTATTCTACGTTGCCTTATGCTATCCCTCGAAGTATTCTTAGAAGTCGTCGAAGAGCTAAGGGCCGTTAATATACACGCTATAGTCTAAAACGGCGAGAAACCGGGCTATATAAGTCGTAACGGCGATAACGTCGTCGTCTAGCGTAGCACCTGCCTCCTAACGGCTTATATCGACGTGCTTATAGAATATCTTATATACGAGGTAGCTAAGGGGGTTCTCTTCCTCCGGGAATAGTGTCTAGGCCGAGGTTAACATCGTATAGCCGTATAACGGTTGTCTAAGGTATTCTTTAAAGGAAGCTTAGGGCAGTAAGCGGACTATATTATAGTGCCGGGTTAGAAGACGGCGGGGTGTTTATCGTAGCGAGGGTCTTCGCGATAGTCTTATCGGAAGTAAGCAACGGGCTTTAATAATGTATTACGTAAGGGTCTTTACGCGAGGGTCGTGATTAAATAGCTTATGTTAATCGTATGTCCCGTAGGTTTATCGGGAGTGTTTAACGAGTTCGCGAGGGGGTCTTTGCGATAGGGTTAGTCGTATTCCTCGATAGCATAAGCTTCGTTAAAGCGGTAATCCGTCGAGAGTAGTATAATACCTTTATTAGCGTTGTAGACGCACTCTTCTTAATAGCACGGGCTTAGTTAAAGTAGTAATCCGTTAAAGGGAGCTTAGGAAGTGTTCTTCGTTCGGCTACCGAAAGCAATATCGGTTCTAGTTCGGGAAGATCCTTCGTTCTTAGCACAAATAGCCCTCTATAAGTATACGGATCGGGATCGTAGGTTAAAATAACTATTCAATCGGATCTATCGCACGTTCGAGGGTTAGAGAGTCTATCTATTCTACCTAGCTTATCTATGATTAAGCGTTTTAATCACTAATTAGTATTAGCAGGGCTCTACTGCGTAGAGCGGCCGGAAGGTAAACCTATTGCACTTATATAGTTAGGTGCATTAGGTTCTATTCTCTTGTCTTACTAGCTAGGAAAGGGGGAAAAGGGGGCCCCTTTATAGGTACTATAAAGAGCCTGCCCGGCTTAGCCGGGCGCCTAACAGAGCCTTATTAGGAGCACGTGACCTAGCCGCTAACGCTGTCATCCGGGTTATAACGAGGCTATTGCCCGGGTTATAACGAGGCTAATAACGGCGTTGTCGTCGGGGTTATTAGGGGTTATAACTTATAACCCCTTTCCTCCTTATATAACTAGATTAGTCCGACACCTAGCTTTATAAATATAGTCTTAGTAGCTCTATTACCTCGTCCCCTTAGTCGTCGCGACCTAAGCGTAACCCCTAAGAAATTATTCCCCTAAGCCCTTAAGCCCTTAAAAACTTTTCCTTAGCCTATAGAAACTTTTATAGCCTATAGATTTTTTTTATAGTCCCCGATAATACCCTAGACTAAATACTCCTCCTTCCTCCTTATAGCGGATACACCTATAGCCTCTAACGCTATAGGCGACGGTTTAAAGGCCTTTACTAAAGAGTTTATTAATGAATTTCCTAAAATCGCCTAGGCGATTAAGAGGTTTAATAACGTAGTCTTAGTCGCTAACGCGTAGGAGACCTAAGAGAACCTTTAGAGCCTAAATACCCGCTATATTCTTATATATATTAAGGAGAGTCTTCGATCCCTTCGCGTAGCGGAGGCCTCTTAGGTTAACCGAAATACTAGGTTAAAAAAACGTCTAACTACACGAGATTAGCTCCTAGCTATAAAGGATTATCTCCTAGCTATAAAAGAGTAACTTCTTAAGGCTAAAGATCTAACGATATTAACTATAAAGATATTACAGTCTTAGACGATAGCCTTAATATAGTCGTTTAGGAAATAAAAAACGGTAGACCCTCCGATCTTTACTAAAAAAGGGTCTACCTCCGACCGTTAACGTAAGTATAAGGCCTAGGAACTTAAGATATAAGGTATCTTCCTCCGCGATAGCATATAGTTCGACTTAGATAGCGACTATTAGATCTAAAAGGCGGACCTTAACGCCTATATACGTAAGGTAAGGAATATAAAGGAATAGTAAGTCGACCTCCTCCGGAAGTTTATCTTAAAGGATATAAGCGATCTTATTAAGAATATATAGACTGAGATCCTTAAAACCGATTATAAGAATTAATTAGCGTAGATAGATATCTTTATAAAGAATCTAGCTAACTATGCTTATCGTTAAAAGCTTAAGAAAAAGGCCGCCCTCTGTTTATAGTTCCTGCCGAGTTTATACCTACCCCTACCCCGACCGCCCGAGCCTAACTCCTATATAGTAACCCTATAGACTTCGACCGACTTTCTAATGCTAAACGATAATTTATGATCGATAATAAACTCTATATAGCTTACGGAGAGCCTAAATATTAAAAGGAGGCTTACGACCTAGCTAAGATAGCTAATCCGCTTCCGATGCCCCCCCGCTAATAGGTAGTCCCTAGTTTTAGGGCTAAGGCGCCCCCTCCCCGGCTTTAGCCGAGGATCTTAAGGCCCCCGGGGAGGTAGGTATAGCTAGGGCTAGCTCGTTCGTACGGCCGACTACGAATAAGGCCGTATCCTTAGGGAAAATAATACGGATTTATAAGGCGAGCAGCTAGCGCTAAGGCTACTGCTAAAAGATATACCCCTAAAGTAAGTCGCTCTTAAGGGTTATATATAAGGGAGGATAAAAGGATTAGGTCGTTACTCTTAAATAGAATAAATCTTTAGATTAATTTATCGAATAGTAATAAAAAGTTAATCCTTCTCTATACTCGGCTCTCCTTTACGTATAACCCTTAATCCCTTTACTACGTCGATACGTAATCCCTCGTAGATTTTAGCTATACTACCGTAGCGTTCGCCGACCTTTACGCTATCGTACGGAAATATAACGTTATTATAAAGAAGCTCCTTAAACCTTAACCGCTTTAACTAGCCGACGGCGTACCTTCTAAATAGATAACCGACTATTTTATAGCCTAAATAACTATTAGCAAATATATAAAGAGTATTACTATTTGCCTAAGTATAAATCTCTATTTTCCTAAGTAATACTTCGGGTACCCCCCTAAAATGCCTAACCCCCCCCGCCTAGCCGCGCTTACATAGATATAGTACGTATGCCTAGCAGGCTATAGGCTAATTCTTCGCATCGCATCGTATCGTTAAATCGCATCGTTAAATCGCATCGTTAAATCGCATCGTTAAATCGCATCGTTAAATCGCATCGTTAAATCGCATCGTTAAATCGCATCGTTAAATCGCATCGTTAAATCGCATCGTTAAATCGCATCGTTAAATCGCATACATTAAGGAGCCGCACACATAGCAGAAGGCACGCAGCAAAGCACGCAGTAAGGCACGCAGTAGGGCACGCAACCGGGAGCCGGGCACGAAGCATACATTAAGGAGCCGCACATACAGCAGAGGGCACGAAGCATACATTAAGAAGCCGCACACACAGTAGAGGGCACGCAGCAGGGCACGCAGTAAAGCACGCAGGAAGGCACGCAGCCGGGCACGCAGCCGGGCACGAAGCATACATTAAGGAGCCGCACATACAGCAGAGGGCACGCGGTAGAGCACGCAGTAGAGGGCACGCGGTAGAGCACGCAGTAGAGGGCACGCAGTAGGGCACGCAGCCGGGAGCCGGGCACGAAGCATACATTAAGGAGCCGCGCAGTAGGGCACGCAGTAGAGCACGCAGTAGGGAGCCGGGCACGAAGCATACATTAAGGAGCCGCACATATAGCAGAAGGCACGTAGTAGAGCACGCAGCCGGGAGCGAGCCGTAGACGGATATTTCGTATATAAAGAATTATTAGTCTACGGCCTGCTAGAAATACGCACTGTATTTGTATAAGCGCGGCTAGGCGCGGGGGTAAGGATCCTATTAGTATAAGCGCATTAGTTAGCGCGCCGCATAGGGTTTTCCCTAAAAACCCTACGCGCCTATAACCTCTAGATGAAAAATCAACACATAGAATATATTAAATATAACCTTAACGTAGCTTCCTTATAACTACGCAACGCGAAGCTATAAGGTCTTTATATAGCTATTCCGAGGACTAAAAGCCTGAAAAATACGTATTTTTAAAGAGACACCCTTAGCTCTTTAGAAATCGGATTCCTACTAACCTATAGCGAACGCAACGCAATAACTTTATAACGAATACTACCCCTAACCGAACCTATTAATATATCGAATATCGTAGGAGCATTCCCCCTAGGCTCTCCCCGTTCTAACAACGAGGCAACGAGCTAATTGCTTTACGAGACTTATACCCGCGAGTCTACTATAGCGGGCCCTAGCTCTTAGGAGCAGGAGTAGGAGCAGCAGCCAGAGCCTAAGAAAGGCAAAAGCGTTGCTAACCTCGGCAAATAGACTAATTAGCATCTATAGAAGTAGAGCGACTTTAACTAAAGCATACGCGCTAAGGTCCTTAATTAGCGTAAAGATATTAAGCGCATCTTAGATATAGTTACCGCTTTATAGCCACGGCCTTATTTGTCCTTTACTTAGAGTATTGCTATTTGCACGGATATAAATCTCTATTTACACGGAAGTCTAGGAAATCCCTACTCTTTCTACGCGAACCCCGCGCGCCTATGTCCCGCCACTAAAATCCAGTGTAGGTATATAGCAATTAAGAGAGCCGCGCAAATCGTGCACGTAGCCGGGAGTCGGGCACGAAGCATACATTAAGGAGCCACACATATAGCAGAGGGCACGCAGCATACATTAAGGAGCCGCACATATAGTAGAAGGCACGCAGCAAAGGGCACGTAGTAGAGGGCACGTAATAGGGCACGTAGTAGAGCACGTAGTAGGGCACGCAGTAGGGAGCCGGGCATAAAGCATATATCGAGAAGCCGCCGAGCCGTATATATAGTAGAGGGCACGTAGTAGAGCACGCAGTAGGGCACGCAGTAGGGAGCCGGGCATAAAGCATATATTAAGGAGCCGCACACATAGTAGAGGGCACGTAGTAGAGCACGCAGTAAGGCACGCAGCCGGGAGCTAGGCATAAAGCATATATCGAGAAGCCGCCGAGCCGTATATATAGTAGAGGGCACGTAGTAGAGCACGTAGTAAGGCACGCAGTAAGGAGCCGGGCATAAAGCATATATTAAAGAGCCGCATATATAGTAGAGGGCACGCAGTAGGGCATATAGTAGAGCACGCAGCCGGGCACGTAGTAGAGCACGCAGTAGGGCACGTAGTAGAGGGCATATAGCATACATTAAGGAGCCGTATATATAGTAGAGGGCACGCAGTAGGGCACGCAGTAGGGCACGTAGCAGGGCACGCAGTAGGGCATATAGCAGAAGGCACGTAGTAGGGCGCGCGCGCTACTATAGCTATTAAATTAACTAACTAAATTAAGGCTATATACGATTTGCGCGGCCCTTTTAATTGCTATATACCTATACGGAAAATTTAGTAGCGGGATATAGGCGCGCGGGGTCGCGTAGAAAAAGTAGGGATTTAAGCGAACTTCCGTGCAAATAGAGATTTATATCCGTGCAAATAGCAATACTCTTTACTTAACTCTCTGCTTAACCTAGTAGTCTATCGGCTCTTATCCCCGTTCCTCTAGTTGCTAAGTCTACCCTATTGCCCTCTTCGCCGTAGACTATAACCCCGCCGACTACTACTGCCACCCCTCCGGTAGATGCTACTGCTCGACCGCCCGCTGCTATAACTAGCGACGAGCGTTACTAATAATCCCTTCTTTAAGAGCAATAGGCGCACTAGCGATAGCGTAAATAGCCGGCATAACAGCCGGGATAATAACGTAAGCAGCCTTAGCTAGGGCAACTTATTGTATTCCTATATATCGAAGAAGGCACTAGTGACTAATACGCTTACTAGGAACGACGGCACCGCCTTTATATTAACTTCGACTGCCTATAACATATACCGTATAATGCCTCTTTTAACGTCTCTACGAAGGCCCTTATTAAGAACGTATAGCTACGAGCTAAGGCAGCCCGTAAGGTTAACGAAGAGGTTTACAATAATAGGAATAAAGTAATCCTAAAGCCTAAGTAGAAGCTCTACCGGGTAGACTATACCGTGCTATAGAAATTATATCTAATATAGTCTGCCCTCGTCGTAGGCTAAATCCCCTATAACCTATAGCTAGCTCGTATAGTTAACGAGCTATCCGGAGATTTTAGCTACGTTGCCTACTAGGTTAACGTTCGTTACCTTAGTTAGTTGCTCCGTCTCGAGGGCATTTTTACCGTGCTTCGGGACTATAGTGCCCTTAACGCTCTATTAGCCATCTATATATAGTTAGCCTTAGTTAAGGACGAAGCCCTTCTTAACTTCGCCTAGCGTATTAGGGATGCGTTCTTTAACCTCTTAGACATTGAGAAAAGGAGCGCGGGCGTGCGAAAAATCATAATTTAGCACCTCCGCAATAATCTCCCGCGTATTTAGGCTTAACTAAGCCTTAACATCGCGACCCTCTACGGCATAGCATTAATCTAACGCTTAGTGTTATTAGCTAGCGAATAAGCTCGCTAGCCCGTAAAGGATATATATAGAAAGCCCTCTACGTCTATTCGCACGCAAGAGGCCTCGCCCTACTAGACTTAGCGAGTTAATAAGGCTATAGGGAATAAGCCGGCCACTATAGAAATAGTTAAGCCGAGCCTATCCTAACTGTCTGCCTCTATACTCTCTATACCGCCCGGTATCGTTATTACCGACCTACGAACTACGGATATTACCGTCTACCCTACTAACGATACCGCCTTATCGTCTTTTGCTACTACGTCTTAGCGTAACACCTATTAATAGAGCCGATCTTTACTACGCGTTTCTACGAGACTACCCCGGACTAGGTTAAGATCTATATAGACTAATATCTCGCCTAGTTCCCCGAATGCTTTAATCCTACTCTTCGTCGTAGTAATAAATTAGCTCGAATAGTCTACCGGATTAATATAGGCGACGCTACGCTTATTCGGCAAAGCCTACGACGGTATAGTCCCTTATAGGCGCAAGCTATTAAGGACTTCGTCGAGAAATATAAGGGCTCTATCATCCGGAAGTCTATTAGCCTTTAGGCTTCGCCCTTATTATTAATACCGAAAAAGGCACCTACGGGCCTTTAGCATAACGCCTATAGCTAAGTCATTTAGCGCATTTATGCCGACTATCGCGTCCTTAATAACTATACGAAGAAGCACGTATATCCTCTGCCGAATACGATAGACGAGATCTAGCGTGTTGCTAGGCATAGCTATTATGCCTTTATTAACCTAAAAGATAGCTTTTAGTATATACGTATCGCTCGAGAGGACTGCGAGTAGACCGCCTTTATAACCCCCTTTAGGCTCTACGAATAGGATGCTATGCCGATAGGCCTAATCAATGCCCCGGCTATATTCTAAGCCTTTATAGAGGAAGTGCTAGAGCCGCTCCGGGCCTTTATAGCCGGTCTTTTAGACGATATAGCCCTTTAGGCCGATACGCGTAAATAACTATACGAACGCTTGCTATAGTTTTTTGCCCGCGCCGCTATATATAGGCTCCTTATTAACGCCTTTAAGACTTACCTCTTCGTAGATAAAGGTGTTTTCTTAGGCTTTTTAGTCTCTACGGCCGGCATCCGTGCCGACCCTTTAAAGGTTGCCGCTATTCGCGACCGCCTTATGCCAATAACTACTATAGAGATTAGGGCTTTTGTACATACGGTAGGCTATTTAAGAATATTAATCGCTAACTTGTCTAACCTCTCCGCCCCGCTAATCGAACTCTCTCTCGGCGGTAAGAACGTCGCCGTAATATTAACTAAGGAAGTAAGGTCGGCTTAGAAATAAATCCGCGAGGTTATTACGACTACGCCGGTCTTAAAGAAGTATAGCTAGCAGCTTCCCGCGATAATTAAGAGTAATGCTTTAGGTAAGTGCGTTAGTATAGTACTTCTATAACCGCACTTATACCTTATAACTAATGGCAAAAAGCGTTCTTTCCTCTACCCCGTCGCCTACTTCTCGAAGAAGCTTACGGATATATAATAGCGTTATTCCGCGTAAGAACGTAAGCTCTTCGGCATTATAATAGCCGTATAGCACTAGCGATATTAGGTTAAAGGTGCCGATATTACCGTTATTACTAACTACGAGTCCTTTCGCACCTTACGTACGAAGATAGAATAACCTGCTCGTATAGTCCGGTTCCTTAATGCGATTAAACACTATAATATTAATATAGTATATCGCAGCGGTAAGGCTAATATACTAACCGACTACCTTTCCCGCCCGCCCGACCCTAAGTTTACGACTCTCGCGATAGGCGAGGGAAGGATAGTTAAGCTCGATAACGATAGCGATAAACCTACCGCCACGGCACTAGAAGAAGAAGAAGAAGCCGCTACTAAGGATAACGAAGCCGCGAACGGCGCGCCGGCGACGCTAAAAACTAGGCTTATAGAACGACCCGATTAATTAACTCGCATCGACCTATAAGCCGTCTTCGAGTTCTTACCCGCCGGCGAAGCTCTTCCCGTTAATATTACGCCGCATTAGGCTCGCGAGCACTTCTATAAGCTTAAGGGCAGGCTATACCGCATTAGGCAGAACGAGCGCCTCCCTCCCGGCGATCCGCCTACTAGGGCAAGAGCAATTGCCTTATTAATAGTGCCGGAATACAAGGCCCTCGTAGTAGTAGCTAAGAACGTATATAAGACTTCGGGCTATAGTACTATAGGCTATACGATGCGATTCTTAAATATACGCTATTAGCATCCCGAATTGCCCCTCGCGGCGTATAAAGCTATACGCGATTATTAGGCCTATTAGTTAATAAAGCCGCTTAACCTAATACTGCCTAACCTAATGCCGTTGTTAATATTACCGTCTTCCCTATTTGCTTTCTACCGGGAAATCCCCGGTTCTTCCTTAGATTCTACTATAGAATTCCACGGGCTTCTATAGGTATTACCCTACACTTCTACGGGCGTATTTACCTACTTTTCTTCGGTTATATTTCACCGTAGTTTCACAGTGATTTTACGGTTATTTATATAGTCTTTACCCGTAAAATCTTTTCCCTTCTACGGTCTTCTACCGTAGAATTCTAATTCTCTTCTACGGCTTCTACCGTAGAATTCCTTTATATAGCTACGGCTTCTACCGTAGAATTTACCGTAGAATTTACTAGTCTTCTACTAGGCTGCTTATTTATTTGCTAACTACATAACTATTTATCGTACGGATGCGATTTATTGCTTACGACCGGCGCTTTTAACCAGTAACTCCGTCCGACTCTTTCTTTTACCTCTTTCCTTAGGTCTACGCGGCTGTTTTCGTCCGAGGGATTTCCCTATATATAGAGACTAGTTAGCCCTCCTTATTAGAAAAGACAAGAGCTATTACTCTTAGTGTTTTACATCCTTTTGCAGCTTCTAATCCCTTTATGCAGGCTGTTTAAGCCTTGGAGCCTCTCTTCCCTTTTTGATTGCTATCACCTGAATGTCGAGAACCCGACTGCCTAGCGTTCGATAGCCGTTAATGCCGGTCCCCCCGTTAACGCGTTAGGCGATTAACTATACGGGCTATAAGGGCAAGCAGCTCCTTAACGCCGTGGAATACGCTACTAGCTAGCTTATGTCGGCTATTACGCCTTTAACCGACTTCGAAGGCATACTCCTACTCTTATAGTCTATCGTCGCCCGCTTCGGCCCCCTAAAGGAGATTATTAGCAATAACGCTAGCTGCTTCGCAAGCCAGCAAGCGTAAGATTACTATCGCTAGTATAGCACTAAGATTAGGCCTATAATACCTATAAGGCCGCGAGGCAACGGTAAAGTAGAGTAAGCTAACGGCGCCCTTAAGGCGATCCTCTATCGACTACGCCTCGACGAGCCCTAGGCGTCTTTACACTAGCGACTCGTCCGCGCTATATACCTCTATAATCAGCAGGAAGGTCCCTACGGGTATAGCCCCTTCTTCCTACTATACGGCACGCAGCTACTTAAATAACACTACGAGGCTGCGTACGCCGCTTATACACGCGACCCTACGGTCGAGGAGGATATTGCTTAGGCATAGGAGCTTATACAGCAGCACGAGGCCCCTATTGCGAGACGATACGTCGTAAGCCTTAAGGCAGCTCGTGCCCGCACCCGCTCCTACCTATAAGAGCGGAAGGGGCTAACTCGCGTATATACACCCGGAGATTAGGTATTACGCGTGCGATAGCGCACGAAGAAGCAAGAGCCGTATTATAACGGCCTATAGGCAATTACAGCGGCCTATACCGGCAACGCTTACTCTTTAGCGTCCTTAGGTAGCTACGCGTTGCCTAGCCGTTATAACAGCATAAATCTCTCCCCTGCCTATAGTCGTAATAGGCACCCTATGCGCAGCTTATAGTACGGCAGCCGTATAATGCTATAGCGCGACCGCGAGCGCTTTTAAACGGCTATAGCTTTATAAGTCCGCGGCCGGCAAATCGAGCCTTATGTATAGGCTAGCCAACCTCGAGCTCCTATTTCGCGTATCTCGCAATAGCGAGTAGACCGGCCGTGTATAGCTAAGGAAGGAGTATAGGAGGAAGATGATTTATTAGAAAGGCATGCCGCTCGCGCGGTATAGGAGTTTTTATTGTTTTTATTGCTTATTCTATATTACTTATAATAATACGTTATTTCCTATTTAGGTTATATTAATTGCCTTATAAGCAGCGGACTGCTTATTTAAGGAAAGGGATATTAAGGATCCTATTAGTATAGGCGCATTAGTTAGCGCACCGTATAGGGTTATCCCTAAAAACCCTACGCGCCTACAACCTCTAGATGAAAAATCAACACACAGAATATAACCTTAACGTAGCTTCCTTACAACCACGCAACGCGAAGCCACGAGGTCTCTATGCAGCTATTCTAAGGACTAAAAGCCTTAAGGGGGTTAGGCGTTTTCCGGGGTGTACGTAGGCTACAAAAAAAAATCACTTAGGCAAATAGAGATTTATACTTAGGCAAATAGTAATACTCTATATAAAACTTATACTCTTATTTATTACGAACCTATTACCCTTTACCCCGATTATCTTAAGCATCTTTTAGCTTTAGGAATATAAACTAACTATACTTAAGAAATATCTTTAAGTCCGCTTTAACTCCTATTACTATATAAGATACTACCTACCTTTAAGTATAATAGCCGAGGATAGGATAGCTCTTAAGACTTATATTACTCCCGCGCTTAAAAGGCATTAATTACGTCGAAAGGTGTATTTTTCTAACGTTATATAGATTTAGACTACCTTTACGATTACCTTAAAATTAAGGGTCTTTATAATAGTAGAAGACGTGCCGGAAACCCCTTTTCGGTACAAAGAGATCGATATCTTAAAGGACTAGACTATTATACCGGGATATTATATACCTATAGACTTTTTTACTAAAGAATATCTACTTAAGTAGGTACTATACCCTTTAAACCTTAACTAACCTATTCGATATCCTTTATATAGAATATTGCTATTCGCTTAAGAAACCGCCCGCTTAATATCCCCGATTAGCTTTCCGAACTCCCTTAAGACCTAAGCCTTTAAGACCACTCTACCGTAGACTACTTTAGTAGCTCGCTTACTCCTTATTTATCTTACCGCTAGCCGTCGCTACGTTCCCGCCCGATAGGGCTAAACGAGATGTCTTTATTAACGTATATAATAGGAAGATTAAATACCCTTAGATATAAACGATATCCGCTATATATACGTAATTAACTTTATTTAATTCTATAAATAGGATAGTATATAAGCGATGCGAATTAGTATATCTAAATTAGCTAAGGTAGTTAAAGAGGAAGAAAATCCACGACTCTTTAACGAACTCTTAATAGGCTTAATTAAGGTCTTAGAACTATCCGAAACCTCTTTCTAACGCGTTATTGCCGGGGATTATATAATAGAGGTAGTTTAAGCCGCCTTCTTTAAACGTTTTTATAACTTCCTTTAGGCGAACCTTTAAGCTATAGCTAATTCTAAATCTTTATTCCGGAGGGTCGATAAGGCCGATATAGAAAATTTCCTCTAAGTAAAGCCGGAAGTTATAAAGGCAGATATCCTAAAGAAACTCTTAAAGGAGTTCTAGGATAAGCTTCTTTATTTCCTTCTAAAGAATATAAACGCGCTTCCCTTATACCGCCCTTAGGATTATAAGATCGAACTTATACTTAGTAAATAAGCTCCGTTCTATAGAAATCGGCCTATATTACCCGCGGAACTCCGCTATATTAAGAAGTAGGTTAATAATATAATTAATAAAGGCTTTATTTAAGAGTCTTCTTTACTAGCCGCGGTATTACTAATCCTCGCTTATAAGCCGGGCGGTAGTATCTATATCTATTATTACTACTAAGGTTTAAATTAGGTTATAGTTAAGAATTAATATCCTTTACCTTTAATCTACGAAACGCTAGATTCTCTTTACGACGCTAAATTTTATATAAAGCTTAAAGTAAATTACTATATTTAACCGTATTCGAATCGCTAAAGGTTATAAAAAGCTTATAGCGTTTATTATATATTTCGGACTATTCGAGATGCTAATTACCCTTTTCGGCCTTTATAACGTACCGTCGACCTTTTAGAACTATATTAACTATATGCTTTATAATGCCTTCGATAACTTCTATATAGTATATCTTAACGACGTCCTAGTCTTTTTAAAGACTAAGGCAGAATATAAGAACTACGTGCGAATAGTTATCTAACGCTTAGGCAACGTAGGGCTTTAGATCGACATCGGGAAGTTAGAGTTTTATATAATTAAGACTAAGTACCTTATACTAATTATTTCGACATCTAGCATAAGTATAGACCCCGAGAAGGTATATATAATCACGGCTTAGAATACCCTAACCTTAGTAAAAGAACTCTAGTAGTTTCTTAGGTTTATAAACTTCTAACGCTAATGCACTAAGCAGCGTGGAAAGGTAGGTAAGGAAGGATGGTTTATTAGGGTAGGTAGCGAGCCCTAAGAGCTAGGAATAGCTCCCTACTATCTTATCTATTGCTAATTTTAGCACCCTAGGCGACTAGCTAAAGGGTGTATTACATACATTATAATGCTAGCACAAAAGAAAAGCCTACTAACTAAAGCAGTTATAATAACAATCTTAATTAGGCTTCTATTGCCCGGATCCTCCGTTCCTTTCTTATAAGTTATCCTCGCGCTTACTAGTAATTATTCGTCTAGATCGAATTCCTTAATCACCGAAAGGGGCATATATATAATAGGGTAGGCAGAGTGATTATATAGGTGCCCTTTATATAGGTATAGAAATCATCTATAAAGACTAAGTGTAGGCGCACCTATGCGTGCGGATATATAGCTCTACGCACGTACCCCCTATCCGTACGTGCCCCTTACCCCTATCCGTACGAGCCCCTTACCTTTATTCGCACGAGCCCTTTTCCCCGCCCGTATATGCCTTTTCCCCGCTCGTATATAAGAATACGGATTAAGTCGTAGACCTAATCTTACTAATAGTCGAAGACCCTTATATAAGACCCCTACCCTACCCGAGTGAAATTTAACGACGTGTTACGTAGGGCCTAGGCGCGCTTTAGGCTACGCGGCTCGCTTTAGGGAGTGTAAACCGCACCTTCTTCTTTACCGGCAACGCGGCGTCGGGCGGTCCGTCGTTTTCTCTAATAGCCTTAAAGCGCTTTTCGAAGCGATTAAGCGCTTCCGTATCTACGAAGTCCGCTGCTAGGTGCTACGTCGGGTCTTAGTACCCTTACTACCTTACGAGGACTTCGCGCCTACTACCGCGGCCGACCTTCTTCTATCGTACGGTAAGAATTTCCTCTACTAAGAACTCTTCTTCTCCTTCTATTAGAATTACGGGAGGCTACGGGTCCGCTATTACTTAGCCGGGCATTAGATCTACTACTACTCGGCGAAGAAGGTCTACGTTAAAATTTAGGTAAATCCCGTTAGGCAGTACTTCTAGCTCGACGGCTTATAGGCTTAGCACTCTCTTAACTATAAATTTTACGTATAGCTAGTCGAGCTTCTTCTTCGGCCTTAAGGATACGTAGTTCCGTAGGTCTACCTAGACTTTATCACCTACCGTAAATCGCTCTACGGGTTCCCGCCGTTTGTTAGTATGCCGCTCTTAGTCCTACGCTACTAAGGCTATTAACGACTAATAGAAGTCCGAGACCTACTTAAGTCGCTATATAAAGGAGGCTATACGCCCCTCCGGGTTATTGCCGGACGGCTTTTCCGCCGCTATATCTACGGCGATAGGAAATAGGGATACTAGTTCGTACCTATATAGTGCGAAGAAAGGGGATATACTAATTAAAGAGTAATTTCTCCCGTTAAGCGCTATTTACGCTATAGGGAGCTACTTATCTTAGTCCCCTTAGTTACGGTCGATAACGCCCTATAGGTAAGCTTAAACCTCCTAGTTAAGCCGTTCCGGCCCCCTATCGGTTTACGGATAATATACCGTGCTTAGCAGCTATATAATTTACAGCAGCTAATATAAGTGCTACTAGAAGCGGTTTATCTAATTTAAGCCCCTATCGCTTATAATTAACGTTAGCTACTAATAGTATCGCATATAGTATATAAGAAAGCGCTCCGCGTAGATCTCCGCTTCTATAGAGGGCATAGGTTCTAATATAACTTCCTTACTTAGACGGTCCTTAATTACCTAAAGATTACGGTTGCCGCTCTCTATAAAAGGGAGGTCCGTAATAAAGTCTATTTAAATATACGTATAGAACCGGTCCGGCACGGGAAGCGATTTAAGCAGCCCTTTCTTAAGCGTACGCTAAATCTTTATACGCCCGTAGATATTATAGTTGCAGAGGAATCGTCTAACGTATAGCTAAAAGAGCGGCTAATAGAAGTCGTAAGACATAGCGGTAACTATTCCTTCGCGGCTAAGGTAGCCGACGACGCTAGCGTTATATACTATTTAAATCAACCGTCCTTAAAGCGCGTTCCCTTCTTCTAGCTCTAGGGGAGCGTCTCTTACTACGGCCTCTATAGTTATAGAGGACCTAAGAACCTAAAGCCGTCTGCGAAACCGTAGGTAACTACGTAGGTCTACGTAGCAGTCGGCCACCTATACTTTAAGGTTAAGCTTAAGGTCGAATCGCCGTGCTCCTACCTTTACGGCACGGCGCACGCTCCCGTAGATAACGTCCTAAGCTACTAAGCGGTCCTATATACGCTAAAGCTCCTCGTCCTAAAGAATTCGTCGGTTAAGGCCTATATTAGTAGTTAGCTCTACGTCCTACGCGTTAAGGTTATCCTAAGTCGTAGCTACTATAAAGTCCGTATCCTAAGTGTCGTCTATATCCTAAGTATCGGGCTCCGCGTCTTCTTTATTATCCTCCTCGCTATCGTCCTTATCCTTATCGTCCTTACTATTAACTAAGACTACGCCGTCCGCACCGATAAGTATTGCCCTAAGATAAGTGCGTAGCGCCTCTTCCGGGAGCATTTAAAGCTCCCGGGCATTATAATCTTCGTTAGAAGGCCGATCTTAATCTCTCTAGGATAAAGCGTCTAGTACCGTAGCCTCTTTTCCGGGTTAGTACTTAATCCGGAAACAGAACCGCGAAAGGTATTCCGCCTAACGGGCCTATCGCTTAGAGAGATATCGTCGAGTTATAAAATACTTAAGGTTGCGATAGTCTATAAGGATCTTAAAGTTCTTATAGCTACGGAGCTCCGCTTGCTATTGCTTTAAATAGCTAATTATAGCGAGTATTTCTTTATCGTAGATAGCGTAGTTCCGTTCGGCGGAGGTAAGCTTACGGGAGTAAAAAGCTATAGGCCGGCGTTAGCCGTCTACCTCTTGCGAAAGCGTGACTCTAAGTGCGAATCTATTATAGTCCGCTTTAAGCGTTATAGGATAATTAAAGTCCTATTATAGTAGCACTAGGGCTTACGAAAATAGGTCCTTTAACGTCTAAAACGCCTCTGCCTATACGGCGCCCTAATAGAAGGCTACCCTTTTGCCGGTAAGGGCTACGAGCGGGCCGACGATACGAGAAAATTAACGAATAAAAATCCAGTAGTAGTTCGCAAATCCTAAGAAACTCCGTATACCCTTCTACGAAGTCGGGGCTATCTAGTCTTAAATAGCCTAGATCTTTACAGGGTCCGCCTATATACTAACGCCCGCGATAATAATAAATCTAAGGTATCTAACCTAGCGGACGCCGAATTCGCATTTATTAAGGTCGAGGTATAGCCTATACTTAGAGAGCCGGTCTAGCACCTTCCGCACTTTATCTATATAATCCTTTAGGCTGCCGCTTATATAGATAAGAATATTATTAATATAGGCGGAAGCGAATTCGTTTAGAAATTCGCGTAGAATGCTATTAATATACCGTTAGAAGGTGCCGGGAGCCCTTATAAGCCTAAATAGTAGTACTATCCATTCGAAAAGCCTATAGCGAGTGCGGAACGCGGTCTTTTACTTATTACCTTCCGTAATTCGCACCTTATAGAACGCCTAATAGATATCTAACTTAGTAAACTACTTCGCTTTAGCGATATTACGGAGTATCTCCTTAATAAGCGGAAGCGGGTAGCGGTCCGGTCGTATTATTACGTTAAGTGCTCGGTAGTCTACGCAAAAATGTAGTCCTCTTCTAGGTTTCCGCGCGAATAGCACTAGAGCGGCGGCCTTAAAAGAGCTAGCCTAAATAAATCCTTTATCTAAAAGGCCGCGTAGTATTTTCTTTAATATAAGCAATTCGTCTTAAGATATTACGTATAGCGGCCTAAAGGGCGGAACTATGTCTTATCCGCGGGAATCTTTGCGAAGTAGTATCGCGTGGTTAATGCCGGGCTTATATAGGTTTAATTTATCGGCCTCGCTTTTCCGAAAGAGCGGTAGTAGGTTATAGAACTACGTAGGGATTATTTAACGCAATTCGGCTTCTGTCTTTAGCTTCTTTAGTCGTAAGGCTTTTTTAATATCCGCGAGGCTAACTGCGTAAATAGCAGCCGTAGCGGCTTTTAAGCCGTATCGTCTACGGATTCGGTTAATTATACCGATAAACACTAAAGCTATAACTTCTTTAGCCTCTCGAAGCTTTATAGTATACTTAGTATCCTTAGGCTCGTTCTTATTAATATACCGTAGCTAACGCTGCGAATTCCTATACTAAAGCCTCCCTTAGTACGGTATAGAGTAAGACTCTATATAAAGAAGCTAAGGCTTTCTAAGGATTAGGTTAAATTCTAGCTAAGGGATAACGTATGCTACGAGCAATTGCTTATGCCCGTTAATCTCCGTAGCTATCTATGCGATACCTTTAATCTTCGCCTCCTCTATTACGCTTAAGGCTCCTTATACGTATTAAGTTCCTATATCTTTAACGAGTAAACGTAGTTCTCGTGCGAATGCTTTATCGATAGCGGCGTAGTATTAGCAACCTTTATCTATAAGAGTAGAGATAAGGTTTATACGGTTAATAATAATAGGTATTAAGGTAGGAGAAGTCTTAATACGGTTAGTTAACTCTTTTTTCTCTAGTGCTAGCGAATTAGGCTTTAAGGCCCGTCTATGCTTTAGAGCTATGCGTTTCCCTCCGCACTAATAGCGGCGGGGACATTATTATCCTCCTTAATATTAGACTTAAGAGAAGGTCGGGTAGCGCGAATCGCTATAGGCCGTTCGGCTCGCTTCGTAAGGCGAGCGGGACGATATAGGCAGTCCGTAGTAAAATATCTATCCGCGCTATAGCGTACGTAAAGCCCCTCCTCTCTCCGCTTTTAAAGCTCCGCCTTCGACACCTACTTAGCTCGCTGTATAGAAGAGGAGGGCGCGCTGCCTAAGGCGGCGGATAGTATCCTAGCTCTTCTACAAGCGGGCCGTGTAATAGACATTATAACGTTACCCTCGTGGTCTACTATAGTATCGGGCGCGGATCTAAGCGGCGGGAGCGTTATAGCGTTCCTTATAGTTCCTCCGTTCCTATTGCTAACGCCGTTCGTGCTAGCGTGCTTTCGTAGCTTCTAAAAGCTAGGGCTTTGCTTATAGTTCTAAGCTACCTTCGTAAGGCGACCTACGTACTCCCGGAAGTTAGTAGGCATCTCGATTAGGATAAGTATTTCCTATAGCTGCGGAGTAATCGAATTTCACAGCTATATAAGCTTAGCGCTGTCTCCTTAAACGCTATTTCCGGTGGCACGAGTAATAGTCTCCTTAAAGTCGGGAAGGAAGTCCTTAAACGACTAGCCGTCTTTCTAAAAGAGGATCCGTAACCTATCTTACGCTTTCTCCTATTCCTATACGTTGCCGAACGCGTGGATAAGGTAGTTAAAGAAGGCATAGGGGTCGTAGGCGCTACTAGGCCTACTACTCTCCTAAAACCTAGAAATCCGCCGTATCTAAGGCTTAGGCAGCGTATAGAGTAGCGAATACTAAGCGGTATCGCGCCAACCGTTAAGGCCTTACTTCTCGTCGACTATAAACTTACTACGGAGGCGATATAGGAAGAAGTAAAAAGACTTTAGCTTGCCATCCTATATAGGCTACGGTAGAGGCTTCCTTTTGCCGAAGGCGGCTTTAAGGGCCGTCCTCGGGTTAGCTATGCTAGCGTCCCTAGCCGCGGGAGAGTTCGTCGACGCAGCCGTAGGCGCGAGTAGCGTATCCGTAGAGGTAAGCGCTGTAGATCCTATTTTAACACTAAGGACTTCTAGCAACCCCCTTTGTTTAACCGGATTAACGGCTATTTTCTATAGTAGCACTAGAAGGCGCTCGTCTTCCGCTATAGAAGGTGCGGCGTCCGCCGGCGCCTTGCCTAAACGGGCTTCTATTATTTCCTATCGAAGGCGGGCTTCCGCGAAGGCCCGCTTATTTAGCGCCTCTTATCGCAGCTATAGCTGCTAGGACCCCTCGGCCCGTTGCTCGAAGACGTCCTCTATATCGTTGTCTAGTAAGTCTATAATAGCAGCTAGTATTACTACGCGTGCCGCTTTTATCGTAGCGGCCTATCGTTTTAATTAATATATGCCGCTATTATAAAAGCGGGACGTTATTGTGTTAAATAAGTCCGTAAGAAAGAGAGATAGATAATACTATAATAGGGTAGGCAGAGTAATTATATAGGTGCCCTTTATATAGGTGTAGAAATTATCTATAAAGACTAAGTGTAAGCGCACCTATACGTACGGATATATAGCTCTACGCACGTACCCCCTATCCGCACGTGCCCCTTACCCCTATCCGTACGAGCCCCTTACCCTTATTCGCACGAGCCCCTTTCCCCGCCCGCACGTGCCTCTTCCCCGCTCGTATATAAGAATGCGGATTAGGTCGTAGACCTAATCTTACTAATAGTCGAAGACCCTTACAATATAACGGCGATCTCTTTAGGCAGCGGAGCAGCAGCCTTAAACGGGTGCCCTCTAATCGTGCTATAAGCGTCTAAGGCGGCGCTAATCGGTGCGCTAGGGAGCGTAGGGCCGGCGGGTCGTACTATGCGAGACAACGGTAGATTTATAATCTTAAATAAGGCGAATTTGCTACGGCAAAAACTTGCCGGGAAGTTAAAGGCATCTATCGCTAGGGCGATAAGTTGCCGGTAGGATAAAAACGCTGCTGCGAAGACGAGTTGTTGCCGGCAGGAAGAAGTTGCTGCTACGGCGACTTATCCGGAGGAGCAGCGCTAGGAATAGTCGTAGGAGTAGTTAATTTAGCCGGAGGCGACGAGTTGCCGGGAGGTTAAAGACGTTGCTGCGAGCCGGCAGCTTAAAGAAGCTGCTACGGCGATAGCTTATTGGCAGCTTAAAGATGCCGCTGCGGTAGAGGGTTGCCGGTAGAGTAAAGACCTCGAAGAAGGCGAAATATATCCCGCCCTAGCTTAAAGATAACGGCCGGAGGTAAAGGGTTGCCGGTAGGATAAAGATGCTACTATAATAGCTTGCTAGTAGGATAAGGTTGCTGCTGCGATAGCGCGTCCTCGAGAGTAGAGGCCTCGGCGGGAGAGGCTGCGAGGCGGCGAACAATAGCCGCGAGAATAGTCGTATAGACGGCTTTAATAACTATAGACAGTCCTTAAGTAGAGAAACTATTGCATCCACCTATAAGGGTCCGCACCCGTAGGTGCGAGGGGTGGTTAATAGGTGCCCTTAAGGTCACGAAAAGAGGCGCTAATTAATAAGAGAAAAGGTCTAATCTTCCGATATATAGTCGTAGGCTAGCTGTCTTATAAGGCACCTTAAATAGGTGCGCAAGCGGATACGTGACCTACACTAGTATAGAGCTATATCTAACACCTCCTTATAGGCACGCTCCGATGCGATACTAACTTTAATAGCGCCTTAAATCGCTCGAATTTCGCTCGTAGCAGCGCCTTCGTTAGGCCATCGGCGGGCATATCGGCAGTAGCCATATATTCAACCACGAAGCGGCCCTTCTTAAACTCCTGCTTTAACTATATGCTTTATATGTCCACGTGGCGTAGCTTTATTAAGATACGGCCTTCCTCTACCACTAGTCTAATAGTCTAGAGGTTATCGCAGTATATTCTCAATAGCCTAAGCTCGATAGAGATATCCCTTATAAGCCTTAAGAAGGCGAACGCCTCCTTTATAGCTCGTTCTAGCCTAAGTAGCTCTACCTCTATCGTCGAGGTTGTTACCGTATCTTATAGGCTCGCTTTCCATACGACTAGGCCGCTGTAGAGTATGATAATATAGCCTTATAAAGAGCGGCGGGTCTCCGGGTCGTCTGCGAAAGAAGCGTTAGTTGCAATAATAAGAGCTTCCCCCTTAAGGCCGTCGTATTTAATCGATAGGAACCTTATTGCATAGAGGTAGCGGATACAATCGTTAGCTAGCTCCTTCTACTACGGCGAGGGGTTCGTAAGGAACCTCGAGAGCTATAAGGCTATAAGGGCTACATCCGGTCTTATAGTAACTGCCGTATATATAATAGAGCCGATCCTCTCTTAAAAGTCCTTAATCTCTCGAAAGGTCGCTTGTCTAGAGTTTTTAAAGAGCGGTAAGGGCGGTAGAGGGATTATCGGCGCTTTCCTAGTGCCGTTAAGGCCGAATTTACGTGCGATCTTCTCGATATAGGCATCTTAGCATAGAAAGATCTTCCGATTCGGTCGGTCTCTAATGACTTAGATCCCTAAATACTAACTAAAAACTTCCTCGCGGACCTCGTACTTACCGTGCAGAAAGTCGATAAGCTCGTCCACGGAATAGCCCTTTAGAGACAAGATAAGGATATCGTTAACGTATATAAGGACGAGGATCTTACCGTTTGTAAATACATAAGGTTCCTTATTAATACGGTCTAGCCCTTAAGCTTTTAACGCCTATTAGAGCTTATTATACTAGAGGAGAGGTAATTCGCGTAGGCTATAGAGAGCTTTATTAAGCTCGGCGATTATAAAGGAATTCTTACCTTCCTCTAGGAAACCAAGCTTAATATACCCTTTTAGAAGCTTTACGTAAATAGGCTCCCTTCCCTTATCTAAGCTTATATTAAGAAATGCGTTAGCA
Organism: Ophiocordyceps sinensis; assembly: GCA_012934285.1. Taxonomy (NCBI): domain Eukaryota; kingdom Fungi; phylum Ascomycota; class Sordariomycetes; order Hypocreales; family Ophiocordycipitaceae; genus Ophiocordyceps; species Ophiocordyceps sinensis. The sequence continues at coordinate 8,450,325 of JAAVMX010000001.1, read as the reverse complement.
ATGTTAAGTTTTCTAACGTCGAGATCTCGCTTCGCTGCTACTACGATAACGGTTCGAAAGGTCTTAATAGCGAGGGTTACAGCGTAAGTGTCTTCGCTTTAATCCCCTTAGAGGTCTCCGCGCACGCAGATGCGGGCTTTACACCGAATTAGGTATCTATCTATATCGAATTTATAGAGAAAGACCTATTTAAGGGGAATCGGCGTGCCTCTAGCGCGCTCTTTGCCTAGAACTCGCTAAGTGCCTCTTCTAAGGAGGTCTTAAAGCTCCTTTCTATATCCCTCTTTAAACTCCTTCCCGTGCGGGTGTTTGTTAAGATCTTAGTAACGTCTTAGCAAGCGGACGAGGTCGTTACGATAGTTACGGTATAATGTTTGCTAAATAGCTGCTAAGAATACTAAATAAAAAGTCGTAAGGTCTCCCTTTAGATAGTAAGCCTCGGGAAGCAGAGTGCTAAAAACACTAAAAACACTAGAAATACTATCACTCTATTGTCTTAGCCGTCTTATTCGAGAGCTTCGTCGCATAGCTTTAGTGCTATAAAGCTCTTTTTGCGTTCTTTAAGTCCGGCGAGTTCTCGATTATATTAATAGTGCGTTTAAAGGCGCCTCTATAGGCGCTTCTAAGGGCGCTATCGTAAGCGTCCCTAATTGCGCTTTAGAGGGCGCTTTTATACTTTTAGGCTCTATGCCTACGGATATATTACCTTATTCTATTAAGGGTATACTTACGTCGTCTTAGGCGGTGCCCTGTCTTAGTAAGACTCGCGATCCTTACTAGCCTTCCTTATCCTCGCTATCGGGCGGCTGCGAAGCTTTAGCAGTATTCCGGTCTAGAGTTAATAAGTGTTGCCTGGGCTAGGGTTCCGGCAATTCCTCTAGCTCTTTAGGCGTAGGATATACGAGGAATAGTGCGGCCTCGTAATCCTATATACTCACCGGTGCCTCGAGACCCTATTGCCCTATCGGGTTAGGCGTCTATAACGGTATAAGATATGCTTCGGGAGGAGTAGGTATCGCTAATAGTAACTTCGCTGGTTTATTAGGTAATAATAGTGTTATTAGAGAAGCATTTATTTCTAGAGCCTTACCGGCGTTATCCTCTTATAGGATATCGAACTCTTCTACCGATATAGAAACAGTAGGTTTAATTCCTAAGATATATTTGTTAAAGTCCTAGAGGAAATCCTCGAGTAGAGCGTTCTAGTCGCGTTTAATAGGAAGATTAATAAATTTCGCGATAGGCTTGTATTCTTAGATAGGAAACTATAGATCCTTTATATTCGGGTCGAAAAAATAGTTCTCGTTAAACGTTATATCTTAGGTGATAGTTACTTTACTAAGTTAAGGGGCCTAGACGCGGAATAGGTTGCTCGCTTAGTAACCTATAAGGTAGCTAATATACGCTCTCGGGTGTGTTTTAAAAGTCTTTTTATTTAGGTTAGCCTTTAAGTTAATATAAAGAGGGTAGGCTCTATAGCCGTAGGCGTAAAGACTGCTCTATAATAGGCGAAAGTCCTTCTCGCTATTGGCTATTACGCCTAACTTACTATACTAGCGAAGATGCCGGTTAAACTACCTATCGAAGGTCTCTTTCGGCGATTTCCACTAGTTGCAGGCCCTAGGAAGGATGTTGTGTGTTCTCACTAATGCCTAATATGCTTTAGGCTATAGGTTCTAAGGCAGCTTTCCTATAGCGTAGCGGAGTCTTTATTATGTGATTCCCCTAGGTCGTTCGGCTCTACCTATAGGCTCTTTTATATATGCTAGTAGAAGCTCGATCTTAATGCCTTCCCTTACTGCCTAGTCTTAAAATTTTAAAGCCACCTAGTTCGAAAGATTTACTAAAGACCTCTCGTTATCTATTTTAATCTTATAAATCGCTACGCCTATATAGCGGCGGACTAGACCCTCGAAGTTCCTAATTAGGAACGGCGTGTCTGTCTTTCGGCTAATGCTCTATAAGAACATTATTCCGCTATATTCGTCGGTAATTAAAAGGATGTATTAATAGCTATTATAGCCTCGCTCGAATTCGAAGATATCGAGGAAGATACGGAAAAAAGGCTGCGTTAAACGGCTAGCGGGCTCGCGGCGTAAGATCATTTAGTAGGCTTTTCCTTATGCGCAGCCTACGTATTTAACCGATGTTAGTCTATAAATTCGAACCCCTCGAGCTTAGTACATAAGTTATTCTAGTACTTAAGGGCTTACGTGCCCTAATCGAAGGTGCTATAGTTCTATAGTATTAACCCTAGGCCGAAGCAGAACTCGGAATAATACCACGCGGCCCTTAAAGTACTGCGAAAACCATTCTTATATTACGACAAAAGTGCATCCTTCGTCTTCGTTAGAAAAGGGCACCGCAAAATAAGAATCAACCGGCTTTAATTAAGCTACCGTTAGGCTATACTTTAGCTCTAGGTTTATCACTACATTGTTATCCTTAATCGAGCCGCACCGGACCGTATAGTCGGCTCCGTAAATGTATAACCCTCCCTTTATAAGCCTCTTTGCGCTAATAATATTCGTATAAAAGCCGGGCACGAAGGCGGTATCTTTTAACACTAGATCCCTTATATTAGGACTATCCGGGCCGTAAAGAAGGTTCTTTATAATTCGGGTTCCTCTATATATAACCGTAAGGGCCGTATTACCTACTAGCATAACGTTATCCTCTATAGCGGCGACGATATTACCCCCTAAAAGATTAAGTTTATTAATAATGTGCGTATTAGCGTAGTTATTAAATAAGGTTAAGTTATAGAGCGGGTATAGTCTTTGCCTATGCGTACTAAAGGCCGTATTTAGGGCATCGTCGTTCTCCGCGGAAAACTTAAGGTCGATGATTATATATGCCTATAATCCTTAAGCGGACTTGCCCTAGTTCGGCGCGCCGGGCGGTGCGTTCTAGCCCTTTATGCCCCTAATAGCTTCGACGGTTTGCTTCTAACGAGGCTAGTTCTTAGCCTCTTCGCACTTCTTAATGCGGGCTAGGTTCTCCTTAAGCTCGGGCTTATAGGAGACCCTATTAACTGCCTTATAGAAAGCGGTGCAGTCTATCGGCTTCTACGGATAGCGAGCTTTCTTAATTCCGTAGGCGTAGTTAAACCCCTAACGAGATGCTATTATCGGCGTGTTAGGGGGTGCGGGTAGCAATTAGGCTTATGCATTAAAGGCCCCTAAAGGTCCTAAAGGCTTTAAGTAGATTATCGCACGATCGTAATAAGCCTGGTTGAATTAGCGACTTATAGCCTTAAGTATTATATTTACTATCCTAGCAAGCTGCTGCTTACGCAGCTTTCCTAGCATTTAACGACCCTATAGCTCGTCTATTGCTATAACCGCTTTAAGGAAGTCGACGATAGCCTATTCCCCGTTAATGTTAGAGATCTTTATAGTAACTGCCTTAAGATACGTAAGCTCCTACTAGAGGTACTAAGCCACGGGGCTTATCCTCTAATTAGTCTCTAAGGCATTGCGATAGTTAATATAGGCAAGGCCGACTCGAATAGAGTTAGTAACCCCGAGGAGATTACGCAGATAATTAACGATACCTTAAAGGTCCGGGCTTTCCGGGAAGTAGGCGATATAGGACTAGTCAACGGTCTTATAGACCTAAGTCGAAAGGTTAGCGATAGCTTGCTTATCTTAGAGGTACTTAGCGTAGTCTTCCTTATAGTTATAACCCTTAATCTTAAAGCTTTAGTACTAAGCTAGGGTAAGGCCTATAATAGGGGTCTTAGGGGTTAGGGTGTTTAGCCTTACAATCTCTTATTCCTTAGTTACCTTAGTCGGCGGAACTAGCTAAAGGACCTCTTTAGCGGCGATGCCTCTAGTATTAACGTACTTCTAAACCTCTACGCCCTTCGCTATACGGCGGAAGGTCGAGAACTATATAGCCTAATGCTCTAACGTAGTTAAAGTCACCTTCGACTTAGTAGTATTAGCAGTATTAGTTATAATTAAATAGTTATTAGTGTTTAAGTTAAAGTCAATAATATTCCTAAGTAGGAGAAAGCGGTTATTATATAATCCTTTATAAAGGGATCTAAGGACCTATTTGTAAGTGCTTACGGGTAAAACACACATAGCGGCGAAGGTAGCTATGTAGTAATTCCTCCCTTAAACACTTGTTAATAACGGTGTCGATAGCCGTGTTATAAGTTACCTTTCTAGTTTAAGGCTTAATCGCGGCGTCGATATCGATGCCTTACTAAGCAACCGATTAAGGGCTTATGCAGTCGATCGAGTGCCTTACACGCTTTCTTAAGAGCTTTACACACTTTCTTAGCAATAACCCTCGGATGGATTATGCTCTAAGTGTGCCCCGGCATAGGCCCTGCATATAACGTATTAGCCTTAAAGCTACCCTACTAGGTATGTCCGTAGGGGCGATGCCGGGAGGGCTTAGGTCGTAATTCTAAGGCTTCGTAAAGCTATTGAAATCTTTAAGGATAGGCTCCTTATAGGAAGATGCCTCGTTTGTTTAGATCGTCGTCTATAGTAGCAATTTGCGCTAGTTCGCATACCGGGCTTATAACTATTGCATCTAACTATGAGGGTCCGCACCCGGGGGTGCGAGGGGTGGTTAATAGGTGCACTTAAGGTCACGAAAAGGGGCGCTAATTAATAAGAGAAAAGGTCTAATCTTCCGATGTATAGTCGTAGGCTAGCTGTCTTACAAGGCACCTTAAATAGGTGCGCAAGCGGACACGTGACCTGCACTAGTATAGAGCTATATCTAACACCTCCTTATAGGCACGCTCCGATGCGATAGAAACCGTAGGCGACGCTCTTAAGAGAAGAGAGAGGGCTGCCTGCAGGTTAAGGAATAGTCGGGCAACCGAAGTTATCGTTAATAGAAAGTAAGGCGGCCTTAGGAATAGCCGCAACAACGGCGGCGGGCGCCTTCTACTAGCCCGGATAGGTTTAGCGAAGGTGCTTAAAGAGAGCGTTCCGGGAAGCAAAGGGCGCCTTGCACTTTCGGCACGAAGTAGGCTTTAGGGCCGAAGGAGCCTTAGCAGCCGGCGAAGGCATCGTTAGAACGGGGCGCTCTATAGATATCGCAATAGGGCGTGTAGTAGGCGGCGAGGCTATTGTCGTAATAGGGCGTAGCGGTAAAATAAGGTACGGCGGAGGCAGCGGAGCTATCGTTAGTAGAGGCGAAGTAATATATGCAATGCATCCTTTAGCCGGTCGGCCGGGGCTGCTTACATTAGCTATAGATTAGATAGCGGGAGCTACACCTAGCTCCCGGGCTCGCTACCTACCTTAAAAAACCATTATTCTTTACCTACCTTTGTACGCTGCTTAGTATATTAAAATAGTAGCAACACCTTGCCTCTTCTTCGGCAAGCATTAAAGGCCCTTATAAGCCCTCTACTAAGCGCCTCTTAAAGCCGCACTAAGCGCCTCTTAAGCCGCACTAGCGACGCCTTTATTTGCGTTGCTTTAAAGCACCCTAGCTCGCTAAAAAACCCTCCCGTCTACTCCCGGACAACCACCCCGCTGTTTTCGGCTTAGCCCGCGTTAAGCCCCTAATAGTAGAGCTAATCACTCTCTCTTTCGCCTTAGCGCCTTATTAACGCGCCTCTTCGCTATTACGACAACCTCTCTTTCTCTTCTAGCAAGCTTAGAAACCATTAACTAAGTCTTCCCCTTTTTTTTCTATATATGCCCGAACCTTTTTACACCTATTTTAGGTAGTTATTAATTTTTGCATATACTACCCGATTTTCTATATGCCGCCCGACCTTTCTTATACCGCCCGACTTTTCTATATGCCGCTTGCCCTACTGCTACTTCGGCTTACACCGACCCCCCCCCCCGGCTCCCTACGATGCCTCGTCCTAAGCAACCGAGATTTGCCTACACTAATATCTCTTTTAATCCTCGCAAGCACGACCCTTAGCTCGTTTATGTCCTTTAGGAGCTATATACTCTCGAGATATGGCAAGTAGGTATTTCCCTTCCGGATTAGTACGAAGAACGAGCCTACCTTGCCTAAGACCTCGACGGGAAATTTGTCCGGAAGGAATAGCGTGTCTATGCCGAGCTTTTCTTCCTTATCCCTCCCGCGATTACCTCTATTTTACCTCTCCCGAAAAAGAAGACTACTATCTTAAAGTAGATTCGAATTCTCGAGAAAAACACGCCTTTAATTAAGGCCGCGGTCTAACGATATCTTTATTAGGAACGCCGCTATTAAGAGACCGCTTAAGTCTCGAGGGACCGAGATTCTTCTTCTCGTCGCGGTAGAACCTACTATAACGACCGACGCTACGAACGGGACGATCGCCGATAAGAAGACCGTCGGCAATGTTAAGAGACCTAAGTCTCGAGAGACCGAGAGTCTTCTCGCCGTAAAGCCCGCAGCTACTACGACGATCGCCGTGACTATTATTAAGATTAAGATCGCCGCTATAACGACCGACGCTACGACCGGAACGATCGCTGCCCTATCTATTAGGGCGAGGAATATAGAGAGGAAGTGGCGAAAAGAGCCTAATCGACGATAGCCTCGCCGCCCGTTAGCCGTGTGACGGTAGCTTCGCCTCTGCCGTACCTTGTTTTACCGTCTGCTACACGCCCTACGACGCTTGCTTTAGTATTAACGAGATCCTCGCCGCCTGTTAGGACGATGTCCTCGCCGGCCGTAACGCTAGCCTCGCCGCCTCTTAGGAAGATGCCTCCGCCGTCCGTAAAGACGATGGCTTCGCCGTCTGCTATAGGCCTTATTCCTAAGGAAACTCCGGCCGCTAAGCCCTTTGCGTGCCGAAAGTGCAAGGCACCTTTCGCTTCCCGGAACGCTCTTTTTAAGCACCTTCGTAGAGCCTGTCCCGGCTAGCAGAAGGCGCCTGCCGCCGTTATTACGACTATTCCTACGCCTACTCTTAACGCCGGCTTTCCGACTATTCCCTAACCTACCGGCAAACCTATCTCTTCTCTCGAGAACGTCTCTTCCGGCTTCTCTACTTAAGGACTCTCTGCCGTTATTAAAGCCGTCTGTGCGACTATTCTCGCGGCTATTGTTCGCCGCCTTACAGCCGCTCCTGCCGCGGCTTCTCTTCCTAAGGCCGCCTTGCCTACTGCTGCTGTTAACGCCGTTGGCACGGCTATTCTCGCAGCTGCTCCGATTAACTCGACGCAGTAGCTTCTTCTTCCTGCCGCCGCCTCGCCGCCTCCGGCCGAATTAACCACTCCTGCGATTATTCCCGCGGCTGTTGTTCGCCGCTTCGCGGCCCTTTTGCTTAAGGAAGCCTCTTAAGATCTTATTGCTGTTAACGCCGTTAGCACGGCTATTCCCGCGGCCGCTTCGCCTGCTATTAACGCCGGCTGCACGACGATTCTCGCAGCGGCTCCGACTAACTCGCCGTAGCAGCTTCTTCTTCCTGCCGGCAACTCATCGCCCTAGCGATACCCTTAGCCTCCCGGCGACTTATCGCCGCAGCAACTTCAAGCTGCCGACAAAGGTGTTATTCGCCTCGTTCGATATCTTTATCCTGCCGCTAACCCGCCGCCTCCGGCCGCTATCTTTAAACCGGGGCGGGATATGTTTCGCCTTATTGTAGCCGCTCGTAAGACTGTTCGTGCGGCCGCCTCGCCTGCTGTTAACGCCTTTAGCAAGTCGTCGCCGCAGTAGCTTCTTCTTTCTGCCGGCAACCTCCCGCCGCAACGATGCTTTCAACCTGCCGGCAAGCCGTTTAACGATGCCTCCGCTTTATTAACCCGCCGGCCTCACGCTCCTTAGCGTACCGACTAGCGCCGCCTTAGGCGCTCGCAGTAAGACTGTTCCGCCGCACGCTTTTAGCACGATTAGAGAGCAGCCGCTCGAGGCTGCCGCTCCGCTGCCTAAAGAGATCGCCGTTATATTCCCTTTCGGCGATTAAGGAATTCGATCTAGACGAATAATCACTAGTAAGCGTAAGTATAACTTACGAGAAAGGAACGAAGGATCCGGGCAATAGCCTAATTAAGATTATTATTATAACTACTATAGTTAGCAGGCTTTTTCTTTTATGCCGGCATTCTAATGTATGTAATACATCCTTTAGCCGGTCGGCCGGGGCTGCTTACATTAGCCATAGATTAGATAGCGGGAGCTACACCTAGCTCCCGGGCTCGCTACCTACCTTAATAAACTATCCTTCTTTACCTACCTTTCCACGCTGCTTAGTGCATTACGAAGCTGCCGTTATACGGCTAGCGGGCGGTAAGTGTTAGTAGGTCTCTAGGTCGACCTTATAGGGTAAACAGTGTGGTTGTATTAGGTTAGTTGCTAGCTAAGTGAGGGGAAGCTATCGCGGTAACGTAGCTCCCTCGTATATATATATAATCCTAGGGATTACGTGCATTACGTATGTGCGACTATATCGTCGCACGTAGCTAGCTATTCCTACACTTATAGTTTTTCCTTTGTAGAAATAAACCGTAGAACAAAAAGAAAGAGCCTGGTTAAGCAGGCTATTGCAGCTGCGCGGGCGCGATCGCGCGGGCGTAGGTATAGTTGCGCAATATTAAATTAAGGTTAAAGCTATATTATAATAGCTATATAACCGTTAAATACGCAGCTGATCTATAATGTGATAACGTAACGTGAGAAAACACCCTTCGTGACGTAGTAGTTAGGCTAGTAACCCTATTAATGATTAGGCGGTCTAGACCACCGCTTCGTGCTAATAACCGTGCTTTAGGGTAGCCTTACTAACTATCTTACCGAACGTTATAGTAGGAAATCGGGGAACTATAGGCAACTAGGGAAAATAAACTATAGGCTTATAGGCAACTATAGCAAAATAAGGTAAGAAGTAATATAGACTATAATAGATAGTAAAAGAATGTGAATGTATGCGTGATTATACTAAACAAATTGTTCGTTAAGGGCTGTTCGTCTAGGGCTATTTATCTAGGGCTTGTTCGTCGGGGGCGGTTGTAAGGATTAGACTTATTAGACCTAATGTCTAGGGACCCCTTCTAGGACGATTCCTAGTTAGGCATATTAATGATATTACTCTACCGAAAGATTATTCTTTTTGTTAAACTTACTGTTAGTGTTTAATGTTTATAGCGAATTGTTAGAATTTATTTAACCGAATAATAGCATACGATGAGATGACCTTCCCGATTGGTTTAAATATAAGCATCCGGAGGTTTAGGGTTAAAACCGTGCCGACGAATTCTTTTATTATAGTTAATTAAGCAATAGAATAGGTAAAGGAATAAGTGCGCGAATAAGCGCGTAATTAAATAAGGAAAAGAGCGCGTAATTAAATAAGGAAAGAGAGCGTTAAAGATTAAAGCCGCACGACGAAAGCTTCTATCCTTACGGTCAGCGCGTTAGTCTTAATAAAGCGTTTAAGAGACTTATTCGGGGATGATTTCGTTAATGCATTCGCTAGGTTATTATTCCTATTAATCTATCGTACATCTATAATCTCCCTTCGCTTATATAACTAACGAAGCGATATAACATCGATTATTAGTCGCTTCTCTTTCGTTATAGTAAGCTTTATAAGACATTCGTAGAGCGAATACGAGTCTATATAAAGGATTAAAGGCACCGGAGGTAGCTATAGGCGTTCTATGATTATCTTAATCGTTATAGCGAGGCAAATGCCGATATTAACGCCTCTAACTATGCCGTAGACCTTTAAGGCTAGAACGCTGCGTATAACCCTTTTGCACTTAGTAGAGCTCTAGTGCACGATGTTGCCTTTAATCTTAAAGTGGCTGTTAGACCGGGTCTCTATAATAAGCGCAATAATAAAGCCTAGTTGTAAAGAGAGGTCTAAGTTGTTTGTAAAAGAGCTATCCGTAAATACTAGTAGCTTAGCATTTGTAAGATTAATTGGTTTATACGTTAGGCCGCGTTTCTTATTGTCTATTTGCTATTGTAGGCGTTTGTTAATCGTTACGTAGTCTTTCTCGTTAGGGTTTTAAACTTATGCTGCTATAGAAAGGTTAAAAGAAGCTTCCGGTTGGCAAATTAACGCGACGTATACTCCTCGGGCTCGCTATTCTATATACCTTTGCGCATAGTTATAATCCCGAGCGATAATAGTCTTAAGCTTTTCTAATTAACCCTTTTGCTAAAGAAGAAGATCCTAATCTTAGAGTGTTAGCCTAGCCCTATTGAAATCAAGCACCGAGCCGGCAGACATCTTAGTCTTTAGCTTCGCTTTAAACTTAGCCTTTTAAAGCTACTCTTCTTTAGCATTTAAGAAGGTCCGTGTGCCTAACATTAATGTGTCATCCGTCTATAGGCTAACTATCCTAAATCTATTAGGGGTCCTATTCGCGATTAATAGGCATAAGTTATACGTCGAGGTTAATATATTAAGTCGGATAACGTAATACTTATAATACGTTTTAAACTAATATAGTCCTAACTCCGCGATCCCGTAAAGGGGTCGAATTATATAGATAATAGTCCCTTCCGGGTATCGTCCTTATATCTCGGCGGGCAGCCTAGTTAGGATAGTCCTAAATAGCTTAGTCTCGGCTTATAGGTAGGCCTAAGTAATGTCTCGCAACGAAAGAGTTATGCTATAATAACGAAGGAGTCCCGGAGTAAGGGCTAGGATTAGCCGCTAGCTAACGCGTTAAATTGTTAGTAATTGCGTTAATAGGGTCGTCTTTTCTTCGTTATTATATCCCTAAATAATAAGTCGGGACTTCTCGTAGGGTTTCTTATCCTTCCCTTTTACTTTACGTACTATTCTCGACTTAAAGATACGGTAACCTCCGTAGATAGCTTTATCGTACCGTTTAAAGCTAAAAACACCGCGGGCAACGAGGTTATCGATCTTTTGCCTATATAATTCTTTAAATAGGGCTCCTAGGGTTATAATAACTCCCTTTTCCCGCAAATTAAGTGCTAATTCGTAGGCATCTTCTTCCTTCTTAATGATAAAGGCTTAAGGGGGGGGAAGGAGAATAGGGAGCTTTGGCTTATTCTTTGCACCGGGGGGACGGCTACGTCTGCGTAGCATTAGGGGCGTAAGAGTCGGAGCGGGAAGTATAGTCGTCGGGTTAGGAGGAGTCTCTTTATTCGGAGTAAGAGGAGTCGGTTTAATCGCGCGAAGTAGGGGCTAAGGAGACGAGTCGTCTCGAAGGTAGGGCTATACGACTATAGACCGAAAGACTTAAGGTCTATTAACGGTATTAATAGTAATATTATAACCGTTAATTACAGCAATCTTAAATAGTCCCTACTATCCTCCTTTTTCCCGCTAGACTCGGACTTTACTTTATAATAGGAGAGTAATAGTTTTAACTATTAACGGACCGTTCCTTATACGAAGGGCATCTTACACCTGCCTTTCTATAGAGAGTTGTCGAAGCATTTTCATCGCCTTTTATATAGCTATAGACCTTTTTAGGGTTATAGCTAACAGGGGCGAGTCAATAGTTATACGTAGGTACGCACTAAAGACGAGAAGTATAGGGATAAGGCCGTAGGGTCTAGCTGTATCGTTAACGGCTTTTACGGCTATCTAAAGGACTGCCTTAGGAGACGTAATAGTCTTAATCTTTGCGTAAAGGATTTTAAACGCACGGCGCAAAGGAGCGTAATACCTCTCGACCTTCCTAATCGACGTATATAACTCTATAGGGACCTGCTTATAGGTTATCCCTATAATCTTTGCCTCGTTATAGAACTCTATTAAGGCAAAATTAGTCCCTACGTTGTGTTTAATCGTATTAGGAGGTCTAAGGTAACTATCGATCTAAAGGGCTTAAAGGACTTCCTAGGTATCCTTAGCTAATATAGAAGGAAGGAACCTAGCCCCTTAGAACGCTATTGCGGAGTTAACGACGTGTAGAATAGGTCGTTAAGGGCTTCTCAGGTATATTACGTCTACTATAATCTCGTAATTGAATTCCTAGTTATCTTTTAGCGTAAATTTAAAACGCCTAGGTGCTTGTAAGTGCATCTAGCAGTAATAATAGAATTTAGAGATTGATTTAAGCTATATAGTCGTTATATTATAGCCCGCCTGCTTAAGTAGGTGATAGAGTCTCGAAACAGCTAGGTGCTTAAAGCGGCGATATAGAGTTCGTATCTTACTCTCTATTAGAAAGGAGATCGTTTCTTCCGCTTTTAATAAGAAGAACTATAGGTGACCCTATTTGCGGATTACTAGGATCCTATTACCTAGATCGTTAGTCCCTAGTGTGTTCGTTATATTATCGAAGTAGATCCTAAGTCGGTCTATGTTAGTAAGAGAGAGTAGAAAAGGGGTATAGGTCTTAAGAATGTAAAAAGTTACTCGACTAACGGGGGTTTCGAGGGCGATTAAACTAAGGGATTAAATAGGAGTGCTAGTTCTAAATCGGATGCTAGCTTGCCCGGCTATAGAGCTATTAAGCATAACAGAAGGTTCCGTTCGCTATAAAGCGAAGTATAACTCCTATCCTGCTATTAATACTCTAGCCGCACTAGTGTCGATTATAATTCCCTAGAACTATTAACGTAAGTAGCGATCCTCGATTAGGAATTAGTTAGTAGGGATTAATTAATCTATGCCGTAGACGTCTTCGCCGGTCTAAAGGTATGTAAAGGCGGCCTTATAGAATATTTAAGTTACTGCTTAGTCCGGCTCGGTAGCGTTATCGGCGTCTTCTACGTCCTAATACTCGTTAGCGTCGCCTTTAGCATCGGGTTCGTAACCTTTAAATTCGGTTACTTATGCTGTGAAGTTAGTAGTAGAGATGCCGTCGTTAAAATATTGCGTAAGGTATTAGTCCTTAGACCGTTAACGTTCCTTAGGCGTATGTTTAGTTAACTAATAGCCTTCCCTATAATAGACGAAACACTTCTTAGTCTAGGTCAAGCGGTTAGGACTATTGCTATAGCTGCCTCGTCCTCGTAGGCGAAAGGGTGTGCTACGGTTGTATCTAAAGCCTTATAGATAGCCTCTATAACTACCTCGTCCGTAGCTTCGTCTACGGAATCCACCTCGTCTACGATTGCTCGAGTATCTTCGGTCTAGGTACTATTAATCGTTATAATTAAATGCTTTATCCTATAGGAACTAGCTAGACGGGTTGCGTATTAGGTGTGTCTCGATAGACGCACGTAAGTCTATAAACACGGTTTCGACCTTCTAAGCAGGCTTAAAGAGAGCGTATTCTAGCTCCGGAATACCACGGCACGCGTTAATAAACGACGTACAAAGTGGTATATCACCTTCGTAGTCTTTTCCTAGGGCTCTTTAATATAGCTAAAGCTTATTAAAGAGAGTCTATAGTACCTTATAAAGCGGCATCGTAGGATTCTCTACGCGGACCTTATTAAATATAGTTATTGTCTAGTCCGTAAAGTAATAACTATAGTTAACATCTATGTTAAAATATTGCTTAATAGCATTATAGGTTATATAAAACGATATAGTTAATTTAATGTGGTAGATATAGAAGGTCTCGGCTCTATCCGTTAGGATCTAGGAGAATAGGTTATAGAATTAACCTAGTTAGACCTTAAGCTTATAGCAGGTCCTTATAAACATATAGACCTTATCGTCGAAGAGGTTATAGGGCTATCCCGTATAACACTTATCCTTCCTCTATAGCTTTGCGAACTTCTACTAGAGGTCTATATCTACATCGACGTTCGGAATATCGATTAGAGGGATCGTAGTGTAAGCATTAAGGGACGGAAAAGGGGCAATAGTTATAATAGCATTAGCAGGGGGAATAGGAGCTTAAGAAACAAGGGCATTAGTTGCAGTAGGCACATTAGGGATAGGGGCATGCATAGGGACAGTCGGCTAGTTGAACTAGTATATTGTTAGGTATATAGTCTATTGCTATTGCGTTACACCGGGGATAGTTATCTAATCGGGGGCTAGAGCCGTGTCCGGGGCCGGGCTTAGGGCTGCATTTAGTAGTGTAAATGCAACGATCGTGCCTTAATTAAATGTCTGATTTATATACTCTTTTGCAGGCTATTATAGTGGTTATAAGATAGTCTGCAGTTTAAGGAACTATATGTTAAAGCCTTAATTGTCTAGGCCGGTGTAGATCCTACGTCTCTTTAAGAGCTTACGCAAGGAACGTTTATAGCTCTAGTATACCCTATCCTATGTCTGTAGAAGCCATCCTTAAAAGTGTTCTTAGAAGAAGGCAATAGCTTCGTAGCCTTAGTTGTCTTTATCGTATACACACTTATAGAGGAACCTTATAACGTATATAGTAGCCTTTGCTTTACTTAGGTTCTCGAGATCGGGTTATTGTTATGCATCTTAGATACCTATATAGGTATACTAGTAGTCGTTTTCTAGGATAGGGGTAATCTTTAATAGCTTCTCGCGCCTTATGTTATCTACGCGGGTAGGGCTTAATAAAGTTATAATATTATACGTAATAGTCTTTATGTGTTTTATCGGCGTAAGGGATTTTCTTACGAAGTTATCTTCTGCGTTAGGGACGTACTATAGGTTAACGTTACTCTTCTTCCTTTAGGAAGCGAGACGGGATTAATAGATAGCTTAAGAGATCTCGAAATAGCGTTAACGCGGTAACGTTATAGATAAAAGAGCTCGTTTAAAGCATAAAGATAACTACCTCTAGGTGTTCCCTCGTAGGGTGTTTTATACCGTCGATAGTAAAGGATCTTATCTCTTCTACCTAGCTGTCTGTAATTAACTAAGTCAACTACTAATTAGTGTTAGTAGGTCTTTAGGTCGACCTTATAGGGTAAATAGTATGGTTGTATTAGGTTAGTTGCTAGCTAAGTAAGGGGAAGCTATCGCGGTGATATAGCTCCCTCGTACGTGTACGTAATCATAGGGATCACGTGCATCACGTGTGTGCGACTATATCGTCGCACGTAGCTAGCTATTCCTATAGTAAGCATATTATCGCAGTAGGGCGTGCGGCGGACAACGAATATATCTTCGATTAGGCTCCTTTCGCCTCTTCCTCTCTATATTCCTCGCCCTAATAGATAAGGCGGCGATTGTTCCGGTCGTAGCGTTCGCGGCGGATATCTTAATAGCGTTCGCGGCGGATATCTTAAGTTCTACCGCGGCGATAAGAAGTATCTTAATCCCGATTGTCGTAATAGTCGTAATAGCTACGGGCCTTACGGCGAGAAGACTCTCGGTCCCTCGAGGCTTAGGTCTCTTAACGCTCTTATCGGCGACGATCTCGATAAAGGTGTCGTTAGACCGCGGCATCGATTAAAGGCGTGTTTTTCTCGAGTATTTGAATCTACTTCGAAATAGTAGTCTTCTTAGTCGGAAGAGGCAAAATAGAGGTAATTGCGGAAGGGATAAGGAAGAAAAGCTCGGCATAAATACGATACTCCTTCCGGATAAAAACGCGATCGAGGTCTTAGGCAAGATAGGCTCGTTCTTCGTACTAATCGGGAAGGGAAATCCCTTCTTACTATATCTCTAGAGTGTATAGCTGCTAGAGGGCACGAACGAGCTAGGGGTTATACTTGCAAGGATTAAAGGAAACTCGGGTATAGGCAAAGCTTAGTTATTGCTTATAACAAGGCATCGTAGGGAAGACGAGTAAGGGCTTAAAGATTAGTTCGAGGAGAAGATAGCTCGAAGAGGAAATAGCCCGAGATAGAGAGAGACTTAAGAGGGAAGGGGATCGTAGGTGCGCGCGCCGAAGTAATAGTAGGGCAGGCGGCGTATAGAAAATCCGGTTAGTGTATGCAAAAATTTGCAACCACCTTAAATAGGTGCGAAGAGGTTTAGTCACACATAGAAAAAGGAAGAAAACATATAGAAGGAAAGAGAAGAAAGGAGACCTCGCGAGGTAGCTAGCTTTTAGGCTTACTAGAAGAGAAAGAGAGGTTATCGTAATAGCGAAGAGGCGCGTTAATAAGGCGCTAAGGCGGAAGAGAGAGTAATTGGTTCTACTATTAGGGGCTTAACGCAGGTCGTGCCCGAAAACAGCGGGGTAGTTGTCTAGGAGTAGACGGAAGGTTCTTAGCGAGCGAAACTAGCGCTCTAGTGCAATGTAAATAAAGGCGTCGCTAGTACGGCTTTAAGAGGCGCTTAGTAGAGGGCTTATAGGGGCCTCTAATGCTTGCCGAAGAGAAGAAGGCAAGGTGTTGCTACTATTTTAATATACTAAGCAGTGTGGAAAGGTAGGTAAGGAAGGATGGTTTATTAAGGTAGGTAGCGAGCCCTAGGAGCTAGGAATAGCTCCCTGCTATCTTATCTATTGCTAATGTTAGCACCCTAGGCGACTATCTAAAGGGTGTATTACATGCATTAACCGCCGTTTTATTAAGGGATACTTTAGTATTATCTCCCTAATAACTACGCTACTTCGAAAAGACTCCCGTTAGTCTTAGGGACCTAAATAAGCTACCGCGTTTAAGGCCCTTAAACTTGCTTTTACTACCGCCCCGGTCTTAGCTTATTTTAACTACTTAAAGAAGATAGTTATCGGAACTAACGCTTCGAATTAAGCCTTAGGGGGAGTCCTTTTATAGACTAAAGACGACGGATATTATTATAAGTATTGCTATTTGCACGATAAGAAATCTCTATTTGCACGATAAACACCTAAGTTCTCTACTTTTTCTACGCGACCCCGCGCGCCTAGGTCCCGCCACTAAAATTAGGTAGGGGTATATAGCAATTAAGAGGGCCGCGCAAATCGTCCCTAGCCTAATTTTCTATCTTTAATTCTACATCGCGTATTCGTACGTAAAGTAAAGCCTTTACGATAGACTAAATTCCTCCCGCTTAATAGCCTATTAAAGAGCCTCTTAGAGACGAAGAGGCCCTCGACCCGAATGCCTACTAACCTAACGCCTACGACGCACGGCTAATTCTACCCCTACCGCTATCGCCGACCTTTAATATATACGATAAGCTTTATAACTTCCTTTAGACATTCCACCGCGAGCATAGCGCCGCTATCGTAAAGATAAATAGCGCTAATAAGCGTACGGTCGACGGACAGCTAGTTCTTACTAACGTTACCTTTATATACAATCGTAGGCCTCGACGAGCCTCGAAAAGCGCTAGGCTCCGTAAAGCCTTATCCGTAAAGCTTAACTATCCCGTTACGATTATAGCCTTAGCAACTAAGCGTTTAAACTAGAAGTAGACTTTCCGCGTTAGTTATAATAGCTAGCATAATTATAGGCAGTTAATTAATCCCTCGGCGTATAATATATATCGTCGACGAACCCCTACGCAATAAGAGCTTAAGAGCAGGCTTTCTAAGCTTTAAGCCGTTCCCGCTCGTAAGATCGCATTAATTCTTAGGGAATTAACCGCCGAAGAGACCTTCTTTCGGCAACGCGATATCTATAACGACCGATAGAAGATCCGCGCTATAGCCTTTAGTAGGAAGACCGCTACCTAAGCCTTTATCGCCTACCTCCGAGACGCCGGGCTTAAATATATCGTAAAGCTTGCTAACGCCGATAGCGAGGCTGACGGCGATAGTAACGGCGATAGCGATAGCGGTCGGAAGGTTAAGGCTATCTTCTAGACCTACCCTTAGTGCGAGAAGATGTAGAAGCGGTTCCCTAAGGTCATCGGCCTTAACAATACGTATAATACTAACCGTTTTAAGATGTTTCTCTTCTAGGCTATTAGAATCACCGATTAGCATTCCGTTGCTAACTTCGCCTTTAGCCTTATTAACACAGAAAAGGAGGAGGGCTTTTAGTAGCTAGTAGAGCGGCTTAAAGAGCTACGACTAGAGGTCGAGGCTATAGAGCCGACTATTATTATTATAGATAAGGAAAAGGCCCTTAAAAACGCCCTCTCGAACGTTTTCCCCTCCTCGTAGCAACAGCTTTGCGTATGGCATATTAACGCTAATATCTACGCGAGGATAAAGACGCGGTGGAAGGAGCCTAGCTGCGACGACGACGACGACGACGATAACGACGATAATAACGACGAGGCTAACGAGGCTAACGAAGACGATGCTGCCGGACGAACTCGTATATAACAAGTGGCAGAAGAGGCAGAAGAGGCAGGGAACGCGCCCCTACCCCCGGCCGATAAATATACCCGTAAGAGTATATTCGCAGCTTAAAAGACTATAATCTATGCGGCTACGGAAGAAGCCTTTAAGGCTAATTAGAAGACGTTCGATAAGACCTACGGAGAGCTCTAGGCCCGTATTATTAGGTATATCTTAAAGGAGTATATGCCTTAGCGGGAGCAATAGGCTGCCTGCTTTATTAGTAGGTATCGCAACTTCGGCTAGAGAGTTAATAGCCCTATAAAGACCGCCTATAAAGACGTTAAATCGTACCTTCTTATAGGTATAGGAGACCTCTTTTACCTCTATACCGCCTTGCTCTAAATAATCGAGAATAAAGAGCGCTACTACTAGCAAAAGGCCGCCCGATAGTAGGCACGGCAGCGGCTCCTCTATAGCGGTTAGGATTAGCTTAGCAAGCTGACTTTCTAGATTATATATTAGGCTATTAACATACTTGCCGTATAGCACCGGCTTGCTATAGCCGCGATGCCCTTAGAGCTAGGGAAAGAGCCGCGGGAGCTAATCCTACTGCCGCGTTATACCGGGCGTTTTATATAATAGCAGGGGCTTCCTTATGCCTACGTTATTCTCGAGCGCCTTAAAGCCAACCCTCCGCTTCCGCTTGTTAGGCTTAACATTCTTCCCCGGTAGTGGCTTAAGAAGCCTTTAGTACGACCCCCCCTTTTCCCCCTTTGTCTATCTATATAGAAGATGCTAATAACGACCTTTAGGACCTCGAGGAGCTACTGCTCTGTATTCGTAACCCCGACGTAGTGCAAACGCTTAAAGGCCGGCCTCGTATTACGAAGAATATTAGTCTAACTATGCCCTTAACCCTATAACACTAAGAGCAAGAGGAAGGCCTCGATTAATAGGCACTAGCAGCTTTACAAGCAGCTTTATAAGCAGCCTTATAGCCACGTGGACGAGGGATATAGAGGCGGCTGCCGCGATTAAGTTAGGCTAGTACCCGCCGACTTAACGCGAGCGTACGGCGCACACGCATATAGAATAAGGTAGACGACATACAGTCATAAGCCTCACAAGCGTCATAAGGAAGATCGCGTGCACGCGTAAATATACGGGCAAGGGGATCTCGAGGGAGACAGGCTAGGGGTAGAAGAGCTGCGACGGCGACGGCGCCGACGCAGCCGTCGCAGCCGTCTATTAAGGAGGTTATTCTAGCTACACAGGCCACGCAGTCCGGGCCGGACTAATTAACTGGCCGATTGTGCGCACATCTCGCGAATATGCGTTATTTAAGCTCTTTAAAGCTCTTTTCCTTACCTTATTGCGCGCGTGCTGCTATAACTGTTGAATTAAGGGAGGCTAGGGACGATTTACGCGGCCCTCTCAATTGCTATATACCTCTACCTAATTTTAGTGGCGGGACCTAGGCGCGCGGGGTCGAGGCGAAAAAGCGGGGCTTAGAGGTATTTATTGTGTAAATAGAGATTTCTTATCGTGTAAATAGCAATACTTATTATTATAGGATCTGCCTAGATATCTATTTTAGGCAGAACACCTCTATAAGCACGCTATATATAACTAGCGATACTACTTATTTATTCTACCATAGAAGACATTTAGAATTCTACTATAAAAGACATTTGGAATTCCACCGTAGAAGATATTTAGAATTCCACCGTAGAAGACATTTAGAATTCTAGACATTTGGAATTCTACCGTAAAAGACATTTAGAATTCTACTATAGAAGACATTAGAATTCTACCGTAGAAGACATTAGAATTCCACCGTAGAAGATATTAGAATTCTACTATAGAAGACATTAGAATTCTACCGTAAAAGACATTAGAAATCTATAGTAAAAGGACTATAGTATTTAAACGATAGGTTCCCCGGACTAAGAAAGGGGGATAAGCTTTTTATAATTAGGTATTTACCTATATTATTTAGTTTTACCTTATGCTTATTCTTATAAACGACCGGTATTTAGTCTATATCTACCTACGTAGAGATCCTATTTCTATTGCATAAGGATATATATATTAAATAATAGCAATTCTAGTATAGCTAGACTCCTCTTATTTTTACCTTTAACCGTATTATTAAAGGCTACGCTTTATAGACCTTTTCTAAAGTCGTACTAAACTACGACGAGTAGAAGGTCTTCCTAACGATCTATCTTCGGCAACCCCCCTTCTATAGTTGCCTACGATTAATTATAGTAAGTCTTTACCTTAGCTTCCCGTCCGCTGCTAAGCGGGTCGCTATAGTAGTATAATCGATTTCTTTCGTAGATATCTTTAAATACCTTCTTAGGAAGAAAGCTCTTACGAGCTTACGTAAAACAATAGACTACGCGTAACCTCTTCCCTATAGCTATCCTTAAAGAGCTTAGGGCTAAATCGTACGCCCGATTTAAAGAAGCTACTGCCTATAACTTCTATACGTCTTAAGGCAAGCCTTACCTTTTCGACGGATCCTTTAAACCCGTGATATATAGGAAATACGCCGGACTTATAAAATTCCCGGCCCGTTAGATTAATTATTTAAGCGACCTTTAAGCCGTATTATAAATATTTTCTTCCCTTGCTTTTTAGGATAAGCGTAATTAACACTTTTTAAGAGTTAACGCTCTTTAGTATACGGAATCCTACTAGCCGTATCGACCGAATATCGACTTTAACCGTTAATTAGACTTAATTTAATACTAATTGCGATCTAATATAGTAGAAGGAAAACGTCCGGCTTTTAGTTTTAAAAGGGATATTAAAGATAAACCCCTTCCTAGCCTGTTATTTAAGAATAATCCCCTTCTTAGTCCTTTATTTTAGGACGACCCTATAGCCGGCTAATTACCGATTTTCTAGCTTACGTTAACGACCGCCCTCCTTAGGTAGGCTATTATATTACCTCCTCCTTCGGCTATATTCTTTCCCGCTACTACGTAAATTTCCTTTACTTTTTAATTAGCTTTAGTAGTTATATAAGTAATAATATCCGAAGATATAGGAATAAGGGATAAGGGATACGCAGGGTGTAGTTGCGGGCACGCGGCCTACGTAACCCCACGTAATCACGTGCACGCAACGAGGCTATATCTCTTCGCGATGCCTCCCTCCTAGCGAATAATTAAGACAATATACACCCCTTTAGTTAACCCTAATAGAGCCTATCTAATACTAATCAATGGTTAATAAGGTTAATTATAGAATAGCAAGGTAGAAGAGACAGATTTAATCCTCGAACGTGCTTCGCATTATAGAGGATTATCCGTGCTAAGAATAAGGATCGTTGCCGTGCTTCGATTTCTTTAACTTACGATTAAACCCGTCGCTACTATCCTCGATAGAAGCGATTATTGCAAGCGCGTTATTAACGCATTTCAGACAGCATCGCGAAGACTATCGCGATCCCTATACACCCGGGAAGCTAAATAGCCCGAATCCTAATTATTACGATAACCTCCTAGAGCCCGAATCCTATATAATACGTCCCGACCCTCGAACAATGCCTAGGGAGGACCCTTATTACAAGGGCACCGTGGAAACACATCGACCCTAGCCTTTAGTCCTACGAGATTAACCTAGACGAGCAGAATCCGGACCCGTTCGCTATAACGACCTACGTCGCGACCTTTATAGCAAGCTGCGAATGCGTTACGCAAGAGCAAGACCTCGTCATCCTCGGCTATTTCTAGTTGCATTTTAAAGGTTAGTCGGAAGAAACGTGGCAAACAGTCTATAAAGACTATAGGAAGGCGTTAAGGAACCTCCTTTAGCGCTAAGGCGTCTACGTTAAAAAAAACGACTCGACAATACGATAATTCCTCGCGATACAGCCGTAGGAGGTATACGACCCGCTAACCTAGCCCTAAGAAGAATTTCTCGAGATAGACTACCACGAGCGAGATAAGATACGAGCCGAACTCGGCGTGCCGCCGTACCCGGCACCGTTGCTAAAGCCATTGCCAAAGCCATTGCCAAAGCCGTTGCTAAAGCCTTTACTAAGCCTAACGCCACCGGCTCTATCGCTAAAGCCGGCCCGTGTTCCTTGGTTCGTCCCGGCAGCCTCACCTAAGTCTTCGTCAGTCCCGGCAGCCTCGCCTTCCTCGTCCCCTTCCTCGTCGCCTCCTTCTTCGTCGCTAATAGCAGCAACAGCGGCCCCGACCTCGCCGTCGCTAACACAAGCCCACGCCGTTGCTCCCACCGCAGTCGCTCCCGCCGTCGCTCCCATCGTTGCTCCTACCACCGTGGCTCCCACCGGCACGAACCCGGCTTCACAGCTGGCTTCCACCGACACAACCAAGGTTCCCTTAGGAACAACCCCGGCATCGCCCCGGGCTCCAGCAGGCGTGACCCCTACGCCGGTCCTAACTTCATCGCCCTTAACAGCAACAACGCCTCCGCCGCCGACTATTGAAAGTCCGCCAGTTGCTCTAAAGCCACAGCCACAAGCTTCGCCAAACCGGCTAAGCCGACTCCCTATTCCAAGCCGGCGCTCCCCTTCGCCCGCTTCCCACAGCAGCAGCTCTTCGGACTGCTCCTATAGCGACTCACCCAACGAGTCCCCTATTAGCTCTCGAAGCAGCTCTCTAAGCAGCTCTCCAAGCAGCTCTTTAGAACCCACGAAGCCGCTCCTACAGCAGCTTCCTTCGACCTATCAGCAGCGCGCTCCTAAGCCAAGCAAATGCCGCCGCTGCTAATCCCCTTTTTCGTCTCGTAGCGCACTCTTTTACCACCTCGGCGAAGGATGTTACTACGCAAAGCGCACGCAGACTCCCTCCTAGACCGTTATGCCCTAAGCCCGGCATCTACTAAAGTAGGCTAATTGCTAGCACTATAATACTTACTTCGACTCCTAAAGCGCACTCTTTTATCACCTCGCTAAAGGATATCGCTACTAAAAGCGCACGTAAGCTTCCCTTTAGCCCGTTAAGCAATAGGGCAACATCCGATAGTCTCCTTAGCTCTCTCGTCACTATAAAGTAGGAGACTACTACTAGAAGCCTATATAGGCTTCCTCCCTACCAGTCACCCGGCAGTCGCCTTCGTCCCGGCAGACGCCTTTACGTTCACTCTTTGTTTTTCCGAGCATTAGCCCCGCACCCTTTATTCCGCGTGGCTAGCTCGTAACGTCACAGCAGTCAGCCTCGCGAGCTTCCGCATCCTTAGCCTCACGAGCCCTTAAGAAGAAAGACTCTCGAGGGAGAGCCTTATAAGCTTCCCTCTCGTAAGCTTCCCTGCCTGCTTCCTTCGGCTCCGTTGCTCCGCTCGGCCCCTTCGTGTGTTCTCGTTGTTCGTTGCTTTGCGTGACTCCCTAACGCTCGTTGCTTCGTTATTCATTTTGCTTTATTGCTCGTTGTTCTTTTCCTTCCCGTAGTTATAACACTATAACTTTAGCCTAATCCTCGATAGCATCGCGCCGCCCGTTCAACCGGGCTAAGAATCCCTCTATCCCTCTTTCGGTTCTTTCGTTCGATTCGTTCGTTGCGTTCGATAGATCTTATCTTTAGGTTAACGACTAGGTTATATTGTTTTTATTCTTATCATCTTATAAAGACTGCTAGTATAGGAATAAGAGATACGGGATACGTAGGGTGTAGTTGCGCGCACGCGGCCTACGTGACCCTACGTGATTACGTATACGCAACGAGGCTATATCTCTTCGCGATGCCTCCCTCCTAGCGAATAATTAAGACAATATACACCCCTTTAGTTAACCCTAATAGAGCCTATCTAATAGAAGAGGTATTAATACGCCTTATTAAAAGGATTTCTTTACGTTTACTTTTTAATCCTCTTTAATCTAAGGAAGAGTATCGCGGATCTTCCTCGCGTTCTTAAGTAAGACTTCGGGCCGAGGATATCGGCCGTTTTAACATAGTATCTCTATAAGATATCTCGTTTAATATCTTAAAAGAGATAGAGAAAACTATAATTTATAAAAGCATAGATCGCTTTATTAATGCTTTAAAATAGGTAGCTATATAAAGTATAGAATACGCCGATACCTTCGCCTTAATAATCCTATTACTCTTTCGAAAAACCGCTATTAAGTAGTACTTAGGCGATCTTTTAGATAAAGAATAAGCCTCTCTTTACTAGCTAAGCCTAGGCTTTCGCATTTAGTGCGATAAACTCTTTAAGCGCTTTTTATACGCTTAGAAATCGCCTCTTATTTGCTATAACGTAAGAGGTTTATAGCGTAAGATTTTATCGACGGAACGGACTTCCGTAGATAAATATCGAAAATAAAGCGAAAAGCTAAAGCAGCGGGCTACTTAGAGAATAATCTAACCGTAATTATATATTAACGATTAGATACGCTGCTTTAGGAATCTTTCCGTCGCTTTATAGGAGATAATAAAATCGACGAATAGGTTATAAAGTATAAGCGAATTGTTACTTAGCTTAATAAAAAACTAACTATCGGCACTTTAGGACGTCTCTAAAATACAGTCTAAGGCCGCCTATAGACCGACCGTCTAGCCTTACGAGAACTTCGTAAATAAACTTTTAGCGGTTCTTTTACGTTACGCCTATACGGCCGTTCTAACCTATAGAATAAACTTAGACTTATTAATACTATTCCTTCCTTAGTAGATAAAGGTAAAAAGGTAGCTTTTTAAATACTTTCTATACCTACTTCTACTTCTTCTACCCGGCCGTAGAATAAATCCTTTAGGTCTCTACCGCTTAAGGGCTATAAGTTAAACCCTATTATAATTAACTTAGCTTTTTAACTCGCCGACGCTTTATTAAATAAGTATAAGAGTATAACGATTTTATCTTATTTACGAGATTAAATTTTACTAGCCGTAGAAATACTAAACGTCGACTACTAAAACGATTCCTCCTCTTCTTCTTTAGGTAATAAAGACTACTTTTATATAGTATTAAAAGCCTTCTTCGTCCTTAATACTATAGCTACCGAAGAAGACGAACTACCGATCGATATATACGTAGATAAGCTTATTAATAGTATTCCTATTATTAACGTCGCTTTATAGATAGAGGATAATCCTTTAACTTAACTATCTCGATATACTTACGATAGAATTATAGCGTATAGATAACTTAGACTTACGGATATAATCGAAATTTCCGTTAACTATAGCGCTAGACGATATATTATCCGCGAGAATCTATTAGATAGATTCCTTTAGGTTACCTACGATATATCCCGGAAGGTAGATCTCTTTAGCATTAGCTAGGCAAAGACCTCCGGCCTCCTATTAGGTTAGGCATAGGCGGTTCCCTACGGAGTAGACGTCTTAAATACTAAATAGTCTATTATAATCGAAGCCTATAGCGGCCTTATAGTTAAATACTAAACTACTACCCGCGGACCTACTATCCGACGCCGCGTTCGTACCGCTAGTCTTACTAAGATCTTACTACTAACTACCGTTATAGTTAAAAAGGTAATTAAAAGTCCTCTATAGGATTAAGACTTAGTGTTTTTCTTAGATAATATAAACTTTAGTAGTTTATTATTATAGGATTTTTCTTTAGTTACTATATTTAATTTAAGTTCGCGTACCTTTACTTTCCTAAAAAACTATCCCTTAGGTATATTTATCGACCTTAACGACGATATTTACTTTATATTAGATAATAGGCATTAACCCGCGGGCTTTATCCCCCCTTACGCAATAAGAGATAATAATATAATTCGAACGGTAGTAAAAACTATAAACTCTACCGCTAAATTACTAACTTTAGCTTTTAATATCTCTATAGCTAGCCTACCGACTTTTTCCTACGGCTAAAATATTTTAATATTAAAAGCCGTGGAAAACTCTCTGCCCTTTACTCCTTAGGAGGATAAAATACCGCCTAAGTTTTTATTAGATCTAGGTTAAGCCTTTTAGCTCGGCATCGGCTAAATTAAAGATATTCCTAAAATCGAGACTAAGTATAATATAAAAATCTATAACCTTAAACTAACCCTCGCGCTATATATCTATAGTATCGCCGACGGCTTCCCTACGCTATAGGAAGATTAAAGCACTATTTACGTAAATCTAACTAACTATATAAAAATCCCCTTAATTAAGAACTAGCACTAAAAGAAGCTAGGCTTTAAAGCTTACCTAGCTTTATAGCGAGATAAAGCCTACTTAAACGAGAAATATAATCTCCTTTATAAATAAGGACGTCTTAAATAGGTATTTAAAGCCTTTACCTTCGCTTACCCTATCTTCGTCGCCTAGCGAATAGTTTATAAGACTAAGAAACTACGTATAGTAGTAGACTTACGCGCGCTTAATAGCGTTATAGTTCCCGACGTATACCTTATGCCTATCTAATCTAATATAATCTATAAGCTCGCTAAGAAAAAGGATATCTCTACGGTCGACGTAAGGAACTTCTTCTATTAGTTCCTCGTCTATAAAGATTACTAAGAACGCTTTACTATAGTAAGCTATAGAGGGCTCGAACGTTTTACGGTAGTCTGAATAAGCTATAAGAACTTACCGGCGTATGCTTAACGTTTTATAGATAAGATTCTACGCGATTACGTAGCCTACGCGGTAGCGTATATTAATAATATTATTATCTTTTCTAATACCGCTAATAAATACGTATAATACTTCGCGACTATGTTTTAAGTATTCGTTAACTATAACCTCTCCTTCTCTAGCCCTAAATCATTCCTAGCCTACCCTTCCGTAGAATTGCTTAGGTATTACGTTAATAGTATAAAACTTATAAATATAGCCGAACGAGTATAAGCCCTACGGGACATTAAACTTTAGAGGGTGACTAATTGGATTTACCGTTAATATAGAATAAGACGGCTAAAAATACGTTATTATAACTCGCGTTAACTTATAGGAATAGTTGCTAGTTAGGGAAAAATTAGTAGATAGCGGAATCCGAACATAGCGCGTCGGTGATATCTTAGAAGCAATATCTTTCAATCGCTATAGGTTTAAAGACCGTTTTTAACGTAAAGCGAGAACGGGCGTAGCCTTTAGGGATTAAGCCCGCGAGGCGGCCTTCTTTTAGCAACGCCGTTTTACGGACTTAAAGTGGTTCGATCCGTTGAGATAAGCTAGCAGGCATTTCTATTGCTTAATAGTGGCTAAGATGCCTCTAATCTCTTCTAGGTCGCCTAGGGTGACGTCTCCGACGGCTAATATATCGACTGCTTCGAGAAGGACGGCGAGCATTAAGGCGAGGCCTAAGCCATTCTTTGCGACGTCGCTAGGGACGTAGTGGATATTTCCCTCTAATCCCGTTAGGGATATAGGTAGCTTAGAGGGTTGTTATACGATAAATTTGCTTTAGTAGGCATAATAATTAAATAGGAATCGTCGTCTTTATTATCTTTTAGATATTTAACGGGTAGCGAGTCTAAGATAGGTATCGTAGTAGCTAAGAGGGGGGCGACTTATAGCGGTGCGTCTAAAGGTGTATAGTAGAGGGTTCCGTCGCTTAAGCCGTTAACGATGTTAAAGCCTTATTGTTTAAGTAAACGTATTGAGTCACTAAACTCTCGCCTATAGCCGGCCTTCTAAGCTAAGTATTTTAGGGCTAGGGACCGTAGGTTTTACAGAAGATTATGCTCCGACCTATATAGCTCGATTGCCCTCTTAAACCCTCGGAAGGTTAGTCGAGGCGGATTTCGTAATAGTAGAATCGAAAAGTCTAGTCGTAGGCGCTAGTCCCTGCTTCGGAACTTTATATACAGGCCTTCTGCTAAAGCTATAATAGTTATATATAAATAAGCGGTGTTAGGGCAAAGTCAGACGTATGTAATAGGTAGAAGAAAATTTTAGGGTGGAGGAAAGTAGTTGTAGGGGGATCGGCGTAGAGTTAGTTTCGATTTTTCCCTTAGTTATAAAGGTCTATATTCTTTAAGTACGTCTTGCCTATCCTTTCGAGTTTTAGTAATACGTATAGTAAGACTTTCCTTATAGGCGTTAAATTCGGCTACTAGATCTAGGGAGTCTATTTCCGTTGCTACGAGCTAGGAATTATAACTGCTTAGCCATCCTTTCTAAGACATAAGGTACTCTTGCCTTACCTTTCCGTAACCGTAATTTCGTTAACGTAAATTAAGGATACGGTCTACTTCTTAATATAAAGTTTCTTTAGATACCGGACCTAGGCGTAAGTCCGGTTTCTTAGCTAGGCGAAGTTAAACTACGGAAATAACGGGGTGAATATTCATTAAGTTATCTATATCTAATCGATAGGCTAAGTGCCCGATACGCTCTACGATTTCGAAAGGACCTATTCTTCGTTTAGTAAGCTTAGCTACGCGTCTATCGGCAACGGAATAGCCTTTACCGATTTATAGCTATGCTTAGTCTCTTAGTTTAAACTTTAGTTTGCGATATTTGCTATCGTAGCGGCGCTTTATTATTGCTTAAGCATATGCGATAGAGATAGACGCTTAATCGCGTAGAAACGCTTTCGACTTTCCTAATAATTAGTCACTAAGGTAGCGCATCCCGTCGTCTATCTTAAATCCTATAACTAGTTTACTTAGTAATGTCTTAATTAGCGAGGAGTAGGAATTATTTAAGGAGAATTATAGCGCTAAAAGCGCGTCTAACTATCGTTTGTCTAGAAAGTCTAACTTAAAGAAAAGTAGAGCAATTTCTATTATCTAGTTCCGTCGTTCTAAAAGACCGTCGGTTTAAGGGTATTAGGCTATTAAGACGAATAGTTTAGAGCTAAACGCTATCTAAAGGGATTTCTAAAAGGCGGATTAAAATTTCGGGTTATAGTCGGAGATAATATGCTTTAGAATACCCTAGTTCGAGCGGAGGAGTTCTTAGTATAACCTTTACGCTTAATCTTCCGCGGTAAAGGCATCGTGCCTTAGAATTAGTATATATATCTTAGAGAATTTATCTAAAACTATAAGGAGATAGTTATAGAATTCTCTAACTAGCGGAGACTATAGGGAATTTTCCGATATAACGGGAGGTAATCTAATAACGAAGTCTATAGCTATAGTATAGAAGGGAATAGCTAAGGAGGTAATAGGAATAAGATTACCGGGTGGTAGTAAGCGGTCGGTCTAATAGCGTGCGTAAGTATCGTATTTTAATACTAGGTTATTATAAAGTTTTTTTAAGTATATAATAACGAAGCTAGAAGAGAGGTCTTCCTAAAGACGTCTCTTCTTCCCGTATGAAACTTTTACGTATGCTTATCCGCGATAATTTCTTCCGTATATATATCGGGAATATATAATCGTCTTCTATTATCGGGGTCTTAGAGGTATAATAGACCGTCGATATAAAAGAATAATAATCCCTCGATAGAGTCTTTTTCGCCGAGCGACTATCGTAGGTCGTTATCGTAGCCGTCCTTGATTTTTTAGCGTAAATGAGGTTAGATTAAGGACTCGGTAAAGATATTAATATAGTCTATAGAGGTTTTATCTTCTTAGATTTAGTTAAGTTACCTAGGTCCTAGTTCTACTACGGCTTATAATAGTAGCCGGGAAAGTAAGTATACTAAAATGTTTATAGTGCCCGGAATATAGTAAACCTCGAGCGGGAACTAGCTAAGATACTATAAGGCTAGCATAAGCCTTATATTCGCTCTTAGAGCCGAGGTGTATATAGAGGTTTGCTTAAGAATAGTAGTAGTATATAACGCAGCTACCCGCGCAACTATAGAGCCGGGAGATAGGGATATATACACGATAGATAATGCATTTTAGCTTAGGGACTATTCGGCTATTAGTCGCTAACTAGTCCCCGACAACCCCTCTCAAGGCTTAAGGGTATATCCCTAAGGCCCCGATATATCTTAGAAGAAGGGTAAGCTTTAGTCTTACTATGAGAGGGCAACCGCATTATAATTAAGGATTATTCGTACTTTTAACTATCGTTCCTACCTTCCTAAACGTACCTTTAGTCTATATTTTTATCATTTCTAAAGCTTCTCTTTTTTAGTTACCTAAGAGCGATAGCGCCGCGCGGTAGGCGTGTTTCCGGACGTATAGGCCGCGTAGGCCGAATAGGTCGTAGTAGCTATTAAGTCGCTAGCCTATCGCCGTTACCTCGCGTAACGGAACTAACATTAGAAGATAAATACACTAACTTATATAAGGGCTATAATAAGCGTCTTAAGACGCTATTACTAATTTTTTCGCTGCCTAAGGGGGCTTAATCTATCCCCTCGCGAAGTTAAACGTAAGCCGGCCTTTTACGACCTACCCTTCCGCGTATAGATGTCCTCGTAGCCCTTTAAGTAAGAGCCGTAGAGCTAGAGGAGGAGAAAATATTAAGAGATAGGATTATAGAACTTCGAGAGGAATTTTCGCAATAGGGTAACTTATTCGGTAGGGACTTATATAAACGTCGCCGATAGTTAACCGAATCGAGGGAGAATTATAGTAAGGAAATTAAAATAAAAAACATTCCTTAGTTATTATAACCGACTAACCCTTAAAAACGTCTCGATTAGATTAACGATCTTAAGGATGCCTTTATCGCTGCCTTACGTTATTTAAAGCGTAATAAGAATAAAATCTTATATGCCTTTAACTATATATACGTAGACTATAAGGCGAGATAGAGGCGATACCTTAACGAAAAGCTCCCTATAGAGAGGGAATTGCTTCGCACTAATTAAGATAATTTTCGTAAGTAAACCGTAATTTTAATTAAAAATACCGCTAATTGTAAGACTTTTTTAGCTACGTAACTATAGGAAGTACGCTAACGAGAAGGTTAGTCCCCCCTCGATTTTAGTCTTTACTTAGATTCCCTTAAGCAATACTTAGAACGTCCGCTAGAAAAAACTTATATATTTTCCTTTTTTACGAAGTTACGTCCCGTTCTTCGGGACTAAATCTCCCTTTATTTAGCGTCTATTTAAGATAACACTCGTAAGGAGATAGTCTAACTCGCTTAACGCTTCTAAGATACTTTAGGAAATAAGAAGCGCTTTATAAATCTAACTAACGACTAGTCGACCTTAACTTAGGGAGTAAGAGGCTCCCGTTCGATAGGCTATTACCGACGTAAAGGCCGAAATAGATCTACTAATAACTATTAAGATTCCGACGCTACTAGATCGACCTCGAATAGCCGTAGAAATAGTCGTAGCAACGGCCGTAGGAACGGCCGAGGAAATAGTCGCAATAGTCGCAACGGTAGGAATAGATATAGTAGGAATAGCTATAGTAATAACCGGGGAGGAAATTCGTATAGAAACGGCGAAAGTTAATCCGGCATAGTTATTTATTAGTATTATAAGAAACTAGGCTATATATAAGCCGATTGCTAAGCGATAGCGAAAGCTAACCGAGCCGTGGCCGATTTCGAGACGATAAAGAAGGAGGGAAACGCCTAAAAGTCGAAGTAAATGCCTCTCCTTCGACTAAGCTATAGGTAGAGGTAGTTAAAAGACTATATGCTACTAGAAAGCTACTAAAGTGAATACCTTATAAAATTATCGTTAATCTCGATTACGGTAGTAAAGTAGACTTAGTAGATATAAATTTTGCTTTAAAATAGAGGCTATAATAGCTTCCTTTATTAACCCTTAGATTAAAGGTAGTCGAGAACACGCTTATAAGACGATATAGAGTCTAGGAAGTTTTTATCTAACTCTAAGATAGTCGCTATAGGGAAAAGATAGTTATTCGCCCTTATATCGGCATCGATAATAGATTAAAACCCGACGACGCATTAGTTTTGCTTAGTATACCCGTACTTTCTTAGGAATATATTTATCTTATTCCTTTTAAGCGCGCTTAGTAGTTTAAACACTAACTTTCTAAGGTATTATTACGCTAACCGTAGAAACTTTTGCATAAGTATTAGAATAAGGCACGGGTCTATATAGTTATACTAGACTTAAACTTTATGCTATTTCCCGAAAAAGATAATAACTCGGCGAACCTTAAGCGAATAGGGGAGGAAATACCGGCGACTCTTTTAGACTTTAAAGACGTGTTTTTTAAGCATAATGCCGATTTACTACTAAGGAAGAAAGGCACCGATTATACGATTAACCTATTGCCCGACTTTAAGCTATATTTTAGACCTATCTACCCTCTTTCTTAAACCGAACTTTAGGTTCTTAAGGAGTAGTTAGATTAGTCCCTTAAGCATAGCATTATTCGGAAATCTAAGAGTTTAGCTAAAGCTCTTATTCTTTTTATGCCTAAGAAAGACGGCACTTTACGCCTTTATATAGACTACCGGGGGGTTAATAGCATTACCGATAAGAATCGCTACTTACTCCCCCTTATTTCAGAGATTATAGACCGTTATTAAGGGGCTAAGTACTTTTCGAAGATTAACCTAAAAAACGCATACTAACGCATCCGGATTAAGGGAGGGGATAAATAGAAGATAGCCTTTCGTACTCGCTATAGTTACTATAAGTATTTAGTATTACCGTTTAGATTAACAAACGCCTTTACTATATTTTAGTTATATATTAACTAAGCTCTTAAAGGCCTTATAGACACTATTTACGTCGTCTACCTTAATAATATTTTAATCTTTTCTAAGACCTACGAAGAGCATATAGAACACTTACGATAAGTCCTCGAACGACTAAGAAATATAGAGCTATTCGCTAATTTATCGAAGTGCACTTTCTATAAGCAGTCTTTAGAGTTTTTAGGATTTATCTTATCTATTAACGGAGTTGCAATAGACTTAGCCCGCGTTAAGGCTATTATAAATTAGGAAGAACCTTATTATTTCTATAATATTTAAGTTTTTCTCGGTTTTATAAATTATTACCGACGATTTATTTTAGGATACTCTAGCATTATTGCCCCTCTTACTACGTTATTAAAGGGGAGCGTTAAGGGAAGAAAGCCCGGATAAGTATAGCTAAACACTAGCGAATTAATAGCGTTTTATACTATAAAGAACGCCTTTATAATAGCCCTACTTCTCTAACACTTCGACCCTTAAAGACCGATTCGCATTAAGACTAATGCCTTGATTTTCGCAATAGTTAGTATTCTTTTATAGCCTAATAACGAAGGCTACTATTATCCGATTGCTTTTTAGTTACGGAAGTTTACTAGCCTTAAGCTTAACTATAGCACCCTTAATTAAGAGATATTTACTATCGTTAAGTTATTTAAACACTAGCGATACTCCGTCGAGGGGGCGGCGAATACCGTTAAAGTTTTATTAGATTACTAAAACCTTTAAGGCTTTATAAAGTAAGTATCCTTTAATAAAAGATAAGCACGTTAGTGTATATACCTAGCTCCTTTCGATTTTACGATTAAATACCGAGCCGGTAAATTAAATCCTGCCGATGCTTTATTAAGGATGCTAGAATTTATAGGCGAAGCCCTACCGTCTATAAAGCTACTCTTAGAACTATAATAGAAGTTAGTAGTTATTCGGTAGGTGTATATAGCTATAGATTCTTTATAGAGCGACCTTAAGATAAGTTCTTAGGTCTATACTATCTCTAAGCTTAACGAGATATCTTTACGTAACGAAAATATATAAGCTCTCTAAGATTCGATCGCTTAG
Organism: Ophiocordyceps sinensis; assembly: GCA_012934285.1. Lineage (NCBI taxonomy): Eukaryota > Fungi > Ascomycota > Sordariomycetes > Hypocreales > Ophiocordycipitaceae > Ophiocordyceps > Ophiocordyceps sinensis. The sequence continues at coordinate 8,416,880 of JAAVMX010000001.1, read as the reverse complement.
CATTTAGGAATAAGTCCCGCTAAGTTAGCCACTTAGGTTAAAGATATCGTTAGTTATAAACAACGGTATTAAAGATAATTAGCTAGGTTAGTAGCTCGTTGTAAAGGGGTCTATAAGAGCAATATCTCTAAGCCCTTTTTTAAGCTCCTTAAGAAGACTTAAGCGGAAGATCCGTAGACTATATAGCGAGTATAGGCCGAAGGTACCCTAAAAGAAAGGGTAAGTCCTTAGTTATTAAGCCTAGACGGACTTATTTTATATTCGGGAAAATTCGTAGTGCCCGTATAGGTTGCCGTAAGGCAAGAGCTTATTTAGCTCTACTATAATAATCCCTTTATAAGATACTTCGGAATAGCCCGCACGAAAGACCTCCTATCCCGGAAATTCTTCTAGGAAGGAATAGCTTATAATATAAATAGCTACGTATGTTTATATTATATCTATTAAGGCGCCGTTCTAAAGCGGTATCGCCTATACGGCGCCCTTAAGTCGCTGCCTATTCCTATAAGACCTTAGGAGGAAGTCTCTATAGACTTTACTACCGGTTTTCTAGAGTTATAGTTCGATAGTAGAGAAGTTAACGCAATACTAGTAATCGTTAACTAATATATAAAGTATAGCGTATTTCTCACGGTCTTTAAGACAATAATAGCTCCTAAGTTAGCTAAGGCTTTTTATTATTATAAGATTAAGCTTATCTATAGAGTACCGAAAGGCATTATTTCTAATAGAGGATCTTTATTTACTTGTAAGTTTTAGTTAGACCTCTATTATATATTACGGATAAAACGTAGGTTATCTATAGCCTTTTACCTATAAACCGACGGTTAGACTAAACGGGTGAATTAGACACTATAATACTACCTTCGGTATTATACGAATGCCGAATAGAATAACTAGCCTAGACTACTACGAGAGGCTTAGTTCGCTTATAATAATGCGAAGATATAACTATAGGTTTTCGCCTAATTAGGCATTATTTAGATACTAATTAGACTACTATATCTACCTTACGGACGATGCTACTAATAGGGGAGTCCCCGAAGCGAGAGCTCGTATTAGTAAATTAATAGACTTAAGGAAAAAGCTAAAGACTTATTAGCGATAAGCTATCGAGTCGCAAAAGAAATTCTATAACCTTTATTATAAGCTATATACCCTTAAGGTTAAGGACCTAGTAGGACTCTCTACGAAGAACTTACGCCTTAAGGACTAAAGAAGGAAGTTATTACCTAAATATATTAGACCTTTTAGGGTACTTTAAGCTATTAGCAAGCAGGCGTACCGCCTAGCCCTACTAAAGAAATACGACCGGCTTTATAATATGTTTTATATTAGTCTTCTTAAGCCGTAGGTAGAATAGGCTATTAACTAACACCCTAGCGAATTCCTGCCGATGCCTAACCTTAACGATGCTAAAGGAGAATAGTCGGTCTAGCAAATTAAGGACTATAAGACGAAGCTAGGCATTACCTACTACTCAGTGAAATAGGAAGGTTAGCTAGCCGAATATAACGAGTAGGTTGCTTAGGATAATATAGCGAATGCTTAAGAACTTATTAACGAATACCTAAAGATATAGCTAAAGAAACGGCGGAAATTACGCATTACGAAATAACTTCTTTTTAGCTTACCCTAACTTTTCTATTGCTACTCCGCCGCTATTCCGCCTTTATTCCTTAACATCTATACGGTAAAAGTCTCTTACTTTAATCTCGCTTATAAATTCCGTAATAACTAAAAGACGCTTCGCTTACTCGCCTCTTCCTTAGCGATTACTCTCCTTAATTATTTCGTATAAATTATCGTATATATATTCTCGTCCTACCCGCTATAGGGTAAAGCCTACGTCCTTAATTACTAGACGAAGCTTCTAGTCCCTATTCTTGCGTATAGCTTTCCGTCGCTCTATCGATGCCTGCCGGTATTTAAGACGACGTTTTATATATAAAGGTTTAGCACCTAATATACTTTATTCCTCTCGGTAGGCCGTTATTACGGCTATAAACGACGTATAAACTTAGTAAAAAATTAACTTTATCTTCTTCTTCTCCGGTTCGTCTTAAGTAATCTAAAGCTCGGCTATCTTCGTCTAAATGCCGTATAGATCCGCTATATCCCCGGATATTATTATAGGCACTTATAATTTTATTAGCGATTGTATCTCGACTTAAGGGGGAACGAAGCTTGTAGGTTTATAAAGGTCACCGTGTGAGTTATATGAAATATATCTACTTAATCGCGTATCTACCTATATATAATATAGTTCGACTATTCTAGTATCGTCCTCGTTATCGCTAAACCTTTATATACTGCTATTAAGGCATTTAATATAGCATAGCTCGGTGACTTAGCACTCTTTCGCCCGGCGACTTTTTATATTCGCGGCCTTTTTGCCCTTAGTCTTAGGCGATATCTCTTTCTAGATATTCCTCTTATCGATAGTATCTCCTCTAGTATTTACCTCTATATCCTCGTCTCCGTCGTCTTTACTAAATAACGAAAATATTTCGGATTTAATAACCGCTAGCGTTATACGCTTTACATTCGCGTAATCTTCTTAAGACTCTACTATAATAGGCTTCTTAATGCTTATAAATAGACCCTTAAATAATTAACGAAATAGTTAATCTTCGGTCTCTTCCTTTAATAAGGATGTCGATTTCTTAGAGGCATCTCGTATATTTTTCTCTATAAGGAGTCGTTTTAATAAGGTTGTTTTCTCTCCGCGCGTCTTCTTTAGCTTTATCTCTTCCTATGCTATCGCTACGGCGTCCTTAATCGATACTCTATTCGCCGATAACTCTAGGACTTAAGCTATAACTAAAGGACCTATCGGCTAAAGGTCGTCTATCTATTTTCCTCGCTTTCGGGGCGTTTCTACCGTTGCGCTTACCGTTCGCTTAGGACCTATAGCGTTAAACTAATTCGGAATATACTCGTTAGATTTAAATATACTCGTCTAATTCCGAATGTGCTTCTCTATAAGATCTCGATATAGTTGTATAATAAGAGAAGAGAAGGAAAAAAAAAATCTTTATATATAAAGAGCAGCACTCTATTATAGTTCGCTAACTATACGTAGGCGACTAGCCCCCTATTGCGCAGCAACTATTATAATACGTAATTAATACGATAATTATTATAATATATATAATAATAACTATCGTCGTTGATTTTTATACTACGTTTAATCCTATTTTAGTCTTATTTGCTATTACGACTTTATTCGTACCTAAAGCTATCCTAGCGTCCGAGGCGTCCGCCCTAAAAGGGGGGGATAGTTATAACGCAGCTACCTACGTAACTATAGAGCCGGGAGATAGGGTTATATGCACGATAGATAATACATTTTAGCTTAGGGACTATTCGGCTATTAGTCGCTAACTAGTCCCCGATAACCCCTCTCGAGGCCTAAGGGTATATCCCTAAGGCCCCGATATATCTTAGAAGAGGGGCAAGCTTTAGTCTTGCCACGAGAGGGCAACCGTATTGCAATAAAGGATTATTCGTACTTCTGACTATCGTTCCTACCTTCCTAAACGTACCTCTAGTCTGTCTTTTCACATAGTAGCGGCGTAGTCGGTAAGCACGACGATTAAAGGAACCGTCGTAGCGATTAAGTAGGAACGTAACTTTCGATAAGCCTATATAAGGCAGGCTACTTTTAGTTTAGTAAGCTAGTACCTTAGCTCGCCGCCCTTTAGTTTACGACTTAAGTATACGATGGGTTTAATATTATTGCGAGGTAGTCCTTTAGAGGGTAACTAATTAGATTTACCGTTAATATAGAATAAGATAGCTAAAAATCCGTTATTATAACTCGCGTTAATTTATAGGAATAGTTGCTAGTTAAGGAAAAATTAGTAGATAGCGGAATCCGAATATAGCGAGTTAGTAATATCTTAGAAGCAATATCTTTTAATCGCTATAGGTTCGAAGACCGTTTTTACGTAAAGCGAGAACGGGCGTAGCCTTTAGGGATCGAGCCCGCGAGGCGGCCTTTTTTTAGCAACGTCGTTTTACGGACTAAGAGTAGTTCGATCCGCGCCGCGAATCGTAGAACTAAACTTCGCATCTACCCGATTAGTCTAATCTATTATTCTAAGGCTTGGAAGGTATCGGGGAATTTAATATCCCGTAAGGCTTATACTCGTTCGGCTATATTTATAAGTTTTATACTATTAACGTAATACCTAAGCAATTCTACGGAAGGGTAGGCTAGGAATAATTTAAGGCTAGAGAGGGAGAGGTTATAGTTAACAAATACTTAAAATATAGTCGCGAGGTGTTATATATATTTATAAACGGTATTAGAGAAGATAATAATATTATTAATATACGCTACCGCATAGGCTATATAATCGCGTAGAATCTTATCTATAAAACGTTAAGCGTATGCCGGTAAGTTCTTATAGCCTATTAAGACTACCGTAGAACGTTTAAGCCCTCTATAGCTTACTATAGTAAAGCGTTCTTAATAGTCTTTATAGACGAGGAATTAGTAAAAGAAGTTCTTTACGTCGACCGTAGAGATATACTTTTTCTTAGCTAGCTTATAGATTATATTAGACTAGATAGGCATAAGGTATACGTCGGGAACTATAACGCTATTAAGCGTGCGTAAGTCTACTACTATACGTAGTTTCTTAGTCCCGTAAACTATTCGCTAGGCGATAAAGATAGGTCAAGCGAAGGGGGAGGCTTTAGATACTAATTTAAGACGTCCTTATTTATAAAGGAGATTATATTTCTCGTTTAAGTAGGCTTTATCTCGCTATAAAGCTAGGTAGGCTTTAAAGCCTAGCTTTTGTTAATGCTAGTTCTTAATTAAGGGGATTTTTATATAGTTAGTTAGATTTACGTAAACGGTGCCTCGATCTCCTTATAGCGTAGGGGAAGCCGTCGGCGATACTACGGATACGTAGCGTAAGGTTTAGTTCGAGGTTATAGATTTTTATATTATACTTAGTCTCGATTTTAGGAATATTTTTAATTCGGCCGATACTAAGCCGAAAGGCTTAACCCGGATTTAGTAGAAACTTGGGCGGTATTTCGTCCTCCTAAAGAGTAAAAGGTAAAGAGTTCTCCGCGGCTTTTAATATTAAAATATTATAGCCGTAGGAAAAGGTCGGCGGGCTACTTATAGAGATATTAAAAGCTAAAGTCGGTGATTTAGCGGTAGAGTTTATAATTCCTACTACCGTTTAGATTATATTATTATCTCCTATTACGTAAGGGGGGATAAAGCCCGCGGGTTAGTGCTTATCGACTAATATAAAGTAAATATCGTCGTTCTTAGTAGGTGATTCACTTGGATTAATCTAAACAAAGGGGTTGCATTAGTTATAGTTATATCTAATCTAGCTAGAGAAGGGGGAATAAGGGGGCCCCTTTATACCCGTCTGCCGGGGTCCCTCTATAGAGCCTACTGTGCCTTAACAATGCATTGTTAAGGCCTACGCTAGGGCTTACTGCTCTAGTTATAACGATGCCCTTAGTCAATAACGCGGTTATTAACTATATAGGTCACGTAGCGTTATGCGCCGCGTGGTTATAAACCCTATTGCCCCTTTCCTATGCATTGTCGGCAATATAGTTGCGACTCTATCCCTTAGTTATCTAACTATATTCCTATACTAGCAGTCTTTCTTTCTAACTGCTAAGCAACCTTCCTAATCGCAAGGATAACGCGTATTAGACTAAAGGGGTCTAATAAATACAATACATAAGTATAAATGAAAGATAGTCCTAAAAGGGGAACTTAGGGGCGCAAAACGTATGCCTCTATCCGAATAGTTAAGCTATTATTATCCACAAAGCGTTCGAGGGCTCGGTTCGGTAATGCCTTTGTTATAGCATCGGCCGGGTTATTATCGCCGTTAATCTAACAGATCTCTCCAATCTCTCGTTGCTTATATAACTATCGAAGAGATATAATATTAATCATTAATCTCTTCTCCTTAGTTATCCCGAGCTTTATAAGGCATTCGTAAAGCGAATATAAATCTATATAGATAATCAATTAGATATTTAGTAGCTTAAGCCGGTCGGTGATAATTTTTAACGTAGTTGCTAAGGCGATCCCGAGGTTAACGCCGTTAACTATACCGTATATCTCGGAAGCTAGCACGCTTTAGGTAACTCTCTTACACTTCGTCGAACTCTAGTAGATAATATTTCCTATAACCTTAAACTAGTTATTAGACCTTTCTGTCTTATTGACTAATGCAATAATAAAGCCTAGTTGCGAGGATAGGTCTTTATTATTAGCAAACGACCTATCTGTAAATACTATTAGCTTCGCCTTTATAAGATTAATTAGTTTATATATTAAACCTCTACTCTAGTAGTCTATTTGCTACTTAAGTCGCTTATTTAAGATTATATAATCCTTATCATCCGGGTTTTACACCTATGCCGCAACCGAGATATCGAATACTGCTTCCGATTAGCACACCGAGGCTATATAGGCTCTACGAGTATATTATTCTAGGTACTATTATATATAATCTAGAGCCTTAATATTAATTCGGTCGATTCGGGCAGCTTATTCTTTCTATTAGAGTAAGAGTATCTTATCCTATTGTAAGCTTACCTTCGCGCCGTTGAAATCCGTAACGGAGCCCTAAGTCATCGTGGTTTTCGGCTTCGCCTTAAATTATGCCTCTCGGAGCTTTTCTTCTTTAGCGGCCGAAAAACTCATCGTTCTAAGCATAAAGGTATTATCCGTTTGTATCCTAATAATGCTAAAGTGTTCTAGTCCTATATTAGATATTAAAAGGCAAGAGTCGAAGGTCGATATCGCTATATCGAGGCCCTCGATATAGTGCTTCTAATACGTATTAAACTAGTAGACTCCCGATTCTACGATGCTATATAGGGGCCTAATAACTCGGATAATCGTATCGGGCGGGTACTTCCCTTATAATTCGGCGGGGAGACGTATTAAGACCGTTCGAAAGAGCTCTATATTCGCCTAAGGATATGCCTAGGTAATGTCTCGAAGGGATAACGTTATCCTATAGCGCATAAGGCTAAGAGCAAGGGCTAAGATTAATCGTTAGCTAACGCGTTAGATTATCTAGGACTACGTTAGTAAGGAAGCCTTCTCCCTATTATTATAACCTTAGACGATAAGCCTTAATTTCTTATATAGCTTAGTGTCTTTGCCTTTAACCTCTCGAACTATATAGGAGTTAAAGATATAGTAGCCGCTGTAAATAGCTTCGTTATACCGTTCGAAACTAAATACTCCTCGTGCTATAAGGTCATCGATCTCCGTGCTGTCTAACGCTTCGAATAGTGCTCCCGGGGTCGTAATAGCGCCTTTAGATCGGAGCTTAACGGCTAGCTTATAGGCCTCTTCCTCCCTTTTTATCGTAAAGGCCTCGTCCGCTTCTTCGTCGCTTAAATCGTCGAGATCTATATTGTTCTCGTTATCTTTTAGGTTATCCTCTACGTCTAATCCTTCTATAATCAAATGCCTAGCCTTATTCTTCGATCCGGGCGGGCGTCCTCGCTTACAGGGTGCCGGAGGGTCCGGTCGGGCGGGTTCGTCCGGCTGCTCGGATTCTAATGCCGGAAGGTCGTTAAGCATTTAATCACAATAATACGGTTATACTAGCGTAGATCTAAAGACCTAAGGTCTATTAACCGTATCGATCGTAATATCGTGCCTATTAATAGCTATAATTTTAAACGGCCTTTACTATCCTAACTTCTCCCTCTATATACGGACTTCGCCCTAGAGGGGAAGGGCAAGTGTATTCGTCGTGTCTAGGCCGTTCCGGCTATATAATATAGCCTAGACCTATCTTTTAGCCGTAAGCTGCCTAAGTGCCTTTATTGCTTTCTATACTACGGCTGCTCGTTTAAAGGTCGTTAGTAATAGCGGCGAATTAAGGGTTATCCTAAGGTATACTCCGAACACAAGCAACGTAGGTACTAGTCCGTTCGGTCTAGCAGTATCGTTAATAGCTTTAACAGCTATCTAAAGAACTGCCTTAGGGGAGGTTACGCTGCCTATCTCTACAAAAAGGATATTAAAAGCTTGGCGCAACGGGGCATAATACCTCTTAACCTTACTAATAGACTAATATGCTTTAATAGGAACTTATATATATATAATCCCTATAATGCGGGCTTTGTTTCGGAATTCTACCGCTACGAAGTTCGTGCCGGCATTATATTTAATAATGTCCGGGGGACTAAGGTATATATCGATCTAAAGGGCTTAAAGGGTCTCCTATATATCCTTAGCTAATATAGAAGGAAGGAATCGAGCGCCTTAAAAGGCCGTTAATACGTTAATAATATACAATACCGGGCGTTATGCCGAATTCGGGACGTCTAAGTATATTACATTAACGATAACCTTATAATTAAAGTCTTAGTTATCTTTAAGGTTAAACTTAAACCGTTTTAGGGCAGGTAAATGCATTTAGCAATAGTAATATAGTTCCGAGATATTCTCTAGAGTGCTAAGAGATATATCGCCGTAGCCTGCTTGCTTTAATAGGTTGTATAGCCTAGCTATAGTAGGATGTCCGAATCGACGGTGTAGGATCCTAATTTCCGTTTCTATAAGGAATACGGTCGATTATTTACTCTTCCTAAGGAGGATGTCCGAATCGACGGTATAGGATCCTAATTTCCGTTTCTATAAGGAATGCGGTCGATTATTCACTCTTCCTAAGGAAGAACTAAGGGTATCCCTATTTCCTAACCACCGGGATGTTTGCCTTAGGGCCGGTGAGGGTATTCGTGGTATTATTAAAGAACACGCCTAGCCTATCTATATCCGCGAGATATAGTAGGAAAAGGGTCGAAGTTTCTAGTATATAAAATATAATCCTTCTAATCGGAGTGATAAGATTAATTAATCCTAGAGACCTTATAACGGTGCCGGGGCTAAACCTAATTAATTCTTAGCCTACGGTCGATGTGTCTAAACGGACGGAAGGGTTTTCTTATTAGAGGGCTATATACTATTCTTATCCGGCTATTAAGACCTTTACTGCTCCTGTATCGATTAGGATGCCTTAAAAATAGAGCTTTAAGTAGCGGTCGTCGATAAGAAACTAGTCGGCCGAGACTGTTAGTTCTATTCCGTAGACGTTATCTCCTATAATAAGGTGGTTAAAAGCCATTTAATAAAGCATTTAACTAGCTTGCTACTATTCCGGCTTATTATCCTCGCTATACTCTTCCTCCTTATCGTCCTTATAGCCTTTATAGCCTGCTAAGTAGGCCGTAATGTCTAGGGAAACGCCGGTATATAAACAATGCGAGAGATATTAGTCCTTAGCTTTCCGCCGTTCCTCTATAGAATATTTCGTAGACTAATATCCCTCTTTTCTACACACGAAGCACTTCTTAGTCTAGGTCTTATTGCCGTATCTTTAACCGTAGCCTCCTCTACCGCGAGGTCGATAGCCTTATCCGGAACCTCGCGAGCGAAATCCTCTATTGCCTTTACTGCGATTATTAGTATACCTACGGTCTATGTAAAACTAACTATTAGGGTTCCTCGAATTATATTTATAATTTGTATCTATCCTATCGTTATTACGATATCGATCTTAGATAATTAGCGTAAGGCATTTCTCGCCTATCGTACGAGGTACGTCGTAAGGGAAGCTCGGAGGTCGGCATAGAGCTCCTTAGCTTCCTTGGCCTATTTAAAGAAGGCACCTTTAAGTTCCGGGACACCTTAGCACGCTTTAGTGAGATTTACTATAAGCGGGGTTTCGCCTGCAAACTTAGGTCCTAGAGCCCGTTAATAAAGCAATAGCTTATCGATTAGCAACTAGAGCACTTCCGGTAGACTTTTCTTAAGGTTGCTAGCCTAAATTTAGTTAAACGTCGTGTTAGTCTAATCGGTATAGTACTAAGCCTAGGTCGCTTTAGTATCGAAATATCGTTTAATCTTATCGTATACGCCTCGGAAGATAGTCGTCTATATAATATTCTTTATATAAAAGCGATCGGCTCGTCCCTTTAAGATCTAAGGGAGAAGTTTGTAAAAGAGCCCTAGCTTAATCTTAAGGTTATAATATACGCCTATAAACTTGCGAATAGTCTCGTTAAATAGGGCATATAGCTCGCTAGTATAGCTCTTCTCCTTATCCTATATCTTAACGAACTTAGTCTATACGTCGGGGTCTAATAAGAGGTTCGGAACATCGGCCGGTAGGAGTGCTATATACTCCTTAATGTTATAATTAAATACTTCGATAGCCTTCGGGGCGATTGTTAAAGCAGATAGATCGAGCCTCGGTTTCGCCCTTAGGATATACAACGTTAGTTCCGGCAGAAATAGTAGTCGTAGCGCATAAAGCCGATTTATACGATTAAATAGTAGAAATACCGGTGCGTCCGTTATAGCCGTATTCGGGTCTTAGTCTAGTTCCGGGATTAGATCTATAGTCGCCGTTTAAGCCGGGCCGCTATATTAGAATCGGTGCGAAGTCGGAAAGACCGTTAACTAGTTCGTTATAGTCGAGAAAGGGTCTTTATCTACCTAGTCCTAGGCTATTCGTTCCTTTTCGTTTCTCCTCTTTTCTTACTTACTAAGGGCCCTTATGCCTATATCGAATACCTCTGTTATAAACTCCTTCTCGTTCTAAGGGAGTAGATTATTAGATTAAAGCATTATTATATATAATCTAATAAACGGCGCGTTCTTTAGTCCTATCGAAACGCCGCGTCTTCGCAATAGTATCTTAAGGACCTTCTTATAGTTCTAGTCTACCGTATTCTACATAGATTCGTTCTATCCTAAGAAATATTCTTAGAATAGATTAAAGAGCCGTTAACTTTAATAGTAGATAGATGCTTCGCCTATTATAATAAACTAGGCTACGAATGTTATAACCTCCGCTTTATAGGGATCTTCTATCGTAATCTCTTCTATATCTTAGTATCGTATATCTACCTCTATACGAGCGGTAAGAGGGATGCCGATCTCCTTTATCTATTGTATAATCGGTTTTAGGCTATTAAGGGGAGCTAGTGCGTTTATATTCGGTAGTAATCTTGCTATTATTGTTTATTTTTCGGGTTCGTTTAGGGATTAGTTAGTATCGTAAGGGTTTTTATAAGAAATATCGAAGCGATTAGTCTCTATTCTAAAGGACGTAACTCTTCCTCCTTAAGGGAAGCAAGCACGGGATCAAATAGTTGTAGGGGTTCGCGATATTATTCTACGTTATAGACGCACTGCCTATTAACGTTTACTCTTCCTATAATAGGCGAGAACGGGATTAATAAATAGCTTAGAAGATCTTATTTACCGTAGAGCTAATATAAACAATCCTTATTCTTAGTATAGATAAACTTCTCTTAGGTATGCGCAATAGAACCTCGAGGGTAAAGATACGCGGAAATAGCGTCCGTAAGGAATAAAGATTCTACTATACTTTCGAAGATTAAGATCTATCTCTTCTGCCTTACTATTCTATAATTAAATCTATTTAATCACTAATTAGTGTTAGTAGGTAATTCACTTAGATTAATCTAAACAAAGGGGTTATATTAGTTGTGGTTGTATCTAATCTAGCTAGAGAAGGGGGAATAAGGGGGCCCCTTTATACCCGTCTGCCGGGGTCCTTCTATAGAGCCTGCTGTGCCTTAAAAATGCATTATTAAGGCCTACGCTAGGGCTTACTGCTCTATTCACAACGATACCCTTAGTCAATAACGCGGTTATTAACTATATAGGTCACGTAGCGTTATACGCCGCGTGGTTATAACCCCTATTGCCCCTTTCCTATGTATAGTCGGCAATATAGTTGCGACTCTATCCCTTACTTATATAACCACATTCCCACAGTCGTTAAGGTCGACGAATATACCTAAGGAATAGTTTTTTAGGAAAGTAAAGGTACGCGAACTTAAATTAAATATAGTAATTGAATAAAAATCCCGTAATAATAAGCTATTAACGTTTACGTTATCTAGGAAAAACATTAAGTCTTAATCCTATAGAGGACTTTTAATTACCGTTTTAACTATAACGGTAGTTAGTAGTAAGATCTTAGTAAGACTAGCGGTATAAATACGTCATCGGATAGTAGGTCTACGGCTAGTAGTTTAGCATTCGACTATAAGGCCGCTATAGGCTTCGATCGTAATAGACTATTTAGTATTTAAGACGTTTACTCTATAAAGAACCGCCTATGCCTAACCTAATAGGAGGCCGGCTAAGAGGTCTTCTACTACCTAAGCGCTTACGCGTACCTTTACTACCGCGAACTTTCTATCTTATTTTCTAAGGATAAAAATAGTAAACGTAGCCTACCTAAGGGTCTTTGCCTAGCCGATGGTAGAGAGATCTGCCTTTTAGTATATATCGTAGGTAACCTAGAGGAATCTATCTAATAGATCCTCGCGGATAATATATCGTCTAGCGCTATAGTTAACGCAAATTTCGATTATATCCGTAGGTCTAAGTTATCTATACGCTATAATTCTAGCTTAGGTATATTAAGATAGTTAAGTTAGAGGATTATCTTTTATCTATAAAGCGGCGTCGATAATAGGAATACTATTAATAAGCTTATCTATATATATATCGATCGGTGATTTATCCTCTTCGGTAGCTATAGTATTAAGGATAAAGAAGGCTTTTAATATTATATAAAAGTAGTCTTTATTACCTAAAGAAGAAGAGGAAGAATTGTCTAAGTAGTCGACGTTTAGTATTTCTACGGCTAGCAAAATTTAATCTTATAAAGAGGATAAAATCGTTATACTCCTATATTTATCTAATAGGGCGTCGGCGAGTTAATAAGCTAAGTTAACTATAATAGGGTTTAACTTATAGCCTTCGGGCGGTAGAGACCTAAAGGATTTATTCTACGGCCGGGTTAAATAAGTAGAGGTAGGTATAAAAGGTATTTAAAAAGCTACCTTTTTACCTTTATCTACTAAGGAAGGAATAGTATTTATAGGTCTAGGTTTATTCTATAGGTTAGAACGGCCGTATAAGCGTAATATAAAATGACCGCTAGAAGTTTATTTACGTAGTTCTCGTAAGGCTAGACGGTCGGTCTATAGGCGGCCTTAGACCGCATTTTAGAAACGTCTTTAAGTGCCGATAGTTAGTTTCGTATTAAGCTAGGGAATAATTCGCTTATACTTTATAACCTATTCGTCGATTTTATCGTCTCTTATAGGGCGACGGAAAGACTTCTAAAGCAGTATATTTAATCGTTAATATATAATTAAGGTTAGATTATTCTTTTATTCTTTAAGGAGCCCGCTGCCTTAGCTTTTCGCTTTATTTTCGATATCTATCTACGGAAGTCTATTCCGTCGATAATATCTTACGCTATAAACCTCTTACGTTATAGCGAACGAAAGGCGATTTCTAAGCGTATAAAGAAGCGCTTAGAGAGTTTATCGCACTAAATGCGAAAGCCTAGGCTTAGCTAGTAAAAAGAGGCTCGTTTTTTATCTTAAAGATCGCTTAAGTACTACTTAATAGCTGTTCCCTAAAGGAGTAATAGGATTATTAAGGCGAAGGCGTTAGCGTATTCTATGCTCTATATAGCTACCCGTTTTAAAGCATCGATAAAGCGATCTACGCTTTTATAAATTATAGTTTTCTTTATCTCTTTTAGGATATTAAATAAGATATCCTATAGAAATATTAGGTTAAAACGGCCGATATCCTTAGCCTAAAGTCTTACTTAAGAACGCGAGGAAGATCTATAATGCATATCCTCGGATTAAGGAGGATTAAAAAGTAAACGTAAAGAAATCCTTTTAATAAAGCGTATTAATACCTCTTCGGATATTACTACTTAGATAACTACTAAAGCTAGTTAAAGGGTAAGGGAAATTTATATAATAGCGGAAAAGAATATCGCCGAAGAAGGAGGTAATACAATAGCCTGCCTAAGGAGGGCGGTCGTCGATATAGGCTAGAAAATCGGTGACTAGCTAGCTATAGGGTCGTCTTAAAATAAGGGATTAAGAAAGGGATTATTCTCGGATAATAGGCCGGGAAAGGGTTTATCCTCGATATCCCTTTCGAAACTAAGAGCTAGACGTTTTCCTTCCGCTATATTAGATCGCAACTAGTGTTAAATTAAGTCTAGTTAACGGTTAAAGTCGATATTCGGTCGATATAGCTAATAGGATTCCGTATATTAAAGAGCGTTAACTCTTAAAAAGAGTTAATTATGCTTGTCTTTAAAAGCAAGGGAAGAAAATATTTATAGTACGGCTCGAAGGTCGCTTAAATAATTAATCTAACGGGCCGGGAATTTTATAGGTCTAGCGTATTTCCTATATATTGCGGGTTTAAAAGATCTATCGAAGGGTTAAGGCTTACTTTAAGACGTATAGAAGTTATAGGCAATAGCTTCTTTAAATCGGGCGTACGATTTAGCCTTAAGCTCTTTAAGGATAGCTATAGGGAAGAGGTCGTATATAGTCGGTTGTTTTACGTAAGCTTATAGGAGCTTTCTTCTTAAGAAGGTATCTAAGGATATCCGCAGAAGAAATCGATCGTGCTACTATAGCAACCCGCTTAGTAGCGGACGGGAAGCTAAGGTAAAAACTTACTACGATTAATCGTAGGCAACTATAAAAGCGAGGTTGCCGACGATAGATCGCTAGGAAGACCTTCTACTCGTCGTAGTTTAGTACGACTTTAGAAAAGGTCTATAAAGCGTAGCCTTTAATAATACGGTTAAAGGTAAAAATAAGAGGAGTCTAGCTATACTAGAATTGCTATTATTTAATATATATATCCTTATGCAATAGAAATAGGATCTCTATAAGGGCAGATATAGACTAAATACCGGTCGTTTATAAGAATAAGCATAAGGTAAAACTAAATAATATAGGTAAATACCTAATTATAAAAAGCTTATCCCCCTTTCTTAGTCCGGGGAACCTATTGTTAAAATACTATAGTCCTTTTACGGTGGATTTCTAATGTCTTTTACGGTAGAATTCTAATGTCTTTTACGGTGGAATTCTAATGTCTTTTACGGTGGAATTCCAATGTCTTTTACGGTAGAATTCCAATGTCTTCTACAGTAGAATAAGAAAGGGGGACAAGCTTTTTATAATTAGGTATTTACCTATATCATTTAGTTTTACCTTATGCTTATTCTTATAAACGACCGGTATTTAGTCTGTGTCTGCCCCCGTAGAGATCCTATTTCTATTGCATAGGGACATACATATTAGATATCTTTACCTTATTGCGTTTTTTTCGTTAAAGCATACTGCCCTTAAATATAACTACGAGATTTATAATAAAGAGTTATTAGCAATTATTAAAGCGCTTAAGGAATAGCGCTTAGAACTCTAAGGAACTACTAAGGTATTCGACGTTATTACGGACTATAAGAATCTTTAGACGTTTATATCTATAAAGTAACTTAACTAACGATAAGTACGTTAGGCTAAGTTTTTTTCTTAGTTTAATTTAATAATTATATACCGCTTAGGCAATAAGGCAGTCCTCCTCGATACTTTTAGTAAGCTCCCCGGCGATAGACTTACTACTATAGACGACGACTGACTTTTCTATCGTAATTAAGTGATTATCCCTAAAGAGATAGTCGACCTAACTATCCTAATGGTACTTTTAGCCGATTCCTATGCCTTAAAGGAGGACCTCGACGTAATCGCCGCCTTTAGATTAAACGTAGTTAGTAAATTACTCGATAGGCTTATCCGCGAGGTATATTAATAAGATAATCTCGCTTAGGATATAATAGCGATACTTTAGGACCTATACGCTCGACGCTAGCTAAAGTATATTCGGAAGCTTTTATACTACGATATATCTAAATATTAGATAATTAACGGATATATCTTTTTCTACGACTAGCACTTTATCCCTAATACCTTAGATCTCTGCCTTAAAGTCGTTTATCGATCTTACGGTAGTAGCCTAATAGGATACCTAAGGAGGTTAAAAACCCTTAATCTATTAAACCGAATATATTAATAGCCGAGAATTTCTTACTTCGCCGCTACGTTTATTAAAGACTATACTCTCTATCTTCGGACTAAGACCCCCCGCTTATCTCCCCTTAGATCCTTAAAACCCCTCGCTCTACCGGTCCGGCTATAGGCCGATATATTAAATAATTATATTACGATACTCCTTAAGTATACCTAAAACGGTAAGACTTATAAGAATATACTTACGATAGTTAATAGGCTTACGAAGATAAGATATTTTATCCCTATTACCGGCCTTTCTATAAATGAATTAATTAACTCCTTTATCTATATAGTCTATCGTTTATATAAAGCACTTAATACTATTGTCTTTAACCAAGGCACTTAGTTTATCTCTAATTTTTAGCGATAGCTTAGGACTTAGTTATAAATAACGTTAAAACTAAGCTTAGTATAGCACTTAAAGACTAATAGTTAAACCGAAATCGTTAACGCTATAATAAATAAATACCTTTAAGCCTTTATTAGCTTTACCTAAGATAATAAAGTCGACTAGCTCCCGCTTATAGAATTCGCAACGAATAACTAAGTAAATAAAACAACCGGTATTTCTCCGTTCTTCGCTAACTACGGCTTTAATCCTCGTCTCGGTATTAAACCTATAGGTCCCCGACCCCCGACTCTCTCGTTATAGGCGAAGAAGGAATTCCTTCTCGCGGACGCAATAGCTAATCGTTTCGACTATATCCTCGTTTAGCTTTAAGCTCTCGCAGAAGCCCTATAATAGAAATATAAAGATAATGCTAATATAAAGCGGGACGAAGGTTCCCTCTTCCGACCTAGTAATATAGTTATAGTTTTATTAGAGAATATAACTATTAATCGCTTAAAGAAGAAATAGGACGATAAATAGAACGGTCTTTATCTTATTCTTAAGGTCTACCGTAGCGCTATAGTATTAGATTATATAATAGAGGCTACTATATTAAGTTAGTATAACCGTTACGTAGCTTCGGGAAAAATTTCCTATAAAACAAGCCCCTTAAGAAAATAAGGGCTATACACACATCTTTATTATTATATTAGTACAACCTCTTTTGCTATGCAACCTATTAGACCTATTAAGACCTACAATCGTGCCTATTTAGTCCGAGCCGTAGATTAAAGATATAACATATAGTTATCGACCTTCCTAAGCACATCCGGGTTAATAAGTCTTTCTATACGTCTAAGGTACGGCTTTAGACAACGGAAATAATACCGGGCTAGGCATAGATTAACCGAGAGGAACGACGCAACATTGTAAGCCGTATTATAGAACGCGATAACGACGGCAATATCGAAGAAATATAGGAATTTAAAAAGATCCTTAACGTATACGATAACGAAGCCCCGACTTTAACTTATCTAATTAAATAGAAATATTACTAAGAACTAATATAGTAGCCTAAAGATAACTTAAGAGGCTGTCTTAAAGCTATCTAACGCTTCTAAAGATATAACCTAGATAAGCCGGACCCCTTAGATTAAGCCCGCTTATAAGAGATTCTTTTACTATATACTAATTGCTAGCAAAATAATATTTCTAGCGAACGATTTTAACGATCTTAGTAATTTCTTAGTGATTTAAGGACTAAACCGTCTCTAGAGGGGGAGTACTATTATAGTACTATATTATATAATACAGTATATAGTAATATACTACGTAACACGTAGTCCTATATATAAATGAGCTCTTAGCCTTTATAGTTCTTCTCCTCTTTATAGAATAATAAGGTTATCTAGCTATCACCTAGTGCTATAATACTGCCTGCCGCCGTTCCTACTGCCGTTCCCCGTATCCCTACCGTCCCTACCGCCCTTAAATTCTCCCTTAAGGCATATATAACAATGCCGCCGCCCGAGTTCCTAAACGTCCCTACGGACGCTAACCTTATGCTATAATTCGCTAAGGCTTAGAAGAACTAATATAGCTATATAGGAGACATATACGACATCCTCGATGATAAAGTCCGGCTCTTTATGCGGACCTACTATAGCCTGCGCGTTGCACCCGGCTAGTTCTACGGGCTAGTTAGTTAAATCCTCGCCGGCCGTGCCGAGGACTACTACATCCGGCACGTTAATTAGACTACGGCTACGTTCCGGACCGTATACGACGCGCTTAAACGCCGCTTCGACGGAGTTAACTAAGAGCAGTACTTTACGGCGTGGACTACGACGACGTTCTTAAGGCTTCGAGCCTAACACCCGGAAAAGCCCCTTCCCGAAGTCCTCGAGTTGCTATTTAACAAGCTATAGCTTTACTAACGAGCCTTTAGTAGTTCCTTCGCAAACTAAGACCCGGAAAGAAACGAGCCGCTGCGAATAACTCTCGTCCGGGCTTACCGAGGTATTCCGGAGCTCGAACCAGCCCTTTTCCGCCCGGCTATACGCATCGAGGAACTATTTTCGGACCTACGATCGTCCCTCGAAACGCACCTCGCACGCCGCCCCGACTAGCAGTTTTTCGGCCGTGCAAGAGGTCGTCCTAAGGGATATATACGAGGTTCTACACGCTCGAGACCCGGTCTTAGTTAGGCGTACGGACGAGGCTACGGACGTTAATAGTAAGACTATATCCTAGCCGAAGAGGATAATAACGACAATAGCACCGGCACGCTCGACTAACTAACCCTATTTAACACTCCTTAGTAGCCGAGATAACGTTATTTACGGCCTTTATTCTTTGTTTTTAAGACTGCGAGTGTATTTCCTACTTTGTTTTTCCCCTTTTCGGCGCCTTATTCTTCCCCTTTTCGGCGCCCCGTTCTCTCTTTTGCTTCCTCTTTTAGTGCTATAAAACGAGCACCGAAATAAGGCCTGTTTTGCCCCGGCAACGTCCTATGCCGACCCTGTTACTCTCCGGCAACGTTCTTTCCTAGGCCGAACACGCTGTGTTTTACGTTCTGTTTTACGTTCTTTCCCGGCCCGAAGATAACTCTATCTCTTGCTCTGCTTTGCCCCGAAGCTTAATGCTTCCTAACGCTCTTTTGCCCCTTTGCGATTTATATTTACAAATTGTATTTATTAGGCATCGTGACCTAATATGCATTTTTCACGTTCTTTTCCCCGTACGTTATACGGTTGTTATAAGGTTGTTTAGCCGGATCCGCGATAATAATACGGCCCGTTTAACCGGGCTATAGATCCCTATTTAGCCCCTTATTGCGCCCTTATTGCGACCCTTATTGCTACGTTCGTTTAGGCTGTTTTTGCACGATCTTATAAAGACTGCTAGTATTAGAATAAGGGATAAGGGATACGTATAAGGTAGTTGTAGTCACGTGATCCCACGTGATTACGTGCGTGCAACGAGGCTACGTTACTTATAAAGGGGCCCTCTTTCTACTCTTCCTTCCTAGCTAGATAAGACAATAAGAACCTAACCGTATACTATCACACGTGCGATAGGTTCGCTTCCGGCTGCTTACCGTAGTAGACCCCTACTAACATTAAGGCTATATACGATTTACGCGGCCCTCTTAATTGCTATATACCTATACGGAAAATTTAGTAGCGGGATATAGGCGCGCGGGGTTCGCGTAGAAAGATTATATAATACTAATACTCTAAAGCTATTAGGTCGGGGATGCCTAGGTACCTATAAATACCCGCTCCCCTATCGGTTCCTAGGTTAGAAGGAGAGAGCAATACTACACATATACTAAGATATACTAAGACTTTATGCATTACGCTTAAATAACTATAATCATTGCGATTAGTAACTATAATAGTTATACTAATTACAATACGATGTTAGACCTATATATAACCGTTATACGTACTAAACATAGTCACTAACCTACTATTCTTAAGTATGCCCGGCGCGCGAAGGTAAGGATCCTATTAGGTAGGCGTATTAGTTAGCGCCCCGCTATAGGGTTTTCCTAAAGCCCTGCGCGCCTACAACCTTAGCTAGTTAATTAACCACACATAGAATATAGTCTTAACGAAGCTTTTAAGCCGGGAGCTAAGGCCTTTTAATAGTCGGATTAGGCATAATAGAGAGTCTCTAGGCTCCCGGCTTAGAAGCTTCGTTAAGACTATGTTCTATATGTGTTAATTGACTAGCTAAGGTTGTAGGCGCTTAGGGCTTTAGGAAAACACTACAGCGGGGCGCTAACTAAGGCGCCTACCTAATAGGGATCCTTAATACCCCTTCGCTTAAAGAAGCAGTCCCCTACTTGCTAAAGCAATCAATAGAACCTAAATAGGAAATAGTGCATCGGTATATACAATGCGAAACAATAATAAAAATACCCCTAATCCTCTATCACATAGCAGCAGCGGCTCTTAGGCGCTCGCGATCCTTCTCTAACATCGTGCGTGTTAATATTACCGTCTTCCCTATTTGCTTTCTACTAGGAAATCCCCGGTTCTTCCCTAGATTCTACTATAGAATTCCATGGGCTTCTACGGGCATTACCTCGTACTTCTATAGGCGCGTTTACCTACTTTTCTTCGGTTATATTTCACCGTAATTTTATAGTGATTTTACGGTTATTTACACAGTCTTTACCTATAAAATCTCTTCCCTTCTACGGTCTTCTACCGTAGAATTCCTCTTCCCTTCTACGGTCTTCTACCGTAGAATTCTAATTCTCTTCTATAGCTTCTACCGTAGAATTTACTATAGAATTCACTAGTCTTCTACTAGAGTGCTTATTTATTTCCTAACTATATGGCTTATTTATCGTACGGCACGATCTATTGCTTTTCTTACCGATCCTTCCGTCCGATTATTTACGTTACCTGTTTTTCCTTAGGTCTACGCGGCTGATTTCGTCCGAGGATTTTTCCTATATATAGAGACTAGTTAGCCTCCCTACTAAATAAGACAAGAGCTATTATTCTTAGTGATTTACACCTTATAGCTTTTAATCCCTCTATGCAGGCTGTTTAAGCCTTAGAGCCTCTCTTCTACTTAATTGCTATTATAATAATATCGAGGACCCGACTGCCTAGCGTTCGATAGTACGGCTTGCGTACTATAAGCTACGGACCGGGTGCCCGTCGCGACTATACGCGGGGAATATATTTATTCTATTATACCTACTAGGAAGGCCGAATCCTCCTAAGGACGTAAGAGAGTAGGCATTGCCCGGATAGGCGGCCGTAATAGCCTAAGGACCGTCGTAGTAGGGTTTGTGCTTTCTAGTGCGCTAACGCACTCGCAAGACCTAATCTCCCGGCGCGTATACGCGAATTAGTCCCTTACGTTCCTATAAGTAAGCTCGTATACAGGCGCGAGCGGCTTTAAGGCTAGTGATATATCCTCGTGCGATAGGAGCAGGATGCTATTGCACGAGTTCTTAGGCCTACGCGATATCTTCCTCTACTATAGGATCGCGGGTGTAGGCTGCGTATATAGCTTTATAGTACTGCTTTAGAGGCTAGGTTCCGTATAATAAGAATAATAAGCTATAGCCGTACGGGCCTTCCTAACGGTTGTATAAGTAGACGGCTTATTTTAAACGCTATGCTAACGGTATAGAGGGATTATCGAGATATAGGCGGTGGATAATAGCCTTAAGCACTCCGTTCGCTTATTCGACCTTTCCGTTCCCGCGAGGTCTAGCGGGCGTAACGGGCTTAACGGTTGTGCTAAAACGCTTATAATAGTCTTAGGCTTATTGCTTAGTAAAGCAACCTATATTATCGCTTATAATCTCGCGGGGTAGGCCGAATCGCGTGCTAATAGTCTATAGGACTAGGATTATTCCCTCGAAGTCTATAGACTGCGTAATAGCAGAGATAAGCCAACCGGTTGCGTACTCTACGGCGTTAAGCAGCTATTGCCTTTTACACCTTATATAGTCGATAGCCTACTTTATTAAGGGCGGCACGGGTGCTAAAGGCATTAGGTTAAAGAGCGTAGAATCCGGGTTATTATGCCTATCTGCTTCCTCTCCCGTACTCTAACGAGAGCCGAGCAGTCCTATAGTCCCTTAAAGCTAGAGGTCGCCTATCTTATATAGGCTGTAAAGAAGATGCGCACTACGGTATAGTCGTTAACCCTTCCGCTCGTAGTCTTAACCGACTACTCCGCGACTAAGCAGATCGTCGCTAAAAAGACCCTCGATACTTTTAGTATAGACTAAGCTAACCGTCGCTTGGTTGTAGCCTTAATTTACCTCTCTAAGTACGATATCGAGGTTTACTACCTCCCTAGCAAGAAGAACTTTATCCCCGACGCTTTTAGTCGCCTACTAGCCGAGGAATCCGACTAGCTGCTTAATCGTCGTCGTCCCGACTTTACTATGCTTAACGATATGCTTATAGCCTCTAAGGCTATTATAGCTCCTAAAAAACGCGAGGAATTCGCCGTCGCCTACGATAATAACCCTTACTATAAGCGAATACTTTAAATAATCGTAGATAGCGAGGACGCTATTAAGAGTCTTTCCTCGCCCTTAGAAGGAGCTATAGTCGCTAACTTAATAGCACGAACGAAAGTATAGCTTAAGCGCCGCGGTATACCGTTCTTTATAGTCGATAAGCTTCTATACTATAAAGGCCCTAACGGCTTTACCCGGCTATATATCCCTAACGCCCTCGTCTTATCTATAATATCGGCAGCTTACAACGATAAGAACTACTTCGGCATCGTCCGTATAATTAAGGACTTAGAAATATACTTAATTCGCGGAGTCACCCGTTAGGTAAAGAAGCATATCGCGGCTTATAAAGCCTATTGCCTTAGCTAAATAGACTGTTAGACCTTTGCCGGCAGCTATAAGCCTATTCGCCCCCCGCTACTTCTAATATAGAGTATTGCGATAGACTTTATAACCGACATACCGCCCTTACCTTTAGCAAGCTCCCTATAGCAGATCTTAGGCTTTAATATCTTTAACTAACTTCTTACTATCACTTGCCTAACTAGCAAGAGATGCTTGCTAATCTTAGGCAACGCGAAGTACGGTATAAAGGACTAGGCTTAAAGCCTAGCCCGTTAGTTGCTTCTTTCCGATTAAGGTATGCTAAGAACTATTGTTAGCGATCGGGATTGTAAATTTACATCCGACTTCTAGAAAGGCCTTTAGAGCGCATTCGGCACTAAAATTGCAAGAACTACCGCCTACCACCTATAGGCTAACGGAATTGCCGAATAGCGCAATTAGACTATAGAGACCGCTCTACGAATGTCCTACATCGAGGATCTTAGCTTAGATTAGAAGATATTAATCCCCGCCCTCTAGTAGAATCTAAACACGGTATTTAACGCTAGTACGAAGATCTCCGCCTATAAATCTATCTTCGGCTTTAATATACGTAGACCTTTAGAAGCTGCTAATAACATCCTAGGCACTACTACGGACGAATTTCCCTACTTACGAGAAGTTATCCGTAGATAAGCGAGCCTAGCTATAGACCTAGCCGCTATAAAGGCTAAGTAGCGGTATAACGCAAAACACCGACCGGTTCTTCTTAAAGCTAGTAATAAGGTCTATCTAAAGTTGCATACGGGCTATTATAAGCCTAGCCAGCCGCCTAAGAAGTAGTCGCGGCAGCGAGAGGGTCCCTTCGTGATTAAGCGTATAGTTAACGACCTTACGGTAGAACTCGACCTCCCTAGCTAAGTTAGAATCCACCTAGTCGTCTCTATTTAGCACCTTAAGCTCGCGTATAAAGGGCATTACGTCGAGCTCGAGCCTAGGCCTATAGAAGCCGCTCGCGATATCGAAGCGCCTAACGAAGGGGATTAGCACTACGAAGTCGAACGTCTAATAGATATCCGTGTTCGTCGCATCGGTCGGTCGAAATCACCCGTGACCGAATACCTCGTACGATAGAAGGGATAGGCTGCTATGTATAACTAATAGGTCCGAGCCGACTAGGTCTCCGCTAAAGCTATTATAGAGTTCTAGGGTCGCCCCCCTACACGCGCTATATAAAGCAAGAAGGCCGCTTAGCAAAAGGAACGATTAGAGGAATAATTACTAGCAGGCATAAGTATAACTTATAAGAATAAAAGGAAGGATTTAGGCAATAGGAGTATTCCTCTTAATTGCCTAATTAGGATTGTATTTATAACTGCTATAGGCAGTAGTGTTTTCTTTTTTAAGCCGGCATTCTAATGTATGTAAAGCATCCTCTATACTGTATGCTAGGGCTAATATAATTAGCTATAGATAAGATAGCAGGGAGCTATTCCTAGCTCCCGGGGCTTACGCCTACCTAATAGAATCATCCTTCTTTACACATACATTCTTAGTGCCTAGTGCATTAGAGGCGGATAGTAAGCTAGGATTAGCCTTAACGACTTCTATTATCGCCGGCTTATTACTAACGACCTTATTTATCGTCTATGTTTAGTATAGTTAGCCTTCCTACGTACGGATCGAGGCAGCGGGCTTACTATATATTTCCTCGACCGGCTAACGCGTCTACTCGCTAGCTAGTAGCATAAGACGCTAAATAAGAGCCGTGCTATATAGCGTTAAGATATCGTTGCTAATTAGCGACTAGATACGTAGAAGGTTGTTCCGAATGTGCTAGAGGGTAATAGTACGGACACTAGGGCTACGTTTCTTAATATTAGGAAGGTTTAAAAACGCGTTACGAATGCGCTAGGCAAAGTTAACGAAGGCCTCGTCCTTAACTAGCGCTAGTTAGGCTTAAATAGCTAACGGCGCGTCTAAAACACCGTAGTCCCTTAGGACTATAAAAATGCCCTTAAGGAGCAATATCTAGTCTAGGTGCCTAACGTTAACCTAATACGCGATAGGGCCGAAGTCCTTTAATAACTCGTTAGCTATCTAAGTAGGCTAGAGGTTATATAATATCTATCCGATAAGAAACGCGGATTGCATCTATTAGAGCTTCTAAAAGACGGTATAATCCGCTTAGTATAACTTCTATTTAGGCTTTATAGTAATCCTATTTCGGTTATTAGTTACCGTATCGTTAATGTCTTTAGCAGCTTTCGCTTAAGGCTAGATGCTTTTTATAAGAGTCTTAGTAGCTCGATCGTAAGTGGTATTATACGGGATATATATAGGATAGTCGAAGTTTAAACGTAAGTTAGGACCTCGTTCTAGGAATACGTACTAGTCGACGGCTCTATCGTCGTAGTATAGGAAAGGCTTTACCGGCAGCTAGTACTATTACGGTAGAACCGGTTGCTAAGCGGGTTGCCTATACTATAGCTAAGCTACCTGCCCTTACTACTGCTAATTCGAACGAGCAAATCGCTGCTCGCTTATAAGGTTAGTAGTAAGCGTTATAGTAATACTCTCCGGATCTACGGGAGGAGTAGGAGGCGACGAGTAGTCTGGTATAGGAGGCGCGAGAGGAACGGGAATAAGTCTTAAAGCTAAGGAGCTAGCAGTAGGTAGTAGTGATAGAAGAGGAGGTGCTTATGCTCGAAAGAGACTAGCTAAGCGCTCCTCTATACGCTCTATCTAGGTAGCTTAACGCTCCTTAAAACGCTCTATCTAGGTGATTTAGTTATCTTTTAGCTGTTTAAGCTAGTTAGCTTACTATCGAGACTGCTAACGCATTTCACCGCGAAGTTCTTTACGTAAGTCGTTAAGGTAAGTGTTAAAGACTTCGTTTTAGCGGGTTATCTTCTAGTCTACCTATCTTCCTAAGCTAGCGACTAAACTAATCCTATTCGGCTTAAGGCCGATAGTAGAGCTTACTATAAAGCCCCGGCGAGAGCTTCGGTCTGCTCTTAGTTCGTCCTTAGACGGCGAATTCGGCGGCAATGCTACCGACATACTATGCAACGTTAGGCGAAAGAAAAATAAGGTAGAACGTAAGTTTAGGGTAATACGATAGGTCTACGTGGCGTTAACGCTAGGGTGCGTGGTTCGTCCGATTCTTAAAGAGGCTAAGGTTCGCTCTTTAAAAATACGTATTTTTAAGGCCTTTTAATAGTCGGATTAGGCATAACAGAGAGTCTCTAGGCTCCCGGCTTAGAAGCTTCGCTAAGACTATGTTCTATATGTGTTAATTAACTAGCTAAGGTTGTAGGCGCTTAGGGCTTTAGGAAAACCCTATAGCGGGGCGCTAACTAAGGCGCCTACCTAATAGGGATCCTTAGAGCTACGAGACTTTCTATTATGCCCGATCCGACCTTTAAAAGGCCTTAAAAATACGTATTTTTTAAGAGCGAACCTTAGCCTCTTTAAGAATTTGACTAAACCACGCACCCTAGCGTTTCGCGTTATACCACGCATTTTCTTACGTTATACAACCTATTGTATTACCCTAAGCCTACTTTCTACCCTATTTTCTTCCGCCCGACGCCCGACGTTGTATAGTATATTAGTAGTCCTAAAGCCGGGAGCGTTCCCGCCGAATTCGCCGTCCGAAGACGAACTAAGCGTAGACCGAGGCTCTCGCTAGGGTTCTATAGCAAGCTCTACCGCCGGCCTAAAGCTAGGCAGGACTAGTTCTATTGCTAGCCTTAGGAAATAGGTTAATTAGAAAATAGCCCGATAAAATAAAGTTTTTAACACTTATCTTAACGACCTACGTAAGGAGCTTCGCGGTGAAATGCATTAGCAGTCTCGATAGTAAGCTAACTAACTTAAGCAGCTAGAAGATAACTAAACCACTTAGATAGAGCGTTTCGAGGAGCGCTAAGCTACTTAGATAGAGCGTATATAGGAGCGCCTAGCCGGTCTCTTTCGAGCATAGGCACTACCTCCTCTTCTAGCACTACTACCTACTGCTAGCCCCTTAGCTTTAGGACTTATTCCCGTTCCTCCTACGCCTCCTATGCCGGACTACTCGTCGCCTCCTACTCCTCCCGTAGACCTGCCTAACTAGAGTATTACGGCAACGCTAGCTGCTAACCTTATAAGCGAGCAGCGAGCAGCGATTTACTCGTTCGAATTAGTAATAGTAAGAGCAGCTAGCTAAGCCGTAGTATAGGCAACCCGTTTAGCAACCGGTTTAGCCGTAGTAGTATTATCTGCCGGTAAAACCTTTCCTATACTACGACGATAGAGCCGTCGACTAGTACGTATTCCTAGAACGAGGTCCTAACTTACGTTTAAACTTCGACTATTATATATATATTCCGTATAATACCACTTACGATCGAGCTACTACTAAGACTCTTATAAAAAGCATCTAGCCTTAAGCGAAAGCTATTAAGGACGTAGATAATATAGTAACTAATAACCTAAATAAGATTATTATAAAGCCTAAATAGAAGTTATATTAAGCGGACTATACCGTCCTTTAGAAGCTCTAATAGATATAATCCGCGTTTCTTATCGGATAGATACTATATAACCTCTAGCCTACTTAGATAGCAAACGAGTTGCTAAGGACTTCGGCCCTATTGCGTATTAGGTTAACGTTAGGCACCTAGACTAGATATTACTCCTTAAGGCCATTTTTATAGTCCTAAGGGACTATAGTATTTTAGACGCGCCGCTAGCTATTTACACCTAACTAGCGCTAGTTAAGGGCGAGGCCTTCGTTAACTTTGCCCAGCGTATTTTTAACGCGTTCTTAAACCTTCCCGACATTAAGAAACGTAGCCCTAGCGTCCGTACTATCACCCTCTAGCATATTCGGAATGACCTCCCTCGCATCTAGTTATAGATCGGTTCTAATATTACTACGCTATATAGCATAGCCCTTATTTAGCGCCTTATAGTACTAGCTAGCGAGCAAACGCGTTAGCCTATAGAAGATATCTACGGTAAGCCTACTACCTTAATCCGCACGTAGGAAGGTCAGCTATACTAAACCTAGAGGATTAATAAGGCTATTAGCAATAAGCCGGCGACGATAGAAGTTATTAAGCCTAATCCTAGCTTACTATTCGCCTTATCTTATTCGGGTCTACTAGGAATTATTATCGCCGACCCGCGCACGACTAATACTATAGTCTACCCTATTACTACTGCCGATAACGATAAAGCTACGGCCGTTTCTACCTTCGCGGCTATATCGAAGTCGAATATATGCTTTAATTACGGCAAAGCTAGCCACTAGGCTTAGGACTATAGACTATTGTCTTCGCCCGCACCAGCTACTATACCGTCTAGCACGCCTTAAGAAGTTATAATTAAGGGCATTATATATAAAGCCGCTAAGGCTTTCGGCACCCGCTAGCGCTCTTAAGGCAATAGCACCGATAGTCGCGGTAGCGACTATAGTAGAGGTATAGACCGAGGCAAAAGCACCCGAGGGGGAACATAAGGCAATTAGCGAGGCTAAGCCAGCCGCCCGCACGTCTACTACGATATAGAGGTCCTTAATAACACCGAAGAAGATTAAGACCCCGCGTATTAATACGAAGAGGATAATATAAAGATAGAGGCTATCCTCGCTGCAATAGAAGAGGGTATAAATGCGAACTACTAATAGGGGTGCGATACCGCCTACTATATAGCCGTAGGCGGTAGCATTAATGCTATATAGCAGCTTCTACGAGAAGGCTTTAGGGAGTAGTATAGCATTTTTATTTCTTAACTAACTGCCTCCCTATCTTTAACTCTCTTTACTTTTTTCGACTATAGGTCTATAGCTTAGTACGTCTCTTCTTCCCTTATAAATAAGCTTACCCTATACCTATTATAGGTCTCCTCTACTATAAAGG
Organism: Ophiocordyceps sinensis; assembly: GCA_012934285.1. NCBI lineage: Eukaryota > Fungi > Ascomycota > Sordariomycetes > Hypocreales > Ophiocordycipitaceae > Ophiocordyceps > Ophiocordyceps sinensis. The sequence goes on along the minus strand of JAAVMX010000001.1, from coordinate 8,388,331 downwards.
GCATAGGAGGAATACCCGGTCTTAGTATTAACGATAACGTCCTTATCGCTATATAATAGAAAGGTAATAATACCTAGATAAGCTCGGTGAGCTTTTCTTACGGTATCGTGCCTAACGGCACTTTTCCTAGCGATCTTACCCTTAGAAGGTCTATTTTTTATGCTTTAGGAGTCTCCTACGAAGAAAAGGGCGCAATTCGACTGCGTAACCTTAAGGGCTAGCCTCTCTTACACCCGCAATAGACGAATATCTTCTCTATAACGGTATTTGCTTATTCGATCGACATATAGTCCGCTAATACTATTCGTTTTTACACCGATACTCCGGACTAAGCAAAGCGCTATATAGACATCTACTTTGCTAAGTTCCTTAAGCTTTTTAACGCGTTACTTTATCGCATAGAGAAACTAGCTGAAGTAGTCTATAGGATTAATATAGGCGATAGCACGCCTATACAATAGGCTCCTTAGCGCTATAGTCCCTTATAGGCTTAAGCTATTAGGGACTTTATTAAGAAATATTAGGGGAGTATTATTCGAAAGTCCGTTAGCCTATAGTCGTCTCCTCTACTATTAACGCCGAAGAAAGCGCCTACGGGCCTATAGTATAATACCTATAGGCAAGTTATTTAGCGTATCTACGCTAACTACCGTATACTTAATACCTTAACGAAGAAGTATACGTATCCTCTCCTAAATACTATAGACAAGATATAATAAGCAGCCGGGCATTACGATTATGCCTTTATCGACCTATAAGACGGTTTTTAGCATATCCGCATCGCTTTAAAAGACTATAAAAAGACTGCCTTCGTTACTTCTTTCGGCCTATACGAATAGGAAGCTATGCCTATAGGCCTTACGAACGCCCCGGCTACTTTCTAAGCTTTTATAGAGGAAGTCTTATAGCCGCTGCGTAAGTTCGCCGCTAGTCTCTTTAACGATATATGCCTTTAGGCCGATATAGTTAAGCAGCTTTACGAACGCTTACTCGCCTTCTTCGCCCGCGCCGTCGAGTACGGCCTACTCTTAAACGCTAAAAAGACAAAGCTCTTCGTCGATATAGGTATATTCTTAGGCTTTATCGTCTGCTTTAAAGGCATTTAGGTAGATCCTCTTAAGATTACTGCTATTCGCGACCGCCTAATGCCTATAACTACTATAAAGATCCGCGCTTTTATCTACGCAGCCGGATACCTACGTATATTAATCCTTAACTTCTCGGACCTATCTATCCCGTTAATCGAATAGTCCTTTACTAGTAAGAACGTCCTTATTACTCTAACTACGGAAGCTAAAGCTGCTTAAGAATAGATCCGTAATATAATTATAATAATACTAATCCTCGTTAAGTTTAGCTAAATGCTTTTAGTAATTATTAAAAGTAATGCCTTAGGAAAGTATATTAGCGTAGCCCTTCTATAGCCGTATATATACCTAATAGGTAGTAAGGAGCGTTCCTACCTTTACCTAGTAGCTTACTTTTCTAAGAAGCTTACCGAAACGTAGTAGAGTTATTCTATATAAGAACGAGAGCTTTTAGGAATTATAATAGCCGTATAATACTAAAAGCATTAGGTAGAAGGCGCGGATATTACTATTATTATAGATTATAAGTCTCTTAAGACCTTACGCACTAAGATAGACTAGCCTATGCGAGTTATTCGTTTCCTTAACGTTATTAAATACTATAACATTAAGATTATATATCGTAGCGGTAAAGCGAATATGCTCGCCGATTATCTCTCTCGCCCGCTATACGATAAGGATATATATCACGGCACTAGGTAATAGCTAGATAACCTTATTATTCTATAAAGAGGAGAAGAACTATAGAGGCTTAGAGCTCGTTTATATATAGGACTATATATCACGTAGTATATCACTATATACTATATTATATAATATAGTACTATAATAGTACTCCCCTTCTAAAGACGATTTAGTCCTTAAATCGCTAGAAACCTTTCGCTAGAAATGTTATTTTTGCTAGAAATCAGTGTGTGGTAAAGGAATCTTTTATAGGCGGGCCTAATCTAAAGGGCCCGGCTTATCTAAGTTATATCTATAGAAGCCTTAGATAGCTTTAGGGCAACCTTTTAGGTTATCTCCGGGCTACTAGGTTAGTTCTTAGTGATATTTCTATTTAATTAGATAAGTTAAAGTCGGGGCTTCGTTATCGTATACGTTAAAGGTCTTTTTAAATTCCTATATTTCTTCGATATTGCCGTCGTTATCGCGTTCCGCGATACGGCTTACGATATTGCGTCGTTCCTCTCGATTAATCTATGCCTAGCCCGGTATTATTTCTATTGTCTAGAGCCGCACTTTAGACGTATAGAAAGACTTATTAACTAGGATATGCTTTAGGAGGTCGATAACTATAGCGCCGTAGTAGACCTTAAGAATAGGATAAGGACCGTCCTCTTTATCGTCCTATTTCTTCTTTAGGCGATTAGTAGTTATATTCTCTAATAAATCTATAACTATATTACTAAGTCGGAAGAGAAAGCCTTCGTCCTGCTTTATATTAGCATTATCTTTATATTTCTATTATTAGGCTTATACAAGAGCTCGAAGCTAAACGAGGATATAGTTAAAACGACAAGCTATTACGTCCGCGCGAAGGAATTCCTTCTTTACCTATAACGAGAGAGTAAAGGGTTAAAGACCTATAGGTTTAATACCGAGATAAGGATTAAAGCCGTAGTTAGCGAAGAACGGAGAAATACTAGATATTTTATTTAATTATTTATTTATTGCTAATTCCGCGAGCGAGAGCTAGTCGACCTAGCTATGTTAGGTAAAGCTAATATAGGCTCGAAGGTATTTATATATCGTAGCGTTAACGATTTCGCTTTAACTATTAGTCTTTAAGTGCTATACTAAGCTTAGTTTTCACGTTATTTATAACCGAGTGCTAAGCTATCGCTAAAAATTAGAGATAAACTAAGTGCCTTAGTTAAAGATAATAGTATCGGGTGCTTTATATAAACGATAGACTACGTAGATAAAAGAGTTAACTAATTCTTCTATAGAAAGGCTAGTAATAAGGATAAAATATCTTATCTTCGTAAGCCTATTAACTATCGTAAGTATATTCTCGTAAGTCTTCCTATTTTAAGTATACTTAGGGAGTATTATAATATAATTAATTATTATATTAGCCTATAGCTAGACCGGTAGAGCGAGGGGTTTTAGGAATCTAAGGGGAGATAAGCGGGGGGTTTTAGTCTAAAGATAGAGAGTATAGTCTTTTATAAACGTAGCGGCGAAGTAAGAAATTCTTAGCTATTAGTATATTCGGTTTAATAGATTAAGGGTCTTTACCCTCCTTAGGTATCCTACTAGGCTATAGTTATAGGATCGATAAACGACTTTAAGACGGAGATCTAAGGTATTAAAGATAAAGAGCTAATCGCGGAAAAAGATACGTCTATTAATTAACTAATATTCGGATATATCGTAATATAAAAGCTTCCGGATATACTTTAGCTAACGTTAAGCGTATAGGTCTTAGAGTATCGCTACTATATCCCGGGTAAGATTATCTTATTAGTATGCTTTACGGATAAGCTTATCGAGTGATTTACTAGCTGCGTTTAGTCTTAGGGCGGCGATTGCGTTAAGGTCTTCCTTTAAGGCATAGGAATCGGTTAAGAGTTCTTTTAGGATAGTCGGGTCGATATTCTCTATAAGGATAATTACCTAATTTCGATAGAAGAGTCGGTCGTTATCTACGGTAGTTAGTCTATCGCTAGGGAGCTTGCTAAAAGCGTTAGGGAGGATTGCCTTATTGCTTAAGCGGTATATAATTACGAAGTTAAACTAAGAAAGGAACTCGGCCTAGCGCACTTATCGTTAGTTAAGTTGCTTTATAGATATAAACGTCTAAAGATTCTTATAGTCTATAATAACGTTAAATGCCTTAATAGTTCCTTAAAGTTTTAGGCGCTATTCCTTAAGCGTTTTAATAATTGCTAATAACTCTTTATTATAGATCTTATAGTTATACTTAAGGGTAGTATACTTTAACGAAAAAAACGCAAGAGGGTAAAGATATCCGTCGTCTTTAGTCTATAAAAGGACTCCTCCTAAGGCCTAATTTAAGGCGTTAGTTTTAATAACTATTTTCTTTAAGTAGTTAAAATAGGCTAAAACCGGGGCAGTAGTAAAAGTAAGTTTTAGGGCCTTAAACGCGGCAGCTTATTTAGGTCCTTAAGACTAACGGGAATCTTTTCGAAGTAGCGTAGTTATCGGGGAGATAATACTAAAGTATACCTTAATAAAACGGCGGTAGAAGTTTATAAACCTAAGAAACTGCTAGAGTTCTTTTACTAAAGTCGGGGTATTTTAAGCCGTGATTATATACACCTTCTTAAGGTTTATGCTTATGCTAGATATCGAAATAATTAGTCTAAGGTACTAAGTCTTTATTATATAAAACTCTAACTTCCCGATGTCGATTTAAAGCCCTACGTTGCCTAAGCGTTAGATAATTATTCGCACGTACTTCTTATATTCTGCCTTAGTCTTTAAAAAGACTAGTACGTTATTAAGATATACTATATAGAAGTTATCGAGGGCATTATAAAGCACGTAATTAATATAGTTTTAGAAGGTCGACGGTGCGTTATAAAGGCCGAAAGGGGTAACTAGTATCTCGATTAGTCTAAAGCGTGTAATAAACGCTATAAGCTACTTATAACCCTCGGCGATTTAAATACGGTTAAATATATAATGCACTAGGCACTAAGAATGTATATATAAAGAAGGATGCTTCTATTAGGTAGGCGTAAGCCCTAGAAGCTAGGAATAGCTCCCTACTATCTTATCTATAGCTAATTATATTAGCCCCGGCATATAGCATAGATGTAGGAATAAGGGATAAGGGATACGTATAAGGCAGTTACAGCCACGTAATCACGTGCGTGCAACGAGGCCACGTCACCTATAAAGGGGCCTCCTTTCCCCTCTTCCTTCCTAGCTAGACAAGACAATAAGAACCCAACCGCATACTATCACACGTGCGATAGGTTCGCTTCCGGCTGCTTACCGTAGTAGAGCCCTACTAACACTAATTAGTGATTAACCGTTAGGTTAATCATAGATTAGCTAGGTAGAAGAGACAGACCCTTAACCCTTAAACGCCGGCATCGCTATTTTCGTAGACTATAGCGACCCGACGGAAGGATTATCTATGCTAAGAATAAGGGACCTTCTAGATCACCGTTTAGATCCCTTCTAACTATTATTAGAATCGCTGTTTTCGCAGACTGCAGCGACCTATCGATAGTGCGTCTATAACGCGACGAGCCCGCTGCCCGCTCCCGGCAAGCATCGCCCTTTTAAAGTTGCTGTTTTCGCAGACTATAGCAATCTAATCGACCCCGTTGCCCTAAAGGCAAGTATCGCGAACCCTTTAACAATCGTTGTTTTCGCAGACTGCAACGACCTAATCGTTCCCGCTGCTTATACCGATAAAAACCATCGCAAAGACCCTCGCGATCCGATTATCTCTCCCGAAACCGCGGGACATTCGATTAACATACGAGCCATTTGATTAAGACAAAAGCACGAAGACCCTCGTGTACGACAAACACCCCGCCGTTTTCCGACCCGGCACTATATACAGTCCGCTTGCTCCCTTAAGCCCGGCACTACACAACAGTCCGCTTGCTGCTTTAAGCCCGGCCTACTAGGTTATTCTTTGCTATTTAAAGAACTGCTAGTATGCCACTTTGCCTTTGCTGCTGCTTGTGCCGCTTTGCCTTTGCCGCTGCTTTGCTCTTTGCCGCCTCGAAGCAGGACCTATAAGAACCCGGCCACGCCCTTTTTCGGCCCTATAATAGACCTACTTCACCCCGGCACTAACATACAGTCCGCTTGCTTCTTTAAGCCCTTATTAATAAGAACACCCCGGAAGAACACCCCGGAAGGCAATACGATATTAGCCCCCGTCGACTAGCGTGCGACCCTTTTAAGAGGCGTTAGAGTCTACGAGACCCTCTATAAGCATATCGACCTTGCCCTTTAGGAGGAAGATGTCCGCCCTAGCGAAGGAGCTTAAAATGCCTTTATCCCGACTTAAGCCGCCGTAACTACGTACGTCGCCCGCTTTATAGTATATATAGAGTTCGACGTATATATCTAGGGGTACGAGCTTCTCGACTACTTCCGAGACTATTTCGAGGGCTAGACCGAGGCTACTTAAAATACGGTCTATCGAGACTTTAAAAAAGCATTGCGAATACTTATACAGCGGCGCGGGGTCTATATAGGATATAGAAACGGACCCCTCGCGCCCTAATTCGTAATGCTATAGACCGTAGAAGACCTCCTAGCCTAGCCTGCCGACGAATTCTTAGAAGCGCAATTTAATATCGGCACCGCGGCCTAAGCGAAGCAAGCAGCCGTAGCTACTACCGCCGTAACGTTAGTTCCGCCTTCGCCTTTCCTAGCCGTATCGTTAATCTCGGCACTACTTGCGTCCGACGACGAAGCTTTACCGGCTCTAATAGTTTAAAGAGCCGCTAGAGTGTTATTGCCTACGTCCTCGTCCTCGCCCGTTGCTCTATCGCCCGTTGCTCTACCGCCTGTTGCTCCATCGCCCGTTGCTCCGCCGCCCGTTGTTCCTTCGCCCGTTGCTCCGTCACCCGTTGTTTCCGGCCCGCCACCACTAGTCTTTCCCGGCCCGTTTCCCGACCACATTGTCCCCGGCTAAGTCCCTAACGTCGTTCCCTAGGCTCCCTAGGCTGCACAACATACGGTCTACCCGACAAGTCACCGGTTCCGGCACCCCGAATTCGCCGTCCCGCCTGCTGCCTAGTACTAGCCTGCCGCCCAACCGTTCCTTCCTGCCGCTATTCCTACCGCCGTTGCCCGTATACCCGTTCCTACTATCCCTAAATTCCCCCTTAAGGCATATATAACAATGCCACCGCCTAATGTCCCGAACGTCTATATAAACGCTAACCTCGTGCTGTAATTCACTAAGGCGTAGAAGAAAGAATATAGCTATATAGGAAACCCGTACGATATCCTAGACGATAAGGTCTAGCTCTTTATACGGACCTACTATAGCCTACGCGTCGCCCCCGGCTAGTTCTACGGGCTAGTTAGTTAAATCCTCGCCGGCCGTGCCGAGGATTAATATCTCCGGCATATTAATTAGACTACGGCTTCGTTCCGGGCTATATACGATGCCCTTAAACGCCGTTTCGACATTTACTAGGAATAGTACTTTACGGAGTAGATAACGACGTTATTCTAAAAGCTCCGGACCTAAAACCCCGGGAAGCCTATGCAAGAGGTCCTCGAGCTACTATTTAATAAGCTATAGCTCTATTAACGTGCCTTTAGTAGTTCTTTCGTAAACTAGGACCCGGAAATAAACGAGCCTTTATGAGTGACTCTCGTCCGGGCCTGCCGTAGCGTTCCGGAACTTAAGCTCGCCCTTTTCCGCCCGGCCGTACGCATTAAGGAACTGTTTTCGGACCTACGATCGTCCCTCGAGACGCACCTAGCACGCCGCCCCGACTAGCAAGACTTTAACTAACGCGGCCGTACAAGAGGTCGTTCTAGGGGATCTATACGAAGCTCGAGACCCGGTCCTAGTCAGTCGTATAGACGAGGCTACGGAGGTTAATAAGGCTATATCCTAGCCGAAGAGGATAATAAGGACGACGGGACCGATGCGTTTAGCTAGTTGGCCTTAACCGACACTCCCTAGTGGCCGAGATAACGTTCTTTGTGCCCCTGCTTTATTCTTTATTTAATGACTTTCCTTATTTAAAGACTGCGAGTGTATTCCCTGCTTTGTTTTTCCCCTTTTCGGCGCCTTATTCCCTCTTTTGCTTCCCCTTTTAGTGCCCCGAAACAAGCACCGAAACAAGCCCTGTTTCGCCCCGACAACGTCCTGTGCCGACCCTACAGCACTCCGGCAACGTTCTTTCCCGGCCCGAAGCTAACTCTATCTCTTGCTCTGCTTCGCCCCGAAGCTTAATGCTTCCTAACGCTCTTTTTCCCGTACGTTATACGGTTGTTTGTAAGGCTGTTGCAAGGTTGGAAAAGCCGGATCTACGATGACAATACGGCCCGTTTGACCGGGCTATAGATCCTTGTTTAGCCCCTTATTGCGCCTTTATTAAGACCCTTATTGCTACGCTTGTTTAGGCTGTTTGCACGATCTTATAAAGACTGCCAGTGTGGGAACAAGGGATAAGCGATACGTACGAGGCAGTTGCAGCCACGTGATTACGTACGTGCAATAAGGCCACGTCACTTATAAAGGGGCCTCCTTTCCCCTCTTCCTTCCTAGCTAGATAAGATAATAAGGACCCAACCGCATACTATCACACGTGCGATAGGTTCGCTTCCGGCTGCTTACCGTAGTAGAGCCCTACTAATAATAGAGGATGCTTTATATATATTAGAACGCCGGCTTAAAAAAGAAAACACTGCTGCCTATAGTAGTTATAATACAATCCTAATTAGGCAATTAGGAGGAACACTCCTATTGCCTAAATCCTTCCTTTTATTCTTATAAGTTATGCTTATATATACTAGTAATCGTTTATCCTCTTATCGTTCCTTTTGCTAAGCGGCCTTCTTGCTTTATATAGCGTGTGCTAGAGGGCGACCTTAGAACTCTATAATAGCTTTAGCGGAGACCTAGTTAGCTCGGACCTATTAGTTATGCATAGCGGCCTATCCTTTCTATCGCACGAGGTATTCGGTTATAGGTGACTTCGACCGGCCGATGCGATGAATACGGATATCTATTAGGCGCTCGACTTCGTAGTGCTAATCTCCTTCGTTAAGCGCGTATTCGATATCGCGAGCGGCTTCTATAGGTCTAGGCTCGAGTTTAACGTAATGCCCTTCGTCCGCGAGCTTAAGGTGCTAAATAGAGACGACCGGGTGGATTCTAACTTAGCTAAGGAGGTCGAGTTCCGCCGCGAGGTTATTAACTATACGCTTAATAACGAAAAGGCCTTCTTATTGCTACGACTATTTCTTTAGCGGCTAGTTAGGCTCGTAACAGCCTATATATAACTTTAGGTAGACTTTATTACTAGCTTTAAGAAGAACCGGCCGGTGTTTCGCGTTATACCGCTGCTTAGCCTTTATAGCAGCTAGGTCTATAGTTAGGCTCGCTTATTTATAGATAACTTCTCGTAAGTAGGGCAGTTCGTCCGTAGTAGTGCCTAGGATATTATCGGCAGCTTCTAACGGTCTACGTATATTAAAGCCGAAGATAGACTTATAAGCGGAGATCTTCGTACTAGCGTTAAATGCCGTGTTTAGATTCTACTAAAGGGTAGGGATTATTATCTTTTAATCTAAGCTAAGATCCTCGATATAGGACATTCGTAGAGCGGTCTCTACGGTCTAGTTGCGTCGTTCGGCAAGTCCGTTAGCCTATAGGTAGTAGGCGGTAGTTATTGCAATTTTAGTGCCGTATGCGCTTTAGAGGCCTTTCTAAAAGTCGGATGTAAATTTACGATCTCGTTCGCTAATAATAGTTCTTAGCATGCCTTAATTAGAAAGAAGCAACTAACGGGCTAGGCTTTAGGCCTAGTCCTTTACGCCGTATTTAGCATTGCCTAGGATTAGCAAGCATCTCTTATTAGTTAGGTAAGTAACCGTAAGAAGTTAGTTAAAGATATTAAAGCCTAGGATCTACTATAAGGAGCTTGCTAAGGGCGAAGGCGGTATATCGGTTATAAAGTCTATCGCGATACTATATATTAGAAGTAGCGGGGGGCGAATAGGCTTATAGCTGCCGGTAAGGGTATAACGGTTTATTTAGCTAAGGCAATAGGCTTTATAGGCCGCGATATGCTTTTTTACCTAACGGGTAACTTTGCGAATTAAGTATATCTCTAAGTCTTTAATTATACGGACGACGCTAAAGTGGTTTTTATCGTTATAAGCTACCGAAATTATAGATAGAATAAAGGCGTTAGGGATATATAGCTAGGTAAAGCCGTCGGGGCCTTTATAGTATAGAAGCTTATCGACTATAAAGAACGGTATGCCGCAGCGCTTAAGCTATGCTTTCGTTCGTGCTATAGAGTTAGCGACTATAGCCCCTTCTAAGGGCGAGGAAAGACTCTTAATAACGTCTTCGCTATCTACGATTATTTAAAGTATTTACTTATAGTAAGGGTTATTATCGTAGGCGACGGCGAATTCCTTACGTTTTTTAAGAGCTATAATAGCCTTAGAGGCTATAAGCATATCGTTAAGCATAGTAAAGTCGGGGCGGCGATAGTTAAGCAGCTAATTAGACTCCTCGGCTAGTAAACGACTAAAGGCGTTAGGGATAAAGTTCTTCTTGCTAAGGAGGTAGTAAACCTCGATATTATACTCTAAGAGGTAAATTAAGGCTATAATTAAGCAACGGTTAGCTCGGTCTATACTAGAAGTATCGAGGGTCTTTTTAGCGACGATCTGCTTAATCGCGGAGTAATCGGTTAAGACTACGAGCGGGAGGGTTAACGACTACACCGTAGTATATATCTTCTTCGCAGCCTATATAAGATAGGCGACCTTTAGCTTTAAAGGACTATAGGACTACTCGGCTCTCGTTAAGGTATAGGAGAGGAAGCAGATAGGCATAATGGCTTTAACCGGAATAAGCTAGCCTAGCTGCTAAATAGTGCCGTCGTAGAGATAAAAAAAGACGGCGGCGAAGCCTTACTATAAGGAGGCGTTAATCTAATAAAATAGCCTCTTCTATAGGTCTATATAGTAAATTATTCGACTAAAAGTGATTTCCTTCTAAAGAGAGGCGAAGGAGGAAAGGTCGGCTAAAGTAGGCCGGAACGATATAACTCGCGTATAGGACTTCCGCTTATTAAGGTTCCCGTTCTTAACCTTACCGATTAAGCGACCTTAGGCTAGAAGACTAGTCTTACGGTCCTATAGAAGGGCAATAGAGGCGCCGTAGTACGGGATAATGTTGCGAATATACCCTATAGCGCTGATATAGTATTTAAGAGCGGCGAGATTGTCGGGAAATAGGAGCTTTATAAAGGCGGTAAGCCTATGCTTTATAGTACTTATCCTAAACGCGTCGATACGAAATCCGAGTAGCTCTACGGAAGGGTAGCCGATTTAGCTCTTAGTAAGGCTTATAGATAAGTTAAGCGATGCGAAGAGCTTTAAGATAGCCTTAAGATATTAAAAGTATTCCTCTTCCGTAGCGGAGTAAATAACAATATTCTTAATAAACGCGCGGCTATAGCCCTAGTACGGACGGAGAACTTAGTCTATATAGCGTTATACGTACGCTAGGCTATTGCGAAAGCCGATAGGTGCAACTATTAAGCGCTTTAGACCTCGATGACTTATAAGAGTAAACCTGCCTTAATGCTTGAGTTTAACTTAAAACTAATAGAAGAAGGCGGAAGCGTCGATAGCAGTAATAAAACGGGCGCCTAAGAGTTTAGCTATAATAGAGCTTTATAGTAGTAGAGGGTAAGAATCCGGAATAGTAATACTATTAACGGCACGTAGGTTAATAACGACTCGGCCTTTAGTCTCGCCTCGGGCTATACGCTAAACTATAAAGACCGGTGCTACGAATAGCGTAGGCTCGTCGGCCTACTCTAGGCGACCCTGCTTATAGAGTAGGTTAAATATATCGTCGATAACCTTCCTATCGCGAAGCCCTTATAGGTAAGGCCTTTAAGCGACTCGCTTTTTATACTAATTATCGATTAAAGGAACTATTAATTCCTTTCTAGGTTTTACGACGGCGGTGCTTATATCTCGCTAAAGCTAGGAGTATTTCCTAAGAAGCTTTTTAACGCGACGTACGAAAGAGGGGCTATAGTCGAAAATATAAATACGCTCTTTAGTGTATTTCTCTTAAAGCTCTAGTAGGCGCTAAACGTACGTTTAGTATAGAATACGGCTAGAGAGGGGGTCCTCGATTCTATCCGCGGCGTCTATCTCGATAGCTACGGTAGCTGCCGTTACGTTAGTAGTAGCTGCTATAAGGTTCTAGCGAGCTTTAGACTACTTAGCGGGTCCTGCCGAAGAAGCTATAACGTAGGCGTAGATAGAGTCGGATAGCGAAGGCGTCGGAGAAGTGCCTAGAATAAGGGCTTCTACGGGTTAAGGCGGGGCGGGAGGCTATAGACACTTAAGGACCTCCTAAGTAAGCGGGAAAGTGCTCGCAACGTTAACCGATAAATTAATAGAAAAGGCAGCGGTAGTAATAGCGGTTCCTACGGAGGAGGATAGTATAATAGCGGCTCTAAGAGTAGGCGAGATTGCCGTAGCTAGTATTAGAGCTTTTATAGCTAATTTCTAAGATAGGGCGGTAAAATAGCTAGACTCCTAACATTCTTATATCTAGCTAAGCTTCTGCTTGCGCTTAATAACGAGATTAACGTTTATGCTATTAGTAATAAAAATAGTAAGAAGAGATTTAGAATCGACGATGCTATAAACAGCATTAGCGTAAGAGGCGAAGAAAGTATAAGCGCGGTCTTTAGGAAGTTCTTTCTAAGATATAAGGACTATAAGGGTAGTACCGGGCGGGATAATAGTCTTTTAAACGGCCTAGACACGGCGAACGACTTTACGGGGCTATTTATAGATATCGAATAGGATTTTAAACCCGTCGAGCACTCTAATGCGAATAACTTCCTTATTATAATTAAGGGATCCTCGGTATAGCTTAAGGAAGGCATTGCCGAGACGTGCGCTAGTCTCTACTTTAGAGACCTAGGCGGAGTAAGTGAATTTAGCTATAGCTACTTAAGCGGCCTAGCTCGCTATAGTACCGCGCGCGTAGAAGGAGAACGTAGCTTAGTCTTCGCAAAAAGAACGACCGTTAACTCCGTTAATAGTAATAGGAGGCTTCTTCTCGACGGTATAGTTAAAAGTCTAAAGAAGGTCGCGATTAATTATAGGCTTACTATAGCTAGAGTCGGGGCAAACTTAGACTTCCTGCCTACTAGGTTAGGCAGAGACCTTAATCCTTATATAGGAGTATAAGTGCGGCGGGGAATCCTAATCCTACTAAGGCTCCTCGGCTTTAGCTTCTAGGACCTAATTTAGTCGGGGTACCGTAGTAAGCGCTACGTAAAAAACAAGCTCCTTAATAATAGGTGCGGGAAGAATAGGTTTTAATACGGCGGGGGAATTAGGTAGTAGGAATAAAGTCGACGATATTCCCTATAGGAATAGTAAGAGTAGAAGAGGTCTTCTTATACCTAAGACGGAGATAAGAGAAAAGGGCGTTATAAGAAAGAAAAGAGGTCTTATAAACCTTATAGGTTAAAGGCTTAAGCGCGCGCTCTTTACTATAGAGCTATTGCTTAGATATATAGTAGTTAGCATATATATACTCCTTAAGTATAGAGGCGAGGGCGAAGGTACGGTCGTAAGTGCTATATTTAAACTTACCGGCCCGTTCGGTAGGGTAGCGGGAGTTTATATAGCCTTTAAAGTTAGCCTTTAAGGAGGCGTAAGAGGACGCGTCGTCCTAAGAGTTGTTTAAGTATAGCTCGTTACTAGCTTCGTCGCCGCTAGGAGTAGTCTTCTTATCGCTTTAATATTTTCACTTAAAACGTATTTTCTTCTTATTATTATTACCTTTATAATTACCTTAGCGGTATTCCGTTTAGTTATCTCGTCGGTCGTCCCGGCGAGGGTAACGCTTATCGTAGCGTAGCGGGCGTAAGCTTAATTAGTTATAGTTATTAGTTAAGCTTCGTCCTTTAGGACTACGGTTATAATTATAACCTTAGTCCCGATCCCGACGGTTACTCTAACGGTAGTTATTGCCTCGGTTACCTTAACGATAGTTATCGTAATAATTATTACGACGGCTGCGATTACGGTTACCCTAACGGTAACTATTATTACGGCGATAGTTATCCTAACGATAGTTATTATCCCGACGAGAAAAGCTACCGCGACGAGAACGGTCTCGGTCTTTAGAGATATATAGCTTAAGGCAGGCTATAATAAAAGGCTTTCGTTCCTTAATAATGCGAATCTATTTATCGATCGGGGTCTTCTTTATAGGAATAGGAAGAAGCGAGGAGATCTAGACGGTAATAAAAGGATAGATAGCCTTAATGATTTAGGCATCTTTGCCTATCTTAAGTTAGCGGGCGAGTGAAACCTTTCTCTAGATCTACTACGTAAGAGTAATAGAGCTAGAGGACTATATAAATATCGTATACCTTTCCCTATAAAGTTCCTTTAAGATATCGGCGTTAGGACGCTTAAAACGTCTAGTTAAGAACTTATAGAAGGTTCTAAGAGGGGAGGAATTAAGGATATCGCGTTATTCCGCTATAAGCTTACTTATATACTATATAAGAGCTCCTCCTATTAAGAAGGAGAGGTAGTATAGGCAAAGGGCGAATAGATCTCGTCTTAGTAGATCTTTAGACGCTTTATAAAGAGATAGACGTTTATATAGATGTTTTTTCTATCGCTAAAAGCGATAATGCCTAGGTTCTTCGGATTATGCTTATTTATATTAAAAGTACTAATATTATCCCGTTTAAGGCGTTTAATAACGGCCTTATTATTATAGGCTAAGGAGGAGGTATAGCTCGCCTTACGGTGCTTACGCGGGTTTAAATAGGACTTTAGGGGGCGGCGGATAAAACTATTATCGGACCTAGACGAATTATTATTATTATTATCCGAATCCTTCTATCGACGAGAGTAAAAGGCCTGCGAATACTTAGATAACTTAGACTAAAGAGAGTAATATCGAACCTAAGATTGCTCCTTAGGGCGATACTACTATCTAATAGAGTATTGCTTAGATAAGCGAAGTATTCCTTACGGACGAAGAGGAGCTTAATCCTCCGATTAACCGTTAGAAAGGTCTCCGTCGATTATTTATAGGTTAAGAGGCACGGCTCGAACTAGCCGATGCACTAAAGACATCGTAGCGTAAAGAGGAGTCTTTTTATCTAAAAGATCGCTTATAAAACGACGATACGTGTAAATTCCCTTTCGCTAAGTATCGGCGTGCTATAAATGCTTTTCCTTTACGGGCGGAAGATTTAAGATATTAAAGATAATCTCCGACTTAGAGGCTAAAGAGCCTAAGAGAATACGAGCTTACTTTATATATATTACGTCTATATTAGTAAAGGTCTTAATAACCCCTTCCGTAGGTAGTATCTTAATTAACTTAAAGTAGCGAACGGCCTATTTTAATAGATTATTATAGTCTTTATCTTCTATAGCTAGTAAGGTAGACTACTTGCGTAGCACCTTAGTCTCTAAGGACAAACGAGGACGACGGCGGGTAGGAGGAGGAAGATCTTTATAATTACTCTTAGAGTTCTTAGAAGGGGCGGCGCTATAGATACTTTCCGGCGGAGTATATTCCTATGTCGGTAAGCGAGGATAGGAGTCGTAGTCTAAACGAGATATAGACGCTATAGCTTAACGGGCTTCTTTATCCTTAGCTATAGTAATAATAGCTTAAATAAAACGAGCGAAGAAAGCGAAGAGGTCGATAGATAGAGAAGAGAAGGGATTACGAAGGAAGAGTTATAAGAGAAGAGAAAAGTCTATAGTAGGAGGTATAAGGTGTTTTAATTTTAGCGTAGGAACGGGTACGCGTAGGAAATCGAAAATATAGAGAGAAAATTTTCCCTTACGGCTAATTGCGTAAGGACTTAAGAATAAAGAACTAGGTAGCAGACCCTAGTTCTAATAATGCTTAGAAAGTCGAGCCTCGTCGGATCGCTATGCTTATGTTAGAGGTTATATAGGCGTGCTAGCTAGGGTTATATAAGCTAGTTATACTATAAGTGTCGGGAGCCTTTAGGCGGCTTCTAACGAATAGCGAGAGCTTTAAGAAGCTCTTAGCGAACGTGTCGTAGTAGAGCGAAGCTCTAGAGATAGGAAGGGCGTTCCTAATAGTAGCTTTAAAGGCAGAAGGTGCGGAATTACTACTAATTTAATGCACTAGGCACTAAGAATGTGTGTGTAAAGAAGGATGCTTCTATTAGGTAGGCGTAAGCCCTAGGAGCTAGGAATAGCTCCCTGCTATCTTATCTATAGCTGATTATATTAGCCCCGGCATATAGCATAAAGGATGCTTTACATACATTAATATAGCAATTACGTCTACCTTTATATAAAACTTAGCGTCGTAGAGAGAATCTAGCGTTTCGTAGATTAAAGGTAAGGGATATCGATTCTTAACTAGAACCTAATTTAAACTTCGGTAGTTATAATAGATATAGATACTACCGCCCGGCTTATAAGCGAGGATTAATAGTGCTATAGCTAGAGAAGAAGACTCTTAAATAAAGCCTTTATTAAGTGTATTATTAATCTACTTCTTAATATAGCGGAGTTCTATAGGTAATATAGGCCGATTTCTATAGTATAGAGCTTATTTACTAAGTATAAGTTCTATCTTATAATCCTAAGGGCGGTGTAAGGGAAGCTTATTCGCATTCTTTAGAAGGAAATAAGGAAGCTTATCCTAAAACACTTTTAAGAGTTTCTTTAGGATATCTGCCTTTATAACTTCCGGCTTTACTTAGAGGAATTTTTCTATATCGGCCTTATCGACCCTCTAGAATAGATATTCGGAATTAGCTATATCCCGGAGGTTTATCTAAAGGAAGTTATAAAAACGTTTAAGGAAGGCGGCTTAAGCTACCTCTATTATATAATCCCCGGCGACTATACGTTAGAAAGAGGTTTTAGATAGTTCTAGGACTTTAACTAAGCCTACTAAGAGTTCGTTAAAGAGTCGTAGATTTTCTCCCTCCTCGACTAGCTTAGCTAATTTAGATATATTAATCCGCATCGCTTAGATATTATCCTATTTATAGAATTAACAAAGTTAACTACGCGTATATAGCGGATATCGTTTATATCTAAGGGTATTTAATCTTCCTATTATATACGCTAGCGGGGGCGTCTCGTCTAGCCCTATTAGGTAAGAACGTAGCGACGGCCGGCGGTAAGACGAATTAGGAGTAAGCGAGCTATTAAAGTAGTCTATAGCGGAGTAGCCTTAAAGGCTTAGGTCTTAAAGAAGTTTAAAAGGCTAATTAGGGATATTAAGCGAGCGGTTTCCTAGGCGAATAGCTATATCCTATATATAGGATATTAAATCGGTTAGCCGGGGTTTTAAAAGTGCGATGCCTACTTAGGTAGATATTACTTAGTAGACGAGTCTATAGGTATATAACTTTCCGATAGGATAGTCTAGTCTTTTAGGATATTAATCTCTTCCTACCGAAAAGGAGTTTTTAATACGTCTTCTACCGTTATAAAGACCCTTTATTTTAGAGTAAACGTTAGGATAGTCTAAATCTCTACGACGTTAGAAAAATATACCTTCCGATATAACTAATGCCTTCCGGGCGTAGGAGTAATAGGAGTCCTAAGAGCTATCCTATCCTCGGCTATTATGCTTAAAGGCAGGTAGTATTTTATATAATAATAAGAGTCGAAGCAGACTTAGAGAGATTTCTAAAGCATAGTTAGTTTATATTCCTAAAGCTAGGGGATACCTAAGATAATCGGGGTAAAGGGTAATAGATTCGTAACGAAGAAGAGCATAAGTTCTATATACTTACTAATAGTTATTCAGGCTATAAAATAGTCTATTATCTATATTAAAGGCATACCTTCGGCTAGTCGAAGCGGTTAAGGTTAAAGGAGCTTCTTTATAGTAATATTGTATTTCTATAGGATAGCGTAAAGGTCGGCGAACGCCGCGGTAGTATAGCTAGAATCTACGAGGGATAACCTATTAACGTAGTAAAAAGACTAAGGGTTACGCGTAGAAGAGAGATACGTATAGAGAAGGATTAACTTTTTATTACTATTCGACGAACTAATCTAAAGATCCGGTCTATCTAAAAGCAACGACCTAATCCTTTTATCCTCCCCTATATATAACCCTTAGGAGCGACTTACTCTAGGGGTATATCTTTTAGCAGTAGGCTTAGCGTCGGCCGCTCGCCTTATAAATCCGTATCCTCTTCCCTAAGGATACGGTCTTATTCGTAGTCGGCCGTACGAACGAGGTAGCCTTAGCTATACCCGCCGCCGTAGGCGCCCTAAGACCCTTAGCCGAAGCCGGGTGAGGGGGCGCCTTAGCCCTAAAACTAAGGACTACCCTAACGGGGGGGCATTAGAAGCGGATTAGCTATCTTAGCCGGGTCGTAAGCCTCCTTCTAGTGTTTAAGCTCTCCGTAAGCTATATAGAGTTTATTATCGATCCTAAATTATCGTTTAGTATCGGAAAGCCGGTCGAGGTCTATAGGGTTACTATATAGGAGTTAGGCCGGGGCGGTTAAAGTAAGGGTAGGTATAAGCGTTAGCGGGAACTATAAACGGGGGGCGGCTTTCTTCTTAAGCTTTTAATAATAAGTATAGTTAGCGAGATTCTTTATAAAGATATCGATCTACGTTAACTACTTCTCGTAGTCGGCGTTAGGGATCTTAGTCTATATATTCTTAATAAGATCGCTTATATCCTTCGAGATAAACTTCCGGAGGAGGTCGACTTACTATTCCTTTGTGAGAAGACAGACTAGAGGTACGTTTAGGAAGGTAGGAACGATGGTTAAAAGTACGAATAATCCTTTATTGCAATGCGGTTGCCCTCTCGTAGTAAGACTAAAGCTTGCCCTTCTTCTAAGATATATTAGGGCCTTAGGGATATACCCTTAGGCCTCGAGAGGGGTTATCGGGGACTAGTTAGCGACTAATAGCCGAATAGTCCCCGAGCTAAAATGCATTATCTATCGTATATATATCCCTATCTCCCGGCTCTATAGTTGCGCGGGTAGCTGCGTTATAATTATCCCCCCCTTTTAAGGCGGACGTCTTAGACGCTAGGATAGCTTTAGGTATAAATAAAGTCGTAATAGCAAATAGGACTAAAATAGGATTAAACGTAGTATAAAAATCAACGACGATAGTTATTATTATATATATTATAATAATTATCGTATTAGTTACGCGTTATAATAGTTAATACGCAATAAAGGGCTAGTCGCTTACGTATAGTTAGCGAACTATAATAGAGTGCTGCTCTTTATATATAAAGATTTTTTTCTTCTCTTCTCTTATTATATAACTATATCGAGATCTTATAAAGAAGTATATTCGGAATTAGACAAGTATATTCTAAATCTAACGAGCATATTCCGAATTAGACGAGTATATTCTAAATTAGTTTAACGCTATAGGTCCTAAGCGAACGGCAAGCGCAACGGTAAAGACGCCCCGAAAGCGAGGAAAATAGATAGACGATATTTAGCCGATAGGTCCTTTAGTTATAGCTTAAGTCCTAGAGTTATCGGCGAATAGAGTATCGATTAAAGACGCCGTAGCGATAGTATAGGAAGAGATAAAGCTAAAGAAGACGCGCGGAGAGAAAATAACCTTATTAAAACGACTCCTTATAGAGAAAAATATATAAAATGCCTTAGAAAAATCGATATCCTTATTAAAGGAAGAGACCGAAGATTAACTATTTTATTATTTATTTAAAGGACTATTTATAAGCATAAAGAAACCTATTATAGTAGAGTCTTAAGAAGATTACGCGAATATAAAGCGTATAACGCTAACGGTTATTAAATCCGAAACATTTTCGTCGTTTAGTAAAGACGATAGAGACGAGGATATAAAGGCGAATACTTAAGGAGATACCGTCGATAAGAGGAATGTCTAGAAAGGGATATCGCCTAAGAAAAAGGGCAAAAAGGCCGTAAATATAAAAAGTCGCCGGGCGAAAGGGTGCTAAGTCACTAAGCTATACTATATTAAGTGCCTTAATAGCAGTATATAAGGGTTTAGCGATAACGAGGACGATATTAGAATAGTCGAACTATATTATATATAAGAGGATGCGCGATTAAGCAGATATATTTAATATAACTTACGCGGTAACCTTTACAAATCTATAAGCTCTTCGTTCCTCCTTAAGTCGAGATACAATCGCTAATAAAATTATAAGTGCCTGTAATAATATCTAGGGATATAGCGGATCTATACGGCATTTAGACGAAGATAGCTAAGCTATAAATCACTTAGGACGAAACGGAGAAGAAGAAGATAAAGTCAATCTTCTACTAAGTTTATGCATAGTTTATAGCTGCAATAACGGCCTACCGAACGGAATAAAGGGTATTAGGTACTAAACGTTTATATATAAAACGTCGTCTTAAATACCGGCAGGCATCGACAAAGCGACGGAAAGCTATATGCGAGAATAAGGACTAAAAGCTTCGTCTAGTGATTAAGGACGTAGGTTTTACCCTATAGTAGGTAAGACGAGAATATATATACGATAATTTATATAAAATAATCGAGGAGAGTAGTCGCTAAGGAAGAGATAAGTAGGCAAAGCGTCTCTTAGTTATTACGGAGTTTATAAGCGAGATAGAAGTAAAAGACTTCTACCGTATAGATATTAAGGAATAAAGGCGAAGTAGCGGCGGAATAGTAATTAAAAAGTAAGGGTAAGCTAAAAATAAGTTATTTTATAATACGTAATTTCCGCTATTTCTTTAGCTATATCTTTAGGTATTCGTTAATAAGTTTTTAGGCATTCGCTATATTGTCTTAAGCAACCTACTCCTTATATTCGGCTAGCTAACCTTCCTATTTTACTAAGTAGTAAGTAACGCCTTTCTTCTTCTTATAGTCCTTAATTTACTAAACCGATTATTCTCCTTCGGCATCGTCGAGGTTAAGCATCGGCAGTAATTCGCTAAGGTGTTAGTTAATAGCCTGTTCTACCTACGGCTTAAGAAGACTAATATAAAATATATTATAAAGCGGGTCGTATTTCTTTAGTAGGGCTAGGCGGTACGCTTACTTACTAATAGCTTAAAGGACCCTAAAAGGTCTAATATATTTAGGTAATAACTTTTTTCTTTAGTTCTTAAAGCGTAAGTTCTTCGTAGAGAGTCCTACTAGGTCCTTAACCTTAAGGGTAAGTGGCTTATAATAGAGGTTATAGAATTTCTTTTGCGACTTAATAGCTTATCGCTAATAAGTCTCTAGCTTTTTCCTTAAGTCTACTAATTTACTAATACGAGCTCTCGCTTTAAGCACTCCTTTACTAATAGCATTATCCGTAAGGTAGATATAGTAGTCTAGTTAGTATCCGAATAATGCCTTATTAAGCGAAAAGCCTATAGTTATATTCTTCGCATTATTGTAAGCGAACTAAGCCTCTCGTAGTAGTCTAGGCTAATTATTCTATTCGGCATTTATATAATACCGAAGGTAGTATTATAGTGTCTAATTTACCCGTTCGGTCTAACCGTCGGTTTATAGGTAAAAGGCTATTAATAACCTACGTTTTATCTATAATATCTAATAGAGGTCTAACTAAAACTTACTAATAAATAGAGATCCTCTATCGGAAATAATGCCTCTCGGTACTCTATAGATAAGCTTAATCTTATAATAAAAAGCCTTAGCTAACTTAAGCGTTATTATTGTCTTAAAGACCGCGAGAAATACGCTATATATAGGAATATAGTTATATAACTAAGGGATAGAGTCGCAACTACATTGCCGACTATACATAGGAAAGGGGCAATAGGGGTTATAACTACGCGGCGTATAACGCTACGTGACCTACATAGTTAATAACCTCGTCATTAACTAAGGGCATCGTTATAACTAGAGCAGTAAGCCCTAGCATAGGCCTTAATAATGCATTGTTAAGGCATAGCAGGCTCTATAGAAGGACCCCTACAGACGGGTATAAAGGGGCCCCCTTATTCCCCCTTCTCTAGCTAGATTAGATATAACCATAACTAATGTAACCCCCTTTGTTTGGATTAATCTAAGTGAATTACCTACTAATACTAATTAGTGATTAAATAGATTTAATTATAGAATAGTAAGGCAGAAGAGATAGATCTTAATCTTCGAAAGTGTAAAAAGGGCAGTTGTTATAAGAACGCGGCTCCTACGTATCTTTACCCTCGGGTTCTATTACGTACACCTAGAGAAGATCGTCTATGCTAAGAATAAGACTGTTTAAACCGAGCTCGACTAGCAAATAGACCCTTCTAAGCTTCCTTTTAATCCCGTCTCGCTTCCCTTAAGGAGGAAGAGTAACGTTAATAGGTAGTGCGTCTATAACGTAGAACAATAACGCGAATCCCTATAACTATTTAATCCCGTCTCGCTTCTAATTAAGGAGGAAGAGTAACGTTATTTAGAATAGAGACCGATCGCTTCGACATCCCTTATAAAGATCCTTACGAGACCCCTTACGATAACCTTATCGACGAATTTAAAATAAGCATAATAGTAGGACCGCTATTAGCCACGAACACGCCGGCTCCCCCTAGCCCTACCGATAAACCAGTCGAACCAATCGAACGATAGATAAACGAAATCGGCATTCTTACCTCGTCTTATAAAGAGGTAGATATACGATACTAAGATACGGAAGAGATTATATTAGACGACCTTAGCCCGGCTAAAGTCACGACGTTTATAGCCCGATTTATTATAACCTACGAAGCATCTATCTATTACTAAGGTTAACGACTCTTTAACTCGTTTTAAAAGCGTTTCTACGGATAGAACGAATCTATATAAAACATAGTTAGCTAAGAATATAAGAAAGTCCTTAAGGCTCTCTTACGTAGGCGTAGACTTTTTATAGGGATAAAGAATATATCGTATACTAGATCCTATATAGCGATGCTTCGATCTAAAGACCCACTCCTATAGAACGAGAAGGAGTTTATAATAGAAGAATTTAATATAGGCATAAGGGCCTTCCGTAAATAAGAAAAGAGGAAAAGCGATAAGTAATAAGCAGCCCGAGACCTTTTCTCTACTATAACGAATTAGTCAACGGTCTACCCGACTTCGCACCGATTCTAATATAACGACCCGGCCTAAGCGGCGACTATAGATCCGACCCCGGAACTAGACTAAAACCCGAATACGGCTATAACGGATGCACCGGCATTTCTACTATTTAATCGTATAAATCGGCTCTATGCGCTACGACTACTATTTCTCCCGGAACTAACGTTATATATTCTAAAGGCGAAACCGAGGCTCGATCTATCTGCTTTAACAATCGCCCTAAAGGCTATCGAAGCATTTCATTATAATATTAAGGAGTATATAGCACTCCTACCGGCCGATGTTCCGAACCTCTTATTAGATCCCGACGTATAGACTAAGTTCGTTAAGATATAGGATAAGGAGAAGAGCTATACCGGCGAGCTATATGCCCTATTTAACGAGACTATCCGTAAGTTTATAGGCGTATGTTATAACCTTAAGATTAAGCTAAGGCTCTTCTATATACTCCTCCCCTAGATCTTAAAGGGACGAGCCGACCGCTTCTATACGGAGAATATTACCTAAACGACTATCTTCCGAGGCGTATACGATATAATTAAACGATATTTCGATACTAAGGCGACTTAGGCTTAGTACTATACCGATTAGACTAATACGACGTTTGACTAAGTTCGGGCTAGCAACCCTAAGAAAGGCCTACCGGAAGTGCTTTAGTTGCTAATCGATAAGCTATTGCTTTATCAACGAGCTCTAGGACCTAAGTTTATAGGCGAAACCCCGCTTATAGTAACTCTCACTAAGGCGTGCTAAGGAGTCCTAGAACTCGAAGGAGCCTTCTTTAAATAAGTCGATAAGGCTAAGGAACTCTATGCCGACCTCCGAGCTTCCCTTATAACGTACCTCGCATAATAGGCGAGGAATGCCTCGCGCTAATTTATCTAAGACCGAAATCGTAATAACGATAGGATAGATATAAATTATAAATATAAATCGAGGAACCCTAATAGTTAGTTTTACATAGACCGTAGGTATACTAATAATCGTAGTAGAGGCAACGGAGGATTTCGCTCGCGTGGCTTTAGATAAGGCTATCGGCCTCGCGGTAGATAAGGCTACGGCTAAAGATACGGCAATAAGACCTAGACTAAGAAGTGCTTCGTATATAGAAAGGAGGGATATTAGTCTACGAAATATTCTATAGAGGAACGGCGGAAAGCTAAGGACTAATACCTCTCGTATTGCCTTTACACCGGCGTCTCCCCGGACATTACGGCCTATTTAGCAGGCTATAAAGGCTATAAGGACGATAAGGAGGAAGAGTATAGCGAGGATAATAAGCTAGAATAGTAGTAAGCTAGTTAAATGCTTTGTTAAATAGCTTTCAACCACCTTATTATAGGAGATAACGTCTACGGCATAGAACCGATAGTCTCGGCCGACTAGTTCCTTATTAATGACCGTTACTTAAAGCTCTACTTTTAAGGCATTCTAATTAATATAGGAGTAGTAAAGGTCTTAACGGCCGGATAAGAATAGTATATAGCCCTATAGTAAGAAGACCCTTCCGTCTATTTAGACATATTAACCATAGGCTAAGAATCAATTAGATTCGGCGCCGGCACTATTATTAGGTCTTTAGGATTAATTAATCTTATCACTCCGATTAGAAGGATTATATTCTATATGCTAGAAACTTCGACCCTTTTCCTACTATATCTCGCGGATATAGATAGGCTAGGCGTATTCTTTAATAATACGACGAATACCCTCACCGGTCCTAAGGCAAACATCCCGGTTGTTAGGAAATAGGGATACCCTTAGTTCTTCCTTAGGAAGAGTGAATAATCGACCGTATTCCTTATAGAAACGGAAATTAGGACCCTATACCGTCGATTCGGACATCCTGCTATAGCTAGGCTATACAACCTATTAAAGCAAGTAGGTTACGGCGATATATCTCTTAGCACCCTAACGAATATCTCGGAACTATATTACTATTGCTAGATGCATTCGCCTGCCCTAAAACGGTTTAGGTTTAACCTTAAAGATAACTAAGACTTTAATTATAAGGTTATCGTTAATATAATATACTTAGACGTCCCGAATTTAGCATAACGCCCGGTATTATATATTATTAACGTATCGCCGGCCTTTTAAAGCGCTCGATTCCTTCCTTCTATATTAGCTAAAGATATATAGGAGACTCTTCGAGCGCTTTAGATTAATATATATCTTAGCCCCCCTAACATTATTAAATATAATGCCGGCACGAACTTCGCGGCGGTAGAATTCCGAAACGAAGCCCGTATTATAGGGATTATATATATATAAGTTCTTATTAAAGCATACTAGTCTATTAGTAAGGTTAAGAGGTATTATGCCCTTTTGCGCCGAGCTTTTAATATCCTCTTCTTAGAAATAGGCAGCTTTACCTCCCTTAAGGCAGTTCTTTAAACGGCTGTTAAAGCTATTAACGATACTGCTAGACCGAACGGACTAATACCTACGTTGCTTATGTTCGGAGTATATCCTAGGATAACTCTTAATTCGCTACTATCGCTAACGACCTTTAAACGAGCTGCTATAGTATAGAAAGCGATAAAGGCACTTAGGCAGCTTACGGCTAAACGATAGGTCTAAGCAGCGCTATATAGCCGCAACGGTCCGGATATAGCGAATATACTTGCCCTTCCTCTCTAAAGCGAAGTCCGCGTATAAAGGGAAAAGTTAGGATAGTAAAGACCGTTTAAGATTATAGCTATTAACGGGTATAATATTACGATCGATACGGTTAATAGACCTTAGGTCTTTAGATCTACGCTAGTATAACCGTATTATCGTAATTAAATACTTAACGAACTTCTAGCACTAGAATCCGAGCAGCCGGACGAACCCGCCCGACCGGACCCTCCGGCACCCTGTAAGCGAGGACGCCCGCCCGGATCGAAGAATAAGGCTAGGCATTTAATTATAGAAGGACTAAACGTAGAGGATAACCTAAAAGATAACGAGAACGATATAGATCTCGACGATTTAAGCGATAAAGAAGCGGACGAGGCCTTTACAATAAAAAAGGAGGAAGAGGCCTACGAGCTAGCCGTTAAGCTCCGATCTAAAAGCGCTATTACGACCTTAGGAGCACTATTTAAAGCGTTAGATAGCACGGAGATCGATAACCTCGTGGCATAAGGAGTGTTTAGTTTCGAACGATATAACGAAGCTATTTACGGCGGCTACCGTATCTTTAGCTCCCGTATAGCTCGAGAGGTTAAAGGCAAAGACACTAAGCTATATAAGAAATTAAGGCTTATAGTTTAAGGTCATAATAATAGGGAGAAGGCTTCCCTACTAACGTAGTCCCCGATAATCTAACGCGTTAGCTAACGACTAATCTTAGCCTTTGCTCTTAGCCTTATGCGCTATAGGATAACGTTGTCCCTTTAAGACATAACTTAGGCATATCCTTAGGCGAATATAGAGCTCTTTCAAACGGTCTTAATATATCTCCCCGCCGAATTATAAGGGAAGTATCCGCCCGATACGATTATCTAAGTTATTAGGCCCTTATATAGCATTATAGAATTAGGAGTCTACTAGTTTAATACGTATTAGAAGCACTATATCGAGGGCCTTAATATAGCGATATTAACCTTCGACTCTTGCCTTCTAATATCTAACATAGGACTAGAACACTTTGGCATTATTAGGATATAAACGGACGATACCCTTATGCTTAGAACGATAAGTTTTTCGGCCGCTAAAGAAGAAAAGCTCCGAAAGGCATAATTTAAGGCGAAGCCGAAAACTACGATAACTTAGGGCTCTATCACGGATTTCAACGGCGCGAAGGTAAGCTTACAATAGGATAAGATACTCTTGCTCTAATAGAAAGGATAAGCTGCCTAAATCGACCGAATCGATGTTAAGGCTCTAGATTATATATAATAGTATTTAGAATAACGTGCTCGTAGAGCCTATATAGCCTCGGTGTGCTAACCGGAAGCCGTATTCGATATCTCTATTACGGTATAAGTGTAGAACCCGGATAATAAGGATTGCATAATCTTAAATAAGCGACTTAAGTAGCAAATAGACTACTAAAGCAGAGGTTTAATATATAAACTAATTAATCTTATAAAAGCGAAGCTAATAGTATTTACGGATAGGTCGTTTGCTAATAATAAAGACCTATTATCGCAACTAGGCTTTATTATTGCATTAGTTAATAAGACCGAAAGGTCTAACAACTAGTTTAAGGTTATTAGAAACATTATCTACTAAAGCTCGACGAAGTATAAGAGAGTCACCCGAAGTATACTAGCCTCTAAGATATATAGCGTAGTCAACGGCGTTAACCTCGGGATCGCCCTAGTAACTACGTTAAAGATTATTACCGACTGGCTTAAACTACCGAATATCTAATTAATTATCTACATAGATTCGTATTTACTCTACGAATGCCTCGTAAAGCTCGGGATAACTAAGGAGAAGAGATTAATAATTAATATTATGTCTCTTCGATAGTTATACGAGCAACGAGAGATTGTAGAGATCCGTTAGATTAACGGCGATAATAACCCGGCCGATGCTATAACGAAGGCATTACTAAATAGAGTCCTCGAACGCTTTATAGATAACAATAGCTTAACTATTCGGATAGAGGCATACGTTCTACGCCCCTAAGTTCCCCTTTTAGGACTCTTTTTCATTTATACTTATGTATTATATGTATTAGACCCCTTTAGTCTAATACGCGTTATCCTTGCGATTAGGAAGGTTGCTTAACAGTTAGAAAGAAAGACTGCTAGTATAGGAATGTAGTTATATAACTAAGGGATAGAGTCGTAACTATATTGCCGACTATACATAGGAAAGGGGCAATAGGGGTTATAACTTTACGGCGTATAACGCTACGTGACTTATATAGTTAATAACCTCGTTATTAACTAAGGGCATCGTTATAACTAGAGCAGTAAGCCCTAGCATAGGCCTTAACAATGCATTGTTAAGGCATAGTAGGCTCTATAGAGGGACCCCTACAGACGGGTATAAAGGGGCCCCCTTATTCCCCCTTCTCTAGCTAGATTAGATACAACCACAACTAATACAACCCCCTTTGTTTAGATTAATCTAAGTGAATCACCTACTAACACTATACTTAGTATATTAGTTAACGATTACTAGTATTGCGTGAACTTCTCTACTATCGAACTATAACTCCGGAAAGCCGGTAGTAAAGTCTATAGAGACTTCTTCCTAAGGTCTTATAGGAATAGGCAGCGACTTAAGGGCGCTATATAGGCGATGCAGCTTTAGAACGGCGCTTTAATAGATATAATATAAACGCACGTAGCTATTTATATTACGAGCTATTCCTTCCTAAAAGAATTTTCGGGATAGGAGGTCTTTCGTATAGGCTATTTTAAAGTATCCTATAAAAGGATCGTCGTAGTAGAGCTAAATAAGCTCTTGCCTTAAGGTAACCTCTACGGGCACTATGATTTTTCCTAAATGCAAAATAAGTCCGTTTAGGCTTAATAACGAAGGACTTACCCCTTCTTCTAGGGTACTTTCGGCCTATACTCGCTATATAGTCTACGGATCTTCCGCTTAAGTCCTCTTAAGGAGCTTAAAAAGGGGCTCGGAGATATTGCTCTTAAAGACCCTTTTATAACGAGCTACTAACCTAGCTAATTGTCTTTAATACTATTGTTTATAATTAACGATATCTTTAACCTAGGTGGCTAACTTAGCGGGACTCGTTCCTAAATGCTAAGCGATCGAATCTTAGAGAGTTTATGTATTTTCGTTACGTAAAGATATCTCGTTAAGCTTAGAGATAGCAGAGACCTAAGAACTCGTCTTTACGTCGCTTTATAAAGAATCTATAGCTATATATACCTACCGAATAACTACTAACCTCTATTATAGTTCTAGGAGTAGCTCTATAGACGGTAGGGCTTCGCCTATAAATTCTAGCTTCTTTAATAAAGCATCGGCAGGATTAAATTTGCCGGCTCGGTATTTAATCGTAAAATCGAAAAGAGCTAGGTATATATACTAACGTGCTTATATTTTATTAAGGGATACTTGCTTTATAAAGCCTTAAAGGTTTTAGTAATCTAATAAAACTTTAACGGTATTCGCCGCCTTTTTAACGTAATATCGCTAGTGTTTAAATAATATAACGATAGCAAATATCTCTTAATTAAAGGTAATATAGTTAAGCTTAAGCTTAGTAAACTTCTATAACTAAAAAGCAATCGGATAATAGTAGCCTTCGTTATCGGGCTACGAAAGAATACTAGCTATTGCGAAAATTAAGGCATTAGTCTTAATGCGAATCGGTCTTTAAGGGTCGAAGTATCGGAGAAGTAAGGCTATTATAAAAGCGTTCTTTACGGCGTAAAACGCTATTAATTCGCTAGTATTTAGCTATACTTATTTAAGCTTTCGTTCCTTAACGCTCCTTTTTAATAACGTAATAAGAGGGGCAATAATGCTAGAGTATCTTAAAATAAATCGTCGGTAATAATTTATAAAACCGGGAAAAACTTAAATATTATAGAAAGAATAAGGTTCTTCTTAATTTATAATCGCCTTAACGTAGGCTAAGTCTATTATAACTCCGTTAATAGATAAGATAAATCCTATAAACTCTAAAGACTACTTATAGAAAGTATACTTCGATAAATTAGCGAATAGCTCGGTATTCTTTAATTGTTTAAGGACTTATCGCAAGTGTTCTATATGCTCTTCGTAGGTCTTAGAAAAGATTAAAATATTATTAAGGTAGACGACGCAAATAGTATCTATAAGGCCTTTAAGAGCTTAGTTAATATATAACTAAAATATAGTAAAGGCGTTAGTTAATCTAAACGGCAATACTAAGTACTTATAGTAACTATAGTAAGTACGAAAGGCTATCTTCTATTTATCCCCTCCTTTAATCCGGATGCGTTAGTATACGTTTTTTAGGTTAATCTTCGAAAAGTACTTAGCTCTTTAATCACAGTCTATAATCTCTAAAATAAGGGGGAGTAGGTAGCGATTCTTATCGGTAATGCTATTAACCCCCCGGTAGTCTATATAAAGGCGTAAAGTGCTATCTTTCTTAGGCATAAAAAGGATAGGAGCCCCGGCTAAACTCTTAGATTTCTAAATAATGCTACGCTTAAGGGACTAATCTAACCACTCCTTTAGAACCTAAAGTTCGGATTAAGAAAGAGGGTAGATAGGTCTAAAAGGCGGCTTAGAGTCGGGCAATAGGTTAATCGCATAATTGGTGCCTTTCTTCCTTAGTAATAAATCGGCCTTATGCTTAGAAAATACGTCTTTAAAGTCTAAAAGAGTCGTAGGTATTTCCTCCCCTATTTGCTTAAGGTTCGCCGAGTTATTATCTTTATTAGGAAATAGTATAGAATTTAGGTCTAGTATAACTATATAGACCTATGCCTTATTCCGACACTTATGTAAAGATTTCTACGGTTAGCGTAATAATACCTTAGAAAGTTAGTATTTAAACTACTAAATACACTTAAAAGGAATAAGATAAATATATTCCTAAGAAAGTACGGGTATATTAAGCAAAACTAATACGTTGTTAGGTTTTAATCCGTTATCGACGCCGATATAAAGGCGAGTGATTGTCTTTTCCCTATAGCGATTATCCTAGAGTTAGATAGAAACTTCCTAAACTCTATATCGTCTTATTAGCGTATTCCTAACTACCTTTTATCTAAGGGTTAATAAAGTAAGCTATCGTAGCCCTTATTTTCGAGTAAAATTTATATCTACTAAGTCTATTTTACTACCGTAATCGAGATTAACGATAATTTTATAAAGTGTTCGCTTTAGTAGCCTTCTAATAGCACGTAGTCTTTTAACTACCTCTACGTATAGCTTAGTCGAAGGAAAGGCATTTACTTTAACTTTTAGGCGTTTCCCTCCTTCTTTATTGTTTTTAAATCGGCTACGGCTCGGTTAGCTTTCGCTATCGCCTAGCAATCGGCTTATATATAGCCTAGTTTCTTATAATATTAATAAATAACTATACTAGATTAGCTTTCGCCGTTTCTATACGAATTTCCTCCCCGGTTATTGCTACGGCTATTCCTACTATATTTATTCCTACCGTTACGACTATTGCGACTATTTCCTTAGCCGTTCTTACGGCCGTTACTACGACCGTTTCTACGGCTATTCGAGGTCGATCTAGCGGCGTCGGAATGTTAATAGTTATTAATAGATCTATTTCGGCCTTTACGTCGGCGATAGCCTATCGAATAGGAGCCTCTTACCCCTTAAGTAAAGGTCGATTAGTCGTTAGTTAGCTTTACAAAGCGCTTCTTATTTCCTAGAGCATCTTAAAAGCGTTAAGCGAGTTAGAGTATCTCTTTATAAGTATTATCTTAAATAGAACTAAATAAAGGGAGATTTAGTCCCGAAGATTAAGACGTAACTTCGTAAAAAAGGAAAGTATATAAGTTTTTTCTAGCGGACGTTTTAGATATTGCTTAAAGGAATCTAAGTAAAGACTAAAATCGAGGGGGGACTAACCCTCTCGTTAGCGTGCTTCCTATAGTTATATAGCTAAAAGAGTCTCGCGATTAATAGTATCTTTAATTAAAATTAAGGTCTAGTTATTAAAATTATCTTAGTTAGTATAAAGCAATTCCCTCTCTATAGGGAGCTTTTCGTCGAGGTATTGCCTTTATCTCGCCTTATAGTCTACGTATATATAGTTAAAGGTATATAAGATTTTATTCTTATTACGCTTAAAACGACGTAAGGTAGCGATAAAGGCATCCTTAAGATCGCTAATCTAATCGAGACGTTTTTAAGGGTTAGTCGGTTATAATAACTAAAGAATGTTTTTTATTTTAATTTCCTTACTATAACTCTCCCTCGATTCGGTTAACTATTAGCGACGTTTGTATAAGTCCTTGCCGAATAAGTTACCTTATTGCGAAAGTTCCTCTTAAAGTTCCGTAATCCTATCTCTTAATCTTTTCTCCTCCTTTATCTCTACGGCTCTTGCTTAAAGGGCTATGAGGATATCTATACGCGGAGGGGTAGGTCGTAAAGGCCCGGCTTGCGTTTAACTTTATAAAGGGATAGATCGGGCCCTTTTAAGCAGTGAAAAAAATAGTAATAGCGTCTTAAGACGCTTATTATAGCCCTTATATAAGTTAGTGTATTTATCTTTTAATATTAGTTCCGTTACGTAAGGTAACGGCGATAGGCTAGCGACTTAATAGCTATTACGACTTATTCGGCCTACGCGGCCTATACGTCCGGAAACGCGCTTACTATACGGCGCTATCGCTTTTAGGTAATTAAAAAAGAAAAGTTTTAGAAATTATAAGAAGATAGACTAAAGGTACGTTTAAGAAGGTAGGAACGATAGTTAAAAGTATAAATAATCCTTTATTGCAATATAGTTGCCCTCTTATAGTAAGACTAAAGCTTGCCCCTCTTCTAAGATATATCGGGGCCTTAGGGATATACCCTTAGGCCTCGAGAGGGGTTATCGGGGACTAGTTGGCGACTAATAGCCGAATAGTCCTTAAGCTAAAATGCATTATCTATCGTGCATGTATCCCTATCTCCCGGCTCTATAGTTGCGTAGGTAGCTGCGTTATATCCTTTATCTTCCTTGCCTTACGCATATAGGCGTTAAGGTCTGCCTTTTAAATCTAATAGTTCTTATCGCTTTAAGGGAAATTATCGAGAAGCCTTTTAGCGGCTTACGTTAAGTCTAAAACCTTATACTACCTACCTAAAGCTACGAAAAGCGTCGTCGTAGTAGGCTATTCCTCCTTCTCCCTCTCGGATAGGTTAGCTATAATAGTAGCAATTCTATCTTTAACAAAGTAGTAGGCCTATTTACTAAGCCTATCGCTAATATAAAGGAGGCGGGCGCTATTTAAGTCTAACTATATGCTATCGCGGAGGAAGATGCCTTATATCTTAAGTTCTTAAGCCTTATACTTACGTTAACGGTCGGAGGTAGACCCTTTTCTAGTAAAGTTTAGAAGGTCTACCGTCTTTCGTTTTCCTAACGACTATATTAGGGTTATCGTATAAGACTATAATATTTTTATAGTTAAGATCGTTAGGTCTTTAGCCTTAAGACGTTGCTCCCTTATAGCTAGGAGCTAATCTTTTATAGCTAAGAGCTAATCTCGTATAGTTAGACGTTCCTTTAACCTAGCATTTTAGTTAACCTAAGAGACCTCCGCTATACGAAGGGATCGAAGACTCTCCTCGATATATATAAGAATATATCGGGTATCTAGGCTCTAAAGGTTTTCCTAGGTCTCTTACGCGTTAGCGACCGGGGGTACGTTATCGAACCTCTTAATCGCTTAAGCGATCTAAGGAAATTTACTAATAAACTCTTTAGCAAAGGCCTTTAGACCGTCGCCCGTAGCGTTAGAGGCTATATATTATAGAACTACTAATCTAGGTTCCTAGTTTACTTTCTTTTTTCTAAAGTACGGGACGACTTAAGTACTTAGGGACTTAAGTACGGAAATACTTAGTACGAAGGTACCGGGGTACTAGGTACTTTGGTACTTTGGTACTTGGTACTTTATGACTCAGCATAAAGATATTCGCCCCGGACTTACCTATTATCCGGTCACACCCCTTTTTAGCCTAGGACACACCCCTTTTTCGAACCTAAGTCCCTTAGGACTTAGCTTCCTTAGGTACGGGACGTACTACGCAGCTACGGTCACGCCGACGATCTTATTAAGCACCCTTGCCTAATAAGACCCGATGATTGGCTCGATGCCCCGCATAAGGGACCGACACCTAGACTACCGGGAGCTATAGGCTTAATATAGCCCTCCCGGCTTTCGGGACCGATTATTCGTCCGATCCTCCGCATAAGGAGGTCACACGACTTATGTCGTATGACCTACCTATATGATATTATGCACGTAGTCCATAAATGGACCTATATGACCTAGATTAGTCTATAAGGGCTTTAGAACGACGCGGGAGGCAGCCTTTTCGAGGTTAGCCGACCTATATAGCCCTTGCGTAGCCCCGGGGACCCGCATTAGTTCGGGGCAGTGTAAGGGATACGTGGCAGAAGGTGCTAGAAGGAAAGGGACGTACCGGGACCGTCTAGACGGACGGGAAGAGCTATATAAAGGAACTTTAGTCCGCCTTTCCTCGGGCTCTCCTTCCTTTCTTTCTTCTTTAGCTTTTATCATAGTTTTAGTTTAACTGCCTACTAAGTGACCCACACCTCTTCTAGTAGTGCCCTTAGTGCTCTAGCCTCGACTACCCCTACTTGCTTAGACTTAGCTAGCCGGTCTAGTATAAGTAACCCTAAGTGCTCCTCTACTTACTGTTCCGCCCCTATAGCTTTTAAAGATAAATAACGCCCT
Source organism: Ophiocordyceps sinensis (assembly GCA_012934285.1). Taxonomy (NCBI): domain Eukaryota; kingdom Fungi; phylum Ascomycota; class Sordariomycetes; order Hypocreales; family Ophiocordycipitaceae; genus Ophiocordyceps; species Ophiocordyceps sinensis. Next base: position 8,354,094 of record JAAVMX010000001.1, on the reverse strand, counting down.
CTATTAGTCTTTAACTATTAGAGACTTAGTCCGGTTAGACTATCTTCTGTCTTCTAACCGTTCTATTATACGATAAAAGCTCTTACCTTTTGCTTAGCCGCGGAGTATGTTTTTTAAGACCGTTGCTTAATCTTTGTTTAATCTTTGCTTAGTCTTTGTTTTACCCCTTAAGCTTTTTCTAATCTTTTCGATCTATTAGATCTTAGATCTTGTTTTAGTCTTTATAGATTCGAAGAACCCTTTTTAGAAAAAACACTAAAAACAACTACTCCTTTAAGAATGTCTTCTTCTACTTCTTTAACCTCTCGCCTAGCAGCTCGCCCGGCAGCTCGTCCGGCTATAGCTACGGCTGCTGCTTCTACTACTACGCCTGCGGGCCCGGCTCCGGCTTATACCGCCGCCCCGGGACCGCCGCCGCCTCCGGGCCCGGCCGGGTACGCCCCGGTCCTAGCCCCGGTTCCGGACTTCCGCTACCCCCGGTAGTTCGGGGAAATTGTTAAAACCCCGAAGCCGGCTGTTTATACCGGAGAAGCCGGCAAGCTATAGGAATTTCTTACCTAGCTAAAAGCCTTCTTTCTTTCCTTTCCGGATTCATTCTCTATTAATAAAGCGAAGGTCTTCTTTACAGCTAGCTGCTTAAGGGGACTAGCTTTAACCTAGTTTAAACCTATTCTTAGGGATAGGGCGACCGAGGCAGAGGGGGACCGGGATAAACTTACGGACGATATCTTTAATAGTTATTAAGCTTTTAAAACTAACCTCTAGTAGACCTTCGGCGTAGGTAACGAGAAGAGAGCCGTAGAGCATAAGCTACGGTATTTACGATAAAAAACCTCTGCTTTTAATTATACTGCCTTATTTAGGTAGATAATATCGAAATTAGAATAGGACGACGACGCTATAATAGCGGTTTTCTATAAGGGGCTAAAGGACGATGTAAAGGACGAGATCTCTAAACAAGACCGTCCTAACACCCTCGTCGAGTTTATAGCCTAAGCAGTTAGAATCGACGACCGGCTGTTTAAACGCCGGTAATAGAAGAAGGACCCCTAAGGGGGGTATAAGGTTTTTTCGAAGAAAAAGGGGAAATAGACGAATTACGGCGATCCTATAGACCTAGATGCTATTTTAAACCCGGGAACAACTAGCTATTCGGCATCGGCCGGAAGCTCGAAAAACAATAGCATTTATAAAAGCCTTACTTACTTCTTTTGTAAGAAGGTAAGGCATATTGCTAAAGATTGCTACCGGAAGAAAAATCTAGCTAAAGGAAAGCCGGCGGTTTCTAAAAGCCTTAATACCTTAGAGCAGGGACCTCTTAGGCTCTCTCTACCGCCTTTAAGAGAAGCTCTCGATCCTACGCTTTTTGACAGCGATCTTATAGGCTTTTCTGCCTATCCTTACTACGAAAAACGTTTTACGACTATTAGGGATTCTAAGGACAAAATAGCACCTATTCTAGACAGCCTAGTTAGGCCCTCTATCGAAGAAGAGGAGGACCTATTTAGATGGTCGGACCCGGACGAGGATCCGGCCGGACCGGAGGACCCGGCCGGCCCGGATAGTCCGGACGCTCCGGACAGCGTAATAGAGGATCTAGTAATCGACTTAGAGGACGGAGAGATTATGGATAACTCTATAGATAACGCGGGGGTCGGACTAGCACCCCCGGACTCCCCGGACTCCCCGGATTCCTCTATAGAGTCCGCTCCGGACTTAGAGGGTTAAGAGCCCGGGCCGGAGCCCGGGCCGGAGCCGGATAACGACGACGACGACATACCCCTAATAACGCAATACGACTCCGAGGAATTCCCTTAAGAAACCTAGTACTAGTACAACTATAGCTAGGCCCCGGAGTTAGAAGATCTTACCGGAGGCTATATACCCGATGCTTATAGCCCCGCTAATACCGAAGAATTCTTAGAGGGCAGCGTAGCTACGGCTGCCCCGTACAACGGCTTAGAGTCCCCTCCGGCCTACCGCGAACTCGAAGACGTTAAGGACCTTCTCGATGGCCTTAACCCGGAATATAGCAGCTATAGGGAATACCTAGCTATTACGAACTATCTAGAAGGAGTTATCGAACGAGAAGCCTAGGGATACCCTAGCGCCGAAGATAGGCCCCCGGAGTGCCTTACCGATATAGCCGAAGAGACTTAAGCTTTACTTCGAAGCTATAAGCGTAAAGTAAATCGGCTAGAGGCAATGCTTCTAAATAACGAGCACGAAACCTACGAGGAATTTAGCAGGGAAATTGCATCCCTAGTAGACCTCGTAGAAGAAAAAGAACGCGAGAAGCTTAACCTCCTTACTAGACTAGACCGTCTAGGAGGTTATGTGCTAGAGCTACACCCGGAACCCTCTTTCGAGGTCCGGACTCTCTAAGAGGCCCTCCGGAGGCTAGAAGGCGTCTACTGCCTCGCCTCCCGGACCCTCGGACTCGCTTCTTAAGTTAACCGAGACCTACTCGAACGGGTCCGGCAACTGTAAGGTCTCCCTTTCGAGACTACTAATTATAGGGTTATAATACAACCTATACCCCGGGGAACTACTAATAGACCTAGCAGTAAGTCTATTAGAGAAGAGCCGGGTTCTACTAGGTTTAAAAGAGAACCCTTAGGGTTTAGAAGATAACCCCCGGAGCTTAAAAGAGAGCTTCATCCATATAGACTTAAAAGATAGTCTAGTAGACTTAAAAGAGAGTCTACTAGGTTTAAGAGAGAACCTAATCCCCCTAAGACTGTTTTAGGGGAGGGGATATAGGGTAATAGCACCCTTACTACCGAGGATATAAAAAACCTCTATTACTAGAAGTAAAAGGGCTACTTACTAGTAATTAAGATCTTCTTATTATAAATAAAACTATTAGTAAGAAGATAACCCTTACGATTAACTACTAAGGGCATAGACTTTCCGCTTTAGTAGATAGCGGATCTATAAGCAACTATATTACCCCGGAAACGATAAATCGTCTACGCCTTCGTTACCGGCAGAAAACCACGCCTTATACGCTATTTATAGCCGAAGGGAAACCCTTTACGTATAATAACGGGAATATTATCTACGAAACTAATCCTTTCGAATATTCTATCGGAAACTTATCGTTTAAAGACCCTTTCGATATCCTCTCTATACGATACGATATTATACTAGGACTACCCTTCTTACAATAATATAACCCTTCTATCGACTAGAATAAAGGCCTTTTAAGGTTTAAAGACGATACCTTAGATATTCTACTCTATAACGAATTAAAGGACTTAACCGGACTAAAAACCTCGGAACTTAATACTAGCCTAGAAAGGCGAAGCCTAGGAATTAAGGAAGTTGCTACCTTATTTAAAGAGGAACTTCCGGACCGATTTAACACGGTCCCGGAACCGCTAAACCTATTATTAGAAGACGCTTCGAATAGCGCCTTTATTAAAGAAACAGAGACGGACCTTAAAGCGGATAGATTTAAGACTTTACCGCACGATATCCTCGTTAAATTCGGTGTGATATTCAACGACCTACTAGAGGATAAACTACCGCCTCAAACGCAATAGGATTACGAAATAAACCTTAATGACGGAGCGAAGCCTCGCTTCCGTAAGATATATAACCTCGATGAATTGCATTTAAAATTGCTTCGAGATTATATCGACGAAAACCTTCGAAAAGGTTATATAAGGGAGTCGAAATTAGAATATCGGGCCCCGGTACTATTTGCTCCGAAAAACAGCAAAGATAAGGTTAAGACTAGGCTATACATCGACTACCGCTAGCTTAATAACGATACTATTAAAGACCGGACCCCTTTACCCCTTATCATCGAATTAAGGGATCGATTATCTAAGAAAAGATATTATACGAAAATCGACCTTAAAGTAGCTTATAGCTAGATACGAATTAAGGAAGGAGACGAACATAAGACCGCTTTTAGAACTCGATACGGCTTATACGAATTTTTAATCCTCCCTCTAGGGCTTACGAATGCCCTAGCGACTTTTTAGAAGCGTATTAATAACGCCCTGCACGAACACCTCGATATATTAGTCTTAGCTTATTTAGACGATATAATCGTCTATTTAGACGATTTAGAAACGTATAAACTCGACGTTATAAAGGTGCTTAAGGCTCTCGAAGCAGCCAGCCTTTATATTAAGCTAGAAAAATGCATATTCTATACGTAGGAAGTCGAATTCTTAGGCTATATAATTACCCTCAACACTATACGGATAGATCCGTATAGGTTAGAGGCAATTAGCGGCTGGCCTATTCCTTCTACGATTAAGGAAATACAAAGCTTTATAGGCTACGCTAATTACTACCGACGCTTTATAGTGGATTTCTCTAGAGAGTTAATCCCTATACTAGCAGTAATAAAGCTAGCTAGGACGAAACCCTATACCTAGACGGACGAAGCTAATAACGCTTTTATTAAGCTTAAAAGCCTATTAACCTCCGCCCTAGTACTATATAGCTACGATGCGGAAAAGCCGTGCGAATTAGAAACCGACGCTTCTAATTTCGCATTAGGTGCGTAGTTAAGCTAAAGGGACGACGATAATATATTATATCCTATAGCTTTTTACTCTAAAAAGCTAAGTAGGGCAGAGATATATTATCCGATCTACGATAAAGAATTTTTAGCGATTATAAACGCCTTTAAAGAATTTCGGCATTATATTCTAGTGAATTCCTATAAGACGAAGGTCTATATAGACCATAGGAATATCACCTATTTTGCTAGTACGCAGTAGCTTAACGCACGGTAAATCCGTTAGGTAGAGTTCTTAGCAGATTTTAACTACGAAATTCTATATAAGAAGGGAACCGAAAATTCCCGTGCCGACGCTATTAGTCGACGTCCCGACTATAATACGAAGATCGAACTTTATAACAAACGGCTTTTATATCTTAATACGGAAGGCAACTACGAGTAGTAATTACTTAATGCCGTATTTAAGATCGAAGGAGATAATTCTATTTTAGAATTACTTAAAAGCACTTATAAGGATACCGATTTCAGTAGGTTTAAGAAGCATATAACCTAGGAAAACGACCTCGCCTACTATAAGGGAAAGTTGTTCCTTACGCTTAGTAGCGAGGCAACGATTATAAAGGATTTCTACGAAAGCCCGATATACGGCTACTAAGGGATATCCCGGACTTATAATCAAATTCGGAATTACTATAATATTTATAATCTTCGCCGCAAAACTTAGAAGATTATTAAGGCATATAATACTTACAATAAAGCTAAGGCTACACGGCATAAGCCTTACGGAAATCTATAGCCTATAGAAACCCCCGAATTACCTTAGGAGTCTATTGCTATAGACTTTATTACGAAGTTACTAAAATCTATCGAACCTATAACGAATATAGAATACGACTCTATATTAGTTATAGTAGACCGCCTTACGAAATACGGTTATTTTATTCTAATTAAAGAAGCTATATCGGCTAAGGAATTATCTTACGTCTTTATAAGATATATTCTAGCCGATAGAGGTCTACTAAAAACCCTAATTACGGATAGGGACCGAAACTTTATATCATACTTTTAGCAGAGCCTTAGGCGAGCTTTAGAAACTAAGCATAAATTATCCACTGCTTATCACCCTATTACCGACGGAATTACGGAACGGCTAAACTAGACCTTAAAGCAATACCTTCGAAGCTATATTAACTACTAGTAAGACGACTAGCTAGTTAGGCTACTAATAGCCTAGTTAGCTTATAATACTTCGGTATCGGAACCTATATAGCAAACGCTAGCCTTTGCGAATTACGGATTTACGCCCGAAGCCTATAGGTCTTCCCTACCTGAAGTTATAGCCGAAAAAGCTATCTAAAGCTCCGAGCAGCTAAGAAGCTTATATTCCGCTATTAAAGACGAGCTCGACTTTATAAAGGAGCGAATGACTTATTATTATAATAAGAAGACCGAAAAGGAACCTACTTTTAATAAGGGCGATAAAGTCTACCTTATTAAGAAGAATATTACTTCTAATAGGCCTAATAATTCGTTAGACTATAAGAAGATAGGACCTTTTCTTATATAGGAAAAATTCTCCGACTTAACCTATAAGCTAGACCTATTAACGGCTATGCTTATACACCCTGTTTTTTACGTTTCGCTACTCGAATTAGCGCCTAAGAATAGCCGCCTAGCGAAAGATATCGATATACTAGTCGAAGAAGACGAATACAAAGTCGAAGAGATTTTATCTAAGATGATAGAAAACGGCTAGCATTTCTATCTTATAAAGTAGAAGAATTATCCTTCTTCCGATAATACGTAGGAACCTATTAAGCATCTTAAGAACGCTCTTAAGAAGATTAAAGCCTATAATAAATCTAACCCTTAGGTTTAAGGGAAGAGGAGTTTAAGGGTTTAAAGGTTTAACCCCCCTTAGGAAGGGTAATCTATTATAGAACTACTAATCTAGGTTCTTAGTTTACTTTCTTTTTTCTAAAGTACGGGACGACTTAAGTACTTAGGGACTTCTTAAGGCTCACGTTAGGGCATGCAAGGCGTACTGCGTAAGATCGTGCGATAATAATAATCTAGCTAGGAAGAAGCCCTATAGGCTGGTGCGAGGGTGTAGAAGACACCCTAGCACGAGAGGCTGACTAACTAAAAAGTGGGGCGAACTATAATACCTCCCCTCAGCCGAATAGCCTACATAAGGCTCTTAACACTACGGCAAACGTGCAATTACAACGCGCTCTTAAAATGCTTTTCTATAGCTTCTTTATTCCGTGAGTTATTCTTCCTCTATTCGCAGGGCTTTTTGCCCTTCCAATTGCCCAATTAGGCTATCAATCCTTTTCCGAATCCCTTTCCCACTCGGGATTATTGTTAAACCTCGGGTTAAAGTCTAAGTTAGTGCCTAAACTTCTTATGGTTGACACGCAAAAGCGGCTTCGTTAAGCCGTCAGCGATTATTTCCTCGGTCCGGACCTAATAAAGCTAAAAATAGCCTATTGCCGTTCGTTAGATAATCCATTTAAAATAGCGATTAATGTGCCTCGTGCGGCCCGCATTCGCCTTATTGAGAATAGCCAGTCTCGCATTCTAACTATCGGTATATATAATTATTAGCGTAGGTTGCGGATAGCCTGCATCGTGTAGTAGCTTCGCTTGCTATATGGCTGCTATTCCAGCCGGCGTTAGGTTAATGAATTCTGCCTTAGTAGACGAGGTTGTCACTCACGTTTGTCGCTTCGACCGCTAAAAGATCGGTCCGTCGGCCAAAAAGACTATATACCCAGCTATTAAACAGCGGGTTCGAAGATCGTTAGCAAAAGAGGCGTCGGCATAGACGCATAGCTTTAGATCTTCAGTCGAATAACGGCCGCTAAGGACAATGCCTAAGGTTAAAGATCCTTTAAGATAACGCAATAAGTGCTTTAGGATAGCTATATGCGTTACAGTCGGGTTATAATTTGCCTCCGACAACTTATTCACCGTGTATAATAAGTCTAGCCTAGTCCCTATTGCTAGCTAATTTAGGCTGCCGGTCCTTTAGAGCTACTATTTAGAGGGCATTACTAATTGTTGTTGTCTTTAGTCCGCTAGGATAACGGTCTTTAGCGGCCACGGCGTTGTTACTATGTTCTCGATGTTACTGCCGAATTCCTTAAGGACTTTTATCGTAAATCTTATCTAATATAGACGAATCGTTCGATTAACGCGATCCCGGTGTATTTCTAGTCCTAGGAATTCGGTCGGCTCCCTAAGACTCTTTATCTTATATAGGCCGCTTAATAGGCGAGCTTTATCCGCAATAAGGTCTCGTATAGCTGCTGCGATTAATATATCGTCGACGTAGAGGATTAAAAGCGTGCTATTATCGTAACGAAATAGGCATAATTCTGCCTCTAGCTAAACGAAGCCTAAAGCAATGAGGTCAATAATAACTTTATTAAACCACTAACGAGGGGCGGCCTTATGCCCGTATAGAGCTCGCTGCAGCTTATAGACGCGGCTAGTGCCGTTAGTTAGACCGTAGGGCTACTTAATATAGATTGCCTCCCTTACTTCGGCGTGCGGGAAGGCGTTAACTACGTCGAACTCCTTATATTCAAGGTCATCTAAAGCCACGATAGTAGCAAACACTCGAATAGAAGCCTAGTGTGCTATAGTAGCGTAGACGTCTTTAATAGGCCTATTTATAGAATCTCGGTCCCCGCGAACATACTAACGGGCCTTCGCAATGCTGTTTGCTCTCGCAATATGTTTCTTAAGAAATACCTAACGGCCCGGAAGGACCTAATAGCCTCGTAGTCGAGAAATAAGAATCTAAGTCCCTTTGTCGTTAAGCTTGCGGTATTGCTTCCTTATAGTAGGCAACTAGCGACTCTTATAGTTAAGGTAGTCTACAGCCTACTTCTAGTTCTTTAGAGTCGTATAGGGCTATACAAAAGCTAGAGCCGCTCCTACACTAAGAATCTAAGGAGGCTTAGTCTTAAAATAGGTGTTATTTTCGCAAAACACTACGAGTTATAAACCGGATGATTCCCTAGCTATGCCTCGGCTGCTGCTACGGCTGCCGCAAGCACGGCCACTACGGCCACGGCCTCGTCTTAACCTCTCGTTATAGTCGTAGGTCTAATAGGGTCGCGAGGTTCGGCGAGGATAAAATAGCGATGCCTTATCCTTAGAAGCCGGATTCGAGTCCTCTATATCGTCGTGCTCCGTAGTCTTTTTATTAAAATAAACATAACGCTGCTGTTGCCTTATAGCAGGCGTCGGATCGGGTGTTAGGATATAACTCGGGTCCTTAAGCACCCCCTATAGGGTAGATAGGTCGAGTTCTTCTTTACGCGGCGAAGCGGCTTCGTCTTGCCTCGCATTGCGTTTTCTATCTACGGCTTTAATCTTCCCTATATCGAATAGGTAGGTAACTTTATCGTTATCCTCCTATAGGGAAGCTTTAAATTCGACTTCGTTAATAGTAGGACGCTAGTGCTCTTTGCCTTCCTAAAAGCGAATATCTCGGGCGCGTATAACGATCTTCTTCTCGGGAAGCTAGACCTTGTATATATGCCCGTTAAGTCCCTCTATGCCTACTAGGCGACCTTTCTAAGCTCGAGGAGCTATTTTTGCACTTTTAACCCTCTGCTAGTATAGGATAGTGACAAACGTAGTGCAGCCCTAAGCCCTTATATGCTTAATGCTATATAAGTATAGCGTGCGGATCTCGTCGAATAAAACCTTAATTAGGGCTCTGCCGTCCTTATAGGCGCTCGTCGGAAGCATATTGTTGACGTAAGCGCTTATCTCTATAAAGTACGGCGATAAAAAGGCCGGAAGGTTTATATCGGCGTAAATACAGCGTGCGAGGTCTATTAAAGTGCGGCTAGTACGTTTAGCAAGTCTATTCTACTCCGGAGTGTAAGGGGCACTAAAGCGAAGGATAAACCCGTCCTTATCAGCCTATTTAAATATTACATCTAACTAGAACTCTAAGGCGTTGTTAAAGCATATAGACTAGACCGTCTTATTTATAGCGTAGCTTTATACCTGCATCTTCCAACCGTAAAGTAGGTTGTAGGCCTCCCCTCGGTCTATAGCGAATAGGACCTAATAGAACCTCGTGTAAATGTCGATTCCGTGCAGTAAGTAGCGTTTCCCTCTAAAGCCGGTAGGAGAGTGTTAAATAAAGTCCTAGAATATATACGCAAGGAACTATTAAGGATTGACTAAGGAAGTGCGACTAACTATTAGGTCGGCCTTCTTAAAATAATAGGCCTCGCAAAAGAAGTCCTCGAGACTATTAGTGTTAACGTTAATGCCGGACTTACGGCAAGCATTAAGCACTCTAGCTTTGCCTACGTGCCCGAGCCTGTGGTGTATAAGACTAAAGTCGACCTTCTTATTAGTTGGCTTAGTTAAAGTCTTCGGCAGGGCTGCGAGGGTAAGGTCGGGATGCTTTTATCGAATTATAGGGTCTCCCGTAACTTAAGCATTACGAATAGTGCTAACCCTAAGCTCTTAGCTAATCTTACATACTGCCTCCCCTATAGCTTAAAAAGCCAGTTGGCTATTGAATCCGTCTAGCACGACGCCTTTATCCTAAAGGACTTTAGAGCTTATTAAATTCACGGGTGCATTAGGGCAGTAGCGAACGTTAGTTAGGTTAAGAGTTAAGTCTCTAATTATTATACGTGTTATGCCTACGCCGAGGACTTAAAGGTTGCCACCGTTTAATGCTTATATTAGACGATAGGCCGGAGTAAGGGTAAAACTCGTAAACTACTTTAAGTCGTTAAAGCAGGTGTCTAAGGCTCTAGTATCGTAGACGACTATATCCCGCAGGGACTTACAACCCGTGGCGAGGATAGTATCTTTAAACGACGTAAGACTTATAGCAAATAGGGTTATATCGCGTTTGCCTGCCGTAATAATGTCTATATTGCCCTTTTTAAAAGGATTAATGCCTTATTAACGCTATTCTTCCCGTTTTTATTCCGGGGCTTTATTAGGGTAGAGAGTCTAGCAGTTACTTAGCTTATAACCTCTACTAGCGGCGACGATATAACTATATTTAAGTTTCACTTGCTTGGATAAGTTGTCTTTAGTTCGGGATCTAGTATTATCGGAGCTACCTCTGCCTCTACGGCCTCTACCGCGGCCTCTGCCTTATCCTCCTCTACGGCTATTGTCTATTATAGATAGGGTTAAGGACGACTTGTCTTAAATAGCTAACGCTTAGGAGCCGGGGACCTTTTAAGATCCCTTCTCTACCTAGCATTAATATTGCAAAAACTTATCGATAGCGGCTTTAGTAGGAAAATCATCCTTCTTACAGTCGTATTGCTAAGCGTAAAACTAGTAAGGGTAACCCGTCCGAAGGCTATAAATAGCCGTGTAAACGTATATATTCTCGTCTAGTGTCTTATAGACGGCCCTTAGTTAACGCTAGCACTACTCTAGTCGTCGAGAGTATGTATCTAAAGTGGCAAAGTTATAGGCTTTAAGTCTGAAAAACTCGAGCATTGTCTCTACGATAGAAGACTTAGGCAGCTGTAAGGCTATACGTTGTATAAGGAGGTATGTCTCTTAACTTATCGAATTAATAGTCTAACCTCCCTTAGTGACTATCTTCTTTAGATCATCCGATAGGGTAATTATAAGGATTCTCGTGGCCTTTAGGTCGTTCTTTTGCTAGTCCTTCTGTTCGTCGGTAATGCCAATCGTGCCTACCGGACGTTCTAGCCTAGGGACTTGCCCTTAGACATATTCGTAAATATCTATTATCTTAAGCGTGAGATTTACGTTAATTAGCTAGGCGGCATAATTTTCTAGTCCCTTTAGACGTTTAATCGTGCCTGTGAGGGTACTATCGTCGTTCGCTATCTTAAACGTCCCGTTAGGCAACTGTCCCGCGGGCAAAAGAGGCGTTGTTATTAAAAGGGTATTTTATGCGTAGAAAAACTCTTTAAATAGGCGTTTAGGCGAAAAAACAGCTATAAAGGCGAGAAAAGTCGGAAAAAGATCGTGATAATTAAAAAGAACCACTTACAAAGCGTAGGGATGCGTTTTAGCGGCGCTTATAACCTCTTAAGGCTTACGTTAGGGCATATAAGGCGTGCTGCGTGAGATCGTGCGATAATAATAATCTAGCTAGGAAGAAGCCCTATAGGCTAGTGCGAGGGTGTAGAAGACACCCTAGCACGAGAGGCTGACTAACTAAAAAGTAGGGCGAACTATAATAGGACTTAAGTACGGAAATACTTAGTACGAAGGTACCGGGGTACTTAGTACTTTGGTACTTGGTACTTTATGACTTAGCATAAAGATGTTCGCCCCGGACTTACCTATTATCCGGTCACACCCCTTTTTAGCCTAAGACACACCCCTTTTTCGAACCTAAGTCCCTTAGGACTTAGCTTCCTTAGGTACGGGACGTACTACGCAGCTACGGTTACGCCGACGATCTTATTAAGCACCCTTGCCTAATAAGACCCGATGATTGGCTCGATGCCCTGTATAAGGGACCGACACCTAGACCACCGGGAGCTATAGGCTTAATATAGCCCTCCCGGCTTTCGGGACCGATTATTCGTCCGATCCTCCGCATAAGGAGGTCACACGACTTATGTCGTATGACCTACCTATATGATATTATGCACGTAGTCTATAAATGGACCTATATGACCTAGATTAGTCTATAAGGGCTTTAGAACGACGCGGGAGGCAGCCTTTTCGAGGTTAGCCGACCTATATAGCCCTTGCGTAGCCCCGGGGACCCGCATTAGTTCGGGGCAGTGTAAGGGATACGTGGCAGAAGGTGCTAGAAGAAAAGGGACGTACCGGGACCGTCTATACGGACGGGAAGAGCTATATAAAGGAACTTTAGTCCGCCCTTCCTTAGGCTCTCCTTCCTTCCTTTCTTCTTTAGCTTTTATTACAGTTTTAGTTTAACTGCCTACTAAGTGACCTATACCTCTTTTAGTAGTGCCCTTAGTGCTCTAGCCTCGACTACCCCTGCTTGCTTAGACTTAGCCAGCCGGTCTAGTATAAGTAACCCCGAGTGCTCCTCTACTTACTATTCCGCCCCTATAGCTTTTAAGGATGAATAACGCCCTCTATTAGTCTTTAACTATTAGAGACTTAGTCCGGTTAGACTGTCTTCTGTCTTCTAACCGTTCTATCATACTATAGGTATATCTACTATAAGCAGGAAGGAGGAGTATTTAGTCTAAGGTATTATTAAGGACTAAAACAAATTTCTACAGGCTATAAAAGTTTCTATAGGCTAAGGAAAAATTCCTAGGGGCTTAAGGGAATAATTTCTTAGGGGTTACGCTTAGGTCGTAACGGCTAAAGGGACGAGGTAATAGAGCTGCTAGGACTATGTTTATAAAGCTAGGGATCGCGACGGGGCGTAATAGGAGATAGAATAAACTATTACGGCACTAAGTAATAGCTAGATAACCTTATTATTCTATAAAGAGGAGAAGAACTATAGAGGCTAAGAGCTCGTTTATATATAGGACTATATATCACGTGGTATATCACTATATACTATGTTATATAATGTAGTACTATAATAATATAGCTTATAACGCCGACGAGGGGAGGATAGCTACGATTAACGATAACGATAAGCTTATAACGATCCTAAAAGACGATCCCGTATATAATAACGATGCCGTTCCCGAACCTATATACGATATAGCGCTTATACCTACGGCCGAAGCTAATAACGCCGCCTTTAATGCTATAGAGCTTATTACCCGACTAGAATAGCTAGCACGAATTAATTTACAAGCGATCTTTAAATTCCTTATATTAGACGAGACTCTACCGTATAATATTACGCCGTACTAAGCGAATACATACTTCTATAAGTTAAAGGGCAGTTTATACCGCATTCGCTAGAATAAGCGTTCCCTTCCCCTTAGCGAGCCGCTAAGCCTTATAAGGGCAATTACACTACTGCTAGTACTAGAGTATAAAGCTCTCGTAGATATAGCTAAGCAAGTATATAAGGTATCGAACGCTAGGCAGTCGGGTTCTCGACATTTAGGTAATAGCAATTAAAAAGGGAAGAGAGGCTCTAAGGCTTAAACAGCCTGCACAAAAGGATTAGAGGTGCAAAAGGATGCAAAAACACTAAGAATAATAGCTCTTGTCTTATCTAGTAGGGAGGCTAACTAGTCTCTATATATAGGAAAAATCCTCGGACGAAATCAGCCGCGTAGACCTAAGGAAAAACAGGTGACGTAAATAATCAGACGGAAGGATCGGTAGGAAAAGCAATAGATCATACCGTATAATAAATAAGTCATACAGTTAGTAAATAAATAAGCAGTCTAGTAGAAGACTAGTAAATTCCACGGTGAATTCTACGGTAGAAGTCGTAGAAGAGAATTGGAATTCTACGGTAGAAGACCGTAGAAGGGAATTAGAATTCCACGGTAAAAGAACCGTAGAATGGAAGGGGAATTCTACGGTAGAAGACCGTAGAAGGGAAGAGATTTCACGGGTAAAGTCTATGTAAATGACCGTGAAATCACCGTAAAATCACAGTGAAATATGACCGAAGAAAAGTAGGTAAATGCGCCTGTGGAAGTGCGGGGTAATGCCCGTAGAAGCCCGTGGAATTCTATAGTAGAATCTAGGGAAGAACTAGGGATTTCCCGGTGGAAAGCAAATAGGGAAGACAGTAATGTTAATATAAGGCCTCCGGGCATAGCACTATTAGTTACGTTATACGGTTCCTATCTATAAGATACTAGCACTTAGAACTCCCGCTCGTAGCTTACGAAGCTATTCGCTTTTGCTAGTCCTACTAACTAATAAAGCCGCCGGACCTTACGCTACCGAACCTAATGCCTTTAGCACCCGTGCCGCCTTTAATAAGGTAGGCTATCGACTATATAGGATATAAAGGATAATAGCTGCTTAACGCCGTAGAGTACGCAATCGGCTAGCTCGTTTCTGATATTACGTAGTCTACCGACTTTAAGGGGACTATTCCGGTCCTATAGACTATTTACACACGCTTTAGCCCGCCGAGAGAAATAATAAGCGATAACGCCGGATGCTTTGCTAGTTAATAGGCCCGAGACTATTACTAACGCTTCGGCACGATTGTAAAGCCGGTTACGCCCGCTCGGCCCTATAGGAATAGCAAAGTCGAGCAAGCAAACAGGGTACTTAAAGCTATTATTTATCGCCTTTATCTTAACGACCCCTCCGCACCTTTAGCGTAGCGCCTTATGCGAGCTATTTACCTATACAACCGTTAGGAAGGCCCGTACGGATATAGCCTATTCTTCTTACTATATAGAACTTAGCCTCCGGAGTAGTATTATAAAGCTACGTACGTAGTATATACCCGCTATCCTATAGTAGAAGAGGATATCGCATAGGCCTAAGAGCTTATATAATAATATCCTACTCCTATCGCATAAGGCTATATTATAAGCCTTAAAGCTGCCTACCGTATACGTACTTATAAGAATATAAAGGGTTAATCCGAGTATACACGCTAGGAGATTAGGTCTTACGAGTGCGTTAGTGCACTAGAAAGCACGAACCCTACTACGACGGCTATTAGGCTATTACGGCCGCCTATCCGGGCAATATATACTCCCTCGCGTCTTTAGGAGGATTCGCCCTTTCTAGCAGGTATAATAGAATAAATTTATTCCCTACGTATAGTCGCGACGGACACCCGGTCCGTAGCTTATAATACGCGAGCCGTACTATATTAGAGAAGGATTGCAAGCGCCTAAATGCCGCTGCCGCTTTATAATAGAGGATAAATGGTATTTTTGCGATTACTATTTGTTTCGCATCGCATATGCTAATACAGGATTTCCTATTTAGGTTCTATTAATTGCTTTAGTAAGTAGGGGACTGCTTGTTTAAGCAAAGGGGTATTAAGGATCCTATTAGGTGGGCGCATTAGTTAGCGCCCTACTATAGGGTTTTCCTAAAGCCCTACGCGCCTACAACCTTAGCTAGTTAATTAACCACACATAGAACATAGTCTTAACAAAGCTTCTAAGCTAGGAGCTACGAGACTTTCTATTATACCCGATCCGACCTTTAAAAGGCCTTAAACGTAGGTAATACAGTTATTTAAGCGCAATGCATAAAATAAAGTCTTATATGTCTTAGAGTATGTGTATTGCTCTGTCTAATCCAATCTAGGGACCGATAGGGGAGTAGGTATTTATAGGTACCTTAGCCTCCCCGGCCTAACAGCTTTATATACATTTTTAGTAGGTAGTCGTTTAAGGTCACCGTAAAAGAGACTTCTACTAGCCTCTTGCCCTATCTAGCCTACGTTTTCCTTCGTTATACTAACGCCGCCCCGTACGCACTAAAGCCGTTATATATTCCTACGTGCAACACACCCCTTTAGGTCTCGAGATCACACAAGGCCTATTAATAAGCGGGATAACGGGTGAATGCGAGGGTTATTAGTATTCTAATAAGAAGGGAAAACGAAAGGAAAAGGGGGTGCCTAATCTAGCCTAACTAAGACAAAGAAAACGAATCACAAATAACGAGTAAAGCTATTATTAGAATAGCCTCGTGATAAGTGGTATTAAGACTACTAAAATAAAGCAAAACAAAGAAACGATCGCAAAAAGGGGATCGTTAGGAAGGGGGCAACTTAACGAGTCCGATTTAACGCTAGAACTCGGCGAATTTCTATCCCTAAAGAGGCTTCGTAAGACCATTAGCGGCTATTTAAGCTATTGGAATCTAGGTTACGTCGAGGTTCCCGGTTTAAACCTATTCCCGAAGCTAATAGTAATGTATATTAACGTGCCGGAGCTTCGTAATAAGGGTAACGATTTCCTTCGTTAGGAGGCGAATAGTCTGCTAGTTATCGCACTAGATTATTTAATCTATCCCTTCTAGCTATAGCGATATCTCTTCGTAGAGCCTATAAAAGGCTAGTAGCTCCTTTAAAGCCTGCGATAGAGCTAGCAACTTAGCCTCTATAGACGAGGTTATTATAGTCTTCTGTTTCCCGGACTTCTATATAATAAGGCCACCGAATAGCTTAATAGCGTATCCTTAAGTGCTCTTCCGGTTATACGTATAATCCGCGAATAAGGCATCGGATATAACCTCGCAAAGGGCGGAGCTATTCCCGTCGAACTTAATAACACGGTTAATGTCCCCGTATAGGAATTCAATAGCCTCTTTCGCCCGCTTAATGTGCTCCGGGCTTAGGTTCGTTAGGAATTAAGAGACTTTCCTAGCCGCGTACGCTCTATTAACCCTTGTAATAACTATAGTATAAAGAAGCGAGCTAATTAGAGCTTGGAATAGGGAGACGTCGTTGCTTAAAGCAGTCCCTTTAAATAGCTTAAGGGGTTCCGGACCGAGGGGCTGCTTGCGCTTAGTTAATAAAGATAGATAGTTAAACCGTTATACGATCTTCTTAATATACGATTCTTGCGATAGCTAAAGCTTCCTATTTAAGCGGTCCCGAATGACCTCGATGCCGATAAACCACTTTAAGTCGCTAAGGACCTTAACGTTATACCCCCTAACGAGGGCATCGTAGAACGTCTAATAACTAGCTTCCTATCCGTTCCGAAAGAGGGCGATAAAGTCATTAATATAAAAGAAGACGATAATATTGCCGTTATGCATTACGTAGGGGTCCTCTATTACGACGATAAAGCCCTAGGCCCTAAGGAAGGTAGCGAGCTCTTTATACTACAATAAGGGGGAACGCCGAAGACTGTATAAAGCCCTTAGGAGCAGCTAAAGCTTCCCCTTCTGCTTAAAGCCTTCTAGTAGCCTGTAATATACCACCTCGTCTAGGATTGCGTTGCAAAAGGCACGAATAAAATCGTATTGCTTCGCATTAAGATCGTAGTAGTATATAACGGTTATTAACAGTCGAAAGGTCTAGGCCGCTAGCGTATAAGCCGTAACTATAAGCTCGTTCTTCGTTTATTAATCGCCTTAGACGACGAGGCGAGCCTTATATTCAATCACAAAGCCCTAGGCATTAAATTTCTATGCGTATACCTATATTAACGGAATCGTACTATGTTTTCTAAGGTCGACGGTGTTTTCGTCTACGATCCTATAGACCCCCTCCTCCTTAAGGCCTACAATCTCGTTTCCTATCCATATAATCGATCGAGGACTATTAGGTCGTAATACAGCCTCTTTAAAGCTCGTAGGAACCGACAGAATATAGTCTCGATATAGGCGCGCTTAGAAATCCGATGTAGCGAAAACTATACTATCTTCCGGGCTAGGGTCTTCCGGGTTAAGGATATTAGCGAGTTCTATTTAATTAGGCGGTTTAAGGGTCTATTCCGGGGTTAATAGTTGACTTACCCCTTAATCTTCCTATAAGTCCTTCTTAAGCGCTAATTTAGGGGCGGTAGACTCCTTAGGGTCCGGAATAGTCTCTTCTTTGTCTTTAGGTTCGCGAATTAGCTCATCTATAAAGTTAGGGAGGTCTTCTAATAGGTCGATCTAGGTAATCTGCTCCTACTATTGCTTTTCTACCCCTTTACGCTAGTCCCGGCCGAAGAAGACCTTTTCGTTAAAAATAACGTGCGAAGTATTAAAAAGGGCGTTTCTCTATAGACTAAGCACTAAAATAAGGTACTAAGTGCTAGAAATATAGCCCGTAAGGTAGCCGATGTGCCCTCTTAAATTAAGCTTAGCAAAGGTCTTATTAAGTCTCTAACGGGTTATAAGGAACGCCTTACAGCCGAAACACCGGATATACTATTTCCGGGGTTTAACCCGGATATATGCCTATTCGTCGCGGTTATCTTAGAGCTACTCGTTAAAGCGCTATAGCTAAGGCCTTTTAAAGGTCGGATCGGGCATATAATAGAGAGTCTCGGGGCTTCCTACTAGGAAGCTTCGTTAAGACTATGTTCTATGTATGGTTGATTGACTAGCTAAGGTTATAGGCGCTTAGGGCTTTAGGGAAAACCCTACAGCGGGGCGCTAACTAATGCGCCTACCTAATAGGATCCTTAATACCCCTTTGCTTAAACAAGCAGTCCCCTACTTGCTAAAGCAATCAATAGAACCTAAATAGAAAATAGTGCATCGGTATATACGATGCGAAATAAAAATACCCTTAATCCTCTATTATATAGTAGCAGCGGCTCTTAGGCGCTCGCGATCCTTCTTTAATATCGTGCGGCTCGCATACTATAAGCTGCGGACCGGGTGTCCGTCGCGACTATACGCGGGGAATAGATTTATTCTATTATACCTACTAGGAAGGCCGAATCCTCCTAGGGACGCGAGAGAGTAGGCATTGCCCGGATAGGCGGCCGTAATAGCCTAAGGACCGTCGTAGTAGGGTTCGTGCTTTCTAGTGCGCTAATGCACTCGTAAGACCTAATCTCCTAGCGCGTATACGCGAATTAGTCCCTTACGTTCCTATAAGTAAGCTCGTATACGGGCGCGAGCGGCTTTAAGGCTAGTGATATATCTACGTGCGATAGGAGCAGGATGCTATTGCACGAGTTCTTAGGCCTACGCGATATCTTCCTCTACTATAGGATCGCGGGTATAGACTACGTATATGGCTTCGTAGTACTGCTCTAGAGGCTAGGTTCTATATAATAAAAAGAATAGGCTATACCTATACGGGCCGGGTTAGCGGTTGTATAGGTAAACTACGCGTATTAGGCGCTATACTAACGGTATAGAAGGATTATCGAGATGTAGGCGATAGATAATAGCTTTAAGCACGCCGTTTACTTATTCGACCTTTCCGTTACCGCGAGGTCTAGCGGGCGTAACGGGCTTAACGGTTATACTAAAACGCTTATAATAGTCTTAAGCTTATTGCTTAGTAAAGCAACCTGTATTATCGCTAATAATCTCGCGGGGTAGGCCGAATCGCGTGGTAATAGTCTATAGGACTAGGATTATTCCCTCGAAGTCTATAGACTGCGTAATAGTAGAGATAAGCCACCCGGTTGCATACTCTACGGCGTTAAGCAGCTATTGCCCTTTACACCCTATATAGTCGATGGCCTACCTTATTAAGGGCGGCACGGGTGCTAAAGGCATTAGGTTAAGGAGCGTCGGGTCCGGCGGCTTTATTAGTTAGTAAGACTAGCAACGGCGAATAGCTTCGTAAGCTACGAGCGGGAGTTCTAAATGCTAGTATCGCATAGATAGGTATTATATAACGTGACTAACGGTACTATACCCGGAGGCCTTATATGCCTGCTTAGCTATATCTACGAGAGCTTTATACTCTAGTACTAGCAGTAGTGCAATTGCTTTAGCAAGGCTTAGAGGTTCGCCGGGGGGAAGGGAACGCTTATTTTAGCGAATGCGGTATAGACTGCCCTTTAACTCGTAGAAGTATGTATTCGCCTAATACGGCGTAATGTTCGGCGGTAGAGCTTCTCTAGACGTAAGGAATTTAAAGATCGCTTGCAAATTAATTCGTGCTAGCTATTCTAGTCGAGTAACGAGCTCTATAGCGTTAGGAGCAGCGTTATCGGCTTCGGGCGTAGGTTTAAGCGCTATATCGTTATTATACGCGGGATCGTCTTTTAGGATCGTTGTAAGCTCGTCGTTATCGTTAATCGCAGCTATCTTCCCCTCGTTAGCGTTATAAGCAATATCCTTATCGTATAGCGGGCGAGAGAGATAATCGGCAAGCACGTTCGCTTTACCGCTGCGATATATAATCTTAATGTTATAGTGTTCGATAATATCGAGGAACCGAATAATTCGCATAGGTTAGTCTATCTTAGTGCGAAGAGTCTTAAGGGATTTATAGTCCGTAATAACAGTAATATCCGTGCCTTTAACCTAATGCTTTTAACATTATAGGGCTATTATAATTCCTAAAAGCTCTCGTTTTTATATAGAATAACGCTGCTGCGTCTTAGTAAGCTTCTTAGAAAAGTAAGCTACTAGGTGTAGGTAGGAACGCCCCTTACCACCCGTTAGGTATATATACGGCTGTAGAAGAGCTACGCCTATATATTTGCCGGACGCGTCGCTTTTAATAATTACGGGAAGCATTTAGCTAAACTTAATAAAGACTAGTGTTATTATAATAGCATTATAGATCCGTTCTTAAGCAGCTTTAGCTTCCGTAGTTAGGGTAATAGGGACGTTCTTACTACCGAAGGACTATTCGATTAACGGGATAGATAGGTCCGAAAAGTTCGGGATTAGCATACGTAGGTATCCGGCTGTATAAACAAAAGCGCGGATTTCCGTAGTAGTCGTAGGCATCGGGCGGTCGCGAATAGCGGCAATCTTAAGAGGATCTGCCCGAATGCCTCTAAAATAGACGATAAAGCCTAAGAATATACCTATATCGACGAAAAGCTTTGTCTTCTTAGCGTTTAAAAGCAGGCCGTACTTAACGGCGCGGGTAAAGAAGGCAAGTAAGCGTTCGTAAAGCTGCTCGACTATATCGGCTTAAAGGCATATATCGTTAAGGAGACTAGCGGCGAACTCGCGTAGAGGCTATAAAACTTCCTCTATAAAAGCTTAGAAAGTAGCCGGGGCGTTCGTAAGGCCTATAGGTATAACTTCCTATTCGTATAGGCTAAAAGGCGTAACGAAAGCAGTCTTCTCGCAGTCTTTTAGGGCGATGCGGATATACTAAAACCCGTCTTATAGGTTAATAAAAGCATAGTAATAGTAGCCGGCTGCGCGCTAGATTTTATCTATAGTATTTAAGAGAGGATATACATACTTCTTCGTTAGGGTATTAAGTATACGGTAGTTAGCGTAGATACGCTAAATAACTTGCCTACGGGCATTATACTATAGGCCCGTAGGTGCTTTCTTTAGCGTTAATAGTAGAGGAGATAACTATAGGCTAACGGACTTTCGAATAATACTCCCTTTATATTTCTTAATAAAGTCCCTAATAGCTTAGGCCTACGAGGGACTATAGCGTTAGGGAGCCTGCCGTATAAGCGTGCTATTGCCTATATTAATTCGGTAGACTATCTATACTAATTTTTCTATGCGTCGAAGCGATACGTCGAAGAGCTTTAGGAATTTAGCGAAATAAACGTCTATAAAACATTTCGCCTATTCTAGCGTGTTAGCGTAAAAGCGAATAGCACGTATAGGAGTAGGTTAAACGTCGGTCGAATTAGCGAAGACAGCTATAGTAAAAACGTTCGACGGCCGCGGCTATAATAAAGGCTTGCCCTTAAGATTGCGAAGTCGTATAGCGCCGTTGCCTTTATAAGCGACTCTAAGGGCGTAAAAGATAGATTGTCTAAGGGTTAAGTCACTAGGGAAAGTCCCGTTAAGGACGATACTATAAGAGAGGGCAACCGAACCGGTCTAGTCGTCGTTGCCTTACTATTATATAGCAATAACGATATCGTCTTAAACGCTTAGTCCGGGAATCCCTCCTATCCCCTTTATAGTAGAGGCGACTTAGGACGGGTATAGGGCTAGCTTATATATAAGTAAGGAAGAAACGTAATAGGATATAGAACCGTAGTCGAAGAAAGAAGAAAGAGTAAAGGATAGGGAAGTCGTTAGTCGGCAAAGGAAAATACTATAACGATCGCCGAAGCCCTTATAGAGAGGCTTCTAGCTAGTATTAATACCGCTATCTATAGTCACGAAGTAGATAGCGTTATATCCCTATTAGAAATGCCTTAAGTCTATCCCTTCTTATATAGCTATAAGGATAGCTTCTATTTCTGCGTTATCTTCCTTAAGTTAGTACGTCGGATCTTAGTCTTCGTCGTTATTATCTATAACCTTATTGTTAAAGTATATATAACGGCGGTTGGCGTAATTGCGATAATTTCCTCGCGTGCCCTTACGTATGCTCTTGCCTCGGTTACCTCTATCGCGATTACTACCGCGGCTGCGGCTACTCCCTTTAAAGCGCTAGCGGGAACCGAATGCCTTAGCAGCTTCGTATATCTTCCCTTTTATCGTAACGTCTCGAGGCGGGCTAGACGGTAAGGATAACGTAGTAGTAAGTGCCGGCGAAGACAATAGACGATAGTCTTATGCCTAATATCTAGCCTTACTATAGTTAAAGTAGGTATTCGCCTTAGATAAGGCCGCAAAAGTCGAAGTGGCGATAGCTTTATCGTCGGCGGCGTAGACGAGAGTATCGGTCGTACGCGGATCGGCTATAACGATGCCCGGAGGGCCTAAATAAAAGGAGGCGGATAATAAGCTAGGATTAGGCTTAACGACTTCTATTATCGCCGGTTTATTGCTAATAACGTCGTTTATCTTCTATATCTAGTATAGTTAACCCTCTTATATACGGATAGAAGTAGCTAGCTTGCCGTAGATGTCTTTTATAGGCTAACGCGTTTACTCGCTAGCTAATAGTATAAGACGCTATATAAGGGCTATGCTATATAGCGTAGTAATATTAGAACCGATCTATAATTAAATACGTAGGAGGTTATTCCGAATATGCTAGAGGGTAATAGTGCGGACACTAGGGCTACGTTTCTTAATATCGGGAAGGTTTAAGAACGCGTCGCGAATACGCTAGGCAAAGTTAACGAAGGCCTCGTCCTTAACTAGCGCTAGTTAGGCGTAAATAGCTAACGGCGCGTCTAAAACACCGTAGTCCCTTAGGACTATAAAAATGCCCTTAAGGAGCAATATCTAGTCTAAGTGCCTAACGTTAACCTAATACGCGATAGGGCCGAAGTCTTTAGACACCTCGTTAGCTATCCGAGTAGGCTAGAGGTTATATAGTATCTATCCGATAAGAAACGCGGATTGCATCTATTAGAGCTTTTAGAGGACGGTATAGTCCGCCTAATGTAAATTCTATTTAGGCTTTATAGTAATCTTATTTCGGTTGTTAGTTACTATATCGTTAACGTCTCTAGCAGCTTTCGCTTAAGGCTAGATGCTTCTTACAAGAGTCTTAGTAGCTCGATCGTAAGTAGCATTATGCGGAACGTATGTAGGATAGTCGAAGTTTAAACGCAGGTTAAGACCTCGTTCTAGGAATACGTATTAGTCGACGGCTCTATCGTCGTAGTATAGGAAAGGCTTTACCGGCAGCTAGTGCTATTGCGGTAGAACCGGTTGCTAAGCGGGTTGCTTATACTACGGCTAAGCCACCTGCCCTTACTACTACTGCTAATTTAAGCGAGCAAATCGCTGCTCGCTTATAAGGTTAGCAGTAGGCGTTATAGTAATACTCTCCGGATCTACGGGAGGAGTAGGAGGCGATAAGTAGTCCGGCACGGGAGGTGCGGGAGGAACGGGAATAAGCCTTAAAGCTAAGGAGCCGGTAGTAGGTAGTAGTAGAAGCGGAGGTGCTTATGCTCGAAAGAGACTGGTTAAGCGCTCCTCTATACGCTCTATTTAGGCAGCTTATCGCTCTAGCTAGGTAGCTTAACGCTCCTCGAGACGCTCTATCTAGGTGATTTAGTTGTCTTCTAGCTGTTTAAGCTAGTTAGCTTACTATCGAGACTACTAACGTATTTCACCGCGAAGGTCTTTACGCAAGTCGTTAAGGTAAGTGTTAAAGACTTCGTTTTAGCGGGTTATCTTCTAGTCTACCTATCTTCCTAGGCTAGCGACTAAACTCGTCCTATTCGGCTTAGGGCCAATAGTAGAGCTTGCTATAGAGCCCCGACGAGAGCCTCGGTCGGCTCTTAGCTCGTCTTTAGACGGCGAATTTAGCGGTAACGCTACCGATATATTATGCAACGTTAGGCGAAAGAAAAATAGGGTAGAACGTATGTTTTAGGGTGATACGGCAGATCTACGTGGCGTAAACGCTGGGATGCGTGATTCGTCCGAATTTTAAAGAGGCTGAGTTTTGCTCTCTAAAAATACGTATTTTTAAGGCCTTTTAAAGGTCGGATCGGGCACACAACAGAGAGTCTCGGGGCTTCCTGCTAGGAAGCTTCGTTGAGACTATGTTCTATGTGTGGTTGATTAACTAGCTAAGGTTGTAGGC
Source organism: Ophiocordyceps sinensis (assembly GCA_012934285.1). Taxonomy (NCBI): domain Eukaryota; kingdom Fungi; phylum Ascomycota; class Sordariomycetes; order Hypocreales; family Ophiocordycipitaceae; genus Ophiocordyceps; species Ophiocordyceps sinensis. Next base: position 8,329,669 of record JAAVMX010000001.1, on the reverse strand, counting down.
GCTTAGGTCTTTAGGGAAAACCCTGCAGCGGGGCGCTGACTAATGCGCCCACCCAATAGGATCCTTATAGCGGCGGCTTCTACCACTTAGACTTAACAGGTGTACGATTAAGCAGGTAGATAGCTGCCTCTATCGCTAATAGCTATATCGTGTGTAGGAAGCCGGACTAGGCTAGCAGGGTTATTATTAATTAAACTACGTTACCCTTAGACCTCTCGGCATAACTATTCTAATGCGGGTATAATAGCGATAATTCCCGGACCTTTATTCCTGCTTTATGTATATCCTTAACGTATTCCTTAGTTAGGAAGGCCGTCTCGCCGTCTAACATTAGGATCGCGATCTTAATCCCGAATTTAGCGTTAATAGTCTCCTTAAGGCCTCGGAAGATGCCCTAAAGCTCGGTCTTTTCACCTACCTTAAAATAATACCTTATTCCTACATTAAAATATGTAAATACAGCTATATTATTAATGCCGTAATACGCTATTCCTAGGTAAAATAGGTCGAAAGAGACCGCGCCGTACGGCCTCTTCGGGTATAAAGGGTCCTAATATACCCGCGAAATCTGCCTCCTATTCTTCGTCGTCTAGTAGATCTTATAGTCTAGAAGATCGATTCTATAAAGCTTAATAACATTATCGTCCTAACCGCTAAGAAGATGCCTTATTGCACCCTATCGAACGCTAGGAAGTCGGGTCCTCGATATTAGTGTAATAGCAATTAAGTAGAAGAAAGGCTCTAAGGCTAAAACAGCCTGCACAAAGGGATTAGAAGCTGCAAAAGGATGTAAATTACTAAGAATAATAGCTCTTGTCTTATCTAGTAGGGAGGCTAACTAGTCTCTATATATAGGAAAAATCCTCGGACGAAATTAGCCGCGTAGACCTAAGGAAAAACAGGTGACGTAAATAATCGGACGGAAGGATCGGTAGGAAAAGCAATAGATTGTACCGTATAATAAATAAGCCATACAGTTAGTAAATAAATAAGCAGTCTAGTAGAAGACTAATAAAGTCTACGGTAAATTCTATAGTAGAAGCCGTAGAAGAGAATTAGAATTCTACGGTAGAAGACTATAGAAGGGAATTAGAATTCTACGGTAGAAGACCGTAGAAAGGAAGAGATTTTATAGGTAAAGATCGTATAAATAACCGTAAAATCACCGTAAAGTTATAGTAAAATATAACCGAAGAAAAGTAGGTAAATACACCCGTAGAAGTACGGGAAGTTCCTACTCGTCTATATTCGAAAACTCAATCGTAAGGAAACGCGATTTATATAAGTAAGTCACTAAGCTTTCTATAAGCTTAATATAGAGCGTAGACGGGTTTTATATATACTCCGCTAAAGAATTCGACGATTTTACGGCGTTAAGCCGGGTAGAAATAGTCCCGTAATTATAGGAACCGACTAAAGACTAAAAGTAGTAGATTTAATTATCTATAGCCTAACCCTAGTGTTTCTCTAGCTTCTCGGGAAGTAGGAGTAGGCAAAGGGTCGAAATAGGCCGTAGAACCGTAGAAGTAAGGATTAAACTAAACTTAAAAGCAATCTTATTTAAGTAAACGTCTTAGTATAACTATAGCTTTCGCTACTTACGGTCCTAAATAATCCTTATCCTAAGGAAGTAGGTAAGCTCTCCGCGGTTAGTAATTACATACTTTTGCCTAAAGCGACGAATAAAATTGTTAGTAGCCTTATAGTGCTCCTTACGGAAAAGGATAATAATATAATCTATAAAGAAGAAAGTAATAATACTACTTATAGTAGATATAAAAATATAAAGATCCTCCGCACTTTGCTAAAGGCCTAGTTCGGTAAGAGACCTAGATAATTCCTATTGCTAAAGAAGCGGCGAACGGCGAAGTCTATATAAAGCCTTTATTAACTAAATTATAAAACTAAATACCTTAAATCCGTCTAAAAAGTAAATATATACTTCTTTATCTAAATCGGTATTTATAAAGGCGTTAACTACGTTAAGTAAGCGGGTTTTAGTGCTAAATTTAGCTATAATAGTATTTATAATACGAAAATTTCGCGCTATAAGCGTCGCGGCGTAAGTTTCCTTTCCGCTAAAAGGCTAAAGGTCTCCTCGCATATAAAGGCGAGACTTTAACTTCCTAAGGTAGCTATGCTTATTAAACTTATAATCGAATGCCTATATTAATAAAAGAGTATATATAAGGGCGTTTGCTCTTAAGGTAAGCGAAGAAAAGAAGGTCTTCCGCTATTTTAAGGAGTCCTATTTGATATTTCTAGCGGCTTTAAACTTAGGTCTATAAGGATAAGTCTCGAGATTAGACTAAAACCTTAGAAGCGCGGGTAAATCCCGTTTATATATCTTCTTAGGTTTAAGAGAAGTAGTAAATATAGCCGTAAAAGCGGTGCTATTAGCCGGTAGATGCCTAACGTAGGCGAAAGCGGGATATCGACCTAAAAAACGGTTTAAAAAAGTAGGGCGTAAATCCCCTATAAACCTTATTATCCGTAGACTATTTATAGGAATAGTGTTATCGTAATCTATAGACCTAGAAGTAGCTTAAGGCAACTATACCTTAAGTCGGTTTATTAGTTCTATAGTTATAGTTAGTAAAAGAGGAGAAATATCGGGTTAAAAATCCCGTATATTCTTAAAAACGTCCTCCGGCGGTTCTAGGGTTTAGTTAGGAGTAAGGAGCTAAGGATTGCCTTCGGCTAGAATATCTACTAAATTAAAATGCTTATTAAGAAGCACTATTAGCGTTAATTAGAATTCTGCCTTATCTTACTCTTCTTCCTATATAATATATAGTAGAAATGCCGGTGATAATACCTATATTAATAGTCCGGATGCTTTAGACGCGGTGAAAAACTAAGTCTTATTAAACATTATATTACGAACTTAACGAACCTCCTGTCTCTATAGGATCTATATATAAAAAATATTAGTAGAATTATACCTAACTAAGTAACTAACCTTTATATAAGGTTCTTACTTATAATTACGTTTTTATATATTAGTTAAGCCTTTAGTAGTTAGTAAGTAGGCTTTATAGCTAAAAGCTCGAAGATAATTAAATCGTAATAGTTAGGGAAGGAGAAAAGCCGGTATATTCCGGTCGTAATCCTTTAACTAATCGTAAAGAATCTCTATCGGGGAAATCTACTTTAATAGAAATAACGTTAAGGAAGCTGCCTATCGGGCTAGAACCCGATTGTATAAATATACTATAGTTTTCTACGTTTCTATCTATAAATGCTTAGGCAAATTTGCTTTCATCCTTATAGATCGAGCTTTCGTAGATACTACCCCTTTAGCTCGTTTAGCAGCGCTATTCTAAGCGGGTGTATAGGGAGCAGTAGGCTTATTAAAAATGCCTTACTAGTTAATAAAATCTTAAAAATCCCGTTAAAAGGCTCGGTCGTTATTTCGATAGATCGTACCGATAGAAAGTAAGAACTATTAGGAAATATACCGACCTAAGCTCTTAAAGCATAAAATTAGCTCGTTTATAAAGGCGTCTAAAGGAGCATATAGAAAAATAAGCTTCGTATAGTTATCCTTAATAAGAAATACAACGTTCTTATTATTATAACTCTTATGCATAGAAAGGATATCGTAAAATACCTTAGAAAAGGGAAACGTCGCTTTAGAAAGCGGCGGTTCGCGGTGAATAATTCGTTTAGCTTACGTAAGTTTATAGGACTTATAGGAGATTATCTTATCGAAGGTTACCGACTATAGTATTCCGAGAGCTTTCGAAAGCGCTTTATTATTCGGATGTCTAAGTCGTTAGTGCTAAAGAGAAAGTTCCTCTATACTTATTAGTATAGAATCCGGTTTAGTAGCTAAAAAAGGTACTATAACCGAGGTTTCTACGGTAGAATCTATAGAAGGAACGGAAGCAATAGTTAAAAGCGTAGTAGAAGGTATTAACGGGTTTTATTTAATAATATACTAGTTGTAAATTAGCTCTATTATATAAATAGTGCGGGTTAAAGAAGAGATCTATTTAGTCTATAGGTTCTATAAAAGATTCGCCTTATGCAAAAGATAAAGTAAATAAAGGGATATATAAAAAGACGGGATATATACTACTTAACTAAGCTAAAAAGTACCCGTCGAAATGCGTATAAACACCGTGCCTATCCTAAGAATAGGAGTGCTTCTATTACCTATAAGTGCGTATTTAGAAGAAGGCTAGAAGTTATAGAAACGCTCCCTATTATTATAAATATATCTATTAGACCTTAAATCTATAATAAAAGAATCCCTTAACGGGTATTCTATAGTAGTCTATAGAATAACTAATAGTAAAAAGGTCGTAAGAATATTAGCGGTAGCCGTAGCTTATACTATCTTTATCTCGGTCTTATTATTCTTCCGCTATTCCTCGTCGCGAAGAAGTACCGCGTTAACTTTAGCCTTATTAGCCGGAACCTTAAGGTAATCGTCTATAGTCCTTTAGACGTCCTTATCGGGTTTCTATAATAGAAGTCGAACGGAAGGGTTAAAGTAATAACACTATCGGAAATAGTATCGTTCTCCGCAACTATACGGCGGACTATCCTTTTTCTTGCCTTTATCCTTGTCTAAGGACGCAGCTGCTAAAGTAGTTGCCGATTTATTAGTAGATTCCGCGGCTTAGGACTATAGAAGGGAAGAGATTTCATAGGTAAAGACCGTATAAATAACCGTAAAATCACCGTAAAATTACGGTGAAATATAACCGAAGAAAAGTAGGTAAATGCGCTTATAGAAGTGCGGGGTAAATGCCCGTAGAAGCCTATAGAATTCTATAGTAGAATCTAGGGAAGAACCGGGGATTTCCCGGTGGAAAGCAAATAGGGAAGACGGTGATATTAACACACCCTTTCTTAGGTAGCCTATTCGTGCGTGCTATAGGGCGTCTACGGTCCCGGTTAGGGTCTTTAGGAAGCGCGGAAGAGCTTTTAAGAGCCCCTTAGAATAATGTGTCGGGAAAGCCCCGTCTAGGGCTGCTTAAAGCGGGATCTAAGACTATTCGTACAACCGGAACGTCGTAAACACGCATTTTCTAGCCGGGTTAAAGAGCTCGCCCGTAAGATTGTTCTAAAGGTAGCCCTTAGCTGTAAATTTGTCTATAGAGACTACATTCGTGTAAAAACCGGGAATATAGCGGGCGTTCTTAAAAGTTAGGACGAAGCCTATATTTACGACTACCCGGGCTATTCTAATAGCCTCGGCACTAACGGTCTAAGTGCCTAAGAGGAGCGTTAAGCTCTTCGAGTAGTTAAGGTTGCTAAACTAAGCTAGGTCGTTAAAAATATGCTTAGAAGCCCCTATGTCCTAGAGAGCTCGATCCTTAATATCGCTTTTAGGGCTATTATTGCTTCCGAAGTCCCCTACTAGGAACGCAGCTTCCTTATCGGTCGTTGCGAACACTCCTCCCTTAGGGGCTAACTCTACGGACTTCTTAGGGTTCTTAGCCTTCTAAGCGTCGATCTTAGCTCTAAGGCCTATTTCCTTATCGATCTTAGCCTTAAACTTCTTTAAAAGCTCTATATCTAAGGGTCGATTCTAAAATTACGGCTTGCGATTAAAGGCATAGAAATAGCTCTACTAATAAGGTTAATCATTATGTTTAACGGGATTTACGTAAGACCTTTTACACTATTTGCATTAAGTGTATTTAGACCGTAGAACCCGCTATCCCTAACCTCCCGATAGCTTATTAGTACTACCGCTGCCGCTATTGCTATTACCGTTACTTACCTCCTTTTTATCCTTATCCCGGCCTTAATAGGTCGCTAGGAATACTAAATCTTATTAGGTTAAATTAGCGGCAACCTAAATGCGGAAATTAAAGGTAATCTTCTTAAATTTAGGGATCTCTTCCCCTTCTTTCTTAGCCCGTTAATAGGTTATAGTCTATAGGTTCGACTAAGCCTAATATTAAGTAGCGATAGCGTTAAAGAACTATTCGATAATTTCCGACTCTTCGCCTAATATAGACCCTATATCCCTATAGAGGTTAAAGCTATCTACGATATAACTAAGTCTAAGCCTATAAGGTGCGACACGGAGGGGCGCTATAGTCGGCTTTATAAGGTGTGCGTAAGGGGCAGTAATATAGTTAATATTACTAGTGGCTTTTGCTATTAGCGCGATAGCACCCTTCGTCGTCGTTACAATTGTGATATTAATTAACAGCCTTCCTGTTTAAGACCCCTTAAAGAAAGAGCATTGCTATTTACACGGATACAAATCTCTATTTGCACGGAAGTCTAGGAAATCCCCACTCTTTCTACGCGAACCCCGCGCGCCTATATCCCGCTACTAAAATCTAGTGTAGGTACATAGCAATTAAGAGAGCCGCGCAAATCGTGCACGTAGCCGGGAGCCGGGCACAAAGCTATTAGATCACATAATAGAGGTCATAACGATTAGGTCAGTATAACCGCCACGTGACGTAAGGGAAGTATCCCTTAAATACGGCCCCCTTATAAAAAGAGGGGAAGCACGTATAACACGCATTATTATATATCACATTAATAAAAACCTCTTTGCTATGCTACCTATCTAGACCTATTATAACGCCTATTTAGTCCGAGCCGTAGATCTACGATCTAATAATTAAGAGTCTTAGCCTCTAATCTATCGAAAATACGATATAAAACACTAAAAACAGGCTCCCTTTAGGCAAAAACAATCACTATGTCTACTAAGAAGAACACCGAAGTTATCCTTATCGAAAATGCTAACTAGTCCGTTTAGGACAATAAGTTTAAGGCGTAGGTCCTCGATAGCAACCTATAGGAATAGGTCTTCGGCACCGAAAGGCTCCTTCCTATTCCGGATATGCCTATCAAAGACGACTCTCTAAGGGGATCTCGCTTTCGCATAGCGGACGAAGAAATAGTCTAATAGGGACGCTAACCTCCTTAAGGCAATACCTAACACTAGCAGATTTTTCTACATAAGGAGAAGAAATAGGAGAGTTAGAAAAAGGACATTAAAGAGCTACGCACCTAGATCGCCTTAACTATCTCCGACTACCTTTTCTAGACTTATTATAAGCCCGATAAGGACCTTAAGGACTAGTACGCCACGCTAAAGAAGCAGGCAAAGGGAAAAACGGAAGATATCTAACGGGCCCTTTAGGTTCGCTATAAAACGGTTGTTAAACCTTCCCTAAGTTAGCTAAAGAACTAGCACCTTTAGCTTAAGAGCTAGAAGAAGATTATATATAAAGGGATTTAGGAAGAACTTCCCGAAGCCACCTATAAGAGTATTTAGGTTGCTGACTTTCTAGCTTTTGTTAATCTATATTTTCCAAACTAGGTCGATTCCTTTAACCTCTCTTACGTAGAGAAGGAAAAGGATTTTAACATCTATTCTATAACTAACGAATTCACTGTGTTTATAGACAAACAGCCTGCTTAACTATCTTACACTAAGAAAGGCTCTTTCGGCCCTTCTTATATAGGGCAAGACGTAGGATAAGACGACGAGAAAGGAAATAGCAGCTAGACGAATAACAAAAAGAGATCGCTACCTATAGACATAGATAAGAAAGGCATTACTAAATGCAGGCTCTACTCTATAAGAGGTTATACTCTAGAGAACTGCTAGGAAGTTAACCCTAATAGGGCACCCGATTAATAGCCCGGCGGAAGAAAGGATACTATCGCTAAGAATATAAAGAAACCCGAGGTCGTAAGATAAGTCTAGAGACAACGAGGCAAGAAGGGAACTAAGAATAATAATAAGACGGATTAACTTATGCGGGAAAAAGGAAGATGCCCTTCGGCTTCTTTCCTCGCCCCTCTAGTCGATGCGTTTTTTAACGTCGACGTTTACCCTCTTTATTACTCGTTAATCCTAGATTATAGCATAACCCTCTATATCTTCAACGAGATCTCCCGGTTTAAGAACTTTAGAATAGCGAACGAGGGAGATTTCCTCTAGGCAGGCGCCGAAAAATTGCTTATTCTCGGCTATAGTAAAGTCAATATCCGCCTATAAACCCTATCGTTTAAACCGTAAGTACTGCGCTTACTTAACGTTGCTTTCTATAAGAACTTTATATATAATCTAATCTCTTATAGGCTGTTAAAGCAGTAGGGACTCTAGTAGGCCGAACGACCCTATAGGCTATTAGCGCTCCGTTCGGCCGACGATGCTATCGTCGGTCTTATCGAATAGCACTACGGCTAGTTTGTTCTTAAGTATATCCCCTACTATACAATAAGGCGGGCATTTTACAACCGCCGAAACAAGTTTAATAGCTATACTAAACGGACGCCGCAAAAAGCTACTGCCGAACTCTAGCATCTCCGAATAGGGCATCCGGGACTACGAGCCCTAGAACACCTCGTTAACTGCTCCGAAGGTATTAAGATTAAAGGCATCTTAACTGTATAGTGCGATAACTATAGCACCGCGAAAGCGAAACGGATAATACGACGAGCCCCTCGAGACAACGGTATTATAGGCGAGAGAATTACGATAGACTTCTATAACTTCGTGCTAGACAATAAGGGCTATAACTCGCTAATGCTTTTAACCGATAGAGCGAGCGGCTTTATATAGGATTACTACCTCTAAGATCGTCTCGCAGAAACTATTATTACGGCCCTTAAGTCCGGCCTCGACTACTTAAAGCACTAGTACTAGTTTCACACTAAGATCGTTAAGTATAATAACGAGATTACTACTTAGAAGCCGGTAGTAGAAGCATTCCTTAACGCAAGGCTCCTTAAAATCGAGCCCTCGGCCCTATATACATAAGATTAAAATAGCGGCGCTAAGCGCTTAGGGGGTATGATTAAGGATAAGTCTAAAGCGATGTAAGGAAAGCTCTTAACCTAGCTTTAGCGAGAGATTTATAAGTCCGCTATATATCTCTATAATCGCACGCTAAAATACACCTATAAGTAGGAATCCCCCTACGAGAAGCTAACTAAGAGAAAGCTAGCGCAATAGCATCTTCGTGCCTACGGGTATAAAGCGTTTGCAATAACAACTACGGCCTAAGAGAAGAAACAACGCCTTAGAAAGCTCGACCTATAAGCCTAGATAGGCTTCCTAATAGGATATACATCTTCTAACATCTACCGAGTCTAGGTTCTTATAGAAGGGAAGGTTATTACTACTCGAGATATTGTTTTCGACGAGCAAGAGATTTTCGATAGAATATTCGAGAACCTTGCCGATAGCGTTAAAGAGTGCGACCTTAAGGAGCTAGCCCTAGCTCTAAGGAATATTACTCTCCCCGACAATAATTAAATCAATATACTATAAGTTCTCGATAATTAAGTGTTCGACGATATCCTTGTCTACTAAGATATAAACTCCGAACGCGAGGCAAACTACGATATAGACTACGCAATAGCGCTTAAAAACGACCGGGAAAACATAAAGCAATACACCGAAGCTCGATTTAAGCCTCTCCCTACTCCTTTAAGCACTCCCCTAGCGGCTTTATTTACAGCTGTAATCTAATTATATCTCGCTAACTAAAATATACTATAGAGCAAGCATCTTAATATATCTCGAGCAGCCTTCTAGGCAAATATAAGTCTACACTTACGAGGAATAAACCCCTCCGTAGCACCTAAGCCGTATAAACAAAGAGCAAACCCCTCCTCGGTAAGTCTACACTTACGAGGAATAAACCCCTCCGTAGCACTTAAGCCGTATAAACAAGGAGCAAACCCCTCCTCGGCAAGTCCATACTCACGAGGAATAAACCCCTCCGTAGCACCTATGCCGCATAAATAAGGAGTAAACCCCTCCTCGGCAATACCGTATAAATAAGGAGCAAACCCCTCCTCGGCAATGCCGTATAAATAAGGAGTAAACCCCTCCTCGGTAAGTCTATATAATTAGGAGTTAACCCCTCCGTGGCTTATAAACGAGGAGTTAACCCCTCCGTAGAAAGAAAAACTCGCCTATTAGCACTCTGCATTTATAGTAGGTACTTAAGCCGTACCGATCTTAAAAGACACTAACATATTGCGGTTTAAAGATAAGGCTTACCTCGACCGCTTAATCCTAAAAAGGCAGGTATATCGACGAGACCTTCTAGCTGTCTTAACATATTATAGATAGCTTAAACAACACCTACTTAGCCCTTAATTCGAGGAGGCGGAGAGAATGCATCTTTAGAGTTATAAAGAAATAAAGTCCTAGACCGAGGTTAACTCTAAAACACTCACGAAGAAAGGCTAAGTCCTCGACTGCATATAGGTATACGTGTATAAAATAGATAAATACGGAAGGCTCTCGAAGTATAAGGCAAGACTAGTCGTCCGAGGGGATTAATAGCTTCGAAACGGGCAGGAGACCTACGCGGTAACTCTTGCAGGACGAAGCTTTCGAATACTTATAACAATAGCTACGAGGTTCGACCTTAAACAAATATAGTACGATATAGTTAACGCGTTCGTTAACGCAAGGCTCGACGAGATTATATATATATAAATGCCGCTAGGGTATAGAAAACACTCTATTATCCTCCGACTTAATAAAGCCCTCTACGGACTGCGAAAATCCCCTCTTCTATAGCATCGCGAACTTACGTTAATACTTTAGGAGATAGGGTTTTAGACGGTACCGCACGAACTATACTACTTAACGTTTAACGGTATTATAGTCTTCTTCTATATAGATAACATTGTCTTTACATATTATAAGAAAGATTAAGATAAGGCTAAATCTCTCTAAAATCAACTTCGAGGAAAATACAAGCTTATAGGCGGCGATAACCTATAATAGTTCCTCGGCCACGAGATTCTACGAGACCGCATTTAACGGTATATTTAGCTATTATAAGCCGCCTATATTAATAAGATCTACCGACTTATAAAGAAACGCCGCCCCTTTAACACACTAATAGGGGTAAAAGAGCTTTTCCCCTACGAAGGGATCGCTAAACACTATAAGATACGAGCCTACTAGGTGAACGTAGGTTCCGTTCTATACGCGGCGGTTATCACCCGCCCCGACATCGCGTTTGCTACGTTAAGACTATGCAAATTCAATAACAACCTTAGACCGGACTATAAAGACGCCGTTAATCGAGTTCTCTGCTATCTATACCTCACATAGGGACTTACGCTTCGTCTAGGGGTAAGGGACGACTTTAAAGTAGTAAGTAACGCCTCTTTCGCCGATAACACCGACCGGAAAAGCTCTTAGGCATTTGCTATAAAGCTATTCGGAGGCTTAATCGGCTAGAGAGCTAACAAACAAGATATAGTTATAACCTTAATAACCGAGGCTAAGCTCCTAGCGTTATCACAGGCAGTTAAGGAGTTAATCTACGTAAGCAGGCTTATTAAAGAGCTCGACGTCTCCGTTAATAACTCCCGCATTTGCATTTAATATAATAACACATAGACTATCCGACTAGTCACTAGCAAAGTCGCTACTCTACAGACGAAGCTTCGCTATATAGATATTTACAACCACTAGCTTCGTTAAGAAGTCCTTAATAAGACCCTCGATGTTAAATATACACCTACCGCGAAGATAATAGCAGACGGCCTTACTAAGGCACTTTAAGGGCCTACTTTTAAGGCCTTTATCGAATAAATAGGCCTTTACGATATTACCTAACGCCTCGCCGATTAAGAACTCCCTAAAACGACCGACGAAATAATATAAACCGATATATATATAGTATAGGAAGGTTAGGAGATATAAATAGGCCGATAATACCGTATCCTCGGGGGTAATAGTATCGATATTAGGCATAATACACACGCGTTAGAAGAAACACTACGTATAGGCGCCGGTAATAAGAAATAACCGTAGGGAATATAGTTCCTTATACGTATTACTAGGCCCTATGTGAAAACGTTAGGGAGACGATAGATAAAGGGCCTCGTTAAATATATACGAGCATTAACTAGGCTAGAGGCGTCTAAACACTCGATTAAGTGTTAAAAGGAAGCTCTCCCGCAGCGAGGGCATAAGGGCACATCGGCGTATCTCGCAATAGCGACTTTGCCGTCGATTTCGGCACGACGCAATAGGGAACCTAGTCCCTAATGCGTATTACTACGGTTAGGGGGAATCTACGAGCATTAGCTGCTAAACGACTTACAAACGACTACGAATACCCTTAACGACGGTGGACTAAGGAGGAAAGGAACGATGCTTCCACGCAGTAAAGGCATCTGCTTTATATAGCGGCGGAAGGAATAAAGGAAGTGTAAGAGCTTTTAAAGCCGCACTCGTTAGAGCGCTTAAGCGCAGGATTAAAAGGGCAGGGATTAACGATATCCCGCCCCGATGGCTTAACGATAGAACGAGGATTAAAAACTCATCGGATTTAAGCTATTTAGCGACCTCTTAATGCTAGCTTCCCTCCCTCTCGGGATCGAAGCTAGGGGGGTGTGTTAGATTACATAATAGAGGTCACAACGATTAGGTCAGTATAACCGCCACGTAACGTAAGGGAAGTATCCCTTAAATACGGCCCCCTTATAAAAAGAAGGGAAGCACGCATAACACGCATTATAACATATTATATTAATAAAAACCTCTTTGCTATGCTACCTATCTAGACCTATTATAACGCCTATTTAGTCCGAGCCGTAGATCTACGATCTAATAGAAGCATATATTAAGGGCTTAATCTATAACGCCTCGACTAAGTTAAGGCGGACATACATAGATAATAGATAGGTATTAGAACCCCGATTAGCATATGTTTTTAGTATAAGTAAAAGAATTATAGCTCCTCCTTCTATATTTGTATATCTACCCTTGCTCTTAATATACCGAGCTAGTAGGGGTCGTGTATAGTCGCGTAAATTCCTATATTAGGGAAAGTCGCTAAGCAAAACGCATTTTTCTACCGCTAGCCGCCTCGACTAAGTTAAGGCGGCTAGCGAATGCAGTACGCGCACTTTATACTTTTTTACATACGTCTTCGCGCTACTACTACTGCTATAGTATTACTACTACTACTGCTACTACTGCTATTACTACTACTACCGCTACTACTGCTATTACTACTACTACCGCTACTACTACCGCCGCTACTACTACTACTACCGCTGCTACTACCGCCGCTGCTACTACTACTACCGATACTACTACCGCCGCTACTACTACTACTACCGCTGCTACTACTACCGCCGCTACTACTACCGCCGCCGCTACTACCGCTAAATAACGCGAGTATAAGAAACACGCTATTATAGTATTAGGTTATAATTATATGTTATCCCACGTGACCTCTACATTGTATATATAGACATTTAGATCTAGTCTATAGCTATGTCCCTTCGTAGATTAATAATAATTATATACCCCCCTTAAGCTCGATCTCTTATAGTTTAATCTACTATTTTATCCTATTGCCCTTAATTAATAATCTCGCTATCTTACCCCTTTCTTTTCTAATCTCCCCTCTTCGCGACGCGAGTCCGCCTCCTCGCCGGACCCTTTTCGACCGAGTTTTCCTCGATTATTAGAATTTTCCCGGTGTAAATACGCCGTCTCGACGCGAATTGCATAAGATCCCATCCTTTAACCCCCCTTAACCCTTCCCCGTTATCTTCTTCGTTGCCCTATCTAATCTACGATATCCGACCTCGTTATAGAGACCGATCCTTCGTCCGCCGCTACCCCGGCCGTTACTCCGCCGGCTCCCGCCGACCTAGAGCCTTAGAACGACTACCTTTCCCGCTATCCCCGTCTCGCCGCGCTACTTTAGGCCTAACGGCCTATATTCGACTCGTTCGCCTATATCTAAGCTTACGCTACCCTTAATTTCCGCGCCCTATAGGCTAAGTCCCTTACTTACCTTAATAATGCTTACGCTAAGTTAGATACGGGAGTGCTCGTCTCTTAAGAGCACGCCGCCGACCTCTAGCGGTAGCTTAACCGTGCTACGTCTTCTCTCCTCGTCCTTACCGAGCGTAACGTAGCCCGGGACTAGGCCCTAGCCCCTACCTCTACCCCTTCCCGTTCCTATGTCGCCGACCCCGAGAGGTTCGCCGGCGACTCTAGCACCTAAAAGTAACGTTAGGAGGCTTTCTAGACCTAGCGTAACGGCCTTGCTATTAAGCTCCGTTAGGACGCCGCCTTATACCCTACGGAATAAGACCGTATTCTCTACGCGGCTAGCCGGCTTATTAGCCGGGCCGCTTCTATTATCGCTAGCGTTCCTTAAGACGTCCTCGATAATAAGTCTTTCGCTAATTAGCAGTATACTATTATTAAAGCCCTTACCGACGACCTTAGCCTAGTCTTTAGTGCTAATTTTACCCGCGCTTAGTTAGAGGCCGACTTTAACGCCTTATCGATAAAGAATATCTCTTAGCCGGACTTCTATTCGAAGTTTACCTAGCTTTAAGCCGACTTATCGTTTAATAGCACCGCTTACGTCGCCTACCTTTATTCGAAGGTCTCTATCGAACTTACTAACGCCGCCGCTCTATAGGCCGAATGCCCGGCCTATAATAACTTTACGGCTTAGGCTAAGATATATTCTACGCTCTAAGATAACTAGCAGCGTATTAAGGCCCGTTCTTAGCTCTAGCCGCCTCGCTACTCCGCTCGCACTAGCCTTACCTCGCCCGCCCCGCCCGCGCCTCCTGCCGGTAACCTAATATAGCTCGATGTATTCCGGGCCCGGCTTACTAACGTTAAAACGCAATAGCGGTTTAAGAACCGTCTTTGCCTCTACTACGCTTAGCTAGCTACCGCTACCTACACCGCCCGGACCTACCTTAATAAAGGTATCGGTGCTAATCCCGGCGCTAACCCTAGCGTTAGTCCCGGCGTCGGTTCTAGCTCTAGCCGCGGCCGTAGCCGTAGTAGCGGTACGTCTGCCCCGCGCTTGCTCGAACCCCCTCCCCCCTGCTATTAGGTTCGTGCTATTAAGTAGGGCTTTATCGAGGGCGAAGTAGACGACCTCCCCGCCTTTTCTATATCCTCGGGAAATACGTAGCTCCCTCGCCTTATCGTGCGATAGAGCTCTTAGTGTCTAAGTTTATAGCTTCGTTCGATACCGGGGAAAATCTTTGCCTCCCTGTAGGAATTTAACCGCGTGCTTTGCTTATGCCTTTGTCCCTTATGTCCGCCGATGTTATTATAAGTGCTTTAGTCGACTCCGGCTATTCCGGATACGCCTTTATATACGCTTAGACCGCGTACCGCCTTGCCCTTCCTATCCGCTAGCTCTAATTCCTACGTCGGCTTTCTCTCGCCGTTAGTAGCGACTATAAGTCCGGCTCCGTTACTTATTGCGCTTTTTCGGTTTCCCGGATTAGCGCCTATACTAAGTCTATCTACTTCTTTCTTACGAAGCTTAGCTATAAGGTTATTCTTAGCCTCCCTTAGCTACGCCGGCACGACCCCGTTATTAGCTAGCGCGGTAACTCCCTTTCCTTCTAGTCCCCCTTTTGTCTAGCCTCTTGCCTTTTAGACTACTAGCCTTATCTTATCCCAGGCCTTTCGGCTACTTTTGCCCGCTTTACCCGCCCTATCCTAGTTCCCCCCGCCCTTATTTTAGAGGGAATATAATTAATAAATACAATTCGTTTTCCCCCCGCTCCCTCTATCGAAGACTCTAATATCGAACGCTAAGCAGTCGGGTTCTTAACATTTAGGTGATAGCAATTAAAAAGGGAAGAGAGGCTCTAAGGCTAAAACAGCCTGTATAGAAGGATTAGAGGTGCAAAAGGATGTAAAACACTGAGAATAATAGCTCTTGTCTTATCTAGTAGGGAGGCTAACTAGTCTCTATATATAGGAAAAATCCTCGGACGAAATAAGCCGCGTAGACCTAAGGAAAAACAGGTGACGTAAATAATCGGACGGAAGGATCGGTAGGAAAAGCAATAGATTATGCCGTACGATAAATAAGTTATATAGTTAGTAAATAAATAAGCAACCTAATAGAAGACTAGTGAATTCTACGGTAAATTCTACGGTAGAAGCCGTAGAAGAGAATTAGAATTCTATGGTAGAAGACCGTAAAAGGGAATTAGAATTCTACGGTAAAAGAACCGTAGAAGGGAAGGGGAATTCCACGGTAAAAGACCGTAGAAGAGAAGAGATTTTACGGGTAAAGTCTATATAAATAACCGTAAAATCACCGTAAAATCAGGGTAAAATATAACCGAAGAAAAGTAGGTAAATACGCCTATAGAAGTATAGGGTAATGCCTATAGAAGCCCGTAGAATTCTATAGTAGAATCTAGGGAAGAACCGGGGATTTCCCGGTAGAACGCAAATAAGGAAGACGGTAATATTAATATACCCCCCTAGCTAGAAGGGAATAACTTCCGGCTAGTTAGAATTATTATTGACTTCTTCTTAAATCCTAGAAGAAATATCCGTAAGTTAAAGCTAGCGAAAGAACGTTTAGAAACGTTATCGTAGAAGCAATTTAGTTAATCTATCCGTAACTATCTAATTAAAAGGGATATATTTAATATTAAAAGTATTGCGTAAGAATTCCTATCGGGCCTAGTAGTTGTAAATTTTAACGTGCTTTAAGGCGGTCTAAATCTTTAGAATCTCGGCGGAAACTAGGCGGATTATCTAAGTATTATCACACTAAATAGTAGGAACCGGAACATCTAGCTATAGGGAAATATCGTTAAACAAACGAAGAATAGAAATTAGCTCTTTCGCGGTAGAAGAGACTATAAGAAGTTCGGCCTCGGTAGAGGAAGTAGTAACCGTAGATTGTTTCCGGGCACTCTACGCGATTAGACCGTTAAATAAGCTAATAAAATAGCCCTTAAAAGAATAACAAGTATCTAGGTCGTTAGCGTAAGCGGTATTAAAAGCTATAACGAGTTCTTACTCGTCTATATCCGAAAACTTAATCGTAAGGAAACGTAATTCGTATAAATAAGTTACTAAGCTTTCTACGAGCTTAATATAAAGCGTAGACGGGTTCTATATATGCTCCGCTAAAGAATTCGATGATTTTACGGCGTTAAGACGGGTTAAAATAGTCGCGTAATTATAGGAACCGACTAAAGACTAAAAATAGTAGATTTAGTCATCCGTAGCCTATCCCTAGTGTTTCTCTAGCTTTTCGGGAAGTAGGAATAGACAAAGGGTCGAAATAGGCCGTAAAACCGTAGAAGTAAGGATTAAACTAAACTTAAAAGCAATCTTATCTAAGTAAACGTCTTAGTATAACTATAGCTTTCGCTGCTTATAGTCCTAGATAATTCTTATCCTAAGGAAATAGGTAAGCTCTCCGCGGTCGGTGATTATATACTTCTTCTTAAAGCGACGGATAAAATTGTTAGTAGCCCTACGGTGCTCCCTACGAAAAAGGATAATAATATTATCTATAAAGAAGAAAGTAATAATGCTACTTATAGTAGATATAAAAATATAAAGATCTTCCGCACTTTGCTAAAGGCCTAGCTTAGTAAGAGACCTAGATAGTTCCTATTGCTAAAGAAGTAGCGAACGGCGTAGTCTATATAAAGCCTTTATTAACCGAATTATAAAACTAAATATCTTAAATCCGTTTAGGAAGTAGAAATATACTTCTTTATCTAGATCGGCATTCGTAAAGGCGTTAACCGCGTTAAGTAAGCGGGTTTTTATGCTAAATTTAGCGGTAATAGCAATTATAATGCGAGAATTTCGCGCTATAAGCGTCGCGGCGTAAGTTTCCTTTCCGCTAAATAGCTAAAGATCTCCTCGTATATAAAGGCGAGACTTAAACTTCCTAAGGTAGCCGTGCTTATTAAACTTATAGTTAAATGCCTATATTAACGGAAGAGGACGCACTAGTGCGTTCGCTCTTAGGGTAGGCGAAGAAAAAAAGGTCTTTCGCTATTTTAAGGAGTCTTATTTAACCCCTCTAGCGGCTTTAAACTTAGGTCTATACGGATGCGTCTCGAGATTAGACTAAAACCTTAGAAGCGCGGGTAAATCTCGTTTATATATCTTCTTAGGTTTAAGAGAAGTAGCGAATACAGCCGTAAAAGCGCTACTATTAGCCGGTAAATGCCTAACGTAGGCGAAAGCGGGATATCGACCCGAAAAACGGTTCGAACGAGTAGGGCGTAAATCCCCTATAAATCTCGTCGTCCGTAGGCTATCTATAGAAATAGTATTATCGTAATCTATAGACCGAGAAGTAGCTTAAGGCAACTATACCTTAAGACGGTCTATTAGTTCTATAGTTATAGTAGGTAAAAGAGTAGAAATATCGGGTTAGAAATCCTATATATTCTTAAAAATATCCTCCGGCGGTTCCGGGGTTTAGTTAGGAGTCGGGAGCTAAGGATTACTATCGGCTAGAAGGTCTACTAGATTAGAATGCTTATTAGGAAGCACTATTAGCGTTAACTAGAAACCTGCCTTATCTTACTCTTCTTCCTATATAATATATAGTAGAAATGCCGGTAATAATACCTATATTAGCGGTTCGGATGCCTTAGACGCGGTGAAAAACTAAGTCTTATTAAATATTATATTACGAACTTAGCGAACCTCCTATCTCTATAGGATCTACACACGAAAAATATTAGTAGAATTATACCTAACTAAGTAACTAACCTTTGCGTAAGGTTCTTACTTAAGATCGCGTTTCTACGTATTAGTTAAGGCCTTAGTGGTTAGTAGGTAGGCTTTATAGCTAAAAGCTCGAAGATAATCGAATCGTAATAGTTAGGGGAAAAGAAATGCCGGTATATTCTAATCGTAATCCCTTAACTAATCGTAAAGGATCTCTATTAGGGAAATCCACTTCGATAGAAATAACGTAGAGGAAGCTGCCTATCGGGCTAGAATCCGATTGTATAAATATACTGCAGTTTTCTACGTTTCTATCTATAAATGCTTAGGCAAATTTGCTTTAATCCTTATAGATCGAGCTTTTATAGATACTACCCCCCTAGCTCGTTTAGCAGCGCCGTTTTAAGCGGGTGTATAGGGTATAGTAGGCTTATTATAAATGCCCTATTAGTTAATAAAGTCCTAAAAATCGTGTCGAAGGGCTTAGTCGTTGTCTCGATAGATTGTACCGATAGAAAGTAAGAACTATTAGGAAATATACCGACCTAGGCTCTTAAAGCATAAAATCAGCTCGTCTATAAAGGCGTCTAAAAGAGCATATAGAAAAACAAGCTTTATATAGTCATCCTTAATAAGAAATATAACGTTTTTATTATTATAACTCTTATATATAGAAAAGATATCGCAAAATACCTTAGAAAAGGGAAACGTCGCTTTAGAAAGCGGCGGTTCGCGGTTAACAATTCGTTTAGCCTACGTAAGTTTATAGGACTTATAGGAGATTATCTTATCGAAGGTCACTAACTATAGTATTCCGAGGGCTTTCGAAAGCGCCTTATTATTCGGATGTCTAAGCCGTTAGTGCTAAAGAGAAAGTTCCTCTATACTTATTAGTATAGGCTCTAGTATAGTAGCCGAAAAAGGTACTACAACCGGGGTTTCTACGGTAGAATCTATAGAAAGAACGGAAGCAATAGTTTAAATTATTAGAAGCGTAGTAGAAGGCGTTAATAGGTTATACTCGATAATATACTAGTTGTAAATTAGCTCCGTTATGCAAATAGTGCGTATTAAAGAAGAGATCTATTTAGTCTATAGGTTCTACGAAAGATTCGCCTTATAAAAAAGACAAAGTAAATAAAGGGATGTATAAAAGGACGGGATATATACTACTTAACTAAGCTAAAAAGTGCCCGTCGAAATGCGTATAAACACCGTGCCTATCCCGAGAATAAGGGTGCTTCTACTGCCTGCGAGTGCGTACTCGGAAGAAGGCTAGAAGTTATAGAAACGCTCCCTATTATTGCAAATATGTCTATTAGACCCTAAATCTATAATAAAAGAATCCCTTAACGGGTATTCTACGGTAGTCTATAGAACAACTAGTAGTAAAAAGGTCGTAAGAATATTAGCGGCAGCCGTAGCTTATACCGTCTTTATCTTAGTCGTGTTATTCTTCCGCTACTCCTTATCGTAAAGAAGTACCGCGTTAACTTTAGCCTTATTGGCCGGAACCTTAAGGTAGTCGTCTATAGTCTTTTAGACGTCCTTATCGGGTTTCTATAATAGAAGTCGAACGGAAGGGTTAAAGTAATAACACTCTTGGAAATAGTATCGTTCTCCGTAAATGCACGGCGGACTATTCTTTTTCTTGCCTTTATCCTTTTCCTTATCTAAGGACGCAGCTGCTAAGTTAGTTGCCGATTTATTAGTAGATTCCGCGGCTAGGGACTTTATTCCCTAGCCTTAGAACTTCGCAAACGCGTTAGTCTTTAGCGCTTTAGTCGTAGCCTTTAAGGCCTACGAGCGCTCGAAAAGTTCGGATATCTTAAATCCGTCGGGGAAAGATTGCTCTTAACCTAGCTTATTTAGGCGGGCATCGTCCTCTATCTTATTTATCTAGTATTCCGCAAAAGGGCTAGAAATAGGCTAAATAGCCTTAAGAAAAAGCTATATAGCCCGGAGACCTTCTAATTCCGGCAACTTAATTCGCCGGGCGTCGGTAAGGTCCTTTTATTAGTTAGAAATCTATATCGTAATATCCGTCCGGTCCGGTGCCTTTAAAATAGTATAGAACTACGTAAGAATTATCTTTTATTACGTCTACGAAGTCGGCTTTATACGCCGCTATAGTAAAGCTAATTCCTTAGAAACCTTATATTTATCGGCAATCGTTAAGTAGTAGTTCCCGATATTCTAAACGATAAATTGCTAGATTAACGTAAGAGATTTCTATTAGTCCTTATAGGCTTAAAGCAACGTGCGATACCGGGAAAAGAGAAACTTAAACCTCTTAAGTTCTTCTATAGATAAACTAGCAATATTAGCAACGGTCGCGTTAACTATTCTAGCCATTGGTTCTACGGGAAGAGGCAATAAGGGTTTCTAAAGTTTAGGCGTAATAGAAGGATCGATTTTCTCTTAAATCCCTTAGGCGAGTGCGTATTTCTAGATCGTTGAGATCTATCGGTCTTAGTCCGCTAGTCTATTTAAAATAGTCTTCGAAGTAATATCGGCTATAATAGATACGGTAATATAGGTGAAAGTATAGTAAAATCACCGGAAAAGGGTAGTTAGATACATAATATATATAAATAAACCGTAAAAACTAAACTAGGTGCGGGAAAACACTAATAGAATAGGGTAAACGTACTAACTAGTCCTCTATAAGTCGATTCGCTAGATTAAGTAACGCTCCTTAAAAAATCATACTAGTCCTTTAGGAGTCGATTCGCTAGATGTAAAAGCAAAGGCTTTACTACCGTAAGTCGTAGCGTTAGCAGGCTGAAAATATAAGCCGTTAGAACTCTCTATACGTAGAGAAGTTCGTCCGGGCTTATAACTATCGAACGCTAGGCAGTCGGGTTCTCGACATTTAGGTAATAGCAATTAAAAAGGGAAAAGAGGCTCTAAGGCTAAAACAGCCTGCACAAAAGGATTAGAGGTGCAAAAGGATGTAAAACACTAAGAATAATAGCTCTTATCTTATCTAGTAGGGAGGCTAACTAGTCTCTATATATAGGAAAAATCCTCGGACGAAATCAGCCGCGTAGACCTAAGGAAAAATAGGTAACGTAAATAATCGGACGGAAGGATCGGTAGGAAAAGCAATAGATTATGCCGTACGATAAATAAGTTATATAGTTAGCAAATAAATAAGCAACCTAGTAGAAGACTAGTGAATTCTACGGTAAATTCTATGGTAGAAGCCGTAGAAGAGAATTAGAATTCTACGGTAGAAGACTATAGAAGGGAATTGGAATTCTACGGTAAGAGAACTATAGAAGGGAAGGGGAATTCTATAGTAGAAGACCGTAGAAGGGAAGAGATTTTATAGGTAAAGTCTATGTAAATAACCGTAAAATCACCGTAAAATCACGGTAAATAATAACCGAAGAAAAGTAGGTAAATACGCTTGTAGAAGTGCGGGGTAATGCTTATAGAAGCCCGTAGAATTCTATAGTAGAATCTAAGGAAGAACCGGGGATTTCCTAGTAGAAAGCAAATAGGGAAGACGGTAATATTAATATCTAACGACGAGGGCGAGCCCCCTACCGCCTCCTCCGTCGAAGACTCTAATAATAGGGACGAAACCCCCGCCGCTACGATCTTTATTCCTACTACTACGATCCTTATTTCCGCCCGTACGGCCTTAGCCCGTCCTTTAGCCTTTATTCGTTCGGTCCGCTTTAGCGACGTTCTTAAGTTTATTCCCTTATCCCTTAGCCTTTCCCTCTCTACGTTTTTCGAGGATGCTCCTAACGTAGGTAAACCCGCCTATCCGGACTCCTCCCGCTAGGTTAACGACGCCGACTCTAACTCCGGCTACGACTCTAACTCCCCGGCTACCTTTTACCCTCGCCGCTATATTTAACCTCCCCGCTCCCGTCCTATCTATAAGACCGCTAGCTACCGCCGCCCTATATTACGGCTAAGTCGTAAGACTATCGGACCTTAGCCTTTCTGCTTCTCGTCCCCCGACGACTTAGCGTTTAACGTTTAAATACTTAACGTCGATGCGATAGTAATATTCTACCGGTAGCCTAAAGTCTAGACCTTTTAGACCTCGATTAAAGCCCTTACCGCTAAGCCTTTGCCTACCGAGCCCTTACTACCTATCGACTAAGATATCCCTAAGGACTTTTATTAGGCCGTTTTAATTAGATATATAAATGCCGAGGACGCGAAAGCCTGCTTTAACCCCCGCTTTTACGACTTTATCGACGACTACCTTAATAAGATCTACCTTAATAAGATCTCCCCTAACGATATCGCTAAGTTCTTTAAGAAGTAAGAGAAGGTCTTTTATACGCTTAATAAGCTCTAGGCTAAGGTCCTTAAGGAGCTCTACTATATAATCTATATATAGCTTAAAATCGAGGCTAATAAGCTTGCCCTTTACCGTACCGTTAATACTTAAATTAACCTTAAAGAGGGGATATAACCTCTTTATACTTGCCCTCGCCCTTTTAGCGAAGCCGAGAACCGGATCGTCCGTACGTACGTTAACGAGCAGCTTAAGAAGGGCTTTATCCGCCGCTTTACCTCCTTTACTACTGCCTTTATTATGCTCGCCCGTAAGGTAGGCGAGGGCGTCCGTTTTTGCGTTAACTATCGCGGCCTAAATAAGGCTACGATTAAGAACCGTTTCCCCTTACCTTTTATCTACGATACTCTCGCCTATATCCGGAAGGCGAAGTTTTTTACTAAGATCGACGTTATCGCGGCGTTTAATCGCCTTTGTATTGCCGAAGGATATAAGTAAAAGACCGCGTTAGCTATATAGTACGGGCTTTTCGAGTATTATATTACCCCCTTTAGCCTTACCGCCGCCCTATCTTACTTTTAGAGTTTTATTAATATAGCCTTTTACGATATCCTTAACGAGTTCTACTCTACTTATCTAAACGACGTTTTAATCTTTTTAAAGACGTAAGAGGAGCACTAGGCCTATATTAACGCGGTTCTTAAGCGCCTTAATGCCGCCGGCCTTTAGCTTAACGTAGATAAGTATAACTTCTATATTACTAAGACTAAGTACCTCGGCTTAATTATCCCGGATAAGGGTATTCGTATAGACCTTAATAAGGTTTATATAGTCTTAGATTAGCTTGCCCCCTCTTTTATAAAAGACCTCCGGCGCTTCTTAGGATTCGTTAATTTTTATCGGCGTTTTATTCGCGGCTTTTCTAAGCTTACGAACCTTCTAAACGCCCTTACTAAGAACTCTACCCCTTAGATCTAGTCTCCCGCTTACGCCTACGCCTTTAAAGCCCTTAAGCACGCTTTTACTACCGCCTTAGTCCTCGCATACTTCGACCCCTATCGTAAGACCGTAGTCTAGATAGATACTTCCGACTAAGCCGCTTAAGGTATACTAATATAGCTCCTCGACGATAGTCGTTACTATCCGGTTGCCTTCTTCTCGTTAAAGCACTCCGCTTAAGAGTATAATTATAAGATCTACGATAAGGAATTCCTCGCGATTATAAAATCTCTTAAAGAGTAGCGCCTTAAGCTCGAAGGCTTGCCTAAGTTTAAGATAGCCTTAGACTATAAGAATCTTTAGTATTTTATAACTACGAAGCTCTTTAACTAGCGATAGGCCCGCTAGGCCGAATTCCTTAGTCGTTTTAATTTTAAGATCGTCTTTTAGCCCGGCTCTTAAGCTATTCTCCCCGACGCCTTTAACCGCCTGCCCGGCTCCCGCCCTCTCTCCCTTACCGACCGAGCTAATAAAAGGATTAACTATCGATATTAGGTTATCCTTCTTAAGTCTAAGGTTAATGCCTCCTTTTACCCTAATATTACTACCGCCCCTAATACTATAAAAGAGTCCGATTCGTTTATAAATATAATTTATAAATATAATTCCGACTGCCTTAACCTCTACGCCTTTAATAACTCTAAGCCGATCGATAACCTTATCGACCGGGCTTATTCCTCCTCCCCGCTTATCTCCGCTATTCGCGTAGCTCTCTAGTCCCCTTAGCCCCGCTAGCCTTACCCCCTTTAAGCCCCCCTCCGCTCGATCCCTAAGACCGCTCTCTCTAAGGTCCGGGGCCGGTTCTATTTCTAAGGCCGGCTCTTCGTTCCCCCTAACGACGCCTTAGTTCTTTAGATCCTCGTCCGCGCTTATACCTCCCCCTTTGCCGGCTACCCTAGACGTACGAAGACCGCTAGCCTCTACCGCCGGTCTTATATCTAGCCCGGCATATATAAGTCTATTTCTAGCTTCGTGCGGAACTATTATACGTGCCTACGTGCTAAATCCCTTCGTTCCTCCCCCTAAGGCCTGCTTTAGCCCTTAAGTATTCCCTTCGCCCTATAGACTAATATATCCATCGATTTTATTACCGACCTCCCTATCTACCGCCGTAACGGCGTTAAGTTTTCTAATATCCTCGTTATCGTCGACCGCTTTACGAAGATACGCTACTACGTTCCGATACCCTTAATAACCGTTAAAGACGTTATTAACGCGTTTGTTTCCTACGTTTAGTCCCTCTATAATACCCCAGCCTCTATTATTAGCGACTATAGCACTTAGTTTATTTCGGCTTTTTAGCAATAGCTTAGTCGTCGCCTAAGTTACCGCCTTTACCTTAGCTCCGCTTAATACCCTTAGACCGACGGTTAGACTAAGATTGTAAACGCTTAGATAGAGGTTTACCTTCGTTATTATACTACCTACCTTTAGGACGATTAGGTCGACCTCCTTCCCCTCGCTAAGTTTACTACTAATAATTAGGTCTTTAAATCTACCGGCCTCTCCCTTTTCTTCGCTAACTATAGCTGCTACCTAAAGCTTAGCACTAAGCCCTTTAGTCCCCCCCCGCCTAGTATAACCCTTTAGTAGCGGAAGGAATACCTCCGCGGTAACGCGCTCGCTTCCCGTCTCTAGCGTATCTCTAACTTCCTCCGCGATGCGATTAAGGATGCCTAAGCCACTTAGGCTCGCTACGCGGACGCCCGGCGGACTCCCGCCCTAGCGTATTAGCCTAGCGATATAGTATTCCTTAGCACCCGCTAGATCTAGACCCTCCGCTTTATAAAGAAGCTCGACTATAGGCGGGAGGGCCTATATAAGGTCCTTAAGGTATATAAGACGGCGTGTCCTCTTCGCCTCCTTAAGGGCAGCCGCCTTTACCCCGTTTTTTATTACTCCCTCCTTACTAAGACCTAAGATCCCCCTTTACCTAGCTAGTTAAAGCTTAACGTCCGGCCCGCCGATAACGGCGTTCTCCTTTCCCTTAGCGACGACGACGGCGATAACGCGCACCTTAAGTAAGAGTTTTCTTCTATCCTCGCGCAACGCTAGTACGCCTCCGGGAAGATTAAGTATCGCGTTTAATAGCGTTATAGCCCCCTTACGTAGGAGGACTCCTCCTGCCTTAACGGCTGCTAGGACGACCTTAATGCTTTTTACGCCCTTAACCTAACTAAGCTTAAGCCGGCCTTTTATACGGCCTTCCTTATATATTCCCCTTCGCCTAAGTAATAATAAGTATAATTTATTAATATAATTTACGTTACGACGGCACGCTTTAGTTTCTTAGTTTTGCCCCTTATTTCTTTCTATTCCTCTCTCGTTCTACGTTAGGCCCGCTTTTAGGGCCGGTTGATATAGGTTTCCTTCGTTTTCATTAGCCTATTAACCCTTTTAGGCGTTTAAGTCGAACGCCGATTTAAGGGGTATATACTATCATAGTGTTAGGTTATATTATATATTATCCTACGTGACCTCTATATCGTATATATAGACATTTAGATCTAGTCTATAGCTGTGTCCCTTCGTGGATTAATAACAGTTATATACCCCCCCTAAGCTCGATCTCTTACACACGCGGGGCGCGAAAGCTATAAGGAAATTCGCTAATAAGGGTATACGACGGTATAAGAGGACCCGGCCCGCAAAAAATATATGGGCTATATCTCTACATGCGTCCGCCTCGACTTAGTCGAGGCGTTATAGATTAGGCCCTAAGGAGCCATACATATAGCAGAGGGCACGCAGCATACATTAAGGAGCCGCACACATAGTAGAGGGCACGTAGTAAAGGGCACGCAGTAGAGGGCACGTAGTAGGGCATATAGTAGAGCACGCAGTAGGGCACGCAGTAGGGAGCCGGGCATAAAGCATACATCGAGAAGCCGCCGAGCCGCACATATAGTAGAGGGCACGCAGTAGAGCACGCAGTAGGGCACGTAGTAGGGAGCCGGGCACGAAGCATACATTAAGGAGCCGTATACATAGTAGAGGGCACGCAGTAGGGCACGCAGTAGAGCACGTAGCCGGGCACGTAGTAGAGCACGTAGTAGGGCACGTAGTAGAGGGCACGTAGCATACATTAAGGAGCCGTATATATAGCAGAGGGCACGTAGTAGGGCACGCAGTAGGGCACGTAGTAGGGCACGCAGTAGGGCACGCAGTAAGGCACGCAGCCGGGCACGAAGCATATATTAAAGAGCCGCGTATATAGCAGAGGGCACGCAGTAGGGCACGTAGTAAGGCACACAGTAGGGCACGCAGTAGGGCATATAGCAGAAGGCACGTAGTAGGACTCGCGCGCTGCTATAGCTATTAAATTAACTAACTAAATTAAGGCTATATACGATTTACGCGGCCCTCTTTATTACTATATACCTATACGGAAAATTTAGTAGCGGGATATAGGCGCGCGGGGTCGCGTAGAAAAAGAAGGGATTTAAGCGAACTTCCGTGCAAATAGAGATTTATATCCGTGTAAATAGCAATACTCTAAAGAAAGGGGCTTAGGGCAGCTAGCTATAAGGCAGGTGCATCGGCGTGGGCGTAGCTTACGTACCGCCCGTAGAGGCGGCGCACGTAGTACGACGATAGCATCTACGCCTTAGGTTAACGTGCATTAGGTTATCCCTGCCTGCGGGACTCCGAGGCCTATAGCGCGCTAGGTTATATATAGGGACACGTGCAGCCTAGGACAGGCTGCTATTAAAGAGGGGATAAGTATAAGGTATAATACAGAGGGGCGCTATAGTCGGCTGTATAAGGTATACGTAAGGGGCAGTAATATAATTAATATCACTAGTGGCTTTTGCTATTAGCGCGATAGCACCCCTCGTCGTCGTTATAAGGCCGTTAAATTAACCTTTCGAAGGTCTATTGCGAGGAGCTTTCGTAGGAATCTCTCGGCATACTTCTTTTTATCCTTAGCCCTTAGATTGACTTAGATAAAGAGTTCCTAGAGCTTTCCTTAGGCCGCGGTAATATAGGTAATAAAATTATAGTAGTCTTAAGAGATGCTAGCTAAGATATATAGACTAATATCTTAAAGCGCAGTTATCTTCTTCTTATAGACCTTAACTGCCCGTTCGTATTATAGGACGATAACTCTCTCGAAGTTATATATAGCTTAACCTAAAGCATTAGATTTAGTCGCCTTAAGGGCTATAGCCGAGAGAAAATTTAATGCCTAGAGCCCTAATTCCTCTTAGTCTTCCTAAGGGACCGGGAGTCTAAGTTCTTAAGGTCTTAGCTAGGTTAACCTCTCCCGAGGTTATAATGCCGCTCTTATAGCACCCTCGGCAGTAGGGCTTTCTAACTCTACCTCGATCTCTTTCTCGTTAAAGGACGGCACCTTAGGCATTTTAGGGACGATGTTTAAATAAGGGTTAACGTACTGCTAAATATAACGCAGCTTAGCTATAGTCTTAACCTAGCTATACTACTTAGTCTAGTCCTTAGGCTTCTTAAGGGTATACTTAGGGGTTATAAAGGTAGACGTTAATAATAAGTCTATAATAATTAAATAGTTATTAAAAAAGGGGTTAGAGTTAAAGTAGTAATAGCTTTAAAACCGGGGAACGTAATAAGAATAAAGGGATAAGACTTTAAATTAAAGTAGTCGGCGGCTTTTAACGAAAGGAGGATTTAATCTCTAAAAAAAGCGTCTATTGCAAAGCCATAGACCTTATCCCGGGCTTATAACTAATATAGTTATTTAAGCGCAATGCATAAAGTCTTATATATCTATAACGCAGCTACCCGCGCAACTATAGAGCCGGGAGATAGGGATATATACACGATAGATAATGCATTTTAGCTCGGGGACTATTCGGCTATTAGTCGCTAACTAGTCCCCGATAACCCCTCTCGAGGCCTAAGGGTATATCCCTAAGGCCCCGATATATCTTAGAAGAGGGGCAAGCTTTAGTCTTGCCACGAGAGAGCAACCGCACTATAATAAAGGATTATTCGTACTTTTAACCATCGTTCCTACCTTCCTAAACGTACCTCTAGTCTGTCTTCTTATAATATCTTAGAGTGTGTGTATTACTCTATCTAATCTAATCTAGGGACCGATAGGGGAGTAGGTATTTATAAGTACCTTAGCTTCCCCGGCCTAATAGCTTTACATATATTTTTAGTAGGTAGTCGTTTAAGTTTACCGTAAAAGAGACTTCTACTAGCCTCTTGCCCTATCTAGACTACGTTTTCCTTCGTTGCACTAACGCCGCCCTATACGCACTAAAGCCGATATACATTCCTGCGTGTAATAGTAGGCTACTATTAAGGCTTTTAGTCCTTAGAATAGCTATATAGAGACCTTATAGCTTCGCGTTGCGTAGTTATAAGGAAGCTACGTTAAGGTCATATTCTATACGTTAATTAATTATCTAGAGGTTGTAGGCGCGTAGGGTTTTTAGGGAAAACCCTATGCGGTGCGCTAACTAATACGCCTATACTAATAGAATCCTTAATATCCCCTTCCTTAAATAAGCAGTCCGCTGCTTATATAGCAATTAATATAACCTAAATAGGAAATAGCGTATTATTATAAGTAATATAGAATAAGCAATAAAAAACAATAAAAACCCCTATGCTACGCGAGCGGTATGTCTTTCTAATAAATTATCTTCCTCTTATGCTCCTTCCTTAGCTATATACGGCCGGTCTACTCGCTATTGCGAGATACGCGAAGCTGCGTAGGAGCTCGAGGTTAGCTAGCCTATATATTAAGCTCGACTTGCCGGCCGCGGACTTATAAAGCTATAGCCGTTCGAAGGCGCTCGCGGTCGCGCTATAGCATTATACGGCTGCCGTACTATAAGCTGCGCATAGGGTGCCTATTACGACTATAGGTAGGGAAGAGATTTATGCTATTATAACGGCTAGGCAATGCGTAGCTACTAGGGGACGCTAAAGAGTAGGCGTTGCTAGGGTAGGCTGCTGTAATTGCTTAAGGGCCGTTATAATACGGCTCCTACTTCTTTATGCGCTACCGCACGTGTAATACTTAATCTCCGGGTGTATATATGCGAATTAGCCCCTTCCGCTCTTATAGGTAGGAGCGGGTATAGGCATAAGCTGCCTTAAGGCTTACGACGTATCGTCTCGCAATAGGGGCCTCGTGCTACTATATAAGCTCCTATGCCTAAGCAATATCCTCCTCGACTATAGGGTCGCGTATATAGGCGGCGTATATAGCCTTATAGTATTATTCGGGCGGCTATATGCCGTATAGTAGGAAGAAAGGGCTATACCCGTAGGGACCTTCCTGCCGATTGTAGAGGTATATAACGCGGACGAGTCGCTAGTATAAGGACGCCTAAGGGTCGTTAAGGCGTAGTTAATAGAGGATCGCCTTAAGGGCGCTATTAGCTTGCTCTACTTTACTATTGCCTCGCGGCCTTATAGGCGTTATAGGCCTAATCTTAGTGCTGTATTAGCGATAGTAATCTTACGCTTGCTAGCCTATAAAGAAGCTAGCGTTATCGCTAATAATCTCCTTTAAGGGGCCGAAGCGGGCGACGATAGACTATAAGAGTAAGAGTATGCCTTTAAAGTCGGTTAAAGGCGTAATAGCCAATATAAGCCAGCTAGTAGCGTATTCTACGGCGTTAAGGAGCTGCTTGCCTTTATAGCCTATATAGTTAATCGCCTAACGCGTTAATAAGGGAACCGGCATTAACGGCATTAGGTTAGGCAGTATTAGGTTAAGCGGCTTTATTAACTAATAGGCCTAATAATAGCGTACGGCTTTATACGCCGCGAGGGGTAATTCGGGATGCTAATAGCGTATAGCTAGGAATCGCATCGTATAGCCTATAGTGCTATAGCCCGAAGTCTTATATACGTTCTTAGCTAATACTACGAGGGCCTTATATTCCGGCACTATTAATAAGGCAATTGCGCTTGCCTTACTAATCGGATCGCCGGGAGGGAGGCGCTCGTTCTACCTAATGCGGTATAGCCTGCTCTTAAGCTTATAGAAGTGCTCGCTAGCCTAATATAGCGTAATATTAACTAAAAGAGCTTCGCCGGCGGTTAGGAACTCGAAGACGGCTTATAGGTCGATACGGGTTAATTAATTAGGTCGTTCTATAAGCCTATTCTTTAGCGTCGCCGGTGTGCCGTTCGCGGCTTTATTATCCTTAGTAGCGGCTTCTTCTTCTTCTTCTAGTGCCGTAGCGGTAGATTTATCGCTATCTTTATCGAGCTTAACTATCCTTCCCTCGCCTATCGCGAGAGTCGTAGACTTAAGGTCGGGCGGGTGGGAAAGGTAGTCGGCTAGTATATTAGCCTTACCCCTACGATACACTATATTAATGTTATAGTGTTTAATCGCATTAAGGAAGCGGACTATATAAGTAGGTTATTCTATCTTTATATATAAAGTGCGAAGGGACTTATAGTTAGTAATAACGGTAATGTCGGCACCTTTAACCTAATGTCGTTAGTGCTATACGGCTATTATAATGCCGAGGAGCTTACGTTCTTATACGGAATAGCGCTATTGTATTTCCGTAAGCTTCTTTAAGAAGTAGGCGATAGGGTAGAGGAAAGAACGCTCTTTACTACTCGTTATAAGGTATAAGTACGGTTATAGAAGTATTATACTAACGCATTTGCCTAAAGCATTACTCTTAATTATCGCGGGAAGCTGCTAGCTATACTTCTTTAAGACTAGCGTAATCGTAATAACCTCGCGGATCTATTTTTAAGCCGACTTTACTTCCTTAGTTAATATTACGGCAACGTTTTTACCGCCGAAAGAAAGCTCGATTAGCGGGGCGGAGAGGTTAGAGAAGTTAGCAATTAATATTCTTAAATAGCCTACCGTATATACAAAAGCCTTAATCTCTATAGTAGTTATCGGCATAAGGCGGTCGCGAATAGCGGCAACCTTTAAAGGGTTAGCACGGATGCCGGCCGTAGAGACTAAGAAGCCTAAAAAGACACCTTCGTCTATAAAGAGGTAAGTCTTTAAGGCGTTAATAAAGAGCCCGTATATAGCGGCGCGGGCAAAAAACTATAGTAGGCGTTTGTATAGTTATTTACGTATATCGGCCTAAAGGGCTATATCGTCTAAAAGACCCGTTGTAAAGGCCCGGAGTAGCTCTAGCGCTTCCTTTATAAAGGCTTAGAATATGGCTAAGGCATTAGTTAGGCCTATCGGCATAGTATCCTATTCCTAGAGCCTAAAGGGGGTTACGAAGGCGGTCTTCTCGTAGTCCTCTCAAGCGAAACGTATATACTAGAAGCTATCTTTTAGGTTAATAAAGGCATAATAGCCGTGCTTAGTAATACGCTAGATCTCGTCTATTCTATTCGGCAGAAGATATACGTGCTTCTTTATATAGTTGTTAAAGACGCGATAGTCGGTATAAATGCGCTAAATAACTTAGCTATAGGCGTTATACTAAAGGCCTATAAGTGCCTTTTTCGGTATTAATAATAGGGGCGAAGCCTATAGGCTAATAGACTTCCGGATAATAAAGCCCTTATGTTTCTTAACGAAGTCCTTAATAGCTTGCGCTTATAAGGGACTATACCGTCGGGGGCTCTACCGAATAAGCGTAGCGTCGCCTATATTAATCCGGTAGACTATTCGAGCTAATTTATTACTACGACGAAAAGCAGGATTAAAGCATTAAAGGAACTAGGCGAGATACTAGTCTATAAAGATCTTAGCCTAGTCTAAGATAGTCTTATAGAAAAGCGTAGTAAAGATCGGCTTTATTAACGACGCGTAAGATGCTTACTAATCGTTGTTTACCGCTTAGGTAACGTCGCTAGCGGTAAGGGCGAAATTATCCTCGTTATCTTCTTCCGCCGTTGTAGAATAGACCTACGACTTTTAAGGTTATAGTATAGGCTAGTTTAAGAGGCGGCGTAGGCGAATCGCGCCGTTATCCTTGCATAAGAGACCTAAGGTGTGAAAAAGAGAGCGGCTAAGGGTTAAGGAGCTAGGGAATATACTATTAGGGACGATACTATAAGAGATAGTAACTAAGACAGTCTAGCCGTCGTCGTGCAGCTACTATACCGAAATAAGGGTATTATCGCAGACGCTAGGCCCTAGGATTCCTCCGATTCCCTTTATCGTAGAGGAGACTTAAGAAGGGTATAGGGCGAGCTTATCGGTAAAGAAAGAGGCGACGTAATAAGAGGTCGACCTATAGTCGAAGAACGTAGATAAAGAAATAGCTAGTAATACCGTTAAATAAGTAAGAAAAACACTATATAGCTTACTAAAGCCTTTATAAAGAGGCTTCTCTTTAGTGTTAATGCTACCGCTTACTGCTATATAGTAAGCGGTATCGCTATCTTAGTCGTAATAACTAGAATCTATTCCTTCCTATATCGCGGCGAGGATAGCCTTTATTTTAGCGTTATCTTTTGTAAACTAAGAGATAGGGTCCCGATCCTCGCTATTAGTATCGAGGACCTTAGTATTAGAGTAAACGTATAGGCGGTTAACGCCTAAGTTACCGCGATAGCTTCCTCTACTACCTTTACCTCTACCGCCGCTACGTTAAGCACGGCCGCGGCTAGTGCTAGTATTACCGCGGTTGCGCTAGCGGCTACTAAGGGTTTTAGCTATTTTATATATCTTGCCTATAATCTTAATATCGCGGCTTAAGGCAAAAGACGAAGAGGAGGATGTATTGCTTAAGCCTCTATAAGTAGGGGCAAGCGTTAAAAGAAGCCTATAATCCTTAGCTAAATAGCTAGGCTTACCGTAATTAAAATAGGTATTACGTTAAGACGTAGTAGTAAAAGACGATAAGGCGGTATTGTTAGCGGGGTAGACTATAATATCCGTAGTTTATAGGTCGGCAATAACGATGCCGGGCGGTATAGAGAGTATAGAGGCAGATAGTTAGGATAGGCTTAGCTTAACTATTTCTATAGTAGCCGGCTTATTCCCTATAGCTTTATTAACTCGCTAAGTCTAGTAAAGCGAGGCCTCTTATATATAAATAGACGTAGAGGGCTTTCTATATATATCCTCTATAGGCTAGTGCGTCTATTCGCTAGCTAATAATGCTATGCGTTTAATTAACGCTATACTAGAGAGGGTTACGATATTAGGCCTTAGCTAGGTCTAAATGCGCGGGAGATTATTCCGTATATACTATACGGTAATGTTCTATATATCCGCGTTCCTTTTCTTAATATCGGGGAGGTTAAGAAACGCCTCCTTAATACGCTAGGCGAAGTTAAAGAGTGCTTCGTCTTTAACGGGGGCTAATTACGCGAAAATAGCTATAGGAGTATTAAAGGCACTATAATCCTAAAGAATAGTAAAGATGCCTTCGATAAAGAATAACTAACTTAAGTAACGAACGTTAACTTAAAAAGTAATATAGCCGAAATCCTTAGATAACTCGTTAACTATACGAGCTAGCTATAGGTTATATAGGATCTAGCTAACGACTAAGGTAGACTAAATCTACTGCAATTTCTATAGCACGGTATAGTCCGCCTAATATAGCTTCTACTCCTACTTTAGGATAACCTTATTCCTATTATTATAAGGGCTCGACTAACCGGACAACCACCCTGCCTAGCCGGCTAACTTTTTTTATAGGTAGTATAGCTAGTTAAGGCGTAGGGCCGATACCGCACATTTAGGTATGCACATCCCCCGCGCCTATACTAAAGACTTATAGCAAGAGCCGTATACTAAAGAATAGCAAGAGCCGCTATAAGGCTATCGCGACTTAGGGGAAATCGTGTATTAAGCGCCTTAGCTGCTTATAACTCTACTCGAGGCTATCTTTATATAATTCCTACGCTACCTTTGCTTCCTCTACGTCGTCTGCCTCTATCTTATCCTAGTCTATCTCTATAACCTCCGCCTTTTTCTATTATGCCTCTAAGATATCCCACTCGGCCTAGGGAATCGACTTATGCTCTATATCTTGCGAGAGCTCTTGCGAGAGTAAGAGCGGCGGCGGGAGCTACTATAAGAGCCGCTATAGGAGCCGCTATAAGGATATTCCTAAGACGAATTCGTCGTCGAATTCGTTAGCGTTAAAGTCGTCGTCGTCGTCATCGTTACATTATGTAAGGTCGACCGGATAGTGTTATAACGAGCCGGCTCGAGGCTCGGCCGTAGCGGCAGCAGCCTAGGCAGCAGCCCCGGCAGCAGTAGCCTCGGCAGTAGCCCTAGCAGCAGCAGCCTCGGCAGCAGCCCCGGCAGCAGCAGCCCCGGCAGCAGCAGCCTTATCGTTATCGTTAGAGATAGGCGTGTCCCGAATCGCTTATTAATAACCCTAAGGCATGTAGGTGCCCGGCTCGTACGTATCGCCGTGCTATTAAAGTTATCGCAACCCTCGTTTAGTAACTATAGCGGCCGACTCTTTAGTGGTTGTTAGCGCCGCCGGTGCTATTAACGGCGGCGCTACTGCTAGTGCTCTTATAGCCTCGGCACGTTCGAGGCTTTCCGCAATCTCGTATGCCGATAGGTTACGCCTTATACCGCGTTAGGCTTTCTCGAGGTTTAAGGCGCCCTTTAGCCTGCCTTTGCCACGCACTACTTAAGGCCATAATAGCGCATTATTAAGGAGAGCTTAAACGCGCTAAAAGATATTAAAGTCCTTAAGCCGTAAGGTTGCCCGCTCCTTAATAGGCTCTTTAAAGCGCTTAAAGACTAAATGCTAGCACGATAAACCTATGCTTATATTAAAGCCATAAGGGTTATAGGGGCAATAGCCCGATGGCTTTATCGGCTTCTTCGTCCGCTTGCTCGTCCGGATCGTAGTATATTCCTCGGCAATAAGGGTAAGGGCCTAAGATAATACCCTCTCGCGGATTAGGAGATATAGGTCCTTAAGGGTAAAGGAGCTAATCTTATGTATATCGTTACGTTTAATATACTTAATCTCGGAGGCTTAATAAGCCTAAATAGCACTAAACTTATTAAAAACAGTCGTAAGATCCCCTATTAAAGACTTAAGGAACCGCTTTATCGAGGCATATAATCCCTCTACTATAGAGGTTATAGTATGCCTAAAGTAACGATGCCGATTGATAAAGCATATAACGAACTTCTCCTTCTATAGGTCGAGCCACGTTTATAGCGTATAACGCACGGCTATAGGCGGATGCGCGGACTTAAAGGCTTAGAGGCGTTCTTCGAAGCTGCTTATAGTCTCTAAGTTATAAGCTGCCCTTCGTCTTTAAGGAACGTAGCGAAGGCTAATACGCGCTTAATACGCCCTACTACCCGGCTAGCCTTAGGGAAGTAAGCCTTACACTTTGCAAGCACGTTCTTATTAACGTGCTAACGGTAGATTAGCTAGGTTATATTCTTAAGCTCCTTAAACGTTATAAGGGCGTTTATAAGAGCTAATTCGCGGTCTATTACTATGACCCGAGGAGGCGGAATTCCTTCCCTTACGAGGAATATAAGTAAGGCTAAGATAACCTAACGGTATTAAAGTTTAGCCTCGCCGGATAGGAAGACTAAGGCGATTAAAAAGGTCTTCTTTATATGCGTTACACCGTATATATTAAGAAGAGGCATATTGAATCGGTTAGTCTTATAGGTATAGTCTAGCTGCTAGACATTAGGGAACTAATAGAGCAGCTTAGCGCCGCTTTTTAAGGCTAAAAAGAGGGTAGAGAGTCGGCCTTATAGATCGCGAGTGTTATAGACGAAGAAGTCGGACTTATTAAGCCTATCGTAGAGGAATTAAAGCGACGTGCGCTTAGCAAGCTCTTCGAGACGATAGCGAGCAAGGGCATTATATATCTGCTTAGCTATAATGCCTACTAAGTCGGGGTCTTCGTTAAAGCGGGATCGAAGCTATTATATAATAAAGACTAGTCGTAAGCCGTTATTATATAGCCGAACGATCTCTAATATATACTTCGAGATTACCTCCCCCTTATACTTAGCATAAGCTATTGCCTCGATAGGGGGGTGGTTATAGCCTAGGTCTATATTAGACTGCCCTTTAGGGTAGGAGATAGACTATTAACCCGTTATATAGTTAAGCTTCAAGACTAAGCGATAGAGGCATTCCGTTATCTAGGTGTTTGTCTTCCGGCGTTTAGCGGAAGCCTTATTACCGTAGTCTACGTATTTACGCCCCTTTAAGTAGCGTAGATAGATATAAGAAAGCGCGGTCGCATTAGGCTTCTTTACGGCAATAGAAAAGGCGAAGCCTCGCGCTTAAGCAACGCCGTTATAGGCAGCCTATGCCTTTTAGAAGGTAAGAAAAGACTAGTTAAGTAGGGACTCTATTATAGTAGCTGTTTAAGAGCGAATTTAGAATATAGATAGCTTTAATTTTAACGAAGTTATTAACGATAAAAATTTCTACTACTACGGGCGGCTCTTGCTATAAGTCTTTAGTATAGGCGCGGGGGATATATATACCTAAATGTGCGGTATCGGCCCTACGCCTTAACCAGCCATACTACCCACAAAAAAAGTTGGCCGGCTAGGCAGGGTGGTTGTCCGGTTAGTCGAGCCCTATTATAAACCTCCTCGTCGATCTCGCGGGCTACTTTAGCTTACGGCTATATATTCTTAACGAGAGCCTCCGTAGAGTCGTTAAAAGAAGCATCGTATAGAATATACTAAAGGCAATTAAAATTAAGCTAAAGGCGGTAGCCTCGTTCCTAAAGGGCAAACTAATTACTATTGCCTTTCTTAACGTATAGGAATGCAATAACTAATCTTAGTTATAGGTGTTTACGCTGCCCTTATTAAAGCTATTATCTTAGTTACTATTTTAGCTAATCCTACTAGTTAAAGTGTAAAAAACGCTTTACGCTAATTATAGCAGTAGGCGGTCGAGCAGTAGCATCTGCCGGAGGGGTAGTAGTTAGCGGAGTTATAGTCTACGGCGAAGAGGGCAATAGGGTAGACTTAGCAACTAAGGGAACGGGAATAAAAGCCGATAGACTATTAGGTTAAGCAGAGAGTTAAGCAAAGGATAAACGAGGCCGTAGCTATAGAGCGGTAACTATATCTAAGATGCGTTTAATATCTTTACGCTAATTAAGGACCTTAGCGCGTATGCTTTAGTTAAAGTCGCTCTACTTTTATAGATGCTAGTTAGTCTATTTGCCGAGGTTAGCAACGCTTTTGCCCTTCCTAAGCTCTAGCTACTGCTCTTACTCCTACTCCTGCTCCTAAGAGCTAAGGCCCGCTATAGTAGACTCACGGGTATAAGTCTCGTAAAGCAATTAGCTCCTTGCCTTATTATTAGAATAGGGAGAGCTTAAGGGGAATACTCCTACGATATTCGATATATTAATAAGTTCGGTTAAGGTAGGTAGTATTCGTTATAGGTTATAATATTACGTTCGCTATAGGTTAATAGGAATCCGATTTCTAAAGAGCTAAAGGTAACTCTTTAAAAATACGTATTTTTAAGGCTTTTAGTCCTCGGAATAGCTGCATAGAGACCTCGTAGCTTCGCGTTGCGTAGTTATAAGGAAGCTACGTTAAGGTTATATTCTATTCTATATGTTAATTAATCATCTAGAGGTTATAGGCGCGTAGGGTTTTTAGGGAAACCCCTATGCGGTGCGCTGACTAATGCGCCCACACCAATGGGATCCTCGCTATAAGTGGCGCAGTCCACTTAGTCCCCTAACGGGTAGAAGGTTTTTAAGGAAAACTCTGCGCTGATTAATAGCGTGCACCAATAGGATCCTCACCGATGCGACACCCCCGTACTATCAGCCCCACTGAATTTCATAGTCGGAGAATAGAATTTTGCCGCTATGGACCGCCAAAAAAATTCCCATCGCCCGCCCTTTCATTCCTCCGCCAGCGCGTGAGCTCGCGCGTAAGATTATTGCTGCTCTTGCCCTCGGCATTTCTCGGGGCTTCGCCGCAGCCATGAATATTGCACAACCCGTCTCCTCGGAGGTGGAGAGCGTCGAGTTTACGCTGCTCAACGCCGATGAGATCCGAGCCATATCCGTCAAGCGCATCGATAATGAGATCACTTTCGACAAGCTTCTCAATCCCGTGCCCGGCGGCCTCTATGACCCGGCGCTTGGCTGTTGGGGCGACTCTCCGTGGGTGTAGCCCATCAATGGATACGCAATCAGCTGAGGCTGACCTTCTGCAGATGTACCACTTGCAATCTAAACCAGGCCTCGTGCCCCGGGCATTCTGGGCATATACAGCTTCCGGTCCCCGTATATCATTTGGTCTTCATGGACCAAGCATACCGCCTGCTCCGCGCTACCTGCGTCTACTGCCATGGCTTTCGACTGCCCGCCAAAGACCTCCATAAATATTCTTGCAAACTGCGCCTGCTCCAACACGGTCTCCTTCAACAAGCCCATATGGTTGGCTCTATCGCCGAGAATGAGCTTGCCCTAGAGCTGCAAAAAGACCTTGGCCTGAGCGACAGCGAGGCCGAGGAAGATGGCGCCTCTGGCGAAAGCACCATGCGCACTCGGGAGAAGTATGTGCAGCGGTGCCTGCGCGGAAACAAGCTGAGGCGGGGTGATGCGAAGAAAGGGAAGCATGAGGGTGCAACACAGTTGCGCCGCGAACTCATCAAGGAGTTCCTGGCTGAGATCAACAAGAGCAGGCTTTGTTC
Organism: Ophiocordyceps sinensis; assembly: GCA_012934285.1. NCBI lineage: Eukaryota > Fungi > Ascomycota > Sordariomycetes > Hypocreales > Ophiocordycipitaceae > Ophiocordyceps > Ophiocordyceps sinensis. The sequence continues at coordinate 8,290,332 of JAAVMX010000001.1, read as the reverse complement.
CACCTGCGGCGGCATCTCACCATCGTACCGAAAAGATGGGGTTGTCAAGATTTTCGAAAATCCTTTGTCTGACAAGGAGAAGGCCAAAATGGCCCAAAGGAGCTTGAAGTGGGATGATGCCATGTCACGGATTTATCACAAGACACAGATGAGCAGGCGCGACGGGCATTCACTTGACGAAGGCGTTGCTGACGTGGGTTCTCCGGGGCGCGCAGATGCCGAGCAAGGACCTCCCTCTCACAGATACATCAACTCCATGGAGATCCAGGCTCGCCTGACGGAGCTTTTCACCAAGGAGCAAGAACTTCTCTCCCTCCTGTACAACCCCAAGCCGCCGACTCGCAGTACGCAGAAAGTCACCGCGGATATGTTTTTCTTGACCACAGTCCTCGTCCCTCCGAACCACTTTCGACCCGAGGCACGGACTGGTGACTCTCAAATCGAAGAGGCGCCGCAAAACGCGCTCTTCAAGTCCATCCTGAGAAGTTGCGGGCAAATTGCACGACTGTACGGTGCCTTGAACAGCGAAGGGCCGAATCTCACCCAGATGCATCAAGCATGGATTGAGCTCCAGGGAGATGTCAACGCACTCATTGACAGTACCAAGAATCCGAGATGGGCTGCGCAAGGCAACCAGAACGGCATCAAGCAGCTGTTGGAGAAGAAGGAGGGTATTTTCAGGAAAAACATGATGGGCAAACGAGTCAACCATGCCGGCCGAAGTGTCATCTCCCCGGATCCAAACATTGAAACCAATGAGATTGGCGTCCCCCCTGTCTTTGCAAAGAAACTCACGTATCCGGAGCCCGTCACAAGCCACAACTTCAGGGACATGCATCAGGCCGTCATCAATGGCGTGGACAAGTGGCCAGGAGCATGTGCCGTCGAGAATGAAAACGGCCAGGTCGTCAGTCTTCGGAAAAAATCGGTCGACGATCGCGTTTCGATCGCCAACCAACTTCTTGCACCGACAAACACCAACGCAGGAAGGACAAGGAACAAAAAAGTTTATCGCCACCTCACGAACGGCGACGTTGTCTTGATGAACCGCCAGCCTACGTTGCACAAGCCGTCCATCATGGGTCACCGCGTACGGGTCCTCCCCGGCGACAAGACGCTACGCATGCATTACGCCAACTGCAATGCGTACAATGCAGATTTCGACGGTGACGAGATGAACATACACTTTCCTCAAAACGAGGTGGCGCGTGCCGAGGCTCTGTCGATCGCCGACACGGACCACCAGTATCTGTCAAGTACCGCCGGCAAGCCATTGAGAGGCCTGATTCAGGATCACATCTCCGTGTCCGTGGTCCTGTGCAGCCGTGACACCTTTTTCAATCGCGGAGACTATCATCAGTTGATCTATACTGCTTTGCGGCCGGAAAGCGGCCATATCCTCGGCGAGAGGATACAGCTTGTGCCACCCGCCATCATCCGGCCTGAACCAAAGTGGACAGGGAAACAAGTTCTGACGACTATCCTGAAAAACATTCGCCCGTCCAACTGTGGGGGTTTGACAATGCGGGAGGAGGCGCAAATCAAGGCCGACCAATGGGGTGTCAACTCGGAAGAAGGGACCGTCCTCGTTCAGGACGGTGAATTCATCACCGGAATCCTTGACAAGTCGCAGATTGGGCCCAGTTCCGGCGGGCTCATTCACGCAGTTCATGAGATATATGGGTCAGTCCTGGCCGGGAAACTCTTGAGCAGCCTCGGTCGGCTGCTGACGAGACGTCTCAACATGGTGGCTTTCTCGTGTGGCATGGACGATTTGAAACTGACGCCCGAAGGCGAGAGCGCGCGCCGCAATGTGTTTCTCTCCGCTGACGGTGTAGGCTTGGAGATCGCCTCCAGTTATGTTTCGCTGGGGAAGCAGACTGATCCGCTCAACCCCTTGCTTTTGGGGCGCTTGGAAGAGGTGGTGCGTGACGACAGCAAGCAGGAGGGCCTCGACCTTTTGATGAACAAAGGGACAAAGGACATCACGGATGCTGTCCTGAGAGCGTGCATCCCCAACCGTCTCGAAAAGCCGTTCCCGAGGAACCAGATGCAAGCCATGACGACTTCGGGAGCAAAAGGGTCCAAGGTGAACGCTTCCCTCATCTCCTGCAACTTGGGACAGCAGGTCCTGGAGGGTCGGCGAGTCCCCCTGATGATCTGTTGCAAGTCACTCCCGTGCTTCGAGCCGCTCGAGACAAACATTAGGGCTGGCGGCTACATTGTCGACCGATACCTCACGGGCATTCAACAACAGGAGTACTACTTTCATCACATGGCCGGTAGAGAAGGCTTGATCGATACCGCAGTCAAAACATCTCGCTCAGGATATCTGCAGAGATGCGTCATCAAGGGAATGGAGGGGCTCACGGTCGCGTACGACACAACAGTGCGAGATGCGGATGGCTCTCTGGTCCAGTTCCTCTACGGCGAAGACGGACTCGAGGTAACCAAGCAGAAGTACTTGTCGGACTTCAAATTCATCCTGCAAAATGTGACTTCGGAGGCGGCGCAACTTAGATATGATCCCAAGGTGGGAGAGAGCCTCGTTGCCAACCGGGACGCATTTTCCAAATACATGAAGAGCGCTGTCAAGCACGCCAAAGCCCGAGATCCCAACGCCAAGGATCCACTCATCGCCCATGTTAACCCGGCCACACACGCGTTTGCAACGTCTGAGACATTTTACGGTGCCATGACGAGCTATCTGAAGTCAAACGGCGACGGGTTGGTGCGCGACAAGGGCGACAAGGGCGACAAGGGCGCACAAGGCCCGTCCCGCGTGACGCTGAACCGGCAAAACGCAGAGATGCTGTTCGCCATGAAGTACCTCAAGTCCCTTGTCGAGCCAGGAGAGGCCGTGGGTATCGTCGCCGGACAGTCGGTGGGCGAGCCTTCGACACAAATGACTTTGAACACTTTCCATCTGGCGGGTCACTCGGCCAAGAACGTCACGCTGGGAATTCCCCGGCTCCGCGAGATTCTGATGACGGCCTCGAACAATATTTCGACGCCCTCAATGACCCTGTATCCAATCATGGAGCTGTCTTCCGAGGAAGCCGAGGTTTTTGCCAAGTCTATCAGCGTACTTCGATTGGAGTACATCCTGGATAAGGTGGAAGTCGAGGAAAGGGTCGGGCGCGGCAAGGTCAATGAGATGGCCAAGATTTACCACGTACGGTTCGAGTTCTTCGCTTCAGACGAGTACACCAAGACATACGCCATTGGCGTGTCCGATGTCATGAACACTGTTGAGAGGAAGCTTCTGCGGACGATCCTCACTCTCATGAAGAAGGAGGTTAAGAAGAGGGCGGAGCCTGTCCTTGGAGATGGGGTCGTGAAAATGGCTGCGCCGCAGGCCGAGGCCGACACTCGGGGGGATGATGACGACGACGACGAATGGGGCGACGACGACGCGACGGCCGCCAAGCAAAGGTCCAACCGCGCCGAGGCCGTGTCGTACGGCCCCAACGACGACGACGACGATGCGGTGCAGAGGGAGAACGAGAGAGATGACATGGCGAGCGAGATGGACGACGAGGGCATCGGTGGCAGTCCACAACCAGCGCCTCAGGGCGCACCAGACGACTCGGATGGCGAGGACGACGACAAGATGGGGAATACGTTGTCCTGGTCGGCCAAATCCCGCACGGAACGCGTCGTGAACGCATATGCCGAAGTGACGGGCTTTGAGAGCGACGAGAGCGGGGGCGGCTGGTGCAGCGTGACGCTCGAGTTTGACTTTTCCATCCCCAAGGTGCACATGCTCAACATTGTGCAGGAGGCAGTGCGCAAGACGGTGGTGCAACAAATTGCTGGCGTCAAATCGTGCAGCCTCGTCGACGAGGAGAAGGGCGAACGCTTGATACTCACTGATGGCGTCAACCTGCAAGCGATGCAGAAGTACAACAACTTTGTCGACCCGAACCGGATCCAGACAAACGACATTGGGGCGGTTCTTGCCGTGTATGGGGTGGAGGCTTGCCGAAGCAACATTGTGCTTGAACTGGGCGGAGTATTTGCGTCTCACGGCATCAAGGTGGACAATCGACACCTCAACCTCATTGCCGACTACATGACGAGGAACGGCGAATTCACCGCGTTTAGCCGCACGGGCCTCAAGGGCAACGTCAGCCCGTTTACGAAGATGAGCTTCGAGACGACGCTGGCCTTCCTCAAGGACGCGGTGCTGGACGGCGACTGGGATGATCTGGTGACGCCTAGCAGTCGCTTGGTCATGGGCAGGCTCAGCAGAGTAGGCACGGGAGGGTTTGACGTGCTGACGCAGCTGCCCACATTCTCACTGCATGAGAGTATTTAAGTGCATGGACATGCACACTATGGGGAGATTGGCGGCGCCCCGTTTGTTAATGCGAAAGTCGTCTCTACGGAGCAACCTTGAGGCCTTTCAAAGGTCGGATCAGGTGCACAACAGAGAGTCTCGGGGCTTCCTGCTAGGAAGCTTCGTTGAGACTATGTTCTGTGTGTGGTTGATTGACTAGCTAAGGTTGTAGGCGCTTAGGGCTTTAGGGAAAACCCTGCAGCGGGGCGCTGACTAATGCGCCTACCTAATGGGATCCTTAATACCCCTTTGCTTAAACAAGCAGTCCCCTGCTTGCTAAAGCAATTAATAGAACCTGAATAGGAAATAGTGCATCGGTATATGCGATGCGAAACAATAATAAAAATACCCTTAATCCTCCTTTATATAGTAGTAGCGGCTCTTAAGCGCTCGCGATCCTTCTCTAATATCGTATAGCTCGCGTACTATAAGCTACGGACTAGGTGTCCGTTGCGACTATACGTAGGGAATAGATTTATTCTATTATACCTATTAGGAAGGCCGAATCCTCCTAAGGACGCGAGAGAGTAGGCATTGCCCGGATAGGCGGCCGTAATAGCCTAAGGACCGTCGTAGTAAGGTTCGTGCTTTCTAATACGCTAACGCACTCGTAAGACCTAATCTCCTAGCGCGTATACGCGGATTAGTCCCTTACGTTCCTATAAGTAAGCTTATATATAGGCGCGAGTAGCTTTAAGGCTAGTGATATATCCTTATACGATAGGAGTAGGATATTATTGCATAAGTTCTTAGGCCTATACGATATCTTCCTCTACTATAGGATCGTAGGTATAGGCTATGTACGTAGCTTTATAGTGCTGCTCCGGAGGCTAGGTTCTATATAATAAGAAGAATAAGCTATAGCCGTGCGGGCCTTCCTAACGGTTATATAGGTAGACGGCTTGTATTAAACGCTATACTAACGGTATAAAGGGATTATCGAGATATAGGCGATAGATAATAGCTTTAAGCACGCCGTTTGCTTATTCGACCTTTCCGTTCCCGCGAGGTCTAGCGGGTATAACGGGCTTAACGGTTATGCTAAAACGCTTATAATAGTCTTAGGCTTATTGCCTAGTAAAGCAACCTATATTATCGCTTATAATCTCGTAGGGTAGGCCGAATCGCGTGCTAATAGTCTATAGGACTAGGATTATTCCCTTAAAGTCTATAGACTACGTAATAGCAGAGATAAGCTAACCGGTTGCGTACTCTACGGCGTTAAGCAGCTATTGCCCTTTATACCCTATATAGTCGATAGCCTACCTTATTAAGGGCGGCATAAGTGCTAAAGGCATTAGGTTAAGGAGCGTTAGGTCCGGCGCCTTTATAAGTTAATAAGACTAATAATAGCGAATAGCTTCGTAAGCTATAAGCGGGAGTTTTAAGTGCTAGTATCGTATAGATAGATATCGCATAACGTAGCTAACAGTGCTATGCCCTAAGGCCTTATATGCTTACTTAGCTATATCTACGAGAGCGTTATACTCTAGTACTAGTAGTAGTACGATTACTCCTATAGGGTTTAGCGGCTTACTAAAGGGAAGGGAACGCTTATTCTAGCGAATGCGGTATAGACTGCCCTTTAACTCGTAGAAGTATATATTCGCTTAATACGGCGTAATGTTCGGCGGTAGAGCTTCTCTAGACGTAAGGAATTCGAAGATCGCTTATAAATTAATTCGTACTAGCTATTCTAGTCGAGTAATAAGCTCTATAGCGTTAGGAGCGGCGTTATCGGCTTTAGGCGTAGGTTTAAGCGCTATATCGTTATTATACACGGGATCGTCTTTTAGGATCGTTATAAGCTCGTCGTTATCGTTAATTATAGCTATCCTCCCTTCGTCGGCGTTATAAGTAGTATCCTTATTATATAGCGGGCGAGAGAGATAATCGGCGAGCATATTCGCTTTACCGCTACGATATACGATCTTAATATTATAGTATTTAATAATATCGAGGAACCGAATAATTCGTATAGGTTAGTCTATCTTAGTGCAAAAAGTCTTAAGGGATTCGTAATCTATAATAATAGTAATATCCGTGCCTTTAACCTAATGCTTTTAATATTATATAGCTATTATAATTCCTAAAAGCTCTCGTTCTTATATAGAATAACGCTACTACGTCTCGGTAAGCTTCTTAGAAAAATAAGTTATTAGGTAAAGGTAAGAACGCTCCTTACTACCCGTTAGGTATATATACGGCTATAGAAGAGCTACGCCTATATATTTCCTAAACGCGTCGCTTTTAATAATTACGGGAAGCATTTAGCTAAACTTAACGAAGACCGGTGTTATTATAATAATATTACGGATCCGTTCTTAAGCCGCTTTAGCTTCCGTAGTTAGGGTAATAGGGACGTTTTTACTACCGAGGGATTATTCGATTAACGGGATAGATAGGTCCGAAAAGTTCGGGATTAGTATACGTAGGTATCCGGCTATATAAATAAAAGCGCGGATTTCCGTAGTAGTTATAGGCATTAGGCGGTCGCGAATAGCGGCAATCTTAAAAGGATCTACCCGAATGCCTTTAAAATAGACGATAAAGCCTAAGAATATACCTATATCGACGAAGAGCTTCGTCTTTTTAGCGTTTAAAAGCAGGCCGTACTTAACGGTGCGGGTAAAGAAGGCAAGCAGGCGTTCGTAAAGCTGCTCGACTATATCGGCCTAAAGGCATATATCGTTAAGGAGACTAGCGGCGAACTCGCGTAAAGGCTATAAAACTTCCTTTATAAAAGCTTAGAAAGTAGCTAAGGCGTTTGTAAGGCCTATAGGCATAACTTCCTATTCGTATAAGCCGAAAGGCGTAACGAAAGCAGTCTTCTCGTAGTCTTTTAAAGCGATATAGATATACTAAAACCCGTCTTATAGGTCGATAAAAGCGTAGTAATAGTAGCCGGCTACGCGCTAGATTTTATCTATAGTATTTAAGAGAGGATATATATACTTCTTCGTTAAGGTATTAAGTATATAGTAATCGGCGTAGATACGCTAAATCACTTGCCTACGGGTATTATACTATAGGCCCGTAGGTGCCTTCTTCGGCGTTAATAGTAGAGGAGACGACTATAGGCTAACGGACTTTTAAACAATACTCCCTTTATATTTCTTAATAAAGTCCCTAATAGCTTAGGCCTACGAAGGACTATAGCGTTAGGGAGCCTACTATATAAGCGTGCTATCGCCTATATTAATTCGATAGACTATCTATGCTAATTTTTCTATACGTCGAAGCGATACGTCGAAGAGCTTTAGGAATTTAGCGAAATAAACGTCTATAAAACATTTTGCTTATTCCGGCGTATTAGCGTAAAAGCAAATAGCACGTATAAGAGTAGGTTAAACGTCGGTCGAATTAGCGAAAATAGCTATAAAGAAAACGTTCGACGGCCGCGGCTATAATAGCGGCTTGCCCTTAAGATTACGAAGTCGTATAGCGCCGTTGCCTTTATAAGCGACTCTAAGGACGTAAAAGATAGATCGTCTAAGGGTTAAGTCACTAGGGAAAGTCCCGTTAAGGACGATACCGTAAGAGAGGGCAACCGAACCGGTCTAGTCGTCGTTACCTTACTATTATATAGCGATAACGATATCGTCTTAAACGCTTAGTCTAGGAATCCCTCTTATCCCTTTTATAGTAGAGGCGACTTAGGACGGGTATAAGGCTAGCTTATATATAAGTAAGGAAGAAACGTAATAGGATATAGAACCGTAGTTAAAGAAAGAAGAAAGAGTAAAGGATAGGGAAGTCGTTAGTCGGTAAAGGAAAATACTATAACGATCGCTAAAGCCCTTACGGAGAGGCTTTTAGCTAGTGTTAATACCGCTATCTATAGTTACGAAGTAGATAGCGTCGCCTCCTTATTAGAAATACGCTAAGTCTATCCCCTCCTATATAGCTATAAGGATAGCCTCTATTTCCGCGTCGTCTTCCTTAAGTTAGTACGTCGGATCTTAGTCTTCGTCGGTATTATCTATAACCTCGTCGTCGAAGTATATATATAAGCGGTTAGTATAGTTATAATAATTTCCTTACGTGCCTTTACGTATACTCTTGCCTTAGTTACCTTTACCGCGATTACTACCGCGGCCGCGGCTACTCCCTTTAAAGCGCTAGCGGGAACTAAATGCCTTAGCAGCTTTATATATCTTCCCTTTTATCGTAACGTCTTAAGGCGGGCTAGACGGTAAGGATAACGTAGTAGTAGGTGCCGGCGAAGATAATAGACGATAGTCTTATGCCTAATGTCTAGCCTTACTATAGTTAAAGTAGGTATTCGCCTTAGATAAGGCCGTAAAAGTTAAAGCGGCGATAGCTTTATTATTAGCGGCGTAGACGAGAGTGTCGGTCGTATATAGATCGGCTATAATAATGCCCGGGGGGCCTAAATAAAAGGAGGCGGACAATAAGCTAGGATTAGCCTTAACGACTTCTATTATCGCCGGTTTATTACTAATAACCTTATTTATCTTCTATATTTAGTATAGTTAGCCCTCTTATATACGGATAGAAGTAGCTAGCTTGCCGTAGATGTCTTCTATAGGCTAACGCGTTTGCTCGCTAGCTAATAGTATAAGACGCTAAATAAGGGCTATACTATATAGTATAGTAATATCGGAACCGATCTATAACTAAATGCGTAGGAGGTTATTCCGAATGTGCTAGAGGGTAATAGTACGGATATTAGGGCTATATTTCTTAATATCGGGAAGGTTTAAAAACGCGTTACGAATGCGCTAGGCAAAGTTAACGAGGGCCTTGTCCTTAACTAGCGCTAGTTAGGCGTAAATAGCTAATAGCGCGTCTAAAACCCCGTAGTCCCTTAGCATTATAAAAATGCCCTTAAGGAGCAATATCTAGTCTAAGTGCCTAACGTTAACCTAATACGCGATAAGGCCGAAGTCCTTAGATAACTCGTTAGCTATTATAGCACTAGGTAATAGCTAGATAACCTTATTATTCTATAAAGAGGAGAAGAACTATAGAGGCTAAGGGCTCGTTTATATATAGGACTATATGTCACGTGGTATATTACTATATACTATATTATATAATATAGTACTATAATAGTACTCCCCCTCTAAAGACGATTTAGTCCTTAAATCGCTAAGAAATGTTATATTCGCTAGAAATCCGTATATAATAAAGGAATCTTTTATAAGCGGGCCTAATCTAAGGGGCCCGGCTTATCTAGGTTATATCTATAGAAGCGTTAAATAGCTTTAGGGCAACCTCTTAGGTTATCTTTAGGCTATTAGGTCGGTTCTTAGTGATATTTCTATTTAATTAGATAAGTTAGGATCGGGGCTTCGTTATCGTATACGTTAAGGATCTTATTAAATTCCTATATTTCTTTAATATTGCCGTCGTTATCGCGTTCCGCGATACAGCTTACGACGTTACGTCGTTCCTCTCGATTAATCTATGCTTAGCCCGGTATTATTTCCGTTATCTAAAGCCGTACCTTTAACGTATAGAAAGACTTATTGACTTAAATATGCTTTAGGAGGTCGATAACTATAGCGCTATGGTAGACCTCGAGAATAAGATAAGGACCGTCCTATTTATCGTCCTATTTTTTCTTCGGGCGATTAGTAATTATATTCTCTAATAAAACTATAACTATATTACCGGGTCGGAAGAGAAAGCCTTCGTCCCGCTTTATATTAGCATTATCCTTATATTTCTATTATAAGGCTTATGCGAGAGCTTAAAGCTAAATAAGGATATAGTTAAAACGACTAGCTATTGCGTCCGCGCGAAGGAATTCCTTCTTTACTTATAATAAGAGCATCGGGGGTCGGGGGCCTATAGGTTTAATACCGAGACGAGGATTAAAGCCGTAGTTAGCGAAGAACGGAGAAATACCGATTATTTCGTTTACTTAATTATTTATTACGAATTCCGCGAGCGGGAGCTAGTCGACTTAGTTATCTTAGGTAAAGCTAATATAGGCTCGAATATATTTATTTATCATAGCGTTAACGATTTCGGTTTAACTATTAGTCTCTAAGTGCTATATTAAGCTTAGTTTTAACGTTATTCTTAAACAAGTGCTAAGCTATCGCTAAAAATTAGAGATAAACTAAATGCCTCGGTTAAAGATAATAGTATTAGGTGCTCTATATAAGCGATAGACTATATAGATAAAGGAGTTAACTAATTCTTCTATAAAAAGGCCGGTGATAGGGACGAAATATCTTATCTTCGTAAGCCTATTAACTATCGTAAGTATATTCTTATAAGTCTTCCCGTTTTAGGTGTACTTAGGGAGTATCGTAATATAATTAATTAATATATCGGCCTATAGTCGTACTAGTAGAGCGAAGGGTTTTAGGAATCTAAAGGGAGATAAGCGGGGGGTCTTAGTCTAAAGATAGAGAGTATAGTCTTTAACGAACGTAGCGGCGAAGTAAGAAATCCTTAGCCACTAGTATATTCGGTTTAATAGATTAAGGGTTTTTACCCTCCTTAGGTATCCTACTAAGCTACTACTATAGGATCGATAAACGACTTTAAGGCAGAGATCCGGAGTATTAGGAACGAAGAGCTAGTCGCGGAAAAAGATACGTCTATTAATTAACTAACATTTAGATATATCGTAACGTAAGAGCTTTCGGATATACTTTAGCTAGCGTTAGGCGTATAGATCCCGGAATATCGCTACTATATCCTAGGTAAGATTATCTTATTAGTATGCTTTACGGATAAGCTTATTAAGTAATTTACTAGCTGCGTTTAGTCTAAGGGTAGCGACTGTATTAAGGTTCTCCTTTAAGGCATAAGAATCGGTTAAGAGTTCTTTTAGGATAGTCGGGTCGACTTTCTCTTTAGGGATAACTACCTAATTTCGATAGAAGAGTCTATCGTCGTCTACGGTAGTTAGTCTATCGCCGGGGAGCTTGCTAAAAGCGTCGGGAAGAATTGCCTTATTACTTAAGCGGTATATAATCACGAAGTTAAACTAGGAAAAGAACTCGGCCTAGCGCACTTATCGTTAGTTAAGTTACTTTATAGATATAAACGTCTAAAGATTCTTATAGTCTATAATAACGTCGAACGCCTCGGTAGTCCCTTAGAGTTCTAAGCGCTATTCCTTAAGCGCTTTAACAATTGCTAATAGCTCTTTATTATAGATCTCGTAGTTATACTTAAGGGCAATATACTTTAACGAAGAAAACGCAATAGGGTAAAGATATCCGTCGTCTCCGGTCTATAAAAGGACTCCTCTTAAGGCCTAATTTAAGGCGTTAGTTTTAACAATTGTTTTCTTCGAGTAGTTAAAATAGGCTAAGACTAGGGCAATAGTAAAAGTAAGTTTAAGGGCCTTAAACGCGGTAGCTTATTCGGGTCCCTAAGACTAACGGGAATCCTTTTAAAGTAGCGTAGTTATCGGGGAGATAATACTAAAGTATCCTTTAATAAAACGATAGTAGAAGTTTATAGACCTAAGAAACTGCTAGAGTTCTTTTACTAAAGTCGGGGTATTTTAAGCCGTAATTATACGTACCTTCTTAAGGTCTATACTTATGCCCGATGTCGAAATAATTAATCTAAGGTACTTAGTCTTTATTGTATAAAACTCTAACTTCCCGATATCGATTTAAAGCCCTACGTTGCCTAAGCGTTAGATAACTATTCGCATATAGTTCTTATATTCCGCCTTAGTCTTTAAAAAGACTAGTACGTTATTAAGATATACTATATAGAAGTTATCGAAGGCATTATAAAGCACGTAATTAATATAGTTTTAGAAGGTCGACGGCGCGTTATAAAGGCCGAAGGAGGTAACTAATATCTCGAATAGTCTAAAGCGTGTGATAAATGCTATAAGCCACTTATAACCCTTAGCGATTCGAATATAGTTAAATATAGTAATTACGTCTAGCTTCGTATAAAACCTAGCGTTATAGAGAGAATCTAGTGTTTCGCGGATTAAAGGTAGGGGATATTAATTCTTAACTATAACCTAATTTAAACCTTAGTAGTTATAATAGATACGGATACTACCGCCCGGTTTATAAGCGAGGATTAGTAGCGCTATAGCTAGAGAAGAAGACTCTTAAATAAAGCCTTTATTAAGCATATCGTTAATCTACTTCTTAATATAGCAGAGTTCTACGGGTAATATAGGCCGATTTCTATAGTACGGAGCTTATTTACTAAGTGTAAGTTCGATCTTATAATCCTAGGGGCGGTATAAGGGGAGCTCGTTCGCATTCTTTAGAAGGAAATAAGGAAGCTTATCCTAAAACTCTTTTAGGAGCTTCTTTAGGATATCTACCTCTATAACTTCCGGTTTTACTTAGAGGAATTTTTCTACGTCGGCCTCGTCGACCCTCCGAAATAGAGATTCGGAATTAGCTATATCCCGGAGGTTTGTCTAAAGGAAATTATAAAAACGTTTAAGGAAGGCGGCCTAAGCTACCTCTATTATATAGTCCCCGGTAATAATGCGTTAGAAAGAGGTTTCGGATAGTTCTAGGACTTTAACTAGGCCTACTAAGAGTTTATTAAGGAGTCGTAGATTTTCTCCTTCTTTAACTAGCTTAGCTAATTTAGATATACTAATTCGCATCGCCTAGATACTATCCTATTTATAGAATTAAATAAAGTTAACTACTTATACGCAGCGGATATCGTTTATATCTAAGGGTATTTAATCTTCCTATCGTATGCGCCGGTAGGGGCGTCTCGTCTAGCCCTATCGGGCGGGAACGTAGCGACGGCCGGCGGTAAGGCGAATAAAGAGTAGGCGAGCTACTAAAGTAGTCTACGGCGGAGTAGCCTTAAAGGCTTAAGTCTTAGGGGAATCCGGAGGGCTAATCGGGGATATTAAGCGGGCGGTTTCCTAGGCGAATAGCTATATCCTATATAGGGGATATCGAATCGGTTAGCTAAGGTTTAAAGGGTGTAATACTTACTTAGGTAGATATTCCTTAGTAGATAAGTCTATAGATATATAACTTCCCGGTAGGATAGTCTAGTCTTTTAGGATATCGGTCTCTTCCTATCGAAAAGGAATTTCCGGCACTTCTTCTATCGTTATAAAGACCCTTTATTTCGGAGTAAACGTCGGAGTTATCTAAATCTCTACGACGTTAGAAAAATATACTTTCCGATATAACTAATACCCTCCGGGCGCGGGAGTAATAGGAGTCCTAAGAGCTATCCTATCCTCGGCTGTTATACTTAAAGGCAGGCAGTGTCTTATATAGTAATCGGAATTAAAGCGGACTTAGAGAGATTTCTAAAGCATAGTTAGTTCGTATTCCTAAAGCTAAGGGATGCCTAGGATAATTAGGGTAGAAGGTAATAGGTTCGTGACGAAGAAAAGCATACGTTCTATATGCTTACTAATAGTTATTCGGGCTATAAAGTAGTCCGTTATCTATATTAAGGGTATACCGTCGGCTAGTCGAAGCGGTCGAGGTTAAAGGAGCTTCTTTATAGTAACGTTATATTTCCGTACGATAGCGTAAAGATCGGCGAACGCTACGGTAGTATAGGTAGAATCTATAAGGGATAACGTATTAATATAGTAAGGGGACTAAGGGTTACGCGTAGAGGAAGGACGAGTATAGAGAAGGATTAACTTTTTATTACTATTTAACAAACTAATCTAAAGATCCGTTCTATCTAAAAGCAACGACTTAATCCTCTTATCCTCCCCTATATATAACCCCTAAGAGCGACTTATATTAGGGGTATATCTTTTAGCAGTAGCCTTAACGCCGGCCGCCCGCTTTATAAATCCGTATCCTCTTCCCTAAGGATACGGCCTTATTCGTAGTCGGCCGTACGGACGAGCTAGCCCTAGCTATACCCGCCGCCGCGGGCGCCTTACGATCCTCGGCCGAAGCCGGGGGAGGGGGCGCCTTAGCCCTAAAACTAAAGACTACCTTAACGTAAGGGTATTAGAAGCGGATTAGCTATCTTAGCTAGATCGTAAGCCTCCTTCTAGTGTCTAGGCTCTCCGTAAGCTATATAGAGTTTATTATCGATCTTAAATTATCGTTTAGTATCGGAAAGCCGGTCGAGGTCTATAGGGTTACTATATAAGGGTTAGGCTAAGGCGGTTAGGGTAAGGGCAGGTATAAGCGTCGGCGGGAACTACGAACGGGGGGCGGCCTTCTTCTCGAGCTTCTAACAATAAGCATAGTTAGCGAGATTCTTCGTAAAGATATTTATCTACGCTAACTACTTCTCGTAGTTAGTATCGGGGATCTTAGTCGGTATATTCTTAACGAGATCGCTTATATCCTTCGATATAAACTTCCGGAGGAGGTCGACTTACTATTCCTTTGTCTTCCTTACCTTACGTATATAAGCGTCGAGGTCTATTTTCTAGATCTAATAGTTCTTATCGCCTTAAGGGAAATCATCGAGGATATTCTTAGCGGCTTACGTTAAGTCTAAAACCTTATACTGCCTGCCTAAAGCTATAAGAAGCGTCGTTATAGACGGCTATTCCTACTTCTCTCTCTCGGATAGGTTAGCTATAATAGTAGCTATCCTATCTTTAACGAAGTCGTAGGCCCGTTTACTAAGCCTATCGCTAATATAAAGGAGGCGGGCGCTGTCTAAGTCGAACTATATGCTATCGCGGAGGAAGATACCCTATATCTTAAGTTCCTAGGCCTCGTACTTACGTTAACGGTCGGAGGTAGACCTTTTTCTAGTAAAGATTAAAGGGTCTACTATCTTTCGTTTTCCGGACGACTATGCTAGGGTTATTGTCTAAGACTATAATATCTTTATAGTTAAGATCGTAAGGTCCTTAGCCTCGAGAAGTTGCTCCCTTATAGCTAGGAGCTAATCCTTTATAGCTAAAAGCTAATCTCGTATAGTCACGCGTTCCTTTAGCCTAGCATTTCGGTTAACCTAAGAGGCCTCCGCTACGCGAAGGGAGCGAAGACTCTCCTCGACATACGTAAGAATATATCGGGTATCCGGGCTCTAAAGGTTTTCCTAGGTCTCTTACGTATTAGCGACCGGGACTACGTTATTAAACCTCTTAATCGCTTAAGCGATCTAAGGAAATTCACTAATAAACTCCTTAGTAAGGGCCTTTAGACCGTCGCCTATAGCGTTAGAGGCTATAGGTATGTCTACTTTAAGGAGGAAGGAGGAGTGTCTAATCTAAGGTGTTTATCGGGGACTATAAAAAAATTTCTATAGGCTAAGGAAAAAATTTTTAGGGGCTTAGGGGCTTAGGGGAATAATTTCTTAGGGGTTACGCTCGGGTCGCGACGACTAAGGGGATAAGGTGATAGAGCTACTAAGACTATGTTTATAAAGCTAGGGATCGCGATAGGGCGCAATAGGAGATAGAACAAACTATTACGGCATTAGGTAATAGCTAGATAACCTTATTGTTCTATAAAGAGGAGAAGAACTATAGAGGTGTAAGAAGACAGACTAGAGGTACGTTTAAGAAGGTAGGAACGATAGTTAAAAGTACGAATAATCCTTTATTGCAGTGCGGTTGCCCTCTCGTAGCAAGACTAAAGCTTGCCCCTCTTCTAAGATATGTCGGGGCCTTAGGGATATACCCTTAGGCCTCGAGAGGGGTTGTCGGGGACTAGTTAGCGACTAATGGCCGAATAGTCCCCGAGCTAAAATGCATTATCTATCGTGTATGTATCCTTGTCTCCCGGCTTTATAGTTGCGCGGGTAGCTGCGTTATAAGAGGCTAAGGGCTCGTTTATATATAGGACTATATATTACGTAGCATATCACTATATACTATATTATATAATATAGTACTATAACATTAGCTATCTAAGTAGGCTAAAGGTTATATAGTATCTATCCGATAAGAAACGCGGATTATATCTATTAGAGCTTCTAGAGGACGGTGTAGTCCGCCTAGTATAACTTCTATTTAGGCTTTATAGTAATCTTATTTCGGTTGTTAGTTACCGTATTGTTAACGTCTCTCGCAGCTTTCGCTTAAGGCTAGATGCTTTTTATAAGAGTCTTAGTGGCTCGATCGTAAGTGGCATTATACGGGATGTGTGTAAGATAGTCGAAGTTTAAACGTAAGTCGGGACCTCGTTTTAGGAATGCGTACTAGTCGACGGCTCTATCGTCGTAGTATAGGAAAGGCTTTACCGGCAGCTAGTGCTATTACGGTAGAACCGGTTAAGCGGGTTGCCTATGCTACGGCTGCGCTACCTGCCCTTACTACTGCTAATTCGAATAAGTAAATCGCTGCTCGCTTATAAGGTTAGCAGTAGGCGTTGTAGTAATACTCTCCGGATCTACGGGAGGAGTAGGAGGCGACGAAAAGTCCGGCACGGGAGGCGCGGGAGGAACGGGAATAAGTCCTAAAGCTAAGGAGCCGGCAGTAGGTAGTAGTAGTACTAGAAGAGGAGGTGCTTATGCTCGAAAGAGACTAGCTAGGCGCTCCTCTATACGCTTTATTTAGGTAGCTTAACGCTCCTCGAAACGCTCTATCTGCGTGATTTAGTTATCCTCTAGCTGTTTAAGCTAGTTAGCTTACTATCGAGACTGCTAACGTATTTTACCGCGAAGTTCTTTACATAAGTCGTTAAGGTAAGTATTAAAGACTTCGTTTTAGCGGGTTATCTTCTAGTCTACCTATCTTCCTAAGCCAGCGACTAAACTCGTCCTATTCGGCTTAGGGCCGATAGTAGAGCTTGCTATAGAGCCCCGGCGAGAGCTTCGGTCGGCTCCTAGCTTATCCTAAGACGGCAAATTCGGCGGCAACGCTGCCGATATATTATGCAACGTTAGGCTTATACAACGTTAGGCGAACGAAAAATAGGGTAGAATAGGTAATACGATAGGTCTGCGTGGCGTAAGCGCTAGGATGCGTGATTCGTCCGATTCTAAAAGAGGCTAAGGTTTGCTCTTTAAAAATACGTATTTTTAAGGCCTTTTAAAGGTCGCATTAGGTACACAATAGAGAGTCTTAGGGCTTCCTGCTAGGAAGCTTCGTTAAGACTATATTCTGTGTGTAGTTGATTAACTAGCTAAGGTTGTAGGCGCTTAGGGCTTTAGGGAAAACCCTACAGCGGGGCGCTGACTAATACGCCCACCTAATAGGATCCTCAACCTAGCTACTCCGGCAGGTGTTAGATTTGCGGGTAAAGGGATGGATTACGTGCGGGATCACGGACGGGAAATTAGGCTAAGAGACTCCTTAAATAAGGTCTCGAGGCAGCCCCTTTTCGGACACAATAAGCATTATTATTATATACACAAATATACTGCTTTTAGCGGCCTTACAGCCGCTGCGGCGCCCTTACGGCCGCTATAACACACATCTCTCGCATCCTTATTTAGTAGGCTATAGATCGAAGATCTAATAATTAAGAGTCTTAGTCTTTTAGCTAAAAGCTACTAAGAGAAGCTATTATTTAACTATTAGGCCCCTTTTAAACCGCGAGATAGCCTAGCTAATTATGCTCGGCAAGAGGATTAGATTCCTCTTACATTAAGAATAAAGCCCGCAACACGCGGTATTAATACATCGAAATAAGCCCGCGAGAACTATCCTCGCGGCACTATATCGAACTAAGCCTATAAGAGACTACCTCGCGGCACTATATCGAACTAAGCCTACGAGAGACTACCTCGCAGTACTATATCGAACTAAGCCCGCGAGAACTATCCTCGCGGCACTATATCGAACTAAGCCCGTAAGAACTATCCTCGCGGCACTAATACATCGAAAGAAAGCCTATAATACGCGGCACTAATACATCGAATAAAACCCGTAAACCTTACGGCACTAATACATCGAAAAAGCCCGTAAGACTTACGGCACTAATATATCGAAAAAGCCTGCGAACCTCGCGGTATTAATAAGAATAATATCCTGCTGTTAACGTTATACGACGTTAGGGGCTATATAGGGCATGAACCCGAGCCTAGACTATAGGTATGCAATAGGCTATTACGTCCCTAACAAGCCTATTATATAACCCCCTTAGCTAAGAACGGTAGGTAGGTATTCCGTTGTATTATAACTGCGGTTAGTGCGGGCTAGGGGCCCTGTTTAAGAGGCTCCGGTACCTATATATACCTCCGTTAGTCCTATAGTTAGGTAGCTCTATGTATCTTTGTGTCTATAAGTTTAGACCTCCTTTCTTTACTCTTCTGCTGTGATATTTATATAGCTGATTTCCTATATTTAAGAGTTATAAGCCCGGCCGTATAAGCTAGGTCTCTTTCGCTTAAACAACGCTAAATTAAAGCTATTAATATCGTATTTTTCACACTGCATTAGGCTTTAACCTTAGTGTTATTACGAAGAGCTAGCTTTAAAGAAGGATTAAGATAATAAAAATAACACACAATTATCCCTTATAGACCGGCGAGGTAAAATAACGACTATAGCGATATCTATATCTAGAGAGGTAAGTATCGTAACGCTTAAGGAAAGCCTTAATTAGACCCCCTAGATTCGGGCTATTAAGGGCTAGGCGAAGATCTACTATATCTAGGAATATATCGACCTAATAGGATCCGAATTACTTAAAGAGCCCGTTAAGATTAGCTAGAAAGAATTTAAAACTAACCTTAGGGAACGACCTTAGAGAGGGGCCCTTACAGACGTTAAGTTTAACAATAGGACTAATAATTATAATAATCGGCTTAATAATACGACGATAAAATTCCGTTTTAAGCAAGATAGCTATAACTTAGCCGTTAGCCTATTTAAGACCTAGGAAAAGGCTATAATTCGCATCGAAGAGCTAATTAGTAAGTTAATTAGTAAGGCTCTCAAGGGAGAGACCCTCGTATAGACCTCGCCTTAAAGCAGGATTTAGGAACTTAAATAGAAGGTCTTGCCCTTAGAGGAGGAGGGAAAGACCCTGGTAGATAACCGGTATTATTAGATTATTGGCAAAAGGGGAAATCGAGACTAAAAGGCATAGGCAGATTAACTTAATTAAGTGATTATTAACTTTAGGGACCTAAAAGTCACGACTTTAAATAATATTAAGATCCGAAAGGATTTCCTTCGTGCTATAGAGGAATTCGACCTTAGTTAGGCCTCGAACGAGAGATTAAATAATGCCTTCTATAAACGGCTTAAGGGCATCGCTAGATTAACTCTAAACCCCCTAAAGAACCTTATCGCGAAATTTAAACGTAAGGTAACCCTTCGGAAGAAATCTAAACCTTAGGTTAATTAGACCGCTCCGGCGTCGAAAGGGCGAACGAGGTGCCTATACGATACTTACCGAAATATAAGGGCGGACTAATAGGAAAGCTACTTCTCCTTCCGAGCAATATTTAAGAAGGACGCCCCTAAAGGATAGGACGTACGAGATATATTAAGGACTAACATTAATAAGTGGCTTTAAGATAACCTAGAAGGTAAGAAGAAGGCTATAGCATAGAAACCCTTAGGAGTAAGTAAGGCAGATAATATAATTATAGTTCTAAATAGCGGTAACGCTAATAAGCAGGCGAATATAGTCTCTCGCATTAATACGATATTATAAGTTAACCTTACCTATATTAAGGATAAACCTCTTCGAGAAAAGGTTATCTACGATTTAAGGGCGAGTGTATATATATTTAATAATATTAGGTAGTTTAATAAGAAGACGTTTACCTAAGGGTCGTAAGAAGAGGTCCGCGCTAGTAAAACCGCGCTTATAGTCTAAAGGGTAGGATCCGTAGTTATCCTACTCTTAGGGGGCAATAAGCTCTTACTTAAAAACAGCTACTATATCCTTAAGATGCCGATAAGCGTCTTTTCCGTTCGATAAAGGATTAAGGCTTAGGTTTATTAGAACTAGCACGATAATACGCTATTCTATAAGCCGATAGGCGAGCAGCTTACTTAGCTTAAGGAATTCGAGGACTAATACGTTATTACAAGCTTGCCGGATACCCTAGGGACTGTTTTTGCAACGAGTCGACGACTTAAGCCACCTTTAAATAAGGATCTCGCGGACCTTTAGCATAGGCGCCTAGGGCATCTAAGACCGGATGCTATAGGGCTACTAGTTAATAAATCCGTAGGCAAAAAGCTTTATAGACCGGCAACCTGAAAATACGAGGTATATACTATGGGAAAGGCGAAACGGCAAGTCTCCTAAGACCTACCGACGTTAAGGCCGTAAGGAGTAGGGGTTTAATTCAGCTTTAACCTCTATACTAGCCCGGAAATAATCGCCGCGAGATTTAAATACTACGCCTTATTTACCTATATAACGACGAATATACGGTTCTTCTACGCTATTAAGCAGAAAACCGAGGTCCGGGATGTCTTTAAGAAGCTAATTGTAAAGCTCGCTATACGCTACGGGATTTAAATAATTATCCTAGTCACTAACGGAGAGAAGGCCTTAATCACTAAGAAGATTGAGCAGTATACAGAGAGACTTAGCCTATAGCTCTTTATATTAGCCCCTTTAACACCGACTTAGAATAGTTATATAGAGCGATTAAGGGCTATTATTAATGAAAGAGCTAGACTAATAAGTCTCGACTCGTAGATCCCTAACACGCTTTAGACTAAGACCTATCGAACGGCTGTCTACTTGCTAAACCTAACGCCCTTTATAAGGGTCGATAAGTATCGAACGCTAGGCAGTCAGGTCCTCGACATTAGTGTAATAGCAATTAAGTAGAAGAGAGGTTCTAAGGCTAAAACAGCCTATAATAAAGGATTAGAAGCTGCAAGGTGTAAATCACTGAGAATTATAGCTCTTATCTTATCTAGTAGGGAGGCTAACTAGTCTCTATATATAGGAAAAATCCTCGGACGAAATCAGCCGCGTAGACCTAAGGAAAAATAGGTAACGTAAAGGATCGGACGGAAGGATCGGTAAGAAAAGCAATAGATTATACCGTACGATAAATAAGTTATACAGTTAGCAAATAAATAAGCAGTCTAGTAGAAGACTAGTCAATTCTACGGTAAATTCTACGGTAGGAGCTATAGAAGAGAATTAGAATTCTATAGTAGAAGACCGTAGAAGGGAATTAGAATTCTACGGTAGAAGACCGTAGAAGGGAAGAGACTTTACGGGTAAAGACCGTATAAATCACCGTAAAATCACCGTAAAATTACGGTAAAATATAACCGAAGAAAAGTAGGTAACTACGCCTATAGAAGTGCGGGGTAAAAGCCCGTAAAAGCCCGTGGAATTCTATAGTAGAATCTAGGGAAGAACCGGGGATTTCCCGGTAGAGAGTAAATAGGGAAGACGGTGATATTAATATACCCCCCTAGCTAAAAGGGAATAACTTCCGGCTAGTTAGAATTATTATCGACTTCTTCTTAGATTATAAAAGAAATATCCGTAAGTTAAAGCTAGCGAAGGAACGTTTAGAAACGTTATCGTAGAAGTAACTTAGTTAATCTATCCGCAACTATCTAGTTAAAAGGGATATATTTAATATTAAAAGTATTACGTAAGAATTCCTATCGGGCTTAATAATTGTAAATTTTAACGTGCTTTAAGGCGGTCTAAATCTTTAGAATCTCAGCGGAAACTAAGCGGATTATCTAAGTATTATTATACTAAATAGTAAGAATAGGCATACCTAGCTATAAAGAAATATCGTTAAATAAATAAAGAATAGAAATTAGCTCTTTCGCGGTAGAAGATACTATAAGAAGTTCGGCTTCGGTAGAGGAAGTAGTAACCGTAGATTGTTTCCGGGCACTCTACGCGATTAGACCGTTAAATAGGCTAATAAAATAGCCCTTAGAAGAATAACGAGTGTCTAAATCGTCGGCGTAAGCGGTATTAGAAGCTATAACGAGTTCTTACTTATCCGTATCCGAAAACTCAATCGTAAGAAAACGCAATTCGTATAAGTAAGTCACTAAGCTTTTAGTAAGCTTAATATAGAGCGTAGAAGGGTTTTATATATACTCCGCTAAAGAATTCGACGATTTTATAGCGTTAAGAAAGGTAGAAATAGTCGCGTAATTATAGGAACTAATTAAAGACTAAAAGTAATAGATTTAGTTATCTATAGCCTATCCTTAGTGTTTCTCTAGCTTTTTAGGGAGTAGGAATAGGCAAAGGGTCGAAATAGGCTATAGAACCGCGGAAGTAGGGATTAAACTAAACTTAGAAGCAATCTTATCTAAGTAAACGTCCTAGTATAACTATAGCTTTCGCTATTTATAGTCCTAAATAATCCTTATCCTAAGGAAGTAGGTAAGCTCTCCGCGGTTAATAACTATATACTTTTGTCTAAAGCGATAAATAAAATCGTTAGTAGCCTTACGGTGCTCCTTATAGAAAAAGATAATAATATTATCTATAAAGAAGAAAGTAATAATACTACTTATAGTAGATATAAAAATGCAAAGATCCTCCGCACTTTGCTAAAGGCCTAGTTCGGTAAGAGACCTAGATAATTCCTATTGCTAAAGAAGCGGCGAATAGCGAAGCTTATATAAAGCCTTTATTAACCGAATTTTAAAACTAAACACCTTAAATCCGTCTAGGAAGTAGATATATACTTCTTTATCCAAGCCGGCATTCGTAAAGGCGTTAACCGCGTTAAGTAAGCGGGTTTTAGTGCTAAACTTAGCGGCAATAGCAATTATAATGCGAAAGTTTTACGCTATAAGCGTCGCGGCGTAAGTTTCCTTTCCGCTAAACGGCTAAAGGTCTCCTCGTATATAAAGGCGAGACTTAAACTTCCTAAGGTAGCCGTGCTTATTAAACTTATAATCGAATGCCTATATTAATAAAAGAGGACGTATAAGGGCGTTCGCTCTTAGGGTAGGCGAAGAAAAGAAGGTCTTCCGCTGTTTTAAGGAGTCTTATTTAACCTTTCTAGCGGCTTTAAACTTAGGTCTATAAGGATAAGTCTCGAGATTAGACTAAAACCTTAGAAGCGCGGGTAAATCCCGTTTATATATCTTCTTAGGTTTAAGAGAAGTAGTAAATATAGCCGTAAAAGCGGTGCTATTAGCCAATAAATGCCTAACGTAGGCGAAAGCGGGATATCGACCCGAAAAACGGTTTAAATAAGTAGGGCGTAAATCCCCCGTAAACCTCGTAGTCCGTATACTATCTATAGGAATAGTATTATCGTAATCTATAGACCGAGAAGTAGCTTAAGGCAACTATACCTTAAGTCGGTCTACTAGTTCTACGGTTATAGTTAGTAAAAGAGTAGAAATATCGGGTTAGAAATCCCGTGCATTCTTAAAAATATCCTCCGGCGGTTCTAGGGTTTAGTTAGGAGTCGGGAGCTAAGGATTACTATCGGCTAAAGCGTTTGCTAAACTCTTATTAAAGAGTAATATTAGCGTTAACTAGAATTCTGCCTTATCCTACTCTTCTTCCTATGCAATATATAGTGGAAATGCCGGTAATAATACCTATATTAGCGGTTCGGATATCTTAAACGCGGTGAGAAACTAAGTCTTATTAAACGTTATATCTCGAACTTAACGAACCTCCTATCGCTATAGGATCTATATACGAAAAATGTTAGTAGAATTATACCCGACTAAGTAACTAACCTCTATATAAGGTTCCTGCTTAAGATTACGTTTCTATATATTAGTTAAGGCCTTAGTGGTTAGTAGGTAGGCTTTATAGCTAAAAGCTTAAAGATAATTAAATCGTAATAGTTAGGGAAAGAGAAAAGCCGGTATATTCCGGTTATAATTCTTTAATTAGTCGTAAAGAATCTCTATCGGGGAAATCTACTTCGATAGAAATAACGTAGAGGAAGCTGCCTATCGGGCTAGAATCCGATTGTATAAATATACTATAGTTTTCTACGTTTCTATCTATAAATGCTTAGGTAAATTTGCTCTAATCCTTATAGATTAAGCTTTCGTAGATACTACCCCCTTAGCTCGTTCGGTAGCGCTATTCTAAGCGGGTGTATAAGGAGCAGTAGGCTTATTATAAATGCCCTATTAGTTAATAAAATCTTAAAAATCCCGTTAAAGGGCTCGGTCGTTATCCCGATAGATTATACCGATAGAAAGTAAGAACTATCCGGAAATATACCGACCTAGGCTCTTAAAGCATAAAATTAGCTCCTCTATAGAGGCGTCTAAAAGCGTATATAGAAAAATAAGCTTCGTATAGTTATCCTTAACGAGAAATATAATATTCTTATTGTTATAACTCTTATATATAGAAAAGATATTGTAAAACACCTTAGAAAAGGGAAACGTCGCTATAGAAAGCGGCGGTTTACGGTTAATAATTCGTTTAGCCTACGTAAGTTTATAGGACTTATAGGAGATTATCTTATCGAAGGTCACCGACTATAGTATTCCGAGAGCTTTCGAAAGCGCTTTATTATTCGGATGTCTAAGTCGTTAGTGCTAAAGGGAAAGTTCCTCTATACTTATTAGTATAGAATCCGGTATAGTAGCCGAAAAAGGTACTATAACTAGGGTTTATACGGTAGAATCTATAGAAGGAACGGAAGCAATAGTTAGAATAGTTAGAAGCGTAGTAGAAGGTATTAACGGGTTCTATTCGACAATATACTAATTGTGAATTAGCTCCGTTATACAAATAGTACGTATTAAAGAAGAGATCTATTTAGTCTACGGGTTCTATAAAAGATTCGCCTTATGCAAAAGACGAAGTAAATAAAGGGACGTATGAAAAGACGGGATATATACTACTTAACTAAGCTAAAAAGTGCCTATCGAAATGCGTATAAACACCGTGCCTATCCTAAGAATTAGAGTGCTTCTACTACCTACGAGTATATACTCGGAAGAAGGCTAGAAGTTATAGACGCTCTTTATTATTGCAAATATATCTATTAGACCTTAAATCTATAATAAAAGAATCCTTTAATAGGTATTCTATAGTAGTCTATAGAATAACTAGTAGTAAAAAGGTCATAAGAATATTAGCGGCAGCCGTAGCTTATACCGTCTTTATCTCGGTCTTATTGTTCTTCCGCTACTCCTTATCGTAAAGAAGTGCCGCGTTAACTTTAGCCTTATTAGCCGGAACCTTAAGGTAATCGTCTATAGTCTTTTAGACTTCTTTATCGGGTTTCTATAATAGAAGTCGAACGGAAGGGTTAAAGTAATAATACTATCGGAAATAGCGAGCCTAAGGAGCATATATCGTATTAATCTGCCAACCGGAAGCTTCTTTTAACCTTTTAATAGCAGCATAAGTTTAAAACCCTAACGAAAAAGACTGCGTGATAATTAACAAACGCCTGCAATAGCAAATAGTGTCGGACCAATCTAGTTATATAAGGAGGAAAGGGGTCATAAGTTATAACCCTTAATAACCCCGATAATAACGCCGTTATTAGCC
Source organism: Ophiocordyceps sinensis (assembly GCA_012934285.1). Classification (NCBI taxonomy): domain Eukaryota; kingdom Fungi; phylum Ascomycota; class Sordariomycetes; order Hypocreales; family Ophiocordycipitaceae; genus Ophiocordyceps; species Ophiocordyceps sinensis. Next base: position 8,264,706 of record JAAVMX010000001.1, on the reverse strand, counting down.
TCGTTATAACCCGGGCAATAGCTTCGTTATAACCCGGATGACAGCGTTAGTGGCTAGGTCACGTGCTCCTAATAAGGCTCTATTAGGCGCCCGGCTAAGCCGGGCAGGCTCTTCGTAGCACCTATAAAGGGGCCCCCTTTTCCCCCTTTCCTAGCTAGTAAGATAAGAGAATAGAACCTAATACACCTAACTATATAAGTGCAATAGGTTTACCTTCCGGCCGCTCTACGCAGTAGAGCCCTACTAATACTAATTAGTGATTAAAACGCTTAATTATAGATAAGCTAGGTAGAAGAGATAGACTCCCTAACCCTCGAACGTACAACGGATCCGATTGAATAGTTATTTAACCCTAAGTCAACTTAACCTACGATCCTAATCCGTACACTTAGAGAGGGCTGTTTGTGCTAAGAACGAAGAACCTTCCCGAACTAGAGCGATATAAGCTTTCGCAAGCCGCTAAAGAGACTTCCTAAGCTCCCTTTAACGGATTACCGCTTTAACGAAGACTATAACTATTAAGAAGAGTGCGTTAACAACGCTAATAAGGGTGTTAAACAGCTACCCTTAAAGGAACCGCTTTAACGAAGCCTATGCTATTAAGGAATAGTGCGTTTTTTTACGACGCTAACCCTATCGCGAAGACCCCCTCGCGAACCCGTTAAAACACTCCCGATAAACCTACGGGATATACGATTAACATAAGCCATTTGATTACGACCCTTGCGTAAAGACCCTTACGTAATATACTATTAAAGCCCGTTGCTTGCTTCCGATAAGACTATCGCGAAGACCCTCGCTACGATAAACACCCCGCCGTCTTCCGACATAGCACTATAACACAGTCCGCTTACTGCCCTAAGCTTTCTTTAAAGAACATAATGTTAACCTCGGCCTAGACACTATTCCTAGAGGAAGAGAACCCCCTTAGCCACCTCGTATATAAGCTATTCTATAAGAATGTCGATATAAGCCGTTAGTAAGCAGACGTTACGCCGGACGACGATAACGTTATCGTAGTTACGACCTATACGGCTTAATTCCTCGCCGTCTCGGATAATAGCGTCTATATTAACGGCCCTTAGCTCTTCGACGACTTTTAGGAATACTTCGAGTGATAGAAAGAGGCAACGTGGAATAAAGTCTAGAAGGAATATACGAAGGCGCTAAAGACCCTCTTAAAAAGGCGTAGGATCTTTCTAAAACGTTGAAACGACCGTTAGACCGGCTTGAACGTAGCGCAATTAGCCGCCCTACTAAACTTCGACGAGCCGCTAACCTAGCCTACCGACGAGTTCTTAACGACCTAATTCGACATCGGCATAGCAGCTTATGCCAAACAAACAGCTACTGCCGCCGCCGTATCGTTAGTTCCGCCATCGCCTTTCCCTGCCGCTTTAACGGCTGCGCCCTCGTTAGTCCCGGCGTCCGTTGTTTAAAGAGCCGTAAGAGTATCGTTGCCCGTATTATCGCCCGTTATCCCGCCGCTAGTTATTCCCGGCCCGCCTCCGCAAGTTGTTCCCAGCCCGCCTCCGCTAGTCATTCCCGGCCCGTTCGTTCCCTAGGTTCCCTAGGCTCCGCAACATACGGTCTATCCGATAAGTCACTAGTTCTAGCACCCCGAGGTTATCGCCCCGGCTACTGCTTAACCGTTCTAGCCTGCCGCTATTCCTCGAGGCCTTGTCCTAGCTCCCGTCCCTACTATCCCCGTCTTCCCCCTTAAGGCATATATAATAATACTACCACCCGAGGTCCCGAACGTTCCTACCGATAGGAACCTCGTAATGCAATTCGCTAAGGTATAGAGGAAGGACTATAACTACACGGGAGAGCTATATAACATCTTAGACGATAAGGTCCGGCTCTTTATACGGACCTACTATAGCCTCCGAATCGCCTTAGGCTAATTTCATAGACTAGTTGTTTAAATCCTTGCCGGTCGTGCCGAGGACTACTATATCCGGCAGATTAATTAGTCTACGGCCACGTTCCGGGCCGTAAACGATGCCCTTAAACGCCGTTTCGATATTAACTAGCGATAGTACTTTACGGAGTAGACTATAACGTTATTTTAAAAGCTTCGGATATAGCACCCCGGCAAGCCACTCTAAGAGGTCCTCGAGCTGCTATTTAATAAACTATAGCTCTACTAACGTGCCCTTAGCCCTGCTTTTGCAGGAGATATCCCCTTGCGATTAGCTATTACGAACGCTTATTAAAGCGTCCCGGAACTTAAATAGGCCCTCTTTCCCCTAGCCGAACGGGTAGAAGAGCTGTTTTCCGACCTTCGCTCGTGCCTCGAAACGCACCTCGCACGCCGCCCCGACTAGCAATACTTTAACCAACGCGGACGTAGAAGAGGTCGTATTAAATAAGGCACCGAACGAGGCTACGGATAACGATAATAACACGGCTACGTTCTAGGTAAAGAGGATAACGACGACGATAGGACTAACGAGTTCGGCTAGCTAACCCTTTCGGATACTCCCTAGTCCCTAAGATAACGTCTTTGCCTTTGTTTTTATTCTTTATTTAAAGACTGCTAGTGTGTTTACTATTTTGTTTATTGTTTCTCCTTTATTCCCTGTTTTCCTACTTCGACCCGGCAACGCTACGTTCCGGCCCTGCTTTAACCCTACGTCGCACCGGTTACGTTCTATTCCGGCATAAATACGCTCCTCTAATCTTTTTGCGATTTGTATTTATTAGTTGTATTTATTAGGCATTTTTGGCCTAATATGCTTTTTCCCTCCTTTTGTTTAGCCGGATCTACGATAATAATTGCGGCCTGTTTAACCGGGCTATAGATCCCTGTTTTTCCCCTTCGTCGTTCGTTAGCCGGATCCGAGACGACAATACGGCCCGTTTAATCGGGCCATAGATCCTATTTCTATTCGTTATGTTCGATTAGTCCGTTAATACGCTTTATAGCCTCTTAAAGAAGAACTGCTAGTATCGGACTAATCTAGTTATATAAGGAGGAAAGGGGTTATAAGTTATAAGCCTTATTGACCCCGATAATAACGCCGTTATTAGCCTCGTTATAACCCGGGCAATAGCCTTGTTATCACCCGGATGACAGCGTTAGCGGCTGGGTTACGTGCTCCTAACAAGGCTCTATTAGGCGCCCGGCTAAGCCGGGCAGGCTCTTCGCAGCACCTATAAAGGGGCCCCCTTTTCCCCCTTTCCTAGCTAGCAAGACAAGAGAATAGAACCCAATGCACCTAACTACATAAGTGCAATAGGTTTACCTTCCGGCCGCTCCACGCAGTAGACCCCTACTAACAAATAGACTATAAGAAACGCGGCCTAACGTACGAACTAGTTAATCTTACGAATGCGAAGCTGCTAGTATTTACGGATAGCTCTTTTACAAACAACTTAGACCTCTCTTTATAACTAGGCTTTATTATTACACTTATTATAGAGACCCGGTCTAATAGCCACTTCGAGATTAAAGGCAATATCGTGCACTAAAGCTCTACTAAATGCAAAAGGGTCACACGTAGCGTTCTAGCCTTAGAGGTCTACGGTATAGTTAAAGGCGTTAATATCGGCATTTGCCTCGCAACGACGATTAAGATAATTATAGAACGCCTACGGCTGCCTCCGGTGCCTTTAATCCTTTATATAGACTGGTATTTGCTCTACGAATGTCTTATAAAGCTTACTATAACGAAAGAAAAGCGACCAATAATCGATATTATCTCGCTTCGTTAGTCATACGAGCGAAGGGAGATTATAGAAGTACGATAGATTAATAGGAATAACAACCTAGCTAATGCATTAACGAAGTCCTTCTTAAATAAGTCTCTTAAACGCTTCGTTAAGACTAACGCGCTAACCGTTAGGATAGAAGCTTTCGTCGTGCGGCCTTAATCTTCTACGCTCTTTCCTTATTTAATTACGCGCTTACTTCCTTATTTAATTGCGCGCTTACTTCCTTATTTAATTGCGCGCTCTTTCCTCGCTCTTGCCTTATTTAATTACGCGCTTACTTCCTTATTTAATTGCGTGCTTACTTTATTGTTTAAATTGCGCACTTATTCACGCACTTATTCCTTTACCTATTCTATTGCTTAATTAACTGCACAAAAGAATTCGTCGGCACGGTTCGAACCTTAAACTTTAGCGGTAATTAGTCGGATTATCTACTAATTATTATATTATATTCTAATGCGAGAGTCGTCGAGGGATACGTTAAGCTCTTTCATAAGTCTACTAATATAGATAGACTCTTTCGCGGCTTATAAGAGCGTAAGTAGTTCTGCCTCTATCGTTAAGGTCGTAACTATATCCTGCTTATTTACTCTCTAGCCGATAAGCCCTTTAAATAGCTTTATAGCAAAAGCCTAAGAACTTTTCCGATTAATTATATTATTAGCGAAGGAAGCATCGCTTACGACTTCGAAATTATCTCTACTATTTAAGCGGAGCGCTAGTGCCTAAGTATGCGCTAGGTAGTAGAGAACTTAGTTTACCGCTTTATAATACTTTAGCCTTAGATTAGAGTTAAACTTCGTAAGCCGAGATATTATAAATACTATATTTAGGTAAGTGATTACCGCTACGTATAGCACCGATCCAACTATCCTTTAGTAAGCATTAATCTCCGCGTAGGTAGCGATCCTATCCTACGGGAGAAGCTCGTTAAGTCTTATTAGTATTTCTACTAACCGTCGTAACTTCGTAAGTTAGGAGGTAATCTTATTAATATATACTGCTTAAGAGAGCTAGATATATCCCTTCCGCCTATCGCGTAGGATCTCGATGCCTAGGAACTATTATAGGTTATTACCTCCTATTAGTTTATATATTGCCTTAAGTTAAGCGTATAGAGCCCTAGCCCTCTTACGATCCCTCTTATAATACGTAAACACGATATCGTTAATATAAAAGAAAACAATAATACCGTTAAGGGTAAGGTAGTATAGCTTATATAGAACCGATTAAAACCCTATATCTTATAGCGTATTAGTAAGGTCCCTATGCTATAGTAGAGGAGATTTCCTTAGACCGTAGAGTGCTTTATTAAGCCTAAGCACTACGCTATATTTCCTATATCTTAGTAAGAGCCTTATAAACATAAGCTCGTTAAGGGTCGCGTTAACGAATGCGTTTATAGCGTTATATTAGATAAGTTTAAGGTCGAATCGTGCTAAGATAGCTATTAATATACGAAAACTCCGCCCGGCTAACGTAGCCGCGTAAGTCTCTTGCCTATTTTAGAGCTATTAATCGCCTCGTACTATAAGCCTTACCTTATATTTTAAAAGCCTCCTATATTTGTCTATTTTATATACGTAAACCTATATATAGTCGAGCACTTATGCCCCTATAGGAACGTTAGAGCATTTGGTTTCGTACTAGGACTTTATTTCCTTATAGCTAGCGAGGTGTACCTTCTCGGCTTCTTCGAATTAAGGACCGAGTAGGTAAGTTCGCAGTTTTATTTAGGAAACCGGCGGTAGTAGAAAATCCCATCGGTAGACTCGTCGTTTAAAGATTAGGCGATCTATCTAAGCCTTATCGATAATCTTATCTATATTATAGTCTCGTATAATTAAAGCGACGCGTATGCCGGCTAAGAACGTAGCGTGCTAGTATATCTTCCTAGCTTATATAGGTAAAGGGTTTTCTTTAAGCGGAGGGGTTTTCTTAAAGTTTAATATATATAAGGAAAGGGTTCCTTTCTTTCGTAGCGGAGGGATTCCCTTAACGCCTTTCTTTCCTACCGGAAGGATTCCCTCGACGGTAGTCGCTTATAGTAGAGGGGTTCCCTTAACGCTATTTACTTATAGCGGAGGGGTTTACTTAACGCTATCTTCTTATAGCGGAGGAGTTCCCTTAACGCCGGTTATTCGTAGCGGAGGGGTTCCCTTAACGCTAGTTATTCGTAGCGGAGGGGTTCCCTTAACGCTAGATGTATTAGTGTATAAGGAAAAAGCTTCTTCCTCTCGCGGCGGAGGGATTCCCTTAACGCCTCGCTTATATAATATATACCCGACGAATTGCGATTAGATTGCTGCCGCGAATAGGGCTACGGGCGGCGTAGATAGAGGAGTTAGGAGGAGCTTAAATCGAGCAGTAGTATATTCTTTCTAGCTATCGCGTCCTTAGCCTCGGTTTTCGGCAATTAGTAGGATGCTTTCGTCGTTATCGACATTAAGGTTAAAGATCTGCTCGTCGGTTGTTTAAATAGGTATTATTCCGACGTAGTCTTCGTCCGGGAGTATAATAGTTATAAGAGTTTCGGCGAGCTCGTTAAGGTCTATTTCTTTTACACTTTCCACTAAGCTCTTAAGTATACTATTAAAAATCTAATCCTCGTCGAATATAACGTCGCGAGTGGTAATAACTTTACCTTAAGATAGGACTTAGATCCTAAAGATATTAGATAATATATATCCTACTAAGAAGCCGACCTAAGCGCGTAGATCTAGCTTTTTAAGTCGATTAGACCCTTCTTAAGCAGAGACCTTTATCGCGAATGCCTTATATCCGTATGCTCGTAGATATTATTAAGACGGTTTATTCCCGGTAAGCTTCTTATATAAGGACTCCTACTTATAGTTATACCTTAGCGTTCTATTATTTAAATATACGGCAGACTTATAGATTTCCCGCTATAGCTAAGCCGGGAGATTCTCTTTTATAGCGCGAGCTTTATCCTTAATAACGCCTATAGAGCGTTCTACCCTTCCGTTTTATTCCTATATATATAGTGCTAAAGGTTCGATCTTAAATAGCTTACGCTTTAAGCAATCGTATACCCTCGCATTCTAGCTAGTTAGCTCGTTATCGCACTTAATCGTCTTAATCTTAAAGTTATGCTAGTACGTAAGGTAGTTAAAATAGTGTTTAAGCGCGTTAATAATCGTAGGGCCCTTCTTATTTTTTAGGTAATAATCCTATATAAAGCCGCTCGCTCGGTCCGTAATTAGCATTAGGGAGTTATAACTCTTATTATCCTTATTAAAGTCGTGGAAATCGATGGCGAGCCTTTCGTCTACTAGAAGTTTAGCTAATAGACGTAGTTTCCGACGGATAACCCTCTTTGCCTTTGCTATACCGTAGCAGTCGCACTAGACTATTATTAGTCCTTTAATCTTAGCGCCGTTAGAGTAGTTAACAAAGTGTTTAAGGGCTAGGGGGCATAGGTAACTAAGTCGACGGTGCTATAGCTCCGCTATGGCTTTCTACGGCTTCCGTATTATTATAGAGTTAAAGGCGTTCTTACGAGTATAAAAGGCTCGCCTTATTATATATTCTAAAATATATTCTAGCACGAAATAGCTATAATATTGCGTGATTAGACTAATCACTATATTATCCGCCGCTCGTAGAGCGGAGGCTTTACCGGGCTTATCGTCCTACTAGATTCCCTAATATTTAAGCAACTTATATAAGACGAGGTTATATATAAAGTTCTTATAGTAGGCAGTATCTAGCAGACGTAGTACTTATAGGTATATCGGGCCTTAGAGACGTAGGTCTATATTACCGTAGCCTTATATCTTTACTTTATCGTCTCCCGCCTAAAGGAAGTCTCCTTCCTATATAGTTCGGAAGTTGCTAAAGCGGGAGATCTAATTAAAGATATATAAGGTCGTTCTATAGTTAAGGATAGACGAGTAATAAAAAGGGTAAGCGTTAACGTAGAAAGTATTATTAAGTTTTAGGACGAAAAAGGAGGCTAATAGGCATTTCCCCTTCGCCTTTACGAGTTAATCTATCTTATTATAGTCCTTAATAATAACCCTTTTCTTTCCCGTAAGTCTTTATACTTCTCTAGCGATATCTAGGTTCGCTATATTAGTATCGATTATTCTTTTTCTTATGCCTATGCCTAGCTACTATAGTAGGGCATTATCGCGCTTAATCTCTTAGCAATCCTTTATTTTATAGCTAGTAAGAGAGTAAAGGCGGCAATAGGGGGTACCTTCTTCTTCGTTATAGCTAAAGAGTATTCTCTTCTTGCCCGGCCTTGCCTTAGAGCCTCTTTGCTTCCGGCCTTAACCTTAGGCGTTCGGCGCCTTAGTGTTATTTTCGCTAGCCGGCCTTTTATTATTATTCTCGTTCTTAGCGAAGGTTAGGCCGAAGGACCCCTTCTTTATATCGGGGATCGACGAGTTCGATAGGGTATCGAGGTGCTTTATAATCGAGTTAATTATTATATGCCTATCGAAGTCGCGTTCGTCTTATTAGTTTCCGTAGATAAAGGCCTAAGCCTAATGCGGGTAAAAAGGGGCAACGACTTTAATAAAGTCCTTAACCTAAGTGCTTTTAAATACGGCTTTAGGAAGTTCTACTTAGATTCTATCCTCTATAACGACTTTCTATAAATTAAGCTATATATTCTAGCTCTAAGGCGAAGACGTTAACGCTTTTATCGCCTCTTCGTACCGTGCTTAGACTATACGAATAGCGTCCTTACGATTTCCTTTATAGCTCTTTCGGAGCTTCTCGTACTATATTAGGAGTTCGTCGTCGTAGTTATAGCACGATTAGTAATTCGAATCTAAGACCGTTATTAACACCTATTCTTAAAGGGCCTAAAGGTCTTTATTCTAGTCCTTTTATTCCTTTAAAGCCGCGTTATATATATTCTATTTTTAGTTAGTCTCTTATATAGTAGGTATTATATTTTAGCTACGAATATCGTTATCCGCCGTATAGGCCTAAGTGTAAGGTAGTTCTTCGAATATAAGAGGCGACGGTTTTATAAAAAGCTCTTTACGCTATTCGACGTACTCTTAGAGTTAAGCGGACTTAGCTCGGAAACGGAATTTATTATCCTAGACGAGCTATTCGGCCGTTCCCTTTAGTACAATATCCTTTCTTATAGTCGTTATTATATTAAGGTTAATATAGCGAGTGCGGTAGCAATAAGGTAAAGGCGGTAGTATTATCCTTATCTAGTGCTAAGGGAAACCGTATCGTATTTCCGTCTTTACGTCGTTTAAGAGGGAAAAAGAGAAAAAGTAAAGGGTAGTCGCGATAATTTACGATCGATATAGTATATACGCTATAGCGTGTTTTTCTTCGTTATCTAACTCCGACTTCTTATTATAGTGCCGAAAATAAATAAGAAAAAGTCTCCTTAAGCGTAATATATATTAGTATTCCGTTATTAGGGAGGGAGGAGGGAAAACGGAGAAGTATACTTAGTCTCTACGCTTAGATAGTATTCTCGAGCGTATTATAGCGCCGGTATATTCCCCGGTTGTTAGTTTTAGTATTTTTCGATGTTTTTAGTATTTTTAGTATTTTAAGTGTTTTTAGTGTTTTTTAGTCGTTTTTAGTAGCTTAAAGAGGGCCTATTAATTAACTAATAAGGTTTAAATTAAGTGCCGGAGATTAATTAAGAGGCTAAGACTCTTAATTATTAGAACGGAGGTTCTATAGCCTACCTAATAAGCTAGAATACGCATACGGCTAAAGAGGCTATTCTATAGGATATATATATATGTCTATTTAGGGTCTTTGCTTATAGCTCTAGCCCTAATATAGACGAGAGGTAGGCACGTGACTAGTGTCTACGTGGGTACACGTGATTTATATACGTGACTATCTAACACGTCGCTACGATGCTCGAAGCCCCTCCCGACCTAGGCCTATTCGAATTCCTCGAATATTTAATTAGCGGGCGAGCAATAACGGCTGCGTGCCCTCTACTGCGTGCTCTACTACGTGCTCTACTGCGTGCTCTACTGCGTGCTCTACTGCGTGCTCTACTACGTGCTCTACTGCGTGCTTTACTACGTGCTTTACTGCGTGCTCTACTGCGTGCTCTACTGCGTGCTTTGCTGCGTGCCCTACTGCGTGCCCTACTGCGTGCCCTACTGCGTGCCCTTTGCTGCGTGCCTTACTGCGTGCCCTACTGCGTGCCCTCTGCCGTATATACGGCTCTTTAATATATGCTGCGTGCCCTCTACTACGTGCTTTACTACGTGCTTTACTGCGTGCCCTACTGCGTGCCCTTTCCTATAGCAGCCGCTACGGAACGCTGCAATTTATTTACTATTAACCCCTACGATAGCTATTAGTAGGTGATTCACTTAGATTAATCTAAACAAAGGGGGTTGTATTAGTTATAGTTGTAGTTAATCTAGCTAAGAAGGGGGAATAAGGGGGCCCTTTTATACCCGTCTGCCGGGGTCCTTCTATAGAGCCTACTATGCCTTAACAATGCATTATTAAGGCCTACGCTAGGGCTTACTGCTCTAATTATAACGATGCCCTTAGTTAATAACGAGGTTATTAACTATGTAAGGCACGTAGCGTTATGCGCCGCGTAGTTATAACCCCTATTGCCCCTTTCCTATATATAGTCGGCAATATAGTTACGACTCTATCCCTTAGTTATATAACTATATTCCTATACTAGCAGTCTTTCTTTCTAACTGCTAAGCAACCTTCCTAATCGTAAGGATAACGCGTATTAGACTAAAGGGGTCTAATAAATACAATATATAAGTATAAATAAAAGAGAGTTCTAAAGGGGAACTTAAGGACGTAGAACGTATGCCTCTATCCGAATAGTTAAGCTATTATTATCTATAAAGCGTTCGAGGGCTTAGTTAGGTAATGCCTTCGTTATAGCATCGACTGGGTTATTATCGCCGTTAATCTAACGGATCTCTACGATCTTACGCTACTTGTATAACTATCGAAGAGATATAATATTAATTATTAATCTCTTCTTCTTAGTTATCCTAAGCTTTACGAGACATTCGTAGAGCGAGTATAAATCTATATAGATAATTAATTAGATATTTAGTAGCTTAAGCCGATCGGTGATAATTTTTAGCGTTATTGCTAAGGCGATCCTAAGGTTAACGCCGTTAACTATACTATATATCTTAGAGGCTAGCACGCTTTAGGTAACTCTCTTATACTTCGTCGAACTCTAATAGATAATATTCCTAGTAACCTTAAGCTAGTTATTAGACCTTTCGGTCTTATTGACTAATACAATAATAAAGCCTAGTTGCGATAATAGGTCTTTATTATTAGCAAACGACCTATCCGTAAATACTATTAGCTTCGCCTTTATAAGATTAATTAGTTTATATATTAAACCTCTTGTTAGTAGGTCTCTAGGTCGACCTTATAGGGTAAATAGTATGGTTGTATTCGGTTGGTTGCTTGCTAAGTAAGGGGAAGCTATCGCGGTAACGTAGCTCCCTCGTACGTGTACGTAATCCTAGGGATCACGTGCATTACGTATATACGACTATATCGTCGCAAGTAGCTAGCTATTCCCACACTCGCAGTTTTTCTTTATAGAAGCAAACTATACCCTATAGAAGTAAATAAACGAAAGAGCCTAGTTAAGCAGGCTATTATAGCTACGCGGGCGCGATCGCGCGGGTAGCGTAGGTATAGTTATTGCGCAATATTAAATTAATAAGGTTAAAGCTATATTATAATAGCTATATAACTATTAAATGCGTAGCTAGTTTATAACGTAATAACGCAACGCGAGAAAACACTTCTTTAACGTAGTAGTTAGGCTAGTAACCTCTATTAATAATTAAGCGGTCTAGACCACCGCTTTATGCTAGTAACCGTGCTTTAGGGTAGCCTTACTAACTATCTTGCCGAACGTTATAGTAGGAAGGAAAGTAACTAAGGAAAAATAATAAAATGTTCGTTAAGGCTATTCGTTTAGGGCTATTCGTACTAAGGTTATTCGATAGGGGCGGTTATAAGGATTAGACTTATTAGACTTAATGTCTAGGAACCCCTTCGGGGACGATTCCTAGTTAAGCATATTAATAATATCACTCTACCGAAAGATTATTCTTTCTGTTAATTTCGCTATATTATTTATTAATGTTCGCAGCGAATTGTTAGAATATGTTTAACCGAACAATAGTATGCGATGAAATAACCTTCCCGATTGGTTTAAACATAAGCATCCGGAGGTAACGACGTTATAGACGAAGCTCCGCTACGTTAATATATATAACTACTAGCTTCGATAGGAGATAATAAACGATACCCTCGACGTTATATATACTCCGATTACGAAGATAATAGCCGACGGCCTTACGAAGGCACTGTAGGGCGATAGCTTCCGAGCATTCGTTACTCAAATTAGTCTCTACGATATTACGAGCCTCCTTAACGATAGAGAGCTACCCGAATCGGACGAGAATACCCTTTAGGAGGAAATATATATACGGTAGGAAGAGCAAGAATATAGATAAGATAGCGTAAACGCGACGAAGCGGGAACGCAATATCCTACGACCTAAGACCGGCGTTATATTAATCTAGGCCGATTAATTTAAGCTTTCGGAAAACTCCTCGGATTTAAAGGAATTAGCTCGAGCTATTGTTTTATTTAGCTTCCCTCTCCCTAAGAGCGAACCTAAGGGGGTGTGTGAGATAGTTACGTATATACATTACGTATACCTACGTAGATACTAATTACGTGCCTACCTCTCGTCTATATTAGGGCTAGAGCTATAGGCATAGACCTTAAATAGACATATATATACATCCTATAGAATAGCCTCTTTAGCCGTATGCGCATTCTAGCTTATTAGGTAGGCTATAGAACCTCCGTTCTAACACGACGGTAGGTAGGCTAGTGGCTTGGCTTTAGCGAGAGCTTTACTTTTCGGGCACGTTTTTTATTAGGTAGTAGGCTACGATAGTAAAGTCGCGATAGCTAGACTATGCGTTGCTAGTAAAATTTAGTATGGCCGGGGGGGCCGCGCGTCCGGGCCCGACGGCCCCGGCCTGCCTAACCTAAATAGGTTAGATACACAGTGGCTTTAGCCGGACAGCACAGTCGCAGTAGTATAACCCTTAAAAAGGGAACCTCTACTAACCTTAGCAGGAATAAACAAACAACTAACTAACTAAACACAAAGAATAAGCTAAATTAAGACCTCGAATTGCAAGGTTAATTAATCCTCTAAATGTATTTCTTTGCCAATAAGTTATGTTATGCCTAATTATTGACTATTTAACTGTCTAGATCGAATTCCTTAATCGCCGAAAGGGGCATATAACGGCGATCGTTCTTTAGGCAGCGGAGCAGCAGCCTTAAACGGGTGCTCTCCAATCGTGCTCTAAGCGTCTAAGACGGCGCTAATCGGTGCGCTAAAGAGCATAAGGCCGGCGGGTTAAAGATACGGCAATTTAAAAGCATCGTTGCGGCAGCGGCGGCGGCTTGCCGAAGGCGTTATCAAACGGGAAGCATCGCTATAACGAGGGCTTGCCGGCAGAAAAGAGTCGCTACGGCGATAACTTACCGGCAGCTTAAGGGTCTCGAAGGCGAATTCCCTATAGCGATAGGTTGCCCGCAGGGAGGAAATACTGCTACAGCGATAACTTGCTAAAGGCGTTAATAGCAGCAGTAGGCAAAGCGGCCTCGGGAATAGTTATATAGCCTTAAGAGACGTTCTCTACGGGAGAGGCAGAAGAAGCTATAAGGCGGCGGACAACGGCCGCGAGAATAGTCGCATAGACGGCTTTAATAACGGCTAAGGCAGGCGTAAGAGCAGTATTGCAGCCGGCGTTAATAGCAGGCGCGGGAATAGTCGCAATAACGGCGACGGACGACTTCTGCTAGCCGGGACACGTCCGACGAAGGTGCTTAAAAAGTGCGTTCCGGGAAGCAAAGAGCGCCTCACACTTTCGGCACGTAGAGGGCTTCGGGGCCGGTAGAGCCTTAGCAGCCGGCGACGGCATTATTATAACGGGGCGCTCTATAGACATCGCAATAAGGCGGGCAGCAGGCGGCGGGACTTTAGTTGCAAAAGGCGGCAAAGGTCCCTAAGGGGCCTCGAGAGAAGGAGCCGCGGCGGGAGAGATGCTTAATACGGCTAGAGGCGACGGGTTGCTAATAGGTTAAAAACGCTAAGGGTAGGCAATAGCAGACGGCGAAATAGGGCGCGCTATAGACATTACAATAGGGCGTGCAGTAGGCGGCGAGGATGTTCGCGCTATAGATATCGCAACGGGGCGCTCTATAGACATCGCAACGGGGCGTGTAGTAGGCGGCGGGACTATAGTTGCAAGAGGCGGCGAGGATATTGCCGTACTAAGGCAAGCAGCAGGCGGCGAGGATATCGTCCTTATAGGATAAATCATAGAATTCTAGGGGGCCTCGAGAGAAGGGGCCGCGGCGGAAGAGATACTTAATACGGCTAAAGGCGACGGTTTGCCGGCAGGTTAAAGACGCTGCTATAAAGGCTTAGCAATAGCAGGCGGCGAAGCTTTAGAAATAGTAGGCAAAATAGCAGCCGGCGAAGCTACTGTCATACGATTAATTTAAGCTCCTCTCGCCTCTTCCTTACCGTATTCTTCGCCTTAGTGGGAAAGGCGGCGATCGTTCCGGTCGTGGCGTTTACGACGGTCTTAGTCTTAGATCTTTTAACGGTCCCGAGCTTCTTATTAGCGACGTTCCCGATAGGAAAGGAGAATAGCGTTATCGTTATCCTAAGGTAACGGCATTTATACTAATTCGTTAACGCCGTTAATGCAGACTTAAAAGGTGTCTTTGCCTAGTTAGGTAGGCATCTTAGGGAGGACTCGGGAAGGCGAATGGCTCGAAGAGGCAAAATGGCTCGAGCGAGAGAGATAATAGCTCGAGGAAGACTTAGGAAAAGGAAGGGCTCGAAGAGGCAAGATAGCTCGAGCGAGAGGGATAATAGCTCGAGGGACGGAAAGCAGAAAATCGGTTTAGTATATATAGAAATTTACGCCTACCTAAAATAGGTGCGAAGTAATTCAGCTGCATATAGAAAAAGAGAAGAAGGTCTAATAGCTTCTAGGCGAGGTTAAGAGGTCGTCGTAATAGCGAGAAAGCGCTAAATCGGAGGACGGAAGAGGAAGATAGTAGTGATATTTAGCTCTACTATCCGTGGCTTAACGCGGGTCGGGCCGAAAATAGCAGGGTAGTTCGTCTAAGAATAGACGGAAGGTTCTTAGGGAGCCGTAGCTCTATTGCAACGCAAATAAATGCGTCGCTAGGGCGGCTTAAGGCGCTTAGTCTAGGGCTCTCGTAGGAGCTCTCTAGTGCTTGCCGAAGAAGAGGCAAGGTGTTACTACTATTTAGTATAAATAAGAGGGCACTAGGCAAAGGGGTGCTATAAAAGAAGAAGGATAATGATTGTAGGTAGCCCGGCGTGCCCTACGAGATATAGGGGCTGCCGGAGCCCGGACTAACTGCTAGTCCGTAGGCACCTAGCTAGGTGCCCGCCTTTAGCGCATTACTATTACTAAGCAATTATATATCCTCTTCTCTCTCTTATCTCTTATCTTTATATCTTACTTAATACTTTCTATATTGCCGTAATCCTTTGCCTTTAAGCTTCCCTTTAGGCTTTTATTAGTTATAATCCCTATCTCTACTTAAGCTTTAAGTTGCTTCTTACCTAAAGTGTTATGCAATAGACTAATATAATTCGTATACTTCGGGGGTTATCGAAAGGACAGGATGCTGCTAGCCGCAATAAGGCCTAGGAAGGGAGTTAGGCCAGCTAATAGTTCTACTAGTAACAGACTATCTACCGGTTGCGAAGGCAAGTATAAGGTAAAGCAGGTTTTTAACTATTAAATAATATAGAAAATAATTACTTATCCCTTCTATTCTTAGGCCGGGGAAGATGCCCGTTATATGCCTGTATTGCTATCCGGGTTTTTACTATTAAATCCTAGCGTATTACCGTAGCTTCCTTAGGGAATCTCCTTAATAATGCCTAATCGCGTATTACCGTATATACGTAATCCTCTCCCTATATATGCCTTAATGCGGTGATTTCCCCCTATTATACGCTTTGCGTATTATAGTAAAATCCCTATAATACGCGTCGCGAAATAGCCGTAGAGTTATAGCGTAATACCGGGGTTTACCTATACTAGATTTTACCGTAATATCACCGTGCTATAACTATAAAATGCCTATAAAATATAGTAGGGCAATATTAGCGTAGTCTAAGGTTAACCCGCATCTATATAGGTATATACCTATTAGGGTTTTATACCGTAATAAATGCCTACCTTAAAGAGATATATTACGCCCTCGTAGTGCTCGCGGATGGATAGGAAGCGATCCGGGCGATAGGAGATAAGGCGTAGAGTATAGATATAAGAACGAGGGACGTAAGAACGGTCGAGTAGAGATAAGACGCGTAAGGAAAAAGCGAAGGCCGTATTAAACGACCGGCATAAAGTAGGTAGACTATCGTGTTAAGACGGCGGGCGACGAAGGCGAGAAACCGTATTAGACGGCTAACGTAAAGCAGGCGGGGTGCTATAGCGGAAGGCGAGTATTCGGCGGCGACCGCCGAACGAACATAGAGCTTAAAGGGATTAAATAGATAAAGCGAGACGCGGTAATAGACGAGGCGAGATACGGAAAGATAAGTATAAAGCCGTATTATATAGCTAAAATAATAAGGCAAACGCCGAGATAAAAGAGCTATATTAAACGGCTAAAAGAGAAAGGAAAAACGCCGAGAGGGCGAGACTAAGCGAATAAAGGATAAGCCCGGCTAGGCGGGGGCGGGGCCGGCGGCGCTAAAGGCCTTGTCGCGAGGGACCTTATCGCCGGTAATAACGACGGGGGCTACGGCGAATGCTCCCAGGGATACCGTGCGTTATATCCCGGTAGTAGACGGACGCACGCGGGGGCGCGGATTATTCGACGAGCAATATTCGGCCTAATCTTCCTAAGAGAGGGCGGCGAGTACTACCGCGTCGTAGATAAAAACGCCGCGCGGGTTAGCGGCGGATGGTTCGCTAGCGCACGCGATCTATAGGTTGCTACGGCGGCTAATAGGGAACGGGACTAGCGTAGCGCGAATAGTAACGCGCGTATCGCCTACGAGCGGGGAGCTTATAGGGACCGATAGGTCTAAGGCGAATCCGTTGCCGATTAGCCGTGTTTAGCATACGGCGGCGAATTCTACCGCGGCTATCCTATTAGCTAAGATTGCCGAGGCGGCGGACGCTAAGACGCGGGCGGCGAGGGCGCTATCGTCGATTAGCATAGTCGGTATATTAAAGTAGATAAGTAAAGAGCTCGGCAGCCCGGCTATAGCAGCGAATGCCGGCAAAGTAAGGTTATCGCCGATTTAGCACTAAGTATAGGCAAAAAGGCTCGCTAAAGTAATAGCAATAGCGGTATTCCCGTAAAGTAGTATAAAAGTGCTTAAGTAGATAACAGCGGCGGATATAATAGCGTTATACGTTAAGATCTTATACTCGACGATCTATAGACGTAGAGGCATCGGCGGGGTAGACGTAGCGATAAGAGTAAAGCAAGCCGTATTATTGTAGCGACGATAATAGAGCGTGCTATAGGAAACCGCGAAGATATTATCGGGTAACGCGTCCTATCGTTCGCGCGGCGAGTCGTTAGCGTCGGCCGGGGAGGAACGAAAGGCGCCGGCTAGTATACTAAGCGTACGCTAGACGTGCTATTTAAAAAGCGGGGCCGCGGGCGTCGCTAGAGTCCTAAAAGCGGCGAAGGCCGCCTCGGCCGCGGTTATATACGCGGTGATAGCCTTAGCGTGCTAAACGACGTAGAGGATAGCTTAGATTTCCGTAGCTTCGGCCGGGGAGAGGGCTTTAGATATAGCCGCGGTAAGGGCGTCGGCTAGCGTTAAGGCAAGCTAAGCTATACCGAGGGCGTTTCCGGTAAGGTCGTCCGTTATATAAAAGATATTCCCTATAAATCCTTCGAGTATTATAGGTAAGGGGGGCTAGGCCGCGTCGGGAAGAAAGCGCCCCGCCGGGTCGCGATAAGGGCGAGTAAGCGTAAGGCGTGCTATCGGCGTAAACTAGCGGTCGTCTAAGGAAGATACGAGAGGGATAGCTAAGCGATAGGGACGCTCTAAGGTAAAGGTAAGGGCCTCGGGAAGGTCGGGGTTAAGGAAGTATCACCCGTCGATTGCCTCGCCGGATAGGCAATTATATCCTTCCTTTATAACGGCGTCGATAAAATCCCGGTAAAGAGTAAGGTTTGCGTTTTTCTACGCCGTAAAGGATATAGCGGTACTCTTAAGCGATCGGAGAAGATAAGGCTCGCTACCGTAGATTTATATAGCGTGCTTAAATCTAAGTAAGGTAAGGCGGGGAGGCTAGCGGGCGACCTAGTCGCTAAAGAGGGCACGAAATACCGGGTCGCGGGATAAAACGTAACTATTAGGGATAGGAGGAACCGCGAAGGTCTATATAGGGCCGCGGGGAGAAGTAGCGAGATAGGAGCGTTTAATAACGAGCGAAGAGAAGGAAGCTCGACGGGGCGCGGCGGTAGGGGAAAACAAAAAGAAATTTAAAACAAAAGCGCGGAATAGGTAAGATAGCTAACGGTTAACCGCCGAAAATCGGTAGTTAACGCGGTAACGCTTACGGCGAGCCGGTAAAGACGTCTATAAGCGACGCCCTATAAGTTATAAGGATTTCTCCCTAGGCTAAGGGGGCTCGTACGCGGCGAGGGCTAGCGCGCGCTGCTTCCTAGTCTAAGTAATCCTTATAGTGAGTAACTCCTATTGCATACGGAACTTATCGATAATATCCTACTAGGCGAAGTCCCGGGCGGGAACCTAGGAATTATAACTACTAGGCTATCCCTTCTAAGTGACGAGGAACTCTTCGCGTGCCGCGCCGCGACCGTATTTACGCTTACGCGTATTAAGGATATAGTCGACTTCCTAGTAATCGGTGTCCGGTTTAAAGCCGGGGCGGGAGTCGGGTATATCCGCCGGCTTAAGCTAGGCTACGGATACTATAAGGTAAACATTTATAGAGTTATCTATATCGAGGCGGTATGCTAGGTAGCCGATCCGCTTTATAACTAAAAAGGGGCCTATACGCCGCTCCTTAAGCTTAGCGACGCGCTTGTCGGCGATAGAGTAGCCTTTGCTAAGCTAAAGCTAGGCCTAATCGCCGGGTTTAAACTTAAGCTTACGGTGCTTCGCGTTATATCGCCGCTTTATAGCGGCTTAAGCGTAGGCGAGAGATACGCAGGCCTACTCTTAGAGAACCTATCGGTCGCTAGCGCCGGCTTACTTACCGAGGAAACGTAAGCTATCGTCTATACGTTAGCCGGTAATAAGCTCGCTTAGGGAAGTCTAGATAACGGCGGAGAAGGAGTTATTAAGCGAGATCTATAGAGGTAGGAGGGCCTCGACCTAGCGCTTATCGGGGAAGTCGGCGGTAAAGAATTATAGGGCGATTTCGACCGTCTAATTCTAGCGCTCGGAGAGGCCGTCGGTCTAAGGGTGCTATATAGTAGAGACTAAGAGCTTAGATCTAAAGGCTTTTTATAATATGCGCTAGAAGTTAGATATAAACTTAGGGTCGCGGTCTAAGATAATCTGCTTAGGAATCCCCTAATTATAGCGAATAAGCTTATAGTATAAGGTCTATGCCTAGTCGTCTATAGTAAATTAGTCGTAGCCTAAAAGCAAAAGGCATATCTTAAAGAATTTATCGGTAACCGTAAGTAGAGTATTAAAGTATTCGCCTACGGGCGTCTTTTATAAAAGACCCTTAGAGGGGACGTTAGGCAAACCTATAACGAAATCTATAGCGATTGTATAGAAAGGGACGCTCGGCGTGCGGATAGGGACTAGCTCGCCGGCAGGCTTAAGCCGGTTCGACTAATTCCTTTTGTAAGTATCGCATTTCGTGACGAAATCGTCGATTCGACGAGAGAGCCGACTAATTATAAAGCTAGAGGAGAGCTCCTCCTATATACAGCGCCTACCGGCGTAGAACTTCCGCTAGTATTCGTCTTCGATTATCGGTTTAACGTACGCCTCGGGGATATAAAGGCGTCGCCGTCCGTCGGTCTCTTTAAGGTAAAGGAGGCCGTCGAGGATAAAGAACGCGAGTCCCTCCTTAAAGCCGTCGGGGCCGAGCTAATCGATAATCTAAGACTATCGGGGATCGTCCGCGTATCCCGCCTTAATTTCCTAGCGGAGCGCTAGAGTTATAACGGCCTTAGTAACTAAGTAAACCTTATTAATAAGGGCCTCGTCTTCCTATATCCGATCGAGCTCGCCGGGCCCGACGGGGGGGGTCTCCGTCGTTAGTAGCTAAGAAAGCGAGTCGGCTAAAACGTTCTTAGCGCCGGGAATATAATAAACCTTAAGCGGGAATTAGCTAAAGTACTAGGATACGAGGATAAGGCGGTTACTGCTCTTTATGCTAGTCGTAAATAGTAATTGCTATTTAACGATCGCGTATATAGCGGCGTAGTCGGTAAGCACTATAATTTTCGGCTCCGTCGTAGAGATAAGGTAAGACCGAAGCTTGCGATAGGCCTAGACGAGGCATCCTACTTCGAGCTCCGTAGGCTAGTATCGAGGCTCGCCTCCCTAAAGCTAGCGGCTAAGGTAAAGAATAGGCCGAATGCTTATACGAAGGGGGCCTTACGCCGGGTTCTACGTTATACTAGGAGCGATATAAAAAAGCACGACTCTAAAACCGTCGTAACTAGCGTTAAGCTAGATAAATAGCTAGCTCTTTAGGTTAAAGTAAAAGAGTTTAGCGTCGGCGGTAAGGGCGTCGGTAATATCGTAAAATGCCTAGAGCTCCTCCGGCGTTAGATTAAACTTAGTATTCGCGGTAAAGCGGACTTAGGCTTACCTAAAGGGCAGCTTTCCTTTGTCTTAAGCGGACTTAAGCTCGTCTATCTTACGTCGCTATAGCGGTTCGATATACTATAAGAAGTAAGCGACTAAGTATCGTAATTAGTTAATTAGGCCGATCTATTTCTTAAGGGCTTATAGGGTGTTAGGGAACGCGATAGAGCGTAATGCGCGGACCCTTTCGTCTATATTTATAAGGCCGATGCCGTCGACTTAAAAGCTAAGCAGCTATACGGAAGGGTACTTAAGGAAGGACTTCGGCGCGGATAGGGCGAGGTTATAGTCGGCGAATAGCTAGAAGATCGCCGTAAGGTAGGCGAGGTGCTCTTTAGCGGAATTAGAGAAGATAATAATATCGTCGATATACGCGGCCGCGTAATCTATATAGTCTTAAAGGATCTAGTCTATAAATCGCTAGACGTATACGGGGGAGTTTTTATATCTTATTAAGGCTACCGTAGGGCGTTCTAGCCTTCGGTAGGAAACTATCGTAAAGCGTTTGCGATAGTAGAGGTAGATAAGGAACTAGTAGAAGAAAGATCGGGCGTTAACGGCGGAGATAAATCGTTTTCCCTAGAGCTTTTAGATTATATCGGCCTAAAGCGGCATAGGGTAACTATCGGGTATAGCGACGTTGTTAAACGCGCGTAGGTCGACGACTATTCGGGGTTTTTCCTTACCGTTAACGGTCCGCTATACGACGAAGACCGGGGAGGCGAAGGGGGTCGCTTCCGTAGCCTATTCTATTCGGCCTTTTCGGTATAGCTCGTCGTATGTCTCGTCGATATATTCCCTATCCTATTAGTTTAAAGGGTATATACGAGATGTGATCTTCTTCTAGTGCTAATTATCGGCGAGCGGGATCTTTATATAGTAATCCGGGTAGACCTTAATAATGCCTTAGTCGGTCTAAAGTAAGGGGAATTTATCGGCTAACTGCTTAATTTTCTCGGCAAACTTAGGGTCGGTAGCGTAGATTTTTACTCCGTCCTTTAACTCGATCTTAGAAACGAGGTCTCGCGCTTAATGCCGAGCTTAAGATGCTAGTTAAGGCCGCTATCCTATAGGGGTGGTTTCCCGTCGGGGATATCTAGCGCTTCGGCTAACTCTAAGTCGTCCTAGTCTTCGGAGGATTCCGAAGCGGACCAGCCGTTTAAGGACGAATCGGGGATTATAGCATACATACTGATATTTATAAACTAGATTTAGTTATAAAGGTTAACGACGGTTTTAATTCGCTGCCCTTTACGAATCCTTATCGTACGACTGCCGGTATTTACCGTAACTAGGGATTAGCCTTTAGAAAATAGGCTATAGGCGAGCTCTATCTTTATCGGGAAAAACATTAGGTCTTTATTAGCGGGAAGGTCTTTAATATTAACCGGAAGACTTACGGTTATACCGGGCGGAACGTAGATATCCGCTATACTACGGACGGTTCTATAGACCTAGGGTCTATCCCGTTCTAAATAAGCGTCGACGGATAAGTTGCCGTAGGCTCCGATAATCACGCAGCTCGATAAGTTTATAACATCTACCTAGTGCGGGATGCTTTAGGATTAGCCGAGTAGTAACCCGGTCGGCTGCTTAAGGTTAATCTAAGCGCTAACTCGCATAGCGCCGACTACGAGGTCTTTATTAATCTTACTAAGGATATATATATCGAAGTCGGCCTATCCCTTTATAGTAGCGCTACTAATTCCGGTAAGGGGGCGTTTCTTAGTAAAGTCGACCGAGACGTTATTAAAGTTAGCGAGGAAGTCTAGATAAACGCAACTACGATCGGCGCTAGTATCGACGTATACTTCGTGCTAGTCGGTAGGCCTATCCTTACCGTATGCTATAATATAGGCGTGCGTAAAGCGGGATAGCTTATCCGGGGAGTCGGCGGGCCTTAACGGCGTAGCTTATACGATTAGCACGTCGCCGATTAAGGTAGGGATAACGCGAGGCCCTATAGGCAAAGGATCGTCCGTCGTAAAGTTAATATAGTCGGGCTCGTCCTCTTCGTCTACGTCTATAAGGTCTAGCTCGCCGCTCGGCGTTAGGTCGTCTTCGTAGGCATAAAGAATCTAGTTAATAACGTGCTAAGGTAGGTAAGCTCTTCCGCCGTCGGTTGCTCCGGCTTCGATTTCCTAAGCGAGGTTAATAACGATAGGGTTATCTCTAGAACCGTTTATAGGTTTAGTCGTAGGTAGGTCCTTAGGCTTAGACTAAGGTCGAAGCACGGGCGTTATTGCTAAAGCGGGAGGGACTCGTGCGGCTAGTGTTAGCGTCTTCCTAGGGTTAGTAGCGTTAGGCTTATTTAAACGCTAACCGCTTGCTTTAGTGCTATACTTAGATCGCGGCGCGGAATTAGATCGTAGCGATCCTTACGTATTGTGTTAGCCGTAGTTCGGCCGCTAACCTCCAGCGGATTATTAGGGTTTCGCGGCTAGCTTATTAGCTAGCCTGCCCTAAGATCCGGCTGTAAGCTTAGTCTAGAGCTAGGGAATCGTCCGTTCGCATTCTATAACCTAACTATCGAGGTCGTCGGCTCTTATAGGCCGTCTAAAGGATTCTTAAAGCAAAGTGTTAAGCCGCTAATAGACTATTATAGTAAGGTGCTAATCGGTGTATAAGGCTGCTTTAGCCTTTCGCTTTAAGCGCGATATCTATCCGCGAAAGTCGGCACCGCTAATAATATCCTCGATAGAAAAGTATTCCTTCTAAAGCGCTTATACTACGACTTCGGGCCGGGTAGCGAAGCGAGTCCTAAGCTTCTAGCACTATGCCTTATAGCCTAAGCCTATGGTATAGAGGAATAACCGGTCTAACTCCGAGAGGTCTCTAGAGTATTATTCGATCGCGGTTCCTTTAAAGAGGCTAGGGACTAAGGCGGCTAGTTCGTCGGCGTACTTAGTCCCGCGGATAGTAACCCTCTTAAGGGCGTCGATAAATCTCTCGACGCTTTAGTACGTAATAGTCTTCTCGGTCTCCTAGAGGGTATCGAACGAGGCGTCGAATAGACTAGCCGGATTGAAAAATCCGACGTCTTTAGCTCGGATCTAAGGCGTAGGCTTATTCGGCATACGATCGCTAGTGCCGTTCGGTTATCCCGTAAGGTAGGATATCCCTATCTATAGACGGTCTAGTAGCCTAGCGAGTATATCTTCGGTTATTATAACTAGCGTAGGCATTGTTCCGGTCTATAGAGCTAGCGCTTAGGCCGGGCTTAACGCTAGGGCGGGGCTAGGTTAGGACGCCGCGGATCTATAGGAGCTACCGGCCGGCGGGTCGAGGTTTAGTTCTATCCTATATAGGCGTCCGTCGGGGTAATACCGTAGCTCGTTAACGCGACGGAAGAGCGCGTCTCGGTATTATCTTCTAAGGGAGGAGTTAAAACTAGCGATTTCCCGTTAGATTAGCCGGGTGTCTCTTCGCTAGCTGTTTAAGAACTTAATAGGAAGTTCGCTATATAACCTTCGTAAATACGATCCGTCGAAAGGGTATTAAGAGTAGTTAGCGTAGAAGCTTTATACCGCTTAGGCTTCCTTAGTCTAGGCGTTTGCTTCCTCTTAGAGATCCCGGAGAAGTCGTTCGGTAAAGAACTAGTTAGCTTCCGGGAGTTAGCTATATATAAGCAGGAGTTTTCTTCCTTAGAAGATATCCTCTAGCATATAGTACTCGATCGGCACGAGTCTATGCTTCCTCTCTTCTTAGCACCGTAGGGCTTTAAACTCGCGGCGCTCTTAAAGTTAGTTTAGAATTAAGGAAAGAGAATTACTACTATTTGTTATATAATAGACTAATATAATTAGTATACTATAGGGGTTATCGAAAGGATAGGATGCTACTAGCCGTAATAAGGCTTAGGAAGGGAGTTAGGCCGGCTAATAGTTCTACTAGTAATAGACTATCTACCGGTTGCGAAGGCAAGTATAAGGTAAAGTAGGTTTTTAACTATTAAATAATATAGAAAATAATTACTTATCCCTTCCATTCTTAGGCCGGGGAAGATGCCCGTTATATACCTGTATTACTATCCGGGTTTTTACTATAAAATTCCGGCGTATTACTATAGCTTCCTTAGGGAATCTCCTTATAATGCCTAATCGCGTATTACCGTATATGCGTAATCCTCTCCCTATATATACCTTAACGCGGTGATTTCCCTCTATTATGCGCTTTGCGTATTATAGTAAAATCCCTATAATACGCGTCGCGAAATAGCCGTAGAGTTATAGCGTAATGCCGGGGTTTATCTATGCTAGATTTCACCGTAATATCACCGTGCTATAACCGTAAAATGCCTGTAAAATACCCGTAAAATATGGTAGGGCAATATTAGCGTAGTCCGGGGTTAACCCGCATCTGTGTAGGTACGTACCTATTAGGGTCCTATACCGTAATATAAAGCCTCCTTTAGATCCCTTAGATTACTCGCTATTGCATTAAAAACAACCGTCTCTCCGCTATAACCTCCTCTTTGCCTTTTTAAGCCACTTGCCTTCTTAAGCCACCCTTAGTTTATACATATTACTACTTTCTTAGTGTTTTGCCCCCCCTTTATTTCTCGTTAGCCTCGTTCTCGCTCCTATAATATACCCTTTCTTAGCTATTGTTCTATACCTAAAAAACCCTCGAAAAAATAAGAAGAAATTCTTTTATTACCCTTACCTTAGCCCGTAGACGCCGAGCTTCTTCTAAGTTTCCTCCGGTACCTTCCGATCTAATATACGGCAAAATTAAGTTCTTTTAAGGACTACTTATTTATAAAGCTTAAAAAGAGCATTAACTTTTTAGCTTAGTCTTTACGTATAGAAGTTATCTTTATACGTAAAAAGCTCGGTTTAGCTATACTTAATACTACTTATACGAAGTCTTAGGACTATTTAGCCTTAATAAGGCTTATAGTTAATAACGGCCCTTTATCTTAGATAAAGTACTATACGTTTATAAAGGCGGTATAAGAGGCACTTAAAACCTTATATAACCTTATTAACTTTACCTTTACCTTCCTCTTTATAAAGGAACTCTTTAATATAAAGGTTAAAGGAGAGATATCTATCGAGACTTACTTAAATAAGGTAAAAGAGCGCTTTAACAAGCTAAATACTAAAGAGATCTATATCCTAAAGATCGTAGTAATAACCTAGATCTTAAAGAGCCTTAATAGCTCTTTTTCGAGCTATATTACGAATATTACGTAGACCTTTTATACTAATGCTATAGTATATACCCTTAAATTACTCTTATTATCTCTTATAGATAAGTTTAGGTAAACGAAAGCTCTTAAGAATAACAAATAGCTATTTCTAGCCGGCGGTAGTAAAGTCTTTATTTACTCTTACTATAAAAAGCGAGGGTATATCGAGAGGAATTGTTTTGAGAAACCCGAGAATAAAGATAAGGCTTAGGTAAGGATTTACCTTAAAAACGGTCTTTGCCTCCTCCTCTTCTCGCCGGGACCTTAAGGAGAATACTAACCGTAATTACTAAAGGCCGACCTTAGTTCTCTACTCTCGGGAGAGCTCTCCGTCTTTAGCCCTACGTCCGGCCGGCCGTCCTTAGACCTCCCGCCTCCGGAAGCGTAAGGCTACTCCGGAATCCTCCGAGACCTTTAATAAGGTCCTCGTCGTCTTAGACTCTACTTCTAGTATCGTAAATACCCTCCTATCTATTATAATACTCTATATATCCTTTATATCCTCTATACTATATATAATACCCTTAGTAGTACCCTATTTCTATACCCTATCTTCGATACTAAAGCTACTAGGCATATAGTTTTAAATAAATCTCTCCTCTCTAACTATAAAGAAATATATACTACTATAACCTAGGGAGAAGCTTCCTCTATTATCGTATAAGGGGCTAGGGATCTTATCTTTAAGTTCCTAAATAGCAAACAATAGTATACCTTAAAAAACTGCCTTTATATACCTAAAATTAGCATTAAGATAATTAGCTAATTAGCTATAACAAACACATGCTCTTATAGGCCTAGACTCTATATCCCTCTTTAATAGAAATCTTAATAAACTAATAACCGGTTTTATTAAAAACGGACTTTACTACATCCCGTTAGATATAAAGAAAACACGTTTTCTATTAGATAGGGTCTATTGTATAGGGTTAACCAAAGGTGTGTGTGTATTCTATAGATGTATGTTCCTAGCTAGGAAGGAGGTATACGTGTGTTATATAGCCTCCTGTAAGTAACGTAATCTTATAGATCACGTGTATATAATACCTCTACTCCTACACCAGGAGTTTTTCTTTTGTGATCGTAAACCCTTATACAAAATAAAAAAGCATAAAGGAAATAGCACTAGCTATGTTAAATAGGCCGGTGCGGAACAAAGTCTAATATTAAATCAGGCTCGGGCTATAACGTGGCCGGGGCGAAGCAGGTGTAAAGTAGGGCCGGCATATAGCAAAGCCGGTGTAGTATAGGTGCAAAATCAATATAATCATTAAGGTCTTATAACGAAGGCCTCTATTCGAATTGTTAATTTGTTCGAGTTAATAAACCTTTGTAGAGACCGGTTAGGGGTATCTTTCGTCATCGCGTTAGTAGGGTTGTTATCGCTATTAATCTACCGGATTTCCGAGATTTTACGTCTTTCGTATAACTAGCGAAGAGCTATAATGTTAATTATAAGCCTTTTCTCCTTAGTTATCCTTAGTTTCACGAGGTTCTCGTAAAGCGAGTATAAGTCTGCATAAATCACTAAAGGGGGAGGTAGAATCTAGAGGTATTTCGTGATTATTCTTATAGTAGTAGTTATAACGTATCCGAGATCGATACTATTTACTATTCCGTAGATCTCTAAGACAAGCACGCTATAGTTTACGCGCTTACACTTCGTCGAACTCTAATAAATAATATTACCGGTAATATCGAATTTAGTTTCGGTCTTTTTCTCGTTGACTATTGCAATAATAAAACCGAGTTGCGATAATAGATCTCTATTATTAGCAAAGGAAC
Organism: Ophiocordyceps sinensis; assembly: GCA_012934285.1. NCBI lineage: Eukaryota > Fungi > Ascomycota > Sordariomycetes > Hypocreales > Ophiocordycipitaceae > Ophiocordyceps > Ophiocordyceps sinensis. Next base: position 8,237,107 of record JAAVMX010000001.1, on the reverse strand, counting down.
CGTCCGTAAAGACTATTAGCTTCGCTATTAATAGGTCTATCGGGACGTATTTTAGTCTACGATCTTAGTTATCCTTTTGCTATTAGAGACGCTTATTTAGTATCTCGCAGTCTTTCTTTTTAGGTTCGTAAACCTATACTATAATAGAGATATTAAAAGATGCTTTTAGCTAATAGATATATACTTAAATACCTTTAGGAAGAAGCTGTCCTAGCAGCTATATATATATACAACCGATCTCCGTATACTGCCTTAGGGTATATATGCCCTCTTAAAAAGAAAGGAAATAGAGCTATTACTATAGAAGACATAGATAAGATCCGTATCTTTAAAAGTATTATATACTATAAAAACAAAACACCTAGTAATAAGCTAGACGTACGAGCCTATAAAGGTATTATAATAGGCTATAAAGATATAGCATATAAAATATACGACTATAGTAGAAAGAAGGTTATTATCTTAAAAGATATAACTATACTAGAAAACAACTTCTTAAAAGACAATAAAACCTTTAATTTTAATACTATACCTTCTATAAATAAAATACTAGATAATTATCTATACATAAGAAGTTCTATACTAGATATAAATCTTAAAAATACACAATCCTAGAATAATCCCTATGAAATACCCGATAATATATTAGAGGATGATATTCCTAACTGTATAATATAAGACAATAATAATAAGGATTAAAGAGTTTAGGTTAAAATACCTAAGAAGCCGGCTGAATTCTATAACGACTACTAAGAATACCTAATATATCTCCTAATAAATAACGATAATATAACCCTTCTATCTGCTTTAGAAGGTTGTAATCCTATAGAACTAAAACCCTATAAGCAAGCTATGAAAAGCGCTAAAGCTCTATACTAAGATAAAGGTATAGTAGCAGAAATACAGCAGCTTATAGATAATAATACTTAGGAAACAACCGAGCTACCCGAAGACCGGGAAGCCCTTAGAAGCCGATAGGTCTATAGAGTTAAAAAGGATAATAAAAACTAAATAAAGAAGTTTAAAGCTCGACTTATAGCTTTAGGCTATAAGCAAATATACGGCTTAGACTATATTAAAACCTTCTCTACTATAGTAAGACCTAAGTGTATAAGGCTCCTACTACTATAGGCCATCGCTAATAACCAAAAAGTACGATAGTTTAATATAAAAAATGCCTTTCTTTATGCGGATATAGATATAGAAACGTATATATAGATACCCGAAGCTTTTCTAGATATAATACTATATGCATAGTTCTCCTAGCATAAAAATCTAAAATATAATGGCATAACTTACTTTAATTACTTAAATAAAAACAAGACGAAGAAGCTCGTAGCGAAATTAAGAAAAGCACTATACGGCTTAAAATAAAGTCCTTTACTCTAGTATAACCTATTAAAAAGCGTACTTAACGAGCTTGGTTTTTACTGCCTTCTAATAGACAAAGGAGTGTTTATAAATGTTAATATCACCGTCTTCCCTATTTGCTTTCCACCGGGAAATCTCCGGTTCTTCCCTAGATTCCGCTATAGAATTCCACGGGCTTCTATAGGCATTACCCTACACTTCTACGGGCGTATTTACCTACTTTTCTTCGGTTATATTTCACCGTGGTTTTACGGTAATTTCACGGTTATTTACACAGTCTTTACCCGTAAAATCTCTTCCCTTCTATAGTCTTCTACCGTAGAATTTTAATTCCCTTCTATAGTCTTCTACCGTGGAATTCTAATTCCCTTCCATAGTCTTCTACCGTAGAATTCTAATTCCCTTCTATAGTCTTCTACCGTAGAATTCTAATTCTCGTCTACGGCTTCTACTATAGAATTCCTTTATATAGCTACGTCTTCTACTATAGAATTTACCGTAGAATTTACTAGTCTTCTACTAGACTGCCTATTTATTTGCTAACTATATGGCTTATTTATCATACGGCACGATCTATTGCTTTTCCTACCGATCCTTCCGTCCGATTATTTACGTTACCTGTTTTTCCTTAGGTCTACGCGGCTAATTTCGTTCGAGGATTATTCCTATCTATAGAGACTAGTTAGCCTCCCTACTAGACAAGACAAGAGCTATTATTCTTAGTGATTTACATCCTTTTGCAGCTTTTAATCCCTTTGTGTAGGCTGTTTTAGCCTTAGAGCCTCTCTTCTACTTAATTGCTATTATACTAATGTCGAGGACCCGACTGCTTAGCGTTCGATAGTTATAAGCCCGGACGAACTTCTCTACGCATAGAGAGTTCTAACGGCTTATATTTTCAGCCTGCTAACGCTACGACTTATAGTGGTAAAGCCTTTGCCTTTACATCTAGCGAATTAACTTATAGAGGACTAGTGTGTCTTTAAGGAGCGTTATTAATCTAGCGAATTAAGTCACGGAGGACTAGTTAGTACGTTTACCCTATTCTATTAGTGTTTTCCCGTACTTAGTTTAGTTTTTACGGTTTATTTACATATATTTTGCATCTAACCACCCTTTCCGGTGATTTTACCACACTTTTACCTACGTTACCGCATCTATTATAGCCGATATTACCTCGAAGACTATTTTAAATAGACTAGTAGACTAAGACCGATAGATCTCAACGATCTAGAAATACGCACTCGCCTAAGGGATTTAGGAGAAAATCAATCCTTCTATTACGCCTAAACTTTAGAAACCCTTATTGCCTCTTCCCGTAGAACTAATAGCTAAAATAGTTAACGCGACCGTTGCTAATATTGCTAGTTTATCTATAGAAGAACTTAAGAGGTTTAAGTTTCTTTTTTCCCTATATCGCATATTGCTTTAAGCCTATAAGGACTAATAGAAATCTCTTACGTTAATCTAGCAGTTTATCGTTTAAAACATCGGGAACTATTACTTAATAATTGCCGACGAATACGAGGTTTCTAAGGAATTAGCTTTACTATAGGGGCGTGTAAAGCCGACTTCGTAGACGCAATAGAAGACTATTCTTACGTAGTTCTATACTATTTTAAAAGCACCGGACCGGACGGATATTACGATATAGATTTCTAACTAGCAGAAGGTCCTTACCGACGCCCGGCGAATTAAGTTGCCGGAATCGGAAGGTCTCTAGGCTATATAGCTTTTTCTTAAGGCTATTTAGCCAATTTCTAGCCCTTTTGCGGAATACTAGATAAATAGGATAGAGGACGATGCCCGCCTAAATAAGCTAGGCTAGGAATAGTCTTTCCCCGATAGATTTAAGATATCCGAACTTTTCGAGCGCTCGTAGGCCTTAAAGGCTACGACTAAAGCGCTAAAGACTAATGCATTTACAAAGTTCTAAGGCTAGGGAACACAATCCCTAGCCGCGGAATCTACTAAAAAACCTGCGAAAACACCGGCTGCGACGTCCTTAGAAAAGGATAAGGCAAAGTTAAAACCTAAACCGCAGTATGCTTATAGAGAACGTTACTTCTTCTCTTAGTGTGACTACTTTAACCCTTCCGTTCGACTTCTATTATAGAAACCCGATAAAGACGTCTAAAAGACTATAGACGATTACCTTAAGGTTCCGGCTAATAAGGCTAAAGTCGACGCGGCACTTCTTCGCGGCGAGGAGTAGCGGAAGAATAATAAGATCGAGATAAAGACGGTGTAAGCTACGGCTGCCGCTTATGTTCTTACGACCTTTTTACTACTACGGTTACTACTTCTTCTACTAAAGCCGAACTTCTTACAGTCTCTTCCACCGCGAAAGAGCTAATTTCTATTCTTCGTTTGTTTAACGATATTTCCCTACAGCTAGATGTTCCGGTTCCTACCATTTAGTGTAATAACACCTAGACAATCCGCCTAGTTTCCGCCGAGATTCTAAAGATTTAGACCGCCTTAAAGCACGTTAAAATTCACAACTGCTAGGCCCGATAGGAATTCTTACGCAATACTTTCAATATTAAATACATCCCTTCTAACTAGATAGTTACGGATAGGTTAACTAAATTACTTCTACGACAACGTTTCTAGACGTTCCTTCGCTAGCTTCGACTTACGGATATTTCTTCTAGGATCTAAGAAGAAGTCGATAATAATTCTAACTAGCCGGAAGTTATTCCCTTCTAGCTAGGGGGGTACGTTAATATCACCGTCTTCCCTATTTGCTTTCTACCGGGAAATCCCCGGTTCTTCCCTAGATTCCGCTATAGAATTCCACGGGCTTCTATAAGCATTACCCCGTACTTCCACGGGCGCATTTACCTACTTTTCTTCGGTTATATTTCACCGTGGTTTTACGGTAATTCTACGGTTATTTATACGGTCTTTACCCGTGAAATCTCTTCCCTTCTACGGTCTTCTACCGTAGAATTCTTATTCCCTTCTATAGTCTTCTACCGTAGAATTCTAATTCCATTCTATAGTCTTCTACCGTAGAATGCTAATTCTCTTCTACGGTCTTCTACCGTAGAATTCTAATTCTCTTCTACGGCTTCTACTATAGAATTCCTTTATATAGCCACGGCTTCTACCGTAGAATTTACCGTAGAATTCACTAGTCTTTTACTAGACTGCCTATTTATTTACTAACTGCATAGCTTATTTATCGTACGGCACGATCTATTGCTTTTCCTACCGATCCTTCCGTCCGATCATTTACGTCACCTATTTTTCCTTAGGTCTACGCGGCTGATTTCGTCCGAGGACTTTTCCTATATATAGAGACTAGTTAGCCTCCCTACTAGATAAGACAAGAGATATTATTCTTAGTGATTTGCATCCTTTTGCAGCTTCTAATCCCTCTATGCAGGCTGTTTTAGCCTTAGAGCCTCTCTTCCACTTAATTACTATTACACTAATGTCGAGGACCCGACTGCTTAGCGTTCGATAATAAATAGCACACTACGAATAGCTATAGCTATCTATATAGATAATCTCCTCTTCTATAGACCTATAGAGCGTATAATAACTTAAGTAATAGATTAAATAAATAAGACCCTACCGATCGAATCGCTAGGGGAAGTTAAAGACTTCTTAGGATTATCTATATAAATAAATAGAGACACAAAGGAATTATATATATCCTAAGCAACCTATATAAAAAAAGAAAATAAAGGAATTTAAAAAAGAAAATATAGGAACCTCTAATACACCTGCTACTAAGGGCGTTAAATTAAATAAATCAGGAATAAAGAACGCCTCTAAAAAGACATACTCTTATACTAAATGCAAATAGGCTCCTTACTTTTTTTAGCCCTATTTTTAAGGCCTGATATCCTCTTTGTAGTAATATCCTACGCAAGATTTTCTTCTTAACCCGACTCCTCGCATTTTAAAGCCCTTATTGTTATATAGAAATACCTAAACAAATTCTCTAACCTATGCTTATACTATAACTGCAATATACTAATACTAGATTTTCATTTTATAACCTATACGGACTCCGATTGGGCTAGTAACCTTATAGACCGACGATCGGTCTCCGGATACTATTTCTTTATACGCAATAATCTTATAAGCTGGTTATATTAAAAGCAAAAATCGATATTACTATCTACTTACGAAGCAGAGTTTATAGGCCTTAGAGAGGCTAATAAGGAGGCCTTATATCTATATAGCTATCTAAATAGCATCGCAAAAGAGTTATCTATACCTATATCTAATAAAGTCCCTCTAATATTTTCCGATAGTTAATTCGCGCTAAATATAGCAAATAACCCGGAAGCATATAAACTCCGGAAATACATCGGCCTTATATATAATTTCACCCGCAATAGTGTTTTACTAGGCGAAATAGAAGTATTCTATATAAAATCTGCTGATAATATCGCTAATATATTTACAAAAGAATTAGGGCGTATACTATTTAATAAATTTCGAGACCTCTAAGGTCTTAAAAAGGATCCTATATATAAAGATAATTAGAGGTTTTTAGCTGCTGTTTCTTATGCTTTCTTCTAGCTTTTCTCTATATACCCTTTAGTTTTTCCCTATATATAGGTTTACTAAAAGGACTAATAAAATATAGTAGAGTTATTTTTCTCTATATAAAAAGTTTTTTCCTATAAATAGGTTTTTTTAGAGAGTTTTATAAATCTTAATTAGTTATAAACGGATATATATAAAGCGTACTTCTTATATACTAAGTACCCTTTAAGAGGGGCTATAAGGGAGTAGATATCTCCCGTATGGTTTATCCTACCGGCATATAAAGATATGCATTAAGAACCGCCGTGCATTATTGTATATAACATAAGTCACCCGGCTGGATTAGCTGCCCGGATGCTTAAGATACCGAATGCCGAAGTATGTGGTGTATATAGGGACTAATGTGCGTATAGTCTATAGTCGGGCCCCGGTCAACTAGAGTTACCTACACTACCTCCTATTACTCGCACAATTAATCACGCAACAACTAGGATACTATACGAGGTTAGACTATATACACCGAGCTTAGAATTAATAGCGCTTTCTATCCCGATAATTAGTTAAGTTATATATACCTTAATTCCTATGCAATTGGCTATATAAAGGGATCTTAGTCTATACCTAGATAGACTACTACTAAGCAATTCTATATCCTCTTCTCTCTCTTATCTTTATATCTTCCTCGACACTTTCTGCATTGCCGTAATCCTCTGCCTCTAAGCTTCCCTTTAGGCTCTTATTATACGATATCTAGTTCGGGAGATATTTACTCCCTTATACTGCTCTAGCCCTTTAGTATTCCCTTCGCTCTATAGACCGATATATCTATCGACTTTATTACCGACCTCTCTTTCTACCGCCGTAATAGCGTTAAGTTTTCTAATATCCTTATTATCGTCGACCGCCTTACGAAAATACGCTACTACGTCTTAATACCTTCGATAACCGTTAAAGACGTTATTAACGTATTTATTTCCTACGTTTAGTCTCTTTATAGCACCCCGGCCTTTACTATTAGCGACTATAGCACTTAGTTTATCTCGGCTTTCTAGCAGTAGCTTAATTATCGCCTTAGTTACCGCCTTTACCCTAGCTCCGCCTATTACCTTTAGACCGACGGTTAGACTAAGATCGCGAACGCTTAGATAAAGGTTTACCTCCGTTATTATACTACCTACCTTTAGGACGATTAAGTTAACCTCCTTCCCTTCGCTAAGTTTATTGCTAATAATTAGGTCTTTAAATCTACTAGCCTCTCCCCTTTCTTCGCTAACTATAGCTTTTACCTAAAGCTTAGCACTAAGCCTTTTAATCCCCCCCCGCTTAGTATAACCCCCTAGTAGCGGAAGGAATACCTCCGCGGTAATGCGTTTATATCCCGCCTTTAGCGTATCTCTAACTTACTCCGCGATGCGATTAAGGATGCTTAAGCCACTTAGGCTTATTACGCAAACGCCCGGCGGACTCCCGCCTTAGCGTACTAGCCTAGCAATATAGTATTCCTTAGCATTCGCTAGATCTAGACCCTCCGCTTTATAAATAAGCTTGACTATAAATGGGAAGGCCTATATAAGGTTATAAAGGTATATTAGACGGCGTATCTTCTTCGCCTTCCCGAAGGCAGCCGCCTTTACCTTATTTTTTATTACTCCCTCCTTACTAAGACCTAAGAGCCTCCTTTACCTAGGTAATTAAAGCTTAACGTCTAGCCCGCCGATAACGGCGTTCTCCTTTCCCTTAGCGACGACGACGGCGATAATATATACCTTAAGTAGGAGTTTTCTTCTATCCTTACGTAACGCTAGTACGCCTCCGAGAAGATTAAGTATCGCGTTTAATAGCGTTATAGCCCCCTTACATAAGAGGACTCCTCCTGCCTTAACGGCTGCTAGGACGACCTTAAGGCCTTTTACGCCTTTAACCCGACTAAACCTAAGCCGGCCTTTTATACGGCCTTCCTTACGTCTTTACCTTCGCCGGAGTAATAATAAATATAATTTATTAATATAATTTACATTACGACGGCACGCGCTAGTTTCTTAGCCTTACCTTTTATTTCTCTTTATTCCCCTCTCGTTCTATATTAGGCCCGCTTTTAGGACCGATTAGCATAGATTTCCTTCGTTTTTGTTAGCCTATTGCCCCTTTTAAGCATTCGAGTCGAACGCCGATTTAAAGGGGATATACTATTATAGTATTAGTATCGGACTAATCTAGTTATGCAAGGAGGAAAGGGGTTATAAGTTATAACCTATAATGACCCCGACGATAACGCCGTTATTAGCCTCGTTATAACCCGGGCAATAGCCTCGTTATAACCCGGATAATAGCGTTAGCGGCTAGGTTACGTGCTCCTAACAAGGCTTTGTTAAGCGCCCGGCTAAGCCGGGCAGGCTCTTCGCAGCACCTATAAAGGGGCCCCCTTTTCCCCTCTTTCCTAGCTAGTAAGACAAGAGAATAGAACCTAATGCATATAACCACACAAGTGCAATAGGTTTACCTTCCGGCCGCTCTACGTAGTAGAGCCCTGCTAACACTAATTAGTAATTAAAACGCTTAATTATAGATAAGCTAGGTAGAAGAGACAGCCTCCCTAACCCTCGAACGTACGACGGATCCGATTGAATAGTTATTTTAACCTACGATCCCGATCCGTACACTTAGAGAGGGCTGTTTGTGCTAAGAACGAAGGATCTTCCCGAACTAGAACCGATATTGCTGTCGGTAGCCGAACGAAGAACACTTCCTAAGCTCCCTTTAACGGATTACTACTTTAACGAAGCCCGTGCTATTAAGAAGAGTGCGTTAACAACGCTAATAAGGGTGTTAAACAGCTACCCTTAAAGGAACCGCTTTAACGAAGCCTATGCTATTAAGGAATAGTGCGTTTTTCACGACGCTAACCCTATCGCGAAGACCCCCTCGCGAACCCGTTAAACACTCCCGATAGCCTACGGGACATACGATTAATACGAGCTATTTAATCACGACCCTCGCGTAAAGACCCTTACGTAATATATTATTAAAGCCCGTTGCTTACTTCCGATAAGACTATCGCGAAGACCCTTGCTACGATAAACACCCCGCCGTCGTCCGACCCGGCACTATAACATAGGCCGCTTACTGCCCTAAGCTTCCTTTAATAAACACCCTAGACAACCGTCATACGGCTATACTATGTTAACCTCGGCCTAGACACTATTCCCGGAGGAAGAGAACCCCCTCGGCCACCTTATGCATAAGATATTCTATAAGCACGTCGATATAAGCCGTTAGGAGGCAGATGCTACGCTAGATAACGACGTTATCGCCGTTACGACTTATACGGCCCGGTTTCTCGCCGTTTTAGACTATAGCGTATATATTAACGGCCCCTAGCTCTTCGACGACTTCTAAGAATACTTCGAGGGATAGCATAAGGCAACGTAGAATAAAGTTAATAAGGAATACACAAAGGCGCTAAAGACCCTCTTAAAAAGACGTAGGATCTTTCTAAACCGACGAGACGGCTCGAATATAGCGTAATTCGTCGCCTTATAAAGACTCGACGAACCGCTAACCTAGCCCGCCGACGAGTTCTTAACGACCTAATTCGACATCGGAATAGCAGCTTATGCTAAACAAACAGCTGCTGCCGCCGCCGTATCGTTAGTTCCGCCGTCGCCTTTTCCTACCGCTTTAACGGCTACGCCCTCGTTAGTCCCGGCGTCCGTTGTTTAAAGAGCCGTAAGAGTGTCGTTACCCGCATTATCACCCGTTATTCCGCCGCTAGTTGTTCCCGTTATTCCCGGCCCGTTCGTTCCCTAGGCCCCGTTCGTTCCCTAGGTTCCCTAGGCCCCGTTCGTCCCCTAGGTTCCCTAAGCTCAGCAACATACGGTCTATCCGATAAGTTACTAGTTCCGGCACCCCGAATTCGTCCCGACTGCTTAACCGTTCTAGCCTACCGCCGTTCCTGCCGCCGTTCCCTAAGGCCCCGTCCCTACTACTACTCCCGTCCCCGTCTTCCCCCTTAAGGCATATACAACAATGCTACCACCTAAGGTCCCGAACGTCCTTACCGATAGGAACCTCGTGCTGTAATTCGCTAAGGTATAGAGGAAAGATTATAATTATATAGGAGACCTATACGATATCCTCGACGATAAGGTCCGGCTCTTTATATAGACCTACTATAGTCTCTAAATCGCCTTAGGCTAGTTTTACAGGCTAGTTGCTTAAATCCTCGCCGGCCGTGCCGAGGACTACTATATCCGGTAGATTGATTAGTCCTCGCTAACGACTACGTTCCGGGCCGTATATAATGCCCTTAAACGCCGTTTTAAGGTCTATCGGCAATAATACTTTACGGAATAGACGATAACGACGTTTTAGTTACTTCGCAACTAGAACCCCGGCAAGCCACTCTAAGAGGTCCTCGAGCTGCTATTCGATAAGCTATAGCTTTGCTAACGTGCCCTTAGCCCTGCTTTTATAGGAGACCCGGAAGATAACGTCCCTTTGCGAATAGCTATAACGAACGCCTATCGAGGCGTTCCGGAACTTAAATAGGCCCTCTTTCGTCCGGCTGAATAAGTAGAAGAGTTGTTTTCCGACCTTCGCTTGTGCCTCGAAACGCACCTCGCACGCCGCCCCGACTAGCAATACTTTAACTAACGCGGACGTAGAAGAGGTCGTATTATATAAGGCACTAAACCAGGCTACGGACAACGATAATAATACAGCTACGTTCTAGGTAAAGAGGATAACAACGACGATAGGACTAACGAGTTCGGCTAGCTAACCCTTTCGGATACTCCCTAGTCCCTAAGATAACGTCTTTATTCTTATTCTTTGTTTAAAGACTGCTAGTGTATTTATTGTTTCCCTTTATTCCTTGTTTTTCTACTTCGACCCGGCAACGATATATCCCGGCCCTACTTCGACCCTACGTCGCACCGGTTACGTTCTATTCCGGCCTAAATACGATTTTTTAATCCTTTTGCGATTGGTATTTATTATTTGTATTTATTAGGCATTTTAGCCTAATATACATTTTTCTTCTTCTTTCGTACGTTGTAAAGGTTATTACAACGTTATTTTTAGCCGGATCTACGATAATAATAACGGCCTATTAAACCGGGCTATAGATCTATATTTTTCCCCTTCTTTATTCGTTAGCCGGATCCGAGATAATAATACGGCCCGTTTAATCAGGCCATAGATTATATTTCTATTCGTTATATTCGATTAGTCCGTTAATACGCTTTACAGCCTCTTAAAGAAGAACTACTAGTATCGGACTAATCTAGTTATATAAGGAGGAGAGGGGTTATAAGTTAGAGTATTGCTATTTGCACGGATATAAATCTCTATTTATACGGAAGTTCGCTTAAATCCCTACTTTTTCTGCGCGACCCCGCGCGCCTATATCCCGCCACTAAATTTTCCGTATAGGTATATGGCAATTGAGAGGGCCGCGCAAATCGTGTGTAGCCTCAATTTAGTTAGTTAATTCAACAGCCATAGCAGCGCGCGCGCCCTGCTACGTGCCCTCTGCTGCATGCCCTCCTGCGTGCCCTGCTGCGTGCCCTGCTGCGTGCCCTACTGCGTGCCCTCTGCTGTGTGTGCGGCTCCTTAATGTATGCTGCGTGCTCTGCTGCGTGCCCTGCTGCGTGCCCTACTGCGTGCCCTCTGCTGTTTGTGCGGCTCCTTAATGTATGCTTCGTGCCCGGCTGCGTGCCCTGCTGCGTGCCCTTTGCTGCGTGCCCTCTGCTGTGTGTGCGGCTCCTTGATGTATGCTGCGTGCTCTACTGCGCGCCCTCTGCTGCGTGCCCTACTGCGTGCCCTGCTGCGTGCCCTCTGCTGTGTGTGCGGCTCCTTGATGTATGCTTCGTGCCCTGCTGCGTGCCCTGCTGCGTGCTCTGCTGCGTGCCCTCTGCTGTGTGTGCGGCTCGGCGGCTTCTCGATGTATGCTTCGTGCCCGGCTCCCGGCTGCGTGCCCTCTGCTGTATGTGCGGCTCCTTAATGTATGCTTCGTGCCCGGCTCCCTGCTGCGTGCCCTGCTGCGTGCTCTGCTGCGTGCCCTCTACTATGTGTGCGGCTCGGCGGCTTCTCGATGTATGCTTCGTGCCCGGCTCCCGGCTGCGTGCACGATTTGCGCGGCTCTCTTAATTGCCATATACCTACACTGGATTTTAGTGGCGGGACATAGGCGCGCGGGGTTCGCGTAGAAAGAGTAGGGATTTCCTAGACTTCCGTGCAAATAGAGATTTATATCCGTGCAAATAGCAATACTTATAAGTTATAACCCTTAATAACCCCGACGATAACGCCGTTATTAGCCTTATTATAACCCGGGTAATAGCCTCGTTATAACCCGGATAATAGTATTAGCGGCTAGGTCACGTGCTTTAAATAAGGCTTTATTAAGCGCCTTACTAAGCCGGGTAGGCTTTTCGCAGCACTTATAAAAGGGCCCCCCTTTTCCCCCTTTCCTAGCTAGTAAGATAAGAGAATAGAACCTAATACACCTAACTATATAAGTGCAATAGGTTTACCTTCCGGCCGCTATACGTAGTAGAGCCCTACTAACAATTAGGTTATATTATATTTTATCCTACGTAACCTCTACATCGTATATATAGACCTTTAGACCTAGTCTATAGCTATATCCCTTCGTAGATTAATAATAATTATATACCCCTCTAAGCTTGTTTCCTTATATTCTATTGCCTTATTCCTTCGTCCCTTTCCTTATAAGTTATGCTTATATACGTTAGTAATCTCTTTCCTCCGATTACTCTTTCTACTTATTTAATTTAGCTACGAGCGTGTGAGAAGACAGACTAGAGGTACGTTTAGGAAGGTAGGAACGATAGTCAAAAGTACGAATAATCCTTTATTAAAATACGGTTGCCCTTTTATAGCAAGACTAAAGCTTGCCCCTCTTTTAGAATATATTAAGGCCTTAGGGATATACCCTTAGGCCTCGAGAGGGGTTATCGGGGACTAGTTAGCGACTAATAGCCGAATAGTCCTTAAGCTAAAATGCATTATCTATCGTATATATATCCCTATCTCCCGGCTCTATAGTTACGTAGGTAGCTGCGTTATAATTATCCCCCCCTTTTAAGGCGGACGCTTTAGACGCTAGGATAGCTTTAGGTATAAATAAAGTCGTAATAGCAAATAGGATTAAGATAGGATTAAACGTAGTATAAAAATTAACGACGATAGTTATTATTATATATATTATAATAATTATCGTATTAGTTACGCGTTATAACAGTAACTACGCCATAGGGGGCTAGTCGCCTACGTATAGTTAGCGAACTATAATAGAGTACTACTCTTTATATATAAAGATTTTTTTCCTCTCTTCTCTTATTATATAACTATATTAAGATCTTATAGAGAAGTATATTCGGAATTAGACGAGTATATTCTAAATCTAACGAGTATATTCCGAATTAGTTTAATGCTATAGGTCCTAAGCGAAAGGTAAGCGCAATAGTATAGACGCCCCGAAAGCGAGGAAAATAGATAGACGATATTTAGCCGATAGGCCCTTTAGTTATTGCTTAAGTCTTAGAGTTATCGGCGAATAGAGTATCGATTAAAGACACTATAGCGATAGCATAGGAAGAGATAAAGCTAAAGAAGACGCGCGGAGAGAAAACAACCCTATTAAAACGACTCCTTATAGAGAATAATATACGAGATGCCTTAGAGAAGTCGATATCCTTATTAAAGGAAGAAACCGAAGATTAACTATTTCGTTAGTTATTTAAGGGACTATTTATTAGCATAAAGAAACCTATTATAGTAGAGTCTTAAGAGGATTACGCGAATATAACGCGTATAACGCTAGCGGTTGTTAAATCGGAAATATTTTCGTCGTTTAGTAAAGACGATAGAGACTAGAATATAGAGGCGAATACTAAAGGAGATACTATCGATAAAAGGAATATCTAGAAAGGGATATCGCCTAAGAAAAAAGGCAAGAAGGCCGCGAATATAAAAAGTCGCCGGGCGAAAGGGTGCTAAGTTACCGAGCTATACTATATTAAATAGCTTAATAGCAGTATATAAAGGTTTAGCGATAATAAGGACGATACTAAAATAGTCGAACTATATTATATATAAGAGGATACGCGATTAAGCCGATATATTTAATATAACTTACGTAATAACCTCTACGAACGTATAAGCTCTTCGTTCCCCCTTAAGTCGAGATATAATCGCCAATAAAATTATAAGTGCTTGTAATAATATCCGGGGATATAGTAGATCTATACGCTATTTAGACGAAGATAGCTAAGTTATAGACTACTTAAGATAAGACGGAAAAAAAGAAGATAAAGTTAATCTTTTACTAAGTTTATACGTCGTTTATAGCCGTAATAACGGCCTACCGAGAGGAATAAAGGGTATTAAGTACTAAACGTTTATATACGAAACGTCGTTTTAAATACCGATAGGCATCGATAAAGCGACGGAAAGCTATACGTAAGAATAAGGACTAAAAGCTTCGTCTAGTGATTAAAGACGTAGGTTTTACCCTATAGTAGGTAAGACGAGAATATATATACGATAATTTATACGAAATAATTAAGGAGAGTAATCGCTAAGGAAAAGGCGAGTAGGTAAAGCGTCTCTTAGTTATTACGGAGTTTATAAGCGAGATAGAAGTAAGAGACTTCTACCGTATAGATATTAAGGAATAAAAGCGAAGTAGCGGTAGAGTAGTAATAGAAAAGTTAAGGTAAGCTAAAAAGAAGTTATTTCGTAATATATAATTTCCGCCGTTTCTTTAGCCGTATCTCTAGGTATTCGTTAATAAGTTCTTAGGCATTCGCTATATCGTCCTAAGCAACCTACTCGTTAAATTCGGCTAGCTAACCTTCCTATTTTACTAAATAGTAAATAACGCCTTTCTTCTTCTTATAGTCCTTAATTTATTAGACCGACTATTCTCCTTTAGCATCGTCGAGGTTAAGCATTAGCAGTAATTCGCTAGGGTGTTAATTAATAGCCCGTTCTACCTACAGCTTAAGAAGACTAATATAAAACATATTATAAAGCCGGTCGTATTTCCTTAGTAAGGCTAGGCGGTACGCCTACTTACTAATAGCTTAAAGGACTTTAAAAGGTCTAATATATTTAGGTAATAACTTCCTTCTTTAGTCCTTAAGGCGTAAGTTCTTCGTAAAGAGTCCTACTAGGTCTTTAACCTTAAGGGTAAGTAGCTTATAATAGAGGTTATAGAATTTCTTTTACGACTCGATAGCTTATCGCTAATAAGTCTCTAGCTTTTTCCTTAAGTCTGCTAATTTACTAATATAAGCTCTCGCTTTAGGCACTCCCCTATTAGTAGCATCGTCCGTAAGGTAGATATAGTAGTCTAGTTAGTATCCGAATAATGCCTTATTAAGCGAAAAGCCTATAGTTGCATTCTTCGCATTATTATAAGCGAACTAAGCCTCTCGTAGTAGTTTAGGCTAGTTATTCTATTCGGCATTTATATAATACCGAAGGTAGTATTATAGTATTTAATTTACCCGTTTAGTTTAACCGTCGGTTTATAGGTAAAAGGCTATTAATAACCTACATTTTATCCGTAATATATAATAGAGGTCTAACTAAAACTTATTAATAAATAGAGATCCTTTATAGGAAATAATGCCTTTCGGTACTCTATAGATAAGCTTAATCTTATAATAAAAAGCCTTAGCTAACTTAGGCGCTATTATTATCTTAGAGACCGTGAGAAATACGCTATACTTAGTATATTAGTTAACGATTACTAATATTGCGTTAACTTCTCTACTATCGAACTATAACTCCGGAAAACCGGTAGTAAAGTCTATAGAGACTTCTTCCTAAGGTCTTATAGGAATAGGCAGCGACTTAAGGGCGCTGTATAAGCGATGCCGCCTTAGAATAGCGCCTTAATAGATATAAGATAAACGTATATAGCTATTTATATTATAAGCTATTCCTTCTTAAAAGAATTTCCGGGATAGGAGGTCTTTTATACGGGCTATTCTAAAGTATCCTATAAAGGGATCGTCGTAGTAAAGCTAAATAAGCTCTTACCTTAAGGCAACCTCTACGGGCACTACGATTCTTCCTAAATGTAAAATAAGTCCGTTTAGGCTTAATAACTAAGGACTTACCCCTTCTTTTAAGGTACTTTCGGCCTATACTCGCTATATAGTCTACGGATCTTCCGCTTAAGTCCTCTTAAGGAGCTTAAAAAGGGGATTAAAGATATTGCTTTTATAGACCCTTTTACAACGAGCTGCTAACCTAGCCAATTGTCTTTAATACCGTTGTTTATAACTTACGATATCTTTAACTTAGGTAGCTAATTTAGCGGGACTCGTTCCCGAAAGCTAAGCGATCGAATCTTAGAGAGCTCGTATATTTTCGTTATATAGAGACATCTCGTTAAGCTTAAAGATAGTAGAGACCTAAGAACTCGTCTTAAGGTCGCTTTATATAGAATCTATAGCTATATATACCTACCGAATGATTGCTAACTTCTATTATAGTTCCGGGAGTAGCTCTATAGACGGTAGGGCTTTGCTTATAAATTCTAGCTTCCTTAATAAAGCATCGGTAGGATTTAATTTACCGGCTTAGTATTTAATTATAAAATCGAAAAGAGCTAGGTATATATACTAACGTGCTTATCTTTTATTAAAGGATACTTACTTTATAAAGCCTTAAAGGTTTTAGTAATCTAATAAAACTTTAACGGTATTTGCCGCCTTTTCGACGTAGTATCGCTAGTATTTAAATAACTTAACGATAGTAAATATCTCTTAATTAAGGGTGCCGTAGTTAAGCTTTAAGCTAGTAAACTTCCGTAATTAAAAAGCAATCGGATAATAATAGCCTTTATTATCGGGCTACGAAAGAATACTAGCTATTGCGAAAATTAAGGCATTAGTCTTAATGCGAATCGGTCTTTAAGGGTCGAAGTATCGGAGAAGTAAGGCTATTATAAAGGCGTTCTTTACGGCGTAAAACGCTATTAATTCGCTAGTATTTAGCTATACTCGTCCGGGCTTTCTTCCTTTAACGCTCCCCTTTAATAACGTAGTAAGAGGGGCAATAATACTAGAGTATCTTAAAATAAATCGTTAGTAATAATTTATAAAACCGAGAAAAACTTGAACATTATAGAAAGAATAAGGTTCTTTATAATTTATAATAGCCTCTACGCGGGCTAGTTCTATTATAACTCCGTTAATAAATAAGATAAATCTTAAAAACTCTAAAGACTACTTATAGAAAGTGCACTTCGATAAATTAGCGAATAGCTCGGTATTCCTTAGTCGTTTAAGGACTTATCGTAAGTATTCTATATACTCTTCGTAGGTCTTAGAAAAGATTAAAATATTATTAAGGTAAACGACGCAAATATTATCTATAAGGCCTTTAAGAGCTTAGTTAATATATAACTAAAATATAGTAAGGGCGTTAGTTAATCTAAACAGTAATACTAAATACTTATAGTAACTATAGCGAGTACGAAAGGCTATCTTCTATTTATCCCCTCCTTTAATTCGGATGCGTTAATATGCGTTTTTTAGGTTAATCTTCGAAAAGTACTTAGCCCTTTAATAATAGTCTATAATCTCCGAAATAAGGGGGAGTAGGTAGCGATTCTTATCGGTAATGCTATTAACCCCCCGGTAGTCTATATAAAGGCGTAAAGTGCCGTCTTTCTTAGGCATAAAAAGAATAAGAGCTCCGGCCGAACTCTTAGATTTCCGAATAATGCTACGCTTAAGGGACTAATCTAACCACTCCTTAAGAACCTAAAGTTCTAATTAAGAAAGAGGGTAGATAGGTCTAAAAGGTAGCTTAAAGTCGGGCAATAGGTTAATCGCATAATCGGTGCCCTTCTTCCTTAGTAATAAATCGGCCTTATCCTTAGAAAACACGTCTTAAAAGTCTAAAAGAGTCGCCGGTATTTCCTCCCCCGTTCGCTTAAGGTTCGCTAAGTTATTATCTTTATTAGGAACTAGTATAAAATTTAGGTCTAGTATAACTATATAGACCTATGCCTTATTCCAATACTTATGTAAAAATTTCTACGGTTAGCGTAATAATACCTTAGAAAGTTAGTATTTAAACTACTAAGCGCGTTTAAAAAGAATAAGATAAATATATTCCTAAGAAAGTACGGGCATATTAAGCAAAACTAATGCGTCGTTAGGTTTTAATCCGTTATCGACGCCGATATAAGGGCGAATGACTATCTTTTCCCTATAGCGATTGTCTTAAAGTTAGATAGAAACTTCCTAGACTCTATATCGTCTTATAAGCGTATTCTCGACTACCTTTAATCTAAGGGTTAATAAAGGAAGCTATTATAGCCCTTATTTTCGAGTAAAATTTATATCTATTAGGTCTACTTTACTACCGTAATTAAGATTAACGATAATTTTATAAGGTATTCGCCTTAGTAGCTTTCTAATAGCACGTAGTCTCTTAACTACCTCTACCTATAGCTTAGTCGAAAGAGAGGTATTTACTTCGACTTTTAGGCGTTTCCCTCCTTCTTTATCGTCTCCGAATCGGCCACGGCTCGGTTAGCTTTCGCTATCGCCTAGGAATCGGCTTATATATAGCCTAGTTTCTTATAATACTAATAAATAACTATGCCGGATTAGCTTTCGCCGTTTCTATACGAATTCCTTCCCCGGTTATTGCTACGGCTATTCCTACTGTATCTATTCCTACTATTGCGAATATTACGACTATTTCCTTAGCCGTTCTTACGGCCGTTACTACGACCGTTTCTACGGCTTTTTAAGGTCGATCTAATAGCGTCGGAATCTTAATAGTTATTAGTAGATCTATTTCGGCCTCTACGTCGGCGATAGCCTATCGAACGGGAGCCTCTTGCCCCCTAAGTTAGGGTCGACTAATCGTTAGTTAGCTTTATAAAGCGCTTTTTATTTCCTAAAGCATCCTAGAAGCGTTAAAGGAGTTAGACTATCTCCTCTCGAGTATTATCCTAAATAGACGCTAAATAAAGGGAGATTTAGTCCTAAAGATCGGGACGTAACTTCGTAAAAAAGGAAAGTATATAAGTTTTTTCTAACGGACGTTCTAAGTATTGCTTAAGGGAATCTAAGTAAAGACTAAAATCGAGGGGGGACTAACCCTCTCGTTAGCGTGCTTCCTATAGTTACGTAGCTAAAAGAGTCTCGCGATTAATAGTATCTTTAATTAAAATTAAGGTCTAGTTACGAAAATTATCCTAGTTAGTATAAAGCAATTCCCTCTCTATAGGGAGCTTTTCGTCGAGGTATTACCTCTATCTCGCCTTATAGTCTATATATATATAGTTAAAGGTATATAAGATTTTATTCTTATTGCGCTTAAAACGACGTAAGGCAGCGATAAAGGCATCCTTAAGATCGCTAATCTAATCGAGACGTTTTTAAGGGTTAGTCGGTTATAATAACTAAGGAATGTTTTTTATTTTAATTTCCTTACTACGACTCTCCTTCGATTCGGTTAACTATCGGCGACGTTTATATAGGTCTTTGCCGAATAAGTTACCCTACTGCGAAAATTCCTCTCGAAGTTCTATAATCCTATCTCTTAATCTTTTCTCCTCCTTTAGCTCTACGGCTCTTGCTTAAAGGGCTACGAGGATATCTATACGCGGAGGGGTAGGTCGTAAAAGGCCGGCTTACGTTTAACTTCGCGAGGGGATAGATCGGGCCCCTTTAGGCAGTGAAAAAACTAGTAATAGCGTCCTAAGACGCTTATTATAGCCCTTATATAAGTTAGTGTGTTTATCTTCTAATATTAGTTCCGTTACGCGAGGTAACGGCGATAGGCTAGCGACTCGATAGCTACTACGACCTATTCGGCCTACGCGGCCTATACGGCTTATACGTCCGGAAACGCGCTTACCGCGCGGCGCTATCGCTCTTAGGTAACTAAAAAAGAGAAGCTTTAGAAATTGTAAGAAGATAGACTAAAGGTACGTTTAGGAAGGTAGGAACGATAGTTAAAAGTATAAATAATCCTTTATTACAATGCGGTTGCCCTCTCGTAGTAAGACTAAAGCTTGCCCTTCTTCTAGAATATGTCGGGGCCTTAGGGATATACCCTTAGGCCTCGAGAGGGGTTATCGGGGACTAGTTAGCGACTAATAACCGAATAGTCCCCGAGCTAAAATGCATTATCTATCGTGTATATATCCCTATCTCCCGGCTCTATAATTGCGCGGGTAGCTGCGTTATAGAGCGGCAGCGTTAGCTACGGCCTCGCCTTCTTTCTAATTACCCTTATATTTATCGTCGGCTTATTAAAGAAGGCGACGGTTGTCTCGGCCGTTTCGGTCGTTACGATAATCGGGGCGTCGGGCGGCTTAAAGATCTCTACGATAAAGCCGACGGGATCGTTTATTTACGTAGTAGCGTCGTACGCTACGGTCTTAGCCTCGATTTAAGCCTTTATAGTAGCGTTAAGCTTTACGGGCTTAGAAAAAAACTTCTTAGCGTCCTCGCTAACGATAATTCCTACGGCGGTAGGCTAAAAAGCGCTTTAAGCATCGTCCGAGTATAGCTTACGATTAGGTTTACTAAGAGTAGACTTCTTATTAATAATTCCTACGGCGGTAGGCGTAGCTACGGTAGGCGTAGTAACGACGATTTCTACGTCGGTAGGCGTAATAGCGGTAAGATTAGCTCCTTTATTCTTTTCCTTACCGTATTCTTCGCTTTAACCGGTAGGGCGGCGATCGGTCTATAGCTCGTAAGGGTTTAAGTCGGGTTCTCGATAGCCTTAGCTAAAGTCTTAACGCTCCCTATAACGGTCGGAGTTATAGAGGGTAAAAAGGTTTTAAACTAAGCGCTAAGAAGGAAGAATTAAGGTAAGATAAAAGCCTTAGGTAAGGCGAAGAGTATTTTAGTCCTTAAGCTATTTAAGAAGCTCGGTTAAGCGCTTTATAAAATAGAAGTCTACGGCGGTAAGGGTTTACCGGGCTAATTTCGTCGGGTCTTCTATTAACTATAGAAAGCAGAAGCTCTATTAAAGGCATTAACGGTAGGGTCTAAAGACTTAAGCTACTTCCTAAAGCTCGCTAGGAGTAAGGCGGAATTTGCTTACGTCTTAGGCTATCGTAAAGAAAAGGAAGGCTTAAGAAAAGAAAGGCTTAAGGAAAAACAGGCTCGAGGGAAAAAGAGGGAATTATATAAGCCGCCGAAGTAGGGTAGTAAAAAATTCTCTCGAGGCAAAAAAGAATAGACCCGCGAGACGAAAAATAATGTAGAAAACCGCTATCGATAGTATTAAAAAATAGAGCCGCTAGCTATAGTAATACGAGCTAGTTATTCTACTTAATAGGAGTTTTAAGGCTCCTAGTAGTAGTAGGAGCTTTTAAGGGCTCTTAGTAATAGCGAGAGCTTTTTTAAGAGCTTTTAGCGATAGTAAGAGCGAGGCTCTTAGTGAATATATCGTAGTAGCTTACGCCTAGCGGCTATATGCCTAATAGCTTAAAAAAGCAGAAAAAGTATAGGAATTGCTACTAATTTAATATACTAAATTACGCTATCTACGATAAGGAAATACTCGCTATAATTAGCTATTTAAATCAATAGTAAGCGGAGCTCTATAGCTATAAGAACTTCGAGATCCTTATAGATTATCGTAACCTTAAGTATTTTATAACTAGACGTTATCTCTCTAAGCGATAGGCCCGCTCGGCGGAATACCTTGCGCGGTTCCGTTTCCGGATTAAGTACCGACCCGGAAAAAAGGCTACGGTACTAAACGCTCTATCCTAGAGAGATTAAGATCGGCCTTCTAACGAAGATTATAATGCCCGAAAGCTTTAAATACTCCCGGAGGAGGCGCTACGTATATATCTTAAAGCAACGCTCGTCGGTACGGACGGCGTAATCTTAGTTAATAGTAAGGACGATAAGGACGAGGACGATAGCGAGGAGGATAATAATTCGTGCTTTAGTTTAGAAAATAAGGGGATAATCGAAGAAGCCGCGGAACCCGATACTTAGGAAGCGGACTTTAGAGCGGCTACGACTAAGGACGACCTCGACGTATAAGACGCAGAGCTCACTACTAATATAGGCATTAACCAACGGATGTTTTAGGACGAGGAGCTTTAGCGTATATAGGACCGCTTAGTAGCTTAGGACGTTACCTACGGGAGCGTGCGACGCGCTATAGGGGCAGGAGCACGACGATTTGACCTTAAGCTTAACCTTAAGGTATAGGTGGCCGACTGCTATATAGACCTACGTAGGCACCTATAGTTCCGCGGACGGCTTTAGGTTCCTAGTTCCTCTATAACTATAGAGGCCGTAGTAAGAGACGCTCCCCTAGAGCTAGAAGAAGGGAACGCGCTCTAAGAACGGCTTATTTAAATAGTATACAACGCTAGCGTCGTCGGCTACCTTAGCCGCGAAGGAATAGTTGCCGCCGTATCCCGCGACTTCTTTTAGCCGCTCCTCTAGCTGTACGTTAGACGATTCCTCCGTAACTATAATGTCTACGGGCGTATAAAGATTTAGCGTATGCTTAAGAAAGGGCTGCTTAAATCGCTTCCCGTGCCGGACCGGTTCTATACGTATATTTATAGTATAGGGAAAGATAGGCATAAGGCAAAGGGTGCGTGTGTAAGAAGAAGGATAATAATTGCAGGTATCCCGGCATGCCCTACGAGTTATAGGGCTGCCGGAGCCCGGACTATCTACTAATCCGTAGGCACCTAATAAGTGCCCTGCCTTTGCGTATTTATTTAGATAGACTTTATTACGGACCTCCCCCTTATAGAGAGCGGCAACCGCAATCTTTAGGTAATTAAGGACTGTCTAAGTAAGGAAGTTATATTACAACCTATGCCTTCTATAGAAGCAGAGATCTACGCGGAGCGCTTTCTTATATACTACGTGCGATACTATTAGTAGCTAACGTTAATTATAAGCGATAAGGGCTTAAATTAGATAAGCCGCTTCTAGCAGCACTTATATCGGCTGCTATAGAGTATATAGCTGCTAAGCATAGTATATTATCCGTAAACCGATAGGGGGCCGGAACGGCTTAACTAGGAAGTTTAGGCTTACCTCCGGGGCGTTATCGACCGCAATTAAAGGGACTAGGATAAGTAGCTCCCTATAGCGCAAATAGCGCTTAACGAAAGAAATCACTCATTAATTAGTATATTACCTTTTTTCATACTATATAGGTATGAACTAGTATCCTTATTTCCTATCGCCGTAGATATAGCAGTAGAAAAGCCGTCTAGCAATAGCCCGGAGGGGCGCGCAGCCTCTTTTATGCAGTGACTTAAGTAGGTCTCGGACTTCTATTAGTCGTTAATAGCCTCGGCAGCGTAGGACTAAAGAGCGGTATGCTAATAAACGGCGGGAACCCGTAGAGCGATTTACGGTAGGTAATAAAGTCTAGGTAGACCTACGGAACTACGTATCCTTAAGGCCGAAGAAGAAGCTCGATTAATTATACGCAAAATTTATGGTTAAGAGAGTGCTAAGCCCGTAAGCCGTCGAGCTAGAAGGACTGCCTAACGGGATTTACCTTAATTTTAAAATAGACCTTCTTCGTCGCGTAGTAGTAGATCTAATGCCCGGCTAAGTAATAGTAGACCTATAGCCTTCCGCAATCTTAGTAAAGGGAGAAGAAGAGTTCCTAATAGAGGAAATTCTTACCGTACGATAGAAGAAAGTCGGCCGCGGTAGTAGGCGCGAGGTCCTCGTAAGGTAGTAGGGGTACTAAGACCCGACGTAGCACTTAGCAGCGGACTTCGTAGATATAGAAGCGCTCGATCGCTTCTATTAATATTACCGTCTTCCCTATTTGCTTTCCACCGGGAAATCCCGGGTTCTTCCCTAGATTCTACTATAGAATTCCACGGGCTTCTACGGGCATTTACCCCGCACTTCTACGGGCGTATTTACCTACTTTTCTACGGTTATATTTCACCGTGATTTCACAGTGATTTCACAGTTATTTATATAGTCTTTACCCGTAAAATCTCTTCCCTTCTACGGTCTTCTACCGTAGAATTCTAATTCCCTTCTACGGTCTTCTACCGTAGAATTCCTTTATATAGTTACGGCTTCTACCGTAGAATTCCTTTATATAGTTACGGCTTCTACCGTAGAATTTACTAGTCTTCTACTAGACTACGTTTTATTTGCTAACTATATGACTTATTTATCGTACGGTATAATCTATTTGTTTTTCCTACCGATCCTTCCGTCCGATTATTTACGTCACTTATTTTTCCCTAGGTCTACGCGGCTGATTTCGTCCGAGGATTTTTCCTATATATATAGACTAGTTAGCCTCCCTACTAGATAAGACAAAAGCTATTATTCTTAGTGATTTACATCATTTTGCAGCTTCTAATCCCTCTGTGCAGGCTGTTTTAGCCTTAGAGCCTCTCTTCCCTTTTTGATTGCTATTACTTAAATATCGAGGACCCGACTAATTAGCGTTCGATAGCTTCGAAGAGCGCTTTAGGGCTATTAGAGAAAACGACGGACCGCCTAACGCTACATTGCCGGTAAAGACACGACGGAAGAAGGTGCGTTTTACGCTCCCTAAAGCAAGCCGCGTAGCCTAAGACGCGGCCGGGCCCTACGTAATACGTCGTTAATTTTCGCTCGGGTAAGGTAAAGGTCTTATATAAGGGTCTTCGACTATTAGTGAGATTAGGTCTACGACCTAATCCGTATTCTTATATATGAGCGGGGAAGAGGCACGTATAGGCGGGGAAAGGGGCTCGTGCAAATAGGGGTAAAGGGCTCGTGCGGATAGGGGTAAAGGGCACGTGCGGAGAAAGGGGTACGTGCGCAAAGCTATATATCCGCATGCATAGGTGCGCCTACACTTAGTTCTTTATAGATGATTTCCACACCTATATAGAGGGCACCTATGTGATTACTCTGCCTACCCTATTATACTTAATATACTTAAAGGGTCGAAATAAGGCTTATATAAGCTCGGGAATATTATAGCATGCCTTAATAACCGTCGCTTATAGCTAGTCTTTACCGACGAAGGTGCCGCTAAGAGCTCGTTAATGTAACTAAAGCTTATTAAAGAGTAGCTCTAGGATATCTTACATCGATAGTGTAGGATTCTAAGTACGTAGCTTATTAAACGAGATAGAGGTCTAGTCGGTGAAATACTAAGCCTTATTTACCTCTATATTAAAATGCTTCTTAATGCTATCGTATACAGCCTTAAACGTAGTAGTCTATGTAATATATTAAAGGTAGTACGCCTAAGCGCAACCTATAAGAATTCGTAGGAGGAGCCTATAGAACTAACCGGGTATAGCATTAATGCTATAATAGATGCCTATAAACTAGCGTATTTTATTATCGAATAGGTCGTAAGGCTTGCCGGTTTAATTCTCTATGCTATCCTAAAGCTTCGTAAATGTCTATTAAAGATCTATATTAACTAGCTCGTTTAGGAAGTATGCTAGAGGAACCTAAAGGTAAGCCTTAAGGTCGGGGTTAGGGATTATAGCAGCTATACGTAGATTAACTAAACTACTATAGTTATCGTTAAACCGATGACTTATAGGGTTAATATTTATTTGCCTCTATAACGTTAGAAAGATTAAGGGAGCCGGCCTTAGGACGACTCCTGCCGGTTGTAGGGGTCGATTAAGGGTATATCCGGCGACACTTAGTGCCTTATAAGGCGGAGTTAAGGGCTATATCGGCGTGTTTCCGGTGTGTGTTTAACTATACGGGGGTAGTAAGTTAGCTTTACCGTAGTTAGCTTCTATAGCCTTAGTGACCGCGGTATATCTATCGAATTAGATTCTCTTAAGTTCTCCTTCGGGCTATATTAGGGGATCTATAATAGATTGCGTATTAACGAGTTATCGGTTAAAACTACCTCTAAAGGGTCTAGTATAGATACTACGTCGGCGAAGAAGATTGCGTACTAATCTCTTATAGGCCGGATTAACCGCCTGCTATATTACTTCTTTCTATCTATAAAAGTATCCCTAAAAGTAGCTAAGGATATTATATGCTTATATATTTAAATTAGGTTTATAGTCGGATAAGAACCTAGCAACGTATATTATCGCCGCTTCCTCGCTTAGGTCCTTATCGGGATCGATATTATTATTCTAAAGTTCGATATTAACGGCGTTAAGAAGGTATTTTAAGACCTATACGTTCTTTATTAACCTTCCGAATAGTCTATTATCTATATAGTCTAAGGTAGCTATTATAATATTATAATTATAGGGTATATCGTCTATTGTTTTTATTTATTTTTGTCTATATATGCGTTTACGTTTATAGTTTATTTAATATAGCTTTATCGTCTCTTTCTCTAGTTCTTAGGCCGAGACTAATAAGAGAGCTAGAGTTTACGACGTTACGTTCTCCTATTTAAGGCGGTGACTTTAGTAAACTAACTTAGCATAAGATCCTCTTAGAGGTCGTAAAACGGGTTCTCTATGCGAGCTATCTTAAGGAGTATAGATCTTATCTCTTCTATCCTTACTATTCTATAATTAACTATAAGTTAACTACTAATTAATATTAGATAGGGTCTATTATATAAGGTTAACTAAAGTATATGTATTCTATAGATATATATTCTTAGCTAGGAAAGAGCTGTTTGTGTGTTATATAGCCTCCTAATAGTTATATAATCTTATAGATTACGTGTATATAATACCTCTACTCCTATATTAAACATAGTATAAAAATTAAAGACGACAGTTATTATTATATATCCTATAATAATTATCGTATTTATAGGAATAAGGGATAAGGGATACGTACGAAGCAATTACAGCTACGTAATCCTACGTAATCACGTGCGTGCAATAAGGCTACGTTACCTATAAAGGGGCCCCCTTTCCCCTTCTTCCTAGCTAGACAAGACATATAGAATATATACAATAGAACGAGTTTTTGCGAATGCAAATGCAGGAGATACCTACTAATACTAATTAGTGTTCGTAAGGCTCGAATACTAATAGTAAGGCAGAAGAGGCAGATCTTAATCTTCGAACGTATTATAAATCTTTATTAAACCGGCTCCGGCCTAATAATCCTGTTTTATATACTTAGAGAGGGTTATCTACGCTAAGAATAAGAAGACTTTACCTTCCGAGTCTAGCTCGCCTCTAGGGGTTGCGTATAGATCTTCTTTAAACTTCCTACTAACCGATTACCGCTTTAGAAGAAGAAGAGTAGCACTAGCAGGAAGTGCGTCTATTAACGCCGACCGCTTCGCGAAGAACCTCGCGACGATAACCTCGATTCCTTTATTAGCTAGTTCGAGACCTGCCAACCGCCGAAAAGCTCTTCCGCGTCCTCGAGAAAAGCTCTTCTAACGGCATACTAAAAGACAACCACGAGCCCGACCCTTAAGACCCTCGCGAACCCGACAAACACTCCCGAATCCATAGGACATTCGATTAATACATAAGCCATTTAATCATCCGACTAAACGCGTGAAAACCCTTACGCAATAACCAAAAGCCCGCCGCCTGCTTCCGATAAGATCATCGCGTAAAGACCCTCGCGTACGACAAACACCCCGCCGTCTTCCGACCCGGCACGAGAATACAGTCCGCTTGCTGCTTTAAGCCACGAACGAGAATACAGTCCGCTTGCTGCTTTAAAGCCCCCCCCCCGAAAACATAGTCCGCTTGCTGCTTTAAAGCCCCCCCCGGAAACACAGTCCGCTTGCTGCTTTAAAGCCCCCTAAAAACATAGTCCGCTTGCTGCTTTAAGCCCCCCCCCCCC
This sequence comes from Ophiocordyceps sinensis, assembly GCA_012934285.1. NCBI lineage: Eukaryota > Fungi > Ascomycota > Sordariomycetes > Hypocreales > Ophiocordycipitaceae > Ophiocordyceps > Ophiocordyceps sinensis. The sequence goes on along the minus strand of JAAVMX010000001.1, from coordinate 8,209,430 downwards.
CGAGAAAACATAGTCCGCTTGCTGCTTTAAGCCCCCCCCCCCCCGAGAATATAACGACGGCTCTATCGGCACCCGGCACTATAAAGCTAGCTCTTTCGGCAACGCTTAAGATAACGCTTTCGGCAACGCTTAAGACGACGATTTTCGGCAACGCTTAGGATAACGCTTTCGGCAACGCTAAATCCGGCCCTAACGCTAAAGAGGACGTTTCCGGCAGTCGTTTCCGGCAGTCTTAGCAACAACAATAATAGCGGCTCCGCAACCGTTAAAATAAGCTCCCGTAGTTGTTTTTCCGCCGTCCGCAAACGACTTGCACGCTCCGCTAAACACACGCACGACGCTTTCGGCAACATTAATCTAATAACCGAAGTCCGCAGCCGTAGTTAAATGCTCCGCTAGCCGAATGCTCCGACAGCCGAATCCGCAGCCGTAGTTAAACGCTCCGTTAATCCAACAGCCGAAGTCCGCAGCTATAGTCAAGCGCTCCGCTAAGCCGGCCGAGACGACTTCCCGTTCGAACGTTCCGAGACAACCCAAGCTCCTACGGCCATAGCTAGTCACAGTCACCCGGCAAGACCGCCTTTGCCCCGATAGACGCCTTCGTCCTTTACTCTTTGTTTTTCCGAGATAACGTCTTTTTCGCCCTTGTTTATATTCGCCTTTATTCGTGTTTGTTTTTCCTGCTTTATTTTTCCCCTTTTCGACGCCCTATTCTTCCCTTTTTCGGCGCCCTATTCCCTCTTTTGCTTCCCCTTTTAGTGCCCTAAAACAAGCACCGAATAAGCTCTGTTTCTGCCTTCTGCCGCTGCTTTGCTCTTTGCCGCCTCGAAGCAGGACCTATAAGAACCCGGCCACGCCCTGTTTCGCCCCGACAACGTTCTTTCCCGGCCCGAACATACGCTCTGTTTCACGCTTCGTTTCACGCTCTTTTCCCGACCCGAAGATGACTCTATCTCTTGCTCTGCTTCGCCCCTCTGCTTCGCCCCTCTGCTTCGCCCCTCTGCTTCGCCCCTCTGCTTCGCCCCGAAGCTTAACGCTTCCTGCCGACGATCTTTTCCCCTTTTGCGATTTATATTCACGAATTGTATTTATTAGGCATCGTGACCTAATATATAGTTTTCACGCTGTTTTTCCCGAGGCTGTTGTCAGGTTGGAAAAGCCGGATCTACGATAACAACACGGCCCTGTTTAACCGGGCTATAGATCCCTATTTAGCCCCTTATTGCTACGTTCGTTTAGGCTATTTCTACGATCTTATAAAGACTGCTAGTATAGGAATAAGGGATAAGGGATACGTACGAAGCAATTGCAGCCACGTGATCCTACGTGATTACGTGCGTGTAACGAGGCTACGTTACTTATAAAGGGGCTCCCTTTCCCCTTCTTCCTAGCTAGACAAGACATATAGAACACATATAATAGAACGAGTTTTTGCGAATGCAAATGCAGGAGATACCTACCAACAGTATTAGTTACGCGTTATAATAGTTACTACGTAATAGGTAGCTAGTCGCTTATATATAGTTAGCGAACTATAATAGAGTACTGCTTTTTATATATCAAGTTTTTTTTTCTTCTCTTATTATATCACTATACCGAGATCTTATAGAGAAGCATATTCGGAATTAGATAAGCATATTCTAAATTAGATAAGCATATTCCGAATTAGTTTAACGCTTTAGGTCCTTAGCGAACGGCAAGCGCAATAGTAGAAACGCTTTAAAAGCGAGGAAAATAGATAGATCTTATTCAGCCGGTAGGTCGCTTAGTTATAGCTTAAGTCCTAGAGTTATTAGCGAATAGAGTATTAATTATAAACGCCGTAGCGATAGTTAAGGAAGAGATAACGCTAAGGAAGAAGCGTAGAGAAAGGACTCCTACCGGAGAGAAAACGATACGATTGCAACGACTCCTCGTAGATAAGAATATACCGAGTATATTAAAGCAATCGATATTATCGTTAAAGGGAAAAGTCGACGATCTACTATTTCGTTAATTGTTTAGAGGACTATTTATAAGCATAAAGAAACCTATTATAGTAGAGTCTTAAGAAGATTAAGCGACTGCTAAGCGTATAACGCTAATAGTTATAGAGTCTAAAACATTTTCGTCGTTTAGCGAGGACGATAGAGACGAAGAAGTAAAGGCGAATGCCTAAAGAGATACCGCCGATATAAAAAATCTCTAGAAAGGGATATCGCTAAAGAAAAGGGCTAAAACGGCCGTTACTATTATAAGAAGACAGACTAGAGGTACGTTTAGGAAGGTAGGAACGATAGTCAAAAGTACGAATAATTCTTTATTATAATACGGTTGCCCTCTCGTAGTAAGACTAAAGCTTGCCCCTCTTTTAAGATATATCGGGGCCTTAAGGATATACCCTTAGGCCTTAAGAGGGTTTGTCGGGGACTAGTTAGCGACTAATAGCCGAATAGTCCCTAAGCTAAAATGCATTATCTATCGTGCATATATCCCTATCTCCCGACTCTATAGTTGCGCGGGTAGCTGCGTTATAATTATCCCCCCCTTCTAAGGCGGACGCCTTAGACGCTAGGATAGCTTTAAGTATAAATAAAGTCGTAATAGCAAATAGGACTAAAATAGGATTAAACGTAGTGTGAAAATCAACGACGATAGTTGTTATTATATGTGTTATAATTTAGTTTAACGCTATAGGTCCTAAGCGAACGGCAAGCGCAACGGTAGAGACGCCCCGGAAGCGAGGAAAACAGATAGACTATATTTAGCCAAAAGGTCCCTTAGTTATAGCTTAAGTCCTAGAGTTATCGGCGAATAGAGTATTAATTAAGGACGCCGTAGCGATACCATAGGAAGAGATAAAGCTAAAGAAGAAGCGTAGAGAAAAGATAACCTTATTAAAATGACTCCTCGTAGAGAAGAATATGCTAAATGGATTAGAGAAATCGACATCCTTATTAGAGGAAGAAATAGACGATTAACTATTTCGTTAGTTATTTAAGGGACTATTTATAAGCATAAAGAAACCTATTATAGTAGAGTGCTAAGAAGATTAGGCGACTACTAAGCGTATAACGCTAACCGTTGTTAAATCTAAAACATTTTCGTCGTTTAGCGAAGACGATAGAGACGAGGATATAGAGGCGAATGCTAAAGGAGATACCGTCGATATAAAGAATCTCTAGAAAGGGATATCGCTAAAGAAAAGAGCTAAGCAGGCCGTAACTATAAAAAGTCGCCGCGCGAAAAGGTGCCGAATAACCGAGTTATATTACATTAAGTGCTTAAATAGTAGTATATAAAGGTTCGGCGATAACGAGGATAATACTAGAATAGTTAAACTCTCTTATATCTAAGAAGACGCGTAATTAAGTAAGTATATTTAGTATAACTCACGTAGTAACCTTTATAAATCCGTAAGTTCCTTATTCCCCCTTAAGTCGGGATATAATCGCTAATAAAATTATAGGTGCCTATAATAATATCTAGGGATATAGCGGATCTATATAGCATTTAGACGAAGATAGCCGAGCTATAGATTACTTAGGACGAAACGGAAAAGAAGAAGATAAGGTTAATCTTCTACTAAGTTTATACGTCGTTTATAGCTATAATAACGGCCTATAGAGAGGAATAGGGGGTATTAGGTAATAAACGTTTATATGTAAAACGTCGTCTTAAATACCGGTAGGCATTAATATAGCGATAGAAAGCTATACGCGAGAATAAGGACTAAAAGCTTCGTTTAGTAATTAAGGACGCGGGTTTTACCCTATAGCGGGTAGGCCGAGAATATATATACGATACTTTATACGAAATAATTAAGGAGAGTAGTCGCCGAAGGAGGGGGGAGTAGGCAAAACGTCTCCTAGTTATTACGGAGTTTACTAGCCAAATAAAAGTAGGAGACTTTTGCTATATAGATATTAAGGAATAAGGGTAAAGTAGCGGCGGAGTAGAAATAGAAAAGTTAAGGTAAGCTAAAAAGAAGTTATTTCGTAATGCGTAATTTCCGCCGTTTCTTTAGTCGTATCTTTAGGTATTCGTTAATAAGTTTTTAGGCATTCGCTATATTATCCTAAGTAACCTACTCGTTGTATTCGGCTAGCTAACCTTCCTATTTTACTAAGTAGTAAGTAACGCCTTTCTTTTTCTTATAGTCTTTAATTTGCTAGACCGACTATTCTCCTTCGGCATCGTTAAGGTTAAGCATCGGCAGTAATTCGCTAAGGTGTTAGTTAATAGCCCTTTCTGCTTACGGCTTAAGAAGACTAATATAAAATATATTATAAAGCCGGTCGTATTTCTCTAGTAGGGCTAAGCGGTACGCCTGCTTACTAATAGCTTAAAGGACCTTAAAAGGTCTAATGTATTCAGGTAATAACTTCCTTCTTTAGTCCTTAAGGCGTAAGTTCTTCGTAGAGAGTCCTATTAGGTCCTTAACCTTAAGGGTAAGTAGCTTATAATAGAGGTTATAGAACTTCCTTTACGACTCGATAGCTTATCGCTAATAAGTCTCTAGCCTTTTACTTAAGTCTGCTAATTTACTAATGCGAGCTCTCGTTTTAGGCACTCCCTTACTAGCAGCATCGTCCGTAAGGTAGATATAGTAGTCCGGTTAGTATCCGAATAATGCCTTATTAAGCGAAAAGCCTATAGTTGTATTCTTCGTATTATTGCAAGCGAACTAAGCCTTTCGTAGCAATCTAGGCTAGTTATTCTATTCGGCATTTATATAATACCGAAGGTAGTATTATAGTATTTAATTTACCTGTTCGGTCTAACCGTCGGTTTATAGGTAAAAGGCTATTGATAACCTACGTTTTATCCGTAATATATAATAGAGGTCTAACTAAAACTTACTAGTAAATAGAGATCCTCTATCGGAAATAATACCTTTCGGTACTCTATAGATAAGCTTAATCTTATAATAAAAGAGTCTTACTATTTATATAGTACGAAATCTCTATTTTTATAGTAAGATAGGTATACCCCTACTCTTTCTATACGTACCCCGCGCGCCTATGTCCCGCTAACTAATTTAAGTAGAGGTATATAGCAATTAAGAGGGCCGCGCAAATTGTGCCTATCGACTTTTCCTAAGCGTAAAGTGCAACGTAAAGCTATTCGCGATAGATTTACAACGCCCTCCCTAAGAGCCGATATACGAGCAGCTACGCGCCGATAAGCCCTCTTAAGACGAGGAGAGGCCTCTTTACGAGCCCGACGACTACGATAGCCTACTAATTCTACCCCTACCGCCCTCGCCGACCTTTAATACGTACGATAAGCTTTGTAACTTCCTATAACGTTTCTACTATAAGAACGGCGCCGCTATCGTAAAGAAGAATAGCGCCTATAAGCGTTAGGTTAACGGCTAGCTAGTTTTAACCTATGTCGTCTTTATATACCATCGTAGGCCTCGACGAGCCTCGAAAAGCACTAGGCTCCGGAAAGCCTCCTTTAGAAAGATTAACTGCCCTATTACGATTATAGCCTTAGCAACCTAAAGTTTAAACTAGAAGTAGACCTTCCTATAATAGGGTAGGCAGAGTGATCGCATAGGTGCCCTTTGTATAGGTATGGAAATTATCTATAAAGAACTAAGTGTAAGCGCACCTATGCATGCGGATATATAGCTCTACGCACGTACCCCTTTGTCCGCACGTGCCCCTTACCCCTATCCGCACGAGCCCCTTACCCTGATTCGCACGAGCCCCTTTCCCCGCCCGCACGTGCCTCTTCCCCGCTCGTATATAAGAATGCGGATTAGGTCGTAGACCTAATCTCACTAATAGTCGAAGACCCTTATACTTCCGCGTTAATAATAGTTAGTATAACTATAGGTAGTTAATTAATCCGTCGGCGTATAATATATATCGTCGACGAACCTTTGCGCAATAAGAGCTTAAGAGTAGCCTATTATAGTACTATATGACATAACATAGTATATAGTGATATACTACGTGACATATAGTCCTATATATAAACGAGCCCTTAGCCTCTATAGTTCTTCTCGTCTTTATAGAACAATAAGGTTATCTAGCTATTACCTAATGCCGTGATAGTTTATTCTATCTCCTATTACGCCCTATCGCGATCCTTAGCTTTATAAATATAGTCCTAGTAGCTCTATTACCTTATCCCCTTAGTCGTTACGACCCGAGCGTAACCTTTAAGAAATTATTCTACTAAGCCCCTAAGCCCTTAAGAATTTTTCCTTAGCCTATAGAAACCTATATAGCCTATAGAACTTTTTTTATAGTCCCCGATAAACACCTTAGACTAAATACTCCTCCTTCCTCCTAATAGCGGATATACCTATAGCCTCTAACGCTACGGGGGACGGTCTAAAGGCCTTTACTAAAGAGTTTATTAGTGAATTTCCTTAGATAGCCTAAGCGATTAAGAGGTTCGATAACGTAGTCCCGGTCGCTAATGCGTAAGAGACCTAGGAAAACCTTTAGAGCTTAAATACCCGATATATTCTTATATATATCGAGGAGAGTCTTCGTTCCCTTCGCGTAGCGGAGGCCTCTTAGGTAAACCGAAATGCTAGGTTAAAGGAACGTCTAACTACACGAGATTAGCTCCTAGCTATAAAGGATTAGCTCCTAGCTATAAAGGAGTAACTTCTCGAGGCTAAAGACTTTATAATCTTAACTATAAAGATATTATAGTCTTAGACGATAACCTTAGTATAGTTATTAGGAAAACGAAAGGCGGTAGACCTTCCGATCTTTACTAGAAAGGGGTCTGCCTCCGACCGTTAACGTAAGTATAAGGCTTAAGAACTTAAGATATAGGGTATCTTCCTCCGCGATAGCATATAGTTTAACTTAGATAGCGCTTACCTGCTTTATATTAGCGATAGGCTTAGTAAATAGGCCTACGATTTCGTTAAAGATAGGATAGCTACTATTATAGCTAACCTATCCGAGAGGGAGAAGTAGGAATAGCCTACTATAACAACGCTCTTTATAGCTTTAGGCAGGCGGTATAAGGTTTTAGACTTAACGTAAGCCGCTAAGAATATCCTCGATAATTTCCCTTAAAGCGATAAGAACTATTAGATCTAAAAGGCGGACCTTAACGCCTATATACGTAAGGCAAGGAAGATAAAGGAATAATAAGTCGACCTTATCTAGAAGTTTATATCGAAGGATATAAGCGATCTCGTTAAGAATATATAGACTAAGATCCCTAACACCGACCACGAGAAGTAGTTAGCGTAGATAGATATCTTTATAAAGAATCTCGCTACCTATGCTTATCGTTAGAAGCTTAAGAAGAAAGCCGCCCTTTATTTATAGTTCCCGCCGACGCCTATACCTACCCTTACCCCAACCGCCTTAGCCTAACACTTATACGGTAACCCTATAGACCTCGACCGGCTTTCCGATACTAAACGATAATTTAAGATCGATAATAAACTCTATATAGCTTACGGAGAGCCTAGACACTAGAAGGAGGCTTACGATCTAGCTAAGATAGCTAATCCGCTTCTAATACCCTTACGTTAAGGTAGTCTTTAGTTTTAGGGCTAAGGCGCCCCCTCCCCCGGCTTCGGCCGAGGATCTTAAGGCGCCCGCGGCGGCGGGTATAGCCGGGGCTAGCTCGTTCGTGCGGTCGACTACGAATAAGGCTATATCCTTAGGGAAGAGGATACGGATTTATAAAGCGAGCGGCCGGCGTTAAGGCTATTGCTAAAAGATATACCCTTAGAGTAAGTCGCTCCTAAGGGTTATATATAGGGGAGGATAAAAGGATTAAGTCGTTGCTTTTAGATAGAACGGATCTTTAGATTAATTCGTCGAATAGTAATAAAAACTCAATCCTTCTCTATACTCGTCTCTCCTCTACGCGTAACCCTTAGTCCTTTTACTACGTTAATACGTTATCCCTTATAGACTTTAGCTATACTACCGTAGCGTTCGCTAATCTTTACGCTATCGTACGGAAATATAACGTTATTATAAAGAAGCTCTTTAAACCTCGACCGCTTCGACTAGCCGACGGTATGCCCTTAATATAGATAACGGACTATTTTATAGCCTAAATAACTATTAGCAAGTATATAGAACTTATGCTTTTTTTCGTTACGAATCTATTACCCTCTACCCTAATTATCTTAGGCATCCCCTAGCTTTACGAATACGAACTAACTACGCTTTAGAAATCTCTCTAAGTCCGCTTCGATTCCGATTACTATATAAGATACTGCCTACCTTTAAGCATAATAGCCGAGGATAGGATAGCTCTTAGGACTCTTATTACTCCTACGCCTAAAGGGCATTAGTTACGTCGAAAGGTATATTTTTCTAACGTCGTAGAGACTTAGACTACCCTAACGTTTACTCTAAAATAGAGAGTCCTTATAACGATAGAAGACGTGCCGGAAATTCCCTTTCGGTAAGAAGAGACTAATATCCTAGAGGATTAGACTATCCTACTAGGAAGTTATATACTTATAGACTTATCTACTAAGGAATATCTACCTAAGTAGGCATCGTACCCCTTAAACCCCGGCTAACCGATTCGATATCCCTTATATAAGATATAGCTATTTGCCTAAAAAACCGCCCGGTTAATATCCTCGGTTAGCCTTCCGAACTCCTTTAAGACTTAAGCCTTTAAGGCTACTCCGCCGTAGACTACTTTAATAGCTCGCCTACTCCTTATTCGTCTTACCGCCGGCCGTCGCTACGTTCCTACCCGATAGGGCTAGACGAGACGCCCCCGCCGGCGTATACGATAGGAAGATTTAATACCCTTAAATATAAACGATATCTACTACGTATAAGTAGTTAACTTCGTTTAATTCTATAAATAGAATAATATCTAAGTAATGCGAATTAGTATATCTTAATTAGCTAAGCTAGTCGATAAGGGAGAAAATCTATAACTCCTTAACGAACTCTTAGTAGGCCTAGTTAAGGTCTTAAACCTATCTAAAACCTCTTTCTAACGCGTTATTGCCGGGGACTATATAATAGAGGTAGCTTAGGCCGCTTTCCCTAAACGTTTTTATAATTTCCTTTAGACAAACCTCCGGGATATAGCTAATTCCGAATCTTTATTTCGGAGGGTCGACGAGGCCGATATAGAAAAATTCCTCTAAGTAAAGCCGGAAGTTATAAAGGCAGATATGCTAAAGAAACTCCTAAAAGAGTTCTAAGATAAGCTTTCTTATTTCCTTTTAAAGAATACGAACGAGCTTCCCTTATACCGCCTTTAGGATTATAAGATCGAACTTACACTTAGTAAATATGCTCTATACTATAGAAATCGGCCTATATTACCTATAGAACTCCGCTATATTAAAAAGTAGATTAACGATATGCTTAATAAAGGCTTTATTTAGGAGTCTTTTTCTCTAGCCGCGGTACTATTAATCCTCGGTTATAAACCGGGCTATAGTATCCGTATTAATTATAACTACCGAGGTTTAAATTAAGTTATAGTTAAGAATCGATATCCCTTACCTTTAATCCGCGAAATACTAAACTCTCTCTACGACGCTAAGTTTTATATAAAGCTAGACGTAATTACTATATTTAACCGTATTTAAATCGCCGAGGGTTATAAGTAGCTTATAGCGTTTATTATACGCTTTAGACTACTCGAGATATTAGTTACCCCCTTCGGCCTTTATAACGCACCGTTAACCTTTTAGAATTATATTAATTACGTGCTTTATAATGCCTTCGACGACTTCTATATAGTATATCTCGATAATATATTAGTCTTTTTAAAGACTAAAGCAGAATATAAGAACTACGTACGAATAGTAATCTAGCGCTTAAGCAACGTAGGGCTTTAGATCGACATAAGGAAGTTAGAGTTTTATATAACGAAGACTAAGTACCTTAGACTAATTATTTCGATATCTAGCATAAGCATAGACCCTAAGAAGGTATATATAATTACGGCTTAAAACACCCTAACTTTAGTAAAAAGAACTTTAGCAGTTTCTAGGGTTTATAAACTTCTACCGCTATTTTATTAAGGGATACTTTAGTATTATCTCCCTAATAACTACGCTATTTCGAAAATATTCCTGTTAGTCTTAAGGACCTAAATAAGCTGCCGTATTTAAGGCCCTTAAACTTACTTTTACTACTACCCCGGTCTTAGCCTATTTTAATTACTTAAAGAAAATAGTTATTAAACCTAACGCCTTAAATTAAGCCTCGGGAGGAGTCCTTTTATAGACTAGAGACGACGGATATCTTTACCTTATTGCGTTTTTTTTATTAAAGCATACTACCCTTAAGTATAACTACGAGATCTACGATAAAAAGCTATAAGCAATAATTAAAGCGCTTAAGGAATAGCGCCTAAAACTCTAAGGAACTACTAAGGCGTTCGACGTTATTATAGACTATAAGAATCTTTAGACGTTTATATCTATAAAGCAACTTAACTAACGATAAGTGCGCTAGGCCGAGTTCTTTTCTTAGTTTAACTTTATAATTATATACCGCTTAGGCAATAAGGCAATCCTCCTTAACGCTTTTAGTAGGCTATTTAGCAATAGACTAGCTACCGTAGACGACGATAGACTCCTCTATCGAAATTAGGTAATTATCCTTTAAGAGAAAGTCGACCCGACTAATCTAAAGGAACTCTTAACCGATTCCTATGCCTTAAAGGAAGACCTTAACGTAGTCGCCGCCCTCGGACTAAACGTAGCTAGTAAATCACTTAATAAGCTTATCCGCGAGGTATATTAATAAGATAATCTTACCTAGGATATAGTAGCGATACTCCGGGACCTATACGCCCGACGCTAGCTAAAGTATATCCGGAAGCTTTTATATTACGATATATCCGAATATTAGTTAATTAATAGACGTATCTTTTTCCGCGACCGGCTTTTTGTCTTTAATACCTAAGATCTCTACCTTAAAGTCGTTTATCGATCCTATAGTAGTAGCCTAATAGGATACCTAAGGAGGGTAAAAACCCTTAGTTTATTAAACCGAATATACTAATAGCTAAGGATTTCTTACTTCGCCGCTACGTTCGTTAAAGACTATACTCTTTATCTTTAGACTAAGACCCCCCGCTTATCTCCCTTTAGATTCCTAAAACCCCTCGCTCTACCGGTCCGACTATAGGCCGATATATTAATTAATTATATTACGATACTCCCTAAGTATATCTAAAACGGGAAGACTTATAAAAATATACTTACGATAGTTAATAAGCTTACAAAGATAAGATATTTTATCCTTATTACCGGCCTTTCTATAGAAGAATTAATTAACTCTTTTATCTACGTAATCTATCGTTTATATAAAGCACTAAATACTATTATCTCCGACTAAGGCACTTAGTTTATCTCTAATTTTTAGCGACAACTTAGCACTCGTTTACGAATAACGTTAAAACTAAGCTTAGTATAGCACTTAAAGACTAACGGTTAACCCGAAATCGTTAATATTACGATAAATAAATATATTTAAGCCTATATTAGCTTTACCTAAGATACCTAAGTCGACTAGCTCCCTCTTATAGAATTCGCAACGAATAATTAAATAAACGAAATAACCGGTATTTCTCCGTTCTTCGCTAACTACGGCTTTAATCCTCGTCTTAGTATTAAACCTATAGGCCCCCGACCCTTAACGCTCTTATTATAGGCAAAGAAGGAATTCCTTCGCGTAGACGTAATAGCTAGTCGTTTTAACTATATCCTCGTTTAGCTTTAAGCTCTTATATAAACCTTATAATAGAAGTATAAAGATAATGCTAATATAAATCAAGACGAAGGCTTTCTCTTTAGACTTAGTAATATAGTTATAGTTTTATTAAAGAATATAACTACTAATCGCTTAAGGAAGAAATAGGACGATAAATTAGACGGTCCTTATCCTATTCTTAAGGTCTACTATAGCGCTATAGTTATCGACCTCCTAAAGTATATCTAAGTTAATAAGTCTTTCTATACGTCTAAGGTAGGGCTTTAGATAACGGAAATAATACCGGGCTAGGTATAGATTAATCGAGAGGAACGATGCAACGTCGTAAGCCGTATCGCAGAACGCGATAACGACGGCAATATCGAAGAAATATAAGAATTTAAGAAGATCCTTAACGTATATAATAACGAAGCCCCGACCCTAACTTATCTAATTAAATAGAAATATTACTAAGAACCGACCTAGCAGCTCGAAGAGGACCTAAGAGGTTGCCCTAAAGCTATCTAACGCTTCTATAGATATAACCTAGATAAGCTAGGCCCCTTAGATTAAGCCCGCCTATAAAAGATTTCTTTATTATATACTAATCTCTAGCGAAAATAATATTTCTTTAGCGATTTAAGGACTAAATCGTCTTTAGAGGGGGAGTACTATTATAGTACTATATTACATAACATAGTATATAGTGATATACTACGTAATACATAGTCCTATATATAAACGAGCCCTTAGCCTCTATAGTTCTTCTCCTCTTTATAGAACAATAAGGTTATCTAGCTATCACCTAGTGCCGTAATATAGCCTTTCTAAGCTTCGAGCTATTCTTACTCGCGAGATCGCATTAATTCTTAGGAAATTAACGGCCGAAGAGAGCTTCTTTCGGCAACGCGATATCTATAACGACCGATAGAAGATCCGCGCCGTAGCCTTCAGTAGGAAGACCGCTACCTAAGCCTTAATCGCCTACCTCCGAGACGCCGGGCTTAAATATATCGTTAAGCTTACTAACGCCGATAGCGAGGCTAACGGCGATAGTAACGGCGATAGCGATAGTAACGGCGATAGCGATAGTAACGGCGATAGCGATAGCGGTCGGAAGGTTAAGGCTATCTTCTAGACCTACCCTTAGTGCGAGAAGATATAGAAGCGGTTCCCTTAGGTTATCGACATAATAATACGTATAACACTAACCGTTTTAAGATGTTTCTCTTCTAGGCTACTAAGATCACCGATTAGCATTCCGTTGCCAACTTCGCCTTTAGCCTTATTAATATAGAAAAGGAGGAGGGCTTTTAGTAGCTAGTAGAGCGGCTTAACGAGCTACGACTAAAGGTCGAGGCTATAGAGCCGACTATTATTATTATAGATAAGGAAAAGGGCCTTAAAAACGCACTCTCGAACGTTTTCCCCTCCTCGCAGCAATAGCTTTGCGTAAAGCATATTAACGCTAATATCTACGCGAGGATAAAGACGCGGTAGAAGGAGCCTAGCTGCGACGACGACGACGACGACGACGACGACGACGACGACGACGACGACGAGGCTAACGAGGCTAACGAAGACGATGCTGCCGGACGAACTCGTATATAATAAGAGGCAGAAGAGGCAGAAGAGGCAGGGAACGCGCCCCCGCCCCCGGCCGATAAATATACCCGTAAGAGTATGTTCGCAGCTTAAAAGACTGTAATCTATACGGCTACGGAAGAAGCCTTAAAGGCTGATTAGAAGACGTTCGATAAGACCTACGGAGAGCTCTAGGCCCGCATTATTAGGTATATCTCGAAGGAGTATATGCCTTAGCTAGAGCAATAGGCTGCCTGCTTTATTAGTAGGTATCGCAACTTCGGCTAGAATAAGAACCCAAGGAGAAGCTTAGAGGCAGAGGATTACGGTAGTGCAAAGAGTGTTGAGATTAATGCAGAAATAAGAGAGAAAGGTGTTGTTAAATTACTTAGTCAAGGTCTGTCTAAGGGCGGACCAAGGTCCCTTTATATAGCCAATTCCACACGAACAAAGGTACATATGACTTAACTGATTGTAGTCATAGAAAGCGCTATCATTTGTCTGTATAATGCGAGTGGTTTAATCCTATTTGGTAGCTTGGTTGTTGCATAATTAAATGCGCGAGTAATACGAGGTGATGTAGATAACGCCGGTTGACCGAGTCATAAGTTATGACTTGCATGCCTCTGTCTCCACTCACACCATATACTTCGGGCTTCGGTATCTCAGTCATCTCGGGAGCTAATGCGACCGGGTGACTTATGTTATATGCAATAATATAAGGCGGTTCTAATGCATATCTTTATGCATTAGTAGGATAAACCAATCAGGAGATATCTGCTCCCTTATAGCCTCTCTTAAAGGGTACTTGTTTTATAAAGAAGTGCGCTTTATATATGTCCGTTTATAACTAACTAGGATTTATAAAAACTCTTTAAAACCCTATTTCTAGGAAAAAAAACTTTTATATAGAGAAAAAGTAACTCTACTATTTTTTATAGAGAAAAGAATTAAAACTCTACTATATTTTATTAGTTCGTTTAGTAAACCTATATATAGGGAAAACCTAAAGGGTATATAGAGGAAAGCTAGAATAAAGCATAAGAAAGAGCAGCTGAAAACCTCTTTTTATCTTTATATATAGGATCCTTCTTAAGACCTAAGAGGTCTCGAAATTTATTAAATAGTATACGCCCTAATTCTTTTATAAATATATTAGCGATATTATTAGCGGGTTTTATATAGAATACTTCTATTTCGCCTAGTAAAACACTATTACGGGTGAAATTATAGGCAAGGCCGATATGTTTCCGGAGTTTATGTGCTTCCGGGTTATTTGCTATTTTTAACGCTAATTGACTATCGGAAAATATTAGAGGGACTTTATTAGATATAGGTATAGACAACTCTTTTGCGATGCTATTTAGATGGCTGTATAGATATAAGGCCTCCTTATTAGCCTCTCTAAGGCCTATAAACTCTGCTTCGTAAGTAGATAGCGATATCGATTTTTGCTTTTAATATAACTAGCTTATTAAATTATTACGTACAAAGAAGCAATATCTAGAGACCGATCGTCGGTCTATAAGGTCACTAGCCTAGTTAGAGTCTGTATAAGCTGTGAAACAGAAGTCTAGTATAGGTATATTGCAGTTATAATATAAGCATAGGTCGGGGAATTTATTTAAGTATTTCTATATAACGTTAAGGGCTTTAAAATGCGAGGAGTCTAGTTGAGAAGAGAATCTTACGTAGGATATTACTGCGAAAAGGATATTAGGCCTTGTAAATAGGGCTAAGAATAGTAGGGAGCCTATTTGCATTTAGTATAAGAGTATGTCCTTTTTAGAGGCGTTTTTTATTCCTGACTTATTTAATTTAACGCCTTTAGTAGCAGGTGTATGAGAGGTTCCTATATTTTATTTATTGAATTCCTTTATTTTATTCTTTGTATAGTTTGCTTAGGATATATATAGTTCCTTTGTTTCTCTATGTATCTATATAGATAATCCTAAGAAGTCTTTTACTTCCCCTAGAGATTCAATCGGTAGGGTTTTATTTATTTAGTCTATGACTTAGGTTATTGCACGTGTAGTAGGTCTAAAGAATAAGAGGTCGTCTATATAGACGGCTATAGCTATTTTAACCGTGCTGTTTATAAACACCCCTTCGTCTATTAGAAGGCAGTAAAAACTAAGCTCGTTAAGGACGCTTTTTAATAGGTTATACTAGAGTAAAGGACTTTGTTTTAAGCCGTATAGTGCTTTTCTTAGTTTTACTACGAGCTTCTTTGTCTTGTTTTTATTTAAGTAATTAAAGTAAGTTATGCCTTTATATTTTGTATTTTTATGCTAGGAAAACCATACGTGTAGTATTATATCTAGAAAAGCTTTAGGTATCTGTATATACGTTTCTATGTCTATATCCGCATATAGGAAGGCATTTTTTATATTAAACTATAGTACTTTTTGGTTATTAGCGATAGCCTATACTAGTAGGAGCCTTATAGACTTAGGTCTTACTATAGTAGAGAAGGTTTTAATATAGTCTAGGCCGTATATTTGCTTATAGCCTAAAGCTATAAGTCGAGCCTTGAATTTCTTTATCTAGTTTTTATTATCCTTCTTAACTCTATAGACCTATCGGCTTCCGAGGGCTTCCCGGTCATCGGGTAGCTCGGTTATTTCCTAAGTATTATTATCTATAAGCTGCTGTATTTCTGCTACTATGCCTTTATCCTAGTGTAGAGCTTCGGCGCTTTTTATAGCTTGCTTATAGGTTTTTAGTTCTATAGGATTACAACCTTCTAACGCAGATAGAAGGGTTATATTATCGTTATTTATTAGCAGATGTATTAGGTATTTTTAGTAGTCGTTATAGAATTCAGCCGGCTTCTTAGGTATTTTAACCTAAATTCTTTAATCCTTATTATTATTGTCCTATATTATACAGTTAGTATTATTATCCTCGGATATATCATCTAGTATTTCATTCGGATCATTCTAGGATTTATTATATAGGGTATTATTAGGTTTTATATCTAGTATAAAGGATCTCGTACGTAGATAATCCTTAGGAATTCTATTTATAGACGGTATAGTATTAAAGTTAAAGGTTTTATTATCTTTTAAGAAGTTGTTTTCTATTATAGTAATATCTTTTAATATCACGACCTTTTTTCTGCTATAGTCGTATATTTTATAGGCTATGTCTTCGTAGCTAATTACGATTCCTTTATAGGCTCGTACGTCTAGTTTATTACCAGGTGTTTTATTCTTATAGTATATAATGCTTCCGAACACACGGATTTTTTCTATATCTTCTTTAGTAAGGGCCCTTTTTTCTTTCTTTTCTAAAGGGCATATATACCCTAGAGTAGTATAAGGAGATCGATTGTATATATATATAGCTGCTAAAATAGCTTTACCCTAAAGATATTTAGGCAGTCTAGCCGTATAGAGCATAGATCTAACTTTATTAAGTATTATTCTATTTATACGCTCTATCCTGCCGTTTAAGTAGGAGGTAAACGGCAGGCTCGAGTTATATTTAATACCGTTTTTAAGGGCATATAGTTTAATGTTATAGATGAATTCTTTTGCATTGTCTAAGAAGACTTCTTTTATCTTTGTTTTATCTATATTATTCTTAAGTTCTGCTTTAAATTCTAGAAACTTAGGCAGGCTTTTAGCTTTATCTTTTATTAGGTATATTCTTAGGTACCTAGAATAGGTATTAAGAAAAGATATAAAGTATCTGAATTCATCGTAGGTAGGGACTTTAATAGGGCCTTAGATATTTTTATTAAGAAAGAGATATCGTCGTTTTAAGGGAGTTTTCTTCTTTCTATCGGTATGTTTAGCCTATATGTAAGCTTTCCATTATTTTATAGCTATAATATCTTTTTAGTCTACGGATATGTCTAGGTATAGTATATAGAGGTATCGGTACAGGGATTTATAGCTAAGATAGCCTAGCCGTTTATGCTAGAGAACGAGGTCTATCTTCTTTTTTATCTTAGGTGTTTTTATCTTAGTCTTAGGTGTTTCTATTGTATTAGTTAGTATAGTGTCTTAGAGTATAGCGTTGGTTATTGTCTCTTTCGGACTATATTGTATGTTATATATTTTGTTTTTAATCAGAAATCGTGTTTTCTTTATATCTAAAGGGATATAGTATAGTCCGTTCTTAATAAAACCGGTTATTAATTTATTTAGATTTTTATCGAGGAGGGATATAGAGTCCGGGCCTATTAAGGCGTATGTGTTTATTATAGCTGATTGGCTAATTATGTTAATGCCGATTTTAGGTATATAAAGGCAATTTCTTAAGGTATATTATTAATTACTATTTAGGAATCTAAAGACGAGGTCTCTAGCACCTCGCATAATAATAAAGGAAGCTTTTCCCTAGGTTACGGTAGTGTATATTTCTTTATAATTAAAGAGGAGAGTTTTATTCGAAACTATATACCTAATAGCCCTAGTATCGAATACAAAGTTATAAAAATTCCTAATCCGTAAAGCAGCCCTATCGACCTTTAAGGTTATCTTTAAAATTGCCGAGAGAAGCGGCTTTAGAGGTCCTATTATTTGTTTTCTATTAGAGGAGGACTTTGTTTTTATAGGGGTATAGAGAAGGATATTTTTTAAGGGAAATAGGGTATAGGAAGAGAAGGTATAAAGAAGGACTAGCATTTTATATAGTAACGAGAGTATAGAGAAGAGTATCGAGGGTATAGACGAAAGTATCGAGGGTATAGACGAGAGTATTAAGGATATAAAGGATATAAGGAGTATAAAGAGAGGTAGGAGGGAACTTATAATACTAAAAGCCGACTTATAGACAATAAGGACCTTGCTAGACTTAGGAGAAGATACTAAGGGGGCCTTTCTCTTCCGGAGTCGAGAAGTCTGGAGACGGGCAGCCGGGCGAGGAGTAAATAAGGGGGAACTCTCTCGAGAGTTTAGGATAGGCGTAGGCCTCCTATAGCTCATATTAGTATACTCCTTAGGCTCCCTTTTAGTCGAGGAGGAGGAAGGCAACGTCTTAGTGGTAAACCCGGCGGCCTTAGCCTTATCCCTATTCTCTAGTTTCTAAAAATAATTTTTCTCTATATGCCTACGCTTCTTATAGTAAGAGTGAATAGGAATCATATTATTATTCGCTATAAAGAGGTGCTTATTACTCTCTAAAGCCTTAGTTCTCTTAAACTCGTCGATAAAGAACGAGGAGAGCGAGTC
Source organism: Ophiocordyceps sinensis (assembly GCA_012934285.1). Taxonomy (NCBI): domain Eukaryota; kingdom Fungi; phylum Ascomycota; class Sordariomycetes; order Hypocreales; family Ophiocordycipitaceae; genus Ophiocordyceps; species Ophiocordyceps sinensis. The sequence goes on along the minus strand of JAAVMX010000001.1, from coordinate 8,190,997 downwards.
GAGGGTATATACCGTAGCATCGGTACAGAGTGTCTAGGTTATATTTATAATATAACTTAAGAAGGAGCTATTTAGACTCTTAAGGAGATATATTATTACTGCGATCTCCGGGATTTAGATCTCTCTAGTATTTAGCTTATTATAGAGCTCTTTTACCTTATTTAGGTAAGTTTCGATAGATAGTTTACCTTTAATCTTCGTATTAAAGAGCTCTTTAATAAGGAGGAAGTTTAAGGTAAAGTTCACCGGGTTATATAGGGTCTTAAGACCATCCTAAGCCGCCTTTACAGACGTATAATGCTTTATCTAAGAGAGAGGACTATCGTCGACTATTAGGCGTATAAGTGCGAGATAGTTTTAGGACTTCGCATAGGAAGCGTCGAGGATTGCGGGAGTAAGCTTCTTACGTATAAAAACGGATTCTATCCGTAGAGATTAGGCAGAAAAGTTAACGCTCCTTTTAAGCTTTATGAATAAGTAGTTATTAAACGAACTCATTTTCGGGGTTAGGGGGTATTAGAGAAACTTCGGAAGGAATTCGGAGTCGACGGGCTACGGTAGAGGTAGGGAAGGAATTTTAAAAGAAGTTTTTTAGTAGGTTTTTTAGCGAAAGATAGTAGTTAGAAGAAGGTATATGCTAAGTTCGAATCGGGGCTAACGAGGAGAACGGGCGATAAAACACTAAGAAAGTAGTAATATATATAAACTAAAGGTAGACTAGGAAGGCAAAAGGCCTAAAAAGGCAAAGAGGAGGTTATAGTAGACGGGCGGTTGTTTTTAGTATAGCGGCGAGTGGTCTAAAGGATCTAAAGAGGGCTCTAGATAAGAAGCAACTTAAAGCTTAGGCAGAGATAGGGATTATAACCAATAAGAACCTAAAGGAAAGCTCGGAGGCAGAGGATTACAGCAGTGCAAAGAGTATTAAGATTAATATAGAAATAAGAGAGAAAGGTATTATTAAATTACTTAGTTAAGGTCTATCTAAGGGCGGACTAAGGTCCCTTTATATAGCTAATTCTATACGAATAAAGGTATATATAACTTAACTAATTATAGTTATAGAAAGCGCTATTATTTATCTATATAATACGAGTAGTCTAATCTTATTTAGTAGCTTAGTTGTTGTATAATTAAATGCGCGAGTAATACGAGGTGATGTGGATAACGCCGGTTGACTGAGTTATAAGTTATGACTTGCATGCCTCTATCTCCACTCACACTACATACTTCGGGCTTAGGTATCTCCGCCATTTTAGAAGCTAATGCAACCGGGTGACTTGTGTTATATGCAATAATGTAAGGCGGTTCCAATGCATATCTTTATACATTAGTGGGATAAACCCATTAGGAGATATCTGCTCCGTTATAGCTAGAGAGTTAATAGCCCTATAGAGACCGCTTGTAAAGACGTTAAATCGTACGTTCTTATAGGTATAGGAGACCTCTTTTACCTCTATACCGACTTGCTCTAAATGATCGAGAATAAAGAGCGCTACGACTAGTAAGAGGCCGCCCGATAGTAGGCACGGCAGCGGCTCCTCTATAGCGGTTAGGATTAGCTTAGCAAGCTGACTTTCTAGATTATATATTAGGCTATTAACATACTTGCCGTATAGCACCGGCTTACTATAGCCGCGATGCCCTTAGAGCTAGGGAAAGAGCCGCGGGAGCTAATCCTACTGCCGCGTTATACCGGGCGTTTTATATAATAGTAAGGGCTTCCTTATGCCTACGTTATTCTCGAGCGCCTTAAAGCTAACCCTCCGCTTCCGCTTATTAGGCTTAATATTCTTCCCCGGTGGTAGCTTAAGAAGCCTTTAGTACGACCCCCCCCTTTCCCCCTTTGTCTATATAGACGATGCTAATCGACCTTTAGGACCTCGAGGAGCTACTCCTCCGTATTCGTAACCCCGACGTAGTGCAAACGCTTAAAGGCCGGCCTCGCGTTACGAAAAACACTAGTCTAACTATGCCCTTAACCCTATAACACTAAGAAGAGGAAGGCTATAATTAATAGGCGCCGGTAGCTTTATAAGCAGCCTTATAACTATATAGACGAGGACGAGGGATATAAAGACGGCTGCCGCGATTAAGTTAGGCTAGTGTCCGCTGACTTAACGCAAGCGTACGACGCATACGTATATAGAATAAGGTCGACGAGGCATCTTAAGCGTGATAAGGAGCATTATAAGGATAGGCGTTATAAGGAAGATCGCGTGCACGCGTAAATACACAGGCAAGGGGATCTTAAGGGAGACGGGCTAGGGGCGGAAGAGCTATAAGAGCTGCGCCGTCGCCGTCGCCGTCGCTATCGCCGTCGCCGTCGCCGTCGCCGTCTATTAAAGAGGTTATTCTAGCTACGCAAGCCACGGACTAATTAACGGTCCGATTATATACGCATCTCGCGATCTCTTTAAATATGCGTTATTTGCGTTATTAAAGCTTCCTACGCGCGCTGCTATAGCTGTTGAATTAACTATTTAATTAAGGCTAGGCAGGATTTGCGCGGCCCTCTCAATTGCTATATACCTCTACTAAAATTAAGTGGCGGGATATAGGCGCGCGGGGTACGTGCAGAAAGAGTAGGGATTTAGGTATCTTGCTATGCAAATAGAGGTTTCGTGCTATACAAATAGTAAGACTTAAAAGAGTCTAAAAGCCTTAGCTAACTTAGGCGCTATTATTATCTTAAAGACCGCGAGAAATACGCTATATTTAGTATATCGGTTAACGATTATTAGTATTGCGTTAACTTCTCTATTATTAAACTATAACTCCGGAAAACCGGTAGTAAAGTCTATAGAGACTTCTTCCTAAGGTCTTAAAGGAATAGGTAGCGACTTAAGGGCGCTATATAGGCGATACCGCTTTAGAATAGCGCTTTAATAGGTATAATATAAACGTACGTAGCTATTTACATTACAAGCTCTTCCTTCCTAGAAGAATTTCTAAGACAGGAGGTCTTATAGTATAATCCTTAGCTAGATAGGTATTTATAATTCTAATAAGACTACTAGACCTGCATTTGCATTTGCATTTAAGACACCTACTAATAATACCGATATAGATTAACTCGACTTTAATATATAATATACGGCGAAATTTATAAAGGGGTAAGCTCTTATAGTAGACTTCTCTTATTATTTAGGACGAGGTCTTTATATAGTATAAGTACTGCTTTAAGGCTATAGACCGCACCCTTTAGGACCCACGCTTAAATAACCTCCCGTTTAGTAGTATACCTACCGTCTTTAGTAAAGACTTTATATAAATCCTTCCCGTAGTCTAAAACGGTTCTTAAGCCTAGATTGTTTCGGCATGCTTATAACGCTCCTATCTTTAGCTAGGCTTAAAGGTCTATTACCTTACGGAGAATATACGGGTCTAAAGTACTACGCCGGAAAATCGCGAGTTTATTTAGTAGCTAAGCGAATTACCTTATAGGGCAGACTTAAATAGGCTAGTTATACCGTTGCCTTCTATCTATAAGGACGTCTCCCTACCGGATTTCTTTTTAAAGGTCTATCCGGATACTCTCTTACGTAAAGCTCCTTTTAAGCCTATACTTCTCGCGGACTATTATATTCTTATAATAATAAATAATAATATTACGGTCTTAAATAGTAAGGTCTTAGCCTATTTTCTAAGCTCGGTGTATCTATCTCTTACGAGTAATATAGCTAAAAATAGGGCTCGTGACCCCGATAGCGCTACGTATATGCTTTCCCTTAAGTTTATTTCCTCCCTTTAATTTCCCTTTATCCCTCTTACCCGGCTAAAACTTAAGATAGGATACCCTATTATTCTGCTCCGTAACTTAGATCCTAAGTAGGGTCTTTATAACGGCACCCGTCTATCTATTATCCGGTTTACTAGGCATATTTTAGATTTCTAGATTCTATTAGGGGATTTTATCGGCTAAAGACGCGTAATCCCTCGTATTAAGCTTTCTACTAACGAGGATAAGTTTGCTTTTCTTATTATACGTTTATAGTTTCCTATCCGTCTTTACTTTAGTATAACTATTAATACGTTATAAGGCTAGTCTTTTAAAGCTATAGGCGTCGATTTATAGGACTCTATTTTTATATACGGCTAGTTTTACGTTATAATATCTTAGGTTATAAGTGTTTCTTCCTTATTCTTACTGCTTAATAAAGGGAACTAAAGCACCGTTCTTAATATTTTTTATCTAGAGGTTTTACTTAGGCAAGCATAAAGGCAGTCTCCGTTTCTACGGCTTTAGATACCCTTAAACTCTTATATTTCCTTTCTCGTTAAACTCCTATATATAATAAATAAATAAAAAAACACCCTATACCCTATACCTTACTTTTTATTATTATCGGCTATTAATAGTGTCTGCCCGACCGTAAGGAAAACCTTACCTTAGCGGCGACGCTTAGCGGCTAATACCCCGTTAGGGATTAAGAGCGTAAAATAGCCGGCCTTAGTGCTAAAAGGACCTAGCGTGCGAATAGACTTTACCGGACGTTTTGCCGGACTATTTAGCCCCTTTAATATAACCTTAATGCGCCTTTTTTTCGGTGTCCTCTCCGCGGCTTTATCCGCCTATCTCTTTCTCTTAGGAGTAGCTATAGTAGTCTACGTATCGTACGTAATATATAGAGCGGGTTAGATAACTTAGTTATAGTTTCAATAAATTAGTTATAGACCGGAAGATTAATAGATTGATTAGTAACTTACGGAAAGAGCACCTTACCCCCTCTAAGTTATAATAGCAATTCCTATAGACTCTTCTTCCGATATTCGCGTAGGTGAAATAACCGATAAATAGCCTAAGGCCTATATCGCAGCTATTGCATTAAGCCGACCTTTAGATGCCTATAATCTAGATTAAGGCCGCCTTAAAGTTTCCCGGCCGGTTAAGCTTAAGCTCTTTGCCTAAGCGTATTATTATAACCTATATCTCTAGTAGCTCTAGCATTTACGCTATATTTTTCGTAGTCTTCCTTATATATACGGCTATTAGGGCTTTACGGGATATTATATAGGTCGTCGTCGCCGTTACTATTATATCTATATCGCACTTTAAGCCCTCTCCCGCGCTAATCGACCCCTTTAAGCTATTAGCGATCGATAGCGGTATAGTCCTATAAGTAAAAACATATATTAGTAGGTATACTTAATTAATAGGCTATAATCCCTATTTAAACGTTATATAGTATATTATAATCGTAATATTATATTATAAAACGCGTAGTAATAGTATTATTATAGAGAGTAGAGAAAAGGAAGCTATGACTAAATTCGCGATAATAATAATAATATTATAGCTATAGTAGCGTACCATTCTACTTTCGGATTAATTACGGCAGCGCGTAGCGCACTTATAGTTACGTGCACCCGTACCTTGGGCTACTAACTAAGCTAATACCCCCGCGGAGCGGGTAGGGCTACTAATTAAAGAGTGCACGCCGCGGAGCGGGGTTACTCTTTAAGGCAGTCACGTGTAAACCCCTAAGGCTTTTAGTCCCCGGAATAGCTGTATAGAGACCTCGTGGCTTTACGTTGCGTAGTTGTAAGGAAGCTACGTTAAGGTTATATTCTATATATCAATTGATTATATAGAAGTTGTAGGCGCGCAGGGTTTTTAGGGAAAACCCTATGCGATGCTAACTAATGCGCCTATAGCGGGATCCTTAGATGCCCTTTGCTTAAATAAGAAGTCCGCTGCTTATAAGGCAATTAACGTAACCTAAATAGGAAATAACGCATTAAAAGAAGAGATATAAAATAAGCAATAAAGACAAGCAATAGAAACAAAAACAAGCAATAGAAAAACACACTAAGCAATACGAAAAATACACTATATTCCTAACGGCCTAGCTATAACGGCCGCTATCGATTTCCTTATATATAGCGGCGATAAGGGCCTACGTTTAAGGGTTATCCTCCTTATCCGCGACGGAGCCCTCGACGTATACGCGTGGCTGGCTGGCGTTACTACGATACCCTTCTCTACGGTCTCCTACCAAAAGCAGCCCTCCCCTTTCCTCGTATTAACCCGATCCTACTAGCGGTTGCCGAGGGTTCTCGCTATTTTATACAGCTTGCCCGTAATCTTAATATCTTCGGGCGGCGGGGACGAGGCGAGCTTATAGCTCTTAGCCTAATAGCCTGCTTTGCCGTACTTAAAGCAAGCATTGCGCTAGGCCTCGGGTGCGGAGGTCTTAGACGGGGTGACGGCGCGGCTTTAGGCAGTAGAGGGGGTGGCGGCGTGGTGTTCGGCCGGGTAGACTATAATGCCTAGCGAGAGCGACGAGAAGAGCGGTGCCGAAGAGAGTAATAAAGGCGGCGCGAGTAACGAGGCGGACAATTGCGCGAGGCTAGGCCTAGCTATCTCGAGCTAGGCCGGCTTGCCGTCTATAGCCTCGTTAACCTGCTAAGTCTAGTACGGCGTGGCTACTGCTTAGGTACGAATTAAAGCAGAAGGCGTGCCGTAGATCTCTTTAACTAGCTAGCGGGACTATTCACCGGCTAGCAATACTACGCGCTCGATTAGCGCGGTGCTATATAGCGTCTTAATATCTAGCTAGGACTAGATACGCGGTAGGTTATTACGGACGTATTAAATCGTGAGATTCCGCACGGCGGGGCTCGTTTTCTCGATGTCCGGGAGGCTAAAGAACGCGTCCGGGATACGCTAGGCGAAATTAACGATAGCTTTGTCTTTAACTAGTGCTAGCTGCGTAAAGAGGGCGAGCGGGGCGTCGAGAACGCCGTAGTCGCGAAGCCTAGTAAATATGCCCTTAAGCAAGAGCATTTAATCCGGGTAACGGACGTTAACCTAGTAAGCGATATAGCCGAAATCTCTAGACAGCTTGTTAATTATACGAGCTAGCTATAGGATATAGGGGATTTAAGCGATTACGAATATAGACTAAATATACTGCAATTTCTATAGCACTAAGTGGTCTACTCGATATAGCTTCTACTCCGTCTATAGTACGACCTTATTCCTATTATTCGTAACCCTTTCGTCGACCGAGGTCTTAGCTCGCGGCTAGATAGACTTAACGAGAGCCCGCGTGGCGTTATCGTACGAGGTATCGTGCGGGACGTTCGGCGGGCAGTTGAAATTAAGGCGCCTACGGTAGCCTCGTTCCTAAAAGGCGTACGGGTCGCCTATTGCCTCCTCGACGTATGGGAAACGAAAAGGGCTTGCCGGCAGCTAAGGCTGCTAAGCCGGTTGCTATTACGGCTGCTATGCCGGCTGCTAAGCTCGCTGCTGCTGCTAGGCCTGCTGGTTAGAGCGTTTAAAACGCTCCTCGCTGGTTAGGGCAGCTAGGCCCGAAGTCGGCTGCGATACAGTCGGCGGCGACGAGGTCGGCGGCGACGAGGGCAAGGGGATAGACTCGGCAGAAATAGGGGCAGGAATAAGAGCAGATTCGCCGGCTAGGGCAGAAAAAGAAGACTAGCCGGCTAGGGCAGAGGTAGACGGCGCGGGCTTAGCGACGATAGCTATTAGACGGGTCATCTAGTTTACTATGCCCGTTATTTAACCCGCGAGCTAAAAAAGCTCGTGGCGAAGCTTATCTTACTTCGTATCTTACCTCTAAAAGTGGTATTTAGCCTAGTTGCCGAGGCTAGCAACGGACCTACCCTTACCGGGCCTAGTAGTGCTAGGGCCCGCTAAGGAAGCCTCTCGAGCTAGTTAGCTCTTTGCCTTATCGTCCGAGCTTAGAGAGCCCGGAAGGAAAGAGCCTACGAGGCCTAATATCTTAGTCGGTGCGTAGGTAGTATTCGCGTTAGAGTCGTTGCGTTGCGTTCGTTATAGGGAGTGCGTTATAGTGCGTTCGCTATAGGTTAGTAGGAATCCGATTTCTAAAGAGCTAAGGGTGACTCTTTAAAAATACGTATTTTTAAGGCTTTTAGTCCTCGGAATAGCTGTATAAAGACCTCGTGGCTTTGCGTTGCGTAGTTGTAAGGAAGCTACGTTAAGGTTATATTCTATGTGTTAATTAATTATCTAGAGGTTATAGGCGCGTAGGGTTTTTAGGGAAAACCTTGTGCGATGCTGACTAATGCGCCTACAGCGGGATCCTTAGCCCTAGCTACGAAGCGGGGTCACTCCCTAGTAGCCTTGCGAAGACCACGGAAAGAGGGAACGAATAACAAGCAACGAGCGTGACGCAATAAGCGAATAAAGGGAGCGAGGAAGGAAGCATTAGGAAGGCGGGCAAAGCAACGAGCAACGAGAACACACGAAGGAAGGGTCGGGTAGAGCAACGGGGTCGAAAGAAGCTAGGGAAGCTCGCGAGGCTGCGGAAGCTCGTGAGGAAGCTTGTGAGGAAGCTTGTAAAGCTATCTCTCGAGAGTCTTTCTTCTTCGCGGCTCGCGAGGCTTGCTGTGCGGAAGCTCGCGAGGCTAGCTGCTTTGCCGTTTCGAGCTAGTTAGGAGGAACGAAGGGTGCGTTGCTAAAGCTCGGAAAAACAACGTGTGGAGGCGTCTGCCGGGACGAAGGGGACTGCCGGGGTAAAGGTGCGTGCCGGGTGACCGGCGTAGAGGAAGCCTGTATAGGCTTCTAGTAGTAGTCTCCTGCTCTACGGTGACGAGAGAGTAGCTGTGTTGCAAGCTAGGGCCGGGGAGACTATCGGTTGGGGGAGAATCGGTTGCCCTATTGTTTAACGGGCAGAGGGGAAGCTCGTGTGCGCTTCTAGTAGCGACATCCTTTAGCGAGGTGACGAAAAAGTACGCCTCGGGAGTTAAAGTAAGTATTACAGTGCTAGCAATTAGCCTGCTTTAGTAGGTGCCTTTAGGGCAAGGTCTACTATAGTGTATGCCGGGCTTAGGGCATAACGGTCTAGGAGGAAGTTAGTGACATCCTTCGCCGAGGTGGCGAAATAGTGCGCTGCGAGACTTAAAAGAGGATTTATAGCAGCGGCATCTGCTTGGCTTTAGGGTATGCTAAAGAGCGCGCTGCTATTAATAGGGAAGCAGCTGTATAGGCGGCAGCTTTATAGGTTGCGAGCAGCTTAGCGAGCTGCTGCGAGAGCTTATAGGAGAGCAGCTTAATAAGCTGCTAGGGGAGCCGATAGGGGAGTTACTATAGCAGTAGTCCGTAGAGCTACTGCGAGAGCTATTAGAAGAGCAGCTTAACGAGCTGCTTTAAGGGCCGAAAGAGCAGTCCGAAGAGCTACTGCGAGAGCTTAGGGCGGGCGAAGCGGGGAGCCGGCTTGGAACGGGGAGTCGGCTTAGCCGGCTTAGGGAAGCGTGCGGCTATAGCTGCGGACTTACAGCAACTAGCGGACTTTAAAGAGTCGGCGGAGCAGGCATGCTTGTGAGTGCGGGAGCTGCTGTTGTTGCTGCTAGGGAGGACGAGGAAGGCGTCGTTAGCGAGGCTGCCGTAGTTGACTAAGGCGAGGGCGAGGGCGAGGGCTTCTAGCCGAGTTTAACTCGCATCTCGTTTTGCCTCGTACGAGTTAATATTCTCGCATCGATAAAGTCTATCTCGAGGAAATCTTCTTATAGCTAGGTTAGCGGGCTCTTATAGGTCTTAATTACGGTAAATAGCTTCGTAAATGGCTGGTTCTACTTCGATAACACAACGAACACGCTAGTGACCTAAGCTCTAGCTTTAAGCAACCGTATCCTAGTCATCCGCAAATAGGGTCACCTATAGTTCTTCTTGCCTAAAGAAGAAGAGACGATATTATTCCTAATAGAAACCGAGATTAAGACACTATATCGCCGCTTTAAGCACCTAGCTGTTTTAAGACTCTATCACCTGCTTAAGCAGGCGGGCTATAATATTATAACTATATAGCTTAGATCGATCTCTAAATTTTATTATTACTGCTAGATATACTTACAAACACTTAGGCGTTTTAAATTTACGCTAAAAGATAACTAGGAATTTAATTACGAGATTATAGTAGACGTAATATACTTTAGGAGCCCTTAACGCCTTATTCTATACGTCGTTAACTCTATAATACCGTTCTAAAGAGCTAGGTTCCTTCCTTTAATATTAGCTAAAGATACTTAGGAAGTCCTTTAAGCCCTTTAGATTAATAGCTACCTTAGACCTCTTTATACGATTAAATATAACGTAGGAACTAACTTTGCCTTAACTAAGTTCCGCAATAAGGCAAGAATTATAGGAATAACCTATAAGTAGGTCCCTATAGAAACATATACGTCTGTCTATTAGGAAGGTCGAGAGGTATTATACTCCTTTCCGCCGCGCCTAAGAAATCCTATACATAGAGATAGGCACTATTAATATAGCTTATGCCGCGGGGCACAACTATAAGCAAAGCTTTGCTAGAGCTAGGGGAGCTTGGCCTTAACAAAAGCGGGGCTTATAGTATGTATCTATTTACCTAATATAGTTAAACCCTGGCAGAAGAATATAGCAGCTAATAACTGTGTTAGATTTCATTAGTTAATATATCGGGATAAGCCCTACAGGACGTACTACTAATAGGAACCGAGGGATTTTTAGCCGGTTGAACCCCGGGGGAAATATAGCTAATAAGCGCACTGAATTTTTAGACTCTAGCCAATTATAGCGTGTTATTTAGGGCTAGCTAGTAGCCGTACTTCGTTAATATAAAAGACCCCTATAATAAAAAAGCTTACTATATATATTAAGTAAGCAAAGCGGCTTGCCGCAACTTGTATACATTCTATGTTCTTCGTAGCGTAAAGCAAGCTTTGCTTAATAAGTGCCGAAGCAGTCCTTTAGATAGCCGTAAAACCCGTTAATAATACAGCCGGACCTTACGGCCTTATCCCTATACTTCTCGTCTTTAGTATATATCTATATATAACTATTAACTCGCTACCTTTAGCTATAACCTTAAAAAGGTCTATAGCTATATAAAAGGTAATAAAAATACTTCGATAACTCTCTATAGAACGATAGGTATAAGATACCCTTTATATAAAAAACGGTCCGTTAATAATTAAGACTATTACTCTCCCTTTATAGAGTAAAGTTAAAGTCTAAAGGGAAAGGGGAGTATAGTAAAGACTATTTAAAATTACTATAATTAACAGGCATAATATTACTATTAATACCGTTAATAGACCTTAGTTTTTTAAGTCTACCCTAGTATAGCCCTACCTTCGAGACGATTTATCTCTTTAGCCCTTACTTCCTGAGATTAAAGCGGCTCCTCTTAATTTAACTAAAGAGACTCCTCTTAATCCGACCTTAACTCCGCTTTTTGCTTTAATTCCTACGCCCCTAATGCTACGTAGATATAGCCGTCCCCCCGGTATAAAGAATAAGCTAAAGCTCCTTATTCCCCTTCCCCCTCCTTAAGCCTTTATTATTAAGAAGGAAGAAAATGCCTATAAATTAGCACTTAATTTATAAGAGAAAGCAGTTATTATAACGCTAAAAGCCCTATTTAAAGAGTTAGGTAAATAAAAGATCGATAACCTTATTGCCTATAGTATTTTTAGCTTTAAACGCTATAATAAAGCTATTTATAGAGGTTACTATATCTTTAAGTCGAGGATAGTATATAAAGTAAAAGGGAAGGATAAAAACCCCTATAAGAAGTCCCGATTTATTATTTAAGGATATAATAACGAAGAAAAGACGACCTTATTAACGTAATTACCGAAAGTTTAACGTATTAGCTAACGGCTAATCTTAGCCCTTACTTTAGGACTCTTTCGTTATTACGGTATAACTCTTTTATTACGAGACATTACTTAGGCCTATCTATAAGCCGAAACTAAGCTATTTAGGACTATCTTAACTAAGCTGCCCGTCGAAATATAAAGAAGATACCTAGAAGGGACTATTATCCGTATAATTCGACCTTTATATAGGATCGCGGAGTTAAGACTATATTAGTTCTAAATGTTAGTTAGTTAAACAAACAAAGGGGTTGCAAACTGGCTGGATTAGTCTATATGTCTATTAACTAAGGGGCGACGAATAGCCCCTATATATAGGCTATAAACGCGTATATTAATAGGGCCTAAAGCCGGCCCTTTGCGAGCCCTTATTGCGACGTCGGGGCTATGCCTATAAGGGCGATTAAGTTAATAACTTAATTATCGCAAGGGCGGCCGAGTTAGTAACGCTATTACCGGGGTCTCTAATACATACGATGCATTGTATAGTTAATAACGCATCTATATAGGCGTTGCCCGCACGTAATCTATTTAATCACGTGGATTATAATCGTGCCTAAAGAGCGGATATCCTTTTTTCCTATACTAAACGTATTATAAATATTATAGAGTATTGCTATTTGTATAGCATAATATTGCTATTTATATAGCACGATATTACTATTTGTATAGTAAGATACCTAAATCCCTACTCTTTCTATACGTACCCTGCGCGCTTAGGTCCCGCTACTAAAATTAAGTAGAGGTATATAGTAATTAAGAGGGCCGCGTAAATCGTGCCTAGCCTTAATTTAATTTAATAAACGCGCGTGCGTAAAGAGCTTAAATAACGTATATGCCTAGCTCTCGACTACGTGCCCTACTATATGCCTTCTACTACGTGCCTTCTACTGCGTGCCCTCTACTACGTGCCCTTTACTACGTGCGCGGCTCCTTAATATATGCTTTATGCCCGGCTCCCGGCTGCGTGCCCTCTACTATATGTGCGGCTCCTTAGTGTATGCTTCGTGCCCGGCTCCCGGCTGCGTGCTCTACTACGTGCTCTGCTGCGTGCCCTCTACTGTGTGTGCGGCTCCCTAATGTATGCTTCGTGCCCGGCTCCCGGCTGCGTGCTCTGCTGCGTGCTCTACTGCATGCCTTACTGCGTGCCTTGCTGCGTGCCTTGCTGCGTGCCTTGCTGCGTGCCCTACTGCGTGCCCTCTGCTGCGTGCCCTGCTGCGTGCCCTCTGCTATGTGTGCGGCTCCTTTATGTATGCTTCGTGCCCGGCTGCGTGCCCTACTGCGTGCCCTGCTGCGTGCCTCTGCTGCGTGCCCTTTGCTGCGTGCCCTTTGCTGCGTGCCCTGCTGCGTGCCCTTTGCTGCGTGCCCTTTGCTGCGTGCCCTCTGCTGTATATGCGGCTCCTTAATGTATGCTTCGTGCCCGGCTGCGTGCCCTGCTGCGTGCCCTCTACTGCGTGCCCTGCTGCGTGCCCTCTGCTGTGTGTGCGGCTCCTTAATGTATGCTTCGTGCCCGGCTGCGTGCCCTGCTGCGTGCCCTACTGCGTGCCCTACTGCGTGCCGTGTCGGGGTGGCCTAACTGGATTAAGGCCTAGTGCTCGCGTTATTCGCACGATTTGCGCGGCTCTCTTAATTGCCATATACCGGCACTAGATTTTAGTGGCGGGACATAGGCGCGTAGGGTACGTATAGAAAAGTAGGGATTTAGATATTCTTACTATATAAATAGCAATATCGTGCTATGCAAATAGCAATACTTATATTATATTATCCGACTTAATATATTAACCTTAACGTATAACTTATGCCGTTTAATTACGAATAGGACCCTTAATAGATTTAGCATAGTTAGTCTATAGACGGATAATACGTTTATATTAGGCATATATAGCTTCTTAAATACTAAGGAAGAGCAGCTTTAAAAGGCTAAGTTTAAAGTAAAGCCGAAGATAATAAGAGCCTAAAGGGAAGCTTAGAGGCAGAGGATTACGGCAATATAGAAAGTCTCGAGGAAGATATAAAGATAAAAGAGAGAAGAGGATATAGAATTGCTTAGTAGTAGTCTGTCTAAGTGCGGACTAAAATCCCTTTATATAGCTAATTGCATAGGAATAAAGGTATATATAACTTAACTAAATATCGGGATAGAAAGCGCTATTAATTCTATGCTAGGTGTATATAGTCTAATCTCGTATAGTATCCTAGTTATTACGTGATTAATTACGCGAGTAATAGGAGGTAGTATAAGTGACTTTAGTTAACTAAGGCCCGACTATAGACTATACGCACATTAGTCCCTATATATACTATATACTTCGGCATTCGGTATCTTAAGCATCCGGGCAGCTAATACAACCGGGTGACTTATATTATATATAATAATACACGGCGGTTCTAATATATATCTCTTAAATGCAGGAAATCAGCTGTGTAAATATCATAGCTAAAGAGTAAAGAAAGGGGTAGACTCGTAAACATAAGGATGTATGCAGCTACCTAACTATAGGACTAACGGAGGTATATATAGGTACCGGAGCCTCTTAAACAAGGCCCTTATCCCGCACTAACCGCAGTTATAATACAACGGAATACCTACCTGCCGTCCTTAGCTAAGGGGGTTATATAACAGGCTCGTTAGGGACGTAATAGCCTATTACATCCCTATAGTCTAGGCTCGGGTCAATGCCCCGTATAGCCCCTAACGTCGTATAACGTTAATAATATCTTTATATACCGGTAGGATAAACTAATCGGGAGATATCTACTCCCTTATAGCCCCTCTTAAAGGGTACTTATTGTATAAGAATTGCGCTTTATATATGTCTGTTTATAACTAACTATGATTTGTAAAAACTCTGTAAAAACCCCTATTTATAGGAAAAAACTTTTTAAATAGAGAAAAATAACTCTATTATATTATATAGAGAAAAATAAAAAACCTCTACTATATTTTATTAGTCCGTTCAGTAAACCTATGTATAGGGAAAAACTAAAGGGTATATAGAGGAAAGCTAGAAGAAAGCATAAGAAAAAGCAGCTAAAAACCTCTATTTATCTTTATATATAGGATCCTTTTAAGACTTAAGAGGTCTTAAAATTTATTAAATAGTATACGTGTAGGAATAAGGGATATCTATTCTTTAGGCACGATTGCAATCTACGTGATTAAATAGATTACGTGCGGGCAACGCCTATATAGATGCGTTATTAACTATACGATGTATCGTATGCATTAGGGACCCCGGTGATAGCGTTACTAACTCGGCCGCCCTTGCGATAATTAAGTTATTAACTAAATCGCCCTTATAGGCATAGCCCCGACGTCGTAAGCAAGGGCTCGCAAAGGTCCGGCTTAAGGCCTTATTAATATACGCGTTTATAGCCTATATAAAGGGGCTATTCGTCGTCCTTTAGTTAATAGACATTATAGACTAATCCAGCCAGTTTGCAACCCCCTTTGTTTGTTTAACTAACTAATACTAATTAGTAATTAAACGATTAATTATAGATTAGTAAGGTAGAAGAGATAGAGCCTAATCGTCGAAAGTGTACCGGATCTTTATCCCTAGGGATTCTATTGCCTATACCTAGAGACAGTCCTTTATGCTAAGAATAAGGAACCTACGCGAGTTAGAGCCGACGAAGCTATCACGATATAGCTAGCTCTCGGTAGCCGCCGATAAGTTCTTTCCTAGCTCTTGCTTAATCCCGTCTCGCTTTAAGAAGAAGAAGAGTTACGTTAAGTAATAGTGCGTCTATAACGTAAGACAACCTTCGTGACGACCTTTACGATCCCTTTTAATAATAATAGTGTGTTTTATTTAATTACACTATATCGGACCCTACCGATAACCCTAACGCTCCCGGTCCCGCACCGGAAGCAACTAAGCCTAACGATAACCCCCTTCCCGGTTGGCTAAAAGGCATCGACATCTTCGGTTCGTACTAAAACAGAGCTAATATTGCATTCTAAGAGATAGACGTCTCCTACGATAACACTAATATAAAAGCAATTACGACCTACGTAGCCCGGTTCGTTATTATTAATGCTAGCTTAACTATTTATAGATACAAGCTATTTTTAGACTTTTAAGAACACTTTAATAGATAGATAGAGGCTATATAAAACCGGGCAGACAAACATTTTAGGAGGACCTTTAAATCCTTCTTACGAGCCCGTGGGATCTAGACCGGCGCTAAAAACCTTAGCTATATAGCATCGTTTTTAATGCTTTAGCGCTAATAGATTCCCCCGATTTAGCTAAGAGATAAACTACCACTAGAATAGTCGAAATTCTATGACAAACGAACCTAAGAATTCGTAAGGAATACATCCGTTGTAGCCCCGGCTGCTATAACTAACCCTCCTTCCCTAATTGTCTTAAGCACGGTCTTAATAAAACCTCTTAATGCCCCGGCTCCTATAGTAACCTTTGCGACGGCACCGTCTACGCCCGCGGCTATCCCCCTAGCGCCTCTAACCGGCCCGGCAGTTACATTCGCGCTAGAACCCTCCTTTGCCCTAATACCCTCGACACGTGCTACCTCTATCGATCCCACCTTATACCCGCGAGATTAAATGCCCGGTATATTCCCGAACCCCTAGGCCCCTACGTTCTAAGATATATTAGGAACGCTAATAATACTTTACCCGACCTTATACTAGTTCTCTAAGACCCCTCCGATTAATATAACGGCAAAAGCAGCCTATACGATAGTCCCCCCTTACGACGTTCCGAACGAGGAGATAGACGTAGACCTCCTACAAAAGTTTATTAAGTTATAGGATAAGAGTAAGAATTATATAGGAGAGCCTTATAACATTCTTAATAATAAAGTCCGTATCTTTACGAACGTTTATTATATAGTTAAGGCCTAGCCCGGCTATTTCTATGCCCTCTTTCCCTAGATCCTTACTAAACGAGCCTAAGACTACTATATCTAGTATATAGAGTAAGATAGCACGTTTAGGCAGGCCTACGACCTATTAAAGGCTTACTTTTACACCGAAGTAAACTATTAGTACTATTAGGTAGATTAAAGCACTATAAATCTTAAAAAGCTATAAGTTAAGCATCCGAATAAGACCTAATAGGAAGTGCTATAGACCTTTTTTAATAAGCTATAACGATGTTAACGCGCCCTAGGATTTAAGTTCGCTAGAGACCTCCCCCTTCGCACTATATTGCTTAACGCTTGCTAAAACGTCCCGGAATTTAGCTATATGCTATATAACCCCCCTAAGACCGTAGAAAAGCTATTCTCCGCGCTGTGTTCCTTCCTAAAGACCTATCTATCGATATAGGCCGAGAACGGCACGTCCGGCACGTTCGTATAACATCCTAATAAGGTAATAAATATAAATAATAAATACAATTTATTAGGCGTATTCTATACCGACCGAAGATATACTAATAACCGCGGCAACGGCCGTAGATTTAGCGGGAGCAGCGGACGAGGCTACCGTAGCCCTCGTAGCGGCGGCAGTAGCTTTAGCAACCGCTAATAGTCGAGGAAATACTTCGTTTATTAAAAGGAAGGCTGCTAGTCGATAAAGCATACCTTAGAAGAACGAGATAGGTCTAAGGGTTAATACTACGCGCAATGCCTTCTAACCGGCAACCCTAGCATAGGATTCGAGGCCTATCTCACCGAATATAAAGGTAATAAGGCTCCTTAGGCCGCTATTAAGTAGCGTAACGATAAAGCTAGTAACGATAAAGAACTAACTAAGTAGCAAGCCTCGTAAATCCTATATTAGCAGTCCTTTAACTATTTAATTATAGGCGAAGACGCATTAGGGATAGACTAGTTAAGCGTCTTAGCTACGCAATTCGTCTTCGACCGTTACTTAAAGGACCGCTTTTATAGCATCCTCGTAGACACCGGAGCAGCTATAGTCTCTATAGTAGGTTAAGACTAGTATCTCGCCCTATAATAAGAAGACCCGTCTATTATGCTCGATAAGTCTACCGCCGGCTAAGCATATATTAAATTCGGCAGCGGCGAGGACGTACGCTCCCTCGGCTCTATTGCCCTTAAGACTTTAATTAGCCGTATAACGTTCTACGTGCTAAGAACGACGACCCCCTTCCTCCTCTACCTAGCTAATATAGATCGCTTAGGCGTATACTTTAATAATACTACTAATATAATTATCGGTCTAAGTATTAGCGTCCCTATTGTTCGCAAATAGGGTTATCTATAGTTCTTCTTTAGTAAGGAAGAGAACGCAGTCGCCTTCTTAACTAAAGCCGAGATACGTACGCTCTACCGCTAATTTAGCCACCTAGCCGTTAATAGGCTTTACTACCTATTAAAATAAGCAAGGCATAACGATATCTTAGTAAAAACACTTAAGGATATCTTAAAATTCTGCTATTACTGCTAGCTCTACGCACCGGCGCCCTAGAGGTTTAGATTTATATTAAAGGATAACTAAGAATTTAATTTTAAGGTCGTCGTCGATGTAATATACCTAAAGGTCAGCAGTAGCACCCGCCTAGTGCTCTACGCGGTCGATATAACGATATCTTTCTAAAGAGCGCGATTCCTCCCGTCTATATCGGCTAAAGATATATAGGAAATACTTAGGGCACTATAGATCGATATATACCTTAGACCCCCTAACTTTATCTAATATAACGTAGGCACTAACTTCGCCTTAACCGAGTTTCGCAATAAAGCTCGTATTATAGGTATTACGTATACCTAGATCCCCGTTAAGGCATATTAGTCTATAGGTAAGGTTAAAAGGTATTATAGCCCGCTCCGTCGTGCGTTTAAAATAATATACGCTAAGATCGGTAGGACAACGGCCCTTAAATCCGTCCTATAAATAGCTATTAAAGCCGTAAATAATACAGTAGGACTAAACGGTCTCGTTATTACGCTCCTCGTCTTTAGAGCGTACCTACGGATAACTTAGGACTCCCCTCCTTCGGCAACTACGGTATAGAGAGCCGCGACTATCTAGAAGGCTATAAAAGCCTTACGGTAGCTCTCTACCGCGCGATAAGTTAGGGATAGCCTATAAGCTTAAAACGGCCCTTTAACTCTTAACACTCTATTACTACCGCTATAGAGTAAAGTCCGCGTCTAGAGAGAGAAGCGAGGATAGTAAGGTCTATATAAGATTGCCTTTATTAACGGCCACGACGTTACTATCGAGACCGTTAATAGCCCTATAGTCTTCCGTTCTATCTTTATACAGCCGTACTACTATAGTAAAGACGATACCCCGGATCCCCTTGCCCTTAATAATATAGACACCCTCTCTAAGGTCGATTCCTTTGCTCTAGACGACATTCCCGAGCTAGACCTTTCCCCCTCTCTAATGCGGGCACTGCCGGCTCCGCCGTAGCCCCGCAAATGCGGACGTCCCCCGGGCTTAAGGAATAAGCTAAAGACCGTAACCTTCTATAATTAATTCCTAGTTAAGAAGAAGAAGATATACTATGTCTTTCGACTAAGCTATATAATAACGGCGTTATTACTATACCCGGCGCCCTTTTTAAAGAATCCGACTAAAGAGAGATTAACGATCTCGTGGCCCGCGGAGTCTTTAGCTTCGAATAGTACGATAAATCTATTTATAGGCAACACCGTCTATTTCGATCCCGAATAGTCCGGGAGGTAAAGGGTCGCGACGTTAAACCCTACCAAAAGTCCCGTCTAGTAATCTAAGGCTATAGCGATATAGAGAAAAGCTCGCTTTTAACCTATTCCCCTACTATTTAACGTATTAGCTAGCGCTTAATCCTAGCCCTTACCCCCGCCTTACTTCGCCGAGGCATAAGCTTATCGCTACGCGATATTACATAAGCCTATCCCTAAGCTTTAATAAAGCTTAATCGTATAGTATTAGCGGCTCTTCCGATAGAGCTTTAGGGCAAGTACTTAAAGGGCATAATTATAAGAGTTATTAGACCGTTATACAGTCTTATAGAAGCCGGTGTATATTAGTAGAAGACCTACTATAAGCACTACGTTATCGATATTTTATAAGCTATTATATTACGTCTACGGTCGGGATATATCTTACTTTTGCTTAGCCTAGTTGGTATAATAGTAATATTAATAGTTATAAGCCCGGGAGCGAAGTCTATTTTACTAAGACCTAGCTGCAACTTCTACTGCTATTAACATTCTTTCGAACCCCGCGTTAATTCGTTGTTTTTTCGCTACTTTCGCTATAAGACGCTACTTTCGCTACTTTCGGGCCCGGTCGCACTTTTAGCGGCTGCACGCTACCTTACGCCTTCGATCCGGTTATATATTATGACTTCGGCGGCGCATTTGCGCTAAGGCACCTTACGGCATTCGGCACGGTATATTCGGCGGCGATTAATACTACGGCTTATTTAGCACGGTCGGGCAGGCTACCGTATACGTAGGGGGGTATATCGATATTTTATAAGCTATTATATTACGTCTACGGTCGGGATATATCTTACTTTTGCTTAGCCTTGTTAGTATAATAGTAATGTTAACATACGTTAAGAGCCTTAATATAGCTCCCTCTACCTATAAATCGTGCCCTTTAATTAGGAATTAAGGACCTAACGACTTTAGCCTTATCGGAATATAAACTGATAATATCCTAATACTCGGTTTAGATACTTTTTCGGCTTAGGAAGAAAAAGAGCTCGAGATAGCTTAATTTCACGCTAAGCCGAAGGCTTAAATAACCCTAAGGAATACTATAGACTTTAATAAAGCAAAACTAACGCTTTAAGACGACGTTCTACTCTTATAGCAGAAGGGATAGGCCTTAAGGATCGAGGTAGTCGACTTACGGGCTTATAATAAAGCCTAGCAGTACCTTAAGCAACGCGCTTATGCTACGTACGTCGCCTCTATCTATTAGCTAGAGGCCTTATTCGATATCTCCGTAGCAGCCTAGGTCTAAGCCCCTAAAGAGAAGGATTATAACATCCTTAGCAAGCGCCTCTAATAGTAGATCGACTATTAATAACGTAGACTTACGTAATAACTAATGAATCTCGAGATAGCTAAACTCGTGGTGTTTACGGATAGCTTATTCGCAAACAACCGAGACCTTTCGTCTTAGTTAGGCTTTGTTATTACGCTCGTTAATAAGACCGAGCGTACGGATACGCACTTCCGGATTAATAGCAATATTATCTATTAAAGCTCGACGAAGTATAAGCGAGTAACTTATAGCGTTCTTACGAGCGAGATCTACGGTATAGTTAACGGTATAGACCTTAGCATCTCCCTTATTACGACCCTCCGTATAGTTACGGAACGGCTTTAGCTCCTACTAATCCCTCTTATTATATACACTAACTTATACTCCCTCTATAAATGCCTTATTAAGCTCGGTACTACGAAGGAGAAACGTGTAATAATCGATATTATAGCGTTGCGTTAGTCGTATAAGCGACGGGAGATTAAGGAGATTAGGTGGATCTACGGGGAAGATAACCCCGCCGACGCTATAACGAAGGCATCGCTAAATAAGGCCCTTAAACGCCTTATCGATATAAACAGCCTCTCGATTAAGATAGAATCCTTCGTCCTTCGCCTATAGTTACTCACGGTTTCCCTACGGTATTCCCTTTATTCTGCCCCCTTTCTATTTATATTTATTAAATATATTTATTAGGCCTTCTACCTAACACATCGTTCTTTCTATCTCCCCTTATTTAGATTATAGATTTGCTATTTAGCAACTATAAAGAAAAGTTACTAATATAGGAATAAGGGATATCTATTCTTTAGGCACGATTGCAATCTACGTGATTAAATAGATCACGTGCGGGCAACCCTTGTATAGATGCGTTATTAACTACACGATGCATCGTATACATTAAGGACCCCGGTAATAGCGTTACTAACTCGGCCGCCCTTACGATAATTAAGTTATTAACTCAATCGCCCTTATAGGCATAGCCCCGACGTCGTAAGCAAGGGCTCGTAAAGGTCCGGCTTTAGGCCCTATTAATATACGCGTTTATAGCTTATATAAAGAGGCTGTTCGTCGCCCTTTAGTTAATAGACATTATAGACTAATCCAGCCAGTTTATAACCCCCTTTGTTTGTTTAACTAACTAATAATACGCCTTAATTCTTTTATAAATATATTAGCGATATTATTAGCAGATTTTATATAGAATACTTCTATTTCGCTTAGTAAAACACTATTCCGGGTGAAATTATAGGCAAGGCCGATGTATTTCCGGAGTTTATATACTTCTAGGTTATTTGCTATTTTTAGCGCTAATTTACTATCGGAAAATATTAGAGGGACTTTATTAGATATAGGTATAGACAACTCTTTTGCAATGCTATTTAAATAGCTGTATATATATAAGGCCTCCTTATTAGCCTCTCTAAGGCCTATAAACTCTAATTCGCAAGTAGATAGTAATATCGATCTTTGCTTTTAATATAACTAGCTTATAAGATTATTGCGTATAAAGAAACAGTATCTAAAGGCCGATCGTCGGTCTATAAGGTCACTAGCCTAATCGGAGTCCGTATAGGCTATAAAATGAAAATCTAGTATTAGTATATTATAGTTATAGTATAAGCATAGGTCAGGGAATTTGTTTAGGTATTTCTATATAACATCGAGGGCTTTAAAATGCGAGGAGTCGGGTTAAGAAGAAAATCTTACGTAGGATATTACTACGAAGAGGATATTAGGCCTTATAAATAGGGCTTAAAATAGCAAGGAGCCTATTTGCATTTAGTATAAGAGTATGTCTTTTTTATAGGCGTTCTTTATTCCTAATTTATTTAATTTAACGCCCTTAGTAGTAGGTATATTAGAGGTTCCTATATTTTGGGTTTTAAAGAGTATTACTATAAGTATTACTATTTATACTATAAGACCCTATAAGACGCTGAAATCTCTACTTTTTCCGCGCCTACCCCGCGCGCCTATATCCCGCTACTAAAATCGAGTAGAGGTATATAGCAATTAAGAGGGCCGCGCAAATCGTGCCTATCCTATTATGCCTGTCGAGATTTTTCCTATAATAGCGTAAAGTATAACGTAAAGCTATTCGCGATAGATTCGCAACGCCCCCCCTAAGAGCTAATGCACGAGCAGCTGCGCGCCGATAGCAATCCCTAAGAGCCTCCTCCCGAGGAGCGGCCTCTTTACGAGCCTAATAACTACGATAGCCTACTAATTCCACGTATGCCGCCCTCGCCGACCTTCGACATATACGATAAGCTATATAACTTCCTGCAAAAGTTCTACCGCGAGAACGGCGCCGCTATTGTTAAGAAGACTAGCTCCTATAAGCGTAAGATTAATAGGCAGCTAGTCTTAACCTACGTTCTCTTAATATGCGATCGTAGGCCTCGACGAGTCTTGAAAAGCGTTAGGCTCCGGAAAGCCTCCTCTGTAAAGCTTAACTGCCCTATTACGATTATAGCCTTAGCAACGCAACGCTCGAATTAGAAGTAGACCTTCCGCGTTAATTAAGAATAGTATAATTATAGGAAGTTAATTAATCTCTTAGTATATAATATGCATCGTCGGCGAACCTTAGCGCAGTAGGAGCTTAAGGGCAAGCTATCTAAGCTTCGAGCCGTCCCCGCTCGCGAGATCGTATTAATTCTTAGGGAATTAACCGCCGAGGAGTCTTTCTTTCGGCAATGCGATATCTATAACGATCGATAAAAGATCCGCGCCGTAGCCTTTAGTAGGAAGACAGCTACCTAAGCCTTTCTCGCCTACCTCCGAGACGCCGGCCTTAAATATATAGTTAAGCTCGCTAACGGTAGCGATGATAGCGACGACGACGGCTGTAAGAGAACGAGCTTAGGGGGGGTATATGATTGTTATTAATCCACGAAGGGACACAGCTATAGACTAGATCTAAATGTCTATATATACGATGTGGAGGTTACGTAGGATAATATATAATATAACCTAACACCGTGATAGTATATCCCCCTTAAATCGGCGTTCGACTCGAACGCCTAACAGGGTTAATAGGCTAATAAAAACGAAGGAAATCTATGCTAATCGGCCCTAAAAGCGGGCCTAATATAGAGCGAGAGAGAGAAATAGAAAGAAACAAGGGGCAAAACTAAGAAACTAATGCGTGCCGTAACGTAAATTGTATTAATAAATTATACTTATTATTACTTAGGCGAAGGGGAAGATATAAGGAAGGCTATGTAAAAGGCCGGTTTAGGCTTAGTCGGGTTAAGGGCGTAAAAAGCCTTAAGGTCGTCCTAGCAGCCGTTAAGGCAGGAGGAGTCCTCCTACGTAAGGGGGCTATAACGCTATTAAACGCGATACTTAATCTTCCCGGAGGCGTACTAGCGTTACGCGAGGATAGAAGAAAACTCCTACTCGAGGTGCGCGTTATCGCCGTCGTCGTCGCCGGGGGAAAGGAGAACGCCGTTATCGGCGGGCCGGACGTTAAGCTCCGACTGGCCGGGCAACGCAGGCACGTATGATAGTTCCGCACGAAGCTAGAAATAGACTCGTGCATGCCGGGCTAGATATAAGACCGGCGGTAGAGGCTAGCGGTCTTTGTACGTCTAGGGTAGCCGGCGAGGGGGGAGGTATAAGCGCGGACGAGGATCTAAAGAATTAGGGCGTCGTTAGGGGGAACGAAGAGCCGGCCTTAGAAATAGAACCGGCCCCGGACCTCGGAGAGAGAGGTCTTAGGGATCGAGCGGAGGGGGGCTCGAAGGGGGTAAGGCTAGCGGGGCTAAGGGGACTAAAGAGCCACGCGAATAGCGGAGATAAGCGGGGAGGAGGAATAAGCACGGTCGATAAGGTTATCGATCGGCTCGGAGTTATCGAGGGCGTAAAGGTCGAGGCAGTCGGAATTGTATTTATAAATTATATTTATAAACGAATCGGACTCCTTAACGGTATTAGGGGCGGTAGTAGTATTAGGGTAGAGGGAGGCATTAACCTTAGACTTAGGGAGGATAACCTAATATCGATAGTTAATCCTCTCGTTAGCTCGGTCGGTAAGGGAGAGAGGGCGGGAGCCGGGCAAGCGGCTAAAGGCGTCGGGGAGAATAGCTTAAGAGCCGGGCTAAAAGACGATCTTAAAATTAAAACGACTAAGGAATTCGGCCTAGCGGGCCTATCGCTTGTTAAAGAGCTTTATAGTTATAAAATACTAAAGATTCTTATAGTCCGAGGCTATCTTAAACTTAGGTAGGCCTTTAAGCTTAAGGCGTTACTCCTCGAGAGATTTTATAATCGCGAGGAGTTCCTTATCGTAGATCTCGTAATTATACTTTTAAGCGGAGTGCTTTAACGAGAAAAAGGCAACCGGATAGTAACGACTATCGTCGAGGAGCTATATTAGTATACCCCTAGCGGCTTAGTCGGAAGCATTTATCTAGACTACGGTCTTACGATAGGGGTCGAAGTATATAAAGACTAAGGCGGTAGTAAAGGCGTGCTTAAAGGCTTCGAAGGCGTAGGCGCAAGCGGGAGACTAGATCTAAGGGGCAGAGTTCTTAGTAAGGGCGTTTAAAGGGTTCGTAAGCTTAGGAAAGCCGCGAATAAAACGCCGATAAAAATTAGCGAATCCTAAGAAGCGCCGGAGGTCTTTAATAAAGGAGGGGGTAGGCTAGTCTAAGACTATATAAACCTTATTAAAGTCTATGCGAATGCCTTTATCTAAGATAATTAGGCCGAGGTACTTAGTCTCGGTAATATAGAAGTTATACTTATCTATATTAAGCTAGAGGCCGGCGGCGTCGAGGCGCTTAAGAACCGCGTTAACGTAGGCCTAATATTCCTCTTACGTCTCTAAGAAGATTAAGACGTCGTTTAGATAGGTAGAGTAGAACTTATTAAAGATACCGTAAAGGGCTATATTAATAAAACTCTAGAAGTAGGACGGGGCGGCGGTAAGGCTAAAGGGGGTAATATAATACTTAAAAAGCCTATACCGTATAGCGAACGCCGTCTTTTACTTATATCCTTCGGTAATATAAAGGCGATTAAACGCCGTAATAACGTCGATCTTAGTAAAAAACTTCGCCTTCCGGATATAGGCGAGAGTATTATAGATAAAGGGTAAAGGGAAACGGTTCTTAATTATAGCTTTATTTAGGCTGCGATAGTTAACGTAAAAACAGACGCCCCCGCCCGGCTTATAGGCGAGTATAATAGGGGTAGTAGCGGGGGAGGTAAAGTAATAGATAAAGCCTTTCTTAAGCTACTCGTTAACGTACGCATAGATGATCTAGTTCTCGGCTTTACTAAAAGGGCGAGGGCGGGTATAAGGAGGTTATATCCCCTCTTTAAGTTTAATTTAAGTATTAACGGCATAGTAAAGGGCGAGCTTATCGGCCTCGCTCTTAAGCTATATATAGATTATATAGTAAAGCTCCTTAGGGACCTTAGCCTAAAGCTCGTCGAGTGTATAAAGGACCTTCTCTTACTTCTTAAAGAACTTAGCGATATCGTCGGGGGAGATCTTATTAAGGTAGATCTTATTAAGGTAGTCGTTAATAAAGTTATAAAGGCAGGGGTTAAGGTAGGCTTTCGCGTCCTTAGCATCTATATATTTAGTTAGAACGGCCTAGTAGAAGTCCTCGGGGATATCTTAGTCGATAGGTAGCGGGGGCTCGGTAGGTAAAGGCTTAGCGGTAAGGGCCTTAATCGAGGTCTAAAAGGTCTAGACTCTAGGCTGCCGGTAGAATATTACTATCGCGTCGACGTTAAGCATCCGGACGTTAAACGCTAAGTCGTTAAAGGACGAGAAGCGGAGGGGCCGGGGTCTAATAGTCTTACGACTCGGCCGTAATATAGGGCGGCGGTAGCTAGCGGTCTTATAGACGGGATAGGGGCGGGGAGGTCGAACGTAGCGGCGAGGGTAGAGGGTAGCTAAGGAGTCGGAGTTATAGCCGGAGTCGGAGTCGGCGTCGTTAACTTAGCGGGAGGAGTCCGGATAGGCGGGTTTACCCGCGTTAGGAGTATCCTTAAAAAACGTAAAGAAGGAAGGGCTAAGGGACGGGGGAATAAACTCGAGAACGTCGCTAAAGCGGACGGAACAGATAGGGGCCGGAGGACGGGCTAAGGCCGGACGGGCGGGAATAGGGATCGCAGCGGCGGGAATAGAAATCGTAGTAGTAGAGGGCTCGCCTTCGTCGTTAGAATCCTCGACGGAAGGACTAAGGGGAAACCCCCTTAAGGCAAAGGCAGGCAAGGGCGCGGTAGGGGGCTCGCCCCTATTGTCGAAGTCTCCGATAGAGGGGGCGGAGGGAAAACGAATTATATTTATTAATTATATTCCCTCCGAAATAGGGATAGGGGAAGCTAGGACAGGGCGGGCAGGGCGGGTAAGAGTGGCTAAAAGGCCCGGGATAAGATAAGGCTAGTAGTCCGAGAGATAGGAGGCTAGACAAAAGGGAGACTAGAAGGAAAAAGAGTTACCGCGCTAGCTAATAATAAGGTCGTGCCGGCGTAGCTAGGGGAGGCTAAGAATAACCTCGTGGCTAAGCTTCGTAAGAAAGAAGCAGATAGACTCGGTATAAGCGCTAATCTAAGAGACCGAAAAGGCGTAATAGGTAACGGAGCCGGACTCGCAGTCGCTACTATCGGCGAGAGAAAGCCGGCGCGGGAATTAGAGTTAGCGGATAGGAAGGGTAAGGCGGTACGCGGTCTAAGCGTGCATAAAGGCGTATCCGGAATAGCCGGAGTCGACTAAAGCACTTATAACGGCATCGGCGGATATAAGGGATAAAGGCATAAGTAGAGCACGCGGTTGTATTCCCGCGGGGAGGCAAAGATCCTCCCCGGTGTCGAACGAAGCTATAAACTCGGATACTAAAAGCTCTATCGCGCGATAAAGCGAGGGAGCTACGTATTTCCCAAGGACGGGGAAGAGGCAGGGAGGTCGTCTACTTCGCCCTCGATAAAGCCCTACTTAATAGCGTAAACCTAGTAGCGGGGGGGAGGGGGTTCGAGCAAGCGCGGGGTAAACGTACCGCTACTACGGCCACGGCTGCGGCTAGAGCCGGAACCGGCGCTAGGACTAGCGCTAGGGTTAGCGCCGGGATTAGCACCGATATCCTTGTTAGGGCAGGTCCGGGTGATATAGGTAGCGGTAGCCGGCTAGGCGTAGTAGAGGCAAAGACGGTTCTCAAACCGCCGTTGCTTCTTAGCGTTAGTAAGCCGGGCCTAGAATGCGTCGAGCTGCATTAGGTCACCGGTAAGGGATATAGGTAGGGTAGGTAAGGTAGGGCTAGTGCGAGCGGGGTTGCGAGGCGGCTAGAGTTAAGAACGGGCCTTAACACGCTGCTAGTTGTCCTAAAGCGTGGAATATATCTTAGCCTAAGCCGTAAAGTCGTTATAGGCCGGGCACTCGACCTATAGAGCGGCGGCGTTAGTAAGTTCGATAGAGACCTTTAAATAAAAGTAGGCGACGTAAGCGGTGCCGTCGAACGATAGGTCGGCTTAAAGCTAGGTAAACTTCGAATAGAAGTCCGGCTAAGAGATATTCTTTATTAATAAGGCGTTAAAGTCGGCCTCCGACTAAGCGCGGGTAAAATTAGCACTAAAAATAAGGCTAAGGTCGTCGGTAAGGGCTTTAATAGTAGTATACTGCTAATTAGCGAAAGACTTATTATCGAGGACGTCTTAAGGAACGCTAGCGATAATAGAGGCGGCCCGGCCGGTAAGTCGGCTAGCTGCGTAAAGAATGCGATCCTGCTCTATAGGGTATAAGGCGGCGTCCTAATAGAGCTTAATAGCAAGGCCGTTACGCTAGGTCCGGAAAGCCTCCTAACGTTGCTTCTAAGTGCTAGAGTCGCCGGCGAATCTCTTAGGGTCGGCTATACGGGAACGGGTAGGGGTAACGGCGGGGGCGGGGGCAAGGGCTTAGTCCTAAGCCGTATTACGTTCGGCTAGGACGAGGAGAGAGGACGTAGCGCGGTTAAGCTAACGCTAGAGATCGGCAGCGTGCTCTTAAGCAACGGCTGCGTGCTTTTAAGCGGCGAGCACTCCTATGTCTAACTTAACGTAAGCATTATTAAGGTAAGCGAGGGCCTTAATCTAAGGGGCGCGGAAGTCGTAAGTAGCGTTAGCCTAAATATAGGCGAATGTGCCGAACATAGGCCGTTAGGCTCGAAGAAGGGCGGCGAGGCGGGGGTAGTAGGAAACGTACTTAGTCTAGGGCTCCGGGTCGGTAGGAGCCGGCGGTATAACGGCCGGGGTAGCGGACGGAGGATCGGCCTTTATATAGTCGGTTATCGTAGATTATAGGGCAATAGGATAGGATAAAGGTAGGGGAAGGGTAAGGAGGGAAATCTATGTAATTCACGTCGAGACAGCGTACCTATACCGGGAAAATTCTAATAATCGAGGAAAACTTAGTCGAAGGGGTCCGGCGAGGAGGCGGACTTACGTCGCGAAGAGGGGGGATTAGAAAAGAAAGGGGTAAGATAGCGAGATTATTAATTAAAGGCAATAGGATAAAATAGTAGATTAAACTATAAGAGAACGAGCTTAAGGGGGGTATATAATTATTATTAATCTACGAAGGGATATAGCTATAGACTAGATCTAAATGTCTATATATACGATATAAAGGTTATATAGGATAATATATAATATAACCTAATACCGTAATAACGGCGATAGCGATTACCGGAAGGTTAAAGCTATCTTCTAGACTTAACCTTAGTGTAAGAAGATATAGAAGCGGTTCCTAGAGGTTATCGGCCTTAATAATATATATAATACTAACCGCTTTAAGATTTATCTCTTTTAGGCTACTAAGATTACTAACTAGAAGTCCGTTGCTAACTTCGCCTTTAGCCTAATTAATATAGAGAAGGAAGAGGGCTTTTAGTAGCTATCTAAGCGGCTTAACGAGCTACGGCAAGAGGTAGAAGCCGTAGAGCCGACTATAATTATTACGGATAAGGAAAAGGCCCTTAAAAATACACTCTTAAAGGTCTTCCCTTCTACGTAGCAATAGCTCTACGTATAGCATATTAACGCTAAAGTTAACGCTAGAATTAAATCGCTGTGGAAGGAGCCTAAGCCTAGCTACGAAGGTAACGACGACGACAACGATAACGACGACGACGACGACGACGACGATAACGACGACGACGACGACGACGACGATAACGACGACGACGACGACGACGACGATAACGACGACGACGACGACGAGGCTAACGAGGCTAATAAGGGTAACGATACTGCCGAAAACGATGCTATCGGACGAGCCGCAATACAATAAGAGGTAGAAGAGGCAGGGAACTTAGCGCCGCCGGCCCCGCCGGCCGATGAATATACCCGTAAGAGTATATTTATAGCTTAGAAAACAATAATCTATGCTTTAACAAAGGAACTCTTTAAGTCTCGGTAGAAGACTTTCGATTACACCTACGGAAAGCACTAAGCCTATATTATTAGATATATCTCGAAAGAGTATATGCCCTAGCGGGAGCAGTAGGCTGCCTGCTTTCTTAGTAGGTATCGCAACTTCGGGCAGAGGGTTAATAGCCCTATAGAGACCGCCTATAAAGACGTTAAATCGTACCTTCTTATAGGCATAAGAGACCTCTTTTACCTTTATACCGCCTTACTTTAGATAATCGAGAATAAAGAGCGTTACTATATTTAAGAGGCTAGCCGATAGTAGGGACGGTAGCGGCTCTTATACAGCGGCTAGGAATAGCTTAGCTAGCTAACCTCCTAGATTATAAATTAGGCTATTAACATACTTGCTATATAGCACCGGCTTGCCTTAGCCGCGATGCCTTTAAAAGTAGGGAAAGAGCCACGGGAGCTAATACCGCTACCGCGTTATACCGGCCGATTTATATAATAATAGGGGCTGCCTTATGCCTACGTTATCCTCTAGCACCTTAAAGCTAACCCTTAGCTTCCGCTTGTTAGGCTTAATATCCTTCCCCGGTAGTAGCTTAAGAAGCCTTTAGTACGACCCCCCCCTTTGTCTATATAAATAATGCTAATAACGACCTTTAGGACCTCGAGGAGCTACTCCTCCGTATTCGTGACCCTAATGTAGTATAAACCCTACGTAGCCGGCCTCGCGCTCTTAAAAACACTAGTCTGCTTATGCCCTCGACGCTAATGCACTAAGAGGAAGGCTACGATCCGGCATCTCTATAGGCCTTAGCTTTATAGGCAGCTTCGGCTTTAGATTTATAGGCAGCTTTATAGCCTAATCGTAGACGTAGACGAGGCATATAAAAGCGGCTGCCGCGATTTAGTTAGGCTAGCGCCCGCCGACTTAACGCAAGCGTACGGCGCACACATACGTAGAATAAGGTAGACGAAATATAAGCATTATAAGGATTATAAGGACAGACGGCGTTATAAGGAAGATCGCGTGCGCGCGTAAATACATAGGCAAGGGGATCTCGAGGGAGACGAGCTAGGGGCGGAAGAGCTACGCCGTCGCCGTCTACGTCTATTAAGGAGGTTATTCTAGCAACGCAGGCCACGCAGCAGTCCGCGGACTAATTAATAGGCCGATTGATTATACATATATCTCGCGAACATACGTTATTTAAGCTCTTTAAGCTCTTCGCGCGCGCGCTACTATCGCTATTAAATTAACTATTAACTATTTAATTAAGGCTAGGCACGATTTACGCGGCCCTCTTAATTGCTATATACCTCTACTAAAATTTAGTGGCGGGATATAGGCGCGCGGGGTACGCGTAGAAAAAGCGGGGATAATAAAGTCTTAAGTATAGATAGAGATTCCTTATAGTATAAATAGTAATACTTATTACTATTTGCCTAAGTACAAATCTCTATTTGCCTAAGTAATACTTCGGGTACCCCCCTAAAATGCCTAACCCCCCCCCCCGCCCAGCCGCGCCTACTTAATTACAGTGCGTATGCCTAGCAGGCTATAGGCTAATTCTTCGTTAAATCGCATCGTTAAATCGCATCGTTAAATCATATCGTTAAATCGCATCGTTAAATCGCATCGTTAAGTCGTATCTCGCCGCATCGCATCGCTCTAGCCAACGAGGCTCTAAGGCACGCAGTAGGGCACGCAGTAGAGCACGCAGTAGAGCACGCAGCCGGGCACGAAGCATACATTAAGGAGCCGCACATATAGTAGAGGGCACGCAGTAAAGGGCACGCAGCGGGGCACGCAGCCGGGAGCCGGGCACGAAGCATATATTAGGGAGCCGTATATATAGCAGAGGGCACGCAGCAGAGCACGCAGTAGAGCACGCAGCAGAGCACGCAGTAGAGCACGCAGTAGAGCACGCAGTAGAGCACGCAGTAGAGCACGCAGTAGAGCACGCAGCAGAGCACGCAGCAGAGCACGCAGCAGAGCACGCAGTAGAGCACGCAGTAGAGCACGCAGTAGAGCACGCAGTAGAGCACGTAGTAGAGCACGCAGTAGAGCACGCAGCCGGGAGCTTGGCACGAAGCATACATTAAGGAGCCGCGCACGTAGTAGAGGGCACGTAGTAGAGGGCACGTAGCAGAGGGCATATAGTAGAGGGCACGCAGTAGAGGGCACGCAGTAGAGGGCACGCAGTAGGGCATAAAGCAGGACACGAAGCCGGGAGCGAGCCGTAGACGGAAATTCGTGAGAGTATATATACGTAAAGAATTATTAGTCTACGGCCTGCTATAAATGCGCACTATATTTATATAAGCGCGGCTAAGCGCGGGGGGGTTAGGCGTTTTCCGGGGTATACGTAGGCTATAAAAAAAATATCACTTAGGCAAATAGAGATTTAGGCCCTAATCTACAACGCCTTGAAAAAACCAATGCGGATATACAACTCGGCTAGAAGAGTATTCGTCCCCCGATTAGTAGCGTTTTTCGGCCTAAATATAAGAATTCGTGCTCCTCCTCCTATAGCTGTATGTCTATCTCTATTCACAATGTATCGAGCTAGTAGGGGTCGTGCAGCGTCGCTTTAATGCCTACATTAGGGAAAGATGCTAAGAAAAATGTCGAATTCTGCTATGGCCGACATATCGAAAAACAATGCGGCGCACCGCATTGTTTTTCGATATGTCGGCCACGTCGTTTTTCAAGGCGCTTTCGAGGAGCCTATCGCGACGGGCCTTATTAATAAGCAATAACTCGACGAACCTTATTAAGGTCTATAGCTTCTTATAGACTGGCTTTCGGATAAGGGAGGCATCGCGAGCGCTCTCTCTAATAAGTGCGATTAATAAGTGCGATTAATAAGTGCGGCGGGCGGCGGTAAGCGAAACCGCCGACAAGGATGTAAGACAGGTATATAGGAAGACCCGCACTAAAATTAAGTGGAGCAAGTCTCTACCCGCGTCTACATTGATTTTTTCAAGGCGTTATAGATTAGGGCCTTATACTTAGGCAAATAGTCATACTCTTTTTAAATTCCTTTATTTCATTTTTTATATAGGTTGCTTAGGATATATATAATTCCTTTATGTCTCTATTGATTTATATAGATAATCCTAAGAAGTCTTTAACTTCCCCTAGCGATTTAATCGGTAGGGGTTTATTTATTTAATCTATTACTTAGGTTATTATACGCTCTATAGGTCTATAGAAGAGAAGATTATCTATATAGACGGCTATAGCTATTCGCAGTATGCTATTTATAAACACTCCTTCGTCTATTAGAAGGCAGTAAAAACCAAGCACGTTAAGTACGCTTTTTAATAGGTTATACTAGAGTAAAGAACTTTGTTTTAAGCCGTATAGTGCTTTTCTTAATTTCGCTACGAGCTTCTTCGTCTTGTTTTTATCTAAGTAATTAAAGTAAGTTATGTCTTTATATTTTGTATTTTTATGCTAGGAAAACCATACGTATAGTATTAGAGTATTGCTATTTATATAGTAGAGAATTGCTATTTATATAGTAAATTAGGATTATCTCTATAATTTCGGCGCGCACCCTACGCGCCTATATCCCGCCACTTAATTTTCGTAGGGCTTTATAGCAATTAAGAGGGCCGCGTAAATCGTTTATAGCCTTAATTTACTTATTTAGTTAATTTAATAGCTATAGCAGCGCGCGCGCCCTACTGCGTGCCCTACTGCGTGCCCTACTGCGTGCCCTACTACGTGCCCTACTGCGTGCTCTAATGCGTGCCCTCTACTGCGTGCTCTAATGCGTGCCCTCTGCTGCGTGCCCTCTACTGCGTGCCCTCTACTACGTGCGCGGCTCCTTAATGTATGCTGCGTGCCCTGCTGCGTGCTCTAATGCGTGCCCTCTGCTGCGTGCTCTAATGCGTGCCCTCTACTGCGTGCCCTCTACTGCGTGCCCTCTACTGCGTGCCCTCTGCTGTGTGTGCGGCTCCTTAATGTATGCGTCGTGCCCTACTGCGTTCTCTGCTGCGTGCCCTGCTGCGTGCCCTGCTGCGTGCTCTAATGCGTGCCCTCTGCTGCGTGCTGTCGCAATTGTAGCACGGACCACCCTTTCTATTAGTCAGCCTCGCCGCGTAGAGTTTTAGCCCTCTGCGCGCCGTATAGCTTTTAGCTCTTTCTTAATCTATTAGAGCTTTCTTTATAGGTTATAGCCCTTACGTACGCTTTTTCTAGCGCACGTATTTTTTAATTATCTTAAGAATTTATTCTACGATAGCTTTAATTATTGATTTCCTAGGTATCCGAAAAACTATACATTTACAGATCGGGACCCTTTTTATAGCTTTTTATTACCTATTATAAAATAGAGGCGTTTTCTGCGTAATATACCTCGCACCACGCTAAGAACGCTAAGATAGCATTAGTAGCCCTACGCCGGGCCTAAGACGCTAGACTCGATAAGCTTCGAGGATAGGAAAATTATAGCTTATAGTTTATTAAGCTATCGATCGCCTTAGGTATCGAGCACCTAAAAGGGCATATTAATAGAAAGATTAAGCCCGTAAAGGAGGACTCTCCCGGCTTTAACAAATAGGATATAAACGATAGAGTGATAAAGCATTATATTATTGCGAGTCTTTCCCTTAAACTACGGGACTAGATCTAAAAGGAAGGTTAAGACTTAGAGATAATAGCTTTTAAGACTATAAAGTGGATTAAGATAACCTCTATAGAGGTGCCTAAGGTAATATTCTACTCTACGTTCGTAGAGCTTGCTATTATCGACGCGAGAAAATTCGCAGATATAGCTTAATATTTAAAAAAGCTTTATTTCTGCTAGGACTAGCTTATCGCGGTCTCGAAGGACTTAGACGAAAGAATCTTCGTTATCTTTGCCTTTAAGGGACTAAAGACACATCGACCGGACTAGTTTAATAACTAGAGCTACGATTAATAAGGGGGCAAAGAGATCTCTAAAGACGAGATTTATAAATAGCTCGCCGGGAGAGCTTAAGCCGAGCAGTTAAACTCTCTTGCTAATACCGCGTTTAATAAAAACACTCGACGCAATAATAGCGGGAATAGTAACGCTAATAGTAGCACCGGTAGCAATAATAACACCGGCAATAATAATAATTCTAGCGGCAGTAATAATAACTTTAGTAAGAATAATAATAACTAAGGAGGCAGCTATATATAGAGGAAGAGGAACCTTATAGACGCTCTAATTAAGATTAAATATAGCTGCTTTATTAAGCCGGGCTAGTTATTTTACGAGGAGGATAAATGCTATCGCAAATACTCGGAAAAAGCCCTAAGATAGTAGGTTAATAAGTCTAAGGACTATAATAGCAATGCTAGGAATCCCGACATTATTATAGCCGGCGGAGAATTCAAAGGTTGCTTACTAAACTACGCAACGATCGAGGACCCTATCGAAGTTATCGCTAAGGCGGGTTTACTAAGCGGCACCGCGATTAATAAGCCTATCCGCGACGAGGTTATCGCCGATTTAGGCTACGCTAACTATTGGTTTAACGACTTAAAGTGGTTTTTAGACGTAACCTCTCTTAGACCTTCTTCTATAATATCCTCTAATAGCTCCCCTTTATAGGTTAAAGCCGTAGGAACGGTTAAAGTAGTTATAGAAGGCGTTATACTAAAGCTATTTAAGGTTAATTATTCCCTATCGGCATTAGCTAATCTCATTAGCTCTTAGTGTTTACGGGAGAAGGGCATTAAGTTAGATAACGTTATTAAGTGCCTCGTATATATGCCTACTGCGTCGAAGATCTACCGTATTAAATAGAAACTAGGTATTGCGATAATTCTTAACGTAGAACCTAAGGGCAATTGCACCGACCTTAACCTAATGTCTTTGCCACGAGGCGATAAAAGGAAGTTATCGTATAAAACGATGCACCGTCGACTTAGCTACGCCGGATAAGAGAGAGTCCTTAAGGCTTACGAAAAGGCCGATATTAAGATCGATAAAGAAGAGGCTAAGACCTTCTACTGCGAACTATACTATCTCGCTAAGGCAGATAAGATAATATGCCGGAACCTAAGCGTTATTGCTACCGGCTTTCTATCCTATATATATTAGGATTTCTTTAGCTATAAGCTAGTCGGATATAGCGGGATTAATTACTGCCTATACGGCATTAATGTCTATACTAGCTTTTATTAAAGCATCTTCTTACCTTTAAGGGATAGGGCCTTCGAGATGCTTTAGGGTTAGAAGGCGTAGGTTAAGAACTACGCGGGCGATGCCTTAGTCTAAGTAATAGCGTTTAATAACGCTAGGGAATTCCACCCCGAGAAGATAAAGAAATAGTCGTAAGGGGATTACTTTATGCTACGCTATAGCGCACTATATATATCTAAATAGAACGGTAAGGCCGAGAGAGCCGGCCGCACCCTTATAGAGTCCGCTCGCACGATGTGCCTTAACGTTAGCCTCCTAGACTTCCTTTAGCCGCTCTACATCGAGATAGCCACTTATATTAATAACCTCCTTCCGATATAAGGCAACGCCTTAGGGAAGGCTCCTATAGAACTACTAATACGGGAAATTAGGATCCCGTATAAGTAGACCCTTAAATATATAAGGACTTAGGGTTATATAGCGTACGTAATAAAGCTATAAGAGGCTATCGTAAAGTCTAAGAAGATAGACCCGAAAGCCTAGAAGGGGAAGCTCGTAGGACTTAAGGGTCTTTATAGGCACCTCTATAATGTATAGTTGCTTAGAATAAAAACTATCATCGTGGCTAGAGACGTTCGTTTCTATAAGGCCACTAGGACTACTCCTCCGCTAGGTATAGACGCCTATAATATCGCGATCTTTAACGAAGACGATAACTACGACGAGGTTATAAGCGTGCGGGATGTAATGCCTTAACCGAGCAGTTATAAGGATTATCACGATCTTAATTTAGACTGCTATTAGGAAGGTTATAACGACGTTCCTTATATACTTAAATAAGAACGGCGTGTATACTTTAATAGTAAATAATATAATAAGGCTAAAAGGCAGATATTGCCGACGCTATAGTCTAGCCTAGGCCTATAGTATCCTCGAGTCACTAAGCTAGGGGATAATAACGCCGATATCCTTATATTAGAGGCTCTTATTCTAAGAGTAGAGATCCTTCCTAAAGCGTTCCTTTAATCACTAAGGTAGGAGCAATAATTAATCCCCTATACGCTAGTTTAAAGTAGGAAGAGAATAATAGACCCTCCGAAGGCGCTAAAGGCTTTTAAAATAGTCCGGCTTAATAATAGGCCTACCCGTCGCTAAACGAAGTAGGCAGCTACCGTAAGGGGCGAGATACTGCATCGCGGGTTACCTAGGCTAAGCACTAAACTTATTATTAATTACGACGACTGCGTAGACCTTTTTCGGCTAAATGCAGGTGTATTGCTTACTCTTTTAGCTATTTATCGTAAATAAGATTAATTCGACGATCCTAGACCTTAGTTAGTGCTATCCGCTTTTAGTATAGTAATTCTCGTAGCTTTAGGCGCACCGACTACTTAGAGATAGGCTACTAAGCGGGACGACTATAAAACTAGGTGGCTTCCGGCAATAAAGGAGGAGATCGCCACGCTTTACGGGAAGAACGCATAGAGCCTCGTACGCCGACTACTAAGCGTATAAGTTTTTAATAGCAAATAGGTCTTCCTAAAGAAGCCGCGCGTAGATTAAGATCCTTTAGCTAAGGCTAGGTAGGTCGTACGCGTGGATTAAGATAATAAGGAGAGGCCGATAGAAGAGCTTTACGCAGCGGTCGTATACTAGGCCTTATTAAAGCTCTTTATAACGATCGTAGCTACTTAAAATCTTAAGTAGGAATAGTTTAACGTCGTATACGCCTACGGCTACGCCGATGTATAGGAAGAAGTATTCGTAATATAGCCATTAGGACTTAATAACGGCTCCGGGCGTGTTTATCGTCTAAATAAAGCCCTTTACAGGCATCTTAGCTCTACTAAATAGTAGTATAATTAGGTTAGAATAGACCTTAAGGCATATAGATACGAGAGGCTAGAGATAGACCGATATCTACTTCGATATTAAAATAGCACTCTTATTATTGTTTATATTCATGACTTTATTATAGCCGCGCCGATATAACGGCTAATTTAGGGCGCTAGGGATATACTCGATTAACTCTACGAGATTAAGAGATTAAGGGAACCTAAGGAATTCCTTAGGATCTAGCTGGAGAGGAATAGAGATACCCAAACGATCCGTATAACCTAGATAAAGTACGCGACTAAGATTATTAATAAGTTTAGTAAAGGCATCGTCGGTAGTATTTCTACGCTATAGCCGCCGAAATACGAGATCCTATATAACTAAAAGGCTTAAAAGCTAGTTATAACTTTTAAAGCATAGCTTTAACGAACTAGCAGCATTAATTACCTATCGATAGGCATAAGGCCCGATATTATATTTACTATAAATAAGCTATTAGAGGCAAATAGTAATCTAACGGAGACGTATAAAGCGATTTTAAAGCATTTGCTTCGATATATTCGGAGTTCTTTAAAGCAAGGCGTTATTCTTAGGGGTAAATACCCTATAACTAACCTTAAGCTGCGAGTGTATTTAGATATATCCTTCGCCGACGATAAAAGCATACGATACTCTACGGCCGGATATATAGTGTTTTTTAGAGATAGACCTATCTTTTAGAAGTCGAAGCGCTAAACTATAGTAGCTATATCGTTAATAAAGGCAGAGTTTATAAATCTTATACTAGCTAGGATAGCTTCGATATAGATCTATTAACTTCTCGATGAGATAGGGTATACGCAACCGACCTTTTCCGTAGTGTATATAGATAGCTAGAATGCGAGGCTCGCGGTTCTAAATAAGAATAACCCGGCGCGAACGCGTTATATTAATATACGATATAAATAGATCGTTTATCGCACTAGCGAGGGCTTTTTCTAGCTAGTGTAGCTACGGACCGACGAAAAAACGGCCGACGGTATAACTAAAGGACTTTTCAAGCAATAGCATACGCAATTTATACGTTAATTAGGGATGCAAAAGTCCCTCGAAAAGAGGGCAATATAAGT
Source organism: Ophiocordyceps sinensis (assembly GCA_012934285.1). Taxonomy (NCBI): domain Eukaryota; kingdom Fungi; phylum Ascomycota; class Sordariomycetes; order Hypocreales; family Ophiocordycipitaceae; genus Ophiocordyceps; species Ophiocordyceps sinensis. Next base: position 8,151,995 of record JAAVMX010000001.1, on the reverse strand, counting down.
TATAGGCAAGGAGCGAAGGAAAGGGCGGATTAGAAGGCGAGGCAATTAGAGGGCAAAAAGGGGCTAAGGGCTCGGGAGCTCGGCTAAGGGGAGGTGTCGCAATTATAGCACGGACCACCCTTGCTATTAGTTAGCCTCGCCGCGTAGAGTTTTAGCCCTCTACGCGCCGCATAGCTTTTAGCTCTTTCTTAATCTATTAGAGCTTTCTTAACACGTGCCCTCTGCTGCGTGCGCGGCTCCTTAATGTATGCTTCGTGCCCTGCTGCGTGCCCTGCTGCGTGCCCTGCTGCGTGCCCTACTGCGTGCCCTACTGCGTGCCCTACTGCGTGCCTAGCTGCGTGCCCTTTGCTGCGTGCCCTTTGCTGTGTGTGCGGCTCTTTGATGTATGCTTTATGCCCGGCTGCGTGCCCTCTGCTGCGTTGCTGCGTGGCCTCTGCTGCGTGCCCTACTGCGTGGCCTCTGCTACGTGCCCTTTGCTGTGTGTGCGGCTCCTTAATGTATGCTTCGTGCCCGGCTCCCGGCTGCGTGCCCTGCTGCGTGCCCTCTACTGCGTGCCCTACTGCGTGCCCTCTGCTACGTGCGCGGCTCCTTGTTAATGCATGCTTCGTGCCCGGCTGCGTGGCCTGCTGCATGGCCTGCTGCGTGCCCGGCTACGTGTTGTTATTCTTCGCACGATTTGCGCGGCTCTCTTAGTTGCTATATACCTACACTAGATTTTAGTAGCGGGATATAGGCGCGCGGGGTGCGTGCCGAAAAAGTAGTTTTACTATACAAATAGCAATTTATTACTATACAAATAGCAATACTTATATAAAATAGCGATGTTTCGATCTAGTAAGGATTAGGGCAAAGGACATTAAATACTTAGGTACTTCGTATATATATATAATTTAATACATTAGTGTATAGCTTTAACGCTATGTATATCGTATTACGCACTCTAAATCGCCTATTTAATAGCTTTAAAAATAAGAGATAAATTAATACCTATTAAGAATAAGAAAGAAATCCGATGCGACGTTTGTAAAATGTATTGTTATTTCTTTAGCTAGCCTTACCACCTAAAAGGCGTCTAAACGTTTACTAAGTGTCTAAGCGTATTCTTCCTAACTTAATGCGGAGCTAATTAAGTTAGCATCTAATAGTCAACGTATCACAGTTACTAAGCGCAATGCATAAAGTCTTAGTGTATATAAAATGCTTTAATCCTTTAATCTAGAGGGGGACGTAGCCGGGGGTCTATATAGGTACTTAAACCTACTAGCGCTAATAGCTTCTTATATAAAAACAGTGGTTAGTTATTCTAAATAATCGTAAAGCTACTTACCCTTATTTCTCAGCGAGTCCGGGTTCCGTTAGTTACCTAACGAGCCGACCCCTTAGTATATACCCCTATTTGCTATACTAACGCTAATACGTACGGGAAATAAAGCCCTTATGTAATAAGGCTTATAATACACCCCTTTAGGGCTTATAGTAAAGTAAGGCCTAAAAATAACTAGAAAAGAGGGCAAATAGCGTATGATTAGTATTAAGACCTAACTAAGAATAGAAAATAAGCAAACAAGGGAAAAGGAGGACTATTCGTTATATTAGAATAGCCCTATGCGTATAATACGCAAAGTGTAAGAGAACGAGCTTAGGGGGGGTATATAATTATTATTAATCTACGAAGGGACATAGCTATAGACCTAGGTCTAAATGTCTATATATATAATATAGAGGTCACGTAGGATAATATATAATATAACCTAACACCGTAATAGTATATCCCCCTTAAATCGGCGTTCGACTTAAACGCCTAAAAGGGGCAATAGGCTAATAAAAACGAAGGGAATCTATATCAACCGGTCTTAAAAGCAGGCCTAATACAGAACGAGAGAAGAATAAGCAGAAATAAAGGGTAAAGCTAAGAATCTAACGCGTGCCGTCGTAACGTAAATTATATTAATAAATTATACTTATTATCACTTAAGCGAAGGTAAAGACGTAAAGAAGGCCGTATAAAAGGCCGGTTTAGGCTTAGTCGGGTTAAGGGGGTAAAAAGCCTTAAGGTTATCCTAGCAGCCGTTAAGATAGGAGGAGTCCTCTTACGTAAGGGGGCTATAACGCTATTAAACGCGATACTTAATCTTACCGGAGGCGTACTAGCGTTACGTAAGGATAGAAGAAAACTCTTACTTAAGGTGCGCGTTATCGCCGTCGTCGTCGCCGGGGGAAAGGAGAACGCTATTATCGGCGGACCGGACGTTAAGCTCCGACTAGCTAGGTAAAGGGGGCTCTTAGGTCTTAGTAAGGAAGGAGTAATAAAAAACGGGGTAAAGGCGGCTGCCTTTAGAAAGGCGAAGAAGATACGCCGTCTTATATACCTTAAGGACCTTATATAAGCCCTCCCGCTTATACCTAAGCTTCTTTATAGGGCGGAGGGTCCGGATCTAGCGTATGCTAAGGAATACTATATCGCCGGGCTAGTACGCTAAGGCGGGAGTCCGCCGGGCGTCCGCGTAGCGAGCCTAAGTAGCCTAAGCATCCTCGATCGCATCGCGGAGGAAGTTAAAGATACGCTAGAGATAGGAAGCGAGCGCGTTACCGCGGAGGTATTCCTTCCGCTACTAGGGGGTTATGCCGGGCGGGGGGGGGACTAAAGGGCTTAATGCTAAGCTTTAAGTAGAAGCTATAGTTAGCGAAGAAAGGGGAAAGACCGGTAGATTTAAAAACCTAATTATTAGTAGTAAACTTAGCGAAGGGAAGGAGGTCGACCTAATCGTCCTAAAGGTAGGTAGTATAATAACGAAGGTAAACTTCTATCTAAGCGTTTGCGATCTTAGTCTAACCGTTAGTCTAATAGTAGTAAGCGGAGCTAAGGTAGAAGCGGTAACTAAGGCGACGACTAAGCTACTATTAGAAAGCCGAAATAAACTAAGTACTACGGTCGCTAATAATAAAGGCCGGGGTGCCGTAAAAGGACTAAACGCGGGAAATAAACGCGTTAATAACGTCTTTAATAGTTATTAAGGGTGTTAGGACTTAGTAGCGTATCTTCGTAAGGCGGTCGATAATAATAAGGATATTAGAAAACTTAACGCTATTACGGCGGTAGATAAGGAGGTCGGTAATAAAGTCGACGGATATATCGGTCTATAAGGCGAAGGGAATACTTAAGGGCTAGAGTAAGCCCTAAGGGGAGGAACGAGGGGATTTAACGCGTAAGTACATATAATAATTCTATATAAAGCTAGAAATAGACTTATATATACCGGGTGTTATAGTATTAGGTCATATTATATATTATCCTACGTGACCTCTATATCGTATATATAGACCCTTAGACTTAGTCTATAGCTGCGCTCCTTCGTAGATTAATAATAGTTATATACCCCCTTTAAGCTTGTTTTATAATAGTTTAATCTACTATTCTTCTGCCCTTCCGCCGAGCCTTTACGATTACTTAGTCCCCCTAGCTTCGCCTATACGCCTGCCTCTGTTCTTTGTCTTATTACGCCCTTTTCCGCCTTTTTTCTACTCTCCTATAGATTTTTCTAGCCCTTTTTCCCGCCGCTACGATAGCTACTCCCGTTTCTACCCCTTCCCTCTCCCCTTCTCCCGGCCCTCCGGCAGGCGTTCCTATCTAGGACGTCCCGTAGCCTAACGCCCTCTCCGCCTTCCCTTACTTAGCCTTTATTCTCCGGGGTTCCTCCGTCGCCTCGTCTATCTTCGCCGACCTCTAGACGAATTTCCTCCGGCATACCGATTAGACCTAGTCTCTCGTCCTTCTTAAGTCTAGTTTCCTTAAGGCTACTACCTCCGCTACTACCGCCCGTAAGGAGGCCCTCGGCTACCGGCAGCACGCGGAGGGACTTTAAGACTAGCTTAATTAGTCTAACGCCGCCTTCGCCTACCTTACCGCCCTTTAGGCTGCCTTAACCCCTCTTACCGTAAGTCCCTATGCCTGCTTCGCCGACCTTAAACGCTTCTCTAGCGATATCGGCACTTAAAAGTAGCGCTAAGACGCCTTCCGCGTTTAGCGCGACGGTATATCCCTTAAGATCGCCTCTAACCCTTATATATTCCCTACCGATAGGGACTAAGTCGTCTACGCGACCGGCTGACTTTCCGGCCGGGCTACTTCTATCGCCGCTAGCGTCCCCCGCTATATCCGCGACGATACCCCCTTCGAGCAGTAGCGCTTTTAGTCCCTCGACTCCCTTACCTACGAGCTCGCCTCTATCTTTAGTGCCGCGAACTACCGCGCTTAGTCCGAGGCGGAATTTAATACCCTAGCTATAAAAGGCACCTCTTAGCCGGATTTCTTCTCGTGGTTTACTTAGCTATAGGCCGACCTCGATTATAACGAGAGCGCTTACGTCGGATACCTCTATTAAAAGGTTACTAACGAGCTCGCTAATACCGCCGCTCTTTAGGTCCTTAGCCCCGACACCGACGACTTCTATAGCTAAGCTAAGCTCTACGCCGCCCTTTAGGAGAACTACGAGCGTATTTAAGCCTGTAAGAGGCTCGTCTAGCCCCGGACTATTCCCCCCCTTACCTTTGCTAGGTCCGCTAGCCCCGCCGCCTCTACGCCCGCTAGCGACCCGATAGACCTTAACGCGTTCCGGGCTAGTCTTACGGACGCCGAGAAGCAACGACGGTATAAGAACCGTCTCTATCTCTACTACGCCGCCCCGGTGACCCTAACCTATACGGCTTAGACCTATCTTAAGAAGGGTGCTAGCCGGGGTCGCGGCTAAGGCGGCGGTACTCCCGCCCCGCGCCTCCTCGCGCTCCCTCCCCGGCTTAACTTCCGGGCGATCGAGCAAGGCTTCGTCGAGGGCGAGGTTACTAACTCTCCTGCCCCTACCTCTAGCGCTTCCCCCCCGGGAAACGCCTAGCTCCCTCGCCTTATCGCGCGACGGCGCTTTCGGTTTCTAATTTTATAGCTTTATTTAATACGGGGGAAGACCTCTATCTCCCGGCGGGAATATAGCCCTACGCTTTACTACTGCCCCTTCTCCCTTATGCTTACTAACGTCGCCGTAAGTGCTTTAGTCGACTTTAGTTATTTCGGATTCGCCTTTATATACACTTAGACCGCGTACCGCTTTACCCTCCCCGTCCGCTAGCTTTAGTTCCCTTGCCGGCTCTCTCTCGCCGATAGCGGCGACTATAAGTCCGGCGCCGTTACCTATTACGCTTACTTAGTCGCCTAAGTTAGCGCCTATGCCGAGTCTATCTGCTTTTTCCTTACGAAGCTTAGCTATAAGGTTATTCTCGGCCTCCTTTAGCTACGCTACGACGACCCCGTTATTAGCTAGCGCGATAACTCCCTCTCCTTCTAGTCCTTATTCTACCTCGCCTCTTACCTCTCGGACCCTTAGCCTTATCTTATCCCTAGCCTCCCGGCCGCTCCCGCTATTCCTATTCCCGCCCTTAGGGGAATATAATTTATAAATATAATTCGTTCCCCCCCCCGCCCCCTTTATCGCTAACTCTAACGACGAGGGCGAGCCCCTTGCCTTATCCTCGCCTTTTGCCCCCCGGGCTTCTGCCCGTGCCGTCCGCTTTTCTAACACCCTTAAGTTTATTCCCCCGTCGCTTCGTTTTTCCCCCGGCCTCCCGACGTCCCTTAAAGATGCTCCTAACGTAGGTAAACCTGCTTACTTAGACTCCTCCCGTTAGACCGACCTCGACTTAGGCTATGACTCCGACCCCTTAGATACCCTCTACCCCCGCCGTTACGTCCGCCCCCCCCGCCTTTAGCCTATACGTTAGGCTACTAGCTCCTATTACCCGGCTCCTTAACCTAAGCATCGAGCGATAGGACCCCACCCTTTTATAATCCCTTTAGCCGACCTTACGTTCTCTATCCGGATGCTTAACGTAGCCGCTATAACGGTATTCTACCGCTAGCCCTCTATTACGACTTCCTAAACTACGATTAAAGCCCTAGCCGCTAAACCCCTACCTACTAAGCCTCCGCCTCCTATCGACTAAGAGATCCCTTAGGAACTCTATTAAGCCGTTCTATCTAAGTCTATTAATCCTAATGCCGCTAAAGCCCGACTTAACCCCCGCTTTTACGACTTTATCGATAACTACTTTAATAAGATCTTTCTTAATAAGGTTTCGCCCGATAATATCGCTAAGTTCTTTTTAAAATACGATAAAGTCCTTTATACTTTCGATAAGCTTTAGGCTAAGGTCCTAAAGGAGCTTTACTATATAATCTATATATAGCTCTAGATTAACCTTAAGGAAGGAATATAACCCTTTTATACCCGCCCCCGCCCCTTTAGTAAAGCCGAGAACCGTATTATCCGCGCTTACGTTAACGAGTAGCTTAGGAAAGGCTTTATTCGCCGTTCGACCTCCGCTACTACCGCCCCCGTTATACTCGCTTATAAGCCCGGCGGCGGCGTCTATTTCTACGTCGATTACTATAGCTTAAATAAAGCTACGATTAAGAACCGCTTCCCCTTGCCCTTAGTCTATAATACCCTCGCCCGAATTAGGAAGGCGAAGTTCTTTACTAAGATTAACGTTATTATAGCGTTTAATCGCCTTTGCATCGCCGAAGGCTATAAGTAAAAGACGGCTTTCGCTATATAGTATATAGGCTTTTCGAGTATTACGTTATACCCTTTAGTCTCTCTAACGCGCCGTCCTACTTCTAGAGCTTTATTAATACGGCCTTATACAATATCCTTAATGATTTTTATTCCGCCTACTTAGACGATGTTTTAATCTTCTCTACTATACGGGAGGAGCATTAGGTCTACGTACGGGAGGTTCTTAAGCGCCTTAACGCCGCTAGCCTCTAGCTCGACGTCGATAAGTGCGATTTCTATATTACTAAGACTAAGTACCTTAGCCTAATTATCTCGGATAAAGGCATACGTATAGATCCTAAAAAGGTCCGCGCCGTCCTCGACTAGCCTGCCCCCTCCTTTATAAAAGACCTCCGGCGTTTCTTAAGGTTCGCTAATTTTTATCGGCGTTTTATCCGCGGCTTCTTTAGGCTTATAAATCCCTTAAACGCCCTTACTAAGAACTCTGCCCCTTAGCTCTTGTCCCCCGCCTGCGCCTACGCCTTTAAAGCCCTTAAGCACGCCTTTACCGCCGCCTTAATCCTCGCATACTTTAACCCCTCTCGAAAGACTATGGTTTAGACCGATACTTCCGACTAAGCCGCTAGGGGCGTGCTAATATAGCTCTTTAACAACGGCCGCTACTACCCTATTGCGTTCTTCTCGTCGAAACACTCCGCCTAAGAATATAACTATAAGATCTACGATAAGGAAATCCTCGCGATAGTAAAGTCCCTTAAGGAATAGCGCTTTAAGCTCGAAGGCCTACCTAAGTTTAAGATCGCTTCGGATTATAAGAACCTTTAGTATTTTATAACTATAAAGCTCTTTAACTAACGGTAGGCCCGCTAGGCCGAGTTCCTAAGTTACTTTAACTTTAAGATCGTCTTTTAGCCTAGCTCTTAAGCCACCCTTCCTAACGCCCTTAGCCGACTCCTTAGTTCCCGCCCTGCCTCCTTAACTAACCGCGCCGACGAGAGGATCGACTATCGTTACTAGGTTATCCTTCTACGGTCTAAGGTCGACGCCTCCTTACTCCCTAACGGGTTTAAGGAGTCCGACTTATCTATAGATATAATTAATAAATATAATTCTAACGACTCCGACTGCCTTACCCTCTATGCCCTTAACGACTCTAAGCCGATCGACGACCTTATCGACCGGGCTTATTTCTCCTCTCCGCTTATCGCCGACATTCGCGCGGCTCTCCGGTCTCCTTAGCTCTATTAGCCTAGTTCTCTTCGCGTACCTCTCCGCTTAATCCCGAAGTCCGCCCTCTCGGAGGCCTAAGGCCGGTTCTACTTTTAAGGCCGGTTATTCGTTCCCCCTAACGACGCCCTTATCCTCTAGATCTTAATCCGCACCTATACTTTCCCGCTAGCTAGCTACCTTAAGCGCACTAAGACCGCGAGCCTCTACCGCTAAACCTACGTTTAGCCTAGCATATATAAGTCTATTTCTAGCTTCGTTCGTAACTACTACGTCTGCCTCCGCGCTAAGTCCCCTTATTCCGCCCCTTAGGGCCTTCTTTAACCCTTAAGCATCCCTTTCGCCCTTTAGACTAATATCTCTATTAATTTTATTACGGACCTTCCCGTCTACCGCCGTTATAGCGTTAAGTTCTTAAGCATCTTAGTTATCGTTAACCGTATTACGAAGATACGCTACTACGTCTTAACGCCCTCGATAATAGTCGAGGACGTCGTTAACGCGTTTGTTTCTCGCGTTTAGTCTCTCTATAGCACCTTTACCTTAATCGTTAGTAATAAGGGCACTTAGTTTGTCTCCGCCTTCTAGCAGTAGCTTAGCCGCCGCCTTAGCTACCGCCTATACCTTAGTTCCGCCTACTACCCTTAGACTAATAGCTAGACTAAGATCGCGAACGCTTAGATAGAGGTCTACCTCCGCTGCTATACTACCTTCCTCTAAGACGATTAGGTAGATCTCCTTCCCCTCGCTAAGTTTACCGCTAATAACTAGGTTTATAAGTCTACCGGCCTCTCCCTTTTCTTCGCTAACTATAGCTTCGACCTAAAGCTTAGCACTAAGCCCTTAGGACTACCCCCCCCTAGTATAACCCCTTAGTAGCGTAAGGAGTACCTCTATAGCGATGCGCTCGTCTTACGCCTCTAACGCGTATCCGACTTCCTTCGTAACGCGATTAAGGACGCTTAAGCCACTTAGGCCTAGCACGCCGATGCCTGCCGGGCGCTCGCCCTAACGTACTAGCCTAGCGATATAGTCTTTCTTAGCACCTATTAGATCTATACCCTCCGCCCGATAAAGAAGCTTAACTATAAACGGGAGGGCCTATACGAGGTCCTTAAGGCGTATAAGACGGCTTATCTCCTCCGCCTCCCTAAGGGTAGCCGTCTCTACCCTATTTTCTACTACTTACTCCTTACCTAGACCTAAGAGCCCCCCCTGCCCGGCTAAGCCGACCTAAATATCCGGCCTACTAACGGGGGTATCCTGCTTTCCCTAGACGGCGATAATAATAACGACGCGTACCTTAAGTAGGAATTCTCCTCTATCCTTACGCAACGTTAATACGCGTCTAGGAAGATTAAATATCGCATCTAGTAGCGTTATAGCCCCCTTACGTAGGAGGATTCCTCGTGCCTCGACGGATGTTAGGACGACCTTAAGTCCTTCTACGCCGCGAACCCGGCTAAGCCTCGCCCTACTTTCTATACTACCTTCCTCGCCTCGTCCCCCCCTGCCTAGATAATAATAGATATAATGAATAAATATAATTCATCTTAGCGCGCATAGGCTTTCTAACCTCGAGCTTTATTTTCTTTCCTCCCTTTATATTATAGGGGCCTACCTTTTAAGTCGATTAATATAGGATTCCCTTAGTTCTCGCTCTTTTACTATTGCCCCTTTTTAAGCGTTTAAGTCGAACGCCGATTTAAGGGGGATATACTATCATAGTGTTAGGTTATATTATATATCATCCTACGTGACCTCTTCATCGTATATATAGACCCTTAGACTTAGTCTATAGCTGCGCTCCTTCGTAGATTAATAACAGTTATATACCCCCCCTAAGTTCGTTCTATAACACCGGGCTAGATATAGGACCGGCGGTAGAGGCTAGCGGTCTTCGTACGTCTAGGGTAGCCGGCAAAAGGGGAGGTATAAGCGCGGACGAGGATCTAAAGAATTAGGGCGTCGTTAAGGGGAACGAAGAGCCGGCCTTAGAAATAGAACCGGCCCTAGACCTCGGAGAGAGCGGTCTTAGGAATCGAGCGGAGGGGGGCTCGGAGGGGGTAAGGCTAGCGGGGCTAAGGGGACTAGAAAGCCACGCGAATAGCAGAGATAAGCGGGGAGGAGGAATAGGCCTAGTCGATAAGGTTATCGATTAGCTTAGAGTTATTAAAGGCGTAGAGGTTAAGGTAGTCGGAATTATATTTATAAATTATATCTATAAATAAATCGGACTCCTCGACGGTATTAAGGGCGGGAGTAGTATTAGGGTAGAGGGAGGCATTAACCTTAGACTTAGGGAGGATAACCTAATATCGGTGGTTAATCCTCTCGTTAGCTCGGTCGGTAAAGGAGAGAGAACGGGAGCTAGGTAAGCGGCTAAAAGCGTCTAAGAGAATAGCTTAAGAGCCGGGCTAAAAGATAATCTTAAAATTCAAACGACTAAGGAATTCGGCCTAACGGGCCTATCGCTTGTTAAAGAGCTTTATAGTTATAAAATACTAAAGATTCTTATAATCTAAGGCTATCTTAAACTTAAGTAGGCCCTTAAGCTTAAGGCGCTACTCCTTAAGAGATTTTACAATCGCGAGGAGTTCCTTATCGTAGATCTCGTAATTATACTCTTAAGCGGAGTTTTTTAACGAGAAGAAGGTAACCGGATAGTAATAACTATCGTCGAGGAGCTATATTAGTATACCTTTAGCGGCTTAGTTAAAAGCATTTATCTAAACTATAGTCTTACGATAGGGGTCGAAGTATATAAAGACTAAAGCGGTAGTAAAAGCGTGCTTTAGGGCTTCGAAAGCGTAAGCGTAAGCGGGAGACTAAATCTAAGGGGTAGAGTTCTTAATAAAGGCGTTTAAAGGGTTTATAAGCTTAGAAAAGCCGCGAATAAAACGCCGATAAAAATTAGCGAATCCTAAGAAGCGCCGGAGGTCTTTAATAAAGGAGGGGGCAGGCTAGTCTAAGACTATATAAACCTTTTTAGGATTTATACAAATGCCTTTATCTAAGATAATTAGGCCGAGGTACTGAGTCTTAGTAACGTAGAAGTTATACTTATCTACGTTAAGCTAAAGGCCGGCGGCGTTAAGGCGCTTAAAAACCATATTAACGTAGGCCTAGTGCTCCTCCTACGTCTTTAAGAAGATTAAGACGTCGTTTATATAAGTAGAGTAAAACTCGTTAAAGATACTATAAAGGGCCGTATTAATAAAACTCTAGAAGTAAGATAAAGCGGCGGTAAGGCTAAAGGGGGTAATATAATACCTAAAAAGCCTATACTATATAGCGAACGCGGTCTTTTACTTATATCCCTCGGCAATATAAAAGCGATTAAACGCTACGATAACGTCGATCTTAGTAAAAAACTTCGCCTTCCGAATATAGGCGAGGGTATTATAGATAAAAGGCAAAGGGAAACGGTTCTTAATTATAGCCTTATTTAGGCCGCGATAGTTAACGTAAAAATAGACGCCTTTGCCTAGCTTACGGGCAAGCATAATAAAAGCAGTAGTAAGGGAGGTAAAGCGGCGGATAAAGCCTTTCTTAAGCTACTTATTAATATACGCGCGGACGATTTAGTTCTCGGCTTCGCTAAAGGGATAAAGGCGGGTATAAGGAGGTTATATTCCCTCCTTAAGGTTAATTTAAGTATTAACGGTACGGTAAAAGGCGAGCTTATCGGCCTTACTCTTATGCTATATATAGATTATATAGTAAAGCTCCTTAAGGACCTTAGCCTAAAGCTCGTCGAGCGTATAAAAGACCTTCTCTTACTTTTTAAAGAACTTAGCGATATCGTTAAAGGAGATCTTATTAAGGTAGATCTTATTAAGGTAGTCGTCGATAAAGTCGTAAAGGCAAAGGTTAAGGCAGGCTTTCGCGTCCCCGGCGTTTATATATCTAATTAAAACGGCCTAATAGAGGTCTTTATAGATATCTTAGTCGATAGGTAGCGGAGGCTTAGTAAGTAAAGGCTTAGCGGTAAAGGCCTTAATTAAGGTCTAAGAGGTCTAGACTCCGGGCTACTAGTAGAATATTACTATCGCGTCGACGTTAAGCATCCGGACGTTAAACGCTAAATCGTTAGGGAATAAGAAGCGGAAGGGCTAAGGTCTAATAGTCTTACGACTTAGCCGTAATATAGGGCGGCGGTAGCCGGCGGTCTTATAGACGGGATAAGGGCGGTGAGGTCGAATATAGCGGCGAGGGTAAAAGGTAGCCGGGGCGTTAGAGTCGTAGCCGGAGTTAGAGTCGGCGTCGTTAACCTAGCGGGAGGAGTCTGGATAAGCGGGTTTACCCGCATTAAAGGCATCCTCGAAAAACGCTAAAAGAGAGGGGCTAAAGGATAAAGGAATAAACTTAAGAACGTTAATAAAGCAGACAGAACGGACAAAGACCTAAGGATAGGCTAAGGCCGTATAGGCGGGAATAAGGATCGCAGCGGTAAGAATAAAGGTCGTAGCGGCAAAAGGTTCGCCCTCGTCGTTAAAGTCTTCGATAGAGGGGGCGGTAAAGGGTTCGCCCTCGTCGTTAAAGTCTTCGATAGAGGGAGCGGGGGGAAAACGAATTATATTTATTAATTATATTCCCTTTAAAATAAGGGCGGGGGGAGCCGGGATAGGGCGAGTAGGGCGCGTAAAGGTAGCCGAGAGGCCTAGGATAAGATAAGGCTAGTAGTCCGAGAGGCAAGAGGCTAGATAAAAGGGGGACTAAAAGGAAAGGGAGTTACCGCGCTAGCTAATAATAGGGTCGTGCCGGCGTAGCTAAAAGAGGCTAAGAATAACCTTATAGCTAAGCTTTATAAGAAAAAAGTAGATAGACTTAGTATAAGCGCTAATCTAAGAGACCGAAAAGGCGTAATAAGTAACGGAGCCGGACTTATAGTCGCTATTTAGCGAGAGAAAGCCGGCGTGGGAATTAGAGCTAGCGGATAGGAAGGGCAAGGCGGTACGCGGTCTAAGCGTATATAAAAGCGTATCTAGAATAGCCGGAGTCGACTAAAGCACTTATAACGATATCGGCGGATATAAGGGATAAAGGCATAAGCAAAGCACGCGGTTATATTCCTATAGGGTGGCAAAGATCCTCCCCGGTATTAAATAAAGCTATAAACTTAGACATTAAGAGCTCTATCGCGCGATAAGGCGAGGGAGCTACGCATTTCCTAAAGACGGGGAAAAGGCGGGGAGGTCGTCTACCTTACCCTCGATAAAGCCCTGCTTAATAGCGCGAACCTAATAGCGGGGGAGAGGGGGTTCGAGCAGGCATAGGGCAGACGTACCGCTACTACGGCCACGGCCGCGGCTAGAGCCGGAACCGGCGCTAGGACTAGCGCTAAGGTTAGCGCCGGGATTAGCACTAATACCTTTATTAGGGTAGGTCTAAGCGGTATAGGTAGCGGTAGCCGGCTAAGCGTAGTAAAGGCAGAGACGGTTCTTAAACCGCCGTTGCTTCTTAGCGTTAGTAAGCCGGGCCCGGAATGCATTAAGCTGCATTAAGTTACCGGCAGGAGACGCGGGTAAGGCGGGCGAGGTAGGGCTAGTGCGAGCGGGGTTACGAGGCGGCTAGAGTTAAGAATAGGCCTTAATACGCTGCTAGTTGTCTTAAAGCGTGGAATATATCTTAGCCTAGGCCGTAAAGTCGTTATAGGCTAGGCATTCGACCTATAGAGCGGCGGCGTTAGTAAGTTCGATAGAGACCTTTAAATAAAGGTAGGCGACGTAAGCGGTGCTATTAAACAATAAGTCGGCTTAAAGCTAGGTAAACTTTAAATAAAAGTCTAGCTAAGAAATATTCTTTATCGATAAGGCATTAAAGTCGGCCTCCGACTAAGCATAGGTGAAATTAGCACTAAAGACGAGGCTAAGGTCGTCGGTAAAGGCTTTAATAATAGTATACTATTAATCGGCGAAAGACTTATTATCGAGGACGTCTTAAGAAACGCTAGCGATAATAAAGACGGCCCGGCCGGTAAGCCGGCTAGCCGTATAAAGAATGCGATCTTACTCCGTAAGGTATAAAGCGGCGTCCTAACGGATCTTAATAGTAAGGCCGTTGCGCTAGGTCCGGAAAGCCTCCTAACGTTGTTTCTAAGTGCCGGAGTCGCTAGCGAACCTCTCGGGGTCGGCGATATAGGAACGGGTAGGGGTAAAGGCGGGGGCGGGGGTAAAGGCCTAGTCCTAAGCCGCGTCGCGTTTAGTTAAGACGAAGAGAGAGGACGTAGCGCGGTTAAGCTAACGCTAGAGATCGGTAGCGTACTCTTAGGCAACGGCTGCGTACTCTTAAGCGATAAGCACTCCTATATCTAACTTAACGTAAGCATTATAAAGGGAAGTAAGGGCCTCGATCTAAAGGGCGCGGAAGTCGTAAGTAGCGTTAGCCTAAATATAGGCGAATATGCTAAATATAGGCCGTTAGGCTTAAAGAAAGGCGGCGAGGCGAGGGTAGTAGGAAATATACTCGGTCTAAGGCTTTAGGTCGGTAGGAGCCGGCGGGGTAGCGGCTAAAATAGCGGACGGAGGATCGGCCTTTATATAGTCGGTTATTATAGATTATAAGGCAATAGAATAAGGTAAAGGTAAAGGAAGTATAAGGAGGGAAATCAATATAATTCGCGTCGAGACAGCGTATTTACACTAGGAAAATTCTAATAATCGAGGAAAACTTAGTCGAAGGGGTCCGGCGAGGAGGCGGACTTACGTCGCGAAGAGGGGAGATTAAAAAAGAAAGGGGTAAGATAGCGAGATTATTAATTAAAGGCAATAGGATAAAATAGTAGATTAAACTATAAGAGAACGAGCTTAAGGGGGGTATATAATTGTTATTAATCTACGAAAGAATATAGCTATAGACCTAGGTCTAAATGTCTATATATACGATATAGAAGTTACGTAGGATAATATATAATATAACCTAATACCGTAATATAAAGGCAGGGCACTTATTAAGTGCCTACGGATTAGTAGATAGTCCGGGCTCTAGTAGCCCTATAACTCGTAGGGCATGCCGGGCTACCTATAATTTATTATCCTTCTTCTTATATACGCACCCTTTGCCTTATACTATCTTTCCCTATACTATATAGTAGTAATACCTTGCCCTCTTTCCGGTAAGACTAGAGATCCGTAAGGTTCTTATTAGTATCGCCTTCGGAGCGTTGCATAAGGACGTTACGTAAGCCTAAACTTATAGTATACGCCTATCTTACTTAAGACGAACCCCTTATAATTTTCTATACGATCCGCGTTTAATCTTCGATAGTAGAGCCTACCGTTAGCTAATCGCCGTCGCCTTTAGTCTTAGCGCCCTAACGGCTTTACGATAGCCTTATACGCTATTTAGGAAGTATCGTAGCTAATCTATATCTTTCTTCTATCGCTACGAGAAGTTCTTCTTATTTTCTTATAAGGCGAAAACTTTTCTCGCTTATACTCTTTCGTATGCCTTTCGCCTTACTCTCTATACGTACGATTCTTTTTACTTCCTCGTATTATCGCACCTCGCGTTCTTAACCCTCGCTATAAGCTCTTCGTTCTTTAGTAAGTATAGCTTAGGACGTAGAGGACCGCGCTTAGGCCGATAAGGCAAATTCTCGCGATCGCAAAAACTCTCTTCCTCCCGACGACGATTAATCTCTAATAAGAATCGGTCTTAGGATGCTTATATCCTAGCGCCCTAACGTCGTCGCTTTAACCGATACTCTTAGAATTAACCCGACGAGCTTAGTAACTTAGCGGCCGCGATTCTTAATAATAACCTCTATAAGCAGGTCGTAGGATAAAGCATACGTTTTAACCGCTTAATTCTTAATAATCCTACCGAGCTTATCTTTTAAACCTTTACCGACGGAGATATTCTCTATATTTAGGGAGTAGTTAATCTTATCTATCGCCTTATAAAAGACTACCCTAAATTCTAAGTTTGTCTTAATAAAACAACGGCTAGGGAGTCCTACCTTAATATATATACCCTATAGAGGCGAAATCTTTAAGATATTCTAGATAAACCCGCGGGTATGCCTTTAATAAAGACTCCTCTTATTGTAATTTACTACCCGATTCCCGCCCGGTCTTATCTATAACCTACTCCTATGCTTCCGGACGATAATCTCTCCGGCCTTAATCCCCCTATACGTAGAGCCTCCCGCTCCTAAGATTAAGTCCCCTCTTCGTCTTGTTAGCTACTTAGACGCTAGCCTCCCCGTCGTTTGCCGGATTCCGGCTAGCTAGACGGTAACTCTTCCGACTTAAGTAGGTATAGCGCTAGCATAGGCTAGCCTTTAAACGCTTATCTCCGTCGTAAAAACTCCGCTTTCTCTTATCCCTTAAAGGCGTTAGCCCCCGACGAAGCTATAGCAAAACTTCTTAAGAGAGATAATATAGGAGTGTTTAACCTAGATAAGAGGGACCTACGCTACCTTAGGCTAATCGCTTAAGCCGACGGGAAGAATACCTATACCGACGTCTATCTATTTTACGAGCGTCTTTAACTCTACTATAATAAAGACTTTTATATACTTTATCCTTTCTACCTATCGTTCTTTAGCGGAAGCGCGCTTAGTTAGTATATAAGTAAACTTTCCGTCGCTTAGCGATACCGTCTACGATCTACGTCCTTTATAACCTTTATAAAGAAGCTTACTAAGAGGTTTAGCCGCCTTAATGCGGAAATCTCCTAGGAGCTATATAGCGGAGAATATACTATCTCTATATAGAACGTAGGAGAGTTATCTCTCCTATAGTAGATCTAACGTAAGGTTTTACTTACTCGATAGCTTTGCCTTAAAAAAGACTATTAGATTATTTAGACCTTTTATAGACTTATTGCCGCGTAAATCGCTTCCCTCCTTCCGCTGCCTAATAAAAAGACTTCTATTAAGAAGTAGATCTAGGAAATCGAAGAGAGGAAGCCTCTTATTACCGCGTTACTTAACCGGTATATTTCTTAAGACTCTCGCCGTAACGACTCCTATAGCTTCGACCGCCGCGACTACGACTATAACCGTCGCGACTCCCGCGGCTATAATAACGATTATAATAAAGACTATAAGCGAGACACTCGCCGTTTTAATAGCAGCCGTAGCTAAGGCAACCGTCGTCGTGCTAGGCCTTCTACCCGCGACTATAACCGCCGCGAGTACGATCGCCGCCCTAACGACCGTTGTAATAACGATCGTCGTAACGACTAAGCTCCCCGTCGCTAGGATTAACATAATCGCCGCCCCGCCGGATAAAGAGATATATATAAAGAGGAAAAAGTAAAGAAGTAGGTGCGCTTTAAATTAAAGTACTAAGCTAGCGAGGCCCCCGCCTTAAGTAGTAGTAAGGCAGGCGACGAAGCCTCTAAGGACGGTTAGAGCTCTATTCGTTCTAACTTAGACCTCTCTAAGGCCTACTTCGTCGGCTATATAACGACGTATGCCTTGCCTAATAAAGGCCTTTTTAAGTACGCTACCTACGATCGATGCTTCCCCCTCGCCTCTGTTTTAGACGAGTATATTCGCGTTAAGTACTACGTTTTAAAGCAGTAGCTTACTAAGGAGACGATAGCCCTAAAACCCGCGAAATATCGCTATTATAAGACTAGTTTTCCGTTATAAAACCTCCTCTTTTAGCACCTAGCTACTAACGGCTGCACCTAGGTATATAAGGGCATTATCCTAAGCTAATGCTTTACCCCTTTAGTCGTTATACCTCCCTCGACTTTTTATAAGGTAACCGCTCCTCCTAGCCCTACGTCTTTAATAGCCGAGCTAGTTTATCTAGCCGAGGCCGTAGGCCCTACGTCTCTTCTCGACTCCCTATCTATTCTTAAGCCTATGCCTTAACCCCTTTATTAAGATAATAAAGGCATGCTTATTCTATTTTCCTATATAAGGATTAAGATTATAGGCAAGCCGTTTAAAAAGGCGTTTAAGATCTATCCTAATACCGGATATAGTAAGCCTATAATTAATCGGGACCTACTATAGCATTTGCCGTATACTATTAAAAAGCTGCCTCTTATAGCCGTTAAAGGCATTACCGGTTACGCTTATATCGAAGACTAGGCTACCTTTTCCTTTTTAGTCTAAGGCCGTTACGCTAACGGTTCCGACGTAAGGCTCGCGGAGTTTTCTTACTCCGCCTAAGTCACTAAGGTCGCTATAAGCGCCTTACTTAAGAATGCTTTCCTTAAACCATACCTTAGCAACGTCGACTATAGATTAGATATAATCCGCATCGGCACTCTTTAGGACTTTAAGACCCTTTTAATATCTATCGCCTTAGCCGGGATATAGTGCGTCGCGTCTAGGCCGTCTAAAAGACCTTAGTTCCTACCGGTTAAACTATTATTATACCCGCCTTTTAGAAAGAAATCCCTAAAGGCCGGCCGTACGCCTTTTATTCCTCTTACAACCTAGCCGCGTACGCTATCGTAGATAATTCATCTTTCCCTAGCGTCGCTATAATTAATAACTCTGCTAAAGACGTAGTTATCTTACGCAAGCAGTGATTTAGCTAGATTTAAGAGTGCTATAATTTAAGATTCCTTATAGTCCTATCGTAGACTTCCGCCCTCTAAGCCCTAACTACTGCCTCTCTAGCTACGGTAGCCCTTAACCCTTCTATAGCCTCTCCTTCGGCTGCCGACCTTTAGTAAGTTCCTATAATCGGTAGTAGCTTTAATATCTCGGTATCTATTATATTCTCCTCTAACGTTATCTCGGCCGCTTTATAGTCGGTAGCTCTAGCGCCTCCCCTCGTTAATTAGGTCGATTTCCCTTCCGTAGCGCCCTTCCTAGCGCCTAACGTAGTCCCTTTTTAGCGCCGAGCCTAAAGGCTAAGCTCTCTTCCGGAGTATATTACTAAGGAGGGCATTTATATTTACGCTAGAGACCTTCGCTTTATCGATAAAGTTATTAAGCTCCTTTAGCGTTTCCCCTCTTTTTAGAAAGATATAGGTATAGCCGTTGTTTAACCCGGTAAAGAGCTTACCGTCCCTCTCGTCGACGGATAGTAGCATTAGAAGATTGCCTAGCGTCTTTACCCGTAAGGACTCTACGACCGTGCGATTATTAATAAGACCTTCGATAAACTATATTAGTAGAATCGTATAGAATAGACTATATAACTAACGCCTTTCGTAGCGCCCGTTTTTATTATCTAGCGTACCTCTCGAGGTATTACGAAAGGCCGCGCCGTTATAGATATACGTAAAATAAACGGCGTTACGGTCCCCGACGCTTATCTACTTCCTCTTTAGGAGAGTATTTTCGCCGAGCTGCTAAGAGCTAAGTATATTACTATTATCGACGTAGCTTTATTCTTCTACTAATTCGGCATACGTTATCACTATCGCAACCGGTTTACCGTTACTAGCTACCGTAGGCTTAAGAATCTTAGTATAGCACCGATTAGATTTCGGAATAGCCCTGCCTACGCCTAGAGATATATAGACCGTATTCTCCGGCCTTACTAAGCCTTCTCCCGTGCGTTTATCGACGATATCGTAATTTATTCGCGCACTTAGGCAGATTATCTTCGTTACCTTTAAACTATTATAGAACTATTTGCTAAGCTTAACCTAACTATATCCCCGACGAAGAGCTAGATTAGTTACCTATCTATATACCTTCTCGGGCATTATATCGATGCATTTAGCATACGTACGTTAGAGGACCGTATAGCCGCGTTTATAAAACTCGAATTCCCGAATACCCTATAGAAACTCAAGCATTATATTAGCGTAGTAGGTTTTATACGATCAAAGATCCCCTACTTTAGCCCCCTCGTCGAACATCTTTAAGCCTAGAAGATAGCTCTCCTCGCTTTAGGCCACGCGCTCGGTAAAGTAACCGACGGGAACCTAAATCGCCGTAAAGCTTTTACACGGAATACTACCTTCCTACCTATAGCTACGGAGAAGCTATCCTTTTAGGCCCTTTAGGCCGAAATTGCGTCAGGACGGATACTATACTACCTTAACCCGGCTAAGAAGTTATTCGCCTAAATTAACGCCTCCCTCTAGCGCGGCTTTAGAGCGGTATTCTATTATCTCTTAGACGACTCTGCTTAGGTTATAGGCTAGCCGATCCTTATAAAGCAGATAATGCTTATATGCTTCCTCTTATAGGTGCTTACCCCCGCCGAACGGAACTATAGTCTATCTAAGCTAAAAGTTGCCTATCTCGTCTAGGCAATTAAGAAGATACGAACTATAATCTAATTATTAACTCTACCGCTTATAGTCCTTACGGATTACTCTACTACGAAGTAGATTTATAAAAAGCGCATACTCGATACGTCTAGCGCCGACCGTAGCAACCGCCGACTTATAGTTGCTTCTATCTACCTCTTGCAATTTAATCTTAAGATTTATTATATGCCTAGCAAGGATAACCTTATCCCTAACGCCTTTAGTAGGCTAGCCGCCTTAGAAATAGATCTTATCCCCGACTCTTGCCGCCCTAACTACGCCGCGCTTAACGACGTACTACTTATATCTAAAGCCGTTATAGATCTTAGGATAAAGACTTAATTCGTTACGGGTTATGCCTTTAACCCGTACTTCTCTAAGATTATCGGCATGCTTTCCGACGACCTAGCCGCGCTAGCTACTACGGCTTTTACGCTTAACCCCGGCGGCGCTCTTCCTCCGCCTACGCCTATTCTAAGTGCCGCCTTTAGCTAAGAAGAGCGTAAGGCAGCCCTTCTACGCCTTAAAAGACGTAGTATTCCTTTCCTTCTTTAGGACTAGCTGCTTTATCACGAGGGTCGTAATAGCTACTTCCGCCTCTATATCCCCGCCTCTATAGTATCGCCTATGCTAGCGGCCGCTTACGATGCGAAAAATCACTTAAGGACTACTCGTATGCTATAAGACCTTAAGCGCTACTCTATCCGGAACCTAACTTCTAAAGTTAAGAAATATATTACGGCTTATAAGGCTTACTATCTAGGATAGATAGACCGCTAGCTACTCGCAGGCTCCTATAAGCCTATCTAAGCCCTAGTTTAACCTATGCGTTCTATTAGAATAGACTTTATTACGGATATGCCCGTTATATCCTCCGCCTCTTCGCCTTAGGCTATCTCGAGCTTCGATACCTTAAATTAGCTAGTTACGGTAACCTGCCTAGCTAGCAAACGTTGTCTTTTAATCCCTAGAAACGCTAAGTACTCTATAACGAACTAAGGCGTATCCCTTTCTCGGCTTCTTTTGCTTACGGACTAAGGAATGCTATCTACTATTATTAGTAATCGCGATAGACGCTTTAATGCTAAGGTTTAGCCTTTACTATAGAAGTCCTTTAGGACTAAAATCGCTATAACTATAGCATACTACCCTTAGGCCGATGGCTTAGTAGAGCGTCGTAATTAAACAGTCGAAACCGCATTAAAGATAGCCTATATCGAGGACCTAGACCTTAATTAGAAATTGCTTTTGCCTACCCTCTAATAGAACTTAAATTCGGCTTTTAACGCTAGCACCCGTATATCCGCGTATAATTATATCTTCGGTCACGATCCCCGCTCCCCTTTTAAGGCCGACGATATCTCCGTTGTAGATAACCTCCCCTATTTATAGGAAGCGGTAAGACGGTAGGCCGGTTTTATAATAGACCTCGCGGCGATAAAAGCCAAACGCCGTTACGACGGCAAATATCGCTAGATCCTCTTTTAAGCTAGCGATAAGGTATACCTTAAATTATATTATAGTTATAACGAGCTATCTCGGCCCGCGAAGAAATAGTCCCGTTAGAAGGAGGGACCCTTCCTTATTAAAAGGATAGTTAACGACCTCGCAGCCGAGCTTAACTTACCCACCTATATTCGAATCTATCTAGTTATTTCGGTAGAGCATTTAAAGCCCGCGTACGATAGATGCTTTAAGGAAGAAAAACCTAGCGCGGTTAAAGTAGCGTAAGATCTCGATAACGCCCTAGGCGAGGGCGATAAGCACTACGAGCTCGAGCGTATTCTTAAATCTTGCAAGCGCCGTATTCGCTAATTAAAGACCCCCGTCACTAAGTATTAAGTCCGCTAGAAGGGCTAGGGGGCCGCCTACGACTAGTAGGTCCCCGCTAGCGCTATTTCTTAGGAAGCAATCGTAGAATTCGCCTTAAAGCGTATTACGCGTTCCGCCGGCGCTACCCTAGCTGCGATTAATTAAAGGACATCGATCTAATTATTTAGTTAGGAAAAGATCCTATAGTAACGCATAAAGCAAAAGAGCATAGATCGGAAGGATCGCGTTACGTTATTGATTTTTTTTTTATTAGTTAGTTCTTTGTTTTATTCTGCTAAGGAAAGTAGGGGCTCGTTTGTTAGGCCGCTATTATAATACGCAAAGGCAGGGCACCTATTAGGTGCCTACGGATTAGTAGATAGTCCAGGCTCCGGCAGCCCTACAACTCGTAGGGCATGCCGGGCCACCTGCAATTTATCATCCTTCTTCTTACACACGCACCCTTTGCCTTATGCTATCTTTCCCTACACTAGCGTGTGTGGTATTAAGACTATAAAAGAAGGATTAAGTAATCCTAATTACCTAAGAATAAAAGTAAAGCCCTAGGGAAGGGGCAACTAAACGAGGCCGATTTGTCGTTAGAACTCGGCGAATTTCTAGCCCTATAGGGGCTTTGTAAGGCTATTAGCGGCTATTTATGCAGTTAGAACCTAGAAAACGTTAAGGTTCCCGGGCTAAACCTGCTCACGAAGCTAATAATAATAGATATTAACGTGCCGGAGCTTCGTGACGAGGGTGACGATCTCTTTTGTCAAAAGGCGAATAGTCTACTAATTATCGCACTAGATGACTTAGTCCGTCGATTCTAGCTGCAACGATATCTTATCGTAGAGTCGATGAAAAGCTATAAGCTCTTTTAAAGCCTAAGATAGAGCTAGCAACTCAGACTCTATAGATAAGGTTATTACCGTCTTCTATTTCCTAGACTTCTAGACAATAGGGCCACCGAATAGCTTAATAGCATATCCTTAGGTACTCTTCCGGTAATACGTATTATCCGTAAATAAAGCGTCTAATATAGCCTCGCAAAGGGCGGAGCTATTCCTATTAAACTTTATAATACGGTTAATATCCTTATATAGGAATTCAATAGCCTCTTTTGCCCGTTTAATATATTCCTAGCTTAGGTTCGTTAGGAATCAGGAGAATTTCCTAGCGGCGTATGCTCTATTAACCCTAATAATAACCGTTGCGTAAAGAAGCGAACTAATTAAGGCCTAAAAGAGAGAAACGTCGTTGCTTAGGGCAATCCCTTTAAATAGCTTGAGGGGTTCTAGGCCGAGGGGTTGCTTAAGCTTTCGAGATGTTAAGATACGGCCGAATCGCTATGCTATCTTTTTAATATAGGACCCCTAGCTTAGCTAAAGCTTCCTATTATCCCGATCCTAAATTACCTTAATCCCGATAAACTATTTAAGGTCCTTAAGGACCTTAACGTTATATCTCCCGACGAGGGCATTATAAAACGACTAATATAAAGCTTCCTATCCGTCCCGGAATATAGCCACGAAGTTATTAACGTAGAAAAATACGATGATATTCCCGTTGTGTATTATATAAGGGTCTTCCATAATGATAATAAATCCCTATGCCTTTAGGAAGGTCGCGAGTTCTTTATACTATAGTAGGGGGGACCGTCGTAGACTATATAAGGCCCTTAAAAGCAGCTATAGCTTTCTAGGCTGCTTAAAGCCTTTAAGGAGACGGCAATACACAACTTCGTTAAGGGTTGCGTTGCAAAAGGCGCGAATAAAGTCGTATTGCTTTGCGTTAAGGTTAAAGTAGTATAGGATAGCTATAAGGAGGCGGAACGTTCGGGCAGCTAGAGTGCAAGCTATAATTATAAGGTTATTGTATAGTTGCTAATTACCTCTAACGACGATGCGAGCTTTATACTTAATAACAAAGCCTTAGGGATTAAACTTATAGGCATATACCTATATAAGCGGGATCGTCCGGACCTTTAATAGGTCAACGGTCGATTCGTCTACAACCTTATAGACCTCGGCGGTCTTAAGGCTAGCGACTTCCCCTTTTATGCCTCCTATCTAGTGATACTAATCTAGTCGGGACATTGCTTCTTTATAGCTTATTAAAATAAGGAGAATGTGGTCTCGATGTGGCCTCGCTGTAAGGTCCGAAGCTATAAACGCTAGCGTAAGTTGTTCCTCTACTAGATTAAGGATATTGTTAATGCCTATAAGATTAAATAGTTCTAGGGTCTATTCCGGCGTTAATAGCTGCCTTACCCCTTCTAGAGCGTCCTTTTCCACCGTAGACTCGGCGGCGGGCTTAGAAGCGACTTCGGCTTCTATAAGATGCCCTAGGTCTAAGACCGCATCGTCTTCTCCCTTAGGAGCTCGGACAGGCTCATCTACGTAGTCCGGGAGGTCTTCTAATAGGTCGATCTATGTGATCTATTCCTGCTGTTGTTTTTCTACCCCCTTACGCTAGTCTAGGCCGAAGAAGACCTTTTCGTTAAATATAACGTAGGATGTATTAAAAAATGCGTTCCTTTATAGACTAAGGACCTAAATTAGGTATTGCGTGCTCGAGATACAGCCCGTAAGGTAGCCTATATGTCCCTTTAAATCTAGCTTAGCCGAGGGCCTATTTAGCCTCTGCCTCGTTATAGGAAAGGCCTTACAGCCGAAGCTGCGAATGTATTGCTTGCGAGGTTTAACCTAGATGTAGGACTATTCGTCCCTATTGTCTTAAAGCCACTCGTTAAAGCGCTATAGCGGCGGCTTCTACCCCTTAGACTTAACGGGTATGCGATTAAGAAGGTAGACGGCTGCCTCTATTGCAAGAGGCTATATTGTGTATAGAAAGCCGGATTAGGCAAGCAGCGTTGTTATAAGCTGCGTGACGATACCCCCGGACCGTTCGGCATATCCGTTCTAATAAGGATGCGAAGGGGATAAAGGTCTTACATCCGTCCCGGCCTTAAGCATTTCCCTAATGTACTCTTCTATTAGGAACGCCGTCTCTCTGTCTAAGACGAGGAAGGCTATTGTAAGCCTAAATTTAGCGATAAAGGACTCCCTAAGACCCTAAAAGATGCCCTAAAGGTCGGTCTTCTTATTGACCTTAAAGTAGTACCGTATGCCTATCTTAAAACACGTAAAAACGGCTATATTGTTAATGCCGTAATACGCTATTCTTAGGTAAAAGATATTAAATAATACCGCGCTATAAGGTCTCTTCGGGTACGAGGGTTCTTAAAGTGCCTGCGAAATCAGGCGCCTATTCTTCGTAGTGCTATAAACCTCGCAGTCGGTAAGGTCGATGCCTCGAAGTTTAATAACATTATCGTCTTAACCTCCGAAAAGATACTGCATCGCACCTTTTCCCGGATAGCTTATTCTTACGTGCTAAAGCGCGTTAATAGTCCCTATCGGGGTCTCCGGATAGCGTCGAGGAGCCTTAATAAGGCCCTTTGACTTATAAACCACTAGAAACGCTCCGTTAAGCGCCTTAAGCGGCACCTAGGACTATTCGTATAACCTAAACGTTATAAATACGCAGCGGCTAGTAGGGTTAAAGAGCTAACCCGTAATGTTGTTCTAAAGGTAGCCTTTCGCCGTAAATTTATCTATAGAGACTATATTTATATAAAAACCCGGAATAAAGCGGGCTTTTTTAAGCGTTAAGACGAAACCTATGTCTATAACGACCTAGGCTATTCTAATCGCTTTAACGCCTACCGTCTAAGTCCCGGAAAGAAGCCTTAAGCCCTATATATAGTCTATATCGATAAACTAAGAAGGGTCGTTGAAAATATGTTTCGAGGCCCCTATATCCTAAAGGGTGCGGTCGTGGATGTTAGTCTCCGTATTGCTAGCTAGAAAAGCTAATTCCTCGTCTATTATAGCAAAAACGCCGTCTTCGAAGTTATTATAGCTTAAAGTAGCGAAAATACCGCCTCCTATAGTAGACCTAGATCCCGCGGCGTTATAATTCTCCTATTTCTACGCATTAATCTTCGCCTTAAGACCTAGTTCTTTTTCTACCTTAGCTACGACCTTCCGGATAAGCTCTTTATTAAAGGGCCTATTCTCAAAGCTCGGCTTCCGGTTAAGAGCATAAAAACAGCTTTTTTAATAAGGTTCGGCTTTGTTTTTAGCGGGATTAATGTAAGGTCTTTCGCACTACTTACATTTTCCGTAGTTAAGGCGTGAACCTCGCTTCCCTTAACCCCCCGACGACTTCTTATTGCTTAAGCTGCCGGTTTCCTTCCTATCCTTATCTCTGCCTTAGAAATTGGCAGGGAAAGTAGAGTTATCTTATTGCGTTAACCTTACTACAACGCGCTTAAGGAAGCTAGAAGCCACCCTATTAAAGGTTAGGACCTTACCGCCGTATTCCTTAGCTGCTATATAGGTCTCTATCTATAGGTTAGACTACGTAGGATGCTGCGTTAATATACAATCTAGGAATTACTAGATAGCCTCCCTATCGTCGCCCTAAGGGGACTTAAGGTCTTTGCAAAGGTTAAAGGCGTTAATAACGTTGCCGACCTAAGCACTAAGGTTAACCTTTTTAAGGTCCGTCGTAAGTAGCTTTTAAAGAGTCTTTTCTATATACCTCTTCTCTGCCTACTTGCCCGGGTGAATACGGATGAAAAGCTTATAAAGCTTCGCACGAGGCGTAATAACGCCCGTAATATAATAGTTATATTCCTACGAGATGCTCGCTAAAATAAATAGGCTCGTATACTATAAAAGAGCCTACTGCTTATTATAGACCCTAAGGTCTCTTTCGTACTTTAGGATAATAATCCTTTTAAAGTTGCTAACGGAAATGCCTAGGCTTATACTCTTTATAGCCTAAGGGCTGCGGCCGATAGGATCGTAGGTCCTTCCTCCTTAGCTTCTTCTTCCTCCGGCTGTCAAACCGGGGTTTCCTATAGTTAAGGGCGTGATTCCGTGAGTTGCGTAGTGATTTAAGAAGTCACGCTAGACTCCCTTAGCGCTATAGTCGGTCCCCCTTTATCGTTAAAGACCGGCAAATCCGGCCTCCTTAGAACGATATTAGAAAAGGGGTTAATATACGGCTAAATCTAATATAATTCGGCCACGGTCTTAACCTATATATACTAACGCGTCTAGTCCTTAAGCTTCCTAAGGATATAGGTCGGCGTTATAGGTATAATCTTAGAAGACGAATTTGTATCTATAGTTAAAAGTTAAAGCTAAATAGCTTTAAAAAAGGTAATGTTATTAAAGGGTCGAAACCGTAGTAATAGCTTTAAATAAATAGGTTAAGAATAAAGGCAAGACTTTAATCTAAAGCAGTCGGCGGCTTTTAATAAAGAGGAGGATTTAATCTCTTAAAAAGAAGCGTCGTTGCAAAGCTACGGACTTTATCCTAGGCTTATAACTATTATAGTTACTAAGCGCAATGCATAGAGTCTTAGTGTATGTAAAATGCTTTAATCCTTTAATCTAGAGGGGGACGCAGCCGGGGGTCTATATAGGTACCTAAACCTACTAGCGCTAATAGCTTCCTATATAAAAACAGTGGTTAGTTACTCTAAATGATCGTAAAGCTACTTACCCTTATTTCTTAGCGAATCCGGGTTCCGTTAGTCACCTAACGAGCCTACCCCTTAGTGTATGCCCCTATTTACTATACTAACGCTAATGCGTACGGGAAGTAAAGCCCTTATGCAATAAGGCTTATAACACAACGGGTAACGTAGCTTAGGTTAAGGGGCTGAGAAGTATAGCCAAGCGTAAGGGGTCCTACCGCGGCAGGTAGGTCACGTCATTAGTGCGCGTCTCGGCAGAGGGCATTGCTATCTATCCACGTCTAACACTCTCAATCTCCTAAAAAACAGATCACACGATGTAGTGCGACGTTGTATAGAAAACAAGGCTTAAAGAGGGCCTTTAAAAGGAAGTAAACATAGATGTAGAAAAGCTCTACCGTGCCCTAAGAAAAACACGCATCTAGTAGGCTTCTTTCTGCCCTACTTAACCGCCCTGCCACCTGCACCCTTAGAGGCCTCTACGGGGGCTATTAGCCTAACATGTTCCCCGGCAACTAGCATGCCTCCGGCATGCGAATAAAACAAACAAAGAAAGTAGCACTAATTTTCCCCTTCTCTTATAACATCCTCGTCATCGTTATTATTATGCCTTTGCCTTCCCTCTCTACGCTCTTAATGATAGTCTAAAGGGGTATTCCTACGGGAAACGTCCTTCTAAACGCGCCGGCCGTATATAGACCTTTAATAGCCTATCCTCGTGAAATTCTAATCCCTAAGCTCCCCGAATGGGTGATCTATCTATATACACTAATGCGTATATTGCCCGGCCTTTTCGCTAATGAATTATAAAGGGTCCGCGCTATCGTAGGGTTAGCCTTTAAGGCTTTCCTTCTTAAGCTATAAGAACTATGTCTCTAGCTTTAAATCCCGGTTGCCTTCGTGCTTCGTAGAGCTATCGTTGCTAATCTACTTTATAATGAAATATAGCTCTTACTGCTAGTCGTCGTAAGGTTATTTCGGCCAAATGTAACATCACTAAGTCGGCTAAATCCCCTCCTAATGGCTATAAACACTGCCCTAATGTAAGTACGGCTTGTTTTTCGTTTTAAGGGTCGTTCTAGTCCTTTATAATAGTATCGTCTTTTAGTCTAAGGAGGATTTAACTCGGTGAGTATCCTAGCGACCGAATGCAACGATAGTTAAGGGACTTTATAATAGAGGGTAAGGTCTTATCCTATTCTAGTTGCCTTGCTCTAACGCGCCCTATAACTTCCTATAGGATCCGGTTTATGACTTTAACTAGGCCTACGCTTTTATGCGATTGTAAAGGTGCTCTTACTATCTCTACATTATGTCGTGCTATAACTATTCTAAATTCTCGTAATCGGAAGGACGAGCCTAGGTCTATATAATAGGCTAGAGGAGATGTTATTAAGGAGTTAAGCTAATTCTCTACTTTCTATAACGCCTCTATAGCCTATATTATCCGGCACTCTATAATCTAAGCGAATCTTAAGAAGTAATCTACAACAACTAGGATATACCTTATCCCTAAAGCTAACTGCGGAAAAGGGCTAACGTAGTCTATGCTAACGACTTCTAGTGGCTGCGTAATTATAATAGGCTGGTCTAGTGCCTTTAGCTTATTTGCCCTAAAGGTAGCGTATAGAAAGCAGCTCGCAATATAGTTAACGATGTCTAGTGCTATCCTAGGCTAGTATACGTGCGTATATAGTCTACGGCGAGTATAGTTTACTCCGAAGCGTCCGCTATTATCGTAAGCCCTCCTTAATACTTCCGGGATCTCTTCTTCTAGGAGGCATCTTTGCTAAGAACTATTAGCACTATAGTGCTATAGCCGGCCTTTAGTCTACTTAAAGCTCTACGCTCTACTAGTAATTCGTCGTCGTGCGTGTCGGTCTACCGGGTCCTTTAGTATCCCTTATAGTAGATATCGCGAGATCTCCCTAAAGTCCGGATGCCTTTAGAAACGCGCCTCTAAGGTAGGATCCTCTCCTCTAGTCGATAACGCCTTTACCTCCCCTAGGGCCTATTCCCCGTCCTATCGCTATTGTTTCCGGCGTATCGTCTATTAGTCTATAGAAAAGGTCGGGCACGGCGCTCCTTTACGTCCTTAGGGTAGCTGCAACTAACGCCTAAGCTCCTTAATAAGCTCCTTAAAGCCTCCCTTACTATCCTTCTAGATCTATACGCCGGCGGCATTAATATAACCTTATAACTCTAGACCGTCGTCGTTATACTCTTAGGAAGGAAAGATAGTCCTTAATAGCCTATCTACGGATTTATTATAGGCCCCTTTAATATAATAGATACGAATATTAAGCACCCTTAACTTAGTCACCTAGCGGGTATAGATTCCCGAAAGAAACTAGGTAAGCGGCATATAGTTAGTATATACTATTAATAGGCTCCTGCTGTAAAAGAAGTAGCGGTGCCTCTTGTAAAACTCTAGGAGGGCATAAAGCTCCCTTTTATAAGTGCTATAGTTCCTCTATGTCTTTATAAATAGAAAAGAGTTATATAGGATAGGGAAATCCTAATTATCGTAGTGCTATAATAGCGTACATCCGGCCCCGAATTTGCTCGCATTAGTGTAAAGCTATACTAGCATATTAAATAGGTAGCTATACATCGCTACGACTACTTAACACTACGCCTTAAGAATAGCAAAAGAGAGAGCTTTACTATTACCCTAACGCTAGGGCACGTTTCCTATTAGTCTATTTAACGGCCGGGCAATCTCGGCATAATTAGTAATCTATCGTCGATAAGGTCCTACTACACTAACGAAGGACCTAACACCCGTCTAGTCTATTAGTATTAGCCACTCCTTTAGCTTTACTGCTCTCTCTAGCTTAATAAGGACTTCGCCCTTAATGCGGTAAGTCTAGCCGATCGCTATAATCTCTTCTATGCCGAGCCTTACCTTCTTAAAACTCAACTTAAGTAGTGCCTATAGGAATCGAGGCAAGAGATAATCCCGCACGAACGCCTATTGCTCCTCGAAGGTCTTATGCTTGCCGAATACGTTATCGATATATACGGTAACGGGTGCTATATCTCTAATAGTATAAGGGGCTATAAGTAAGGGCTTAGTAAAGGGTATAGGGATAGGTCTTATTATAATCTTTATAAAGTTAGTGAAAGAGAAAGGCGCCGTCTAGGTCCCTTAGGGCATTCTCGTCGGCTGCAACTACGTAAAACCTAGTATCGCGAAAGTAAGAACGTATCGTAGTTCTAGGTCTACGGGAATAGCCTAGTATCTATGTTTAAGGTTAAATTAGCAGTAGGTTCTTACCCTAGGATCCGAGAGGTTATCGTAAATCTCGGCTAATAGTAGGATCTCCGTTCCCGGTAGGTCCTCCTCGATATAGCTATAGTTAATCTTTAATCGTAGTTCTGCCTATAGGTTATTCTTATCTTTAACCACTAGTACTAGCTCGGCCGACTACGATAATAACGTGCTATTCGCTATAGCAGTATATTTATATATGCCCATATTAATACAGTCGTTTACGATCTTATTTAGCTAATACTTCTACGGCTCGGTCTAACGTCTCCTCGGGGATCTATTCTACGGCTTTACGCCTCCCTTAACGTAGGGTCTATGCGTATAAAGGTCTATTAAGGGTAGGTTATACACCGTAGTCCTATTAAGCTCCCGATAGGTAAAGAACACTCGCTGCACTTCTTCCTTAAGGTCTTTTAGCACTAATAGGCCTAGCCGAATCCCTATCGTAGTAAACTAGGCTATAATAACTTTTAACGGGGTTGTCTTATTAATTGGCTTCCTCTAGACCCTTCTTTACGTTAGTAAAGGGTATATAGAAGGTCCCTCGCTCTATAGTCCGGGCTAGTTAGTTATATCTACGCGGTCTCTAAGGGGTAGCCTTTCTTTCGCAAAGTCTATTAGGGCTATCGGGATTAAATCCTCCTCTATAGTGCACTTATCCGTAATATATAATAGGCCTATATAGTATGTTCTTAAGCGGTATATTCTCTTAAAAGCTACTTAGTCCTTCGGCTTCGTTAGGCGTAGTGTATGCCCTAAAAGCCATAGCGAAGGCTTTATAAAAAACTAGAAGAAAGGGAGGTATAGGGTATAGTTAAATAATAACACTATTAATGGCACTTTAACGATATGCTTAAGTCGAAGCAGTAGATCTAGTTTTCCGAAGATATAGTATATCTAGTAGAGTAAGAGTCTTCTTCCGATAAGGAATTATCCTCTAATACGGCAATAGCCTCGCGTATATCCTTTTTTCCTACGAACCTCTTTAATAGTAAGGGCGCTGCTAGAGATAGCAATAGCTTCTAACGGCTACTTTTAGTTATAATTAGACCTTATATCTTCTAACGTTATTCCTTAATAGAGGTAAGTCTAATCTTAAGGGTATTTACTCGGATATCGAATACTATACTAATCTCGTAGAGCTATAGGAGCCTAAGCAAGATTAGGATATCGTCCTTTAGTATTCCTTTATAAAGGTCTAGTCGAATAATAGCTAGGATCTCCCGCCTAATCCCCTCGCAAACGATAGTGCCTTTTACGAACTCTATAATAAGGGTTCTCGATCTATTAGCGTTTGTTATTAATAATCCTCGAAATCCGATTTCGGATAGTTGCTAGCGTGGCTAGTTATATTCTACGGCATACTTCTACGATATAATATTAGCTTCCGAGCCTTAGTCTGCTTAAACGGTCTGCGATAGTATAACGCATCCACCCGCGCAACTATAGAGCCGGGAGATAGGGATACATACACGATAGATAATGTATTTTAGCTTAAGGACTATTCGGCTATTAGTCGCTAACTAGTCCCCGATAACCCTTCTCGAGGCCTAAGGGTATATCCCTAAGGCCTTAATATATCTTAGAAGAGGGGCAAGCTTTAGTCTTACTATAAGAGGGCAACCGCACTATAATAAAGGATTATTCGTACTTTTAACTATCGTTCCTACCTTCTTAAACGTACCTTTAGTCTATCTTCTTATAAGTTCTAAAGCTTTTCTTTTTTAGTTACCTAAGAGCGATAGCGCTGCGCGGTAGGCGCGTTTCCGGACGTATAGGCCGCGTAGGCCGAATAGGTCGTAGTAGCTATCGAGTCGCTAGCCTATCGCCGTTACCTTACGTAACGGAACTAATATTAGAAGATAAATATACTAACTTATATAAGGGCTATAACGAGCGTCTTAAGACGCTATTACTAATTTTTTCGCTACCTAAGGGGGCTTAATCTATCCCCTCGCGAAGTTAAACGTAAGCCGGCCCTTTATAACCTACCCCTCCGCGCATAGATGTTCTCGTAGCCCTTTAAGCAAGAGCCGTAGAGCTAGAGGAGGAGAAAAGATTAAGAGATAGGATTACGGAACTTCGAGAGGAATTTTCGCAGTAAGGTAACTTATTTAGCAAAGACTTATATAAACGTCGCCGATAGTTAACCGAATTAGGGGAGAGTTATAGTAAGGAAATTAAAATAAAAAACATTCCTTAGTTATTATAACCGACTAAGCCTTAAAAACGTCTCGATTAGATTAGCGATCTTAAGGATGCCTTTATCGCTACCCTATATTGTTTTAAGCGTAATAAGAATAAAATCTTATATACCCTTAATTATATATATATAGACTATAAGGCGAGATAGAGTAAATACCTCGACGAAAAGCTCCCTATAGAAAGGGAATTACTTCGCACTAACTAAGATAATTTTCGTAATTAGACCTTAATTTTAATTAAAGATACTGCTAATCGCGAGACTCTTTTAGCTACGCAACTATAGGAAGCACGCTAACGAGAGGGTTAGTCCCCCCTCGATTTTAGTCTTTACTTAGATTCCCTTAAGTAATACTTAGAACGTCCGCTAGAAAAAACTTATATACTTTCCTTTTTTACGAAGTTATATCCCGATCTTTAGAACTAAATCTCCCTTTATTTAGCGTCTATTTAAAATAACACTCGTAAGGAGATAGTCTAACTCGCTTAACGCTTCTAAGATGCTTTAGGAAATAAAAAGCGCCTTATAAAGCTAACTAACGACTAGTCGACCTTAACTTAAGGGGCAAGAGGCTCTTATTCGATAGGCTATCGCCGACGTAGAGGCCGAAATAGATCTACTAATAACTATTAAGATTCCGACGCCGCTAGATCGACCTTAAATAGCTATAGAAACGGTCGTAGTAACGGTCGTAAGAACGGCCGAGGAAATAGTTATAATAGTCGCAACGGTAGGAATAAATACGGTAGGAATAGCCGTAGCAATAACCGGGGAGGAAATTCGTATAGAAACGGCGAAAGCTAATCCGGCATAGTTATTTATTAGTATTATAAGAAACTAGGCTATATATAAGCCGATTACTAAGCGATAGTAAAAGCTAACCGAGCCGTAGCCGATTTAAAGACGACGAAGAAGGAGGGAAACGCTTAAAAGTCAAAGTAAATGCCTCTCCTTCGACTAAGCTATAGGTAGAGGTAGTTAAGAGACTACGTGCTATTAGAAAGCTATTAGGGCGAATACCTTATAAAATTATCGTTAATCTCGATTACGGTAGTAAAGTAGACCTAGTAGATGTAAATTTTGCTTGAAAATAGGGGCTACGATAGCTTCCTTTATTAACCCTTAGATTAAAGGTAGTCGGGAATACGCTTATAAGACGATATAGAGTCTAGGAAGTTTCTATCTAACTCTAAGACAATCGCTATAGGGAAAAGATAGTTATTCGCCTATATATCGGCATTAATAACGGATTAAAACCTAACGACGTATTAGTTTTACTTAATATACCCGTACTTTCTTAGGAATATATTTATCTCGTTGCTTTTAAGCGCGCTTAGTAGTTTAAACACTAACTTTCTAAGGTGTTATTACGCTAACCGCAGAAATTTTTACATAAGTATCGGAATAAGGCATAGGTCTATATAGTTATACTAGACCTAAATTTAATACTATTTCCCGATAAAGATAATAACCCGGCGAACCCTAAGCGAACGAGGGAGGAAATACCGGCGACTCTTTTAGACTTTAAAAACGTGTTTTCTAAGCATAAGGCCGATTTATTGCTAAGGAAGAAGGGCACCGATTATGCGATTAACCTATTGCCTAACTCTAAGCCGCCTTTTAGACCTATCTACCTTCTTTCTTAATCCGAACTTTAGGTTTTAAAGGAGTAGTTAGATTAGTCCCTTAAGCGTAGCATTATTCGGAAATCTAAGAGTTCGGCCGGGGCTCTTATCCTTTTTATGCCTAAGAAAGACGGCACCTTACGCCTTTATATAGACTACTAAGGGGTTAATAGTATTACCGATAAAAATCGCTACCTACTCCCCCTTATTTCGGAGATTATAGACCGTTATTAAAGGGCTAAGTACTTTTCGAAGATTAACCTAAAAAACGTATACTAACGCATCCGGATTAAGGGAAGGGATAAGTAAAAGATAGCCTTTCGTACTCGCTATAGTTACTATAAGTATTTAGTATTACCGTTTAGATTAACTAACGCCCCTACTATATTTTAGTTATATATTAACTAAGCTCTTAAAGGCCTCGTAGATACTATTTACGTCGTCTACCTTAATAATATTTTAATCTTTTCTAAGACCTACGAGGAGCATATAGAACACTTACGATAAGTCCTTAAACGACTAAGGAATACTAAGCTATTCGCTAATTTATCGAAGTATACTTTCTATAAGTAGTCTTTAGAGTTTTAAGGATTTATCTTATCTATTAACGGAGTTATAATAGACCTAGCCCGCGTTAAGGCTATTATAAATAAAGAAGAACCTCGTTCTTTCTATAATATTTAAGTTTTTCTCGATTTTATAAATTATTACCGACGATTTATTTTAAGATACTCTAGTATTATTGCCCCTCTTACTACGTTATTAAAGGGGAGCGTTAAGGGAAGAAAGCCCGGACGAGTATAGCTAAACACTAGTGAATTAATAGCGTTTTATACCGTAAAGAACGCCTTTATAATAGCCCTACTTCTCCGACACTTCGACCCTTAAAGACTAATTCGCATTAAGACTAATGCTTTAATTTTCACAATAGCTAGTATTCTTTCGTAGCCTAATAATAAAAGCTACTATTATCCGATTGCTTTCTAGTTACGGAAGTTTACTAGCCTTAAGCTTAACTACGGCACCCTTAATTAAGAGATATTTACTATCGTTAAGTTATTTAAACACTAGCGATACTACGTTAAAGGGGAGGCGAATACCGTAAAAGTTTTATTAGATTACTAAAACCTTTAAGGCTTTATAAAGTAAGTATCCTTTAATAGAAGATAAGTACGTTAGTATATATACCTAGCTCCTTTCGATTTTACGATTAAATATTAAGCCGGTAAATTAAATCCTGCCGATGCTTTATTAAAGAAGCTAGAATTTATAGGCGAAGCCCTACCGTCTATAGAGCTACTCCCGGAACTATAATAGAAGTTAGTAGTTATTCGGCAGGTATATATAGCTATAGATTCTATAAAGAGCGACCTTAAAACGAGTTCTTAGGTCTCTACTATCTCTAAGCTTAACGAGATGTCTTTACATAACGAAAATATACGAGCTCTCTAAGATTCAATCGCTTAGCATTCGGGAACGAGTCCCGCGGAGTTAGCCACTTAGGTTAAAGATATCGTTAGTTATAAACAACGGTATTAAAGACAATTAGCTAGGTTAGCAGCTCGTTATAAAGGGGTCTATAAGAGCAATATCTCCGAGCCCCTTTTTAAGCTCCTTAAGAGGACTTAAGCGGAAGATTCGCAGACTATATAGCGAGTATAGGCCGAAAGTACCTTAAAAGAAGGGGTAAGTCCTTAGTCATTAAGCCTAAACGGACTTATTTTACATTCGGGAAAAATCGTAGTGCCTATAGAGGTTGCCTTAAGGCAAGAGCTTATTTAGCTCTACTACGACGATCCCCTTACAGGATACTTTAGAATAGCCCGTACGAAAGACCTCCTATCCCGGAAATTCTTTTAGGAAGGAATAGCTTATAATATAAATAGCTACGTACGTTTATATTATATCTATTAAAGCGCCGTTCTAAAGCGGTATCGCCTATACGGCGCCCTTAAGTCGCTGCTTATTCCTATAAGACCTTAAGAAGAAGTCTTTATAGACTTTACTACCGGTTTTCTAGAGTTATAGTTCGATAGTAGAGAAGTTAACGTAATACTAGTAATTATTAACCGATATACTAAGTATAGCGTATTTCTCGCGGTCTTTAAGACAATAATAGCGCCTAAGTTAGCTAAGGCTTTTTATTATAAGATTAAGCTTATCTATAGAGTACCGAAAGGCATTATTTCCGATAGAGGATCTCTATTTATTAGTAAGTTTTAGTTAGACCTCTATTATATATTACGGATAAAACGTAGGTTATCGATAGCCTTTTACCTATAAACCGACGGTTAGACCGAATAGGTAAATTAGACACTATAATACTACCTTCGGTATTATATAAATACCGAATAGAATAACTAGCCTAAACTACTATAAGAGGCTTAGTTCGCTTATAATAATACGAAGAATATAACTATAGGCTTTTCGCTTAATAAGGCATTATTTAAATACTAACTAGACTACTATATCTACCTTATAGACGATGCTACTAATAGGGGAGTGCCCGAAGCGAGAGCTTATATTAGTAAATTAATAGACTTAAGGAAAAAGCTAGAGACTTATTAGCGATAAGCTATTAAGTTGTAAAAGAAATTCTATAACCTCGATTATAAGCTACTTACCCTTAAAGTTAAAGACCTAGTAGGACTCTTTATATAGAACTTACGCCTTAAGGACTAAAGAAGGAAGTTATTACCTAAATATATTAGACCTTTTAGGGTCCTTTAAGCTATTAGTAAGCAAGCGTACCGCCTAGCCCTACTAGAGAAATACAACCGGCTTTATAATATGTTTTATATTAGTCTTTTTAAGCCGTAGGTAGAACAGGCTACTAACTAACACCCTAGCAAATTACTGCCGATGCCTAACCTCGATAATGCTAAAGGAGAATAGTCGGTCTAGTAAATTAAGGACTATAAGAAGAAGAAAGGCGTTACCTACTACTTAGTAAAATAGGAAGGTTAGCTAGCCGAATATAACGAATAGGTTGCTTAAGACGATATAGCAAATGCCTAGGAACTTATTAACGAATACCTAGAGATATAGCTAAAGAAACAGCGGAAATTACGTATTACGAAATAACTTCTTTTTAGCTTACCTTAACTTTTTTATTACTACTCCGCCGCTACTTCGCCTTTATTCCTTAACATCTATACGGTAGAAGTCTCCTACTTGTATTTCGCTAGTAAACTCCGTAATAATAGGGAGACGTTTCGACTACTCCCCCCTTCCTTAGCGACCGCTCTCCTTAATTATTTCGTGTAAATCATCGTATATATATTCTCGTCCTACCCGCTATAGGGTAAAACCTGCGTCCTTAATCACTAGACGAAGCTTTTAGTCCTTATTCTCACGTATAGCTTTCCGTCGCTTTATTAATGCCTGCTAGTATTTAAGACGACGTTTTATATATAAACGTTTAGCGCTTAATACCCCCTATTCCTCTCGGTAGGCCGTTATTACGGCTACGAACGACGTATAAACTTAGTAGAAGATTGATTTTATCTTCTTTTTCTCCTTCTCGTCTTAAGTAGTCTATAACTCGGCTATCTTTATCTAAATAGCGCATAGATTAGCTATATCTCCGGATATTATTGCTAGCACTTATAATTTTATAAGCAACTATATCCCGACTTAATAAGGAACGAGGAGCTTACCGATTTATAAAGGTTACCGCGTAAGTTATATTAAATATATCTGCTTAATTATATATCCTCCTATATATAACATAGTTCGGCTATTTTAGTATCGTCCTTATTATCGCTAAACCCTTAGATACTGCTATTAAAGCACTTAATATAGTATAGCTCGGTGATATAGCACCCTTTTGCCCTACGACTTTTTATATACATAGCCTTCTTGCCCTTTTTCTTAGGCGATATCCCTTTCTAGATATTTCTCTTCTCGCCGGTATCTCCTTTAGTATTCGCCTCTATATCCTTATCTCTATCGTCTTTACTAAATAACGAAAATATTTCGGACTTAATAACTATTAGCGTTATACGCTTTATATTCGCGTAATCTTCTTAAGACTCTACTATAATAGGCTTCTTAATGCTTATAAACGGTCCTTTAAATAATTAACGATATAGTTAATCTTCGGCTTCTTCCTTTAATAAGGATGTCGACTTCTTTAAGGCATCTCGTATATCTTTCTCTACGAGGAGTCGTTCTAATAGGGTGGTTTTCTCTCTACGCGTCTTCTTTAGCTTTATCTCTTCCTATACTATCGCTATAGCGTCCTTAATTAAAACTCTATTTACGGATAGCTCTAGGACTCGAGCAATAACTAAAGGGCCTATCGGCTAAATGTTATCCTACTTTCCTCGCTTTTAAAGTGTCTATACCGTTCCGCTTGCCGTTCGCTTAAGAGGCATAGCGTTAAACTAATTCGGAATATGCTTGTCTAATTCGGAATATGCTCGTTAGATTTAGAATATACTCGTCTAATTCCGAATATACTTCTCTATAAGATCTCGATATAGTTATATAATAAGAGAAGAAAAGAAAAAAGTCTTTATATATAAAGAGTAGCACTTTATTATAGTTCGCTAACTATACGTAGGCGACTAGCCCCCTATTGCGTAGCAACTATTATAACGTATGACTAATACGATAATTATTATAATATATATAATAATAACTATCGTCGTTGATTTTTCTACTACGTTTAATCCTGTTTTAATCCTATTTTAGTCCTATTTGCTATTACGACTTTATTCGTACCTAAAGCTATCCTAGCGTCTAAGGCGTCCGCCTTAAAAGGGGGGGATAATTATAACGCAGCTACCCGCGCAACTATAGAGCCGGGAGACAAGGATATATATACGATAGATAATGCATTTTAGCTTAGGGACTATTCGGCTATTAATCGCCAACTAGTCCCCGACAACCCCTCTTAAGGCCTAAGGGTATATCCCTAAGGCCCCGATATATCTTAGAAGAGGGGCAAGCTTTAGTCTTACTACGAGAGGGCAACCGCACTGTAATAAAGGATTATTCGTACTTTTAACTATCGTTCCTACCTTACTAAACGTACCTCTAGTCTGTCTTCTTACAATTAGACCTATAAACGTTCCTTACGCAAGCTCTTAAAGAGACGTAAGATCTACACCGGCCTAGACAATTAAGGCTTTAACATATAGTTCCTTAAACTATAGACTATCTTAGAACTACTATAATAGCCTGCAAAAGAGTATATAAATTAGATATTTAATTAGGGCACGATCGTTGCATTTATACTACTAAATACAGCCCCGAGCCCGGCCCCGGACACGGCTCTAGCCCCCGATTAGACAACTGTCCCCGGTGCAATATAACAATAATAGACCATACACCTAATAATATACTAGTTTAACCAACCGACTATCCCTATGCCTGCCCCTATCCCCGATATGCCTGCTATAACTATTGCCCTTATTTCTTAAGCTCCTATTCCCCCTGCTAATGCTATCGTGACTATTGCCCCTTTGCCGTCCCTTAATGCTTATACTACGATCCCTTTAATCGATGTTCCGAACGTCGATATAGATGTAGACCTCTAGCAGAAGTTCGTAAAGCTATAAAGGAAGGATAAGTATTATATAGGACAGCCCTATAACCTCTTCGACGATAAGGTCTATATATTTATAAGGACCTGCTATAAGCTTAAGGTCTAACTAGGTTAATTCTATAACCTATTCTCCTAGATCCTAACGGATAGAGCCGAGACCTTCTATATCTACTACGTTAAATTAACTATATCGTTTTATATAACCTATAATGCTATTAAGCAACATTTTAATACGGATGTTAACTATAGTTATTACTTTACGGACTAAATAATAACTATATTTAATAAGGTCCGCGTAGAGAATCCCACGATGCCGCTTTATAAGGTACTATAGACTCTCTTTAACAAGCTTTAGCTATGTTAGAGAGCCTTAGGAAAAGACTACGAAGGTGATATACCACTTCGTACGTCGTTTATTAACGCGTGCCGTAGTGTTCCGGAGCTAGAATACGCTCTCTTTAAGCCTGCCTAAAAGGTCGAAACCGTGTTTATAGACTTACGTATATCTATCGAGACACACCTAGCACGCAACCCGTCTAGCTAGTTCCTATAAGATAAAGCATTCAATTATAACGATTAATAGTACCTAGACCGAAGATACTTAAGCAGTCGTAGACAAGGTAGATTCCGTAGACGAAGCTATAGACGAGGTAGTAGACGTAGAGGCTATCTACGAGGCTTTAGATATAACCGTAGCACACCCTTCCGTCTACGAGGACGCGGTAGTAGCTACGGGAATAGCTCTAACAACCGCTTAACCTAGACTAAGAAATATTTCGTTTGTTATAAGGAGGGCTATTAGTCTACTAAACACACGCCTAAAGAACGCTAACGGTCTAAGGACTAATACCTTACGCAGTGTTTTAACGATAGCATCCTAATAACTAACTTTACGGCATACGTAACGGAGTTTAAAGGCTATAAGACCGACGAAATAGAAGCTAACGAGTACTAGGACGTAGAAGATGCTAATAATACCGATCTAAAGCAAGCAGCAACTTAAATGCTCTATAAGGCCGCCTTTACACACCTTTAGACCGGCGAAGACGTCTATAGCATAGATTAATTAACCCCTGCCGACTAATTCCTAATCGAGGATCGCTACTCCCGTTAATAGTTCTAGGGAATCATAATCGACACTAGTGCGGCTAGAGTATTAACAGTAGGATAGGAGCAGTACTTCGCTTTATAGCGAACGGAACCTTCTATTATGCTTAATAGCTCTATAGCCGGGCAAGCTAGCATCTAATTTAGAACTAGCACTCCTATTCAATCTCTTAGTTTAATCGCCCTCGAAACCTCCGTTAGTCGAGTAACTTTTCACATTCGTAAGACCTATACCCCTTTTCTACTCTCTCTTACTAATATAGACCGACTTAGGATCTACTTCGACAATACAACGAATACACTAGGGACTAAAGGCAACCGGATCTTAGTAATTCGCAAATAGGGTTACCTATAGTTCTTCTTATTAAAAGCAGAAGAGACGATCTCCTTTCTAATAGAGAGTAAGATACGAACTCTGCATCGCCGTTTTAGGCACCTAGCTATTTCGAGACTCTATTACCTACTTAAGCAGGCGGGCTATAATATAACGACTATATAGCTTAAGTCAATCTCTAAATTCTGTTATTACTGCTAGATGCACTTATAGGCACCTAGGCGTTTTAAATTCACGCTAAAGGATAACTAGGAATTTAATTACGAGATTGTAGTAGACGTAATATACCTTAGGAGCCCTTAACGACCTATTCTACACGTCGTTAACTCCGCAATAGCGTTCTAGGGGGCTAGGTTCCTTCCTTCTATATTAGCTAAGGATACCTAAGAAGTCCTTCGAGCCCTTTAGATCGATAGTTACCTTAGACCTCCTAATACGATTAAACACGACGTAGGAACTAATTTTGCCTTAATAGAGTTCCGCAACGAGGCAAAGATCATAGGGATAACCTATAAGTAGGTCCCTATAGAATTACATGCGTCGATCGGGAAGGTCGAGAGGTATTACGCTCCTTTGCGCCGTGCGTTTAAAATCCTTTATGTAGAGATTAGGACTATTACGTCTCCCGAAGCAGTCCTTTAGATAGCCGTAAAAGCCGTTAACGACATAGCCGGACCCTACAGCCTTATCCCTATACTTTTAGTCTTTAGTACGTACCCGCGTATAACTATTAACTCGCCCCCGTTAGCTATAACCCTAAAAAGGTCTATAGCTGTATAAAAGGCGATGAAAATGCTTCGATAACTCTCTATAGAAAGGTAGGTGTAAGATGCCCTTTGTGTAAGGAACGGTCCGTTAATAGTTAAAACTATCACTCTCCTATTACAGAGTAAAGTTAGAGTCTAGCGGGAAAAGGGAGGATAGTAGGGACTATTTAAGATTGCTGTAATTAACGGTTATAACATTACTATTAATACCGTTAACGGACCTTAAGTCTTTCGGTCTACGGTCGTATAGCCCTACCTTCGAGACGACTCGTCTCCTTAACCCCTACTTCGCGCGATTAAACCGACTCCTCCTACTATAACTAAAGAGACTCCTCCTAACCCGACCCCTAACTATACACTAGGGACTATACTTCCCGCTCCGACTCCTACGCCCCCGATGCCACGCAGACGTAGCCGTCCCCCCGGTGTAAAGAATAAGCTAAAACTCCCTATTCCCCTTCCCCCTCCTTAAGCCTTTATTATTAAGAAGGAGGAAGATGCCTACGAATTAGCATTTAATTTGCCGAAGAAAGGAGTTATTATAACCCTAAGAGCCCTATTTAAAGAGTTAGATAGGCAAGAGATCGACGACCTTATTGCCCGTAGTGTTTTTAGCTTCGAATGCTACGATAATGCTATCTACGGAGGTTACTATATCTTTAAATCGAGGATAGTACGTAAAGTAAAAGGGAAGGATAAGAAACCCTACGAGAAGTCACGACTCGTTGTTTAAGGATATAATAACGAAGAAAAGACGACCCTATTAACGCAATTACCGACGATTTAACGTGTTAGCTAGCGGCTAATCCTAGCCCTCGCTCCGGGACTTCTTTGCTATTACGGAATAACTCTTTCGTTGCGAGATATCACTTAGGCCTACCTATAAGCCGAAACTAAGCTGTTTAAGACTATCCTAACTAAGCTGCCCGCCGAAATGCAAAGACGATACCCGGAAGGGACTATTATCTATATAATTCGACCCCTTTACGGGATCGCGGAGTCGGGACTATATTAGTTCCGAACGTATTATAAGTATTACGTTATCCGACTTAATATATTAACCTTAACGTACGACTCGTGCCTATTAATCGCGAATAAAAGCCTTAATAGATTTAGGATAGTTAGTCTATAGACGGATAATACGTTAATGTTAGGTATACGTACCTTCTTAAATGCTAAGGAAGAGCAGCTTTAAAAGGCTAAGTTTAAAGCGAAGCCGAAGACTAAGATATCTGCTAGCTCGGTGCTTGATTTTAATAGGGCTAGGCTAATACTATAAGATTAGGATCTTCTTCTTTAGCAAAAGGGTTAATTAGAAA
The DNA here is from genome assembly GCA_012934285.1 of Ophiocordyceps sinensis. Taxonomy (NCBI): domain Eukaryota; kingdom Fungi; phylum Ascomycota; class Sordariomycetes; order Hypocreales; family Ophiocordycipitaceae; genus Ophiocordyceps; species Ophiocordyceps sinensis. The sequence continues at coordinate 8,108,467 of JAAVMX010000001.1, read as the reverse complement.
AGCTTAAGACTATTATCGCTTGAGATTATAACTATACATAGAGGTATATAGAACAGCGAGCCCGAGGAGCATACGTCGCGTTAATCTGCTAACTAGAAGCTTCTTTTAACATTTCTATAGCAGCATAAGTTTAAAACCCTAACGAAAAAGACTGCGTGACGATTAACAAACGCTTGTAATAGCAAATAGACTATAAGGAACGCGGCCTAACGTACGAACTAGTTAATCTTACGAATGCGAAGCTGCTAATATTTATAGATAGCTCTTTTGCAAATAACTTAGACCTCTCTTTATAGCTAGGCTTTATTATTGCGCTTGTTATAGAGACCCGGTCTAATAGCTACTTCGAGATTAAAGGCAACATCGTGCACTAAAGCTCTACTAAGTGCAAAAGGGTCATACGTAGCGTTCTAGCCTTAAAGGTCTACGGCATAGTTAGAGGCGTTAATATCGGCATTTGCCTCGCTATAATAATTAAGATAATTATAGAACGCCTATAGCTGCCTCTAGTGCCTTTAATCCTTTATATAGACTCGTATTCGCTCTACGAATGTCTTATAAAGCTTACTATAACGAAAGAAAAGCGACTAATAATCGATGTTATATCGATTCGTTAGTTATATAAGCGAAGGGAGATTATAGAAGTACGATAGATTAATAGGAATAATAACCCCGCTAATGTATTAACGAAGTCCCCCCTTAATAAGTCTCTTAAACGCTTCGTTAAGACTAACGCGCTAACCGTTAGGATAGAAGCTTTCGTCGTACGGCTATAATCTTTAACTTCTATATATACAGACTGTTTTTCTTTGCCTAGCAAACGCGCGCTTATTCCTTATTTAATTACGCGCTCTTCTCTTATTTAATTACGCGCTTATTTACGTACTTATTCCTTTACCTATTCTATTGCTTAATTAACTATAATAAAAGAATTCGTCGGCACGGTTTAAACCCTAAACCTCCGGATGTTTATATATAAACCAATCGGGAAGGTTATCTTATCGTATGCTATTATTCGGTTAAACACATTCTAATAATTCGCTATAAACATTATAATAAACACTATAGCGAAATTAACAAAAAGAATAATCTTTCGGTAGAGTAATATTATTAATATGCTTAACTAGGAATCGTCCTTAAAGGGGTTCCTAGACATTAAGTCTAATAAGTCTAATCCTTACAACCGCCCCCGTCGAATAACCTTAGTACGAATAGCCCCGAAAGAACAGCCCTAACGAACATTTTGTTATTTTTTTTTCCCTAGTTACTTTCCTTCTTACTATAACGTTCGGTAAGATAGTTAGTAAGGCTACCCTAAAGCACGGTTACTAGCACGAAGCGGTGGTCTAGACCGCCTAATTATTAATAGAGGTTACTAGCCTAACTACTGCGTTAAAGAGGTGTTTTCTCGCATTGCGTTATTACGTTGCAAACTAGCTACGTATTTAATAGTTATATAGCTATTACAATATAGCTTTAACCTTATTAATTTAATATTGCGCAGCTATACCTACGCCCGCGCGATCGCGCCTACGCAGCTGTAATAGCCTGCTTAACTAGGCTCTTTCTTTATTTAGTTCTACGGTTTGTTTCTATAAAGGAAAAACTGCGAGTGTGGGAATAGCTAGCTATATAGCTACGTGCGACGTTATTGTCGCACACACACACGTGATCGTAGGGATCACGTGTCATCCGGGAAGGCTATATCACTGCGATGGCTTCCCCTTACCTAGCTAGCAACCAACCTAATACAACCATACCGTTTACCCTATAAGGTCGACCTAAAGACCTACCAATAATACTCAAGCGTATCGTAGCGCCGGTATATTCCCCGGTTATTAGTTTTAGTATTTTTCGATGTTTTTCGTATTTTTAGTGTTTTTAGTGTTTTTAGTGTTTTTAATAGCTTAAAGGGGGCCTGTTAATTAACTAATAAGGTTTAAATTAAGTGCCGGAGAGATTAATTAAGAGGCTAAGACTCTTAATTATTAGATTAAAGGTTCTATAGCCTACCTAATAAGCTAGAATACGCACACCGGCTTAAGAGGCTATTCTAAAGGATGCATATATGTGTGTATTTAAGGTCTATGCCTATAGCTCTAGCCCTAATATAGACGAGAGGTAGGCACGTGACTAGTGTCTACGTAGGTACACGTGATGTGTGTACGTGACTATCTGACAAGAGGCCTCCACGGGGGCTATCAGCCCAACACTCCCCCATATACAAGGCTCTTGTGAAAAAAACACTCAACACCTCGAGGCCCAAACGAGACAAAAGCAGCGCCGCACGCTTCTCAGGAAATGTCGGCCCAGGCGGAACCGGTGCGTGCATGCTCCTCCACCCCCATGCATCGCCGCTGACAGCGCGGTGGTCGTGCAGCATAGGGCAACGGTGACAGAGGCTGGTCCCGAGTCGCCCACCACGGCTCGACCCCTCGAGATGGACGACGATGATGTTCAGGAGACGGCTCTCGCCGGCGCACCTACAACGACGAAACCAGCCGCCGCATCGACCCCTTCAGCCTCATCCGACGAACCCGTGCCGCCCAAGCCCCCACGTCCCCAGAACGAGACACAGACCAACGTCATGATACTCAAGGAAGCGTTCCCTCGCGTCGAGGAACCAGTCATCAAGGCTATCCTCAGAGCCAGCGGTGGCCGCGTAGAGATGGCCTTCAACGCGCTGCTGGGTACGTAACTCAACGAGTCGAAAGCCCAGGACCCAAGGCAAAAAAAAACGTTATTGACGCCGGCGCAGAAATGAGCGACCCGGACGCCGCCAAGAACGAGCCAGACGAAGCCCCGCCGCCCCAGCCCCCGCGGCCTGAAGGACGGAACGAGATGACGCAGGTCGAGGCCGACGAGCTTTACGCCCGGCAGCTTGCAGAACACTACGAGAGTGTTGGCGCCTACGAGGCTCGGACGTCCAACCGCCCTCGCGCGACCCGGCAACAGCAGACACTAGACGACGAGGATCGCGAGCATAGTTTCATTGACGACGACCTGCCCGTAATTCGCGAGAATCTGCGCAAGGGCTTCCTCGAGACTCAGAAACAAGTGAATGGGTGGATCACAAATTTGAGGAAGAAGATTGAGGACAACTTTGACGAATCCGAGGAGGCCGCGCAAAGACCGGGGCAGCCCCCCCGTCGGCATGGTGAAGCCAGTCGCAGAAGCGGCGACTACGAGAGATATGACGCCGATCCCCAGGTCCTCAGCGATGACTTTGCGGGCATTAAGTTTTCAACAGACGGAAGTGCGTGTGGACCGCCCGTCGTATCGGCACTCAGTCGCTGACACGTTGACAGCCCCGGCCAACCAGGGCATGCACAAGCCACCGCCCACTACGTCTCCCTCGATGCCGAGTGACGGTCGACGCGTGGCGTTCAAGGGCGATGTAGAGAACATGTACGATTCCCCCCAGACACCGCCCAAGGACCCGTCCGGGACTTCGAGCGCGAAGGCGAGCAAGTGGCAGCCTCTCTCGGCCATAGAATCGAACCCGATCGCGGATAACGACCCGTTCAGCTTGGGAGACAGCGAAGACGAAAGGGACACCAAGGACAAGGACAAGGACAAGGACAGCAAAGCCGACGACAGCGAGAGGTTGAAACAGGCGGCGGCAGAAGCCATGGCCGACGACCTGGTGAAGCCAACTAAGGAGGAAGACAATGTTAACAATAAGATATCGCATCGGAGCGGCGCCCACAAGGCCGGTCAGATGTAGCTCGGTACCTAAGCAGGCCACCGTGTCCACTTTGCCGCCTATTTAAGCAGGCGCGCAAGACAGCTAGCCCCGTGCCTACACTAGACTACCGTAGTAATTCTATTATAAGCCTCGATGTATAAGGGCTTTATTTCCCGTACGCATCGGCGTTAGTATAGCTAATAGGGGCACACACTAAGGGGTAGGCTCGTTAGGTTACTAACTAATGTATATAAAGCATCCCTTATACTATATGCCGGGGCTAATATAATTAGCTATAGATTAGATAGTAGGGAGCTATTCCTAGCTCCTAGGGCTTACGCCTACCTAATAAAAGCATCCTTTTTTATATATATATTTAAGTAGAGTCTTACTATTTGCATAGCACGAAATCTCTATTTATATAGTAAGAATATCTAAATCTCTACTTTTCTATATATACCCCGCGCGCTTATATCCCGCTACTAAAATCTAGTGCCGGTATATAGTAATTAAAGGCCTAATCTATAACACTTTAACTTAGTCGAGGCGGATATATATATATAATAGAAGGGTATTAAAACCCCGAATAGCATATGTTTTTAGTATAAATAAAAGGATTATAGCTCCGCCTTCTATATTTGCATATTTACCCCTACTTTTAATATACCGAGCTAGTAGGGGTCGTATATAGTCGCGTAAATGCCTATATTAGGGAAAGTCGCTAAGCAAAACGCTTTTTTCTGCCGCTAGCCGCCTCGACTAAGTCGAGGCGGCTAGCGAATACAGTACGTGCACTTTACATACGTCTTCGCGCTACTGCCGCTAAATAACGAGTGTAAGAAACACGCCTGCTGCCGCCGCTACTACTACCGCCGCCGCTACTGCTACTGCCGCTAAATGACGAGTGTAAGAAACACACCTACTGCCGCCGCTGCTGCTACTGCCGCTAAATGACGAGTGTAAGAAACACACCTACTGCCGCCGCTGCTACTACTGCCGCCGCTAAATAACGAATGCAAGAAACACACGGGGCGCGAAAGCGGTAAGGAGAAATTCGTTAACAAGGGTATGCGACGGTATAAGAGGACCCGGCCCGTAAAAAATATATAGGCTATATCTCTTCGTGCGTCCGCCTCGACTTAGTCGAGGCGTTATAGATTAGGCCCTAATAAGAGAGCCGCGTAAATCGTGCGAAGAATAATAACACGCAGTAGGGCACGTAGTAGAGGGCGCGCAGCCGGGAGCCGGGCATAAAGCATATATTAAGGAGCCGTATATATAGTAAAAGGCACGTAGTAAAAGGCACGCAGTAGGGCACGCAGTAAGGCACGCAGTAGGGAACGACGTATACATTAAGGAGCCGTATATATAGCAGAGGGCACGTAGTAGAGGGCACGCAGTAGGGCACGCAGTAGGGCACGTAGTCGGGCACGTAGTAGAAAACGCAGTAGAGGGCACGTAGTAGAGGGCACGTAGTAGAAGGCACGTAGTAGAGAACGCAGTAGAGGGCACGCAGTAGGGCACGTAGCCGGGCAAGTAGAGCATAAAGCATATATTAAGGAGCCGTATATATAGTAAAGGGCACGTAGTAAAGGGCACGCAGTAAGGCACGTAGTAGAGCACGCCGTAGAAGGCACGCAGCCGGGAGCCGGGCATAAAGCATATATTAACGAGCCGTATATATAGTAGAGGGCACGTAGTAAAGAGCACGTAGTAGAGCACGCAGTAGGGCACGCAGTAGGGCACGTAGTATATATTAAGGAGCCGTATATATAGTAGAAGGCACGTAGTAGAAGGCACGTAGTAGAGCACGCAGCCGGGAGCTAGGCATAAAGTATATATTAAAGAGCCGTATATATAGTAGAGGGCACGTAGTAGAAGGCACGTAGTAGGGCATATAGTAGGGCACGTAGTAGAAGGCGCGTAGTAGGGCATATAGTAGAGGGCATATAGTAGGGCGCACGCGCTGCTATAGCTATTAAATTAACTAAATTAAGGCTATATACGATTAACGCGGCCCTTTTAATTACTATATACCTATACGGAAACTTTAGTAGGGGGATATAGTATAAGAGAACGAGCTTAGGGGGGGTATATAATTATTATTAATCTACGAAGGGATATAGCTATAGACTAGGTCTAAATGTCTATATATACGATATAGAGGTTACGTAGGATAATATATAATATAACCTAATACCGTAATAGTATATCCCCTTTAAATCGGCGTTCGACTTAAACGCTTAAAAAGGGCATTAGGCTAATAAAAACGAAGGAAATCTATATCAACCGGTCTTAAAAGCGGGCTTAATATAGAACGAGAGAAGAATAAGGAGAAACAAAGTGTAAAATAAAGGGTAAAACTAAGAATCTAACACATGCCGTTGTAACGTAAATTATATTAATTAATTATACTTATTATTACTTAGGCGAAGATAAAGACGTTAGAAAGGCCGTATAAAAGGCCGGTTTAAGCTTAGTTAGGTTAAGGGCGTAAAAGGCCTTAAGGTCGTCCTAGTAGCCGTTAAAGCAAGAGGAGTCCTCTTACGTAAAGGGGCTATAACGCTATTAAACGCGATACTTAATCTTCCCGAAGGCGTACTAGCGTTACGTAAGGATAGAAGAAAACTCTTACTTAAGGTGCGTGTTATCGCCGTCGTCGTCGCTAGGGGAAAGGAAAACGCTATTATTAATAAGCCGGACGTTAAGCTCCGACTAGCCGGGCAAAAGGGGCTCTTAGGTCTTAGTAAGGAGGGAGTAATAAAAAACAGGGTAAAGGCGGCTACCCTTAAGGAGGCGAAGAAGATATACCGTCTTATATACCTTAAGGACCTTATATAGGCCCTCCCGCTTATAGTCGAGCTTCTTTATAAAGCGGAGGGTCTAAATCTAGCGGGTGCTAAGGAATACTATATCGCCGGGCTAATACGCTAAGGCGGGAGTCCGCTAGGCGTTTGCGTAGCGAGCTTAAGTAGCTTAAGCATCTTCGATTATATCGCGGAGGAAGTTAAAGATATACTAAAGGCGGGAAGCGAGCGCGTTACCGTAGAGGTATTCCTTCCGCTACTAAAGGGTTATACTAGGCGGGGGGGGACTAAAGGGCTTAATGCTAAGCTTTAAGTAGAAGCTATAGTTAGCGAAGAAAGGGGAAAGGCCGGTAGATTTAAAGACCTAATTATTAATAATAAACTTAGCGAAGGGAAAAGGTCGACCTAATCGTCCTAAAGGTAGGTAGTATAATAACGAAGGTAAACCTCTATCTAAGCGTTCGCGATCTTAGTCTAACCGTCGGTCTAAAGGTAGTAAGCGGAGCTAAGGTAAAGGCGGTAACTAAGGCGACGACTAAGCTATTGCTAAAAAGCCGAAATAAACTAAGTGCTATAGTCGCTAATAATAAAGGCTAAGGTACTATAAAAGGACTAAACATAGGAAATAAATGCGTTAATAACGTCCTTAATAGTTATTAAAGATATCGGGACGTAGTAGTATATCTTCGTAAAGCGGTAGACAATAATAAGGATATTAGAAAACTTAACGCTATTACGGCGGTAGATAGGGAGGTCGGTAATAAAGTCGACGGATATATCGGTCTATAGGGCGAAGAGAATACTTAAGGGCTAAAGCAGGCCTTAGGGGGAGGAACGAGGGGATTTAACGCGTAGGTATATATAATAATTCCGCACGAAGCTAGAAATAGACTTAAATATGCCGGGCTAAATATAAGACCGGCGGTAGAGGCTAGCGGTCTTCGTACGTCTAAGGTAGCCGGCAAAAGGGGAGGTATAAGCGCGGATAAGGATCTAAAGAATTAAGGCGTTATTAAGGGGATCGAAGAGCTAGCCTTAGAAATAGAACCGGCCTTAGACCTCGGAGAGAGCGGTCTTAGGGATCGAGCGGAAGGGGTATAACGTAGCTACCCGCGCAACTATAGAGCTAGGAGATAGGGATATATACACGATAGATAATGCATTTTAGCTTAAGGACTATTCGGCTATTAGTCGCCTGCTAGTCCCCGATAACCCCTCCCGAGGCCTAAGGGTATATCCCTAAGGCCCCGATATATTTTAGAAGAAGGGCAAGCTTTAGTCTTACTATAAGAGGGCAACCGTATTATAATAAAGGATTATTCGTACTTTTAACTATCGTTCCTACCTTCCTAAACGTACCTTTAGTCTATCTTCTTATAATTTCTAAAGCTTCTCTTTTTTAGTTACCTAAGAGCGATAGCGCCGTACGGTAAGCGCGTTTTTAAACGTATAAGCCGCGTAGGCTAAATAAGTCGTAGTAGCTATCGAGTCGCTAGCCTATCGCCGTTACCTTACGTAACGGAACTAATATTAGAAGATAAATACACTAACTTATATAAGGGCTATAATAAGCGTCTTAAGACGCTATTACTAATTCTTTTACTACTTAAAGGGGCCCGATCTATCCCTTCGCGAAGTTAAACGTAAGCCGGCCCTTTACGACCTACCCCTTTGCGTATAGATGTCCTTATAGCTCTTTAAGTAAGAGCCGTAGAGCTTAAGGAGGAGAAGAGATTAAGAGGTAGGATTATAGAACTTCGAGAGGAATTTTTATAGTAGGGTGACTTATTCGGCAAAGACTTATATAAACGTCGCCGATAGTTAACTAAATCGAGGGAGAGTTATAGTAAGGAAATTAAAATAAAAAAACATTCTTTAGTTATTATAACCGATTAACCCTTAAAAACGTCTCGATTAAATTAACGATCTTAAGGATGCCTTTATCGCTACCTTACGTCGTTTTAAGCGTAATAAGAACAAAATCTTATATACCCTTAACTATATATACGTAGACTATAAGGCGAGATAAAGGCGATACCTCGACGAAAAGCTCCTTATAGAAAGGGAATTACTTCGCACTAACTAAGATAATTTTCGTAACTAAACCTTAATTTTAATTAAAGATACTATTAATTATAAGACTCTCTTAGCTACGTAACTATAAGAAGCACGCTAACGAGAGGGTTAATCCCCCCTCGATTTTAGTCTTTACTTAGATTCCCTTAAGTAATACCTAAAACGTCCGTTAGAAAAAACTCGTATACTTTCCTTTTTTACGAAGTTACGTCCCGATCTTTAGGACTAAATCTCCCTTTATTTAGCTTCTATTTAAGATAACATTCGTAAGGAGATAGTCTTACTCGCTTAACGCTTCTAAGATGCTTTAGGAAATAAGAAGCGCCTTGTAAAGCTAACTAACGATTAGTCGACCTTTACTTAAGGGGCAAGAGGCTCCTATTCGATAGGCTATCGCCGACGTAAAGGCCGAAATAGATCTATTAATAACTATTAAGATTCCGACGCTACTAAATCGACCTCGAATAGCCGTAGAAACAGTCGTAGTAACGGCCGTAGGAATAGCTAAGGAAATAGTCGTAATAGTCGTAACGGTAGGAATAGATACAGTAGGAATAGCCGTAGCAATAACTAAGGAGGAAATTCGTATAGAAACGGCGAAAGCTAATCCGGCATAGTTCTTTATTAGTATTATAAGAAACTAGGCTATATATAAGCCGATTGCTAGGCTATAGCGAGAGCTAACCGAGCTATAGCCGATTTAAAGACGACGAAGAAGGAGGGAAACGCCTAAAAGTTAAAGTAAATGCCTCTCCTTCGACTAAGCTATAGGTAGAGGTAGTTAAGAGACTATATGCTATTAGAAAGCTACTAGGGCGAATACCTTATAAAATTATCGTTAATCTCGATTACGGTAGTAAAGTAGACCTAGTAGATATAAATTTTACTCGAAAATAAGGGCTACGATAGCTTCTTTTATTAACCCTTAGATTAAAGGTAGTTAGGAATACGCTAGTAAGACGGTACGGAGTCTAGGAAATTTCTATCTAACTCTAGGACAATCGCTATAGGGAAAAGACAGTTATTTGCCCTTATATCGGCATCGATAATAGATTTAAACCTAACGACGCACTAGTTTTGCTTAGTATACCTATACTTTCTTAGGAATACATTTATCTTATTCCTTTTAAGCGCGTTTAGTAGTTTAAACACTAACTTTCTAAGGTATTATTACGCTAACCGTAGAAATTTTTACATAAGTGTCGGAATAAGGCACGGGTCTATATAGTTATACCGGACCTAAATTTTATGCTATTTCCCGATAAAGATAATAACTCGGCGAACCTTAAGCGAACGGGGGAGGAAATACCGGCGACTCTTTTAGACTTTAAAGACGTTTTTTCTAAGCATAAGGCCGATTTATTACTAAGAAAGAAAGGCACCGATTATACGATTAACCTATTGCCCGACTTTAAGCTACCTTTTAGACCTATCTACCCTCTTTCTTAATCCGAACTTTAGGTTCTTAAGGAGTAGTTAGATTAGTCCCTTAAGCGTAGCATTTTTCGGAAATCTAAGAGTTCGGCTAAAGCTCCTATTCTTTTTATGCCTAAGAAAGACGGCACTTTACGCCTTTATATAGACTACGGGGGGGTTAATAGCATTACCGATAAGACTCGCTACCTACTCCCCCTTATTTTAGAGATTATAGACCGTTATTAAAGGGCTAAGTACTTTTCGAAGATTAACCTAAAAAACGCATACTAACGCATCTAGATTAAGGGAGGGGATAGATAGAAGATAGCCTTTCGTACTTACTATAGTTACTATAAGTATTTAGTATTACCGTTTAGATTAACTAACGCCCTTACTATATTTTAGTTATATATTAACTAAGCTTTTAAAGGCCTTATAGATACTATTTACGTCGTCTACCTTAATAATATTTTAATCTTTTCTAAGACCTACGAAAAGCATATAGAATACTTACGATAAGTCCTTAAACGACTAAGGAATACCGAGCTATTCGCTAATTTATTAAAGTGCACTTTCTACAAGCAGTCTTTAGAGTTTTTAAGATTTATCTTATCTATTAACGGAGTTGCAATAGACCTAGCCCGCGTTAAGGCTATTATAAATTAAGAAGAACCTCGTTCTTTCTATAATATTTAAGTTTTTCTTAGTTTTATAAATTATTACCGACGATTTATTTTAGGATACTCTAGTATTATTGCCCCTCTTACTACGTTATTAAAGGGGAGCGTTAAGGGAAGAAAGCCCGGACGAGTATAGCTAAACACTAGCGAATTAATAGCGTTTTACGCCGTAAAGAACGCCTTTATAATAGCCCTATTTCTCCGACACTTCGACCCTTAAAGACCGATTCGTATTAAGACTAATGCCTTAATTTTCGCAATAGCTAGCATCCTTTCGTAGCCCGATAACGAAGGCTACTATCATCCGATTGCTTTTTAGTCACGGAAGTTTACTAGCCCTAAGCTTAACTATAGCACCCTTAATTAAGAGATATTTACTATCGTTAAGTTATTTAAACACTAGCGATACTACGTCGAAAGGGCGGCGAATACTATTAAAGTTTTATTAGATTACTAAAACCTATAAGGCTTTATAAAGTAAGTATCCCTTAATAAAAGATAAGCACGTTAGTATATATACCTAGCTCCTTTCGATTTTACGATTAAACACTAAGCCGGTAAATTAAATCCTGCCGATGCTTTATTAAGGAAGCTAGAATTTATAGGCGAAGCCCTACCGTCTATAGAGCTACTCCCGGAACTATAATAGAAGTTAGCAATTATTCGGCAGGTATATATAGCTATAGATTCTTTATAGAGTAACTTAGAAACGAGTTCTTAGGTCTTTACTATCTCTAAACTTAACGAGATGTCTTTACGTAACGAAAATGCATAAGCTCTCTAAGATTTAATCGCTTAGCATTCGGGAACGAGTCCCGCTAAGTTAGCTACCTAGGTTAAAGATATCGTTAGTTATAAATAACGGTATTAAAGACAATTAGCTAGGTTAGCAGCTCGTTGTAAAAGGGTCTATAAGAGTAATATCTCCGAGCCCCTTTTTAAGCTCCTTAAGAGGACTTAAGCGGAAGATCCGTAGACTATACAGTAAGTATAGGCCGAAAGTACCCTAGAAGAAAGGGTAAGTCCTTAGTTATTAAGCCTAGATAGACTTATTTTGCATTCGGGAAAAATCGTAGTGCCTAAAGAGGTTGCCTTAAGGCAAGAGCTTATTTAGCTCTACTACGACGATCCCTTTATAGGATACTTCGGAATAGCCCGAATAAAAGACCTTTTATCCCGGAAATTCTTTTAGGAAGGAATAGCTTATAATATAAATAGCTATATACGTTTATATTATATCTATTAAGGCGCCGTTCTAAAGCGGCATCGCCTATACGGCGCCCTTAAGTCGCTGCCTATTCCTATAAGACCTTAGGAAGAAGTCTCTATAGACTTTACTACCGGTTTTCCGGAGTTATAGTTTAATAGTAGAGAAGTTAACGCAATACTAGTAATCGTTAATCGATACACTAAGTATAGCGTATTTCTCACGGTCTTTAAGACAATAATAGCGCTTAAGTTAGCTAAGGCTTTTTATTATAAGATTAAGCTTATCTATAGAGTACTAAAAGGCATTATTTCCGATAGAGGATCTCTATTTACTAGTAAGTTCTTATTAGACCTCTATTATATATTACGGATAAAACGTAGGTTATCGATAGCCTTTTACCTATAAACCGACTATTAGACCGAACGGGTGAATTAGATACTATAATACTACCTTCGGTATTATATAAATACCGAATAGAATAACTAGTCTAGACTACTACGAGAGGCTTAGTTCGCTTATAATAATGCGAAGAATGCAACTATAGGCTTTTCGCTTAATAAGGCATTATTCGGATACTAACTAGACTACTATATCTACCTAATAGACGATAGTACTAGTAGGGGAGTGCCTAAAGCGAGAGCTCGCATTAGCAAATTAGTAGACTTAAGGAAAAAGCTAGAGACTTATTAGCGATAAGCTATCGAGTCGTAAAAGAAATTCTATAACCTCTATTATAAGCTATTTACCCTTAAGGTTAAGGACCTAGTAGGACTCTCTACGAAGAACTTACGCTTTAAAGACTAAAGAAGGAAGTTATTACTTAAATATATTAGACCTTTTAAGGTCCTTTAAGCTATTAGCAAGCAGGCGTACCGCCTAGCCTTACTAAAGAAATACAACCGGCTTTATAATATATTTTATATTAGTCTTCTTAAGCCGTAGGCAGAACGGGCTACTAACTAATACCCTAGCGAATTACTACCGATGCTTAACCTCGACGATGCCGAAGGAGAATAGTCGGTCTAGTAAATTAAGGACTATAAGAAGAAGAAGGGCGTTACCTATTACTTAGTAAAATAGGAAGGTTAGCTAGCCGAATACAATAAGTAGGTTACTTAAGACGATATAGCGAATACCTAAGAACTTATTAACGAATACCTAAAGATATAACTAAAGAAACGGCGGAAATTACGTATTACGAAATAACTTCTTTTTAGCTTACCTTAACTTTTCTACTTTTACTCCCCCGCTACTTTATTGTTATTCCTTAATATCTATACGGTAGAAGTCTCTTACTTCTATTTCGCTAGTAAACTCCGTAATAATAGGGAGACGTTTTAACTACTCCCCCCTTCTTTAGCGATTACTCTCCTTAATTATTTTATATAAATTATCGTATATATATTCTCGTCTTACCCGCTATAAGGTAAAACCTACGTCCTTAATCACTAGGCGAAGCTTCTAGTCCTTATTCTCGTATATAGCTTTCCGTCGCTTTATTAATGCCTACTAGTATTCGAGATAACGTTTTATATATAAACGTTTAGCACCTAATACCCTTTATTCCTCTCGGTAGGCCGTTATTACAGCTATAAACGAAATATAAACTTAGTAGAAGATTGACTTTATCTTCTTCTTCTCTATCTTATCCCGAGTAGTCTATAACTTAGCTATCTTTATCTAAATAGCGTATAGATTAGCTATATCTCTAGATATTATTACCGGCACTTATAATTTTATTAGCAACTATATCCCGACTTAATAAGGAACGAGGAGCTTACCGATTCGTAGAGGTTACCGCGCTAGTTATATTAAATATATCTACTTAATCGTATATCCTTATATATATAATATAGTTCGACTATTTTAGTATCGTCCTCGTTATCGCTAAACCTTTATATACTGCTATTAAGGCACTAAATATAGTATAGCTCGGTAATACGGCACTCTTTCGCCTTACGACTTTTTATATATATAGCCTTTTTGCCCTTTTTCTTAGGCGATATCCCTTTCTAGATATTCCTCTTATCGCCGGTGTCTCCTTTAGTATTTGCCTCTATATCTTCGTTTCTATCGTCTTTACTAAACGACGAAAATATTTCGGATTTAATAACCGCTAGCGTTATACGCTTTATATTCGCGTAATCTTCTTAAGACTCTACTACTATAGGGTTTTTTATACTTATAAAGGGTCCCTTAAATAATTAACGAAAGGGTTAATCGTCGGTTTCTTCCTTTAATAAGCATATCGATTTCTCTAAGGCATCTCGTATATTCTTTTCGGTAAGGAGTCGTTTTAATAGGGTGGTTTTCTCTCCGCGCGTCTTCTTTAGCTTTATCTCTTCTTATACTATCGCTACGGCGTCTTTAATCGATACTCTATTTACGGATAGCTCTAGGACTTAAGCAATAACTAAAGGGCCTATCGGCTAAATATTGTCCGTCTGCTTTCCTCGCTTTTAAGGTATCTATACCGTTCCGCTTGCCGTTCGCTTAAGAGGTATAGCGTTAAACTAATTCGGAATATGCTTATCTAATTTAGAATATACTTATTAGATTTAGAATATACTCGTCTAATTCCGAATATACTTCTCTATAAGATCTTAATATAGTTATATAATAAGAAAGAGAAGAAAAAAATCTTTATATATAAAAAGCAGCACTTTATTATAGTTCGCTAACTATACGTAGGCGACTAGCCCCTTATTATATAGTAACTATTATAACGCGTAGCTAATACGATAATTATTATAATATATATAATAATAACTATCGTCGTTGATTTTTATACTACGTTTAATCCTATTTTATTCCTATTTGCTATTACGACTTTATTCGTACCTAAAGCTATCCTAGCGTCCGAGGCGTCCGCCCTAAAAGGGGGGGATAATTATAACGCAGCTACCCGCGTAACTATAGAGCCGGGAGATAGGGATATATATACGATAGATAATGCATTTTAGCTTAGGGACTATTCGGCTATTAGTCGCTAACTAGTCCCCGACAACCCCTCTCGAGGCCTAAGGGTATATCCCTAAGGCCCCGATATATCTTAGAAGAGGGGCAAGCTTTAGTCTTACTATAAGATAGCAACCGTACTGTAATAAAGGATTATTCGTACTTTTAACCATCGTTCCTACCTTCCTAAACGTACCTCTAGTCTATCTTCTTATACTTGCAAACAGCCGTATAACGTACGGGAAAAAGAGCGTGAAAACTATATATTAGGTCACAATGCCTAATAAATACAATTTGTGAATATAAATCGCAAAGGGAAAAGAGCGTTATAAAGCATTAAGCTTCGGGGCGAAGTAGAGGGGCGAAGTAGAGCAAGAGATAGAGTTATCTTTAGGTCGGGAAAAGAGCGTAAAACGAAGCGTAAAACAGAGCGTGTGTTCGGGCCGGGAAAGAACGTTGCCGGAGTGCTATAGGGTCGGTATATAACGTTGTAGGGGCGAAACATAGCTTGTTTCGGTGCTTATTTCGGGGCACCGAGAAAGGGGAAGCAAAAGAGGTAATAGGGCGCAGAAAAGGGGAAGAATAAGGCGCCGAAAAAGGGGAAAAACAAAGCAGGGAATACACTCGCAGTCTTTAAAAACAAAGAACAAAGGCAAGGGCACAAAGAACGTTATCTCGGCCACTAGGGAGCGTCGGTTAGGGCTAACTAGCTAAACGCATCGGTCCCGTCGTCCTTATTATCCTCTTCGGCTAGGATATAGCCTTATTAACGTCCGTAGCCTCGTCCGTACGGCTAACTAGGACCGGGTCTCGAGCTTCGTATAGATCCTTTAGAACGACCTCTTACACGGCCGCGTTGGTTAAAGTATTGCTAGTCGGGGCGGCGTGCGAGGTGTGTCTCGAGGGACGATCGTAGGTCCGAAAACAGCTCTTTAATGCGTACGGCCGGGCGGAAAAGGGCCGGTTCGAGCTCTAGAACGCTACAGCAGGCCCGGACGAGAGTTATTCACAGCGGCTCGTTTATTTCCGGGTCCTAGTTTGCAAAGGAACTACTAAGGGCTCGTTAGCAAAGCTATAGCTTATTAAATAGCAGCTCGAGCACCTCCTATATAGTCTTCCCGGGGTTCTAGGTCTAGAGCCTTTAGAATAACGTCGTTGTCTACTCCGTAAAGTACTATTCTTAGTAGACGTCGAAGCGGCGTTTAAGAGCGTCGTATACGGTCCGGAACGAAGTATCCTAATTAACGTACCGGATATAGTAGTCCTCGGCACGGCCGGCGAGGATGTAACTAATTAGGTTATAGAATTAGCCGGGTGCGACGCATAGGCTATAGTAGGTCCGTATAAAGAGTCAGACCTTATCGTCTAGGATATCGTACGGGTCTCCTATATAGTTATAGTCCTTTTTCCACGCCTTAGCGAATTGCAGCATGAGGTTAGCGTCTGTAGGGACGTTCGGGACCTCGGGCGGCGGCATTATTATATATGCCTTAAGGGGGAATTTAGGGATAGTAGGGACGGGAGCGACGGTAGGGACGCGGGGAACGGCGGCAGGAATAGCGGCAGGAATCGGGGCAGGGATAGCGGCAGGTAGGAATGGCTAAGCGGCAGGCTGGTACTAGGCGGCAGGCGGGATAGGGTTAGGCTAGAACCGTACAGCCGGGACGAAATCGGGATTCCGGAACTAGTGACTTATCGGATAGACCGTGTGTTGTGCAGCCTAGGGAACGACGTTAGGGACTTAGCCGGGGACAAAGGGCGATTGAGCAACGGGCGAGGACGAGGACGTAGGCAATAACACTCTAGCGGGTCTTTAAACTATTAGAGCCGGGGAAGCTTCGTCGGACGAGAGCAGGGCCGAGATTAACGATACGGCGGGGAAAGGCGAAGGCGGAACTAACGTTACGACGGCAGCAGCTGCGGCGGCTTTAGGCCAAGCTAGCGGCTCGTCGAGGTTCTATAGGGCGACAAATTGCGCTGCGTTTAACCCGTTCTTCCTATTAACGTAGATGCCGCGCCTATTTAAGAGGTTCTTTAGGACTTTGCGGTATTCCTTATTAGCCTTCGTCTAAGTTGCTTCGGTCTACCCTTCGAAGTGCTCTTAGAAGTCGTCTAGCATGTCGGGGCCGCGGGCGTATATATTAGCCTCGCAAATGGCTAAGAATCTAGCTACCGAGGTCGTTACGACGACCTTATTGTCTTCCGGGGCGACCTAGGTGTCCTAATAGCTAATGTCGATATGCTTATAGAAGGAGCCGTAGATCGGCACGTCTTTTATCTAATCTTCGAGCAGCGTTCGTGCCGCCGGGGCAGTAGAGGCGGCGGCGGTCGACGGGTCTAATATCTTATAATCCGCCGGGGTGTTCTTATTAAAGGAAGCTTAAAGAAGCAAGCGGACTTATTTATGCCGGGGTGAAGTAGGTCTATTGCCGGACCGGAAAAGGGCGTGGCCGGGTTTTTATAGGTCCTGCTTTAGGGCGGTAAAGAGCAACGTAGGTAGCATACACTAGCAGTTCTTTAAATAACAAAGAACAACTAGTAGGGGCTTAAAGCAGCAAGCGGACTATATGTGTAATGCCGGGCTTAAGGGAGCAAGCGGACTATATATAGTGCCGGGTCGGAAGACGGCGGGGTCTTTATTATATACGAGGGTCTTTATAATAGTCTTATCGGGAGTAGGCAGCGGGTTTTTAGTTGTTATTGCGTAAGGTTCTTTACGCGATAGTCGTGATTAAATAGCTCGTGTGTTAATCGAATGTCCTATAGTCTCGGGAGCGTTTATCGGGTTCGCGAGGGGGTCTTCGCGATAAGGTTAATACTAGTCCTTAATAGCATAAGCTTCTGTAAAGCGGTAATCCTTAAGGGTAGTATAACACTCTTATTAGCGTTATCGGACGCACTCTCTTTAACGGCACGAGCTTCTATAAAGCGGTAATCTGTAAAGGGGAGCTCGGGAATTCTCTTTAGCGGCTATCGAAAGCAATATCGGTTCTAGTTTAGGAAGATCCTTCGTTCTTAGCATAAACTGCCCTCTCTAAATCTACGGATTAGGATTGTGTTAATCGGATCCGTCGCATGTTCGAGGGTTAAAGGGTCTGTCTCTTCTACCTAGCTAATCTATAATTAAGCCAACGGTCAATCACTTAAGATCCGAACGCTCTATCGTCGGTTTAGACATCCCGCAGTTATAAGACTACATTATCTACTACGTTAAGCAGGACATCATAATGTATTAATCGGCAGACTCGAAACTATTTCTAAATTTTATCACTAATGCTAGATGCACTCCTAGGCTCCGAGACGATTTAAATTCACACTAATTAGTATTAGTAGGTGTCTCGAATGCAAATGCAAATGCAGGTCTAGTAGTCTTATTGGAATTATTAATACCTATCTAGCTAAAGATTATACTACCTTCTTATAGACAAGACGAGAGAAGGGTCGGGGCTTCCTTTTAGGAAGCCTTAGTAGCTAAGAATAGAAAAGGATCCGTAAACAGAATGCAAAGACGGATGCGTTAGTTAGGGAAGACCTTCCGCGGACGGATGCGTTAACTATAGAAGTCTATAGAAGGAAGTAGAATTCTATCTATAGAATTCACCTTAGAAGGGAAGTGCTTCTACCGTAGAATTCTATTAGAATTCTATCTATAGAATTTACCTTAGAAAAGAAGTCCTTCTACCGTAGAATTCTATCTATAATCCCTATACTAGCAACTTTTTCTTTATACCGTTTATAAGAACCTCTCTTGTTTTTCCTTAAACATTACCCTTCTTTAAAAAAGAAATAAAAATGTATAATAAAATCGACTATTCGTTATATTAGGATAATTCGTTGTAATATTATATAGTGTTATAACTATATGACTTTTAAAAGAAAGAATGTGTTAGAAGGGTTATAAGCGAATAATAGACCCTTTTACTCTAATAGTTAATTTCTTTATATCGACGAAATGTTTAAAGGCTTAGTTTAGTAATGCTTTCGTTATTGCATTAGCTAGGTTATCGGCTCCGTTAATCTATCGGACCTCTATAATCTTACGGCGTTTATATAACTATCCGAAAGCTATAATATCGATTATTAATCTTTTCTCCTTTATAATACCTAGTTTAATAAAGCATTTATATAAGGAGTACGAATCGGTATAGATAATTAATAGAAACGGAGGCAGACTAAGGCGATCCGTAATTATCTTAAGAGTTATAGTAAGAGATATCCTAATATTAAATCCGTTTACTATACCGTAGAATTCCGATATAAGGACGCTTTGGGTGACTCGTTAGCATTTCGTAGAGTTCTAGTAGATAATATTGCCTTTAATCGAAAATTGCTTATCTATTCGGTCGGTCTCGTAAACTAAAGCAATAACGAATCTAAGCTATAAAGATAAGTCTTTATTATTTATAAACGATCTATCGGTAAAGACTAAGAGCTTAGCCGATGCGAGGTTAATTAGAAGATATATTAGTCTACGTTGTTAATTATCTAGTTACTACTATAGTCTCTTATTTAGGATTATATAGTCTTTTTGTTCTAGGTTCTAGACTAAAGCAGTAATAGAGATATAAAATAATACTTCCGGTTGATAGATAGATATAACGTATATACTACGAGCACGTTGCTCTATATACCTTTACGCGCGGTTAATAGCCTAGGGTTTTATATTTTTAAGTTTAGCTGCTTAACCCTTCTATTATAGTAGCAAACTTCTATCGTATTATAGGGTTAATTTTACGCCGTTAAAGTCTATAGATTGTCTAGCAGTTATTAGAGTTTTCGGTTTAGCTCTTAATTATGCTTTCTAGAGCTCTTTTTCTTCGTAGTCTAAAAAACTTAAAGTCCCGAGTATTAACGTATTGTCTATCTATATCCCGACTATTCTAAAATATGCAAGAGGGCTATAGTTAGAAATAAGCAAGCATACGTCGTATATTAAATAAGCTATATTAAGCTCTTTAATATAGTAACTATAGTATATATTAAATTAGTATAGTCCGGATTCCGCGATACCGTATAAAGGTCTAATTATACGGATAATTATGCCTTCCGGATACTTCTTTACTAGTTTAGCGGGCAGAGCTATTAGAATTATTTAGGATAACTCTATATTAGCCTAGGGATATGCTTAGGTAATATCTCGTAGAGATAATATTATTCCGTATTCTTTAAGCATTCCGGCTGCAATTGCTATAATTAAACGTTAACTAACTCGCTAGATTATTAATAACTATATAAGTATAGATGTCTTTTTAATATTACTATATCCTTAGATTATTAGTCTCGACTTTTTGTATAGTTTAGTATTACGTCCTTTAACCTCTCTAACTATTCGAGAATAGAAGATTCGATATCCTCTATGTTTTTCTTCGTTATATTATTCGAAACTAAACATACTATAAATAACTAGGTCGTTAATCTCTTTTATATTAGATTCTTCGAATAGGTTAGAGAGGTTAAAGGACGTAATTATTACGGTGTTAGGTTATATTATATATTATCCTATATAACCTCTACATCGTATATATAGACATTTAGATCTAGTCTATAGCTATATCCCTTCGTGGATTAATAACAATTACATACCCCCTTTAAGCTCGTTCTCTTATAGTTTAATCCACTATTTTATCCTATTGCACTTAATTAATAATCTCGCTATCTTACCCCTTTCTTTTCTAATCTCCCCTTTTCGCGACGTAAGTCCGCCTCCTCGCCGGACCCCTTTCGACTGAGTTTTCCTCGATTATTAGAATTTTCCTAGTATAGATACGCCCTCTCGACGCGAATTGCATAAGCCCTATCTAATCTACGATATCCGACCTCGTTATAAAGACCGATCCCTCGTCCGCCGCTACCCTAGCCGTTACTCCGCCGGCTCCCGCCGACCTAGAGCCTTAGAACGACTACCTTTCCCGCTATCCCCGTCTCGCCGCGCTACTTTAGGCCTAACGGCCTATATTCGACTTATTCGCCTACATCTAGGCTTACGCTACCCCTAATTTCCGCGCCCTATAGGCCGAGTCCCTTACTTACCTTAATAATGCTTACGCTAAGTTAGATACGGGAGTGCTTATCTCCTAAAAGCACGCCGCCGACCTTTAGCAGTAGCTTAACCGTGCTACGTCCTCTCTCCTCGTCCTTACCGAGCGTAACGTAGCCCGGGACTAGGCCCTAGCCCTTGCCTCTACCCCTTCCCGTTCCTATATCGCCGACCCCGAGAGGTTCGCCGGCGACTCCGGCACCTAAAAGCAACGTTAGGAGGCTTTCTAGACCTAGCGCGACGGCCTTACTATTAAGCTCCGTTAGGACGCCGCCTTATACCCTACGGAATAAGACCGTATTCTCTACGCGGCTAGCCGGCTTACTAGCCGGGCCGCTTTTATTATCGCTAGCGTTCCTTAGGACGTCCTCGATAATAAGTCCTTCGCCGATTAATAGTATACTATTATTAAAGCCTTTACCGACGACCTTAGCCTCGTCTTTAGTGCTAATTTCACCTATGCTTAGTCGGAGGCCGACTTTAATACCTTATCGATAAAGAATATTTCTTAGCTAGACTTCTATTTAAAGTTTACCTAGCTTTAAGCCGACTTATTATTTAACGGCACCGCTTACGTCGCCTACCTTTATTTAAAGGTCTCTATCGAACTTACTAACGCCGCCGCTTTATAGGTCGAATGTCCGGCCTATAATAACTTTACGGCCTAGGCTAAGATATATTCTACGCTTTAGGACAACTAGCAGCGTATTAAGGCCCGTTCTTAGCTTTAGCGGCCTTATAACCCCGCTCGCACTAGCCTTACCTCGCCCGCCCCGCCCGCGCCTCCTACCGGTAACCTAATGCAGCTTAACGCATTCCGGGCCCGGCTTACTAACGCGAAAAAGCAACGGCGGTTTAAGAACCGTCTTTACCTCTACTACGCTTAGCCGGCTACCGCTACCTACACCGCCCGGACCTACCTTAATAAGGGTATAAGTGCTAATCCCGGCGCTAACCCTAGCGCTAGTCCCGGCGCCGGTTCCGGCTTAAGCCGCGGCCGTGGCCGTAGTAGCGGTACGTCTGCCCTACGCTTGCTTAAACCCCCTCCCCCCCGCTACGAGGTTCGCGCTATTAAGCAGGGCTTTATCGAGGGCGCGGTAGACGACCTCCCTGCCTCTTCCCCGTCCTCGGGAAATGCGTAGCTCCCTCGCCTTATCGCGCGATAGAGCTCTTAGTATCCGAGTTTATAGATTCGTTCGACACCGGGGAGGATCTTTGCCTCCCCGTAGGAATACAACCGCGTGCTTTACTTATGCCTTTATCCCTTATATCCGCCGATATCGTTATAAGTGCTTTAGTCGACTCCGGCTGCTTTAGATACGCCTTTATACACGCTTAGGCCGCGTACCGCTTTACCCTTCCTATCCGCTAGCTTTAGTTCCTACGCCGGCTTTCTCTCGCTAATAGTAGCGACTATAAGTCCGGCTCTATTACTTATTGCGCTTTTTCGGTTTTACGGATTAGCGCCTATACTAAGTCTATCTGCTTCTTTCTTACGAAGCGTAGCTATAAGGTTATTCTTAGCCTCCCTTAGCTACGCTAGCACGACCCTATTATTAGCTAGCGTAATAACTCCCTTTCCTTTTAGTCCCCCTTTTATCTAGCCTCCTACCTCTCGGACTACTAACCTTATCTTATCCTAGGCCTTTCGGCTACCTTTACCCGCCCTATCCTAGCTCCCCCCGCCCCTATTTTAAAGGGAATATAATTAATAAATACAATTCGTTTTCCCCCCGCTCCCTCCGTCGAAGACTCTAACGACGAAGGCGAACCCCTTACCGCCCCCTCTATTAGAGACTTAGACGACGAGGGCGAACCCCCTACCGCTACGATCCTTATTCCTACCGCTGCGATCCTTATTCCCGCTAGTGCGGCCCCCGCCTATCCTCCGGCCTTTATCTAGTCCGTCCGCTTTAGCGACGTTCTTAAGTTTATTCCCTTATCTCTTAGCCCCTCTCTCTCGGCGTTTTTCGAGGATGCCCTTAACGTAAGTAAACCCGTCTATCCGGACTCCTCCCGCTAGGTTAACGACGCCGACTCTAACTCCGGCTACGACTCCGACTCTTTAGCTACCCTCTACCCTCGCCGCTATGTTCGACTTCCCCGCCCCCGTCCCGTCTATAAGACCGCTAGCTACCGCTATCCTATATTACGGCTAAATCGTAAGGTTATTAAACCTTAGCCCCTCCGCTTTTCGTCCCCCGACGACTTAGCGTTTAACGTCTAGATACTTAACGTCGACGCGATAGTAATATTCTACCGGTAGCCTAAAGTCTAAACCTTTTAGACCTTAATTAAGGCCTTTACCGCCGAGCCTTTACCTACTAAGCCCTTACTACCTATCGACTAAGATATCCCTAAAGACCTTTATTAGGCCGTCTTAATTAGATATATAGACGCTAAGGATACGAAAGCCTGCTTTAACCCTCGCCTTTACGACTTCGTCGACGACTACTTTAATAAGATCTACCTTAATAAGATCTCCTTTAACGATATCGCTAAGTTCTTTAAGAAGTAAGAGAAAGTCCTTTATATACTCGACGAGCTTAAGGCTAAGGTCCCTAAGGAGCTCTACTATATAATCTATATATAGCTTAAAAGCGAGGCCGATAAGCTCGCCCTTTACCGTACCGTTAATACTTAAATTAACCTTAAGGAGGGAATATAGCCTTTTTATACCCGCCCCCGCCTTTTTAGTAAAGCCGAGAACTAAATCGTCCGCGCGTATATTAATAAGTAGCTTAAGAAAGGCTTTATCCGCCGCTTTACCTCCCCCGATATTGCCTTTATTATGCTTACCCGTAAGCCGGGCGGGGGCGTTCGTTTTTATATTAACTATCGCGGCTTAAATAAGACTATAATTAAGAACCGTTTTCCCTTACCCTTTATCTACGATACTCTCGCCTATATCCGGAAGGCGAAGCTTTTTACTAAGATCGACGTTATTACGACGTTTAATCGCCTTTATATTACCGAAGGATATAAATAGAAGACCGCGTTCGCTATATAGTATAGGCTTTTTAAGTATTATATTACTCCCTTTAGCCTTACCGCCGCTTTATCCTACTTCTAGAGTTTTATTAATATAGCCCTTTACGGCATCCTTAATAAGTTTTACTCTACCTATCTAAACGACGTTTTAATCTTCTTAAGGACGCGGGAGGAGCACTAGACCTACGTTAATACGGTTCTTAAGCGCCTTAATACCGCCGGCCTTTAGCTTAACGTAGATAAGTATAACTTCTACGTTACTAAGACTAAGTACCTTAGCCTAATTATCTTAGATAAAGGCATTCGCATAGACCTTAATAAGGTTCGTGCGGTCTTAGACTAGCCTACCCCCTCCTTTATTAAAGACCTCCGGCGCTTCTTAGGATTCGCTAATTTTTATCGGCGTTTTATTCGCGGCTTTTCTAGGCTTACGAACCCTTTAAACGCCTTTACTCAGAACTCTACCCCTTAGATCTAGTCTCCCGCCTACGCCTACGCTTTTAAAGCCTTTAAGCACGCCTTTACTACCGCCTTAGTCCTCGTATACTTCGACTACTATCGTAAGACTATAGTTTAGATAGATGCTTTTAACTAAGCCGCTATAGGTATGCTAATATAGCTCTTCGACGATAGTCGTTATTATCCGGTTGCCTTTTTTTCGTCGAAATACTCCGCTTAAGAGTATAATTACGAGATCTATAATAAAGAGCTCCTCGCGATTATAAAATCTCTTAAAGAGTAGCGCCCTAAGCTTAAAGGCCTACCTAAGTTTAAGATAGCCTTAGACTATAAGAATCCTTAGTATTTTATAACTATAAAGCTCTTTAACTAGCGATAGGCCCGCTAGGCCGAATTCCTTAGTCGTTTTAATTTTAAGATCGTCTTTTAGCCCGGCTCTTAAGCTATTCTCCCTAACGCCTTTAGCCGCCTGCCCGGCTCCCGCCCTCTCTCCCTTACCGACTAAGCCGACAAGAGGATTAACTATCGATATTAGGTTATCCTCCCTAAGTCTAAGGTTAATGCCTCCCTCTACCCCGATACTACTACCGCCCCTAATACTATTAAAGAGTTTAATTCGTTTATAAATATAATTTATAAATATAATTCCGACTGCCTTAACCTTTACGCCCTCGACGACTTTAAGCCGATCGATAACCTTATCGACCGGGCTTATTCCTCCTCCCCGCTTATCTCCGCTATTCGCGTAGCTCTTTAGTCCCCTTAGCCCCGCTAGCCTTACCCCCTTCGAGCCCCCCTCCGCTCGATCCCTAAGACCGCTCTCTTTAAGGTTTAAGGCCGGTTCTATTTCTAAGGCCGGCTCTTCGTTCGCCTTAACGACGCCCTAATTCTTTAAATCCTCGTCCGCGTTTATACCTCCCCCTTTACCAGCCACCCTAAACGTACGAAGACCGCTAGCCGCTACCGCCGGTCTTATATCTAGCCCGGTATATATAAGTCTATTTCTAGCTTTATATAGAACTATTATATATGCCTACGCGCTAAATCCCCTCGTTCCTCCCCTTAGGGCTTACTCTAGCCCTTAAGTATTCCTTTCGCCCTATAGACCGATATATCCGTCGATTTTATTACCGACCTCCCTATCTACCGCTATCATAGCGTTAAGTTTTCTAATATCCTCGTTATCGTCGACCGCCTTACGAAGATACGCTACTACGTTCCGATACCCTTAATAACCGTTAAAGACGTTATTAATGCGTTCGTTTCCTACGTTTAGTCCCTTTACGGTACCTTAGCCTCTATTATTAGCGACCGTAGCACTTAGTTTATTTCGGCTTTCTAATAGTAGCTTAATCGTTGCCTTAGTTACTATCTTTACCTTAGCTCCGCTTACTACCTTTAGACCGACGGTTAGACTAAGATCGCAAACGCTTAAATAAAGGTTTACCTTCGTTATTATACTACCTACCTTTAGGACGATTAAGTCGACCTCTTTCCCCTCGCTAAGTTTACTATTAATAATTAGGTCTTTAAATCTACCGGCCTCTCCCCTTTCTTCGCTAACTATAGCTTCTACCTAAAGCTTAGCACTAAGCCCTTTAGTCCCCCTTTACCCGGTATAACCCTCTAGTAGCGGAAGGAATACCTCCGCGGTAACGCGCTCGCTTCCCGTCTTTAGCGTATCTCTAACTTCCTCCGCGATACAATCGAGGATGCTTAAGCCACTTAGGCTCGCTACGCAAACGCCCGGCGGACTCCCGCCTTAGCGTACTAGCCCGGCGATATAGTATTCCTTAGCACCCGCTAGATCTAGACCCTCCGCCCTATAAAGAAGCTCGACTATAAGCGGGAGGGCCTATATAAAGTCCTTAAGGTATATAAGACGGCGTGTCTTCTTCGCCTCCCTAAGGGCAGCCGCCTTTACCTTATTTTTTATTACTCCCTCTTTACTAAGACTTAAGAGCCCCTTTTGCCCGGCTAGTCGGAGCTTAAAGTCCGGCCCGCCGATAATAGCGTTCTCCTTTCCCCTAGCGACGACGACGGCGATAACGCGCACCTTAAGTAAGAGTTTTCTTCTATCCTTACGTAACGCTAGTACGCCTCCGGGAAGATTAAGTATCGCGTTTAATAGCGTTATAGCCCCTTTACTTAAGAGGACTCCTCCTGCCTTAACGGCTGCTAGGACGATCTTAAGGCTTTTTACGCCCTTAACCCGACTAAGCTTAAACCGGCCTTTTATATAGCCCTCCTTATATCTTCCCCTTCGCCTAAGTGATAATAAGTATAATTTATTAATATAATTTACGTTACGTCGGCATGTATTAGTTTCTTAGTTTTGCCCTTTATTTCTTTCTATTTCTCTCTCGTTTTATATTAGGCCCGCTTTTAAGGCCGATTAACATAGATTTCCTTCGTTTTTATTAGCCTATTAACCCTTTTAGGCGTTTAAGTCGAACGCCGATTTAAAGGGGATATACTATTATAGTATTAGGTTATATTATATATTATCCTACGTAACCTCTATATCGTATATATAGACATTTAGATCTAGTCTATAGCTATATCCCTTCGTAGATTAATAACAATTATATACCCCCCCTAAGCTCGTTCTCTTATAATTTCCTATAGGACTTTAACAAATATATCTTAGGAATTAAACCTACTATTTCTATATCGGTAGAAGAGTTCGATATCGTATAAAAGGACGACGCCGGTAAGGCTTTAGAAATAGATGCTTCTTTAATAACACTATTATTACTTAATAAACCGGCGAAGTTACTATTAGCGATACCTACTCCTCCCGAAGTATATCTCACACTATTATAGACGCTTAACCCAACGGGGCAATAGGATCTAAAGGCACCGGTAAGCATATAGAATTATAAGGCCGTACTATTCCTTGTATATCCTACGCTTAAAGAGCTAGGGGAATTGCCGGAACCCTAGCCCCGGCAACGCTTATTAACTTTAGAGCGGAATACTGCTAAAGCTTTAGAGCCGCCCGATAGCGAGGATAAGGAAGGCTAGTAAGGATCGCGAGTCTTATTAGGTCGGGGCACCGCCTAAGACGACGTAAGTATACCCTTAATAAAGCAAGGCAACGTATCCGTAGGCATAGAGCCTAAAAGGACAGAAGCGCCCTCTAAAGCGCAATTAGGGACGCTTACGATAGCGCCTTTAAAAGCGCCTATAGAGGCGCCTTTAGACGCACTATTAATATAATCGAGAATTCGCCGGACTTAAAGAACGCAATAAGAGCTTTATAGCACTAAAGCCATACGACGAAGCTCTCGAATAAGACGGCTAAGACAATAGAGTAATAGTGTTTCTAGTGTTTTTAGTATTTTTAGCACTCTACTTCCTAAGGCTTACTATCTAAAGGGAGACCTTACGACTTTTTATTTAGTGTTTATAGCAGCTATTTAGCAAACATTATACCGCAACTATTATAATAACCTCGTCCGCTTGCTAAGACGATACTAAGATCTTAATAAACACCCGTACGGGAAGGAGTTTAAAGAAGGATATAGAAAGGAGCTTTAAGACCTCCTTAGAAGAGGCACTTAGCGAGTTCTAAGCAGAGAGCGCGCTAAAAGCACGCCGATTCCCCTTAAATAGGTCTTTCTCTATAAATTCGATATAGATAGATACCTAATTCGGTATAAAGCCCGTATCTACGTGCTTAGAGACCTCTAAGGGGATTTAGGCGAAGACACTTACGCCGCAACCCTCGCTATTAAGACCTTTCGAACCGTTATTGTAGTAGCAGTAAAGCGAGATCTCGATGTTAGACAACTTAATATTGCTAACGCATTTCTTAATACTAGCTTAGATAAGGGAAGGGAGCCTGTTTACGTAGAGCTTCTAAAAGGGTATATTAAGCTTAGTTTCCTAAAGGAAGGTAAGAATTCCTCTATAATCGCCGAGCTTAATAAAGCTCTCTATAGCCTACGCGAATTACCTCTCCTCTAGTACAACGAGCTTTAATAGCCGTTAAAAGCTTAAGGACTAGACCGTATTAACAAGGAACCTTATATGTTTATAAACGGCAAGATCCTCGTTCTTATATACGTTAACGATATTCTTATCTTATCTCTAAAGGGCTATTCCGTAGACGAGCTTATCGACTTTCTATACGGCAAGTATAAGGTCCGAGAGGAAGCATTTAGTTAGTATCTAAGGATCCGAGTTATTCGAGACCGACCGAATCGGAAGATCTTTCTATGCTAAGATGCCTACATAAAGAAGATCGCACGCAAATTCGGCCTTAACGGCACTAGGAAAGCGCCGATAATCCCTCTACCGCCCTTACCGCTCTTTAAGAACCTAGGACAAGCGACCTTTCGAGAGATTAAGGACTTTTAAGAGAGGATCGGCTCTATTATATATGCGGCAATCACTATAAGGCCGGATGTAGCCCTTATAGCCTTATAGCTCTTAAGGTTCCTTACGAACCCTTCGCCGTAGTAGAAGGAGCTAGCTAACAATTGAATCCGCTACCTCTATGCAATAAGGTTTCTTAGGATTAAATACGACGGCCTTAAAGGGGAAGCTCTTATTATTGCAACTAACGCTTCTTTCGTAGACGACCCGGAGACCCGCCGCTCTTTATAAGGCTATATTATAATGCTCTACGGCGGCCTAGTCGTATAAAAAGCGAGCCTATAAGATACGGTAATAACCTCGACGATAGAGGTAGAGTTGCTTAGGCTAGAACGGGCTATAAAGGAGGCGTTCGCCTTCTTAAGGCTTATAAGGGAGATCTCTATCGAGCTTAGGCTATTGAGAATATACTGCGATAACCTCTATACTATTAGACTAGTGGTAGAGGAAGGCCGTATCTTAATAAAGCTACGCTACGTGGATATATAAAGCATATAGTTAAAGCAAGAGTTTAAGAAGGGCCGCTTCGTGGTTAAATATATCCCTACTGCCGATATGCCCGCCGATAGCCTAACGGAGGCGCTGCCACAAGCGAAATTCGAGCGCTTTAGGGCGCTATTAAAGTTAAAGGATATACGGGGGCGAATATTAGATAAAATAAAGGACTAAGGAAGACTAGAACACTAAGGAAAAGGGCACGTTTGCACCTTAATAGGCGCTTACGATAGCTTCTTCTTTAGCGTTAATTTAATCTCTTAACGCTAGGGGGTGTATCGCATCGGAGCGTACCTATAAGGAGGTATTAGATATAGCTCTATACTAGTGCAGGTCATATGTCCGCTTACGCACCTATTTAAGGTGTCTTATAAGACAGCTAGCCTACGACTATACATCGCAAAATTAGACATTTTTCTCTTATCAATTAGTGCCCCTTTTCGTGACCTTAAGTACACCTATTAACTACTCCTCGCGCCTACGGGTGCGGGCCCTTATAGGTAGATGCAATAGCTTATGCCGTATAGCCGTAGCTTTATTACAAGTATCGCATGCCTTAATAATCTTCTGAATTTTACGGCGAAGATTATAAGTGTTATTATAATTCCGAATTCGATTATAAGTCCGGGATATCCCTTAGTGGCCGTATATCGGGCTTTCGTAGAAATCCTTTATAATCGTTGCCTTACTACTAGGCGTAAGGAATAACTTTCCCTTATAGTAGGCGAGGTCGTTTTCCTAGGTTATATGCTTCTTAAACCTACTAAAATCGGTATCCTTATAAGTGCTTTTAAGTAATTCTAAAACAGAATTACCTCCTTCGATCTTAAATACGGCATTAAGTAATTGCTGCTCGTAATTGCCTACCGTATTAAGATATAAAAGCCTTTCGTTATAAGGTTCGATCTTCGTATTATAGTCGGGACGTCGATTAATAGCGTCGGCACGGGAATTTTCGGTTCCCTTCTTATATAGAATTTCGTAGTTAAAATCTGCTAAGAATTCTGCCTAACGGATTTGCCGTGCGTTAAGCTGCTGCGTGCTAGCGAAATAGGTGATATTCCTATGGTCTATATAGACCTTCGTCTTATAGGAATTCCTTAGAATATAATGCCGAAATTCTTAAAAGGCGTTTATAATCGCTAAAAGTTCTTTATCGTAGATCGGATAATATATCTCTACCCTACTTAGCTTTTTAGAGTAAAAGGCTATAGGATGCAATATATTATCGTCGTCCCTTTAGCTTAACTACGCACTTAATGCGAAATTAGAAGCGTCGGTCTTTAATTCGCACGGCTTTTCCGCATCGTAGCTGTATAGTACTAAGGCGGAAGTTAATAGGCTCTTAAGCTTAATAAAAGCGTTATTAGCTTCGTCCGTCTAGGTATAGGGTTTCGTCTTAGCTAGCTTTATTACTGCTAGTATAGGGATTAACTCTTTAGAGAAATCCACTATAAAGCGTCGGTAGTAATTAGCGTAGCCTATAAAAAGCTCTGTATTTCCTTAATCGTAGAAGGAATAGGCCAACCGCTAATTGCCTCTAACTTATATAGGTATATCCGTATAGTGTTTAGGGTAATTCTATAGCCTAAGAATTCGACTTCCTGCGTATAGAATATGTATTTGTCTGGCTTAATATAAAGGCTAGCTGCTTTAAGAGCCTTAAGCACTTTTATAACGTCGAGTTTATGCGTTTCTAAATCGTCTAAATAGACGATTATATCGTCTAAATAAGCTAAGACGAATATCTCGAGGTGTTTGTCTAGGGCGTTATTAATACGCTTCTAAAAAGTCGCTAGGGCATTTATAAGCCCTAGAGGGAGGATTAAAAATTCGTATAAGCCGTATCGAGTTCTAAAAGCAGTCTTATATTCGTCTCCTTCCCTAATTCGTATCTAGCTATAAGCCACTTTAAGGTCGATTTTTGTAAAATATCTTTTCTTAGATAATCAATCCCTTAACTAGATAATAAGGGGTAAAAGGGTCTAGTCTTTAATAGTATCGTTGTTAAGCTAGCGGTAGTCGATGCATAGCTTAGTCTTATCCTTATCTTTGCTGTTTTTTAGAGCAAATAGTACCGGGGCCCGATATTCTAATTTCGACTCCCTTATATAACCTTTTTGAAGGTTTTCGTCGATATAATCCGGAAGTAATTTTAAATGTAATTCATTAAGGTTATATATCTTACGGAAGCGAGGCTTCGCTCCGTTTTTAAGGTTGATTTCGTAATCCTATTGCGTTTAAGGCGGTAGTTTATCCTTTAGTAGGTCGTTGAATATTACACCGAGTTTAACAAGGATATCGTGCGGTATAGTCTTAAATCTATCCGCTTTAAGGTCCGTCTCTATTTCTTTAATAAAGGCGCTATTCGAAGCGTCTTTTAATAATAGGTTTAACGGTTCCGGGACTATATTAAATCGGTCCGGAAGTTCTTCTTTAAATAAGGTAGCAACTTCCTTAATTCCTAGGCTTCGCCTTTCTAGGCTAGTATTAAGTTCCGAGGTTTTTAGTCCGGTTAAGTCCTTTAATTCGTTATAGAGTGGAATATCTAAGGTATCGTCTTTAAACCTTAGAAGGCCTTTATTACAATCGATAGAAGGGTTATATTGTTGTAAGAAAGGTAGTCCTAGTATAATATCGTATCGTATAGATAGGATATCAAAAGGGTCTTTAAACGATAAGTTGTTGCGAAGCTGGGCTGGGATTTGTGAGACTTAGGTAGCTTAGGCGGGCTCTCGACCTAGAGGACCACCCGGGGGACTACCAGCGGCCCGTGTATCGCTGTGCGGCCTGTGGGGCACCCGAAGCTAGTTGGAAAAGAGGCTTGGAAAAGGGGCTTGGAAAATGGGCTTAGAAAAGAGGCTTGGAAAAAGGGGCTTGGAAAAGGGGTTTAGAAAAGGGGTTTAGAAAAAGAGGCTTAGAAAAGAGGCGTGGAAAAGAGGCTTAAGAAAACAGGGCTTTGGAAAAAGGCGTGGGAAAAAGGCTGGGAAAAAGGCTGGGCAGGAAAAAGGAAATAGGGGGCTGTGTCTCGAACTCAGACACTTAGGTGGAACGCTAAAGGGGACTACTGATTTAGGAGGGACAGGACTGCCTATAAAAGGGGGCAGTCCCCCTTAGTAAGAAAGGGAGAGGTTAGAGATCAATCAATCACTTCTGCACTATATTTCCTGCCTGCATAAGATTCAAACAGCTCTACACAGACTGTCTAAGTCTTCGACCCCCTGTTCAGTCATTGACTTCTACATGCACAGCATATATCTCTCTTCTCGAGATAAGTTTCCGATAGAATATTCGAAAGGATTAGTTTCGTAGATAATATTCCCGTTATTATACGTAAAGGGTTTCCCTTCGGCTATAAATAGCGTATAAGGCGTGGTTTTCTACCGGTAATAAAAGCGTAGACGATTTATTATTTCCGGGGCAATATAGTTGCTTATAGATCCGCTATCTACTAAAGCGGAAAGTCTATGCCTTTAGTAGTTAATCGTAAGGGTTATCTTCTTACTAATAGTTTTATTAGTAATAAGAAGATCTTAATTATTAGTAAGTAGCCCTTTTACTTTTAGTAATAGAGGTTTTTTATATCCTCGGTAGTAAGGGTGCTATTACCCTATATCCCCTCCCTTAAAATAGTCTTAGGGGGATTAGGTTCTCTCTTAAACCTAGTAGACTCTCTTTCGAGCCTACTAGACTGTCTTTTAAGTCTATATAGATTAAGCTCTCTTTTAAGCTCCGGGGGTTCTTTTTTAAACCTAGGGGGTTCTCTTTTAAACCTAGTAGAACCCGGCTCTTCTCTAATAGACTTACCGTTAAGTCTATTAGTAGTTCCCTAGGGTATAGGTTGTATTATAACCCTATAATTAGTAGTCTCGAAAGGGAGACCTTACAGTTGCCGGACCCGCTCGAGTAGGTCTCGGTTAACTTAAGAAGTAAGTCCGAGGGTCCGGGAGGCGAGGCAGTAGACGCCTTCTAGCCTCCGGAGGGTCTCTTAGAGAGTCCGGACCTCGAAAGAGGGTTCCGGGTATAGCTCCGGCATATAACCTTCTTCACGGTATAGTCTAGTAAGGAGGTTAAGCTTCTCGCGTTCTTTTTCTTACATAAGGTCTACTAGGGACATAATTTCCCTACTAAATTCCTCGTAGGTTTCGTGCTCGTTATCTAGAAGCATTGCCTCTAGCCGATTTGCTTTACGCTTATAGCTTCGAAGTAAAGCTAAAGTCTCTTCGGCTATATCGGTAAGGCACTCCGGTGGCCTCTCTTCGGCGCTAGGGTAACCCTAGGCTTATCGTTCGATAACTCCTTCTAAATAGTTCGTAATAGCTAGGTATTCCGCACAGCTGCTATATTCTAGGTTAAAGGCATCGAGAAGGTCCTTATCGTCTTCGAATTCTTAGTAGGCCGGAGGGGACTCCGAGCCGTCGTACGGGGCAGCCGTAGCTAAGCTGCCCTCCGAGAATGCTTCGGTATTAGCGGGGCTATAAGCATCGGGTATATAGCCTCCGGCGAGATCTTCTAACTCCGGGGCCTAGCTATAGTTATGCTAGTATTAGGTTTGTCGAGGGAATTCCTTAGAGTCGTATTAGGTTGTTAGGGGTATGTCGTCGTCGTCCGGCTCCGGCCCGGGCTCTAGCCCGGGCTCCGGACCGTCTAAGTCCGGAGCGGACTCTACGGAGGAATCCGGGGAGTCCGGGGAGTCTAGGGGTGCTAGACCGACCCCCGCGTTATCTATAGAGTTATCTATAATCTCTCCGTCCTTTAAGTCGATCACTAGATCCTCTATCACGCTGTCCGGAGCGTCCGGACTATCCGGGCCGGCCGGGTCCTCCGGGCCGGCCGGATCCTCGTCCGGGTCCGACTATCTAAATAGGTCCTCCTCTTCTTAGATAGAGGGCCTAACTAGGCTATCTAGAATAGGTGCTAATTTGTCCTTAGGACCCCTAATAGTCGTAAAACGTTTTTCGTAGTAGGGATAGGCAGAAAAGCCTATAGGATCGCTATTAAAAAGCGTAGGATCGAGAGCTTCTCTTAAAGGCGGTAGAGAGAGCCTAATAGGTCCTTACTCTAAGGTATTAAGGCTTTTAGAAGCCGTCGGCTTTCCTTTAGCTAGATTTTTCTTCCGGTAGCAATCTTTAGCAATATGCCCTGCCTTCTTATAAAAGAAGTAGGTAAGGCTCTTATAAATGCTATTGTTTTTCGAGCTTCCGGCCGGTGCCGAATAGCTAGTTGTTCCCGGGTTTAGAATAGCATTTAGGTCTATAGGATCGCCGTAATTCGTCTATTTCCCCTTTTTCTTCGAAAAGACTTTATACCCCCCTCGGAGGTCCTTCTCCTATTGCCGGCGTTTAAAAAGCCGGTCGTCGATTCTAACTGCTTAGGCTATAAACTCGACGAGGGTATCGGGACGGTCTTATTTAAAGATCTCGTCCTTTATATCGTCCTTTAGCCCTTCGTAAAAAACCGCTATTATAGCATCGTCGTTTTATTCTAATTTCGATATTATCTGCCTAAACGAGGCAGTATAATTAAAAGCAGAGGTTTTTTATCGTAAATACCGTAGCTTATGCTCTACGGCTTTCTTCTCGTTACCTATACCGAAGGTCTACTAGAGGTTAGTTTTAAAAGCTTAATAACTATTAAAGATATCGTCCGTAAGTTTATCCCGGTCCCCCTCTGCCTCGGTAACCCTATCCCTAAGAATAGGTTTAAACTAGGTTAAAGCTAATCCCCTTAAGCAGCTAGCTATAAAGAAGACCTTTGCTTTATTAATAGAGAAGGAATCCGGAAAGGAAAGAAAGAAGGCCTTTAGCTAGGTAAATAATTCCTATAGCTTGCCGGCTTCTCCGGTGTAAATAGCCGGCTTCGGGGTTTTAACAATTTCCCCGAACTGCCGGGGGTAGCGGAAATCCAGGACGGCCTAGACCGGGGCGAACCCGGCCGGGCCCGGAGGCGGCGGCGGTCCTAGGGCGGCGGTATAAGCCGGAGCCGGGCCTGTAGGCGTAGTAGTAGAAGCAGCAGCCGTAGCTATAGCCGGACGAGCTGCCGGGCGAGCTGCCGGGCGAGAGGTTAAAGAAGTAGAAGAAGACATTCTTAAAGAAGTAGTTATTTTTAGTATTAATAACGGCGTCGATAGCCGTATTGTAAGTTACCTTTCTAGTTTAAGGCTTAATCGCGGCGTCGATATCGATGCCTTACTAAGCAACCGATTAAAGGCTTATACAGTCGATTAAGTGCCTTACACGCTTTCTTAAGAACCTTACACGCTTTCTTAGCAATAACCCTTAGATAGATTATGCTCCGAGTATGCCCCGGCATAGGCTCTATATATAACGTATTAGCCTTAAAACCACCCTACTCGGTCTATCCGTAGGGGCGATGCCGGGAGGGCTTAGGCCGTAATTCTAAGACTTTATAAAGCCGTTAAAATCTTTAAGGATAGGCTCCTTATAGGAAGATACGTCGTTTATCTAAATCGTCGTCTATAGTAGTAAGTTGCGCTAGTTCGTATACCGGGCTTATAACTATTGCATCTACCTATAAGGGCCCGCAACCGTAGGCGTAAGAAGTAGTTAATAGGTATACTTAAGGTTACGAAAAGGGGCACTAATTAATAAGAGAAAAAGGTCTAATATTACGATATATAGTCGTAGGCTAGCTGTCTTATAAAGCACCTAAAATAGTTACGCAAGCGGATATATAACCTATACTAGTATAGAGCTATTTTTAAGAGTATTGCTATTTACATAGTAATAAATTGCTATTTAGATAGTAAACCACGATTATCTCTACTTTTTCGGCGCGCACCCCGCGCGCCTATGTCCCGCTCCTAAAATTAAGTGTAGGTATATAGCAATTAAGAGAGCCGCGCAAATCGCGAAGAACACTAAGCCCCCCCGACACATAGTAGAGGGCACGCAATAGAGGGCACGTAGTAGAGCTAGGCACGAAGCATATATTAAGGAGCCGCACATATAGTAGAGAGCACGCAGTAGAGCTAGGCACGAAGCATACATTAAGGAGCCGCACATACAGCAGAGGGCACGTAGTAGAGCCGGGCACAAAGCATACATTAAGGAGCCGCACATATAGCAGAAGGCACGCAGTAGAGGGCACGCAGTAGAGGGCACGCAGTAGGGCACGCAATAGGGCACGCAGCCGGGCACGAAGCATATATTAAGGAGCCGCACACATAGTAGAGGGCACGTAGTAGAGCCGGGCATAAAGCATACATTAAGGAGCCGCATATATAGTAGAAGGCACGCAGTAGAGGGCACGTAGTAGAGGGCACGTAGTAGGGCACGCGATAGGGCACGCAGCCGGGCATAAAGCATACATTAAGGAGCCGTATATATAGCGGAAGGCACGCAGTAGAGGGCACGCAGTAGAGGGCACGCAGTAAGGCACGCAGCCGGGCACGAAGCATACATTAACGAGCCGCACACACAGTAGAGGGCACGTAGTAGAGGGCACGCAGTAGGGCACGCAGCCGGGCACGAAGCATACATTAAGGAGCCGCACACACAGCAAAGGGCACGCAGTAGAGGGCACGCAGTAGAGCCGGGCACGAAGCATACATTAAGGAGCCGTACACATAGCGGAAGGCACGCAGCAGAGGGCACGTAGTAGAGGGCACGCAGTAAGGCACGCAGCCGGGCACGAAGCATACATTAACGAGCCGCACACACAGTAAAGGGCACGTAGTAGAGGGCACGCAGTAGGGCACGCAGCCGGGCACGAAGCATACATTAAGGAGCCGCACATATAGCAAAGGGCACGTAGTAGAAGACACGTAGCAAAGGGCACGCAGTAGAAGGCACGCCGTAGGGCATACACTAGAGGGCACGGAGTAGGGCGCGCGCGCGCTGCTATAGCTATTAAATTAACTAACTAAATTAAGGCTATATACGATTTACGTAGCCCTCTTAATTACTATATACCTATACTTAATTTTAGTAGCGGGATATAGGCGCGCGGGGTACGCGTCGAAAAAGTAGGTTTACTATCTAAATAGCAATTTATTACTATGCAAATAGCAATACTTATATTTAATACCTCCTTATAGGCACGCTCCGATGCGATAGTTCCTTTATATAGCTCTTCCCGTCCGTCCGGACGGTCTTAGTGCGTCCCTTTCCTTCTAGCACCTTCTGCCACGTATCCCTTACACTGCCCCGAACTAATGCGGGTCCCCGGGGCTGCGTAAGGGCTGTGTAGGTCGGCTAACCTTAAAAAGGCTGCCTCCCGCGTCGTTTTAAAGCCCTTATAGACTAAACTAGGTTATATAGGTCCATTTATACACTACGTGCATAACGGTATATAGGTGGGTCACACGACATAAGTCGTGTGACCTCCTTATGCGAAGGATCGGACGAATAATCGGTCCTAGAAGCCGAGGGGGATATATTAGGCCTATAGCTCCCGGTAGTCTAAGTGTCGGTCCCTTATGCAAGGCATCGAGCCAATCATCGGGTCTTATTAGGCAGGGGTGCCTAATAAGATTATCGGCGTGACCGTAGCGGCGTAGTACATCCCGTACCTAAGGAAGCTAAGTCTCTTAAGGCTTACGTTAGGGCATGTAAGGCGTGCTGCGTAAGATCGTGCGATAATAATAATCTATGTAGGAAGAAGCCCTATAGGCTGCTATACGAGGGTGTAGAAGGCACCCTAGCACGAGAGGCTGACTAACTAAATTAGGGCGAACTATAATACCTCCCCTTAGCCGAATAGCCTATATAAGGCTCTTAACACTACGGCAAACGTGCAATTACAACGCGCTCTTAAAAATGCTTTTCTATAGCTTCTTTCTTCTATAAGTCATCCTTCCTCTATTCGCAGGGCTTTTTGCCCTTCTAATTGCCTAATTAGGCCTATAATCCTTCTTAATCCTTTTCCCAATCGGGAAGAAGTCTTTGTCGTTAAACCTCGGGTTAAAGCCTAAGCTAGTGCCTAAACTTCTCGTGGTTTATACGCAAGAGCGGCTTCGTTAAGCCGTTAGCAATTATTTCCTCGGTCCGGACCTAATAAAGCTAAAAATAGCCTATCGCCGTGCGTTAGATAATCTATTTAAAGTAGCGATTAATATGCCTCGTATAGCCCGCATTCGCCTTATTAAGAATAGCTAGTCTTGCGTTCTAACTGCCCTATATATAATCATCGGCGTGGGCTATAGATAGCCTGCATCGTGCAAAAGCTTCGCTTGCTATATAGCTGCTATGCTAGCCGGCGTAAGGTTAATGAATTCTGCCTTAGTAGACGAGGTTATTACTAACGTTTGCCGCTTCGACCGCTAAAAGATCGGTCTATCGGCTAAAAAGACTATATACCTAGCTATAGAGCATCGGGTTCGAAGATCGTTAGTAAAAGAGGCGTCGGCGTAGACGTATAGCTTTAGATCGTTAGTCGAATAACGGCCGCTAAGGACAATGCCTAGGGTTAAAGATCCCTTAAGATAACGCAATAAGTGCTTTAGGATAGCTATATACGTTGTAGACGGGTTATAATTTGCCTCCGATAACTTATTCACTGTGTATAATAAGTCTAGCCTAGTCCTTATTGCTAGCTAATTTAGGCTACCGGTCCTTCGAAGCTATTGCTTAAAGGGCATTACTAACTATTATTGTCTTTAGTCCGCTAGGATAACGGTCTTTAGCGGCTACGGCGTTATTGCCGTATTCGCGATATCGCTGCCGAACTCCTTAAGGATCTTTATCGCGAATCTTATCTAATATAGGCGAATCGTTCGGTTAACGCGATCCCGGTCTATTTCTAATCCTAGAAACTCGGTCGGCTCCCTAAGACTCTTTATCTTATATAGGCCGCTTAATAGGCGAGCCTTATCCGCAATAAGGTCTTATATAGCTGCTGCGATTAATATATCGTCGACGTAGAGGATTAAAAGCGTGCTATTATCGTAATAAAATAGGCATAATTCTGCCTCTAGCTAAACGAAGCCTAAAGCAACGAGGTTAATAATAACTTTATTAAACCACTAACGAGGGGCGGCCTCGTGCCTATATAGAGCTCGTTATAGCTTATAGACGCGGCTAGTGCCGTTAGTTAGACCGTAGGGCTGCTTAATATAAATTTCCTCCCTTACTTCGGCGTGTGGGAAGGCGTTAACTACGTCGAACTTCTTATATTCGAGGTTATCCGAAGCTACGAGGGTAGTAAACACACGAATAGAAGCCTAGTGTGCTATAGCAGTATAGACGTCTTTAATAGGCCTATTTATAGAGTCCCGGTCTCTACAAACACACTAACGGGCCTTTGCAATACTATCGGCTCCCGCAATATGTTTTTTAAGAAAGACCTAACGGCCCAGAAGGACCTAATAGCCTTATAGGCGGGAAATAAGAATCTAAGTCCCTTTTTCGTTAAGCTTACGGTATTCCTTCCTTATAGCCGGCAACTAGCGACTCTTATAGTTAGGGTAGTCTACAGCCTGCTTCTAGTTCTTTAGAGTCGTATAGGGCTATATAAAAGCCAAAGCCGCTCTTACACTAAGAATCTAAGGAGGATTAGTCTTAGAATAGGTGTTATTTTCGCGAAACACTACGAGTTATTATAAACCGGATGACTCCCTAGCTTAGCTGCTCCTACGGCTGCCTCTACGGCTACCGCGAGCACGGCTACTACGACTACGGCCTCGTCCTAACCGCTCGTTGTAGTCGTAGGCCTAATAGGGACGAGATATACGGCGAGGATAGAAAGGCGATGCCTTATCCTTAGAAGCCGGGTTAGAGTCCTCCGTGTCTTTATGCTCTATAGTCTCCTCGTTAAAATAAATATAACGCTACTATTGCCCTATAGTAGGCGTCGGATCGGGTGTTAGGATATAACTCGGGTCCTTAAGCACCCCCTATAGGGTAGATAGGTCGAGTTCTTCTTTACGTAGCGAAGCGGCTTCGTTATCGTGCCTCGCATTGCGTTTTCTATCTACGGCTTTAATCTTCCCTATGTCGAATAAGTAGGTGACTTTATCGTTATCCTCCTATAGGGTAGCTTTAAATTCGACTTCGTTAATAGTAAGGCGCTAATGCTCTTTACTATCCTAAAAGCGGATATCTTAAGCGCGTACAACGATCTTCTTCTCGGGAAGCTAGACCTTATATATATGCCCGTTAAGTCCCTCTATGCCTACTAAGCGACCTTTCTAAGCTCGTAGGGCTATTTTTGCACTTTTAACCCTCTACTAATACAGGATAGTAACGAACGTAGTATAGCCCTAAGCTCTTATATACTTAATGCTATATAAGTATAGCGTGCGGATCTTATTAAATAAAACCTTAATTAGGGCTCTACCGTCCTTATAGGCGCTCGTCGGAAGCATATTATTAACGTAAGCGCTTATTTCTATAAAGTACGGCTATAAAAAGGCCGGAAGGTTTATATCGGCGTAAATATAGCGTACGAGGTCTATTAAAGTACGGCTAGCACGTTTAGTAAGTCTATTCTACTCTAGAGTATAAAGGGCACTAAAGCGAAGGATAAACCCGTCCTTATCGGCCTATTTAAATATTACATCCGACTAAAACTCTAAGGCGTTATTAAAATATATAGACTAAACCGACTTATTCGTAGAGCGGGCTTATACCTACCTTATTTAACTATAAAGTAAGTCGTACGCCTCTCCTTAGTTTACCGCGAAGAGAACCTAATAGAACCTTATATATATATCGATCTTATATAGCGAGTACTACTTACTACCGAAACCGGTAGGTAAGTGCTAAATAAAGTCCTAAAAGACGTATGCTAGGAACTATAATAGCTTAACTAAAGATATCTAGCTAACTATAAGGTCGGCCTTTGCAAATTAATAGGCCTTATAAAAGAAGTCGTTAAGGCTTTCTATATTAACGTTAATGCCTAACTTTCGGCACGCATTAAGGACTCTAGCCTTGCCTATATATCTAAGTCTACGGTATATAAGCCTATAGTCGACCTTCTTAACCTTTATTAAGGTCTTTAGCAACGCCGTAAAGGCGAGGTCGGGGTGCTTATCTCGAATCGTAGGGTTACCCGTAGACTAAGCATTACGAATAGTACTAACGCTAAGTTCCTAAGTAATCTTATAGACTGCCTCCCTTATAGCTTAAAAAGCTAGTTAGCTATTAAATCCGTCTAGTATAACGCTTTTATCCTAAAGGACTTTAGAGCTTATTAAATTCGCGGGTGTATTAGGGCAATAGCGAACGTTAGTTAGGTTAAGAGTTAAGTCTCTAATCGTTATACGTATAGTGCTTAAGCCTAAGACTTAAAGGTTGCTACCGTTTAATGCTTGTATTAGACGATAGGCCGGAGTAAGAGTAAAGGTCGTAAACTACTTTAAGTCGTTAAAGCAGGTATCTAAGGCTTTAGTATTATATATAACTATATCCCGTAAGGCCTTATAACCCGTAGCGAGGATAGCGTCTTTAAACGACGTAAGACTTATAGCGAATAGGGTTATATTGCGTTTGCCTACCGCTACGATATCTATATTGCCCTTCTTAAAAGGATTAATGCCTTATTAACGCTATTCTTCCTGTTTCTATTCTAGGGCTTTATCGGGGTAGAGAGTCTAGTAGTTGCTTAGCTTATAACCTCTACTAGCGGCGACGATATAACTATATTTAAGTTTTACTTACTTAGATAAGTTATATTCCGTTCGGGATTTAGTATTATCGGAGCTACCTCTGCCTCTACGGCCTCTACCGCGGCCTCTGCCTCGTCCTCCTCTATAAGAGTTATCTATTATAGATAGGGTAGAGGATGTTAACTTATCTTAGATAGCTAACGCTTAGGAGCTAAGGACCTTTTAAAATCCTTTCTCTACCTAGTATTAATATTGCAAAAACTTATCGATAGCGGCTTTAGTAGGAAAATCATCCTTCTTATAGTCGTATTACTAAGCGTAAAACTAGTAAGGGTAACCCGTCCGAAGGCTATAAATAGCCGTATAAACGTATATATTCTCGTCTAGTGTCTTATAGACGGCCTTTAGTTAACGCTAGCACTACTTTAGTCGTCGAGAGTATATATCTAAAGCAGTAAAGTTATAGGCTTTTAATGTATGTAAAGCACCCTTTGTAGGGCATCCCGGGGCGGCTTATATTAGCTATAGATTAGATAGTAGGGAGCTATTCCTAGCTCTTAGGGCTCGCCACCTACCTTAATAAACCATCCTTGTTTACCTACCTTTCCACGCTGCTTAGTGCATTAAAATAGTAGCAATATATTGCCTCTTCTTCGGAAAGCATTAGAGGCCCCTATAAGCCCTCTACTAAGCGC
This sequence comes from Ophiocordyceps sinensis, assembly GCA_012934285.1. Classification (NCBI taxonomy): domain Eukaryota; kingdom Fungi; phylum Ascomycota; class Sordariomycetes; order Hypocreales; family Ophiocordycipitaceae; genus Ophiocordyceps; species Ophiocordyceps sinensis. The sequence continues at coordinate 8,066,001 of JAAVMX010000001.1, read as the reverse complement.
CTCTTAAAGCCGCACTAAGCGCCTCTTAAGCCGTACTAGCAACGCCTTTATTTACGTTGCGCTAGAGCACCCTAGCTCGCTAAAAAAAGAACTTTAGTCTACTCTCGGACGACCACCCCGCTGTTTTCGGCTTAGCCCGCGTCGAGTCCCCGATAGTAGAGCCAATCACTCTCTCTTCCGCCTTAGCGCCTTATTAACGCGCTATTCGCCTTTACGACAACCTCTTTTAGCAAGCCTAGAAACTATTAACTAAGTCTTCCCTTTTTTTCTATGTGTGCCTAAACCTCTTTACACTTATTTTAGGTAGTTGTAAATTTTTATATATACTAACTAATTTCTTATGCCGCTTGCCCTACTGCTACTTCGGCTTGCACCGACCCCCCCCCCCCCCCCCCCCCCTTGCTCCCTACGATGATTTATTATAAGGAACCAAGCTTATCTTATCGCGAGGAGCGACCTCGCTTTGCCTGCACTAAGGAACGCCGCCGTTAAGAGACCTAAGACCGCCGCTATTAAGAGACCGCCTAAGTCTCGAGGGACCGAGATACTTCTTTTCGCCGCGGTGGAACCTACTATAACGACCGACGCTATAAACGGGACGATCGCCGCCGTTAGGGCGAGGAATATAGTAAGGAAGAGGCGAAAGGAGCCTAATCGACGATAGCCTCGCCGCCCGTTAGCCGTATAACGGTAGCTTCGCCTCTACCGTACCTTATTTTGCCGTCTATTATACGCCCTACTAGGACGATGTCCTTGCCGCCCGCTAGCCGTATAACGGCAGCTTCGCCGCCTTAGCCAACGATAGTTCCGCGGCCTCTACCGTACCTTATTGCCTCGCCGCCCGTTAGCCGTATAACGGCAGCTTCGCCTCTACCGTACCTTGTTTTACCGCCTGCTGCACGCCCTATTGCGAGGTCTACAGCGCGCTCTATTTCGCCGCTTGCTGCACGGCCTATTGCGCCGCCCGCTAGCCGTGTGACGGCAGCCTCGCCGTCTACTACACGCCCTATTGCGATGTCTATAGCGCGCTCTGCTTTGCCGCCTACTGCACGCCCTATTGCAATCCCTGCTCCGCCGCCTACTGCGTATTCCGTGGCTAAGGCTCCTCCGGCCCTAAAGCCTTCTTCGTGCAGAAAGTGTAAGGCGCCCTTTGCTTCCCGGAACGCTCTTTTTAAGCACCTTCGTAGAGCCTATCCCGGCTAGTAGAAGACGCCTACCGCCGTTACGACTATTCCCGCGCCTACTATTAACGGTAACTTCGGTTGCCTAACTGCCGCCGTTATTGCGACTATCCCCGCGCCTGCTGCTAACGATAGCTTCGGTTGCCCGACTATTCCTTAACCTACCGGCAGCCCTATCTCTTGTCTCGAGAACGTCTCTTCCGGCTTCTCGGCTTAACGACTCTCTGCCGTTATTAAAGCCGTCTATACGACTATTCTCGCGGCTGTTGTTCGCCGCCTCGCAGCCTCTCCCGCCGAGAACGTCTCTTAAGAACTCTCCGCTGTTAACGCCGGCTGCACGACTGTTCTCGCAGCGGCTCCGACTAACTCGCCGCAGCAGCTTCTTTAAGCTGCCGGTTCGCAATAACGTCTTTAACCTCCCGGCAACTTATCGCCGTAGCAACTTTAAGCTGCCGATAAAGGTGTTATTCGCCTCGTTCGATATCTTTATCCTGCCGCTAACCCGCCGCCTCCGGCCGCTATCTTTAAGCCGGGGCGGGATATGTTTCGCCTTATTGCAGCCGCTCGTAAGACTGTTCGTGCGGCTACCTCGCCTACTGTTAACGCCTTTAGCAAGTCGTCGCCGTAGTAGCTTCTTCTTTCTGCCGGCAACCTCCCGCTGTAACGATGCTTTTAACCTACCGGTAAGCCGTTTAACAATGCCTCCGCTTTATTAACCCGCCGGCCTCACGCTCCTTAGCGTACCGACTAGCGCCGCCTTAAGCGCTCGTAGTAAGACTGTTCTACTACACGCTTTTATTACGATTAGAGAGCAGCCGACTGCTCCACTGCCTAAAGAGATCGCCGTTATATGCCCCTTTCGGCGATTAAGGAATTCGATTTAGACGAATAATTACTAGCAAGCGTAAGTATGACTTACGAGAAAGGAACGGAGGATCCGGGTAATAGCCCGATTAAGATTGTTATTATAATATATTATTATAACTACTATAGTTAGTAGAGCTTTTCTTTTATGCCGGTATTATAATATATATAAAACACCTTTTATAGGGCATCCCGGGGCTACTTATATTAGCTATAGATTAGATAGTAGGGAGCTATTCCTAGCTCCCGGGGCTCGCTACCTACCTTAATAAACCATCCTTCTTTACCTACCTTTCTACGCTGCTTAGTGCATTAGCTTTAAGTCTAAAAAACTTAAGCATCGTCTCTACGATAGAAGACTTAAGCAGCTATAAGGCTATACGTTATATAAGGAGGTATATCTATTAACTTATCGAATTAATAGTCTAACCTCCCTTAGTAACTATCTCCTTTAGATTATCGGATAGCGTAATTATAAGGATTCTTATAGCCTTTAGGTCGTTCTTTTGCTAGTCCTTTTATTCTTCGGTAATGCTAATCGTATCTACCGGTCGTTTTACCCTAAGGACTTGCCTTTAGATATATTCGTAAATATCTAATATCTTAAGCGTAAGATTTACGTTAATTAGCTAGGCGGTATAATTTTCTAGTCCCTTTAGACGTTTAATCGTGCCTATAAGGGTACTATCGTCGTTCGCTATCTCGAACGTCCCGTTAGGCAATTGTCCCGCGGGTAAAAGAGGCGTTATCGTAGAAAGGGAATTTATGCGTAGAAAAAAACTCTTTAAATAGGCGTTTAGGCGAAAAAACAGCTATAAATGCAAGAAAAGTCGGAAAAAGATCGTGATAATTAAAAAGAACGACTTATAAAGCGTAGGGATGCGTTTTAGCGGCGCTTATAACCTCTTAAGGCTTACGTTAGGGCATATAAGGCGTACTGCATAAGATCGTGCGATAATAATAATCTAGCTAGAAAGAAGCCCTATAGGCTACTATGCGAGGGTGTAGAAGGCACCCTAGCACGAGAGGCTGACTAACTAAAGTAGGGCGAACTATAATAAAGTCCCGAAGGACTTAGGTTCGAAAAAGGGGTGTGTCTTAGGCTAGAAAGGGGTATAACCGGATAATAGGTAAGTCCGGGGCGAATATCTTTATACTAAGTCATAAAGTACTAAGTACTAAAGTACTAAGTACCCCGGTACCCTCGTACTAAGTATTTCCGTACTTAAGTCCCTTAGTACTTAAGTCGTCCCGTACTTTAAAAAAAAAGAAAGTAAACTAGGAACTTAGATTAGTAGTTCTATAATAGTAGATAAAGCCTCTTAGGATAGTATTCGTAGTTATATTACGTAAGAGAAGGTAGACTAAGCCTCTTAAGATAGTATCGTCGTTTATTATAAGAGAAGGCAAACTAGCCTTTTAGGATAAAAAAATCGTCGTATTATAAGAGAAAGCAACTAGCCTCTTAGGATAGAATTATTATAGTTCGCCCTACTTTTAGTTAGTCCGCCTCTTATGCTAGGGTGTCTTCTACACCCTCGCACTAGCCTATAAGGCTTCTTCCTAGCTAGATTATTATTATCGCACGATCTTACGCAGCACGCCTTATATGCCCTAATATAAGCCTTAAGAGGTTATAAGCGCCGCTAAAACGTATCTCTACGCTTTATAAGTAGTTCTTTTTAATTATTACGATCTTTTTCTAACTTTTCTCGCCTTTATAGCTGTTTTTTTACCTAAACGCCTATTTAAAGAGTTTTTCTATATATAAAATCCTATAATAACGCCTCTTTGCCCGCGGGACAGTTGCCTAACGGGACGTTCGAGATAGCGAACGACGATAGTACTTTTATAGGCACGATTAAATGTCTAAAGGATTAGAAAATAATACCGCCTAGCTAATTAACGTAAATCTTACGCTTAAGATGTTAGATATTTACGAATATATCTAAGGGCAAGTCCTTAGGCTAGAACGACCGGTAGGCACGATTAGCATTACCGAAGAATAAAAGGACTAGCAAAAGAACGACCTAAAGGCTATAAGAATCCTTATAATCACTCTATCCGATAATCTAAAGGAGATAGTTACTAAGGGAGGTTAGACTATTAATTCGATAAGTTAATAGATATACCTCCTTATATAACGTATAGCCTTATAGCTGCCTAAGTCTTCTATCGTAGAGACAATGCTTAAGTTTTTTAGACTTAAAGCCTATAACTTTACTACTTTAGATATATACTCTCGATAACTAAAGTAGTGCTAGCATTAACTAAAGGCCGTCTATAAGATACTAGACGAGAATATATACGTTTATACGGCTATCTATAGCCTTTAGACGGGTTACCCTTATTGGTTTTACGCTTAGTAATACGACTATAAGAAGGATGATTTTCCTATTAAAGCCGCTATTAATAAGTTTTAATAACATTAATGCTAGGTAGAGAAAGGATCTTAAAAGGTCCTTAGCTCCTAAGCGTTAGCTATTTAAGATAAGTCGTTAACATCCTTAACCCTATCTATAATAGACAATAGCCGTAGAGGAGGACAAGGCAAAGGCCGCGGTAGAGGCCGTAGAGGCAAAGGTAGCTCCGATAATACTAGATCTTAAACTAAAGATAACTTATCTAAGTAAGTAAAACTCGAATATAGTTATATCGTCGCTATTAGTAGAGGTTATAAGCTAAGCAACTACTAGACTCTCTACCCCAATAAAGCCCCGGAATAGAAACAGGAAGAATAGCGTTAATAAGGCATTAATCCTTTTAAGAAGGGCAATATAGATATCGTAGCGGTAGGCAAACGCAATATAACCCTATTCGCTATAAGTCTTACATCGTTTAAAGACGCTATCCTCGCTACGGGTTATAAGGCCTTACGGGATATAGTTATATACGATACTAAAGCCTTAGATACCTGCTTTAACGACTTAAAGTAGTTTACGACCTTTACTCTTACTCCGGCCTATCGTCTAATATAAGCATTAAACGGTAGCAACCTTTAAGTCTTAGGCTTAAGCACTATACGTATAACGATTAGAGACTTAACTCTTAACCTAACTAACGTTCGCTATTGCCCTAATGCACCCGCGAATTTAATAAGCTCTAAAGTCCTTTAGGATAAAGGCGTTGTGCTAGACGGATTTAATAGCTAACTAGCTTTTTAAGCTATAAGGGAGGCAGTCTATAAGATTACTTAGGAACTTAGCATTAGCACTATTCGTAATGCTTAGTCTACGGGTAACCCTACGATTCGAGATAAGCACCCCCACCTCGCCTTTACGGCGTTGCCGAAGACCTTAATAAAGGTTAAGAAGGTCGACTATAGGCTTATATACCGTAGACTTAGATATATAGGCAAGGCTAGAGTCCTTAATACGTGCCGAAAGTTAGGCATTAACGTTAATATAGAAAGCTTTAAAGACTTCTTTTACAAGGCCTATTACTTTGCTAAGGCCGACCTTATAGTTAGCCGGATATCTTTAGTTAAGCTATTATAGTTCTTAGCATATATCTTTTAGGACTTTATTTAGCACTTACCTACCGGTTTTAGCGGTAAGTAGTACTCGCTATATAAGATCGATATATATATAAGGTTCTATTAGGTTCTCTTCGCGGTAAACCGAGGAGAAGCGTACGACTTACTTTATAGTTAGATAAGGTAGGTATAAGCCTACTCTACGAATAAGTCGGTTTAGTCTATATATTTTAATAACGCCTTAGAGTTTTAGTCGGATGCAATATTTAAATAGGCCGATAAGGACGGGTTTATCCTTCGCTTTAGTGCCCCCTATACTCCGGAGTAGAATAGACTTATTAAACGTGTAAGCCGTACTTTAATAGACCTCGCACGCTGTATTTACGCCGATACGAACCTTCCGGCCTTTTTATAGCCGTACTTTATAGATATAAGCGCTTACGTTAACTATATGCTTCCGACGAGCGTCTATAAGGACGGTAGAGCCTTAATTAAGGTTTTATTCGACGAAATCTATACGCTATACTTATATAGCATTAAGCATATAAGAGCTTAAGGCTATACTACGTTCGTTACTATCCCGCACTAGTAGAGGGTTAAAAGTGCAAAAATAGCCCTACGAGCTTAGAAAGATCGCTTAGTTAGTATAGAGGGACTTAACGGGCATATATATAAGGTCTAGCTTTCCGAGAAGAAGATCGTTATACACGCCTAAGATATCCGCTTTTAGGAAGGCAAAGAGCACTAGCGTCCTGCTATTAACGAAGTCGAATTTAAAGCTACCCTATAGGAGGATAACGATAAAGTCACCTACTTATTCGATATAGGGAAGATTAAAGCCGTAGATAGAAAACGCAATACGAGGCACGACGAAGCCGCTTCGCTACGTAAAGAAGAACTCGACCTATCCACCCTATAGGGGGTGCTTAAGGACCCGAGTTATATCCTTACACCCGAGCCGACGCCTATAGTAGAGCAAAGACGTTATATTTATTTTAACGAAGAGACTACGGAATACGAGGAGACTAACTCTAACCCGGCTTCTATAGATAAGGCATCGCCTTTCTATCCTCGCCGTATATCTCGTCCCTATTAGGCCTACGACTATAACGAGCGGTTAAGACGAGGCCGTAGTCGTAGTAGCCGTGCTCGCGGCAGCCGTAGAGGCAGCCGTAGGAGCAGCTAAGCTAGGGAGTTATCCGGTTTATAATAACTCGTAGTATTTCGCGAAAATAACACCTATTGTAAGACTAGTCCTCCTTAGATTCTTAGTATAGGAGCGGCTTTAGCTTTTATATAGCCTAATACGACTCTAAAGAACTAGAAGCAGGCTATAGACTACCTTAACTATAAGAGTCGCTAGTTGCCTACTATAAGGAAGGAATACCGTAAGCTTAACGAAAAAGGGACCTAGACTCTTATTTCCCGCCTAAGAGGCTATTAAGTCCTTCCGGGCCGTTAGGTCTTTCTTAAGAAGTATATTACAGGAGCCGATAGCATTGCTAAGGCCCGTTAGTGTATTCGCGGAGACCGGGACTCTATAAACAGGCTTATTAAAGACGTCTACGCCGCTATAGCACACTAGGCTTCTATTCGTGTGTTTGCCACTCTCGTGGCTTTAGATAACCTCGAATGTAAGAAGTTCAACGTAGTTAACGCCTTTCCGCACGCTAAAGTAAGGGAGGAAATCTATATTAAGTAGCCCTACGGTCTAACTAACGGCACTAGCCGCGTCTGCAAGCTATATCGAGCTCTATATAGGCATAAGGCCGCCCCTCGTTAGTGGTTTAATAAAGTTATTATTAACCTTATTGCTTTAGGCTTCGTTTAGCTAAAGGCAGAATTATGCCTACTTCGTTACGATAATAGCATGCTTTTAATCCTCTACGTCGACGATATATTAATCGTAGTAGCTATACGAGACCTTATTGCGGATAAGGCTCGCTTATTAAGCGGACTATATAAGATAAAGAGTCTTAAGGAGCCGACTAAGTTCCTAAGACTAGAAATAGACCGGGATCGCGTTAACCGAACGATTCGTCTATATTAGACAAGATTCGCGATAAAGATTCTTAAGGAGTTCGGCAGTAATATCTTAAATACGGTAATAACGCCGTAGCCGCTAAAGACCGTTATCCTAGCGGACTAGAGATAACAATAGTTAGTAATGCCCTTTAAGTAATAGCTTTAAAAGACCGGCAGCCTAAATTAGCTAGCAATAAGGACTAGGCTAGACTTATTATATACGGTGAATAAGTTATTAGAGGTAAATTACAACCCGACTATAACGTATATAGCTATCCTAAAGCACTTATTGCGTTATCTTAAGGGATCTTTAACCTTAGGCATTGTTCTTAGCGGTCGTTATTCGACTAATAATCTAAAGCTACGCGTCTACGCCGACGCCTCTTTTACTAACGATCTTCGAACCCGATGCTCTATAGCCGGGTATATAGTCTTTTTAGCCGATAGACCGATCTTTTAGCGGTCGAAGCGGCAAACGTTAGTAATAACCTCGTCTACTAAGGCAGAATTTATTAACCTTACGCCGGCTAGCATAGCAGCTATATAGTAAGCGAAACTGCTATACGATGTAGGCCACCCGCAACCTACGCTAATAATTATATATACTAATAGTTAGAATACGAGACTAGCTATTCTCAATAAGGCGAATGCGGGCCGTACGAGGCATATTAATCGCTATTTTAAATAGATTATCTAACGCACGGCAATAGGCTATTTTTAGCTTTATTAGGTCCGGACCGAGGAAATAATCGCTAACGGCTTAACGAAGCCGCTCTTACGTATAAACTACGAAAAGTTTAGGCACTAGCTTAGACTTTAAACCGAGATTTAACAACGATCCCGATTGGGAAGGGATAAAGGGCCTAATTAGGCAATTAGAAGGGCAAAAAGCCCTGCGAATAGAGGAAGGATAACTTACGGACTAATAAGAGCTATAGAAGGAAGCTTTAGGAACGCCTAGAGTGCGTATTTGCCGTGTTCTTAAAAGCCTTATATAGGCTATTCGGCTGAGGGGAGGTGTTATGGTTTGCCCCACTTTTAGTTAGTCAGCCTCTCGTGCTAGGATGTGTTCTACACCCTCGTATAGCAGCCTATAGGGCTTCTTCCTAGCTAGATTATTATTATCGCACGATCTTACGCAGCACGCCTTACATGCCCTAACGTAAGCCTTAAGAAGAATCGTTGTATACACCTAGCTCCCGGGCTCGCTACCTACCTTAATAAACCATCCTTCTTTACCTACCTTTCCACGCTGCTTAGTGCATTAATTTAACTCAGTGAGTATCCTAGCGACCGAATGCAACGATAGTTAAGGGACTTTATAATAGTAGGCAAGGTCTTATCCTATTCTAGCTGCGATGCTCTAATACGTCCTATAACTTCCTATAGGATCCTATTTATAACTTCGACTAAGCTTACGCTCTTGTGCGACTATAAAGGTGCTCCTACTATCTCTATATTATACCGTGCTATAATCGCTCTAAATTCTCGTGATCGGAAGGACGAGCCTAGGTCCGTGTAAAACGCTAGGGGAGATATTGTTAAGGAGTTTAACTAGCTCTTAACTTTCTATAACGCTTCTATAGCTTATATTATCCGAAACTCTATTAACTAAGCGAATCTTAAGAAGTAATCTATAACAATTAGGATATGCCTTATCCCTAAAGCTAACTACGGAAAAGGGCTAATATAGTCTATGCTAACGACTTCTAGTAGCTGCGTGATTATAATAGGCTAGTCTAGTGCCTTTAGCTTATTTGCCCTAAAGGTAGCGCATAGAAAGCAGCTCGTAATATAGTTAACGATGTCTCGTGCTATCCGGGGCTAGTATATATACGTGTGTAGTCTACGGCGAGTATAGTCTGCTCCGAAGTGTCCGCTATTATCGTAAGCCCTTCTTAGCACTTCCGGGATCTCCTCTTCTAGCAGGCATCTTTGCCACAAACTATTAGCACTACGATGCTAAAGCCGGCGTTTAGTCTACTTAAAGCTCTACGCTTTGCTAGCGATTCGTCGTCGTGCGTATCGGTCTAGCGGGTCCTTTAGTATGCCCTATAGTAGGTATCGTAAGATCTCCCTAAAGTCCGGATGCATTTAGAAACGCGCCTCTAAGGTAGGATCCTCTCCTTTAGTTAATAACGCCTTTACCTCTCCTAGGGCTTGTTCCCCGTCCTATCGCTATTGTTTCCGGAGTATCGTCTACTAGTCTATAGAAAAGGTTAGGCACTAAGCCCCTCTTCGTCCTTAGGGTAGCTGCAACTAACGCCTAAGCTCCTTAATAAGCTCCTTAAAGCCTCCCTTACTATCCTTCTAGACCTATACGCCGGCGGCATTAATATAACCCTATCACTCTAGGCCGTCGTCGTTATACTCTTAGGAAGGAAAGATAGTCCTTAATAGCCTATCTACGGCTCTATTGCGGGTCCCTTTAATATAATAGATGCGAATGTTAAGCACCTTTAACTTAGTCACCTAGCGGGCATAGATTCCCTTATAGCCTTATCTAGAAAGGAACTAGGTAAGCGGCATATAGTCGGTATAGACTGTTAATAGGCTCCTGCCGTAAAAGAAGTAGCGGTGTCTCTTGCAAAACTCTACGAGGGCATAAAGCTCCCTTTTATAGGTGCTATAGTTCCTTTATATCTTTATAAACAGAGAAGAGTTATATAGGATAGGGAAGTCCTAATTATCGCGGTGCTATAGTAGCGTATACCTAGCCCCGAATTTGCTTACATTAGTGTATAGTTGCACCGGCATATTAAATAGGTATCTATGTATCGCTACGACTACTTAGCACTACGCCTTAAGAATTACAAACGATAGGGCCTTACTATTACCCTAACGCTAGGGCACGTTGCCTATTAGCCTATTTAATAGCCGGGCAATCTCGGTATAATTAGGGATCTATCGTCGATAAGGTCTTACTATACTAACGAAGGACCTAACACCCGTCTAGTCTATTAGTGTTAGCTACTCCTTTAGTTTTACTACTCTCTTTAGTTTAATAAGGACTTCGCCCCTAATGCGGTAGGTCTAACCGATCGCTGTAATCTCTTCTATGCCGAGCCTTACCTTCTTAAAACTTAACTTAAGTAATGCCTATAGAAATCGAGGTAAAAGATAATCCCGCACGAACGCCTACTACTCCTCGAAGGTCTTATGCTTGCCGAATACGTTATCGATATATACGTTAACAGGTGCTATATCTCTAATAGCAGGAGGGGCTATAAGTAAGGGCTTAGCAAAGGGTGTAGGGATAGGCCCTATTATAATCTTTATAAACTCCGAGAAGGAGAAAGGCGCCGTCTAAGTCCCTTAGGGCATTCTCGTCGGCTGTAACTACGCAAAGCCTAGTATCGCGAAAGCAAGAACGTATCGTAGTTCTAGGTCTATGTAACGCAGCTACCCGCGCAACTATAGAGCCGGGAGATAGGGATATATGCACGATAGATAATGCATTTTAGCTCGGGGACTATTCGGCTATTAGTCGCTAACTAGTCCCTAATAACCCCTCTCGAGGCCTAAGGGTATATCCCTAAGGCCCCGACATATCTTAGAAGAGGGGCAAGCTTTAGTCTTACTATAAGAGGGCAACCGCACTATAATAAAGGATTATTCGTACTTTTAACTATCGTTCCTACCTTCCTAACCGTACCTTTAGTCTATCTTCTTATAAGTTCTAAAGCTTCTCTTTTTTAGTTACCTAAGAGCGATAGCGCCGTACGGTAAGCGCGTTTTTAAACGTATAAGCCGCGTAGGCTAAATAAGTCGTAGTAGCTATCGAGTCGCTAGCCTATCGCCGTTACCTTACGTAACGGAACTAATATTAGAAGATAAATACACTAACTTATATAAGGGCTATAACGAGCGTCTTAAGACGCTATTATTAATTTTTTTACTACCTAAAGGGGCCCGATCTATCCCCTCGCGAATTTAAACGTAAGCCGGCCCTTTACGACCTACCCCTCCGCGTATAGATGTCCTCGTAGCTATTTAAGCAAGAGCCGTAGAGCTAGAGGAGGAGAAAAGATTAAGAGATAGGATTACGGAACTTCGAGAGGAATTTTCGCAGTAGGGTAACTTATTTAGTAAAGACTTATATAAACGTCGCCGATAGTTAACCGAATCGAGGGAGAGTTATAGTAAGGAAATTAAAATAAAAAACATTCCTTAGTTATTATAACCGACTAACCCTTAAAAACGTCTCGATTAGATTAGCGATAGTTAGATTAGTCCCTTAAGCGTAGTATTATTCGGAAATCTAAGAGTTCGGCTAGGGCTCCTATCCTTTTTATGCCTAAGAAAGACAGCACCTTACGCCTTTATATAGACTACCGGGGGGTTAATAGTATTACCGATAAGAATCGCTACCTATTCCCCTTTATTTCGGAGATTATAGACCGTTATTAAGGGGCTAAGTACTTTTCGAAGATTAACCTAAAAAACGTATACTAACGCATCCGGATTAAGGGAGGGGATAAGTAGAAGATAGCCTTTCGTACTCGCTATAGTTACTATAAGTATTTAGTATTGCCGTTTAGATTAACTAACGCCTTTACTATATTTTAGTTATATATTAACTAAGCTCTTAAAGGCCTTATAGACACTATTTACGTCGTCTACCTTAATGATATTTTAATCTTTTCTAAGACCTACGAGAAGCATATAGAACACTTACGATAAGCCTTTAAACGATTAAAGAACACCGAGCTATTCGCTAATTTATCGAAGTATACTTTCTATAAGTAGTCTTTAGAGTTTTTAGGATTTATCCTATTTATTAACGGAGTTATAATAGACCTAGCCCGCGTTAAGGCTATTATAAATTAGGAAGAACCTCGTTCTTTCTATAATATTTAAGTTTTTCTCGGTTTTATCAATTATTACCGACGATTTATTTTAGGATACTTTAGTATTATTGCCCCTCTTACTACGTTATTAAAAGGGAGCGTTAAGGGAAGAAAGCCCGGACGAGTATAGCTAAACACTAGCGAATTAATAGCGTTTTACACCGTAAAGAACGCCTTTATAATAGCCCTACTTCTCCGATACTTCGACCCTTAAAGACCGATTTACATCGAGACTAATGCCTTAATTTTCGTAATAGCTAGTATTTTTTCGCAGCCCGATAACGAAGGCTATTATTATCCGATTGCTTTTTAATTACGGAAGTTTACTAGCCTTAAGCTTAACTATAGCACCCTTAATTAGGAGATATTTACTATCGTTAAGTTATTTAAATACTAGCGATACTACGTCGAAGGGGCGGCGAGCACCGTTAAAGTTTTATTAGATTACTAAAACCTTTAAGGCTTTATAAAGCAAGTATCCCTTAATAAAAGATAAGCACGTTAGTATATATACCTAGCTCCTTTCGATTTTACGATTAAATACTAAGCCGGCAAATTAAATCCTGCCGATGCTTTATTAAAGAAGCTAGAATTTATAGGCGAAGCCCTACCGTCTATAGAGCTACTCCCGGAACTATAATAGAAGTTAGTAATTATTCGGTAGGTGTATATAGCTATAGATTCTATAAAAAGCGACCTTAAGACGAGTTCTTAGGTCTCTACTATCTCTAAGCTTAATAAGATGTCTTTACGTAATGAAAATGCATAAGCTCTTTAAGATTCGATCGCTTAGCATTCGGGAACGAGTCCCGCGGAGTTAGCTACTTAGGTTAAAAATATCGTTAGTTATAAACAACGGTGTTAAAGACAATTAGCTAGGTTAGCAGCTCGTTATAAAAGGGTCTATAAAAGCAATATCTCCGAGCCCCTTTTTAAGCTCTTTAAGAGGACTTAAGCGGAAGATCCGTAGACTATATAGTGAGTATAGGCCGAATATACCTTAGAAGAAAGGGTAAGTCCTTAGTTATTAAGCTTAGATAGACTTATTTTACATTCGGGAAAATTCGTAGTGCCTATAGAGGTTGCCTTAAGGCAAGAGCTTATTTAGCTCTACTACGATAATCCCCTTATAGGATACTTTAGGATAGCCCGTACGAAAGACCTCCTATCCCGGAAATTCTTCTAGGAAGGAATAGCTCGTAATATAAATAGCTACGTACGTTTATATTATATCTATTAAGGCGCCGTTCTAAAGCGGCATCGCCTATACGGCGCCTTTAAGTCGCTGCCTATTCCTATAAGACCTTAGGAAGAAGTCTCTATAGACTTTACTACCGGTTTTCCGGAGTTATAGTTCGATAGTAGAGAAGTTAACGCAATATTAATAATCGTTAACTAATACACTAAGTATAGCGTGTTTCTCACGGTCTCTAAGATAATAATAGCGCCTAAGTTAGCTAAGGCTTTTTATTATAAGATTAAGCTTATCTATAGAGTACCGAAAGGCATTATTTCCGATAGAAGATCTTTATTTACTAGTTAGTTTTAGTTAAACCTCTATTATATATTACGGATAAAACGTAGGTTATCGATAGCCTTTTACCTATAAACCGACGGTTAGACCGAACGGGTGAATTAGACACTATAATACTACCTTCGGTATTATATAAATGCCGAATAAAACAACTAGCCTAAACTACTACGAGAGGCTTAATTCGCTTATAATAATGCGAAGAATACAACTATAGGCTTTTCGCTTAATAAGGCATTATTCGGATACTAACTAGACTACTATATCTACCTTATAGACGATTCTACTAGTAGGGGAGTGCCCGAAGCGAGAGCTCGTATTAGCAAATTAATAGACTTAAGGAAAAAGCTAGAGACTTATTAGCGATAAGCTATCGAGTCGTAAAAGAAATTCTATAACCTCTATTATAAGCTACTTACCCTTAAGGTTAAAGACCTAGTAGGACTCTTTACGAAGAACTTACGCTTTAAAGACTAAAGAAGGAAGTTATTACCTAAATACATTAAACCTTTTAAGGTCCTTTAAGCTATTAGCAAGCAGGCGTACCGCCTAGCCCTACTAGAGAAATACGACCGGCTTTATAATATATTTTACATTAGTCTTCTTAAGCCGTAGGCAGAACGGGCTACTAACTAATACCTTAGCGAATTACTACCGATGCCTAACCTTAACGATACCGAAGGAGAATAATTAGTCTAGCAAATTAAGGACTATAAGAAGAAGAAAGGCGTTACCTACTACTTAGTAAAATAGGAAGGTTGGCTAGCCGAATATAATAAGTAGGTTGCTTAAGACGATATAGCGAATGCCTAAGAACTTATTAACGAATACCTAGAGATACGGCTAAAAAAACGGCGGAAATTACGTATTATAAAATAACTTTTTTTTAGCTTAACCTAACTTTTCTACTTTTACTCCGCCGCTACTTTATCGTTATTCCTTAACATCTATACGGTAGAAGTCTCCTACTTCTATTTCGCTAGTAAACTCCGTAATAATAGGAAGACGTTTAAACTACTCCCCTTTTCCTTAGCGACCGCTCTCCTCGATTATTTCATATAAATTATCGTATATATATTCTCGTCCTACCCGCTATAAGGTAAAACCTACGTCCTTAATCACTAGGCGAAGCTTCTAGTCCTTATTCTCGCGTATAGCTTTCCGTCGTTCTATCGATGCCTACCGGTATTTAAGACAACGTTTCGTATATAAACGTTTAGCACTTAGTACCCCCTATTCCTCTCGGTAGGCCGTTATTATAGCTACGAACGATATATAAACTTAGTAGAAGATTAACTTTATCTTCTTCTTCTCTATCTTATCCCGAGTAGTCTATAACTTAGCTATCTTCGTCTAAATAGCGCATAGATTAGCTATATCTCCGGATATTATTACCGGCATTTATAATTTTATTAACAACTATATCCCGACTTAATAGAGAATAAAGAGCTTACCGATTTATAGAGGTTACTACGTAAGTTATATTAAATACATCTGCTTAATTATGCATCCTCTTATATATAATATAGTCCGATTATTTTAGTATCGTCTTCGTTATCGCTAAACCCTTCTATACTGCTATTAAGGCACTTAATATAGTATAGCTCGGTAATACGGCACCCTTTCGCCCGGCGACTTTTTATATTTACGGCTTTCTTGCCCTTTTTCTTAGGCGATATCGCTTTCTAGATATTCCTCTTATCGATAGTATCTCCTTTAGTATTTACCTCTATATCTTTATGTCCGTCGTCTTTACTAAATAACGAAAACGTTTCGGACTTAATAACTACTAGCGTTATACGCTTTATATTCGCGTAATCTTTTTAAGACTCTACTATAATAGGCTTATTAATGCTTATAAACGGTCCTTTAAATAATTAACGATATAGTTAATCTTCGGCTTCTTCCTCTAATAAGGATGTCGACTTCTCTAAGGCATCTCGTATGTCTTTCTCTACGAGGAGTCGCTTTAATAGGGTGGTTTTCTCTCCGCGCGTCTTCTTTAGCTTTATCTCTTCCTATGCTATCGCTACGGCGTCCTTAATCGAAACTCTATTTGCGGATAGCTCTAGGACTTAAGCAATAACTAAAGGGCCTATCGGCTAAATATTATCCTACTTTCCTCGCTTTCGAGGTATCTATACCTTTCCGCTTGCCGTTCGCTTAAGAGGCATAGCGTTAAATTAATTCGGAATAAACTCGTCTAATTTAGAATATGCTCGTTAGATTTAGAATATACTCGTCTAATTCCGAATATACTTCTCTATAAGATCTCGATATAGTTATATAATAAGAGAAGAAAAGAAAAAAATCTTTATATATAAAAAGCAGCACTCTATTATAGTTCGCTAACTATACGTAGGCGACTAGCCCCCTATTGCGTAGTAACTATTATAACGCGTAACTAATAAGATAATTATTATAATATATATAATAATAACTATCGTCGTTGATTTTTATACTACGTTTAATCCTATTTTAATCCTATTTTATTCCTATTTGCTATTACGACTTTATTCGTACCTAAGGCTATCCTAGCGTCTAAGGCGTCCGCTTTAGAAGGGGGGGATAATTATAACGCAGCTACCCGCGCAACTATAGAGCCGGGAGATAGGGATATATACACGATAGATAATATATTTTAGCTCGGGGACTATTCGGCTATTAGTCGCTAACTAGTCCCCGATAACCCCTCTCGAGGCCTAAGAATATATCCCTAAGGCCCTAACACATCTTAAAAGAGGGGCAAGCTTTAGTCTTACTACGAGAGGGCAACCGCACTGCAATAAAGGATTATTCGTACTTTTAACCATCGTTCCTACCTTCTTAAACGTACCTCTGGTCTGTCTTCTTATAGTCTATAGGGATAGCCTAGTATCTATGTTTAAGGTTAAATTAACAGTAGGTTCCTACCCTAGGATCCGAGAGGTTATCGTAAATCTCGGCTAATAGTAGGATCTCTATTCCCGGCAGGTCCTCCTCGATATAGCTATAGTTAATCGTTAATCGTAGTTCTACCTACGGGTTATTCTCGTCCTTAAATACTAGTACCGGCTCGGCCGACTACGATAATAGCGTGCTATTCGCTATAGCTATGTATTTATATATACCGGCATTAACGCAGTCGTTTACGATCTTATTTAGCTAATATTTTTGCGGCTCGGTCTAACGTCTCCTTAAGGATCTATTCTACGGCTTTACGCCCCCCTTAACGTAGGGTCTATGCGTATAAAGGTCTATTAGGGGTAGGTTATACACCGTAGTCCTATTAAGCTCCCGATAGGTAAAGAACACTCGCTATACTTCTTCCTTAAGGTCTTTTAGCACTAATAGTCCTAGCCGGATCTTTATCGTAGTAAACCAGGCTTTAATAACCTCTAACGGGGTTATCTTATTAATTGGCTTCCTCTAGACCCTTCTTTACGTTAGGAAAGGGTATATAGAAGGTCCCTCGCTCTATAGTCCGGGCTAGTTGACTATATCTACGCGGTCTCTAGGGGGTAGTCTATCTTTCGCAAAGTCTATCGGGGCTATTAGGATTAAATCCTCCTCTATAGTGCACTTATCTATAACGTGTAATAGGCCTGCATAATATATTCCTAGGCGGTATATTCTCTTAAAAGCTGCTTGGTCCTTCGGCTTCGTTAGGCGTAGTGTATGTCTTAAAAGCTATAGTAAAGGCTCTATAAAGAACTAGGAGAAAGGGAGGTGTAGGGTATAGTTAAACAATAACACTATTAATCGCACTTTAACAATATACTTAGGTCGAAGCAGGAGATCTAGTTTTCTAAAGATACGGTGTATTTAGTAGAGGAAGAGTCTTCTTCCGATAAGGAATTATCCTCTAACACGGCAATAGCCTCGCGTATATCCTTCTTCCCTACGAACCTCTTTAATAATAAGGGCGTTGCTAGAGATAGCAATAGCTTCTAACGGCTACTTATAGTTATAATTAGACCTTATATCTTCTAACGTTATTCCTTAATAGCGGGAAGTCTAATCTTAAGGGTGCTTACTTAAATATCGAATACTATACTAATCTCGTAGAGCTACGGGAGCCTAAGCAAGATTAAGATATCGTCCTTTAGTATTCCTTTATAGAGGTCCGGTCGAATAATAGCTAGTATCTCCCGCCTAATCCCCTCGCAAACGATAGTGCCCTTTACGAACTCTATAATAGGGGTCCTCGACCTATTAGCGTTTGTTATTAATAGTCCTCGAAACCCGATTTTAGATAGTTGCTAGCGTAGCTAGTTATATTCTACGGCAAACTTCTGCGATATAATGTTAGCCTCCGAGCCTTAGTCTGCCTAAACGGTCTATAATAGCATAGCGACGTATATAGCTTCTTGCTAAGTGCTAGCGAAGATAACTATAACGGCCACTCTAAACGTCTTTAGGGTTGCTACCGCTTTTGCTAATAACTAGGTATTATAGAAGGGCGATGCATACTTATGTGCCGCCGCGGCTATTGCCGGCATAGCTCCTTTCCTAGGTTTAGCCTATCGTACCTACTTACGTAAAGATAAATAACGAAACTGCTTAGCACCCTCTAGGCTTATTTGCTAAAAGTCGGCTAGGCTAAGAGGCACTATAACCTTACGAGCTAGGTTAATCTAATCGAAGGATCTAAGCCCTTCTTATGCCTAGATCTCTATAAGGCTTCTCGGCTTAGTTATCTTTTTTACCTTCGCAGTAATAGCAGTAGTGGTTGCTAGGAGGTCTACCTCTCCCTAAGGCACCTTATGCCTCTTTAGCGCTTCTTTAGAATCCGTTACAAGCTAAATAACAACGGGGACTACGTCGCCTCCTACTTACCTCTTCTTTATAGCACGAGGTAGGTTCGCCCCCCCCGCTAGCATTATAATCGCTAGGGCACCTTAAATTAAAGCCGATATATCCCGGTTCTTAATATCCTCCTCGGTTATAACTCTTTAAAGGCGCTTAATTGTTAATAACGCTTCTACTCCGTCCGGGCCTTAGTCTTAGTCTAGGGAATCTTAAATAGCATCGGCATCGGGCTTTAATCCTATAGCGCGGGCTCTAACGGATAGTTCCTTATTAATGTAGGTTTCCTCTATAAGGCTAGTAAGAATACTATAGCTATACTCGTTATCGCTATCTAGAAGGTCCTACGAGTCTGTAAAATAAACCACTCTAGTACCTAATATAGCCTTAGCAATATAGGTCTCTAGCTCCTCTTCTATATATCTATAGTTAGCTTAGACTATAGCTTAAGGTAGAGGTTTAGTCCCTCCTAATCCCTTAGGCAATTGTCTATTTGCCTTTTATTGCTATACTTTCTTTACGTAATACCGCTTGCGAAGAATATCTCTCTCCTAATCCTAAAGTCTTTCTGTAAATAATATAGAGTATATTAACGGGTAGTAGCTATATTATCCGTATATAAAGCAGATCGGCTAATCCGGAATAAGAGAGGATCTATTTATATATTAGTTCCGGGAGTCCTCTAGCTTTAATAGTCCCGCTCGGCTTTTAAAGGGCGGCAATCCTCTTCGACTACGGCTACGTAATGCTCCTCGCTAGTTATTATATAGTCATATAGTCCTCTTTAATCTTTCTTCTTATATTTATCTTTAGATAGGCTATTAGTAGGTAGGCTACTAACGAATAGGCGGTATAGGGAGCACCTTTTAAGCAGGAGCTTGCCTATAGGGCTGCTTAACTACTCGTTTAGTATTCCCCCTTATCTATTAGTATATGCCTTACCTAACGTACGGGTATAGGGCGGATGGCAAAAACATAGGATTTAGTATCGTTATAGCTATATATAGAGATCCTATATAGGATAGGGTCTGCCCTTACTCGCTTATATTCTCTAGCGTAGGTGCTAACTAATAGGGATTAAAACTATATTTATCTATAAGGACTTTCTAAGCACTTTGTCTAGTCTAGCGACGAATATAGTTAGCTATAGCAGCAACTAAGGCATTATAGGCCACTTATCGAGTATTATTCGCCTTTACCGTTTACCGTAAGGATGCCTTAGGTCTTTTAGATAAT
Source organism: Ophiocordyceps sinensis (assembly GCA_012934285.1). Taxonomy (NCBI): domain Eukaryota; kingdom Fungi; phylum Ascomycota; class Sordariomycetes; order Hypocreales; family Ophiocordycipitaceae; genus Ophiocordyceps; species Ophiocordyceps sinensis. The sequence continues at coordinate 8,046,051 of JAAVMX010000001.1, read as the reverse complement.
TATTATCGCACTAAATAGACTATCTATAGCAAAAGCATTCTGCTCGATTAATCCTCGCTTAAGTTCGGCATTAGCTAACCCGTTAATAAAACTCTTTATATAATGCATAAGATAATAACGCTTAAGTAGCATAAGGGCCCTCTCCTTAAGCCCTAGCCGGTCTTTACTACCGTATTATCTTATAAGCTTTTAGGCTCGCTTATAGTAGGCAACTAGTGGTTTATCTAGTCTTTGCTAAATCGGCTGCTAGAAATTTGCATTAATCTCGTCGATAAGCGTCGCCTTAAACTAATCGGTTAATACGGTTTCTAGTTCCTTTAGGTCTTTTAGTAAGGCATAGTTCCCTTTAGCAAAGGCTACTATTATAGTACTACATTATATAATATAGTATATAGTAATATGCCACGTGACATATAGTCCTATATATAAACGAGCCCTTAGCCTCTATAGTCCTTCGCCTCTTTATAGAACAATAATATTAAACGCTAGGCAGTCGGGTCCTTAATATTAGTATAATAGTAATTAAGTAGAAGAGAGGCTCTAAGGCTAAAACAGCCTATATAGAAGGATTAAAAGCTGTAAAAGGATGTAAAACACGAAGAATAATAGCTCTTATCTTATCTAGTAGGGAGGCCAACTAGTCTCTATATATAGGAAAAATCCTCGGACGAAATTAGCCGCGTAGACCTAAGGAAAAACAGGTGACGTAAATAATCGGACGGAAGGGTCGGTAGGAAAAGCAATAGATCGTGCCGTACGATAAATAAGCTATATAGATAGTAAATAAATAGGCAGTCTAGTAAAAGACTAGTAAATTCTACGGTAGAAGCCGTAACTATATAAAGGAATTCGACGGTAGAAGCCGTAGAAGAAAATTAGAATTCTACGGTAGAAGACCGTAGAAAGGAATTAGAATTCTACGGTAGAAGACTATAGAAGGGAAGAGATTTTACGGGTAAAGACCGTATAAATAACCGTAAAATCACCGTAAAATCATAGTAAAATATAACCGAAGAAGAGTAGGTAAATACGCCTATAGAAGTATAGGGTAATACCTATAGAAGCCCGTAGAATTCTATAGTAGAATCTAAGGAAGAACCGGGGATTTCCTAGTAGAAAATAAATAGGGAAGACGCTAATATTAATATACCCCCTTAGCTAGAAGGGAATAACTTCCGGCTAGTTAGAATTATTATCGACTTCTTCTTAGATCCTAGGAGAAATATCCGTAAGTCGAAGCTAGTAAAGGAACGTTTAGAAACGTTATCGTAAAAGCAATTTAGTTAATCTATCCGTAACTATCTAGTTAGAAGGGATATATTTAATATTAAAAGTATTGCGTAAGAATTCCTATCGGGCCTAGCAGTTGTGAATTTTAACGTGCTTAAAAGCGGTTTAAATCTTTAGAATCTCGGCGGAAATTAGGCGGATTATCTAAGTGTTATTATACTAAATAGTAGGAACCGGAATATCTAGCTATAGGGAAATATCGTTAAACAAACGAAGAATAGAAATTAGCTCTTTCGTAGTAGAAGAGACTATAAGAAGTTCGGCTTCGGTAGAGGAAGTAGTAACCGTAGATTATTTCCGGGCACTCTACGCGATTAGACTATTAAATAGGCTAATAAAATAGCCTTTAGAAGAATAACGCGTATCCGGATCGTCGGCGTAAGCGGCATCGGAAGCTATAACGAGTTCTTACTTATTCGTATCCGAAAACTCAATCGTAAGGAAACGCGATTCGTATAAGTAAGTCACTAAGCTTTCTGCGAGCTTAATATAAAGCGTAGACGGGTTCTATATATACTCCGCTAAAGAATTCGACGATTTTACGGCGTTAAGATAGGTAGAAATAGTCGCGTAATTGTAGGAACCGACTAAAGACTAAAATTAGTAGATTTAGTTATCCGTAGCCTATCCCTAGTGTTTCTCTAGCTTCTCGGGAAGTAGGAACGGATAAAGGGTCGAAATAAGCCGTAGAACCGTAGAAGTAAGGATTAAACTAAACTTAAAAGCAATCTTATCTAGGTAAACGTCCTAGTATAACTATAGCTTTCGCTACTTACGGTCCTTAATAATCCTTATCCTAAGGAAATAGGTAAGCTCTCCGCGGTCGGTGACTATATACTTCCTCTTAAAGCGATAGATAAAATCGTTAGTAGCCCTACGGTGCTCCCTACGAAAAAGGATAATAATATTATCTATAAAGAAGAACGTAATAATGCTACTTATAGTAGATATAAAAATGCAAAGATCCTCCGCACTTTGCTAAAGGCCTAGTTCGGTAAGAGACCTAGATAATTCCCGTTGCTAAAGAAGCGGCGAACGGCGAAGCCTATATAAAGCCTTCCTTAACCGAATTATAAAACTAAATACCTTAAATCCGTCCGGGAAGTAGATATATACTTCTTTATCTAAATCGGCATTCGTAAAGGCGTTAACCGCGTTAAGTAAGCGGGTTTCTATGCTAAATTTAGCGGCAATAGTAATTATAATGCGAAAATTTCGCGCTATAAGCGTCGCGGCGTAAGTTTCCTTTCCGCTAAACGGCTAAAGATCTCCTCGTATATAAAGGCGAGACTTAAACTTCCTAAGGTAGCCGTGCTTATTAAACTTATAATCGAATGCCTAAGTTAATAAAAGAGGACGCATAAAGGCGTTCGCTCTTAGGGTAGGCGAAGGAAAGAAGGTCTACCGCTAGCGAAGGGAGTCCTATTCTACCTTTCTAGCGGCTTTAAACTTAGGTCTATATAAATACGTCTCGAGATTAGACTAAAACCTTAGAAGCGCGGGTGAATCCCGTTTGTGTATCTTCCTAGGTTTAAGAGAAGTAGTAAATACAGCCGTAAAAGCGGTGCTAAATAGCCTTAAGAAAAAGCTGTGTGGCCTAGAGACCTTCTAATTCCGGCAACTTAATTCGCCGGGCGTCGGTAAGGACCTTCTGCTAGTTGGAAATCTATATCGTAATATCCGTCCGGTCCGGTGGCTTTACAATAGTATAGAACTACGTAAGAATAGTCTTCTATTGCGTCTACGAAGTCGGCTTTACACGCCGCTATAGTAAAGCCAATTCCTTAGAAACTTTATATTCGTCGGCAATTATTAAGTAATAGTTCCCGATATTTTAAACGATAAACTGCTAGATTAACGTAAGAGATTTCTATTAGTCCTTATAGGCTTAAAGCAACGTATAATACCGGGAAAAGAGAAACTTAAACCTCTTAAGTTCTTCTATAGATAAACTAGCAATATTAGCAACGGTCGCGTTAACTATTCTAGCTATTAGTTCTACGGGAAGAGGCAATAAGGGTTTCTAAAGTTTAGGCGTAATAGAAGGATCGATTTTCTCCTAAATCCCCTAGGCGAGTGCGTATTTCTAGATCGTTAAGATCCATCGGTCTTAGTCCGCTAGTCTATTTAAAATAGTCTTCGAGTTAATATCGGCTATAATAGATGCGGTAACGTAGGTAAAAGTATAGTAAAATCACCGGAAAGGGTGGTTAGATGCATAATATATGCAAATAAACTATAAAACCTAAACTAAGTACGGGAAAACACTAATAGAATAAGGTAAACGTACTAACTACTCCTCTATAACTTAATTCGCTAGATTAATAACGCTCCTTTAAGACATACTAGTCCTCTATAAGTTAATTCGCTAGATATAAAGGCAAAGGCTTTACTACCGTAAGTCGTAGCGTTAGCAGGCTGAAAATATAAGCCGTTAGAACTCTCTATACGTAGAGAAGTTCGTCCGGGCTTATAACTATCGAACGCTAGGCAGTCGGGTCCTCGATATTAGTATAATAGCAATTAAGTAGAAGAAGGCTTTAAGGCTAAAACAGCCTATACAAAGGGATTAAAAGCTGCAAAAGGATGTAAAACACTAAGAATAAGAGCTTTTATCTTATCTAGTAGGGAGGCTAACTAGTCTCTATATATAGGAAAATTCCTCGGACGAAATCAGCCGCGTAGACCTAAGGAAAAACAGGTGACGTAAATAATCGGACGGAAGGATCGGTAGGAAAAGCAATAGATCGTGCCGTACGATAAATAAGCCATATAGTTAGTAAATAAATAGGCAGTCTAGTAGAAGACTAGTAAATTCCACGGTAGAAGCCGTAACTATATAAAGGAATTCTATAGTAAAAGCCGTAGAAGAGAATTAGAAATTCTACGGTAGAAGACTATAGAAGGGAATTAGAATTCTACGGTAGAAGACTGTAGAAGGGAAGAGATTTTATAGGTAAAGACTGTGTAAATAACCGTAAAATCACCGTAAAATCATAGTGAAATATAACCGAGGAAAAGTAGGTAAATACGCCCGTAAAAGTACGGGGTAATGCCTATAGAAGCCCGGAGAATTCTATAGTAGAATCTAAGGAAGAACCGGGGATTTCCCGGTGGAAAACAAATAGGGAAGACGGTTATGTTAATAAATAAGGTTATCTAGCTATCACTTAGTGCCGTAATAGTTTATTCTATCTCCTATTGCGCCCCGTCGCGATCCCTAGCTTTATAAACATAGTCCTAGTAGCTTTATTACCTTATCCCCTTAGTCGTTACGACCCGAGCGTAACCTCTAAGAAATTATTCCCTTAAGCCCTTAAGCCCTTAAGAATTTTTCCCTAGCCTATAGAAACCTATATAGCCTATAGAAATTTTTTCACAATCCCTAATAAACACCTTAGATTAGACACTCCTCCTTCCTCCTTATAGCAGATATACCTATAGCCTCTAACGCTATAGGCGACGGTCTAAAGGCCCTTACTAAGGAGTTTATTAGTGAATTTCCTTAGATCGCTTAAGCGATTAAGAGGTTCGATAACGTAGTCCCGGTCGCTAATACGTAAGAGACCTAGGAAAACCTTTAGAGCCCGGATACCCGATATATTCTTACGTATGTCGAGGAGAGTCTTCGCTCCCTTCGCGTAGCGGAGGCCTCTTAGGTTAACCGAAATGCTAGGCTAAAGGAACGCTTGACTATACGAGATTAGCTTTTAGCTATAAAGGATTAGCTCCTAGCTATAAGGGAGCAACTTCTCGAGGCTAAGGACCTTATAATCTTAACTATAAAGATATTATAGTCTTAGACGATAACCCCGGCATAGTGTTTAGAAAACGAAAGATAGTAGACCCTCCGATCTTTATTAGAAAAGGGTCTACCTCCGACCGTTAACGTAAGTACGAGGCCTAAGAACTTAAGATATAGGGTATCTTCCTCCGCGATAGCATATAGTTCGACTTAGATAACGCCCGCCTCCTTTATATTAGCGATAGGCTTAGTAAACGGGCCTACGACTTCGTTAAAGATAGGATAGCGATTATTATAGCTAACCTATCCGAGAGAGAGAAGTAGGAATAGCCTACTATAACGACGCTTCTTATAGCTTTAGGCAGGTAGTATAAGGTTCTAGACTTAACGTAAGCCGCTAAGAATATCCTCGATAATTTCCCTTAAGGCGATAAGAACTATTAGATCTAGAAGGCAGACCTTAACGCCTATATACGTAAGGCAAGGAAGATAAAGGAATAGTAAATCGACTTCCTCTAGAAGTTTATATTAAAGGATATAAGCGATCTCGTTAAGAATATATAGACTAAAATCCCTAATACCGACTACGAGAAGTAGTTAGCGTAGATAGATATCTTTACGAAGAATTTCGCTAACTATACTTATCGTTAGAAGCTTAAGAAAAAGGCCGCCCTTTATTTATAGTTCCCGCCGACGCTTATACCTACCCTTACCCTAACCGCCCCGGCCTAACCTCTATATAGTAACCCTATAGACCTCGACCGGCTTTCCGATACTAAACGATAATTTAAGATCGATAATAAACTCTATATAGCCTACGGAGAGCCTAGATACTAGAAGGAGGCTTACGACTTAGCTAAGATAGCGAATCCGGTTCTAATGCCCTTACGTTAGGGTAGTCCTTAGTTTTAGGGCTAGGGCGCCCCCTCCCCCGGCTTCGGCCGAGGATCTTAGGGCACCCGCGGCGGCGGGTATAGCTAAGGCTAGCTCGTCCGTACGGCCGACTACGAATAAGGCCGTATCCTTAGGGAAGAGGATACGGATTTATAAAGCGAGCGGCTAGCGTCGAGGCTACTGCTAAAAGATATACCCCTAGAATAAGTCGCTCTTAAGGGTTATATATAAGGGAGGATAAGAGGATTAGGTCGTTGCGTTTAGATAGAACGGATCTTTAGATTAGTTCGTTAAATAATAATAAAAAGTTAATCCTTCTCTATACTCGTCTCTCCTCTACGTATAACCCTTAGTCCCCTTACTATATTATTACGTTATCCTTCGTAGATTCTAGCTATACTACCGTAGCGTTCGCCGATCTTTACGCTATCGTACGGAGATATAACGTTACTATAAAGAAGCTTTTTAAACCTTAACCGCTTCGATTAGCCGACGGTATACCCTTAATATAGATAATAGACTACTTTATAGCCTAAATAGCTATTAGCAAGCATATAGAACTTATGCTCTTCTTCGTTACGAATCTATTACCCTTTACCCCGATTATCTTAAGCATCCGCTAGCTTTAAGAATATAAACTAACTATACTTTAGAAATCTCTCTAAGTCCGCTTCGATTCCGATTACTATATAAGATACTACCTGCCTTTAAGCATAATAGCCGAGGATAGGATAGCTCTTAGGACTCTTATTACTCCCGCGCCTAAAGGGCATTAGTTACGTCGGAAAGTATATTTTTCTAACGTCGTAGAGATTTAGATAACCCCGACGTTTACTCTAAAATAAAGGGTCTTTATAACGATAGAAGACGTGCCGGAAATTCCCTTTCGGTAGGAAGAGACTAATATCCTAAAAGACTAGACTATCCTACCGGGAAGTTATATATCTATAGACTCGTCTACTAAGGAATATCTACCTAAGTAGGCATTATACCCTTTAAACCTTAGCTAACCGATTCGATATCCCCTATATAGGATATAGCTATTCGCTTAAGAAACCGCCCGCTTAATATTAATTAGCCCTCCGGACTCCTTTAAGACTTAAGCCTTTAAGGCTACTCCGCCGTAGACTACTTTAGTAGCTCGCTTACTCCTTATTCGCCTTACCGCCGGCCGTCGCTATATTCCCGCCCGATAGGGCCGGACGAGACGCCCCCGCCGGCGCATACGATAGGAAGATTAAATACCCTTAGATATAAACGATATCCGCTATATACGAGTAGTTAACTTTATTTAATTCTATAAATAAGATAGTATTTAGGCGATGCGAATTAGTATATCTAAATTAGCTAAGCTAGTCGAGGAGGGAGAAAATTTACGACTCCTTAACGAACTCTTAGTAGGCTTAGTTAAGGTCCCGGAACTATCCGAAACCTTTTTCTAATGCGTTATTACTAAGGACTATATAATAGAGGTAGCTTAGGCCGCTTTCCCTAAACGTTTTTATAATTTCCTTTAGACGAACCTCTAGGATATAGCTAATTCTAAATCTCTATTTCGGAGGGTCGATAAGGCCGACGTAGAAAAATTCCTCTAAGTAAAACCGGAAGTTATAGAGGTAGATATCCTAAAGAAACTCCTAAAAGAGTTCTAAGATAAGCTTCCTTATTTCCTTCTAAAGAATGCGAACGAGCTCCCTTTATACCGCCCTTAGGATTATAAGATAGAACTTATACCTAGTTAATAAGCTCTATACTATAGAAATCGGCCTATATTACCTATAAAACTCCGCTATATTAAGAAGTAGATTAACGATATGCTTAATAAAGGCTTTATTAAGGAGTCTTCTTCTCTAGCCGCGGTATTACTAATCCTCGCTTATAAACCGGGCGGTAGTATCTATATCTATTATAACTACCGAAGTTTAAATTAGGTTATAGTTAAGAATCGATATCCCTTGCCTTTAATCCGCGAAACACTAGATTCTCTCTATAATACTAAGTTTTATATAAAGCTAGACGTAATTGCTATATTTAACTATATTCGAATCGCTAAAGGTTATAAATAGCTTATAGTATTTATTATACGCTTTAGACTATTCGAGATGCTAGTTACCCCCTTAGGCCTTTATAATACACCGTCGACCTTTTAGAACTATATTAATCACGTGCTTTATAATACCTTCGATAACTTCTATATAGTATATCTTAATAACGTACTAGTCTTTTTAAAGACTAAGGCGGAATATAAGAACTATATGCGAATAGTTATCTAACGCTTAAGCAACGTAGGGCTTTAAATTAACATCGGGAAGTTAGAGTTTTATATAACGAAGACTAAGTACCTTAGATTAATTATTTCGATATCTAGTATAAGCATAGACCTTAAGAAGGTGCGTATAATTACGGCTTAAAATACCCTAACTTTAGTAAAAGAATTCTAGCAGTTTCTTAGGTTTATAAACTTCTACCGTCGTTTTATTAAGGGATACTCTAGTATTATCTCCCTAATAACTATACTACTTTAAAAAGATTCCCGTTAGTCTTAAGGACCTAAATAAGCTACCGCGTTTAAGGCCCTTAAACTTACTTTTACTATTGCCCTAGTCTTAGCCTATTTTAACTACTTAAAGAAAATAGTTATTAAAACTAACGCCTTAAATTAGGCCTTAGGAGGAGTCCTTTTATAGACTAGAGATAACGGATATCTTTACCCTATTGCGTTTTTTTCGTTAAAGTATACTACCTTTAAGTATAACTATAAGATCTATAATAAAGAGCTATTAGCAATTATTAAAGCGCTTAAACAATAGCGCTTATAACTCTAAGGGACTACTAAAGCGTTTAACGTTATTATAGACTATAAGAATCTTTAGACGTTTATATCTATTAAGCAATTTAACTAACAATAAGTGCGCTAAGCCGAGTTCTTTTCCTAGTTTAACTTTATAATTATATACCGCTTAAGCAATAAGGCAATTCTCCTTAACGCTTTTAGTAGGCTCCCCGGCGATAGACTAGCTACCGTAGACGACGATAGACTCTTCTATCGAAATTAGGTAGTTATCCTTAAAGAGAAAGTCGACCCGACTATCTTAAAAGAATTCTTAACCGATTCCCGTGCCTTAAAGGAGGACCTTAACGTAGTCGCCGCCTTTAGACTAAATATAGCTAGTAAATCACTCGATAAGCTTATCCGTAAAGTATATTAATAAGATAATCTTACTTAAGATATAATAGCGATACTTTAAGATCTATACGCCTAACGTTAGCTAAAGTATATCCGAAAGCTCTTACGTTATAATATATCCGAATATTAGTTAATTAATAAACGTATTTCTTTCCGCGATTAGCTTTTCGTTCCCGATACTTTAAATCTCCGCCTTAAAGTCGTTTATTAATCCTATAGTAGTAGCTTAATAAGATACCTAAGAAAGGTAAAAACCCTTAATCTATTAAACCGAATATACTAATAGCCGAGGATTTCTTACTTCGCCGCTACGTTTATTAAAGACTATACTCTTTATCTTTAGACTAAGACCCCCCGCTTATCTCCTTTTAGATTCCTAAAACCCCTCGCTCTACTAGTCCGACTATAGGCCGATATATTAATTATATTACGATACTCCCTAAGTATACCTAAAATAGGAAGACTTATAAGAATATACTTACGATAGTTAATAAGCTTACGAAGATAAGATATTTTATCCTTATTACCGGCCTTTCTATAAAAGAACTAATTAACTCCTTTATCTATATAGTCTATCGCTTATATAAAGCACCTAATACTATTATCTTTAACTAAGGCATTTAGTTTATCTTTAATTTTTAGCGATAGCTTAGCACTTATTTAAGAATAACGTTAAAACTAAGCTTAGTATAGTACTTAAAGACTAATAGTTAAACCGAAATCGTTAATGCTATAATAAATAAATATATTTAAGCCTATATTAGCTTTACTTAAGATAATTAGATCGACTAGTTCCCGCTCGTGGAATTCGCAATGAATAATTAAGTAAACGAAATAACCGGTATTTCTCCGTTTTTTACTAACTACGGCTTTAATCCTCGTCTTAGTATTAAACCTATAGGCCTTTAACCCCCGACGCTCTTATTATAGGCAAAGAAGGAATTCCTTCGCGCGGACGTAATAGCCAATCGTTTTGTCTATATCTTTATTTACCTTTAAGCTCTTACATAAGCCTTATAATAGAAATATAAAGATAATACTAATATAAAGCGGGATAAAGGCTTTCTCTTCCGACTTAGTAATATAGTTATAGTTTTATTAAAGAATATAACTATTAATTGCCTAAAGAAAAAATAAGACGATAAATAGGACGGTCTTTATCTTATTCTTAAGGTCTACCGCAGCGCTATAGTTATCGACCTCCTAAAGCATATCTAAGTTAATAAGTCTTTCTATACGTCTAAGGTATAGCTTTAGACAATAGAAATAATACCGCGCTAAGCATAGATTAATCGAGAGGAACGACGTAACGTCGTAAGCCGTATCGTAAAACGCGATAACGACGGCAATATCGAAGAAATATAGGAATTTAAGAAGATCCTTAACGTATACGATAATAAAGCCTTAATCCTAACTTATCTAATTAAATAGAAATATTACTAAGAACCGACCTAATAGCCTAAAGATAACTTAAAAGGTTGCCCTAAAGCTATTTAACGCTTCTATAGATATAACCTAGATAAGCCGGGCCCTTTAGATTAAGCCCGCCTATAAAAGATTCCTTTATTATATACGGATTTCTAGCGAAAATAATATTTCTTAGCGATTTAAGGACTAAATCGTCTTTAAAGGGGGAGTACTATTATAGTACTATATTATATAATATAGTATATAGTAATATACTACGTAATATATAGTCCTATATATAAACGAGCCCTTAGCCTCTATAGTTCTTCTCCTCTTTATAGAATAATAAGGTTATCTAGCTATTACCTAGTGCCGTAATAGCTACGATCTCTTTAAGTCTGTCCGAACTATCTACGAAAATAGCAGTATCCTTAAGGAGCCCTATATTAATTGCCTAGACAATAAGAGAAGCATCTAGCGTATTGCCGTTAAGCGCTTAGAATGTCTATTTAAGCTAGGATAGCTATCGGCTAGCGGCTTTATTGCCGTTAAAATTCCTAATCTTAAGCACTATCGGCAGCCTAAACTCTCTTTTAGCTAATATCTCGAAGAATATATAAACTAATAATTTAGGTAGAGGGCAAATAGGCTTAAGAACTCCTAATAATAAGGAAAAATTTAACTTCTTTAATCTCGATAGTAATATCGATAAGATAACTTTTTAATCTCGATAGTAATATCGATAAGATAGTTACCTCCTAAAGCGGAGATCTTGCCTTAGAAAAGGCTATTCTAGAAAGGTTTAGTATATCGGCTAAGTGCCGCGAAGAGTGCGAAGAATACGTAAGGTCCGTAATAATTCCAAGGGTCTTAAGAAAGCGTAGCGGCGAATATCGCTTTAAGGACCCTAGTCTTACTACTAAAAACAAAACGTCACGATATAGTACGACGTTATATAGAAAACAAGGCTTAAAGAAGGCCTAAAAAAGGAAGTAATCGTAGATGCAGAATAGCTCTGCCCGGCCCTACGAAAAAACACGAATCTAGTGGGCTTTTTTCTGCCCCACTTGACCGCCCTGCCACCTGACCCTTTAGAGGGGGCTGTTAGCCTAACAACCCGGTAGTCTAATCACTGCGGCCGACAGCGGTTGATCCTCGGCTAAACCTAGCGTTCAAAGAGAGCCAGGTTGTTTACATTTTACCAAAACGGAAATACTACTACCAGGTGTATCCCCCAACCTCTCTTTGCATGGCCCGTCTGCCCCCTTTACCTTTCTAGATTGGATTATTCTTCCGTCGGCCGTGTAGCATCCGCCCAGTCCCTCCCTGCTCAGGACCTCTCGCTTGCTTGGCGACTTTTGCTTCTCGGGAACGCACCCGACTTCTTCCTCGGCTCGCCATGGCTCCACGAGCCAAAGCAGCTAGCAGCTTACCCAACCCAAGGGCAGATATCGATGATTTGAGCTGTTTTCCCTTGGAATCTCAGCCTTTGACGACGAGAAAGAGGGCAAGAGGGCGACCTCCTGGCGCCAGCAACAAGATCACAAAGCCCGTATCAAAAACCACCCGTGAATCCAGCAAAGGGGCCCAGGCAGCTGTTTCCACGTTGGCAAGGCAACTCTCAGCCGCACAAGCCCAGGGCAGTGCTCCAGCGGGGCCCTTGGACTACGGGAACAAGCCACTCCACTACGGCACCACGGAAACGCGAGCGGGCAACGGCAGGACCGAGTCCTGTACGGCAAAGTCCAGCAGTGTGCGGACGAGGCCCTCGAGGAACCCCAACAAGCTCAAGGCTGGCGAACCGGCCATTCTTGAACGTGCTACCAACCTAGCGGACTGTTCGACGATTGTGGAAATTCCGGAGACGCAAGAAGTGGACCTCTTGCGAATCGATGAGAGCCAAGATGGTCCTGCAGTCTTCGACGAGCTCCTGGCTGCTGACCTCGGAATGAAGCTGGAAGACGCGACCGCTAGAAATAGCTTCGAGAATATATTGGTGCGGAGACGCTTTGGAGATCTCACCAAGAGGTACGGGAATCTAGAGATGCGGTATCGCGATCTTCGCGAAGTGGGCGTAAAGGCGGCGGAACGCAACTTCAACTGCCTAAGAAAGCAAGCCGAAGAAAACATTGCGGGTGAGTATTCGAAAAAAGTGGCAGTGGCGCGCGTGGCTGACACGGGTACGTGAGCAGCCTCGAACAAACTCATTTCGCAGCTCAAGGAAGATGTCGCAGCACAGGCGGAACTGGTCGAACAAGGCCAGGACTTGAAGCATCGACTGGAGCGCAGTGAGGCTAACGGCAACAGCCTCCAAACAGAGATTGATGGACTAATAACGTCGCTTTCCGAGGCGCGAAGCGAAATTACGACACTGTCTGCGAAACTGGCCGCCAGTAGAAATTCTGAGACGGGCGCCGCCGTTGGAAACAGCACGAGGAAGCCCGGCGCCGTAGGTTGTAAACCTGGGGGGCCAGAGATTATTCAGGTAGCACAAGCAAAGGAGGACCTCTATAGCGACCTGACTGGTCTCATCGTGAGGGGGTTGAGGCGTGGAGATGAGGAAGACTTGTTTGATTGCATCCAGACTGGTCGAAACGGGAGTAGGTGAACTCTTTCCCGCATCTAAAGGCGTTTGATAATGCTGACACATGACAATCGACAGCTCTACACTTTAAGCTGGCACTGGAACGCGGCAGCCGAACCGACAACTACGGGGACGTCCAACTGACATACAGGCCGCAGTTGGACACGGATCGGGATTCTGACCTTATGGAGCTACTGCCAGATTACCTAGTTGAGGAGATTATATTTCCACGGTCCCATGCTTCTAAGTTTTATAGCAGAGTTATTAAGTCGCTTTCAAAGCGCACGGACTTATGCTATTAGGTGTCGGTCTAACGGACTAACTTTATTAGAAAGTATTGCTATTTACACGATAAGAAATTGCTATTTATACGATAAATACCTTTAAGCCCTTTTTTTTCTACGCGACCCCGCGCGCTTAGATCCTACTACTAAAATTAGGTAGAGGTATATAGTAATAAAGAGAGCCGTGTAAATCGTGCCTAGCCTTAATTTAATTTAATAGTTATAGTAGCACGCGTGTAAACAGAGCTTAAATAACGTATATGCCTAGCTCTCTACTACGTGCCTTACTTTATACCCGGCTCCCGGCTACGTGCCTTACTACGTGCCTTACTATATGCCTTCTACCGCGTGACTCTACTACGTGCCCTACTGCGTGCCCTACTGCGTGCCCTACTACGTGTTCTACTACGTGCCCTATTGCGTGCCTTATTGCGTGCTCTACTACGTGCCTTCTACCGCGTGCTTTACTACGTGCTTTACTATATGCCCTACCTACTACGTGCTTTACTACGTGCTTTACTACGTGCTTTACTACGTGCCCTACTATATGCCCTCTACTATATACCTAGCTATGTGCTCTATCGCGTGCCTTACTACGTGCCTTCTACTACGTGCTCTACTATATGCTTAACTAGATACCCTCTGCTACGTATATAGCTCTTTAATATATACTTCGTGCTTAGCTATATGCCTTACTACGTACTCTACTATATACTCTACTATATGCTCTCTACTACGTGCTCTATTATATGCCCTCTACTATATGCCTTTTACTACGTGCCTTTTACTTACTTAGCTACGTGCCTTACTATATGCTTTTTGCTACGTGCTCTACTATATGCGTGGCTCTTTAATATATACTTTATGCTTAGCTCCTAGCTGCGTGCCTTTAATTTACGCGGCTCTCTTATTAATTACTATATACCTACACCTAATTTTACTAGCGGGACCTAAGCGTATAGGGTCGCGTAAAAAAAGTAGAGAATTTAGGCATAAGTATTGCTATTTATATAGTAGGAAATCTCTATTTATATAGTAATTTAAGGAAATCTCTACTTTTTCTACGCGCACCCCGCGCGTCTATATCCCGCCACTAAATTTTCCGTATAGGTATATAGCAATTAAGAGGGCCGCGCAAATCGTATATAGCCTTAATTTAGTTAGTTAATTTAATAGCTATAGCAGCGCGCGCGCCCTACTACGTGCCCTCTACTATATGCCCTACTACATGCCCTACTGCGTGCCCTACTGCGTGCCTTACTGCGTGCCCTACTGCGTGCCCTCTGCTATATGTGCGGCTCCTTAATGTATGCTTCGTGCCCTACTGCGTGCCCTCTGCTAGGTGCCCTACTGCCTGCCCTTTGCTACGTGCCCTCTGCTGTGTGTGCGGCTCCTTAATGTATGCTTTATGCCCGGCTGCGTGCCTTACTTCGTGCATTTTACTATATGTGCGGCTCCTTAATATATGCTTCGTGCCCGGCTGCGTGCCCTACTACGTGCCCTCTACTATATGTGCGGCTCCTTAATGTATGCTTCGTGCCCGGCTGCGTGCCTTACTACGTGCCCTCTGCTATATATACGGCTCCTTAATATATGCTTTGTGCCCGGCTGCGTGCCCTACTGCGTGCCCTACTGCGTGCCCTTTGCTACGTGCTTTCTGCTATATATACGGCTCCTTAAGGTATGCTTCGTGCCTAGCTGCGGATTTACGCGGCTCTCTTAATTGCCATATACCTACACTAGATTTTAGTAGCGGGATATAGGCGCGCGGGGTTCGCGTAGAAAGAGTAGGGATTTCCTAGACTTCCGTGCAAATAGAGATTTATATCCGTACAAATAGCAATACTCTTATTAATTGCTTTATACTATACGCGGGTGTAAGGGCGGGAAGGCGTAGGGAGGCGCGGGGAGATATAAGGATATATAGTACTTTAGTACCTCCGGGACGAATAGAGATTTACTATAGGATAAATAGTAAGACTTATAGTAATACTATAAATAGCTAGCTATATAGCTACGTACAACGTTATTATTGTATATATACGTGACTATAGGGATTACGTATTCTTTAGGAAGGCTACGTTACGGCGATAGCTTCCCCTTACCTAGCTAGCAACTAACCTAATATAACTAGAGTATTACTATTCGTATAGTTGAAAATGTCTATTCGTATAGAAGGGACCTAGTTTTTCTACGCCGACCCCGCGCGCCTATAACCCCGCCACCTAATTTAGGTGCATATGCCTAGCACCCTAAAGGGCAATATAAACACTAAAGGGGCCTCGCCGCCCGGCGCGTAAGAGAGCTTAATTCGTGCAAATAACGCATATTTAAGGCGATCGCAAGATGCGGCGCGTGTGATCGGCCCGTCAATTGCGTGCGTGATCGGCCTGTTAATTACTCCGCCCCTGCCTGCCTGACTATATAGGCTGTGTGGCGGGAATAACTTCCTCTACAGCCGACGACGGTATGTGCACCTAAATTAGGTGGCGGGGTATAGGCGCGCGGGGTCGGCGCCGAAAAAGCGGACCTTCTATGCGAATAGACATTTTCAACTATGCGAATAGTAATACTCTATAACTATACCGTTTACCCTATAAGGTTAACTTAAAGACCTACTAATACTAATTAGTAGTTAACTTAGTTAATTATAGACAGCTAGGTAGAAGAGATAGATACGCAACCTTTAAACATATAATAGATCTTTATCTTAAGTAATCTTATTCTTATTGCATTTAGAGGAGGATACCTATGCTAAGAACGAGCTCTATTATTTAGCAAGCCAACGCGTTAGCCCCCGTTAATATCTCCTAATATTAGTAGGTCTCTCGGTCGATCTTATAGGGTAAACAGTGTGGTTGTATTAGGTTAGTTGCTAGCTAGGTAAGGGAAAGCTATCGTAGTAATATAGCCTTCCCGGATGACACGTAATCCCTACGATTACGTGTGTATGCGATAATAACGTCGCACGTAGCTACGTAGCTAGCTATTCCTATACTCGTCGTTTTTCCTTTGTAGAAATAAACCGTACCTTGTAGAATAAAAAGAAAGAGCCTAGTTAAGCAGGCTATTGCAGCTGCGCGGGCGCGATCGCGCGGGCGTAGGTATAGTTACGCAATATTAAATTAATAAGGTTAAAGCTATATTATAATAGCTATATTACCGTTAAATACGCAGCCGGTTTACAACGTAATAACGCAACGCGAGAAAACACCCTTCGTAACGCAGTAGTTAGGCTAGTAACCTTATTAATAATTAAGCGGTCTAGACCACCGCTTCGTGCTAGTAACCGTGCTTTAGGGTAGCCTTACTAACTATCTTACCGAACGTTATAGTAGGAAATCGGGGAACTATAGGCAACTAGGGAAAAATTAAACTATAGGCTTATAGGCAACTAGGTCAATATAAGGTAAGAAGTAATATAGACTATAATAGATTGTAAAAGAATGTAAATATATGCGTAATTGTATTAAATAAATTATTCGTCGAGGGCTATTCGTCTAGGGCTATTCGTCGGGGGCGGTTGTAAGAATTAGACTCATTAGACCTAATGTCTAGGGACCCCTTCTAGGACGATTCCTAGTTAGGCATATTAATAATATTACTCTACCGAAAGATTATTCTTTTTGTTAAACTTACTGTTAGTGTTAATGTTTATAGCCAATTGTTAGAATGTGTTTAACCGAATAATAGCATACGATAAAATAACCTTTCCGATTGGTTTAAATATAAGCATCCGGAGGTTTAAGGTTTAAACCGTGCCGACGAATTCTTTTGTTGTATTTAATTAAGCAATAGAATAGGTAAAGGAATAAGTGCGCGAATAAGCGCGCAATTAAATAATAGAGTAATCACGCAATTAAATAAGGGAAAGTAAGCGCGTAATTAAATAAGGAAAAGTAAGCGCGTAATTAAATAAGAAAAGAGCGCGTAATTAAATAAAGAAAAAGCATGGAAGATTAAGGCCGTACGACGAAAGCTTCTATCCTAACGGTCAGCTCGTTAGTCTTAACGAAGCGTTTAAGAGACTTATTCGGGAAGGACTTCGTTAATGCATTAGCTAGGTTATTATTCCTATTAATCTATCGTACTTCTGTAATCTCCCTTCGCTCGTATAACTAACGAAGCGATATAACATCGATTATTAGTCGCTTTTCTTTCGTTATAGTAAGCTTTATAAGACATTCGTAGAGCGAATATAAGTCTATATAAAGGATTAGAGGCACTAGAGGCAGCTATAGGCGTTCTATAATTATCTTAATCGTCGTAGCGAGGCAAATGCCGATATTAACGCCTCTAACTATACCGTAGACCTTAAAGGCTAGAACGCTACGTATGACTCTTTTGCATTTAGTAAAGCTTTAGTGCACGATGTTGCCTTTAATCTCGAAGTGGCTATTAGACCGGGTCTTTATAATAAGCGCAATAATAAAGCCTAGTTGTAAAGAGAGGTCTAAGTTATTTGCAAAAGAGCTATCTATAAATACTAGCAGCTTCGCATTCGTAAGATTAACTAGTTCGTACGTTAGGCCGCGTTTCTTATAGTCTATTTGCTATTGTAGGCGTTTATTAATCATTACGTAGTCTTTTTCGTTAGGGTTTTAAACTTATGCTGCTATAGAAAGGTTAAAAGAAGCTTCCGGTTGGCAAATTAACGCGACGTATGCTCCTCGGGCTCGCTATTCTATATACCTCTACGCATAGTTATAATCCTAAGCGATAATAGTCTTAAGCTTTTCTAATTGACCCTTTTGCTAAAGAAGAAGATCCTAATCTTAGAGTGTTAGCCTAGCCCTATTGAAATTAAGCACCGAGCCGGTAGATATCTTAGTCTTCGGCTTCGCTTTAAACTTAGCCTTTTAAAGCTGCTCTTCTTTAGTATTTAAGAAGTTACGTATGCCTAACATTAACGTATTATCCGTCTATAGGCTAACTATACTAAATCTATTAAAGGTCCTATTCGCGATTAATAGGCACGAGTTATACGTCGAGGTTAATATATTAAGTCGGATAACGTAATACTTATAATATATTCGGAACTAATATAGTCCTAACTCCGCGATCCTATAAAGGGGTCGAATTATACAGATAATAGTCCCTTCTAAGTATCGTCCTTATATCTCGGCGGGCAGCTTAGTTAAGATAGTCCTAAATAGCTTAGTTTCGGCTTATAGGTAGGCCTAAGTAATATCTCGTAACGAAAGAGTTATGCTATAATAACGAAAGAGTCTCGGAGTAAGGGCTAGGATTAGCCGCTAGCTAACGCGTTAAATTATCGGTGATTGCGTTAATAAGGTCGCCTTTTCTTCGTTATTATATCTTTAAACAACGAGTCGGGACTTCTCGTAGGGTTTTTTATCCTTCCCTTTTACTTTACGTACTATCCTCGACTTAAAGATATAGTAACCGCTATAGATAGCTTTATCGTAGCGTTTAAAGCTGAAAATACCGCGGGTAATAAGGTTATCGATCTCTTGCCTATCTAATTCTTTAAACGGGGCTCTTAGGGTTATAATAACTCCCTTCTCCCGTAAATTAAGTGCTAATTCGTAGGCATCTTCTTCCTTCTTAATAATAAAGGCTTAAGGAGGGGGAAGGGGAATAGGGACCTTTGGCTTATTCTTTGCACCGGGGGGACGGCTACGCCTGCGTGGCATCGGGGGTATAGGAATCGGAGCGGGAAGCGTAGTTAGGGTCGGTTTAGGAGAAGTCCCTTTAGTTAGATTAAGGGGCGCCCTTTTAATCGCGGGAAGTAGGGGCTAAGGAGAAAGTTAGGGCTAAGGAGATAAATCGTCTCGAAGGTAGGGCTGCACTAGTATAGACTAAAAAAGCTAAGGTCCGTTAACGGTATTAATAGTGATATTATAACCGTTAATAGCAGTAATTTTAAATAGTCTATACTATCCTCCTTTTTCCCGCTAGACTCGGACTTTACTTTATAATAGGAGAGTAATAGTTTTAATTATTAACGGACCGTTCCTTATATAAAGGGCATCCTACACCTGTCTTTCTATAGAGAGTTGTTAAAGCATTTTTATCGCCTTTTACATAGCTATAGACCTTTTTAGGGTTATAGCTAACGGAGGCCAGTGAATAGTTATATATAGGTACGTACTAAAGACAAGAAGTATAGGGATAAGGCCGTAGGGTCCGGCTATATCGTTAACGGCTTTTACGGCTATCTAATATAAGGGAGCACATATCTCCTGATTGGTTTATCCCACAAATGCATAAAGATATGCATTAGAACCGCCCTGCATTATTGCATATAACACAAGTCACCCGGTCGCATTAGCTACCGAGATAGCTAGGATAACAAAGCCCGAAGTATATAGTGTAAGTAGAGATAGAGGCATATAAGTTATAACTTATAACTCGGTCAACCGGCGTTATCTACATTACCTCGTAATACTCGCGTATTTAATTATGCAATAACTAAGCTACTAAATAGGATTAAACTACTTGCATTATATAGATAAATAATAGCGCTTTCTATAACTATAATTAGTTAAGTTATATATACCTTTATTCGTATAGCATTAGCTATATAAAGGGACCTTAGTCCGCCCTTAGATAGACCTTTACTAAGCAATTTAATAATACCTTTCTCTCCTATTTCTATATTAATCTTAATACTCTTTATACTACCGTAATCCCCTACCTTTAAGCTTCCCTTTAGGCTCTTATTAGTTATAATCCCTATCTCTGCCTAAGCTTTAAGCTGCTTCTTATCTAAAGCCCTCTTTAGATCCTTTAGACTACTCGCCGCTATACTAAAAACAACCGCCCGTCTACTACGACCTCCTCTTTGCCCTTTTAAGCCTCTTGCCTTCCTAAGCTACCCTTAGTTTATATATATTACTACTTTCCTAGTGTTTTATCCCCCGTTCTCCTTATTAGCTTTAATTCGACCTTAGTATATACCTTCTTCTAACTACTATCTTTCGCTAAATAACCTACTAAAAAAAGTCCTTTAAAATTCCTTCGCTACCTCTACCGTAGCCCGTCGACTCCGAATTCCTTCCGAAGTTTCTCCGATACCTCCCGACCCTAAAAATAAGTTCGTTTAAGGACTACTCGTTTATAAAGCTTAAGGGGAGCGTTAACTTTTCTACCTAGTCTCTACGGATAGAATCCGTTTTTATATATAAGAAGCTTACTCCCGTAATCCTTAACGCTTCCTACGCGAAGTCCTAAGACTATCTTACACTTATACGCCTAATAGTCGACGATAGTCCTCTCTCTTAGATAAAGTATTATACGTTTATAAAGGCGGCTTAAGATACTCTTAAGACCCTATATAACCCGGTAAACTTTACCTTAAACTTCCTCCTTATTAAAGAGCTCTTTAATATAAAGATTAAAGGTAAACTATCTATTAAAACTTACTTAAATAAGGTAAAAGAGCTTTATAATAAGCTAAATACTAAAGAGATTTAAATCCCGGAGATTATAGTAATAATATAGATCCTTAAGAGTCTAAATAGCTCCTTCTAGAGTTATATTATAAATATAACCTAAATACTCTATACCGATGCTATAGCATATACCCTTAAGTCGCTCTCTTCGTCCTTTATTAATAAGTTTAACAAAACTAAGGCTTTAAAGAGTAATAAGCACCTCTTTATAGCGAATAATAATAAAATTCCTATTTACTCCTACTATAAGAAGCGTAGGTATATAGAGAAAAATTATTTTTAGAAACTAAAAAATAAAGATAAGGCTAAGGCCGCTAGGTTTACTATTAAGACGTTGCCTTCCTCCTCCTCGACTAAAAGGGAGCCTAAGGAGTATACTAATAAGAGCTATAAGAGGCCTACGCTTATCCTAAACTCTCGAGAGAGTTCCCCCTCCTTTACTCCTCGCCCTACTGCCCGTCCTTAGACTTCTTAACTCCGGAAGAGAAAGGCCCCCTCGGTATCTTCTCCTAAGTCTAGTAAGGTCCTTATTATCTCTAAGTCGGCTTTTAGCATTATAAGTTCCCTCCTACCCCTCTTTATACTACTTATATCTTTTATATCCTCGATACTCTTATCTATACCTTTAATACTCTCGTCTATACCCTCGATACTCTTCTCTATACTCTCGCTACTATATAAAATGCTAGTCCTTCTTTATACCTTCTCTTCCTATACCTTATTTCCCTTAACAAATATCCTTCTCTAAACCCCTATAAAAATAAAGTCCTCCTCTAATAGAAAATAAATAATAAGACCCCTAAAGCCGCTTCTCTCGGCAATTTTAAAGGTAACCTTAAAGGTCGATAGGGCTGCTTTACGGATTAGGAATTTTTATAACTTTGTATTCGATACTAAGGCTATTAGGCATATAGTTTCGAATAAAACTCTCCTCTCTAATTATAAAGAAAGATATACTACCGTAACCTAGGGAAAAGCTTCCTCTATTATTATATAAGGTGCTAGAGACCTTATCTTTAAATTCCCAAATAGTAATCAACAATATACCTTAAGAAATTGCCTTTATATACCTAAAATCGGTATTAATATAATTAGCCAATCAGCTATAACAAATACATACGCTTTAATAGGCCCGGACTCTATATCCCTCCTCGATAAAAATCTAAACAAATTAATAACCGGTTTTATTAAGAACGGATTATACTATATCCCTCTAGATATAAAGAAAACACGATTTCTAATTAAAAACAAAATATACAACATATAACATAGTCCGAAAGAGACAATAAACAACGCTATACTCTAAGACACTATACTAACTAATACAATAAAAACACCTAAGACTAAGATAAAAACACCTAAGATAAAAAAGAAGATAGACCTCGTTCTCTAGCATAAACGGCTAGGCTATCTTAGCTATAAATCCCTATACCGATACCTCCGTAGACTGTACTTAGATATATCCGTAGACTAAAAGATATTATAGCTATAAAACAATGCAGAGCCTACATATAGGCTAAACATACCGATAAAAAGAAGAAAACTCCCTTAAAACAACGATATCTCTTTCTTAATAAAATAAACGTTATTATCTAAGGCCCTATTAAAGTCCCTACCTACGATAAATTCAGATACTTTATATCTTTTCTTAATACCTATTCTAAGTACCTAAGAATATACCTAATAAATGATAAAGCTAAAAGCCTGCCTAAGTTTCTAGAATTTAAAGCAGAACTTAAGAATAACATAGATAAAACAAAAATAAAAGAAGTCTTCTTAGACAATGCAAAAGAATTTATCTATAACATTAAACTATATGCCCTTAAAAACGGTATTAAATATAACTCGAGCCTACCGTTTACCCCCTACTCGAACGGCAGAATAGAGCGTATATATAGAACAATACTTAATAAAGTTAGATCTATGCTCTATACGGCTAAACTGCCTAAATATGTTTAGGGTGAAGCTATTTTAGCAGCTATATATGAATACAATCAATCTCCTTATACTACTCTAGGGTATATATGCCCTTTAGAATAGAAAGAAAACAGGGCCCTTACTAAAGAAGATATAGAAAACATCCGTGTGTTCGGAAGCATTATAGACTATAAGAATAAAACACCTAGTGATAAACTAGACATACGAGCCTATAAAGGAATCGTAATTAGCTACGAAGACATAGCCTATAAATTATACGATTATAGTAGAAAAAAGGTCGTGATATTAAAAGATATTACTATATTAGAGAACAACTTCTTAAAAGATAATAAAACATTTAACTTTAATACTATACCGTTTATAAATAAAATTCCGGAGGATTTTCTACGTATAAGATCCTCTATACTAGATATAAAACCTAATAATAATAAAGCCTAAAATAATCCGAATGAAATACTAGATAATATATCCGAAGATAATAATCCTAACTATATAATATAGGACAATAACAATAAGGATTAAAGAATTTAGGTTAAAATACCTAAGAAGCCGGCTGAATTCTATAACGACTACTAAGAATACCTAATACATCTGCTACTAAATAACGATAATATAACCCTTCTATCTGCGTTAGAAGGTTGTAATCCTATAGAACTAAAAACCTATAAGCAAGCTATAAAAAGCGCCGAAGCTCTATACTAGGATAAAGGCATAGTAGCAGAAATACAGCAGCTTATAGACAATAATACTTAGGAAATAACCGAGCTATCCGAGAACCGGGAAGCCCTCGGAAGCCGATAGGTCTATAGAGTTAAGAAGGATAATAAAAACTAGATAAAGAAATTAAAGGCTCGACTTATAGCCTTAGGCTATAAGCAAATATACGGCCTAGACTATATTAAAACCTCCTCTACTATAGCAAGGCCTAAGTCTATAAGGCTCCTTCTACTATAAGCTATCGCTAATAACTAAAAAGTACTATAGTTTAATATAAAAATGCCTTCCTATATAGATATAGACATAGAAACGTATATATAGATACCCGAAGCTTTTCTAGATATAATACTATACGTATGGCTTTCCTAGCATAAAAATATAAAATATAAAGGCATAACTTACTTTAATTACTTAAATAAAGACAAGACGAAGAAGCTCGTAGCAAAACTAAGAAAAGCACTATACGGCTTAAAATAAAGTCCTTTACTCTAGTATAACCTATTAAAAAGCGTCTTTAACGAGCTTGGTTTTTACTGCCTTCTAATAGACAAAAGGGTGTTTATAAACAGCACGCTTAGAATAGCTATAGCCGTCTATATAGACGACCTCTTATTCTTTAGACCTACTATACGTGCAATAACCTAAGTTATAGACTAAATAAATAAAACCCTACCGATTGAATCTCTAGGGGAAGTAAAGGACTTCTTAGGATTATCTATATAGATACATAGAGAAACAAAGGAACTATATATATCCTAAGCAAACTATATAAAGAATAAAATAAAGAAATTTAATAAACAAAATATAGGAACCTCTAATACACCTACTACTAAAGGCGTTAAATTAAATAAGTTATAAACAAAAAACGCCTTTAAAGATATACTCTTATACTAAATGCAAATAGGCTCCCTACTATTCTTAGCCCTATTTATAAGGCCCGATATCCTTTTCGCAGCAATATCCTACGTAAGATTCTCTTCTTAACTAGACTCCTCGCATTTTAAAGCCCTTAACGTTATATAGAAATACTTAAATAAATCCTCGGACCTATGCTTATATTATAACTGCAATATACCTATACTAGACTTCTATTTTACAGCTTATATAGACTCTAACTAGGCCAGTGACCTTATAGACCGACGATCTATCTCTAGATATTGCTTCTTTATACGTAATAATTTAATAAGCTAGTTATATTAAAAGCAAAAATCGATAGCGCTATCTACTTACGAAGCAGAGTTTATAGGCCTTAGAGAGGCTAATAAGGAGGCCTTATATCTATACAGCTATCTAAATAGCATCGCGAAAGAGTTATCTATACCTATATGTAATAAAGTCCCTCTAATATTTTCCGATAGTTAATTAGCGCTAAAAATAGCAAATAACCCGAAAGCATATAAACTCCGGAAACACATCGGCCTTACCTATAATTTCACCCGTAATAGTATTTTACTAGGCGAAATAGAAGTATTCTATATACAATCCGCTAATAATATAGCTAATATATTTACAAAAGAATTGGGGCGTATACTATTTAATAAATTTTAAGACCTCTTAGGTCTTAAAAAGGATCCTATATATAAAGATAAATAGAGGTTTTTAGCTACTCTTTCTTATGCTTTCTTCTAGCTTTCCTCTATATACCCTTTAGTTTTTCCCTATATATAGGTTTACTAAACAGACTAATAAAATATAGTAGAGTTTTAATTTTTTCTCTATAAAAAATAGTAGAGTTATATTTTTTCTCTATATAAAAGTCTTTTCCTAGAAATAGGGTTCTAAAGAGTTTTTATAAATCCTAGTTAGTTATAAACGGATATATATAAAGCGCACTTCTAATATATATAAAGCATCCTCTATACTATATGCCGGGGCTAATGTAATTAGCTATAGATAAGATAGCAGGGAGCTATTCCTAGCTCCCGGGGCTTACGCCTACCTAATAGAAGCATCCTTCTTTACACACACATTCTCTATGCTAAGTGCATTAAATTAGTAGCAATTCGCACCTTCTGCCTTAAAGCCACTATTAGGAACGCCCTTCCTATCTCTAGAGCTTCGCTCTACTACGACACGTTCGCTAAGAGCTTCTTAAAGCTCTCGCTATTCGTTAGAAGCCGCCTAAAGGCTCCTAACACCTATAGTATAACTAGCTTATATAACCTTAGCTAGCACGCCTATGTAACCTCTAATATAAGCCTTACGATCCGACGAGGCTCGCCTTTCTAAGCATTATTAGAACTAAGGCCTGCTGCTTAGTTCTCTATTTTAAGTCCTTACGCAATTAGCTATAAGGAAAAATTTTCTCTCTATGTTTTCGATTTCCTACGCGTACCCGTTCCTACGCTAAAATTAAAACACCCTATACCTCCTACTATAGACTTTTCTCTTCTCCTATAACTCTTCTTTCTTCGCAATCCCTTCTCTTCTTTATTTATCGACCTCTTTGCCTTCTTCCCTCGTTTTATTAAGCTATTATCGCTATAGCTAGGGACGAAGAAGCCTATTAAGCTATAGCGTCCGTATCTCGTTTAGAAGACGACCCTTACCCTCGCTTACCGTTATAGGAATATGCTCTACCGGATAGCGTTTATAGCGCCGCTCCCTCTAGGGACTCTAAGAGTAATTATAAAGATCCTCCTCCTCCTTTCCTGCCGTTGTCCTCGCTTATCTTTAGAAACCGAGGTGCTACGTAAGCAATCTACTATACTAGCTATAGAGGATAGGGACTATAATAACCTATTAAAATAGGCCGTTCGCTACTCTAAGTTAATTAAGATACTACCTACGGAAAGGGTTATTAAGACCTTTACTAATATAGACGTAATATATATAAAGCAAGCCTATATTCTTTTAGGTTCTTTAGCCTCTAAGTTAGAGGTTATCTTCGATATCTTAGATCTTCCGTCCGTAAAGGAAGAGCATCTGTAGCACGCCGATACTTAGCGAAAGGGAATTCGCTCGTATCTTCGTTTTATAGGCGAGCTTCCCGATAAAGAGACTCCTCTCTACGCTACGATAACTCTAGTATATCCGCTAGTCCGAGCCGTGCCTTTTAACCCGTAAATAATCGACGGAGACCTTTCTAACGGTTAATCGGAGGAATATCCTCCTCTTCGTCCGTAAGGAATACTTCGCTTATCTAAGCAGCGCTCTATTAGATAGTAGTATTACCCTAAGGAATAACCCTAGGTTCTATATTATTCTCTTTAGTCTAAGTTATCTAAGTACTCTTAGGCCTTTTACTCTCGTCGATAGAAGGATTCGGATAATAATAATAATAAGTCGTCTAGGTCCGATAATAGTTTTATCCGCCGCCCCCTAAAGTCCTATCCGAACCCGCGTAGGTACCGCGAGGCGAGTTATACCTCCTCCTCGGCTTATAACGACGAGGCTATTACTAAACGCCTTAAATAGGACAATATTAGTACTTTTAACCTAAATAAGTATAATCCGAAGAACCTAGGTATTATAGCTCTTAGCGATAGAAAGAACATCTATATAAACGTCTATCTCTTTAAAAAGCGTCTAAAGATCGATTAAGACGAAGGACTTATTCGCCCTTTGCCTATATTACCTCTCCTTCTTAGTAGGAGGAGCTCTTATATAGTATATAAGTAAGCGTATAGCGGAATAACGCGATATCCTTAGTTCCTCCCCTCTTAGAACCTTTTATAAGTTTTTAACTAAGCGTTTTAAGCGTCCTAACGCCGACGTCTTAAAGGAACTTTATAGGGAAAGATATACGATATCTATATAGTCCTCTAGCTCTATTACTCTTACGCAATAGATCTAGAGAAAGGTTTCGCTCGCCCGCTAACTTAAGATAGGTAAGGATGCCTAAATTATTAAGGCTATCTATCCTCTTATTGCTATCTAAATCTCCTTGCTTCTTCCTATTCCTATAAAGAAGACCTTAATCGATAAATAGATTCGTATTATTAAGGAACGGAAACCCCTTATTATAGCCTCCCTTAAGCTATATATCTCTAGAGACCGAGACCGTTCTCGCCGCGGTAGCTTTTCCCGTCGGGATAATAACTATCGTTAGGATAACCGTCGCCGTAACAATAGTTACCGTTAGGGTAACCGTAATCGCAGCCGTCGTAATAATCGTCGCGATAACTATCGTTAAGGTAACTAAGGCAATAACTACCGATAGACTAACCGCTAGGATCGGGACTAAGGTTATAATCGCAACCGTAGTCCTAAAGGACGAGGCTTTAGTAATAACCGTAACTAGTTAAGCTTACGCCCGCTACGCCGCGATAAGCGTTACCCTCGCCGGGACGACCGACGAGATAACCGAACGGAATACCGCCGAGGTAAATATAAGGGTAATAACAATTAGAAGAAAGTGCGTTTTAAGTCGAAGTATTAAAGCGATAAGAAGACTGCTCTTAGCGGCGATAAAGCTAGTAACGAGCTATACTTAAACGACTCTTAAAACGACGCGTCCTCTTACGCCTCCTCGGAGGCTAACTTCGTAGACTATATAAACTCCCGCTACCCTACCGAACGGGCCGGTAAGTTTAAATATAGCACCTACGACCGTACCTTCGCCTTCGCCTCTATACTTAAGGAGCATATATATGCTAATTGCTATATATTTAAGCAGTAGCTTTATAGTAAAGAACGCGCGCTTAAGCCTTTAACCTATAAGGTTTATAAGGCCTTTTTTCTTTCTCGCAACGCCCTCTTCTCTTACCTCCGTCTCGGGTGTAAGAAATCCCCTCCTATTACCGTAGGGAACGTCTCCGATCCTATCGTTATTAAGCCTAATGCCCCCGCTGCCCTAAAGCCTATTCTTCCTATACCTATTATTAAAGAGCCTGTTTTTTATATAGCGCCTACTATAGCACCCCGACTAAATTAGGTCCTAAAAGCTAAAGCTAAGGAGCCCTAATAGGATTAGGATTCCCCGCTGTATTTATACTCCTATATAAGGATTAAGGTCTCTGCCTAACCCGGTAGGCAGGAAGTCTAAGTTTGCCCTAACTCTAGCTATAGTAAGCTTATAATTAATCGCGACCTTCTTTAGACTCTTAACTATACTATCGAGAAGAAGCCTCCCGTTACTATTAATGGAGTTAACGGTCGTTCTTTTTGCGAAGACTAGGCTACGTTCTCCTTCTACGCGCGCGGTACTACAGCTAGCTAGGCCGCTTAAGCAGCTATAGCTAAATTCACTTACTCCGCCTAAGTCTCTAAAGTAGAGGCCGGCGCACTTCTCGGCAATGCCTTCCTTAAGCTATACCGAGGATCCCTTAATTATAATAAGGAAGTTATACGCATTAGAGTGCTCGACGGGTTTAAAATCCTATTCGATATCTATAAATAGCCCCGTAAAGTTATTCGCCGTATCTAAGCCGTCCGAAAGACTATTATACCGCCCGGCACTACCCTTATAGTCCCTGCCTCTTAAAAAGAACTTCCTAAGGACCGCGCCTATACTTTCTTCGCCTCTTATACTAATACTATTTATAGCATCGTCGATGCTAAATCTCTTCCTACTATCCTTATCACTAATAGCATAAACGTCGACCTCGTTATTAAGCGTAAGTAGAAGCTTAGCTAGATATAAGAGTATTAGGAGTCTGGCTATTTTGCCGCCCCGTCTTAGAAATTAGCTATAAAGGCTCTAACTCTAGCTACGGCAATTTCGCCTGCTCTTAGAGCCGCTGCTATACTATCCTCCTCTATAGGAACCGCTATTACTACTACTGCTTCTTCTATTACCTTATCGGTTAACGTTGCGAGTACTTTTCCGCTTACTTAGGAAGTCCTCGAGTGCCTATAGGCTCCCGCCCCGTCTTAGCCTATAGAAGCTCTTATTCTAGGCACTTCTCTAACGCCTTCGCTGTCTAACTCTATCTACGCCTACGTTATAGCCTCTTCGGCAGGACCCGCTAAGTAGTCTAAGGTTCGCTAAAACCTTATAGCAGCCGCTACTAACGTAATAGTAGCTGCCGTAGCTATCGAGACAGACGCCGCGGATAGAATCGAGGATCCCCTCTCTAGCCGTATTCTATACTAAACGCACGTTTAGCGCCTACCGGAGCTTTAAGAAAAATACACTAAGGAAGGGATTTGTATTTTCGACTATAGCCCCTCCTTCGTACGCCGCGTTAAGAAGCTTCTTAGGAAATACTCCTAGCTTTAGCGAGATATAGGCACCGCCGTCGTAGAACCCGGAAAAGAATTAACAGTCCCCTTAATCGATAATTAGCACGAAAAACAAGTCGCTTAGAGGCCTTACCTATAAGGGCTTTGCGATAGGAAGGTTATCGACGATATATTTAACCTACTTTATAAGCAGGGTCGCCTAGAGTAGGCCGACGAGCCTACGCCGTTTATAGCACCTATCTTCGTAGTTTAGCGCATAGCCTAAGGCGAGACTAAAGGGCGAGTCGTTATTAACCTACGTGCCGTTAATAGTATTACTATCCCGGATTCCTACCCTCTGCTATTGCAAAGCTCTATTATTGCTAAACTCTTAGGCGCCCGTTTTATTACTGCTATTAACGCTTCCGCCTTCTTCTATTAGTTTCGAGTTAAACTTAAGCATTAAGGTAGGTTTACTATTATAAGTTATCGAGGTCTAAAGCGAATAATAGTTGCACCTATCGGCTTTCGCAATAGCCTAGCGTACGTATAACGCTATATAGACTAAGTTCTCCGTCCGCACTAGGGCTATAGCCGCGCGTTTATTAATAACATTGTTATTTACTCCGCTACGGAAGAGGAACACTTTTAATATCTTAAGGCTATCTTTAAGCTCTTTATATCGCTTAATCTATCTATAAGCCTTACTAAGAGCTAGATCGGCTACCCTTCCGTAGAGCTACTCGGATTTCGTATCGACGCGTTTAGGATAAGTACTATAAAGCATAGGCTTACTACCTTCGCAAAGCTTTTATTCCCCGATAACCTCGCCGCTCTTAAGTACTATATCGGCGCTATAGGGTATATTCGCAACCTTATCCCGTACTACGGCGCTTCTATCGCCCCTCTATAAGACCGTAAGACTAGTCTTCTAGCCTAGGGTCGCTTAATCGGTAAGGTTAAGAATAGGAACCCTAATAAGCGGAAGTCCTATACGCGAGTTATATCGTTCTAGCTAACCCTAGCCGAGCTTTCCTCCTTCGCCTCTCTTTAGAAGGAAATTACTTCTAGCCGTATAATTTACTATATAGACCCGTAGAAGAGGCTATTCTATTAGATCGACGCCTTTTTATAGCGAGGCTTCGCCGCCGTCTTTTTCTATCTCCGCGACGGCACCGTTTAGCAGCTAGGCTAGCCTATTCCGGTTAAAGCCATTATGCCTATCTACTTCCTCTCCCGTACTCTAACGAAAGCCGAGTAGTCCTATAGTCCCTTAGAACTAGAGGTCGCCTATCTCGTATAGGCTGCGAAGAAGATACGCACTACGGTATAGTTATTAACCCTTCCGCTCGTAGTCCTAACCGACTACTCTACGATTAAGCAGATCGTCGCTAAAAGAACCCTCGACACTTCTAGTATAGATCGAGCCAACCGTCGTCTAGTTATAGCCTTAATTTATCTCTCTAAGTACGACATCGAGGTTTATTACCTCCTTAGCAAGAAAAACTTTATTCCTAACGCCCTTAGTCGCCTACTAGCCGAGGAGTCCGATTAGCTGCTTAACCGTCGCCGCCCCGACTTTATTATGCTTAACGATATGCTTATAGCCTCCGAAGCTATTATAGCTCCTAAGAAACGCAAGGAATTCGCCGTCGCCTACGATAATAACCCTTACTATAAGCGAATACTTTAAATAATCGCGGATAGCGAGGACGCTATCGAAAGTCTTTCCTCGCCCTTAGAAGGAGCTATAATTACTAACTCTATAGCAAGAATAAAAGCGCAGCTTAAACGCCGCGGCATACCGTTCTTTATAGTCGATAAGCTCCTATACTACGAAGGCCCCGACGGCTTTACCCGGCTATATATCCCTAACGCCCTCGTCCTATCTATAATCTTAGCAGCTTATAATAATAAAAACTACTTTAGCGTCGTCTATATAATTAAGGACTTAGAGATATACTTAATTCGCGGAGTTACCCGTTAGGTAAAAAAGCACATCGCGGCTTATAAAGCCTATTGCCTTAGCTAAATAGACCGTTAGACCCTTACCGGCAGCTATAAGCCTATTCGCCCCCCGCTACTTCTAATGCAGAGTATCGCGATAGACTTTATAACCGATATACCGCCTTTACCTTTAGCAAGCTCCTTATAGCAGATTCTAGGCTTTAATATCTTTAACTAACTTCTTATAGTCACTTGCCTAACTAGCAAGAGATGCTTGCTAATCTTAGGCAACGCGAAGTACGGTATAAAGGATTAGGCTTAAAGCCTAGCCCGTTAGTTACTTCTTTCCGATTAAGGCATACTAAGAACTATTATTAGCGACCGGGATCGTAAATTTACATCCGACTTTTAGAAAGGCCTTTAAAGCGCATTCGGCACTAAAATTGCAATAACTACCGCCTACTACCTATAGGCCGACGGACTTACCGAACGGCGCAATTAGACCGTAGAGACCGCTTTACGAATGTCTTATATCGAGGATCCTAGCCTAAATTAGAAGATAATAATCCCCGCCCTTTAGTAGAATCTAAACACGGCATTTAACGCTAGTACGAAGATCTCCGCCTATAAATCTATCTTCGGCTTTAATATACGTAGACCGTTAGAAGCTGCCGATAATATCTTAGGCACTACTGCGGACGAATTGCCCTACTTACGAGAAGTCACCCGTAGATAAGCGAGCCTAGCTATAGACCTAGCCGCTATAAAGGCTAAGCAGCGGTATAACGTAAAGCACCGGCCGGTTCTTCTTAAAGCTAGTGATAAAGTCTACCTAAAGCTATATACGGGCTATTATAAGCCTAGCTAGCCGCTAAAGAAATAGTCGCGGCAACGAGAAGGCCCTTTCGTTATTAAGCGTATAGTTAATAACCTCGCAGCGGAACTCGACCTCCTTAGCTAAGTTAGAATCTACCTAATTGTCTCTATTTAGTATCTTAAACTCACGCACGAAAGGCATTACGTCGAGCTCGAGCCTAGACCTATAGAAGCCGCTCGTAATGTCGAAGCACCTAACGAAGGGGATTAGCACTACGAAGTCGAACGCTTAATAGACATCCGTGTTCGTCGCATCGGTCGGTCGAAGTCACCTATAACCGAATACCTTATACGATAGAAGGGATAGGCTGCTATATATAACTAATAGGTCCGAGCCGACTAGGTCTCCGCTAAAGCCATTACGGAGTTCTAGGGTCGCCCTCCTACACGCGCTATATAAAGTAAGCAGGCCGCTTAGTAGAAGGAACGATTAGAGGAATAATTACTAGCAGGTATAAGTATAACTTATAAGAATAAAAGGAAGGATTTAAGCAATAGGAGTATTCCTCTTAATTGCCTAATTAGGATTATATTTATAACTGCTATAAGCAATAGTGTTTTCTTTTTCGAGCCGGCATTCTAATATATATAAAGCATCCTCTATAGTATATGCCGGGGCTAATGTAATTAGCTATAGATAAGATAGTAGGGAGCTATTCCTAGCTCTTAGGGCTTACGCCTACCTAATAGAAGCATCCTTCTTTACATATACATTCTCTATGCTAAGTGTATTAACTTCTTTATAAAATAAGTACCCTTTAAGAGAGGCTATAAGGGAGCGGATATCTCCTAATTAGTTTATCCTACTAATGCATAAAGATATATATTAGAACCGCCTTACATTATTATATATAATATAAGTCACCCGGTCGTATTAGCTTCTAAGATAGCTAAGATACCGAAGCCCGAAGTATATAGTGTAAGTAGAGATAGAGGCATATAAGTTATAACTTATAACTTAGTCAACCGGCGTTATCTATATTACCTCGTATTACTCGCGTATTTAACTATATAATAACTAAGCTACTAAATAGGATCCGACCACTTATATTATATAGATAAATAATAGCGCTTTCTATAACTATAATTAGTTAAGTTATATATACCTTTGTTCGTATGAAATTAGCTATATAAAGGGACCTTAGTCCGCCCTTAGACAGACCTTCACTAAGCAATTTAATAACACCTTTCTCTCTTATTTCTATATTAATCTTAACACTCTTTGTACTACCGTGATCCTCTGCCTCTAAGCTTCCCTTTAGGCTCTTAATTTAACTTAACGTATTAGATATAAAAGGTCTCGGCTCTATCTGTTAGAATCTAAGAGAATAGGTTATAGAATTAACCGGGTTAGACTTTAAGCTTATAGCAGGTTCTTATAAACAAGTAGACCTTATCGTCGAAGAGGTTATAGGGCTTTCCCGTATAATACTTATCCTTCCTCTAAAGCTTAGCGAATTTCTGCTAGAGGTCGGCGTCTATATTAACGTTAGGAATATTAATTAGTAGGATCGTAGTGTAAGCGTTAAGGGTTAGCAAAGGGGCAATAGTTAACGCAGTAGTAAAACCGGTAATAGGCGTATAGGTAACTAGGGCACTAGGGGCAGTAGGCGGGTTAGGGATAGGGGCAGTAGGCGGGTTAGGGATAGGGGCAGCCGGCTAGATAAACTAATATATTATTAGGTATATAGTCTACTATTGCTATACTATACTAGGAACAACGGGCATAGTTGCAACTAGGTCTATAGTTGCATCTGCTAGAATAAGGCTTAGGGTCGTTTTAAGGGGACCTAGGGTTAAGGACGATAGCGGGAATATAACTTTCGTTCCTTCGTTAAATATTATAGTATTATATTTGCCTCTAGGCTATACTAGTAGGTTAAAGACTATTTATAGGAAGGTAAACTATTTGCTAAAGCCTTAGTTAATAAGTCTAGTATAGATTCCGCGTCTCTTTAGTAGGACGCGTAATGCTCGTTTATATGCCTAGTGCGCTATTTTCTAAGTTGTTTTAGTCTATTGTTTAAAGTGCTTTTAAAAGAAGCCGAGAGCGTTATATCTTTAGATATGCTTATAAGATTCGCAGTCTACTAGAAAGCGTGTAACGAAGGTTATTATAGCTATCTCGGTTAAAGTCTCGAGGTCTTATAGATCTATGTTCTAAAGATCTATATCTACGAATTTATAGTACCGTCGCTTAATAGTCGTATTCTTTAAGAATTCATTGCGATATATATCTTTATCTTTTACTACTAGCGTAAGGCTTATGTTTAATAAAGTTATATTAGGTTCTATACGTAATATTCTTTACGTAGTTATAGGCGTTAAGGACGCGCTTATTAAATAACGTTACTCTTCTTCTACTTAGAGGCGAGACGGTATTAAATAAGAGTATTGCTATTTATACAGCAACAAATTGCTATTTATATAGTAAATCCACCTTTTCCGCACGCACCCCGCGCGCCTATATCCCGCTACTAAAATCGAGTTTAGGTATATAGCAACTAAGAGAGCCGCGCAAATCGTGCGAAGAACAACACTATGCCGCAATCTACCGCAATACGCAGTAAGGCACGCAGTAGAATAGTAGAGGGCACGCAGTAGAGGGCACGCAGTAGGGCACGTAGCAGAAGGCACGCAGCCGGGCACGAAGCATACATTAAGGAGCCGCACATATAGTAGAAGGCACGCAGTAGAAGGCACGCAGTAGGGCACGCAGTAGGGCATATAGTAGGGCATAAAGCAAGGCACGAAGCATACATTAAGGAGCCGCACACATAGTAGAGGGCACGCAGTAGGGCACGTAGTAGGGCATATAGTAGGGCACGAAGTAGGGCATAAAGCATACATTAAGGAGCCGTATATACAGTAGAGGGCACGCAGTAAGGCACACAGTAGGGCATAAAGCATACATTAAGGAGCTTTATATATAGTAGAGGGCACGTAGCAAAGGGCACGCAGTAGAGGGCACGCAGTAGAGGGCACGTAGTAGGGCACGCAGCCGGGCAAGCAGAGCACGAAGCATACATTAAGGAGCCGCACACACAGTAGAGGGCACGCAGCAAAAGGCACGCAGCAGGGCACGCAGTAGGGCACGCAGCCGGGCAAGCAGAGCACGAAGCATACATTAAGGAGCCGCGCACGCAGTAGAGGGCACGCAGTAGAGGGCAGTTGAATTAATTAAATTAAGGCTAGGCACGATTTGCGCGGCCCTCTTAATTGCTATATACCTCTACGGAAATTTAGTGGCGGGACATAGGCGCGCGGGGTGCGCGCCGAAATAATAGAGACAATCCTAATTTACTATACAAATAGCAATTCTCTACTATACAAATAGTAATACTCTTAAATAATAGCTTAAGTATAGGAATAGCTAGCTATATAGCTACGTGCGACGTTGTTATCGTATATACACGTGATCGTAGGGATTACGTATTATCCGGGAAGGCTATATCACTGCGATAGCTTCCCCTTACCTAGCTAGTAACTAACCTAATATAACTATACTATTTACCCTATAAGTTCGACCTAAAGACCTACTAACACTAATTAGTAGTTAACTTAGTTAATTATAGATAGCTAGGTAGAAGAGATAAGATCCGTAACTATCGACGGTGTAAAACACCCTACGAGGGAACACCTAGAGGTAGTTATCTTTATGCTTAGAACGAGCTCTCTTATCTATAACGTTACCGCGTTAACGCTATTTCGAGATATCCTAAGCTATGTATTAATCCCGTCTCGCTTCCTAAAGGAAGAAGAGTAACGTTAACCTATAGTGCGTCCTTAACGCAGAAGACAACTTCGTGAGAAAATCCCTTACGCCGATAAAATACGTAAAGACTATTACGTACAATATTATAACTTTATTAAGCCCTACCCGCGTAGACAATATAAGGCGCGAGAAGCTATTAAAGATTACCCTTATGCTAGAAAACGACTACTAGTATACCTATAAAGGTATCTAGGATATATAATAACAACCCGATCTCGAAAACCTAAGTAAAGCAGAGGCCACTATATACGTCGTAAGGTTCCTCTATAAGTATGCATACGATAAAGACAACTAAGGCTATAAAGCTATTGCCTTCTTCTAAGAATACCTTTAAGGATAGCTTCTATAGATATAGAATAGGGTATACTAGAGCTATAAACGTTCCTTACGCAAGCTCTTAAAGAAGCGTGGGATCTAGACCGGCCTAGACAATTAAGGCTTTAATATAAAGTTTCTTAAACTATAGACTATCTCCGAACTACTACAATAGCCTATAAAAGAGTATATAAATCAGACATTTAATTATAGAACAATCGTTATATTTATACCACCGACTATAGCCCCGAGCCCGGCCCCGGAAACAGCTCTAGCCCCCGATTAGACAACTATCCCTAGTGTAACGCAATAACAATAGACTATATACCTAACAACATACTAGTTTAACCAGCCGACTATCCCTATACCTACCCTTATCCCCGATATGCCTACTATAACTAATGCCCCTATTTCTTAAGCTCTTATTCCCCCTACTAATACTATTATAACTATTGCCCCTTTGCCGTTCCTTAATGCTTATACTACGATCCCTCCAATCGATATTCCGAACGTCGATATAGATATAGACCTCTAGCAGAAGTTCGCAAAGCTATAGAGGAAGGATAAGTATTATATAAGACAGCCCTATAACCTCTTCGACGATAAGGTCTATATATTTATAAGAACCTACTATAAGCTTAAGGTCTAACTAGGTTAATTCTATAACCTATTCTCCTAGATCCTAACGGATAGAGCCGAGACCTTCTATATCTACTATATTAAATTAACTATATCGTTCCGTACAACCTATAATACTATTAAGCAACATTTTAACACAGATATTAACTATAGTTATTACTTTACGGACTAAATAATAACTATATTTAATAAAGTCTACGTAGAGAATCCTACGATACCGCTTTACAAGGTACTATAGACACCTTTTAACAAGCTTTAGCTATATTAGAGAGCCCTAAGAAAAGACTACGAAGGTAATATACCACTTCGTACGTCGTTTATTAACGCGTGCCGTAGTATTCCGGAGCTAGAATACGCTCTCTTTAAGCCTGCCTAAAAGGTCGAAACCGTATTTATAGACTTACGTGCGTTAATTAAGACACACCTAGTACGCAACTAGTCTAGCTAGTTCCTATAGGATAAATTATTTAATTATAACGATTAATAGTACCTAGACTAAAGATACTTAAGTAATCGTAGACGAGGTAGATTCCGTAGACAAAGCTATAGACGAGGTAGTAGACGTAGAGGCTATTTACGAGGCTTTAGATATAACCGTAGTACCCTCTTTCGCCTACGAGGACTAGGCAGCTATAGCAATAGTCCTAACCGCTTAATATAGACTAAGAAATGTTTCGTTTATTACAAAGAGGGCTATTAGTCTACTAAACATACGCCTAAGGAACGTTAACGGTCTAAGGACTAATACCTTACGTAGTGTTTTAACGATAGTATCTTAATAACTAACTTCACGGCATATATAACCGAATTTAAAGGCTACGACACCGACGAGATAGAAGCTAACGAGTACTAAGACGTAGAAGACGCTAATAATGCCGCCGATCTAAAGCAAATAGCAACTTAAATGCTCTACGAAGCCGCATTCACACACCTTTAGACTAGCGAAGACGTCTACGGCATAGATAAATTAATCCCTACCGACTAATTCCTAATCGAAGATCTTAACTCCCGTTAATAGTTCTAAAGGATTATAATCGACACTAGTGCGGCTAGAGTATTAATAGTAGGATAGGAGCAATACTTCGCTTTATAGCAAACGGAACCTTCTATTATACTTAATAGCTCTATAGCCGGGTAAGCTAGCATCCGATTTAGAACTAGCACTCTTATTTATTCCCTTAGTTAAATCGCCTTCGAAACCCCCGTTAATCGAGTAACTTTTTACATTCTTAAGACCTATACCCCTTTTCTACTCTCTCTTACTAATATAGACCGACTTAAGATCTACTTCGACAATATAACAAACACACTAAGGACTAGCGATCTAGGCAACCGGATCCTAGTAATCCGTAAATAGGGTCACCTATAGTTCTTCTTACTAAAAGTAGGAGAAATAATCTCCTTTCTAATAGAAAGTAAGATACGAACTCTATATCGCCGCTTTAGGCACCTAGCTATTTTAAGACTATATTACCTACTTAAGCAGGCGGGCTATAATATAACGACTATATAGCTTAAATTAATCTCTAAATTCTATTATTACTGCTAAATGCACTTATAGGCACTTAAGCGTTTTAAATTCACGCTACGAGATAACTAGGAATTTAATTACGGAATTATAGTAGACGTAATATACCTTAGGAACCCTTAACGACCTATTCTATGTCGTTAACTCTATAATCGCGTTCTAAAGAGCTAGGTTCCTTCCTTCGATATTAGCTAAAGATACCTAGGAAGTCCTTCGCGCCCTTTAGATCGATAGTTACCTTAGACCTCCTAATATAATTAAATATAACGCAAGAACTAACTTCGTCTTAATAGAGTTCCGTAACGAGGCAAAGATTATAGGGATAACCTATAAGCAGGTCCCTATAGAATCACATACGTCGATTAAGAAGGTCGAGAGGTATTACGCTCCTTTACGCCGCGTATTTAAGATCATTTACGCAGAGATTAAGACTATTATATCTCCTAAGGCAGTCCTTTAGAAATAAGAGCCTAAGGAGAAGCTTAAAGGCAGAGGATTACGGCAGTGCAAAGAGTGTTAAGATTAATGCAGAAATAAGAGAGAAAGGTATTATTGAATTGCTTAGTGAAGGTCTATCTAAGGGCGGACTAAGGTCCCTTTATATACCTAATTCCATACGAATAAAGGTATATATAACTTAACTGATTGTAGTTATAGAAAGCGCTATTATTTTTCTATATAATACAAGTGGTCTAATCCTATTTAGTAGCTTAGTTATTGTATAATTAAATGCGCGAGTAATACGAGGTGATGTAGATAACGCCGGTTGACCGAGTTATAACTTATAACTCATATGCCTCTATCTCTACTCATACTATATACTTCGGGCTTTAGTATCTTAGCTATCTTAGGAGCTAATGCGACCGGGTGACTTATGTTATATACAATAATATAAGTCGGTTCTAATGCATATCTTTATGCATTAGTAGGATAAACAAATTAAGAGATATCTACTCCCTTATAGCCTCTCTTAAAGGGTATTTGTTTTAAAAAAAGTGCGCTTTATATATGTCCGTTTATAACTAACTAGGATTTATAAAAACTCTCTAAAAACCTATTTCTAGAAAAAAAAACTTTTATATAGAGAAAAAGTAACTCTACTATTTTTTATAGAGAAAAGAATTAAGACTCTACTATATTTTATTAGTCCGTTTAGTAAACCTATGTATAGGGAAAAACTATCGAACGCTAGGCAGTCGGGTCCTCGACATTAGTGTAATAGCAATTAAGTAGAAGAGAGGCTCTAAGGCTAAAACAGCCTGTAAAGAAGGATTAGAAGCTGTAAAAGATATAAATCACTAAGAATAATAGCTCTTGTCTTTCCTAATAAGGAGGGCTAACTAGTCTCTATATATAGGGAAATCCTTTAGACGAAAACAGCTGCGTAGACCTAAGGAAAAGAGGTAAAAGAAAGAGTTAGACGGAGTCGCCGGTCGAAAGCGCCGGTCGTAAACAATAAATCGCATCCGTACGATAAATAGTCATACAGTTAGCAAATAAATAAGCAGCCTAGTAGAAGACTAGTGAATTCCATAGTGAATTCTACGGTAGAAGCCGTAGAAGAGAATTAGAATTCTACGGTAGAAGACCGTAGAAGGGAATTAGAATTCTACAGTAGAAGACCGTAGAAGGGAATTAGAATTCTACGGTAGAAGACCGTAGAAGGGAAGAGATTTTATAGGTAAAGTCCGTGTAAATAACCGTAAAATCACCGTAAAACTACGGTGAAATATAACCGAAGAAAAGTAGGTAAATACGCCTGTAGAAGTGCGGGGTAATGCCTATAGAAGCCCGTAGAATTCTATAACGGAATCTAGGGAAGAACCGGGGATTTCCCGGGGGAAAGTAAATAGGGAAGACGGTGATATTAATATACCCCCCTAGCTAGAAAGGAATAACTTCCGGCTAATTAGAATTATTATCGACTTCTTCTTAGATCCTAAAAGAAATATCCGTAAGTCGAAGCTAGTAAAGAAACGTTTAGAAACGTTATTATAGAAGCAATTTAGTTAATCTATCCGTAACTATCTAGTTAGAAGGGATATATTTAATATTAAAAGTATTGCGTAAGAATTCCTATCGGGCTTAGTAGTTGTAAATTTCAACGTGCTTTAAGGCGGTCTAAATCTTTAGAATCTCGGCGGAAACTAGGCGGATTGTCTAGGTATTATTATACTAAATAGTAGGAATAGGAATATCTAGCTATAAGGAAATATCGTTAAATAAACGAAGAATAGAAATTAGTTCTTTCGCGGTAGAAGAGACTATAAGAAGTTCGGCCTTAGTAGAGGAAGTAGTAACCGTAGATTATTTCCGGGCACTTTACGCAATTAGACTATTAAATAGGCTAATAAAATAGCCTTTAGAAGAATAACGAGTATTTAGGTCGTCGGCATAAGCGGCATCGGAAGCTATAACGAGTTCTTGCTCGTCCGTATCCGGAAACTCAATCGTAAGGAAACGCGATTCGTATAAGTAAGTTACTAAGCTTTCTGCGAGCTTAATATAGAGCGTAGACGGGTTCTATATATACTCTGCTAAAGAATTCGACGATTTTACAGCGTTAAAACAGGTAGAAATAGTCGTATAATTATAAGAACCGACTAAAGACTAATAGCAATAGATTTAGTCATCCGTGGCCTATCCTTAGTGTTTCTTTAGCTTCTCGGGAAGTAAGAACGGGCAAAGGGTCGAAATAGGCCGTAGAACCGTAGAAGTAAGGATTAAACTAAACTTAAAAGCAATCTTATCTATATAAACGTCCTAGCATAACTATAGCTTTCGCTGCTTACGGTCTTAGATAATTCTTATCCTAAGGAAATAGGTAAGCTCTCCGCGGTTAGTGACTATATACTTCTGCTTAAAGCGACGGACAAAATCGTCTATAGCCCTACGGTGCTCTTTACGGAAAAGGATAATAATATTATCTATAAAGAAGAAAGTAATAATGCTACTCGTGGTAGATATAAAAATGCAAGGATCCTCCGCACTTTGCTAAAGGCTAAGCTCGGTAAGAGACCTAGATAATTCCTATTGCTAAAGAAGCGGCGAACGGTAAAGCCTATATAAAGCCTTTATTAACCGAATTATAAAACCAAATACTTTAAATCCGTTTAGGAAGTAGATATTTACTTCTTTATCTAGATCGGCATTCGTAAAGGCGTTAACCGCGTTAAGTAAGCGGGTTTTAGTGCTAAATTTAGCGGCAATAGCAATTATAATACGAAAATCTCGCGCTATAAGCGTCGCGGCGTAAGTTTCCTTTCCGCTAAATAGCTAAAGATCTCCTCGTATATAAAAGCGAGACTTAAATTTCCTAAGGTAGCCGTGCTTATTAAATTTATAATCGAATGCCTATATTAATAAAAGAGGACGCACTAGCGCGTTCGCTCTTAGGGTAGGCGAAGGAAAGAAGGTCTTCCGCTGTTTTAAGGAGTCCTATTTAACTGCCCTAGCGGCTTTAAACTTAGGTCTAAACGGATGCGTCTCGAGATTAGACTAAAACCTTAGAAGCGCGGGTAAATCCCGTTTGTATATCTTTTTAGGTTTAAGAGAAGTAGTAAATACAGCCGTAAAAGCGGTGCTATTAGCCGGTAGATGCCTAACGTAGGCGAAAGCGGGATATCGACCTAAAAAACGGTTTAAGCGAGTAAGGCGTAAATCCCTTATAAGTCTCTTCGTCCGTAGACTATCTATAGGAATAGTATTATCGTAATCTATAGACCGAGAAGTAGCTTAAGGCAACTATACCTTAAGTCGGTCTATAGGTTCTACGGTTATAGTAGGT
This sequence comes from Ophiocordyceps sinensis, assembly GCA_012934285.1. Taxonomy (NCBI): domain Eukaryota; kingdom Fungi; phylum Ascomycota; class Sordariomycetes; order Hypocreales; family Ophiocordycipitaceae; genus Ophiocordyceps; species Ophiocordyceps sinensis. The sequence continues at coordinate 8,003,615 of JAAVMX010000001.1, read as the reverse complement.
AAAAGAGTAGAAATATCGGGTTAAAAGTCCCGTACATTCTTAAAAATGTCCTCTAGCGGTTCTAAGGTTTAGTTAGGAGTCGGGAGTTAAGGATTACCTTCGGCTAAAACGTCTACTATAATAGAATGCTTATTAAGAAGCACTATTAGCGTTAACTAGAATTCTGCCTTATCCTACTCTTCTTCCTATATAATATATAGTGGAAATGCCGGTAATAACACCTGTATTAGCGGTTCGGATGCCTTAGACGCGGTGAAAAACTAAGTCTTATTAAACGTTATATTACGAACTTAACGAACCTCCTATCTCTATAGGATCTATACACGAAAAATATTAGTAGAATTATACCTAACTAAGTAACTAACCTCCGCATAAGGTTCCTGCTTAAGATTACGTTTCTACGTGTTAGTTAGGGCCTTAGTGGTTAATAGGTAGGCTTAATAGCTAAAAGCTCGAAGATAATCGAATCGTAATAGTTAGGGAAAGAGAAAAGCCGGTATATTCCGGTCGTAATCCCTTAACTAGTCGTAAAGGATCTCTATTAGGGAAATCTACTTCGATAGAAATAACGTGGAGGAAGCTGCCTATCGGGCTAGAATCCGATTGTGTAAATACACCGTAGTTTTCTACGTTTCTGTCTATAAATACTCGGGCAAATTTGCTTTAATCCTTATAGATCGAGCTTTCGTAGATACTACCCCCCTAGCTCGTTCGGCAGCGCCGTTCTAAGCGGGTGTATAGGGAGCAGTAGGCTTATTATAAATGCCCTACTAGTTAATAAAGTCCTAAAAATCGTGTCGAAGGGCTCGGTCGTTATCTCGATAGATTATACCGATAGAAAGTAAGAACTATCGGGAAATATACCGACCTAGGCTCTTAAAGCATAAAATCAGCTCGTCTATAGAGGCGTCTAGAAGCGTATATAGAAAAACAAGCTTCGTATAGTTATCCTTAATAAGAAATACAACGTTCTTATTGTTATAACTCTTATATATAGAAAAGATATCGCAAAATACCTTAGAAAAGGGAAACGTCGCCTTAGAAAGCGGCGGCTCGCGGTTGATAATTCGTTTAGCCTACGCAAGCTTATAGGACTTATAGGAGATTATCTTATTAAAAGTCACCGACTGTAGTATTCCGAGTGCTTTTAAAAGCGCCTTATTGTTCGGATGTCTAAGTCGTTAGTGCTAAAGAGAAAGTTCCTCTACACTTATTAGTGTAGACTCCGGCGTAGTAACTAAAAAAGGTGCTACAACCGGGGTTTCTACGGTAGAATCTATAGAAGGAATAAAAGCAATAGTTAGAAGCGTAGTAGAAGGCGTTAACGGGTTATAATTAATAATATACTAGTTGTAAATTAGCTCCGTTATGCAAATTGTACGGGTTAATAAAAAGATTACGCTAGTCTATAGGTTCTACGAAAGATTCGCCTTATAAAGAAGACGAAGTAAATAAAGGGACGTGTGAAAGGACGGGATATATACTACCTAACTAAGTTAAAAAGTACCCGTCGAGATACGTATAAACACCGTGCCTATCCCGAGAATTAGAGTGCTTTTACTACCTACAAGTGCGTACTCGGAAGAAGGCTAGAAGTTATAGAAACGCTCCCTATTATTGCAAATATGTCTATTAGACCTTAAATCTATAATAAAAGAATCCCTTAACGGGTATTCTATAGTAGTCTATAGAACAACTAGTAGTAAAAAGGGCGTAAGAACGTTAGCGGCAGCCGCAGCTTATACCGTCTTTATCCTAGTCGGATTGTTCTTCCGCTACTCCTTATCGCGAAGAAGTGCTGCGTTAACTTTAGCCTTATTAGCCGGAACCTTAAGGTAGTCGTCTATAGTCTTTTAGACGTCTTTATCGGGTTTCTATAATAGAAGTCGAACGGAAGGGTTAAAGTAATAATACTCTCGGAAATAGTATCGTTCTCCGTAAATACACGGTAGACTACCCTTTTTCTTGCCTTTATCCTTATCCTTATCTAAGGACGCAGCTGCTAAAGTAGTTGCCGATTTCTCCGTGGATTCCGCGGCTAGGGACTTAGTTCCCTAGCCTTAGAATTTCGCAAAAGCGTTAGTCTTTAGTGCTTTAGTCGTAGCCTTTAAGGCCTACGAGCGCTCGAAAAGTTCGGATATCTTAAATCCGTCGGGGAAAGACTATTTATATCCTAGCTTATTTAGGCGGGCGTCGTCCTCTATCTTATTTATCTAGTATTCCGCAAAAGGGCTAGAAATAGGCTAAATAGCCTTAAGAAAAAGCTATATAGACCGGAGACCTTCCGATTCCGGCAACTTAATTCGCCGGGCATCGGTAAGGACCTTCTGCTAGTTGGAAATCTATATCGTGATATCCGTCCGGTCCGGTGCCTTTAAAATAGTATAGAACTACGCAAGAATAGTCTTCTATTGCGTCTATAAAGTCGGCTTTACACGCCGCTATAGTAAAGCCAATTCCTTAGAAACCTCGTGTTTATCGGCAATTATTAAATAGTAGTTCCCGATATTCTAAACGATAAACTGCTAGATTAACGTAAGAGATTTCTATTAGTCCTTATAGGCTTAAAGCAACGTACGATACTAGGAAAAGAGAAACTTAAATCTCTTAAGTTCTTCTATAGATAAACTAGCAATATTAGCAACGGTCGCGTTAACTATTCTAGCTGTTAGTTCTATAGGAAGAGGCAATAAGGGTTTCTAAAGTTTAGGTGTAATAGAAGGATCGATTTTCTCTTAAATCCTTTAGGCGAGTACGTATTTCTAGATCGTTAAGATCTATCGGTCCTAATCCGCTAGTCTATTTAAGACGGTCTTCGAAGTAATGTCGGCTATAATAGATACGGTAACGTAGGTAAAAGCGTGGTAAAATCACCGGAAAAAGGTAGTTAAATACATAATATATGCAAATAAACCGTAAAAAAACTAAACTAAGTGTAGAAAAACACTAATAGAATAGGGTAAACGTACTAACCAGTCCTCTAGGAGTCGATTCGCTAGATTAATAACGCTCCTTAAAAAATCATACTAGTCCTCTAAGAGTCGATTCGCTAGATGTAAAGGCAAAGGCTTTACTACCGTAAGTCGTAGCGTTAGCAGGCTGAAAATACAAGCCGTTAGAACTCTCTATGCGTAGAAAAGTTCGGCCGGGCTTATAACTATCGAACGCTAGGCAGTCGGGTCCTCGACATTAGTATAATAGCAATTAAGTAGAAGAGAGGCTCTAAGGCTAAAACAGCCTGTAAAGAAGGATTAAAAGCTGTAAAAGATATAAATCACTAAGAATAATAGCTCTTATCTTTCCTAATAAGGAGGGCTAACTAGTCTCTATATATAGGGAAAACCTTTAGACGAAAACAGCTGCGTAGACCTAAGGAAAAGAGGTAAAAGAAAGAGTCGGACGGAGTCGCTAGTCGAAAGCGCCGGTCGTAAACAATAAATCGCATCCGTACGATAAATAGTCATACAGTCAGCAAATAAATAAGCAGCCTAGTAGAAGACTAGTGAATTCCACGGTAAATTCTACAGTAGAACCCGTAGAAGAGAATTGGAATTCTACGGTAGAAGACCGTAGAAGGGAATTAGAATTCCATAGTAGAAGACCGTAGAAGGGAAGAGATTTTATAGGTAAAGTCCGTATAAATAACCGTAAAATCACCGTAAAACCACGGTGAAATATAACCGAAGAGAAGTAGGTAAATACGCCTATAGAAGTGCGGGGTAATGCCCGTAGAAGCCCGTAGAATTCTATAGCGGAATCTAGGGAAGAACCGGGGATTTCCTAGGGGAAAGCAAATAGGGAAGACGGTAATATTAACAAAAACTAAAGGGTATATAGAGGAAAGCTAGAAGAAAGCATAAGAAAGAGCAGCTAAAAGCCTCTATTTATCTTTATATATAGGATCCTTCTTAAGACCTAAGAGGTCTCGAAATTTATTAAATAGTATACGCCTTAATTCTTTTATAAATATATTAGCGATATTATTAGCGGATTTTATATAGAATACTTCTATTTCGCCTGGTAAAATACTATTACGGGTGAAATTATAGGCAAGGCCGATGTATTTCCGGAGTTTATATGCTTCTAGGTTCTTTGCTATTTTTAATGCTAATTAACTATCGGAAAATATTAAAGGGACTTTATTAGATATAGGTATAGATAACTCTTTTGCGATGCTATTTAGATAGCTATATAGATATAAGGCCTCCTTATTAGCCTCTCTAAGGCCTATAAACTCTGCTTCGCAAGTAGATAGCGATATCGATTTTTGCTTTTAATATAACTAGCTTATTAAATTATAACGTATAAAGAAGCAATATCTAAAGACCGATCGTCGGTCTATAAGGTCACTAGCCTAGTTAGAGTCTATATAAGCTATAAAATAGAAGTCTAGTATAGGTATATTGCAGTTATAATATAAGCATAGGTCGGGGAATTTATTTAAGTATTTCTATATAACGTTAAGGGCTTTAAAATGCGAGGAGTCTAGTTAAGAAGAGAATCTTACGTAGGATATTACTGCGAAAAGGATATTAGGCCTTATAAATAGGGCTAAGAATAGTAGGGAGCCTATTTGCATTTAGTATAAGAGTATATCCTTTTTAAAGGCGTCTTATGTTCCTAACTTATTTAATTTAACGCCTTTAGCAGCAGGTGTATTAAATGTTCCTATATTTTGTTTATTAAATTTCTTTATTTTATTCTTTATATAGTTTGCTTAGGATATATATAGTTCCTTTATTTCTCTATGTATCTATATAGATAATCCTAAGAAGTCCTTTACTTCCCCTAGAGATTCAATCGGTAGGGTTTTATTTATTTAGTCTATAACTTAGGTTATTGCACGTATAGTAGGTCTAAAGAATAAGAGGTCGTCTATATAGACGGCTATAGCTATTCTAAGCGTGCTGTTTATAAACACCCTTTTGTCTATTAGAAGGCAGTAAAAACCAAGCTCGTTAAAGACGCTTTTTAATAGGTTATACTAGAGTAAAGGACTTTATTTTAAGCCGTATAGTGCTTTTCTTAGTTTTACTACGAGCTTCTTCGTCTTATTTTTATTTAAGTAATTAAAGTAAGTTATGCCTTTATATTTTGTATTTTTATGCTAGGAAACCTATACGTATAGTATTATATCTAGAAAAGCTTCGGGTATCTATATATACGTTTCTATGTCTATATCCGCATATAGAAAGGCATTTTTTTATATTAAACTATAGTACTTTTTATGTTAGATAGGGTCTTTTAGGGTTAACCGGTGTGTGTGTATTCTATATAATACGGCTAGCTAGAGAGGAGGCCACCGTATTGTAATATAGCCTCCCTTAAGTCGCGTGCGCACGTAACACACGTGATTATATAATCACGTGCATAGAACTACATCTTATAACACTGCATTCCTATACTAGCAGTCTTTCTTTATAACCTTAAACCACGTGCTTACAAACGCGTAAAACAAATAACCTAATGTCCGTACAAATGAAAATAGTACGCAGCCTTATTAAATAGGCCGGTACGAAGCAATAGCTAATGTTAAATCAGGCCCGGGTTAAAACGTAGCCGGGGCGCAGTAAGGCCGCATTAAGGTCGGCATAAGACAGTGCCGGTATAACGCAGGTAATCTCGATTAAGGTCTTATAATAAAGGCATCTATTTAAACCGTTAGTCGGTTCGAATTAATAAAGCGCTATAGAGATCGATTAAGGGAGTCCTTTATTATCGCGTTAGCTAGGTTATTATTACCATTAATCCACCTAATCTCCGAGATCTCGCGTCTCTTATACGACTATCGAAGGGCTATAATATCAATTATAATCCTTTTCTCCTAGGTTATCCCTAGCTTAACGAGGTTCTCGTAAAGCGAGTATAAGTCTATGTAAATCACTAGCGGAAGGGGTGGAATTTATAAGTGTTTAGTAATTAGCTTTATAGTTATTGCTAGGACGATGCCGAGGTCGACACCGTTTACTATCCCGTAGATCTCCGATATAAGCACGCTTCGTATTACGCGCTTATACTTAGTCGAGCTTTAATAAATAATATTGCCGGTAACGTCGAATTTAGTGTCGGTCCTCTCCTTATTAATAATTACAATAATAAAGCTAAGTTGCGATAAGAGGTCTCTATTATTTGCGAAAGAGCCGTTTATAAAGACTATTAGCTTTACTATTGCTAGGTCCATCGGGACGTATTTTAGTCCTCGATCTTAGTTATCTTTTTGCTACTAGAGACGCTTGTTTAGCCTCTTATAGTCTTTCTTTTTAGGCTCGTGAACTTAGGCTATAATAAAGACATTAAATAATGCTTCTAGCTAATAGATATACGCTACGTAGCTCCCTCGGGCCCGTTGTTCTAGGTAGCGCTAAGGGTAATTAGATGCTATCGTGTTAATTGTGTTAATGCGTATAGCCTAGCCTTTTTGCTGCAATAGTATGTCTCCGCTCTATTATAGTATTACCTTCGCGCCGTTAAAGTCTATAATAGAGCTAGCTGTTATTAACGTCTTTAGCTTAGCCCGGAACTTAGCTTCCTGCAATTTGTCCTCTTCGACGGCCGAGAAGGTAGGGGTGCCGAGGATAAAGGTATCGTTAGTCTAGATTCCTACGATGCCTAATTTCTTAGGTCCTATATTAGTTATTAGCAGGCACGAGTTATAGGTCGAGGTCGATATATTAAGTTGCTTAACGTAATAACCTTAGTATATATAGAACTAGTAAACACTAGACTCCGCGATGCCGTATAGTAGTCGGATAACGCGAATAATAGTCCCTTTCGGGTATCTACCTTCTAACTCCTTAGGCAAGTACGTTAGAATTGTCCGTAATAGCTTCGTCGTCGCCTATAGGTAGGCCTACGTAATATCACGTAGGGATAAAGTTATCCCGTAATCCCGTATTATCGCGGGTGCGATTGCTAGTATTAGCCGTTAGCTAACGCGCTATATCGTTAGCGAGGCTATTAATAAGCAGTGCTTCTCGCGGTTATTATAACCTTAAACGACGAGCCTCGATTTCTCGTATAGCTTTATGTCTCGTCCTTTTACCTCTCGTACTATACGTAACCGGAAGATGCGATAGCCGCCGTGCTTTGCCTTATTATACTTCTCGAAGCTAAAGACTCCACGGATAAGGAGGTCGTCGATCTCCTAATTATCGGCCGCTTTAAATAGGGCTCCGGGAGTTATAATAACGCTATCGTCACGCAGCTTAAGCGCTAAAGCGTACGCATCCTCCTCTTTCTTAATAAGGAAGGCATATATAGGGTTGCTTTAAAGCAGGAACCTAAGAGCTATATTGCTTATAATTAATTGCTTCGGCCTATTCTTAGAGCCGGGGGGACGTCCGCGTCTTTAAGGTGCTAAGGGGCTCGGTCGAGGCGGTTTAGCCTACTGAATTAGCTACGGGGAATCTTCTTTACGACGTTAAGCCGGAAGGTCCTTAGTCTTCTTATCTCGGTTGTATAGTTGCACTCACGTTAAATAAAGGACCTAAGGTCCGTTAACCGTATTAATCGTTACGTTATAACCGTCGATTAAGGCAATCTTAAATAGCCCTTACTAGCCGGTTTTCTCTCTCTATATACGAACTTTACTTTATAAGGGAAGAGAGAGAATATCGGACGTATTCGGTCTATTCCGGGTTTATAAGGCCTTCTTAACTTACCGCTCTATAGAGAGCTAGCGTAATATCTTTATCGCTTTATAAACTACGGCGGCTTTTTTAAGGGTCGTGGCCGAGGGCGGAGAGTCTAACGTTATGCATGGATATACGCCGAACATAAGCAGCGTTAGCATAAGGCCTTAAGGTCCAGCGGTATTATTAATAGCCTTTACTACTATCTAAAGAATTGCCTCGGTAGAGGTTACGTCGCCGAGTTCGGCATATATAATATCGAAGGCATAGCGTAGCGGAGCGTAGTATCTTTTAACCTTGCCGATAGACTAATATGCCTCTACGGGAACTTGCTTGTATGTAATGCCTATAAACTTAGCCTTATTGCGGAATTCTGCTAACGCAAAGTTCGTTTTATCGTTATGTTTTATAGTATCCGGCGGGCTGAGATAGGTATTAATCTATAAGGTTTAAAGCGTCTCCTACGTGTCTTTAGCGGACATTAAGGGTAAGAAGCGGGCTCTTTAGAATGCCGTGGCCGATTCGACTACGTAGAGGACTAAGCGGTTATATAAGTATATTACGTCGACGATAATCTTATAGTTAAAGTCCTAGTCGTCCTTTAACGTAAATTTAAATCGGCGAGGGGCCTGCGAGTATAGCTAGCAGTAATAATAATACTTCGCGATGTTCTTAAGTGTGTTAATAGATACTATATAGCCTGCTTAGCGCAGTAAGTAGTAAAGTCTTATTACTATAGGGTGGCCGAATCGGCGATAGAGCGTGCGGAGTTCGCTTTCCGCTAAGAATAAGATAGCCTATTCTGCCTTACTAAGGAAGAACTAAGGGTAGCCCTATTTACGGACCACTAGGACCGTAACGCCCTTATCTTTGCTAATAATAACGTTCGTAGTGTTATTAAAATACACCTTTAAACGATCTATATCCGCGAGAGAAAATAAGAAGGGCGTTAGGGACTTAAGCACGTAGAAGGTAATCCTTCCTATTAGTGTATTAATGGCTATTAAGCCGAGGGAGTTAATAGCATTACCGTTGCCGAATTTAATCGAGGCCTAAATAGCTGTAGAGTCGTTAAGCTTTACGTTAGGGTTCTCTCGTTAGAAGGCGAGATACTATTCCTAACTAGCTATAGAGACCTTAGCAGCGCCGGTGTCGATTAGGATGCCTTAGAATTGCTTCCTTAAGTACCTATCGTCGATAAGGAATTAGGCAGCTAGTATAGCCTGCTCTATGTTAAATATATCCTCCCCTATAAAGAGATGTGTAAATGCTTATTAATAAAGCATTTAGGTCACTTGCTACTATTCTATCTTAGCACCTTTAGCACTATTATCCTAGTACTCTTTAACCTCCTAGTCGTTAGTTAGGCTAGTGATCTTATAACCTTTATATTTAGTTACGTATGCTGCTAGGTTCGTGGCGGGCGTTCCTTAGAAGTAGCACTAGGTTAAGTACTAGTCTTTCGCCCTTTGCCTCTCCTCTAAGGTATGCTTAGTAGACTAGCAACCTTCCTTATTGCAGACGAAGCACTTCTTGCTCTAGGGTCGGCTCCCTATCGGGTAGCCGCCTCGTCCTCTACTACCGGAGCTATAACTACGGCTGGAGTTGCCGCGGTAACCGCCGCGATTATAGCCTCGCCTATAGCCTCGTAAGAAGCTACGGTAACCTTTTCTGCCGCGGTTATTAGTATACCTACGGTCTAGGTATATCGCCTCTAGGTTAGATTAGTCTATATCCTTAGTTAGGAACTAACCGGGCGTGCTAAGGTTTAGGCTCGTCTTAAGGGAAGACCGGAGCTCTAAGAATAGTGTCTCGATGTGCTTAGAGGGTCGGAATAGGGCCTATATGAGTTCGGGAATATTACGACACGCCTTAATGATAGTAGCTCGCAGTTAGTCTTTACCGATAAAGGTGCCGCCGAGGGCTCGTTAATACAATTAGAGCTTATCGAAGAGCAGCTCTAGGATATCTTATAGAGGCAACGTAGGGTTCTAAGTGCGCAGCTTGTTAAACGAGATAGAGGTCTAATCGGTAAAGTAGTGTGCCTTATTTACCTCGGTGTTAAAATGCCTCTTAATGCTGTTATAGGCTGCCTTAAATATAGTAGTCTACGTAATGTGTTAAAGGTAATACGCTTAGGCGCGACCTATAAGAATCCTCGGAAGTAGCCTATAGAATTGGCCGGGCGTGGCATTAATGCTATAATAGACGCCTATAAACTAGCGGATCTTATTATCGAATAGGTCGTAGGGCTTGCCGGTATAATTCTCTATGCTGTCTTAAAGCTTCGTAAATTTCTATTAAAGTTCCGCGTTAATAGTCTTATTTAGAACGTACGCTAAGGGAATCTAAAGATAAGCTTTAAGCTTAGGATTAAGGATAGCAGCTATATCTCTTAGGTTAAGAACGGCGTGATCGATGTGCTAATAACGATAGCTTATAGGGTGGATCGTTATTTATTAATATAGTAGAAGAAATAGTGTAGGGGCTTATATAGGTTGTGTTCCTGCTAGAGGTAGGGGCCTTTTAAGGGGCATGCCGGCGACGCTTAAGGCTTTATTCGACGGGGTTAAGGGCTAAGCCGGCGTGTTTCCACTATGTGTTTAGCTATGCGGGGAAGGGCCGTTAGCGAGCGTATAGTTAGCATCCGTAGCCTTAGGCACGGTAGTGCCTTTATCGAACTGGATTCTCGCTAGTTCTCCCTTAAGCTATATTAGCGGATCTTACATCGATTACGTAGCTATAAGTTAACGATTAAAGCCGCCTTAAAGGGGTCCGGTGTATACGCCTCGTCGGCGGAGGAGATTGCGCACTGCCCTCTTAAAGGTTAGATAGACTGCCTGCTATATAGCCTCTTTCTATCTATAGAAATATTCTTAATAATAGCTTAGGATATCGTATCCTTATATACTAAGATTAATGTTATAGTCTGCGAGGAACCTTATAACGTATGTTATTGCTAATTTCTCGTCCGGTTGCTTATCGGGGTTAATGCTATTATTCTAGTGATCGACATCGACGTTGTTGCGAGCGGGCTATAGAACCGGTATGCTTCCTAGCAGTCGTTCGTATAGGCCATTGTCTGGCTGTATGGGATTAGGGTTCGAAGAAGTTATAGTGATGTTAGGTATTACGGGGTGGTCTTGTCGGTAAACGCGTTTGCGTACGTGGTTTATTTTTGTTATAGCTCCGTCGTCTTTTTCTCTAAAATTTAGGCTAAGACTATTAATAGAGCTGGAGTCTACGAGGTCACGTTCTCCTATTTAGGGCAGTAACTTTAGTAATCTCGCTTAGCATAAGATCCTTGCAAAGGTCGTGGAACGGGGTTTCCGTACGAGCACTTTCGAGGATAAAGTATCTTATCTCTTCTATCCTTGCTGTTCTATGATTGACTATAAGTCAACCACTAATCAGTGTTAGATAGGGTCTTTTAGGGTTAACCGGTGTGTGTGTATTCTATTTAATGCGGCTAGCTAGAGCGGAGGCCACCGTGTTGTAATATAGCCTCCCTTAAGTCGCGTGCGCACGTAACACACGTGATTACATAATTACGTGCATGCAACTACATCTTATAACACTGCATTCCTATATTTTAGTTATTAGCGATAGCCTATAGTAGTAGGAGCCTTATAGACTTAGGTCTTACTATAGTAGAGAAGGGTTTAATATAGTCTAGGCCGTATATTTACTTATAGCCTAAAGCTATAAGTCGAGCCTTAAATTTCTCTATCTAGCTTTTATTATCTTTCTTAACTCTATAGACCCATCGGCTTCCGAGAGCTTCCCGGTTATCGGGTAGCTCGGTTATTTCCTAAGTATTGTTGTCTATAAGCTGCTTTATTTCTACTACTATGCCTTTATCCTAGTGTAGAGCTTCGGCGCTTTTTATAGCTTGCTTATAGGTTTTTAGTTCTATAGGATTACAACCTTCTAACGCAGATAGAAGGGTTATATTATCGTTATTTATTAGCAGATGTAATAGGTATTCTTAGTAGTCGTTATAGAATTCAGCCGGCTTCTTAGGTATTTTAACCTAAATTCTTTAATCCTTATTATTATTGTCCTATATTATATAGTTAGGATTATTATCCTCGGATATGTTATCTAGTATTTTATTCGGATTATTCTAGGATTTATTATATAGGGTATTATTAGGTTTTATATCTAGTATAGAGGATCTCGTACGTAGATAATCCTCCGGAATTTTATTTATAGACGGTATAGTATTAAAGTTAAAGGTTTTATTATCTTTTAACAAGTTGTTTTCTAATATAGTAATATCTTTTAATATTACGACCTTTTTTCTACTATAGTCGTATATTTTATAGGCTATGTCTTCGTGGCTAATTACGATTCCTTTCTAGGCTCGTACGTTTAGTTTATTACTAGGTGTTTTATTCTTATAGTATATAATGCTTCCGAACACACGGACTTTTTCTATATCTTCTTTAGTAAGGGCCCTGTTTTCTTTCTTTTCTAAAGGGCATATATACCCTAGAGCAGTATAAGGAGATCGATTGTATATATATATAGCTGCTAAAACAGCTTTACCCTAAAGATATTTAGGCAGTCTAGCCGTATAGAGCTATCGAACGCTAGGCAGTCGGGTCCTCGACATTTAGGTAATAGCAATCAAAAAGGGAAGAGAGGCTCTAAGGCTTAAACAGCCTGCATAGAGGGATTAGAAGCTGCAAAAGGATGTAAAACACTAAGAATAATAGCTCTTGTCTTATCTAGTAGGGAGGCTAACTAGTCTCTATATATTAGAAAAGTCCTTAGACGAAATCAGCCGCGTAGACCTAAGGAAAAACAGGTGACGTAAATGATCGGACGGAAAGATCGGTAAGAAAAGCAATAGATCGTGCCGTACGATAAATAAGCTATATAGTCAGCAAATAAATAGGCAGCCTAGTAGAAGATTAGTAAATTCTACGGTAGAAGCCGTGACTATATAAAGGAATTCTACGGTAGAAGCCGTAGAAGAGAATTAGAATTCTACGGTAGAAGACTATAGAAGGGAATTAGAATTCTACGGTAGAAGACCGTAGAAGGGAAGAGGATTTACGGGTAAAGACTATATAAATAACCGTAAAATCACCGTAAAATTACGGTGAGATATAACCGAAGAAAAGTAGGTAAATACGCCTATAGAAGTGCGGGGTAATGCCCGTAGAAGCCCGTGGAATTCTATAGTAGAAACTAGGGAAGAACTAGGGATTTCCCGGGGGAAAGTAAATAGGGAAGACGGTGATATTAATATACCCCCCTAGCTAGAAGGGAATAACTTCCGGCTAGTTAGAATTATTATCGACTTCTTCTTAGATCTTAGAAGAAATATCCGTAAGTCGAAGCTAGCGAAGGAACGTCTGGAAACGTTATTATAGAAGCAATTTAGTAAATCTATCCGCAACCATCTAGTTAGAAGGGATGTATTTAATATTAAAAGTGTTGCGTAAGAATTCCTATCGGGTATATAGAACCTCGGCGGAAATTAGGTGGCTTCGGTAGAGGACGTCGTGGCCGCGGATTGTTTCCGGGCACTCCACGCGATTTAAAAGTTAAAAAGGCTAATAAAATAGCCCTCCGAAGAATAACGAGTGTCCGGGTCGTCGGCGTAGGCGTAATACTGTCTTAGTCCGCTAGTCTATTTAAGATAGTCTTCGAAGTGATGTCGGCTATAATAGATGCGGTAACGTAGGTAAAAGTATAGTGAAATCACCCGAAAAGTATAGTTAAAAGCAGAAACAATATGCACTAACTAGTCCTCCGTAAGTCGATTCGCTAAAAAGCACCGTTCTTAAAAAAAAAACACTAGTCCTCTAAAATCGATTCGCTAGATGTAAAGGAAAAGAGCGACTAGTCCTCCGTAAGTCGATTCGCTAGAAAGCACCGTCCTTAAAAGAAAAAAAACACACTAGTCCTCTAAAATCGATTCGCTAGATGTAAAGGCAAAAGGTGACTAGTCCTCTGTAAGTCGATTCGCTAGATTACTATTCTTAAAAAACACACACTAGTCCTCTAGAATTAATTCGCTAGATGTGTCGTGATTTCACAGTAAAATCACCGGAAAAGAAGGGGTAGTTAGATGCACAATATATGCAAACAAGCCGTAAGAAAACTAAACTAGGTGTAGGAAAACACTAATAGAATAGGGTAAACGTCCTAACTAGTCCTCCGTAAGTCGATTCGCTAGATTAAATAACGTTCCTTAAAAAAAATCACACTAGTCCTCTACGAGTCGATTCGCTAGATGTAAAGGCGAAAAAATCACACTAGTCCTCTGCGAGTCGATTCGCTAGATGTAAAGGCAAAGGCTTTACCACCGTAAGTCGTAGCGTTAGCAGGCTGAAAATACAAGCCGTTAGAACTCTCTATACGTAGAGAAGTTCGTCCGGGCTTATAACTATCGAACGCTAGGCAGTCGGGTCCTCGACATTTAGGTAATAGCAATCAAAAAGGGAAGAGAGGCCCTAAGGCTTAAACAGCCTATATAGAGGGATTAGAAGCTATAAAAGGATATAAAACACTAAGAATAATAGCTCTTATCTTATCTAGTAGGGAGGCTAACTAGTCTCTATATATAGGAAAAATCCTCGGACGAAATCAGCCGCATAGACCTAAGGAAAAACAGGTGACGTAAATAATCGGACGGAAAGATCGGTAAGAAAAGCAATAGATTATACCGTACGATAAATAAGCCATATAGTTAGTAAATAAATAGGCAGCCTAGTAGAAGACTAGTAAATTCTATAGTAGAAGCCGTGACTATATAAAGGAATTCTACGGTAGAAGCCGTAGAAGAGAATTAGAATTCTACGGTAGAAGACTATAGAAGGGAATTAGAATTCTACGGTAGAAGACCGTAGAAGGGAAGAGATTTCACGGGTAAAGACTATATAAATAACCGTAAAATCACCGTGAAATCACGGTGAAATATAACCGAAGAAAAGTAGGTAAATACGCCCGTAGAAGTGCGGGGTAATGCCTGTAGAAGCCCGTGGAATTCTATAGTAGAATCTAGGGAAGAACCGGGGATTTCCCGGGGGAAAGCAAATAGGGAAGACGGTAATATTAATAAGAGCATAGATCTAACTTTATTAAGTATTATTCTGTTTTTACGCTCTATCCTGCCGTTCGAGTAGGGGGTAAACGGTAGGCTCGAGTTGTATTTAATACCGTTTTTAAGGGCATATAGTTTAATATTATAGATAAATTCTTTTGCATTGTCTAAAAAGACTTCTTTTATCTTTGTTTTATCTATATTATTCTTAAGTTCTACTTTAAATTCTAAAAACTTAAGCAGGCTTTTAGCTTTATCTTGTATTAGGTATATTCTTAGGTACCTAGAATAGGTATTAAGAAAAGATATAAAGTATCTGAATTTATCGTAGGTAAGGACTTTAATAAGGCCCTAGATATCAACGTTTATTTTATTAAGAAAGAGATATCGTCGTTTTAAGGGAGTTTTCTTCTTTTTATCGGTATATTTAGCCTATATACAAGCTTCGCATTGTTTTATAGCTATAATATCTTTTTAGTCTACGGATATGTCTAGGTATAGTCTACGGAGGTATCGGTATAGGGATTTATAGCTAAGATAGCCTAGCCGTTTATGCTAGAAAACAAGGTCTATCTTTTTTTTTATCTTAGGTGTTTTTATCTTAGTCTTAGGTGTTTTTATTGTATTAGTTAGTATAGTGTCTTAGAGTATAGCGTTGTTTATTATCTCTTTCGGACTATATTGTATATTGTATATTTTGTTTTTAATTAGAAACTATTAGAAGGTGATTTACTTAGATTAATCTAAACAAAGGGGGTTGTATTAGTTATAGTTATATCTAATCTAGCTAGAGAAGGGGGAATAAGGGGGCCCCTTTATACCCGTCTGCCGGGGTCCCTCTATAGAGCGTACTATGCCTTAACAATGCATTGTTAAGGCCTACGCTAGGGCTTACTGCTCTAGTTATAACGATGCCCTTAGTTAATAACGAGGTGATTGACTGTATAGGTCACGTAGCGTTATGCGCCGCGTGGTTATAACCCCTATTGCCCCTTTTCTATATATAGTCGGCAATATAGTTGCGACTTTATCCCTTAGTTATATAACTATATTCCTATACTAGCAGTCTTTCTTTCTAACTGCTAAGCAACCTTCTTAATCGTAAGGATAACGCGTATTAGACTAAAGGGGTCTAATAAATACAATACATAAGTATAAATAAAAGAGAGTCTTAAAAAGGGAACTTAGGGGCGTAGAACGTATGCCTCTATCCGAATAGTTAAGCTATTATTGTCTACGAAGCGTTTAAGGGCTCGGTTCGGTAATGCCTTCGTTATAGCATCGGCCGGGTTATTATCGCCGTTAATCTAACGGATCTCTACAATCTCTCGTTGCTCGTATAACTATCGAAGAGATATAATATTAATTATTAATCTCTTCTCCTTAGTTATCCCGAGCTTTACGAGGCATTCCTAGAGCGAATACGAATCTATATAAATGATTAATTAGATATTCGGTAGCTTAAGCCGGTCGGTAATAATCTTTAACGTAGTTGCTAAGGCGATCCTAAGGTTAACGCCGTTAACTATACCGTATATCTTAGAAACTAGCACGCTTTAGGTAACTCTCTTATACTTCGTCGAACTCTAGTAGATAATGTTTCTAATAACCTTAAACTAGTTGTTAGACCTTTCGGTCTTATTAACTAATGTAATAATAAAGCCTAGTTGCGATAATAAGTCTTTATTATTAGCAAACGATCTATCCGTAAATACTATTAGCTTCGCCTTTATAAGATTAATTAGTTTATATATAAAACCTCTGCTTTAGTAGTCTATTTGCTACTTAAGTCGCTTATTTAAGATTATATAATCCTTATTATCTCGGTTCTATACTTATGCTATAATAGAGATATTAAATACTACTTCCGGTGAGTATACCGAGGCTATATAGGCTCTACGAGCACGTTGTTTTAGGTACTATTGTGTATAATCCGGAGCCTTAATATCGATTCGGTCGATCCGGGCAGCTTATCCTTTCTGTTAGAGTAGGAGTATCTTATCCTATTGTAAGCTTACCTCCGCGTCGTTAAAATCCGTAACGGAGCCCTAAGTTATCGTGGTTTTCGGCTTCGCCTTAAATTATGCCTCTCGGAGCCTTTCTTCTTTAGCGGCTAAAAAACTTATCGTTCTAAGCATAAGGGTATAGTCCGTTTATATCCTAACGATGCTAAAGTATTCTAGTCCTATATTAGATATTAGAAGGCAAGAGTCGAATATTAATATCGCTATATTAAGGCCCTCGATATAGTGCTTCTAATACGTATTAAACTAGTAGACTCCCGGTTCTATAATGCTATATAAGGGCCTAATGACTTAGATAATTGTATCGGGCGGATACTTGCCTTATAATTCGGCGGGGAGACGTATTAAGACCGTTCGAAAAAGCTCTATAGTCGCCTAAGGATATGCCTAAGTGATGTCTTAAAGGGATAACGTTATCCTATAGCGCATAAGGCTAAGAGCAAGGGCTAAGATTAGTCGTTAGCTAACGCGTTAGATTATTAAAGACTACGTTAGTAGGGAAGCCTTCTCCCTATTATTATAACTTTAGACTATAAGCCTTAATTTCTTATATAGCTTAGTGTCTTTGCCTTTAACCTCTCGAACTATACGGGAGCTAAAGATACGGTAGCCGCCGTAAATAGCTTCGTTATACCGTTGAAAACTAAATACTCTTTATGCTATAAGGTCATCGATCTCCGTACTGTCTAACGCTTTAAATAATGCTCCCGGGGTCGTAATAGCGCTTTTAGATCGGAGCTTAACGGCTAGTTTTTATGCCTCTTCTTCCTTTTTTATCGTAAAGGCCTCGTCCGCTTCTTCGTTACTTAAATCGTCGAGGTCTATATCGTCCTCGTTATCGTCTAGATTATCCTCCCCGTCTATTCCTTCTATAATTAAATGCCTAGCTTTATTCTTTAATCCGGGTGGACGTCCCCGCTTACGGGGTGCCGGAGGGTCCGGTCGGGCTAGCTCGTCCGGTTGCTCGGACTCTAGGGCCGGGATATTATTAAGTATTTAATTACGATAATACGGTTGTACTAGTATAGATCTAAAAACCTAAGGTCTATTAACTATATCGATCGTAATATCGTGCCTATTAATAGCTATAATTTTAAATAGTCCTTACTATCCTAACTTCTCCCTCTATACGCGGACTTCGCTTTAGAGAGGGAGGGTAAGTGTATTCGCCGTGTCTAGGCCGTTCCGGCTATATAATATAGCCTAGACCTATCTTTTAGCCGTAAGCTGCCTAAGTGCCTTTATTGCTTTTTATACTACGGCTGCTCGTTTAAAGGTCGTTAGTAATAGCGGCGAATTAAGAGTTATCCTAGGATATGCCTTAAATATAAGCAATGTAGGTATTAGTCCGTTCGGTCTAGGAGTATCGTTAATAGCTTTAATAGCCGTCTAAAGAACTGCCTTAAAGGAGGTAAAGCTGCCTATTTCTACGAAGAGGATATTAAAAGCTCGGCGCAAAGGGGTATAATACCTCTTAACCTTGCCGATAGATTAGTGTGCTTTAATAAGAACTTATATATATATAATCCCTATAATACGGGCTTTATTTCGGAATTCTACCGCCGCGAAGTTTATGCCGGTATTATATCTAATAATATTAGGGGGACTAAGGTATATATTAGTCTAAAGGGCTCGAAGAGTCTCCTATATATCCTTAGCTAATATATAAGGAAGGAATCAAGCGCTTTAGAAGGCCGTCGATGCGTTAATAATATATAATACCGGGTGTTATGCCGAATTCGGAACGTCTAAGTATATTACATTAACGATAACCTTATAATTAAAGTCTTAGTTATCTTTAAGGTTAAACTTAAACCGTTTTAGGGCAGGCGAATGCATCTAGAAATAGTGATATAGTTCCGAGATATTCTCTAGAGTGCTAAGAGATATATCGCCGTGGCTTGCTTGCTTTAATAGGTTATATAGCCTAGCTGTTAGCAGGGCTCTACTACGTAGAGCGGCCGGAAGGTAAACCTATTGCACTTATGTGGTTAGGTGCATTAGGTTCTATTCTCTTGTCTTACTAGCTAGAAAAAGGGGAAAAGGGGGCCCCTTTATAGGTGCTGCAAAGAGCCTGCCCGGCTTGGCCGGGGGCCTAATAGAGCCTTATTAGGAGCACGTGACCCAGCCACTAACGCTATCATCCGGGTTATAACGAGGCTATTGCCCGGGTTATAACGAGGCTAATAACGGCGTTATCGTCGGGGTTATTAGGGGTTATAACTTATGACCCCTTTTCTCCTTATATAACTAGATTGGTCCGACACTGGCAGTTCTTCTTTAAGAGGCTGCGAAGCGTATTACGGACCAATCGAACGCGACGAATAGAAATAAGATCTATAGCCCGATTAAACGGGCCGTATTATTATCTCGGATCCGGCTAACGAACAAAGAAGGGGAAAAACAGGGATCTATAGCCTGGTTAAACGGGCTATTATTATTATCGTTAATCCGGCCGAAACAACGTTGCAATAACCTTTGCAACGTACGAAAGAAGAAGAAAATGCATATTAGGCTAAAATGCCTAATAAATACAAATAATAAATGCAAATCGCAAAAACGATTAAATAAGCGTATTTAGGCCGGAATAGAAGGTAACCGATGCGACGTAGGGTCGAAGTAGGGTCGGGACGTAGCGTTGCCGGGTCGAAGCAGAAAAACAGGGAATAGGGAACAAAGGGAAAACAATAAACACACTAGCAGTCTTTAAATAAAGAATAAGAACAAAAGACGTTATCTCGGCTAGGGAGCATCCGAAAGGGTTAGCTAGCCGAACTCGTTAGTCCTATCGTTATCGTTATCCTCTTTACCTAAAACGTAGCCGTATTATTATCGTCCGGAGCCTTATATACGACCTCTCGCACGGCCGCGTTAGTTAAAGTATTGCTAGTCAGGGCGGCGTGCGAGGTGCGTTTCGAGGCACGAGCGAAGGTCGGAAAACAGCTCTTCTACCCGTTCGGCTAGGCGAAAGAGGGCCTATTTAAGTTCCGGGACGCCTTAACAAGCGTTCGTAATAGCTAGTCGCAAGGGGATATCTCCTGCAAAAGCAGGGCTAAGGGCACGTTAGCAAAGCTATAACTTATAAAATAGTAGCTTAAGCACTTCTTAGAGGGGCTTGCCGGGATTCTATATCCGAAGCTTCTAAAATAACGTTATAGTCCACTCCGTAAAGTACTATCGCTAGTTGATATCGAAACGGCGTTTAAGGGCATCGTATACGGCCCGGAACGTGGCTATAGACTAATTAATCTGCCGGATATAGTAGTCCTCGGCACGGCCGGTAAGGATTTAAACAACTAGTCCGTGAAATTAGCCTAAGGCGATTTAGAGGCTATAGTAGGTCCGTATAAAGAGTCGGACCTTATCGTCTAAGATGTTATATAGCTCTCCCGTATAGTTATAGTCCTTCCTCTATACCTTAGCGAATTGCATAACGAGGTTCCTATTGGTAGGGACGTTCGGGACCTTAGGTAGTAGCATTGTTGTATATGCCTTAAGGGGGAAGACGGGGACGGTAGGGACGGGAGCACGGGGGACTTAGACAGCTAGAACGGCGGTAGGAACGGCGGCAGGAACGGCGGTAGGCTAGAACGGTTAGGCGGTAGCCGGGACGATAAACTTAGGGTGCCGGAACTAGTGACTTATCGGATAGACCGTGTGTTGCGGAGCCTAGGGAACGAACGGGGCGGGAATAGCTTACGGAGGCGGGCCTAGAACAATGGGAACAACTAGCGGCGGAATAACGGGTGATAATGCGGGTAACGACACTCTTACGGCTCTTTAAACAACGGATGCCGGGACTAACGAGGGCGCAGCCGTTAAAGCGGTAGGGAAAGCCGATAGCGGAACTAACAATGCGACGGCGGCGGCAGCAGCTATTTGTTTAGCATAAGCTGCTATTCCGATGTCGAATTAGGTTATTAAGAACTCGTCGGCGGGCTAGACTAGCGGTTCGTCGAGTCTTTATAAGGCGACGAATTACGCTATATTCGAGCCGTTCCGTCGGTCTAGAAAGATCCTACGTCTTTTTAAGAGGGTCTTTAGCGCCTTTGTGTATTCCTTATTAACTCTATTCTACGTTGCCTTATGCTATCCCTCGAAGTGTTTTTAAAAGTCGTGGAATAGCTAGGGGCCGTTGATGTATACGCTATAGTCCGAAACGGCGAGAAACCGGGCCGTATAAGTCGTAACGGCGATAACGTCGTCGTCTAGCGTAGCATCTGCCTCCTAACGGCTTATATCGACGTGCTTATAGAATATCTTATATACGAGGCGGCCGAGGGGGTTCTCTTCCTCCGGGAATAGTGTCTAGGCTAAGGTTAACATCGTGTTCTTATTTAAAGGAAAGCTTGGGAAAGCTTAGGGCAGTAAGCGGACTATATGTAATGCCGGGCTTAAGGAAGCAAGCGGACTGTCTTATAGTGCCGGGTCGGAAGACGGCGGGGTGTTTATCGTACGTAAGGGTCTTTACGCGTGGGTCGTGATTAAATAGCTTGTGTTAATCGTATGTCCCGTAGGCTATCGGGAGTGTTTAACGGGTTCGCGAGGGGGTCTTCGCGATAGGGTTAGCGCCGTAGAAAACGGACGCACTATTCCTTAATAGCACGGGCTTCGTTAAAGCGGTTCCTTTAAGGGTAGCTATTTAACACCCTTATTAGCGTTATTAACGCACTTTCTTAATAGCATGGGCTTCGTTAAAGTAGTAATCCGTTAAGGGGAGCTTAAGAAGTGTTCTTCGTTCGGCTACCGAAAGCAATATCGGTTCTAGTTCGGGAAGATCCTTCGTTCTTAGCACAAACAGCCCTCTCTAAGTGTACGGATCGGGATCGCAGGTTAAAATGACTATTTAATCGGATCCGTCGCACGTTCGAGGGTTAGGGAGTCTATCTCTTCTACCTAGCTTATCTATAATTAAGCGTTTTAATCACCAATTAGTATTAGCAGGGCTCTACTACGTAGAGCGGCCGGAAGGTAAACCTATTGCACTTATATAGTTAGGTGCATTAGGTTCTATTCTCTTATCTTACTAGCTAGAAATAGGGGAAAAGGGGGAAAAGGGGGCCCTTTTATAAGTGCTGCGAAAAGCCTGCCCGGCTTAGCCGGGCGCCTAACAAAGCCTTGTTAGGAGCACATGACCTAGCTACTAACACTATTATCCGGGTTATAACGAGGCTATTGCCCGGGTTATAACGAGGCTATTGCCCGGGTTATAATAAGGCTAATAACGGCGTTATCGTTAGGGTCATTAGGGGTTATAACTTATAATCCCTTTTCTCCTTATATAACTAGATTAGTCCGACACTAGCTATAGTAGGATGTCCGAATCGACGGTATAAGGTCCTAATTTCCGTTTCTATAAGGAATACGGTCGATTATTTACTCTTCCTAAGGAAGAACTAAGGGTGTCCCTATATTATAGTACCACATTACATAATATAGTATATAGTAACATGCTACGTAATATATAGTCCTATATATAAACGAGCCTTTAGCCTCTATAGTTCTTCTCCTCTTTATAGAATAATAAGGTTATCTAGCTATTACCTAGTGCCGTAATAGTTTATTCTATCTCCTATTACGCCCTGTCGCGATCCCTAGCTTTGCAAACATAGTCCTAGCAGCTCTATTACCTTATCCCCTTAGTCGTCGCGACCTAAGCGCAACCCCTAAGAAATCATTCCCCTAAGCCCCTAAGCCCTTAAGAATTTTTCCTTAGCCTATAGAAACCTATATAGCCTATAGAAATTTTTTCATAGTCCCTAATAAACACCCTAGATTAGATACTCCTCCTTCCTCCTTATAGTAAATACACTTATAGCCTTTAACGCTATAGGCGACGGTCTAAAGGCCTTTACTAAGGAGTTTATTAGTGAATTTCCTTAGATCGCTTAGGCGATTAAGAGGTTCGATAACGTAGTCCCGGTCGCTAATGCGTAAGAGACCTAAGAAAACCTTTAAAGGCTAGATACCCGATATATTCTTATATATATCGAGGAGAGTCTTCGCTCCCTTCGCGTAGCGGAGGCCTCTTAGGTTAACCGAAATACTAGGTTAAAAGAATGCGTAACTACACGAGATTAGCTTTTAGCTATAAAGGATTAGCTCCTAGGCACGAGGAGCAACTTCTTAAGGCTAAAGACCTTACGATCTTAACTATAAAGATATTATAGTCTTAGACGATAACCCTAGCATAATCGTCCGGAAAACGAAAGACGGTAGACCCTCCGATCTTTACTAGAAAGGGGTCTACCTCCGACCGTTAACGTAAGTATAAGGCCTAGGAACTTAAGATATAAGGTATCTTCCTCCGCGATAGTATATAGTTCGACTTAAACAGCGCCCGCCTTCTTTATATTAGCGATAGGCTTAGTAAATAGGCCTACGACTTCGTTAAAGATAGGATAGCTACTATTATAGCTAACCTATCTAAGAGAGAGAAGTAAGAATAGCCTACTACGACGACGCTTCTTATAGCTTTAAGCAGGCAGTATAAGGTTCTAGACTTAACGTAAGCCGCTAAGAATATCCTCGATAATTTCTATTAAGGCGATAAGAACTATTAGATCTAGAAGGCAGACCTCGACGCCTATATACGTAAGGCAAGGAAGATAAAGGAATAGTAAGTCGACCTCCTCCGGAAGTTTATATCGAAGGATATAAGCGATCTCGTTAAGAATATATAGACTAAGATCTCTAATACTAACTACGAGAAGTAGTTAGCGTAGATAGATATCTTTGCGAAAAACCTCGCTAACTATACTTATCGTTAGAAGCTCGAGAAGAAGGCCGCCCTTTATTCGTAGTTCCCGCCGACGCTTATACTTGCCTTTACCCCGACCGCCCTAGCCTAACCCTTATATAGTAACCCTATAGACTTCGACCGGCTTTCCGATACTAAACGATAATTTAGGATCGATAATAAACTCTATATAGCCTACGGAGAGCTTAGATACTAGAAGGAGGCTTACGACCCGGCTAAGATAGTAAATCCGCTTTTAATGCCTTTACGTTAGGATAGTCCTTAGTTTTAGGGCCGGGGCGCCCCCTCCCCCGGCTTCGGCCGAGGATCTTAGGGCGCCCGCGGCGGCGGGTATAGCTAGGGCTAGCTCGTCCGTGCGGCCGATTATAAATAAGGCCGTATCCTTAGGGAAGAGGATACGGATTTATAAGGCGAGCGGCCGGCGTTAAGGCTATTGCTAAAAGATATACCCTTAAAATAAGTCGCTCTTAGGGGTTATATATAGTAGAGGATAAGAGGATTAAGTCGTTGCTCTTAGATAGAACGGATCTTTAGATTAGTTTATCGAATAGTAATAAAAAGTTAATCCTTCTCTATACTCGTCTCTCCTTTATACGTAACCCTTAGTCCCCCTACTACGTTAATACATTATCCCTCGTAGATTCTAGCTATACTACCGTAGCGTTCGCTAATCTTTACGCTATCGTACGGAAATATAACGTTACTATAGAGAAGCTCCTTAAACCTCGACCGCTCCGACTAGCCGACGGTATACCCTTAATATAGATAACGGACTACTTTATAGCCTAAATAACTATTAGCAAGCATATAGAACTTATGCTCTTCTTTATTATAAATCTATTACCTTTTACCCCGATTATCCTAGGCATCCCCTAGCTTTAGGAATATAAACTAACTATGCTTTAGAAATTTCTCTAAATCTACTTTAATTCCGATTACTATATAAAATACTGCCTGCCTTTAAGCATAATAGCCGAGGATAGGATAGCGTAGAGATTTAAATAACCCTAATATTTACTCCGAAATAAAGGGTCCTTATAACGATAAAAGACATGCCGGAAATTCCCTTTCGGTAGGAAGAGACTAATATCCTAGAAGACTAGACCATCCTACCGGGAAGTTATATATCTATAGACTCGTCTACTAAGGAATATCTACTTAAGTAGGCATCGTACCTTTTAAACCCCGGCTAACCGATTCGTTATCCCTTATATAGGATATAGCTATTCGCCTAGGAAACCGCCCGCTTAATATCCCCGATTAGCCCTCTAGACTCCCTTAAGACTTAAGCCTTTAAGGCCACTCCGCTATAGACTACTTTAGTAGCTCGCTTACTCCTTATTCGCCTTACCGCCGGCCGTCGCTATGTTCCCGCCCGATAAGGCCGGACGAGACGCCCCCGCCGGCGTATACAATAGGAAGATTAAATACCCTTAGATATAAACAATATCCGCTACGTACGAGTAGTTAACTTTATTTAATTCTATAAATCGGATAGTGTCTAAGCGATGCGAATTAGTATATCTAAATTAGCTAAGCTAGTTAAGGAGGGAGAAAATCTACGACTCCTTAACGAACTCTTAGTAGGCCTAATTAAGGTCCCGGAATTATCTAAAACCTTTTTCTAACGCGTTATTACCGGGGACTATATAATAGAGGTAGCTTAGGCCGCTTTCCTTAAACGTTTTTATAATTTCCTTTAGACGAACCTTTAGGATATAGCTAATTCCGAATCTCTATTTCGGAGGGTCGACGAGGCCGACGTAGAAAAATTCCTCTAAGTAAAACCGGAAGTTATAAAGGCAGATATCCTAAAGAAACTCCTAAAAGAGTTTTATAATAAGCTTCCTTATTTCCTTCTAAAGAATACGAACGAGCTCCCCTTATACCGCCCCTAAGATTATAAGATCGAACTTACACTTAGTAAATAAGCTCTATACTATAGAAATCGGCCTATATTACCTATAGAACTCCGCTATATTAAGAAGTAGATTAACGATATACTTAATAAAGGCTTTATTTAGGAGTCTTTTTCTCTAGCCGCGGTATTACTAATCTTAGCTTATAAACCGGGCGGTAGTATCTATATCTATTATAACTACCGAGGTTTAAATTAGGTTATAGTTAAGAATCGATATCCTTTACCTTTAATCCGCGAAATACTAGATTCTCTCTACGACGCTAAGTTTTATATAAAGCTAGACGTAATTACTATATTTAACCGTATTCGAATCGCCGAGGGTTATAAGTGGCTTATAGCATTTATTACACGCTTCGGACTATTCGAGATGCTAGTTACCCCCTTCGGCTTTTATAACGCACTATCGACCTTCTAGAACTATATTAATCACATGCTTTATAATGCCTTTAATAACTTCTATATAGTATATCTTAATAACGTATTAGTCTTTTTAAAGACTAAGGCGGAATACGAGAACTACGTGCGAATAGTTATCTAACGCTTAGGCAACGTAGGGCTTTAAATCGATATTAGGAAGTTAGAGTTTTATATAACGAAGATTAAGTACCTTAGATTAATTATTTCGATATCTAGCATAAGCATAGACCTTAAGAAGGTGCGTATAATTACGGCTTAAAATACCCCGACTTTAGTAAAAGAACTTTAGCAGTTTCTTAGGTTTATAAACTTCTACCATCGTTTTATTAAAGGATACTCTAGTATTATCTCCCCGATAACTACGCTACTTCGAAAGGATTCCCGTTAGTCTTAAGGACTTAAATAAGCTGCCGTATTTAAGGCCCTTAAACTTACTTTTACTACTGCCCTAGTCTTAGCCTATTTTAATTACTCGAAGAAAATAGTTATTAAAACTAACGCTTCGAATTAAGCCTTAGGAGGAGTCTTTTTATAGACTAAAGACGATAGATATCTTTAACCTATTGCGTTTTTTTCGTCGAAGCATACTACCCTTAAGTGCAACTACGAGATCTATAATAAAGAGCTATTAGCAATTATTAAAGCGCTTAAGGAATAGCGCTTAGAACTCTAAGGGATTACCGAGGCGTTCGACGTTATTATAGACTATAAGAATCTTTAGACGTTTATATCTATAAAGCAACTTAACTAACGATAAGTACGCTAGGCCGAGTTCCTTTCCTAGTTTAACTTTATAATTATATACCGCCTAGGCAATAAGGCAATTCTCCTTAACGCTTTTAGTAGGCTCCCCGGCGATAGATTAGCTACCGTAGACGACGATAGACTCCTCTATCGAAATTAGGTAGTTATCCTTAAAGAGAAAGTCGACCCGACTATCCTAGAAGAACTCTTAACCGATTCCCGTGCCTTAAAGGAAGACCTTAACGCAGTCGCCGCCCTTAGACTAAACGCAGCTAGTAAATCACTCGATAAGCTTATCCGCGAGGTATATTAATAAGATAATCTTGCCTAGGATATATTAGCAATACTTTAGGATCTATACGCCCGACGCTAGCTAAAGTATATCCGAAAGCTCTTATATTACGATATATCCGAATATTAGTTAATTAACGGACGTATCTTTTTCCGCGACCGACTCTTCGTCCCTAATACCTTAGATCTCCGCCTTAAAGTCGTTTATCGATCCTATAGTAGTAGCTTAGTAGGATACTTAAGGAGGATAAAAACCCTTAATCTATTAAACCGAATATACTAGTAGCCGAGGATCTTTTACTTCGCCGCTACGTTCGTTAAAGACTATGCTCTCTATCTTCGGATTAAGACCCCCCGCTTATCTCCCCCCGGATTCCTAAAACCCCTCGCTCTACCGGTCCGACTATAGGCCGATATATTAATTAATTATATTATAATACTCCTTAAGTATATCTAAAACGGGAAGACTTATAAGAATATACTTACGATAGTTAATAGGCTTACGAAGATAAGATATTTTCTCCTTATTACCGGCCTTTCTATAGAAGAATTAATTAACTCCTTTATCTACGTAGTCTATCGCTTATATAGAGCACCCGATACTATTATCTCCGACCGAGGCACTTAGTTTATCTTTAATTTTTAGCGATAGCTTAGCACTTATTTAAAAATAAGGTTAAAACTAAGCTCGGTATAGCACCTAAAGACTAACGGTTAAACCGAAATCGTTAACGCTGCGATAAATAAATATATTTAAGCCTATATTAGCTTTACCTAAGATAACTAGGTCGACTAGCTCCCGCTCGCGGAATTCGTAACGAATAATTAAGTAAACAAAACAACCGGTATTTCTCTATTCTTCGCTAACTACGGCTTTAATCCTCGTCTCGGTATTAAACCTATAGGCCCCCGACCCTTAAAGCTCTTATTATAGGTAAAGAAGGAATTCCTTCGCGTAGACGTAATAGCT
Organism: Ophiocordyceps sinensis; assembly: GCA_012934285.1. Taxonomy (NCBI): domain Eukaryota; kingdom Fungi; phylum Ascomycota; class Sordariomycetes; order Hypocreales; family Ophiocordycipitaceae; genus Ophiocordyceps; species Ophiocordyceps sinensis. The sequence continues at coordinate 7,975,797 of JAAVMX010000001.1, read as the reverse complement.
AGTCGTTTCGACTATATCTTTATTTAGCTTTAAGCTCTCGCATAAGCTTTATAATAGAAATATAAGGATAATGCTAATATAAAGCGGGACGAAGGCTTCCTCTTCCGACCCGGTAATATAGTTATAGTTTTATTAGAGAATATAACTATTAATCGCCCAAAGAAAAAATAAGACGATAAATAGGATAGTCCTTATCCTATTCTCGAGGTCTACTATAGCGCTATAGTTATCGACCTCCTAAAGCACATCTAAGTCAATAAGTCTTTCTATACGTTAAAGGTACGGCTTTAGACAACGGAAATAATACCGGGCTAAGCATAGATTAATCGAGAGAAACGACGCAACGTTGTAGGCCGTATCGTAGAACGCGATAACGACGGCAATATTAAAGAAATATAGGAATTTAAGAAGATCCTTAACGTATATAATAACGAAGCCCTAATCCTAACTTATCTAATTAAATAGAAATATCACTAAGAACCGACCTAGCAGCCCGAAGATAACCTAAGAGGTTGCCCTAAAGCTATTTAACGCTTCTATAGATATAACCTAGATAAGCCGGGCCCCTTAGATTAGGCCCGCCTATAAAAGATTCCTTTATTATATACGGATTTCTAGCGAAAATGATATTTTTTAGCGATTTAGGGACTAAATCGTCTTTAGAGGGGGAGTACTATTATAGTACTATATCATATAATATAGTATATAGTGATATACCACGTAATATATAGTCCTATATATAAACAAGCCCTTAGCCTCTATAGTTCTTCTCCTCTTTATAAAACAATAAGGTTATCTAGCTATCACCTAGTGCCGTAATACCCTATTTCCTAACCACCGGGATGTTTGCCTTGGGGCCGGTAAGGGTGTTTGTCGTGTTATTAAAGAATACGCCTAGCCTATCTATATCCGCGAGATATAGTAGGAAAGGGGTCGAAGTTTCTAGCATATAGAAAGTAATCCTTCTAATCGGAGTAATAAGATTAATTAATCCTAGAGACCTTATAATAGTGCCGGCGCCGAATCTAATTGCTTCTTAGCCTATGGTTAATGTATCTAAATAGACGGAAGGGTCTTTTTATTATAGGGCAATATACTGTTCTTATCCGGCCGTTAAGACCTTCGCTACTCCCGTATTAATTAGGATGCCTTAAAAATAGAGCTTTAAGTAACGGTTATTAATAAGGAATTAGTTAGCCGATACTATCGATTCTATGCCGTAGACGTTATCTCTTATAATAAGGTAGTTAAAAGCCATTTAGCAAAGCATTTAACTAGCTTACTACTATTCCGGCTCGTTATCCTCGCTATACTCTTCCTCCTTATCGTCCTTATAGCCTTCGTAGCCTGCTAAATAGGCTATAATGTCCGGGGAGACGCCGGTGTAAAGACAATGCGAGAGATATTAGTCCTTAGCTTTCCGTCGTTCCTCTATAGGATATTTCGTAGACTAATATCCCTCCTTTCTATACACGAAGCACTTCTTAGTCTAGGTCTTATTGCCGTATCCTTAGCCGTAGCCTCTTCTACCGCGGGGCCGATAGCTTTATCTAAAGCTACGCGAGCGAAATCCTCTATTGCCTCTACTACGATTATTAGTATACCTACGGTCTATATAAAACTAACTATTAGGGTTCTTCGAATTGTATTTATAATTTATATCTATCCTATCTCTATTATGATTTTAGTCTTAGATAAATTAGCGCGAGGCATTTATTACCTATCGTACGAGGTACCTCGTAAGTAAAGCTCGGAGGTCGGCATAGAGTTCCTTAGCCTCGTCGGCTTATTTAAAGAAGGCACCTTCGAGTTCTAGGACTCCTTAGCACGCTTTAGTAAAGGTTACTATAAGCGGGGTTTCGCCTATAAACTTAGGTCCTAGAGCTCGTTAATAAAGCAATAGCTTATTAATTAGCAATTAGAGCACTTCCGGTAAGCCTTTTTAGGATTGCTAGCCCGAACTTAGTTAAACGTCGTATTAGTCTAATCGGTATAGTACTAAGCCTAAGTCGCCTTAGTATCGAAATATCGTTTAATCTTATCGTATACGCCGCGGAAGGTAGTCGTCTAGGTAATATTCTCTATATAGAAGCGATCGGCTCGTCCCTTTAAGATCTAAGGGAGAAGGGTATAAAAGAGCCCTAGCTTAATCTTAAGGTTGTAATATACGCTTATAAACTTACGGATAGTCTCGTTAAATAGGGCATATAGCTCGCCGGTATAGCTCTTCTTCTTATCCTATATTATTAATAAACTTAGTCTAAACGTCGGGATTAGACGAGAGGTTCGGAACATCGGCTAGTAGGAGTACTATATACTCCTTAATGTTATAATTAAATGCTTCGACTATAGCCTTCGGGGCGATTATTAAAGCAGATAGATCGAGCCTCGGTTTTGCTCTTAGGATATATAGCGTTAGTTCCGGGAGAAATAGTAGTCGTAGCGTATAAATCCGATTTATATAATTAAATAGTAGAAATATCGGTGCATCCGTCGTAGCCGTGTTCGGGTCTTAGTCTAGTTCTAGGGTCGGATCTATAGTCGCCGCTTAGGCTAGGTCGTTATATTAGAATTAGTGCGAAGTCGGGTAAACCGTTAACTAACTTATTATAGTAGAGAAAGGGTCTCGGGCTGCTTATTCTTTATCGTTTTCCCTCTTTTCTTATTTACGGAAGGCCCTTATGCCTATATTAAACTCTTTTATTATAAACTCCTTCTTATTCTAAGGGAGTAGATCTTTAGATCGAAGCATCGCTATATAGGATCTAGTATACGATATATTCTTTATCCTTATAAAAAGTCTACGCCTACGTAAGAGAGCCTTAAGGACTTTCTTATATTCTTAGCTAACTATATTCTATATAGATTTATTCTATCTATAGAAACGCTCTTAAAACGAGTTAAAGAGTCGTTAACCTTAGCAATAGATAGATGCTTCGTAGGTTATAATAAATCGGGCTATAAACGTCGTGACTTTAGCCGGGCTAAGGTCTTTTAATATAATCTCTTCCGTATCCTAGTATCGTATATCTACCTCTTTATAAGACGAGGTAAAGATGCCGATTTCTTTTATCTATCGTTCGATTAGTTTAACTAGTTTATCGGTAGGGTTAAAGGGAGCCGGCGTATTTATAGCTAATAACGGTCCTACTATTATGCTTATTTCGAATTCGTCGATAAGGTTATCGTAAGGGTCTCGTAAGGATCTTTACGAGGGATATCGAAGCGATTAGTCTCTATTCTAAATAACGTTACTCTCCCTCCTTAATAAAAGCAAGACGGGATTAAATAGTTATAGGGGTTCGCGTTGTTATTCTACGTTATAGACGCACTGCCTATTAACGTTACTCTTCCTCCTTTAGGGAAGCGAGACGGTATTAAAAGGAAGCTTAAAAGGGTCTATTTGCTAGTCGAGCTCGGTTTAAATAGTCTTATTCTTAGCATAGATAATCTTCCCTAGGTGTACGCAATAGAACCCGAGGGTAAAGATGCGTAGGAGCCGCGTTCTTATAACTACTGCCCTTTTTACACTTTCGAAGATTAAGACCTATCTCTTCTGCCTTACTGTTCTATGATTGAATCTGTTTAATTACAAATTAGTGTTAGTAGGTGATTTACTTAGATTAATCTAAATAAAGGGGGTTGCATTAGTTATAGTTGTATTTAATCTAGCTAAAGAAGGGGGAATAAGGGGGCCCCTTTATACCCGTCTGCCGGGGTCCCTTTATAGAGCCTGCTATGCCTTAACAATGCATTGTTAAGGCCTACGCTAGGGCTTACTGCTCTAGTTATAACGATGCCTTTAGTTAATAACGAGGTTATTAACTATGTAGGTTACGTAGTGTTATACACCGCGTAGTTATAACCCCTATTGCCCCTTTTCTATGCATAGTCGGCAATATAGTTGCGACTCTATCCCTTAGTCATATAACTACATTCCTATAGAAACCGTGTTTTCTTTATATCTAGAGGGATATAGTATAGTCCGTTCTTAATAAAACCGGCTATTAATTTCTTTAGATTTTTATCGAGGAGGGATATAGAGTCCGGGCCTATTAAGGCGTATATGTTTATTATAGGTGATTGGCTAATTATATTAATGCCGATTTTAGGTATATAAAGGCAATTTCTTAAGGTAAATTATTAATTACTATTTAGGAATTTAAAGACGAGGTCTCTAGCACCTCGTATAATAATAGAGGAAGCTTTTCCTTAGGTTACGGTAGTATACATTTCTTTATAATTAAAGAGGAGAGTTTTACTCGAAAGTATATGCCTAATAGCCTTAGTATCGAATATAAAGTTATAAAAATTCCTAATCCGTAAAGTAGCCCTATCGATATTTAAGGTTACCTTTAAAATTGCCGAGAGAAGCGGCTTTAAAGGTCCTATTATTTATTTTCTATTAGAGGAGGACTTTATTTTTATAGGGGTATAGAGAAAAATATTTTTAGAGGGAAATAGGGTATAGGAAGAGAAGGTATAAAGAAGGACTAGCATTTTATATAGTAACGAGAGTATAGAGAAGAGTATTAAGGGTATAGACAAAAGTATCGAGGGTATAGACGAAAGTATCGAGGATATAAAGGATATAAGGAGTATAAAGAAAGGTAGGAAGGAACTTATAATACTAAAAGCCGACTTAAAGACAATAAGGACCTTGCTAGACTTAGGAGAAGATACTAAGGGTGCCTTTCTCTTCTAGAGTCGAGAAGTCTAAAGACGGGCAGCCGGGCGAGGAGTAAGGGAGGGGGAACTCTCTCGAGAGTTTAGGATAGGCGTAGGCCTCCTATAGCTTCTATTAGTATACTCCTTAGGCTCCCTTTTAGTCGAGGAGGAGGAAGGCAACGTCTTAGTAGTAAACCTAGCGGCCTTAGCCTTATCCTTATTCTCTAGTTTTTAAAAATAATTTTTCTCTATATGCCTACGCTTTTTATAGTAAGAGTAAACCGAAATATTATTATTATTCGCTATAAAAAGGTGCTTATTACTCTTTAAAGCCTTAGTTTTCTTAAACTCGTCGATAAAGGACGAGGAGAAGGACTTAAGGGTATATACCGTAGCATTAGTATAGAGTATCTAGGTTATATTTATAATATAACTTAAGAAAGAGCTATTTAAACTCTTAAGGATTTATATTATTACTATAATCTTTAGGATTCGGATCTCTTTAGTATTTAGCTTATTATAGAGCTCTTTTACCTTATTTAGGTAAGTTTCGATAGATAGTTTACCTTTAATCTTTATATTAAAGAGCTCTTTAATAAGGAGGAAGTTTAAGGTAAAGTTTACCGGGTTATATAAGGTCTTAAGAGTATCTTAAGCCGCCTTTATAGACGTATAATGCTTTATCTAAGAGAGAGGACTATCGTCGACTATTAGGCGTATAAGTGCGAGATAGTCTTAAGACTTCGCGTAGGAAGCGTTAAGGATTACGGGAGTAAGCCTTTTACGTATAAAAACGGATTCTATCCGTAGAGACTAAGTAGAAAGGTTAACGCTCCCTTTAAGCTTTATAAACGAGTAGTCTTTAAACGAACTTATTTTCGGGGTAAAGAGGTATTAGAGAAACTTCGGGAGGAATTTAAGGTCGACGGGCTATGGTAGAGGTAGTAAAGGAATTTTAAAAGAATCTTTTTAGTAGGTTTTTTAGCGAAAGACAGTAGTTAGAAGAAGGTATATACTAAGGTCGAATCGGGGCTAACGAGGAGAATAGGGGATAAAACACTAAGAAAGTAGTAATATATATAAACTAAAGGTAGCTTAGGAAGCTAAGAGGGCCTAAAAAGGCGAAGAGGAGGTCGTAGTAGACGGGCGGTTGTTTTTAATATAGCGGCGAGTAGTTTAAAGGATCTAAAGAGGGCTTTAGATAAGAAGCAACTTAAAGCTTAGGCAGAGATAGGGCTTATAACTAATAAGAGCCTAAAGGGAAGCTTAGAGGAAGAGGATTACGGCAGTGCAAAGAGTATTAAGATTAATATAGAAATAAGAGAGAAAGGTATTATTAAATTGCTTAGTAAAGGTCTATCTAAGGGCGGACTAAGGTTCTTTTATATAGCTAATTCTATACGAATAAATATATATATAACTTAACTAATTGTAGTTATAGAAAGCGCTATTATTTATCTATATAATATAAGTAGTCTAATCCTATTTAGTAGCTTAGTTATTATATAATTAAATGCGTGAGTAATACGAGGTAATATAGATACCGCCGGTTAACCGAGTTATAAGTTATAACTTATATACCTTTATCTCTACTTATACTATATACTTCGGGCTTCGGTATCTTAGCTATCTTAGGAGCTAATACGACCGGGTGACTTATATTATATGCAATAATATAAGGCGGTTCTAATGTATATCTCTATGCATTAGTAGGATAAATCAATTAGGAGATATCCGCTCCCTTATAGTTAATAACATCGTTCTATACAACCTATAATACTATTTAGCAGTATTTTAACATAGACGTTAACTATAGTTATTACTTTACTAATTAGACGACAACGATATTTAATAAGGTCCGTACGGAAAATCCCTCTATGCCGCTTTATAAGGTTTTATAGACTTTCTTTAATAAACTTTAACTATATTAAAGAGCTCTTAGTAAAGACTATAATAGTAATATCCCCCTTTATATTAGATTATATAATAGAGGCTACTACATTAGGTTAGTATAACCGTTACGTAGCTTTGTGAAAAATTTCCTATAAAATAAGCCCCTTAAGAAAATAAAGGCTATACATATATCTTTATTATTATATTAATAAAACCTCTTTTACTATACAACCTATTAGACCTATTAAGACTTACAATCGTGCCTATTTAGTCCGAGCCGTAGATTAAAGATCTAATAATTAAGAGTCTTATACTTTAATCTATTAGAACTATAAACTAGAAACCGAAAAAGGCTCCCTTTAGGCCGACAATTACTATGTCTACCCTTACTAAGAAAAACGAGGTTATTCTTAACGATAATGCTAACTAGTCCCTTTAGGATAATAAGTTTAAGGCGTAGGCCCTCGATAGCAACCTTAAGGACTAGGTCTTTAAGACCGAAAAACTCCTTCCTACTCCGACGATGCCTATTAAAGATAACGCTATAAGGGGATCTCGCGTTCGTACCGTAGACGAAGAAATAATCTAATAAGGCTAACCGCTTAAAGGATCTTAGAAATAGCAGGTATTCCTTTAAAAAGAGAAGAAATAAGAGAGCTAAAGAAAGGATATTAAAGAGCTACGCACTTAGAGTGCTATAATAATTTCCGACTACCTTTTTTAGACCTACTATAAGCCGGATAAAGACCTTAAGGAGTAGTACGCTACGCTTAAGAAGCAGGCAAAGGGCAAGCCGGAAGACATCCTCCGCGCTATTTAGGTTTGCTATAAAGCGGTAGTTAAGCCTTCCACGAGTTAGCCGAAGAACTAGCACCGTTAGCTCGAGAGCTAGAAGAAGGTTATACATAAGGGGATTTAAGAAAAACTCCCTAAGGCCACCTATAAGAGTATTTAAGTGTCTAACTTCCTATCCTTTATTAATCCTTACTATTATCACTAGGTTAATTCCTTTAACCTTTCGCACCTTAAGAATAACGTAGATTTTAATATCTATATAATAACTAACGAGTTTACTATCTTTATCGATAAACTACCTACTTAACCGTTATATATAAAGAGGGGCGCCTTTAGCCCTTCTTTCGCCGGATAGGACGATTAAAAGGACGATAAATAGGATAGCTAGTTAGATAATAAAAACAATAAAAACAATAAAAACAATAAAAATAATAAAAACAATAAAAACAATAAAAATAATAAAAACAATAAAAACAATAAAAATAATAAAAATAATAAAAACAATAAAAACAATAAAAACAATAAAAACAATAAAAACAATAAAAACAATAAAAATAATAAAAACAATAAAAACAATAAAAACAATAAAAATAATAAAAATAATAAAAATAATAAAAATAATAAAAATAATAAAAATAATAAAAATAATAAAAATAATAAAAATAATAAAAATAATAAAAATAATAAAAATAATAAAAACAATAAAAACAAGAAAAATAAGAAAAATAAGAAAAAGAGATTATAGGCTACTACTTTAAATAAGCGAGGTATTCCTAAGTATAGGCTATATACGCTTAAGAGCTATACTCTTAAGAACTATTAGGAGATTAAGTCTTATAAAGCCTTTAAGTAGTAGCTTAGGAATAGATAGGAAGCTATTATAAAGAGTATAAAAGACCTTAAGATTACGAAAGAAGTCTAACGACTAAAAGAGAAGAAGGTAACGTTTAAAAACAATAAGGATTAACTAGTATAAGAAAAGGGAAGATACCCTTCGGCTTCTTTCCTTATCTCCCTCGTTAAGGCCTCCTTTAGCATTAACGTTTATCCCTTCTACTACTTAGTAATTCTAGATTATAGAACGATACTCTATATCTTTAACGAGATCTTACGATTTAAGAACTTTAAGATAGCTAAAGAGGGAGACTTCCTTTAGGCAGGCGTAGAAAAAGTGCCTATCCTTAGATATAAAGACGTTAACGTCCGCTTTTAAACCCCTTCCTTTAAGCCTTAAGTACTACGGCTGCTTAATATCGCATTCTATAAGAACTTTATATATAACCTAATCTCTTATAGGTTATTAAAACAATAGGGCATATAGTAGGACGAACGACCTTATAGACCGTCGACGCTTTAAGCAGCTAATAATACTATTATCGGACTTATTAAATAATACTATAGATAGTTCGTCCTAGAATATATCCCCTACTATATAATAAGGCGGGCCTTTTATACCCGTCGAAATAAGTTCGATAGCTATACTAAGAGGAAGCTATAAAAGGCAACGGTAGAACTTTAGTATCTCCGGATAGGACATCCGGGACTATAAGCGCTTAAACACCTTATTAACTACTCTAAAGGTATTAAGATTAAGGGTATTACAACGACTTAGTGCGATAACTATAGCACTACTAAAGCAAAGCGGATAATACAACGAGCTCCTTAAGATAAAAGCGTCGTAAGCGAGAGAATTATAATTAACTTCTATAACTTTATGCCTAATAATAAAGGTTATAATTTACTAATGCTTTTAATAGATAGGGCGAGCGGCTTCGTATAGGATTTCTACCTATAGGACCGCCTTATAGAAACTATTATCGCGGCCCTTAAGTCCGGCCTTAACTACCTTATGTATTAATACTAGTTCTATACTAAGACTATCGAATATAATAACGAGATTACTAGTTGGAAGCTAGTAGTAAAAGCTTTCCTTAAGGCGAGACTCCTTAAAATCGAGCCCTCGGCCTAATATATATATAACTGAAATAGTAGCGCCGAGCGCTTAAGGGGTATAATTAAGGACAAATCGCAGGCAATATAAGGCAAACTTCTAACGCAACTTTAGCGAGAGATATATAAGTTAGTAGTATATCTCTATAACTATATACTAAAGTATAGTTATAAGTAGGAAAGCCCTTATAAAAGACTAACCGGTAGGAAGCCTACGTAATAATATCTTTATGCCTACGGGTATAAAGTGTTCGCGATAACTACTATAGCTTAGGAAAAGAGACAACGCCTTAAGAAGCTCGACCTATAAGCTTAGGTAGGCTTTCTAGTAGGATATATATTATTAAACATCTACCGCGTATAGGTGCTTACTAAAGGAAAAGTTATTACTATACGAGACGTTATGTTTAACGAGCGGGAGATCTTCGATAGAACCTTCGAGAGTCTTACCGATAGCGTTAAGGAGAGCAACCTTAAGGAGCTAGCCTTAGCCCTAAGGAATATTAGCCTTCCCGATAATAACCGAATTAACGCGCTATAGGTACTTAATGATTAAGTTTTTAACGATATTCTCGTCTATAAAGATATAAACCTAGCATATACGGCGAGCTAAGAAGACGGTATAGGCTACGTAATAGCGCTTAAGAACGACCGAGAGAGCAAGAAGTAGTATACGGAAGCTAGATTTAAGCCTCTACCTACTCCTCCGAACACTCTACTAGCGGCTTTATTTATAGCTGCAATCTAATTATATCTCGCTAACTAATCGATAAAACTATAGAGCGAAAATTATAAACCCTCGCCAGCAGCCTTTTAAGCCGGAATACTTCCTTTGCCGTATGTAAATATAAGTCTATATATATAAGGAGTAAACCCCTCCGTAGTATCTTTATTAAGTCTATATATATAAAGAGTAAACCCCTCCGTAGCATTATTATTAAGTCTATATAAATAAGGAGCGAACCCCTCCGTAGCACTAAAAATAAGCCTATATAAGCTAAAAGCTTAGGAATAATCCCCTCTATAGCACGATTAAAAACACGCCTACTAGCATTCGGCATTTATAGTAGGCACTTAAGCCGCACCGACCTTAAGAGATACTAATACGCTACGATTTAAGGATAAGGCTTACCTCGACCGCTTAATCCTAAAAAGGCAGGTGCATCGGCGAGACCTTCCCGCTATACTAACATATTATAGATAGCTTAAATACTATCTACTCGGCCTTTATTTCGAGGAGGCGGAGCGATTATATCTTTAGAGCTATAAGGAAATAAGGTTATAGACTAAAGTCGACTATAAAACACTTACGAAGAAAGGCTAAGTGCTTAACTATATATAGGTATATATGTATAAGATAGACAAACATAGGAGACTCTCTAAATGCAAGGCGAGATTAGTTATATAAGGAGATTAATAGCTTAGAAACGGGCAAGAGACCTACGCAGCTACTCTCGCGGGACGGAGTTTTCGGACACTTATAACAATCGCGGTAAGGTTCGATCTCAAGCTAATATAGTATAACGCTATTAACGCCTTAGTTAACGCTACCCTCGACGAGATTATCTATATAAAGATGCCTTTAGGATATAGGAAACACTCGATCGTACTTAAGCTCGATAAGGCACTCTACGGACTACGGAAATCCCCTCTTCTATAGCATCGCGAACTTACGTTAACGCTCCGGGAGATAGGATTTTAGATAGTACCGCACGAACCTTACTGCTTAACGTTTAACGGCATTATCGTCTTCTTTTATATAGATAATATCGTCTTTATATATTATAAGAAGGATTAAGAGAGGGCTAAACCGCTTTAGAATTAGCTCTAAGGAAAGTATAAGCTTATAGGCGGTAATAGCCTATAATAGTTCCTTAGTATTAAGATTCTACGTAATCGCAAATAGGGCTATATTTAGCTATTATAAGCCGCTTATATTAATAAGATCTACCGACTAGCGAAGAAACGTAGGTTATTTAATATACCGATAGGAGTAAACGACCTCTTTCCCTATAAAGGGATTGCTAAACACTACGAGATATAGTCCTACTAAGTAAACGTAGGCTCTATACTATACGCGGCGGTTATTACCCGACCTAATATCGCGTTTGCTATATTAAAACTCTATAAATATAACACTAACCTTAGACCGAACTATAAAGAAGCTATCGATCGAGTTATCTACTATTTACACCGCACTCGTAGGCTTACGCTTCGTCTAGGGGGTAAAGACGACTTTAAGGTAGTAAGTAACGCCTCTTTCGCTAATAACACTAATCGTAAGAGCTCTTAGGCATTTGCCATAAAGCTATTCGGAGGCCTAATCGGCTAAAGAGCTAATAAATAGGATACTATTATAACTTTAACGATAGAGGCGGAGCTTCTAGCTCTATTATAGGGAGTAATGGAGTCGATCTACGTAAGCAGGCTTATTAAAGAGCTCGACGTCTCCTTTAATAACTCCCGAATTCGCATTTAATATAACAATACTTAGACTATCCGACTAGTTACGGCCGAAGTCGCGACTCTATAGACGAAGCTTCGCTATATAGACATTTACAACTACTAGCTTCGTTAGGAGGTCCTTAACGAGACTATCGAAGTTAAGTATACTCCTACCGCGAAGATAATAGCAGACGGCCTTATAAAGGCGCTTTAAGGGCCCTCCTTTAAGGCCTTTATTAGATAAATCGGTCTTTACGATATCTTATAACGCCTCGCCGATCGAGAGCTCCCTAAATCGACCGACGAAGCGATATAAACCGACAATTATATAGTGTAGGAAGATTAAGAGGTATAAGGCTATAGATAGCCTCGAAGTGTGCTTTACGCCCTACGACGACGTTAGGGAGACGACGGACCTAGGGCTTAAAGAGGCTGCGCATAGCTGCGCTTAAAGGCTCTATAGCTCGATTAGGCGTAGAGAGCTAAGAAGGAAAATAGTAAGGACGAAGGGTCCTTAAAGGATTAAGAAGAGGTATAAGAGCTTAAGAAGCCGTACTCTCTAAAGCGCTTAAGCGTAGGAATAAAAGGGCAGGGATTAATAATATCCCGACCCGATAGCTTAACGATAGAACGAGGATTAAAAACTCATCGGATTTAAGCTATTTAGCGACCTCTTTACGCTAGCTTCCCTCCCGCGGATATAGGTTTAAAGCTAGGGGGGTATATTAGATTATATAATAGAGGCCACTACATTAGGTTAGCATAACTGTTGATATTACCGTCTTCCCTATTTGCTTTCTACCGGGAAATCCCCGGTTCTTCCCTAGATTCCGCTATAGAATTCCACGGGCTTCTACAGGCATTACCCCGCACTTCTACGGCCGTATTTACCTACTTTTCTTCGGTTATATTTCACCGTGGTTTTATAGTGATTTTACGGTTATTTACACAGACTTTACCCGTAAAATCTCTTCCCTTCTACGGTCTTCTACCGTAGAATTCTAATTCCCTTCTATAGTCTTCTACCGTAGAATTCTAATTCTCTTTTACGGCTTCTACTATAGAATTCCTTTACATAGCTACGGCTTCTACCGTAGAATTTACCGTAGAATTTACTAGTCTTCTACTAAGCTGCTTATTTATTTGCTAACTATATAACTTATTTATCGTACGGCACGATCTATTGCTTTTCTTACCGATCCTTCCGTCCGATTATTTACGTTACCTGTTTTTCCTTAGGTCTACGCGGCTAATTTCGTCCGAGGACTTTTCCTATATATAGAGACTAGTTAGCCCCCCTACTAGATAAGACAAGAGCTATTATTCTTAGTGATTTACATCCTTTTATAGCTTCTAATCCCTTTATATAGGCTGTTTAAGCCTTAAAGCCTCTCTTCCCTTTTTAATTGCTATTACCTAAATGTCGAGAACCCGACTACCTAGCGTTTAATAGTTATAAGCCCGGGCGAACTTCTCTACGTATAGAGAGTTCTAACGGCTTATATTTTTAGCCTGCTAACGCTACGACTTACGGTAGTAAAGCCTTTGCCTTTATATCTAGCGAATCGATTCCTAAAGGACTAATATAATTTTTTTAAGGAGCGTTATTTAACCTAGCGATCGACTTACGGAGGATTAGTTAATACGTTTACCTTATTCTATTAGTGTTTTCCCGCACTTAGTTTAGTTTTTACGGTTTATTTACATATATTGTGTATCTAACTACCCTTTTCCGGTGATTTTACTATACTTTTACCTACGTTACTATATCTATTATAGCCGATATTACTTCGAAGACTGTCTTAAATAGACTAGCGGACTTAGACCGATAGATCTTAACGATCTAGAAATACGCACTTACCTAAGGGATTTAGGAGAAAATCGATCCTTCTATTACGATTAAACTTTAGAAACCCTTATTGCCTCTTCCTATAGAACTAATAGCTAGAATAGTTAACGCGACTATTGCTAATATTGCTAGTTTATCTATAGAAGAACTTAAGAGGTTTAAGTTTCTCTTTTCCTAGTATCGCACGTTGCTTTAAGCCTATAAGGACTAATAGAAATCTCTTACGTTAATCTAGCAGTTTATCGTTTAAAACATCGGGAACTACTACTTAACGATTGCCGACGAATATAAGGTTTTTAAGGAATTGGCTTTACTATAGCGGCGTATAAAGCCGACTTTATAGACGCAATAGAAGACTATTCTTACGTAGTTCTATACTATTTTAAAGGCACCGGACCGGACGGATATTACGATATAGATTTCTAACTAGCAGAAGGTCCTTACCGATGCCCGGCGAATTAAGTTGCCGGAATCGGAAGGTCTCCGGGCTATATAGCTCTTTCTTAAGGCTATTTAGCCGATTTCTAGCCCTTTTATAGAATACTAGATAAATAAGATAGAGGACGACGCCCGCCTAAATAAGCTAGGATAGGAATAGTCTTTCCCCGACGGATTTAAGATATCCGAACTTTTCGAGCGCTCGTAGGCCTTAAAGGCTACGACTAAAGCGCTAAAGACTAACGCTTTTGCGAAGTTCTAAGGCTAGGGAATAAAGTCCTTAGCCGTGGAATCTATTAATAAATCGGCAACTACTTTAGCAGCTGCGTCCTTAGATAAAGACAAAGGCAAGAAAAAGGGTAGTCCGCCGTGCATTTACGGAGAATAACACTATTTCCGAGAGTGTTATTACTTTAACCCTTCCGTTCGACTTCTATTATAGAAACCCGATAAGGACGTCTAAAAGACTATAGACGACTACCTTAAGGTTCTAGCTAATAAGGCTAAAGTTAACGCGGTACTTCTTCGCGACGAGGAGTAGCGGAAGAATAATCTAACCGAGATAAAGACGGTGTAAGCTACGGCTGCCGCTAATATTCTCACGACCTTTTTACTACCGGTTATTCTATAGACTACTATATAATACCCGTTAAGGGATTCTTTTATTATAGATTTAAGGTCTAATAGATACATTTTCAATAATAGGGAGCGTTTCTATAACTTCTAGCCTTCGTCTAAGTACGCACTCGTAGGCAGTAGAAGCACTTCTATACTTAGGATAAGCACGGTGTTTATACGCATTTCGACGGGCACTTTTTAGCTTAGTTAAGTAGCATATATCCCGTCCTTTTCTACGTCCCTTTGTTTACTTCGTCTTCTTTATAAGGCGAATCTTTCGTAGAACCCGTAGACTAGATAGATCTCTTCCTTAACCCGCACTATTTGTATAATAGAGCTAATTTACAACTAGTATATTATCGAGTATAACCCGTTAACGCCTTCTACTACGCTTTTAACTATTCTAACTATTGCTTCTATTCATTCTATAGATTCTACCGTAGAAACCCCGGTTATAGCACCTTTTTCAGCTACTATACTAGAGCCTATACTAATAAGTATAGAGGAACTTTCTCTTTAGCACTAACGACTTAGACATCCGAATAATAAGGCGCTTTTAAAAGCTCTTAGAATACTATAGTCGGTGACTTTCGATAAAATAATCTCCTATAAGTCCTATAAACTTACGTAGGCTAAACGAATTATTAACCGTAAACCGCCGCTTTCTAAGGCGACTTTTCCCTTTTCTAAGGTGTTTTACGATATCTTTTCTATATATAAGAGTTATAATAATAAGAACGTTGTATTTCTTATTAAGGATAACTATACGAAGCTTATTTTTCTATATGCGCTTCTAGACGCCTCTATAGACGAGCTGATTTTATGCTTTAAGAGCTTAGGTCGGTATATTTCCTAATAGTTCTTACTTTCTATCGGTATAATCTATCGAGATAACGACTAAGCCTTTCGACACGATTTTTAGGATTTTATTAACTAGTAGGGCATCTATAATAAGCCTACTGCTCCTTATACACCCGTTTAAAACGGCGCTGCCGAACGAGCTAGGGGGTAGTATCTACGAAAGCTCGATCTATAAGGATTAGAGTAAATTTGCCTAAGCATTTATAGATAGAAACGTAGAAAACTATAGTATATTTATACAATCGGATTCTAGCCCGATAGGCAGCTTCCTTTACGTTATTTCTATCGAAGTAGATTTCCCTAATAGAGATCCTTTATAACTAGTTAAGGGATTACGACCGGAATATACCGGCATTTCTCCTTCCCTAACTATCGCGATTCGATTATCTTTAAGCTTTTAGCTATAAAGCCTACCTACTAACCACTAAGGCCCTAACTAACATATAGAAACGTAATCTTAAGTAAGAACCTTATATATAGGTTAGTTACTTAGTTAGGTATAATTCTATTAATATTTTTCGTATATAGATCCTATAGAGACGGGAGGTTTATCGAGTTCGTAATATAACGTTTAATAAGACTTAGTTTTTCACCGCGTCTAAAGCATCCGAACCGCTAATATAGGTATTATTACCGGCATTTCTACTATATATTATATAGGAAGAAGAGTAAGATAAGGCAGAATTCTAGTTAACGCTAATAGTACTTCCTAATAAGCATTTTAATCTAGTAGACCTTCTAGCCGATAGCAATCCTTAGCTCCCGACTCCTAACTAAACCCCGGAACCGCCGGAGGACATTTTTAAGAATATATAGGATTTCTAACCCGATATTTCTATACTTTTACCTACTATAACTATAGAACTAGCAGACCGTCTTAAGGTATAGTTGCCTTAAGCTACTTCTCGGTCTATAGATTACGATAATACTATTCCTATAGATAGTCTACGAACGACGAGGTTTATAAGGGATTTACGCCCTACTTATTTAAACCGTTTTTCGGGTCGATATCCCGCTTTCGCTTACGTTAGGCATCTACCGGCTAATAGCACCGCTTTTACGGCTATATTCGCTACTTCTCTTAAACCTAAGAAGATATATAAACGGGATTTGCCCGCGCTTTTAAGGTTTTAGTCTAATCTCGAGACGCATCCGTATAGACCTAAGTTTAAAGCCGCTAGAGTAGTTAAATAGGACTCCTTAAAATAGCGGAAGACCTTCTTTCCTTCGCCTACCCTAAGAGCGAACGCGCTAGTACGTCCTCTTCTATTAATATAGGCATTCGATTATAAGTTTAATAAGCACGGCTACCTTAGGAAGTTTAAGTCTCGCCTTTATATGCGAGGAGATCTTTAGCCGTTTAGCGGAAAAGAAACATACGCCGCGACGCTTATAGCGCGAAATTTTCGCATTATAATTGCTATAGCGGCTAAGTTTAGCATAGAAACCCGCTTACTTAACGCGGTTAACGCCTTTACAAATGCTAATCTAGATAAAGAAGTATATATCTACTTCTTAGACGGATTTAAAATATTTAGTTTTATAATTCGGTTGATAAAGGCTTTATATAGGCTTCGCCGTTCGCCGCTTCTTTAGAAATAGGAATTATCTAGGTCTCTTACCGAACTAGGCCTTTAGCAAAGTACGGAGGATCTTTACATTTTTATATTTACTATAAGTAGCATTATTACTTTCTTCTTTATAGATAATATTATTATCCTTTTCTATAAGGAGTACCGTAAGGCTACTAACGATTTTATCCGTCGCTTTAAGTAGAAGTATATAGTTACTAACCGCGGAGAGCTTACCTATTTCCTTAGGATAAGGATTATCCGGGACTATAAGTAGCGAAAGCTATAGTTATACTAGGACGTTTACTTAGATAAGATTGCTTCTAAGTTTAGTTTAATCCCTGCTTCTACGGTTCTACGGCTTATTTCGACCCTTTATCCGTTCCTACTTCCCGAGAAGCTAGAGAAACACTAGGAATAGGCTATAGATAACTAAATCTACTACTTTTAGTCTTTAGTCGGTTCCTATAATTATACGACTATTTCTACCCGTCTCGACGCCGTAAAATCGTCGAATTTATTAGCGGAGTATATATAGAACCCGTCTACGCTTTATATTCAGCTCGTAGAAAGCTTAATAACTTACTTATATAAATCGCGTTTTCTTACGATTAAGTTTTCGGATATAGACGAATAAGAACTCGTTATAGCTTCCGATACCGCCTACGCTAACGACCTAGACACTCGTTATTCTTCTAAGGGCTATTTTATTAGCCTATTTAATAGTCTAATCGCGTAGAGTGCCCGGAAATAATCTACGGTTACTACTTCTTCTACCGAAGCCGAACTTCTTATAGTCTCTTCTACCGCGAAAGAGCTGATTTCTATTCTTCGTTTATTTAACAATATTTCGCTATAGCTAGATATTCCTATTCCTACTATTTAGTATAATAACACTTAGACAATCCGCTTAGTTTCCGCCGAGATTCTAAAGATTTAGACCGCTTTAAAGCACGTTAAAATTCACAACTACTAGGCCTGTTAGGAATTCTTACGCAATACTTTTAATATTAAATATATCCCTTCTAACTAGATAGTTACGGATAGATTAACTAAGTTACTTCTATAATAACGTTTCTAAACGTTCTTTTGCTAGCTTCGACTTACGGATATTTCTTCTAGGATCTAAGAAGAAGTCGATAATAATTCTAACTAGCCGGAAGTTATTCCCTTCTAGCTAAAGGGGTATGTTAATATTACCGTCTTCCTTATTTGCTTTCTACCCGGAAATCCCCGGTTCTTCCCTAGATTCCGCTATAGAATTCTATAGGCTTTTACAGGCATTACCCCGCACTTCTATAGGCGTATTTACCTACTTTTCTTCGGTTATATTTCACCGTAGTTTTACGGTAATTTTACGGTTATTTATATAGACTTTACCTATAAAATCTCTTCCCTTCTACAGTCTTCTACCGTAGAATTCTAATTCCCTTCTATCGTCTTCTACCGTAGAATTCTAATTCTCTTCTACGGCTTCTACCGTAGAATTCCTTTATATAGCTACGGCTTCTACCGTAGAATTTACCGTAGAATTCACTAGTCTTCTACTAGGCTGCTTATTTATTTACTAACTATATAACTTATTTATCGTACGGCACGATCTATTGCTTTTCTCACCGATCCTTCCGTCCGATTATTTACGTCACCTGTTTTTCCTTAGGTCTATGCGGCTGATTTCGTCCGAGGATTTTTCCTATATATAGAGACTAGTTAGCCCCCCTACTAGATAAGATAAGAGCTATTATTCTTAGTGATTTACATCCTTTTGCAGCTTCTAATCCCTCTATATAGGCTGTTTAAGCCTTAGAGCCTCTCTTCCCTTTTTGATTGCTATTACCTAAATGTCGAGAACCCGACTAGCTAGCGTTCGATAATAACCGTTATATAGCTTCGTGGAAAATCTCCTATAAAACAAGCCCCTTAAGAAAATAAGGGCTATATACATATCTTTATTATTATATTAATAAAACCTCTTTTGCTATACAACCTATTAGACCTATTAAGACCTACAATCGTGCCTATTTAGTCCGAGCCGTAGATTAAAGATCTAATACTCCGTATATATCTTATAAGTATTGCTATTTACATAGCACGAAATTGCTATTTATATAGTAAGAATATCTAAAACCCTACTTTTCTACACGTACCCCGCGCGCCTATATCCCGCTACTAAAATCTAGTGCCGGTATATAGCAATTAAGAGAGCCGTGTAAATCGTGCGAATAACGCGAAGAACACTAGGCCTTAATCCAGTTAGGCCACCCCGACACGGCACGTAGTAGGGCACGCAGCAGGGCACGCAGTAGGGCAGGCAGTAGGGCACGCAGTAAGGCACGTAGTAGAGCACGCAGTAGAGGGCGCGCAGCCGGGAGCCGGGCACAAAGCATATATTAAGGAGCCGCACACATAGTAGAGGGCACGCAGTAAGGGGCACGTAGTAAGGCACGCAGTAGGGCACGCAGTAGGGCACGCAGTAGGGCACGCAGGCACGTAGTAGGGCACGCAGTAGGGCACGCAGTAGGGCACGTAGTAGGGCACGCAGTAGGGCACGCAGCCGGGAGCCGGGCATAAAGCATACATCGAGAAGCCGCCGAGCTATATATATAGTAGAGGGCACGCAGTAGAGCACGTAGTAGAGGGCACGCAGCCGGGAGCCGGGCATAAAGCATATATCGAGAAGCCGCCGAGCCGTATATATAGTAGAGGGCACGTAGTAGAGCACGCAGTAAAGGGCACGCAGCCGGGAGCCGGGCACGAAGCATACATCGAGAAGCCGCCGAGCCGTGAATATAGCAGAGGGCACGTAGTAGAGCACGCAGTAGAGGGCACGCAGCCGGGAGCCGGGCATAAAGCATACATCGAGAAGCCGCCGAGCTATATATATAGTAGAGGGCACGCAGTAGAGCACGTAGTAGAGGGCACGCAGCCGGGAGCCGGGCATAAAGCATATATCGAGAAGCCGCCGAGCCGTATATATAGTAGAGGGCACGTAGTAGAGCACGTAGTAAAGGGCACGCAGCCGGGAGCCGGGCACGAAGCATACATCGAGAAGCCGCCGAGCCGTAAATATAGTAGAGGGCACGTAGTAAAGCACGTAGTAGAAGGCACGCAGCCGGGAGCCGGGCATAAAGCATACATCGAGAAGCCGCCGAGCCGTATATATAGGAGAGGGCACGTAGTAGAGCACGTAGTAAAGGGCACGCAGCTGGGAGCTAGGCACGAAGCATATATTAAGAAGCCGCCGAGCCGTATATATAGTAGAGGGCACGTAGTAGAGCACGTAGTAGAAGGCACGCAGCCGGGAGCCGGGCATAAAGCATATATCGAGAAGCCGCCGAGACGCATATATAGTAGAGGGCACGCAGTAGAGCACATAGTAAAGGGCACGCAGCCGGGAGCTAGGCACGAAGCATACATTAAGAAGCCGCCGAGCCGTATATATAGTAGAGGGCACGTAGTAGAGCACGTAGTAGAAGGCACGCAGCCGGGAGCCGGGCATAAAGCATACATCGAGAAGCCGCCGAGCCGTATATATAGTAGAGGGCATGTAGTAGAGCACGTAGTAGAGGGCACGCAGCTAGGAGCCGGGCACGAAGCATACATCGAGAAGCCGCCGAGCCGTATATATAGCAGAGGGCACGTAGTAAAGCACGTAGTAGAAGGCACGCAGCCGGGAGCCGGGCATAAAGCATACATCGAGAAGCCGCCGAGACGCATATATAGTAGAGGGCACGTAGTAGAGCACGCAGTAGAGGGCACGCAGCCGGGAGCCGGGCACGAAGCATACATTAAGGAGCTGTATATATAGTAGAGGGCACGCAGCTAGGAGCCGGGCACGAAGCATACATCGAGAAGCCGCCGAGCCGTATATATAGTAGAGGGCACGTAGTAGAGCACGCAGTAGAGGGCACGCAGCCGGGAGCCGGGCATAAAGCATACATCGAGAAGCCGCCGAGCCGTACATATAGCAGAGGGCACGTAGTAGAGCACGCAGTAGAGGGCACGCAGCCGGGAGCCGGGCACGAAGCATACATTAAGGAGCCGCACATATAGTAGAGGGCACGCAGCCGGGAGTCGGGCATAAAGCATACATCGAGAAGCCGCCGAGCCGTATATATAGTAGAGGGCACGCAGTAGAGCACGTAGTAGAAGGCACGCAGTAGGGCACGCAGTAGGGCACGTAGTATAGCACGCAGCCGGGAGCCGGGCATAAAGCATATATTAAGGAGCCGCGCACGTAGTAGAAGGCACGCAGTAAGGGGCGCGCGCGCTGCTATAGCTATTAAATCGACTGAATTAAGGCTATACACGATTTACGCGGCCCTTTTAATTGCTATATACCTATACGGAAAATTTAGTAGCGGGATATAAGCGCCCGGGGTACGTATAGAAAGAGTAGGGATTTAGGTATCTTACTATGTAAATAGCAATTTCGTGCTATGCAAATAGCAATACTCTATCTTATTAACGTATGCCGCGGTGTTCTTAAGATAGAATACGCACTTTTTAAGCCCGCTTAGAAAGTCTAGACTATTTTTGCAGATTTACGTACGTCTATCGAAACCTACCTCGCACGCAACCCGTCGGCCTAGTTCCTATAGGACGAAGTATTTAATTATAATAATTAATAGTACCTAGACTAAAGATACTTAAACATCCGTAGACGAGGTGGATTCCGTAGCCTCGGTCGAGGCTATAGACGAGGATACGAACGTAGTAGCCGTAGAGGCTATTTCTAAGGCTTTAGCTAAAACCGTAGAAACCCCTTTCGCCTACGTAGACGCGGCGGCTATAGCAATAGCCCTAACCGCTTAACATAGACTAAGAAATGTTTCGTTTATTATAAGGAAGGCTGTTAGTTAACTAAACACACGCCTAAGGAACGTTAACGGTCTAAGGACTAATACCTTACGTAGTGTTTTAACGATAGCATCCTAATAAACAACTTTACGGCATACGTAACAGAATTTAAAGGCTTTAAGACCGACGAGATAGAAGCTAACGAGTATTAGGACGTAGAAGACGCTTATAATGCCGCCGATCTAGAGCAAGCAGTAACTTAAATGCTCTACGAGGCCGTATTTATATACCTTTAGACCGGCGAAGACGTCTACGACATAGACTAATTAATCCCTGCCGACTAATTCCTAATCGAGGATCGTTACTCCCGTTAATAGTTCTAAGGGATTATAATCGACACTAGTGCGGCTAGAGTATTTACTATAGGATAGGAGTAGTACTTCGCTTTAAAGCGAACGAAACCTTCTATTATACTTAATAACTCTATAGCCGGCTAAGCCTCTATCCGATTTAGCACTAGTATACCTATATATTCACTTTAGTCTAATCGCCCTTAATACCCTTATTAGTCGAGTAACCTTTCACATTCTTAAGACCTATACCCCTTTTCTACTCTCTCTTACTAATATAGACCGACTTCGGATCTACTTCGATAATATAACGAATACGCTAGTAACCCGGGATTTAACCAACCGGATCTTAGTAATCCGCAAATAGGGTCACTTATAGTTCTTTTTGCCTAAAGAATAAGAGACGATATTATTCCTAATAGAAACCGAGATTAGGATACTATATCGCCGCTTTAAGCACCTAGCTATATCGAGGCTTTATTACCTACTTAAGCAGGCCGGCTATAATATAATAACTATATAGCTTAAATCGATCTCTAAATTTTATTATTACTGCTAAATACACTTATAGGCACCTAGACGTTTTAAACTCACGCTAAAAGATAACTAGGAATTTAATTACGAGATTATAGTAGACGTAATATACTTAAGAAGCCCTTTACGGCCTATTCTATACGTCGTTAACTCCGCAATAGCGTTCTAAGGAGCTAGGTTCCTTCCTTTAATATTAGCTAAGGATACTTAGGAAGTCCTTCGAGCCCTTTAGATCGATAGCTACCTTAGACCTCCTAATATAATTAAACATAACGTAGGAACTAATTTCGCCTTAATAGAGTTCCGTAATAAGGCAGAGATTATAGGAATAACCTATAAGCAGGTCCCTATATAATTACATACGTCGATTAGGAAGGTCGAGAGGTATTACGCTCCTTTACGCCGTGCGTTTAAGAACCCCTACGTAGAGATCGGGAAAATTACGTCTCCTAAGGCAATCCTTTAAATAGCCGTAAAAGCCGTTAACGATATAGCCGGATCTTACGGCCTTATCCCTATACTTCTCGTCTTTAGTGCGTACCCGCGTATAACTATTAACTCGCCTCCGTTAGCTATAACCCTAAAAAGGTCTATAGCTATATAAAAGGCGATAAAGATACTGCGATAGCTTTCTACGGAGCGATAAGTTTAAGATGCTCTACGCGCTCGCAACGGCCCTTCTATAGCCGAAACACTTACTCTACCGCTAAAAAGCGAGGTTTACGTCTAGAGGGAAAAGGGAGGATAGTAGGGACTATTTAAAATTGCTACGATTAACGGTTATAATATTACTATTAATACCGTTAACGGACCTTAAGTCTTTTAGTCTACCCTAGTATAGCCCTACCTTTAAGACGATTCGACTCCTCTACCCTTACTTCCCGCGATTAAAGCACTACCTACTGCTAATCTAACCCTTAACTAGACACTAAGGTCTATACTCCTTGCTCTAATCCTTAAACCCCTAATGCTACGCAAGCGTAGCCGTCCTCCCGGTGTAAAGAATAAGCTAAAGCTACTAGTTCGGCTTCTAATTCTACTTCCCCCTCCTTAGGCCTTCGTTATTAACAAGGAAGAAGATGCCTACGAATTAGCACTTAATCTACGGGGAAAAGAAGTTATTATAACCCTAAGAGCCCTATTTAAGCAGTTAGATAGATAAGAGATCGATAACCTTATTGCCCGTAGTGCTTTTAGCTTCGAACGCTACGATAAAGCTATCTACAGAGGTTACTATATCTTTAAGTCGAGGATAGTATATAAAGTAAAAGGGAAGGATAAGAAGCCCTACGAGAAATCCCGTCTCGTTGTTTAAGGATATAATAACAAAGAGAAAACGACCCTATTAACGCAATTACTAACGATTTAACGCGTTAGCTAGTGGCTAATCCTAGCCCTCGCTCCGGGACTCCTTCGTTACTATAGCATAACTCTTTCGTTGCGAGACATTACTTAGGCCTACCTATAGGCCGAAACTAAGCTATTTAGGACTATCCTAACTAGACTACCCGTCGAAACATAAGGACAATACGTAGAAGGGGCTATTATTCGTATAATTCGACCCCTTTACGGGATCGCGGAGTTAGGACTATATTAGTTCTAAACGTATTATAAACACTACGTTATATATCTTAATATATTAACTTCGACGTATGACTTATGCCTCTTAATCGCAAACGGGACCCCTAAGAGATTTAGTATAGTTAGCCTATAAACGGATGATATATTAATGTTAGGCATACGTAGCTTCTTAACGGCTAAGAAAGAGCAGCTTTAAAAGGCTAAGTTTAGAGCAAAGCCGAAGACTAAGATGTCTGCCTGTTCGTTGCTTGACTTTAATAGGGCTAGACTAATACTATAAGATTAAAATCTCCTTCTTTAGTAAAAGGGTTAATCGGAAAAGCTAAAGCCGATTATTGCTTAGGATTATAACTTCGCACAATGGTATATAGAACAACGCGCCTATAGAGCATACGTTGCTTTAATCTGCTAGCTAGAAGCTTCTTTTAATCTTTTAATAGCAGCCTAAGTCTAAAGTCCTAACGAAAACGACTGCACGACTATTAATAAGCGCTTGCAATAGCAAATAGACTATAAGACACGAGGCCTAACGTACGAACTAGTTGACCCTATAACTGTAAAGCTGCTGGTATTTATATATAGATCCTTTATAAATAACCTAGATCTCTCTTCCTAGCTTAGATCTATCGTTGCATTTGTTAAGGAGACCCGATCTAATAGCTACTTTAAGATTAAAGGCAATATTGTCTACTAGAGCTTAACGAAGTATAAGAGAGTTATACACAGCGTTTTAGCTTAAGAGGTCTACGGTATAGTTAGAGGCGTCGACATCGGCATTTGCCTTACTATAACGATTAAGATAATTACAGAGCGCCTACAACTTCCTCTAGTGCCTTTAATCCTTTATATAGACTCGTATTCGCTCTACGAATGTCTTATAAAGCTTACTATAACGAAAGAAAAGCGACTAATAATTGATATTATATCGCTTCGTTAATCGTACGAGCGAAGGGAGGTCGCGGAAGTTCGATAGATTAATAGGCATGATAACCTAGCTAATGCATTAATAAAGTCCTCCTAAAATAAGTCTCT
Source organism: Ophiocordyceps sinensis (assembly GCA_012934285.1). Taxonomy (NCBI): domain Eukaryota; kingdom Fungi; phylum Ascomycota; class Sordariomycetes; order Hypocreales; family Ophiocordycipitaceae; genus Ophiocordyceps; species Ophiocordyceps sinensis. The sequence goes on along the minus strand of JAAVMX010000001.1, from coordinate 7,950,412 downwards.
TAAACACTTTATTAAGACTAACGCGCTAACCGTTAGAATAGACGCTTTCGTTATACGACCTTAATCTTCTACTTCCTCGCTTTAACACACATATATAAGGCTAACTGTGTTATATACAGACTGTTTTATTTACTATTGCTCGCGCGCGTGCTTTACTTCCTTATTTAATTACGCGCTTTACTTCCTAATTTAATTGCGTACTTAACTTCCTTATTTAATTGCGCACTTATTCCTTTACCTAATTTATTGCTTAATTAGCTGCAATAATAGAATTCGTCGGCACGGTTTAAACCCTAAACCTCTAGCAAGCCTCTTCCTACTCCTTTAAGCACTCCCCCGGCGGCCTTACTTACAGCTGCAATATAATTATATTTCGCTAACTAGACTATAAAGCTATAGAGCGAGCATCTCGATTTATAAAGCGAGCATCTTAATTCCTCTCGAGCAGCCTTTTAGGCAAATATAAGTCCGCATAAATAAGGAGTAAACCCCTCCGCGGCATTAAGTCTATATAAATAAAAAGTAAACCCCTCTATAGCATTAAGTCTATATAAATAAAGAGTAAACCCCTCTATAGCACTAAGTCTATATAAATAAGGAGTAAACCCCTCCGCGGCATTAAGTCTATATAAATCAGGAACAAACCCCTCCGTAGCATTAAGCCCGCATAAATAAGGAGTAAAACCCTCCGCGGTAAGTCTATATAATTAAGAGTTAACCCCTCTATAGGCAAATATAAGTCTACTTAAATAAGGAGTAAACCCCTCCGTAGTAGAAAGTCTATATAATTAAGAGTTAACCCCTCTATAGCCTATAAATAAGGAGTTAACCCCTCCGTAGAAAGGAAAACTCGCCTATTAGCACTCTATATTTATAGTAAGCACTCGAGCAGCACCGATCTCGAAAGATACTAATATATTGCGGTTTAAGGATAAGGCTTACCTTAACCGCTTAATCCTAAGAAGGCAGGTTTATTAGTAAGACCTTCTAGCTATCCTAATATATTATAGATAGCTTAAATATCACCTACTCAGCCTTTAATTCGAGGAGGCGGAGCGAACGTATCTTTAGAGTTATAAGGAAATAAAGTCCTAGACTAAGATTAACTCTAAAACACTCACGAAGAAAGGCTAAGTCCTCGACTATATATAGGTATACGTATATAAAATAGATAAGCACAAAAGGCTCTCGAAGTTTAAGGTAAGTGTAGGAATGTAGGAATGTAGGATAAACACTACGAGGAAAAGAGTTATAAGTTATAACCCCTAATAACCCCGACGGTCCCGACGGCAGCGTTATTAGCCCCGTTATAACCCCGGTAGTAGCCTTATTATAACCCGGATGACAGCGTTAGCGGCTGGGTCACGTGCTTCTAATAGGGCTCTGTTAGGAGCCCGGCAGGCCCGGGTTAGGCTCTTTATAGGCTCTATAAAGGGGGCCCCTTTCCCCCCCTTCCTAGCTAGAGCAGATACTTAAAGACAATAACGACTGCTAATTGCGATAAGATATCTTACGTATAATCCCTACCTATACTAATTAGTGATTAAATAGATTCAATTATAGAATAGTAAGGCAGAAGAGATAGATCTTAATCTTCGAAAGTATAGTAGAATCTCTATTCCTTACAGACGTTGTTTCCACGCATCTTTACCCCTTTGCGGGTTCTATTGCGTATACCTAGAGAAGTTTATCTATGCTAAGAATAAGGCATCTCGCTAGAACACCGGTTGAGATACCTTTAAACTGATTAATTAATGCCGCTGCTTTCGCAGACTATAGTAGCCCTAATCGACAGTGCGTCCCTTAACGCGACGAGCCCGCTGCCCGCTCCCGGCAAGCACTAAATCCGTGAAGGTTGCTGTTTTCGCAGACTATAGTAACCGAATCGACATTTAGTTGCCCTAAAGGACAAGCATCGCGGAACCCCTTTACGACGTTGTTTTTCGCAGACTATAACCGACCTAAAGCGACGAGCGCTACTTGCCAATTATCGCGAAGACCCTCGCGACCTTAGTCATCTACGATAACACCTACGAGCCCGACTATCGCCGTAGCTGCCGACGCGGCAGACAATCCCGTCGTAATAAGAGCTCCTTAGCTAAAAGGGTCTACCGACTGGTTAAATAGTATCTCGATCTATAAGTCACTATATTAATAAGTCGACTTTAATCTCCCGGATCTTAACGAAGAGGCTAATCCTAACGAACAAAGTTAATTAGCTTTAATAATATACGTCGTCCGGTTTATATTAAGTATAGATTGCTATAAATATACATAAGGGTATACTCTGCTTAGCTAATTTTGTTAGGAGTTCGGATCCTAGAAAGAGACTATCTAGGATAAGATCTATCGGGATATTAGGAGGGCCCTTCGGAATATCGTTAGGAAGAATAGGGTATATATAGGACGAAGAGACGGACTAATCGTCCCCTAATTCCTACGGCTATAGACCTCCGACGACCTACTACCCTAGCTATAATAAGAATTCCTCGAGATAGACTTCGACGTTAGAACAAGGGCCCACGCAGAGAGGAATAGGATACGAGCCTAACTCGGCTTGCCGCCTTATTAGGCAGCCTCGAAGACGTCGTCTTTAGCCTCGCCCTCGCCGTCGCCCTTGCCCTCGCCCCCGCCTTTAGACCTCGATCCCGCCTCTAGCTCCCCTAGGCACGGCCCCGATGCCGACCTACTAAGCTCTCGCAGCTCTTTAGACTGCCCCTTAGCGACTCTCTAACTCGGCTCCCCTATTAATTCTCGCAGCAGCAGCTCTTATAGCAGCTTCTAAAGCGAACAAACAAGCCCCTAGCAGAAAGCCGTTACTGCTCCTATTAAGCCTTAAAGCAGCTTTCGAAGCAGCTCTATCGAACCAACGAAGCCGCCCTAACAGACGCTTCCCTTAAGCCCCTAGCAGCCATACCGTTACTGCGAAAAGACCCTCGTGCCCTAAGCCTAGCATACACTAAAGCAGGCTAAATGCAGGCTCTGTAAATCCTAGTTCGACTCCTAAGGCGCACTCTTTCGTTACCTCGCTAAAGGATGTTACTACTAGAAGCCTAGTACGGGCTTCCTCCTAATCAGTCACCCGGCAGGCGCAGACGCCCCGGCTGACGACTATATTCTTTGTTCTTCCGAGATTTAGCAGAGCGCTTATAGCTCTGCGTAACGGCAATAGCACGGCAATAACAGCAGCATCGCGAGCCTAGACCTCCGCTAATCTTACATTCTCTTTTGTATTTATTCTTTGTATTTATTAGACCCCTTTGGTCTAATACGCGTGATTAATTAGTTGCGGTTGCAAGCTTTAAAGAAGAAGCTTTAAAGAGAAAACTGCCAGTGTGGGAATGTAGGAATGTGGGATAAACACCACGAGGAAAAGGGTTATAAGTTATAACCCCTAATGACCCCGACGGTCCCGACGGCAGCGTCATTAGCCCCGTTATAACCCCGGCAGTAGCCTTGTTATAACCCGGATGACAGCGTCAGCGGCTGGGTCACGTGTTCCTAATAGGGCTCTGTTAGGAGCCCGGCAGGCCCGGGTTAGGCTCTTTATATGCTCTATAAAGGGGGCCCCTTTCCCCCCCTTCCTAGCTAGAGCAGATACTTTAAGACAACAACGACTGCTAATTGCGGTAAGATATCTCACGTGTAATCCCTACCTATAGTAAGACTAGTAGTCCGAGGGGACTAATAGCTTCGAAATAGATAGGAGACCTACGCGGTTACTCTCGCGGGACGAAGCTTTCGAACACTTATAACAATAGCTATAAGGTTCGACCTTAAACTAATATAGTACGATACGGTTAACGCGTTCGTTAACATAAGGCTCGACGAGATTATATATATAAAGATACCGCTAAGGTATAGAAAACACTTTATTATCCTCCGACTTAATAAAGCCCTCTACGGACTGCAAAAATCCCCTCTTTTAGCTATTATAAGCCGTATATATTAATAAGATCTACCGACTTATAAAGAAACGCCGTAACTTCGACATACCGATAGTAGTAAACGAGCTTCTCCCCTACGAAGAGATCGCTAAACACTATAAGATACGAGCCTATTAGGTAAACGTAGGTTCTATACTATACGCGGCGGTTATTACCCGCCCCGTTATCGCGTTTGCTACGTTAAGACTATGCAAATTTAACACTAACCCTAGACTAAAATATAAAGATATAGTCGATTAAGTCCTCTACTATCTGCACTATATATAGGGACTTACGCTTCGTCTAGGGGGTAGGGACGACTTTAAAGTAGTAAGTAACGCCTCTTTCGCCGATAATACCGACCGGAAAAGCTCTTAGGCATTTGCTATAAAGCTATTCGGAGGCTTAATTAGCTAAACAGCTAATAAATAAGATATAGTTATAACTTTAACAACTATAAGGGAGCAGATATCTCCTAATTGGTTTATCCCACTAATGAATAAATATATGCATTAGAACCGCCTTGCATTATTATATATAACGTAAGTCACCCGGTCGTATTAGCTCCTAAGATAGCTAAGATACTAAAGCCCGAAGTATATAGTGTAAGTAAAGATAAAGGCATATAAGTTATAACTTATAACTTAGTCAACCGGCGTTATCTATATTACCTCGTATTACTAGCGTATTTAATTATATAATAATTAAGCTACTAAATAGGATTAGACTACTTATATTATATAGCTAAATAATAGCGCTTTCTATAACTATAATTAGTTAAGTTATATATACCTTTATTCGTATAGAATTAGCTATATAATAGGACCTTAGTCCGCCTTTAGACAGACCTTTACTAAGTAATTTAATAATACTTTTCTCTTTTATTTCTATATTAATCTTAATACTCTTTATACTACCGTAATCCTCTGCCTTTAAGCTTCCCTTTAGGCTCTTATTAGTTATAATCCCTATCTCTGCCTAAGCTTTAAGTTGCTTCTAATCTAAAGCCCTCTTTAGATCCTTTAGATTACTCGCCGCTATACTAAAAACAACCGCCTATCTACTACGACCTCCTCTTTGCCTTTTTAGGCCTTTTGCCTTACTAAGCTACCCTTAGTTTATATATATTACTACTTTCTTAGTGTTTTATCCCCTATTCTCCTCGTTAGCCCTAATTCGACCTTAGTATATACCTTCTTTTAACTACTATCTTTCGCTAAAGAACCTACTAAAAAGATTCTTTTAAAATTCTATCGCTACCTCTACTATAGCCCGTCGACTCTAAATTTCTTCCGAATTTCCTCCGATACCTCCCGACCCCGAAAATAAGTTTATTTAAGGACTACTTATTTACTAAGCTTAAAGGGAGCGTTAACTTTTCTGCCTAGTCTCTACGTATAGAATCCGTCTTTATACGTAAAAAGCTTACTCCTGTAATCTTTAACGCTTCTTACGCGAAATCCTAAGACTATCTAGCACTTATACGCTTAATAGTCGACGATAGTCCTCTCTCTTAAATAAAGCATTATACGTCTATAAAAGCGGCTTAAGATACTCTTAAGACCTTATATAACCCGGTAAACTTTACCTTAAACTTTCTCTTTATTAAAAAGCTCTTTAATACGAAGATTAAAGGTAAACTATTTATAGAAACTTACTTGAATAAGGTAAAAGAGCTTTATAATAAGCTAAATACTAGAAAAATCTAAATCCTAAAGATCGTAGTAATAATATAGATCTTTAAGATTCTAAATAGCTCTTTCTCGAGTTATATTATAAATATAACCTAGACACTCTATACTAATGCTATGGTATATACCCTTAAGTCCTTCTCTTTATCCCTTATCGATAGGTTTAGGAGAACTAAGGCTTTAAAGAGTAATAAGCACCTCTTTATAGCGAATAATAATAAAATTCCTATTTATTCTTACTATAAGAAGCGTAAGTATATAGAAAAGTATTATTTTAAGAAACTAAAGAATAAGGATAAGGCTAAGGCCGTTAGATTTACTACTAAGACGTTGCTTTCTTCCTCCTCGACTAAAAGGGAGCCTAAGGAGGATACTAATAGGAGCTATAGGAGGCCTACGCTTATCCTAATCTCTCGAGAGAGTTCCCCCTTCTTTACTCCTCGCCCGGCTGCCTATCCCCGGACTTCTCGACTCCGGAAGAGAAAGGCCCCCTTCGGTATCTTCTCCTAAGTCTAGTAAGGTCCTTATTGTCTCTAAGTCGGCTTCTAGTATTATAAGTTCCTTCCTACCCCTCCTTATACTCTTTATATCCTTTATACCCTCGATACTTTCGTCTATACCCTCGATACTCTCCTTTATACCCTCGTTATTATATAAAATGCTAGTCCTTCTTTATACCTTCTCTTCTTATACCCTATTTCCCTCTACAAATATCCTTCTCTATACCCCTATAAAAACAAAGTCCTCCTCTAATAGAAAACAAATAATAGGACTTTTAAAGCCGCTTCCCTCGGCGATTTTAAAGGTAACCTTAAAGGTCGATAGGGCTGCTTTACGGATTAGGAATTTTTATAACTTTATATTCGATACTAAGGCTATTAGGCATATAGTTTCGAATAAAACTCTCCTCTCTAATTATAAATAAATATACACTACCGTAACCTAGGGGAAAGCTTTCTCTATTATTATACGAGGTGCTAGAGACCTTATCTTTAAATTCCTAAATAGTAATTAATAATACACCTTAAGAAATTGCCTTTATATACCTAAAGTCGGCATTAATATAATTAGCCAATTAGCTATAATAAACACATACGCCCTAATAGGCCCGGACTCTATATCCCTCCTCTATAAATATCTAAATAAATTAATAACCGGTTCTATTAAAAACGGACTATACTATATCCCTCTAGACATAAAGAAAACACGATTTCTAATTAAAAACAAAATATATAATATACAATATAGCCCGAAAGAGATAATAAACAACGCTATACTCTTAGATACTATACTAACTAATACAATAAAAACACCTGAAATAAAAACACCTAAGATAAAAAAGAAGATAGACCTCGTTCTCTATTATAAACGGCTAGGCTATCTTAGCTATAAATCCCTATACCGATACCTCCGTAGACTATACCTAGATATATCCGTAGACTAAAAAGATATTAAAGCTATAAAACAATGCGAAGCTTGTATATAGGCTAAACATACCGATAAAAAGAAGAAAGCTCCCTTAAAACGACGGTATCTCTTTCTTAATAAAATGAACGTTAATATCTAGGGCCATATTAAAGTCCCTACCTACGATAAATTCAGATACTTTATATCTTTTCTTAATACCTGTTCTAGGTACCTAAGAATATACCTAATAAAAGATAAAGCTAAAAGCCTGCCTAAGTTTCTAGAATTTAAAGCAGAACTTAAGAATAATATAGATAAAACAAAGATAAAAGAAGTCTTCTTAGACAATGCAAAAGAATTTATCTATAACATTAAACTATATGCCCTTAAAAACGGTATAATATACAACTCGAGCCTACCGTTTACCCCCTACTCGAACGGCAGAATAGAGCGTATAAACAGAATAATACTTAATAAAGTTAGATCTATGCTTTATACGGCTAAACTGCCTAAATATCTTTAGGGTAAAGCTGTTTTAGCAGCTATATATATATACAATCGATCTCCTTATACTGCTTTAGTGTTAGTAGTTGATTCACTTAGATTAATCTAAATAAAGGGGGTTGTATTAGTTATAGTTGTATCTAATCTAGCTAAGAAGGGGGAACAAAGGGTGCCCCTTTATACCCGTCTGCCGGGGTCCCTCTATAGAGCCTGCTGTGCCTTAACAATGTATTGTTAAGGCCTACGCTAGGACTAACTGCTCTAGTTATAACAATGCCCTTAGTTAATAACGAGGTTATTAACTATATAGGGCACGTAGCGTTATACGCCGCGTGGTTATAACCCCTATTGCCCCTTTCCTATATATAGTCGGCAATATAGTTAGGACTCTATCCCTTAGTTATATAACTATATTCCTATACTAGTAGTCTTTCTTTCTAACTGCTAAGCAACCTTCCTAATCGCAAGGATAACGCGTATTAGACTAAAGGGGTCTAATAAATACAATACATAAGTATAAATAAAAGAGAGTTCTAAAAGGGAACTTAAGGACGCAAAACGTATGCCTCTATCCGAATAGTTAAGCTATTGTTATCTACGAAGCGTTTAAAGGCTCGGTTAAGTAATGCCTTTATTATAGCATTGGCCGGGTTATTATCGCCGTTAATCTAACGGATCTCTGCGATCTTACGCTGCTTATATATAACTATCGAAGAGATATAATATTAATTATTAATCTTTTCTCCTTAGGTATTCTAAGCTTTACGAGACATTCGTAGAGCGAGTACGAATCTATATAGATAATTAATTAGATATTCGGTAGCTTAAGCCGGTCGGTAATAATCTTTAGCGTAGTTGCTAGGGCGATCCCGAGGTTAACGCCGTTGACTATGCCGTATATGTTAGAGGCTAGCACGCTTTAGGTAACTCTCTTATACTTTATCGAACTCTAATAGATAATATTCCTAGTGACCTTAAATTAGTTATTAGACCTTTCGGTCTTATTAACTAATGCAATAATAAAGCCTAGTTGCGATAATAGGTCTTTATTCTTAGCAAACGACCTATTTATAAATACTATTAGCTTCGCCTTTATAAGATTAATTAGTTTATATATTAAACCTCTACTCTAGTAGTCTATTTGCTACTTAAGTCGCTTATTTAAGATTATATAATCCTTATTATCTAGGTTCTATACTTATGCCGTAACCGAGATATCGAATACTGCTTCTAGTTAGCACACTAAGGCTATATAGGCTCTATAAGCACGTTGTTTAGGTACTATTATATATAATCCGGAGCCTTAATATCGATTCGGTCGATTCGGGCGGCTTATCCCTTCTATTAAAGTAGGAGTATTTTATCCTATTATAAGCTTACCTTCGCGTCGTTAAAATCCGTGACGGATCCTTAAGTCATTGTGGTTTTCGGCTTTGCTCTAAATTATGCCTCTTAGAGCTTTTCTTCTTTAGCGGCCGAAAAACTCGTCGTTCTAAGCATAAGGGTATCGTCCGTTTGCATCCTAGCGATGCTAAAGTATTCTAGTCCTATGTTAGATATTAGAAGGCAAGAGTTAAAGGTCGATATCGCTATATCGAGGCCTTTAACGTAATGCTTTTAATACGTATTAAACTAATAGACTCTTAATTCTATAATTCTATATAAGGGCCTAATAACTTAGATAATTATATCGGGCGGATACTTCCTTTATAATTCGGCGGGGAGACGTATTAAGACCGTTTAAAATAGCTCTATAGTCGCCTAGGGATATGCCTAGGTATTATCTCGAAGGGATAACGTTATCCTATAGCGCATAAGGCTAGGAGCAAGGGCTAAGATTAGTCTTTAGCTAACGCGTTAGATTATTAGGGACTACGTTAGTAGGGAAGCCTTCTCCCTATTATTATAACCTTAGACTATAAGCCTTAATTTCTTATATAGCTTAATGTCTTTGCCTTTAACCTCTCGAACTATACGGGAGCTAAAGATACGGTAGCCGCCGTAAATAGCTTCGTTATAACGTTCGAAACTAAATACTCCTTATGCTATAAGGTCGTCGATCTCCGTGCTGTCTAACGCTTCGAATAGTGCTCTTAGGGTCGTGATAGCGCCTTTAGATCGGAGCTTAACGGCTAGTTTATAGGCCTCTTCTTCCTCTTTTATCGTAAAGGCCTCGTCCGCTTCTTTGTTACTTAAATCGTCGAGGTCTATATCGTCCTCGTTATCGTCTAGGTTATCTTCTACGTCTATTCCTTCTATAATTAAATACCTAGCCTTATTCTTCGATCTAGGCGGACGTCCTCGCTTATAGGGTGCTAGAGGGTCCGGTCGGGCGGGCTCGTCCGGTTGCTTAGACTTTAGGGCCGGGATGTCATTAAGTATTTAATCACGATAATATAGTTATACTAATATAGATCTCAAAACCTAAGGTCTATTAACCGTATCGATCGTAATGTTATGCCCGTTAATAGCTATAATTTTAAACGGTCTTTACTATCCTAACTTTTCCTTCTATACGCGGACTTCGCTTTAGAGAGGAAGGGCAAGTGTGTTCGCTATATCTAGGCCGTTCCGGCTATATAATATAGCCTAGATCTATCTTTTAGCCGTAAGCTGCCTAAGTGCCTTTATTGCTTTCTATACTACAGCTGCTTATTTAAAGGTCGTTAGTAATAGCGGCGAATTAAGAGTTATCCTAGGATATGCCTCGAATATAAGCAACGTAGGTAGTAGTCCGTTCGGTCTAGTAGTATCGTTAACGGCTTTAATAGCCGTCTAAAGAACTGCCTTAAGGGAGGTAAAGCTGCTTATTTCTACGAAGAGGATATTAAAAGCTCGACGTAATAGGGTATAATACCTCTTAACCTTGCTAATAGACTAATATGCCTTAATAGGAATTTATATATATATAATCTCTATAATACAGGCTTTGTTTCGGAATTCTATAGCCGTAAAGTTCGTGCCGGCATTATATTTAATAATATTAGGGGGACTAAGGTATATATTAATCTAAAGGGCTTAAAGAGTCTCTTATATATCCTTTGCTAATATAGAAGGAAGGAATTAAGCGCTTTAGAAGGCCGTCGATGCGTTAATAATATGTAATACCGGGCGTTATGCCGAATTCGGAACGTCTAAGTATATTATATTAACGATAACCTCGTAATTAAAGTCTTAGTTATCTTTAAGGTTAAATATAAACCGTTTTAAGGCAGGCGAATATATCTAGCAATAGTAATATAGTTCTAAGATATTCTCTAGAGTGCTAAGGGATATATCGCCGTAGCCTGCTTGCTTTAATAGGTTATATAGCCTAGCTATAGTAGGATATCTAAATCGACGGTATAAGGTCCTATTTTCCGTTTCTATAAGGAATACGGTCGATTATTTACTCTTCTTAAGGAAGAACTAAGGGTATCCCTATTTCCTAACTACCGGGATGTTCGCCTTAGGGCCGGTAAGGGTATTCGTTGTATTATTAAAGAATACACCTAGTCTATCTATATCTACGAGATATAGTAAGAAAGGGGTCGGAGTTTCTAGTGTATAGAATATAATCCTTTTAATCGGAGTAGTTATATTAATTAATCCTAAGGACCTTATAACGGTGCCGGCGCTAAACCTAATTGCCTTTTCACCTACGGTCGATATGTCTAAATTAACGGAAGGGTCTTCTTATTAAAGGGCTATATACTATTCTTATCCGGCCGTTAAGACCTTTGCCGCTCCCGTATTAATTAGGATGCCTTAAAAATCAAGCTTTAAGTAACGGTTATTAATAAGAAACTAATCGGCCGAGACTATCGGTTCTATACCGTAGACTTTATCTCCTATAATAAGGTAGTTAAAAGCTATTTAGCAAAGCATTTAACTAGCTTACTACTATTCCGGCTTTTTATCCTCGCTATACTCGTCCTCCTTATCGTCCTTATAGTCTTTATAGCCTGCTAAATAGGCTATAATGTCCGGGGAGACGCTAGTGTAAAGACAATACGAGAGATATTAGTCCTTAGCTTTCCGCCGTTCCTCTATAGAGTGTTTCGTAGACTAACATCCCTCCTTTCTATATAAGAAGCACTTCTTAGTCTAGGTCTTACTGCTGTATCCTTAGCCGTAGCCTCCTCTACCGCAGGGCCGATAGCTTTATCTAGAACCTCGCGAGCGAAATCATCCGTTGCCTCTCCTATTATAGGATCTGCTTAAACATCTATTCTAGGCAGAACACCTCTATAAGCACGCTATACACAACTAGCGATACCGCTTATTTAGAATTCTACCGTAGAAGACATTTAGAATTCTACTATAGAAGACATTTAGAATTCTACCGTAGAAGACATTTAGAATTCTACCGTAGAAGACATTTAGAATTCTACCGTAAAAGACATTGGAATTTCACTATAGAAGACATTAGAATTCTACTATAGAAGACATTTAGAATTCTACTATAGAAGACATTAGAATTCCACCGTAGAAGACATTAGAATTCCACTATAGAAGGACTATAGTATTTAGACGATAGGTTCCTTAGACTAGGAAAAGGGGACAAGCTTTTTATAATTAGGTATTTACCTAAATTATTTAGTTTTACCTTATGCTTATTCCTATAAACGACCGGTATCTAGTCTATATCTACCCCTATAGAGATCCTATTTCTATTGCATAAGGATATATATATTAAATAGTAGCAATTCTAGCATAGCTAGACTCCTCTTATTTTTACCTTTAACCGTGTTATTAGAGGCCACGCTTTACGGACCCCTTCTAGAGTCGTACTAAACTACGACGAGTAGAAGGTCTTCCTAGCGATTTATCGTCGGCAACCTCGCTTCTATAGTTGCCTACGATTAATCGTAGTAAGTCTTTACCTTAGCTTCCCGTCCGCTGCTAAGCGGGTCGCTACGGTAGCACGATCGATTTCTTTCGCGGATATCTATAGACACCTTCTTAGGAAGAAACTCCTATAAGCTTACGCGGAATAACCGACTACACGCGACCTCTTCCCTATAGCTATCCTTAAAAAGCTTAAGGCTAAATCGCACGCCCGATTTAAAGAAGCTACTGCCTATAACTTCTATACGTCTTAAGGCAAGCCCTACCCCTTCGATAGATCCTTTAAACCTATAATATATAGGAAATACGCCGGACCTATAAAATTCCCGGCCCGTTAGATTAATTATCTAAGCGACCTTTAAGCCGTACTATAAATATTTTCTTCCCTTGCTTTTTAGGATAAGCGTAATTAACTCTTTTTAAGAGTTAACGCTCTTTAGTATATAAAATCCTACTAGCCGTATCGACCGAATATCGACTTTAACCGTTAACTAGACTTAATTTAATACTAGTTACGATCTAATATAGCGGAAGGAAAACGTCTAGCTCTTAGTTTCGAAAAGGATATCGAGGATAAACCCCTTCCCGGCCCGTTATCGGAGAATAATTCCCTTCTTAGTCCCTTATTTTAAGACGACCCTATAGCCGGCTAGTCACCGATTTTCTAGCCTACGTCGACGACCGCCCTCCTTAGGCAGGCTATTGTATTACCTCCGCCTTCGGCTATATTCTTTCCCGCTGCTGCGCAATTTCCCCTACCCTTTAACTAGCTCCGGCAGTTATATAAGTGGTAATATCCGAAGAGGTATTAATACGCCTTATTAAAAGGATTTCTTTACGTTTACTTTCTAATCCTCCCCGATCTAAGGACGAGCATCGCAGATCTTCCTTACGTTATTAAGTAAGACTTCGGGTCGAGGATATCGGCCGTTTTAACCTAGCATCTCTATAGGATATCTCGTTTAATATCCTAAAAGAGATAGAGAAAACTATGATTTATAGAAGCGTACATCGCTTTATTAATGCTTTAAAACGGGTGGCTATATAAAGCATAGAATACGCCGACGCCCTCGTCTTAATAATCCTATTACTCCTTTAAGGAACCGCTATTAAGTAGTACTTAGGCGATCTTTTAGACGAGGAATAAGCCTCTCTTTACTAGCTAAGCCTAGGCTTTCGTATTTAATGCGATAAACTCTCTAAGCGCTTCTTTATACGCTTAGAAATCGCCTCTCGTTCGCTATAATATAAGAGGTTTATAGCGTAAGATATTATCGACGGAACGGACTTCCGTAGATAGATATCGAAAATAAAGCGAAAAGCTAAGGCAGCGGGCTATTTAGAGAATAATATAACCCTAATTATATATTAACGATTAAACACGCTGCTCTAGGAATCTTTCCGTCGCCCCGTAGGAGACGATAAAATCGACGAATAGGTTATAGAGTACGAGCGAGTTATTCCCTAGCTTAATACGAAACTAACTATCGGCACTTAAGGACGTCTCTAAAATGCGGTCTAAGGCCGCCTATAGACCGACCGTCTAGCCTTACGAGAACCACGTAAACAAACTTCTAGCGGTCCTTCTACGTTACGCCTATACGGCCGTTCTAACCTATAGAATAAACCTAGACCTACTAATACTATTCCTTCCTTAGTAGATAAAGGTAAAAAGGTAGCCTTCTAAATACCTTCTATACCTACTTCTACCCCTTCTACCCGGCCGTAGAATAAATCCTCTAGATCTCTACCGCCCGAAGGCTATAAGTTAAACCCTATTATAGTTAACTTAGCTTATTAACTCGCCGACGCCCCGTTAGATAAGCACGGGAGCATAACGATTTCGTCCTCCTTACGAGATTAAATTTTGCTAGCCGTAGAAATACTAGACGTCGACCACTCAGACGATTCCTCCTCTTCTTCTTCTAGTAATAAAGACTACTTCTATATAGTATTAGAAGCCTTCTTCGTCCCTAATACCGTAGCTACCGAAGAGGACGAATTACCGATCGATACGCATATAGAAGAGCTTATTAATAGTATTCCCGTTATCGACGCCGCTCTATAGATAGAGGATAATCCTCTAACTTAACTATCTTAATATACCTACGCTAGAATTATAGCGTATAGATAACTTAGACCTACGGATATAATCGAAATTTACGTTAACTACGGCGCTAGACGATATATTATCCGCGAGGATCTATTAGATAAATTCCTCTAGGTTACCTACGATATATCCCGGAAGGCAGATCTCTCTAGCATCGGCTAGGCTAAGACCCTCGGGTAGGCTACGTTTACTATTTTCATCCTTAGAAAACGAGATAGAAAGTTCGCGGTAGTAAAGGTACGCGTAGGCGCTTAGGTAGTAGAAGATCTCTTAGCCGGCCTCCTATTAGGTTAGGCATAAGCGGTTTCCTACGGAGTAGACGTCTTAAACACTAAATAGTCTATTACAATCGAAGCCTATAGCGGCCTTATAGTTAAATACTAAACTACTAGCCGCCGACCCGCTATCCGACGATGCGTTCGTACTGCTAGTCTTACTAAGATCCTACTATTAACTACCGTTATAGTTAAAACGGTAATTAAAAATCCTCCGTAGGATTAAGACTTAGTGTTTTTCCTAGATAATATAAACCTTAGTGGCTTATTATTATAGGATTTTTCTTTAGTTACTATATTTAATTTAAGTTCGCGTACCCTTACTTTCCTAAAAAACTATTCCCTAGGTATACTCGTCGACCTTAACGACGATATTTACTTTATATTAGCCGACGGGTACTAACCTATAGGCTTTATCGCCCCTATGCAATAGGAGATAATAATATAATCCGAACGGCAGTAGGAATTATAAACTCTACCGCTAAATTACCGACTTTAGCTTCTAATATCTCTATAGGTAGCCCGCCGACCTTTTCTCACGGCTATAATGTTTTAATATCTAAAGCCGCGGAGAACTCTCTACCCTTTACTCCTTAGGGAGACGATATACCGCCTAAGTTTCTACTAAATCCGGGTTAAGCCTTTCGGCTCGGTATCGGCTAAATTAAAGATATTCCCGAAATCGAGACTAAGTATAATATAAAAATCTATAACCTTGAACTAAACCTCGCGCTACGTATCCGTAGCATCGCCGACGGCTTCCCTACGCTATAGGAAGATCGGGGCATAGTCTACGTAGATTTAACTAACTATATAAAAATCCCTTTTATCGAGAACTAATACTAAAAGAAGCTAGGCTTTAGAGCCTACCTAGCTTTATAGCGAGATAAAGCCTACTTAGACGAGAAATATAATCTCTTTTATAAATAAGGACGTTTCGAATAGGTATCTAAAGCCTCCCCTTTCGCTTACCCTATCTTTATCGCCTAGCGAATAGTTTATAGGATTAAGAAACTACGTATAGTAGTAGACTTACGCGCGCTTAATAGCGTTATAGTTCCCGACGTATACCTTATGCCTATTTAGTCCGATATAATCTATAAGCTCGCTAGGAAAAAGTATATCTCTACGGTCGACGTAAGGAACTTCTTCTACTAGTTCCTCGTCTATAAAGACTATTAAGAACGCTTTACTATAGTAAGCTATAGAAGGCTCGAACGTTCTACGGTAGTCTTAATAAGCTATAAGAACTTACCGGCGTATGCCTAACGTTTTATAGATAAGATTCTACGCGACTATATAGCCTACGCGGCGGCGTATATTAATAATATTATTATCTTCTCTAACACCGCTAATAAATACGTATAATACCTCGCGACTGTGTTTTAAGTATTTATTAACTATAACCTCTCCCTCTCTAGCCTTAAATTGTTCTTAGCCTACCCTTCCGTAGAATTGCTTAGGTATTACGTTAATAGTATAAAACTTATAAATATAGCCGAACGAGTTTAAGCCCTATAGGATATTAAATTCCCCGACACCCTCTTAGCCTTAGAATAATAGATTAGATTCGTCGGGTAGATACGAAGTTTAGTTCTACGATTCGCGGCGTAGATCGAACTACTCTAAGTCCGTAAAACGGCGTTGCTAAAAGAAGGCCGCCTTACGGGCTTAATCCCTAAAGGCCACGCTCGTTCTCGCTTTACGTTAAAAATAGTCTTCGAACCTATAGCGATTAAAAGATATTGCTTCTAAGATATCACCGACGCGCTATATTCGGATTCCGCTATTTACTAATTTTTCCCTAACTAGCAACTATTCCTATAAGTTAACGCGAGTTATAATAACGGATTTTTAGCCGTCTTATTTTATATTAACGGTAAATCCAATTAGTTACCCTCTAAAGGACTACCTCGCAATAATATTAAACCTATCGTATACTTAAGTCGTAAACTAAAGGGCGGCGAGCTAAGGTACTAGCCTACTAAATTAGAAGTGGCCTGCCTTATATAGGCTTATCGAAAGTTACGTTCTTACCTAATCGCTACGATAGTTCCTTTAATCGTCGTGCTTACCGACTACGCCGCTACTACTACTATTTTTAAGCAAACCTTAATATACACCTCGGCCCTTAGAGCGAACACAGGGCTTATGCTAGCCTTATAGTATCTTAGCTAGTTCCCGCTTAAGGTTTACTATATTCCGGGCACTATAAATATTTTAGTAGACTTACTTTCCCGGCTACTATTATAAGCCGTAGTAGAACTAGGACCTAAGGAACTTAACTAAATCTAGGAGGATAAAGCCTCTATAGACTATATTGATATCTTTACCGAGTCCTTAATCTAACCTAATTTACGCTAAAAAAATAAAGACGGCTACGATAACGATCTACGATAGTCGGATATTATCGCCTAGCTCGGTAAAAAAGACTCTATCGAGGGATTATTATTCTTCTATATCGACGGTCTATTATACCTCTAAGACCCCGACAATAGAAGACGATTGTATATTCCCGATATATATACGGAAGAAATTATCGCGGATAAGCATACGCGAAAATTTCATACGGGAAGAAGACGTCTTTAGGAAGACCTCTCTTCTAGCTTCGTTATTATATACTTAAAAAAACTTTATAATAACCTAGTATTAAAATACGATACTTACGTACGTAACTAAACCGACCGCTTACTACCACTCGGTAATCTTATTCCTATTACTTCCTTAGCTATTCCCTTCTATACGATAGCTATAGACTTCGTTACTAGATTACCTCCCGTTATATTAGAAAATTCCCTATAGTCTCCGCTAGTTCGAGAATTCTATAACTATCTCCTTATAGTTTTAGATAAATTCTCTAAGATATATATACTAATTCTAAGGCACGATGCCTTTACCGCGGAAGATTAAGCGTAGAGGTTATACTAAGAACTCCTCCGCTCGAACTAAGGTATTCTAAAGCATATTATCTCCGACCGTAACCTAAAACTTTTATCCGCTTTTTAGAAATCCCTTTAGATAGCGTTCGGCTTTAAACTGCTTATCTTAATAGCCTAGCACCCTTAAACCGACGGTCTTTTAAAACGACGGAACTAGATAATAGAAATCGCTTTGCGTTTCTTTACGTTAGACTTTCTAGACAAACGATTATTAGACGCGCTTTTAGCGCTATAATTCTCCTTAAATAATTCCTACTCTTTAGTAATTAAGATATCACTAAGTAAACTAGTTATAGGATTTAGGATAGACGATAGGATACGCTACCTTAGAGACTAATTATTAGGAAAGTCGAAAGCATTTCTACGCGATTAAGCGTCTATCTCTATCGTATATGCTTAAGCAGTAATAAAGCGCCGCTACGACGGTAAATATCGCAAACTAGAGTTTAAACTAAGAGACTAAGTATAGCTATAGCTCGGCAAAGGCTACTCTATCGCCGATAGACGCGTGGCTAAGCTTACTAAACGAAGAATAGGTCCTTTCGAAATCGTAGAGCGTATTAAGCACTTAGCCTATCGACTAAATATAGATAACTTAATAAATATTTACCCCGTTGTTTCCGTAGTTTACCTTCGCCTAGCTAAGAAACCGGACTTACGCTTAGGTCCGGTATCCAAAGAAACTTTACATTAGGAAGTAGACCGTATCTTAGATTTACGTTAACGAAAATATAGTCGCGGAAAGGCAAGGCAAGAGTACCTTATGTCTTAGAAAGGATAGCTAAGCAGTTATAATTCCTAGCTCGCAGCAACGGAAATAGACTCCCTAGATCTAGTAGCCGAATTTAACGCCTATAAGGAAAGTCTTACTATACGTATTACTAAAACTCGAAAGGATAGGCAAGACGTACTAAAAGAATATAGACCTTTATAACTAAAGGAAAAATCGAAACTAACTCTACGCCGATCCCCCCGCAACTACTTTCCTCTACCCTAATAATTTACTACTACTGCCTTACGGTTCCCCGGCTAATTCTATAATAACGCGTAGCGCTTCTACGGGCTTCTATAGACTCTTCTAAAACCTTCTATAACTAGTTAACACCCCGTTAATACCTAAAACTTTCTTCTACGTACTATATACGTCTGCCTTTACCCTAACACCGCTTATTTATCTATAACTATTATAGCCTTAGTAGAAGGCCTATATACATAGTTCTGAAGCAGGGACTAGCGCTTACGAGTAGACTTTTCGATTCCGCTATTACGAAATCCGCCTCGACTAACCTTCCGAGGGTTTAAGAGGGCAATCGAGCTATACGGGTCGGAGCGCAATCTTCTGCGAAACCTATAGTCCCTAGCCCTAAAATACTTAGCTTAAAAGGCCGGCTATAGGCTAGAGTTTAGTAACTAGATACGTTTACTTAAACAATAAGGCTTTAATATCATTAACGGCTTAAGCGACGGAACCTTCTACTATACGCCTCCAGACATACTGCTATAAGTCGCCCCCCTCTTAGCTACTACGATACCTATCTTAGACTCGCTACCCGTTAAACATCTAAAGGACGACGAAGACGACGATTCCTATTACATTATTATACCTACTAAACTACGAACGCTAGCCGGCAAATTTATTATATAATAACCCTCTAAGCTACCTATATCCCTAACGGGATTAGAGGGAAATATCTACTATATCCTTAGCGATATCGCAAAGAATAGCTTAAGCCTCGCTTTAATGCTCGCCGTCCTTCTTAAAGCAGTCGATATATTAGCCGTCGGAGATATTACCTTAGGCGACCTAAAAGAGATTAAAGGCATCTTAGCTACTATTAAGCAATAGAAATTCCTGCTAGCTTATCTTAAAGTATTTAAAGATATAGTTACGGACATTAAAACTCCTACCGGACCGCGATTTAGGCGAAACCTTAAACAGTAGGCTATATCTCTAGCGATCGATTATAAGTAGACCTTTATTACTCTAACTAAATAAAGCTCGCTAAGAGCGCAATTCGCGTCCGCCTTAGCAGCTAGTATTGCCTAGCCGGATACGTTTAATATATTGCTCTTAAAGCGCGAGCTAACCGAGTTCTTTATCGTAGAATACACGACTATATCGAATTACTTTATATTATACGGTAAGCACGAAGCTATAGTCTTTAAAACAGCAGATATCGCTACTATTTAAGCCGTACTTTTCGCCGAAATAGAGACTAATACTAACACGCCGCTGCCGATATTAATATACGCGTAGCTATGCGGCGTCCTAGCGTAATAGATCATTAAGTTTAACCTATTCGTGTGCGTGCTATTAGGAATAAACCTTAGCCACGCAATGTATTAGACTACGAAGGTTAACGCCTTCCGTTTGCTAAACGAAGCAGTAGAATACTCAGCAAGCGTATGTAAACACTTTAACACGCTTAACTAGTCGTTAGCGCGCCTATACAATGCTAATATAACCAACCTTAATATATAACTTCGTAGAATAGTAGTTCCCGTCTAGGAACCTCTTAATATAGCGTTTACTAGAAAACGCGAACCGACGGCATTTTACCCCGCCGGGATTCTAGTTATAAAATCAACCGACTTAAAGGCTATAATATAGGCTAATATAGTCGAGGAGGATAATAAGGATAATCCATTCGGATTCCCTTCTACTACGGCGCATATAGATTAAGCGAGATAAGTCTCCTATAACCTTATAAAAGTTTTGTTTTTTAAAAAAGATTTTTTTTATACCTTCTACTATAACCTACACGATTTAAGCGTTATAGCTCTCGACCTAAAAGTTTATGTTTTTTATTTTTATTGCCTACTATAGTTAAGCAAATATAGTTAATAAAAGTAATTTAATCTATCGCTTAAACACGACTATATGCTATATCTTTAGTCGGCAATATAGTTGCGACTCTATCCCTTAGTTATATAACCACATTCCTACATTTTCCGTAGGGAGTACCGTAGGGCTACTAACGATTTTATCCGTCGCTTTAGACAAAAGTATGTAATTACCGACCGCGGAAAGCTAACCTATTTTCTTAAGATAAGAATTATCTAGGACCGTAAGCAGCGAAAGCTATAGTTATGCTAGGACGTTTACCTAGACAAAAATGCTTCTAAGTTTAGTTTAATCCCTGCTTTTACGGTTCTACGGCCTATTTCTACCCTTTGCCTATTCCTACTTTTAGAAAAGCTAAAGAAACACTAGGGTTAGGCTATAGATAACTAAATCTACTACTTTTAGTCGTTAGTCGGATCCTATAATTACGCGACTATTTCCACCCGTCTTAACGCCGTAAAGTCGTCGAATTCTTTAGCGGAGTATATATAGAACCCGTCTACGCTCTATATTAAGCTTATAGAGAGCTTAGTAATATACCTATATAAATCGCGTTTTCTTACGATCGAGTACTCTAATATAGACGATTAAGAACTTATTATAGCTTTAGATACCGTATACGCCGATGATTTAAATACTCGCTATTCTTTAAAAGGCTACTTTATTAGTCTTTTTAACGGTCTAATCGCGTAGAGTGCCCGGAAATAATCTATAGTCACTACGTCTTCTACCGAGGCCGAACTTCTTATAGTCTCTTCTATAGTAAAAGAGCTAATTTCTATTCTTCGTTTATTTAACGATATTTCTTTATAACTAGATATTCGTATTCCTACTATTTAGTGCGATAATACCTAGACTATTCGCCTAGTTTCCGCCGAGATTCTAAAGATTTAGACTACCTTAAAGTGTATTAAAATTCACAACTGCTAGGCCCGATAGGAATTCTTACGCAATACTTTTAACATTAAGTATATCCCTTCTAATTAGATAGTTGCGGATAGATTAACTAAATTCCTTCTACGATAACGTTTCTAAACGTTTCTTTAATAGCTTCGACTTACGGATTTTTTATCTAAGATCTATAAGGAAGTAGATAATAATTCTAACTAGCCGGAAGTTGTTTTTCCTTCTAGCTAGGGGGGTATATTAATATCACCGTCTTCCTTTATTGCTTTCTACTAGGAAATCCCCGGTCCTATTATAGAATTTATATAGAAGTGTCTATAGAATTTATATAGAAGTATTACGTGTTTCTACTATAGAACTCTACATAGGTTATTACCCCGTACTTCTATAGTCTTCTACCGTGGAATTCTAATTCCCTTCTATAGTCTTCTACCGTAGAATTCTAACTCCTTTCTACGGCTTCTACCGTGGAATTTATATATCCTTCTAATAAACTATTGCGTTACTGATTTCTTTTTTTACTAACTATAGCTAACTGCATAACTATTTGTCGTACGGACACGATCTATTGTTTTCCGACCGGTGTTTTCCGTCTAACTCCTTCCTTTACCCCTTTTCCTTAGGTCTACGCGGCTGTTTTCGTCCGAGGGATTTCCCTATATATAGAGACTAGTTAGCCCCCCTTATTAGAAAATATAAAAGCTATTATTCTTAGTGATTTGCATTGTTTACAGCTTCTAATCCTTCCTTATAGGCTGTTTTAAGCCTTAGAGCCTCTCTTCTTTTTTAATTGCTATTACCTAAATGTCGAGAACCCGACTGCCTAGCGATCGATAGAAGTTTATCTATGCTAAGAATAAGGACTATTTATATCGAGCTCTACTAGCAAACAGACCTTCTAAGCTTCCTATTAATCACGTTCTCGCCTCTAGGGGAAGAGTAAACGTCGATAGGCAGTGCGTCTATAACGTAGAATAATATCGCGAATCCCTACAACTATTCGATCCCGTCTCGCCTTTATTAAGGAAGAGTTACGTCCTTTAGAATAGAGACTAATTGTTTCGATACCCTTCGTAAAGACCCTTACGATACTAACTAACCCTTAAACGAATTCGAAATAGATATAATAGTAGAATTATCGTCTACTATAAACACACCGGCTCCCTTTAATAACCCGGTTAAACTAATCGAATAATAGATAAAGGAAATCGGCATCCTTACTTCCGCTCGTAAGGAGGTAGATATATAATATTAGGATATAGAAGAAATTATATTAGAAAATCCTAGCAACGCTAAAGTTACGATATTTATAGCCCGGTTCGTTATAATAGGTTAAGCATCTATCTATTACTAAGGTTAACGGCTCTTTAACCTATTCTAAAAGCATTTCTAGGGATAGAATTGTTGCGAAGCTAGGCTGGGATTTGTGAGACTTAGGTAGCCTAGGCGGGCTCTCGACCTAAGAGGACCACCCGGGGGACTACTAGCGGCCCGTGCATCGCTATACGGCCTGTAGGGCACCCGAAGCTAGTTGGAAAAGGGGCTTGGAAAAGGGGCTTGGAAAAAGGGGCTTGGAAAAGAGGCTTGGAAAAAGGGGCTTAGAAAAAGGGTTTAGAAAAAGGGTTTGGAAAAGGAGGCTTGGAAAAGGGGCGTGGAAAAGAGGCTTGAGAAAACAGGGCTTTGGAAAAAGGCGTGGGAAAAAGGCTGGGAAAAAGGCTGGGCAGGAAAAAGGAAAAAGGGGGCTGTGTCTTAAACTCAGACACTCAGGTGGAACGCCAAAGGGGACTACTGATTTAGGAGGGACAGGACTGCCTATAAAAGGGGGCAGTCCCCCCTAGTAAGGAAGGGAGAAGTCAGAGATCAATCAATCACTTCTGCACTACATTTCCTGCCTGCATAAGATTCAAACAGCTCCACACAGACTGTCTGAGTCTTCGACCCCCTTTTCAGTCATTGACTTCTATATGCACAGCGCATATCTCTCTTTAAGGATCCCATTGGGTGGGCGCATTAGTCAGCGCCCCGCTGCAGGGTTTTCCCTAAAGCCCTAAGCGCCTACAACCTTAGCTAGTCAATCAACCACACATAGAACATAGTCTTAACGAAGCTTCCCTAGCAGGAAGCCCTAAGACTCTCTGTTGTGTGTGCACTTAATCCGACCTTTAAAAGGCCTTAAAAATACGTATTTTTAAAGAGCAAAACTTAGCCTCTTTAAAATTCGGACGAATCACGCATCCTAGCGTTTACGCCACGCAGATCTATTGTATTACCCTAAAACACACGTTCTACCCTATTTTTCTTTCGCCTAACGTTGCACAATATATCGGCAGCGTTGCCGCCGAATTCGCCGTCTAAGGACGAGCTAGGAGCCGACCGAGGCTCTCGTCGGGGCTCTATAGCAAGCTCTACTATCGGCCCTAAGCCGAATAGAACGAGTTTAGTCGCTAGCCTAGGAAGATAGGTAGACTAGAAGATAACCCGCTAAAACGAAGTCTTTAACACTTACCTTAACGACTTACGTAAAGAACTTCGCGGTAAAATACGTTAGTAGTCTCGATAGTAAGCTAACTAGCTTAAACAGCTAGAAGATAACTAAATCACCTAGATAGAGCGTCTTAAGGAGCGTCTCGAGGAGCGCTAAGCTACCTAGATAGAGCGTCTTAAGGACCGCCTAGCTAGTCTCTTACGAGCACAAGCACCTCCTCTTCTAGCACTACTACCTACTGCTAGCTCCTTAGCTTTAGGGCTTATTCCTGTTCCTCCCGCACCTCCCGTGCCGGACTACTTATCGCCTCCTATTCCTCCCGTAGACCTGCCTAACTAGAGTCCTACGGTAACGCCTGCTGCTAACCTTATAAGCGAGCAGCGATTTGCTTGTTCGAATTAGCAGCAGTAAGGGCAGGTGGCTTAGCCGTAGTATAGGCAACCCGTTTAGCAACCGGTTCTACCGTAATAGCACTAGCTGCCGGTAAAGCCTTTCCTATACTACGACGATAGAGCTATCGACTAGTACGCATTTATAGAACGAGGTCCTAATATGCGTTTAAACTTCGACTGTCTTACACACATCCTATATAATGCTACTTACGATCGAGCTACTAAGACTCTTATAAAAAGCATCTAGCCTTAAGCGAAAGCTGCTAGAGACGTTAACGATATAGTAACTAACAACCGAAATAATATTACTATAAAGCCTAAATGGAAGTTGCATTAGGCGGACTATACCGTCCTTTAGAAGCTCTAATAAATACAATCCGCGTTTCTTATCGGATAGATACTATATAACCTCTAGCCTACTTAGATAGCTAACGAGTTGTCTAAGGACTTCGGCCCTATCGCGTATTAGGTTAACGTTAGACACTTAGACTAGATGTTGCTCCTTAAGGGCATTTTCACGGTCCTAAGGGACTACGGTGTTTTAGACGCGCCGTTGGCTATTTACGCCTAACTAGCGCTAGTTAAGGACGAGGCCCTTATTAACTTTGCCTAGCGCATTCGCGACGCGTTCTTAAACCTTCCCGATATTAAGAAACGTAGCCCTAGTGTCCGCACTATTACACTCTAGCACATTCGGAATAACCTCCTACGCATTTAGTCATAGATCGGTTCCGACATTACTATACTATATAGCATAGCCCTTATTTAGCGTCTTATGCTATTAGCTAGCGAGCAAACGCGTTAGCCTATAAAAGATATCTATAGTAAGCTAGCTACTTTTATCCGTATATAAGAGGGCTAACTATACTAAATATAGAAGATAAATAAGGTTATTAGTAATAAACCGGCGATAATAGAAGTCGTTAAGGCTAATCCTAGCTTATTGTCCGCCTCCTCTTATTTAGGCCCCTTAGGCATTATTATAGCCGATCCGCGTACGACTAATACTCTCGTCTACGCCGCCGATAATAAAGCTATCGCCGCTTCGACTTTTACGGCTTTATCTAAGGCGAATACCTACTTTAACTATAGTAAGGCTAGACACTACTACGTTATCCTTACCGTCTAGCCCGCCTTAAGACGTTACGATAAAGGGGAAGATATACGAAGCTGCTAAGGCATTCGGTTCCCGCTAGCGCTTTAGAGGGAGTAGCTGTAGCCGCGGTAGTAATCGCGGTAGAGGTAACCGAAGCAAGAGCATACGTAAGGGCACGCGAGGAAATTATCGCAATTACGCTAACCGCCCTTATATATACTTCGACGATAAGGTTATAGATAATACCGACGAAGACTAAGATCCGACGTACTAACTTAAGGAAGATAACGCGGAAACGGAAGCTATCCTTATAGCTATATAAAAAGGGATAGACTTAAGGCATTTCTAATAGGGATGCGACGCTATCTACTTTATAACTATAGATAGCGGTATTAACACTAGCTAGAAGCCTCTCCGCGAGGGCTTCGGCGATTGTTATAGTATTTTCCTTTGCCGACTAACGACTTCCCTATCCTCTACTCTTTCTTCTTTCTTCGACTACGGTTTTATATCTTACTACGTTTCTTCTTTACTCGTATATAAGCTAGCCCTATACCCGTCCTAAGTCGCCTCTACTATAAAGGGGATAGGAGGGATCCCCGGACTAAGCGTTTAAGACGATATCGTTATCGCTATGCAATAGTAAGGCAACGACGACTAGACCGGTTCGGTTGCCCTCTCTTATAGTATCGTCCCTAACGGGACTTTCCCTAGTGACTTAACCTTTAGACGATCTATCTTTTACGCCCTTAGAGTCGCTTATAAAGGCAACGGCGCTATACGACTTCGCAATCTTAAGGGCAAGCCTCTATTATAGCCGCGGCCGTCGAACGTTTTTACAATAGCTATCTTTGCTAATTCGACCGACGTTTAACCTACTCTTATACGTGCTGTCCGCTTTTACGCTAATACGCCGGAATAGGCGAAATATTTTATAGACGTTTATTTCGCTAAATTCCTAGAGCTCTTCGACGTATCGCTTCGACGTATAGAAACATTAGCATAAATAGTCTATCGAATTAATAGAGGCAATAGCACGCCTATACGGCAGGCTCCCCGACGCTATAGTCCCTCGTAGGCCTAAGCTATTAAGGACTTTATTAAGAAATATAAAGGGAGTATTATTCGAAAGTCTATTAGCCTATAGTCGTCTCCTCTACTATTAACGCCGAAGAAGGCACCTACGGGCCTATAGCATAATGCCCGTAGGCAAGTGATTTAGCGTATCTATGCCGACTACTATATACTTAATACCCTAACGAAGAAGTATACACACCCTCTCTTAAACACTATAGATAAAATCTAGCGCGTAGCCGGCTACTATTACTACGCTTTTATCGACCTATAAGACGGGTTTTAGCATATCTATATCGCCCTAAAAGACTACGAGAAGACTGCTTTCGTTACGCCTTTCGGCCTATACGAATGGGAAGTTATGCCTATAGGCCTTACGAACGCCCCGGCTACTTTCTAAGCTTTTATAGAGGAAGTTTTATAGCCGCTGCGCGAGTTCGCCGCTAGTCTCCTTAACGATATATGCCTTTAGGCCGATATAGTCGAGCAGCTTTACGAACGCCTACTTGCCTTCTTTACCCGCGTCGTCGAGTACGGCCTACTCTTAAACGCTAAGAAGACGAAGCTCTTCGTCGATATAAGTGTGTTCTTAGGCTTTATCGTCTATTTTAAAGGCATTCGGGCAGATCCTCTTAAGATTGCCGCTATTCGCGACCGCTTAATGCCTACGACTACTACGGAAATCCGCGCTTTTATTTATATAGCCGGATACCTACGCATACTAATCCCGAACTTTTCGGACCTATCTATCCCGTTAATTAAATAGTCCCTCGGTAGTAAGAACGTCCCTATCACCTTAACTACGGAAGCTAAAGCTGCTTAAGAACGGATCCGTAATGCTATTATAATAACACTAGTCCTCGTTAAGTTTAGCTAAATGCTTCCCGTGATTATTAAGAGCGACGCGTCTAGGAAATATATAAGCGTAGCTCTTCTATAGCCGTATATATACCTAACGGGTAGTAAGGAGCGTTCTTACCTTTACCTAGTAGCCTACTTTTCTAAAAAGCTTACCGAGATATAGTAGCGTTATTCTATATAAGAACGAGAGCTTTTAGGAATAATAATAGCCCTATAACATTAAAAGCATTAGGTTAAAGGCACGGATATTACTATTATTATAGACTACGAATCCCTTAAGACTCTTCGCACTAAGATAGACTAACCTATACGAATTATTCGATTCTTTGATATTATCGAATACTATAATATTAAGATCGTATATCGCAGCGGCAAAGCGAACGTGCTCGCCGATTATCTCTCTCGCCTACTATACGATAAGGATACTACTTATAACGCCGACGAGGGGAGGATAGCTGCGATTAACGATAACGACGAGCTTGCAACGATCCTAGAAGACGATCCCGCGTATAATAACGATGCAGCGCTTAAACCTACGCCCGAAGCCGATAACGCCGCTCCTAACGCTATAGAGCTCGTCACTCGACTAGAATAGCTAGCACGAATTGATTTATAAGCGATCTTCGAATTCCTTACGTCTAGAGAAGCTCTACCGCCGAACATTACGACGAGCTAGGCTCGTACGCACTTTTGCGAGCTAAAAGGCGCTTTATACCGCATCCGTTAGACTAAGCACCTCCCGCCCGGCGAACCTCCGAGCCCTACTAGAGCTATTGCTCTACTGCTTATGCCGGAGTACGAGGCCTTTATCGATACTATAAGATAAGCCTATAAGGCCTCTAGGCATAGTTCTATCGGCTACGTTATGCGTTATCTAGCTATAAGATACTAGCACCCTAAGCTTCCGCTCGTAGCTTACGAAGCTATTCGCCGTTGCTAGTCCTACTTACTAATAAAGCCGCCGGACCCGACGCTCCCTAACCTAATGCCTTTAGCACCCGTGCCGCCCTTAATAAGGTAGGCCATCGACTACATAGGGTGTAAAGGGCAATAGCTGCTTAACGCTATAGAGTATGCAACCGGTTGGCTTATCTCTGCTATTACGTAGTCTATAGACTTTAAGGGAATAATCCTAGTCCTATAGACTATTACTATGCGATTCGGCCTACCACGCGAGATTATTAGCGATAATGTAGGTTGCTTTGCTAGGCAATAAGCTTAAGACTATTACAAGCGTTATAGAATACTTATTAAGCTAGTTACGCCCGCGAGACCTCGCGGGAACGGTAAAGTCGAGTAAGCAAACGGCGTGCTTAAAGCTATTATCTATCGCCTATATCTCGACAATCCTTCTGCACCGTTAGCATAGCGCTTAATGCGCGTAGTTTACCTATACAACCGCTAACCCGGCCCGCACGGGTATAGCCTATTCTTCTTATTATACGGAACCTAGCCTCCGGAGTAGCACTATAAAGCTACGTACGTAGCCTACACCCGCGATCCTATAGTAGAGGAAGATATCGCGTAGGCCTAAGAACTTATGCAATAGCATCCTGCTCCTATCGCACGTAGATATATCACTAGCCTTAAAGCCGCTCGCGCTCGTATACGAGCTTACTTATAGGAACGTAAGGGACTAATTCGCGTATACGCGCCGGGAGATTAGGTCGTGCGAGTGCGTTAGCGTACTAGAAAGCACGAACCCTACTACGACGGTCCTTAGGCTATTACGGCCGCCTATCCGGGCAATGCCTACTCTCTCGCGTCCCTAGGAGGATTCGGCCTTCCTAGTAGGTATAATAGAATAAATCTATTCCCTACGTATAGTCGCGACGGACACCCGGTCCGTAGCTTATAGTACGCAAGCCGCACGATATTAGAGAAGGATCGCGAGCGCTTAAGAGCCGCTGCTGCTATATAATAGAGGATTAAAGGTATTTTTGTTTCGCATCGCACATACCGATGCACTATTTCCTATTTAGGTTCTATTAATTGCTTTAGTAAGCAAGGGACTGCTTATTTAAGCAAAGAGGTATTAAGGATCCTATTAGGTAGGCGCATTAGTCAGCGCCCCGCTGTAGGGTTTTCCCTAAAGCCCTAAGCGCTTACAACCTTAGCTAGTCAATTAACTACACACAGAACATAGTCTTAACGAAGCTTCCCTAGCAGGAAGCCCCGAGACTCTCTGTTGTGTATGCACCTAATCCGACCTTTAAAAGGCCTTATCTTCTCGAGAAGAATAAGTCTATATAGAATAACGTAGGCTAGGAATATAAGAAGGCCCTTAAAATGCTTTTACGTAGACGCGGCGTTTCGCTAGGACTAAAAAACACGCCGTTTGCTAGATCCTATATAACTATGCTTCGATCGGAAGATCTACTCCCCTAGAATAAGAGAGAGTTTATAAAAGAAGAATTCGACATAGGCATAAGGGCTTTCCGTGAATAAGAAAAGAGGAGAAATAATTAAGACTAAGCAGGCTAGGGTTTAGCAGCTTAAGATCCCTTCTCTATAATAATAAACTAATTAACGGTCTACCTAACTTTATATTAGTTCCGATAGGGCAATTCGGCCTAAGCAACGATTCCGGACCTAGCACCGGAACTAAATACGGCTCCGATAGATACCCCGTTAGTTAATTCGATAAGCCGGCTCTATACGCTACGACTACTATTTATTCTAAACTAACGTCGTATATCCTAAGAGCTAAACCGAGATTAGATACGTCCGCTTTAATAATTATCCCGAAAGCTATATCGGTTAAAGCATTTAATTATAATATTAAGGAGTATATAGCACTCCTACCCGCTAACGTCTTAAACCTCTCGTTAGATCCCGACGTTTAGACTAAGTTTATTAAGATATAGGATAAGGATAAGAGCTATACCGGCGAACTATATGCTCTTTTTAACGAAACTATCCGTAAGTTTATAAGAGTATATTATAACCTTAAGATTAAACTAAGGCTTTTTTACACCCTTCTCCCTTAGATCTTAAAGGGACGCGCCGACCGCTTCTATATAGAGAATATTACTTAGACGACTACCTTCCGAGGCGCATACGATAAGATTAAACGATATTTCGATATAAAGACGACTTAAGCTTAATACTATACCGATTAGACTAATAAAACGTTTAACTAAGTTCGGGCTAATAACCCTAAGAAAGGCCTATAAGAGGTGCTTTAATTGCTAATCGATAAGCTATTACTATATTAACGAGCTCTAGGACCTAAGTTAATAGGCGAAACCCCGCTTATAGTAACCTTTACTAAGGCGTGTTAAAGTGTACCGGAACTCGAAGGTGCCTTCTTTAAGCAGGCTAACGAGGCTAAGGACCTTTATACCGACCTCCGAGCGTCCCTTACGACGTACCTCGCC
Organism: Ophiocordyceps sinensis; assembly: GCA_012934285.1. Classification (NCBI taxonomy): domain Eukaryota; kingdom Fungi; phylum Ascomycota; class Sordariomycetes; order Hypocreales; family Ophiocordycipitaceae; genus Ophiocordyceps; species Ophiocordyceps sinensis. Next base: position 7,919,691 of record JAAVMX010000001.1, on the reverse strand, counting down.
CGATAGGCGAGGAATGCCTCGCGCTAGTTTATCTAAGACCGATATTGTAATAACGATAGGATAAATATAAATTATTAATATAATTTAAAGAACCCTAATAGTTAGTTTTATATAGACCGTAGGTATACTAATAATCGTAGTAGAGGCAACGGAGGATTTCGCTTATAAGGCTCCGGATAAAGCTATCGACCCTATAGTAGAGGAGGCTATAGCTAAGAATACGGTAATAAGACTTAGACTAAGAAGTGCTTCGTATATAGGAAGGAAGGATATTAGTCTACGAAACATTCTATAGAGGAACGGCGGAAAGCTAAAGACTAATATCTCTCGCATTATCTTTATATAGGCACCCCCCTTAATATTACGGCATACTTAGCAGGCTATAAAGGTTATAAGGACGACGAAGAGGAAGAATATAGTAAGGATAAAGAACCGGAATAATAGCAAGCTAGTTAAATGCTTTGCTAAATGGCTTTTAACTACCTTATTATAGGAGACGACGTCTACGGTATAAAACCGACCGTCTCGGCAAAGTAATTCCTTATCTACGACCGTTACTTAAAGCTCTATTTTTAAGGCATTCTAATTAATATAGGAGCGGCGAAAGTCTCTACGGCCGGATAAGAATAGTATATAGCCCTCTAATATAAAGATCCCTCCGTTAATTTAGATATATCTACTACGGGTTAAACGGCAATTAGATTTAATATTAGTGCCGTTAGAAGGTTCTTAGGGTTAATTAATCTCGTTACCCTAATTAAAAGAATTACGTTCTATATATTAGAAACCTCGACCCCTTTCTTACTATATCTCGCGGATATAGATAGGCTAGGCGTATTCTTTAATAATACGACGAATACCCTTACCGGCCCTAAGGTAGACGTCCCGGTAATTAGGAAATAGGGATACCCTTAGTTCTTCGTTAGGGAGAGTAAATAATTAACCGTATTCCTTATAGAAACGGAAATTAAGATACTATATCGTCGATTCGGATATCTTACTATAGTAAGGCTATATAATCTATTGCGGTAAGCCGGCTACCGCGATATATCTATTAGCACCCTAAAGAATATCTTAGAATTATATTACTATTGCTAAATGCATTCGCCTGCCCTAAAACGATTTAAGTTTAACCTTAAAGATAACTAGGACTTTAACTATAAGGTTATCGTTAACGTAATATACTTAGATATTCCAGATTCGGTATAACGCCCGGTATTATATATTATTAACGTAGCAACGGCCTTCTAAAGCGCTCGATTTCTTCCTTCTATATTAGCTAAAGATATATAGGAGACCCTTCGAGCTCTTTAGATCGATATATATCTTAGCCCCCCTAATATCGTTAGATATAATATAAGAACGAACTTCGCTCTCGTAGAATCTCGTAATAAAGCTCGTATTATAGGATATACGGATATATAGGTTCCTATTAAAACTTATTAGTTAACCGGTAAGGTCGAGAGGTATTATGCCCCCTTACGTCGAGCTTTTAATATTCTCTTTATAGAAATAGGCAGTTTTACCTCTCTTAAGGCAGTCCTTTTAATAGCCGTTAAAGCTATTAACGATACGGCTAGACCTAACGGACTAATACCTATATTGCTTATATTTAGAGTATATCCTAGGATAACTCTTAACTCGCCGCTATCGCCTACGACCTTTAAACCAGCCGCTATAGTATAGAAAGCAATTAAGGCATTTAGGCAGCTCTCGGCTAAACGATAGGTTAAGGCAGTATTAAATAGCCGGAACGGACCGGATACGGCGAATACGCTTGCCCTCCCTCTCTAAAGCGAAGTCTACGTATAGAGGGAAAAGTTAGGATAGTAAAGACCGTTTACAATTGCAGCTATTAAAGGGCATAATATTACGGTCGATACGGTTAACGGACCTCAGGTCCTTCGATTTATATTAGTATAATTATATTATCGTGATTAAATGCTTAACGATCTCCCGTCACCGGATTCCGAGCAGCCGGACGAACCCGCTTAACTAGACCCTTTAGCACCCCGTAAGCGAGGACGCCCGCCCGTATTAAAGAATAAGGCTAAGCATTTTATCACAGAAGGGCTAGACGTAGAAGATAACCTTAAAGATAAGGACGATATCGATCTCGATAAATTAAGCGACGAAGAGGCAGACGAGGCCTTTACGATAAAAAAGGAAGAAGAGGCCTACGAGCTAGCTATTAAACTCCGCTCTAAAGGCGCTATTACGACCCCGGGAGCGCTATTCGAAGCGTAAGAGGGTATAGAGATCGACGATCTTATAGCACGAGGAGTATTTAGTTTCGAACGTTATAATAAAGCTATTTACGGCGGCCACCGTATATTTAGTTCCCGTATAGTTCTAGATGTTAAAGGCAGGGATACTAAACCCTACGAGAAATCGAGGCTTATAGTCTAAGGTTATAATAATAGGGAAAAGGCTTCCCTACTAACGCAGTCCCTAATAATCTAACGCATTAGCTAACGGCTAATCTTAGCCCTTGCTTTTAGTCTCCTATATTATAGGACAACTATCGCACCGACCTATAAGGACCCGCACCTAAGGGCGCGATTAAGATACCGTTAATTATGCGTAATTAAAGTAGTAAAGCAAGGGAAAACTATGTTGTTCTTATCTAGTTCTATAGAAGGGTAGCTGTTTTACGAGGCACCTTAGATAAGTGCGTAAGTAGATATAATAACCGTATAGGTACCGGGCTATATCTAGCTCGGTCTTATAGGCGCCGCTCCGATGCGATATACCCCCTAGCGTTAAGTGATTAATTTAACGCTGCGAGAAGAAGCTATCGCAAGCGCCTATAGAGCCTTAAATACACCCTTCCCTAGTGTTACGACCGTCCCTATTCCTCTAATCCTCCTATGTTTCCTTTATGCCCTATATCCGCCCGCGTATATCCTTTAAATTAAGCAACGCTTTAAACCTCTTAAACTTAGCTCTCGGGAGCGCCTTTATTAAGCCGTCTACAAGCATCTCGGCCGTTAGGATATATTCTACCGTAAAGCGCCCTTTCTTATATTCCTATTTAAGCTATATATTCTAAATATCGATATAACGGAGCTTCGTAGAGATACGGCCTTCTTCGACTACTAATCGAATAGTCTAAAGGTTATCGCAGTATATCTTTAATAGCCTAAGGTCCTTTAAGATATCTTATAGTAGCCTTAATAGCGCGATGCCTTCCTTTATTATACGTATAAGTCTTAAAAGCTCTGCCTCTATAGTCGAGGTTATTACCGTATCTTATAGGCTTAAGGCAGGGAAGCTCGCGAGGGGAAAGCTTATAAGGCTCTCCCTTAAGAGTCTTTCTTCTTCGTGGCTTACGAGGCTAGGGATGCGGAAGCTCGTAAGGCTGCCTGCTATAACGTTGCGAGCTAGCTACGCGGAACGAAGCTAATACTTAGAGAAACAAAAAGTAAACGTAAGGGCGTCTGCCGGGACGAATGCGACTGCCGGGTGACTAATAGGGAGGAAGCCTATATAGGCTTCTAGTAGTAGTCTCCTGCTCTACGGTAGCGAGAAAGTAGTTAGGGAGACTGTCGGTTGCTCTAAGGAGAAGAACGTCTATTGCCCTACTGTTTAACGGGCTAAGGGGAAGCTTATATATGCTTCTAGTAGCGATATCCTTTAGCGAGGTAACGAAAGAGTGCGCCTTAGGAGTCGAAGTAGGTGTTATAGTGCTAGCAATTGGCCTGCTTTAGTAGATGCCTTACTTACTGCGATATAACGGTCTAGGAGGATGTCTATATGCGCTTTATATGTTAATATCCTTCGCCGAGGTAGCGAAAGAGTGCGCTGCGAGACTAGAAGGGTAATAGGCAGCGGCGGCAGTTGCTAGCAATTAGGGCATGCTGTCTACGCTATTAAAGGGTCGAAGGAAGCTTATGTGTGTGCGTGTATGGCTTCTTCGTAGGTTCCGAAGAGCTGCTTAGAGAGCTGCTTTAAGATATAATAGGGGACTCGTTGGGTGAGTCGTAAGAGCAGTCCGAAGAGCTGCTTTAAGGGCTAAAAGAGTAGTCCGAAGAGCTACTGCTTGGAGAAACGGGCGAAGGGAAGCGCCGGCTTAGAAAAGGGAGTCGGCTTAAGCGGCTTAGGGAAGCATGCGGCTATAGCTACGGACTTAAAGCAACTAGCGGACTTTTACTAATCGGCGGCGGAGGCGTTATTGCTATTAAGGGCGATAAAGTTAGGACCGGCGTAAGGGTCACGCCTGCTAGAGCCTAAGGTAATGCTAAGGTTATTCCTAAGGGAATCTTAGTTATGCCGGTAGAAGCTAGCTGTAAAGCCGGGGCCGTGCCGGCTAGAGCAACGATAAGAGCGACGGTAGGAGCAACGGCGGTAGGAGCAACGGCGGTAGGAGCAACGGCGTAGGCTTATATTAACGACGGCGAGGTTAGGGCCGCTATTGCTGCTACTAACGAGGAAGGTAACGTCGGCGATAAGGAAGGCGATATTAGGGATGTTAGCGAGGCTGCCGGGGCTAACGAGGGCTTAGAGGCCGGCTTTAGCGAGAAGCTCTTTAGCAATAGTTCTAGGTACGGCGGTAAGCCGAGTTCGGCTCGCATTTAGTTCCGCTCGTAGTAGTATAACGCTATACCGTCGAAATCTATCTCGAGGAATTCTTTTTAAGGCTAGATTAGCAGCTCCTCGTATATCGGCTATATCGTAAGGAATTGTCCTACGGCCGAGTCTTCTTTCTTTAGGTAAATGCCGTAGCGCCGGAGGAGGTTTTATAAGGCCTTCCTATAGTCTTTATAAACGGTTTACTACGTCTCTTCCGACTAGCCTTCGAAATTCACTTAGAAATAGGCAAGGAGGGCAAAGTCCTATTCGTCCCTTAAGCCTTCGTAGCTTATAATAAACGCCGCGACGTAGGTAGTCGTAGCGATCGGGTTTTGCTTATTTAAAGCCTCGTCGAACTAAAGGCTTATATCGGCGTGTTTCTACGCTGCCCTCGCGATAGAGGTTTTTCCTAGCAATTATTCGACGTAAGGGACGTATTGTGCCTTAGGGCTAGTAGCGGCGGGATTCGGGCTTTAGGAAGTCATCGTAATAACTAGGGTTTAGGGTTTACGATAGTCTTCGCGATGTTATCTACGTTGCTAACGCACTTGCAATAATTACTTCTATCGAGGATAGTAGCGACGGGTTTAATCGTAAGTTAAAGAAATCGAAGCACGGCAACGATCCTTATTCTTCGCATAGATAATCCTCTCTAATGCGAAGTACGTTCGAGGATTAAATCTATCTCTTCTACCTTACTGTCTGTAATTGACTTTATTAACTACTAATTAGTGTTAGATAGGCTCTACTAGGGTTAACTAAAGGGGTGTATTTATGTCTATATAATCCTAGCTAGGAAGGGAGGCATCGTAGAGATATAGCCTCGTTGCGTGCACGTAATTACGTAGGGTTACGTAGGACACGTGTCCGTAACTGCACCTTACGTATCCTTTATCCCTTATTCCTATACTAAGGCTATTAGGCATATAGTTTCGAATAAAACTCTCCTCTCTAATTGTAAGGAAATATATACTACCGTGACCTAGGAAAAAGCTTCCTCTATTATTATGCGAGGTGCTAGAGACCTAATCTTTAAATTTCTAAATAGTAATTAATAATATACCTTAAAAATTGCCTTTATATACTTAAAATCGGCATTAATATAATTAGCTAATTAGCTATAATAAACATATACGCCTTAATAGACCTAGACTTTATATCCCTCCTCGATAAAAATCTAAAGAAATTAATAACCGGGTTTATTAAAAACTAACTATACTATATCCCTTTAGATATAAAGAAAACACGATTTCTAATTAAGAATAAAATATATAATATATGTTAGTAGGTGTCTTAAATGCAAATGCAAATGCAGGTCTAGTAGTCTTATTAGAATTGTTAATACCTATCTAGCTAAGGATTAGACTACCTTCTTATAGATATAACGAGAGAAAGGTCGGGGCTTCCTTCCGGGAAGCCTAGGTAGCTAAGAATAGAAAGGGATCCGTAAACAGAATGTAAAGACGGATGCGTTAGTCGGGGAAGACCTTCCGCGGACGGATGCGTCTATCGGGACGACCGTAGAAGTCTATAAAAGGAAGTAGAATTCCATCTATAGAATTCACCTTAGAAGGGAAGTCCTTCTACCGTAGAATTCTATTAGAATTCTATCTATAGAATTCACCTTAGAAGGGAAGTCCTTCTACCGTAGAATTCCATCTATAATTCCTATACTAGCAACTTTTTCTTTATACCGTTTTATAAGAACCTCTCTTGTTTTTCCTTAAATATTACCCTTCTTTAAAAAAGAAACAAAAATGCATAATAAAATCGAATGTTCGTTATATTAGAACATTTCGTTATAATATTATATAGTGTTATAACTATATTACCGTTAAAAGAAAGAATATGTTAGAAGGGTTATAGGCGAATAATAAACCCTTCTATTCTAATAGTCAATTTATTTATATCGACGAAACGTTTAAGGGTATAGGAATAGCTAGCTACGTGCGACGTTATTATTACATACACACGTGATTGTAGGGATTACGTGTCATCCGGGAAGGCTATATCACTACGATAGCTTCCCCTTACCTAGCTAGCAACCAACCTAATACAACTATACTATTTACCCTATAAGGTCGACCTAGAGACCTACTAACACTAATTAGTAGTTGACTTAGTTAATTACAGACAGCTAGGTAGAAGAAATAAGATCCTTAACTATCGACGGTGTAAAACACCCTACGAGGGAACACCTAGAGGTAGTTATCTTTATGCTTTAAACGAGCTCTCTTGTCTATAACGTTACCGCGTTAACGCTATTTCGAGATCTCCTAAGCTATCTATTAATCCCGTCTCGCTTCCTAAAGGAAGAAGAGTAACGTTAACCTATAGTGCGTCCCTAACGCAGAAGATAACTTCGTGAGAAAATCCCTTACGCCGATAAAACACGTAAAGACTATTACGTATAATATTATACCTTTATTAAGCCCTACCCGCGTAGACAACGTAAGGCGCGAGAAGCTATTAAAGATTACCCCTATCCTAAAAAACGACTATTAGTATACCTATATAGGTATCTAGGATGCACAATAATAACCCGATCTCGAAAACCTAAGTAAAGCAAAGGCCACTTTATATATTATAAGGTTCCTCTATAAGTATGCGTACGATAAAGATAACTAAGGCTACGAAGCTATTGCCTTCTTTTAAGAATACTTTTAAGGATGGCTTCTATAGACATAGGATAGGGTATACTAGACCTATAAACGTTCCTTACGCAAGCTCTTAAAGAGACGTAGGATCTACACCGGCCTAGATAATTAAGGCTTTAACATATAGTTCCTTAAACTATAGACTATCTTAGAACTACTATAATAGCCTATAAAAGAGTATATAAATCAGATATTTAATTAAGGCACGATCGTTGTATTTACACTAATAAATATAGCCCTAAGCCCGGCCTTAGATACGGCTCTAGCCCCCGATTAGACAACTATCCCCGGTGTAATATAATAGCAATAGACTATACACTTAATAATATACTAGTTTAACTAGCCGACTATCTCTATGCTTGCCCCTATTCCTAATATGCCTACTGCAACTAATGCCCCTATTTCTTAAGCTCCTATTCCCCTTGCTAATGCTATTATAACTATTGCCCCTTTACCGTCCTTTAATGCTTATACTACGATCCCTCTAATCGATATTCCGAACGTCGATATAGATATAGACCTCTAGCAGAAGTTCGTAAAGCTATAGAGGAAGGATAAGTATTATATAGGATAGCCTTATAACCTATTCGACGATAAGGTCTATATATTTATAAAGACCTACTATAAGCTTAAGGTCTAACTAGGTTAATTCTATAACCTATTCTCTTAGATCCTAACGGATAAAGCCGAGACCTTCTATATTATAACGCAGCTACCCGCGTAACTATAGAGCCGGGAGATAGGGATATATACACAATAGATAATGCATTTTAGCTCGGGGACTATTCGGCTATTAGTCGCTAACTAGTCCCCGACAACCCCTCTCGAGGCCTAAGGGTATATCCCTAAGGCCCCGATATATCTTAGAAGAGGGGCAAGCTTTAGTCTTACTACGAGAGGGCAACCGCACTATAATAAAGGATTATTCGTACTTTTTACTATCGTTCCTACCTTCCTAAAGTTACCTTTAGTCTATCTTCTTATAAGTTCTAAAGCTTCTCTTTTTTAGTTACCTAAGAGCAATAGCACCACGCGGTAGGCGTGTTTCCGGACGTATAAGCCACGTAGGCCGAATAAGTCGTAGTAGCTATCGAGTCGCTAGCCTATCGCCGTTACCTCGCGTAACGGAACTAATATTAGAAGATAAACATACTAACTTATATAAGGGCTATAACGAGCGTCTTAAAACGCTATCACTAATTTTTTCGCTGCTTAAGGGGGCCCGATCTATCCCCTCGCGAAGTTAAACGTAAGCCGGCCCTTTACGACCTACCCCTCCGCGTATAGATGTCCTCGCAGCCCTTTAAGCAAGAGCCGTAGAGCTAGAGGAGGAGAAAAGATTAAGAGATAGGATTACGGAACTTCGAGAGGAATTTTCGCAGTAGGGTGACTTATTTAGTAAGGACTTATATAAACGTCGCCGATAGTTAACCGAATCGAGGGAGAGTCATAGTAAGGAAATTAAAATAAAAAACATTCCTTAGTTATTATAACCGACTAACCCTTAAAAACGTCTCGATTAAATTAGCGATCTTAAGGATGCCTTTATCGCTGCCTTACGTCGTTTTAAGCGCAATAAGAATAAAATCTTATATACCCTTAACTATATATACGTAGACTATAAGGCGAGATAGAGGCGATACTTCGACGAAAAGCTCCCTATAGAGAGGGAATTGCTTTATACTAACTAGGATAATTTTCGTAATTAGACCTTAATTTTAATTAAAGATACTGCTAATCGCGAGACTATTTTAGCTACGCAACTATAGGAAGCACGCTAACGAGAGGGTTAGTCCCCCCTCGATTTTAGTCTTTACTTAGATTCCCTCGAGTAATACCTAGAACGTCCGCTAGAAAAAACTCGTATACTTTCCTTTTTTACGAAGTTATATCCCGATCTTCGGGACTAAATCTCCCTTTATTTAGCGTCTATTTAGGATAACACTCGTAAGGAGATAGTCTAACTCGCTTAACGCTCTTAGGATACTCTAGGAAATAAGAAGCGCCCCGTAAAGCTAACTAACGACTAGTCGACCTCTACTTAAAGGGCAAGAGGCTCCTATTCGATAGGCTATCGCCGACGTAAAGGCCGAAATAGATCTATTAATAACTATTAAGATTCCGACGCCGCTAGATCGACCTTAAATAGCCGTAGAAACTATCGTAGCAACGGCCGTAGGAACGGCTAAGGAAATAGTCGCAATAGTCGCAACGGTAGGAATAGATACGGTAGGAATAGCTATAGCAATAACCGGGGAGGAAATTCGTATAGAAACGGCGAAAGCTAATCCGGTATAGTTATTTATTAGTATTATAAGAAACTAGGCTATATATAAGCCGATTGCTAGGCGATAGCGAAAGCTAACTAAGCTATAGCCGATTTAGAGACGACGAAAAAGGAGGGAAACGCTTAGAAGTCGAAGTAAATACCTCTCCTTCGACTAAGCTATAGGTAGAAGTAGTTAAGAGACTACGTGCTATTAGAAAGCTATTAGGGCGAATACCTTATAAAATTATCGTTAATCTCGATTGCGGTAGTAAAGTAGACCTAGTAGATATAAATTTTACTCGAAAATAAAGGCTACGATAGCTTCCTTTATTAACCCTTAGATTAAAGGTAGTCGGGAACACGCTTATAAGACGATATAGAGTCTAGGAAGTTTCTATCTAACTCTAAGATAGTCGCTATAGGGAAAAGACAGTTATTCGCCCTTATATCGGCATCGACAACGGATTAAAACCCGACGACGCACTAGTTTTGCTTAGTATACCCGTACTTTCTTAGGAATATATTTATCTCGTTTTTTTTTAAGCGCGCTTAGTAGTTTAAATACTAACTTTCTAAGGTATTATTACGCTAACCGTAGAAATTTTTGCATAAGTATCGGAATAAGGCATAGGTCTATGCAGTTATACTAGACCTAAATTTTATGCTATTTCCCGATAAAGATAATAACTCGGCGAACCTTAAGCGAACGGGGGAGGACATACCGGCGACTCTTTTAGACTTTAAAGACGTGTTTTCTAAGCATAAGGCCGATTTATTACTAAGGAAGAAGGGCACCGATTATGCGATCAACCTATTGCCCGACTCTAAGCCGCCTTTTAGACCTATCTACCCTCTTTCTTAATCCGAACTTTAGGTTCTAAAGGAGTGGTTAGATTAGTCCCTTATGCATAGCATTATTCGGAAATCTAAGAGTTCGGCCGGGGCTCCTATCCTTTTTATGCCTAAGAAAGACAGCACCTTACGCCTTTATATAGACTACCGGGGGGTTAATAGCATTACCGATAAGAATCGCTACTTACTCCCCCTTATTTCGGAGATTATAGACCGTTGTTAAAGGGCTAAGTACTTTTCGAAGATTAACCTAAAAAACGCATACTAACGCATCCGGATTAAGGGAGGGGATAAGTAGAAGATAGCCTTTCGTACTTACTATAGTTACTATAAGTATTTAGTATTGCCGTTTAGATTAACTAACGCCCTTACTATATTTTAGTTATATATTAACTAAGCTCTTAAAGGCCTTATAGATACTATTTGCGTCGTCTACCTTAATAATATTTTAATCTTTTCTAAGACCTATAAGGAGCATATAGAACACTTACGATAAGTCCTTAAACGACTAAGGAATACCGAGCTATTCGCTAATTTATCAAAGTGCACTTTCTATAAGCAGTCTTTAGAGTTTTTAGGATTTATCCTATCTATTAACGGAGTTGTAATAGACCTAGCCCGCGTTAAGGCTATTATAATTTAAGAAGAACCTCGTTCTTTCTATAATATTTAAGTTTTTCTCGGTTTTATAAATTATTACCGACGATTTATTTTAGGATACTCTAGCATTATTGCCCCTCTTACTACGTTATTAAAGGGGAGCGTTAAGGGAAGAAAGCCCGGACGAGTATAGCTAAACACTAGCGAATTAATAGCGTTTTACGCCGTAAAGAACGCCTTTAAAATAGCCCTACTTCTCCGATACTTCGACCCTTAAAGACCGATTTACATTAAGACTAATGCCTTAATTTTCGCAATAGCTAGCATTCTTTCGCAGCCTAATAACGAAGGCTACTATTATCCGATTGCTTTCTAGTTATAGAAGTTTACTAGCCTTAAGCTTAACTACGGCACCTTTAATTAAGAGATATTTACTATCGTTAAGTTATTTAAACACTAGCGATACTACGTCGAAGGGGCGGCGAATACCGTTAAAGTTTTATTAAATTACTAGAACCTTTAAGGCTTTATAAAGTAAGTATCCTTTAATAGAAGATAAGTACGTTAGTATATATACCTAGCTCCTTTCGATTTTACGATTAAATATTAAGCCGGTAAATTAAATCCTGCCGATGCTTTATTAAAGAAGCTAGAATTTATAGGCGAAGCCCTACCGTCTATAGAGCTACTCCCGGAACTATAATAGAAGTTAGTAGTTATTCGGCAGGTATATATAGCTATAGATTCTATAAAGAGCGACCTTAAGACGAGTTCTTAGGTCTCTACTATCTCTAAGCTTAACGAGATGTCTTTACGTAACGAAAATGCACGAGCTCTCTAAGATTTAATCGCTTAGCATTCGGGAACGAGTCCCGCGGAGTTAGCCACTTAGGTTAAAGATATCGTTAGTTACAAACAACGGTATTAAAGACAATTAGCTAGGTTAGCAGCTCGTTATAAAGGGGTCTATAAGAGCAATATCTCCGAGCCCCTTTTTAAGCTCCTTAAGAGGACTTAAGCGGAAGATTCGCAGACTATATAGCGAGTATAGGCCGAACGTACCCTAAAAGAAAGGGTAAGTCCTTAGTTATTAAGCCTAGATAGACTTATTTTACATTCGGGAAAAATCGTAGTGCCCGTAGAGGTTGCCTTAAGGCAAGAGCTTATTTAGCTCTACTACGACGATCCTTTTATAGGATACTTTGGAATAGCCCGTACGAAAGACCTCCTATCCCGGAAATTCTTATAGGAAGGAATAGCTCGTAATATAAACAGCTACATACGTTTATATTATATCTATTTAAGCGCCGTTCTAAAGCGGCATCGCTTATACAGCGCCCTTAAGTCGCTGCCTATTCCTATAAGACCTTAGGAAGAAGTCTCTATAGACTTTACTACTAGTTTTCCGGAGTTATAGTTCGATAGTAGAGAAGTTAACGTAATACTAGTAATCGTTAATTAATACACTAAGTATAGCGTATTTTTCGCGGTCTTTAAGACAATAATAGCGCCTAAGTTAGCTAAGGCTTTTTATTATAAGATTAAGCTTATCTATAGAGTACCGAAAGGCATTATTTCCGATAGAGGATCTTTATTTACTAGTAAGTTTTAGTTAGACCTCTATTATATATTACGGATAAAACGTAGGTTATCGATAGCCTTTTACTTATAAACCGACGGTTAGACCGAACGGGTGAATTAGACACTATAATACTACCTTCGATATTACATAAATACCGAATAGAACAACTAGCCTAAACTACTACGAGAGGCTTAGTTCGCTTATAATAATGCGAAGAATATAACTATAGGCTTTTCGCTTAATAAGGCATTGTTCGGATACTAACTAGACTATTATATCTACCTTATAGACGATGCTACTAGTAGGGGAGTGCCTAAAGCGAGAGCTCGTATTAGTAAATTAGCAGACTTAAGGAAAAAGCTAGAGACTTATTAGCGATAAGCTATTAAGTCGTAAAAGAAATTCTATAACCTCTATTATAAGCCACTTACCCTTAAGGTTAAGGAACTAGTAGGACTCTCTACGAAGAACTTACGCTTTAAGGACTAAAGAAGGAAGTTATTACCTAAATACATTAGACCTTTTAGGGTCCTTTAAGCTATTAGCAAGCAGGCGTACCGCTTAGCCCTACTAGAGAAATACGACCGGCTTTATAATATGTTTTACATTAGTCTTCTTAAGCCGTAGGTAGAATAAGCTACTAACTAACACCCTAGTAAATTACTGCCGATGCTTAACCTTAACGATGCTAAAGGAGAATAGTCGGTTTAGTAAATTAATAACTATAAGAAGAAGAAAGGCATTACCTACTACTTAGTGAAATAGGAAGGTTAGCTAGCCGAATATAATGAGTAGGTTGCTTAAGACGATATAGCGAATGCCTAAGAACTTATTAACGAATACCTAGAGATACGGCTAAAGAAACAGCGGAAATTACGTATTATAAAATAACTTCTTTTTAGCTTACCCTAACTTTTCTATTGCTATTCTACCGCCACTTTATTATTATTCCTTAATATCTATGCGGTAGAAGTCTCTTACTTCTATTTCGCTAGTAAACTCCGTAATAATAGGGAGACGTTTTAACTACTCCCCCCTTCCTTAGCGACCGCTCTCCTCGATTATTTCGTATAAATCATCGTATGCATATTCTCGTCCTACCTACTATAGGGTGAAACCTACGTTACTAATCACTAGACGAAGCTTCTAGTCCCTATTCTCGCGCATAGCTTTCCGTCGCTCTATCGATGCCTACCGGTATTTAAGACGACGTTTTATATATAAACGTTTAGCACTTAGTACCCCCTATTCCTCTCGGTAGGCCGTTATTACGGCTATAAACGACGTATAAACTTAGTAGAAGATTGACTTTATCTTCTTCTTCTCTATCTTATCCTTAGTAGTCTATAACTTAGCTATCTTCGTCTAAATAGCGCATAGATTAGCTATATCTCCGGACATTATTGCCGGCACTTATAATTTTATTAGCAACTATATCCCGACTTAATAAGGAATAAGGAGCTTACCGATTCGTAGAGGTTACCGCGCGAGTTATATTAAATGCATTTGCTTAATCGTATATCCTCTTATATATAATATAGTTCGCCTATTTTAGTATCGTCTTTATTATCGCTAAACCCTTATATACTACTATTAAAGCACTTAATATAGTATAGCTTAGTAATATAGCACCTTTTCGCCCTACGACTTTTTATATATATAGCCTTCTTGCCCTTTTTCTTAGTCGATATCCCTTTCTAGATATTTCTCTTCTCGCCGGTGTCTCCTCTAGTATTCGCCTTAATGTCCTCGTCTCTATTATCTTTACTTAACGACGAAAATATTTCGGATTTAACAACCGCTAGCGTTATACGCTTTATATTCGCGTAATCCTTTTAAGACTCTACTATAATAGGTTTTTTTATGCTTATAAACGGTCCTTTAAATAATTAACGATATAGTTAATCTTTGGCTTCTTCCTTTAATAAGGATGTCGACTTCTCTAAGGCATCTCGTATGTCTTTCTCTACGAGGAGTCGTTCTAATAGGGTGGTTTTCTCTCCGCGCGTCTTCTTTAGCTTTATCCCTTCCTATACTATCGCTATAGCGTCCTTAATTAAAACTCTATTTGCGGATAGCTCTAGGACTTAAGCAATAACTAAAGGGCCTATCGGCTAAATATTATCCTACTTTCCTCGCTTTCGAGGTGTCTATACCGTTCCGCTTGCCGTTCGCTTAGGAGGCATAACGTTAAACTAATTCGGAATATGCTCGTCTAATTCGGAATATACTTAAAATATATTCGTTTAATTCCGAATATGCTTCTCTATAAGATCTCGATATAGTTGTATAATAAGAGAAGAGAAGAAAAAAATCTTTATATATAAAGAGCAGCACTCTATTATAGTTCGCTAACTATACGTAGGCGACTAGCCCCCTATTGCGTAGCAACTATTACAACGCGCAACTAATAAGACAATTATTATAATATATATAATAATAACTATCGTCGTTGATTTTTATACTACGTTTAATCCTATTTTAATCTTGTTTTAGTCCTATTTGCTATTACGACTTTATTCGTACCTAAAGCTATCCTAGCGTCTAAGGCGTCCGCCTTAAAAGGGGGGGATAATTATAACGCAGCTACCCGCGCAACTATAGAGCCGGGAGATAGGGATATATATACGATAGATAATGCATTTTAGCTCGGGGACTATTCGGCTATTAGTCGCTAACTAGTCCCCGATAACCCCTCTTAAGGCCTAAGGGTATATCCCTAAGGCCCCGACATATCTTAGAAGAGGGGCAAGCTTTAGTCTTACTACGAGAGGGCAACCGCACTGCAATAAAGAATTATTCGTACTTTTAACTATCGTTCCTACCTTCCTAAAGTTACCTCTAGTCTGTCTTCTTATATATATCTACTACGTTAAGTTAACTATATCGTTCTATATAACCTATAATACTATTATGCAATATTTTAATACGGATGTTAACTATAGTTATTACTTTACGGACTAGACAATAACTATATTTAATAAGGTCCGCGTAGAGAATCCCACGATGCCGCTTTATAAGGTACTATAGACTCTCTTTAATAAGCTTTAGCTATCTTAGAGAGCCCTAGGAAAAGACTACGAAGGTAATATACCACTTCGTACGTCGTTTATTAACGCGTGCCGGGGTGTTCCGGAGCTAGAATACGCTCTCTTTAAGCCTGCTTAAAAGGTCGAAACCGTATTTATAGACTTACGTACATCCATCGAGACACACCTAGCACGCAACCCGTCTAGCTAGTTCCTATAGGATAAAGCATTTAATTATAACGATTAATAGTACCTAGACCGAAGATACTTAAGCAATTGTAGACGAGGTGGATTCCGTAGACGAAACTACGGACGAGGTAGACGTAGAAGCTATCTATAAGGCTTTAGATACAACCGTAGTATACCCTTCCGTCTATAAGGACGCGGTAGCAGCTACGGGAATAGCTATAACAACCGCTTAACCTAGACTAAGAAGTGTTTCGTCTATTATAGGGAAGGCTATTAGTTAACTAAACATACGCTTAAGGAACGTCAACGGTCTAAGGACTAATACCTTACGCAATGTTTTAACGATAGTATCTCTACTACTAACTTTATAATATACGTGACCGAATTTAAAAGTTATAAACCTAATACTAAAGGCGACGCTAACGAGTACTAGGACGTAGAAGACGCCGATAACGCTGCCGAGCCGGTCTAAGCAGCAACTTAAATGCTCTACGAGGCCGCCTTTATACACCTTTAGACCGGCGAAGACGTCTACGGCATAGATTAATTAATCCATACCGACTAATTCCTAATCGAAGATCGTTATTCCCGTTAATAGTTTTAAGGGATTATAATCGACACTAGTGCGGCTAGAGTATTAATAGTAGGATAAGAGCAATACTTCGCTTTATAGCAAACGGAACCTTCTATTATGCTTAATAGCTCTACAGCCGGGCAAGCTAGCATCCGATTTAAAACTAGCACTCCTATTTAATCCCTTAGTTTAATCGCCTTTAAAACCCCCGTTAGTCGAGTAACTTTTTATATTCTTAACACCTATACCCTTTTTCTACTCTCTCTTACTAATATAGACCGACTTAGGATCTACTTCGATAATACAACGAATATACTAAGAACTAACGATTTAAGCAATAGGATCTTAGTAATCCGCAAATAGGGTTACCTATAGTTCTTCTTATTAAAAGCAGAAGAAACGATCTTAATGCACTAAGCACTAAGAATGTATATATAAAGAAGGATGCTTCTATTAGGTAGGCGTAAGCCCTAGGAGCTAGGAATAGCTCCCTACTATCTTATCTATAGCTAATTACATTAGCCCCGGTATATAGCATAGAGGATGCTTTATATCTATTAGAATGCCGGCTTAAAAGAGAATACTACTGCCTATAGCAGTTATAATATAATCCTAATTAAGCAATTAGGAGGAATACTCCTATTGCCTAAATCCTTCCTTTTATTCTTATAAGTTATACTTATATCTACTAGTAATTATTCCTCTAATTGTTCCTTCTGCTAAGCAGCCTTCTTGCTTTATATAGCGCGTGCTAGAGGGCGACCTAAGAACTCTATAATAGCTTTAGCGGAGACCTAGTCGGCTCGGACCTATTAGTTATATATAGCAGCCTATCCTTTCTATCGTACGAGGTATTCGGTTATAAGTGACTTCGACCGACCGATGCGACGAATACGGATGTCTATTAGGCGTTCGACTTCGTAATGCTAATTAACTTCGTTAGGTGCTTTAACATCGCGAGCGGCTTCTATAGGCCTAGGCTCGAGCTCGACGTAATGCCCTTCGTGCGCGAGCTTAAGGTGCTAAATAGAGACGACTAGGTGGATTTAAACTTAGCTAAGGAGGTCGAGTTCCGCCGCGAGGTTATTAACTATACGCTTAATAACGAAAGGGCCTTCTCGTTGCCGCGACTATTTCTTTAGCGGCTAGCTAGGCTTATGATAGCCTGTATATAGCTTTAGGTGGACTTTATTACTAGCTTTAAGAAGAACGGGCCGGTGTTTCGCGTTATACCGCTACTTAGCCTTTATAGCGGCTATGTCTATAGCTAGGCTCGCTTATCTACGGATAACTTCTCGTAAGTAAGGCAATTCGTCCGTAGCGGTGCTTAGGATGTTATCGACAGTTTCTAACGGTCTACGTATATTAAAGCCGAAGATAGATTTATAGGCGGAGATCTTCGTACTAGCGTTAAATACCGTATTTAGATTCTACTAAAGGGCGGGGATTATTATCTTTTAATCTAGGCTAAGATCCTCGATGTAGGATATTCGTAGAGCGGTCTTTACGGTCTAGTTGCGCCGTTCGGCGAGTCCGTTAGCCTATAGGTAGTAGGCGGTAGTTATTGCAATTTTAGTGCCGAATGCGCTCTAAAGGCCTTTCTAAAAGTCGGATGTAAATTTACGATCCCGGTCGCTAATAATAGTTCTTAGTATGCCTTAATCGGAAAGAAGTAACTAACGGGCTAGGCTTTAAGCCTAGTCTTTTATGCCGTATTTAGCGTTACCTAAGATTAGTAAGTATCTCTTACTAGTTAGATAAGTAACTATAAGAAGTTAGTTAAAGATATTAAAGCCTAAGATCTGCTATAGGGAGCTTGCTAAAGATAAAGGCGGTATATCGGTTATAAAGTCTATCGCGATACTCTATATTAGAAGTAGCGGGGGGCGAATAGGCTTATAGCTGCCGGCAAGTGTCTAACGGTCTATTTAGCTAAGGCAATAGCCTTTATAGGCTGCGATATGCTTTTTTACCTAATAGGTAACTCCGCGAATTAAATATATCTCTAAATCCTTAATTATACGGACGACGCCGAAGTAGTTCTTATCGTTATAAGCTACCGAGATTATAGATAGGATAAGAGCGTTAGGGATATATAGCCGGGTAAAGCCGTCGGGGCCTTCGTAGTATAAGAGCTTATCGACTATAAAAAACGGTATGCCGCGGCGTTTAAGCTACGCCTTTATTCTTACTATAGAGTTAGTGACTATAGCTCTTTCTAAGGGCGAGGAAAGACTCTCGATAGCGTCCTCGCTATCCGCGATTATCTAAAGTATTCGCTTATAGTAAGGGTTATTATCGTAGGTAACGGCGAATTCCTCGCGTTTCTTAAGAGCTATAATAGCTTTAGAGGCTATAAGTATATCGTTAAGTATAGTAAAGTCGGGGCGGCGACGGTTAAGCAGCTAATCGGACTCCTCGGCTAGTAGGCGACTAAGGGCGTCGGGAATAAAGTTCTTCTTACTAAGGAGGTAATAAACCTTAATATTATACTTAGAGAGATAAATTAAGGCTATAACTAGACGACGGTTAGCTCGGTCTATACTAAAAGTGTCGAGGGTTCTCTTAAGGACGATCTGCTTAGTCGCGGAGTGGTTAGTTAAGACTACGAGCGGAAGGGTTAATAACTATACTATAGTACGTATCTTCTCCGCAGCCTATACGAGATAAGCGACCTTTAGTTCTAAGGGACTATAGGACTGCTCGGCTCTCGTTAGGGTGCGGGAGAGGAAGTAGATAGGCATAATAGCTTTAACCGGAATAGGCTAGTCTAGCTGCTAAACGGTGCCGTCGCGGAGATAAAAAAAAGACGGCGGCGAAGCCTCGCTATAAAGATGCGTTAATCTAATAGAATAGCCTCTTCTATAGGTCTATATAGTAAATTATACGGCTAGAAGTAATTTCCTTCTAAAGAGAGGCGAAGGAGGAAAGCTCGGCTAAAGTCGGCTAAAACGATATAACTCGCGTATAGGACTTCCGCTTATTAAGGTTCCCGTTCTTAACCTTACTAATTAAGCGACCTTAGGCTAGAAGACTAGTCTTGCGATCCTATAGAGGGGCAATAGAGGCGCTATAGTATAGAATAAGATTGCGAATATACCTTATAGCGCCGATATAGTGTTTAAGAGCGGCGAGATTATCGGGGAATAGAAGCTTTATAAAGGCGGTAAGCCTATGCTTTATAGTACTTATCCTAAACGCGTCGATATAAAATCCGAGCAACTCTACGGAAGGGTAGCCGATCTAGCTTTTAGTAGGGCTTATAGATAGGTTAAGCGATGCGAAGAGCTTGAAAATAGCCTCGAGATGTTAAAAGTATTTCTCTTTCGTAGCGGAGTAAATAATAATGTCATTAATAAACGCGTGGCTATAGCCCTAGTACGGACGGAGAACTCGGTCTATATAGCGTTATACGTACGCTAGGCTATTGCGAAAGCCGATAGGCGTAACTATTAGGCGCTCTAGACCTCGATGACTTATAATAGTAAACCTGCCTTAATGCTTGAGTTTAACTTAAAACTAATAGAAGAAGGCGGAAGCGTCGATAGTAGTAATAAAACGGGCGCCTAAGAGTTTAGCAATAATAGAGCTTTATAATAGTAGAGGGTAGGAATCCGGGATAGTAATACTATTAACGGCACGTAGGTTAATAATAACTCGGCCTTTAGTCTCGCCTCGGGCTATACGCTAGACTATAAAGATAGGTGCTACAAACGGCGTAGGCTCGTCGGCCTACTTTAAGCGACCTTGCTTATAAAGTAGGCTAAATATATCGTCGATAACCTTCCTATCGCAAAGCCCTTATAGGTAAGGCCTTTAAGCGACTCGTTTTTCGTGCTAATTGTCGATTAAGGGGACTATTAATTCTTTTCCGGGTTCTATAACGGCGGTGCCTATATCCCGCTAGAGCTAGGAGTATTTCCTAAGAAGCTTTTTAACGCAGCGTACGAAAGAGGGGCTATAGTCGAAAATATAAATACCTTCTTTAGTATATTTCTCTTATCGCTCCGGTAGACGCTAAACGTACGTTTAGTATAGAATACGGCTAGAGAGGGGATCCTCGATTCTATCCGCAGAGTCTATCTCGATAGCTACGGCAGCTGCCGTTATATTAATAGCAGCTACTACGAGGTTTTAGCGAACCTTAGACTACTTAGCGGGTCCTGCCGAAGAAGCTATAACGTAGGCGTAGATAGAGTCGGATAGCGAAGGCGTTAAAGAAGTGCCTAGAATAGGAGCTTCTACGGGTTAAGATAGGGCAAAAGCCTATAGACACTCGAGGACCTCCTACGTAAGCGGGAAAGTGCTCGTAACGTTAACCGATAAATTAATAGAAGAAGCGGTAGTAGTAATAGCGGTTCCTATAGAGGAGGATAGTATAGCAGCGGCTCTAAGAGTAAGCGAGATTACCGTAGCTAGTATTAGAGCCTTTATAGCTGATTTCTAAGATAGGGCGGTAAAATAGCTAGACTTTTAATACTCCTATATCTAGCTAAGCTTCTGCTTACGCTTAATAACGAGGTTAACGTTCGTGCTATTAGTAATAAGGATAGTAGGAAGAGATTTAGCATCGACGATGCTATAGATAATATTAGCGTAAGAGGCGAAGAACGTATAGGCGCGGTCCTTAGGAAGTTCCTTCTAAGATATAAGGACTATAAGGGTAATGCCGGGCGGTATAATAGTCTTTCGGACGGCCTAGACATAGCGAATAACTTTATAGGGCTATTTATAGATATCGAATAGGATTTTAAACCTATCGAGCACTCTAATGCGAATAACTTCCTTATTATAATTAAGGGATCCTCGGTATAGCTTAAGGAAGGCATTGCTAAGAAGTACGCCGGCCTCTACCTTAGAGACCTAGGCGGAGTAAGTGAATTTAGCTATAGCTGCTTAAGCGGTCGGGCTAGGTATAGTACCGCGCGTATAGAAAGAGAACGTAGCTTAATCCTCGCAAAAAGAACGACCGTTAACTCCGTTAATAATAACCGGAGGCTTCTTCTCGACGGTATAGTTAAGAGTCTAAAGTAGGTCGCGATTAATTATAGGCTTACTATAGCTAGAGTTAGGGCAAACTTAGACTTCCTGCCTACCGGGTTAAGTAGAGACCTTAATCCTTATATAAGAGTATAAGTACGGCGGGGAATCCTAATCCTATTAAGGCTCCTCGGCTTTAGCTTTTAGGACCTAATCTAGTCGGGGTGCCGTAGTAAGCGCTACGTAAAAAACAGGCTCCTTAACGATAGGTGCGGGAAGAATAGGCTTTAAGGCGGTAGGGGCATTAGGCTTAATAACGATAGGATTAGAGATATTCCCTACGGTAATAGGAGGGGATTTCTTATACCTAAGACGGAGGTAAGAGAAAAAGGCATTGCGAGAAAGAAAAGAGGTCTTATAAACCTTATAGGTTAAAGGCTTAAGCGCGCGCTCTTTACTATAGAGCTACTGCTTAGATATATAGCAGTTAGTATATATATACTCCTTAAGTATAGAGGCGAGGGCAAAGGTACGGTCGTAAGTGTTATATTTAAACTTACCGGCCCTTTCGGTAAGGTAGCGGGAGTTTATATAGCCTACGAATTTAGCCTCTAAAGAGGCGTAAGAGGAGGCGTCGTCCTAAGAGTCGTTTAAGTATAGCTCGTTATTAGCTTTATCGCCGCTAAGAGCAGTCTTTTTATCGCTTTAATATTTCGACTTAAAACGCACTTTCTTTTTATTATTATTACCCTTATATTTACCTTAGCGGTATTCTATTCGGTTATCTCGTCGGTCGTCCTAACAAGGGTAACGCTTATCGTAGCGTAGCGGGCGTAAGCTTAACTAATTACGGTTATTACTTAAGCTTCGTCCTTCGGGACTACGGTTGCGATTATAACCTTAGTCTTAATCCCGACGGTTACCTTAACGGTAGTTATTGCTTTAGTTACTTTAACGATAGTTATCGCGACGATTATTACGACGGCTACGATTATAGTTACCCTAACGGTAACTATTATTACGGTAACGGTTATCCTAACGGTAGTTATTATCCCGATAGGAAAAGCTACTACGGCGAGAACGGTCTTAGTCTCTAGAGATATATAGCTTAAGGGAGGCTATAATAAAGGGCTTCCGTTCTTTAATAATGCGGATCTATTTATTTATTAAGGTCTTTTTTATAGGAATAGAAAGAAGCGAGGAAATCTAAACGGCAATAAAAGGATAGATAGCCTTAATAATTTAGGCATCCTTACCTATCTTAAGTTAGCGGGCGAGCGAAACCTTTCTTTAGATCTACTACGCGAGAGTAATAGAGCTAAAGGACTATATAGATATCGTATACCTTTCCCTATAAAGTTCCTTTAAGATATCGGCGTTAAGACGCTTAAAACGCTTAGTTAAGAACTTATAGAAGGTTTTAAAGGGGGAAGAACTAAAGATATCGCGTTATTCCGCTATAAGCTTACTTATATACTATATAAAAGCTCCTCCTACTAAGAAGGGGAGGTAATATAGGCAAAGAGCGAATAAATCCTCGTCTTAGTAGATCCTTAGAGGCTCTATAAACAGATAGACGTCTATATAGATATTCTTTCTATCGCTAAAAGCAATAATGCCTAGGTTCTTCGGATTATACTTATCTAGGTTAAAAGTACTAATATTGTCTTATTTAAGGCGTTTAGTAATAGCCTCGTCGTTATAGGCCGAAGA
This sequence comes from Ophiocordyceps sinensis, assembly GCA_012934285.1. Taxonomy (NCBI): domain Eukaryota; kingdom Fungi; phylum Ascomycota; class Sordariomycetes; order Hypocreales; family Ophiocordycipitaceae; genus Ophiocordyceps; species Ophiocordyceps sinensis. The sequence goes on along the minus strand of JAAVMX010000001.1, from coordinate 7,896,674 downwards.
GAAGGTATCGCTCGCCTCGCGGTGCCTACGCGGATTTAGATAGGACTTTAAGGGACGGCGGATAAAGCTATTATCGGATCTAGATAAATTATTGTTATTATCGTCTAAGTCCTTCTATCGACGAGAGTAAAAGGCCTACGAATACTTAAATAACTTAGACTAAAGAGAGTAATATAGAACCTAGGGTTACTTCTTAAGGTAATACTACTATCTAATAGAGCGCTGCTTAAATAAGCGAAGTATTCCTTACGGACGAAGAGGAGGCTATTCCTTTAATTAACCGTTAGAAAAGTCTCCGTCGATTATTTCCGGGTTAAGAGGCATAGCTCGGACTAGCCGATATACTAGAGTTATCGTAGCGTAGAGAGGAGTCTCCTTATCGGGAAGCTCGCCTATAAAACAAAGATACACGCGAATTCCCTTTCGCTAAGTATCGGCGTGCTATAAATGCTTTTCCTTTACAGGCGGAAGATCTAAGATATTAAAGATAATCTCCGACTTAAAGGCTAAAGAGCCTAAGAGAATATAGGCTTACTTTATATATATTACGTCTATATTAGTAAAGGTCTTAATAACCCTTTCCGTAGGTAGTATCTTTATTAACTTAGAGTAGCGAACGGCCTATTTTAATAGGTTATTATAGTCCCTATCCTCTATAGCTAGTATAGTAGACTGCTTACGTAGCACCTCGGTTTCTAAAGATAAGCGAGGACGACGGTAGGCAGGAGGGGGAGGATCTTTATAATTACTCTTAGAGTCCCTAGAGGGGGCGGCGCTATAGATACTATCCGGCGGAACGTACTCCTATATTAGCAAGCGAGGGTAGATGTCGTCGTCTAAATAAGATATAGATACCGTAGCTTAATAGGCTTCTTTATTCTTAGCTATAGTAATAATAGCTTAAATAAAACGAAGGATAAAGGAGAAGAGGAGGGATTACGAAGAAAGAAGAGTTATAAGCGAGGAGAAAAGTCTATAGTAGGAGGTATAAGGTATTTTAATTTTAGCGTAGGAACGGGTACGCGTAGGAAATCGAAAACATAGAGAGAAACTTTTTTCCTTACGGCTAATTGCGTAAGGACTTAAATACAGAACTAGGCAGTAGGCCCTAGTTCTAATAATACTTAGAAAGGCGAGCCTCGTCGGATCGTAAGGCTTATATTAGAGGTTATATAGGCGTGCTAGCTAAGGTTATATAAGCTAGTTATACTATAGGTATTAAGAGCCTTTAGGCGGCTTCTAACGAATAGCGAGAGCTTTAAGAAGCTCTTAGCGAACGTATCGTAGTAGAGCGAAGCTCTAAAGATAGGAAGGGCGTTCCTAATAGTGGCTTAAAGGCAGAAGGTGCAGAATTGCTACTAATTTAATACACTAGGCACTAAGAATGTGTGTGTAAAGAAGGATGCTCCTATTAGGTAGGCGTAAGCCCCGGGAGCTAGGAATAGCTCTTTGCTATCTTATCTATAGCTAATTACATTAGCCCCGTTATATAGTAGAGAGGATGCTTTATATACATTAGATCTCCTTTCTAATAAAGAGTAAGATACGAACTCTATATCGCCGCTTTAGGCACTTAGCTGTTTCGAGACTCTATTACCTACTTAAGCAGGCGGGCTATAATATAATAACTATATAGCTTGAATTAATCTCTAAATTCTATTATTACTGCTAAATGCACTTATAGGCACTTAGGCGCTTTAAGTTTACGCTAAAAGATAACTAGGAATTTAATTACGAGATTATAGTAGACGTAATATACCTTAAGAGCCCTTAACGACCTATTCTATACGTCGTTAACTCCGTAATAGCGTTCTAAGGGGCTAGGTTCCTTCCTTCTATATTAGCTAAGGATAACTAGGAAGTCCTTCGAGCCCTTTAGATCGATAGTTACCTTAGACCTCCTAATACGATTAAACACGACGTAAGGACTAATTTTGCCTTAATAGAGTTCCGCAACGGGGCAAAGATTATAGGGATAACCTATAAGCAGGTCTCTATAGAATTATATACGTCGATTAGGAAGGTCGAGAGGTATTACGCTCCTTTGCGCTATGCGTTTAAAATCCTTTACGTAGAGATTAGGAATATTACGTCTCTTAAGGCAGTCCTTTAGATAGCCGTAAAAGCCGTTAACGAAACAGCCGGACCCTACGGCCTTATCCTTACACTTCTTATCTTTAGTACGTACCCGCGTATAACTATTAACTCGCCCCCGTTAGCTATAACCCTAAAAAGGTCTATAGCTATACAAAAGGCGATAAAATTGCTTCGATAACTTTCTATAGAACGATAGGTATAAGATGCTCTTTATAAAAGGAACGGTCTATTAATAGTTAAAACTATTACTCTCTTATTATAGAGTAAAGTCTAAGTCTAGCGGGAAAAGGGAGGATAATAGGGCCTATTTAAGATTACTGTAATTAACGGTTATAATATTACTATTAATACCGTTAACGGCCCTTAAGTCTTTCGGTCTATAGTCGTATAGCCCTACCTTTAAGACGACTCGTCTCCTTAGCCCCTACTTCGCGAGATTAAACCGACTCCTCTTGCTCTAAATAAAGAGACTCCTCCTAATACAACGACTATACTTCCCGCTCCGACTCCTACGCCCCCGATGCTACGCAAACGTAGCCGTCCCCCCGGTGTAAAGAATAAGCCAAAGCTCCCTATTCCCCTTCCCCCTCCTTAAGCCTTTATTATTAAGAAGGAAGAAAATGCCTACGAATTAGCACTTAATTTACGGGAGAAGGGAGTTATTATATAACCCTAAAAGCCCTATTTAAAGAGTTAGATAGGCAAGAGATCGATAACCTTATTGCCTATAGTGTTTTTAGCTTTAAACGCTATAATAAAGCTGTCTATAGAGGTTACCGTATCTTTAAGTCGAGGATAGTACGTAAAGTAAAAGGGAAGGATAAGAAACCCTACGAGAAGTCCCGACTCGTTGTTTAAGGATATAATAACGAAGGAAAGACGACCCTATTAACGTAATTACCGACGATTTAACGCGTTAGCTAGCGGATAATCCTAGCCCTAGCTTTAAGACTCCTTCGTTATTATAGCATAACTCTTTCGTTGCGAGATATCACTTAGGCCTACCTATAAGCCGAAACTAAGCTATTTAAGACTATCCTAACTAAGCTACCCGCCGAGATATAAGGACGATACCCGGAAGGGACTATTATCTATATAATTCGACCCCTTTACGGGATCGCGGAGTTAAGACTGCATTAGTTCCAAACGTATTATAAGTATTACGTTATCCGACTTAATATATTAACCTCGACGTACGACTTATGCCTATTAATCGCGAATAGGATCCTTAATAGATTTAGGATAGTTAGCCTATAGACGGATAATACGTTAATGTTAGGCATACGCACCTTCTTAAATGCTAAAGAAGAGGAGCTTTAAAAGGCTAAGTTTAAAGCGAAGCCGAAGACTAAGATATCTGCCGGCTCGATGCTTAATTTCAATAGGGCTAAGCTAATACTCTAAGATTAGGATCTTCTTCTTTAGCAAAAGGGTTAATTAGAAAAGCTTAAGACTATTATCGCTCGGGATTATAACTATGCGTAGAGGTATATAGAACAGCGAGCCCGAGGAGCATACGTCGCGTTAATCTGCCAACCGGAAGCTTCTTTTAACCTTTCTATAGTAGCATAAGTGTAAAACCCTAACGAAAAAGACTGTATAACGATTAACAAACGCCTGCAATAGCAAATAGACTATAAGAAACGCGGCCTAACATACGAACTAGTTGATCTTATAAATGCGAAGCTACTAGTATTTACGGATAGCTCTTTTGCAAATAACTTAGACCTCTCTTTATAGCTAGGCTTTATTATTGCGCTTATTATAGAGACTTAGTCTAATAGCCACTTCGAGATTAAAGGCAATATCGTGCACTAGAGCTCTACTAAATGCAAAAGGGTTACACACAGCGTTTTAGCCTTAGAGGTCTACGGTATAGTTAGAGGCGTTAATATCGGCATTTGCCTCGCTACGACGATTAAGATAATTATAGAACGCCTACGACTGCCTTTAGTGCCTTTAATCCTTTATATAGACTCGTATTCGCTTTACGAATGTCTTATAAAGCTTACTATAACGAAAGAGAAGCGACTAATAATCGATGTTATATCGCTTCGTTAGTTATACGAGCGAAAGGAGATTATAGAAGTACGATAGATTAATAGGAATAATAACCTAGCTAATGCATTAACGAAGTCCTCCCTAAATAAGTCTCTTAAACGCTTCGTTAAGACTAACGCGCTAACCGTTAGGATAGAAGCTTTCATTGTACGGCCTTAATCTTTAACTTCCTTACTTTAACATATACATAAGGCTAACTGTAATGTATGTAAACTGTTTTTCGTTGCCTAGTAAACACGCGCTATTTCCTTGTTTAATTGCGCGCTTATTCGCGTACTTATTCCTTTACCTATTCTATTGCTTAATTAACTATAATAAAAGAATTCGTCGACGTCGGCACGGTTTAAACCCTAAACCTCCGGATGCTTATATTTAAACCAATCGGGAAGGTTATTTTATCGTATGCTATTATTCGGTTGAACATATTCTAACGATTCGCTATAAACATTATAATAAACAATATAGCGAAATTAATAAAAAGAATAATCTTTCGGTAGAGTAATATTATTAATATGCTTAACTAGGAATTATCCCCGAAGGGGTTCTTAGACATTAAGTCTAATAAGTCTAATCCTTACAACCGCCACCGTCGAATAACCTTAGTACGAATAGCCCCGAAAGAATAGCCTTAACGAACATTTTGTTATTTTTTCCTTAGTTACTTTCCTTCCTACTATAACGTTCGGCAAGATAGTTAGTAAGGCTACCCTAAAGCACGGTTACTAGCACGAAGCGGTAGTCTAGACCGCCTAATTATTAATAAAGGTTACTAGCCTAACTACTATATTAAAGAGGTGTTTTCTCGCGTTACGTTATTACGTTGCAAACTAGCTGCGCATTTAGCGGTTATATAGCTATTATAATATAGCTTTAACCTTATTAATTTAATATTGCGCAACTATACCTACGCCCGCGCGATCGCGCCTGCGTAGCTATAATAGCCTATTCAACTAGGCTCTTTCTTTTTGTTCTATAAGGTACGATTTATTTCTATAAAGGAAAAACTGCGAGTATAGGAATAGCTAGCTACGTACGACGTTATTATCGTATATATACGTAATCGTAGGGATTACGTTTTATCCGGGAAGGCTATATTACTACGATAGCTTCCCCTTACCTAGCTAGTAATTAACCTAATACAACCACACTGTTTACCCTATAAGGTCGACCTAGAGACCTACTAATAAAGGGCCTAGTTTAGTAATGCTTTCGTTATTGCATTAGCTAGGTTATCGGCTCCGTTAATCTATCGGACCTCTATAATCTTACGGCATTCGTATAACTATAGTAAAGCTATAATATCGATTATTAATCTTTTCTCCTTTATAGTACCTAGTTTAATAAGGCATTTATATAAAGAGTATAAATCGGTAAAGATAATTAATAAAACTAAAGGCAGACTAACGCGATCTATTATTATCTTAAGAATTATAGTAAGAGATATCCTAATATTAAATCCGTTTACTATACCGTAGATTTCCGATATAAGGACACTTTAGGTGACTTATTTACATTTCGTAGAGTTTTAGTAGATAATATTGCCTTTAATTAAAAATTACTTATCTATTCGGTCGGTCTTATAAACTAAAGCAATAACGAATCTAAGCTATAAAGATAAGTCTTTATTATTTATAAACGATCTATCGGTAAACACTAAGAGCTTAGCCGATGCGAGGTTAATTAGAAGATATATTCGCCTACGTTATTAATTGTCTAATTGCTACTATAGTCTCTTATTTAGGATTATATAGTCTTTTTGTTCTAGGTTCTAGACTTAAGCAGTAATAGAGATATTAAACGATGCTTCCGGTTAATAAATAGATACAATATATATACTACGAGCACGTTGCTCTATATACCTTTACGCGTGGTTAATAGCCTATGGTTTTACGGTTTTAATCTTAGCTGCTTAACCCTTCTATTATAGTAGCAAACTTCTATCGTATTATAGGGTTACTTTCGTGCTATTAAAGTCTATAGATTGTCTAGCAGTTATTAGAGTTTTCGGTTTAGCTTTAAATTATGCTTTCTAAAGCTCTTTTTCTTCGTAGTTCGAAAAACTCTAAGTCCCGAGCATTAACGTATCGTCTATCTCTATCCCGACGATTCTAAAAGGTATAAGAGGGCTATAGTTAGAAATAAGCAAGCATACGTCGTATATTAAATAAGCTATATTAAGTTCTTTAATATAGTAACTATAGTATATATTAAACTAATATAGTCTAGATTCCGCGATACCGTATAAAGGTCTAATTATACGGATGATTATGCCTTTTAAATACTTCTTTATTAGTTTAGCGGGCAAAGCTATTAGAATTATTTAGGATAACTCTATATTAGCCTAAAGATATACTTAAGTAATATCTTATAGAGACAATGTTATTCCGTATTCTTTAAGCATTCCGGCTATAATTGCTATAATTAAACGTTAACTAACTCACTAGATTATTAGTAACTATATAAGTATAAATATCTTCTTAATATTACTATATCCTTAGATTACTAGTCTTGACTTTTCGTATAGTTTAGTATTACGTCCTTTAACCTCTCTAACTATCCGAGAATAGAAGGTTTAATACCCTCTATATTTTTCTTCGTTATATTATTCGAAACTAAATATACTATAAATAACTAGGTTCTTAATCTCTTTTATATTAGATTCTTCGAATAGGTTACCGGGTGTTATAATTACGCTATCGGCACGGAGTTTAAGTATAAGATTATATACGTAAACCTCTTTCTTAGCTATAAACTGCTAATTCTTCGGTTTATTTTTCGCGTCGGGTAGGCGACTACGTTTTTAAGGCATACGAGGAGGTTCTTATATAGTTTTATATTCTTTTATTAGTTTATTATCTTAAGAATTATATTCCGGTATATCTTAATTTTTAGCTAGGAGTTTTTCTAATAGTAGTACCGATTTTCCGTCTTAGAAGTATAGTTATATATATATTAACCTTAATACTTATAGTCTATTAGTATAGTTCTTAGCTAAGAAAGAGGGAATCGAACTACTCTACGATCTCCTCGCATAGTCGCTAAGGTCGACACCGGATTATAAAATCAATTTAGACTTAAGAATCGGATTCCTTAGACCCGGTTGCTCTTAAGCGCGATAGCGAATTAGGGGATAGACGTAGGCTATAAGCCGATAGACGTTAATATCGCGAGAAGGGGGTTAAAGGCTAGCGTATATAGCCTACCGACTACTAACGAAGCACCCCTTAAGCCTAACGCGGGTAAGGAGAAACTAATAGGAAGGGATAGTGCCGCTTACCTAAAATTCGCGGGTCTAGTGCCTAAGGAGGCCCTTTAAGGCGTCTAAAGGGCCTTTAAGTCCGTTCTCTAAGGCTACCTAAAGGAATAAGAGGAGAAGATCTAAGCGGATACCGCGGTCTATACGACCGTAGGCTAGCTTAAGAAATCGGTTAAAGAGTTAGTAAAAGAGGCTATTAAGGCGGCGCTCTTATCGAAGTAAGCGTCGAAGTCTTAGGCCGACGTAGCCGCGGCCGCGGTCGCGGCCGCTACTATCGCGCCCTCGACGCGACGCTAGCATACGCCCGGAGGCGCTAGCGGTAGCTATAATATCGGGGCTAATAGCGAGAAGCCGACTTTCGCCTATTACGAAAACTAGCTTATAGTCTAATACGAGGGGATTGCCTTAGATCTCTAACGTAGAACCCTTTAAGCGATCGTTAATAACGTTAATCGCGCCCTTAAGGAGCCCGCCGTAAAAGCGGCGTAGGTCCTCTATAGCGGCGATATCGCGCTTATATTTAAGCAAAATATAAAGAAGTATAAGGCGGATAGGGAGTAGCTAGAGAAAGCGTTTGGGAAGGAGACGATACTATCCTAAGGCGGCTTTACGGTAATAGTAAAAGGCGTCCTAATAATAGTCCTTTAGAGAAAGGACGACGCCGCCCTAATAGCTAAACTAGCTAAGGCAAACGACGTTAAGGTCGTCTACCTTTACCCTAAAAGGGCCTATATAAGGGCGGGTATAAAGGCGACCTTAATTATTACGGTAGACGGCGTAAAGCCGGCGAATAGGCTCTATGACTTTAGCACGGTAATATAGGCGGAGATTTTCGATATAAAGCCTTTCGACGATATAATTCAGCCGAGGTAGTGCTATTAGTATTTCTAATATAGATATATCGCGAAGTATTATATAGCGAAGGCGATATATAAGCGGCATGCGTTAAGACTATACGACGAAGCTATATACGCGGCTACTATTAGGCAAATCCCGTACCGGTATACCCTCTATAGGGGGAGATATATAGCGTAGGATAGGCATTGCCTTAAGGCGGAGAAGCTTTAGGATAAGGCTTAAGAGGCATACTCCTAAAGGCCGAGGCGTTTCGCCGCTGCGGCTACGCCGACGATACGCCTTAAGCCGGCGCCGCCCTATATATAGCTCTTTCTACTTCCTACCGCGCTATAGGCGTCGCCGTCGAAACGGCGACGATAGGACACCCCCCCCCCCCCTCCCCCCCTACTACCCGCCCTTTCCCCCGGCCGGCCTTAGGATATTATAAAGGCCGGTTAAGCGCGAGGCTAGTCGACTATTCGCGGGCTTCTATAGTAGCGGCCGGCCTTAGCGTCGGTAAAGGCTCGCACCGCTATAGTTAAGGCCGCGCTTACTCTTAACGATAACCTTTTTTCCGACCCCCCTTAATATTAAATATCCTTTATTAGAATACCGTAAGGATAAGCGTGAATATTTACCTTACGCTTACCGCCCTTAAGGCGTACTATATTATAGCACTTTAGGAGATACCGATTAATAGTAAGAGAAAAGCCCCGGCGTGCTTAAGGCGGTGCGACTATAGGCTCGTCTTTAAGGCGACCTAGAGCGCGCTATACGTCTATAAAAGGCACGGCATCGATATATAGACGAGCGACTAAGGAGTAGACTAGTATAGCGTTACGTTTACTAATTTTAATACTATCGTTTTTTTAGTTTACTCCCCGCTAGTTAACTCCCCCCTTTTAACTACTCCGCTCCTTAACCTCGCGACTAAATCGTTATATACCTAATGCGTCTTCGTTAGGGACTTTAATAGCTATTACCCGCTTTAAGACGCTTATAGGCGTACCTTTAGGAATAGCGAGGACCTCTTAAAGCTAATAACGCGATAGCGCTTTAGGCTTATAACCCTTAAGGGCTAGGTTATATATATCGCCTCTAAGGGCCGGAGGAACGGCATAATAGACCTCGCTTAAGCGTCTTAAGGTCTAGGCGTAACGTACCGTAGAAACGTAGGCTTTATCGGATCGGATTATATATCGCAACGGCTAAAGGTAGATATAGAGCCGCTAACTTATCGGCCGGCGGCCCGGACGATAGGACTTAACCGCTTTTAAAGGAAACTCGACCCGGATAAGGCTTAAGCAGTAGCTATTGTAAAGTTCCGGCTAAAGGCCGCACTAACTACGCCTACGACCCTTAAGGAGGTCGAGGCGTACGTAGACTAGGTAGTTACCTAATTAACCGAGATTGCGAAGGACTATATACCTAAGGCCTAAGGCCGTGCCGACGGCGGCCGCCTTAACTAATAGACTATAAAGGTAGACCGGTGCGATAGGGAGGCTAAACGCGCCCTCTAGGCGTTCTTAGCGTCTAGCAACTAGACGACCTAAGAGACGCTAGACGAGGCGAAGATAGCCCTTTAGCGTACCGTCGTTGCTATATAACGAGACTCCTAGCGGGAGCTTACCTACGATTTAGCCGCTAACTAAGCCCTCCTTTAGAAGATCGAGAGGTAGGCGCGGCTCTAAAGCGGTAGCCTACTATAGGCGATATATATCCCCGACCTTAAGAGACTAAGCGACTTAATAAGGCCGGCCCGTACTTACGTAGAGAAGGCAGAGACCCTCGCGGCCTAGTTCTTCCTACCCTTAGTAGCGAGAGGCGAGGGGAGCCCTTAAGCCGCCCGGGAGGCCTATATAATATCGTAGCGTTTTATAGTCGGCGACGTTAGGTCGGCGGTTAGGAAGATAGCGTTATAGAAGGCCGTAAGGGAGGACGGCCTCCCGGTTAGGCTTATTAAGGCCTATAAGGAGCTATTACTTAAAGTGCTTATAGTATTGCTTAACGCTAGTTACAACGTCGGGCATTTTCTAAGACGGTTCCGATATACGGCTATTATCGTCTTACTAAAGCTTAGGAAGATAGCGGCCTAGCTTTAATAAGCCTAAAGGTAGAGACTAATCTCTCTCTTTAGTACGGTAGGGAAGATCCTTAAGGCTATAGTCGCGAGGAGGATTATAGACGCGGTAGAGGCGTATAACCTCCTGCCTAAAGGGTAGATAGGGAATAAGACTAAGAGGTCTACTAAGACGGCGATATAACTTATAATAAAGCTCGTAAAAACGACGTAAGCCTAAGGAGGGGTAGCGTTATTCCTCTAGCTCGACCTTAAGGGAGCTTTCGATAAGGTAAACTATACGTACCTTATCGAGACCCTCCGCTAAAGTAGTTTCTTAAGCTAGGTTATCGCGTAAGTCGGGAGCTTCCTTAAGGGGAGGGCGGCCTAGCTCTACTTTAATAACGCGTCGGCGGAGACTTAGGAGGTACTTACGGGCGTGCCCTAAGGCTTGCCCCTCTCTTTAATTATCTTCCTCCTTTATATCGCGTTACTATACGACGACCTTAAGCCGGAGATAGGGGTTACTACCGTCGGCTTTACCGACGATATAAACCTTTTAGCCTATATTAAGACCGTAGCCGCGACTATATAGCGTTTAAGGAGTACTTAAAAGAAATACGATAAATAGGTAAAGGAGGTTAGCGCTAGGTTTAAGCCGGAGAAAAGCGAGTTAATCTACTTTACGTAAACCTATAAGCCGATACCGACGAAGCTTTAGCTTAAGTCGAATATAGTCCGGCCGGTTAAGAATAGGCGGTTCTTAAAGGTTTAGTTTAACTAAAAGCTACGATAGAAAGCCTAAGTTAAGAAGCTTAAGACGAAAATAAGCATATAGGCGCTAGCCTTTACTAAGCTTACGGCGTTTATATAAAGCATACGATTATAAAGCGTAAGGACGGTCTACGTTAGTATAGTTTAAAGCGCGCTTGCCTATAAAGCGTCGACGTTCTATAAGCCTACGCTTAAAGGAAGGAAACCTACCGGCTTAGTAAAAGCGCTTATAGTATATTAGTCGAGCTACCTATAGGTAGTAGTTAAGGCGTTTAAGGCGACCCCGATCTAGAACCTAAAGATATAGACGGCGGTCCTACCGCTCGACCTTTACCTTAACGACCGCCTCGCGCGGTATAAGGAGCGCACTAAGGAGTCGGGTATAGTAGACCGGATCTAACGCGCCTATAAGAAGCCGGCGAGAGTATTGCCCTAACCCCGTCGGCCGACCTAGCCGACCCGGCCGCCCGGCCGGCCGTACGACGCGTAGCTTTAGGACTAATGCCCTTAAGGCACTTTAACGGAGGAGGTAGTCCTCCGCGATTAAGAGGCGCGTTAGAAGGAGGATCTCCGAGCGACGGAGGCGAAGCGACTACGACGAGCCTAGCAGCCGGTAGATATTAACCCCTACTTTAAACGGCCGAAGAAGGTACTAAAGGTATATAACGGGCTATATAAGCACGAGAGCTCCGCGCTTATCTAGATTTAGACCGGGAAGATCGGTCTATAGGGGTTTTTATTCTACTAAAACGTCCCTAACGTCGATATACCGCTTTATTAATACGGGACCACGCGTAAAACCGCGTTCTACCTCTTCCTCTAGTGCTCCGCCTTTACTAACGCTAAGGCGGCCTTACTAAGAGGCATCCGATAGGAGAGCGACCTTAAGGCGGCGCTTAACCGCCACGCCGCTACGAAGCCGTTTATCCGGTAGTTCCTTAAGCACCGCCTACTATAGTAGTTTTAGGCCGCGACGGCCTTTACGGAGAAGATAGACTACCGCGATATCGGCGGGGGGGAGCTCTAAGAGCAGGACGACGAGGCTCTTAGCGCTAGCCCCCTTTAACGTTTATGTATATTTGTATATATTTATATATTCGATTATACGCTTACTAAGATTTATTTCTCTACGTTTTAACCCGCTAGGCGGGGCCCCGGCCTGTACCCTATTGCCCGCGTGCCGTCTACGCGCCGGCTTTACTAAGTTAGACTATCCGCTTAACCCCGACGCCCTTAGGCCTGCCTAGGCGGGGTAACCTTTATTAGGCACTAGACCGGCGGTAGTAACTAAACTTAATTAACCGTAGCGAATATAGGCCGCATCTAGCCTAACGTCGAGATAGATAGACGTTATATAGGTTTTCCCTTAGGCCGCCTAGTTTTTCCTATGCTAGCTAAATATAGGGGCACTAGGCCCGTTAGGGCAGCTAGAGTACTTTAATAATAATAATAATAATATAGTCTATTAATAATATTAATTATTATATTATAGCCTTTAATTATTGCAATTTTAAATAGACCTTACTAACCGAATTTTTTTCTCTAGATATAGACCTTACTTTGCAATAGAAGATTAAGAATCTCCTTTATTAATAGTCCGTTTCGGCTATAAATAGCATCCTTAATTCGTCGTTTAGTAGAGATCTAGCGAAGTAATTTTATAGCCTTTTATATAGCTATAGCTCTTTACATCGTTATTATAGAAGGGGGTAATTCCTATATAATCCGAGGGTAAGTACTAAAAACTAATAATATAGGAACTAAACTATTAGGACTAGCTATATTATTTATTGCCTTAACTACTATTTAAAGGATAGCTTTAGGTAATATAACGTTCTTAATTTCCTCTTAAAGAATACTAAATATTCGTTTAAGTAGTCCGTAATATCTCTTAAGTTTTCCGATAGACTAATAGGCTTTAATTAGAACTTGCTTATATATAATTCCTATAACTTTAGCTTCGTTTCGGAATTTAATAAAAGCAAAATTCGTTCTTACGTCGTGTTTAATAATGTCTAGTAGACTAAGATATATATTAATCTATAACGCACGTAGTATTTCCTACGCATCTTTAGCGGATATTAATAGAAGAAATCTTACTCCTTAGAATAAAGTTGCTAAATCTACTACGTATAGCACTAGTCGTTATAGGTTTCTAAGGTATATAACGTTAATAATAATCTTATAGTTAAATTCTCGATTATCTTATAGTATAAATTTAAATCGTCTTAAAGCCTAGGAGTATATCTAGCATTTGTAGGAATATAGTTATATAACTAAAGGATAGAGTCGCAACTATATTGCCGTTATATATAGGAAAAGGGCAATAAAGGTTATAACTACGCGGCGCATAACGCTACGTAACCTATATAGTTAATAACCTCGTTATTAACTAAGGGCATCGTTATAACTAAAGCAGTAAGCCCTAGCGTAGGCCTTAATAATGCATTGTTAAGGCATAGTAGGCTCTATAGAGGGACCCTAGCAGACGGGTATAAAAGGGGCCCCCTTATTCCCCCTTCTCTAGCTAGATTAGATATAACTATAACTAATATAACCCCCTTTATTTAGATTAATCTAAGTGAATTACCTACTAACATTAATTAGTAACTAAATAGATTTAATTATAGAATAGTAAGGCAAAAGAGATAGATCTTAATCTTCGAAAGTATAAAAGGGGCAATAGTTATAAGAACGTAGCTCCTACGCATCTTTACCCTCGGGTTCTATTGCGTACACTTAGAGAAGATTATCTATGCTAAGAATAAGACTATTTAAACCGAGCTCGACTAGCAAATAGACCCTTTTAAGCTTCCTTTTAATCCCGTCTTGCTTTTATTAAGGAGGAAGAGTAACGTTAATAAGTAGTGCGTCTATAACGTAGAATAATAACGCGAATCCTTATAACTATTTAATCCCGTCTTGCTTCTATTAAGGAGGAAGAGTAACGTTACTTAAAATAGGGACTAATCGCTTCGACATCCCTCGTAAAGACTATTATAAGACCCGTACGATAACCCTATTAACGAATTCGAAATAAGCAAAAATAGTAAGACCGTTATTAGCTACGAATACATCGGCTCCCTTTAAAAACACTAATAACCCGGTTAAACCGATCGAACGATAGATAAAGGACATTAGCATTATCCCGTCCGCTCGTAGAGACGTAGATATATAATATTAAGATATAGAGGAAATTATATCGGAAGACCTTAGTAAGGCCGAAGTCACGACGTTTATAGCCCGATTTATTATAGTTAGCGAAGCATCTATCTATTACTAAGGCTAACGGCTCTTCGACTTATTCTAAGAGCATTTTTAGGGATATAATAAATCTATATAGAACCTAGTTTCTACGGACTATAAGAGAGCCTTTAAAGCTCTTATATAAAGACGTAGACTCGCTATAGGAATTAAGAATACGTCGTATACTAGGTTATATATAGCTATACTTCGATCGGACGATCTACTCCCTTAGAATAAGAAAGAGTTTATAAAAGAAGAATTTAAGATAGGCATAAGGGCTTTCCGTAAATAAGAAAAGATAAGAAACACATAAGACTAAGTAGCCTAAGAATAAATAAATCCGGATCCCTTCTCGGCTATAACGAGCTAGTTAACGGTCTTTCCGACTTCGCACCGATTCTAATATAGCGGCCCGGCCCGAGCAGCGACTACGGATCCGACCCTAGAACTAGACTAAGACCCGAATATAGCTACGACGGATGCACTAGTATTTCTAATATTTAATCGTATAAATCGGATTTATACGCTACGACTATTATTTGTCCCGGAACTAACGTTATATATCCTAAGAGCGGAACCGAGGCTCGATCTATCTGCTTTAACAATCGCCCTAAAGGCTATAGTTAAGGCATTTAATTATAACATTAAGGAGTTTATAGCACTCCTACTAGCCGATATTCCGAACCTTTTGTCTAATCCCGACGTTTAGACTAAGTTTATTAAGATATAGGATAAATATAAGAGCTATACCGGCGAGCTATATGCCCTATTTAACGAGACTATCCGTAAGTTTATAAGCGTATGTTATAACCTTAAGATTAAGCTAAGGCTCTTTTATACCCTTCTCCCTTAGATCTTAAAGGGACGAGCCGATCGTTTCTAAGGCAGCTATTAGGGCTACCCTCGCGTATAGCTAGCTTCCTTCCTTTATAGCATCTATTATAGCATCTCTTCTGCCTACGCCCTAATGTGCGTAGCCCTAAGTATATAATAGGTGCCTTCTTTAAATAGGCTAAGGAGGCTAAGGAGCTTTATGCCGACCTCCGAGCTTCCCTTACGACGTACCTCGTACGATAAGCGAGAAATACCTTACGCTAATTTATCTAAGACCGATATCGTAATAACAATAGGATGGATATAAATTATAAATATAATTCGAAGAACCCTAATAGTTAGTTTTATATAGACCGTAGGTATACTAATAATCGTAGTAGAGGCAACGGAGGATTTCGCCTACGAGGCTTTAAATAAGGCTATTAACCTCGCGGTAGAGGAGGCTACGGCTAAGGATACGGCAATAAGACCTAGACTAAGAAGTGATTTATATATAGAAAGGAGGGATATTAGTCTACGAAACATTCTATAGAGGAACGGCGGAAAGCTAAAGACTAATATCTCTCGCATTATCTTTATACCGGCGTCCCCTTAGACATTATAGCTTATTTAGCAGGCTATAAAGGTTATAAAGACGATAAGGAGGAAGAGTATAGCGAGGATAATAAGCCGGAGTAATAGTAAGCTAGTTAAATACTTTGCTAAATAGCTTTTAACTACCTTATTATAAGAGACGACGTCTACGGCATAGAACCGATAGTTTCGGCCGACTAGTTCCTTATCGATAACTAGTATTTAAAGCTCTATTTCTAGGGCATCTTAATCGATATAGGAGCGGCGAAGGTCTTAACGGCCGGACGAGAACAATATATAGCCCTCTAATAAAAAGACCCTTTCGTCTATTTAGACATATTAACCGTAGGCAAAGAATTAATTAGATTTAGCGCCGGCATTATTATTAGGTCTTTAGGATTAATTAATCTTATTACTCTAATTTAAAGGATTATATTCTATATGCTAGAAACTTCGACTCTTTTCCTACTATATCTCGCGGATATAGATAGGCTAGGCGTATTCTTTAATAATACGACGAATACCCTTACCGGTCCTAAGGCAAACATCCCGGTAGTTAGGAAATAGGGATACCTTTAGTTCTTCCTTAAGAAGAGTAAATAATCGACCGTATTCCTTATAGGAACGGAAATTAGGACCTTATACCATCGATTTAGATATCCTACTATAGCTAGGCTATATAACCTATTAAAGCAAGTAGGCTACGGCGATATATCTCTTAGCACTCTAGAGAATATCTTAAAACTATATTACTATTGCTAGATATATTCGCCTACCCTAAAACGGTTTAAGTTTAACCTTAAAGATAACTAAGACTTTAATTATAAGATTATCGTTAATGTAATATACTTAGACGTCCCGAATTTAGTATAACGCCCGGTATTATATATTATTAACGCATCGACGGCCTTTTAAAGCGCTTAATTCCTTCCTTCTATATTAGCTAAGAATATATAGGAGACTCTTCGAGCCCTTTAGATTAATATATACCTTAGTCCCCTTAATATTATTAAATATAATGCCGGCACGAACTTCGCGGCGGTAGAATTCCGAAATAAAGCCCGTATTATAGGGATTATATATATATAAGTTCTTATTAAAGTATATTAGTCTATCGGTAAGGTTAAGAGGTATTATACCCTTTTACGCCGAGCTTTTAATATCCTCTTTATAGAAATAGGCAGCTTTACCTCCCTTAAGACAGTTCTTTAGAGGGCTATTAAAGCTATTAACGATACTGCTAGACCGAACGGACTAATACCTACGTTACTTATATTCGGAGTATATCTTAGGATAATTCTTAATTCGCCGCTATCGCTAATAACCTTTAAATAAGCCGCTATAGTATAGAAAGCGATAAAGGCACTTAGGCAGCTTACGGCTAAACGATAGGTTTAAGCAGCGTTATATAGCCGTAACGGTGTAGATATAGCGAATACACTTGCCCTTCCTCTTTAAAGCAAAGTCCGCGTATAGAGGGAAAGGTTAGGATAGTAAAGACTATTTAAAATCGTAGCTATTAATAGATATAATGTTACGATCGATATAGTCAATAGATCTTAGGTTTTTAGATCTATATTAATATAACCGTATTATCGTAATTAAATGCTTAATAATATCCCGGCATTAGAATCCGAGCAGCCGGACGAACCCGCCCGACCGGACCCTCCGGCACCTTATAAGCGAGGACGCCCGCCTAGATCGAAGAATAAGGCTAGGCATTTAATTATAGAAGGACTAGACGTAGATAATCACCTAGACGATAACGAGGACGATATAAATCTCGATAATTTAAGCGATAAAGAAGTAGATAAGGCCTTTACGATAAAAAAGGAGGAAGAGGCCTACGAGCTAGTCGTTAAGCTCCGATCTAAAAGCGCTATTACGACCCTAGGAGTACTATTCGAAGCGTTAGATAGCATAGAGATCGATAACCTTATAGCATAAGGAGTATTTAGTTTCGAACGGTATAATAAAGCTTTTTATAGCGGCTACTATATCTTTAGCTCCCGTATAGTTCGAGAGGTTAAAGGTAGAGACACTAAGCTATATAAGAAATTAAGGCTTATAGTCTAAGGTTATAATAAGAGTATTACTATTTGCCTAAGTATAAATCTCTATTTGCCTAAGTAATATTTTTTTTATAGCCTACGTATACCCCGGAAAACGCCTAACTACCCTACGCCTAGCCGCGCTTATATAAATATAGTGCGTATTTATAGCAGGCCGTAGACTAATAATTCCTTACGTACGAATATCCGTCTACGCGCTCTCTACTACGTGGCCTACTACGTAGCCTATTGCATGCCTTACTGCGTGCCTTTTGCTATATGCCCTCTGCTATATATACGGCTCTTTAATATATGCTATATGCTTTACTACGTGCCTTCTACTATATGTGCGGCTGCGTGTCTTCTACTGCGTGCGGCTCTTTAATATATGCTTTATGCCTAGCTCCCGGCTGCGCGCCCTCTACTGCGTGCTTTACTATATGCCCTACTGCGTGCCCTACTGCGTGCCCTACTACGTGCCCTACTGCGTGCCCTACTGCGTGCCCTCTGCTATATATACGGCTCCTTAATGTATGCTTTATGCCCTACTTCGTGCCCTCTACTACGTGCCTTACTGCGTGCCTTACTGCATGCCTTACTGCGTGCCCTACTACGTGCCCTCTACTGCGTGCCCTCTACTATATATACGGCTTAGCGGCTTCTCGATGTATGCTTTATGCCTAGCTCCCGGCTGCGTGCCCTCTACTGCGTGCCCTACTGCGTGCGCGGCTCCTTAATATATGCTTTATGCCCGGCTCTACTACGTGCCTTACTGCGTGCCTTACTATATACGCTAAAGCGATGCGATGCGATTTAACGATGCGATTTAACGATGCGATTTAACGATACGATTTAACGATGCGATTTAACGATACGATTTAACGATACGATTTAACGATACGATGCGATTTAACGATACGATGCGATGCGAAGAATTAGCCTATAGCCTGCTAGGTATATATACTATATCTATATAGGCGCGGCTAGGCGGGGGGGGGTTAGGCATTTTAAGGGGGTACCCGAAGTATTACTTAGGCAAATAGAGATTTATACTTAGGCAAATAGTAATACTCTATAATAATAGGGAGAAGGCTTCTTTACTAACGTAGTCCCCGATAATCTAACGTATTAGCTAACGACTAATCTTAGCCCTCGCTTTTAGCCTTATACGCTATAGGATAACGTTATCCCTTCGAGACATTACCTAAGTATATCCTTAGGCGACTATAGAGCTTTTTCGAACGGTCTTAACACGTCTCCCCGCCGAATTATAAAGGAAGTATCCGCCCGATACGATTATCTAAGTTATTAAGCCCTTATATAGTATTATAGAATTAGGAGTCTTTTAGTTTAATACGTATTAAAAGCACTATATCGAGGGCCTCGATATAGCGATATCGACCTTCGATTCTTACCTCCTAATATCTAATATAGGACTAGAATACTTTAGCATCGTAGGGATATAAACGGATAATACCTTTATGCTTAGAACGACGAGTTTTTCGGCCGCTAAAGAAGAAAAGCTCCGAGAGGCATAATTTAGGGCGAAGCCGAAAACTACGATAACTTAGGGCTCCGTTACGGATTTCAACGGCGCGAAGGTAAGCTTATAATAGGATAAGATACTCCTACTCTAATAGAAAGGATAAGCTACCTAAATCGACCGAATCGATATTAAGGCTTTAGATTATATATAATAGTACCTTAAACAACGTGCTTGTAGAGCCTATATAGCCTTAGGATACTAACCGGAAGCCGCATTCGATATCTCTATTACGGTATAGGTATAGAACCCGGATAATAAGGATTATATAATCTTAAACAAGCGACTTAAGTAGTAAATAGACTGTTAGAGTAAAGGTTTAATATATAAAGTAATTAATCCTATAAAAGCGAAGCTAATAGTATTTACGGATAGGTCGTTTGCTAATAATAAAGACCTATTATCGCAATTAGGCTTTATTATTATATTAGTTAATAAGACTAAAAGGTCTAATAACTAGTTTAAGGTTATTAGAAATATTATCTACTAGAGTTCGACGAAGTATAAGAGAGTTACCTAAAGCGTGCTAGCCTTTAATATATACGGTATAGTTAACGGCGTTAACCTTAGGATCGCCTTAGCAACTATATTAAAGATTATCACCGACCGGCTTAAGCTACCGAATATCTAATTAATTATCTATATAGATTCGTATTCGCTCTACGAATGTCTCGTAAAGCTCGGGATAACTAAGGAGAAGAGATTAATAATTAATATTATATCTCTTCGATAGTTATATAAGCAACGAGAGATTATAGAGATCCGTGAGATTAACGGCGATAATAACCCGGCCGATGCTATAACGAAGGCATTACCGAACTAAGCCCTCAAACGCTTCGTAGACAATAATAGCTTAACTATTCGGATAGAGGCATACGTTTTACGCCCTTAAGTTCCCCTTTTAGGACTCTCTTTTATTTATACTTATGTATTATATTTATTAGACCCCTTTAGTCTAATACATATTATCCTTGCGATTAGGAAGGTTGCTTAGCAGTTAGAAAGAAAGACTGCTAGTATAGGAATATAGTTATATAACTAAGGGATAGAGTCGCAACTATATTGCCGACTATATATAGGAAAGGGGCAATAGGGGTTATAACCACGCGGCGTATAACGCCACGTGACCTATATAGTTAATAACCTCGTTATTAACTAAGGGCATCGTTATAACTAGAGCAATAAGCCCTAGCGTAGGCCTTAATAATGCATTATTAAGGCATAGTAGGCTCTATAGAGGGACCCCGGCAGACGGGTATAAAAGGGGCCCCCTTATTCCCCCTTCTCTAGCTAGATTAGATATAATTATAACTAATATAACCCCCTTTGTTTAGATTAATCTAAGTAAATCACCTACTAATAGCATTAATAATAAAATTTAGAAATAGTTTTAAGTCTACTGATTAATATATTATTATATCCTGCTTAACGTAGTAGATAATATAGTCTTATAACTACGGGATATTTAAACCGACGATAGAGTATTCGGATCTTAACCTCTATAAGGAAGTTAATTAATTCCTTATCTTTAGAAAGAAAGAACTATAGATATCCCTATTTTCGTATTATAGGAACTATACCTCGACTAATAATTATGTCTATTGTATTATTAAAGTATATACCTAATCGGTCTATATCGGCTAAAGAGAGTAAGAAAGGTATAGGTGTCTTTAGAACGTAAAAAGTTATCCTTCTAATTAGTGTTTTAAAGGCAATAGAACTAAGTGAGTTAATAGTATCTCTATTACTAAACTTAATAGAAGCTTATCCTACCGTTAACTTATCGATAGTAATTAAAGGGTCTTCTTTCTATAGGGCAATGTATTAGTTAAATCCGGCTATTAATACTTTTACTACACTTATATTAACTATAATGCCTTAGAAGCGTGTCTTAGAGTATCTTTTATTAATAATAAACTAATTAGATATAGTAATAGCTTTCTATTTACTATATAGGTCTTCTTTAGAAAGTAGATATATAAAAGCTTATTAGTAAATTATCTAACTAGCTTGCTATTATCCTATAAAATTATCGTTGTCTCTTAGGTAATATTTATTATTAAAGTCTTCTACTATATCGTCTATCTCGTAACCTTTATATTATATTACGTAGGCTATAAAACCTATTATTAGGATGTCCGTAAAGTAGTATTATACGATATACTAGTCCTTCGATTTCTATCGTTCCTCGGGTATATATTTAGTTAACTAGCATCCTTATTTTCCGTATATAAAACACTTCTTAGTCTATAGACGATTACCGTAGTTGCCTCTATAGCTACTACGGGCTTAGGACCCTACTTATAATCTAGTAGCTAATAGGGAGTATCCGCTACGGAATCCTCTATAGAATCTTCTACGATTAAACAATCGGCTATAGTTTCGTCCTCCTCGTCCTTAGTATCTATATCTTCCGCAGTTATTATTATTATATCTCTAATCTATATAGAATATTAAGTTATACGGGTCGTAGTTATCCTCTTTAATATCTTAGTTATTAGACTAATTGTTAGATAGGGCCTTTAGGGTTAACTAGTGTGTGTGTATTCTATATAATACGGCTAGCTAGAGAGGAGGCTACTATGTTATAATATAGCCTCCCTTAAGTCGCGTGCGTACGTAACGTACGTAATTATATAATTACGTGTATGTAACTATATCTTATAATACTATATTCCTATACTAATATTCCTAGATAAATTAGTTAGATAAACCGCGAGATAGGTATATTTACAACGAGGATCTTAGGTCGGCAAAAAGTACTTCGGCATTAGTTAAGGGTTTAAATAGAGCGTACTTTAGTTTAGGAACGCCTTTATATACATTAATAAGTATAGTTCGTAGGGGAAGATCGCTTATAGAGTCTTTGCTAAGTGCCTATTAGTAAAGTTGCAATTTATCGAATAAAGCTTAAAGGATTTTATATAATAGCTTAGCTAGGTGTTCTCCTCGCAATTTAAAGAAGGTCGTTATTATTTAGTCTATATAATAATATACGTAATTGACTTTTATATTAAAATATCTCTTAATTATATCGTATGCCTTTCGGAATATCGCTATCTAGTTAATATATTAAATATAATAGGTTTACGTACGTCTTACGAGGATCCTAAGGAATTAAGCATAGAACTAACTTAGTTTAATTTATAGGTTATAGTATAATTTTATAAAAACCTAAAGTTTATCGTTAAGTAAGTTATATAGTTCTCCGGTATAGTTCTTATCTTTTATCTAAAGCTTAATAAATCGTTATTAGACATCTATATTAGCGATAGCATTTAGAACATTGTCTAAAGGAAGTTTTATATATGCCTCTAATAGAATAAGGTTGGAATTATTTAGCTATTTAGCAATCGCTATAGCACTTTAGTCCGTAGGATTTATAAAGAGATCTAGACGATTAAATTAGTATAATATTAGGTAAATAGTTATACCTAGAATATTAGTGTTAAATAGCTATTGTTTATATAGAACTATCGGTTATTGCTTAGATAAAACAGTCCTTTTAGAATCGAATTATAGAACCGTTAGAAGTATGTTAGACGTCTATAGTATCTCTAGAACGTTTGCTATAGTCTATAGTATCTCTAGAACGTTTGCTATAGATGCTGCTTTTTCTATTAAAACTGCTTCTAATAGTTAGAAGGGGGCTATTCTAGCGGTAATAAGTATAGAAGGATATATCGTATTTTTATCTCTATTTTCTTAGTGTATTCCTCCGTACTATTGTTAAATTTCTATGCTATTATATCTTCTATAGGCTATTCTAATAGTTTCTTAAGTGCTTATAACATTAGTAAGATCGTTATATAAGATGTATTACTACGACCGGTGTATATTCCTCTTTTCCTTATTAGAACTTTTAGCGCTCGTTTATAGTCTGCGTATATTAGACCCTATATATTCGCTATCTATCCTTAGAAGTAGTCTTAGAAGTATAATAGGATCTCGTTTCCTTAAAAATCGATCGACGCTTCGTAGAGGGCAATAAACTTAGCGACGGATGTTATAATCGCGATGCTATTATTCTCGTCGGGTTTAATATTACTATCCTAATATTTTACGTTAATATATAGAAAAAGGGATCGGTAGATAGTTATGCCTGCTATCTATTCCCTAAGAGTCTCCTTTATTATATCGGATAAAGGACTAATAGGTTAGTATATTAAAGTTATATTATATACTTATTTTTTACGTAGTTTATCGGTGTATTCGTAGGGTTCTCTACGAAAAATTCATCGTTCGGCGTTATTAACGTACTCTCTACTAGTGCTATTCTTCTTCTTCTAAAGCGGTAATCGGTTAGCAAAAAGTTTAAAGAAAAGCTATATATAACCCCTAAAGGCGAGCTAGACTTAGAAGGTAAAGTCTTCTTATTCTTAGCATAGTTATCCTCCTCTAAGTATATAGAATAAGATCGTCGGGCGGAAGCTATTCGATAAAGATCTATAATACGTTCGAAGGATATAAAACTATCTCGTCTACCTTACTATCTATAATTAAGCCTTACAATTCCTAATTAGTATTAGTAAGTATCTTAAATGCAAATGTAAATATAGGTCTAATAGTCTTATTAGAATTATAAATACCTATTTAGCTAAGGATTATACTACCTTCTTATAGATAAGACGAGAGAAAGGTCGGGGCTTCCTTCCGGGAAGCCTCGGTAGCTAAGAATAGAAAGGGATCCGTAAATAGAATATAAAGACGGATGCGTTAGTTAGGGAAGACCTTCCGCAGACGGATGCGTCTATCGGGACGACCGTAGAAGTCTATAGAAGGAAGTAGAATTCTATCTATAGAATTCACCTTAGAAGGGAAGTCATTCTACCGTAGAATTCTATCTACAATTCCTATAATATATAATATAGTCTAAGATAATAGATAACGCTATACTTTAAGATACTATACTAATTAATATAATACAAACACTTAAAATAAAAACACCTAAGATAAAAAAGAAGATAGACCTCGTTTTCTAGCATAAACGGCTAGGCTATCTAAGCTATAAATCCCTATACCGATACCTTTATAGACTATACTTAGATATATCCGTAGACTAAAAAGATATTATAGCTATAAAATAATGCGAAGCTTATATATATGCTAAATATATTAATAAAAAGAAGAAAGCTCCCTTAAAACGATAATATCTCTTTCTTAATAAAATAAGAGTATTACTATTTAGCCTAATATAAATCTCTATTTAGCCTAATATAAATCTCTATTTAGCCTAGTAATATGTTTTTTATACCTACGTATACCCTTAAAAACGCTTAATATTACGGTGTTAGGTTATGTTATATATTATCCTACGTAACCTCTATATCGTATATATAGATATTAAGATCTAGTCTATAGCTATATCCCTTCGTAGATTAATAATAATTATATACCCCCCCTTAAGCTCGTCCTCTTATAGTTTAATCTACTATTTTATCCTATTGCCTTTAATTAATAATCTCGCTATCTTACCCCTTTCTTTTCTAATCTCCCTTCTTCGCGATATAAGTCCGCCTCTTCGCCGGACTCTTTTCGACTAAGTTTTCCTCGATTATTAAAATTTTCCTAGTGTAAATACGCCGTCTTAACGCGAATTGCATAAGATCCCTTCCTCCCCCTTTACCCTTTCCCTATTGTCTTCTTTATTACCCTATTTAATCTACGATATCCGACCTCGTTATAGAGACCGATCCCTCGTCCGCCGCTACCCCGGCCGTTATTCCGCCGGCTCTCGCCGACTTAAAGCCTTAAAACGACTACCTTTCCCGCTATCCCCGTCTCGCCGCGCTACTTTAGGCCTAACGGCCTATATTCGACTTATTCGCCTATATTTAGGCTTACGCTACCCTTAATTTCCGCGCCCTGTAGGCCGAGTCCTTTATTTACCTTAATAATGCTTACGCTAAGTTAAATACAGGAGTGCTTATCTCCTAAAAGCACGTCGCCGACCTTTAGCGGTAGCTTAACCGTACTACGTCCTCTCTCCTCGTCCTTACCGAGCGTAACGTAGCCCGGGACTAGGCCCTAGCCCTTACCCCTACCCTTACCCGTTCCTATATCGCCGACCCCGAGAGGTTCGCCGGCGACTCTAGCACTTAAAAGCAACGTTATAAGGCTTTCCGGACCTAGCGCGACGGCCTTACTATTGTTAGATCTTCGATCTACGGCCTACTAAATAAGGATGCGAGAGATATAGGTTATAGCGGCTATAATGCCGCTAAAAGCAGTATATTAATAATAATAATAATAATGCTTATTATACCCGAAAAGGGGCTGCCTTAAGACCTTATTTAAGGGGTCTTTTAGCCTAATTTCCCGTCCGTAATCCCGCACGTGATTTATCCCTTTACCCGCGGATCTAATACACCCCTTTAGCTTCGATCGCAATGCGAGGGAAGCTAGACTAAAGAGCTTAAATAGCTTAAATCCGGGGTCTTTTGCTAATGTTTAATTAATCTATTAATTAAGGCGGATTATCGTATTCTTCCGGGTCCTCCTTACGACCGACTATTATAGTAATTATAACTCGGCATTTTATGCCTTTACGCTACTATATGCGCTTTTAGCGGCAATAATACGCCTTATTCCTCCTATATTATATTAGTTAATTAATCGATCGCTTCGGAAGGTTTATATATAGTTTATTAGAGTATGCGGGCGGACGAGGGCTTTATATAGCCGAGGCTGGTTTTCCTAAGGGCTTATATATATAGCCGAGGGTTATATTCCTAAGGGCTTATGTATATAGCCGAGGCTCGTATAGCCGAGGCTTATAGGTAAAGTCGAGGCTTATATAGCCGTAGGCTCTATATTGCCGAGGGCTCTATATAGCCGAGGGCTTTATATTGCTAAGGGCTCTATAGCCGTAGGCTTATATATAAAGTCGAGGCTTATATAGCCTACTTAATGCGGACGAATGCCGCGAGAGCTGCTTAAGCGAGTATTGCTTTTTAAGCGAGTATTACTGCTTAAGCGAGTGTTATTGCTTAAGCGAGTATTGCTATAGACGAATGCCGTAATAGGTGCGGACGAGGGAATCTTCCGTCGCCGCGAGAGCTATTCGCTACGACGAGGGACTTTACCGCTCGCCGCGAGAGCTAATTGCTTAAGTAAGTAAGTATATATAAGGGAGAGGGACTCTACCGCTTATTGCGATAAGGGACTCTACCGCTTACTACGATAAAAGACTCTACCGCTCGCTACGATAAAGGACTCTACCGCTCGCTACGATAAAGGACTCTACCGCTCGCCGTAATATACGTATTGCTTAAATAATTATTATAATAAGGGTAATCTTTCGTCTTACTGCGATAAAGGACTCTACCGCTCGTTGCGACGAAGGACTCTACCGCTCGCCGCGAGAGCTACTCGCTACGACGAGGGACTCTACCGCTCGTTATAAGAGCTACTTACTTAAGAGCTATTTGCTCGAAAAGGTACGACGAGGGACTCTACCGCTCGCCGTAAGAGCTACTTACTTAAGTAAGTAAATATATACGAGGGAAAAGGACTTTTCCTTCTTTCCGCCGCCGTAAGCTATTAGCTCGTCGAGAGCTATTAGCTTATGCGTTAGATAAATATACGGACGAGAGAGTCTTCCTTCCGCCGCTACGAGAGTTTATACTACGATAAGAGAGTCTTCCTCCCGCCGCCGCGAATGCTTACTATAACGACGAAAGAGTCTTTTCTTCTACCGCCGTAACTACTATATACTACGACGAGCGAGTCTTTCTCTTCTCCTCTCGCCGTCGCGAAATATATATACTACGATAAGAGAGTCTTCCTCCCGCCGCCGCAATATATTATATTACTACGAGTATATTTACCGCAACGATAAAAAAGTCTTTTTCTTTCTTCCGCCGCCGCGAGCTATTAGCTTATCGAGAGCTATTAGCTTATATAAGTATACGCGACGAAAGAGTCTTCCTCCCGCCGCCGCGATATATATACTACGACGAGAGTCTCTCCCGCCGCGATATTATCTTTACCGCGACGACGAAAGAGTCTTCTTCTCTTCCGCCGCTACGAAATATATATACTACGATAAGAGAGTCTTTTTCTCTTCCCGCCGCCGCGAGCTTTTACCGTAACGACGAAAGAGTCTTCTTCTCTTCCCGCCGCCGCGAGCGCTTGCCGTAACGACGAAAGAGTCTTCCTCTCGCCGTCGCGATTATATTTTTATACTACGACGAGAGAGTCTTCCTCCCGCCGCGATATATTATTGCTATAAGTATATTTACCGCGACGATAAAAGAGTCTTCTTCTCTCTTCCGCTACCGTAAGCTATTAGCTTATAAGCTAATAGCTTATGTTTTATCTAAGTGTATAGACGAAGGGTCTCTAACGCTCGCCGCGAATAGCTTATATATAGTCTTATTTATTTAATACTACAGAGGGGTTAACTCCTTAATATAGGCTTATTTAATGCTATAGAAGGGTTTACTCCTTAATTAAGTAGACTTAATACCGTAGAGGGGTTTACTCTTAATCGTACGGACTAATGCTACGGAGGGGTTAACTCCTTAATTATAGGCTTATTGTTTTTAGCTTAGCTAGCTAACGAGGGAATTACCCTCTCGCCTTTACTAAAAGCAGTATATATATTTAGCTAGCTAACGAGGGAATTACCCTCTCGCCTTTACTAAAAGCAGTATATATATTTAGCTAGCTAACGAGGGAATTACCCTCTCGCCTCTACTAATAGTAGTAGGATATATCTTAGCTAGCTAACGAGGGAATTACCCTCTCGCCTTTGCTAAAAGCAGTATGTATGTTTAGCTAGCTAACGAGGGAATTACCCTCTCGCTTTTGCTAAAAGTAGGATGTTTGGCTAGCTAGGGAATTACCCTCTCGCCTTTGCTAAAAGTAGGATATTATTCTTTCTAGTGCCGCGAGGTAGTCTCTTACGGGCTTTCTTTCGATGTATTAGTGCCGCGAGGATAGTTCTCGCGGGCTTAGTTCGATATATTAGTGCCGCTTAGTGCGGGCTTTCTTTCGATATAGTGCCGCGAGTCTTACGGGCTTTTTCGATGTATTAATGCCGCGAGTCTTATAGGCTTTCTTTCGATATAGTACCGCGAGGATAGTTCTCGCGGGCTTTTCTTTCGATAAGGTGCCGCGAGGTGGTTCTCGCGGGCTTTATTCGATAAGGTGCCGCGAGGTAGTTCTCGCGGGCTTTATTCGATATAGTACCGTAAGGTAGTTCTCGCGGGCTTTATTCGATATAGTGCCGCGAGTCTTATAGGCTTAATTCGATATAGTGCCGCGTATTACGGGCTTTATTTAATAAAGTGCCGCGAGGTAGTTCTCGCGGGCTTATTTCTTTTAATACGAGAGAAATCTAGTCCTTTTGCCGAGTATAATTAGCTAGGCTTTTCTCGCGGTTTAAAGAGGGCCTAATAGTTAAATAGTAGCTTCTCTAAGTAGCAATAGCTAGAAGACTTAGACTCTTAATTATTAGATCTTCGATCTACGGCCTACTAAATAAGGATGCGAGAGATATAGGTTATAGCGGCTATAATGCCGCTAAAAGCAGTATATTAATAATAATAATAATAATGCTTATTATGCCCGAAAAGGGGCTGCCTTAAGACCTTATTTAAGGGGTCTCTTAGCCTAATTTCCCGTCCGTAATCCCGCACGTAAGTTATCCCTTTACCCGCGGATCTAATAGCTATTAAGCTCTATTAGGACGCCGCCTTATACCCTACGGAATAGGACCGTATTCTCTACGCGGCTAGCCGGCTTACTAGCCGGGCCGCCTCTATTATCGCTAGCGTTCCTTAGGACGTCCTCGATAATAAGTCTTTCGCTAATTAGGGGTATACTATTATTAAAGCCCTTACCGACGACCTTAGCTTAGTCTTTAGTGCTAATTTTACCTACGCTTAGTCGGAGGCCGACTTTAACGCCTTATCGATAAAGAATATCTCTTAGCCGGACTTCTATTCGAAGTTTACCTAGCTTTAAGCCGACTTATTATTTAACGGCACCGCTTACGTCGCCTACCTTTATTCGAAGGTCTCTATCGAACTTACTAACGCCGCCGCTCTATAGGTCGAATGCCCGGCCTATAATAACTTTACGGCCTAGGCTAAGATATATTCTACGCTTTAGGACAACTAGTAGCGTATTAAAGCCTATCCTTAGCTTTAGCCGCCTCGCAACCCCGCTCGCACTAGCCCTACCTCGCCCGCCCTACTTACGCCTCCTGCCGGTAACTTAATACAGCTCGATGTATTCCGGGCCTAGCTTACTAACGCTAAAAAGCAACGGCGGTTTAAGAACCGTCTTTACCTCTACTACGCTTAGACGGCTACCGCTACCTACACCGCTTAGACCTACCTTAATAAGGGTATCGGTGCTAATCCCGGCGCTAACCCTAGCGCTAGTCCCGGCGTCGGTTCTAGCTTTAGCCGCGGCCGTAGCTATAGTAGTAGTACGTCTGCCTTACGCCTGCTTAAACCCCCTCCCCCCCGCTATTAGGTTCGCGCTATTAAGTAAGGCTTTATTAAAGGCGAAGTAGACGACCTCCCCGCCTCTTCCCCGTCTTTAGGAAATACGTAGCTCCCTCGCCTTATCGCGCGATAAAGCTCTTAGTGTCTAAGTTTATAGCTTTATTTAATACCGTGGAGGATCTTTACCTCCCTACGGGAATATAACCGCGTGCTCTACTTATGCTTTTATCCCTTATGTCCGCCGATGTTATTATAAATGCTTTAGTCGACTCCGGCTATTCCGGATACGCCTTTATATACGCTTAGACCGCGTACCGCCTTACCCTTCCTATCCGCTAGCTCTAATTCCTACGCCGGCTTTCTCTCGCTTATAGTAGCGACTGCGAGTCCGGCTTTATTACTTATTGCGCTTTTTTAGTCTCCCGGATTAGCGCTTATACTAAGTCTATCTACTTCTTTCTTACGAAGCTTAGCTATAAGGTTATTCTTAGCCTCCTTTAGCTACGCCGGTATAACCTTATTATTAGCTAGCGTAGTAACTCCCTTTCCTTTTAGTCCCCTTTTTATCTAGCCTCCTGCTTCTTAGACTTCTAGCCTTATCTTATCCCGGGCCTTTCGGCTACCCTTGCCCGCCTTACTTACCCTATCCTAGCTCCCCCCGCCTTTATTTCGGAGGGAATATAATTAATAAATATAATTTATTTTCCCCCCGCTCCCTCCGTCGAAGACTCTAACGACGAGGGCGAACCCCCTACCGCCTCTTCTATCGAAGACTCTAACGATAAGGGCGAACCCTTTACCGCTATAATCCTTATTCCTACTACTATAATCCCTATTCCCGCCCGTACGGCCTTAGCCTATCCTCCGGCCTTTATCTATTCCGTCCGCTTTAGCGACGTTCTTAAGTTTATTCCTTTATCCCTTAGCCTTTCTCTTTTAGCGTTTTTTAAAGATACCCTTATCGCGGGTAAACCCGCTTATATAAACTCCTCCCGCTAGGTTAACGACGCTAACTCTAACTCCGGCTATAACTCTAACTCTTTAGCTACCCTCTACCTTTATCGCTATATTTAACCTCCTTGCCTTTATCCCGTCTATAAGACCGCCGGCTACCGCCGCCCTATATTACGGCCGAGTCGTAAGATTATTAGACCTTAGCCTTTCCGCTCTTTATCCCCCGACGACTTAGCGTTTAACGTCCGGATACTCGACGTCGACGCAATAGTAATATTCTACCGGTAGCCTAAAGTCTAGACCTCTTAGACCTTAATTAAGGCCTTTACCGCCGAGCCTTTGCCTACCGAGCCTCCGCTACCTATCGACTAAGATATCCCTAAAGACCTTTATTAAGCCGTTTTAATTAGATATATAGACGCTAAGGACGCGAAAGCCTGCCTTAACCCCCGCCTTTACGACTTTATTGACGATTACCTTAATAAGATCTACCTTAATAAGATCTCCTTTAACGATATCGCTAAGTTCTTTAAGAAGTAAGAGAAGGTCTTATATACGCTCGACGAGCTTTACGCTAGGGTCCTTAAAGAGCTCTACTATATAATCTATATATAGCTTAAGAGCGAGGCCGATAAGCTCGCCTTTTACTATACCGTTAATACTTAAATTAACCTTAAAGAGGGGATATAGCCTCCTTATACCTACCCTCGCCCTTTTAGCGAAGCTAAGAACCGGATCGTCTATACGTACGTTAATAAATAGCTTAAGAAGGGCTTTATCCGCCGCTCTACCTCCCCCGCTACTATCTTTATTATACTCGCTTATAAGCCGGGCGGGGGCGTCTATTTTTACGTTAACTATCGCGGCTTAAATAAGGCTATAATTAAGAACCGCTTCCCTTTGCCCTTTATCTACGATACTCTCGCCTATATCCGGAAGGCGAAGTTTTTTACTAAAATCGACGTTATTATAGCGTTTAATCGCCTTCGCATTACCGAAGGATATAAGTAAAAGACCGCGTTTACTATACGGTATAGGCTTTTTAAGTATTATATTACCCCCTTTAGCCTTACCGCCGCCCCGTCCTACTTCTAGAGTTTTATTAATATAGCCCTTTGCGGTATCCTTAATAAGTTTTACTCTACCTATCTAAACGACGTCTTAATCTTCTTAAAGACGTAGGAGGAGCACTAAGCCTACGTTAATACGGTTCTTAAGCGCTTTAATACCGCCGGCCTCTAGCTTAACGTAGATAAGTATAACTTCTACGTTACTAAGACTAAGTACCTTAGCCTAATTATCTTAGATAAAGGCATTCGCATAGACTTTAATAAGGTTTATATAGTCTTAGACTAGCCTACCCCCTCCTTTATTAAAGACCTTCGGCGCTTCTTAGGATTCGCTAATTTTTATCGGCGTTTTATTTACGGCTTTTCTAAGCTTACGAACCTTTTAAACGCCTTTACTAAGAACTCTACCCCTTAGATCTAGTCTCCCGCCTACGCTTACGCCTTTAAAGCCCTTAAGCACGCCTTTACTACCGCCTTAGTCCTTATATACTTCGACCCCTATCGTAAGACTATAGTTTAAATAAATGCTTCTAACTAAGCCGCTAAAGGTATACTAATATAGCTCCTCGACGATAGTCGTTATTATCCGATTGCTTTTTTCTCGTTAAAATACTCTGCTTAAGAGTATAATTACGAGATCTACGATAAGGAACTCCTCGCGATTATAAAATCTCTCGAGGAGTAGCGCCTTAAGCTTAAGGGCCTGCCTAAGTTTAAGATAGCCTTAGACTATAAGAATCTTTAGTATTTTATAATTATAAAGCTCTTTAACTAGCGATAGGCCCGCTAGGCCGAATTCCTTAGTCGTTTTAATTTTAAGATTATCTTTTAGCCCGGCTCTTAAGCTATTCTCCCTAACGCCTTTAGCCGCTTGCCTAGCTCTCGCCCTCTCTCCCTTACCGACCGAGCCGACGAGAGGATTAACCACCGATATTAGGTTATCCTCCCTAAGTCTAAGGTTAATGCCTCCCTTAACCTTAATACTACTACCGCCCTTAATACCGTTAAAGAGTCCGATTCGTTTATAAATATAATTTATAAATATAATTCCGACTGCTTTAACCTTAACGCCCTCGACGACTTTAAGCCGATGGATAACCTTATCGACTAAGCTTATTCCTCCTCCCCGCTTATCTCCGCTATTCGCGTAGCTCTTTAGTCCCCTTAGCCCCGCTAGCCTTACCCCTTTCGCGCCCCCCTCCGCTCGATCCCTAAGACCGCTCTCTCTAAGGTCTAGGGCTAGTTCTACTTCTAGGGCTAGCTCTTCGTTCTACCTAACGACGCCCTAATTCTTTAGATCCTCGTCTACGCTTATACCTCCCCCTTTGCCGGCCACCTTAGACGTACGAAGACCGCTAGCCTCTACCGCCGGTCCTATATCTAGCCCGGCATATATAAGTCTATTTCTAGCTTTATACGGAACTATTATATATGCCTATACGCTAAATCCCCTCGTTCTTCCCCTTATGGCCTACTCTAGCCCTTAAGTATTCCCTTCGCCTTATAGACCGATATATCCGTCGATTTTATTACCGACCTCCTTATCTACCGCCGTAACGGCGTTAAGTTTTCTAATATCCTTATTATCGTCGACCGCTTTACGAAGATACGCTACTACGTCCTAACACCTTTAATAACTATTAAAGACGTTATTAACGCGTTTATTTCCCGCGTTTAGTCCCTCTATAGCACCTTAGCCTCTATTATTAGCGACTATAGCATTTAGTTTATTTCGGCTTTCTAATAGTAGCTTAATCGTCGCCTTAGTTACTAACTCTACCTTAGCTCCGCTTACTACCCTTAGACCGACGGTTAGACTAAGATCGCGAACGCTTAGATAGAGGTTTACCTTCGTTATTATACTACCTACCTTTAGGACGATTAGGTCGACCTCTTTCCTTTCGCTAAGTTTACTACTAATAATTAGGTCTTTAAATCTACCGGCCTTTCCCCTTTCTTCGCTAACTATAGCTTTTACCTAAAGCTTAGCACTAAGCCCTTTAGTCCCCCCCCGCCTAGTATAACCCCTTAGTAGCGGAAGGAATACCTCTATAGTAACGCGCTTACTTCCTATCTTTAGCGTATCTTTAACTTCCTCCGCGATATAATCGAGGATGCTTAAGCTACTTAGGCTTACTACGCAAACGCCCGGCGGACTCTCGCCCTAGCGTATTAGCCCGGCGATATAGTATTCCTTAGCACCCGCTAGATTTAGACCCTCCGCTTTATAAAGAAGCTCGACTATAAGCGGGAGGGCCTATATAAGGTCTTTAAGGTATATAAGACGGCGTATCTTCTTCGCCTCCTTAAGGGCAGCCGCCTTTACTTTGTTTTTTATTACTCCCTTTTTATTAAGACCTAAGAGCCCCCTTTACCCGGCTAGTCGGAGCTTAACGTCTAGCCCGCCGATAACGGCGTTCTCCTTTCCCCCGGCGACGACGACGGCGATAACGCGTACCTTAAGTAAGAGTTTTCTTCTATCCTCGCGTAACGCTAATACGCCTCCGGGAAGATTAAGTATCGCGTTTAATAGTATTATAGCCCCCCTACGTAAGAGGACTCCTTCTGCTTTAACGGCTGCTAGGACGACCTTAAGGCTTTTTACGGCTTTAACCCGACTAAGCCTAAACCGGCCTTTTATATAGCCTTCCTTATATCTTTACCTTTACTTAATTAATAATAAGTATTATAATACTATATTATATAATATGGTATATAGTAATATTATTAGTAGGTCTCTAGGTCGACCTTATAGGGTAAATAGTATAGTTATATTAGGTTGTATTACTAGCTAAGTAAGGGGAAGCTATAGCGGTAACGTAGCTCCTTAGATCACGTGCATTACGTATGTGTAACTACGTAGTCGTATGCAGCTAGCTATTCCTACACTCGCAGTTTTTCCTTTGTAGAAACAAACCGTATACCTTATAGAACAAAACAAAGAAAGAGCCTAGTTAAGCAGGCTATTATAGCTATACGGGCGCGATCGCGCGGGCGTAGGTCTAGTTGCGCAATATTAAATTAATAAGGTTAAAGCTATATTGTAATAGCTATATAACCGTTGATTGCGCAGCTAGTTTGCAATATAATAACGCAACGCGAGAAAACACCTCTTTAACGTAGTGGTTAGGCTAGTAACCTCTATTAATAATTAGGCGGTCTAGACCACCGCTTCGTGCTAGTAACCGTGCTTTAGGGTAGCTTTGCTAACTATCTTGCCGAACGTTAAAGTAGGAAATTTAAGGAAAGGAACTAGGGAATTAAATAACAAAATATTCGTCGGGGCTATTCGTTCGGGGCTATTCGTACTAAGGCTTATTCGACGGGGGCGGTTATAAGGATTAGACTTATTAGACTTAATGTCTAGGAACCCCTTCGGGGATAATTCCTAGTTAAGCATATTAATGATATTACTCTACCGTAAGATTATTCTTTTTATTAATTTCGCTATATTGTTTGTTGTAATATTTACAGCGAATTGCTAGAATGTATTTAACTAAACAATAGCATACGATGAGATAACCTTCCCGATTGGTTTAAATATAGGCATCCGGAGGTTTAAGGTTCGAACCGTGCCGATGAATTCTTTTTTTATTGCAGTTAATTAAGCAATAGAACAGGGAAAGGAATAAGTACGCGAAGGAATAAGTGCTTAAATAAGCGCGTAATTAAATAAGGAAAGAGCGCGCGTTAAATAAGGAAAAAAGGCGCGCGTTTGCTAGGCAACGAAAAACAGTCTACATATATTATCACGGCCGCACGACGAAAGCTTCTATCCTTACGGTCAGTGCGTTAGTCTTAACGAAGCGTTTAAGAGACTTATTTAGGGAGGACTTCGTTAATGCATCGGCGGGGTTATTATTCCTATTAATCTATCGTACTTTTATAATCTCCCTTCGCTCGTATAACTAACGAAGCGATATAACGTCGATTATTAGCCGCTTTTCTTTCGTTATAGTAAGTTTCACAAGACATTCGTAGAGCGAATACAAGTCTATACAAAGGATTAAAGGCACCGGAGGTAGCTATAGGCGTTTTGTGATTATCTTAATCGTTATAGCGAGGCAAATGCCGATATTAACGCCTCTAACTATACCGTAGACCTCTAAGGCTAGAACGCTGCGTGTGACCCTTTTGCACTTAGTAGAGCTCTAGTGCACGATGTTGCCTTTAATCTCGAAGTGGCTGTTAGACCGGGTCTCTATAATAAGCGCAATAATAAAGCCTAGCTGTAAAGAGAGGTCTAAGTTATTTGCAAAAGAGCTATCCGTAAATACTATTAGCTTGGCATTAGTAAGATTAATTAGTTCGTATGTTAGGCCGCGTTTCTTATAGTCTATTTGCTATTATAGGCGTTTGTTAATCGTTACGCAGTCCTTTTCGTTAGGGTTTTAAACTTATGCTGCTATAGAAAGGTTAAAAGAAGCTTCCGGTTGGTAAATTAACGCGACGTATGCTCCTTAGGCTCGCTATTCTATATATCTCTACGTATAGTCGTAATCCCAAGCGATCACGATCTTAAGCTTTTCTAATTAACCCTTTTGCTAAAGAAGAAGATCTTAATCTTATAGTATTAGCCTAGCCCTATTAAAATCAAGCATTAAGCTAGCAGATATCTTAGTCTTCGGCTTCGCTTTAAACTTAGCCTTTTAAAGCTGCTCTTCCTTAGTATTTAAGAAGGTGCGTATGCCTAACATTAACGTATTATCCGTCTATAGGCTAACTA
The DNA here is from genome assembly GCA_012934285.1 of Ophiocordyceps sinensis. Lineage (NCBI taxonomy): Eukaryota > Fungi > Ascomycota > Sordariomycetes > Hypocreales > Ophiocordycipitaceae > Ophiocordyceps > Ophiocordyceps sinensis. The sequence goes on along the minus strand of JAAVMX010000001.1, from coordinate 7,860,133 downwards.
TCCTAAATCTATTAGGGCTCTTATTCGCGATTAATAGGCACGAGTTATACGTCGAGGTTAATATATTAAGTCGGATAACGTAATACTTATAATACGTTCGGAACTAATATAGTCCTAACTCCGCGATCCTATAAAGGGGTCGAATTACACGGATACTAGTCCCTTCTAGGTATCGTCCTTATATTTCGGCGGGCAGCCTAGTTAAGATAGTCTTAAATAGCTTAGTTTTGGCTTATAGGTAGGCCTAAGTAATATCTCGCAATAAAAGAGTTATGCTATAATAACGAAGGAGTCCCGGAGCAAAGGCTAGGATTAGCCGCTAGCTAACGCGTTAAATCGTCGGTAATTACGTTAATAGGGTCGTCTTTTCTTCGTTATTATATCCTTAAACAACGAGTCGGGACTTCTCGTAAGGTTTCTTATCCTTCCCTTTTACTTTACGTACTATCCTTAACTTAAAGATACAGTAACCTCCGTAGACAGCTTTATCGTAGCGTTTAAAGCTAAAAACACTATAGGCGACGAGGTTATCGATCTCTTGCCGATCTAACTCTTTAAATAGGGCTCTTAAGGTTATAATAACTCCTTTCTCCCGTAAATTAAGTACTAATTCGTAGGCATTTTCTTCCTTCTTAATAATAAAGGCTTAAGGAGGGGGAAGGGGAATAGGGAGCTTTAGCTTATTCTTTACACCGGGGGGACGGCTACGTCTGCGTGGCATCGGGGGCGTAGGAGTCGGAGCGGGAAGTATAGTCGTTAGGTTAAGAGGAGTCTCTTTATCCGGAGTAAGAGGAGTCGGTTTAATCGCGCGAAGTAAGGGCTAAGGAGACAAATCGTCTCGAAGGTAGGGCTATACGACTATAGACCGAAAGACTTAAGGTCCGTTAACGGTATTAATAGTAATATTATAACCGTTAATTACAGCAATCTTAAATAGTCCCTACTATCCTCCCTTTTCCCGCTAGACTTAGACTTTACTCTATAGTAGGAGAGTAATAGTTTTAACTATTAACGGACCGTTTCTTACACGAAGAGCATCTTATACCTATCGTTCTATAGATTAGGTTAGTTACTAGCTAAGTAAGGGGAAGCTATCGCGGTAACGTAGCTCCCTTATACGTGCACGTAATCCTAGGGATTATATGCATTACGTGTGTGTGCGACTATATCGTCGCACGTAGCTAGCTATTCCTACACTAAGGGTATATTTTTTAGCAGTAGCCTTAACGCCGGCCGCTCGCCTTATAAATCCGTATCCTCTTCCCTAAGGATACGGCCTTATTTATACTCGGCCGTACGGACGAGCTACCCTTAGCTATACCCGCCGCCGCGGGCGCCCTAAGATCCTCGGCCGAAGCCGGGGGAGGGGGCGCCCCGGCCCTAAAACTAAAGACTACCCTAACGTAAGGGCATTAAAAGCGGATTCGCTATCTCAGCTAGGTCGTAAGCCTCCTTCTAGTGTCTAGGCTCTCCGTAGGCTATATAGAGTTTATTATCGATCCTAAATTATCGTTCTATATCGGAAAGCCGGTCGAGGCCTATAGGGTTACCGTATAGGGGTTAGGCCGGGGCGGTTAAGGCAAAGGCAGGTATAGGTATCGGCGGGAACTATAAACGGGGGGCAGCCTTCTTCTTAAGCTTCTAACGATAAGCATAGTTAGCGAGATTCTTCGCAAAGATATCTATTTACGCTAACTACTTCTTATAGTCGGTATTAGGGATTTTAGTCTATATATTCTTAACGAGATCGCTTATATCCTTCGATATAAACTTCCGGAGGAGGTCGACTTACTATTCCTTTATCTTCCTTGCCTTACGTATATAGGCGTTAAGGTCTACCTTCTAGATCTAATAGTTCTTATCGCCTTAGGGAAAATTATCGAGGATATTCTTAGCGGCTTACGTCGAGTCTAAAACCTTATACTGCCTGCCTAAAGCTATAAGTAGCGTCGTCGTAGTAGGCTATTCCTACTTCTCTCTCTCGGATAGGTTAGCTATAATAGTAGCTATCCTATCTTTAACGAAGTCGTAGGCCCGTTTACTAAGCCTATCGCTAATATAAAGGAGGCAAGCGCCGTCTAAGTCGAACTATATACTATCGCGGAGGAAGATACCCTATATCTTAAGTTCCTAGGCCTCGTACTTACGTTAACGGTCGGAGGTAGACCCCTTTCTAATAAAGATCGGAGGGTCTACCGTCTTTCGTTTTCTAGACGACTATGCTAGGGTTATCGTCTAAGACTATAATATCTTTATAGTTAAGATCGTAAGGTCTTTAGCCTTAAGAAGTTACTCCCTTATAGCTAAAAGCTAATCTTTTATAGCTAAGAGCTAATCTCGTATAGTTACGCGTTCCTTTAACCTAGTATTTCGGTTAACCTAAGAGGCCTCCGCTACGCGAAGGGAGCGAAGACTCTCCTCGATATATATAAGAATGTATTAGGTATCCGGGCTCTAAAGGTTTTCCTAGGTCTCCTACGCATTAGCGACCGGGACTATATTATCGAACCTCTTAATCGCTTAAGCGATTTAAGGAAATTTACTAATAAACTCTATAGCAAAGGCCTTTAGACCGTCCCCTATAGCGTTAGAGGCTATAGGTATATCTACTATAAGGAGGAAGGAGGAGTGTCTAATCTAGGGTATTTATTAGGGACTATAAAAAAAATTCTATAGGCTATATAGGTTTCTATAGGCTAAGGAAAATTTCTTAAGGGCTTAGGGGCTTAGGGGCTTAGGGGAATAATTTCTTAGGGGTTGCGCTTAGGTCGCGATAACTAAGGGGATAAGGTAATAGAGCTGCTAGGACTATATTTATAAAGCTAGGGATCGCGATAGGGCGTAATAGGAGATAGAACAAACTATTACGGCATAGGTAATAGCTAGATAACCTTATTATTCTATAAAGAGGAGAAGAACTATAGAGGCTAAAGGCTCGTTTATATATAGGACTATATGTCACGTGGCATGTCACTATGTACTATATCATATGATATAGTACTATGATAGGCGGAGAGGTCGGAGAAGTTAGCGATTAATATTCTTAAATAGCCTACCGCGTGTACGAAAGCCCTAATCTCCGTAGTAGTTGTCGGCATAGGGCGGTCGCGAATAGCGGCAACCTTTAAAGGGTCGGCACGGATGCCGGCCGTAGAGACTAGGAAGCCTAAGAAGATACATTTATCTACGAAGAGGTAAGTCTTTAAGGCGTTAATAAGGAGCCCGTATATAGCGGCGCGGGCAAAAAACTATAGTAGGCGTTCGTGCAGTTGTTTACGCGTATCGGCCTATAGGGCCACATCGTCTAAAAGACCGGCTGTAAAGGCCCGGAGTAGCTCTAGTACTTCCTCTATAAAGGCTTAGAATATAGCCGGGGCATTAGTTAGGCCTATTAGCATAGCATCCTATTCGTAGAGGCTAAAGGGGGTTACGAAAGCGGTCTTCTCGCAGTCCTCTTAAGCGATGCGTATATACTAAAAGCTATCTTTTAGGTTAATAAAGGCATAATAGCGGTGCTTAGCAATACGCTAGATCTCGTCTATCGTATTCGGCAGAGGATACGCGTGCTTCTTCGTATAGTTATTAAGGATACGATAGTTAGCGTAAATACGCTAAATAACTTAGCTATAGGCGTTATGCTAAAGGCCTATAGGTGCCTTTTTCGGTATTAATAATAAGGGCGAAGCCTAAGGGCTAATAGACTTCCGGATAATAGAGCCCTTATATTTCTCGACGAAGTCCGTAATAGCCTACGCCTATAAAGGACTATACTATCGTAGGCTTTACCGAATAGGCGTAGCGTCGCCTATATTAATCCGGTAGACTATTTAAGCCAATTTATTACTACGATAAAGAGTAGGATTAAAGCATTCGGGGAACTAGGCGAGATATTAGTCTATATAGATCTTAGCCTAGTCCGGTATAGTCTCGTAGAAACGCGTAGTAAAGATCGGCTCTATTAACGACGTGAATAATGCTTGCTAGTTATTCTTTACCGCTTAGGAAGCGTCGCTAGCGGTAAGGGCGAAATTATCCTTATTATCTTCCGTTACGGAATAGACCTACGACTTCTAAGGTCGTAGCATAGGCTAGTCTAAGAGACGGCGTAGGCGAATCGCGCCGTTATCCTCGCACGAGAGACCTAAGGTATAAAAAAGAGAGCGGCTAAGGGTTTAAGAGCCGGGGAATATGCCGTTAAAGACGACACTATAAGAGATAGTAACTAAGACGGTCTAGCCGTCGTCGTATAGCTACTATACCGAAATAAGGGTATTATCGCGGACGCTAGGCCCTAGGATTCCTCCGATTCCCTTTATCGTAAAAGAGACCCGAGAAGGGTATAGGGCGAGCTTATCGGCAAAGGAAGAGGCGACGTAATAAAAAGTCGACCTATAGTCGAAGAACGTAGATAAAGAAATAGCTAAGGATACCGTTAAACGAATAAGAAAAACACTATATAGCTTACTAAAGCCTTTACGAAAAGGCTTTTATTTAGTATTAATACTGCCGCTTACTGCTATATAGTAAGCGGCATCGCTATCTTAGTCGTAATAACCGGACTCTATTCCTTTATACATCGCGGCGAGAATAGCCTCCGTTTCGGCGTTATCCTCTTTAAACTAAAAGACAGGGTCCCGATCCTCGCTATAAGTATCGAGGACCTTAGTGTCGAAGTAAACGTGCGGGCGGTTAACGCTTAAATTGCCGCAATAGCTTCCTCTACTACCTCTACCTTAATCGCCGCTGCGTTAGGCACGGCCGCGGCTAGTGCTAGTATTACCGCGGTTGCGCTAGCGGCTGCCGAATGCCTTAGCCGCTTTATATAACTTGCCTATAATCTTAATGTCGCGGCCTAGGGCAGAAGACGAAGAGGAGGATATATTGCCCGAGCCTCTATAGGTAGGGGCAGGCGTCGAAAGAAGCCTGTAATCCTTAGCCTAATGGCTAGGCTTGCCGTAATTAAAATAGGTGTTACCTTAAGACGTAGTAGTAAAAGACGATAAGGCGGCATTATTAGCGGGGTAGACTATAATGTCCGTTGTTTAAAGGTCGGCAATAACGATGTTAGGCGGTATAGAGAGTATAAAGGCAGATAGCTAGGATAGGCTCGGCTTAACTATTTCTATAGTAGCCGGCTTATTCCCTATAGCCTTATTGACTCGCTAAGTCTAGTAGGGCGAGGCCTCTTACATGCGAATAGACGTAAAGGGCTTTCTATATATATCCTCTATAGGCTAGCGAGCTTATTCGCTAGCTAATAATACTAAGCGTTCGATTAACGCTATGCCGTAGAGGGTCGCGATGTTAAGGCTTAGTTAAGCCTAAATACGTAGGAGATTATTACGGAGGTGCTAAATTATGATTTTTCGCACGCCTGCGTTCCTTTTCTTAATGTCTAGGAGGTTAAGGAACGCATCCCTAATACGCTAGGCGAAGTTAAGAAGGGCTTCGCCTTTAACTAAGGCTAACTATGTATAGATAGCTAATAGAGCATTAAGGGCACTATAGTCTTAAAGCACGGTAAAGATGCCCTCGAGAAGGAGTTACTAACTAAGGTAACGAACGTTAACCTAGTAGGCAACGTGGCTAAAATCTCCGGATAGCTTATTAACTATACGAGCTAGCTATAGGTTGTAAGGGATTTAGCCTACGACGAGGGCAGACTATATTAGCTATAACTTCTATAGCACGGTATAGTCTGCCCGGTAGAGCTTCTACTTAGGCTTTAGGATTACTTTATTCCTATTATTATAAACCTCTTTATTAACCTCGCGGGCTGCCTTAGCCTATAGCTATACGTTCTTAATAAGGGCCTCCGTAGAGACGTTAAAAGAGGCATCGTGCGGTATATATTATAAGCAGTCGAAGTTAATATAAAGGCGGTGCCCTCGTTCTTAGTAAGCGTATTAGTCACTAATGCCTTCCTCGATATACGGGAAGACGATAAGTTGCCTTAGCTAGGGCTGCTTACGTTATTATCCCGGCTGCTATGCCGGCTGTTTACGCTATCGCTCGTGCGCCTATTGCTCTTAAAAAAGGGACTATTAGTAACGCTCGTCGCTAGTTATAGCAGCAGGCGGTCGAGCAGCAGCATCTGCCGGAGGGGTAGTAGTAGCAGTCGGCAGAGTTATAGTCGGCGGAGTTATAGTCGGTAGAGTTATAGTCTACGGCGAAGAAGGCAATAGGGTAGACTTAGTAAGGGGGGGAACGGGAATAAGAGCCGATAGACTAGTAGGTTAAGTAGAGGATAAACGAGGTGGCTGCTAAGCAGCGAGGATGTCTAAAATGCGCTTAATATCCTTACGCTAATCACGAAGATCTTCGCGCTACGTAAGAAGATTATTACGTTAAGCAAGAATCTTAGCGCGTATGCTCTAGTTAAAATCACTCTGCTTCTATAGATGCTAGTTAGTCTATTTGCCTAGGTTTGCGATAGTTTTGCCTTTGTCTAGCTCTAGGTCCCGCTCCTGCTCTCGGGAGCTAGGGCCCGCTACGGTAGCCTCGCGAGAACGAGTCTCGTAAAGCAATTAGCTCCCTGCCTCGTCGTTAGAACGGGGAGAGCCCGGGGGAAATGCTCCTACGATATTCGATATATTAATAGGTTCGGTCGGGGTAGGTAGTATTCGTTATAGAGTTATTGCGTTGCGTTCGCTATAGGTTAGTAGGAATCCGATTTCTAAAGAGCTAAGGGTAACTCTTTAAAAATACGTATTTTTAAGGCTTTTAGTCCTCGGAATAGCTATATAAAGACCTCGTAGCTTCGCGTTGCGTAGTTATAAGGAAGCTACGTTAAGGTTATATTCTATATATTAATTAATTATTTAGAGTTATAGGCGCGTAGGGTTTTTAGGGAAAACCCTGTGCGGTGCGCTGACTAATGCGCCTACACTAATAGGATCCTTACTGCCCCGAACTAATACAGGTCCCCGGGGCTGCGTAAGGGCTATATAAGTCGGCTGACCTCGAAAAGGCTGCCTCCCGCGTCGTTCTAAAGCCCTTATAGACTAATCTAGGTCATATAGGTCTATTTATGCACCACGTGCATAACGTCATGTGGGTGGGTCACACGACATAAGTCGTGTGACCTCCTTATACAGAGGATCGGACGAATAATCGGTCCTAAAAGCCGGGAGGGCTATATTAGGCCTATAGCTCCCGGTGGTCTAAGTGTCGGTCCCTTATGCGGGGCATCGAGCTAATCATCGGGTCTTATTAGGCAGGGGTGCCTAATAAGATCGTCGGCGTGACCGTAGCTGCGTGGTACGTCCCGTACCTAAGGAAGCTAAGTCCCGAGGGACTTAGGTTCGAAAAAGGGGTGTGTCCTAGGCCGAAAAGGGGTATAACCGGATAATAGGTAAGTCCGGGGCGAACATCTTTATGCTAAGTCATAAAGTACTAAGTACCAAAGTACTAAGTACCCCGGTACCCTCGTACCAAGTATTTCCGTACTTAAGTCCCTTAGTACTTAAGTCGTCCCGTACTTTTAGAAAAAAGAAAGTAAACTAGGAACCTAGATTAGTGGTTCTATAACAATAAGTCTATAGGCACGAAGCTTTATAGACCGGCAACCTATAAATGCGAGGTGTATGCTACGGGAAAAGCGAAATAATAAGTCTCCTAAGACCTACTAACGTTAAGGCCGTAAGAGGCAGGGGTTTAATTTAGCTTTAACCTCTATGCGGGCCCGGAAGTAAGTGCCGCGGGATTTAAATACTACGCCTTATTTACCTATATAACAACTAGCATAAGGTTCTTCTATGCTATTAAGCAGAAGACCGAGGTCCGGGACGTCTTAAAGAAGCTAATTGCGAAGCTCTCTACGCGCTACGGGATTTAAATAATTATCTTAGTTACTAACGGAGAGAAGGCCTTAATCACGAAGGAGATTAAGCAGTATACGGATAGACTTAGCCTATAGCTCTTTGTGTTAGCCCCTTTAACGCCGACTTAGAATAGTTATACGGAGCGATTAAGGGCTATTATTAAGGAAAGGGCTAGACTAATAAGTCTTAACTCGTAGATCCCTAACACCCTCTAGACCGAGACCTACCGAACGGCCGTCTACCTACTAAACCTAACGCCTTTTATAGGGGTCGATAAGATAGGAAGGAGTCCCTATAAGAGATAGTAGTAGTATATAAAGGACTATAACCCCTTATATAGCTATATTAAGGAGATCCGACCGATAATCACGCATTTACGCGTATATAGATATATAGTATACCTAATAACGACGGATGTCCTTAAACATATTAAATCTTATAAGTCCCTCTCGCAAACTACGTAAAGGGCATATATTAGATATCTAGTTAGGTATAAGTCTACTAACTAGTTCGTTATTTAGGTCCCTTCCCTAGGATAGACGAAGCTTTTAACCTCTTCGAATGTTTAATTTAATAAGGATGTTATATACGATCTAAGGAGGGAAGAAGGTACGTAGGCTCTATACACCTATACCTATAATATCCTCCGATAGATAAACGCAATTAATATGCCCGAAGATAATAAAGGCGATAAAGAGGGGGCCTACGAGTACCCTTAGACCGATAAGACTATTAGACTACGATATATAGCGGCTGAATTTATGCTAGTATTTAATTATAAGAGGTAGAATAAGGGGGTAATACCCCCGACGATAGAGGATCTATACGTCTCGCCTCCTCCGACCGGTAAGGTAGTCTCCTTCGATGCCTCGATATTACCTAATTTTAGGGGTAGGAATCCTACGATACTAGAACTAGTAATACTAGTGCCTATAGGGGGGGCAATTGGCCTTAAAACGCCTCTTTTAGAGGTCTCGGGGGTGCCTCCTCCTCTAGGGGGTAAATTAATAGCCGAAACGGCTAATAGACCCGACCTTAATAGCCGACCTCGCATAGAGGAGCTTTTAGACATAGAGGAAGACGTGCCGGCTTTATCGAAGCCGTTACGTAAGGAGCGGGACACGTCTTAGGGTATAAACCCTAGCAATATTGTTAAAGGGAAGAGAAAGAGAACTTAAAGGACCTTATTTATTAATAATATTATTGCGAAGGCCTTAACCTATAGACTATACATCGAGGATATGCCTCCTATGCCTACCTCCTATAAGATAGCGATAGCCTCGCCCTATAAGACCTAATGGCTTAGAGGAATAACCTACGAAATTAAGGATTAGGAGAAACTTCTAACCTAGGTTAAGACCCTAAAATCTAAGGCTACGAAGAAGGGAGAGCCCTTAATTCCGATGAGATAGGTCTACGCCTATAAGTGCAATCTATAGGGATATATAGTTCGGTTTAAAGCCCGTCTAGTTGTTCGAGGAGATCGCCAACCGGAAGATAACGAGGATACGTATACGGCGACCCTTCGAGCGAGGACCTTTAGGCTACTAATAGCCTTACTATGTCTCGAAGATATAGCGTCCGCGTAGTATAACGTTAAGACGGCTTTTCTAAATACGATACTGCGATTTACAGTCTACTATTAGCTTCTACCCGGATACGTAGAACTAGGCTTATATATACGGCTTCTACGAGGGCTATACGGCCTAAGAATCGCCTAGAAACTCTAGTATAAGGATCTCACCGGCTTCTTTAAGTCTTTAGGCGCGGAAACCCTAATTTAGGACGCCTATATAATAGTCTATAAGGGAGTAATTATCTTCTTCTTCGTAGACGACATCGCGATAATATATCCGAAGGAGCGGAAGGATAACTAGCTAGAACTCTATAAGGCCCTTATAGCGAAATATACCGTTAACTTTATAAGGGAACTACGTTAGTTCTTAGGGATTAAGATAATCCGGGATAGACCTAATAGGAAGTTATAGCTTTCTTAGGCATCTTATATCTCTAAGATAGCGAAGAAGTTTTATATAGACGACGATTCTAGCTTTAGCGCGCTTAAGATCCCCCTAACGATAGATAAGCTAATTCCCTACGAGGAAAAAGCGATTAACGAAGAGGTCTATTACTTTCTTTCTTTAGTAGGCACGATCTTACATCCGGCGATTTACACTAGGGCGGACGCGGCGTTCTTAGCGGCACGGCTGGCCTAGTTTAGCTATAACCCGGGTCTACAATACCTTCGAGAAGCAAAGAGGTGCCTAGCGTACTTATATACTACGCGGGACCGTTGCATCTATTTTAAAGCAACTAACGAGATAAGGAGGTTTCGCTATGCGTTAGACTCCTCTTTCGCGGACGACCCTACGTCGAGGAAGTTATTATAGGGGTATGTGTTCTTATTTCTCGGCGGGCCTATAGATTGGAAAGCTACTAAGCAGGCTACTATTACGACCTCGTCTACCGAAGCGGAGCTCCTAGCTTTATTAAGGACCGCGAAAGAGTAAATGCAATTTGCTCGACTTATTAAGGAGCTTAGGATCTAGGTTAAAGGCACCGTAGAGCTATAGTATAATAACCTCTAAACGATTAGGCTATTGACCGAGCTAAGTGCCCGGCTTAAGACGAATTTAAAGTATATCGACATCTATCGACATTAGCTTCGTTAAGAGGTATAAGAGGAACGGCTCTAGGTTAAATAGATTAAGTCTACCGAGAACCCGGCGGACGGCATAACTAAGGCCCTCCCTTTATAGAAGCACGAAGACTTCGTAAGGCAGCTCGGTATAAAGGACCGCCTTAAGTACCTAGATAGGAAGGACTATAACGGCGCGGATAGGACCCTCTAAGGTGTGTTTTTATAGTTTATACGAATTTAGCCCCCTATCTAACATTAGGGGTAGTATAATAGATATAGGCCGTTCCGACTAATTCGAACGAGCTATTTTATTTAATTATTATATTGTCTTTGCGTTACTATAGTCTCTATAAGGACTATAGCAAGGGGGTATATTAACGTTATACGACGTTAGGGGCTATATAAGGCATTGACCCGAGCCTAGACTATAGGGATGCAATAGGCTATTACGTCCCTAACGAGCCTGTTATATAACCCCCTTAGCTAAGGACGGTAGGTAGGTATTCCGTTGTATTATAACTACGGTAAGTGCGGGCTAAGGGCCTTGTTTAAGAGGCTCTAGTACCTATATATACCTCCGTTAGTCCTATACTTAGGTAGCTGTATGCATCTTTATGTCTACGAGTTTAGACCTCCTTTCTTTACTCTTCTGCTATAATATTCATACAGCTGATTTCCTGCATTTAAGACTTTCTTAGTATAAGATAGTTAAGCAGGCAGCTTATCTATAAAAATAGTAAATTCGTTAGTTATAGAATGGATATCGAAATCCTTCTCCTTCTCTATGTAAGAGAGTTTAAAGGAATTAACCTAGGTAAGATAATAAGGATAGATAAAAGCGAGAAAGTTAGTAACCTAAATACTCTTATAGGTGGCTTTATAAAGTTCTTCCTAAATCCCTTTATATACAATCTTCTTCTAGCTTTTAAGCTAAAGGTGCTAGTTCTTTAGCTAACTTAGGGAGGGCTTAACTACCGTTTTATAGCGAACCTAAATAGCTCGAAGGATATCTTCCGGTTTGCCCTTTGCCTGCTTCTTAAGCGTAGCGTACTAATCCTTAAGGTCTTTATCGGGCTTATAATAGGTCTAAAAAAGGTAGTCGGAGATTATCGAGGCGATTTAAGTATAGAGCTCTTTAAAATCCTTCCTTTAACTTTCCTATTTCTTCTCTTTATATAGAAACATCTGCTATTATTAGGTACCTTAAGGAGGTTAGCGTCCTTATTAGACTATTTCATTATCTACTATACGAGAGCGAGATCCCCTTAGAGAGTCGTCTTCGATAGGCATAGCCGGAGCGGGAAGGAGCCTTTCGGTGCTAAAGACCTAGTCCTATAGGTTGCTATTAAGGACCTACGCCTTAAACTTATTATCTTAAATAGACTAATTAGTATTTTCGATAAGGATAACTTTAGTATTCTTTTTTAGTATTGCTATTTATACGGATATAAATCTCTATTTACACAGAAGTTCGCTTAAATCCTTACTTTTTCTACGCGACCCCGCGTGCTTATATCCCGCCACTAAATTTTCCGTATAGGTATATAGCAGTTAAGAGAGCCGCGTAAATCGTATATAGCCTTAATTTATTTAGTTAATTTAATAGCTATAGGCGCGCGCCTTACTACGTGCCCTACTACGTGCTATACTATATGCCCTACTATATGCCCTTTACTATATGCCTTCTACTATATATACGGCTCTTTAATATATACTATATGCCCGGCTCCTAGCTGCGTGCCCTCTACTACGTGCCTTCTACTATATATACGGCTCCTTAATATATACTTTATACCTAGCTCCCGGCTGCGTGCCTTCTACTATATATACGGCTACGTGCCTTCTACTATATACAGCTCTTTAATATATGCTTTATGCCCGGCTTTTAGCTATATGCCCTTTACTATATATACGGCTCCTTAATATATACTTTATACCTAGCTCCCGGCTATATACCCTTTACTATATGCCTTTTGCTATATATATAGCTATATGCCTTACTATACGCCCTCTACTATATATACGGCTATATGCCTTTTGCTATATATAGCTCTTTAATATATACTTTATGCCTAGCTCCCGGCTATATACCCTCTACTATATATATAGCTCCTTAATATATGCTTTATGCCTAGCTCCCGGCTATATGCCCTTTGTTGCGTGCCTTCTACTATATATACGGCTTTTTAATATATGTTTTATGCTTATAGTGTTTTTTGTACGATTTACGCGGCTCTCTTAATTACTATATACCTACACTAGATTTTAGTAGCGGGATATAAGCGCGCGGGGTTTACGTAGAAAGAGTAAGGATTTCCTAGACTTCCGTATAAATAGAGATTTATATCCGTGCAAATAGCAATACTCTTACTATATACTTATATCACTCCGTTTAAAAGCAATTGCCTATATAAGGATAACTTTAGTCCTACCTTAGATAGTATAATATATTAAGCAATTTAACTATGTTTTCTCTCTTAGTTTTCCTTTAATAAACACTTCCTTTAACAGCTATAATATTATCCTTTATAGAGCGTTTAATACGTTTCTATTAGTTATAAGCCCTCGCTCTTCTACCTAAGCAAATTCCTTAATAAAATCATCTTTAATAAATTACTAAATCCTCTCTCTCTACTACCTTTCTTTTAAAACCCGTTTAACTTTATACCTACCCTTTTTTATACGTACGCTATATATCGAAACTTTCTCTAGAATTCTATAGGCAGTATTCTTATTTCTATTAGATTATATAATAGAGGTTATAAAGATTAGGTTAGTATAACCGCTATATAACGTAAGGGAAATATCCTTTAAAAGTAGCCCTTTTATAAAAAGAGGGGAAGTATATATAACACGCATTATTATATATTATATTAATATAACCTCTTTGCTATACAACCTATCTAGACCTATTATAACCCTTATTTAGTCCGAGCCGTAGATCTATAATCTAATAATTAAGAGTCTTAGCCTTTAATCTATTAAAAATACGATATAAAATACTAAAAATAGGCTTCCTTTAGGTAAATAATTACTATATCTACTAAAAAAAGAGTATTGCTATTTATATAGATATAAATCTCTATTTATATAGAAGTCTAGGAAATCCTTACTCTTTCTACGTGAACCCCGCGCGCTTATATCCTACTACTAAAATCTAGTGTAGGTATATAGCAATTAAGAGAGCCGCGTAAATCGTACGAAAAACACTATAGGCATAAAGCATATATTAAAGAGCTATATATATAGTAAAAGGTATATAGTAAAAGGCATATAGCCGGGAGCTAGGCATAAAGTATATATTAAAGAGCCGTATATATAGTAAAAGGCATATAGCTAAAAGCTAGGCATAATATTAGATAGGCTCTATTAGGGTTACCCGGTGTATGTATATTATGTCTGTTCTACTAGCTAGGAAGGGAGGTATCGCGAAGAGATATAGCCTCGTTGCGTGCACGTGATCACGTGGGGTTACGTGTCTACAACTACACCTTACGTATCCCTTATCCCTTGTTCCTATACTAGCAGTCTTTATAAGATAATAAGAATAAGAACAACACAACCTAGTCGTTAACCCGGAGATAAGATCTATCGAACGCAACAAACGAATCGAACGAAAGAACCGAAAGAGGGATAGAGGGATCCTTAGCCCGGTTGAACGGGCTGCGCGATGCCATCGAGGATTAGGCTGAAGTTATAGTGTTGTGACTACGAAAAGGAGGAACGAATAACGAGCAACGAAGCAACGAGCGTTAGGGAGTCACGTAAAGCAACGAACAACGAGAACACACGAAGGGATAGCCGAGCGGAGCAACGGAGCCGAAGGAAGCAGGTAGGGAAGCTCTCCCTCGAGAGTCTTTCTTCTTAAGGGCTCGCGAGGCTAAGGATGCGGAAGCTCGCGAGGCTGCCTACTATAACGTTGCGAGCTAGCCACGCGGAAGGAAGCTAATACTCGGAGAAATAAAGAGTAAACGTAAGGGCGTCTGCCGGGACGAAGGCGAAGAAGGCGTCTGCCGGGTGACTGCCTAAGAGGAAGCCTGTATAGGCTTTTAGTGGTAGTCTCCTGCTCTACGGTAGCGAGAGAGCTAGGCGGCAAGCTAGTGCCGGGGAGACTATCGGTTATTGCCCTACTGTTTGTCCTTTTAAGTAACGGGCTAAGGGGAAGCTTACGTACGCTTTTAGTAGTAACATCCTTTAGCGAGGTAACGAAAGAGTGCGCTTTAAGAGTCGAAATAGGATTTATAGTGCTAGCAATTAGCCTACTTTAGTAGATGCCGGGCTTAGGGCATAACGGTCTAGGAGGGAGTCTACGTGCGCTTTGCGTAGTAATATCCTTCGCCGAGGTGGCGAAAGAGTACGCTATAAGACGAAAAAGGGGATTAGTAGCGGCGGCATTTGCTAGCGATTAGGGCATGCTATTTACGCTATTAAGGGGTCGAAGGAAGCCTATGTGTATACGTGTGTGGCTTCTTCGTGGGTTCCGAAGAGCTTCTTAAAGAGCTACTTCGAGAGCTAATAGGGGACTCGTTAGGTAAGTCGAGGGAGCAGTCCGAAGAGCTGCTTTAAGGGCTAATAGAGCAGTCCGAAGAGCTACTGCTTAGGCTTAGAGAAGCGGGCGAAGGGGAGCGCCGGCTTAGAATAGGGAGTCGGCTTAGGCGAGGGAGCCGGCTTAGCGAAGCGTGCGGCTATAGCTGCGGCTATAGACTTAAAGCAACTAGCGGACTTTTACTAGTCGGCGGCGGAGGCGTTATTGCTATTAAGGGCGATAAAGTTAGGACCGGCGTAAGGGTCACGCCTGCTAGAGCCCGGGGCGATGCCGGGGTTATTCCTAAGGGAACTAGGATTATGCTAGTAGAAGGCAGCTATAAAGCCGGGGCCGTGCCGGCTAGAGCAACGATAGGAGCGACGGCGGGAGCGACGGTAGAAGCAACGGCGGTAGGAGCAACGGCGGGGGCTTAAGTTAACGATAGCGAAGCCGCTGTTGCTGCTATTAACGAGGTTAATAATAGCGAAGCCGCTATTGCTGCTGCTAGTAACGAAGAAGGTGATAAGGAAGGGAACGTCGGCGAGGCTGCCGGGACTAACGAAGGCGTAGGTAAGGATGCCTTTAGCGATAGGGCCGGCTTTAGCGAGAAGCTCTTTAGCAACGGTTCTAGGTACGGCGGCAAGGCGAGTTCGGCTCGCATCTAGTCTCTCTCGGAACGGACTAATGTATCGAGATCGAAGTCTATCTCGAGGAATTCTCTTTAAGGCCAGATTAAGAGCTCCTTATACATCGGCTATATCGTAAGGAATTATCGTACGGCCGAGTCTTCTTTCTTTAGGTAAATGCCTCGGCGCCGAAGGAGGTTCCGCAACGCCTTCCTATAGTCTTTATAGACTATTTGCCACGTCTCTTCCGACCAACCTTTAAAATTCACCTAGAAATAGGCAAGGAGGGCGAAATCCTACTCGTCCCTCGAGCCTTCACAGTTTCCTATAAAGGCCGCGACGTAGGTGGTCGTAGCGACCGGATTCTGCTTATCTAGAGCCTCGTCGAGCTAAAGGTTTATATCGGCGTGTTTCCACGCTGCCCTTACAATAAGGGTTCTTCCTAGCAATTGTTCGACGTTAGGGACGTATCGTGCCGTAGGATTTAGGCTCTAGGAAGTCATCGTGATGACTAGGGGTTTAAGGTCGCGATAGTCTTCGCGATATTGTCTAAGGAATGCGTTAATAACGCGCTTGCAATAATCGCTTCTATCGAGGATAGCCGCGACGGGTTTAATCGCAAGTTAAAGGATTCGTAGCACGGCAACAAAGATCCTTATTCTTAGCACGGATAATCCTCTCTAATGCGAAGCACGTTCGAGGATTAAATCTATCTCTTCTACCTTACTGTTCTATAATTGACCTTATTAACCACTAATTAGTGTTAGATAGGCTCTATTAGGGTTACCCGGTGTGTGTGTATTATGTCTGTTCTACTAGCTAGGAAGGGAGGCATCGCGAAGAGATATAGCCTCATTGCGTGCACGTAATCACGTGGGGTTACGTGTCCGCAACTACACCTTGCGTATCCCTTATCCCTTGTTCCTACACATAAAGTATATATTAAAGAGCCGTATATAGTAGAAGGCATATAGCCGTATATATAGTAGAGGGCATGTAGTAGGGCATATAGCCGTATATATAGCAAAAGGCACGTAGTAAAAGGCATATAGCCGGGAGCTAGGCATAAAGCATGTATTAAAGAGCCGTATATATAGTAGAAGGCATATAGCCGGGAGCTAGGCATAAAGCATATATTAAAGAGCCGTACGTAATAGAAGGCACGTAGCCGTATATATAGTAGAGGGCACGCAGCCGGGAGCTAGGCACGAAGCATATATTAAGGAGCCGTATATATAGTAGAGGGCATATAGTAGAGGGCACGCAGTAGGGCACGTAGTATAGCACGTAGTAAGGCACGTAGTAAGACGCGCGCTTATAGCTATTAAATTAACTAAATAAATTAAGGCTATATACGATTTGCGCGGCCTTCTTAATTGCTATATACCTATACGGAAAATTTAGTGGCGGGATATAAGCGCGCGGGGTCGCGTAGAAAAAGTAGGGATTTAAGCGAACTTCTGTGTAAATAGAGATTTATATCCGTATAAATAGCAATACTCTATAGTAATAATATTATATTAAAGCGCTAAAACTAAAGTATATCGCATTACTTATTTAAGGCTGTAACGTCTTACCGTTATTGCACGATGAATTAAAACGTGTAGCGTATTGTGTAGGTATAGACGGTGCGATACGTATAAAACGTTCCGCTCGTTCCCTTAAACACTATATGTTTTAAGGTTAATAACTCGGTTAATACTTAGGCTATTGCGACCGGGAGACCACGTGCGTATATAGTATTAAACGGCGGATATACTATATGTGATTATGTCATTATAGGCACACTATATGCCTTTATAATCTCGTTTCCTTATAGGCGCGCGGGGTCGCATAGAAAAAGTAGAGAAGTTCGGTCTTTATCGTGTAAATAGTAATTTCTTATCGTGTAAATAGCAATACTCTTATAGATTTAGTAATAATAACAACTTAATAGATCTATCTAGCTAGTCGCCGTTATTAAAGTCTTACTAATAAATAACCCTACTATAAACTAAAGCTATTAAACTAGAGCTACGAGCCCTAATAAGGCATTACTAAAGCACGGTAGGCTTTATATAAGGACCCCTATAGACGGGTATAAAGGGGGCCCCTTTGTCCCCCCTCTCTTAGCTAGACTAAATAGAACTACTACTAAGAGTACACCCCTTTGTTTGGTTAACCACTAAGTAAATCCGTCCGCGATAGGGCTTGCTTGTTATCGGCGGTAGCGTTAGCGCCCTAGGCTGCCAGGACGTTAGCGTCGAGGTAAACGACGTCTAGGGCGCCTAGCGCGTTGGCGAGCTCCTGGGGCGTTGGCGTCTGGGTGCCCGACGTCTGGGGCGTCTGGGTGACCGGCGTCTGTGGCGTGTGGGCCGCGTCTTGGGTGCCCTGGGCTGCTGGGGCGTTGGCGTCTAGGTGGGCGACGTCTGGGGCGTCTGGGTGGTCTGGGTCGCCTGGCGCATTGGCGTCTGGATGGGCGACGTCTGGGGCGTCTGGGTGGGCGACGTCTGGGTCGCCTGGCGCATTGGCGTCTGGGTGGGCGATGTCTGGGTCGCCTCGCGCATTGGCGTCTGGATGGCCAGCACGGCAGCGTGGCTCCCGACAGGTTCGGGCCAAATGCCCCCCTCGTCCACACTGATTTATGAGCTTAAGTCTTTAAGAAAGGACAACTTCGGTGAAGGAACAACATACACGAAAGCAGCGGGGGCGCCCCCCGCGGCCTCTTCCCCGTCTCGTCCGACCCTCACCGACTGCCGTTTCAATTACGCCCTGGAGGGCTGCGATGGCGGTTTTAATGACCAACGCTCGTAGGTCTCGTTCAGGCATCTGGTTGGCTGCTATTAGCGACGCATGCCTATATGCTGGTTTCAAGTAAAATGGCGGAGTGCACGCGTACCTTTAAGCCGGGAGAAGCAGTTGGCAGAGATGCGGCTAGCAGAGATACAGCTGGCAGAAAGTG
The DNA here is from genome assembly GCA_012934285.1 of Ophiocordyceps sinensis. Classification (NCBI taxonomy): domain Eukaryota; kingdom Fungi; phylum Ascomycota; class Sordariomycetes; order Hypocreales; family Ophiocordycipitaceae; genus Ophiocordyceps; species Ophiocordyceps sinensis. The sequence goes on along the minus strand of JAAVMX010000001.1, from coordinate 7,841,577 downwards.
CGTGGAGGAAAGAAAAGAAAAGAGAAAGAGGACGTCGTGGTAGGGGAAAATCCTTATATAAGCAAGTGGCAGGCCCGAAGTCATAATAAGGTTGCCCCCACCTATGTAATACATAAGCGCAATTGCCTAATTAGGCAAGCAAAGTGTCGCCTAAGGAGAACCGCACGAAATTTAAGAAACCGGCTTACACGGTCATGTGACTTCGGGCCTGCCACTTACGGACAGTTGGGTCCATCTCGGCCCTCTTCCCCTTGCACTTTAGCGTCGGCGCGCTATTGGCTGCCGTTGGCTGCTGTCGGCGGCCAATATACCGACGCGCGGAAATGACCTGATTTTGACTTTGCGCTGCTTTCCTTGGAAATTGGATGGGGGATGGAGACTCCTCACAGCGCGTTGCGAGCAGATCTTTCCTGCGCTGCTGACGAAACATGGCGTAGTCAAACCAGCTTCAGGTCTGTAGGTTGAGGTAGCAAGGCCCCGTCTGGAAACAGCAACGTGTACTCTCGTTCGCCATGTTGGCAATCACGTTCTTTCTTCTACTCAGCCTCGGCCGCGTCCGAGGTGCCCCCTCACCAGCCGGGGGTGACACAACGACGAACACGCCAGCTCCGCCCACGCTGGGGTTCGTCTGGCGCGGCGAAGCGGGCGGCGCAACGGGCCGAACCCCCGACGACATCCGACGAGCCGGCGGAATGTGGGCGCGGGGCTTTACAACCCCCGCCGGCGAGCTGACTCCGGAGCAGGTCGAACGTGGCAGCAACCTCTTAGCGCATGCCAATGGCGGAACCAGGCAATACACGCAATACACGCAATACGTTTCCACTAGCACATCGTTCGGGGCTGCCATCAACTTTGCTGTTCGGCCAGCGCCGGAGCTGGCCAACGAGATCGGATACTTGTATCGGATCCGCACCAACTGGGCAATGGTAGACGTGAACCTAGCTCTAGGAGACCTTTCTGCCTTTCGGTCGCAGGAAGAGCAGGCCGTAGCCCAGGGAATCCCATGGAGCCAGGTGCTGGGCTGGTACGAGGTGACCCTCGCCGACTTGAACCGAGCGCTCGGCTCCGACGACCCCGTCAGCCAGCTGCGGGGGTTTATACGGAATGCCGACTTCCACCCGGACGCCACATACGCCAGCGGCGCCCAGCCGCAACTCAATCCCACACACCAGTCGGCAGCAGAGAACTTTCAGACATTCGTCCGGGACCACAGCCCCCGGCCGAGCGGGGAAGACCAGACGACGCTGGCAAGCATCGACCTGTCTTCGACCAACGTCCCCGATACCCTGCAGACAACTATAACCGGGGGTAATGCAAGCCAGGCCCAGTATGCCGTAGTGACGGCGGCCATTCTCCTTTCCTACCGACATACGAATACAGACCTCAAAAGGTCCGTCTTAGAGGGCCGGCTGCTTCCCCGCGAAGAGACTGGTGGGCAAATCCCGCCATTTATACAACATGGCCATACATACGCAGAGACTAACGCGTCAATTCCAGGAAACCTAAACGCCGATACCTGCGCGAGACTGGCTGCCGTGGTCAAGGCCCAGGTGGACAACGACAAGCTCACCGTCCAGGTTTGCGACGAGCCGCGCTCCAAAGGGCTATGCCATACCATAGATGCGCCTCGCAAGAAATGCGGCAAGTACTTCCTCGCTCGCCGCATGGAGTCGGGGCGCGTCTCAGTTGCAGTCGGCTAAACGCAAGACGCCGTAGTTGACCTTCCCTCCGAAATCGACGACAAGGCATCGACTGTGCGCCCGAGCGTCGCCGCTGGCATCTGCGAGTTTTTTGGGTAATTCCTTCCTTGATGCTATACCCAGCTGCTCCCGGCTGTCCGAGACTGAGACGAGCACAGGGACCATGGCTGCGCCGCCGACGCCTTCAAGGTTGCCTATCCCGGAAACGATCGTCTAGACGACTTCAGCGACGGCCAGTTCAACGATAACATCAGCTCCTTCCGTTGCGACGGCGCTGGCCCCCCGAAGGACGAGACTCAGATCGAGAAGCCGCCGACTGAGCCTCGCCAGGCACTAGAGACGCCCGGCGTCCTCTTCTGCGGCAACGACGGCTTTAGGTTGCCGTGCACGCGCCTTGGGTACCCCGAGGGGGGTTGCGGTATGTCTGCCCGTCGTTGGCATCCGTGGCATCCGCTGACAGTTGCGTGTGAAGCCGAGCTGCTCGCGGGCTGGGATGAGCGGACGACGTCGGTGCGGCCGGAAGAGGACGCCGGGGAGTGCGAGTTCTTCGGGTATGCATGGCCTTCTTTGGACTTGGTCATCGAGACCTCGATGTGTGCGGGAGGCTGACAAGTCCGTATAGTGAACACGGCTGCAGTGGCGACAAGCATTTCAAGATTGCTTTGCCGGGTGTCGACCTCTATAGAGACGAGATGCTAAAGGCTTTCAACGACGGCGTCAAATCGTTCCGTTGCGATGGGAAGAATAAAGCCTTCAATCCGGACGGCAGCCGTATCGACAAGCCGGGCGGCAGCAGCCCCGACACGCCGGTCGAGAGGCAGAGACTTATCGAATGCGCCCCCGGGTTCGAGAAGCTCCTCGTAGCCGAAGAGCCACGCGATAAGCCCAAGAGGGACGGCAAGAAATCAGGTGGGTACCGGCAATATAGGAACTACACATGCTGATGCGAGTGCTGACATGGAGTCGCAGCGGCTGTTCGTCGATCCCGGCTGCAAAGGCGAGAGAATCAGTGCCCTGAAATAATTAGCAACTGGGGACTCAAGCACGGGCTCAAGTGCGGATATGTTCCAGGCCCGGAACAAGCTGTGGGCTGCACCGTTCTGCAGCAAGACCCCCAGGACGCCAGCAACAAGTATGAGCACCAAATCAACCACTTGACCATCTCCGTCACGCTTAGCAGGGACTACTGGAACAACGCCGGGACGCACCGCCATGTTTCCGTTGTCTTTGGCGGGAATAGCAGAACCATGTTATTCGATGATGGCAATGGCCATAGCATGCCGGGCCAGAACAGCGGACGGCGAGAAGTTAAAATTAGAGACGTGTGGTCGGCTGGCCAGGTGCCCCTGAGTTCCATTAGACGACTGGCCTTTGACCATTACTTTCCTGGCTACATCATCGACTGGTCTCAGGAGGATGCACCCGATGATTTCGAGATTGACAGTAGGTTCTCCAGATCGACGACGTCGTCTGCCGCTCGCTAATAGACATCTTGCAGCGATTGAACTAGAGGCTACACTTGCTCAGCCCGGCCTTTCCAAGGGCTTTATGCTCCGATATACCGAGGAGAAGTTGGGTCTGTGGTGCGGCGGGGAGCTGAAGAGGGGGGAGCACCGGAGAGCTAAGATTAGCAAGACAAACGAGGATTGTGCAAGGGACTTGGCCCCCGGGAAGTGGCAAATAGAGGTAAAATAGTAGAGGCAAGACGCGAGTCGACCCGCACTCTCTAGGCTCAACTTGGCCTATCATCATAGAGTAGGCAGCAAGGTCTAGCCTCGCCATGGCATCGTCGTCCTGCTTCTCAACCCGCAGTATGCTTTTCTAGGGGCCTTGAGCGGCGGCATCCCCGGCATTTTACGACTCTCGGGCTCCCTTGACTGCGTGACTGACTCTCTTATCTACGTGCGACTCGCTCTCTCTTGCATTAGCGTGACTGACTCTTTGAAATTGGCGTGACTGACTCGCTTAATTTAGCGGGACTAACTCTCTTGTCTGCGTGCGACTCTCGGGCTCCCTTAACTACGTGACTGACTCTCTTGTCTTCGTGCGACTCGGTCTCTCTTAAATTGGCGTGGCTGACTCTTTTACTGGTAGCCGGTCCGGGAGAGCTTATAGTCCGGGAGAGCTTGTTGTCCGGAGGCGTGCCTGCTGCAGCGTAGCTAGCAGGGCGAAGAAGCTGCTGTCATGGCCGTGCTGCGCGTAATTAACCGAGCTGCGTGTAATTAACCGTGTTGAATGTGATTGACGTTGGCATGTTTGAAATCCGTGCCCGCGCTGGGAGCCGTGTTATTAACGTATCAAAAAGCTGCGGCCGAAGAAGAAGTCATGGCCGAAGAAGTCGTGACCGGGAAGAAGTCCGGCTTTCTGCCGCTCTCTCTGCCGGGCTCTCTGCCGGGTTCTCTTTACCGTGCTCTCTGCCAGGCTCTCCGCTAAACCGTTTTAATAAGAGGGGTCGTAAGGTTTATTAAGGGTAAGGCTAAGGCGGCCTGAGGCACTGGGTTCGAGTGAAAAAGTGAGTCGGTAGGAGGTGTTAAGCTAGCACGAGTAAGGGGCATTTTTCCTACGTGTATTTATATAGACCGTAGTCCTTATCAAGAGAGAGGGGGGAGAGCACTGAATCTATATTCTAAAAGCTGTCCCTTGGAATCACTTTTTATTTGCTAACGCCTCGTTACCTAAATGAAGACATTGACAGTCCTCCTTATTGTTCTCGTCGTACTAGCTACGGCCGGTCCGATAGGAGAGAAGCGGATGTCCCGACAAGCTGGAAAGTCGTCGGTGCCGCAGCCGGTGTCTCTAGTAGGAAAAAGAGCGAAGCCGAAGCCGAAGCTGAAGCCGAAGCCGAAGCCGAAGCCGCAACCGAAGCCGCAACCGAGAGGGAAAAGGCGGGGAGGAGAAAGAGAAGCCGACCTTGGAGGATTAGGAGGACAAGGCTCGCCACCAGGAGTAGAAAGAGCGGAGGGAGGCGGACAACCAAAGGGGCGAAAGCCAAAGGAAAAGAAAAAGAAAAAGAGGCCGGCTGGAAAGTCAGGACAGGTGCCGCAAGGAGTGCTTCCGGTGGGACTAGATCCAGATAAAGGAAAGCAGGAAAAGGGACTAGTGCCGTCGGGAGTAATGCCGACACGAGGAAAGGGAGGGAGACCGAAAGCGAGACCGGAAGAAACAACTAAATTTCCACCGAGGTTTGGAGGTGGGCAAACATATAACCCAAAAACGCCGTTTAAAGACGGAAAGGGACCGCCATTTAAGGACGGAAGACGAATTCGAGACCCGTAACTAGCATGCTTTGTCTCGGCCGTCTGCACTAGGTGCATAGGCCTGTGCGTCAAGGAACGATGCCGAAAGGAACGAAAGGCTCTTCTATAACGTTGAATATATAAGAAGGCGCAACCACGTCGCATCCTACTCTTCCTCCTGCATAGCCCCATCTAAGCTACTATATGTTGCGACGGCTAGGGCCGAAAGAGGCAACAAAAGGGCACAGGCAACGCCATGGTTATATAGCATAGCATATATATGCACGACGACGCGATTCCCTTTAGCAAATTAGATATGCATGTGCGTTTGGTCACTACGCTAGACTGGCTAAAAGTCCAGCCGGCACTCTCTCGGCGAGTTTGGCGGCAACCTCGTCATAATACCAGCCCTCGAGAATCTCCAGGAATGTCTCTCCTCTGCCATCTCTCGCGGCAGCGTCTGCTCCGGCATCAAGCAGAGCCTCCATCACCTCTAGTCTCCCTAGCGACGACGCTGTATAGAGCGGTTGTTCCCCACGTTCGTTCGCAATCCCAAGGTCCGGCCCGATGACGACGCCTACGGGAAAGACTGGCCCGGCCGGGACCTCGACCATCACCTGGGAGACGACTACTTGGAGGGAAACGACAAAGGCCCCCGAGTCGAAGGCGCCGGAGAGATCTGAGGGCGTGAATGCCCGTCGCAACGTGGGCAAGTGGATGGCTGCGGTTGCCAACTTGGTCGCGGCGGCGAATATCATGTTATAGCCAACGAGTCCATAGCTATTCGACCATGCACGATGCCATACCTGTGGACGGAGGGTGGAAGTTCAATGCAGTCCATCTGCGGTGTGCTAGTAAGCAAGGAGACTGCGTTTCCCAAGGAACGTGGAAACCTCTGAAGCGGAAAGAGTAGACGTCTAGGTGCTGAAATATCAAGGCCCAAACTGCTTAGTGTGGCTCCCCTCACCCCTATAGGGCTTTGGCATAGAAGCTGCCAAAAGGTATCCAACGAAGTGACTGAGTGAAGTGGTTACCCCCAAGCCCTCCAGACTCGGGCCCGTGCCTGACCTGGTTGGTGTAATACCAACAGCAACTTTGAGGCGGCTCTGCATAGTCAATCTGGACCTTGGTGTCGGTGACGCCCTTGAGCGGCTGAGCCATAACCCACAACCTGCTCGTCTCCTCGTAGCCATCCCACAAGGGTTTTCCCAGTGCACATCCTCGCGCATCTCCTCCGGATTTCCTGTCATACCATGGACGTAACCCGCATGTGAGCTGGATGGTACCAGGAGCTTCAAAGTCGAAAGCTTCGAATTCGAGTTCTTTCTGAACTTGACTTCCAGGGAACCCCTGGTCAGGCGGGGCGATGACTGCATGGGGCAGTAAGCAGTTTTCTTCAAGATAAAATCGGGCACGAGGTCCGGGAGGACGTACCGTCAAACTCCAAGGGATCAGGGCTGTATGTAAGGTGATGGATGGCGTAGCGCATCCGCCGGAGCCCATTCTGTCCCACCATCAGTACTGATCCAAGACTGTGACATGTCGTGAATGCATACCACGACTTCCGCCTGGAATGTCGTTGGGTTGAACTGGGGACCTGCGGTACCAGCTTCCTTCGGATCTCTCGTGGCCTTGGTAATCTGTCGTCAAAGATGAGCTAAATATCGGCAGTTGGTTCAGGAGTGTATGCTACCCAGTCATCGAATTCCTTCAAGATCCGACCACAACGGCGATCCAGATCCAACTTCTTTTCGAAGCCGCCTTGATAACGTCCATCCGGAACTATGGCCAAGTTAGACACCGGTGAATCACTCCAGATAGCAGCCACTTACTGCTGCGGATTGACTTTAGGATGTCAATATGGCGCTTCTGCGAGTCAAATTTGCTCCAAGCCTGTGTGTCGTATCAGACTTGGTTCACCTGCGTGATGATTTCAGCCTACCTCGCGCTCAGCTTGGGAATAGTCGAGTGGATAGAACATTTCCGCTGCATGGAAATTCGGGATGTTCTGGTAATCGTCGAGGATGGCACTAAGAGGACAAGGTCAGCGTCTGTTACTGTTCAACGCAGGCATGTCAAATGCTCACTATGATTTCCAACCGTGGTCACTGGCCTTTTGCAGGAAGATGTTGGTCAGACTTTTCAGCCGCAGGATTTCATGCTGGCCCTCGCTCTCCTTTTCGGCCGGGTCTGAGATTTCCGCTTTCGTGTCAAAGGGGGCCGCCCCAATGTACACAAAGTCGTACGTCACAGTGGATGATCTGCTAATGTGTTCGACGTGCCTCTTCATCTCTGCCGAGGCTTTGCCCTCGACCCCGATGCCCGAGAAGGCTGCGCTGGCGCTGTGCCCAATGTCAAAATCGGGTTGTTTCTACCCGAGGTTCTATACTCACGATGTCTCGATGTCATGTCGGGCGTTTATGTCTTTGAGCTCAATGGTGACTCGAGCCACGAGGGAGCCACCCTTGATGAAGCCTGTCGGGTACGATTAGCAACATCCATGTATGCGATGGCGTAGGACGGACCGCTAATGTAGCGATCGCCATACGCAATTTGGGGGTTCTCGGCTAGGTTGTCCCAGTTGAAGTGAACGTCAGGCTTGAGTTCCGGCTGTGACTGGGTTTGACACTTGACGATGTACACCAGACGGGACTCCGTAATCTAACGTCATATGTTTGAGCTCTCGTCGGGTGTTGGACAGTTTCAACAGGAATCAGATACCTTGGTCGAGTCAATAAACTTGGATTTGGCGTCTCCCGTCGCACCGCGATAGCTGAAACTCGCGCCAACACTAACGTCGAGGGACTTTGCGAGCTCACTGTGTCCTGGAGTAAGCCAAGACAGTTAATCTGGGACATCCTGAGGCGGCCTACTCGTAGGAAGTGATCCGCTCATGGTGGCAGCTGAGTTGGACGCTGGGGCCACTTTGGCCATTTTTCAAGGCCAGGCTGACGGCGTTGTGCCTCTTGAGCTCTCCGGTGAACGTTTTGACACTGGTGTATCCTTTAGTTGCCATGGACAAGGTTTGAGCGGAGGACTGGGGCTCCTTGCCCTCGTCCCACGTGCATGCCGTCGACATATTCGATTCGCGAAGGAGCCGCGGCCGCCCAATTGAACAATATGGACGCGAAGAGCATCGCCAGCCTAAGCGAGAGGCGCACCCGGCTCATTATGATGTTGGAGTCTGCAGCGATAAAGCTTGTTAGACGTAAGGGAGAATCAACGATGGTAAAAGCGGGAGCGGGTGCGGGTGCGGGTGATTTGTAAATGACTTGATATTTTTCAGGACGTTCATACTCTTTATAAGACAAGCCTCTTACCCGGGACGGGGTGATGTTCTGGTGATAGCAGTAGGTCCGGTGTCAATGCCGGCTATGAGCACCACGTGAGAAATTTACACAAGGGTAAGAGCCACGAATATGGATCGAGCTGGAATCAGCCTAAAAGGCTTCGTAAACCCTTGATTGTGTATACAACCAAGTTCCCGCCATACCGCCCCCCTTTTGCGTTTAGAAGACCTGTCCTTACTAATTTTGCGCATAAAAGCCCAGTGAATTATATCAAGATTACTTCTTTCGCGATTCTCCCAAGGTTCTCTCCCCGTCTACAAAGTATATAAGGCTAATCGGACGGCCGAACGGGCGGACTTGTAGATTTGCCGTGTGATCTACCGGTTGTAGAGCTGTCGGTCTACTTCCGAAAGTCCGATACGAAACGCAGGTAAAGCACACACGCCACAGCTATTCTTTAATTACTTTTCCCGGCTGGGACAATACCCTTATTAGACTTCCTTGTATAAGCTGACTTCCGACTGTAGAAGCGGCTGCCCAATTAGCCACTCTGCAGTCATGACATGGTATTCGCGGTCCGCCTTTTTGAGCCTTGAGAAGAACCGCTCACCTCGGGCGAAAGGGGTAAATCGTCGAGTTGGAACTTCGTATCTAACGAGTTCAAAGCAGCCTAAGAAGACTAGGGGTCCCGGTTTACACTCAAGGCTGCTATACTGCCCGGATGCTCAGCTACAAGATGGTCGTTTCCTGCGTCTCAGCTCCCACAAGCCACGATTCTCATCCATTCTCGACCAAGGTTTACATCTCCCCCTGCCACAGCCATGCTTCCGGCCATGTGCCTCCCAACACACCAGTCAGTGTCAAAATGGCGACTGCAGGCTTTTCTCATGCTCCTATTCGGGAGAGCCACGTCGACGACGGTTCAGGGGTCAGGTTTCGAATCATCCCAGGTGCAACTCAATATAGTCACGGGCATCTACGGGTCCGGGGATGCCATGCCCCAGATCCTCGTTCACGACCGACATGGCAACATTTCCTGGTCTTGGAACGCCACCATGGGTATGGCTCTTGTCCCCCCCAAGCTCCGGGAATGCATTCAGGATGGTCCAAATGCGACAGAAGCCAAATTCGTCGGGACCAGGGACGGGACCGGTGATGAGAACGCCATCGTAGCAATCATTGGTCGCGCCGCCATCGTCGTCGGCTACCACGGCGAGTTTGACAGGAGGGTCCTGTTCGCCGTCTGCCTTTCAGGTCTCTTGGCGAATGCACACACGGTCGAGATGTTGCCAGACGAGTTGATGGCCGTGGCCACCAGCGGTCAGACAAGCAACGACGGCATCTACATCTACGTCTGGGGCGACGGGGTGGCGAGCGATCCGCGCCTTATCCAGACTCTTCCTGGTGTGCGGGCCATCCACGGCATGGTCTGGGACCGGGAGAGCCAGAAGCTCTGGGCAGCAGGCACCACCGATGCTGCAGACGGGAGTGGCGGCATAGCCTACAGCGTAGTCCAAGGATACGCTTACAATTACGAGTCCAGGCCTGCCAGCTTCAGCGTGTCGGACACGTTCAAAGTGGCCGAATCCAGGCAGTTGAACGAGGAATGGGAGGGCCCGGCTTCGAAATGGTGGGACGGCGCGCATGACCTAGTCCCGGTCCCTAACGAGAGAGTCCTCCTGATGCCGACTGATGTCGATATTTATGCTCTGCACCTTGACAGCGGGAGCTTCACCCACGGAGAGCAGGTGGTTAGGCAGTACCTCCAAGGCTTCCGGCCGCTGGGCGAGCGAACAGGATACGACGGGCAAGACCTGCCGCGGTCTGATATCAAGAGTGTAAGTTTGCACGTCAACGGCAGTGTACTCTATACTCAGGCGCAGTGGATGGATTCCAGCGCACTCACGAAGCAGGTGAACCTCTTGGATTCACCCTCCCACAACTACTCGGCTTTCTTTTATGGAAAGACAATCTTTCGGTCTCGCTGGATTTCGAGTGCCCCTGGCTGGCCGTGAAATCGTCAGGGTATAGGAGAGTCCGATGTGCCCGGATATGAGCGAGCCGAAGCTATTTAGTGGCAAAGGTTAAATAGAGTTCTAAACTAGACTGACTTGTCACTGTTTCAAGACTCGTGAGGGACTCGGTACTTTCGGTCGAATCTAGACAGCGCCCTCTAGACCTCGTCGGAAATCGTGAGTCGTCGCTAGAAGCTCGTTTCGAGTGGACGTGTGAAACCGGGCAGGCTTCGGGTTGACAGTTTTGCCATGCACTTGGCGCAGATCCCGTAGAATGTCAAGGGCCATCCGTGTCTAGGAAGGCCGCCGTAAGCCTCATATACTTTGTGTGCTCCCACGTCCTTGCTTGTCTTTGCTTGTCCTTGCTTGTCGATTCCTTGACCATCAACTTGCATCTTTCTTTGGCTTCTTTTCATGGTCTGGAACCAGTTTCTTCAATTCGTTACTTGGCAAGTTATTTAACATGTACATCTCCTCGCTCATCGCCCTCTTGGGCCTGTCCGAGATGACGGGTGCTGCCGCCACGAAAAGAGCCGTCATCGTCATCGCTCCAGGCAAAAGCGCCGGGCAGGGAACCCAGCGAGCCGAACAAGTGGGCAACGGCGACGCCGCTTTGGCCCTCAAGTCGAACTTGGTCCAGACCGGATCCCAGACGACTGGCTTCGATCCCAATAGCAAAGACAACCTGACGTCTGCGGCCTCCATCACGGACAAGGCCAACTTTATCAACTTCTGCGACGGCAAGCAGCTCACCAACGGCCTCGTCATCGAAAAGGGCCCGTCGTGCAACGGAATCCCCATGGGCGACATCCCGGCCCCGGATCAGATGGTCTCGGCCCTCTTCATCGAGCCCAAGAACGGCCAGAAGATGGCCCTCAACCAGAGCTTCAAGATTCAGGTCATGATTGCCAATCTCAACGCCGGCAGCTTCACCAACGCGACCTCGACCTACTACTCGGCGCCGCAGTTCCTCGACGACAAGGGCATGGTGGTCGGGCACACGCACATTACCATCCAGAACCTGGACGAGACGCTCGACGGCGGTCCGGTCCCCGACCCGGCCAAGTTTGCCACGTTCAAGGCCATCACCGACGAGGGCGACGGCAAGGGGCTCCTGTCCACGACCGTCGACGGCGGACTGACGACGCCCGGCGAGAAGCGCATGTGCACCCTCGTCGCCGCCGCCAACCACCAGCCCGTCATCATGGCGGCGGCTCTGCGGGGGGCCCAGGATGACTGCATACGCTTCACGGTCGAGGACGGGGCGAAAGAGCTGAAGCAGAACAGCATTTAATATTAGAGCTTGGCAATCCGGCAGGTCCGAATAGACGAATCAACACTAGATTGCTGTCATGGTATAGAAAGGGATGTTGTAGGTATGAGTTGCTCTGCCGTAAAAGGGGTCCGGGCCGTGAAAGGGTCCGGGCAGTAAAAGGGGTCGTGGCCAGTGACCATGTAGGCACTAATAACTTGGTCTATATAATTCTATATAAATGACACCCAATCCAGTCTTTCCCAAGAACCCTATACTGCCGTCACTCAGTCTATATCTATTATACTGCCACTCTGCCACTCCCAGTTTAGTTGAGGAAGCCAATCTCCTTCCAGACGTGAATGTACTTGCGAATCACCTCCTCACTCACCGGCCCTACGGCAGAGAGCGTCTTGGAGTGCTCGAGCGTATTCTTGACGTCGAGCACCAGCCCGCCGCACGACATGCGGAGGTAGTTGCCGTCGAGAAACTCTAGCAGCGTCGAGGCCGGGTTGTTGCGCTGGGGGGCGTTTCGAACACGGTCGACCCACTCGTCAAAGGGAATCAGGTTGGGGATGTTGAGCGCGTCGGCCAAGATGGCATTCGTCTCTCGCCACGACTGGCCCACGGGGTTCTCGATGTGGTAGATGGGGTGAGGCGCGCGCTCGGACAGGACCAGGTCGGACAGGGTGGCGGCAATGTCGTTGACGGGCGTCCAGAAGATGGTGCCGTCGACGTCGGGCAGGGCGTTGAGCGTCTGCGACGACTTGACGAGGAAGCCAAAGTGCTCCATGGGGTTCCAGTATCCGCTGGTCTTAGAGCCGGCGATCTGGCCGAGCCGGACGGCCATGGTGCGGAGGCGGTGCCGGTGCCGGTGCAGCGTCTCGTCGAGCATGCGCTCGCAGCCCCATTTGGCGTCGCCGTAGCCGTTGGGCAGGACCGTGTCGATGCCGACGCGCCGCTCCGGGACCGCGGTGGGGCCGCCGCGCCGCTCCGGGACCGTGGTGGGGCCGCCGTCGTGGCCGTCGTGGCCGGCGAGGCCGTCGTGCCCGACGACGCCGATGGACGACACCATCTGGAAGCCGAAGCGGAACGCGGCCGGGCGCAGCGAGGCGGCGGCGCAGCCAAAGTCGACGAGGTTGCGCATCACCTAGAACTGCGGCTCGAAGCCGGCCAGGGCGCGCTTAGCCATGGGCCAGGCGTTGTGCACCAGGTGCGTGACCGACCCGGCGAGCCCGGCGTACTCGGCCGGGGGCAGCCCGAATAGGGGCTTGGCGCTGTCCGTCTGCAGCACCACCAACTTGGCCTGGAGCGCCTCGGGGAACCGGATGCCCTTGGCCCTCATGGCCTTTAGCTGGCGGTCCTTTGGCTCGGCCCTGTTCTCGCGGTTGAGGCAGACGACCTTCTTGACGTCGGGCAGCTGCGCGAGATGGTAGACCAGGTGGCCGCCGAGACTGCCCGACGCCCCCGTCACCAGCACCACCTTTTCGTCGTCGCTGGGCATGGGGGCCGAGGGGGAGACGCCCGGCGCCGAGAAGCCGGCCGTGTACTTTGCAACGAGCGCGTCGACGGCCTGCTTGCGAGCCGCGAGGGCGTCCGTGTCCATCTTGACGGCGTTTCTCCCGACTTCCGGAGCCGGCCCGTTGCCCGGTGTGACTTCCGGAGCCGGCTCGGTGCCCGGCGTGACTTCCGGAGCCGGCCCGGTGCCCGGCGTGACTTCCGGAGCCGGCCCGGTGCCCGGCGTGACTTCCGGAGCCGGCCCGGGCTCGACCGGGCTCGGACCGCCCAGCAGCAGCAGCTTCAGGTCGGCCACCGTCGGGCACTCGAGGAAGAGCGACTCCTGCTGAATGTCGAGCTCGAGCTCGTCCCGGAACCGACTCACAATGACGAGCGACAGCAGCGAGTCGACGCCCGAGTCGGCAAAGTTGGTGTCGTCGGTGAGCTCCTCGACCGCGACGCCGCTCTCCTCCGAGACGATGGCGAGGGCGCGCCCAAAGTCAACCTTGGCGCCAAACTCGTCCGTGGTGGGCGTGGTGGCCGCGGTCCCGCTGCTCAGGGGCGTGGCTGCGCTCAGGGGCGTGGACGAGCCGGTGTTGCTAGACTTTGGGCTCGAGACGGCGGTGCCGCTGCGAGAAGCACCCAGGAAGGCCTTGAGGTCGCCGACGGTGGGGTACTCGTAGAAGAGGGCGTTGAAGTCGAGGTCCATGTCGAGCTCCTCCTTGAAGCGCGCCGAGATGGTCAGGCCCAGCAGGGAGTCGATGTCGACGTCTCCAAAGACGGTGCCGTCGGTCAGGTCGCCCACGGCGATTCCGCTCTCCTCGGCGATGATCTGCAAGGCCTGCGCCAGCCTAGACGCGTGGGACTCGGTCTTGGGGGCGCCGACAGAGGCGGGAAGAGTCGGGTGCTGCTTCGTCGGGTGCTGCTTCGGGGCCGGCTGCTGCTTCTGCGTCTTGTTTCCGCTCTCGATGGAGAGAATGACCTTGAGGATGCGGCGCGGCACGCCTTGGATCTAAGGGGTAAAAGGGGTCAGGGGCTGACAGGGCAGGAGTTGGGAGAGCAGGAGTAAACACAAACCGCAATCTGGCCGAAAAAGGCAACGACCCTGTCGCCATCCAGAATCACCACGTCGCCGTGCCACAGCTTGTCCGCGCCCTCTTCCATGCGCGTGTACGTCGTGTAGACCTTGTCAAAGTCCAGCGGCTCGAAGATCTGGAACGAGCCCCATCCGTGGTTCATAAAGACCTCCTTGTCCAGGTCCGTCCCGTCGTTGCAGTTCATGGCGAATCCGCAAGTCGCGGTGGTACTCGGCCCAGCGAATGTCGGCGCCCGCCGTGTAGAGGGACTTGACGGCGCCGCCCAGCACCGGCCAGACGGACCGGCCGCGCTGCAGCGAGCAGAGGTTCCCGACCTGCGGCCCCAGAACGGCCCTCACCATGCCCGAGACGGCCGGGTGAGGCCCAATCTCCAGCATCGTGGTCTGGTCCGTGGCCATGTTGCTGCTGCGTGCCGCCTCGAGCGCCTTGAGCATGTTGACGGGGGCTCGGGAGTGGCGTGCGAGATAGTCGGGGCCAAAGTCGCCGTTGCCCGCGGTGACGACGTCGCCGTTCAGGGGGCACAGGATGGGCATCTTGGCCTTGGAAAAGGTGACGCCGCGGGCGATGCGCCTAAAGTCGTCGAGTATCGGGTCGATCTGCGACGAGTGAAAGGCATAGGGGACCTTGAGCAGGGTGCATTTCTTGCCCGAGTCGACGAGCAGTCGCATGAGCTTGGCGACGTGCTCGTTGGAGCCGGCCAGGACCGTCTCGACGGGCGAGTTGATGCAGGCCGTCTCGTACTCGACGCCCCTGAGCGCGCCGGCCATGTCGTCGACGGACCCCTTGACGACGAGCATGGCGTGCGTGTCGCGCGTGCACTTTTCCTGGAGCAAGTCGGCCCTCTTGCCCACGAGGTAGATGGTGTCGGCGTCCGAGAGCACTCCGGCGGCGTTGAGCGCGGCATACTCGCCCAGGCTGTGCCCGACGACGGCCGAGGGGGCCACGTTCCACGACGCCCACGTCTTGCACAGCGCCATCTGCAGGCAGACGCTCGCGAGCTGGACGGCCGTGGGCGGGAAGACGCCAATGTCCCGCTCCTCGGACCGCATCACCGGCAGCACCGACGGGAACCGCCCGGACATGCCGATGATGGCCAGCTTGGGCTTGTTGGGGCTCGACGCCGAACCCTCTGCGGCCGCGGCCGGCTTGCTCGGCACCGGCGTCGAGGGCATCAGCGTGCGCAGCGGCGTCTGCTTGAGAGCCGTGTAGACGAGCTGGTCGGCAGTCGTCCCCATGGCCGCCACGCTGAACGACTCGGGGCCGGCCTCCTGGATGCTGGACTGCAACTCGGCGAGCATCTCGCTCCACCGGATCGGTTGCAGTAGGATCTGGCCGACGGCAGCTTCGAGAAGCGTTGCAAAGTTGCGAGTCTGCAGCTCGGCTCCGGCTTTGCCCGCGAAAAGGGGGAGGTGCTCCGCACATGTAAACCTTGCGGACCTTATTCGTAGCTAATGTGCGACCGTACGATCTATTGACGGCTGTAACATCTAAGCGGGTCCCAGGGCCAAGCACCCCGAGGCTTGATTCGGTGCACGGGCGATGGCAGAACGGCAGGAAACTCAATTCGATGCCCTGATGAACCGCCCTGCCGACCATGGCAGTCAGACTCTGCTCAGCTATGGACAGACAGCCCGAGTTGTTAAAGGGTTTGCCTTGGAGGAGTCTTGTCAGAGTCTAGAGAGCTTCAGCCCAGAACATGTGACGTTGGGAATTCCAGGTCAACGAATCTCAATTCGACACAGTCAAGGCCAAGTTGCTCGTCCTTTCTTCGGCGTGCCACACGGATCCGTAAGGGAGCTGAGCGGGGATTTAACTGTAATATGTCCAATGGTTATGGCAATGTGCAAACACGTCAGGCAACCAATATAATGCCAACTTTTGTGTAAATTTCAAGTCCAGCATAGACTTCGCATCGGCCGTCTGTTTTTATTAAAAGTGCTGCCAGCACTGACAGCACCCCGTCAATCAACAATCCGCAGGCGGGAGCGTCGACGCCCCTTCCCCTATTCCAGACAACCGAGGCCACTTTCCTTTCGGCAATCTAAACAACGAAAAAAACATACACAGCACCCTTGCTGAACTTTTATAGCTCTCACCGCCTTCAACCACCGCGTCGTCACCGTGCAAGTCGTAGCATCTGATCCGCCACGAGAAAAACGTCCCTCGTCTTCAGGGGCACGCGGTGCTCGCCCTGCCACTCAACCACGGTGGATGAGCTGGGCGCACAGTACCGTTTGGCCATTTGCCGATGAAAGTCGAGCCCGACATCCTTGACGCCGTGCACATGAACCGTCGGGAGCATCAGCTTGTCCTGCAGCTTCAAGTTGTCCCAGCTGGCAGCGTCGTCGAGCAGCAGGGGCGGCATGTCGGCCGGCTGCAGTGGAGGAACCAGTCCCTCGGGCATCGGAACGTCAGGCATGAGCCAGACCAGCCTGCCGCGGCCCGCCAGAAGCACGGCAAAGCGGAAGTTGGGCCATGCCATTGCGCCTTCTCGCCTCTTCTCAGAGTCGTCTCCGAGCTGCTGACAACGCAACTGTTGGTTGTAGAGGAGACTGGCTGCGATCCTGGCGCCCTGGCTGAAGCCCAACACGCCAACAACCTCGCCGGTGGCGCCGAGGTGGTTGTCGGCATCGATTGCCGTGTTTATCGAGCTCTGGATCAGCAAAGAGGCCTCGGTGGCGCACAAGTCCCGATCCTCGGCCTCGTCCACCGGTCTGAGCCAGCCGCGAAAGGGGCCATATTTGCTGTAGACGGAGGTGACGTCGGGGCCGGGCTTGGACGGGTAAGGAGCTTGGGCGAAGATGAATCGAAACTCGCGGCCGAGGTGGTATTTAAACGCGCGGCATTGCATTCGAAAGATTTGAGCATTGGTCCCGCCGCCGTGGAGGCACAAGATGCGAGGCAAGTGGAGAGTCGGGTCGCTGCCTTGACCGCCAATCGCCATGGTGACGGAGAAATCAGGCTTGTACGGTAATGAGGGTTTGGAGGAACGCAGTGGTTGTGGTAGAGCACAGAGGGATGTGGTTTTCAGTAGAGAGCGGGCGAGACAAGGTTTCTAATAGTTGGGAGAGGCAGGGCTAACGGGTCTGTGGGTTTCCAGACACTCACGCAAAATGGGTGGGTTTTCTTGCAACTTTTCTAATCAGGGGTCGAGACTAGCATTCAGTTCATGCTCCAGCAGCTCAAGCGTCAGTTGCAGAGCCGCGGGTACAGGTAAGAGTACGGACATCAAACATCAACAACGGCCGGAATAGCCGTACCGGAATGTAACTGGCCGCACTGGCGGGTCAAAGCAACGGAGCAGCGCATATTACGGACAGTCCGAGGGGGCCCAATCCAGCTCAGCTATCC
Organism: Ophiocordyceps sinensis; assembly: GCA_012934285.1. Lineage (NCBI taxonomy): Eukaryota > Fungi > Ascomycota > Sordariomycetes > Hypocreales > Ophiocordycipitaceae > Ophiocordyceps > Ophiocordyceps sinensis. Next base: position 7,824,139 of record JAAVMX010000001.1, on the reverse strand, counting down.
ACTTTCAGCGCTGATGGAGGGAGGAGAGAACCCATAGTTCGGGGACAGTGGACCTGGTATCATGCAATGGTCTTTATAAGCAAAAGGCATTGTTGGGCCAGACCCCTTGAGACTATAACTCAGCCGCGGCTGCAAGCACGATTCATTCAACTTAATAAGCCGAACTGATTGAGAGCTGAAAACATTTGAAATGCGTTGAAATTTTCCTTGCATGATTATCAGGTCCCTTCAACTTGAAATACCCCTGAATGCTTCAAGTGGAGGCTGGTTCGGTCCGCCCAGAGTCAAAATCATGGGAACCGGCGCAACGAGTTCCACAAACATATGGCGACTCCGTTTTAGAACCCAACTTTAATCTTGCGAGGTGCACAATCACATGTGCACAAGGCACGTCGGCGGACAAACCATGTGCAGGATTTGAGTAGTTTAGAATACCTGTTCTAGTACCCGTACCATCACCCTGATTTCCCGTCGGTCTGATTCACCTTGTAATAGTCTGATTCACCCTGTTGTACCCGATTCCCAATCAAAAGTGGAGGCACCTCCGTTAGAAGACTAGCATGCCATGGTCTGACAGATCTCCTCTCAGCACATGCTTGACGAATGACGTGACCCGAGCTTGCTATCTCATCCCCACTCCGACTGTCTGTAACCCCTTTGGACGAATGCCGGGCCAAACCGGGTGCGTCGGAAACACCTGTTTGATGTGACGTGCTTTGCCCGGCTCCGACGGGCCTCTTCAGCTCCGACGGCCTATAATACACTAACACCGCACATTCTAGATGACCCTAGCCTTTGAGCCAGCCAGCCGGGCCCGGACTTTATTTCCTGCTCCCTTGACAAGATGTCGTCATTCAAGCTCGAAACAGCACAGACGAGACATGATGCACCCTGCTCCAGACCATCCCTCTTCTCTACCTCTGCTGGCCAAGTCAACACGTACCAAGGTCGGCAGTCGTCGGGGTCCCAGTTCATCCTCGGTCCATTAAGCAGCTTGCACGCACGCCATGTCCTCCTCAGGGGTCGGCACAGACCCGGGATATGTTCTTGTCCATCCGACTTTCCAGCAAATGTTTTAATGCTACCCATTTGATGCTACCCAATTACTGCTCGCACGGCTGCACCAGAACTTGGCCGAGTGTCTAAGCTGGGCTCGCACCGGTGTTAGACGGAGGTACGCTGTTTTCCCATTCGATTGCGTGTAGAGGGGAAGAAGCTAGAAATGTGCGGGTTTCATCACATAGCAAGAGGACCGGAGCATGAGGCGCGGCGGGATAAAGAACAACGAACGCGGGCATGAGCTTCAACAAGGATCTTGCCTGGGATCTTGCCTGGGATGACGTTGCGTGTGATATAAACAGCATCAACAAGACGACATGGTTCCCGGGACTGACGGGATTACCACCGTTTACCTGCAGCATCACGCCAAGCGCGCGACTGGCTGTATCCTAGAGTTTCGAATCTCATCTTTAGAGCTGGGACAGGTTTGATCGTCGTCTTAGACAAACCTCCCAAGACCCAGTGAGCATTCCAATTCCACATAGCAAGTCGGCTAGTGTCTGGCATCTCGTCATGTCTGCCAATTGACCTTGCAAGCCCAGCGCTGGCTGAAGGCAGGCTGCAACACGTCTTTGGGAATTTCAAGCTTCGCGGCAATATAATCCACAAGTCAACTTTGGGCCTTTAACCTTGAACAATTAGGGGTGAAGGCTGGACTCCATTCCAGGTTTACATTTTGCATCGTGCATACTTGGCCTGCGGTCATTCCAGGTCGATTCGCCAGTCATCGCCCGTCATGGAAGACTCTCATTGTTTTAGACAGCCAAACCGCGGCGCCTTGAGATGGGCAAGCACAGACACGCATGTCTCGATATCACAGAGTCATATATAGATGGCCACTCGACACGAGTTGGCACGGCTGCTTGTCAGTCCCAAGCTCATGTCCATCATGGCGCGAACCGGCATCATTGGTCTCTTCTTGGCGCTTGTGCTTGGGTCAGCAACGCTGGTCCTCGCACAAGAAGCCCCTCGACCTCTTCTTCCACTACCCTTTGCCACTACGGGTATACAGGTGTCAGGCGAGAGTGTTCCTTTCCGGCGCAACATCGACGACCTCGTCCAAGAAGACGGTCCACAATGGTAGAGCAATCCTGACCTTCGTACGTCCAAGTCATATAATCTAAGCGTCTTAGGCATCTGTACATCCAGGCTCTCTTGGCCATGCAGAGAGCGGACTCGAACGACCCATTATCATACTTTCAAATCGAAGGTAGAGACGTCGTGCCTTTATCCGGACAGTGAAGCATGCTCATCAGCGCATTCTAATCAGGCATCCACGGCGCGCCATATACTGAATGGAACAACACCGGGCCTGGGATAAACTCTGCCTGGCGAGGCTACTGCCCGCATGGTGTACGCATCGGCACTCTCTCAGGGGGTCTGTCACTGACTGTACTCTTTATTAGGAAGGTTTATTCCTGCCCTGGCATCGGCCTTATCTGATGCTCTTCGAGGCAAGTAATTGACCCGAATGCCGGACTTGAACCTAACACCAGTGTTAGCAATCGCTGGTCTCTCAAGCGAGGCGAATCGCATCGAGGTATCCTTCCTCGCTCCGAAGGCGATATATGGCGGCGGCGGATTCTCTCAGAGCACCGTACTGGGACTGGGCGGCAACAAGCAAAGTTCCCGAATCGACGGTCCCGCGGCGGGTGACCATCAACACTGCCCAAGGGCGGCGCGAGGTTGAGAACCCGCTGGCGTCGTACGCCTTTCCACGAGAGGCACTTGATGGCCAGTTCGGGACCTTTAGCCCACAGCCGAGCCGGGCGACGGAGCGCTGCCCAGCCCCCGAGTCGTACCCGGAATCGGCCAACAAGAGACTCATGTCCGACTCTTTGGGCGAATTGGTCGTAAGCACGAACCTCTGCAGAGCTGGATGACACTGGCTGATGGAGGCGCTACAGTACGACGCTTTCATCTACGCCACCGGCTTTGACGACTTTGGTTCGACCAGTGGCAACGGGGTCAGCCTGGAGCAGGTGCACAACATGATTCACAACGATGCAGCTTGCGGCCAAGTCATGTCTATCCCATCATATGCCGGCTTCGAGCCCCTATTCATGTTGCACCACTCAAACGTTGACCGGCTGTGGGCGTATTGGCAGGCCATTCACCCCGACCAGGCCAGCTTCACCCGGCCATACCGCGGCGGTCCTCGCTTCACGACACCGGAAGGCACGCTTGTGACACCGAGCAGCCCCATGATTCCCTTCTTCGACGCGGGTGGATTGCCGCTGACGCCAGACTCCGTGTCGTCGATCCGTGGGTTGGGATATACGTATGAGAACTTGGAGTACTGGCGAATGTCGGACGAGGAGATGAGGCGCCAGGCGACGAGGCTCGTCAACGAACGCTACTCTAGCAGGGCAGGCGAGCCCGACCAGAACGACGACGACCGGAACGACGGCCGGAACGACGACCGGAACGACGGCCGGAACGACGACCGGAACGACGGCCAGGACGACGACCGGAACGACGGCCGGAACGACGACCGGAACGACGGCCGGAACGACGACCAGGACGACGGCGGCCCCGTTGAGAAACGAGCACCGGCCGACACTACTCGAAACGAAAACTATAAAGGCCGAAAGGTTTTCCTGGCCCACGTGTCACTCCTTGCCGAGGACGTTGAACGGCCGGCCGTGATTGACCTCTTCCTTTGCAACAAGTATCTGGGCAACATCCCCATCATGGAAGTGCCCATGTCGGGCACCATCAACGCCACCATCCCCATGGCAAAGGCCATACAAGCCTGCCGGCACTCGGTACCGAAGCTGAGCCATCTCAAGAACGACATGGCCGTGAGGATTGTCACGGTAAGTCTTTTTGCTTAGGGTTAGGGTTCCAACGCTTACCGTCACTTAGCGCTCTGGCAAGGAGATCCCGCTCTCGTCCATTTCCAGCATGAAGATGGATTTGGAGGATCTGGAAGAGATTCCAGCCGACTCGATTGAGGAATTCCCCACCATCCGCAATCGCCACCGTTCATCGGCCCGCCTAAGACAGTACTTTCGAAAGCAGTTTGGCCTCGATTGAGGTGATGGTGCCCTTGATTGAGGTAATGCAGGATAAGTGAGGGAGGGGTTTTCCCCTTAGGGTCAAGGGACGAATTTTAGTCCCCCGTGCGCCCTCATTTAGTCAGCAGCCCTATTTAGGCGAAGCTTGGGAAAAGCGAGTTTCCTCCGTCATCATCATCTTTGCCCTTTTGCCTCTCGTTGCCACCTCTCAATGTTGTGAGTCCCGCACGCAAAAAAGAAGCTGCCTTTTGGCGCTTCTCGAAATGAACGCATACCAGCCCTCGGCGTGATTCTTGCCGTCAATTCAATCACCACGAGGAGCAAGATTCCCCTCAATTTTCGGCAATTTGCGCAGTGGAAGCGCACATTTTTAGCAATTTACGCAGCGGAAGCGCACCTTCAACGACAAAGCCTGCTCCAGATAAGCAGCCAGATCGACAACGACCCGAACGACCCGATCAGACTCTACATCATCAATCCGTCGGTTAGAGTATACGCACGAGAACTTGGAGTACTGGACAATGACCCATGAGGAGTCGAGGCGACAGGCCACGAGGCACATCAACGCATAATGCAAAAAGCGCCCCCACGGCATTGGCAGCTGGAAGCGTTCCAGCGCCCCCGTGGGATGTGCAGCTAGGACCGAATGGCCACTCGACAATCGCTCGAGTTGGCACGGCAGCTTGCCCCAGTTGCCGAGCCCCAAGCTCATGCATTCCCCACGAACCGCAATCGCCATCGCTCGCTGCTTGGTGCTTGGGTCAGCAATGCTGGCCCTCGCACAGAAGGCCCTCGGCTACCTCTTCGTTCACGGCCTTTCGCAACGACGGGTATACAGCCGTCAAGCGAGAGTGTTCCTATCCGGCGCAACGACACGTACATGACAGGCAGGAGCACCACCGAAATTACCGTCATGGCAGAATGACCAAGAACACGGAAATAGCGGGCATGCCCGTCACCGAGGGCACGGGTCTGGTGGACAAGAGCATAATGATGTTGCGGTTGGCTACTAGGCACACGTTTATACAAGGTGTGTGTCGCTTCGTAACGGAGCTGTCGCATCGGAACAGAGCTAGAATAACGCGGTGGATGGGGCCTGGTGTGCGTAGCCGACACGATGTCCTCTGCCACGCCTATACTCTGGAGTTTTCACACCTTTTGAATCCCTTTTCCCGTGCCTGCAGTGCCTAATGCCGCGAGCCCGTGAGTATAAAACCCGTGAGGTTCCGTCACGAGTCTGTCGAAAGCGGTGCAGTCCTCAAGGACGGGCTTTAAGCCCCGGATTTCCCGCCGCTGCGTCTAGGCAGACTCGTCTTTTCAAGAGCCGCGCGCGGCGGAAACTTTGCGTCAAACACGGCGTCCATTTCCTCGAGAGTCCTCCCGCGAGTTTCGACGCCAATGAGGTACCAGACGACGCCGTAGACCATGTTGAGGCCGACAAAGATGAGGTAGTACCGCCAGTCCAGGGCGTCGAGCGCAATGGCCGTTACGTACGAGTTGTACAGGTTGGCGCAGTTGGAGAGGATGACATGCTGTAGAGGTGAGCCTGGGGACTCGGCGCAACGGCAGCCTCCGACTTACCACGCCCATGCCCTTGGCACGGGTTGGGTTGGCGAGCACCTCGGCACAGTAAGTGGCAGTCAGGGGCGTGTAGACGAAAGAGTATGCGCACCCAAAGAGGAAGATCTAGAGGGGCACGCCTGAAAGTCAACGGGGCTGGACATGTGTGCGCTCCTGACCCGACCTCGGTAGAGGCTCACGAATGCGATGCCGCCATTGGAGAGACTGGTCCCGGCCGGCTTCTGGCCGCCTCCAAACCGACTGGAGAAGCCAGTGACGGCGCCAAAGAGTCCAGCGAGAACAAAGCTTCCGACCCATAGCTTGGTGCGCCGGCCTATGCGGTCGTTTGTGGCCGAGCCGGCCACGGCGCCCGCGCAGGAGACAATGGAATTCATAAACGTAAGCAGCAGCCGACGCTCCGTCGAGACGATGCCGAGCAGCTTGTACATGGACGGCAGGTAGTAGGTCAGCACCGAGTTGCCCGACAGCTGGGCAAAGACGGACATGAATGCCATCATGGCGAAGCGCCACCGAGCATTGTGCGTGTCGACGAGGGCCCAGTAGTTCCAGACGCTCGACGCCTTTTGGAGCTCAATGTTGGACTCGAACTCGCCGAGCTCGAGCTGGACGAGCGGGTGGTTGGGGTCGCCGCCGCCGTGATACTTGGCCAGGATGCGCGCGGCCTGGTCCTTCTTCCCCCACATGGTGAGCCAACGCGGCGATTCCGGGATCCAGATGGCTCCGGTGAAGATGAGCAGCGGCGGGACAATCTGCAGCGAGAGCGGGAGGCGAAAGGCGAGCTCGCCCGGCGACCTGCTCGAGGCGTAAGCCACGCCCGTGGCCAGGATGGACCCCGTGTAGAAGACTGCGAGGGCGCGGTGAGCATCAGGGGCTGCTTCGCGCAGTCATGTGCTCACAGGTATTGTAGTAGCCGACGACGCGGGCTCGCCACTGAGGCGGCGCCAGCTCCAGGGCGTAGGTCGGGGCAGCCGAGGTCCCGATGGAGACGCCGAATCCGAGGACAAAGCGGCCGCCGAGGAGATGGGTGTCGCTTCTGGCGGCGGTCTGGACGGCAGCTCCGATGACGATGAGGACGGAGCCGCACATGATGCCGATGCGACGGCCAAACTGGTCGCAGATGGGGCCGGTGAAGAGGGAGCCAACCATGTTGCCGACGGTGAACATCATGAAGATGCTGGCGATGGTCACGGTCAACCCATGTGCAAGCAGGGGGGGCGGCAGCAAACTCACATGCCCGTGTTGGAGCCGAGTTCCCTTTGGTGAAAGTACTCTTGATACTGGCTCATGGCATTGATGGAGCCGAATATGGACTGCGCGGTTCATCAGCGCCGAACACGGCCGACTGCGGTCCAGGCACACGCACGCCATCGAAGCCCGAAGCAGTCGCGTTGAGGGCGGCCACGAGCAGGATCATGTAGAGTTGGAGGCTCGTCTTGGACCACGGGTCGAGCCGGGCGGCCGAGTCGGACTCGAAGACGCGGGCTTCGCGCTGGACCTGGGTGACGGTGTCGCGGGGAGTCTTTTCCGCGCTGACGGAGCCGTGGGGGTCGCCGTCCAGGTGTTGCGCCATTGTGGGGAGGATATCAAGGGCGGGTGAGTGGCATGAGCAGTTTTTCTTTTCCGCAGAGGCATCGCCGTGACGCCAAAAAAGAACAAGACGAGGGACGATTGGCCCGCTGTAGCAGTTTGTACCCCAACTCTGACCCACCAATCGGGCAGCGTAAAGTCAATCTTGACAAAACCAGGGCAGAGTTTCCCGTTCGTGTCAACGTCCCGAACCCGAAAGCGGCTTATTTGCACAGTTTGGCGTTGCATTGGATCATTTTTAAAGTCAATCACGGTGGCTTCTTATTGCACGCAGGAATGCATGACGGCTTTAGTGCGTACGGGGCGGCGTTGGTGCAACGAAGGAAAACGTAGTCTAGATGGGGCAAGAGGCTAGTGTAGGTCTCTTTTACGGTGACCCTAAACGACTACCTACTAAAAATATATATAAAGCTATTAGGCTAGGGAGGTTAAGGTACCTATAAATACCTAGACCCCTATCGGTCCTTAGATTTAAGGAGATAGAGGAATATATATACTCTAAGATATATAAGACTTTATGCATTGCGCTTAAATAACTATATTAGTTATAAGCCCGGGATAAGGTCTATAGCTTCGCAATAGACGCCTTTTTAGAGATTAAATCCTCCTTTCGTTAAAAGCCGCCGACTACTTTAATTTAAAGTCTTATCCCTTTATTCTTATTATAGGTTTTAAAGCTATTACTACTTTAATACTAACCCCTTTTTTCTAATAAATAATAATAATAACTATTTAATTATTATAGACTTATTATTAAGGTCTACCTTTATAACCCCTAAGTATACCCTTAAGAAGCCTAAGGACTAGACTAAGTAGTATAGCTAGGTTAAGACTATAGCCGAGCTACGTTAGGTTTAGTAGTACGTCGACCTTTATTTAAACATCGTCCTTAAAATGCCTAAAGTGCCCTCCTTTAATAAGAAAGAGATCGAGGCAGAGTTAGAAAGCCCTACTGCCGAGGGAGGTGCTATAAGGGCAGCATTACACCCTCGGGAGAGGTTAACCTAGCTAAGACCTTAAGACCTCGGACTCCCGGTCCTTTAGGAAGACTAAGAGGATTAGGGCTTTAGGCATCTAATTTTCTCTCGGCTATAGCCCTTAAGGCGACTAAATCTAATGCTTTAGGCTAAGCTATATATAACTTTAAGAGAGTTATCGTCCTATAATATAAACGGGTAGTTAGGGTCTATAAGAAGAAGATAACTACGCTTAAAGATATTAGTCTATATATCTTAGCTAGTATCTCTTAAGACTACTATAACTTTATTACCTATATTACCGCAGCTTAAGGAAAGCTTTAGGAACTCTTTATCTAAGTCTATCTAAGGGCTAAGGATAAGAAGAAGTATGCCGAGAGATTCCTATAGAAGCTCCTCGCGATAGACCTTCGAAAGGTTAATTTAACGGCCTAGACTAATTATATCGTAGATAGCTTTAACCTTTATAGGGATATAGGGTCTATCTTAGGCGAAGAGTCGGAAATTATTAAATTATTCCTTAACGCTATCGCTACTTAATATTAGGCTTAGTTAAACCTATAGACTATAACCTATTAACGGGCTAAGAAAGAAAGGAAAGAGATCCCTATATTTAAGGAGATTACCTCTAATTTCCGTATTTAGGTTGCCGCTAATTTAACCTAATAAGATTCGGTATTTCTAGCGACTTATTAAAGCCGGGATAAAGATAAAAAGGAGGTAAGTAACGGCAATAGCGGTAGCGGCAATAGCGGTAGTAGTATAAAGCTATCGGGAGGTTAGGGATAGCGGGTTCTATAGTCCGAATATACTAAATATAAATAGTATGATAGGTCTTACGTAAATCCTATTAAATATAAGGATTAACCTTATTAGTAGAGCTATTTCTATGCCTTTAATTAGAAGCCGTAATTTTAGAATCGACCCTTAGATATAGAGCTTTTAAAGAAGGTTAAGGCTAAGATCGATAAGGAAATAGGCCTTAGAGCTAAGATTAACGCCTAGAAGGCTAAGAACCCTAAGAAATCCGTAGAGTTAGCCCCTAAGGGAGGAGTATTCGCAACGACCGATAAGGAAGCTACGTTCCTAATAGGGGACTTCGGGAGCAATAGCCCTAAGAGCGATATTAAGGATCGGGCTCTCTAGGATATAAGGGCCTCTAAGCATATTTTTAACGACCTAGCTTAGTTTATCGATCTTAACTATTCGAAGAGCTCGAGGCTCCTCTTAGGCACTTAGACCGTCGGTGCTAAAGCTATTAGAATAGCCCGGGTTGTTATAGACATAGGCTTCGTCCTAACTTTTAAGAACGCCCGCTATATTCCCGGTTTTTATACAAATGTAATCTCTATAGATAAATTCACCGCTAAGGGCTATCTTTAGAATAACCTTACGGGCGAGCTCTTTAACCCGGCTAGAAAATGCGTATTTACAACGTTCCGGTTATATAAATAGTCGTAGATCCCGCTTTAAGTAGCCCTAGACGGGGCTTTCCCGACACATTATTCTAAGGGGCTCCTAAAGGCTCTTCCGCGCTTCCTAAAGACCCTAACCGGGACTGTAGACGCCCTATAGCACGCACGAATAGGCCACCCGGGAAAGGGTGCGATAAGGCATCTTTTTAGCGGTTAGGACGATAATATTATTAAGCTTAAAGGCATCGACCTTCTAGACTATAAGGTCTACTATACGACGAAGAATAGGAGGCAGATTTCGCGGGCATATTAGGATCCCTTATACTTAAAGAGGCTATACGGCGCGGTCTTTTTCGACCTATTTTACCTAAGAATAGCGTATTACGGCATTAATAATATAGCTATATTTACTTATTTTAACATAGGAATAAGGCATTATTTTAAGGTAGGTAAAAAGACCGAGCTTTAAGGCATCTTCCGAGGCCTTAAGGAGACTATTAACGCTAAATTCGGGATTAAGATTGCGATCTTAATGTTAGACGGCGAGACGGCCTTCTTAACCGAGGAATACGTTAAGGATATACACGAAGCAGGAATAAAGGTCCGGGAATTATCGCTATTATACCCGCATTAGAATAGTTATACCGAGAGGTCTAAGGGCATAGTGGTTTAATTAATAACAACCGTACTAGCCTAGTCCGGCTTCCCGCACACGATATAGCTATTAGCGATAAAGGCAGCTATCTACCTGCTTAATTAAACACCCGTTAAGTCTAAAGGGTAGAAGCCGCCGCTATAGCGCCTTAACGAGTGGCTTTAAGATAACCGCGACGAATAGGCATATATTAGGGTTAAACCCTGAAAATAGCACATCCGGTATTTCGGCTATAAGGCGTTCCCTATAACCTATTAGAGACTTAATAAGACCTCTACTAAGCTTAATTTAAGAGGGCACATCGGCTACCTTACGGGCTATATCTCTAGCACTTAGTACCTTATTTAGGTGCTTAGTCTATAGAGAAACGCTTTTTTTAACACTTTATACGTTATTTTCAACGAGAAGGTCTTCTTCGGCCGGGACTAGCGTAAAGGGGTGGAAAGGCAATAGTAGGAGTAGATTATATAGATCGACCTATTAGAAGACCTCCCTAACTTTATTATCGAACGCTAGGCAGTCGGGTTCTCGATATTTAGGTGATAGTAATCAAAAAGGGAAGAGAGGCTCTAAGGCTTAAACAGCCTGCATAAAGGGATTAGAAGCTGCAAAAGGATGTAAAACCCTAAGAATAATAGCTTTTGTCTTTTCTAATAAGGAGGGCTAACTAGTCTCTATATATAGGGAAATCCCTCGGACGAAATCAGCCGCGTAGACCTAAGGAAAAACAGGTAACGTAAATAATCGGACGGAAGGATCGGTAAGAAAAGCAATAGATCGTGCCGTACGATAAATAAGTTATACAGTTAGCAAATAAATAAGCAGCCTAGTAGAAGACTAATAAATTCCATAGGGAATTCTACGGTAGAAGCCGTAGCTATATAAAGGAATTCTACGGTAGAAGCCGTAGCTATATAAAGGAATTCTACGGTAGAAGACCGTAGAAGGGAATTAGAATTCTACGGTAGAAGAACCGTAGAAGGGAAGGGGAATTCTACGGTAGAAGACCGTAGAAGGGAAGAGATTTTACGGGTAAAGTCTATATAAATAACCGTAAAATCACCGTAAAACCACGGTAAAATATAACCGAAGAAAAGTAGGTAAATACGCTTGTAGAAGTACGGGGTAATGCCCGTAGAAGCCCGTAGAATTCTATAGTAGAATCTAGGGAAAAACCGGGGATTTCCCGGTAGAAAGCAAATAGGGAAGACGGTAATATTAATATACCCCCCTAGCTAGAAGGGAATAACTTCCGGCTAGTTAAAATTATTATCGACTTCTTCTTAAATCCTAGAAGAAATATCCGTAAGTTAAAGCTAGCGAAGGAACGTTTAGAAACGTTATCGTAGAAGCAATTTAGTTAATCTATCCGTAACTATTTAGTTAGAAGGGATATATTTAATGTTAAAAGTATTACGTAAGAATTCCTATCGAGCCTAGCAGTTGTGAATTTTAATATGCTTTAAGGTAGTCTAAATCTTTAGAATCTCGGCGGAAACTAGGCGGATTGTCTAGGTGTTATTATACTAAATAGTAGGAACTAAAACATCTAGCTATAAGGAAATATCGTTAAATAAACGAAGAATAGAAATCAGCTCTTTCGCGGTAGAAGAGACTATAAGAAGTTCGGCCTTAGTAAAAGAAGTAGTAACTATGGATTATTTCTAAGCACTCTACGCGATTAGACCGTTAAATAGGCTAATAAAATAGCCCTTAGAAGAATAACGAGTGTCTAGGTCGTCGGCGTAGGCGGTATTAGAAGCTACAACGAGTTCTTACTTGTCTATATCTGAAAACTCAATCGTAAGGAAACGCGATTCGTATAAGTAAGTCACTAAGCTTTCTGCGAGCTTAATATAGAGCGTAGACGGGTTCTATATATGCTCCGCTAACGAATTCGACGATTTTACGGCGTTAAGACGGGTAGAAATAGTCGCGTAATTGTAAGAACCGACTAAAAACTAAAAGTAGTGGATTTAGTTATCTATAGCCTATCCTTAGTGTTTCTCTAGCTTCTCGGGAAGTAGGAATAAGCAAAGGGTCGAAATAGGCCGTAGAACTATAAAAGCAGGGATTAAACTAAACTTAGAAGCAATCTTATCTAGGTAAACGTCCTAGCATAACTATAGCTTTCGCTACTTACGGTCCCGGATAATCCTTATCCTAAGGAAATAGGTAAGCTCTCCGCGGTTAGTAACTATATACTTTTGCTTAAAGCGACGGATAAAATCGTCTATAGCCCTACGATATTCCTTACGGAAAAGGATAATAATATTATCTATAAAGAAGAACGTAATAATGCTACTCGTAGTAGATATAAAAATACAAGGATCTTCCGCACTTTGCTAGAGGCTAAGCTTAGTAAGAGACCCGGATAGTTCCTATTGCTAAAGAAGCGGCGAACGGCGAAGCCTATATAAAGCTTTTATCAACCGAATTATAAAACTAAATATCTTAAATCCGTCTAGGGAGTAGATATATACTTCTTTATCTAGATCGGCATTCGTAAAGGCGTTAACCGCGTTAAGTAAGCGGGTTTTTATGCTAAATTTAGCGGTAATAGCAATTATAATGCGAAAATTTCACGCTATAAGCGTCGCGGCGTATGTTTCTTTTCCGCTAAACGGCTAAAGATCTCCTCGTATATAAAGGCGAGACTTAAACTTATTTAAGCGAGTAGGGCGTAAATCCCCTATAAGTCTCGTCGTCTATAGACTATCTATAGGAATAGTATTATCGTAATCCATAGACTAAGAAGTAGCTTAAGGCAACTACACCTTAAGACGGTCTACTAGTTCTACGGTTGTAGTAGGTAAAAGAGTAGAAATATCGGGTTAGAAGTCCCGTGCATTCTTAAAAATATCCTCCGGCGGTTCTAGGGTTTAGTTAGGAGTCGGGAGCTAAGGATTGCTATCGGCTAGAAGGTCTGCTAGATTGGAATGCTTATTAGGAAGCACTATTAGCGTTAACTAGAATTCTGCCTTATCTTACTCTTCTTCCTATATAATATGTAGTAGAAATGCCGGTAATATACCTATATTAGCGGTTTAAATGCCTTAGACGCGGTGAAAAACTAAGTCTTATTAAACGTTATATTACGAACTTAACGAACCTCCTGTCTCTATAGGATCTATATACGAAAAATATTAGTAGAATTATATCTAACTAAGTAACTAACCTCCGCATAAGGTTCCTACTTAAGATTACGTTTCTGCGTGTTAGTTAGGGCCTTAGTGGTTGGTAGGTAGGCTTTATAGCTAAAAGCTCGAAGATAATCGAATCGTAATAGTTAGGAAAGGAGAAATGCCGGTATATTCTAGTCGTAATCCCTTAACTAGTCGTAAAGGATCTCTATCGGGGAAATCCACTTCGATAGAAATAACGTAGAGGAAGCTGCCTATCGGGCTAGAATCCGATTGTGTAAATACACCGTAGTTTTCTATGTTTCTATCTATAAATGCTCGGGCAAATTTGCTCTAATCCTTATAGATTAAGCTTTCGTAGATACTACCCCCCTAGCCCGTTCGGTAGCGCCGTTTTAAGCGGGTGTATAGGGAGCAGTAGGCTTATTATAAATGCCCTACTAGTTAATAAAGTCCTAAAAATCGTGTCGAAGGGCTTAGTCGTTATCTCGATAGATTATACCGATAGAAAGTAAGAACTATCGGGAAATATACCGACCTAAGCTCTTAAAACATAAAATCAGCTTGTCTATAAAAGCGTCTAGAAGCGTATATAGAAAAACAAGCTTCGTATAGTTATCCTTAATAAGAAATACAACGTTCTTATTGTTATAACTCTTATATATAGAAAAGACATCGTAAAACACCCTAGAAAAGGGAAACGTCGCCTTAGAAAGCGGCGGCTCGCGGTTAATAATTCGTTTAGCCTACGTAAGCTTATAGGACTTATAGGAGATTTTCTTATTAAAAGTTACCGACTATAGTATTCCGAGAGCTTTTAAAAGCGCCTTATTGTTCGGATGTCTAAGTCGTTAGTGCTAAAGAGAAAGTTCCTCTATACTTATTAGTATAGACTCCGGCGTAGTAACTAAAAAAGGTGCTATAACCGGGGTTTCTACGGTGGAATTTATAGAAGGAATAGAAGCAATAGTTAGAAGCGTAGTAGAAGGCGTTAATAGGTTATACTTAATAACATACTAGTTGTAAATTAGCTCCGTTATATAAATTATACGGGTTAATAAAGAGATTACGCTAGTCTATAGGTTTTACAAAAGATTCGCCTTATAAAGAAGACGAAGTAAATAAAGGGACGTATAAAAGGACGGGATATATACTACCTAACTAAGTTAAAAAGTACCCGTCGAGATACGTATAAACACTATGCCTATCCCGAGAATTAGAGTGCTTCTACTACCTATAAGTACGTACTTAGAAGAAGGCTAGAAGTTATAGAAACGCTCCCTATTATTGTAAATATGTCTATTAGACCCTAAATCTATAATAAAAGAATCCCTTAACGGGTATTCTATAGTAGTCTATAGAATAACTAATAGTAAAAAGGTTGTAAGAATATTAGCGGCAGCTATAGCTTATACTGTCTTTATCTTAGTCGGATTATTCTTCCGCTACTCCTTATCGCGGAGAAGTGCCGCGTTAACTTTAGCCTTATTGGCCGGAACCTTAAGGTAGTCGTCTATAGTCTTTTAGACGTCCTTATCGGGGTTCTATAATAGAAGTCGAACGGAAGGGTTAAAGTAATAACACTCTCGGAAATAGTATCGTTCTCCGTAAATACACGGCGGACTACCCTTTTTCTTGCCTTTATCCTTATCCTTATCTAAGGACGCAGCTGCTAAAGTAGTTGCCGATTTCTCCGTAGATTCCGCGGCTAGGGACTTAGTTCCCTAGCCTTAGAATTTCGTAAAAGCGTTAGTCTTTAGCGCTTTAGTCGTAGCCTTTAAGGCCTACGAGCGCTCGAAAAGTTCGGATATCTTAAATCCGTTAGGGAAAGACTGTTCCTATCCTAGCTTGTTTAGGCGGGCGTCGTCCTCTATCTTATTTATCTAGTATTCCGTAAAAGGGCTAGAAATAGGCTAAATAGCCTTAAGAAAAAGCTATATAGACCGGAGACCTTTTAATTCCGGCAACTTAATTCGCCGGGCATCGGTAAGGACCTTCTGCTAGTTGGAAATCTATATCGTAATATCCGTCCGGTCCGGTGCCTTTAAAATAGTATGGAACTACGTAAGAATAGTCTTTTATTACGTCTATAAAGTCGGCTTTACACGCCGCTATAGTAAAGCTAATTCCTTAGAAACCTTATATTCGTCGGCAATTATTAAGTAGTAGTTCCTAATATTCTAAACGATAAACTGCTAGATTAACGTAAGAGATTTCTATTAGTCCTTATAGGCTTAGAGCAACGTGCGGTACCGGGAAAAGAGAAACTTAAACCTCTTAAGTTCTTCTATAGATAAACTAGCAATGTTAGTAACGGTCGCGTTAACTATTCTAGCTATTAGTTCTACGGGAAGAGGCAATAAGGGTTTCTAAAGTTTAGGCGTAATAGAAGGGTCGATTTTCTCTTAAATCCCTTAGGCGAGTGCGTATTTCTATATCGTTAAGATCCATCGGTCCTAGTCCGCTAGTCTATTTAAGACGGTCTTCGAAGTAATATCGGCTATAATAGATATAGTAACGTAGGTAAAAGTATAGTAAAATCACCGGGAAAAGGGTAGTTAAATACATAATGTATATAAACAAACCGTAAAAACTAAACTAAGTGCGGGAAAACACTAATAGAATAGGGTAAACGTATTAACTAGTCCTCCGTAAGTCGATTCGCTAGATTAAATAACGCTTTTTAAAAAATCATACTAGTCCTTTAAGCGTCGATTCGCTAGATGTAAAGGCAAAGGCTTTACTACCGTAAGTCGTAGCGTTAGCAGGCTAAAAATACAAGCCGTTAGAACTCTCTATACGTAGATAAGTTCGTCCGGGCTTATAACTATCGAACGCTAGGCAGTCGGGTTCTCGACATTTAGGTAATAGCAATTAAAAAGGGAAGAGAGGCTCTAAGGCTTAAACAGCCTATACAAAGGGATTAGAAGCTGTAAAAGGATGTAAACCCCTAAGAATAATAGCTCTTATTTTTTCTAATAAGGAGGGCTAACTAGTCTCTATATATAGGGAAATCCCTCGGACGAAATCAGCCGCGTAGACCTAAGGAAAAACAGGTGACGTAAATAATCAGGCGGAAGGATCGGTAAGAAAAGCAATAGATCGTACCGTACGATAAATAAGTTATATAGTTAGTAAATAAATAAGCAGCCTAGTAGAAGACTAGTGAATTCTATAGGGAATTCCACGGTAGAAGCCGTGGCTATATAAAGGAATTCTACGGTAGAAGACCGTAGAAGGGAATTGGAATTCTACGGTAGAAGAACCGTAGAAGGGAATTAGAATTCTACGGTAGAAGAACCGTAGAAGGGAAGGGGAATTCTACGGTAGAAGACTATAGAAGGGAAGAGATTTTATAAGTAAAGTCCGTGTAAATAACCGTAAAATCACTATAAAACCACGGTGAAATATAACCGAAGAAAAGTAGGTAAATACGCCCGTAGAAGTGCGGGGTAATGCCTGTAGAAGCCCGTGGAATTCTATAGTAGAATCTAGGGAAGAACCGGGGATTTCCTAGTAGAAAGCAAATAGGGAAGATAGTAATATTAACATTTATAGATAAGCTAATTCGCGAACCTAAGGACGAAGAAGAGGCTATTCCGGACCTTAAAGAGCCTACCGCCGCACCCGAATTAGCGCTTAAAAAGGACTTATAGGAAGATTAAGAGGTAAGTTAACTATTAACACCGGAATAGACCCCTAAACCGCTTAATTAAATAGACCTCGCTAATATCCTTAACCCGGAAGACCTTAGCCCGGAAGACAGTATGGTTTTTGCTACTTCGGACTTATAAGCACGCCTACATCGAGACTATATTCTGCCGGTTCCTACGAGCTTTAAAGAGGCTATATTAAGACCTAATAGCCCTCGATGGATTATAGGGATAGGAAACGAGATTATAGGCCTTAAAGAGGAAAGGGTCTATAGGATCGTAGAAGAAAACACCGTCGACCTTAGAGAATATAGCACGATTCCGTTAATATAGGTATACGTATATAAATTTAATACCTAGGGCTTTATAATCGAATATAAGGCTCGCCTCGTCGTTTAAGGCGATTAATAACCGAAGAACGAGCTTATAGTTACGGCTTATACGCTAGCGGCCTAGACCTTTCGACTATTAATAGCCGTTGTATACTACTACGATCTTAATGCGAAGTAATACGATTTTATTCGTGCTTTTTGCAACGTAATCCTAGACGAGGTAGTATATTATAGGCTACTAGAAGGCTTTAAGCAGAAGGGGAAGCTTTAGCTACTCCTAAAGGCTTTATATAGTCTTCGGCGTTCTCCCTTATTATAGTATAAGGAGCTTGCTACCTTTCTTAAGGCCTAGGGCTTTATCGTCGTAATAGAGGACCCTTACGTAATATATAACGGCAATATTATCGTCTTTTTTTATATCGACGACTTTATCGCCCTCTTTTAAAACGCATAGGAAACTAGTTATTAGACGTTCTATAATGCCCTTGTTAGGGGGTATAACGTTAAAGTCCTTAGCGACTTAAAGTGGTTTATTAGCATTAAGGTTATTTAGGACCGCTTAAATAGGAAGCTTTAGCTATCGTAAGAATCGTATATTAAGAAGATCGTATAACGGTTTAACTATCTATCTTTATTAACTAAGCGAAAGCAGCCCCTCGGTCTAGAGCCCCTTAAGCCGTTTAAAGGGACTGCTTTAAGCAACGACGTCTCTTTATTCTAAGCTTTAATTAGCTCGCTTCTTTATGCTATAGTTATTATAAAGGTTAATAGAGCGTACGCGGCTAGGAAATTCTCCTAATTCCTAACGAACCTAAGCCCGGAGTATATTAAGCAGGCGAAAGAGGCTATCGAATTCCTATATAAGGATATTAACTATGTTATTAAGTTTAATAGGAATAGCTCCGCCCTTTGCGAGGCTATATCTAATACATCGTTTGCTAACGATTAGGTTAACCGTAAGAGCACCTAAGGATATACGATTAAGCTATTCGGTAGCCCTATTATATAAAAGTCTAGGAAATAAAAGACTATAATAACCTCGTCTATAAAGGCTAAGTTACTAGCTCTATCGTAGGCTTTAAAGGAACTAATAGCCTTTTATAAGCTCTACGAAGAGATATCGCTAAAGCTAGAAGGGACGGATTAAATAATTTAGTACGATAACTAGTAGACTATTCGCCTCCTAACGAAGAAAATCGTTACCTTTATTATAAAGCTTTGGTACGTTAATATATATTACTATTAGCTTTAGGAATAGGTTTAGACCGGGAACCTCGACGTAACCTAGATACCGATAGCTTAAATAGCCGCTAATAGTCTTACGAAGCCTCTTTAAGGATAGAAATTCGCCGAGTTCTAGCGTTAAATCGGACTTATTAAGATGCCCCCTTTCTAACGATCCCCTTTACGATCGTTCCTTTATTTTGCTTTATTTTATAGTCTTAACACTATTTATTATAAGGCTATTCTAATAATAGCCTTACTTATTGTTTATTATTCGTTTTCTTCGTCTTAGTTAGGCTAGATTAAGCACCCCCTTTTCTTTTCGTTTTCCCTTCTTATTAGAATACTAATAACCCTTGTAATTACCTATTATCCCGCTTATTTAGCAGGCCTTATATAATCTCGAGACCTAAAGGGGTGTATTATACGTAGGAATATATAACGGCTTTAGTACGTACGGGGCGGCGTTAGTATAACGAAGGAAAATATAGTCTAGATAGGGCAAGAGGCTAGTGTAGGTCTCTTTTACGGTGACCCTAAACGACTACCTACTAAAAATGTATGCAAAGCTGTTGGGCTAAGGAGGTTAAGGTACCTATAAATACCTAGACCCCTATCGGTCCTTAGATTTAAGGAGATAGAGGAATACACACACTCCAAGACACACAAGACTTCATGCATTGCGCCCAAATAACTGTATTACTTCTCCCGCGCACGAGACAACGTTTCAACGCTCCGTGTCCCGATGGCCCGTCGGAGTTTTACCGTTTTACCAGGCACGGCGTGGAGAAAAAATGCACCGCCTCTGATTGGCGGGAAAAGACGGTACCTGTATACCTGGGCGTCCCGGCATTGTTCACGTCGAAAACAAACACGAGACGTCTCCAACTCATCCACGGAAACGAACAACAACGGCTTCAATGGTCCGCAGATCCGCCAGGCTGTCATCGGCCACCACCACGACGGGCCAAGGCAAGAAGCGGCCAAGTCGGACAACGACAGAAGACGAGAGGGAGTCCGTGACCGACGGCAACAGCGCCTCCAAGAGACGCAGGGTCGCCTCGGCCTCGCGCGGCAGCTCCAAGAAGCCCAACCTCCATCTGCGTCTCTTCTCCTCCTCCTCCTCCACAAGCTCTCACCCGCCATGCCTCCCGCCCGCCCGTCTGCACTCGCCCGACTATCACCGCCCCCTCCTCCTCAGCGGACCCTCGGCCGCCGAGCACCGCCGCTCGCTGCTTTCGTGGTTCGACTCGGTCAGCGCCGTGCGCGCCATGCCCTGGCGCAAGCCGTGGATCGACCCGGCCGACGACGACCCTCTCGAGCTACGCCCCGCCCTCGAGGTCCGCGCCTACGAGGTCTGGATCAGCGAAGTCATGCTGCAGCAGACGCGCGTCGCCGTCGTCGTTGAGTACTGGAACCGCTGGATGGCCCGCTGGCCCACCATTCGTGACCTGGCCCGCGCCCATCCAGACCACGTCCTCGCTGCCTGGCGCGGCCTGGGCTACTACAGTCGGGCCACCCGCATCCACGAGGCCGCCAAGCTCGTCGTCCATGACCCCGACATGCGCGGCCTCTTGCCCTCGGACCCCGCCCTCCTCGCCGCCCGCGTCCCTGGCATCGGGCGCTACACGGCGGGCGCCATCTCGGCCATTGTCTTTGGCCGGCCCGAGCCCATGGTCGACGGCAACGTGCTGCGCGTCCTCAGTCGCCAGCTAGGCCTCTACGCCAACGTAAAGACGGACAAGGCCGTCATCGACACCGTCTGGGCCGCCGCCGACGCCCTCGTCAAGGCTGTTGCGCGCGACGAGGCCTCGAAAGAGTCCCTGTCCGACCGGCCTGGGCGCTGGGGACAGGCGCTGATGGAGCTGGGCAGCACCGTGTGCACGCCCAAGCCCGACTGCTCGTCATGTCCCATCACCTCGACTTGCCGCGTCTACAACGAAGCCGACGCGCTTGCCAGCGGGGCGGCCAGGGACCCGGCGGTCGACATGGAAGACCTATGCCTTGTCTGCATGCCATTCGAGGAAGCCATGACACCCAGGGAAGCAATCGCAGACTACGCCCGCCGGTTCCCCGCAAAGGTGGCCAAGAAGGCGGTCCGCCAGGAAGAGACGGTCGTGTGCGCGATCCGGCACCCAGACGGGTCCTACCTGATCCAACGACGGCCGCCCAAGGGCCTTTTGGCGGGGCTGTGGGAGCTTCCCGGTGCCGCCGTGAGCAAGCCCGGGTCGACGACGGCCGAGACACGGGCGCAGCTGGCCCGCTCACACGCAGCGACGCTGGTGACGGGCTCGGGGGGCCTCGTGCACGTGGGCGAGCTGGGGAGCGTGCCGTGGCTGTTTTCGCACATCAAGCTCACCATGCACGTCCATCTCTTGGTGGCAGACGGTCGCGAGCTGGCCGGGGATGCGCAGCCGCGCCGATGGAGCCGGACCGTCGACGCCGAGTCCATGGGCACGGGCATGCGCAAGTGCTGGGCGCTCGTGCGGCATGCCGAGCCCGGCCAACCGCACAGACATGATGCATCATGATGGACACCGTGGACCATGACAGGACACCGTGCAAGGCCCTAGTAGTCATTGTGCTTCGAACTGGTAACCATGGTTTTGGAAGAACCCCCTGCCTGGCTTTGCCCCTGGCCTTGCCCCTGATCCGGCTGCGCATCCGCACTGTGCCGTCCACTTGGGTACCTACCCTATACCGTCGTACTTGGACCATCCCGACATCCCGACCTTCAACTCAATCCAATCCATCCACCACCCACCACCATGAGCGGCCTCGACTCGCCAGACATTGCCGCCGCCTACGAGGCCGTCCGCAGCGACAAGGACGCAGCGACGTGGCTCCTCATCTCCTACGCCCCCGACAGCAACCGCCTGGCCCTCTCGCAGACGGGGACGGGCGCGCCCCTCGCCGAGCTGGCGGCGGCCCTCGACGACACGCAGGTGCAGTACGGCTACGCGCGCGTCGAGTACGCAAACGACGCCGAGAGCACCCGCGTCAAGTTTGCCCTCGTCGTCTGGATCGGCGAGGGCACAAAGGTGATGCGCAAGGCCCGCGTCAGCGTCGAGAGCGGCGACGTCAAGCGCGCCCTCGCCCACCACAGCGTCGCCCTCACCGCCAGCGACCGCGCCGAACTCGACCACGACGACGTCGTTGCCCGCCTGCGCAAGGCCGGCGGTGCCGACTACAACGGAGGGCGGGGGTGACTGACGAACCTTGAGTCAAGTCGTGGCGTTGGTGACTCTCGAAACCTCACAGATGGAGCGTGCCTGGAAAAGTATGCCTCGTGGCGTTGGTGCTCATCGAAACCTTGGTCGTATCTCGCCTTGATAAATACATCTACTTTCGGCCATCTCAACTCTTGACCTCGACGCAATCTCACTCTTGACATCGACGCACATCTCACTCTTTACCTCGACGCAACAGAGCACTGTCGTGATGCATACACCATACTCCCCCTCGCCTCGGCCCGACGAGCCGGCCAGCGCCATTATCCTCGACGACGAGCTACCCGGCGACCTGCTGCAGGACGCCCTCGCAGTTGTCCACTTTCCTCAGCGCGACGACGACGAGTCCGCAGCCTTCTACAACGTGCGAGTCCATGGCCACCTCCAGCGATGGGGAGCCAAACAATTGCCCGATCCTAAGCGCAAGCCCGACCCCGCCATGACGGACTGCCTCAAGCGCCTTTGTGTGCAGTCGAGAGCCTTTATCCACGACTACTTGAACAAGGCAGTCGACTCTCATCTGCGCCAGGCCTACATTCAGCTGCCTGACTGGTCCCACCCGTGCTTCTTGATCGGGGTGATTAACCTCCCCCCGCGGCCGCACCATACCCCCGTCCTCTTCGACTCCCTATCCGAGGCCGAACGACGCAGAGTCTTAAAGGCCTTTCTCCGCTTCGAGATTCTATCCAAGGTATTCTGCCTCTGCTCGTATTCCGACTCTCCTCTTCTCGGCCCCGTCGACAAGCAGCGGCAGCCGTCTCGTCTCCCTTGCTGGAGCTGGGACCTGCTAGACCACTACGAGTGCAGGCCCTCGCCGCCCCGGGAAATCGAGAGCATCCAGTGCGTCTGGGAGTACGTGCGCAGTCTCTACGGCGCCATCTCGGCTCGCTTGGCCGGCATTCCCCACGGGTTCCCCGATAGCGACGGGACTTTCAGCCTCCCGATACAGTGGCTGCTCGAGTTTGTCGACGGCATGGAAACTGGTGCTACGGAAGAGCCGTGTCCGTTTGCTGCCGACAAGATGAACAACGACCTCGATGCAAGCCTCTTCATCAGGAGGTGGTCTTCCCATATGCATTGCCTGGGTTGGCTGAGTCCTGACGAGTTGATCGACACCATGGGCCTCTCGGGACTCGACCAAGTCGAGCGTCTGCTCAAGTCCGGCACCGACTACTCGGATGGCTTCTTCGACGATGTGTTGTTGAAGATGCGAAATAATGTCACGAGGTTACCGGGCCTAGGCTGCTCCGGCCAACAGTTCCGCGACAGGTTCTACCGCTCACTGGTGCGCATCAACCGCCAACGGGCATGGACCTTTTTCGACGACGGATCGCGCTTTCCCAGTACCTACCGGTTTCCAACCTTGGGTGACGTGCAAAATTCGTGGGCGCTCGACCAAGACGATGGCGAAAGTGGCACCGAGGCTGGCGATTGAGGCCGCTGGCCAAATATCAGGCAGGCACAGCCGAGACGAACGTGGACAATTAAGCAACTTTTAGGCCCTCTTTGTCTTTTCTATATGTAAGATAGGTGCCAGCTAAGCAGGTACTATCAGCCTTGGTTTCTGCCTCGTGCATCAGCACGGCGCCCTTTCTTAAAGTCGGCTCGTACGTAGGCATCTGCCTCGCCTCGTTCTCCTTGCCGCCTTTCCTCTTCTCTTCTCTCCTGTCCTATTTTCCAACCAACCTCCTTTCTCCCCACATTGACGAGGGACTGACAAGGCCGGGTGCGGTGTTTGTTGGAGCGGGCGCGGGCGGGAGACCGACACGGGTCCAACCAAGGTGGCAACAACTTCATCTCGACCGGGCTCTCAACGTCGTCTCGGCTGCGGTGGGGACAATGCGGAGGGGACAACCCGAGCAAGGTATCAAATCGATAAGCAACAGTCCGTACATATTGTTGGGCACATGCCAAGACGAAAGAGGCAAGTTTGGCCGGCCAGTCGGACGGGACACTCGGCGCTTATGCGGCTGCACTCTGGTGCTGTACAACTAGTGCATGAGCCCCTACGAAGTAAGGATAACCAATATTGAAGACTGACCCGCCTTTGCCTCTACTTTAGATTATTGCTCGGACTAATAAGTGCTCATCAGCTCGTCTTTATTTCATGGCCAATACCTGGTATCTCTTGTAAAAGACAGGTAGTTCCCAACGGGTAGCGCGTACGAAGTGTATACTTCCTCTTTGCTCACGGGGTCGTCAGGACACGGCTGGGCAATGACGTAGGTGTGCCTTGACTTTTCCCAACCTGAAAGTGGAGGCACCGTTGGGATGACTGGTACAGTGTGGTCCGCCAGAGCAATTCGAACTGTGCTGCGCCGACTTGCCCCTGGAAATCGGGGGGGGCCAAGGCCTGGATTCGGCCTGGATCCTGAATCGGTCGTCGGCCAAGGCACCCAATGGGAGACGACGAGGGCTCCCCCCCAACACACTGCCCCCATGTGCATTGTATATACAGATGCAGTAAATTACTACGTGCTGAATGAATGCGTGTGTGTTGTGTGCTAAAGCCCCTTTCTTTTTCATGCCAAACCATCTCTACTGCCTCTCGTCGTTGAGAGGTTTCGTTTTATTGGTACAATGGGAAATTCTTCTATGTACTAGCAGTACCTAGGTACGGGGTGGAATTCTTCAATGGGTCATGCGGCATGCGGAGTGGTAGTGGGGCTCGTCATTTCCGCCGCGTGAGCCTACCTAGTCCGGACTCTCGGCAGGCCTCCTGATTGGTCTCGACGACGCCACTCGCCTCTGTTGTTGGTTGCAGCTCCTTTATACTTAACCTGCCCGTGGCTCCTTCCCACCCGCAACCTCACCTCCCCAGTACCCTGGGATCTCTCCTCTCCCTTCCGCCATCCAACCCGCCAACGACGGACACTTGAGAGGGCGCGACACACGTTGCACCTTGGACGAGTCGTGGCTCTGCGCGCGCGCGCCCGCCCACCTCAGCCACAGGCCAGGCCCATGTACGACTCGTCGACCTTTTCCCCTCCACCACGTCAACCTCGTCCTTCAGGATAGAAAGACTTGTCGCTTCTCTCTCTCTCGCGCTCACTCCGCGTCGCCCGTGCTGCCTCCCGCTTCGCGTGCCTGTCTTGCTTGGTTGTCGCTCGACTCGAGCCCTCCGGATCCTCCGCCGCCATGGGTGTTCCCGCCGGTGTTCCCGCCACGGGTGTCGACGTCAAAACCGACGTCAAAAACGACGCGGACCGGGCTAGCATCCGCGCCGCCGACCCCAAGGCCGAGCAGCCTCCCCGCATGTCGACGAGCGAAAATGATTCGGCCGACCAGCTCCTCGAGAACCTCGGCTACAAGCCCGAGCTGGCCCGCACTCGCTCGACGCTGCAGGTGGCCTTCATGTCGTTTGTCCTGGCTGCCATCCCCTACGGTCTCGCCACAACCCTCAACTACCCGCTCGTCGGGGGCGGGCCCGTCAATATCATCTGGGGCTGGCTGCTCGTGTCTGCAATCATCGTGTGTGTTGCTTCGTCCCTCGGTGAAATCACAAGTGTCTATCCCACAGCCGGAGGTACTAAAGACGTCTCGCCCTCCGCCGCCTCCCTCGCCCGCCCGGACTACCTACGCCCTGCCCTGTTCAAGCTCATGTGATTGATCCTTCTTCTCTTCTGCAGGTGTCTACTATCAGGCCTTTATGTTGGCCTCTGCTCGCTGGCGCCGCATCGCCAGCTGGATCTGCGGCTGGCTCTACGTGGTCGGCAACATCACAATCACCTTGGCCGTCAACTTCGGCACCACCCTCTTCTTCGTCTCGTGCATCAACGTCTTTGAAAAGGAGCCCGGCATCGGTGTCTTCGAGGGCACCAACTACCAAGTCTTCCTCGTCTTTCTCGCCATCACCTTTATGTGCAACGCAGTCTCGGCCCTCGGCAATCGATGGCTTCCTTGGCTTGACGTGAGCCCCCCTGACCTCTCTGCCTCTGCATCCCCACTGACTTGCGCGCTAGACGGCCGCCATCTTTTGGACATTTGCCAGCGTCATTGCCATCTTGGTGTCGGTACTCGCCATTGCCAAGAATGGCCGCCACGATGCCACATACGTCTTCACCCACTTCGAGACGCAATCGGGATGGCCCGCTGGCTGGTCCTTTTGCGTTGGTCTCCTTCACGCCGGCTATGCCACGTCGTCGACGGGCATGATTATCTCGTGAGCGGCTCTCGTGCCCGTTGCCCGATTCGCTGACCAACCCTCCCACAGCATGTGCGAGGAGGTACAAAAGCCCTCGATCCAGGTCCCCAAGGCCATGGTGGCCACCATCTTCCTCAACACCGTCGCTGGTCTGCTCTTCCTGATCCCCCTCGTCTTCGTCTTGCCCGACATACCGACCCTCATCAGGATTTCCGCTGGCCAGCCGGTGCCAGCCATCATCAAGGATGCCGTTGGCTCCCCGGGCGGCGCCTTTGGCCTTCTCATCCCCATCATGGTGCTGGCCCTCATCTGCGGCATCGGGTGCACCACGGCCTCGTCGCGCTGCACCTGGGCTTTTGCTCGCGACGGCGCCATTCCCGGTTCCCGCTGGTGGATGAAGGTCAACCGCAAGCTCGATGTGCCCCTCAACGCCATGATGCTAAGCATGGCGGTGCAAATCGTGCTCGCCCTCATCAACTTTGGCTCCTCGGCCGCCTTTAATGCCTTTTCCGGCGTCGGAGTCATTTGCCTCACGGCTTCGTACGCCGTCCCCATCGCCATCAGCCTTTTTAGCGGCAGGAAGCAGGTCAAGACGGGTAGCTTCTACCTTGGCCCTATTGGCGTCTTCTGCAACGTCGTCTCCATTGGTGAGTGGCCTCCTCCCCCGCGATGTCGTGGCCTCGGTTGCTCACCTCGTTAGCCTGGTCCTTGCTGGCGTTGCCTCTGTTTTGCATGCCCTTGACGGTCCCCGTGACGGCCGCGACTGTCAACTACGCGCCGGCCGTCTTCGTGGCCGCCATGGCCATCTCGGGGATTTGGTACTGGGCTTGGGGCCACAAGAACTATGCCGGGCCTCCAGTGCAGGGAGAGTGATGGAGACGGCGGGCCTGGCTGTGACGGCCTCGTGCGGCCGTCAGCAGTTGGCCTTGTGGGGTGTCTTGACGAGCGCGCCTAGCCCTCACTTTTTTACGTACATGCCGTTGACGCGCACCATGTTCGGCCACCGGCGATGCAAACCCAAGTCTCGTCGTCTGGGACTCGGCGGCCTCCCTGTGAGTCCTCCGCGGGGCTTTTTCCAAACGACTCTCCCATGCAGGCCGAGACGCCCCAGCTGCCGGCGCCTCCGAACTTGGTCACTGCGCTGCCGTCAACGCCAGGGTTTAGGCTTCGGCCGGGCAGCACCCGATCAGCGTCGGCTTTGCTTGGGTTCCACAAGAGCGACGGTGACCGTTGGTGACTGGCCAGGGAGTTATTCGTGGCCGCGATTTGCTCAGTAGTTTTTCTTTTATCTTTCTGCCAGGACGTTGCGGGGCGGAACCGCCGTGCTATCAAAGCATCCTGCCTGCTTGTGTGCAAGCGTGATGGCCAATGATGGATGACGGCGTCGGATGCAGGTCGGCACTTGACGGAGAAAACGAGGGCTCTGCTTGGACGCTTGGATGAAGTGCACGATACCCATTCATTAACGTTTCACTCTAGCATATAAATGACGAGGTTGCGAGGGCGTCCTGTCGACTCGATGACATTTGTGAATGACGTTGGGATATGACTCTTTGCGTCTCCATCCTTTGCAACGGAGATGGTGATGTCGAGCCAAGAGAGCAAGTGTATAAGCCTGTTTCACGGGCCTTTCCGTGGGAGGGCGCCAAGGCCGGTGCCAGCGAGGCCGTGACGAGCTTAGGGACGGACGGAGGCGGTGTCGAGATAGTCAGCACTACCACTCTCAAGAGGCCATGGCCCTTTTTCCTAGGTCTAGTCTAGTTTATCCTTGGATCAGGGTGAAATGCCCATCTAGGAAACTAGGAAAAGGACCAGCCGTGTAAGAGGGGAAGGACGACTCGGCCCGCATCTCGCTCTCGTCTGGTTGCGCCGAGGGCAGCAGCGGCAAGGCAGTGGGTGGTAGTACTGTACGAGTTACGAGTTACGAGTTAGTATTCGTACATACATGGCGATTCGACGTGCATATCGGTGCCGGTGGTGCAGCACCAGCAGCAAGGCCCGCATTAGCACCAGACGACCAGACTCGACGGAGCTCAGTAGGTGAGCTCCCACTAGTACTCTACTACTACTTCGTAGTACTACGAAGTAGCATGGACCCGTCGACGCGGCTGCAGCTCATCATGGAACGTTGGGAGGCATTGGACCCGTGATTGGCTGCTGTGCATGCTGCGAGAGTCGGGGCCGCATGTGTTTCATGCCACGGCGTCTTGTCTGCGGCGACGGAGTGCAACATGTACACTGTTGTTGCCCGCCGTGCTCTTGACCCTGGAGAGGCTGCATGCGACGCTGCGCGGGTCCTTGCTGGCGATGGGGGTCGTGGACTTCCGCTCGGTCAAAGGAGAAAAGGGGGAGTATGTAAAGGGGTCGGGAGAGGGGGTCGAGTTTGGTCATGACAAGTGGGCGCGCCTCCATCTCCGAGGGGTCGGGTTAGTTGTCGATGATGGAGACGGGGGATGGCTGCATGTCGTCGTACAAGACGATTGGCGGCAGGGCTCGAGAGGCAACATGCAACGTATGTACCGCCGACAGGTGGCCTGTTAGAGGCGGTCCCGATGTTGGTGCGAGGATGCCGAGGCGGCGCGGTGGTCAAAGCGAAGACGGGTGGCTTCATGCATCAATCATGATAGGCCTGGCTGGGGAGATAAGAGCCGCGGACAGAACAAAACACACATGCTGTAGAAGACGGCCCCGACTGGCGGGTAAAGGGGAGAGGGTAAAGGGGAGAGGGTTTGCCTCCCTGGGGTTACGGTCTGGGGCATCTCGTGAACAAACAAGTCCAAGGACGAACGGGATGCAGTCAAGCGACGGCAGGGCGGGGAGCGGCCCCGCAGATGCCAGTCCGGACCGTTGATGCCCCTCTTTCGGGCGCGGCGCCGACGCCGTCCATGGCAAGCCGGAAATGGAGGGGGCACTTTGTGTTTACAACACTTGCTACTATCATAGTAGTGCTACTATTTCCCCCGCAATGGTGCCCCTGGGAACGGGGCCGAGCGGCCTACGACCGGTGGTCTCGGCCCGTCCTCACCGTCTCTTGCTGGCCAAGGGCTTTGCGGAACCTCGCAAGCCACGATTGCTTTCTGCAGCCATGACTGCAAACCAGACTTGTGCGGTGGCGAGGCGCGTGTAAGGTGTAAGCGTGGGCGGCTCTACGGAGTAGTTATGTACCACTCTGTACGGAGTACATGTGTCTCCTCGACGAGGGTATGCTGTAGTTACTACTTCGTACCCATGTTCGGAGTACCCGTGCTCCCTTTGCAGCGCGGGTAACACGGAGCACACGACGACACTTGTCGATGCCGTTGTCGTCGGCTCGACGTGGGAGGCTCACAGACATGACGTCAGCTGGGGGGTCGGAGAGGGCATCGTGAAACCGTGGGGCCCGCATGGGGGAATGGCGGTATGAGATGTATTTCTACACGGGTGGCGCAAGACGCATCCTATCGACTTCAGCCCTTGTTGGGGAAAGCACCTGGATGTCCAGCCCACCACTTTGCCCGGCGCACCATCGGGAACCCAAAACTTCCGGTCCAGTCCTCTTTGTTCGTGGTGTGGCGAAGCTGACGCCGACGGGCCGCCGGAGAGTGCAGGGTAGGCCGGGAAATGCCCTCTGAAGGAAGCATGGCACGCTATCGGACCAACCCACAGTGTCGGTGCGCATGTGAAATAACTCCCAAGGTTGGTGGTCGTGGTCAGTCTTGGCCAGCACGGAGATGAGGTGGTCTTAATCGTAATTCGACACCGTCTTAACTCGTACGAAGTACGATGAGGCCTCTGTTTAGTCAAGAGTCGGTTCTCGGTTCAAAGAAAAGAGCTACCGAGTTATCCGTACATGTCGTATAGATGCATGCGCGCCAATGCCCCCCTCGTCCGGGCTGGATAGGTGCATACGGACACGGATCTACATGCATATGCCGCGTGCATGCCACATGCATACCACCCACATGCATGCATATGTAGATGGGCGCATGTGCATTGCGCCAACCAACTGTCCAATGACTGTCCCAGTCACGACTCTGGCTATCGAGATTGCGTGCCGTCTTGGCCAACCAGCGCTCCCGGAGCAGAGAGGCCGTTGCAGGCGCAAAATATCGGTTTTTTCCCTTGCCCAAAGGGCTGCCAAGCTCGAGAGCAGACAATGGATGTTAGTTGGGCCGATGTTTGTGCCCGCAAACAGCGCTACGGATACCATCGTTATTGACCATCTCGCAATGCGTCTATTCGTATTCGTACTGTATGTATTCGTACATGATAAGTACATATGTACCCGTACGAGTTATACCGCATGCAGTGCCGTTGTCCTCCCCCTCCCTCTCCCGCCGTCGCAGCAGGCAAGTCTGCCTCCTACACACCACCGCACATTCCCTAAAGACCATTCTCTTACACCCAAAAGGCCCTTGTGCAAAGTGGTGGGTGTGTTACATGAGCCCTCCCGCATGAGCGCCGGCTTTTCTCCTTTCTTTTGATGCTCGATGCTCGACATGTTTTTTCCTTTGCTCAGTTGTGCACACACCCCGACGTCGGCGCTCAACGGAAACTCGGCATCAAAAGCAACTTGATGAGAGTTGGCCATTGTTCCATTCACCCACTCCATTCCGCGCATCGGGGCGCTGCTTGACATGCAGCCACCATTAACTCCGGCAACGTGGTGGCGCACACACGAGGCAGCACAGTCCTGTTGAGAGGACGCAGGCGAGCAGGGGCCGTATGCTGTCTCCGGATTCGACATGCGGCTGTCCCTTGTACGAGTTATGTACATATGTAGATGGATACCTCCAACATTGTTCTGCTTGGCCCCATCGGTTCCCTTGTCTCTCCCTTATCTTGCTCCGACGCGGCACCGAGACCGGCTCACCTCACTGAGCAGCGAGTCAGGTCACGCCAGCCTCCGCAGCCATACAGCTTCGGGCCTTATCTGGTGGTGAATCCAAGTGTACGATACAACGACGTGCATCGGCCTTGTCTACGGATTGCCTCTTGCGGCAGAGCTGATGAGACGCATGTCTGGTCATTGCAGGAGCGTCGCTGGCGAGTCGGGACCTTGTTTACTTGCCAACCAAGGCATAAAAAACGAGAGGGAAGAAGAAAAGAGAGCACACATAGAGATGCACGGAGAATCGGAGCATGTTTGTCGTCGTCGGGCAAGGACTGGATGGCCTGTTTGTCGTTGCTTCCTTCGCGATCGCTTCCACTTGCTTTTTGGGCAAACTGGGCTATTCGGACGCCGTCTCGCCATTCTCCACGGCGACGAGACGGAGGTTGTCAGGCTCGCTCCAGTCTCCACACACCTCTTGACTCCGGGTTCGCCTCTGTGTCGGTGAGCGGCCACAGGTCAGTACAAAGATGGTGTGCGTGTGTGTGTGTGTGTGTGTGGGAGAGTCTATGTGGGGAGAGAGAGAATGGAGATGGGTGGTGCATGACATTCGGTGCGACCAGTGAGGAAGCCTATGCGGCTCTCTCCTCTTCCATGCCTGGTGGCGGGCCGTCGTGAATAGCCTTGTGCGCGCGCGTGTGTGGGCGTGGGAGTTGTCGAGTCGATGCTGATGATGACTTGAGGATTGGTTGTTCCTGCTACCATTGGTACCAGTAGCGGCAAACAGCGTCGAGGTGGACGTCCAAGAGATGATGTCATGTTTTCCACATGATTAGCCAACATGATTTTTCTTGGCCTTTGGCAGAGATTTGAAGAATGGCCGAATGCGACGGAGATTTTGACTGATGAGCTCCCCGGGGACCCCTAGTCCGATCGACGAGAGCCTACGGGGCATAGACGAGAGGGCTAGCGTGCCTGGAGATAACCTTTAGACGTTGGAAGCTTTGTTACTCCAAACACTCGGATGTGACTGTGACCGTGGGTTACTGTAACTCGGAGGTACCTTGGTTGCCTGTTAATAGATGGCAGAGGGTTGCTTGTTGAGCGCTGTAGATGTACCCGTTGGCTCTCTTTATGCCAACTTAAATAAGTTGGCATAAAGAGAGCCAACGGGTACATTTGGAGGTTGGAGGGGGCGGGTTGATAAGGCGCCTTGATGTGGGTGGGGGGGGGGGAGTCATGGTTCCTTATGTGCATGAGATTACTTCGTACATAGTACCGAACCATTGCCTCAACAACTCGTGCCCGAGGTGCGCGCTGCAGCTCCCAGCCCTTGTTACCAGGACGCACCATAACTACAAGGACAATTAAACAGAGGCAAATGATGGGTACAGGCACCACTGCTGCACTGTAAATGCTTAGGTTTCTGTGCCGATATGTACCTTGTTCTGTAGAGTTGCCACTTGCTGTATTATAACCCAGCCAACGTCCGCTGTACATACAGGGCCCTCAGGTGCTGCTGCTTCCAGGCTCTAGGCGGTGGGTGGGTCGCTTAATAAAAATCTTAAAAATGTACCGCCACTGGCCCCAGCGCCCCCCGTATCGGCTTCGCCTGTTCCGCTCGCTTGCTTTTTTCCCCTTCCTTTTCATCTTCACCCCCCCTCTCATGGGTTGCTTGTCTTGTCTCGCCTTTGCTTTCTCGAGCCAATCCCCTAGACGTCGTCTCCTCCACGCGACAAGGCCCCCCCCCTGGCACTCAGTGAGAAACGAGAAATAAACGTGTGTTTGTCGCCCACTCACCCACCCATTGGACACTCCACTGACCTGATGCCTCAGTGACGTCGTCGCCATTTCGCTCTCGCCTAATCATTTTCTCTCTCCTCTCACCTCACCACCTCTTCTCCTCGACGCCAATTCTCCCCGAGTCGCCCAAGACTCCATCCACCTCTTTGTTCCTGTCGGTGCCGCCCGTTGGCAGCTGCCGGCCCAGTCTGTCCTGCCTCGCTATTGCTGGTATAGCTTGGTATCCTCGACAAGGTGAGTTTGTGCAAAAGGACGGAAAGACGACACTTGATGCTACACCGCCTGCATACCCGTCGCCGCCATCCATCCATTCTTTTCTCGCCCTCGACATTATCAATCCCTTATTTCCATCTCCTGCCATCTCCTAGCCTGCTTCCCCCCCGCACAATCCCCAGTTCATTACTCGCCATGTGCTGACTCGTCGTTAATCTAGCCCTCTTCCTTCATCTGCTCTCCTCCAGCCACCCACCCCTTTCTCCTCGTCCTGAATTGATCCTATGATTTGACTCGCTCCGCGTACAAACTCCCGGGCCCGTCGTCCCGGTCGACCTTTCATCCTCGCCCTCTCGTCTACGACCTCCTCCCCGCGACGACGCCGCCTGGCCCGGCGGTCCCTTGGGGATGCCTTATACGTCCCCCTCGCGCCCATCTCCTGCCTCATCAACCTCGACGTCGCCCAGCGCGAGCCGCCGCTCTTCGATCCAGTCCGCCTCCCGGCCCTCGCTGCCTCGCTCCTCGTCGTACCTCAACAAGCATCGCCGCACCCCGTCCATAACCGCCACTCATGACTTGCCCCTGGGCTCGTCTGCCGCCGCCGATGCCGCCCGGACCATGAGGAACACGGTTGCTAACCTGGGGAGCAGCCTGAGGCAGTCCCCCCCTCCGCCCTTGGACCAAGGCCATCTCATCCCAAAGGGCGCCATCGTCTCCCCCCCCGAGTCGGCCTCTTCCGGCAGCGACGAGGACGAGCCCCCCGAGCTTCGTGGCCGTCAAATCGAATACCTCAAGGACCTGAGAGACGCCGTCAGCCAGATCCCCCAGACAAGAACGCCCTCGCCCCCCTCCGCTGGACCCGAGACGGATGATGCTTCCTCAAGGGGCATGACGGTCAGTTTCAGCACCAGCGCTCTCGGCCACCTCTCCAAGGGCGGTCGCAAGCTTAGCCATGTCCGGTCCGCCACGGAGCCCAATGCTCCCATCGTCAAGTCGACCGACACCTCTCTGACCGTCTCCGACGAGGACACCGACGAGGACTTCAAGAACAAGCCCCCCATGGTGCGCAAGAAATCCGGCGAGCTCGTCCGCCCCGCCCTGCGCGCTTCGCACCGCCGCCCCTCGAGCATGCCTGGCACCCCCATCTTCTCAAAGGCTGTCCATTTCGACTCGCACCTGGAGCACGTCCGCCACTTTCTCCAGGTCGACCGCCCCCTCGCCGTCAGCGCCGGTTCGTCGCCGGTGGAGAGCTACGAGAGCGACGGCGAGTACCCCTTCCCCAGCGACGTCCAGTCGCCCGCGCGCTCGCCGCCCTACGAGTGGGAGCTTGTCACGGCAAACTTTCCTCAAAACACGCAGGCGCGTAAGACGAAGCCTGTCCGGTTGGAAAAGGTGTGGCTTTCCACCGACCAGAAGTCGATGCTGGGCTCTATTGCCGTGGCCAACCTGGCCTTTCAGAAGCAAGTCACCTGTCGCTTCACCCTCGACTACTGGAAGACCGTGTCCGAGGTCAGCGCCGAGTACAGCCACGAGATTCGCCCTCGCCAAGGGCCCCTGGCCCACGACCGCTTCACCTTTGCCATCAAGCTCTCCGACATGGCCAATCTCGAGTCCAAGACGCTCTTCTTTTGCGTCCGCTACTCGGTCAACGGCGAAGAGCTCTGGGACAACAACGCCTCGACCAACTTCCAGGTTGACTTCCGAAAAAGGCACCTGCCGCAGAAGGGTAAGAACAACTTTACCGGTGCCGCCTCTCGCCCCCTCAACGGACTGCCCCGTAGCAACCGCAGGCCCATGGCCGGCAGCGCCCTCCGCCCCGTCTCCATGCCCATCTGCCTCGACGCCTTTGGCAAGGAGCCCAACAAAATCACCTATGACCAGCCCATCCACGAGTATCTCGGCGAGTCGGGCCCGCTCCGCCTCAAGACCAAGTCGTCGCCGCACCTTGCCATCGACAACATCACCCGGAACCTCGGCTCGCCCAGCGGCGCCGCCTTTTCCAACCGCTACGACTTTGGCGCCTCGCTCAGCGCCGCCATGCAGGCGGCCAAGGACAAGGACGCCTTGTATATGAAGAGGAACGTCCGCGGTCTCGAGCCGACGACGCTGGGGGCCATCGGCACCGACTCCCCGGTGCCGGGCACAGGCGGCAGCGAGTCTCCCAGCGGGGCACAGTCGCCCAACTCGAGCCTCCCGAGCGTTTCGTACGAGGAACTCGTCAACAAGTATTGCTTTGTACGTACCCCCGGACTCCACTTCAGCCCGAGCGAGCCCCCGGCCACCACACTCCCCGGCCACGGCCTAAAACCCCTGAGCCTGTGGAACGGCCGACGCCGAGCCAGGCCTAGAGAGGAGCGGTCCCGCTAACAGAGGTTGACGGTCTAGTTTGGCTCGAAGCAAGCAAGCCCTATGATGAGCGACGGTCTCAAGGGCTGGTCCTTTGGCTCCGACGGAGCCAAGGGCGGCGGGTTCGAGGTGCGCAACGTGGCGGCGCCTTGCCTCAAGGACGGCACCCGCGCCAGCACCGCGCTGCACCATTCGATTCACCTCGCCGACTCGAGTTCATACTTTCCGTCTCTCATGACGGCGGGCCCGGCGGCATCAACGCCACCCACCCTAGTGACCGATAACCGAAACGCATCCTTCTCGATGCCGGTGTCGGCGGCATCGGCGAGGCCGACTCCCCCGGCTCTGTTATCGGGCGCCGGTACGCCACCCGGCGACATGTCATACCACGGCCAGCAGCAAATGCTGTCGGAACGATTTCCCTGGATGACGGAGACGCAGGCGGCCACGGCCATCCTGGGCTAGGTGCCGCTTGGAGACGAGGCAGCCTTTGGCAGCTCCGAAACACAAAGCTGATGAGCCGCGGGCCCGAGTGGTGACGGGCGTGAGATTCACCACCCTGCCCGATGTCCTTCCCGCGACGGAAGAAAGATACGTTGATTGACCACGTGCTGTTACCTTGAACGTTTATTGGGCCGCATCGTGGAATTCTGGAGGCGGCATGGATTGCTTGGCGTTTGGGCACTTGGACATTGTAGGCTTGCACGTGCGGGTCAGCGGCGCTTACATTTCCTTTGTCAGTGTACGGTGTTTATACGGCCCGTGGACATGATGACGTGCACGTTTGGCGAATGTATTAATGATGACGATTTGGCAGCTGGCGAGACAAAACGGTGACGGGTGTCCGAGACGGGATGGCTCTGGCAGCGAGCATGGCATACTTGAGTCCGTTTCCCCAAGCGCATTTGCATTTACAGAATGAGAAGAAACACGACAGACTGTACCTAGAGGCACACTTGCTCCAGTTCTTGGACCTACCTGTGACGAATGCCTATAAAGTTCACGGGCTGCAATGTACCGCTTGACTCGGAGGGAACCTCGTGATTCGGCCGGCCATTTATTGGCCAAAGAGAGGCCATGTCGCGGCGTATTCGACAGCCTTCGTGCTCACTTTTTATCCTATAGAGACAGGATGACAAGACCGACGTACACACGTGGATCGACCAAGTCCAACGAACCAAGACTTGATGCCCGTCTGCAAGGACTAGTAGATATGGCTGCGGGGACTAGACATGGCCGGCTCAAGGGGCGGGCGGTCTGCTCACCAAGCTGCTCCTCGCCGCAACCTTGGCTGCAAGCTGCTGGAGCGAAGCCGCCTGCGCAATTTCAAAGATGGAAATATCGGCCTGGGCCGCGGTCGTCAGCCATTTGCGCAGCTCGACGGCGGCAAGAGAGTCGATGTTCAAGCCCGCCACCGGACCCGAGGCCTCGTCCTCTTGGACGGTCCTGCCGAGCAACCTCGAGATTCTTTTGAGCAAGGCGCCGAGTATGACGGCCTCGACCTCTGACGTTGCCGTGACCCGGCTCAGCTGCTGTGCAAGCGACAACTCTGCTCCGCTCGCGCCGCTCGCGCGGGATTCGACGGCCCGGCCTTTCACGTTCTGCAGGTGAGAGAATTTCGGGTCGTTGCACCAGGCCGGCTGGTCCTCCAGGGGGCGGCCCCGGGGTGCCAGGTTCTGGGTGTCAACCAGCAGCTGGCATCTCTTGGGCAGCGCCTCGACGGCAAAGTCAATGATGGCGAAGAATTGATGCTCTTCGATGCTGTCGATGGATTGATAGTCAGCGAGGATTTTCGTTCTCGGGTTCTTGTTCTCTGCCATGTATCCAATCGACGCGATGCCGCAGAGGTCGATGGTGGTGGCCGGAAGACGGCGGCCAGTTCTGTAGTGAGCCAACGAGTCTAGGAACGAATTCGCAGCTGAGTAGTTTGCCTGTGAAGGGAAGCCTATGATGCCCGACAGACTCGAGAGCATTATGAAGAAGTCGAGCGGCTGGTGCAGCGTCGCGTTGTGAAGGACCCAGGAGCCATGCACCTTGGGAGCCACAGCATTGGTCCAGGACTCGAGGGGCATGTTGGCAAAGATGCGGTCCTAGGAATCCACGTGTTAGCCCTGTCCCCAAGTTCGCTTGTCCCCAAGCCCCGAGGTTGCACGCACCTCGAGCACCATTGCAGCTTGGATAACGCCGCGGATGGGTGGCATGCGCTTCATGGCGTCGCTCAGTATTTCGTCGACACGCTCCGCGTCGGCAATGTCACAGGCCACGGCGTCGACTTGGACGCCGGCGTCCCTCAAGTCGCCGACCAGGGCCTTTGCCTCGGGGGCTTGAGCCCCGGAGCGTGAAAGCAAGATGAGATTCCGGGCGCCCCTTGAGGCCATGTGGCGGGCAAGACCACGCCCCAAGCCGCCCAAGCCTCCCGCAATGAGATAGGTGGCGTCTGGATGGAGACGGCCTGTGACTCTTGCCCTTGGCATGACCTGAGCAAGCATTGACCGACGTTAGCTCACGTCCAAGACGGATCAAGAGAATACGAGCACTCACCGGTACGAGGTCGTCTGGTTGGGCAACGAATACAATCTTGCCCATGTGCAGCCCGCTCTGCATCAGACGAAAGCCCTCTTCCAACTTTGCAAAGGAAAACGTCTTGATGGGTGAGAATGGCTTGATTGCCCCGTCTCGGATCAAAGCCATGGCATCTTGGAGGAGCCGGCCCAGGAGCTCGGGTCTCTCATCGTAGAGGAGCATAAGATTAAGGGAAGCGAACGTGACATTTCTTCTAAAGGGAGCCATGGCCAAGGGTGCGTCTCTCCCAATGTCCGTTTTGCCAATCTCGACAAACCGACCAAAGGGCGCTATGAGGTTCCAGCTCGCCTCGAGCGCCTCTCCCGAGAGGCAGTTGAGTACAATGTCGACGCCCTTGCCTTTGGTAACCCTCCGGATGCCGTCGGCGAAGTCGATGTTGCGGCTGGAGAAGATGTGATTCTCCGGGATGCCGCACGCCTCCATCAAGAGTTGCTTCTTCTGCTTGCTGCTGACCGTGGCAAAGACGTCGGCACCCCAGAATCTGCACAGCTGGATGGCCGCCTGGCCAACGCCTCCGGCTGCGGCGTGCACGAGGACAGTCTCTCCAGCCCTGATGCGCGCCAGGTCAGCCAAAGCGTAGTAGGCCGTGCAGTAGACGACGGGGATAGACGCGGCCTCGGAAAAGTCCATGTCGTCGGGGATGGGCTCGCAACAGTTGGCCGGAGTCGACACCGTGTTGCTGTATGTTCCTCGAGCCACGGCGCAGACTCTGTCGCCGACCTCGAGGCGAGACACCGAGGAACCAATCTCTTGGATGACGCCGCTGCACTCACCGCCAAACGAGTAACTGGTTAACTGCCCTAGGCCAAGCATGACATCGCGGAAGTTGAGTCCCGTGGCGCGCACCTGGATCCTGACGTGATCGGCCGGCAGCGGCTCGTGGGCGCTGTCGTCGTCGGTGAAGATGAGCGTGTCCAAGAGTCCAGGCGTGCCGATGGTGAGGATCAGGGGCCGACCAGGCTGGCTGAAGGGTTGCAACTCGGGGGCAGTCGGCTCCCCCACCCTGAGATGCTCGTCATACCCGGCGTCCATGTATCTGTTGATGTGGACGAGGCCGTTTCTCTCCGAAAACTCCGTCTCGGAGACATGGCCCGAGGCCGCCTCCCGCAAGCGAGCCATGAGCATCGCGGCTCCTCTCCGAGGTGAGAGCTGGCTCTCCGAAAAGTCAAACGTCAGCAGCGGGAAGCCTGGGTGCTCGTTTCGCAGCGTCCTGGCGAGGCCATGTATCAGGGCCACGTCGGGGCGAGGCGAGTCGCCAAGGGCGCCCGTCGTGGCCCAGACCAGGCCCGTGGCGTTTGCGAGCATCGTCTTGAGCATGTCAAAGTCCCCGGGGCCCATGTCCTTGACGAGGGGCTTCGTCATCTCCGAGGTGACGAGGCACAGCCGGTTGGACACATCTGCCTCGGCCAGGTCGGAGTAGGGCTTGACCAAGGTGTCGACGCCCATGGCGAGCAGCTGGGCGCGCAACGCGTCCACCAGGGCCGTTTCTTGGCCGCCGTGCCCATCCCCGTGGCCGTGCCCATCCCCCGTGGCCACGGTGACGGACCACCAAGGCAGCGCCCCGTCAGCGGCGCCCGTGTCGGGATTCACGGGGACTGGGCCGGCGTCTGGTGCGGCCTCGGCGACGATGACGGAACAAGCCTCGAGGTCCGGGTTGTTGGAGTTGGGCGTGCTCGACCTGACGTCTCCGAAGCCGTTCATGACGAGCATCTCGGCCCACTTGGTTGCTGTAATGACAGGCCCCTCGCCATGTTGCCGGTGCGTGTCTTCGGCAGCCCACCAACCAGGGAGAGGGGCCACGGCGCACGCCATTCGGTCGGAGACGTTGGTAAGTTCGAGCAAGATGAGCTTTCCTCCGGGCTTTAAGAGCTGTCTTACATTCCTCACGGTTGTGTCCAAGTCGGCCGTGGCGTGCAAGACATGGAAAGCGATGACCACGTCGAACCTTTCCGCATCTGCGAAGCCCTGCAACCCCGGACTCTGCTCAATGTCCAACGTCCGGTAGTCGACAAGCCCCTCCCATCTCTGGAGCCGCGCCGCGGCCGTTTCGAGGAAGACGGACGAGATGTCGGTAAATGTGTAGCGCTTGAAGCGCCGACCGTCCCCTCGTGCACCACCGAGGGCCTCGAGGGCAGCAATGGTCGCCGCTCCGGTGCCGGCACCGATTTCAATGTAGCTTAGATGCGGGCTCTTATGTGATAGCAACCTGATGTATTGTTGCATTTGGGCAAACATGGCCCCGTTTTCTGCCATTTGGTCGTAGACGCGTCCAAGCAGGTTGTCGTGGAACAAGAGATGCAGAGGCGCAACTTCGTTTCGGAGGATTCCGGGGAGGCTGCGTCCCATGCGACACACGAGCTCGCCCTCGCGACTTTCCGTCTCAACCACGCGCCCCATTTCCTCCATCTCACTTTGCCCGGCCGGCGTGTCAAAGTTGAGCCATGTAGCCCTTTGGTGCCCGGTGAGCATCGCCTCGCGACGGCGCTCCAGGTAAAGGTAGAACTTGCGGTGGTGCGGCTGGACGACCTGGTCCAAGGAGACGCATCTCAAGGCCTGGTGGTAATAAAACAGGGCCATCGTGTTCAGCTGGGACCAGAACTCGACAAGATAATCGTCGGAATGGCCGGTCGCGGGTTTTATCCAGTCCTCGAGCTCTGCCCTACTCATCAGGTCCGGGTCGGGCAGCCACTCGTCGACAAAGAGAAGGGGGTCACTGTCCTCCGAGGCTGTGTTGGAAGACGCGAGCGCCGTGAGCCGGATGCCCCGCATCCGGACGACGGGGGCCTCTCCGGGGCCGTTCCGGGCGACGCCCGAGGCCTCGACTTCCCGGAGGCCCACGGATGCGGCCTCGACACAGGCCTCGAGCTCGCGGCCCGCCCCTCGTGCCACCTTGCTCGAGACATGAACCTGCTCGATCAAGGTGGGCATGTAGGCCTGCTTGAGGGCCTGATTGCGAGTCATGGCGGGCAGCACGAGCTGCAGTATTGCGTCCAAGGTCGCAGGGTGTACCAGGTGCTCAGACTCGTGCTCAAAGGGCATGCTTCTCTTGGTGTCGGGCACTCGAATCTTGGCCAGAGCCCTGCTCGCTCCGACCTTCAACTCGGTCAAATTGCAAAACATGGGCCCAAAGTCGATGCCCACCCTGAGGAGGGCCATATAGAGGGCTTCGGCCCGAATGGGTGATTTGCACGTGTCCCTGGCGCCTTCGAAGACGCCTTCGTAGTGGCCGAGAGACTCCCTCGACTCCCTTCCGCCATCGACCTCGCTCGGCGCCTGCTCGTGGTCGATGGAGAAGAGTCCTCTGCAGTGCTCCGTGGGCCCAGCTGAGCTGTGAGAGTAGATTCGAAAGTCCCTCCAGGCCCCGTCTCCCGAAGGGCCGTTACCCCGTCGCATGGTCCTGGCTTGGAAGATGACCTCGACCCCCTCGTCCGTGTCCGGTATCACAAGGGCCCTGTTCATGGCCACGTTGGCAATGGTGTATCCCACGACTTTGTGGCTCTCCGTGGGCGGCACCAGTTGCCTAGCCGCCTCGAGAACCATGGCCAGGTATCCAGCGGCCGGGTACACCATGGATCCTTGAACAACATGGTCTCTGAGCCAAGGCTGTTCCCCTACGCGAAGATAGTTGCGCCAGCAGGGCTCATGGGGGTTCCAGTCTGGGACGGGCGCGCCGATAAAGTCGCCGCGGGGCGCCGCGCGGAGACGGTAGCCGGCGCCGACACGAGGTGAGGCCCAGAGCCGCTTGCTATGATCCCATGGGTACGCCGGCAGGTCTACCAGGACCCGGGGTGCTTGCTGCTCTTGAAGCGGCTCGTTTGCCCTGTCAAGACGAGCCGGCGCCCCGTGGGCCCAGAGAGCGGCCAGGGCTTCGAGGGCAGTCTCGCATGCGTCTCTGTCGCGGACCAAGACCGAGTAGTACGGCATGCGCACACCTTCTGCCGCCAGGGTCTGACTGATGGGCCCGGCGAGGGCTGAATGGGGCCCTATCTGGAGCATCACGTCGACGGAGCCATTGCCTCGCTGCTCCCCCGTCCGGCGGCCGGGCGTCTCTACGCTGCAAAGGGCCCGCAAGCCGTCGGAGAAGCGAACTGGACGGCACAAGTTGTCGACCCAGTACTGGGCATCGAGTTTCAAGCCGGCCGTCGAGGCGCAAAACACGGTCGACATCATCTCGCCGCAAAAGGGGCTCGCTACGCCCGGCTCCGTGGTGACTAGGTCGGCGAGCGACTCGAGATATCGGTCCGCCACTTGACGCACGTGGTGCGAGTGGAAGGCCTTGGTCACCCGAAGCCTTCGGCAAGGCTTGTCCTCGTCCTGGAGCATCTTCTCGAGCTCTTCCATGGCGGGAGTGT
Source organism: Ophiocordyceps sinensis (assembly GCA_012934285.1). NCBI lineage: Eukaryota > Fungi > Ascomycota > Sordariomycetes > Hypocreales > Ophiocordycipitaceae > Ophiocordyceps > Ophiocordyceps sinensis. Next base: position 7,782,012 of record JAAVMX010000001.1, on the reverse strand, counting down.
CTCCAGAGAGAGTGACGCTCGTCGGGCTGTTGATGCAGGCCACCACCACCTGGCCGAGGCCGGCATCGAGGCGGGAGATGGTGTCCAATGCGGCCGCTTCAGAGATTCCGGCGGCCAGCATGGACCCTTTGCCCTCTATATGAGGCATGAGTAGGCCCCGAAAGTATGCCACCTTGACCGACGACTCAAACGGCAGCTTGCCAGCCGCGTAGGCAGCCGCCGTCTCGCCGCCCGAGTGCCCGATGACCTTTTCGGGCAGCACACCCCAGTCGGCTAGGAGGTCTACCAGGCCGAGCTGGATGGCCGTGCAGGCAGGAAAGCCGTACTCGGCGTCGTTGACGCGAGAGTCGCCCTTGTTCCTGGTCAGCTCGTCGCGGAGAGACCATGGGCACCCCAACGACCGCAACGAGGCCTCGGCTCGCGCCATGGAGTCTTGGAAGACGGGATACGTCTCGAGGAGCTCTCGAGCCATCCCCCACCACTGAGCCCCCTGGCCGGTGAAGACGTAGGCGATGCGAGGAGGCTTGCTCTGCAGGCGGCAGTCAGTTGAGGCCCAAGGCCCATGGACACGCGTTGAGACTCACCAGAGACCGAACAGGCGCAGGACCGGGTTGGCCGAGTCTTGTCACGAGGCCGCCGACGGAATTCGCAACCATGAAAGTCCTCGTCGCCAGCCGAGACCGCCGCTGACAGAGCGTGTGGGAGAGGTCTCTCATGAGAAGCTCCTCGTTCGCGTGCCCCCTGTCCGTGCTCTCGAGATGGGCCCCGTAGGCGGCCAAGCTGGCCTTGACTGCTCTCGCGTCCCACCCAGACCAGACGAAGATACGATGCCTGCTGACGCCACCGGTTGCTTCCCCATGGCCACCGGTCGCCTCTTTGGGCGTCCCCGAGGTGCAGTGAGAGGCGCTTATCCCGCGCTCGGCGAGATAGTGGTGTGCATCGTCGAGAATGACGTGGCAGTTTGAGCCTCCGAAGCCAAAGGAGTTGATGCTAGCCCGCCTGATGCCAGAGACAGGCCAGGGCACCACTTCTGTCGGCACGCGGATCCTCCATGCCTCGAAGTCGATGGCGGGGTTTCCCTTTTCAAAGCCAAAGTTGGGAGGAATCAGCCCCTTTTCGAGAGCCAGGACCGTCTTGATGAGGCTTGCAACTCCGCTGCATCCTTCGGTGTGGCCAATATTGGACTTGATGCTGCCAACGTACAGTCGATTGTCTCGCCCGAGGCCCCGGTGACGACCAATCGTCGCGCCAATGGCCCCAGCCTCGATGGGGTCCCCAGCCTTGGTGCCGGTGCCGTGAGCCTCGAAGTATCCGACGGTGGCGAGATGGCACCGGGCGCGTCTGTAGACGGATTCAATGAGAGCCTCTTGCGCCGACTGTGACGGCATCGTGATACCTGGAGTCCTCCCGTCCTGGCTGCAGGCGGAGCCTCGGATGACGGCGCGGGGGGGGGGGGGAGCCGCGTCACGACGAGCTGTAGGCGCCTTGCCTTGGCACCATGCAGTCACCCCTTTTGCAAGTCTTTACTTTCGCCTCTCACCATTGATATTCCACACTCGCTTCATTGTTGCCTCTCTCTTTTATTTCATACGTGATTTTACTCTATACATGCCTTTCACTTACATATGCCACGAATACATTCAAGTTGTCTGCTACAGGAAACGTTTCTGCAGGCATGGATAATGTGACCCTTTCTTCCCTGCTTTGGTGCAATCCGCACGACTCTCTCATTTGTGAATCGACAAGGTATTGTCAGAGTATTACATGACAGATTATGTTGAAGCAGGTCACGTAAGATTGGTCCTGACGTTGGCTTGCCTGACACAGATTATGTTGAAGCAGGTCACGTAATACTGATCCTCACGTTGGCTTGCCTGCCCAAGACATTACATCACGCATTACTATTCCTCATTCATGTCATGACACGGCTTACCAAGTACAAGAGGCGGCTTGGCAATGACGGGCTCTCACTTTGGTAGTGCTGTCCTGCTCTTACAAGTATGCAGCACAACTGTCTCCTATCCTCATGCATGTGCCAGCACTGGGCAGTCTATCCTATCACCCACCCCAGGCGTTGCATCGACTTGGTCACCGCAGGAGACGCGAGTCCGCGGTCGAAGCTGACGACGACTTTGCTCAGCGAACGAATGGCCTTGGAACTGCGCATCAATCTGTGACAATGCCCCATGGATGAAGCCTGAGTCCGAGTCGTCACTCGCCTTGGCCAGGCTCGTCGGCCGGTGGGCCTGCACCATGTTTTCCAGCGTCGCAAGGTTGCCGCATCTGGCTTGGAGAAGCTTCAGGCTGCCCAAGTCGTCCTCCCCGAGCATTGGCTGGCCCTCTGCGTTGTCGACGTCGGGAAAGTTGAGGCTCATGTGAGAGACATGGCCTGCGTTGACGGCTCCGATGCAGTCTAGAAACGACCGCAGGAGACGGGCCTGGTGGCGCGTCGTGTCCACGAGATGAAGTGATTGCATCCATAGAGCACTGCCCTGGCCTCGACGCTCACCTGACGGTTGGTCAAGAGCAGTGCGAGCCATTGAGCTGGTCTGTCGGGCGCAAACACGTCGACGCGCCGACAGCCCGTGTCCTGGAAAAGGTAGAGCGGGTGGCCCACGGCGAGCACTCTTTGGTATATCTCAGTGCGGACCGCCCGGGGCAGGCCGAGGAGACTGTTGGCGGGAGATGCCATTTGCGCCGTGACGGGCAAGACTGCGTATTCCGAGAGATGTAGGGTCAGGCCAGCAAAGGGTCCAAGAAAGGGGCAGGCCAAAAGGGGCAAGAAAGGGGCAGGCTAAAAGGGGCAGGCCAAACCCAAAAAAGCTGGACAGGCAACCAGGTCCAAGTCTGGCCAACAGACACGCGGAGCAGAGATGAGTGAGGAGGGTGAGGAGGCGGGGAGGCGGGGAGGAGGGAGGCAGACAGACTGTGTGACGTGACATGCTTGTGCGCCCAACCGCATGATTTTGTGCTGGAGCTCGCGCACGGCTCAAGGGGCCGTGTTCAAGGCTGCTAACTGCACTGCTAGAAATCGTATTTTATTTGTATATAGAGGGATATAGTATAGTCCGTTCTTAACGAAGCTAGTTGTTCTTTTTACAAGATTTTGCTGCATTGTCTCTACATTACTATACATGTCCAGGAGCAAACGTCACCCAGCAGGTCTTCCTCTCGGGCATCATGTGAAGCTCGGATCTGATATACTGCCTACAAGGACAGAAAATGGTCGGCCGACGACGGGCGCAAGTTGTTGATGGCGCTGAACATGGCACTTCACCCAGCCGGCGTCGATGTGGCATCTCCATGCTTGCGCAGTCCTCTCAGTATTGCAAGCATCTTTTGCTCCTCCTCGGCCATCTTCTCCTCCTCGGCCATGTGCTCCTCCTTTGACCCCTTCTGGCCATCCTTCTCACTTGCCAGGGCCGGGAGCGGAACCTCCAAGCCGCCAAGCCGTGCCGCCACCCGTACGAGTTCTTGCTGCTCGTCTCCGGAACAGCTATTCTCAATTTCCGACAGCAGTATCCGCGCAGACTCGTACCGGTCCCGTAAAGCGGCGGAGCTCATGGTGATTTGCGCCAAGGCTGTGTTGTTCTGATGGTCCGTCTGGAGCAAGCCGTCCTTGAATAGAGGCACTAATTGCTGGAACATGGCGGGATTGCAGCGTGGGCATCGATCCCCCTTTGTCCCACCAAGTATCCCACCACATCGACGTGATTTCCCAAGACTGCCTCTCCAATGAGTCCATGCTCGCTTATTATCGCTTTGTCGTCATGTCCACCCGTCAACAGCCGGATGATTGGCATGCAACCCATGCGGACAGCCGCAAGTAAGAGCTGATTGTCCCATCTCTCCCTAACCATGGTATCGTGCGCGTCGTCAACTAGGTCGAATACCGCGTCCCAGCCTTGGCGGCATGTTTCGAGAGGACTGCTACACCATTGTTTCATAACAAGTCGGAAAAAGCAAAGGTTTCGAATCCGATGGCCAATTCTACTCCTCCAAAGCAGCGTGAGTCTAGGCAGCTCACCCCACCGGAGAATCTGATCCGCAGCCCCCATGGCCGAGTTGGGGAGGAAGCTATCCCCGTTGAAGTCTGATCTCTCAAGCATGCCCAGGAGCATGGCTTCCGAGCCGTAGAGCGAAGTGATACTCAGGGCATCGTAGAGGCTACTATCGAAGTCGAACCTGGGCTTGATGGCGCAGTCCGGACGACAGTTTTGTGTGATCCAATTGTGCAGCCGGATTGAGCCCGCTTGGCATACACGTTCGATGTTCCCCAAGCCTGGGAGAAGAGAGTCAACCGAGACGGCACCGAAATGCCGAAGCCAATGGCAAGAAGCGTAGACGAAAAGTTGGCCGAGGCCGCGTTCGATCGGATCGAACCGGATCATGCTTTCTTCCCAAGCTTCCCACGTACAGCAGGGATTATAGTCGCTTGGCTCGTCGTTTTCGCAAAACACATCGGGATTTTGGGGCAGCTCCTCAATCGCCACCTGCTCTCTGGAGAACAGATGGATGTGGCCGACTTCATCCAGCAGAAGATATCTGATGCATATGTTCAAGATGCCCGCCTCTAGAACTGCGGTGCGCTGTTGAACTAGCGCTTGCTCTGTTGCTGCTGCCGGTGCCCAACCTTTCTGATCAGGCCGGTCCGAGGCCCATCCCATGATGATAAACTCCTTCACCGACTGGTGTAAAAGTCTGACCTGGCGCTTTCCTAGGTCGTTGAAGTCAACGTGAGCGATAAATGGTTGAACTAGACTAAGGAGTCTTTGGTGATCGACCAGCTTGGCAAGAACATCCAGAGTGCCTGCTTGCTCCTCGGCGACACCTAACGCGACGGCCCAGGCGAGTTCTAAGATGCCCAAAGGCCGTTGGGTCACGGCAAGGATTTCCAATGCCGTAGTGGCAAGCCTTTGGTTTTCGGCGTCGTTCGAAGTGTATCGTGAAAACAAGTCGTGATAGAGCTCCGAGAGCTGCCTAGGCTGCTGTAGTTGCTTCAAGAAAGCTCGCATCGGGCCAAGCGCCCTGATTCCGCGGATTTCGATGAGATTAGCCGTCATCTTCGTCCATATGGCGCTCCCCTGTGCCAACCGAGATAGTGTCTCCGTAACCAGCGGTTTCACTTCATCCGACAAATAGAACAACTGCCTCTCAACCGTCTTTTCAACAATGAATCCATCTCGCTCAGCGTTCGAATCCAGCCGAATGATGGCCATTCCAGTTAATTGCTCTACCATCTCCTCTTGAGGGCGGGAGGATAGTAGGATTTTGAGCGTCGGTGAATTTTGCGACAGATTTCTTAGTGACTTGAGGAGACTGCTCCTGGATGCTCTATCAGACTCATCTAGGCCTTCAATGACGAGGAAAAGTGGGCGATTAAGTGCTTTTAGGGTTGCTTGCAACCACTCTTCCAACTTTTTGAAGCTCGCCGCTGGCTGGGTTCCGCAAGCCGCGGCCTGCTTGTACCATTCGAAGAATTCCCTCTTGAGGCCAGGGAACTGTTCAAGAATCGAGAGAATCAGGGCAGAGAAGACGTAGATAGCTCCGCCAGTCTCGTCGTTCCGGCAGTAGTGGTAGCATACCCTTGGTTGAGGCAACTGGTGTTCACTTCGCCGGCGTAGCTCGTCGACGAGAAAAGCCATGGCAACGGTCTTCCCACAGCCCATATCGCCGAGGACCACTAGATGCCGAAAGCCGGGGGCCTGATGCCAGTGGGCAAACTTGGCGTCCGTCAATAGGAATTCACAAGCTTGATCGACCCGAATCTCCTGGAGATAAGCATGGTGTTGGCTCTGCCGGCTCATCTTCTCGACGCCCAGCCACCTTGAGACTAGAGAAAAATCAGAATACTCCCAGCTTGTTTTCATGGCGTGTAATGGCCTTCTTTCTTGGTCATAGAGCATAGCTTTGACATCCTCAACAATCTCCCAAGTTGCCTTTTGCACAAGTTTCCGTAGATGATCGGCATGTTTCGAGAAGTCCTTGACAATGTTTGGCAAACGGTCGTTCTCTAGTACCATTTTCAAGACGAGTTTCGCTCCTTTTCTAGATAGCATGTCGAAGGCGGCATTGTAGAACTCTAGGAGCTTCTTGTAGACCAAGACGAGTGCCTGCAAAGCATGAGAAACGGCCTCGAGTAAACACACGGGAGGTTACCTGGTGGATATCTGTCTTGCCTGTTCGCTGACCAAGTGTGTCGCAATCATCAATGTAAGAGAGCTGCTCGAGCATCTCCCCGATTTGCTTGGCGAACTCGAGATTAGCGGTCGAAAAGCTGATGGCGATCTGTGCAGTGCGGGCGTGTCAGCGACAACTTATCGCATAACCATCACGGGGCGCAAACTTCCGGCCAAGGTGCACTCACTGCTGTTACGCCTTTGACTACACCAAAGACCATGGCGGCGGTGGGCTCAATGCTCGTCAGCGGGATCGCTAGGTCTAATGCCAGCCTGAAGCTCTCTAGGGGAACTTGAAGAGAAGACAAATATCTCACACCCCTCAAGAAGACGGACTCCTGGTTTGCCTCCTTGTCAATCCTTTCGAGCTGTTTGAACACTTGCGCGACATTCTCGCCCTTGAGAATAGCAGCGTCTATGTTTTCCCCGAGACTAGCCACTGCTTCACGGTATGCCGCGCTCCAAAGGTCTGATGAAACGAGAGCCGCCTTCAGGTCAACGCCAAGTGTCGAACCGTTGATGAGGCTTTGGTCAGCGGCGTCCCGGGCGGTGACGGTCGATGCCTCGAGCGATTGGTTGAGGGGATCGGGGCTTGCAGAGGTGAGCGCATCGGGGGAACCTAATCCTAGGCTGGCTACCACATCAGCATTATATTACTACCAACAAAGGATACGGCGCTAAACGGCACTTACTTGGCCGCAAGAGTGCCTGCCTTTGCTAGGGCTCTCGCAGCTGAGTCGATTTGAGGCCCCCTCGGAGGAGCCCTCGATTCACCAAGTAATAGATTCAGTCTCTCACGAAATCTATGCTGCAAGTTCTCAATCCGCGCCGCCGAGGATGACATGGTTCTGTTGTGATGGCGACCGGTCTCCATGGCAATTACACCACGAAATGGAGAAATTATAAGAGACAGGCGCCGTAGTTGTAGGCATCACTCTGCTCTATACGGAGTTACCTTTCCAGTAATGATTTGTCCACGCCAATCGCCAAGCCTGCCAGTCCTTGTTTGCTGGCTCTGCCTGATTACTGACCGGCTGCATAGGGGCTTGCTTTCTGGCTTGCTTCCGGGCTTGCCTCACCACCTAGTATTCGCTTGAGCGCGGTACCACGGCATCATGTTTCAAGAACTTTAGGGGCAACGTCAGGCCCGATGTGTCTGCCAAACAACATGAGCTTGTAAACCAGACAGGGGAACCTCATGTCATTGATATCTTGTTGGCCGCCACAAGTCACCTCGCAACCCACAGCCCGCCTTTACCGTACGCCTGATCCCTCAGGGCCGCCGCCTCGGACCTGACTCCAGCCCAGTGCAGCGGCAGCCCATCCACCTGCTGCCGCGCCCTGCCCGCCGCCTCGCCGAGCCTGCCGGAGAAGCCGCCCCCGCGCCGGCCCGCCTCGATCCTGGCGACGGCCTCGAGCGGCGCCCACGCCTCGCGCCCCAGGCTGCCCAGCGTCGTCATGACGTCCGAGGCGTGCAGGCTGGCCAGCTTCGTCATGACGTCCGAGGCGTGCACGCCGGCCGCGTCGTCCGTCGCCGCAGAGTCGTCATGATGCAGGAAGCCCATGAGCATGACCTTGAGACGGGCGTCCAGGAAGGTGGCGCCCGCAAAGTCGTGCGCAACGTGCACCCGGACGGCGTTGTCGACGGCCACGCTGGGCGGAGCGTCGCGCGGGGGCGCGACCGTCACCACGGCCTCGTGCCAGTCGAGCGACAGGCCGCTCGACGCCTTTGCAGGGACGATGCTGGCCCAGGCGGCAAACACTCCGCGGAGCTGCGACCCGACGGCGGCGGGCACCTGCGCGAGGTTGGCCGCCGGGACCCCCAGCTGGGCCGTCGACCATCCGCTGCCGCCGACGACTTTGCCGTCGAACCTGAGGGGAAACGGCGCGTCGGGCCCCGCGTCGGAGCCCATGAGTGCGACCGTCTGCTCACGCCCCTGGCCGTGCCCCGGACGCAGGCGCTGGCTCTTGTTCCAGCCGTCGTGAAGAGCGCCGGCGACGCCAAGGTCGCGACACCCGAGCCGCGCGGCGCGGCCGGCATTCTTGAGCATGGGGCTCTTGAGGGCTCTTTGGCACTCGAGGGCCCTTTGGCTCTCGAGAGCCCTCTGAGCCCCGTTGTTGACGACGGCGCCCGCCACGCCAGCGTACCTTTTGGCCGCCTGCTGGCCAATTGTGCTGGCCACCTTGACGCCCACCTCGATGGGCATCGTGGCCAGGCTCGCGCCTCGGATGACGGCCAGATCCGTCGACGTGCTGGCGATTCTGAAGACGGGGCTCCCGCACAAGACCTTGCTCCCACAGCCCTTGCCAGCACACACGACGAGGCGAAAGTAGCCATCCGTCGCCGCCGCAGGGATGCGCACAACATGCGTCTCCCGCGGCACATGCAGCCTCGTCCGCCCCGAAGCCCTCTTGGCAAAGCGCTGCAAGTCACGCTGCACGCCGCGCTCGTCGACGTCGGGTAGCTGGTCCCGGGCGGCCTGGCGAGCCGGGGTGACGTCGAGCCAGGTGGCCGTGGAGCCGACGAGGGCCTTGACGGCCATGCCGACGTCGCCCGAGAAGCCCTTTGCCTGCAGCCAGACGGAGCGGGCGGCCGGCAGGGGCGCGTCGGCGAGTAGGGACACGGTGACCGAGGTCGAGGGCCCGCGGTACCAGACGAGGGCGTGCGAGTGGCGGATGATGGTGTGGTGGCGCGTCGACTCGCTGGGCCTGCCGAGGAGGCCGCCGGCAAAGTACTGCGCCTCGTCAATGGCCGTCCTCCATCTTGAGGCTGTCGGGAGAGACGCCGTCGTCGTCGTCGTCGCCTCGAGCTTGATCCGGTCCTCGGAGGACGCGACAAGGATGGAGGAGGAGGGCACAAGGACTGATGAACTCGGGACCCTTCGAAGCTCCGGCGCAAAGGGGGGAGGCCCAGGGAGCGGCATGTGCAACTCGTCGACGGGTCCATGATGATGCGGATGTTTATGCTGCTGCCGTTGGTGCTGATGATGCTGCTGTTGGTGCTGATGCTGCTGTTGGTGCTGATGCTGCTGTTGGTGCTGATGCTGCTGTTGGTGCTCGCTCACGGCCAAGGTGGTGCATTCCCGCGGCCAGTCGTCTCGCGTCGCGGGCCGCAGCTGCACCGCCGACCTGCTTGGCCGCAAGGGTCGCGGCGGGCGAGCATGATACGGAGGCAGAGGGTATGGCGGAGGAGTCGTAGAAGTTGGAGGACGAGGAGTCGTAGAAGTTGGAGGGGGAGGGGGAGGAAAAGCTTGACCCATCAGCGGGCGGCGCTTCACGCTGTAATGCACCTCTTGCGGCATCTCGGCTCTCGACCATGATGGGATGCCAGAGGCGTGTTGCGAGCATGATACCTCGACATCTTCGTTGAGCCTCGTCTCTTTGTTCCTCCCTTCCCCTTTCTTTCTTATCGCAGTTACTAGGCGCAATGCATAAAAAAGTCTTACTTTGTGAAATGCTCTGATCCTTCAATCTAGGGAGGGACGCGGCCGTAGGTAGGTCTAGGTATATGAGCCTGCAAACATTCACCCCTCTGTCCGAATTATTCACCGATCCTCCAGTCAATGGTGCGCTGCCAGACCGGGGAGGGCCCCGCCACCAAAATTTTGGTGTGTGTGTAATACAGTTATTTAGGCGCAATGCATAAAGTCTTGTGTCTTAGAGTGTGTGTATTGCTCTATCTGATCTAATCTAGGGACCGATAGGGGTCTAGGTATTTATAGGTACCTTAACCTCCTTAGCCTAATAGCTTTATATACATTTTTAGTAGGTAGTCGTTTAGGGTTACCGTAAAAGAGACCTATACTAGCCTCTTGCCCTATCTAAACTACGTTTTCCTTCGTTATACTAACGCCGCCCTATATATACTAAAGCCGTTATATATTCCTACGTATAATATACCCCTTTAGGTCTTAAGATTATATAAGGCCTGCTAAAATAAGCGGGATAATAGGTAATTACGAGGGTTATTAGTATTCTAATAAGAAGGGAAAACGAAAAGAAAAGGGGGTGCTTAATCTAGCCTAACTAAGACGAAGAAAACGAATAATAAACAATAAGTAAGGCTATTATTAGAATAGCCTTATAATAAATAGTGTTAAGACTATAAAATAAAGCAAAATAAAGGAACGATCGTAAAGGGGATTATTAAGAAGGGGGTATTTTAATAAGTCCGATTTAACGCTAGAACTCGGCGAATTTCTATCCTTAAAGAGGCTTCGTAAGACTATTAGCGGCTATTTAAGCTATCGGTATCTAGGTTACGTCGAGGTTCCCGGTCTAAACCTATTCCTAAAGCTAATAGTAATATATATTAACGTGCTAAAGCTTTATAATAAGGGTAACGATTTCCTTCGTTAGGAGGCGAATAGTCTATTAGTTATCGTACTAAATTATTTAATCCGTCCTTTTTAGCTTTAGCGATATCTCTTCGTAAAGCCTATAAAAGGCTATTAGTTCCTTTAAAGCCTATAATAGAGCTAGCAACTTAGCCTCTATAGACGAGGTTATTATAGTCTTTTATTTCCTAGACTTCTATATAATAGGGCTACCGAATAGCTTAATCGTATATCCTTAGGTGCTCTTATAGTTAACCTAATCGTTAGCAAAAGATATATCGGATATAGCCTCGTAAAGGGCGGAGCTATTCCTATTAAACTCGATAATATGGTTAATATCTCTATATAGGAATTCGATAGCCTCTTTCGCCTACTTAATATACTCCGGGCTTAGGTTCGTTAGGAATTAGGAGAATTTCCTAGCTGCGTACGCTTTATTAACCTTTATAATAACTATAGCATAAAGAAGCGAGCTAATTAGAGCTTAGAATAAGGAGACGTCGTTGCTTAAAGCAGTCCCTTTAAACGGCTTAAAGGGCTTTAGACCGAGGGGCTACTTTCGCTTAGTTAATAAAAATAGATAGTTAAACTATTATATAATCTTCTTAATATATAATTCTTACGATAGCTAAAGCTTCCTATTTAAGCGGTCCTAAATAACCTTAATGCCGATAAACTACTTTAAGTCGCTAAGGACTTTAACGTTATACCCTTTAATAAAGGCATTATAGAACGTTTAATAACTAGCTTCCTATCCGTTCCGAAAGAGGGCGATAAAGTTATTAATATAAAAGAAGACGATAATATTGCCGTTATATATTACGTAAGGGTCCTCTATTACAACGATAAAGCCCTAGGCCCTAAGAAAGGTAGCGAGCTCTTTATACTATAATAAAGGAGAACGCCGAAGACTATATAAAGCCTTTAGGAGTAGCTAAAGCTTCCCCTTCTGCTTAAAGCCTTCTAGTAGCCTATAATATACTACCTCGTCTAGGATTACGTTATAAAAGGCATAAATAAAATCGTATTGCTTTGCATTAAGGTCGTAATAGTATATAACGGCTATTAATAGTCGAAAGGTCTAGGCCGCTAGCGTATAAGCCGTAACTATAAGCTCGTAATTCGGTTATTAATCGCTTTAGACGACGAGGCGAGCCTTATATTTAATTATAAAGCCCTAGATATTAAATTTATATACGTATACCTATATTAACGGAATCGTGCTATATTCTCTAAGGTCGACGGTGTTTTCGTCTATAATCCTATAGACCCTTTCCTCTTTAAGGCCTATAATCTCGTTTCCTATCCCTATAATCTATCGAGGGCTATTAGGTCTTAATATAGCCTCTTTAAAGCTCGTAGGAACCGGCAGAATATAGTCTTAATATAGGCGTGCTTATAAGTCCGAAGTAGCGAAAACTATACTATCTTCCGGGCTAAGGTCTTCCGGGTTAAGGATATTAGCGAGGTCTATTTAATTAGGCGGTTTAAGGGTCTATTCCGGGGTTAATAGTTAACTTACCCCTTAATCTTCCTATAAGTCCGTCTTAAGCGCTGGTTTAAGGGCAGTAGACTCCTTAAGGTCCGGAATAGCCTCTTCTTCGTCCTTAGGTTCGCGAATTAGCTTATCTACAAAGTTAGGGAGGTCTTCTAATAGGTCGATCTAGGTAATCTACTCTTACTATTGTCTTTCCACCCCTTTACGCTAGTCCCGGCCGAAGAAGACCTTCTCGTTGAAAATAACGTATAAAGTATTAAAAAAGGCGTTTCTCTATAGACTAAGCACCTAAATAAGGTACTAAGTGCTAGAAATATAGCCCGTAAGGTATCCGATATACCCTCTTAAATTAAGCTTAGCAAAGGTTATATTTAGTCTCTAACGGGTTATAGGGAACGCCTTATAGCCGAAACACCGGATATACTATTTTCGGGGTTTAACCCTAATATATGCCTATTCGTCGCGGTTATCTTAAAGCTACTTATTAAAGCGCTATAGCGGCGGCTTCTACCCCTTAGATTTAACGGGTATTCGATTAAGTAGGTAGACAGCTGCCTCTATCGCTAATAGCTATATTATATATAGGAAGCCGGACTAGGCTAGTAGGGTTATTATTAATTAAACCACTATGCCCTTAGACCTCTCGGCATAACTATTCTAATACGGGTATAATAGCGATAATTCCCGGACCTCTATTCCTGCTTTATATATATCCTTAACGTATTCCTCGGTTAAAAAAGCCGTCTCGCCGTCTAACATTAGGATCGCAATCTTAATCCCGAATTTAGCGTTAATAGTCTCCTTAAGGCCTTAGAAGATGCCCTAAAGCTCGGTCTTTTTACCTACCTTAAAATAATGCCTTATTCCTATATTAAAATAGGTAAACATAGCTATATTGTTAATGCCGTAATACGCTATTCCTAGGTAAAATAGGTCGAAAGAGACCGCGCCGTACGGCCTCTTTAAGTATAAAGGGTCTTAATATGCCTTCGAAATCTGCCTCTTATTCTTCGTCGTGTAGTAGACCTTATAGTCTAGAAGGTCGATGCCTTTAAGCTTAATGATATTATCGTCCTAACCGCTAAAAAGATGCCTTATCGCACCCTTTCCCGGGTGGCCTATTCGTGCGTGCTATAGGGCGTCTACGGTCCCGGTTAAGGTCTTTAGGAAGCGCGGAAGAGCCTTTAAGAGCCCCTTTAAATAATATATCGGGAAAGCCCCGTCTAAGGCTGCTTAAAGCGGGATCTACGACTATTCGTATAACCGAAACGTTATAAATACGCATTTTCTAGCTAGGTTAAAGAGCTCTCCCGTAAGGTTATTCTAAAGGTAGCCCTTAGCGGTAAATTTGTCTATAGAGACTATATTCGTATAAAAACCGGGAATATAGCGGGCGTTCTTAAAAGTTAAGACAAAGCCCGTATCTACGATAACCCGGGCTATTCTAATAGCTTTAGCACCGATAGTCTAAGTGCCTAAGAGGAGCCTCGAGCTCTTCGAATAGTTAAGATCGATAAACTAAGCTAAGTCGTTAAAAATATGCTTAAAGGCCCTTATATCCTAGAGAGCCCGATCCTTAATATCGCTCTTAGGGCTATTGCTCCCGAAGTCCCTTACTAAGAACGCAGCTTCTTTATCGGTCGTTGCGAACACTCCTCCCTTAGGGGCTAACTCTACGGATTTCTTAGGGTTCTTAGCCTTCTAGGCGTTAATCTTAGCTCTAAGGCCTATTTCCTTATCGATCTTAGCCTTAACCTTCTTTAAAAGCTCTATATCTAAAGGTCGATTCTAAAATTACAGCTTCCGATTAAAGGCATAGAAATAGCTCTACTAATAAGGTTAATCCTTATGCTTAACGGGATTTATATAGGACCTATTATACTATTTACATTTAGTGTATTTAGACCGTAGAACCCGCTATCCTTAACCTCCCGATGGCTTATTAGTGCTGCCGCTATTATTATTGCCGTTGCCGTTACTTACCTCCTTTCTATCCTTATCCCGGCCTTAATAAGTCGCTAGGAATACTAAATCTTATTGTGTTAAATTAGCGGTAACCTAAATGCGGAAATTAGAGGTAATCTCCTTAAATATAGGGATTTCTTTCCCTTCTTTCTTAGCCCGTTAATAGGTTATAGTCTATAGGTTTAACTAAGCCTAATATTAAGTAGCAATAGCGTTAAGGAATAATTCGATAATTTCCGACTCTTCGCCTAAGATAGACCTTATATCTCTATAGAGGTTAAAGCTATCTACGATATAACTAGTCTAGGCCGTTAAATTAACCTTTTGAAGGTCTATCGCGAGGAGTTTCCGTAGGAATCTCTCGGTATACTTCTTCTTATCCTTAGCCCTTAGTATTACGGGCTGCGCTATGGTACGTACTACGGCTATGCCGTAGTAGGCGCTTAGGTTAGCCGCTGCGTAAGCCCGGTATAGAGCCGGCTGCTAGCACGTATGGCCTAGCAATGCCTTAGACGAGGGCACGGTCGGGCCGACATAGGGCCTATGTAGGGGCAAGGCGCGCATATAAAACCTACGGGAAGGGCGAGCTATAGCGGGCTCTTCTTCCTCTCCTCCTTAGCTTTAGATAGTTAATTATCTAGCCACGTAGTATTAAGTTAAACCCTATGCCGGCCCCTTATATATCTAAAGCTCTTACGATAGACGCCGTAATAGCAGACAACCGCGCCGATACCGACATAGCGTAGGCCTTAGACGATATCTCGCTTAGGGCCGAGTTAGAGCGAATTCGGGAGGTATAGGCAGCCGCTATAAAGCGCGTCCGAGCAATAGACGCGATATAGTAGGAAGTAATTATAAGGTTAATAGACGTTATCTCGTCTCTTATAGAACGGCTAAATTAGACACCGCCGACCGCCTCCGCCCCTAATATAACCCCGGGCCCGTCGATAATACTACCTAACGTAGGAACGGAGAATTTCTAGCTCTTGCCGAAGACCCCGCTAAACCGGAAACTACTCCCGTCGCCGAGTAAGTTCGACGGCTAGCGGCGCTACTACACCGCGTAGTTACACTAGATAAAGGAGAAATACGAGTTAGACTAAGGCTTCTTCCTAACCAACCGGGAGATCTTTTATTTAATCTACGCGTGTCTAGATATATTACCCTAGTAGACTATAGCGACCTTCTATAGCTAGGGCGACGTATACTAGTACGACCCGGTAAAGTTCTTAGAATACCTTAATAGCGTATACCTTAACGTAGACCTCTAGCTACGAGCTACGACGGCCTTACGCACTATAAAGCAAGGCGACTACTAGACCTTTGCCACCTTTATGCCTAAGTTCGAATAGAAGCTAGTAAAAGCCGGCGGCAGCTCGTAGGAGCTTAAGGTAAAGATTATCTTCCTTAAGGGCACTCTAAACTTACGCCTCCGTATAGCCCTAGTAACCGTAGAGCTGCTAAGGGATAGCTTCTATAAGTTCTATATAAAGGTGGCTTAGATCGCGGCTAAAATCGAGCGCTTATATAGCGCCCCTACCTAAAGGAGCGGCCGCGGCCGTAGTTATCTAGTTGTAAAAGGAAGCGGCCGAGATACCGAGGGCGATACTACGATAACGGGAGTTAGAGGAGTTAGTGCCCCTTATAGTAGCGGTGCCGTCTAAGGCGGTAGAGGCTAAGGTAGGGGAAAGTCCTTATTAGGATCGGGAGCCTGCTAGGTGTACGCTAAGACCGGCTACCGGGCGTTTAAGTATCCGGATAAAAAAGGTAGAGGCCCTTAACAAACGCCTCTAAGGGTCTAAGGCATACAGCCGTAGGGCGAAGTTATCGGGGAGGTAGATAATAGTAACGACTTAGGAAATAAGTAACCCCCTAGCGAAGTCAGGCTAGGAGGGTAGACGAAGCGGTCTAGCGGGAGTAGTAAAGGGCGAAGGGCTATATAATAATAAAGCCTATATCGATACCTATTAAGATAGATAAGGTAAACGACTTTCGCGCCTTCGTCGACTTAGGCTATAATTGCTACGCTATAGTCGACCTTAACGTCGTAAGACGGCTTAGGTTAAAGTATATAGAGAAGAAGGAGAGGGCATTACTGCCCTTCTCGAACGATATAAAGCCTATACGCTCTAAAGGTATAGTTTACTTTAATATAGACATTAACGGCATTAAGGAGCGTATCTTCGCTTATATCGTTTAGGGCCTTAGCTAGGACGTGTTCTTAGGCCGCCTTTAGATAAGAAAGAACTACGTTACCTATATCGCGAAGAATAACACGATCTAGCATAGGAAGGCCGATGTTTAGATTCGATTGTTAGGCTAGGCTAAGCCGGCCTAGATCCGGCGCTTAAAATGCGTAAAGCTAGTCTTAGCGTCGGTGTTCGCCGCCGAGATAAGACGGCTTAAGCGGCGATAAGGAGATATAGGCGTAGTAAAGGCGATCTTATTAAAGGAGATTAAATAGGCGTTAGAGCCGAAGAAGCCGGTTAACCCGGCGGACTATATCCCGGCGGACTTGCTTTAGGACTTCCCTAACCTCTTTACGCTAGATAAGTCTATAATGCTGCCGCCGTTCCGGCTAAAGGTAGACTACGAGATCTATTTAAAGCTAACCTTAAAGGGCGGCGAGCCACGGCTGCCTTAGGGCCTATTGTATAATATATCGAGAGAGGAGTTGCTAATCCTAAAGAAGACGTTAATAGACCTCCTCGACTATAGATTTATTTAAGCTAGTAGCTCGGCGGCGGCGGCGCTAGTATTATTCGTAAAGAAGCCTAATAGGGGCATTCGGTTCTACTACGACTACTAGGCCCTTAATAAGATTATAAAGCGGGATTAGTACGCGCCGCTATTAATCGCTAAGACGCTTAATAACTTAGCGAAGGCGAAGTAGTTTATAAAGCTTAACGTCGTCGCGGCGTTCTATAAGATCCGTATCGCCTAAGGCCATGAGTATAAGACCGCCTTTCGCACACGGCTAGGTCTTTTTAAGTAGAGGGTATGCCCGTTCGGGCTTACTAGGACCCCGGCGACCTTCTAATAGTATCTTAATTCTACGCTCTAGTAGTTCCTCGACGACTTCGTTACGGCGTTTATAGATAACATCCTCGTTTACTCCTTTAGGTCGAAAAAGGACTACTAGCAAAAGGTCCGCCTCGTGCTTAAAACGCTTAGCGATATAGGGTTATACCTCGACCTAAAGAAGTGCGAGTTTAGTGTAAAATAGGTAAAATACCTTAGCTTTATCGTAACGGCCGGACGGGGAATTAGTTACGACCCGGATAAGCTTTATACTATCCGCGAGTAAAAGGCACTAACTAACATACAGGGGGTATAAAGCTTCCTTAGGTTCGCTAACTACTACCGCATCTTTATTCCGCTCTATACGTATATAGCTTAAGCCTTAGATGCGTTATATAAAAAGGGGGTGTAATTCCGGTAGGGGGCGGTCGAGGAGCAAGCGTTCCTCCGTCTAAAGCAGTTGTTCTACGAGGCGCCGGTCCTCGCGCAATAGGATCCCTCGCTAAAGACGTTCCTTAAGACCGATAGCTCTAGCTTCGCTATAGGTGGCGTGCTAACATAGGTTAGCTATAATAGGATACGATACGCGGTCGGGTACTTCTCTAAACGGATAAACCCTACTAAGTTTAATTACCTAATTTACGATAAAGATATACTAGCAATTATGCGTTGCCTAGCCTTTTAGGGTGCTAAACTTTAGAACAATCGGCGGTTTACGATCCTTATAGACTACGATAACCTAAAGTATTTTATAATAAAGCGGACGTTAAACAAGCGCTAAAGTCGCTAGGCCTTAGAACTTTCAATCTATAATTTCGCACTAACGTACCGTCCGGGCAGTTAAGCGGTCGTCCTAGACGCATTGTCTCGCCGAGAATAGGATAAGCCCTCTAGGTTTAAAGACGCCCGCGAATAAGGACGAGTAGTCTAGCTCTTACCTAATAGTTGTGTCTCTAATGCAATACGAGTTCCGGAAGGGGATCTATCGTGCCGGCTTCGACGGGACGACTCGCTGCGTCTAGGTAAGGCCTTATATTCCCTTAATATTAATAATCAACGGCCTTATATAAGGCCTATAGTAGGACGAATCGGAGTACTATAGGCGCTAGAATAAGCGCTAGTATTCCTAGACAACGCTTTACAACGATAGTAGGAAACGATAGTAGCCTAGGACTATAAATACTAGGCTGCCTTTAAGGCGGTATAGAAGGGAGAGCGACGCTTCCCGCCGTAGCTCGAGCTTAAGACGCAAATCGCCGAGTGCTCGATCGACCTTAGCAACCGTCTTTACTTTCGTAACCGTATTTAAGTGCCCGGCGAGGATAGTATGCTTCGCACTAATATTATCTAATAGACATATAACTCGCGAGTAAACGGCTACCTAAGGAGAGACGGGACGATTATAGATTATAGTAGTTTCCCGGTAGTTCTTTTAGCTAGGCTAATTATAGGACGTTCGAAGGTTTATCTAGAACTACGACGTATATAGTTAGAGTTATATCTAGCGCTAGATAAAAAAGGGAATGCTAAAGCCGCTGCCCGTCCCCGATTAGCTATAGGCATACCTCTCGATAGACTTTATAACAGACTTCCTAAGTTCTACTAAAAGCGGCGCCCGGTATTTATAGGTAATCGTCGACCGTTTAATAAAAGCGGTAACGTTAGAAGCGATAAAGACTATAAACGCAAAGGCGTGCGCCGCGAGGTTCCTCTTAGCGCACTACCGCTTCTACGGTATGCTAAAGTCTATCGTAATAGACTAAGGAAGCAACTAGCTTAGGGAGTTCCAGGTTAAGTTCTATCGACTCTACGATATTAAGTAGAAACTTAGCACCGTATACTACCTATAGACTAACGGTAGCCCGGAAAGAGCAAACTAGGAGATCTAGGCCTACCTTCGCGCGTACGTATGCTATACATAGAACTAGGCTGCCTTCGAGGCGGTATAGAAGGGAGAGCAACGCTTCCCGCCGTAGCTCGAGCTTAAGACGTAAATCGCCGAGTGCTCGATCGACCTTAGCAACCGTCTTTGCTTTCGTAACCGTATTTAAGTGCCCGGCGAGGATAGTATGCTTCGCACTAATATTATCTAATAGATATATAACTCGCGAGCAAACGGCTACTTAGGGAGAGACGGGACGATTATAGTAGTTTCCTAGTAGTTCTTTTAGCTAGGCTAATTATAGGACGTTCGAAGGTTTATCCGGAATTACGACGTATATAGTTAGAGTTATATCTAGCGCTAGATAAAAAAGGGAATGCTAAAGCTACTGCCCGTCCCCGATTAGCTACGGGCATACCTCTCGATAGACTTTATAATAGACTTCCTAAGTTCTACTAAAAGCGGCGCCCGGTATCTATAGGTAATCGTCGACCGTTTAATAAAGGCGGTAACGTTAGAAGCGATAGAGACTATAAACGCAAAGGCGTGCGCCGCGAGGTTCCTCTTAGCGCACTACCGCTTCTACGGTATGCTAAAGTCTATCGTAATAGACTAAGGAAGCAACTAGCTTAAGGAGTTCTAGGTTAAGTTCTATCGACTCTACGATATTAAGTAGAAACTTAGCACTGTATACTACCTATAGACTAACGGTAGCCCGGAAAGAGCAAACTAGGAGATCTAGGCCTACCTTTGCGCGTACGTATGCTATATATAGAACGATTAGAAGGACCTACTGCCCGCCGCACAGCTAGCAATAAACAATAGAGTATCGTCGACTATAGGACTAAGTCCGTTCTTCGCAGAATATAGATACGACGTTAATACTATCTAGCTATACGACGAGCCGGCACGCGCGACGCCTAACTAACGCGGTGTATAAGACCTTATTGCTAGAATATAGGAGGTAACTAACTTTATATAGGCTGCGATAATAGCGGCTTAAGCACGATAGGAGGACTTCGCTAATCGCTATCGCTAGCTAGCGGAAAGGTTCTAAGTCGGCGATAAGGCGTAGCTTTATATAAGCAACTACCTCTCGGATAGACCTTGCCTAAAGATTAATTAAATCTACTATAAATACCCGGTAAAGGCGGTCCTTAGTTTATATACTATCGAGCTTAAAGTGCCGCGAGGCATATACCTACGCTTCTACGTAGACCTATTGCGGCGCGCCGCCGCGGATCCTCTCCCCGGCTAAGTCCTCTACGACGCTTAACCGCCGCTAGTTATCGCGTATAAGGGCGGCCGCGAATAGGGCGTAGAGGAGATCCTCGTAGCGTAGTAGAAAGAGCGAGGCCCCCGCCGAAAGCGCTAGGTGCTTATTCGATAGCGTAGGTATACCGAGCCGACCTAAGAGCCCTTAGAAGAATTCCGTAACATAGAGGCGCTTAATAACTTCGAAGGGTTATATAGCGATATGCTCGAGCATAACGGCGACTAAGCATACTTTAGTCGACGAGCCCGTCGCGCTATAGAAGGTGATTAGCTCGCGCGGGGCGGAGCGCCGGTAAGTAAAGTAAGTATAGACGGAGGGCAGGCCTTATACACGCTTAGTAAAACTACTAAGAGCCCGGCTCTTAGTCGGCCCTAAATTACGGGCCGTTAGAACCACCCGCGATTAGAAAACGATAGTATAGTAACGAGCGACGAGCGACGACGATAAGGTTTACGACGAGAATTAAGGAAGCTAGGAAGCTATATATATTAGCTACGAAAGATAGGAAGAAGCCGCTACTACCTAACCCCCGTTTCCTACCGTAGACTCGGTTTACTTTCGGGTCGATATAGCGGCACGCGCTAAACGGGCGAACTACGAATCGATAAGTCAGCGGCCGGTCTTTTTATTCTTATATAGCGAGTTGCTTACGTATAGGTCGCGCGTTCCCTTAGCGGAGGGGTTAGAGCTATATATAGCTAGGTATTCTACGAGCGCGCGAGCGGCGGGCTCCCTTATAGCGATAACCTAGGAATAGTTAACACTACCGACACGTCTAGTAATAACAGGGGCGGCTTACGGCGCGGCATTATATGCCCGTTTTTACGCATGCGTAGTAAGCCCGCGCGAGAGGGGAGGCTTACTCCTAGCAAGCCTCCGCCTCCCCGCGGGCCATCCTGCCTATATAAGGCGCGCACGGGACTAGCCTCTTTTTATTAGAGCATATAGGCGGCTTCCGTTTCGATAGGGTCTTGCCCGGTGTTAGAGGGGGCGGGGCCGGCGGCGAAGGAGTACGCGTAGGAGTCGCTATTTTTGTTTTTATTAGTTAAGGAAAAGAAAGGAAAGAGGACGAAAACCCGGGGGAGGGGCGACGAGCTTTTATAGCGGTAGGAGGGCAGAAAAAGCGTTACCTTACTTAGCGGTAAGGCAAAGCGTAACGTTAATTCTATTAAAGAGGGAGGGGACTAATATTACGGGCTACGCCGTAGTACGTACTACGGCTATACCGTAGTAAGCGCTTAGGTTAGCCGCTGCGTAGGCCCGGCATAGAGCCGGCTGCTAGCACGTATAGCCTAGCAATGCCCTAGACGAGGGCACGGTCGGGCCGATATAGGGCCTGTGTAAGGGCAAGGCGCGTATATAAAACCTACGGGAAGAGCGAGCTATAGCGGGCTCTTCTTCCTCTCCTCCTTAGCTTTAGATAGTTAATTATCTAGCCACGCAGTGTTAAGTTAAACCCTATGCCGGCCCCTTACACTTAGATAGACTTAGACAAAGAGTTCCTAGAGCTTTCCTCGGGCCGTAGTAATATAGGTGATAAAGTTATAGTAGTCTTAAGAGATACTAGCTAAGATATATAGACTAATATCTTTAAGCGTAGTTATCTTCTTCTTATAGACCTTAACTGCCCGTTTGTATTATAGGACGATAACTCTCTCGAAGTTATATATAGCTTAGCCTACTTATAAGAAGACAGACTAGAGGTACGTTTAGAAAGGTAGGAACGATAGTTAAAAGTACGAATAATCCTTTATTACAGTGCGGTTGCCCTCTTATAGCAAGACTAAAGCTTGCCCTTCTTCTAAGATATATCAGGGCCTTAGGGATATACCCTTAGGCCTCGAGAGGGGTTGTCGGGGACTAGTTAGCGACTAATAGCCGAATAGTCCCTAAGCTAAAATGCATTATCTATCGTATATGTATCCCTATCTCCCGGCTCTATAGTTACGCGGGTAGCTGCGTTATAATTATCCCCCCCTTTTAGGGCGGACGCCTCGGACGCTAGGATAGCTTTAGGTATAAATAAAGTCGTAATAGTAAATAAGACTAAAATAGGATTAAACGTAGTATAAAAATCAACGATAATAGTTATTATTATATATATTATAATAATTATTATGTTAGTTATACGTTATAATAGTTGCTATGCAATAGGGGGCTGGTCGCCTACGTATAGTTAGCGAACTATAATAAAGTGCTACTCTTTATATATAAAGATTTTTTTCTTCTCTTCTCTTATTATATAACTATATCGAGATCTTATAGAGAAGTATATTCGGAATTAGACGAGTATATTCTAAATCTAACGAGTATATTCCGAATTAGACGAGTATATTCCGAATTAGTTTAACGTTATGCCTCTTAAGCGAACGGCAAGCAGAACGGTATAGACACCTCGAAAGCGAGGAAAGTAGGACAATATTTAGCCGATAGGCCCTTTAGTTATTGCTCGAGTCCTAAAGCTATCCGTAAATAGAGTTTCGATTAAGGACGCTATAGTAATAGCATAGGAAGAAATAAAGCTAAAGAAGATACGCGGAGAGAAAACCACCCTATTAGAACGACTCCTTATAGAGAAAGATATACGAGATGCCTTAAAGAAGTCGATATCTTTATTAAAGGAAGAAACCGAAGATTAACTATATCGTTAATTATTTAAAAGACCTTTTATAAGTATAAAAAAACCTATCGTAGTAGAGTCTTAAGAAGATTACGCGAATATAAAGCGTATAACGCTAGTAGTTATTAAATCCGAAACATTTTCGTCGTTAAGTAAAGATAATAGAGATAAAGACATTAAGGCGAATACTAAAGGAGACACCGGCGAGAAGAGAAATGTCTAGAAAAGGATATCGCCTAAGAAAAAAGGCAAGAAGGCTATATATATAAAAAGTCGTAGGGCGAAAGGGTGCTATATCACCGAGCTATACTATATTAAGTGCCTTAATAGCAGTATATAAGGGTTTAGCGATAACGAGGATAATACTAAAATAGCCGAACTATATTATATATAGGAGGATGTATAATTAAGCAGATATATTTTATATAACTCGCGTAGTAACCTTTACGAATCGGTAAGTTCTTCGTTCCTTATTAAGTCGGGATATAGTTGTTAATAAAATTATAGGTGCCGGCAATAATATCCGGAGATATAGCTAATCTATACGCTATTTAGACGAAGATAGCTAAGTTATAGACTACTTAGGATAAGACGGAGAAGAAGAAGATAAAGTCAATCTTCTACTAAGTTTATACGTCGTTTATAGCCGTAATAACGGCCTACCGAGAGGAATAAGGGGTATTAAGTGCTAAACGTTTATATATAAAACGTCGTTTCGAATACCGGTAGGCATTAATAAAGCGACGGAAAGCTATACGCGAGAATAAGGACTAAAAGCTTCGCCTAGTGATTAAGGACGTAGGTTTTACCCTATAGTAGGTAAGACGAGAATATATATACGATAATTTATACGAAATAATCGAGGAGAGTAGTCGCTAAGGAAGGAGGGAGTAGTTAAAACGTCTCCTTATTATTGCGGAGTTTACTAGCGAAATAAAAGTAAGAGACTTCTACCGTATAGATATTAAGGAATAATAATAAAGTAGCGGTAGAATAGTAAGAGAAAAGTTAGGGTAAGCTAAAAAGAAGTTATTTCGTAATACGTAATTTCCGCTGTTTCTTTAGCTATATCTCTAGGTATTCGTTAATAAGTTCTTAGGTATTCGCTATATCGTCCTAAGCAACCTACTCGTTATATTCGGCTAGCTAACCTTCCTATTTCACTAAGTAGTAGGTAACGCCTTTCTTTTTCTTATAGTCCTTAATTTACTAAACCGACTATTCTCCTTCGGCATCGTTAAGGTTAGGCATCGGCAGTAATTCGCTAAGGTATTAGTTAATAGCCCGTTCTGCCTACGGCTTAAGAAAACTAATGTAAAACATATTATAAAGCCGGTCGTATTTCTCTAATAGGGCTAGGCGGTACGCCTGCTTGCTAATAGCTTAAAGGACCCTAAAAGGTCTAATATATTTAGGTAATAACTTCCTTCTTTAGTCCTTAAGGCGTAAGTTCTTCGTAGAGAGTCCTACTAGGTCCTTAACCTTAAGGGTAAGTAGCTTATAATAGAGGTTATAGAATTTCTTTTACGACTCGATAGCTTATCGCTAATAAGTCTCTAGCTTTTTCCTTAAGTCTGCTAATTTACTAATACGAGCTCTCGCTTTAGGCACTCCCCTACTAGTAGCATCGTCTATAAGGTAGATATAATAGTCTAGTTAGTATCCGAATAATGCCTTATTAAGCGAAAAGCCTATAGTTGTATTCTTCGTATTATTATAAGCGAACTAAGCCTCTCGTAGTAGTCTAAGCTAGTTATTCTATTCGGCATTTATATAATACCGAAGGTAGTATTATAGTGTCTAATTCACCCGTTCGGTTTAACCGTCGGTTTATAAGTAAAAGGCTATCGATAACCTACGTTTTATCCGTAATATATAATAAAGGTCTAACTAAAACTTACTAATAAATAGAGATCCTCTATCGGAAATAATGCCTTTCGGTACTTTATAGATAAGCTTAATCTTATAATAAAAAGCCTTAGCTAACTTAGGCGCTATTATTATCTTAAAGACCGTGAGAAATACGCTATACTTAGTGTATTAATTAACGATTACTAATATTACGTTAACTTCTCTACTATCGAACTATAACTCCGGAAAACCGGTAGTAAAGTCTATAGAGACTTCTTCCTAAGGTCTTATAGGAATAGGCAGCGACTTAAGGGCGCTATATAAGCGATACCGCTTTAGAACGGCGCTTTAATAGATATAATATAAACGCACGTAGCTATTTATATTACGAGCTATTCCTTCCTAAAAGAATTTCCGGGATAGGAGGTCTTTCGTACGGGCTATTCCGAAGTATCCTATAAAGGGATCGTTATAGTAGAGCTAAATAAGCTCTTGCCTTAAGGCAACCTCTACGGGCACTACGATTTTTCCCGAATATAAAATAAGTCTATCTAGGCTTAATAACTAAAGACTTACCCCTTCTTCTAGGGTACGTTCGGCCTATACTCGCTATATAGTCTACGGATCTTCCGCTTAAGTCCTCTTAAGGAGCTTAAAAAAGGGCTTAGAGATATTGCTCTTATAGACCCCTTTATAACGAGCTGCTAACCTAGCTAATTATCTTTAACACCGTTGTTTATAACTAACGATATCTTTAACCTAAGTGGCTAACTCCGCGGGACTCGTTCCCGAATGCTAAGCGATCGAATCTTAGAGAGCTTATGTATTTTCGTTACGTAAAGACATCTCGTTAAGCTTAGAGATAGTAGAGACCTAAGAACTCGTCTTAAGGTCGCTCTTTATAGAATATATAGCTATATACACCTATTAAATAATTACTAACTTCTATTATAGTTCTAGGAGTAGCTTTATAGACGGTAGGGCTTCGCCTATAAATTCTAGCTTCTTTAATAAAGCATCGGCAGGATTTAATTTACCGGCTTAGTATTTAATTATAAAATCGAAAGGAGCTAGGTATATATACTAACGTGCTTATCTTCTATTAAAGGATACTTACTTTATAAAGCCTTAAAGGTTTTAGTAATCTAATAAAACTTTAATAGTATTCGCCGCCCTTTTAACGTAGTATCGCTAGTATTTAAATAATTTAACGATGGCAAATATCTCCTAATTAAGGGTACCGTAGTTAAGCTTAAGGCTAGTAAACTTCCGTAACTAGAAAGCAATCGGATAATAGTAGCCTTCGTTATTAAGCTACGAAAGAATGCTAGCTATTGCGAAAATTAAGGCATTAGTCTTAATGCGAATCGGTCTTTAAGGGTCGAAGTGTTAGAGAAGTAGGGCTATTGTAAAGGCGTTCTTTACGGCGTAAAACGCTATTAATTCGCTAGTGTTTAGCTATACTTATCCGGGCTTTCTTCCTTTAACGCTCCCCTTTAATAACGTAGTAAGAAGGGCAATAATGCTAGAGTATCCTAAAATAAATCGTCGGTAATAATTTGTAAAACCGAGAAAAACTTAAATATTATAGAAAGAACGAGGTTCTTCTTAATTTATAATAGCCTTAACGCGGGCTAGGTCTATTACAACTCCGTTAATAGATAGGATAAATCCTAAAAACTCTAAAGACTGCTTATAGAAAGTATACTTCGATAAATTAGCGAATAGCTCGGTATTCCTTAGTCGTTTAAAGACTTATCGTAAGTGTTCTATATACTCCTCGTAGGTCTTAGAAAAGATTAAAATGTTATTAAGGTAGACGACGCAAATAGTATCTATAAGGCCTTTAAAAGCTTAGTTAATATATAACTAAAATATAGTAAAGGCGTTAGTTAATCTAAACGGTAATACTAAATACTTATAGTAACTATAGCGAGTACGAAAGGCTATCTTTTACTTATCCCCTCCTTTAATCCGGATGCGTTAGTATGCGTTTTTTAGGTTAATCTTCGAAAAGTACTTAGCCCTTTAATAACGGTCTATAATCTCCGAAATAAAGGGGAGTAAGTAGCGATTCTTATCGGTAATGCTATTAACCCCCTAGTAGTCTATATAAAGGCGTAAGGTGCCGTCTTTCTTAGGCATAAAAAGGATAAAAGCCTTAGCCGAACTCTTAGATTTCCAAATAATACTACGCTTAAGGGACTAATCTAACTACTCCTTTAGAACCTAAAGTTTAGATTAAGAAAGAGGGTAGATAGGTCTAAAAGGCGGCTTAAAGTCGGGCAATAGGTTAATCGTATAATCGGTGCCCTTCTTCCTTAGCAATAAATCGGCCTCGTGCTTAGAAAATACGTCTTTAAAGTCTAAAAGAGTCGCCGGTATTTCCTCCTTTATTCGCTTAGGGTTCGCCGAGTTATTATCTTTATCGGGAAATAGCATAAAATTTAGGTCTAGTATAACTGCATAGACCTATGCCTTATTCCGACACTTATATAAAAATTTCTACGGTTAGCGTAATAACACTTTAGAAAGTTAGTATTTAAACTACTAAGCGCGCTTAAAAGGAACGAGATAAATATATTCCTAAGAAAGTATAGGCATACTAAGTAAAACTAATGCGTCGTTAGGTTTTAATCCGTTATCGATGCCGATATAAAGGCGAATGATTGTCTTTTCCCTATAGCGACTATCTTAGAGTTAGATAGAAACTTCCTAGACTCTATATCGTCTTATAAGTGTATTCCCGACTACCTTTAATCTAAGGGTTAATAAAGGAAGCTATCGTAGCCTTTATTTTCGAGCAAAATTTATATTTACTAAGTCTACTTTACTACCGTAATCGAGATTAACGATAATTTTATAAGGTATTCGCCTTAGTAGCTTTTTAGTAGCACGTAGTCTCTTAACTACCTCTACCTATAGCTTAGTCGAAGGAGAGGCATTTACTTCGACTTTTAGGCGTTTCCCTCCTTCTTTATTATCTCTAAATCGGCTATAGCTCGGTTAGCTTTCGCTATCGCTTAGCAATCGGCTTATATATAGCCTAGTTTCTTATAATACTAATAAATAACTATACTAGATTAGCTTTCGCCGTTTCTATACGAATTTCCTCCCCGGTTATTGCTATAGCTATTCCTACTATATCTATTCCTACCCTTACGACTATTATAACTATTTCCTTAGCCGTTCTTATAGCCGTTGCTACGACCGTTTCTACGGCTATTTAAGGTCGATCTAGCGGCGTCGGAATCTTAATAGTTATTAATAGATCTATTTCGGCCTTTACGTCGGCGATAGCCTATCGAACGGGAGCCTCTTGCCCCTTAAGTAAAGGTCGACTAATCGTTAGTTGCCTTTACGGGGCGCTTTTTATTTCCTAGAGTATCTTAGAAGCATTAAGCGAGTTAGACTATCTCCTTACGAGTATTATCCTAAATAGACGCTAAATAAAGGGAGATTTAGTCCTAAAGATCGGGATATAACTTTGTAAAAAAGGAAAGTATATAAGTTTTTTCTAGCAGACGTTTTAGGTATTACTTAAGGGAATCTAAGTAAAGACTAAAATTAAAGGGGGACTAACCCTTTCGTTAGCGTGCTTCCTATAGTTACGTAGCTAAGAGAGTCTTACGATTAGTAGTATCTTTAATTAAAATTAAGGTTTAGTTACGAAAATTGTCTTAGTTAGTATAAAGCAATTCCTTCTCTATAAGGAGCTTTTTATTAAGGTATCGCCTCTATCTCGCCTTATAGTCTATATATATATAGTTAAAGGTATATAAGATTTTATTCTTATTGCGCTTAAAACGACGTAAGGCAGCGATAAAGGCATCCTTAAGATTACTAATTTAATTAAGACGTTTTTAAAGGTTAGTCGGTTATAATAACTAAGGAATGTTTTTTATTTTAATTTCCTTACTATAACTCTTATTTAATTTAGTTAACTATCGGCGACGTTTATATAAGTCTTTGCTAAATAAGTTACCTTACTATGAAAATTCCTCTCGAAGTTCTACAATCCTATCTCTTAATCTTTTCTCCTCCTTTAGCTTTACGGCTCTTGCTTAAAAGGCTACGAGGATATCTATACGCGGAGGGGTAGGTCGTAAAGGGCCGGCTTACGTTTAACTTTACGAGGGGATAGATTAAGCCCCCTTAGGCAGCGAAAAAATTAGTAATAGCGTCCTAAGACGCTTGTTATAGCCCTTATATAAGTTAGTATATTTATCTTCTAATATTAGTTCCGTTACGCAAGGTAACGGCGATAGGCTAGCGACTCGATAGCTACTACGACTTATTCGGCCTACGCGGCCTATACGTCCGAAAACGCGCCTACCGCGTAACGCTATCGCTCTTAGGTAACTAAAAAAGAGAAGCTTTAGAACTTATAAGAAGATAGACTAAAGGTACGTTTAGGAAGGTAGGAACGATAGTTAAAAGTACGAATAATCCTTTATTATAGTGCGGTTGCCCTCTTATAGTAAGACTAAAGCTTGCCCCTCTTCTAAGATATATCGGGGCCTTAGGGATATACCCTTAGGCCTTAAGAGGGGTTATTAGGGACTAGTTAGCGACTAATAGCCGAATAGTCCCCGAGCTAAAATACATTATCTATCGTGTATATATTCCTATCTCTCGGCTCTATAGTTGCGCGGGTAGCTGCGTTATACTAAAGCACTAGATTTAGTCGCCTTAAAGGCTATAGCCGAGAGAAAATTAAATGCCTAGAGCCCTAATTCCTCTTAGTCTTCCTAAGGGACCGGGAGTCTAAGGTCTTAAGGTCTTAGCTAGGTTAACCTCTCCCGATATTATAATACTACCCTTATAGCACCTCCCTTAGTAGTAGGGCTTTCTAACTCTACCTTAATCTCTTTCTTATTAAAGGAGGGCACTTTAGGCATTTTAAGGACGATATTTAAATAGGGGTCGACGTATTGCTAAACCCGACGTAGCTCGGCTATAGTCTTAACCTAGCTATACTACCTAGTCTAGTCCTTAGGCTTCTTAAGAGTATACTTAGAGGTTATAAAGGTAGACCTTAATAATAAGTCTATAATAATTAAATAGTTATTGTTATTGTTTATTAGAAAAAGGGGTTAGTGTTAAAGTAGTAATAGCTTTAAAACCCGTAATAAGAATAAAGGGATAAGACTTTAAATTAAAGCAGTCGGCGGCTTTTAACGAAAGGAGGATTTAATCTCTAAAAAAGCGTCTATTGCGAAGCTACGGACCTTATCCTAGGCTTATAACTAATATAGTTATTTAAGCGTAATGCATAAAGTCTTATATATCTTAAAGTATGTGTATTGCTCTATCTAATCTAATCTAAGGACCGATAGGGGTCTAGGTATTTATAGGTACCTTAACCTCCCTAGCCTAATAGCTTTGCATACATTTTTAGTAGGTAGTCGTTTAGGGTCACCGTAAAAGAGACCTACACTAGCCTCTTGCCCTATCTAGACTACGTTTTCCTTCGTTACACTAACGCCGCCCCGTACGCACTAAAGCCGTCATGCATTCCTGCGTGCAATAGTATGGCCCCGAGGTTATAGGTCTAATAGGACCGCGAGAGTGCGCGCTATTCGGGCACGGACCAGCGCACACACAGAGTTTTTCGAAATTCATTACGAAGTAGAGCTTTTCCACACGCTTGCTCGCTGACATGTTTAAACTTAAGAGGTATGCAGTATTGCCTTTGCGAAGGATAGGTCGCGCATCGATCCGATGCGAAAAAAAAAGACCCCGGGGGGAGTTAGTAATGTTTAAGTTGCCCAACGAATGGTTATAGAAATCGTAGACCCCGAGCTCTCGGCCTTTAAAAGACATGTTTTAAACAAGCGACGTGTCGACGCACTAAGCACATGGCCTAATAGTCGAATGCGGGACCCCATAAAACGAACAGTTGCCGGTCGAACACGTCGGTTGGATGTCGTTTGCATGTGGGAGGAGAACTAGAGACTAGGGCGTCCGCGGCGCCAGTTGGGGAATCCATATCGTCCATAGTCGGGGCACACATGGCCACGGAGAAGCTCGCACTACCCCCGGACGCAACTTGGGTACAAGACACCGTCTTGATGGCCTGTTGGGTAAAGGGGCCGATGGCAAGACTAACGATGGCGGTGATGCATGCGACGACGGCCAGCGGGCTCCCGCGGTGTCCGAGGCGAAGGGCTCTATCGGAGAACTAGATCCATTTGGACTGGCTGATGACCTCGGCCGAGATAATGATGATGGCCGCGCGAAGGCATAGGGTGCACAGAGCTATAACGGTACTGAGATTGATGGAATAGGGCTAACGTGGCCGCTCGCCGTCTTCGAGAATGGCGAGAATGCTTAGGCTGCCGGCATAGCAATAGCAGCTTGGGCTGCCGGCATAGCAGTAGTAGCTTAGGCTGCCGTAATAATAGCAGCTTAGGCTGCCGCAATAATAGCAGCTTAAGCTGCCGTAATAATAGCAGCTTAGGCTGCCGGTATAATAATAGCAGCTTAGGCTGCCGGTATAGCAATAGTAGCTTAGGCTGCCGGCATAGTAGTAGCAGCTTAGGCTGCCGGAATAATAGCAGCTTAAGCTGCCGTAATAATAGCAGCTTAAGCTGCCGGCATAATAAGGCCTTAATCCACGACGCCTTAAAAAAACCAGTGCGGACAAGCAACTCGGCTAGAAGAGTATTCGTCCCCCGATTAGTAGCGTTTTTCGGCCTAAATACAAGAATTCGTGCTCCTCCTCCTATAGCTGTATGTCTATCCCTATTTATAATGTATCGCGCTAGTAGGGGTCGTGCAGCATCGCGTAGATGCCTACATTAGGGAAAGATACTAAGAAAAATATCGAATTCTGCTATAGGCGATATATCGCCTATATCGTTTTTTAAGGCGCTTTCGATACACCCTCTTCGTGTATTATAACTTCGTTCCTAGGCGACTTCCCTAACCGCTTTATCGTTAAATACGATGCCTACGATAATATAAGGAAAGCTACCATTCTATTAGCTCTTATACAAGCCTTTATAGCCGGCGGCTTTATCGACGAGGAAGCTTATAGGGGAGAAAATAAGGCTATCGCGAATAGCGATAACGACGACTTCTCTCTTTAAGGTTCCCCCGCGCGGTCTTAAGCACACTATCAATAGCTCCTTACGGCACTAAACGTTATATTTAACGATCTTTTTCACATGCTAAAGGCAGTCTTTTCCCGCCTCTGCCGATAGCTTCGTATTAATACCTATATTAAGGCCTCGAGGCATTAGACGGTAGAGCAGAAGGTGCTAGTATTCCTATAGATCTACGCATATAACGAACCTTAGAGAAATACGGCATGCCGCTTCTAAATAAGTTAATCGTCGGTCTTAAGGATATTCTATTAATTAATCGACCTAATAAGGCGGTTGTACGCTAAATTCGTTCGCTAGCCGGGGCTAGGATATATCTCCCCGATCGTAGAGTTAGACAGAAAGCTTATGCAGTTTAACGGCGCGATCGGTGCTATTAACGGCATATATATTCCTGCGTTTATCCTAAAGGCTCGTTAGAAGAGGTTTTAGTCGAGGAAGAATAATATCTTATAGAATATATTCGCGGCGATTACCTTTAATAGCCTCTTTAGCTATATGCTTACTAGCGCCGAGGGCTTTATCTACGACTCGCCGTTGCTGCGAAATGCTTTAGTAAAGAGCTTTACTTTACCTAAGGACCGTTTCTATCTTAGCGACGTAGGGTTCGGTTTAAGGCGTAGCCTACTCGTGCCGTATAGTAATATACGATATTATCTTACCGATTAGGGCGAGGCAGGCAAAAGACTTAAGAACTCTAACGAGATCTTTAACCTACGGCACGCTTAGCGTCGCACAACGGTAGAGTAGGTCTTTAGTCGCTATAAGCGGAAGTAGAAGATAATTCATTATAGTATACTTAAATATTGCTTTATTAACTAGATAAAGATTATGTATATAGTAACGGGGCTATTTAATTTCGTTTAAATGCGTAGGAAAGATTATAACGAGAGAGATCGAGAGGAAGAGTCGTACCTAATAGATTAAGAGCGCGAGGCTCTCGAATTAGCTCGCGTACGAGCTAATTCGATCGTTATAGGCCGTATAGGCACCGAATTACGCGAGCTAATCGCCGGCTGGCTGTAGGAGACATACTAGGCTATTTTAGCCCGGCGAGAGCGTAGAGATAACACTAACGAGAGCGACGAGAGCGACGAGAGCGACGAGAGCGACGAGAGCGACGAGAGCGAAGAGAGCGATAAGGGCGGCGAGAGCGATAAGGGCGATAAGGGCGGCGAGGGCGGCGAGGGTAAGGAAGAGGAAGAGAATAAAGAAGATAAAGAAAATAAGGGCCGCGGGGTAAGGGCTTAAAGGATAAGGATAAGGGCATAGCAACCTCGATTTTCAATAAGCCGAACTTCTAGCTATTTTAACAACCCTATATCCCTCCTTAATCCCTCCCTAATCCCTTGCAATTATCGCTTAATACACGCTTGCTTAGCCTCGCTTATACTAAGTGAATTCTATAAGACCGGGTTTATAAGGTCTTTCTTTAACTAGGCTATAACTCGCATTGCAAGCTCTATATCGTGTGTATCGGCAAGCTATATATAGTCTTAGATGGCCTTTTCGAAATCATCCGCGCCTTATGCCCTTATAGTAATCACATATTGCTTAGTCTAGGCACCTTAAGCCATAAGGTCGGTAAGTAGACTAACGATTTCCTCTGTTTTCTTCTATTACTGCCTCTTTCCCTTTTTTAATCCTCTTAGCCTTCGGTTTAGCGACAATCTCCTTAAAGTTAACCTAGGCCTCGATCTCTAGGTAGTTGCCGATAGCGGCACTAGCGAGCTATTAGAATCCTAGGCCTAAGACTAGTTGTTTTAGTTAAGGCGCTAGCGAGCTAATATACGTAGTGTTTCCTTACGGAAAGGATCGTTAGAGTTATCGTCGGCAGCTTCGTCGGGCACTTAAGACCCCTCCTCCTCGTCGGTTAATTCCTGCTATTGCTAAAGCTGACTTTCGGCTTCTATAGCAGCCGCGTAACCGGCATCGTCGTTAACCTTAAGCATCGTACGGCTAGCTGGCTAGTCGTTTGCGAAGATCTTAGCCTACGACTTAAAGGTAATAGTATCGCTAACTATAAGGCCTTACTTAATAACCCGAGGACCGATATTAGGGAACCTCGCCTTTAATAACTCCTCGTTAGCCTTGCTTATCGTGATCTTTCCGGTCTTAGGGTAATATACGGCGCCTAACGGTTGCTCTACCTCGCGGAATACCCGCTAGAATTAAAGGAGCTAGCGATATTTGTTATTAAGTATCTTAAAGCTCTATCGGCGGCGAGGAAACTCGGCCTTAAGCTTCGGCACGAATAACTTAAAAACTAGCTTTACGAAGACCGCCTTAGAGCTATTAAGGAGCTTATAGCGACGGGCCTTAAGCAATAATTCGAGGAACCTTAAGGTCTATAGCTTAGTCTAACGCTGCTAACTCGGCTGACTAGCCTTAATAGACTAGCTTTCGGAGGAGGGAGGCATCGCGAGAGCCCTAATAAGTGCGATTAAGCGCAAATGCGGTTGCGGTAATTATAATGCAAATACGAAAATACGAAGAAATACGGAAATACAGGCCTTAGGCGGTGAGTGAAATAGCCGATAAGGATGTCGGACGGTATATAGGGAGACCCGCACTAAAATTAGGTGGAGTAAATCTCTGCCCGCGTCTGCATTGATTTTTTAAAGGCGTTGTAGATTAGGGCCTAATAGTAGCTTAGGCTGCCGGCATAGCAATAGCAGCTTAGGCTGCCGGCATAGCAGTAGTAGCTTAGGCTGCCGTAATAATAGCAGCTTAGGCTGCCGTAATAATAGCAGCTTAGGCTGCCGTAATAATAGTAGTAGTAGCTTTAGCAGCAGCTTAAGCAGCCGGCCGCGACGCCTAGGATTATCTTCTAACAACCTATAATCTTCTAACAACCTATGCTACCGCCTACACGCACGCAGCCATATAGCTTCCGATTAAATATAGCGCCGCGGCGCTTGCCCTTACGTTAGAAGAGCTATAATACCGTAAGATAAGCCTTATTTCGCGCCTTTCTAGCTATTCTAATATCTTTAATTAATGCACATTTGTTTAAGAAACACTAGGCTGCGCTAGCCGCCGGGCTACTAAGGGGGCCTTAAAGTCGGCTAATCCCCGTAACCGCTCCGCTAACATAGGGGGTTTACTAACCTAGACAATTATCGGCGACTATAACGGGGTTAGTCCGAGTAGGCATAGAGGAGGTCTTTAAAAGAGGTAGAATAATACTATAGAAGGGGAAAGGGAAGAGGCGCGGGCGTAGCCCTCGTAAGCGCGGAGCCCGCCTAAATACACGCAATCTAGTCACGTGCACTAGATAATAACACTAGGGTCTAGACCCTTATATTAGCCCCCCGCCCTAGCTCCTTCGGAGCTACCTTCTAAGACACCCGAAGCCGTACCCTAACGCGCGACGGACGTTACGTACGGACTACGTAATTAAGGCGAAACCTATACTAAAACGCATAGCCGAAATACTATATAGAGTAAAGCGGCACGCAGCTATAAACGCGGATATAACCTTCCCGATTCCCTCGTCGTAATAAACATTAGTAGAACCGTATTTTTAGATTTTTTAACACGTAGGGAAGCTCCTTTTCCTAATAAGTAGAATAGACTACTTTGAGTAGGGCCGGTTACTCCGGCTTATGCGCTTTATACGCTTAGGTGCTCCTAAGGGCTCGCCCCGCAGCGATTAGCTCTTTGTCTTTAGGCGCGTATCGCTATTACTATCTGCTCTCCCCGCATAAGGCTATACGAGCGCCGTTCTTTTTGCTGCGGTCTCCCGGGCATAGGCAATATCCCCTCGTATCGCCCGCTATCGCCGCGCTAGGCGCGGTAGCATTCCTAATATTTATCACTCGAATCGTCCAGTCGTATCCCGCTTATAGGCGTGCTGCCGTTTCGTCCGTATGCGTGCTTCTTTATGCGTGTTCTATGTGTTCCGCAGTTATAACTGCGCCTTACTACCGTCTCGAAGGTCGTGCTTAATTTCGCAGGCATTACTTATACTAAAGCCGAAGCGGGAGCTATTAGCGTTAATAACGTATATCGTTAGCTCCCGACGCACCTAAGGCTTCTACACATAGGCTCCTCCCGTAGCCCTTAAAGCGGAGACGGTAAAGTCCTTCCTTTATAAGGTAGACGAAAAACAACAAAGGAAATTCGTTTTAAATCGGGTCTAGCGACTCGGCAATAGGCAAGCAAAGGTCGTGCTATAGGCAGGTAAATTAACGGCTGTAAGTAGGGCAGGAAAAGCCGATTAAAGGCGCATTCGTAAGTGCGGGGAAGTAAAAAAATTCGCATAGGCTAACATTAGCGCGGGGTCGCGTTCTTATTAGTGCGGGGTATTAAAAATCGCACGAGCGATTAAGGCTACGAAGCTAAAGGGCAGCTTAATTTATCCTCGTATTAAGCATCGTAGAGAAAGACTCTAGGCGGCGCGTTCCGACGGTACGGAGGCGGCGTATAGTAGGCGTAGCTGCGGATTAATAAAGTGATAGTATTATTATATAACGGGGTTAGTCCGAGTAGGCATAGAGGAGGTCTTAGAAAGAGGTAGAATAATACTATAGAGGGGGAAAGGGAAGAGGCGCGGGCGTAGCCCTTATAGGCGCGGAGCCCGCCTAAATACACATAATCTAGTTATATACACTAGATAATAACACTAGGGTCTAGACCCTTATAGCGACGTAGAAAAAAAAAGATACCTAGTTTTAGTAGTAACTACTACGTAATTATTAAAGTACTCTAGCTGCCCTAACGGGCCTAGTGCCCCTGTATTTAGCTAGCATAGGAAAAACTAAGCGGCCTAAGGGAAAACCTATATAACGTCTATCTATCTTAACGTCGGGCCGGATACGGCCTGTGTTCGCTATAGTTAATTAAGTTTAGTTACTGCCGCCGGTCTAGTGCCTAATAAAGGTTACCCCGCCCGGGCGGGCCTAAGGGCGTCGGGGTCGGGCGGATAGTCTAACTTAGTAAAGCCGGCGCGTAGACAGCACGTAGGCGATAGGGTGCGGGCCGGGGCCCCGCCTAGCGGGTTAGAACGTAAAAAAATAAATCTTAGTAAGCGTATAATCGAATATATAAAAACACATATAAATACACACAAACGTTAAAGGGGGCTAGCGCTAGGAGCCTCGTCGTCTTACTCCCGGAGCTCCCCCCCGCCGGTGTTATAGCGGTCTATCTTCTCCGTAAGGGCTATCGCGGCCCGGAACTACTATAGTAGGCAGTGCTTAAGGAACTACCGGATAAGCGGCTTCGCGGCGGCGGGGCGGTTATATACCGCCCTAAGGTCGCTCTCCCGTCGGATGCCTCTTAGTAAGGCCGCCCTCGCGCTAGTAAGGGCAAGGCACCGGAGGAAGAGGTAAAACGCGGTTTTACGCGCGGTCCCGTACTAATAAAGCGGCGAGTCGACGTCGGGGACGTTCCGGTCGAATAAGAACCCCTATAGACCGATCTTCCCGGTCCGAATCTAAATAAGCGCGGAGCTCTCGTGCTTATATAACCCGTTATATACCTTTAATGCCTTCTTCGGCCGGTCGAAGTAAGGGTTAATATCTACCGGCTGCTATGCTTTTCGTAGTCGCTTCGCCTCTATCGCTTAGAGATCCTCCTTCTAGCGCGTCTCCTAATCGCGGAGGACTACCTCCTCCGTTATAGTGCCTTAAGGGCATTAGTCTTAAAGCCACGCGTCGTACGGCCGGCCGGGCGGCCGGGTCGGCCGACGGGGTTAAAGCAGCACTCTCGCCGGCTTCTCGCAAGCGTATTAGATCCGGTCCGCTATACCTAACTCTTCGGTTCGCTCCTCGTACCGCGTAAGGCGGTCGTTAAGGTAGAGGTCGAGCGGTAGGACCGCCGTCTATATCTCTAGGTTCTAGATCGGGGTCGCCTTAAACGCCCTAGCTATTACCTATAGGCAGCTTAACTAATACACTATAAGCGCTTTTACTAGGCCGGTAGGTTTCCCTCCTTTAAGCGTAGGCTTATAGAACGTTAACGCCCTATAGGCGAGCGCGCTTTAAACTATACTAGCGTAAACCGTCCTCGCGTTTTGCAATCGTATGCCTTATATAGACGCCGCGAGCCCGGTAAAGGCTAGCGCCTATATGCCTATTTTCGTCTTAAGCTTTCTAACTTAGGCTTTCTATTATAGCTTTTAGTTAAACTAAACCCTTAAGAACCTCCCGTCCTCGACCGGCTGGACTATATTTATCCTAAGCTAAAGCTTCGTCGGTATCGGCTTATAGGTCTACGTAAAGTAGATTAGCTTACTCTTCTCTAGCTCGAACTTAACGCCGACCTCCTTTACCTACTTATCGTACTTCTTTTAGGCGCTCCTTAAGCGCCGTATAGTCGCGGCTATAGTCTTACCGTAGGCTAGGAGGTTTATATCGTCGGCGAAGCCGACGGTAGTAACCCCTATCTCCGGCTTAAGGTCGTCCTATAGTAGCGCGATATAAAGGAGGAAGAGGATTAAGGAGAAGGGCGAGCCTTAAGGCACGCCCGTAGGCACCTCCCGGGTCTCCGCTAACGCGCCGTTAAAGTAGAGCTAGGCCGTCCTCCCCTCGAAGAAGCTCTTAACCTACGCGATAACCTAGCCTAAGAAACCCCTCTAGCGGAGGGTCTCGACGAGGTACGTATAGTCTACCCTATCGAAAGCTCCCTTAAGGTCGAGCTAGAGGAATAACGCTACCCCTCCCTAGGCCTACGTCGTCTTTATAAGCTCTATTATAAGTCGTATCGCTATCTTAGTAGACCTCTCGGTCTTATTTCCTATCTACCCTTTAGGCAGGAGGTTATACGCCTTCGCTACGTTTATAATCCTCCTCGCGACTATAGCCTCGAGGATCTTCCCTACCGTACTAAGGAGAGAGATTAGTCTCTACCCTTAGGCTTATTAAAGCTAAGCCGCTATCTTCCCGGGCTTTAGTAAGACGATAATAGCCGCGTATTAAAACCGTCTTAGGAAATATCCGACGTCGCAACTAGCGTTAAGCAATACCGTAAGCACCTTAAGCAATAGCTCCTTATAGGCCTTAATAAGCCTAACCGGGAGGCCGTCTTCCCCCGCGGCCTTCTATAACGCTATCTTCCTAACCGCCGACCTAACGTCGCCGACTATAAAACGCTGCGATATTATATAGGCCTCCCGGGCGGCTTAAGGGCTCCCCTCGCCTCTCGCTACCGGGGGTAGGAAGAACTAGGCCGCGAGGGTCTCTGCCTTCTCCTCGTAAGTGCGGGCCGGCCTGTTTAAGTCGCTCGGTCTCTCTAAGTCCGGGATATATATCGCCTATAGTAGGCTACCGCTTTAGAGCCGCGCTTACCTCTCGATCTTTTAGAGGAGGGCTTAATTAGCGGCTAAATCGTAGGTAAGCTCCTGCTAGGAGTCTCGTTTTATAGCAACGACGGCACGCCGGAGGGCTATCTTCGCCTCGTCTAACGTCTTATAGGTCGTTTAGTTGCCGGACGCTAAAAACGCCCGGAGGGCGCGTTTAGCCTCCCTATCGCATTAGTCTACCTTTATAGTCTACTAGTCGGGGCGGCCGCCGTCGGCGCGGCCCCGGGCCTTAGGTATATAGTCTTTCGTAATCTCGGTTAATTAAGCGACTACTTAATCTACGTACGCCTCGACCTCCTCGGGGGTCGTAGGCGTAGTTAGCGCGGCCCTTAGCCGGAACTTTACGATAGCTACTGCTTAGGCCCTATCTAAGTCGAGTTTCCTCTAAAGGCGGTTAAATCCTATCGTCCGGGCCGCCGGCCGATAAGTTAGCGGCCTTATATCTACCTCTAGCCGTTGCGATATATAATCCGATCCGACGAGGCCTACGTTTCTACAGTACGTAACGCCTAAACCTTAAGACGCTTAAGCGAGGTCTACCGTGCCGTTCCTCCGGCCCTCGGAGGCAATGCGTATAACCTAGCCCTTAAGGGTTACGAGCCTAAGGCGCTAATACGCCGTTAGCTTTAAGAGGTCCTCGCTATTCCTAAAGGTACGCCTATAGGCGTCTTAAAGCGGGTAATAGCTATTAAAGTCCCTAACGAGGACGTAATAAGTGCGTAACGATTTAGTCGCGAGGTTAAAGAGTAGAGTAGTTAGGAGGGGGGAGTTAACCGGCGGGGAGTAAACTAAAAAAACTATAGTATTAAAATTAGTAAACGTAACGCTATACTAGTCTATACCTTAGTCGCTTGTCTACGTATCGATACCGTGCCTCTTATAGACGTATAGCGTGCTTTAGATCGCCTTAAAGACGAGCTTATAGTCGTACCGCCTTAGGCACGCTAAGGCTTTTATCCTACTATTAATTAGTATCTCCTAAAGTACTATAATATCGTACGCCTTAGGGGCAGCGAGCGCGAGGTATATATTCGCGTCTATCCTTACGGTATTTTAGTAAATAATATCTAACATTAGGGGGGGTCGGAGAAAGGGTCGTCGTTAGGAGCGGGCGCGGCCTCGACCGTAGTAGTATAAGCCCTTACCGACGCTAAGGCCGGCCGCGATTGTAAAAGCCCGCGAATAGTCGACTAGCCTCGCGCCCGACCGGCCCTTATAATATCCCGAGGCCGGCTAAGGGGAAGGGCGGGTAGTAGGGGGGGGGGGGTGTCCTATCATCGCCGTTTCGACGGCGACGCCTACGACGCGGTAGGAAGCGGAAAAGGCTACGTATAGGGCGGCGCCTACTTAAGGCGTATCGTCGGCATCGCCGCGGTAGCGAAACGCCTCGGCCTTTAAGAGTATGCCTCTTAAGCCCTATCTTAAAGCTTCTCTACCTTAGGGCAGTGCTTATCCTACGCCGCGTATCTCCCCTTATAGAGGGTGTACTAGTACGGGATTTACCTAATAGTAGCCGCGTATATAGCTTCGTCGTATAGTCCTAACGCATACCGCCCGTACGTCGCCTTCGCCGTATAGTACTTCGC
This sequence comes from Ophiocordyceps sinensis, assembly GCA_012934285.1. Classification (NCBI taxonomy): domain Eukaryota; kingdom Fungi; phylum Ascomycota; class Sordariomycetes; order Hypocreales; family Ophiocordycipitaceae; genus Ophiocordyceps; species Ophiocordyceps sinensis. Next base: position 7,741,382 of record JAAVMX010000001.1, on the reverse strand, counting down.
GATATATCTATACTAGAAACACCGGTAGTACTACCTCGGCCGGATTATATCGTCGAAGGGCTTTATATCGAAAATCTCCGCTTATATTACTATACTAAAGTCGTAGAGCCTATTTGCCGCCTCTACGCTATTAACCGTAATAATTAAGGTCGCTTTTATATCCGCCTTTATATAGGCCCTTTTAAGGTAGAGGTAGATAACCTTAACGTCGTTTGCCTTAGCTAGTTCGGCTACTAAGGCGGCGTCGTCCCCTCGCTAAAGGACTATTATTAAGACGCCCTTTACTATTACTGTAAAGCCGCCTTAGGATAGCATTATCTCCTTCCCGAATGCCTTCTCTAGCTACTCCCTATCCGCCTTATACTTCTTTGCATTTTGCTTAAATATAAGCGCGATATCGCCGCTACGGAGGACCCGCGCCGCTTTTACGGCGGGCTCCCTAAAGGCGCGATTAACGTCGTTAACAATCGCTTAAAGGGTTTTACGTTAGAGATCTAAGGCGATCCCCTTATATCGGACTATAAGCTAGTTTTCGTAGCGGGCGAGAGTCGGCTTCTCGCTATTAGCCCCGATGTTATAGCTGCCGCTAGCGCCTCCGGGCGCGGGCTAGCGTTACGTTAGGGGCGCGACGGTAGCAGCCGCGACCGCGGCCGCGGCTACGTCGGCTTAAGACTTCGACGCTTGCTTTAATAGGAGCGCCGCCTCGATAGCCTCCTTTACCGACTCCTTAACCGATTTCTTAAGCTAGCCTACGGTCGTATAGACCGCGGTATCCGCTCGGATCTTCTCCTTTTATTCCTTTAGGTAGCTTTAGAGAACGGACTTAAAGGCCCCTTAGACGCCTTAGAGGGCCTCCTTAGGCACTAGACCCGCGAATTTTAGGTAAGCGGCACTATCCCTTCCTATTAGTTTCTCCTTGCCCGCGTTAGGCTTAAGGGGCGCTTCGTTAGTAGTCGGTAGGCTATATACGCTAGCCTTTAACCCTTATCTCGCGATATTAACGTCTATCGGCTCGTAGCCTACGTCCGTCCCCTAATGCGCTATCGCGCTTAAGGGCAACCGGGTCTAAGGAATCTAATTCTCAAGTCTAAATTGATTTTATAATCTAGTATCGACCTCGGCGGCTATACGAGGAGATCGTAGAACTTTTTACTTCTCGTAGTTAACTACTACGTAAAGAGATATATATATGTTTAAGGTTATATCCCCGATAATTTTAAATATTACCCTATAAATGCTCTCTTATAGAAATATTACTACGAAATATTTTTTACGATCGCGTTAAAATATTACCTCTTTAATACTACGTAATAATCGCAATCTTACTATATTAAAACTTATTTTTAAAAAAATCAATTAATTCCGTATAAGTAAGATATATTATAGTATCGTAATGTTATCGTAGTAATCGATAATTTATATATCTATAGGGGGAATAAAGTGACATCTGCCTCTATATAAATTAGCGGGGCTGCTAAGTACCGGGGTTTTCTACGTCGCCGTAAATTGTCTAGGTTAGTAAACCCCCTATATTAGCGGAGCGGTTACGGGGATTCGGCCGACTTTAAGGCCCCCCTAGTACCTTCGCGCGCCGGGCGGGGTTCCTATAAGTAGGTAGGTAACCGTTATACGTAGTATAACTATATTAACCCTACCGTAAGTCTTATAACTCTAGTAGACTAATAATAGTATTAGGCTAGTAACCGCTAAATAGCTAATAACAATCGCGCAGCTATTATAGTTATAGCGGTATACTATCGTGTTCTAGCTAATACTATTATACGTATAGTAACTATATTAGCTACCGCGTTATTATAGGTGGAAAAATATATATACCTATAAAAACGCTTTTACGTAAGGATAACTCTTACTTTACGATTAGGGTTATATTATACAATAATACGTTTATAGCTATTAGAGTTATATTGCTAAATAATCCTATTTTATTTAGCATAATTACTTACGGAAAAGCTTATACGTAGGTATAAGGCTTGCTAGTATATTAGTCTTATATTATACGATAATACGTTTATAGCTAGTAGGGTTATATTGCTAAGTAACCCTATTTTATTTAACGCTCTTACGCTACTATTATAGTTACGATTATAGTAACTCTTTTATAAACGTAAGACTTATTATACTATAACCCTAGCATACTAAAATTAATCTCGCTAAATACCCGCGTATTATAATTATAATGCTATCTACGCACTAAAACAATTACTGCCTAAAGTGCCTGCTAGGCCTATAATCACTACTATTGCCTATCACCGCGGTTAATCTAATATTATTACAAAACGCCCTTTCTACGTATATACGGTATCGTTCCTTTAATGCGTCGATAAATGCCGTAGTCTTATACGTTTCCGGCCTTACGCACTTTATCAACCTAATTACGCAATTTTCTATAACGCTATTTGTGTTAGACACGCCACTCGTATCGGACTTATATCGGATATATATCGGACGCATAATATAGACTTTTATCGGTATATCGAGACGACTTCGTTACTATATAAGGCTCGCGATATTCGGGTTTAGGGAGGAAATTAGTAGTTAGGTAGGTGATATCGAATACGGCTGCGCGACCGTAAAAACCTTTGCAATTTATTCTATATAATATAGGAAGAAAGAGTTAGCTATTTTAGTAATTATAGTTATACTACGTAAGCCTAGAGTATACCTTAAAGTTCTCGTTGGAAGTAAGGCTTTATTATACTATCGTAATATTCGTTTCTAAAGTTAAATATAGTAAGTACGCTTAAACTAGGAAGTATACTACGATTTATACCTTAATTTATAGAGAAAGACGTGCTAATTACGTCTATAGTAGTGCCGACTGTGATTTATCGCTACGTAGCTTAATATCTATAAATAATATATTAATAGCAGTTAGATAAATAGTAGTAGAGAGACGTTGCTTATATAAGGAGTAAATACTATCGAGAATATTAGTAAGTATTTTAAAGAGCGGTGTTTATAAACTATTAGTATAGATAGGAGGTTATATTACCTTAATAAAGGCTGCTATAATAGTAGTATATCGTTATCTATAGGCACCTAGGTACGATTATTAGTATATTCTAGTAGGAGACGATAGCATTAACGCTAACCTTTATACCGACGGTATAGCGATATAGAACTACTAGGCGGTATAGATCGGTTAATAGCCTATAGCAATATTAGTAAGAGGTAGTAGATATCTTTAAGCAAAGGACTTAGTAATACCGTAGTGTGATTTTATAGGCTTCTCGAGCAGTTAAAGTCGCCGGGATAGTCGTACCGACCGTATAGTAAGATAGAGCTATTAAATGCGTAAGTAGTAGACTAGAATAATAGACTAGAAGGATAGACTAGAAGGATAGACTAGAAGGATAGACTAGAAGGATAGACTAGAAGGATAGACTAGAAGGATAGACTAAGGATACTAGTAGTAGGTTCGTAGTGCTCTTAAGGTCGACGAGCGGTGCGAGAGGGCACGCGTATTTACGAGGGCTAGGTGTAGAAAGCAGAAAGCAGAGAGGCAGAAGACAAGAGTTAGGAGTCGGGGCATACGACTATTATATATCCGTAGGCGTACGCTCGGTACGTGCGTAGAGGTTATTATAATCGCTAAGTCGAAGCAATAAATAAAGAATATGCGTTTAGTATATGCGAGGAAGATTAGGAGGGAGGAGGAAAATAGGAGGAAAAATAGGAGGAAAAATAGGAGGAAAAATAGGAGGAAAAATAAGAGGGATATATATGCACGTGTGTAAAGAGGGGGGGGGCTGCTGCCTAGCGGGCAGTCGGTAGGAGCGCTAGCTTTACTAAATATAATCTAACGTAACGAGCATATCGTAGCGATATATAAACAGACCGATATATAATACTAGAAAGCATTTATATAATAGCATTTATAGCTATTATAGTGTAATATACGCGCGCTTAGAAAAGGACGACTAGGATTCTATAAAGATAATATTCCTACGTATTTATATAAAGTATACACTAAAGTCTATAAATAGAACCCTACTATTAGATTAAGGCACTATCTAGACCCTCTTACTCTATATCTTTAAAAGCCCGATAATCGTCTAGTTGCTATCTAACTTATATATTAAGCAGTCTAGGATTATATCTTTCCCTTTATCCCTAGCAGCTAGCGTCGTAAAGTCTACGATAGCGAAGAGATATTTCTGTATAGACCGCTTGTAAATAAAGATTCTAAGGAGGTATGCGTATCGGTCGCTAATACGTATAAAGTCGCCGACTATAAAGCAGACTCTATCTCTAATGCTACGTAGAACGATTAGCGACGTAAACTCTAAGCTAGGTCTAGCACGATGCTAAACCTGTCTATAAATGCCACCTTCTTGCACTACTATAGCCTAGCCTTCCCTAGGCTTAGTAGAACCGGCACGTTATAGTTATCGTTATACGCTGCTTTAAGTCCCTATAGGAATTTATCGTCTCGTAGCCTACGAGGCATAGTAACGCTAATAAAACTCTCGCCGTCTCGTTATAGCCTTAATGCTATAATGCGCCCGATAGCAGTCGGATAAGTATGCTTAGGATCTACGTAGATATAAAGCTCTTCCTCGCTATGCCTATCGATCTCTATTTCCCCTACGGTCGGATTTAGGGCTCTCGTAAGGTATAGGCAGTTGCTTTAGATCGAAGTAAAGATTTCGTAGATATCGGGATAAAGAGAGGAAAAGGCTCCGCTAAGTAGAAGTATAGTCGTAAGGCGATAATTCTCTCGATTAATAAGTATTGCCGCTGTATTTTAGAAGTTTATTAAGAGAATATCGGATTTATACTCTCTATATTATTAAGGTAAGAATTAATAATAGGCAGGAGTTTTCTAAGATTAACTTACTTATGCTTATCCTCTCCCTAAAGCGTAAACACTATACAATATCTACTAAACTCCTTAGCGACCTTAGCGTAATATAGCCTAATGTAAATATTCGGCAGCTTTATTTTATCTTCGTACTACTAAGCCTTTTTAGCACTACCCTTTCGGGTTAGGGCGTTTAAGTTAGCTATAGATACTGCTGTAATAATTATAGGGACGCCGACTAGACGCGATATCTAACTAAATGCTAGTCCTAAAGGTGCTATCGTAATAGCGGTAGATCTTTAAGCTACGGTAGGATATAATCTCCGAACTATAATGCTAGAATTAGATATTATATTATAGGTAAGTTAGAGCGTTACTTAATACTCTTAAGACGAGTCGCATCGGTATATACGCTATAGAGGAATTAGATAGCCTTCCGCCTAGCTACGACGACGCTATAAAAACTCTCCCGCTTTATAGACGAGTAAGGGCCGTAGGTAAATAGCAGCGATCTAGCGAAGACTAGACATACGGTCTAGACTTATTCTACTATACGAAAGTTAATAGCGTAAGGCGTATCGAGGTTAAAGAAATCCTTTGCCCGGGACTCGAGTGCCGATTAAAGTTCTAGCGTAATATAGTTCTTCTTTAACTAGTAGCGAAAGACGACTAGTAGGATAATACATCTATAAGCTAGCTCCTATATCCTCTAAGAATCGAGATATCGCTTTAAGGACTAAAGCCGACGCTAAGTCAGGGGAAATAGTATCGTACGGAAAACCTCGTTCGCCTCGTCCGACGCGCTTGCTATAAGAATATTATTAAATATTAGGGATATTATAACCTTACTAAGGCCCTAATACTCTAAGTAAGCGGCGTCGATTAAGCGACTACGAATCCTATCGAGGGCTAGAAATAGCGTGTTTAGTAAATAATAAGTTATTGCGTATATATATATTAAGGGCATTCGTTACTAAGACTAAGAGATCAAGATAAAGACTAATGGTAGAGGATTACAGAGATACGAGAAGTGTGAAGACTAGAGCAGAATTAAGAGAGAAAGCGGTTGTTGAATTGTTAGTGATAGTCTGTCTAGCTAAGGACATCGGCGCCTTCTTATAGCCAAATATCTTAGGAACCAGGGTACATATCAATTAGCTTATTGTGCCGTCTAACAGCGCTATTTCCGGAGAAAAGAACGCGCATAAGACATTGCCGATATATCGCACCGTTATCGCGGAGTTATTGTTGCGGAATGGAGGGTAGTTCTAAGCGAGATATGTGAGTACCGACGTATCTGTCTTAGCACCCACACCTTATGCTATAACTCCTGTATCTTATCACCCCGACTAGCTAATACAACTGAGACACAAGTATGTTATGCAATATTGAACGGTGGATTTTATGCATATTATTATATACCTATACGATATCTGGTTCGGGATATATTTGCTCCCTTATAGCCTCTCTTAAAGGGTACTTATTTTATAAGAAAGAAGTGCGCTTTATAAATGTCCGTTATAACTAACTAATAATAAAAACTCTCTCTTTATTTAAAAAACCTATTTTATAGGAAAAAATCTTATTTATATAGAGAAAATTTTTAAAACTCTATTATGTTTTATATCTTTTTAGAAAACCTTTTATAAAGGGAAAAACTTTTAAGGGTATTCTCTTTAGTAAACCTATATAAAGGAAAAAACTAAAGGTATATAGAGAAAAGCTAGAAGAAAGCATAAGAAAGAGCAGCTAAAAACCTCTATTTATCTTTATATATAGGATCCTTTTTAAGGCCTAAAAGACCTCGAAATTTAGAAAATAATATATGCCCTAATTCTTTTGTAAATATATCAGCAATATTGTCTATAGATTTTATATAAAAGACCTCTATCTCGCCTAGCTGGACACTATTACGAGTGAAATTATAAGCAAGGCCTATATGTTTCCGAAGTTTATAGGATTCTAGGTTATTTGCTATTTTAAGCGCTAATTGGCTATTAGAAAATATTAAAGGGACTTTTCTTAATATAGGTATAGATAACTCTTTTGCTATGCTATTTAAGTGACTATATAGGTATAAGACCTCTTTATTAGCCTCTCTAAGGCCTATATACTCCGCTTCGCAAGTAGATAGCGATATAGATTTTTGTTTTTAATATAACTAGCTTATTAGGTTATTACGTATAAAGAAATAGTATCTAGAGACCGATCGTCGGTCTATAAGGTCATTAGCCCAGTCAGAATCTATATAAGCTATAAAGTGAAAATCCGGTGCCGGTATATTATAGTTATAGTATAAGCAAAGGTCAGGAAATTTATTAAGATATTTCTATATAACATCGAGAGCTTTAAAATGCGAAGAGTCTAGTTAAGAAGAAAATCTCGCGTAGGATATAACAGCATATAAGATATCAGGCCTTGTAAAAAGGGCTAGAAATAATAGAGAGCCTATTTGCATTTGGTATAAGAGTATGTCCTTTTTTAACGCGGTTTTTATTCCTGATTTATTCAATTTCACGCCTTTTATAGCAGGTGTATTAGAGGTTCCTATATTTTGTTTATTAAATTCCTTTATTTTATTCTTTGTGTAATTTGCTTAGGATATATATAATTCCTTTGTATCTCTATTTATATATATAGATAATCCTAAGAAGTCTTTTACCTCTCCTAACAATTCAATCGGTAGGATGTTATTTATTTTATCTATTACTTAGGTTATTAGACGCTCTATAGGCCTAAAAAACAGAAGATCATCTATATAGACGGCTATAGCTATTTTCAGTATGCTGTTTATAAACACTCCTACGTCTATCGGAAGGCATTAAAAACCTAATTCATTAAGGACCTTTTTTAATAGGTTATACTAGAGTAAAGGACTTTGTTTTAAGCCGTATAGTGCTTTTCTTAGTTTAGCTACGAGCTTTTTCGTTTTATGTTTATTAAGATAGTCTAAGTAAGTCATGCCTCTATATTTTGTTTTCTTATATTTATTAAACCATGCTTTTAGTATTATATCAATAAAAGCTTCGGGTATAAGAATATAGGTTTCTGTGTCTATTTCTACATGTAGGAAGGCATTGTTTATATCAAACTGCATAATCTTTTAGTTATTCGAAACAGCCTATACTAATAAGAGCCTTATAGACTTAGGTCTTGCTATAGTAGAAAAGGTTTCTATATAATCTAGACCATATATCTGCTTATAGCCTAAAGCTATAAGTCGGGCCTTGAATTTCTTTATATTATTTTCGTTATCCTTTTTAACTCTATAGACCTATCGGCTTCCGAGGGCTTCCCGGTCTTCGGGTAGCTCGGTTATTTCCCAAGTATCGTTATCTATAAGCTGTTGTATTTTAGCAACTATGCCTTTATCCTAGTGTATAGCTTCGTTGCTGTTTATAGCTTGCTTATAGGTTTTTAGTTCTATAGGATTACTACCTTCTAAAGCACATAGAAGGGTTATATTACTATTATTTAATAAAACATATATCGGGTATTCTTTATATTCGTTATAGAATTCAGCCGGCTTCTTAGGTATTTCAACCTAAATTCTTTAATCCTTATTATTATTATCCTAGCGCATAGGTATATTATCTAATATATTATCAATATTGTCAGGATTATAATCCAAGGGTATATTATCGGTTATATAATTTGGATCATTCTAGGGTATATTATTAGTATGTTTAGGAGTTATATCTATAGAGGACCGTAGGTGCCTCTCTAGTATTTTATTTAGCGAAGGTATAGTATTAAAGTTAAAGGTTTTATTGTTTTTTAAGAAGTTATTTTCTAATATAGTTATATCCTTTAAGATAACGACCTTTTTTCTGCTATAGTCGTATATTTTATAGGCTGTATCTTTATAGCCTATTATAATTCCTTTATAAGCTCCTACATCGAGTTTATCACTTAGTGTTTTATTTTTATAGTATATAATACTTCCGAAAATACGGATTTTCTCTATATCTTCTATAGAAAGGGCTATATTATTCTTCTTTTCTAGAGGACATATATATCCTAAAGCAGTATAGGGGGATCTATTATATATATATGTAGCTGCTAAAACAGCTTCTCCCTAAAGATATTTAGGTAGTTTAGCCGTATAAAGCATAGACTTAACTTTATTAAGTATCGTTCTATTTATACGTTCTATTCTACCGTTTGAGTATAGTGTATACGGCGGACTTAAGTTATATATTATACCCTTTTTTAAGGCATATAGTTTAATATTATATAGAAATTCTTTTGCATTGTCTAAGAAGACCTCTTTTATTTTAATATTATCTTTATTGTTTTCGAGTTCTAATTTAAACTCTAGAAACTTTAGTAGGCTTTCGGCTTTATCTTTTATAAGGTATATTCTTAGATACCTAGAATAAGTATTAAGAAAGGATATAAAGTATCTAAATTTATCGTATGTAGGGACCTTTATAGGGCCTTAAATATCAACATTTATTTTATCGAGAAAGAGATATCGTCGTTTCGAGGGAGTCTTCTTTTTCTTATCGGTATGTTTAGCTTATATACAAGCTTCGCATTATTTTATAGCTATAATATCTTTTTAGTCTATAGATATATCTAGGTATAGTCTACGGAGGTATCGGTATAGGGATTTATAGCTAAGGTAACCTAAGTGTTTATGCTAAAGTAGTAAATCTACCTTGTTTTTATTTTGTATAGATTTATTTTTAATATCTTTATCTTGTACATCTAGTAAGGGTTTTTGTATAGTATTTTCAACCGTTTCTTTCGGACTATGCCGGATGTTATATATCTTATTTTTAATAAGAAAGCGAGTTTTCTTTATTTCTAGAGGGATATAGTATAGGCCGTTTTTAATAAAGCCTAATATTAATTATTTAAGATTTTTATCGAGAAGAGATATAGAGTCTAGGCCTATAAGAGCATATGTGTTTTTTATAGCAGACTAGCTTATTATATTTATGCCGATTTCGGGTATATATAGGCAGTCTTTTAATATGTATTATTGTGTATTATTAGGGAACTTAAAAACAAGATCCCTAGCCCCTCGTATAACAATCGAAGAGGCTTTTCCCTAGGTTATAGTTATATAGATATCTTTATAATTAGAGAGGAGGGATTTATTAGAAACTATATGCCTCGTAGCCCTAGTGTTAAACACAAAATTATAAAAATTCCCTATCCGTATAACAGACTTATCAACCCTTAAAACAACTCTCAAGATTGCAGAAAGAAGTAGCTTTTAAGGTCCTATTATTTGTTTTCTATTAGACTTAGATCTTGCCTTTATAAGGGTATAGAGAAGGGTATCTTTATACGGTAACGGGTTATAGAGTGATAACAAAGGGTATAAAAAGGGTATAGAGGGTATAAAGAGTATAAAGGATATAAAGAGTGTATAAAGGGACAGGAAAAAACTTATAATACCCGAGCCTAAATCCGTTACAACTATAACCTTTCGAGAGGCTTCGGAAGAGGTATCTCGAGAAGGCGTCTTTCGAGACGGCGTCTTTCTCTTCCGAGGTCGAGAGATGCGAGCAGTAGGGCGAGGGGACTAAGAACTCTCCCGAGAGTATAGAATAGGGGTCGGCCTCCTATGATTTCTATTAGTATAGTCCCTTAGCTCTCTTAGCTAGTATTTCTTCGAATTCGAATTCGAAGAGGGCGTATTATTTCTAAGTATAAAGCTAGCAGCTTTAGCCTTATCTCTATTTTCTAGTTTCTAAAAGCAGTTTCGTTCTATATAGCCTCGCTTTTTACAATAAGAGTAAACCAGTATTTTATTGTTTTTATTATTATTCGAATAGAACAACTGCTTACCGCTATTAAGCGCCTTAGTCCTCTTAAATTCATCGATTAAAGAGGAGGATAGGGACTTAAGCGTATAGGCTAAGGCATCGACCCGTAGGGTCTACGTTATATTAGTTATATAGCTCAAAAACGAGCTATTTAGGGATTCTAAAATCCAGGTGATTATAATAATTTTAGGGCGGCTTCTTAGGTATTTCAACCTGAATTCTTTAATTATTATTATTATTATCCTAGCGCATAGGTATATTATCTAATATATTATCAATATTATCAGGATTATAATCCAAGGGTATATTATCGGTTATATAATTTAGATCATTCTAGGGTATATTATTAGTATGTTTAGGAGTTATATCTATAGAGGACCGTAGGTGCCTCTCTAGTATTTTATTTAGCGAAGGTATAGTATTAAAGTTAAAGGTTTCATTGTTTTTTAAGAAGTTATTTTCTAATATAGTTATATCCTTTAAGATAACGACCTTTTTTCTGCTATAGTCGTATATTTTATAGGCTGTATCTTTATAGCCTATTATAATTCCTTTATAAGCTCGTACATCGAGTTTATCACTTAGTGTTTTATTTTTATAGTATATAATACTTCCGAAAATACAGATTTTCTCTATATCTTCTATAGAAAGGGCTATATTATTCTTCTTTTCTAGAGGACATATATATCCTAAAGCAGTATAAGGCGCTAGTTGTCGTGTATTCCGAGTTCTACTGCTTATCTATACTAGACTATTTTCCTAGACTCGCTCTTAATCCTCTTAGAATCGAGAGTAAGCTATTCTCCGGCCTTTATACGCCTAACTATATTAAAGTTAAGCTATGCTCGGTCCTTGCTATAGATAAAATAGTATCGATATAGACGATTGGCCTAGTGGCTAAGACAGCTAGCTGACTTTTATTAAGACGGCATATCTCTAAGTATAGCGCCGATAAAGGAGTAGATAAAGATCTACTTACCGTTTACGTCGAGCTTAATGCCTACGTCGAGTTAATAGAGGTAAAAGAGACTCTTAAAGACATCGGCTAGGTCGGCGCTAAAGGGCCTAAGAGTAAGTAGGAGTAGGTTGCCACGCTTTATTCGTATGCTTAAGTCGATAAACTACGGGATAAGGTATATCCCTTTAATAGCCCGGTATATATTTCGAAAAAGACTAAAGGCGTCCGCGAAGAGGAATATAGGTAGCGAAAAGATATTCGGATCGGTAAAGTGCGCCTAGAGATAGTCTCTGCTAAATGCTATAATCTCCTTTTTGCCTCGTAGGGCCGTCGTTAAGCACGTAGGGATAAACTCTTAACGCTAGTAGTTAAAAAAGTAGCGGACGAATAAAAGGCTTAGTAGCCTCGGCGAGACCTAGCTAAGGTTAAAATAGTAGTCTATATAGACGTCCGGTAGCCGCGCTATAACCTAGCCGGCTCGAATAATCTCGCAGTCGTCTTAAACGACTACTAGCTCTTAGTATAGGACGGAGGAATGTGAAAATCTAGCTTAATGGCTTCTACTAAGAAGCGACTTTAGCAATAAGTCCGTATAGAATACCTTCTAAAGCTCGATTACCGGTCGTTTCTTAGTGTTATCTACGAAAGAACGCTCTCGATAGTCGATGCCGATATAAATCACCCGCCCTATATACGTATCGTTATAGTCTCTAAGTGCGTACGTATACCGCATAAAGTCTAAAGGCTAGATTAGCTAGCTTTCGCTATTATAGATATATTAACTAAACGTCGTACGTATCGACTCTCCCTACTAGCGGGCTTACTAGGGTTCCGTTACCTTACCGTCGATAAGATAGGCCATACCGCGGTAAATCTTCTTCCTATAGTCCTCCGAGCTAAAGAACGCTCGTAGTATAGCCCTAAGATTAAAGACTAGAATATCCTCTTATATAATTTTAACCGAGATAGCAGTAATGCCTTATCGAGTTATAGTATCTTCTTGCGTAGTAGGACGAGTGGCAGACTGCGTTAAAGCTTTCGCCGTATAGTGTCCTTACATAAGGAGAGATTATAAAGCTCCTCTACGTTCTATACGAGGCGAAGAACTTCTATAAGCTGCCTATACGCATTACGCGTTATACTATATTATTCCTCCTATAGTAAAAGAGCAGTCTTAAAGACTAATAGCATAGGCAATACCGGCTTATAGTAGACTTCTATAGTAACGTCTACGACGGGTTATCGATATTATAAAAGGGGCACCGTTGTTGAGTCGTTAACGGTCTCTATCGTGCCTAGCGTATAAGAAACGGTAGGCTGGCTATCGGGTAGGGCGTTGCTATTAACCCCTCCGCTACTTTGCCTATTATTATCGTTATCGTTATCGTCGAATTTATAATCGTCTATATATTCGTCCTATAGAAATACTAGCAAGACTTTAGTCTATAGTACTGCTTATGCCTTCGAGGGATTAATATTATATAGCGGCTCGTCGGACGCGGTATAATCTAGCTATAAAATCCGATTTACCTCGTCTAGGAGGATCTTACCGTTATACCTATCGTTTTCACGACTAGTACCGCCTTAGGCAGCGCTAAGGTCTATACTATCTAAGGTGCTAGGCTATAAGAAATCTAAGACGCTATCCGATAGATATTTAAATCTATTATTATTATCGACTCCGGCGATCTAGTTGTCGATAGCGATGTCGGGACCTTATGTGCTATCGTTAGCGTCGTTCTATCGACTCTAGGACCTCTAAGACTCCGTTTAGGCTATAAATCCGTCTATACGACGCACCGTCGAGCGCGGGCTATCGATTGCGACGGAAAGATAGTAAAGTCGCGGCATATTTATATAGTCACTACGCGTAGATAAGGACGACGATTGTATTATAGGTAGGTTAAGGCTAGGCTTATGTAAATTTTAAGTCCTACGTTATAGCCGCCTATATCTTAAAGCACCCCGCAGCTAGCTATCGTAGAATCTTACCTTATAGGTCTAAATCTACTATAGGGGAGCTACTATAGGTCTAGTTCTACTATATAAAAGCGTCTAAATCGCTAGGATATATTATCGCGCTATTAGTCTAAAGCTATCGCATCCTACTAGGCTGCCTCTTAAGTCTATCCTATCCCTTACTAAAGCGGTAAACGCGATACTAGCACGTATAACCTACGTCGAGGATCTTTTCGACCTTATAGCGAGAGGACTCGCGAACCTATCCGCGATAGGTACTATTCTCTACGGTAAGAGAAATACCTATTAAGACACTAGGCGTCGACGGGGGGCGGTATTTAAGTCGGTAATATTCACCTAACTTAAAGCACGCATCGTCGTTAAAGTCGGCCGAGACGTCTATAGGCAAAGTAATTAGTAGTATACCGACTAATAGGCATAAATTAATATATAGATAATGCTAATAGAGCGTTGCTTAGAGTCTATGATTTTCTTTTTAGTCGACGATTTAGTAGTAGTATTTTAGTTAGAAGTAGAAGAGGAAGGGTTTTATAAGTAGTACGGGGTAGAGTAGAGGGAGGATTTATAAGGTAATCTTTTCCGGATATAGTAGTATTCGTTCTATTCTAATTTTCCTCTAACTACTATTACCCGCGTATACGCGTTCCTATATCCGAAAACCTATATAAGCGCGCTTAATAAGGAATAAGACGATAGAAATCGACCCGGATTTATAAGTATAGATCGATAAGACGCAGCCGCCCTAAGACTTACTAAAGTCGCTATCCTAAGAGTCGTTATTTAGGTCTAGGAGTAACGAGGAGCGACTTTAAACGCTAGCCGAATAGGCCACTAAGAAAGCGGTAGGTGTAATAAGTGCGTGGTATATATAGATATACTAATATTTTATTTTATAGGGCGCACTTAGATGCGACGTTAGTTCCGTAGAGTTTAACGATACTTAGAAGATCTAATATAAGCGGAAGCGCGACGCAATAGGATCCGATAACAATATTAAGGATATCTTTACGTAGTTTAAGACTACGGCTAAAGTGCTTTTTCTAATCGATATAAATAAGAACCGCATCGGCCTAGCGCTTAACTACTACTTTAGCGAACTAGAATAGCCGAACTATAACTAGTGCAGAAAGCTTAGGCATAGGAGGATAATAAGCAACTTTAACTAGTAGAAGAGTTAGGCCCTTAAGAACTTTCGCGTAAGCAACCTCCTTACGTAGTATCTTAGTATAATCTAATATTAGGCCGATAGAAATATATCGCTTAACTCTACGAATCTAACGTTCGTTTTAAGGCCCTCGAGGATATCGCGCGTATCTAAGATATACTAAAGGATAAATTCTCCCTAGACGACTATATAATAGTTTTCGACTTTACTAAGCGTAGTATTAACCTCCGTAAGTTACCTAAGAAGGTAATAAAGTAGTATAAGCGTAAGTCTATAGATAGATATAATAAAATAAATATAACTAATCTCCTCTCTAATAGTCTAGGTCGACCTTAGGTTATACATTAAGATAGAATACAATAAAGAGAACCCGACGGTAACTAAATGTAAGTAGTCCGCCGACGACGAGAGGGTATATACGCAATAGGTTATTAGCATACGATTCGATATTTATAGCGATATCGAAGAGTATAAAGCACTCCGCCTTAGTATCGGCGATATTAGCCTCCGTCTATAAGAGCTACGGAGCTTTAAAAAGCCTAAGACGATAGAGAAGGAGAATCCGGAGAATATAGTAGCCGGTTAAAATTTCTATATTCTAGGGTCTATTAGCGACGACGAAGACGAGTAAAGCGGGTTTAAAACGGCTAGTTTACAAGAGGCTAGTCTACCGGAGTTAGATTTTACAAAGGCATTCCTTATTATAATAGCCTTTCTTTTATATATAGGTTGATATAGGTCGATATTGCTATAGGTAAGCACGCTACTACCCTACCTACCGAGCTTATACTAACTCTCTACCTTATAGTATAGGTTCTTTTACACGCGCGTTAATAGAGTTTATATACTAACTATGCGTTTGCTTCTATAACGGATTTTAGCTCGATGTTTTTTATATACGCATTAACACTAGGTTATAGGCTTTACTATAGGTATAGATAGGATCGTAGTCTTACTTTAGATATACTATCTGCTGTTAGATATACTAATAATATCTGCTATTAGACACACTAACAATAATACAAGTCTTTTAATTTATAGTGATATCGCTCGACGGCTAGCTAGACTAAACCGTGCCTTTATTCGTGTGTGACTTTAACCGTACTTAATCGTTATAAAGATATCCTATTCGCGCGTGCCCTCGGAGCACTTTTTAAGCCACGAACGGGAATTAAACTAAAGCCTTAATAAAGGCGGGGCTTATAGTATATATTTGTTTACCTAGCGCGCGGCCCTTATACGCGATTAGGTGTAAGGCTAAGACGAGGCTATACGTAATTATCACGAGTTGTATACTCTACGCATTTTTAGCCACTAACACGGAAAGTTATTTAACGCCGTAACGAAGGAAGGAATAATACTAAAAAGGTAAATAAGCAAAAACTTAAGCTTAAACGTATACTAAATTCTATAGGCTAGATTAATTAACCTAGACACCCGGCTTACTATTATAGTAAACGCCTAAGCGAAAGAAACCCTCGAGTTTTTTCTCTCTAGATAGCTACACGAATGTAGACTTAGACTAAAGACCGAACAGGTGGCAAGCACTATGCTCTAACCTTTCGAAACATAGGACCTTAGGGCAGAGGCTATTACCTATCTACTTCCGGTTCTTAGAGGGTTAGCGCCTTACCGATATACTATTAGTACGATCCTACGTTCTCGGGTTATTGCAATTGCAACTATAATTCCCCTTTATAACCCTATTGTAAGCGCGGCGCGTAATAAAGCTATGCAATAGCAGGCGCGTAATAAAGGCACGCAATAGCAAGCGCGTAATAAAGGCATGCAATAGCAGGCGCGTAATAAAGGCACGCAATAGCAGGCGCGTAATAAAGGCACGTAATAGCAGGCGCGTAATAAAGGCACGTAATAGCAGGCGCGTAATAAAGGCATATAATAGCAGGCGCGTAATAAAGCCACGCAATAGTAGGCGTGTAATAAAGCCACGCAATAAGGGAGGGATACGCTTAAGCTTATGCGCTCTTAATACTATTACGATATTAAACGACGGACGTTCCTATAACGATTATATAGCATTAATACTATTATACACTCTTAATACTATTATAATATTAAACGACGGACGTTCTTATAATAATTATATAGCATTAATACCGTTATATACCCTTAATACTATTATAATATTAAACGACGGACGTTCTTATAACGAGTATATAGCATTAATACCGTTATATACTCTTAACACTATTATAATATTAAACGACAGACGTTCTTATAACGATTATATAATATTAATACCGTTATATACTCTTAATACTATTACAATGTTAAACGACGGACGTTCCTATAACGATAATATAGCATTAATACCGTTATATACTCTTAATACCGTCTTTATATTACTACGACGATAAAAGTTATTACGAATACGCCCGATAAAATAGTATTACTGCAATTTAATAGTTATACTAGCAGTATTATAGTTATTTAGGGTAAAACGGCCTTTTTATATATAGTAGTTATAGGTCTATACGTGCTACGCCCGCCTAATATAGTTATTCCCCTAATATAGTTATAGACTAAAAAACTATTATATAGTATTAACTATTTTATCGCATACGGTAACTATTATAAGCGGTATAACCGCTGCGCTATAGTTACTATAATATAGCTGTTATAGCTGCACGTGCTTATTACCGTAATAGGCGGGCTAATACTATTATACTAATTACAACACGATGTTAGACCTACGTATAACTATTATATACCCCTGTTAGATAGTTACGTACACACATTACGTATACCTACGTAGACACTAGTTACGTGCCTACCTCTCGTCTATATTAGGGCTAGAGCTATAGGCATAGACCTTAAATACACATATATATACATCCTATAGAATAGCCTCTTTAGCCGTATGCGTATTCTAGCTTATTAAGTAGGCTATAGAACCTCCGTTCTAATAATTAAGAGTCTTAGCCTCTTAATTAATCTCTCTAGCACTTAATTTAAACCTTATTAGTCAATTAATAGGCCCCCTTTAAGCTACTAAAAACACTAAAAACACTAAAAATATAAAAAACATCGAAAAACATCGAAAAACACTAAAAACCAATAACTAGGGAATATACCGGCGCTACGATACGCTCGAGCATACTATCTAAGCGTAGAAACTAAGTATACTTAACCGTTTTCCCTCCTCCCTCCTTAATAACGGAATACTAGTACACATTACGCTTAAGGAGAATTTTTCTTATTTATTTTCGGCACTATAATAAGAAGTCGGAGTTAGATAACAAAGAAAAGCACGCTATAGCGTATGTACTATATCGATCGCAAATTATCGCGACTGCCTCCTGCCTTTTTTATCTTCCCTCCTAAACGACGTAGAGACGGAAATACTATACGGTTTCCCCTAGCACTAGATAAAGATAATACTACCGTCTTTCCCTTATTGCTACCGCCCTCGCTATATTAACCTTAATACGATAACGACTATAAGAAGGGATATTATGCTAAAGGGAACGGCCGAATAGCTCGTCTAGGATAATAAATTCCGTTTCCGAGCTAAGTCCGCTTAACTCTAAGAGTACGTCGAACGGCGTAAAAAGCTCTTTATAAAACCGTCGCCTCCTATATTCGAAGAACTACCTCGCACTTAGGCCCGCACGGCGGATAACGACATTCGTAGCTAAAATACAATACCTACCGTATAAGAGACTAACTAAAAATAGAATATATATAACGCGGCTCTAAAGGAATAGAAGGACTAGAATAAGGAACTCTAGGCCCTTTAAGAATAGGTGTTAATAACGGTCTTAGATTCGAATTACTAGTCGTGCTATAGCTACGACGACGAACTCTTAATATAGTACGAGAAGCTCCGAAAGAGCTATAAAGGAAATCGTAAGGACGCTATTCGTATAGTTTAAACACAGTACGAAGAGGCGATAAAGACGTTAACGTCTTCGCCTTAAAGCTAGAATATATAGCTTAATTAATAGAAGGTCGTTATAGAGGATAGAATCTAAGTAGAACTTCTCGAAGCCGTGTTTAAGAGCACTTAGGTTAAGGACTTTATTAAAGTCGTTGCCCCCTTTTACCCGCAATAGGCTTAGGCCTTTATCTATAGAAACTAGTAAGATAAACGCGACTTCGATAAGCATACGATAATTAACTCGTTTACGAAGCACTTTAATACCCTATCGAACTCGTTAATCCCCGATATAAAGAAGGGGTCCTTTAGCCTAACCTTCGCCGGGAACGAGAATAATACTAAGAGGCCGGCTAGCGAAAATAACACTAGGGCGCTAAACGCCTAAGGTTAGGGCCGGAAGTAAAGAGGCTTTAGGGCAAGGCTAGGCAAGAAGAAAACACTCCTAAGCTATAACGAAGAAGAAGGTACCCCCTATTGCCGCCTTTGCTCTCTTACTAGCTATAAAATAAAGGATTGCTAGGAGATTAAGCGCGATAATGCTCTACTATAGTAGCTAGGCATAGGCATAAGAAAAAGAATAATCGATACTAATATAGCGAACTTAGATATCGCTAGAGAAGTATAGAGGCTTACGGGAAAGAAAAGGGTCGTTATTAAGGACTATAATAAGACAGATTGACTTATAAAGGCGAAGGGGAAATGCCTATTAGCCTCCTTTTTCGTCCTAAAACTTAATAGTACTTTCTACGTTAACGCCTACCCTCTTTATTACTCGTCTATCCTTAACTATAGAACGACCTTATATATCTTTAACTAGATTTCCTGCTTCTATAACTTTAGAACCGTATAGGAAGGAGACTTCCTTTAAGCGGGAGACGATAAAGTAAAGATATAAGGCTACGGTGATATAGACTTACGTCTCTAAGGCCTAATATACCTACGAGTGCTACGTCTACTAGATACTGCCTACTATAAGAACTTCGTATATAACCTCGTCTTATATAGGTTGCTTAAACATTAGGGAATCTAGTAGGACGATAAGCCTAGCAAAGCCTCCGCTCTACGAGCGGCGGATAATATAGTCGTTAGTCTAGTCACGCAATATTATAGCTAGTTCGTGCTAGAATATATTCTAGAATATACAACGAGGCGAGCCTTTTACACTCGTAGGAACGCTTTTAACTCTACAATAATGCGGAAGCCGTAGAAAGCTATAGCGGAGCTATAGCACCGTAGACTCAGTCACCCGGGCCCTTAGGCCCTTAAACACTTCGTTAACTACTCTAATAGCGCTAAGATTAAAGGACTAATAATAGTCTAATGCGACTGCTACGGCATAGCAAAGGCAAAGAGGGTCATCCGTTAGGAACTACGTCTACTAGCTAAACTTCTAGTAGGCGAGAGGCTTGCTATCGATTTCCACGACTTTAATAAGGACAATAAGGGTTATAACTCCCTAATGCTAATCACGGACAGAGCGAGCGGCTTTATATAGGATTACTACCTAAAAAGTCGGAAGGGCCCTACGATTATTAACGTGCTTAAATACTATTTTAACTACCTTACGTACTATTATAGTACTACATTATATAACATAGTATATAGTAATATACTACGTAACATATAGTCTTATATATAAACGAGCCCTTAGCTTCTATAGTTCTTCTCCTCTTTATAGAATAATAAGGTTATCTAGCTATTACCTAGTGCTATAATAGTTTATTTTATCTCCTATTGCGCCCTATCGCAATCCCTAGCTTTACAAATATAGTCCTAGCAGCTCTATCACCTTATCCCCTTAGTCATCGCGACCTAAGCGCAACCCCTAAGAAATTATTCCCCTAAGCCCCTAAGCCCCTAAGAATTTTTCCCTAGCCTATAGAAACCTATATAGCCTATAGAATTTTTTTTATAGTCCCTAACAAACACCTTAGATTAGACATTCCTCCTTCCTCCTTATAGTAGATATACCTATAGCCTCTAATGCTATAGGCGACGGTCTAGAGGCCTTTACTAAAGAGTTTATTAGTGAATTTCCTTAGATCGCTTAGGCGATTAAGAGGTTCGATAACGTAGTCCCGGTCGCTAATGCGTAGGAGACCTAGAAAAACCTTTAGAGCCCGGATACCCGATATATTCTTACGTATATTAAGGAGAGTCTTCGCTCCCTTTACGTAGCGGAGGCCTTTTAGGTTAACCGAAATGCTAGGTTAAAGGAACGTATAACTATATAAGATTAGCTCTTAGCTACGAAGGATTAGCTCTTAGCTATAAGGGAGCAACTTCTTAAGGCTAAGGACCTTATAATCTTAACTATAAAGATATTATAGTCCTAGACGATAACCCTAGCATAGTCGTCTAGAAAACGAAAGACGGTAGACCCTCCGAGTTTTACTAAAAAGGGGTCTACCTCCGACTATTAACGTAAGTATAAGGCCTAAGAACTTAAGATATAGGGTATCTTCCTCCGCAATAGTATATAGTTCGACTTAAATAGCGCCCGCCTCCTTTATATTAGTAATAGGCTTAATAAACGGGCCTACGACTTCGTTAAAGATAGGATAGCTACTATTATAGCTAACCTATCCGAGAGAGAGAAGTAGGAATAGCCTACTATAACGACGCTTCTTATAGCTTTAGGCAGGCAGTATAAGGTTTTAGACTTAACGTAAGCCGCTAAGAATATCCTCGATAATTTCCTATAAGGCGATAAGAACTATTAGATCTAGAAGGCAGATCTTAACGCCTATATGCGTAAGGTAAGGAAGATAAAAGAATAGTAAGTCGACCTCCTCCGGAAGTTTATATCGAAGGATATAAGCGATCTCGTTAAGAATATATAGACTAAGATCCCCGATATTAACTACGAGAAGTAGTTAGCGTAGATAGATATCTTTGCGAAGAATCTCGCTAACTATACTTATCGTTAGAAGCTCGAGAAGAAGGCCGCCCCTCGTTTATAGTTCCCGCCGACGCTTACACCTGCCCCTACCTTAACCGCCTTAGCCTAACCTCTATACGGTAACCCTATAGACCTCGACCGGCTTTCCGATACTAAACGATAATTTAGAGGATCGATAATAAACTCTATATAGCCTACGGAGAGCCTAGACACTAGAAGGAGGCTTACGACCCGGCTAAGATAGCGAATCCGCTTTTAATGCCCTTACGTTAGGGTAGTCCTTAGTTTTAGGGCTAGGGCGCCCCCTCCCCCGGCTTCGGCCGAAGATCTTAGGGCACCCGCGGCGGCGGGTATAGCTAAGGCTAGCTCGTCCGTACGGCCGACTATAAATAAGGCCGTATCCTTAGGGAAAAGGATACGGATTTATAAAGCGAGCGGCCGGCGTTAAGGCTACTACTAAAAGATATACCCTTAGAATAAGTCGCTCTTAGGGGTTATATATAGGGGAGGATAAGAGGATTAAGTTATTGCTCTTAGATAAAACGGATCTTCGGATTAGTTTATCGAATAGTAATAAAAAGTTAATCCTTCTCTATACTTATCTCTCCTTTACGCGCAACCCTTAGTCCCCCTACTATATTAATACGTTATCCCTCGTAGATTCTAGCTATACTACCGTAGCATTCGCCGATCTTTACACTATCGTATAGAAATATAACGTTACTATAAAGAAGCTCCTTAAACCTCGACCGCTTTAACTAGCCGACGGTATACCTTTAATATAGATAACGGACTACTTTATAGCTTAAATAACTATTAGTAAGCATATAGAACTTATGCTTTTCTTTATTACGAATCTATTACCTTTTACCCCGATTATCCTAGGCATCCCTTAGCTTTAGGAATATAAACTAACTATACTTTAGAAATCTCTCTAAATCCGCTTTAATTCCGATTACTATATAAGATACTACCTACCTTTAAGCATAATAGCCGAGGATAGGATAGCTCTTAAGACTCCTATTACTCCTACGCCCGGAAGGCATTAGTTATATTAGAAAGTATATTTTTCTAACGTCGTAGAGATTTAAATAACCCTAACGTTTATTCTAAAATAAAAGGTCTTTATAACGATAGAAGACGTGCCGGAAATTCCCTTTCGGTAGGAAGAGACTAATATCCTAAAAGACTAGACTATCCTATTAAGAAGTTATATATCTATAGACTCGTCTACTAAGGAATATCTACCTAAGTAGGCATTATATCCTTTAAACCCTAGCTAACTAATTCGATATCCTTTATATAGGATATAGCTATTCGCCTAGGAAACCGCCCGCTTAATATCCCCGATTAGCCCTCCGGACTCCCCTAAGACTTAAGCCTTTAAGGCTACTCCGCCGTAGACTACTTTAGTAGCTCGCCTACTCCTTATTCGCTTTACCGCCGGCCGTCGCTACGTTCCCGCCCGATAGGGCTAGACGAGACGCCCCCGCCGGCGTATACGATAGGAAGATTAAATACCTTTAGATATAAACGATATCCGCTACGTACGAGTAGTTAACTTCGTTTAATTCTATAAATAGGATAGTATTTAAGCGATGCGAATTAGTATATCTAAATTAGCTAAGCTAATCGAAGAGGGAGAAAATCTACGACTCTTTAACGAACTTTTAGTAGGCTTAGTTAAGGTCTTAGAACTATCCGAAACCTCTTTCTAACGCGTTATTACCGGGGATTATATAATAGAGGTAGCTTAGGCCGCTTTCCCTAAACGTTTTTATAATTTCCTTTAGATAAACCTCCGGGATATAGCTAATTCTAAATCTTTATTTCGGAGGGTCGATAAGGCCGACGTAGAAAAATTCCTCTAAGTAAAACCGGAAGTTATAGAGGTAGATATCCTAAAGAAACTCCTAAAAGAGTTCTAGGATAAGCTTCCTTATTTCCTTCTAAAGAATACGAACGAGCTCCCTTAATACTACCCTTAGGATTATAAGATCGAACTTATACTTAGTAAATAAGCTCCGTACTATAGAAATCGGCCTATATTACCCGTAGAACTCCGCTATATTAAGAAGTAGATTAACGATATACTTAATAAAGGCTTTATTTAAGAGTCTTTTTCTTTAGCCGCGGTACTATTAATCCTCGCTTATAAACCGGGCGGTAGTATCTATATCTATTATAACTACCGAGGTTTAAATTAAATTATAGTTAAGAACCGATATCCTTTACCTTTAATCCGTAAAACACTAGATTCTCTCTATAACGCTAAGTTTTATATAAAGCTAGACGTAATTGCTATATTTAACCGTATTTAAATCGCCGAGGGTTATAAGTAGCTTATAGCATTTATTATACGCTTTAGACTATTCGAGATGCTAGTTACCCCTTTCGGCCTTTATAACGCACCGTCGACCTTTTAGAACTATATTAATTACGTGCTTTATAATACCCTCGATAACTTCTATATAGTATATCTTAATAACGTACTAGTCTTTTTAAAGACTAAGGCGGAATATAAGAACTACGTGCGAATAGTTATCTAACGCCTAAGCAACGTAAGGCTGTTAATCGATATTAGGAAGTTAGAGTTTTATATAACGAAGACTAAGTACCTTAGATTAATTATTTTAATATCTAGTATAAGCATAGACCTTAAGAAGGTGCGTATAATTACGGCTTAGAATACCCTAACTTTAGTAAAAGAACTTTAGCAGTTCCTTAGGTTTATAAACTTCTACCGTCGTTTTATTAAGGGATACTTTAGTATTATCTCCCCGATAACTACGCTACTTCGAAAGGATTCCCGTTAGTCTTAAGGACCCGAATAAGCTACCGCGTTTAATGCCTTTAAACTTACTTTTACTATTGCCTTAGTCTTAGCCTATTTTAACTACTCGAAGAAAATAGTTATTAAAACTAACGCCTTAAATTAGGCTTTAGGAGGAGTCCTTTTATAGACCGGAGACGACGGATATCTTTACCCTATTGCGTTTTTTTTCGTTAAAGCATACTGCCCCTAAGTATAACTACGAGATCTATAATAAAGAGCTATTAGCAATTGTTAAAGCGCTTAAGGAATAGCGCTTAGAACTCTAAGGGACTACTAAAGCGTTCGACGTTATTATAGACTATAAGAATCTTTAGACGTTTATATCTATAAAGCAACTTAACTAACGATAAGTGCGCTAGGCTAAGTTCCTTTCTTAGTTTAACTTCGTAATTATATACCGCTTAAGCAATAAGGCAATTCTCCCTAACGCTTTTAGTAGGCTCCCCGGCGATAGACTAGCTACTATAGACGACGATAGACTCCTCTATCGAAATTAGGTAGTTATCCCTAAAGAGAAAGTCGACCTAACTATCCTAAAAGAACTCTTAACCGATTCCTATACCTTAAAGGAGGACTTTAACGCAGTCGCCGCCCTTAGACTAAACGTAGCTAGTAAATTACTTAATAAGCTTATCCGCAAAGTATACTAATAAGATAATCTTACCTAAGATATAGTAGCGATACTCCGGGATCTATACGCCTAACGCTAGCTAAAGCATATCTAAAAGCTCTTACGTTATAATATATCCGAATATTAGTTAATTAACGGATATATTTTTTTCTACGACTAGCTCTTCGTCTCTAATACCTTAGATCTCTGTCTTAAAGTCGTTTATCGATCCTATAGTAGTAGCTTAATAGGATACCTAAGGAGGGTAAAAACCCTTAATTTATTAAACCGAATATACTAATAGCTAAGGATTTCTTACTTTACCGCTACGTTTATTAAAGACTATACTCTTTATCTTTAGACTAAGACCCCCTGCTTATCTCCCTTTAGATTCTTAAAACCCTTCGCTCTACCGGTCTAACTATAGGCCGATATATTAATTAATTATATTACGATACTCCTTAAGTATACCTAAAACGGGAAGACTTATAAGAATATACTTACGATAGTTAATAGGCTTACGAAGATAAGATATTTTATCCCTATTACCGGCCTTTCTATAGAAGAACTAATCGACTCTTTTATCTATATAGTCTATCGCCTATATAGAGCACTTAATACTATTATCTCTAACTAAGGCACTTAGTTTATCTCTAATTTTTAGCGATAGCTTAGTACTTATTTAAGAATAATATTAAAACTAAGCTTAGCATAGCACTTAGAGACTACCGGTTAAACTAAAATCGTTAACGCTACGATAAATAAATATATTTAAGCCTATATTAGCTTTACCTAAGATAACTAAGTCGACTAGCTCCCGCTCGCGGAATTTATAACGAATAATTAAGTAAACGAAATAACCGGTATTTCTCCGTTCTTCGCTAACTACGGCTTTAATCCTCGTCTCGGCATTAAACCTATAGGCCCCCGACCCTTAACGCTCTTATTATAGGCAAAGAAGGAATTCCTTCGCGTAGACGTAATAGCTAGTCGTTTGAACCGTATCTTTATTTAGCTTCGAGCTCTCGTATAAGCCTTATAATAGAAATATAAAGATAATGCTAATATAAAGCGGGACGAAGGATTTCTCTTCCGACCCGGTAATATAGTTATAGTTTTATTAAAGAATATAACTACTAATCGCCTAAAGAAAAAATAAGACGATAAATAGGACGGTCTTTATCCTATTCTTAAGGTCTACCGTAGCGCTATAGTTATCGACCTCCTAAAGTATATCTAAGTTAATAAGTCTTTCTATACGTCTAAGGTACGGCTCTAGACAACGGAAATAATACCGGGCTAGGTATAGATTAATCGAGAGGAACGACGTAACGTCGTAAGCCGTATTATAGAACGCAATAACGACGGTAATATCGAAGAAATATAGGAATTTAAGAAGATCCTTAACGTATACGATAACGAAGCCTCGACCCTAACTTATCTAATTAAATAGAAATATCACTAAGAACCGACTTAGTAGCCCGAAGATAACCTAAGAGGTTGCCCTAAAGCTATTTAACGCTTCTATAGATATAACCTAGATAAGCCGGGCCTTTTAGATTAGGCCCGCTTATAAAAGATTCCTCTATTATATACGGATTTCTAGCGAAAATGATATTTCTTAGCGATTTAAGGACTAAATCGTCTTTAGAAAGGGAGTACTATTATAGTACTATATTATATAATATAGTATATAGTAATATACTATATAATATATAGTCCTATATATAAACGAGCCTTTAGCCTCTATAGTTCTTCTCCTCTTTATAGAATAATAAGGTTATCTAGCTATTACCTAGTGCTATAATAGTTGCTATAATACGTATTAGTATAACTTTAAGATTAAGACGATTAAGTGCGATAATAAGCTAACTAGCTAGAATACGAGGGTATACGATTTCTTAAAGCGTAAGCTATTTAAGATCGAACCCTCGGCACTATATATATAAGAATAAAACGGAAGGGTAGAACGCTCTACGGGCGTTATTAAGGATAAAGCTCGCGCTATAAGAGAGAATCTCCCGGCTTAGCTATAGCGGGAAATCTATAAGTCTGCCGTATATTTAAACAATAGAACGCTAAGGTATAACTATAAGTAGGAGTCCTTATACGAGAAGCTTACCGGGAATAAACCGTCTTAATAATATCTACGAGCATACGGATGTAAGGCATTCGCGATAAAGGTCTCTACTTAAGAAGGGTCTAATCGACTTAAAAAGCTAGATCTACGCGCTTAGGTCGGCTTCCTAATAGGATATATATTATCTAATATCTTTAGGATCTAGGTCCTGTCTTAAGGCAAAGTTATTACTACTCGCGATGTTATATTCGACGAGGATTAGATCTTTAATAGCATACTCGAGAGCTTAATAGAAAGTGTAAAAGAAATAGACCTTAACGAGCTCGCTGAAACTCTTATAATTATTACGCTCCCGGACGAAGACTACGTCGGAATAAGACCTATTTAAACAACCGACGAGCAGATCTTTAACCTTAATGTTAATAACGACGAGAGTATCCTACTAATTGCCGAAAACCGAGGCTAAGGACGCGATAGCTAAAAAGAATATACTACTGCTCGATTTAAGCTCCTCTTAACTCCTTTACCTACGCTACCCGTAGCCTTATTCGCGGTAGTAATCTAATCGCAATTCGTCGGGTAGATATTATATAAGCGAGGCGTTAAGGGAATCCCTCCGCCGCGAGAGGAAGGAGCTTTTTCCTTATACACTAATACATCTAGCGTTAAGGGAACCCTTCTACTACGAATAACTAGCGTTAAGGGAACCCTTCCGCTACGAACGACCGGCGTTAAGGGAACTCCTCCGCTATAAGAAAATAGCGTTAAGGGAACCCTTCCGCTATAAGTAAATAGCATTAAGGGAACCCCTCCGCTATAAGCGACTACCGTTAAGGGAATCCCTCCGGTAAGAAAGAAAAGCGTTAAGGGAATCCCTCCGCTACGAGAGAAAGGAACCCTTTCCTCGTATATATTAAACTTTAAGAAAACCCCTCCGCTTAAAGAAAACCCTTTACCTATATAAGCTAGGAAGATATACTAGCACGCTGCGTTCCTAGCCGGTATATAAGCCGCTTTAATCGCATAAGACCGTAATATAGATAAGATTATCGATAAGGCTTAGATAGATCGCTTAATCTTTAAACGATAAGTCTACCGTTAGGATCTTTTACTACCGCCGGTTTCCTATATATAACTGCGAACTTACTTACTTAGTCTTTAATTTAAAGAAGCCGAGAAGGTACACCTTACTAGCTATAAGGAAATAAAGTCCTAGTATAAAACTAAGTGCTCTAACGTTCCTATAAGGGCATAAGTGCTCGACTATATATAGGTTTATATATATAAAATAGATAAGTATAGGAGGCTTTTAAAATATAAGGCAAGGCTTATAGTGCGAGGCGATTAATAGCTCTAAAATAGGCAAGAGACTTATACGGCTATATTAGCCGGGCGGAGTTTTCGTATATTAATAGCTATCTTAGCATAATTCGACCTCGAACTTATCTAATATAACGCTATAAACGCATTCGTTAACGCGACCCTTAACGAGCTTATGTTTATAAGGCTCCCGCTAGGATATAGGAAATATAGCGTAGTGCTTAGGCTTAATAAAGCACTCTACGGTCTAAGGAAATCTCCTTTACTATAGTATAAGGACCTTACTAATACGCTATAAGATATAGGTTTTTAGTCGGTTTTATATAAGCTATACTACCTTACCCTTAACGGTATTATTGTTTTCTTTTACGTTAACGATATCGTATTTACGTATTATAAAAGGGATTATAAGAGGGCTAAGGCTCTATAAGCTTAACTTAAGGAAACGTATAAACTAATAGGAGGTAATAACTTATAATAGTTCTTAGGCATTAAGATCCTACGCGATAGGCGGAAGGGATATATCTAGCTCTCTTAAGCGGTATATATCGATAAGATTACCTCCCGACTTACGAAGTTACGACGGTTAGTAGAAATACTAATAAGACTTAATAAGCTTCTCCTATAGTATAGGATCGCTACCTACGCGGAGATAAATGCTTACTAAGGGATAGTCGGATTAATACTATACGCAGCGGTAATCACTCGCCTAAATATAGTATTTATAATATTACGGCTTACGAAGTTTAACTCTAACCTAAGGCTAAAATATCATAAAGCGGCGGACTAAGTTCTCTACTACCTAGCGTATACTTAAGCACTAGCGCTCCGCTTAAAGGGTAGAGATAACTTTAAAGTCGTAAGCGATACTTCCTTCGCTAATAATATAATTAATCGGAAAAGTTCTTAGGCTTTTACTATAAAGCTATTTAAAGGGCTTATCGGCTAAAGAGCAAATAAGTAGGATATAGTTACGACTTTAATAATAGAGGTAGAACTACTTACGCTTTTATAAGCCGCGAAAGAATCTATCTACGTTAGTAGACTTATTAAAGAGCTTAATGTATCCCTCGACGACTCTCGTATTAAAATATAATATAATAATTAGTAGATAATCTAACTAATTATTGCTAAAGTAATAACGTTATAGATAAAGCTCCGCTATATTAATATATATAACTACTAGCTTCGATAGGAGATAATAAACGATACCCTCGACGTTATATATACTCTAACTACGAAGATAATAGCCGACGGCCTTACGAAGGCACTCTAGGGCGATAGCTTTTAAGCATTCGTTACTTAGATTAATCTCTACGATATTACGAGCCTCCTTAACGATAGAGAGCTACCTAAATCGGACGAGAATACCCTTTAGGAGGAAATATATATACGGTAGGAAGAGTAAGAATAGCGCGAACGCGATAAAGCGGGAACGCAATATCCTACGACCTAAGACCGGCGTTATATTAATTTAGGCCGATTAATTTAAGCTTTTAGAAAACTCCTCGGATTTAAAGGAATTAGCTTAAGCTATTGTTTTATTTAGCTTCCCTCTCCCTAAGAGCGAACCTAAGGGGGTGTATTAGATAGTTACGTATATACATTACGTATACTTACGTAGATACTAATTACGTGCCTACCTCTCGTCTATATTAGGGCTAGAGCTATAGGTATAGACCCTAAATACACACATATATGCATCCTATAGAATAGCCTCTTTAGCCGTGTGCGTATTCTAGCTTATTAGGTAGGCTATAGAACCTCCGTTCTAATAACCCCTATAACGGTCACCTACCCTTTATTCTTAAGTATGCCCGACGCGCGAAGGTAGTCTGCCCGATCTAGCAGTATATTAGTCTTACTATTGCGCTCGGCAAAATTCATATACTACTATTGCACGTAGGAATACATAACGGCTTTAGTGCGTACGGGGCGGCGTTAGTATAACGAAGGAAAACGCAGTCTAGATAGGACAAGAGGCTAGTGCAGGTCTCTTTTACGGTGACCCTAAACGACTACCTACTAAAAATGTATGCAAAGCTATTAGGCTAAGGAGGTTAAGGTACCTATAAATACCTAGACCCCTATTAGTCCCTAGATTAGATTAGACAGAGCAATACACATACTCTAAGATATATAAGACTTTATGCATTGCGCTTAAATAACTGTATTAGTTATAAGCCCGGGATAAGGTCCGTAGCTTTATAATAGACGCTTTTTTAGAGATTAAATCCTCCTTTCGTTAAAAGCCGCCGACTGCTTTAATTTAAAGTCTTATCCCTTTGTTCTTATTATAGGTTTTAAAGCTATTACTACTTTAACACTAACCCCTTTTTTTTTCTAATAAACAATAATAACAACTATTTAATTATTATAGACTTATCATTAAGGTCTACCTTTATAACCCCTAAGTACACCCTTAAGAAGCCTAAGGACTAGACTAAGTAGTATAGCTAGGTTAAGACTATGGCCGAGCTACGTCGGGTTTAGTAGTACGTCGACCCCTATTTAAACATCGTCCCTAAAATGCCTAAAGTGCCCTCCTATAATAAGAAAGAGATCGAGGCAGCGTTAGAAAGCCCTACTGCCGAGGGAGGTACTATAAGGGCAGCATTACAACCTCGGGAGAGGTTAACCTAGCTAAGATCTTAAGAACTCGGACTCCCGGTCCCTTAGGAAGACTAAGAGGAATTAGGGCTCTAGGCATCTAATTTTCTCTCGGCTATAGCCCTTAAGGCGACTAAATCTAGTGCTTTAGGCTAAGCTATACACAACTTCGAGAGAGTTATCGTCCTATAATACGAACGGGCAGTTAAGGTCTATAAGAAGAAGATAACTACGCTTAAAGATATTAGTCTATATATCTTAGCTAGTATCTCTTAAGACTACTATAACTTTATTACCTATATTACCGCGGCCTAAGGAAAGCTCTAGGAACTCTTTGTCCAAGTCTATCTAAGGGCTAAGGATAAAAAGAAGTATGCCGAGAGATTCCTACGAAAGCTTCTCGCAATAGACCTTCGAAAGGTTAATTTAACGGCCTAGACTAGTTATATCGTAGATAGCTTTAACCTCTATATAGGGATATAGGGTCTATTTTAGGCGAAGAGTCGGAAATCATCGAATTATTCCTCGACGCTATCGCTACTTAATATTAGGCTTAGTCGAACCTATAGACTATAACCTATTAACGGGCTAAGAAAGAAGGGAAAGAGATCCCTATATTTAAGGAGATTACCTCTAATTTCCGCATTAAGGTTACCGCTAATTCAACCTAATAAGATTCGGTATTCCTAGCGACTTATTAAGGCCGGGATAAGGATAGAAAGGAGGTAAGTAACGGCAATAGCGGTAGCGGCAATAGCGGTAGTAGCACGAAGCTATTAGGAGGTTAAGGATAGCGGGTTCTACAGTCCGAATATACTAAATGCAAATAGTGTGATAGGTCTTACGTAAATCCCGTTAAACATAAGGATTAACCTTATTAGTAGAGCTATTTCTATGCCCTTAATTAGAAGCCGTAATTTTAGAATCGACCCTTAGATACAGAGCTTTTAAAGAAGGTTAAGGCTAAGATCGACAAGGAAATAGGCCTTAGAGCTAAGATTAACGCCTAGAAGGCTAAGAACCCTAAGAAATCCGTAGAGTTAGCCCCTAAGGGAGGAGTATTCGTAACGACCGATAAGGAAGCTGCGTTCCTAGTAGGGGACTTCGGGAGCAATAGCCTTAAGAGCGACATTAAGGATCGGGCTCTCTAGGATATAAGGGCCTTTAAGCATATTTTCAACGACCTAGCTTAGTTTATCGATCTTAACTATTCGAAGAGCTCGAGGCTCCTCTTAGGCACTTAGACCGTCGGTGCCGAAGCTATTAGAATAGCCCGGGTTATCGCAGATATAGGCTTTGTCCTAACTTTTAAGAACGCCCGCTATATTCCCGGTTTTTATACGAATGTAGTCTCTATAGACAAATTCACCGCTAAGGGCTACCTTTAGAATAACCTTACGGGCGAGCTCTTTAACCCGGCTAGGAAATGCGTGTTTACGACGTTTCGGTTGTATAAATAGTCGTAGATCCCGCTTTAAGCAGCCCTAGACGGGGCTTTCCCGACACATTATTCAAAAGGGCTCCTAAAGGCTCTTCCGCGCTTCCTAAAGACCTTAACCGGGACCGTAGACGCCCTATAGCACGCACGAATAGGCCACCTAGGAAAGGGTGCGATAAGGCACCTTTTTAGCGGTTAAGACGATAATATCATTAAGCTTAAAGGCATCGACCTTTTAGACTATAAGGTCTACTATACGACGAAGAATAGGAGGCAGATTTCGCGGGCATATTAGGACCCCTTATACCTAAAGAGGCTATACGGCGTAGTCTCTTTCGACCTATTTTACCTAGGAATAGCGTATTACGGCATTAATAATATAGCTATATTTACCTATTTTAATATAGGAATAAGGCATTGTTTTAAGGTAGGTAAAAAGACCGAGCTTTAAGGCATCTTCTAAGGCCTTAAGGAGACTATTAACGCTAAATTCGGGATTAAGATTGCGATCCTAATGTTAGACGGCGAGACGGCCTTCCTAACCGAGGAATACGTTAAGGATATATATAAAGCAGGAATAAAGGTCCGGGAATTATCGCTATTACACCCGCATTAGAATAGTTATGCCGAGAGGTCTAAGGGCATAGTGGTTTAATTAATAACAACCCTACTAGCCTAGTCTAGCTTCCCGCATACGATATAGCTATTAGCGATAGAGGCAGCTATCTACCTGCTTAATCGAATACCCGTTAAGTCTAAGGGGTAAAAGCCGCCGCTATAGCGCCTTAACGAGTAGCTTTAAGATAACCGCGACGAATAGACATATATTAAGGTTAAACCCCGAAAATAGCACATCCGGTGTTTCGGCTATAAGGCGTTCCCTATAACCTGTTAGAGACTAAATAAGACCTCTACTAAGCTTAATTTAAGAGGGCATATCGGTTACCTTACGGGCTATATTTCTAGCACTTAGTACCTTATTTAGGTGCTTAGTCTATAGAGAAACGCCTTTTTTAATACTTCGCACGTTATTTTTAACGAAAAGGTCTTCTTCGGCCGCGACTAGCGTAAAGGGGTAGAAAGGCAATAGTAAGAGCAGATTATATAGATCGACCTATTAGAAGACCTCCCTAACTTTATAGATAAGCTAATTCGCGAACCTAAGGACGAAGAAGAGGCTATTCCGGACCTTAAGGAGCCTACCGCCGCACCCGAATTAGCACCTAAAAAAGACTCGTAGGAAGATTAAAGGGTAAGTTAACTATTAATACCGGAATAGACCCTTAAACCGCCTAATTAAATAGACCTCGCTAATATCCTTAACCCGGAAGACCTTAGCCCGGAAGATAGTATAGTTTTCGCTACTTTAGACTTATAAACGCGCCTATATCGAGACTATATTCTACCGGTTCCTACGAGCTTTAAAGAGGCTATATTAAGACCTAATAGCCCTCGATAGATTATAGGAATAGGAAACGAGATTATAGGCCTTAAAGAGGAAAGGGTCTATAGGATTATAGACGAAAACACCGTCGACCTTAAAGAATATAGCACGATTCCGTTAATATAGGTATACGTATATAAATTTAATACCTAAGGCTTTATAATCGAATATAAGGCTCGCTTCGTCGTCTAGGGCGATTAATAACCGAAGAACGAGCTTATAGTCACGGCTTATACGCTAGCGGCCCGGACCTTTCGACTATTAATAGCCGTTGTATACTACTATAATCTTAATATAAAGTAATACGATTTTATTCGTGCCTTTTGCAACGCAATCTTAGATAAGGTGGTATATTATAGGCTATTAAAAGGCTTTAAGCAGAAGGGGAAGCTTTAGCTACTCCTAAAGGCTTTATATAGTCTTTAGCGTTCTCCTTTATTATAGTATAAGGAGCTCGCTACTTTTCTTAGGGCTTAGGGCTTTATCGTCGTAATAAAGGACCCTTACGTAATGTATAACGGCAATATTATCGTCTTCTTTTATATTAACGACTTTATCGCCTTCTTTCGGAACGGATAGGAAGCTAGTTATTAAACGTTCTACGATACCTTTATTAAAGGGTATAACGTTAAAGTCCTTAGCGACTTAAAGTGGTTTATCGGCATTAAGGTTATTTAGGACTGCTTAAATAGGAAGCTTTAGCTATCGTAAGAATCGTATATTAAGAAGATCGCATAACGGTTTAACTACCTATCTTTATTAACTAAGCGAAAGTAGCTCCTCGGTCTAAAGCCCTTTAAGCCGTTTAAAGGGTCTGCTTTAAGCAACGACGTCTCCTTATTCTAAGCTCTAATTAGCTCGCTTCTCTATGCTATAGTTATTATAAGGGTTAATAAAGCGTACGCGGCTAGGAAATTCTCTTAATTCCTAACGAACCTAAGCCTAGAGTATATTAAGCGGGCGAAAGAGACTATCGAATTCCTATATAAGGATATTAACCGTATTATTAAGTTTAACGGGAATAGCTCCGCCCTTTACGAGGCTATATCCGATATATCTTTTGCTAACGATTAGGTTAACCGTAAGAGCACCTAAGGATATACGATTAAGCTATTCGGTAGCCCTATTATATAGAAGTCTAGGAAATAGAAGACTATAATAACCTCGTTTATAAAGGCTAAGTTACTAGCTCTATCGCAGGCTTTAAAGGAACTAATAGCCTTTTATAGGCTCTACGAAGAGATATCGCTAAAGCTAGAAGGGACGGATTAAATAATTTAGTGCGATAACTAATAGACTATTCGCCTCCTAACGAAGGAAATCGTTACCTTTATTATAAAGCTTCGGCACGTTAATATATATTACTATTAGCTTCGGGAATAGATTTAGACCGGGAACCTCGACGTAACCTAGATACCGATAGCTTAAATAGCCGCTAATAGTCTTACGAAGCCTCTTTAAGGATAGAAATTCGCCGAGTTCTAGCGTTAAATCGGACTCGTTAAGATGCCCCCTTCCTAACGATCCCCTTTACGATCGTTCCTTTATTTTGCTTTATTTTATAGTCTTAATACTACTTATTATAAGGCTATTCTAATAATAGCCTTACTCGTTATTTATTATTCGTTTTCTTTATCTTAGTTAGGCTAGATTAAGTAAACCCCCTTTTTTCCTTTCGTTTTTCCCTTCTTATTAAAACACTAATAACCCTCGCATTTACTTATTATCCCGCTTATTTTAGCAGGCCTTATGTAATCTCGAGACCTAAAGGGGTATATTATACGTAGGAATATATAACGGCTTTAGTACGTATAGGGCGGCGTTAGTGCAACGAAGGAAAACGCAGTTTAGATAGGGCAAGAGGCTAGTGTAGGTCTCTTTTATAGTGACCTTAAACGACTACCTACTAAAAATATATATAAAGCTATTAGGCTAAGGAGGTTAAGGTACCTATAAATACCTAGACCCCTATCGGTCCCTAGATTAGATTAGATAGAGCAATACACACACTCTAAGACACACAAGACTTTATGCATTGCGCCTAAATAACTGTATTAACTAGTTCCTACAGCCTGCCCCTTAGTCCTGCCGAATCGGGACTAAACACAGTCCGGTTAGGGTACAAGACACAGTCCGGCTAGGGTGGCCCAGATTTGCGGCCGTCTCATGATTGGTGGGCGAGGTACCTGCAGAGTGTATTTTTTAAACAGCGGCGCGCTACGGGTCCATCAAGAACTTCCCTCTTCCCTTTACGGACAGTCCACTGCCAAAACCCCTCGCCCTGGCCGCGCTCGACAGCCCGTCTGGCGGATCATCAACTCCTCATCGCAAGAAACCATGTTCCCCACCGGTCAGAAGCCGGCATCGCCCTCGGCCGACGCCAAGCGAGTCGCCCTCGAGCACGCCAAGCTCCTCCAGCAGAGAAAAGATCTCGAGGCCCAGATCCTCGACAGCCTCGTCCTGCTGTCCGAGTACCCCCTCGTCGGATCGCCCGCGCACTCGCCCGCCCCCTCCGACGCCGCGGGCTTCAAGGCCCACGTGCGCCTCTTTCAGCCCTCCGACTACGGCGACCTCATCGAGGAGCGCAACGTCAACGGCCTTTGCGGATACGTTCTTTGCCCCAGGCCCAGGCGCCACACGGGGTCCGGTGGCGAGTGGAAGATTACCAGCCGCGGCGACATCGTCAAGCGCAGGGACCTGGAGATGTGGTGCTCGGACCTTTGCGCCAGGCGCGCGCTCTTCGTCAAGGTCCAGCTCATCGAGACGGCGGCTTGGGAGAGGGCGGGCATTCCCGACATACAGATCGATCTACTAGACGAGGGCGGGGCGGATGAGACGGACACGAATCGCGTCGCGCGGAAACTGGGGGGGGTGCAACTCGAGGACCAGCGGCGGGCTGCTCGTGATGCCGCCGCCTTGGCTCTAGATCGGGGCCAGCGCAGCGCCGTCACCGACCCCGACAAGGTCAAGGTCGTCATCAAGGACAAAGCTACGCAGGCGCCACCGAGTCCGGCAGCGCCGACGCCCACACAGCCTGACGCGCATCTCCTGGTTGAGGGACACCAGAGCCAGCTTCCACTCCGACCTCGGCGGCGGGACTGACCACTCCCCTAGTTGGCAACCTACACCTCTCAGGAGTCTTCTTTCCATCGGCGTTCGGGGTGGGCAGCATTGTGCGAGCGGTGGATTCGGGCCAAGGTCGTAAAGATACCCTCGGTTACCAACATGTTCAATCGATGGTCGCCCCATGCACGATTGTAGATCTGGGTTATTGGCGCTACCCGTGTTGGTCAGAGACCGGGGCGTTGATTGATCAACGGACGTTCACGGAGCCATGGCTGGCACTTGTTTCTTGGCAATCAAGCGTCATCTCCAGAGACATCTGGAGAATCGGCGACACCTTGTGGGGGGTCAAAGATCCTTCTTTGAGATCTATGCACTCATACCGTCCAGAGACGCCACGTAGCAGAAACCATGCCGAATGCCCAAACGAATATTCCCAACAGCCAGATGCTTAGTCGCGACGACGTTCGGGGAACCTCCGGGGACCGCGCTCGGGGACCTGGGCCTGCGTGACGGCAACGACGTTGACGGGGATGGAGTCGAACTGGATATGGCTTTAGCAATCGCGCGGAGAAACAGAAACAGCTGGATCCAGCCACGGGGATGGACGTACGCCGAGGTGCTTGAGCAGGTCCTTGGTCTCGCTGTCGACGTCGAGCTGGCCGCTCTCCGAGTTCTGGGTAAAGTCCAGGGCTGAGACCTCGGGGACGTATTGATCCTTGCGCTCACGCTCCTCCTCTTGCAGCTTGAAGGAGATGCCTCGGACGGGTCCTCGCTGGATGCGCTTCATGAGATGCGTCGTGTAGCCGGCAATCTGTAGACGGCAAGGCCGCTGTCAGCCAACCGAGTTTCCTTCCCCCGCCGAGGCGTTCGTCCGGCGCCTGCTAACCTTGTTGCGCAGGCGCTTCGAGGCAATGATGGCAATCTCATCGCAGATGCGCTTGTTGGTCTCGAAGTCGAGCGTCAACTTGGGGTAGTACCGCTCAATGATGACCTTGGCGGACTTCTTGACGGTCTTGGTGCGGACGCGACCCATTTTGACGGTGTTTGGCTGGTTTTATCGCTGGGCGGATGGGTTGTGCGAAGATGGAGTTCCCGCGATGTCGAGGCCGGCCTTAGAAATTGGTGGGTTGAAGCTTCTTACCGGGAGTGGGGCGCGCGCACCACGTTTTGGATTAGGGCTCGTGAAAAGTAGCAGCACGGGACTAGTCACATGACTGTGGTGATGGATGACTAAGCCCTGAAGCGCGCCCTAAAGCTTGCATGTCGCAAGCCGATGTATTCAACCAAGAGCTCGTCTCCCATACATGAACCGTTGATCCTCGTACAAAACCCCCAGCTTTTTCTTTCCGGATTGTCATTTTGGTACAATGCGAAGACTTCATCGGTGCGTAGAGGAGTGAGTCTCGCCGTCCCCTACCCGGCGCTCTGCGTGTAAGCCGCTGCGTGGCCGTCTCCCTGCAAGCATCCCGTTTAAACCCGAGCCGTCTCCGAGTCGTCGTTCACCTCACTCTGGTATGGTGAGCCTCGCGGCATGAATTTGCCCATGATCTCGTCTGCTAATTTTTCCGCCTGGAACCGGCTGCTAACCCTGACAGTCGCTTGCTCTCGCGGTGCCGGCGCCTCCCTGGGCATAAATCTTTCCAAGACCTTGTCGTTATACAGCGTGCAGGAACCGTCAAGCTCCTTGAGAATAAGCGGAGCCTCTTCACCAGTTTCCCGGAGCTGCAGCACGATCCTTCCGCTGGGGTCGATGCTAGCCGTGTGCGGCGCAACATACGCCTTGGCGCCGCCGTAGGTTGTCGTGTCAAGGTATGTGATGCCAGCGAGGAAGGTCTTGCTTTCATTCGTGCGCGACCGGCCGTGCCGCATGTTGAATGAGCTGTCACCGCCAGGTGTGAAGCCCACGAATCCACCCAAGCCAAGCTTGGCCCGCGTCGCACCAATCCGGGGAGACACGACTCGGGCCAAGACGGGCGTTCTGTGCTCCTGGGGGCCATAGACAGGATGGTTATCCATGAAGGCATTGGTCCGCAGGTAGCTGATGCCTGCAGAAGGGTGGCTCGGCGGCGGACCGGCAATTTCGTACGGGCTTCCGTCCTGGGAGCTTTGCCTGGATTGCACCGACTCCACGACACCAGAAAACGGATGTCCCAGCGGTGCCATGTCGAGGAACCGGGAAATCAAGTCGTACAGCATAGTGCGATCGTAGCGCATCATTCGCAAGAACTCGGTAAACTGCTTCTTGGTGATGTCCTTGGGCTCTATCCTGCGCGGCGACGGCGGCAGGCCTCGCTCAAACGCGTCGTTGTTCCGGTTCGCAGTGAGCTCCTTTGCCAGCTTGTCCATGAGTAGGACTCGAAATTCGGCGCGTCTTGGTCGAACTTGCTTCTCTATGTACTTGTTGAACTCCCCCTGGGTCATCCGGGCCAGCCATGGACCCTGGAACTTCCATCGCCGCTTAAACAAGTCCACTACTTGCTTGTCAGCGGTGTCGACGTTCGGAGAGGCCGCGGGTTTTCCCGTCGCTCCAGCTCGCGGATCGGGGGTTTCGGCAAGGTCATCCCCGCTCTTGTCGAGCATTGCCTGTTGCTGGTCAGCGGGTTCCAGGGCCGCAGGTTGTGTGAACTCGTCGAGCGCTACATCTGGCAGGTCGACGCCTCGAGGGTCCGCAGAGTCCATGCCTTGTTCATGCGATGCCTGTCTCTGGTCGGCGGGCTCCTGGACCGCAGGCTTTGTGTCTTCCTCGACTTGCTCAGGGGTCGGCCCTAGGCCAGCAGAGTTCATGCCCTCCATCTCCTTTGTGGGCACTCCTTCCTGGCCGGTACCTCCGAGGTCCGCAGAATCTTGTCTCTCGACGAGCTGTCCGTCTTCTGGGCCGGCGCGCGCGAGGTCCGCAGAATCTTGCCCCTCCATGAGCTGTCCGTCTTCTGGGCCGGCGCGCGCGAGGTCCGCAGAATCTTGTCCCTCCACGAGCTGTCCGTGTTCTGGGTCGGCGCGCGCGAGGTCCGCCGAGTTCCCGCCTTGCTCGAAAGTTCCCTCTTGTTGGTCGGCGGGTTTCGGGTACGTCGAACCCGTGCATTCCTCGAAGATGGAGGCGAACCATTGGTCGAGCTTCTGGGAATCATCTTGGGAAGAACCTGTGCCTTTCTTGATGACCCTCTCCTTATTGTCGGCGTGCTTCAGGTACGTAAAGTCCTGGTGCTCCTCGAAAACAGACTTGAACCAGAGCGAGAGCTTCTTATTCCCGTCCGTGGGGTCATACCGGGGCACGGAGAGGGCCACTCGCATCTCTTGGAACTTTTCGAGAGAGATGGTGTAGTCGGCGGCGGAAATGAAGTCGGTCACGTTCTCGACAGCATCGACTTTCTTGATGCGGATCAAGGGAGTGGACGAGGTCAGGGTGGACTTTAGTGGAAAGGGCCGCTTGAATCCCCAGTCGCCCTTCTCGCGCGACGAAAGGGGCGAGGTGATTGCCTGGCTCTGGGGGTACGGCCTCGTCATGGTTGCCGACTTGTTGCCGCCGCTGTTCGTTGTCTGGGGCTCGGGGAGGGGCTTGGGCATGGAAAACATGCGCGACGACCTTAGTAGAGCCGCCCCGGGCGACACGGCGCGGGCCCCCATTGCGAGTGCTGAGGGCTGTGGGGTGGACGCTCAATGGGAGAAAGAGTGATGGGGGGTTGATCGTCTCTTGAATCTCGAAAGCTGAGAATTAATCCACCTGACCACCCGGGGATCAGCCGGGCGGGTACCAGATTTCTCACGGCGGTTTAAACAAAACTGCCCTGCGCCCGCGCGAGAACTAGAGGGGGGGCGAGAGGGCATGCTGCGCTCCTCTAGAATGGCCAATCTTGTTCATTCGTCCCCAGCCCTGACCTTTGAGCTCGTGGCTCGATGTTCTGTAAGTCTCAACAGCCCGACTGCGCATTCAGCTTGACATTCTGACCGATGGGCTGCAGACGACAAAAGCTCGAGCTTCCGTCATCAAGCTTCCCCATGGCCCAGTTCAGCTGCCCATTTTCATGCCCGTGGCCACCCAGGCCTCCTTGAAAGGCATCACCCCGCAGCAGCTCGAGGAGACGGGCTGTGTGCTGTGCCTCAACAACACATATCACCTTGGCCTGAAGCCGGGGCAGAAGGTCCTCGATGCCATCGGAGGGGCCCACAAGCTTCAGGGCTGGAATCACAACATACTCACGGATAGCGGAGGGTGAGTCGCGTATAATGCCCCTGTCTCGACCAAGGCTGACGAAACTGGGGGGGTAGCTTTCAGATGGTGAGCCTGCTCAAGCTCGCCAAGGTCACGGAGGAGGGTGTGCGCTTTCTGAGCCCCCACGATGGGTCTCCCATGCTACTCACGCCTGAACACTCCATGTCCCTTCAAAACACCATTGGCAGCGACATTATGATGCAGCTCGACGATGTCCTGGTCACCACCTGTCCGGACAAGGCGCGTATGCGAGAGGCAATGGAACGCAGTGTACGGTGGCTCGACAGGTGCATCGCCGCGCACAAGAACCCGAGGACGCAAAGCCTGTTCTGCATCATCCAGGGCGGACTGGACCTCGACATGCGGCGTGAATGCACCGAGCAAATGCTGGA
Source organism: Ophiocordyceps sinensis (assembly GCA_012934285.1). Lineage (NCBI taxonomy): Eukaryota > Fungi > Ascomycota > Sordariomycetes > Hypocreales > Ophiocordycipitaceae > Ophiocordyceps > Ophiocordyceps sinensis. The sequence goes on along the minus strand of JAAVMX010000001.1, from coordinate 7,699,865 downwards.
GCGAGACACGCCCGGCATCGCCATTGGGGGCCTCAGCGGTGGAGAGGCCAAGTTCGACTACTGCCGAGTCGTCGCGACGTGCACGGCGCTACTACCGGAACTCAAGCCGCGCTATGTTATGGGCATCGGGTACCCTGAGGACCTCATCGTCAGCGTGGCCCTTGGCGCAGACATGTTTGACTGCGTGTGGCCGACGCGGACGGCCAGATTCGGCAACGCCATCACGAAACACGGCGTCCTGAACCTTCGAGGCTCCAGGTTTGCAACCGACTTTGAACCCATCGAGGCCGGCTGCGGATGTGCCTGCTGCAGGACAGGGGATGAAGGCATGGGCATCACCAGGGCCTTTGTGCACCACAATGCGTCCAAGGAGACGGTTGCGGCCCATCTCTTGACCATTCACAACGTCTGGTACCAACTTAACCTGATGAAAGAGATTCGGGAATCGATCATCGAGGACAGGTTCCCAGATTACATCCGACACTTTTTCGCAAGCCGACATGCAACCAAAACGGATTATCCGGAATGGGCGGTCGAGGCTTTGAGAGGCGTGGGAGTAGACCTGATGTCTGAATAGGCACAAGATAGCCCGGTCTGACATTGTTGGTATCGCGCATTGCTTTTAGTATGTATACTAGCTCGTTCAATCTCACATGCCCTTGCTGATGTCTTGGCACCAAACAGGTCATCCAATTGCTCGTGGTGAAGTCGCTGGCGAGGCACATTTACAGCCTTTGAAGCGTGGCAAACCCGGCTACATGGCCGCCACCATGGCGACGGCGACAAGGGCGAAGCCAGCAGGAGAGCCCCTGGAAGCGGCGGCGGGGGATGCGGTCTGGCTCGCCTGATCGGCCGAGCCGCCGGTGGTGGCGTCGGACGAGGGTGTTGCAGTCGCCTCAGTCGAGGACAGGGTGCTTGTCGGGGAGCACGCATCACTGAACTTGCTGCAAAAGGTGGCAAACGATCTGGCCGCTACGGCTGGTCAGCTCGAGGTGCAGAATGGCAACTGGGGGTTGGACGAACCCGCGAGGGCGGACTTGGACCCGGCTTGGCTGGCCCAGTCCCGGCACGTTCTGGCGTAATTATCAAGCTCATCCGTCCAGCTGGTATGGCCTCGGCCGGTCCGGCAACTGTCTCTGGGCGTTAGATGGTTTGCCATTTACCGAGCCCTGGTATATCCCCCCCCGGGGTGACACGTACCAGTAGCACGACGCCTGGCGGCCAAAGGGCAGATTCGTAAAGTCGAACGTCTCCGCGATGCAGGACCGATACATGTTGTTCACGGAGTGACAGGCTGGCTCGATGAACTTGGTTGTCGTGACTGGGTCGGCGGTTTCCGTACGCGAGACGGCACCGCACACGGCCGTGCTTGCGTGGCAGGCGCTGTAGATGGTGCTAAAGGCTGCGGTTTGGTCAGTCTTGTTCCCGCGACTCGTCCTCCCCTCTCCCGGTACGGCGGACCTGAAATCACAATGGAAAGCGTAGGCGTCTCCTTGGCCAGATACGACGAGCAGGTCGAGTAGGACTCGGCGACTGGACTGCCACCCTCGCAGCAGGCACATTTGGCGAAGTCTTCAGCCCCGACCACTTCGCCCAGGCCCTTGCTGCTCGCGGCGCCGACCTGTTTGAAACAGCGTGGTACTTTTGCGGCCACCATTAGGCACACGTCGTGGGGAGTGCCCCCGACGATGGCGTTGTCGATGAAGGGAAGCGTCATCTGGCTGGCTGCCACTGCGCCGGCCAGGTGCAAAAGCAGAGAGTTCTTCATCGCGACGGAGCTTGCGGGCAATGACGATGGCAGTCGACGGCGGAGTGAGGATGCAAAATCGACTCGAAAATCACGCAGTGGCTCCAGGGCTGGCTAATGAGTTGAGTGGTGGACCGTGGGCAGCGTGTCCAGCGTGTCATCCATTCCCTCGGACCCCGTCGTCGTCTCTCGACCCCCGTCGTCGTCTCTCGACCCCCGTCGTCGTCTCTCGTCTGCCCCCGGTTGGGCCTTGAACTGCACTGTATCTCGTACAGCAGGCATGAGGTATGCACAGTGTCTGCGAGTGTCAGCTTCGCCTGCCTGAACTGCTGCTGATGGCGCCGCCGTCCATGCATCGTGGGGCTCGTGGGCAGCGACGCCGAACGATGCAGCCACCCGGCCATTACTGGTCGGTAATTTGACCACGAGCTCAAAGAGAGTTGACGCACCAAGGCCCTGGTGAGCGTCGTCCCCCAACCTCAGGTGTCTGTGAGGGCATCAAGAGGGCGGTGACAGCAACATACTTGAGCAGGACGCCGACCAACATGTTGAAGGCTCGTCGACGCGTCACTGTGTGATCATGTATCCGGACTTGGCAGTACTGGTTTGGAAGAGCGTTTGTGGCTTGGATGACGGGGGAGCCCGCTGCTGCTCCATACGGGTGCTGGGACGAGCCCGAACCCTGGCGACATGACCAACGAACACTTTGCCTGGTGGAGTGGTGTATGGTTTCGACACCAACCAACTCGCATTCTGGCCGAAAGCAAAGGAAGCACGAGACAGGATGTGGTGGGGGCTTCGACGCCCTCGAAGCAACAGCATCGAGACACAGCAAAGACGGAGGACATGGACGAGGGGCCCGGACCTCTCGTCTCGCCTGTCGACTAATTACAATCATGGCAAGCTGGGGTTTGGACGGTTTGTTGTCGGTTTGTTGGCCAGTTGAAGCTTCAGAGTAGGACCTGCAATTCTCCGTCCAGCGGCGCTGTTTCCGTCAAGGTGCCCACAAGACGACGGCGATGAGGGCGGAAAGTGCGGAATCCGGGTCCTTTGCATCTGGCGCGGCATCGAGTCGCCCTTGCAGCGCTCGCGGGTGATCTGGTGCAACGATGTGACGATGTGACGCGCCTCTGGGGCATGAGAAAAGGGTGGCAGAAGTTGTTGCGGTTAGCCCGCCATTAGTCAGCCTCATGCGAGGGGCAGCCATTAGGGCTACTGTTGCATCCACCTGTGAGGGCCCGCACCCGTAGGCGCGAGGAGTGGTCAATAGGTGCACTTAAGGTCACGAAAAGGGGCACTAATTGATAAGAGAAAAAGGTCTGATCTTGCGATATATGGTCGTAGGCTAGCTGTCTTTATAAGGCACCTTAAATAGGTGCGCAAGCGGATACGTAACCTACACTAGTATAGAGCTATATCTAATACCTCCTTATAGGCACGCTTTAATGCGATATACCCCTTAGCGTTAAGAGATTAAATTAACGCTAAAGAAGAAGCTATTGTAAGCGCTTATTAAGGTGCAAACGTGCCCTTTTCCTTAGTGTTCTAGCCTTCTTTAGTCCTTTATTCCTTTTAGTATTCGCCCTCGTATATCCTTTAACTTTAATAGCGCCTTAAATCGCTCGAATTTTACTTATAGCAGCGCCTTCGTTAGACTATCGGCGGGTATATTAGCAGTAGGTATATATTTAACTATAAAGCGGCCCTTCTTAAACTCCTACTTTAACTATATGCTTTATATATCTACGTAGCGTAGCTTTATTAAGATACGGCCTTCCTCTACTATTAGTCTAATAGTCTAGAGGTTATCGCAGTATATTCTTAATAGCTTAAGCTCGATAGAGATATCCTTTATAAGCCTTAAGAAGGCGAACGCCTTCTTTATAGCCTGTTTTAGGCTAAGTAGCTCTGCCTCTATCGTTAAGGTTATTACCGTATCTTATAGGCTCGCTTTCTATACGACTAAGCCGCCGTAGAGTATTATAATATAGCCTTATAAAGAGCGGCGGGTCTTTACGTCGTCTATAAAAGAAGCGTTAATTATAATAATAAGAGCTTCCCCCTTAAGGCCGTTGTATTCGATCGTAAGGAACCTTATTATATAGAGGTAGTAGATGCAATCGTTAGCTAGCTCCTTCTGCTACGGCAAGGGGTTAGTAAGGAACCTCGAGAGCTATAAGGCTATAAGGGCTATATCCGGTCTTATAGTAACTGCCGTATATATAATAGAGCCGATCCTCTTTTAAAAGTCCTTAATCTCTCGAAAGGTCGCTTATCTAGGGTTCTTAAAGAGCGGTAAGGGCGGTAGAAGGATTATCGGCGCTTTCCTAGTGCCGTTAAGGCTGAATTTACGTGCGATCTTCTCGATATAGGCATCTTAGTATAGAAAGATCTTCCGATTCGGTCGGTCTTAAATAACTTAGATCTTTAAATACTAACTAAAAGCTTCCTCGCGGACCTTATACCTACCGTATAGAAAGTCGATAAGCTTATCTACGGAATAGCCCTTTAGAGATAAGATAAGGATATCGTTAACGTATATAAGGACGAGGATCTTACCGTTTATAAATACGTAAGGTTCCTCGTTAATATAGTCTAGCCCTTAAGCTTTTAACGCCTATTAAAGCTCGTTTTACTAAAAGAAAGGTAATTTACGTAGGCTATAGAGAGCTTTATTAAGCTCGGCGATTATAAAGGAATTCTTACCTTTCTTTAGGAAACTAAGCTTAATATACCCTTTTAGAAGCTTTACGTAAATAGGCTCCCTTCCTTTATCTAAGCTAATATTAAGAAAGAGTATTGCTATTTGCACGGATATAAATCTCTATTTACACGGAAGTCTAGGAAATCCCTACTCTTTCTACGCGAACCTCGCGCGCCTATGTCCCGCCACTAAAATCTAGTGTAGGTATATGGCAATTAAGAGAGCCGCGCAAATCCGCAGCCGGGCATAAAGCATACATTAAGGAGCCGCACATACAGTAGAGGGCACGCAGCAAAGGGCACGCAGCAGGGCACGCAGCAGGGCACGCAGCCGGGCACGAAGTAGGGCACGCAGTAGGGCACGCAGCCGGGCACGAAGCAGGGCACGCAGCAAGGCACGCAGCCGGGCACGAAGCATACATTAAGGAGCCGCACGCACAGTAGAGGGCACGCAGCAAAGGGTACGCAGTAGGGCACGCAGTAGGGCACGCAGCCGGGCACGAAGCAGGGCACGCAGTAGGGCACGCAGCAAGGCACGCAGCAAGGCACGCAGCCGGGCACGAAGCAGGGCACGCAGCAGAGCACGCAGCAGGGCACGCAGCAAAGGGCACGCAGCAGGGCACGCAGCAGGGCATGCAGCCGGGCACGAAGCATACATTAAGGAGCCGCGCACGCAGTAGAGCACGCAGTAAGGCACGAAGCATACATTAAGGAGCCGCACACACAGTAGAGGGCACGTAGCAAAGAGCACGCAGTAAGGCACGCAGCCGGGCACGAAGTAGGGCACAAAGCCGGGCACGAAGCATATATTAAGGAGCCGCACATATAGCAGAGGGCACGCAGCAAAGGGCACGCAGTAAGGCACGCAGTAGAGGGCACGCAGTAGGGCACGCAGCGAATTAACTAAATTAAGGCTATACACGATTTGCGCGGCCCTCTTAATTGCTATATACCTATACGGAAAATTTAGTGGCGGGACATAGGCGTGCGGGGTTGCGTAGAAAGAGTAGGGATTTTAGCGAACTTCCGTGTAAATAGAGATTTATATCCGTGCAAATAGCAATACTCTTAAGAAATACGTTAGCAATATTAAATTATCTAACGTCGAGATCTCGCTTCGCTACTACTACGATAACGGTTTAAAAGGTCTTATATCTTCGCCTTAATTCTCTTAGAGGTCTCCGCGCACGTAGATATAGGCTTTATACTAAATTAGGTATCTATCTATATCGAATTTATAGAGAAAGACCTATTTAAGGGGAATTAGCGTGCCTCTAGCGCGCTCTCTACTTAGAACTTACTAAGTGCCTTTTCTAAGGAGGTCTTAAAGCTCCTTTCTATATCCCTCTTTAAACTCCTTTCTATACAGGTGTTTATTATTATTATTATTATTATTAAAGTACTCTAGCTGCCCTAACGGGCCTAGTGCCCCTGTATTTAGCTAGCATAGGAAAAACTAAGCGGCCTAGGGGAAAACCTATACAACGTCTATCTATCTTAGCGTCGGGCCGGATGCGGCCTATGTTCGCGGCGGTTAATTAAGTTTAGTTACTACCGCCGGTCTAGTGCCTAATAAAGGTTACCCCGCCCGGGCAGGCCCGAGGGCGTTAGGGTTAAGCGGATAGTCTAACTTAGTAAAGCCGGCGCGTAGACGGCACGCGGGCGATAGGATATAGGCCGGGGCCCCGCCTAGCGGGTTAAAACGTAGAAAAACAAATCTTAGTAAGCGTATAATCGAATATATAAATATATATAAACGCTAAAAGGGGCCTACGTTAGGAGCCTCGTCGTCTTACTCCCGGAGCTCCCCCCCGCCGGCGTTACGGCGATCTATCTTCTCCGCTAGGGCCGTCGCGGCTTAGAACTACTATAGTAGGCGGTGCTTAAGGAACTACCGGATAAGCGGCTTAGCGGCGGTAGGGCGTTTAAGCGCCGCCTTAAGGTCGCTCTCCCGTCGGATGCCTTTTAGTAAGGCAGCCCTTACGTTAGCGAAGGTAAGGCACTAAAGGAAGAGGTAGAATACGGTTTTACGCGTAGTCCTATACCGATAGAGCGGTAAGTTAACGTCGGGAACGTTCCGGTCGAATAAGAACCCTTATAGACCGATCTTCCCGGTCTAGATCTAAATAAACGTAGAGCTTTTATACTTATATAAACCGTTATATACCTTTAGCGCCTTCTTTAGCCGGTCGAAGTAAGGGTTAATATCTGCCGGCTGCTAAGCTCTTTATAGTCGCTTTGCCTCCGCTACTCGGAGATCCTCCTTCTAACGCGTTTCTTAATCGCGGAGGACTACCTCCTCCGTTATAGTGCCCTAAGGGCATTAGTCCTAGAGCTACGCGTCGTACGGCCGGCCGGGCGGTCGGGTCGGCCGATAGGGTTAAAGTAGCACTCTCGCCGGCTTCTCGTAAGCGCGTTAGATCTAGTCCGCTATACCCGACTCCTTAGTGCGCTCCTTATACTACGTAAAGCGGTCGTTAAGGTAAAGGTCGAATAGTAAGACCGCCGTCTATATCTTTAGGTTTTAGATTAAGGTCGCTTTAAACGCCTTAGCTATTACCTATAGGCAGCTTAACTAATATACTATAAGCGCTTTTATTAGGCCGGTAGGTTTCCTTCCTTTAAGCGTAGGCTTATAAAACGTCGACGCCTTATAGGCGAGCGCGCTTTAAACTACGCTAGCGTAGACTATCCTTACGCTTCGCAATCGTATGCCTTATATAAACGCCGCGAGCCCGGTAAAGGCTAGCGCTTATATGCTTATTTTTATCTTAAGCTTTTTAACTTAGGCTTTCTACTATAGCTTTTAGTTAAACTAAACCTTAAGAAACCGCCTATCCTTAACTAGCCGGACTATATTCGTCTTAAGCTAAAGCTTCGTTAGTATCGGCTTATAGGTCTTCGTAAAGTAGATAAGCTCGCTCTTCTTTAGCTCGAACTTAGCGCTAACCTCTTTTACCTACTTATCGTACTTTTTTTAAGCGCTCCTTAAACGCCGTATAGTTACGGCTATAGTCTTACCGTAGGCTAAAAGGTTTATATTATCGATAAAGCCGACGGTAGTAACCCCTATCTCCGGCTTAAGGTTATCGTATAGTAGCGCGATATAAAGGAGGAAGAGGATCGGGGAGAGGGGCGAGCCTTAAGGCACGCCTATAGGCATTTCCTAGGTCTCCGCCGGCGCGCTATTAAAGTAAAGCCGGGCCGTCCTCCCCTTAAGGAAGCTCCCGACCTATACGATAACTTAACCTAAGAAACCCCTTAGATAGAGGGTCTTAACGAGATATATATAGTTTACCCTATCGAAAGCTCTCTTAAGGTTAAGTTAGAGAAACGACGCTACCCTTCCTTAAGCCTACGTTATCTTTACGAGCTCTATTATAAGTCGTATCGCTATATTAATAGACCTTTCGGTCTTATTCCCTATCTGCCCTTTAGGCAGGAGGTTATACGCCTCCGCCGCGTCTACGATCCTCCTCGCGACTATAGCCTTAAGGATCTTCCCTACCGTACTAAGGAGAGAGATTAGTCTCTATCTTTAGGCTTATCGGAGCTAGGCCGCTATCTTCCCGGGCTTCGGTAGGACGATAATAGCCGTATATCGGAACCGTCTTAGAAAGTGCCCGACGTCGTAACTAGCGTTAAGCAATACCGTAAGCACCTTAAGCAACGGTTCCTTATAGGCCTTAATAAGCCCTATCGGGAGGCTATCCTCCCCCGCGGCCTTCTACGATACTATCTTCTTAACCGCTGACCTAACGTCGCCGACTATAAAACGCTATAGTATTATATAGGCCTCCCGGGCGGCTCGGGGGACCCCTTCGCCTCTCGCTACCGGGGGTAGGAAGAATCGGGCTATAAAGGTCTCTGCCTTTTCCGCATAAGTATAGGCCGGCCCTATCGGGTCGCTCGGTCTCTTTAAGTCGGGGATATATATCGCCTATAGTAGGCTACCGCTTTAAAGCCGCGCTTACCTCTCGATCTTTTAGAGGAGGGCTTAGTTAGCGGCTAAATCGTAGGTAAGCTCCCGCTAGGAGTCTCGTTATATAGTAACGATAGTACGCCGGAGGGCTATCTTCGCCTTATCTAACGTCTCTTAGGTCGTCTAGTTACCGGACGCTAAAAACGCCTAGAGGGCGCGTTTAGCCTCCCTATCGCACCGGTCTACCTTTATAGTCTACTAATTAGGGCGGCCGCTATCGGTATAGCCCTAGGCCTTAGGTGTATAATCCTTCGCAATAAGGGTCGTAGGCGTAGTTAGCGCGGCCTTTAGCTAGAACTTCTCGATAGCCGCCGCTTAGGCCTTATCTAGGTCGAGCTTTCTCTAAAGGCAGTTAAGTCCTATCGTCCGGGCCGCCGGCCGGTAGGTTAGCGGCCTTATATCTACCTCTAGCCGTTGCGATATATAATCCGATCTAATAAGGCCTACGTTTCTACGGTACGTTACGCTTAGACCTTAAGACGCTTAAGTAAGGTCTATCGTGCCGTTCCTCCGGACCTTAAAGGCGATACGTATAACCTAGCCCTTAGGGGTAATAAGCCTAAGGCGCTATCGCGCCGTTAGCTTTAGGAGGTCCTCGCTATTCCTAAAGGTACGCCCGTAGGCGTCCTAAAGCGGGTAATAGCTATTAAAGTCCCTAACGAAGACGCACTAAGTGCGCAACGATTTCGCCGTAAGGTTAAAGAGCGGAATAGTCGGGAGGGGGGAGTTAACTAGCGGGGAGTAAACTAAAAAAACCGTAGTATTAAAATTAGTAAACGTAACGCTGTATTAGTCTACCTCTTAGTCGCTCGTCTATATATCGATGCTATATCTCTTATAGATATATAGCGCGCTTTAAGTCGCCCTAAAGATAAGCCTATAATCGCACCGCCTTAGGCACGCTAGGGCTTATTAATATTACCGTCTTCCCTATTTGCTTTCCTCCGGGAAATCCCCGGTTCTTCCCTAGATTCTACTATAGAATTCCATAGGCTTCTATAGGCATTACCCTGTATTTCTACGGGCGTATTTACCTACTTTTCTTCGGTTATATTTTACTATGATTTTACGGTGATTTTACGGTTATTTATACGGTCTTTACCCGTAAAATCTCTTCCTTTCTACGGTCTTCTACCGTAGAATTCTAATTCCCTTCTACGGTCTTCTACTATAGAATTCTAATTTTCTTCTACGGCTTCTACCGTAGAATTTACCGTAGAATTTACTAGTCTTCTACTAGACTGCTTATTTGTTTACTAACTATATAGCTTATTTATCGTACGGCACGATCTATTGCTTTTCTTACCGATCCTTCCGTCCGATTATTTACGTCACCTGTTTTTCCTTAGGTCTACGCGGCTGATTTCGTCCGAGGATGTTCCCTATATATAGAGACTAGTTAGCCTCCCTACTAGATAAGATAAGAGCTATTATTCTTAGTGATTTACATCCTTTTGCAGCTTCTAATTCCTTTATATAGGCTGTTTTAGCCTTAGAGCCTCTCTTTTACTTAATTGCTATTATACTAATGTTAAGGACCCGACTGCCTAGCGTTTAATAGTTATAAGCCCGGACGAACTTCTCTATATATAGAGAGTTCTAACGGCTTGTATTTTCAGCCTGCTAACGCTACGACTTATAGTAGTAAAGCCTTTGTTTTTATATCTAGCGAATCGACTTACGGAGGACTAGTATGTCTTTAAGGAGCGTTATTAATCTAGCGAATCGACTTACGGAAGACTAGTTAGTACGTTTACCCTATTCTATTAGTGTTTTCCCGCACTTAGTTTAGTTTTTACGGTTTATTTGTATATATTATGTATCTAACCACCCTTCCGGTGATTTTACTATACTTTAATTATATTACTATATCTATTATAGCCGATATTACTTCGAAGACTATCTTAAATAGACTAGCGTACTAAGACCGATAGATCTTAACGATCTAAAAATACACACTCGCCTAAGGGATTTAGGAGAAAATCGATCCTTCTATTACGCTTAAACTTTAGAAACCCTTATTGCCTCTTCCCGTAGAACTAATAGCTAGAATAGTTAACGCGACCGTTGCTAATATTGCTAGTTTATCTATAGAAGAACTAAAGAGGTTTAAGTTTCTCTTTTCCCGGTACCGTACGTTGCTTTAAGCCTATAAAGACTAATAGAAATCTCTTACGTTAATCTAGTAGTTTATCGTTTAAAATATCGGGAACTACTACTTAACAATTGCCGATAAACATAAGGTTTCTAAGGAATTAGCTTTACTATAGCGGCGTATAAAGCCGACTTCGTAAACGCAATAAAAGACTATTCTTACGTAGTTCTATACTATTTTAAAGGCACTAAACCGGACGGATATTACGATATAGATTTCTAACTAGCAGAAGCCCCTTACCGATGCCCGGCGAATTAAGTTGCCGGAATCAGAAGGATCCGGGCTATATAGCTTTTTCTTAAGGCTATTTAGCTAATTTCTAGCCCTTTTGCGGAATACTAGACAAATAAGATAGAGGACGACGCCCGCCTAAATAAGCTAGGCTAGGAATAGTCTTTCCCCGACGGATTTAAGATATCCGAACTTTTCGAGCGCTCGTAGGCCTTAAAGGCTACGACTAAAGCGCTAAAGACTAACGCTTTTGCAAAGTTCTAAGGCTAGGGAACACAATCCCTAGCCGCGGAATCTACTAAAAAACCTACGAAAACACCGGCTACGACGTCCTTAGAAAAGGATAAGATAAAGCTAAAACCTAAACCGTAGTATGCTTATAGAGAACGTTACTTCTTCTCTAAGTGCAACTACTTTAACCCTTCCGTTCGACTTCTATTATAGAAACCTAATAAAGACGTCTAAAAGACTATAGACGATTACCTTAAGGTTCCGGCTAATAAGGCTAAAGTCGACGTAGCACTTCTTCGCGATAAAGAGTAGCGGAAGAACAATAAGATTAAGATAAAGACGGTATAAGCTACGGCTGCCGCTAATATTCTTACAACCTTTTTACCGCTAGTTATTCTATAGATTACTTTAAAATACCCGTTAAGGGATTCTTTTATTATAGATTTAAGGTCTAATAGACATATTTACAATAATAGGGAGCGCTTCTATAACTTCTAGCCTTCTTCCGAATACGCACTCGTAGGTAGTAGAAGCACTCTAATTCTTAGGATAGGCACGGTATTTATACGCATTTCGACGGGCACTTTTTAGCTTAGTTAGGTAGCATATATCCTATATTTTTATACGTCCCTTTATTTACTTTGTCTTCTTTATAAGGCGAATCTTTCGTAAAACCCGTAGACTAGATAAATCTCTTCTTTAATACGCACTATTTGCATAATAGAGCTAATTTACAACTAGTATATTATCGAGTATAACCCGTTAACGCCTTCTACTACGCTTTTAACTATTCTAACTATTGCTTCCGTTCCTTCTATAGATTCTACCGTAGAAACCCCGATTATAGCACCTTTTTCGGCTACTATACCGGAAACTATACTAATAAGTATAGAGGAACTTTCTCTTTAGCACTAACGACTTAGACATCCGAATAATAAAGCGCTTTCGAAAGCTCTCGGAATACTATAGTTAGTAACCTTCGATAAGATAATCTCCTATAAGTCCTATAAACTTACGTAAGCCAAACGAATTATTAACCGCGAACCGCCGCTTTCTAAAGCGATGTTTCCCTTTTCTAAGGTGTTTTACGATATCTTTTCTATATATAAGAGTTATAACAATAAGAACGTTGCATTTCTTATTAAGGATAACTATATAAAGCTTATTTTTCTATATGCTCTTCTAGACGCCTCTATAGACGAGCTAATTATATGTTTTAAGAGCTTAGGTCGGTATATTTCCCGATAGTTCTTACTTTCTATCGGTATAATCTATTAAGACAACGACCGAGCCCTTCGATACGATTTTTAGGACTTTATTAACTAGTAGGGCATTTATAATAAGCCTACTATACCCTATACACCCGCTTAGAACGGCGCTGCCGAACGAGCTAAGGGGGTAGTATCTACGAAAGCTCGATCTATAAGGATTAAAGCAAATTTGCCTGAGCATTTATAGATAGAAACGTAGAAAACTATAGTATATTTATACAATCGGATTCTAGCCCGATAAGCAGCTTCCTCTACGTTTTTCCTATCGAAGTGGATTTCCCTAATAGAGATTCTTTACGACTAGTTAAGGGATTACGACCGGAATATACCGGTATTTCTCCTTCCTTAACTATTACGATTCGATTATCTTTAAGCTTTTAGCTATAAAGCCTACCTACTAACTACTAAGGCCTTAACTAACACGTAGAAACGTAATCTTAAGCAAGAACCTTATGTAGAGGTTAGTTATTTAGTTAGGTATAATTCTACTAATATTTTTTATATATAGATCCTATATAAACAGGAGGTTCGTTAAGTTTATAATATAACGTTTAATAAGACTTAGTTTTTCACCGCGTCTAAGGCATCCGAACCGCTAATATAGGTGTTATTACCGGCATTTCTACTATATATTGCATAGGAAGAAAAGCAAGATAAGGCAGAATTCTAGTTAAAGCTAATAGTGCTTCTTAATAAGCATTCTACCCTATTAGATATTTTAGCCGAAGGCAATCCTTAGCTCCCTACTCCTAACTAAACCCTAGAACCGCTAGAGGACGTTTTTAAGAATATACGGGATTTCTAACCCGATATTTCTACTCTTTTACCTACTATAACTATAGAACTAGTAGACTATCTTAAGGTGTAGTTGCCTTAAGCCACTTCTCGGTCTATAGATTACGATAATACTATTCCTATAGATAGTCTACGGACAACAAGGTTTATAAGGGATTTACGCCCTACTTTTTTAAACCGTTTTTAGGTTAATATCCCGCTTTCGCCTACATTAGGTATCTACCGGCTAATAGCACCGCTTTTACTACTGCATTTACTACTTCTCTTAAACCTAGGAAGATATATAAACGGGATTTACCCGCGCTTCTAAGGTTTTAGTCTAATCTCGAGACGCATCCGTTTAGACCTAAGTTTAAAGCCGCTAGAAAGGTTAAATAGGACTCCTTAAAACAGCGGAAGACCTTCTTTCCTTCGCCTACCCTAAGAGCGAACGCGCTAGTGCGTCCTCTTCTATTAATATAGGCATTCGATTATAAGTTTAATAAGCACGGCTACCTTAAGAAGTTTAAGTCTCGCCTTTATATATAAGGAGATCTTTAGCCGTTTAGCGGAAAGGAAACTTACGCCGCGACGCTTATAGCGCGAAATTTTCGTATTATAATTGCTATTACCGCTAAATTTAGCATAGAAACCCGCTTACTTAACGTGGTTAACGCCTTTACGAATGCCGATTTAGATAAAGAAGTATATATCTACTTCCTAAACGGATTTAAGGTATTTAGTTTTATAATTTAGTTAAGAAAGGATTTATATAGGCTTCGCCGTTCGCCGCTTCTTTAGCAACGGGAACTATCTAGGTCTCTTACCGAACTTAGCTTTTAGTAAAGTATAAAGGATCCTTATATTTTTCTATCTACTATAAGTAGTATTATTACTTTCTTCTTTATAGATAATATTATTATCCTTTTTCGTAAGGAGTACTATAGGGCTGCTAACGATTTTATCCGTCGCTTTAGGCAGAAGTATATAGTTACTAACCGTAGAGAGCTTACCTATTTCCTTAGAATAAGGATTATCTAAGACCGTAAGTAGCGAAAGCTATAGTTATGCTAGGACGTTTACTTAGATAAGATTGCTTCTAAATTTAGTTTAATCCCTACTTCTATAGTTCTACGGCCTATTTTAACCCTATGCCCGTTCCTACTTCCTAAGAAGCTAGAGAAATACTAAGAATAGGCTATAGATAACTAAATCTACTACTTTTAGTCTTTAGTCGGTTCTTATAATTACGCGACTATTTCCACCCGTCTTAACGCCGTAAAATCGTCGAATTCTTTAGCGGAGTATATATAGAACCCGTCTACGCTCTATATTAAGCTTGCTAAAAGCTTAGTGACTTACTTATACGAATCGCGTTTCCTAGCGATTAAGTTTTTAGATATAGACGAGTAAGAACTTATTATAGCTTCCGATACCGCCTACGCCGACGACCTAGACACTCGTTATTCTTCTAAGGGCTATTTTATTAGCCTATTTAACGGTCTAATCGCGTAAAGTGCCTAGAAATAATCTACGGTTACTACTTCTTCCACTAAAGCTAAACTTCTTATAGTCTCTTCTACCGCGAAAGAGCTAATTTCTATTCTTCGTTTATTTAACGATATTTCCCTATAGCTAGATATTTCTATTCCTACTATTTAGTATAATAACACCTAGACAATCCGCTTAGTTTCCGCCGAGATTCTAAAGATTTAAACCGCTTTAAAGTACGTTAAAATTCATAACTGCTAGGCCCGTTAGGAATTCTTACGTAATACTTTCAATATTAAATATATCCCTTCTAATTAGATAGTTATAGATAGATTAACTAAATTGCTTCTATAATAACGTTTCTAAACGTCCCTTCGCTAGCTTCGACTTACGGATACTTCTTCTAGGATCTAAGAAGTCGATAATAATTCTAACTAGCCGGAAGTTATTCCCTTCTAGCTAGGGGGGTATATTAATATCACCGTCTTCCCTATTTGCTTTCTATAGGCATTACCCCGTACTTCTATAGGCGCATTTACCTACTTTTCTTCGGTTATATTTTACCGTGATTTTACGGTGATTTTACGGTTATTTATATAGTCTTTACCCGTAAAATCTCTTCCCTTCTACGGTCTTCTACCGTAGAATTCTAATTCTCTTCTACGGCTTCTACCGTAGAATTCACCGTAGAATTCACTAGTCTTCCACTAGGCTGCTTATTTATTTGCTAACTATATAAATTATTTATCGTACGGCACGATCTATTGCTTTTTCTTACCGATCCTTCCGTCCGATTATTTACGTTACCTATTTTTCCTTAGGTCTGCGCGGCTGATTTCGTCCGAGGATTTTTCCTATATATAGAGACTAGTTAGCCTCCCTACTAGATAAGACAAGAGCTATTATTCTTAGTGTTTTACATCCTTTTGCAGCTTCTAATCCCTCTGTGCAGGCTGTTTTAGCCTTAGAGCCTCTCTTCTACTTAATTGCTATTATACTAATATCGAGGACCCGACTGCCTAGCGTTCGATATTAACACTAGTGCGGCTAGAGTATTAACCGTAGGATAGGAATAGTACTTCGCTTTAAAGCGAACGGACCCTTTTATTACGCTTAATAACTCTATAGCCGGCTAAGCCTTAATCCGATTTAGTACTAGCACACTTATATAGTCACTTAGTTCGATCGCCCTTAAAACCCCCGTTAGTTAAGTAACTTTTCACATTCTTAAGACCTATACCCCTTTTCTACTCTCCCTTACTAATATAGACCGACTTAGGATCTATTTCGATAATATAATAAACACACTAGGGACTAGCGATCTAGCTAACCGGATCTTAGTAATCCGCAAATAGGGTCACCTATAGTTCTTCTTGCCTAAGGACGAAGAGACGATATTATTCCTAATAGAAACTAAGATAAGGATACTATATCGCCGCTTCGGGCACCTAGCTGTTTCAAGGCTTTATTACCTACTTAAGCAGGCGGGCTATAATATTACGACTATATAGCTTAAATCGATCTCTAAATTTTGTTATTACTGCTAGATGCACTTATAGGCACCTAGGCGTTTTAAATTTACGCTAAAAGATAACTAGGAATTTAATTACGAGATTATAGTAGACGTAATATACCTTAAGAGCCTTAAACGACCCGTTCTATACGTCGTTAACTCCGCAATAGCGTTCTAAGGGGCTAGCTTTCTTCCTTCTATATTAGCTAAGGATACTTAGGAAGTCCTTCGAGCCCTTTAGATCGATAGCTACCTTAGACCTTCTAATATAATTAAATATAACGTAGGAACTAATTTTGCTTTAATAGAGTTCTGTAATAAAGCAAAGATTATAGGGATAACCTATAAGTAGGTACCTATAGAATTATATGCGTCGATTAGGAAGGTCGAGAGGTATTATGCTCCTTTGCGCTATGCGTTTAAAATCCTTTACGTAGAGATTAGAACTATTACCTCTCCTAAGGCAGTCCTTTAGATAGCCGTAAAAGCCGTTAACAATATAGCCGGACCTTACGGCCTTATCCCTACACTTCTCGTCTTTAGTACGTACCTACGTATAACTATTAACCTACCTCCGTTAGCTATAACCTTAAAAAGGTCTATAGCTATACAAAAGGCGATAAAGATGCTACGATAACTTTCTATAGAACGATAAGTTTAGGATGCTCTTCGCGCTTATAACGGCCCTTCTATAGCCGAAACACTTGCTCTACCGCTATAAAGCGAGGTTCGCGTCTAAAGAGAAAAGGGGGGATAGTAAGGACTATTTAAGATTGCTATAATTAACGGTTATAATATTACTATTAACACCGTTAACGGACTTTAATCCTTTCGGTCTACCTTAGTATAGCCCTACCTTCGAGACGATTCGTCTCCTCTACCCTTACTTCCCGCGATTAAAGCGCCCCCGGATGCCGAACCAACCCCTAACTAGACACTACGGTCTATACTCCTTGCCCTAATCCCTAAACCCCCTATGCCACGCAGACGTGGCCGTCCTCCCGGTGTAAAGAATAAGCTAAAACTACTAGTTCGGCTTTTAATTCTACTTTCCCCTCCCTAGGCCTTTGTCATTAAGAAAGAGGAAGATTCCTACGAATTAGGACTTAATCTATAGGAAAAGGGGGTTATTATAACCCTAGGAGCCCCGTTTAAGCAGTTAGATTAATAAGAGATTAATAACCTCGTTGCCTATAGTGTTTTTAGCTTCGAACGCTACGATAAAGCTATCTACGGAGGTTACTATATCTTTAAGTTAAGGATAGTGCGTAAAGTAAAAGGGAAGGATAAGAAACCCTACGAGAAGTCACGACTCGTTGTTTAGGGATATAATAACGAAGTAAAGACGACCTTATTAACGTAATTACTAACGATTTAACGCGTTAGCTAGCGGCTAATCCTAGCCCTCGCTCCGGGACTCCTTTAATATTACGGTATAACTCTTTTATTGCGAGATATTACTTAGGCCTACCTATAAGCCGAAACTAAGCTATTTAAGACGATCCTAACTAAACTGCCCGCCGAAATAGAAGGACGATACCCGGAAGGGACTATTATCTATGTAATTCGACCCTTATATAGGATCGCGGAGTTAAGACTATATTAGTTCCGAACGTATTATAAGTATTACGTTATTCGACTTAATATATTAACCTTAATATACGACTCGTGCCTATTAATCGCGAATAGGACCCCTAATAGATTTAGGATAGTTAGCCTATAGATAGATAACACGTTAATGTTAGGCATACGCACCTTCTTAAATGCTAAAGAAGAGCAGCTTTAAAAGGCTAAGTTTAGAGCAAAGCCGAAGACTAAGATGTCTGCCGGCTCGGTGCTTGATTTTAATAGGGCTAGGCTAATACTCTAAGATTAGGATATTCTTCTTTAGCAAAAGGGCTAATTAGAGAAGATTAAGACTATTATCGCATAGGATTATAACTATGCGTAGAGGTATATAGAATAGCGAGCCCGAGGAGCATACGTTGCGTTAATCTACTAACCGGAAGCTTCTTTTAACCTTTCTATAGTAGCATAAGTTTAAACCCCTAACGAAAAAGACTGCGTAATAATTAACAAACGCCTGCAATAGCAAATAAACTATAAGAAACGCGGCCTAACGTATAAACTAATTAATCTTACGAATGCCAAGCTGCTAGTATTTACGGATAGCTCTTTTGCAAATAACTTAGACCTCTCTTTACAGCTAGGCTTTATTATTGCGCTTATTATAGAGACCCGGTCTAATAGCTACTTTAAGATTAAAGGCAATATCGTATACTAGAGCTCTACTAAGTGCAAAAGGGTTACACGCAGCGTTCTAGCCTTAGAGGTCTACGGTATAGTTAGAGGCGTTAATATCGGCATTTGCCTCGCTACGACGATTAAGATAATCATAGAACGCCTACGGCTGCCTTTACTGCCTCTAATCCTTTGTATAGACTCGTATTCGCTCTACGAATGTCTTATAAAGCTTACTATAACGAAAGAGAAGCGATTAATAATCGATGTTATATCGCTTCGTTAGTTATACGAGCGAAGGGAGATTACAGAAGTACGATAGATTAATAGGAATAATAACCTAGCTAATATATTAACGAAATAATCCCCGAATAAGTCTCTTAAACGCTTCGTTAAGACTAATGCGCTAACCGTTAGAATAGAAGCTTTCGTCGTGCGACCGTAATCTTTAACTTCCTTACTTTAACATATATATAAGGCTGACTGTAATATATATAGACTGTTTTTCGTTGCCTAGCTCTTTCCTTATTTAATTGCCTCTTTCCTTATTTAATAAGTATTGCTATTTGCACGATAAGAAATCTCTATTTGCATAATAAATACCTCTAAGCCCCGCTTTTTCGCTACGACCCCGCGCGCCTAGGTCCCGCCACTAAAATTAGGTAGAGGTATATAGCAATTAAGAGGGCCTATTAGAACGGAGGTTCTATAGCCTACCTAATAAGCTAGAATACGCATACGGCTAAAAAGGCTATTCTATAGGATGTATGTGTGTATATATTTAGGGTCTATGCCTATAGCTCTAGCCTTAATATAGACGAGAGGTAGGCACGTAACTAATGTCTACGTAAGTATACGTAATATATATATATAACTATCTAATACACCCCCTTAGGTTCGCTCTTAGGGAGAGGGAAGCTAAATAAAACAATAGCTTAAGCTAATTCCTTTAAATCCGAGGAGTTTTCCGAAAGCTTAAATTAATCGGCCTAGATTAATATAACGCCGGTCTTAGGTCGTAGGATATTGCGTTCCCGCTTCGTCGCGTTCGCGCTATCTTATCTACGTTCTTACTCTTCCTACCGTATATATATTTCCTCCTAAAGGATATTCTCGTCCGATTTAGGTAGCTCTCTATCGTTAAGGAGGCTCGTAATATCGTAGAGACTAATCTAAGTAACGAATGCTTAAAAGCTATCGCCCTAAAGTGCCTTTATAAGGCCGTCGGCTATTATCTTCGTAGTCGGAGTATATATAATATTAAAGGTATCGTTTATTATCTCCTATCGAAGCTAGTAGTTATATATATAAACGTAGTAGAGCTTCGTCTATAATATCGTTACTTTAGCGGTAATTAGTCGGATTATTTACTAATTATCGTATTATATTCTAATGCGAGAGTCGTCGAGGGATACGTTAAGCTCTTTAATAAGTCTACTAACGTAGATAGATTCTTTCGCGGCTTATAAAAGCGTAAGTAGTTCTACCTCTATCGTTAAGGTCGTAACTATATCTTACTTATTTGCTCTTTAGCCGATAAGCCTTTTAAATAGCTTTATAGCAAAAGCCTAAAAACTCTTTTAATTAATTATATTATTAGCGAAGGAAGCATCGCTTACGACTTCGAAGTTATCTCTACTCTTTAAGCAGAGCGCTAGTGCCTAAGTATGCGTTAGGTAGTAGAGAACTTAGTCTACCGCTTCGTAATGTTTTAGCCTTAGGTTAAAGTTAAACTTTATAAGCTATAATATTATAAATGCTATATCTAGGCGAGTAATTACCGCTACGTATAGCACCGATCCGACTATCCTTTAGTAAGTATTAATCTCCGCGTAGGTAGCGATCCTATCCTACGGGAGAAGCTCGTTAAGTCCTATCGGTGTTTCTACTAACCGTCGTGACTTCGTAAGTCGGGAGGTAATCTTATCGATATATACCGCTTAAGAGAGCTAGATATATCCCTTCCGCTTATCGCGTAGGATCTTAATGCCTAAGAACTATTATAGGTTATTACCTCCTATTAGTTTATATATTGCCTTAAGTTAAGCTTATAGAGCCTTAGCCCTCTTATAATCCCTCTTATAATACGTAAACATAATATCGTTAATATAAAAGAAAATAATAATGCCGTTAAGGGTAAGGCAGTATAGCTTATATAGAACCGACTAAAAACCTATATCTTATAGCGTATTAGTAAAGTCCCTATACTATAGTAAAGGAGATTTCCTTAGACCGTAGAGTGCTTTATTAAGCCGAAGCACTACGCTATATTTCCTATATCCTAGCGGGAGCCTTATAAATATAAGCTCGTTAAAGGTCGCGTTAACGAATGCGTTTATAGCGTTATATTAGATAAGTTTAAGGTCGAATTATGCTAAGATAGCTATTAATATACGAAAACTCCGCCCGGCTAACGTAGCCGCGTAAGTTTCTTGCCTATTTCGGAGCTATTAATCGCCTCGCACTACGAGCCTTACCTTATATTTTAAAAGCCTCCTATACTTATCTATTTTATATATGTAAACCTATATATAGTCGAGCACTTATGCCCCCGTAGGAACGTTAGAGCACTTAGTTTTATACTAGGACTTTATTTCCTTATAGCTAGCGAGGTATAACTTCTTAGCTTCTTCGAATTAAGGACTAAGTAGGTAAGTTCGCAGTTATATATAGGAAACCGGCGGTAGTAGAAGATCCCGTCGGTAGACTTATCGTTTAAAGATTAGGCGATCTATCTAAGCCTTATCGATAATCTTATCTATATTACGGTCTTATATAATTAAAGCGGCGCGTATGCCGGCTAGGAACGCAGCATGCTAGTATATTTTCCTAGCTTATATAGGTAAAGGGTTTTCTTTAAGCGGAGGGGTTTTCTTAAAGTTTAATATATACGAGTAAAGGGTTTCTTTCTCTCGTAGCGGAGGGATTCCCTTAACGCCTTTCTTTCCTACTAAAGGGATTCCCTTAACGGTAGTCGCTTATAGCGGAGGGGTTCCCTTAACGCTGTTTGCTTATAGCGGAGGGGTTCCCTTAACGCTGTTTGCTTATAGCGGAGGAGTTCCTTTAGCGCTATTTTCTTATAGCGGAGGAGTTCCCTTAACGCCGGTTATTTATAGCGGAGGGGTTCCCTTAACGCTAGTTATTCGCAGCGGAGGGGTTCCTTTAACGCTAGTTATATTAGTATATAAGGAAAAAGCTCCTTCCTCTCGCGGCGGAGGGATTCCCTTAACGCCTTGCTTATATAATATCTACCCGACGAATTGCGATTAGATTACTACCGCGAATAAGGCTACGGGCGGCGTAGGTAGAAGAGTTAAGAGGAGCTTAAATCGAGCAGTAGTGTATTCTTTCTAGCTATCGCGTCCTTAGCCTCGGTTTTCGGCAATTAGTAGGATGCTCTCGTCGTTATCGATATCGAGGTTAAAGATCTGCTCGTCGGTTATTTAAATAGGTCTTATTCCGACGTAGTCTTCGTCCGGGAGCGTAATAGTTATAAGAGTTTCGGCGAGCTCGTTAAGGTCTATTTCTTTTACACTTTCTACTAAGCTCTTAAGTATATTATTAAAGATCTAATCCTCGTCGAATATAACATCGCGAGTATTAATAGCTTTGCCTTAAGACAGGACCTAGATCCTAAAGATATTAGATAATATATATCCTATTAGGAAGCCGACCTAAGCGCGTAGATCTAGCTTTTTAAGTCGATTAGACCCTTCTTAAGTAGAGACCTTTATCGCGAATGCCTTATATCCGTATGCTCGTAGATATTATTAAGACGGTTTATTCCCGGTAAGCTTCTCGTATAAGGACTCCTACTTATAGTTATACCTTAGCGTTCTATTATTTAAATATACGGTAGACTTATAGATTTCCTACTATAGCTAAGCCGGGAGATTCTCTCTTATAGCGCGAGCTTTATCCTTAATAACGCCCGCGGAGCGTTCTACCCTTCCGTTTTATTCTTATATATATAGTGCCGAGGGTTTAATCTTAAATAGCTTACGCTTTAAGAAATCGTATACCTTCGCATTCTAGCTAGTTAGCTTATTATTATACTTAATCGTCTTAATCTTAAAGTTATGCTAGTACGTATTATAGCAACTATTACGGCACTAGGTGATAGCTAGATAACCTTATTATTCTATAAAGAGGAGAAGAACTATAGAGGCTAAGGGCTCGTTTATATATAGGACTATATATTATATAGTATATTACTATATACTATATTATATAATATAGTACTATAATAGTACTCCCCTTCTAAAGACGATTTAGTCCTTAAATCGCTAAGAAATATCATTTTCGCTAGAAATCCGTATATAATAGAGGAATCTTTTATAAGCGGGCTTAATCTAAAGGGCCCGGCTTATCTAGGTTATATCTATAGAAGCGTTAAATAGCTTTAAGGCAACCTCTTAGGTTATCTTTAGGCTACTAGGTCGGTTCTTAGTAATACTTCTATTTAATTAGATAAGTTAGGGTCGAGGCTTTATTATCGTATACGTTAAGGATCTTCTTAAATTCCTATATTTCTTCGATATTGCCGTCGTTATTACGTTCTATAATACGGCCTACAACGTTGCGTCGTTCCTCTCGATTAATCTATACCTAGCCCGGTATTATTTCCGTTGTCTAAAGCCGTATCTTAGACGTATAGAAAGACTTATTAACTTAGATATACTTTAGGAAGTCGATAACTATAGCGCTGCGGTAGACCTTAATAATAGGATAAAGACCGTCCTATTTATCGTCTTATTTTTTCTTTAGGCGATTAGTAGTTATATTCTTTAATAAAACTATAACTATATTACCGGGTCGGAAGAGAAATCCTTCGTCCCGCTTTATATTAGCATTATCTTTATATTTCTATTATAAGGCTTATGCGAGAGCTCGAAGCTAAATAAAGATACGGTTAAAACGACTAGCTATTACGTCTACGCGAAGGAATTCCTTCTTTGCCTATAATAAGAGCGTTAAGGGTCGGGGGCCTATAGGTTTAATGCCGAGACGAGGATTAAAGCCGTAGTTAGCGAAGAACGGAGAAATACCGGTTATTTCGTTTACTTAATTATTCGTTATAAATTCCGCGAGCGGGAGCTAGTCGACTTAGTTATCTTAGGTAAAGCTAATATAGGCTTAAATATATTTATTTATCGTAGCGTTAACGATTTTAGTTTAACCGGTAGTCTCTAAGTGCTATGCTAAGCTTAGTTTTAATATTATTCTTAAATAAGTACTAAGCTATCGCTAAAAATTAGAGATAAACTAAGTGCCTTAGTCGGAGATAATAGCATTAAGTGCTTTATATAGGCGATAGACTATATAGATAAAAGAGTCGATTAGTTCTTCTATAGAAAGGCCGGTAATAGGGATAAAATATGTTATCTTCGTAAGCCTATTAACTATCGTAAGTATATTCTTATAAGTCTTCCCGTTTTAGGTATACTTAAGGAGTATCGTAATATAATTAATTAATATATCGGCCTATAGTTAGACCGGTAGAGCGAAGGGTTTTAGGAATCTAAAGGGAGATAAGCGGGGGGTCTTAGTCTAAAGATAAAGAGTATAGTCTTTAATAAACGTAGCGGTAAAGTAAGAAATCCTTAGCTATTAGTATATTCGGTTTAATAGATTAAGGGTTTTTACCCTCTTTAGGTATCCTACTAAGCTACTACTATAAGATCGATAAACGACTTTAAGACGGAGATCTAAGGTATTAGAGATAAAAAGCTAGTCGTAGAAAAAAAAATATCTGTTAATTAACTAATATTCGGATATATCGTAACGTAAGAGCTTTTAGATATGCTTTAGCTAGCGTTGGGCATATAGATCCCGGAGTATCGCTACTATATCTTAGGTAAGATTATCTTATTAGTATACTTTGCGGATAAGCTTATTAAGTGATTTACTAGCTACGTTTAGTCTAAGGGCGGCGACTGCGTTAAAGTCCTCCTTCGAGGTACGGGAATCGGTTAAGAGTTCTTTTAGGATAGTCGGGTCGACTTTCTCTTTAGGGATAACTACCTAATTTCGATAAAGGAGTCTATCGTCGTCTATAGTAGCTAGTCTATCGCCGGGGAGCCTACTAAAAGCGTTAGGGAGAATTGCCTTATTGCTTAAGCGGTATATAATTACGAAGTTAAACTAAGAAAGGAACTTAGCCTAGCGCACTTATCGTTAGTTAAGTTGCTTTATAGATATAAACGTCTAAAGATTCTTATAGTCTATAATAACGTCGAACGCTTTAGTAGTCCCTTAGAGTTTTAAGCGCTATTCCTTAAGCGCTTTAACAATTGCTAATAGCTCTTTATTATAGATCTCGTAGTTATACTTAAGGGCAGTATACTTTAACAAAAGAAACGCAATAAGGTAAAGATATCCGTTGTCTCCGGTCTATAAAAGGACTCCTCCTAAGGCTTAATTCGAGGCGTTAGTTTTAACAACTGTTTTCTTCGAGTAGTTAAAATAGGTATAACGCAGCTACCCGCGCAACTATAGAGCCGGGAGATAGGGATATATACACGATAGATAATGCATTTTAGCTTAGGGACTATTCGGCTATTAGTCGCTAACTAGTCCCCGATAACCCCTCTCGAGGCCTAAGGGTATATCCCTAAGGCCCCGATATATCTTAGAAGAAGGGCAAGCTTTAGTCTTACTACGGGAGGGCAACCGTACTATAATAAAGGATTATTCATACTTTTAACTATCGTTCCTACCTTCCTAAAGTTACCTTTAGTCTATTTTCTTATAATTTCTAAAGCTTTTCTTTTTTAGTTACCTAAAAGCGATAGCGCTATACGGTAGGCGTGT
Organism: Ophiocordyceps sinensis; assembly: GCA_012934285.1. Classification (NCBI taxonomy): domain Eukaryota; kingdom Fungi; phylum Ascomycota; class Sordariomycetes; order Hypocreales; family Ophiocordycipitaceae; genus Ophiocordyceps; species Ophiocordyceps sinensis. The sequence continues at coordinate 7,674,713 of JAAVMX010000001.1, read as the reverse complement.
TTCTAAACGTATAGGCCGCGTAGGCCGAATAGGTTATACTAGCTATTAAGTCGCTAGCCTATCGCTATTACCTCGCGTAACGGAACTAATATTAGAAGATAAATATACTAACTTATATAAGGGCTATAACGAGCGTCTTAAGACGCTATTACTAATTTTTTCGCTGCCTAAGGGGGCCTAATCTATCCCTTCGTAAAGTTAAACGTAAGCCGGCCCTTTACGACCTACTCTTCCGCGTATAGATATCCTCGTAGCCCTTTAAGCAAGAGCCGTAGAGCTAAAGGAGGAGAAAAGATTAAGAGATAGGATTACGGAACTTTAAGAGGAATTTTCGCAGTAGGGTGACTTATTTAGTAGGGACTTATATAAACATCGCCGATAGTTAACCGAATCGAAGGAGAGTCGTAGTAAGGAAATTAAAATAAAAAACATTCTTTAGCTATTATAACCGACTAACCCTCGAAAACGTCTCGATTAGATTAGCAATCTTAAGGATGCCTTTATCGCTACCCTACGTCGTTTTAAGCGCAATAAGAATAAAATCTTATATGCCTTTAACTATATATACGTAGACTATAAGGCGAGATAAAGGCAATACCTCGACGAAAAGCTCTTTATAGAGAGGGAATTGCTTCGCATTAACTAAGATAATTTTCGTAACTAGACCTTAATTTTAATTAAAGATATTGCTAATCGTAAGACTCTCTTAGCTACGCAATTATAAGAAGCACGCTAACGAGAGGGTTAGTCCCCCCTCGATTTTAGGCTTTACTTAGATTCCCTTAAGTAATACCTAGAACGTCCGCTAGAAAAAACTTATATACTTTCCTTTTTTACGAAGTTACGTCCCGATCTTTAGGACTAAATCTCCCTTTATTTAGCGTCTATTTAAGATAACACTTATAAGGAGATAGTCTAACTCGCTTAACGCTTTTAAGATGCTTTAAGAAATAAGAAGCGCCCCGTAAAGCTAACTAACGACTAGTCGACCTTTACTTAAAGGGCAAGAGGCTCCCGTTCGATAGGCTATCGCCGATGTAGAGGCCGAAATAGATCTACTAATAACTATTAAGATTCCGACGCCGCTAGATCGACCTTAAATAGCCGTAGAAACGGTCGTAGTAACGGCCGTAAGAACGGCCGAGGAAATAGTCGTAATAGTCGTAATAGTAGGAATAGATACGGTAGGAATAGCTATAGCATTAACCGGGGAGGAAATTCGTATAGAAACAGCGAAAGCTAATCCGGCATAGTTATTTATTAATATTATAAGAAACTAGGCTATATATAAGCCGATTGCTAGGCGATAGCGAAAGCTAACTAAGCCGTAGCCGATTCGGAGACGATAAAGAAGGAGGGAAACGCTTAGAAGTCGAAGTAAATGCCTCTCCTTCGACTAAGCTATAGGTAGAGGTAGTTAAGAGACTACGTGCTATTAGAAAGCTATTAGGGCGAACACCTTATAAAATTATCGTTAATCTCGATTACGGTAGTAAAGTAGACTTAGTAGATATAAACTTTGCTCGAAAATAAAGGCTACGATAGCTTCCTTTATTAACTATTAGATTAAAAGTAGTCGGGAATACGCTTATAAGACGATATAGAGTCTAGGAAGTTTCTATCTAACTCTAAGACAATCGCTATAGGGAAAAGATAGTTATTCGCCCTTATATCGGCATCGATAATAGATTAAAACCCGACGACGCACTAGTTTTACTTAGTATACCCGTACTTTCTTAGGAATATATTTATCTCGTTCCTTTTAAGCGCGTTTAGTAGTTTAAACACTAACTTTCTAAGGTATTATTACGCTAACCGTAGAAATTTTTGCATAAGTGTCGGAATAAGGCATAGGTCTATATAGTTACACTAGACCTAAATTTTATACTATTTCCCGATAAAGATAATAACTCGGCGAACCTTAAGCGAACGGGGGAGGAAATACCGGTGACTCTTTTAGACTTTAAAGACGTGTTTTCTAAGCACGAGGCCGATTTATTGCTAAGGAAGAAGGGCACTAATTATGCGATTAACCTATTGCCTAACTTTAAGCCGCCTTTTAGACCTATCTACCCTCTTTCTTAATCCGAACTTTAGGTTCTAAAGGAGTAGTTAGATTAGTCTCTTAAGCGTAGTATTATTCGGAAATCTAAGAGTTCGGCCGGGGCCCCTATCCTTTTTATGCCTAAGAAAGACGGCACTTTACGCCTTTATATAGACTACCGGGGGGTTAATAGAATTACCGATAAGAATCGATACCTACTCCCCCTTATTTCGGAGATTATAGACCGTTATTAAAGGGCTAAGTACTTTTCGAAGATTAACCTAAAAAACGCATACTAACGCATCCGGATTAAGAGAGGGGATAAATAAATAATAGCCTTTCGTACTCGCTACGGTTACTATAAGTATTTAGTATTACCGTTTAGATTAACTAACGCCCTTACTATATTTTAGTTATATATTAACTAAGCTCTTAAAGGCCTTATAGATACTATTTGCGTTGTCTACCTTAATAACATTTTAATCTTTTCTAAGACCTACGAAAAGCATATAGAATACTTACGATAAGTCCTCGAACGACTAAAGAACACCGAGCTATTCGCTAATCTATTAAAGTATACTTTCTATAAGCAGTTATTAGAGTTTTTAGGATTTATCTTATCTATTAACGGAGTTGTAATAGACCTAGCCCGCGTTAAGGCTATTATAAATTAGGAAGAACCTTATTCTTTCTATAATATTTAAGTTTTTCTCGGTTTTATAAATTATTACCGACGATTTATTTTAGGATACTCTAGTATTATTGCCCCTCTTACTACGTTATTAAAGGGGAGCATTAAGGGAAGAAAGCCCGGACGAGTATAGCTAAACACTAGCGAATTAATAGCGTTTTACGCCGTAAAGAACGCCTTTACAATAGCCCTACTTCTCCGATACTTCGACCCTTAAAGACCGATTCGCATTAAGACTAATGCCTTAATTTTCGCAATAGCTAGCATTCTTTCACAGCCCGATAACGAAGGCTACTATTATCCGATTGCTTTCTAATTACGGAAGTTTACTAGCCTTAAGCTTAACTATAGCACCTTTAATTAGGAGATATTTACTATCGTTAAGTTATTTAAACACTAGCGATACTACGTCGAAAGGGCGGCGAATACCGTTAAAGTTTTATTAGATTACTAAAACCTTTAAGGCTTTATAAAGCAAATATCCCTTAATAAAAGATAAGTACGTTAGTATATATACCTAGCTCCTTTTGATTTTACGATTAAACACTAAGCCGGTAAATTAAATCCTACCGATGCTTTATTAAAGAAGCTAGAATTTATAGGCGAAGCCCTACCGTCTATAGAGCTACTCCCGGAACTATAATAAAAGTTAGCAATTATTCGGTAGGTATATATAGCTATAGATTCTATAAAGAGCGACCTTAAGACGAGTTCTTAGGTCTCTACTATCTTTAAGCTTAACGAGATATCTTTACGTAATAAAAATACATAAGCTCTTTAAGATTCGATCGCTTAGCATTAAGGAACGAGTCTTACTAAGTTAGCTACTTAGGTTAAAGATATCGTTAGTTATAAATAACGGTGTTAAAGACAATTAGCTAGGTTAGCAGCTCGTTATAAAAAGGTCTATAAGAGTAATGTCTTTAAGCCCCTTTTTAAGCTCCTTAAGAGGACTTAAGCGGAAGATCCGTAGACTATATAGCGAGTATAGGCCGAAAGTACCTTAAAAGAAGGGGTAAGTCTTTAGTTATTAAGCCTAGACGGACTTATTTTATATTCGGGAAAAATCGTAGTGCCTATAGAGGTTGCCTTAAGGCAAGAGCTTATTTAGCTCTACTACGACGATCCCCTTACGGGATACTTTAGAATAGCCCGCACGAAAGACCTCCTATCCCGGAAATTCTTCTAGGAAGGAATAGCTCGTAATATAAATAGCTACGTACGTTTATATTATATCTATTAAGGCGCCGTCCTAAAGCGGCATCGCCTATACGGCGCCCTTAAGTCGCTGCTTACTCCTATAAGACCTTAGGAAGAAGTCTCTATAGACTTTACTACCGGTTTTCCGGAGTTATAGTTCGATAGTAGAGAAGTTAACGTAATACTAATAATCGTTAACCGATATACTAAGTATAGCGTATTTCTCGCGGTCTCTAAGATAATAATAGCGCCTAAGTTAGCTAAGGCTTTTTATTATAAGATTAAGCTTATCTATAGAGTACCGAAAGGCATTATTTCTAATAGAGGATCTCTATTTATTAGTAAGTTTTAGTTAGACCTCTATTATATATTACGGATAAAACGTAGGTTATCGATAGCCTTTTACCTATAAACCGACGGTTAGACCGAATAAGTAAATTAGACACTATAATACTACCTTCGGTATTATATAAATGCCGAATAGAATAACTAGCCTAAACTACTATAAGAGGCTTAGTTCGCTTATAATAATGCGAAGAATATAACTATAGGCTTTTCGCTTAATAAGGCATTATTCGGATACTAACTAGACTACTATATCTACCTTACGGACGATGCTATTAGTAGGGGAGTACTTAAAGCGAGAGCTCGTATTAGTAAATTAGCAGACTTAAGGAAAAAGCTAAAGACTTATTAGCGATAAGCTATCGAGTCGTAAAAGAAATTCTATAACCTCTATTATAAGCCACTTACCCTTAAGGTTAAGGACTTAGTAGGACTCTCTATAAAGAACTTACGCCTTAAGGACTAAAGAAGGAAGTTATTACCTAAATATATTAGACCTTTTAAGGTCCTTTAAGCTATTAGTAAGTAGGCGTACCGCCTAGCCCTACTAGAGAAATACGACTAGCTTTATAATATATTTTATATTAGTCTTCTTAAGCCGTAGGTAGAACGGGCTACTAACTAACACCTTAGCGAATTACTACCGATGCTTAACCTTAATAATACCGAAGGAGAATAGTCGGTTTAGTAAATTAAGGACTATAAGAAGAAGAAAAGCGTTACCTACTACTTAGTAAAATAGGAAGGTTAGCTAGCCGAATATAACAAGTAGGTTGCTTAAGACGATATAGCGAATGCCTAAGAACTTATTAACGAATACCTAAAGATACGGCTAAAAAAACGGCGGAAATTACGTATTACGAAATAACTTCTTTTTAGCTTACCCTAACTTTTCTCTTACTACTCCGCCGCTATTTTATCGTTATTCCTTAATATCTATACGGCAGAAGTCTCTTACTTCTATTTCGCTAGTAAACTCCGTAATAATAGGGAGACGTTTTAATTACTCCCTTTTTCCTTAGCGACCGCTCTCCTCGATTATTTTATATAAATTATCGTATATATATTCTCGTCCTACCCGCTATAGAGTAAAACCTACGTTACTAATTACTAGACGAAGCTTTTAGGCCTTATTCTTACGTATAGCTTTCCGTCGCTCTATCGATGCCTACCGGTACTTAAGACGACGTTTCGTATATAAACGTTTAGCACTTAATACCCCCTATTCCTCTCGGTAGGCCGTTATTACGGCTATAAACGACGTATAAACTTAATAAAAGATTGACTTTATCTTCTTCCTCTCTATCTTATCCCGAGTAGTCTATAACTTAGCTATCTTCGTCTAAATAGCGTATAGATTAGCTATATCTCTAGATATTATTGCCGGCACTTATAATTTTATTAGCGATTATATCTCGACTAAAAGGGGAACGAAGAGCTTATAGGTTTATAGAGGTTACCGCGTGAGTTATATTAAATATATCGGCTTAATCGCGTATCCTCCTATATATAATATAGTTCGACTATAGTAGTATCGTCCTCGTTATCGCTAAACCCTTATATACTGCTATTAAGGCACTTAATATAGTATAGCTCGGTGACTTAGCACCCTTTCGCCCGGCGACTTTTTATATTCGCGGCCTTTTTGCCCTTTTTCTTAAGCGATATCCTTTTTTAGATATTCCTCTTCTCGATAGTGTCTTTTTTAGTATTTACCTCTATATCCTCGTCTCTATCGTCTTTACTAAATAACGAAAATGTTTCGGATTTAACAACCGCTAGCGTTATACGCTTTATATTCGCGTAATCTTCTTAAGACTCTACTACTATAGGGTTTTTTATGCTTATAAAGGGTCCCTTAAATAATTAACGAAAGGGTTAATCTTCGGTTTCTTCCTTTAATAAGGATATCGACTTCTCTAAGGCATCTCGTATATCTTTCTCTACGAGGAGTTATTCTAATAGGGTGGTTTTCTCTCCGCGTATCTTCTTTAGCTTTATCTCTTCCTATACTATTACTACGGCATCCTTAATCGATACTCTATTTACGGATAGCTCTAAGACTTAAGCAATAACTAAAGGGCCTATCGGCTAAATATTATCCGTTTGCTTTCCTCGCTTTTAAGGTATCTATACCGTTCCGCTTGCCGTTCGCTTAGGAGGTATAGCGTTAAACTAATTTAGAATATGCTTATCTAATTCGGAATATGCTCGTTAGATTTAGAATATACTTGTCTAATTCCGAATGTACTTCTCTATAAGATCTCGATATAGTTATATAATAAGAGAAAAGAAGAAAAGAATCTTTATATATAAAGAGTAATACTCTATTATAGTTCGCTAACTATACGTAGGCGACTAGCCCCTTATTGCGTAGTAACTATTATAACGCGTAACTAATACGATAATTATTATAATATACATAATAATAACTATCGTCGTTGATTTTTATACTATGTTTAATCCTATTTTAGTCCTATTTGCTATTATAACTTTATTCGTACCTAAAGCTATCCTAGTGTCTAAGGCGTCCGCCTTAGAAAGGGGGGATAATTATAACGCAGCTACCCGCGCAACTATAGAGCCGGGAGATAGGGATATATGCACGATAGATAATGCATTTTAGCTTAAGGACTATTCGGCTATTAGTCGCTAACTAGTCCCCGATAACCCCTCTCGAGGCCTAAGGGTATATCCCTAAGGCCCTAATATATCTTAGAAGAGGGGCAAGCTTTAGTCTTACTACGAGAGGGCAACCGTACTATAATAAAGGATTATTCGTACTTTTAACTATCGTTCCTACCTTCCTAAAGTTACCTCTAGTCTGTCTTCTTACAATAGGCTAGGACTAGGGCAATAGTAAAAGCAAGTTTAAGGGCATTAAACGCGGTAGCTTATTTAGGTCCTTAAGACTAACGGGAATCCTTTCGAAGTAGCATAGTTATCGGGGAGATAATACTAAAGTATCCCTTAATAAAACGACGGTAGAAGTTTATAAACCTAAGGAACTACTAGAGTTCTTTTACTAAAGTCGGGGTATTCTAAGCCGTAATTATACGCACCTTCTTAAGGTCTATGCTTATGCTAGATATCGAAATAATTAATCTAAGGTACTTAGTCTTTGTTATATAAAACTCTAACTTCCTAATGTCGATTTAAAGCCTTACGTTGCTTAGGCGTTAGATAACTATTCGCACGTAGTTCTTATATTCCGCCTTAGTCTTTAAAAAGACTAGTACGTTATTAAGATATACTATATAGAAGTTATCGAAGGCATTATAAAGCACGTAATTAATATAGTTCTAAAAGGTCGACGGTGCGTTATAAAGGCCGAAAGAGGTAACTAGCATCTTAAATAGTCCGAAGCGTATAATAAATGCTATAAGCTACTTATAACCCTCGGCGATTTAAATACGGTTAAATATAGCAATTACGTCTAGCTTTATATAAAACTTAGCGTCGTAAAGAGAATCTAGTGTTTCGCGGATTAAAGGTAAAGGATATCGGTTCTTAACTATAATCTAATTTAAACCTTAGTAGTTATAATAGATATAGATACTACCGCCCGGTTTATAAGCGTGGATTAATAATACCGCGGCTAGAGAAGAAGACTCTTAAATAAAGCCTTTATTAAGCATATTGTTAATCTACTTCTTAATATAGCGGAGTTCTATAGGTAATATAGGCCGATTTCTATAGTATAGAGCTTATTTACTAAGTGTAAGTTCGATTTTATAATCCTAAGGGTAGTATAAGGGGAGCTCGTTCGTATTCTTTAGAAGGAAATAAGGAAGCTTATCTTAGAACTCTTTTAGGAGTTTCTTTAGGATATCTACCTCTATAACTTCCGGTTTTACTTATAGGAATTTTTCTACGTCGGCCTTATCGACCCTCCGAAATAAAGATTCGGAATTAGCTATATCCTAGAGGTTCGTCTAAAGGAAATTATAAAAACGTTTAGGGAAAGCGGCCTAAGCTACCTCTATTATATAATCCCCGGTAATAACGCGTTAGAAACAGGTTTTAGATAGTTCCGGGACCTTAACTAAGCCTACTAAGAGTTCGTTAAAGAGTCGTATATTTTCTCCTTCCTCGACTAGCTTAGCTAATTTAGATATACTAATTCGCATCGCCTAGATACTATCCTATTTATAGAATTAAACGAAGTTAACTACTTATACGCAGCGGATATCGTTTATATCTAAAGGCATTTAATCTTCCTATCGTATACGCCGGCGGGGGCGTCTCGTCTAGCCCTATCGGGCGGGAACGTAACGACGGCCGGCGGTAAGGCGAATAAGGAGTAGGCGAGCTACTAAAGTAGTCTATAGCGGAGTAGCCTTAAAGGCTTAAGTCTTAGGGGAGTCCGGAGGGCTAATCGGGGATATTAAGCGGGCGGTTTCCTAGGCGAATAGCTATATCCTATATAAGGGATATTAAATCGGTTAGCCGGGGTTTAAAGGATATAATGCTTACTTAGGTAGATATTCCTTAATAGACGAGTCTATAGATATATAACTTCTTAATAGGATAGTCTAGTCTTTTAGGATATTAGTCTCTTCCTACCGAAAGGGAATTTCCGGCACGTCTTCTATTGTTATAAAGACCTTTTATTTTAGAGTAAACGTCGGGGTTATCTAAATTTCTACGACGTTAGAAAAATATACTTTCTAATATAATTAATGCCTTCCGGGCGCGGGAGTAATAGGAGTCTTAAGAGCTATCCTATCCTCGGCTATTATGCTTAAAGGTAGGTAGTATCTTATATAGTAATCGGAATCGAAGCGGATTTAGAGAGATTTCTAAAGTATAGTTAGTTTATATTCCTAAAGCTAAGGGATGCCTAGTAATATATGTAAAGCATCCTCTATACTATATGCCGGGGCTAATATAATCAGCTATAGATAAGATAGTAGGGAGCTATTCCTAGCTCCTAGGGCTTACGCCTACCTAATAGAAGCATCCTTCTTTATATACACATTCTTAGTGCCTAGTGTATTAAATTAGTAGTAATTCCGCACCTTCTGCCTTAAAGCTACTTTTAGGAACGCCCTTCCTATCTCTAAAGCTTCGCTCTACTACGATACATTCGCTAAGAGCTTCTTAAAGCTCTCGCTATTCGTTAGAAGCCGCCTAAAGGCTCCCGACACCTATAGTATAACTAGCTTATATAATCTTAGCTAGCACACTTATATAACCTCTAATATAAGCCTTACGATCCGATAAGGCTCGCCTTTCTAGGCATTATTAGAACTAGGGTCCGCTACCTAGTTCTTTATTCTTAAGTCCTTACGCAATTAGCCGTAAGGAAAAATTTTCTCTCTATGTTTTCGATTTCCTACGCGTACCTATTCCTACGCTAAAATTAAAACACCCTATACCTCCTACTATAGACTTTTCTCCTCTCCTATAACTTTTCTTTTTTCGCAATCCCTCCTCTTCTCTATCTATTAACCTCTTCGCCTTCTTCCCTCGTTTTATTAAGCTATTATTACTATAGCTAGGGACGAAGAAGCCCGTTAAGCTACGGCATCTATATCTCGCTTAGACGACGACGTCTACCCTCGCTTGCCGATATAGGAGTACGCTCCGCCGGATAGTGTCTATAGCGCCGCCCCCTCTAAGGACTCTAAGAGTAATTATAAAGATCCTCCTCCTCTTACCCGCCGTCGTCCTCGCCTATCCTTAGAAACCGAGGTACTACGCAAGCAGTCTACTATACTAGCTATAGAGGATAAAGACTATAATAACCTATTAAAATAGGCCGTTTACTACTTTAAGTTAATTAAAATACTACCTACGGAAGGGGTTATTAAGACCTTTACTAATATAGACGTAATATATATAAAGCAAGCCTATATTCTCTTAGGCTCTTTAGCCTTTAAGTTAGAGATTATCTTTAATATCTTAGATCTTCTACCCGTAAAGGAAAAACATCTATAGCACGCTAATACTTAGCGAAAGGGAATTCGCGCGTATCTTCGTTTTATAAGCGAGCTTCCCGATAAAGAGACTCCTCTCTACGCTACGATAACTCTAGTATATCGGCTAATCCGAGCTATGCCTTTTAACCCGGAAATAATCGACGGAGACCCTTCTAACGGTTAATTAAAGGACTAGCCTCCTCTTCGTCCGTAAGGAATACTTCGCTTATTTAAGCAGCGCTCTATTAGACAGTAGTATTACCTTAAGGAGCAACCCTAGGTTTTATATTACTCTCTTTAGTCTAAGTTATCTAAGTATTCGCACGCCTTCTATTCTCGTCGATAGAAGGATTCGGATAATAATAATAATAATAATTCGTTTAGGTCTAATAATAGTTTTATCCGCCGCCCCCTAAAGTCCTATCCGAACCCGCGTAGGCACCGTAAGGCGAGTTATACCTCCTCCTCGGCCTATAACGACGAGGCTATTACTAAACGCCTTAAATAGGATAATATTAGTACTTTTAACCTAGATAAGTATAATCCGAAGAACCTAGGCATTATCGCTCTTAGCGATAGAAAGAATATCTATATAAACGTCTATCTCTTTATAAAGCGTCTAAGGATCTATTAAAACGAAGATCTATTCGCCCTTTGCCTATATTACCTCTCTTTCTTAATAGGAGGAGCTTTTATATAGTATATAAGTAAGCTTATAGCGGAATAACGCGATATCCTTAGTTACTCCCCTTTTAGAACCTTCTATAAGTTCTTAACTAGGCGTTTTAAGCGTCTTAACCCCGACGTCTTAAAGGAACTTTATAGGGAAAGGTATACGATATCTATATAGTCCTTTAGCTCTATTACTCTCGCGTAATAGATCTAAAGAAAGGTTTCGCTAGCCCGCTAACTTAAGATAGGCAAAGATACCTAAATTATTAAGGCTATCTATCCTCTTATCACCGTCTAGATCTCCTCGCTTCTTCCTATTCCTATGAAAAAGACCTCGATCGATAAATAGATTCGCATTATTAAGGAACGAAAGCCCTTTATTATAGCCTCCCTTAAGCTATATATCTCCGGAGACTAAGACCGTTCTCGCTACGGTAGCTTTTCCTATCGGGATAATAACTATCATTAGGATAACCGTCGCTATAATAATAGTTACCGTTAGGGTAACCGTAATCGCAGCCGTCGTAATAATCGTCGCGATAACTATCGTTAAGGTAACTAAGGCAATAACTACCGATAGACTAACCGCTAGGATCGGGATTAAGGTTATAATCGCAACCGTAGCCCTAAGGGACGAAGCTTAAGTAATAACCGTAATTAGTTAAGCTTACGCCCGCTACGCCGCGATAAGCGTTACTTTCGCTAAGACGACCGACGAGATAACCGAACGGAATACCGCTAAGGTAAATATAGGGGTAATAATAATAAGAAGAAAGTACGCTTTAAGTCGAAATATTAAAGCGATAAGAAGACTGCTCTTAGCGGCGATAAAGCTAGTAATAAGCTATACTTAAACGACTCTTAGGACGACGCGTCCTTTTACGCCTCCTCGGAAGCTAACTTCGTAGGCTATATAAACTCTCGCTACCCTACCGAATAGGCCGGTAAGTTTAAATATAGCACCTACGACCGTACTTTCGCCTTCGCCTCTATACTTAAGGAGTATATATACGCTAACTACTACGTATTTAAGTAGTAGCTCCGTAGTAAAGAACGCGCGCTTAAGCCTTTAACCTATAAGGTTTATAAGGCCTCTTTTCTTTCTCGCAACGTACTTTTCTCTTATCTCTATCTTAGGTATAAAAAGACCCCTTTTACTCTTACTATTCCTATAGGGAATATCGTCGACTTTATTCCTACTAAGCCTAATTCCCCTATCGCATTAGAGCCTATTCTTCCCGCACCTATTATTAAGGAGCCTATTTTTCACGTAGCGCCTACTATAGCACCCCGACTAGATTAAGTCCTAGAAGCTAAAGCCGAGGAGCCTTAATAGGATTAGGATTCCCCGCCGCACTTATACTCCTATATAAGGATTAAGGTCTCTACCTAACCTAGTAGGCAGGAAGTCTAAGTTTGCCCTAACTCTAGCTATAGTAAGCCTATAATTAATCACGACCTTCTTTAGACTCTTAACTATACCGTCGAGAAGAAGCCTCCCGTTACTATTAACGGAGTTAACGGTCGCTCTTTTTGCGAAGACTAGGCTACGTTCTCCTTCTACGCGCGCGGCACTATAGCTAGCCCGACCGCCTAAGCAGCTATAGCTAAATTCACTTACTCTGCCTAGGTCTCTAAAGTAAAGGCCGGCGCGCTTTTAAGCAATGCCTTCCTTAAGCTATACCGAGGATCCCTTAATTATAATAAAGAGGTTATTCGTATTAAAGTGCTCGACGGGTTTAAAATCCTATTCGATATCTATAAATAGCCCCGCGAAGTTATTCGCCGTATTTAAGCCGTCCGAAAGACTATTATACCACCCGGTACTACCCTTATAGTCCCTACCTCTTAGAAAGAACTTCCTAAAGACCGCGCCTATACTTTCTTCGCCTTTTACGCTAATGCTATTTATAGCATCGTTAATGCTAAATCTCTTCCTACTATCCTTATCACTAATAGCATAAACGTTAACCTCGTTATTAAGCGTAAGTAGAAGCTTAGCTAGATATAGGAGTATTAAGAGTCTAGCTATTTTACCGCCCTGTCTTAGAAATCAGCTATAAAGGCTCTAACGCTAGCTACGGTAGTTTCGCTTACTCTTAAAGCCGCTGCTATGCTATCCTCCTCTATAAGAACCGCTATTACTACTACTACTTCTTTTATTAATTTATCGGTTAACGTTGCGAGCACTTTTTCGCTTACTTAGGAAGTCCTCGAGTGCCTATAGGCTCCCGCCCTATCTTAGCCCGTAGAAGCTCTTATTCTAAGCACTTCTCTAACGCCTTCGCTATCCGACTCTATCTACGCCTAGGTTATAGCTTCTTCGGCAAGACCCGCTAAGTAGTCTAAGGTTCGCTAGAACCTCGCAGCAGCTACTACTAACGTAACGGCAGCTGCCGTAGCTATTAAGACAAACGCTGCGGATAGAATCGAGGATCCCTTCTCTAGCCGTATTCTATACTAAACGCACGTTTAGCACCTACCGGAGCTTTAAGAAAAATGCACTAAGGAAGGGATTTATATTTTCGACTATAGCCCTTCTTTTATACGCCGCGTTAAGAAGCTTCTTAAGAAATACTCCTAGCTCTAGCGAGATATAGGCACCGCCGTCGTAAAACCCGGAAAGGAATTAATAGTCCCTTTAATCGATAATTAGCACGAAAAACGAGTCGCTTAAAGGCCTTACCCGTAAGGGCTTCGCGATAGGAAGGTTATCGACGATATATTTAACCTACTTTATAAGCAAGGTCGCCTAGAGTAGGCCGACGAGCCTACGCCGTTCGTAGTACCTATCTTCGTAGTCTAGCGTATAGCCTAAGGCAAGACTAAAGGCCGAGTCGTTATTAACCTACGTGCCGTTAATAGTATTACTATCCCGGACTCTTACCCTCTACCGCTATAAAGCTCTATTATTGCTAAACTCTTAAGCGCTTATTTTATTACTACTATCGACGCTTCCGCCTTCTTCTATTAGTTTTAAGTTAAACTTAAGCATTAAGGCAGGTTTACTATTATAAGTCATCGAGGTCTAAAGCGCTTAATAGTTGCACCTATCGGCTTCCGCAATAGCCTAGCGTACGTATAACGCTATATAGACCGAGTTCTCCGTCCGCACTAAGGCTATAGCCGCGCGTTTATTAATAACATTGTTATTTATTCCGCTACGGAAGAGGACTACTTTTAACATCTCGAGGCTATCTTTAAGCTCTTCGCATCGCTTAATCTATCTATAAGCCCTACTAAGAGCTAGATCGGCTACCCTTCCGTAGAGTTGCTTAGATTTCGTATCGACGCGTTTAGGATAAGCACTACGAAGCATAGGCCTACCGCCTTTATAAAGCTTTTATTTCCCGATAATCTCGCCGCTCTTAAACACTATATTAGCGCTATAGGGTATATTCGCAACCTTATCCTATACTACGGTGCCTCTATTACCCCTCTATAGGATCGTAAGACTAGTCTTTTAGCTTAAGGTCGCTTAATCGGTAAGGTTAAGAACGGGAACCTTAATAAGCGGAAGTCCTATACGCGAGTTATATCGTTCTAGCCGACCTTAGCCGAGCTTTCCTCCTTCGCCTCCCTTTAGAAGGAAATTACTTCTAGCCGTATAATTTACTATATAGACCTATAGAAGAGGCTATTCTATTAGATTAACGCCTCCTTATAGTAAGGCTACGCAGCCGTCTTTTTCTATCTCCGCGACGGCACTATTTAGCAGCTAGGCTAGCCTATTCTAGTTAAAGCTATTATGCTTATCTGCTTCCTCTCCCGTACTCTAACGAGAGCCGAGTAGTCCTATAGTCCCTTAGAACTAAAGGTCGCCTATCTCGTATAGGCTGCGAAGAAGATGCGTACTATAGTATAGTCGTTAACCCTCCCGCTCGTAGTCTTAACCGATTACTCCGCGACTAAGCAGATCGTCGCTAAGAAGACCCTCGATACTTCTAGCATAGACTAAGCCAACCGTCGCCTAGTTATAGCCTTAATTTATCTCTCTAAGTACGACATCGAGGTTTATTACCTCCTTAGCAAGAAGAACTTTATTCCCGACGCCTTTAGTCGCCTACTAGCCGAGGAGTCCGATTAGCTACTTAACTATCGCCGCCCCGACTTTACTATGCTTAACGATATACTTATAGCCTCCGAAGCTATTATAGCTCTTAAGAAACGCGAGGAATTCGCCGTCGCCTACGATAATAACCCTTACTATAAGCGAATACTTTAGATAATTACGGATAGCGAGGACGCTATCGAGAGTCTTTCCTCGCCCCTAGAAGGAGCTATAGTCACTAACTCTATAGTAAGGATAAAGGCGTAGCTTAAACGCCGCGGCATACCGTTCTTTATAGTCGATAAGCTCTTATACTACGAAGGCCCCGACGGCTTTACCTAGCTGTGTATCCCTAACGCCTTCGTCCTATCTATAATCTTAGTAGCTTATAACGATAAGAACTACTTTAGCGTCGTCCGTATAATTAAGGACCTAGAGATATACTTAATTCGCGGAGTCACCCGTTAGGTAAAGAAGTATATCGCGGCCTATAAAGCCTATTGCCTTAGCTAAATAGACCGTTAGACCCTTACCGGCAGCTATAAGCCTATTCGCCCCCCGCTACTTCTAATATAGAGTATCGCGATAGACTTTATAACCGATATACCGCCCTTACCTTTAGCAAGCTCCCTATAGCAGATCCTAGGCTTTAATATCTTTAACTAACTTCTTACGGTTACTTACCTAACTAATAAGAGATGCTTGCTAATCCTAGGCAACGCGAAATACGGCATAAAGGACTAGGCTTAAAGCCTAGCCCGTTAGTTACTTCTTTCCGATTAAGGCATGCCGAGAACTATTATTAGCGACCGAGATCGCAAATTCACATCCGACTTTTAAAAAGGCCTTTAGAGCGCATTCGGCACTAAAATTGCAATAACTACCGCCTACCACCTATAGGCTAACGGGCTTACCGAACGGCGCAACTAGACCGTAGAGACCGCTCTACGAATATCCTACATCGAGGATCCTAGCCTAGATTAGAAAATAATAATCCCCGCCCTCTAGTAGAATCTAAACACGGCATTTAACGCTAGTACGAAGATCTCCGCCTATAAATCTATCTTCGGCTTTAATATACGTAGACTATTAGAAGCTGCCGATAATATCCTAGGCACTACTATAGACGAATTGCCCTACTTACGAGAAGTTATCCGTAGGTAAGCGAGCCTAGCTATAGACCTAGCCGCTATAAAGGCTAAGCAGCGGTATAACGCGAAATACCGGCCGGTTTTTCTTAAAGCTAGTAATAAAGTCTATCTAAAGTTATATACAGGCTATTACGAGCCTAGCCAGCCGCTAAAGAAATAGTCGCGGCAACGAGAAGGCCCTTTTATTATTAAGCGTATAGTTAATAACCTCGCGGCGGAACTTATACTCCCGAGCTAAGTTAAAATCCACCCCGTCGTATCTATTTAGCACCTTAAGCTCGCTTACGACGGTCACTACGTTAAACTAGAGCCTAGGCCTATTAAAGCAGCTCGCGATGTCGAATAAGCGCTTAATAAAGGAGACTAGCACTACGAGGTCGAGCGCCTAATAGACATCCGTATTTATCGCATCGGTCGGTTAAAGCAACCTATAACCGAATACCTCGTACGATAGAAAGGATAGGCTGCTATATATAACTAATAGGTCCGAGCTAAATAGGTCTCCGCTAAAGCTATTACGGAGTTTTAGGGTAGCCCTCTAGCACACGCTATATAAAGCAAGAAGGCCGCTTAGCAAAAGGAACGATTAGAGGAATAATTACTAGCAGATATAAGCATAACTTATAAGAATAAAAGGAAGGATTTAGGCAATAGGAGTATTCCTCCTAATTGCCTAATCGGGATTGTATTATAACTGCTATAGGCAGTAGTGTTTTCTTTTAAGCCGGCATTCTAATATATATAAAGCATCCTCTATGCTATATACCGGGGCTAATGTAATCAGCCATAGATAAGATAGTAGGGAGCTATTCCTAGCTCCTACGGCTTACGCCTACCTAATAAAAGCATCCTTCTTTACATATATATTCTTAGTGCCTAGTGCATCACTTAGGATAATCGGGGTAAAGGGTAATAGATTTATAATAAAGAAAAGCATAAGTTCTATATGCTTACTAATAGTTATTATATCGTACTTAGAGAGATAAATTAAGGCTATAACTAAACGACGGTTAGCTTAGTCTATGCTAGAAGTATTAAGGGTTCTCTTAGCGACGATCTACTTAGTCGCGGAGTAGTCGGTTAAGACTACGAGCGGAAGGGTTAACAACTATACCGTAGTACGTATCTTCTTCACAGCCTATACGAGATAGGTAACCTTTAGTTCTAAGGGACTATAGGACTGCTCGGCTTTCGTTAGAGTATAGGAGAGGAAATAGATAGGCATAATAGCTTTAACTAGAATCGGCTAGCTTAGCTGCTAAATAGTGCCGTTATAGAGATAAAAAAAGATAGCGGCGAAGCCTCGCTATAAGGAGGCGTTAATCTAATAGAATAGCCTCTTCTATAGGTCTATATAGTAAATCATTCGACTAAAAGTAATTTCCTTCTAAAGAGAGGCGAAAAAGGAAAGCTCGGCTAAGGTAGGCTAGAACGATATAACTTACGTATAAGACTTCCGCTTATTAAGGTTCCCGTTCTTAACCTTACCGATTAAGCGACCTTAGGCTAGAAGACTAGTCTTACGGTCCTATAGAAGGGCAATAGAGGCGCTATAGTATAGGATAAGGTTGCGAATATACCCTATAGCGCCGATATAGTGTTTAAGAGCGGCGAGATTATCGGGGAATAAGAGCTTTATAAAGGCGGTAAGCCTATGCTTTATAGTACTTATCCTAAACGCGTCGATACGAAATCCGAGTAGCTCTACGGGAGGGTAGCCGATCTAGCTTATAGTAAGGCTTATAGATAGGTTAAGCGATGCGAAGAGCTTAAAGATAGCCTTAAGATATTAAAAGTATTCCTCTTCCGTAGCGGAGTAAATAATAATATTATTAATAAACGCGCGGCTATAGCTTTAGTACGGACGGAGAACTTAGTCTATATAGCGTTATACGTACGCTAGGCATTGCGAAAGCCGATAGGTATAACTATTAAGCGCTTTAGACCTTAATGACTTATAATAGTAAACCTGCCTTAATGCTTAAGTTTAACTTAAAACTAATAGAAGAAGGCGGAAGCGTTAATAGCGGTAATAAAATAAAGGCCTAAGAGTTTAGCAATAATAGAGCTTTATAATAGTAGAGGGTAGGAATCCGGAATAGTAATACTATTAACGGCACGTAGGTTAATAATAACTCGGCCTTTAGTCTCGCCTTAGGCTATACGCTAAACTATAAAGACCGGTGCTATAAATAGCGTAGGCTCGTCGGCCTACTTTAAGCGACCTTGCTTATAAAGTAGGTTAAATATATCGTCGGTAACCTTCCTATCGCGAAGCCCTTATAGGTAAGGCCTTTAAGCGACTCGTTTTTTATGCTAATTATCGATTAAAGAAACTATTAATTCCTTTCCGGGTTCGACGACGGCGGTGCTTATATCTCGCTAGAGCTAGGAGTATTTTCTAAGAAGCTTTTTAACGCGGCGTATAAAAGAGGGGCTATAGTCGAAAATATAAATACCCTCTTTAATGCATTTCTCTTAAAGCTTTAGTAGGCGCTAAACGTGCGTTTAGTATAGAATACGGCTAGAAAGAGGGTCCTCAATTCTATCCGCGGCGTCTATCTTAATAGCTACGGTAGCTGCCGTTACGTTAGTAGTAGCTGCTGCGAGGTTCTAGCGAACCTTAGACTATTTAGCGGGTCCTGCCGAAGAAGCTATAACGTAGGCGTAGATAGAGTCGGATAGCGAAGGTATCTAAGAAATGCCTAGAACTAAAGCTTTTATAGGTCGAGGCAGGGCGGGAGGCTATAGGCACTTAAGGACCTCCTAAGTAAGCGGGAAGGTGCTTACGACGTTAACTAATAGACTAGTAGAAGCAAAAGTAATAATAGCGGTTCCTACGGAGAGCGTTATAGCTACGGCTCTTAGAGCGGGTAAAATTATAGTAGCTAGCGTTAGAGCCTTTATAGCTGATTTCTAAGACGGGGCGGTAAAATAGCTAGACTCCTAATACTCTTAGATCTAGCTAAGCTTCTGCTTACGCTAAATAACGAGGTTAACGTTTGTGCTATTAGTGATAAGGATAGTAGGAAGAGATTTAGCATCGATAATACTATAAATAGCATTAGCGTAAGAGGCGAAGAAAGTATAGGCGCGGTCTTTAGGAAGTTCTTTCTAAGATATAAGGACTATAAGGGTAATGCCGGGCGGTATAACGGTTTTTCAGACGGCTTAGACACGGCGAACGACTTTATAAGGCTATTTATAGATATCGAATAGGATTTTAAACCCGTCGAGCACTCTAATACGAATAACTTCCTTATTATAATTAAGGGATCCTCGGTATAGGTTAAGGAAGGCATTGCCGAGAAGTACGCTAGCTTCTACTTTAGAGACCTAGGTGGAGTAAGTGAATTTAGCTATAGCTGCTTAAGCGGCTAGGCTAGCTATAGTACTACGCGCGTAGAAGGAGAACATAGCCTAGTCCTCGCAAAAGGAACGACCGTTAACTCCGTTAATAGTAATAAGAGGCTTCTTCTCGACGGTATAGTTAAAAGTCTAAAGTAGGTCGCGATTAATTATAGGCTTACTATAGCTAGAGTTAAGGCAAACTTAGACTTCCTGCCTACTAGGTTAGGCAAAGACATTAATCCTTATATAGGAGTATAAATACGGCGGGGAATCCTAATCCTACTAAGGCTCCTCGGCCTTAGCTTCTAGGATCTAATTTAATCGGGGTACTATAGTAAGCGCTATATGAAAAACGGGCTCCTTAATAATAGGTGCGGGAAGAATAGGCTTTAAGGCGGCGGGGGCATTAGGCTTAATAATAATAGGATTAGTAACGTTCCCTACGGTAATAGGAGGGGATTTCTTATACCCGAGACGGAGGTAAGAGAAGAAGGCGTTACGAAAAAGAAAAAAGGTCTTATAAACCTTATAGGTTAAAGGCTTAAGCGCGCGCTCTTTACTATAAAGCTATTGCTTAGATATATAGTAGTTAGTATATATATACTCTTTAAGTATAAAGGCGAGGGCGAAGGTGCGGTTATAAGTGCTATATTTAAACTTACCGGCCCGTTTAGTAAGGTAGCGGGAGTTTATATAGCCTACGAAGTTAGCCTCTAAGGAGGCGTAAGAGGACGCATTGTCTTAAGAATCGTTTAAGTATAGCTTATTACTAGCTTCGTCGCTACTAAGAGTAGTCTTCTTATCGCTTTAATATTTCGACTTAAAACGTACTTTCTTCTTATTATTATTACCCTTATATTTACCTTAGCGGTATTCCGTTCGGTTATCTCGTCGGTCGTCTTAGCGAAGGTAACGCTTATCGCGACGTAGCGGGCGTAAGCTTAACTAGTTACGGTTATTACCTAAGCTTCGTCCTTTAGGACTACGGTTGCGATTATAACCTTAGTCCCGATCCTAACGGTTATTCTAACGGTAGTTATTGCCTCGGTTACCTTAACGATAGTTATCGCGATAATTATTACGACGGCTGCGATTGCGGTTACTTTAATAGTAATTATTATTACGGCGATAATTATCCTAACGGTAGTTACTATCCTAACGGGAAAAGCTACTATAGCGAGAACGGTCTTAGTCTTTAGAGATATATAGCTTAAGAGAGGCTATAATAAGGGGTTTCCGTTCCTTAATAATGCGAATCTATTTATTAATTAGGGTCTTCTTTATAGGAATAAGAAGAAGCGAGGAGATCTAGACGGTAATAAGAGGATAGATAGCCTTAATAATTTAGGCATCTTTGCCTATCTTAAGTTAGCGGGCGAGCGAAACCTTTCTCTAAATCTACTACGCGAGAGTAATAGAGCTAGAGGGCTATATAGATATTATATACCTTTCCTTATAAAGTCCCTTTAAGACATCTGCGTTAAGACGCTTAAAACGCTTAGTTAAGAACTTATAAAAGGTTTTAAAAGGGGAGGAACTAAGGATATCGAGTTATTCTACTATAAGCTTACTTATATACTATATAAGAGCTCCTTTTGCTAAGAAGGAGAGGTAGTATAGGCAAAAAGCGAATAAATCCTCGTCTTAGTAGATCTTTAGACGCTCCGTAAAAAGGTAGACGTCCGTATAGATATTCTTTCTATCGCTAAAAGCGATAATGCCTAGGTTCTTCGGATTATACTTATCTAAGTTAAAAGTACGAATATTATCCTATTTAAGGCGTTTAGTAATAGCCTTATCGTTATAGGCCGAGGAGGAGGTATAGCTCGCCTCGCGGTGCCTACGTAAGGTTAAATAGGACTTTAAAGGGCGGCGGATAGGCTATTATCGGACCTAGACGAATTATTATTATTATTATTTAAATCCTTCTATCGACGAGAATAAAAGGCCTACGAATACTTAGATAACTTAGACTAAAGAGAGTAATATAGAACTTAGTATTGCTCCTTAGGGCGATGCTACTGCTTAATAAGGTATTGCTTAGATAAGCGAAGTATTCCTTACGGACGAGGAGGAGGCTATTCCTCTAATTAACCGTTAAAAAGGTCTCCGTCGATTATTTACGGGTTAAGAGGCACGGCTTAGACTAGCCGATGTACTAGAGATATCGTAGCGTAGAGAGGAGTCTCTTTATCTAAAAGATCGCCTATAAAACGAAGATACGCGCGAATTCCCTTTCGCTAAGTGCCGGCGTACTATAGATGCTTTTCCTTTACGGGCGGAAGATCTAAAATATTAAAGATAATCTCCGACTTAGAGGCTAAATAGCCTAAGAGAATATAGGCTTACTTTATATATATTACGTCTATATTAGTAAAGGTCTTAATAACCCCTTCCGTAGGTAGTATCTTAATTAACTTAGAGTAGCGAACGGCCTATTTTAATAGATTATTATAGTCCTTATCTTTTATAGCTAGTAAGGCAGACTGCTTGCGTAGCACCTCGGTCTTTAAGGATAAACGAGGACGACGGCAGGCAGGAGGAGGGGGATCTTTATAATTACTCTTAAACTCCTTAAAAGGGGCGGCGCTATAGATACTTTCCGGCGGAGCATATTCCTATATCGGCAAGCGAGGATAAGAGTCGTCGTCTAAACGAGATATAGACGCTATAGCTTAACGGGCTTCTTCGTCCCTAGCTATAGTAATAATAGCTTAATAAAACGAGGGAAGAAGGCGAAGAGGTCGATAGATAGAGAAGAGAAGGGATTGCGAAGGAAGAGTTATAGGAAAAGAGAAAAGTCTATAGTAGGAGGTGTAAGGTATTTTAATTTTAGCGTAAGAACGGGTATGCGTAGGAAATCGAAAACATAGAGAGAAAATTTTTCCTTACGGCTAATTGCGTAGGGACTTAAGAATAGAGAACTAGGTAGCGGACCTTAGTTTTAATAATGCCTAGAAAGGCGAGCCTCGTCGGATCGTAAGGCTTATATTAGAGGTTATATAGGCGTGCTAGCTAGGGTTATATAAGCTGGTTATACTATAGGTGTCGGGAGCCTTTAGGCGGCTTCTAATAAATAGCGAGAGCTTTAAGAAGCTCTTAGCGAACGTATCGTAGTAGAGCGAAGCTCTAGAGATAGGAAGAGCGTTCCTAATAGTAGTTTTAAAGGCAGAAGGTGTAGAATTACTACTAATTTAATATAGTAGACACTAAGAATATATATATAAAGAAGGATGATTCTATTAAGTAGGCGTAAGCCCTAAGAGCTAGGAATAGCTCCCTGCTATCTTATCTATAGCTAATTACATTAGCCCCGGCATATAGCATAGAGGATGCTTTATATGCATTATAAATGCAGGGGCACTAGGCCTATTACAGCTAGAGTACTTTAATAATAATAATAATCCTATAGGGTAGCTTTAAATTTAACTTCGTTAATAGTAGGGCGCTAGTGCTCCTTACTATCCTAAAAGCGGATATCTTAGGCGCGTATAACGATCTTCTTCTCGGGAAGCTAGACCTTATATATATGCCTATTAAGTCCCTCTATGCCTACTAAGCGACCTTTCTAAGCTCGTAAGGCTATCTCTATACTTTTTACCTTCTACTAGTGCGGGATAGTAACGAACGTAGTATAGCCCTAAGCCCTTATATGCTTAATGCTATATAAGTATAGCGTGCGGATCTTATTAAATAAAACCTTAATTAGGGCTCTACCGTCCTTATAGGCGCTCGTCGGAAGCATATTATTAACGTAGGCGCTTATCTCTATAAAATACGGCTATAAAAAGGCCGGAAGGTTTATATCGGCGCAAATATAGCGTGCGAGGTCTATTAGAGTACGGCCCGTACGTTTAGTAAGTCTATTCTACTCCGGAGTATAGAGGGCACTAAAGCGAAGGATAAACCCGTCTTTATCGGCCTATTTAAATATTATATCCGACTAGAACTCTAAGGCGTTATTAAAGCATATAGACTAGACCTTCTTATTTATAGAGCAGGCTTATTCCTGCCTTATCTAACTATAAACCTACCCTTATAGCGGAGTAGTCAACCGCTTAGATAAGCCTATAGATAGGAGTCGGTTTAAATCCGGCTAGGGTGACTTTTTACGACTGCGCCTATAGTTGCGGGGAAAAAATAGGCCGGCCGCGCCCCGTTATCGCGTCGCTAGTAAGTAAGTTACTAATGCGCAAAGGCAGGGCACCTATTAGGTGCCTACGGATTAGTAGATAGTCCGGGCTCCGGCAGCCCTATAACTCGTAGGGCATGCCGGGCTACCTATAATTTATTATCCTTCTTCTTACACACGCACCCTTTGCCTTATGCTATCTTTCCCTATACTATATAGTAGTAACACCTTGCCCTCTTTCCGGCAAGACTAGAGATCCGTAAGGTTCTTATTAGCATCGCCTTCGGAGCGTTGTATAAGGGCGTTACGTAAACCTAAACTTATAGTATACGCTTGTCTTACTTAAGACGAACCCCCCGTAATTTTCTATATATTCCGCGTCCGATCTTCGATAGCGGAGCCTACCGCTAGCTAATCGCCGTCGCCCTTAGTTTTAGCGCCCTAACGGCTTTACGATAGCCTTATACGTTATTTAGGAAGTATTATAGCTAATCTATATCGTTCTTCTATCGCTACGAGAAGTTCTTCTTATTTTCTTATAAGGCGAAAAAAGTTTCTCGCTTATACTCTTTTATATGCCTTTCGCCTTACTCTCTATACGTACGATTCTTTTTACTTCCTCGTATTATCGCCCCTTGCGTTCTTCTCCCTTGCTATAAGCTCTTCGTTCTTTAGGAAGTATAGCTCGGGACGTAGAGGACCGCGCCGAAGCCGATAAGGCAAACTCTCGCGATCGCGAAAACTCCCTTCCTCCCGACGACGATTAGTTCTCCGATAAGAATCGGTCCTAGGATAGCTATATCCCGCCGCCTAAACGTCGTCGCTCTAACCGATACTCTTAGAATTAACCCGACGAGCTTAGTAACTTAGCGGCCGCGATTTTTAATAATAACCTCTATAAGCGGGTCGTAGGATAAAGCATACGTTTTAACCGCTTAATTCTTAATAATCCTACCGAGCTTATCCTATAAACCTTTACCGACGGAGATATTCTCTATATTTAGGAAGTAGTTAATCTTATCTATCGCCTTACGAAAGACTACCTTAAATTCTAAGTTTATTTTAATAAGACAACGGCTAGGGAGTCCTACCTTAATACATATACCCTATAGAGGCGAAATCTTCGGGATATTCTAGATAAACCCACGGGTATGCCTTTAACTAAGACCCCTCTTATTGCAACTCGCTACCCGATTCCTGCCCGGTCTCGTCGTCTATAACCTACTCTTATGCTTCCGGACGATAACCTCTCCGGCCTTAATCCCCCTATACGTAGAGCCTCCCGCTCCTAGGATTAAGTCCTCTCTTCTTTTCTTTAGCTACCTAGACGCTAGCCTCCCCGTCGTTTGCCGGATTCTAGCTAGCTAGACGGTGACTCTTCCGATTTAAGTGCAGCGCTAGCATAGGCCAGCCTTTAAACGCTCGTCTCCGTCGTAAGAACTCCGCCTTCTCTTATCCCTTAGAGACGTTAGCCCCCGACGAAGCTATAGCAAAACGTCTTAAGAGAGATAATATAAGAGTGTTTAACTTAAATAAGAGGGACCCGCGCTACCTTAGGTTAATTGCTTAAGCCGACGGGAAGAATACCTATACTAACGTCTATCTATTTTATAAGCGTCTCTAACTCTACTACGATAAAGACCTTTATATACTCTATCCTTTCTACCTATCGTTCCTTAGCGGAAGTACGCTTAGTTAGTATATAAGTAAACTTTCCGTCGCTTAGCGATACCGTCTGCGATTTACGTCTTTTATAACCTTTATAAAGAAGCTTACTAAGAGGTTTAGCCGCCTTAATACGGAAATCTCCTACGAGCTCTATAGCGGAGAATATACTATCTCTATATAGAACGTAAGAGAGTTATCCCTCTTATAGTAGATCTAACGTAAGGTTTTACTTATATAATAGCTTCGCCTTAAAAAAGACTATTAGATTATTTAGACCTTTTATAGACTTTTTGCCGCGTAGATCGCTTCCCTCCTTCCGCTGCCTAATAAAAAGACTTTTATTAAGAAGTAGATCCGGGAAATCGAAGAGAGGAAGCCTTTTATCACCGCGTTACTTAACCGGTATATCTCTTAAGGCTCCCGTAGTTTTAATCGCCGCGACCGCGACTATAACCGTCGCGACTCCCGCCGCTATAATAACGATTATAATAGAGACCGTAAGCGAGACACTCGCTGTTTTAATAGCAGCCGCGGCCGAGGCAACCGTCGTCGTGCTAGGCCTTCTACCCGCGACTACGACCGCCGTAAGTACGATCGCCGCCCCGACGACCGTCGTAATAGCGATCGTCGTAACGACTAAGCTCCCCGTCGCCGGGATTAGGACGGTCGCCGCCCCGCCGGATAAAAAGATATACACAGAAAGGAAAAAGTAAAAAAGCAAGTGCGCTTTAAATTAAAGTACTAAGCTAGCGAGGCCCTTACCCTAAGTAATAGTAAGGTAGGCGATAAAGCCTCTAAGGACGATTAAAGTTCTATTCGTTTTAACTTAGACCTCTCTAAGGCCTACTTCGTTAGTTATATAACGACGTATGCCCTACCTAATAAAGGCCTTTTTAAGTACGCTACCTACGATCGATGCTTCCCCCTCGCCTCCGTTCTAGACGAGTATATCCGCGCTAAGTGCTACGTCTTAAAGCAGTAGCTTGCTAAGGAGACAATAGCCCTAAAACCCGCTAAATATCGCCGTTATAAGACTAGTTTTCCGCTACAAAACCTCCTTTTTTAGCACCTAGCTACTAACGGCTGCACCTAGGTACGTAAGGGCATTATTCTAAGCTAATGCTTTCCCCCTTTAGTCGTTATACCTCCCTTAGTTCCTTATAAGGAGACTACTCCTCCTAGCCCTACGCCCTCCGTAGCTAAGCTAGTTTATCTAGCCGAGGCCGTAGGCCCTATATCTCTTCTCGACTCTCTATCTATTCTTAAGCCTATGCCCCGACCCTTTTATTAAGATAACGAGGGCATGCCCGTTCCTTTTTCCTATATAAGGATTAAGATTATAGGCAAGCCGTTTAAGAAGGCGTTTAAGATCTATCCGGATACCGGATGCGGTAAGCCTATAATTAATTAAGACCTTCTATAGTATTTGCCGTATACTATTAAGAAGCTGCCTTTTATAGCCGTTAAGGGCATTACCGGCTACGCTTACGTCGAAGACTAAGCCACCTTTTCTTTTCTAGTCTAAGGCCGTTACGCTAACGGTTCTAATATAGGGCTCGCGGAGTTTTCTTACTCCGCTTAGGTTATAAAGGTCGCTATAAGCGCCTTGCTTAGGAATGCCTTTCTTAAGCCGTACTTTAGCAACGTCGACTACGGATCGGATATAATTCGCATCGGCACTCTCTAAGACTTTAAGATCCCTTTTAATATCTATCGCCTTAGCCGGGATATAGTGCGTCGCGTCTAAGCCGTCCGAAAGACCTTAATTCCTGCCGGTTAAACTATTATTATGCCCGCCTCTTAGAAAGAAATCCCTAAAGGCCGGCCGTACGCCTTTTATTCTTCTTACGACCTAGCCGCGTATACTATCGTAGATAATTCCTCTTTCCTAAGCGTCGCTATAATTAATAACTCTACTAAAGACGTAGTTATCTTACGTAAGCAGCGACTTAGCTAGATTTTAAAGTACTATAATTTAGGATTCCTCGTAGTCCTATCGTAGACTTCCGCCCTCTAAGCCTTAACTACTGCCTCTCTAGCTACGGCAGCCTTTAACCCTTCTATAGCTTCTTCTTCGGCTGCCGACCTTTAGTAAGTTCCTACAATCGGCAGTAGCTTTAATATCTCGGCATCCGTTATATTCTCCTTTAATATTATCTCGGCCGCTTCGCAGCCGGTAGCTCTCGCGCCTCCCCTCGTTGATTAGGTCGACTTCCCTTCCGTAGCGCCCTTCCTAGAGCCTAACGTAGTCCCTTTCTAGCGCTAAGCCTAAAAGCTAAGCTCCCTTCCGTAGTATATTACTAAGGAGGGCATTTATATCTACGCCGGAGACCTTTACTTTATTAATAAAGTTATTAAGCTCTTCTAGCGTTTCCTATCTCTCTAAAAAGACATAGGTATAGCCGTTGTCTAACTTAGTAAAGAGCTTGCCGTTCCTCTTATCGACGGATAGCAGTATTAAAAGATTGCCTAGCGTCCTTACCTATAAGGACTCCGCGACCGTATAATTATTAATAAGACCTTCGATAAATTGCACTAGCAGAATCACATAGAGTAGACTACGTAACTAACGCCTTTCGCGGCGCCCGTTTTTATTATCTAGCGTACTTCTTAAGGTATTACGAAAGGCCGCGCCGTTATAGATATACGTAGAATAAACGGCGTTATAGTCCCTAACGCCTATCTACTTCCTCTTTAGGAGAGTATTCTCGCCGAGCTATTAAGAGCCGAGTATATTACTATTATCGATATAGCTTTATTCTTTTACTAATTCGGCGTGCGTTATAACTATCGCAACTAGTTTACCGTTACTAGCTACCGTAGACTTAAGAATCTTACTATAGCGCCGATTAGATTTCGGAATAGCCCTGCCTACGCTTAGAGATATATAGACCGTATTCTCCGACCTTACTAAGCCTTTTCCCGCGCGTTTATCGACGATATCGTAATTTATTCGCGCACTTAGGCAAATTATTTTCGTTACTTTTAAACTATTATAGAACTATTTGCTAAGCTTAACCTAACTATATCCCTAATAAAGAGCTAGATTAGTTACCTATCCGTATACCTCCTTAGGCATTATGTCGATGTATTTAGCATACGTACGTTAAAGGACTATATAGCCGCGTTTATAAAACTCGAATTCCCGGATACCCTATAGAAACTCGAGCATTATATTAGCGCAGTAGGTTTTATACGATTAAAGATTCCCTACTTTAGCCCCCTCATCGAGCCTCTCTAAGCCCGGAAGACGGCTCTCCTCGCTTTAGGCCGCGCGCTTAGTAAAGTAACCGACGGGAACCTAAATCGCCGTAAAGCTTTTATA
The DNA here is from genome assembly GCA_012934285.1 of Ophiocordyceps sinensis. Taxonomy (NCBI): domain Eukaryota; kingdom Fungi; phylum Ascomycota; class Sordariomycetes; order Hypocreales; family Ophiocordycipitaceae; genus Ophiocordyceps; species Ophiocordyceps sinensis. The sequence goes on along the minus strand of JAAVMX010000001.1, from coordinate 7,646,159 downwards.
TAGAATACTGCCTTCCTACCTATAGCTATGGAGAAGCTATCCTTTTAGGCCCTTTAAGCCGAAATTACGTCGGGACGGATGCTATACTACCTTAACCCGGCTAAGAAGCTATTCGCCTAGATCGACGCCTCCCTCTAGCGCGGCTTCGGAGCGGTATTCTATTATCTCTTAAACGACTCTACTTAGGTTACAGGCTAGCCGATCCCTATAAAATAGATAATGCCTATATACTTCCTCTCTTAGGTACTTACCCCCGCCGAACGGAACTATAGTCTATCTAAGCTAGAAGTTGCCTATCTCGTCTAGGTAACTAAGAAAATGCGAACTATAATCTAGTTATTAACTCTACCGCTTATAGTCCTTACGGATTACTCTACTATAAAGTAGATTTATAAGAAGCGTATACTTAATACGTCTAGCGCCGACCGTAGCAACCGCCGACTTATAGTTGCTTTTATTTACCTTTCGCAATTTAATCTTAAGATTTATTATATACCCGGCAAGGATAACCTGATTCCTAACGCCTTTAGTAGGCTAGCCGCCTTAGAAACGGATCTTATCCCCGACTATTGCCGCCTTAACTATACCGCGCTTAACGACGTCCTGCTTATGTCTAAAGCCGTTATAGATCCTAGGATAAAGACTTAATTCGTCACTAGTTATGCCTTTAACCCGCACTTCTCTAAGATTATCGGTATGCTTTCCGAAGACCTAGCCGCGCCGGCTACTACGGCTTCTACGCCCGACCCTAACGGTACTCCTCTCTATCCTACGCCCGTTCTAGGTGCCGCCTTTAGCTAGGAAGAGCGTAAGGTAGCCCTTCTACGCCTTAAAAGGCGCGGTATTCCTTTCCTTCTTTAAGACTAGCTGCTCTATTACGAGGGTCGTAATAGCTACCTCCGCCTCTATATCCCCGCCTCTATAGTATCGCCTATGCTAGCGGCCGCTTACGATGCAAAAAATCACTTTAGGACTACTCGCATACTATAGGACCTTAAGCGCTACTCTATCCGGAACCTAACTTCTAAAGTTAAGAAGCATATTACGGCTTATAAGGCTTACTGTCTAAGATAGATAGACCGCTAGCTACTCGTAGGCTCCTATAAGCCTATCTAGGCCCCGGTTTAACCTATGCGTTCTATTAGAATAGACTTTATTACGGATATGCCTATTATATCCTCCGCCTCTTCGCCTTAGGCTATCTCGAGCTTTAATACCTTTAACTAGCTGCTTATAGTAACCTGCTTAGCTAGCAAACGTTGTCTTTTAATCCCCGGAAACGCTAAATACTCTACGATAAACTAAGGTATATCCCTTTCTCGGCTTCTTTTGCTTACGGACTAAGAAATACCATCTACTATTATTAGTAATCGCGATAGACGCTTTAATGCTAAGGTTTAGCGTTTACTATAGAAGTCCTTTAGGACTAAAATCGCTATAACTATAGCATACTACCCTTAGGCCGATAGCCTAGTAGAGCGTTGCAATTAGACGGTCGAAATCGCATTAAGGATAGCTTATATTAAGGACCTAAATCTTAATTAGAAATTGCTTTTGCCTGCCTTATAATAGAACCTAAATTCGGCCTTTAACGCTAGCACCTATATCTCTATATATAACTATATCTTCGGTTACGATCTCCGCTTACCTCTCGAGGCCGACGATATCTCTATTGCGGATAACCTCCTTTATTTACGGGAAGCGGTAAGACGATAGGCCGGTTTTATAATAGACCTCGCGGCGATAAAAGCCAAACGCCGTTACGACGGCAAATATCGCTAGATCTAACTTTAAGCTAGCGATAAGGTATACCTTAAGTTATATTATAGTTATTATAAACTATCTTAGCCCGCGAAGAAATAGTCCTATTAGAGGGAGGGGCCCTTCCTTATTAAAAGAATAGTTAACGACCTTATAGCCGAGCTTAACTTACCCGCCTATATTCGAATCTATTTAGTTATCTCAGTAGAGCATTGAAAGCCCGCGTACGATAGATGCTTCGAGGAAGATAAACCCGGCGTAGTTAAAGCAGCGTAAGATCTCGATAACGTCTTAAGCAAGGGCGACGAGCACTACGAGCTTAAGCGCATACTTAAATCTCGTAAGCGCCGCATTGGCCGATTAAAGACCCCTATCACTAAGTATTAAGTCCGCTAGAAGCGCTAGGGGGCCGCCTACGATTAGTAGGTCCCCGCTAGCGCTATTTCCCGGGAAGCAATCGCAGAATTTGCCTTAAAGCGCATTACGCGTTCCGTCGGCGCCGCCCTAGCTACGATTAATTAAGGGATATCGATCTAATTATTTAGTTAGGAAAAGATCCTATAGTAACGTATAGAGTAAAGGAGCATAGATTAGAAAGATCGCGTTACGTTGCTTTAAAATGTTTTTTCCTTTTTAATTAGTTCTTTATTTTGTTTTATTTTATTCTACTAAGGATAGTAGGGGCTTGTTTTTTTCAGGCCGGCATTATAATACGCAAAGGCAGGGCACCTGTTAGGTGCCCACGGATTAGTAGATAGTCCGGGCTCCGGTAGCCCTACAACTCGTAGGGCATGCTAGGCCACCTGCAATTTATCATCCTTCTTCTTATACACGCACCCTTTGCCTTATGCCATCTTTCCCTACACTAGTTACGTAGGCGAAATCACGTATAGTACACGACTACGTTATTTATCGGAAAAAACAGAAGGCCGGGTAAAGCGCTCCCGATATTAGCCACTAAGCCGTACGGCCCGGTACTAGGCCTACGTATAGCTATACTAAGGGAAAAAGAGGGGTAGCGATAATCGCCTGCACCGATAACTACGACTATAGCATGTGCCCGCCGCGTAACTACGCGGGTATATATATACGGGGACTAGGCTAATTTAAATATAGTATAACTAGGGGAACCTTACCTAGCCCCCCGATAGCTAATTAAACAGTCGGGCTACTTACTATACTAAGAAAATACCGTCCGACTACTTGTCCGACGTAGCCGCGACTAACTAAATTAACTAAAGCGAAGCCGGGCTAAAGGCGCTACGTAACCCGCACGTGCGGGGATGCGACGTGCTTAAGCGGCCTAAACGACTATAGTAGGAAGTGTATAGGTTTTTCCTAAGGTCCTCCTATTTCCTATACTAGCTAAAATTAAGGCACTAGGCCCGTTAGGGTAGCTAGAGTACTTTAATTATTATTATTATTAACTATAAAGTAAGTTATATGCCTCTCCTCGGTTAGCCGCGAAGAGAACCTAATAGAACCTTATATATATATTAATCCCGTATAGCGAGTACTACTTACCGCCGAAACCGGTAGGTAAGTGCTAAATAAAGTCCTAGAAGACGTATGCTAAGAACTGCAATAGCTTAACTAAAGACGTCCGGCTAACTATAAGGTAGGCTTTTGTAAAATAATAGGCCTTATAAAAGAAGTCGTTAAGGCTTTCTATATTAACGTTAATGCCTGACTTTCGGCATATATTAAGGACTCTATCCTTGCCCGTATATCTAAGTCTACGGTGTATAAGCCTATAATCGACCTTCCTATTAACCTTTATTAAGGTCTTCGGCAACGCCGTAAAGGCGAGGTCAGGGTGCTTATCTCGAATAGTAAGGTTACCTATAGCCTAAGCATTACGAATAGTGCTAACGCTAAGTTCCTCGGTAATCTTATAGACTGCCTCCCTTATAGCTTAAAAAGCCAGTCGGCTATTAAATCCGTCTAGTATAACGCCCTTATCCTAAAGGACTTTAGAGCTTATTAAATTCGCGGGTGCATTAGGGCAATAGCGAACGTTAGTTAGGTTAAGAGTTAAGTCTTTAATCGTTATACGTGTTATGCCTACGCCTAGGACTTAAAGGTTGCTACCGTTTAATACTTATATTAAACGATAGGCCGGAGTAGGAGTAAAGGTCGTAAACTACTATAAGTCGTTAAAGCAGGTGTCTAAGGCTCTAGTATTGTATACGACTATATCCCGTAAGGCCTTACAACCCGTAGTAAGGATAGCGTCTTTAAACGACGTAAGACTTATCGCGAATAGGGTTATATCGCGTTTACCTACCGCTACGATATCTATATTGCCCTTCTTAAAAGGATTAATGCCTTATTAAGGCTATTCTTCCCGTTTCTATTCTAGAGCTTTATTAGGGTAGAGAGTCTAGCAGTTGCTTAGCTTATAACCTCTACTAGCAGCGACGATATAACTATATTCGAGTTTTACTTACTTAGATAATATAGGAATAAGGGATAAGGGATACGTAGGGATACGCAATATGCTATTATAGACACGTAATCTACGTGATTACGTATACGCAACGAGACTATATCTCCGCGATGCCTTCCCCTCTTCTAGCTAGTAAGACAGACACAATACACACACCCCTTTAGTTAACCCTATATAGTAGAGCCTAACTAACACTAATTAGTGGTTGACTTAGTTAATTACAGACAGCTAGGTAGAAGAGATAGATACGCAACCTTCGAACGTATAAAAGATCGGCATCCTAGCGATACTATTCTTATATTTAGAGAGGGTTATCTCGTGCTAAGAATAAGGATATCTCCGCTTGCCTCGCCTATAAAGATTCCTTCTAAGCTTTTAGTTAACAATCGCCGCTATCCTCGATAGAAGCACGATACTAATCTCGAAGTGCGTTAGTAACGCTAATACGATAAACATCGCGAAGACTATCGCGATCCCTACAACCTAGTTATTACGATAACTTCCTAAAGCCCGACTCCTAACGCCGTAGCAGCCGCCCCTACGGTAGACAACGTCGCCGCTACCTAAGCCGCGCTTCTAGTAGACGAAATCGCCGTCTAGCTTTATTAAATACTAGGCTATACCCCTATCGCATAGGCAGCGTAGAAGTATATTAACGTTAGCATCTAGTACGACGAGAAGCTAGATAGTCGGAACCCGCTTGCCGCTATAACGTATACGGCAAATTTTATATTAGCCTGCGAATTTAGCAACTACGAGTATAGCTTAGGCATTCTTAGCTTCTTCTAAATGCATTTCGAGGGCTAGTCGGAAGAGACGTGGAAAAACGTGTATAAGGACTACAAAAAGGCGTTAAGGAACCTCCTTAAGCGCCGCGGCATCTACCTTAAGAAGAACGACTTAACCATACGGCAATTCCTCTCGATATAGCCATTCGAGGCCTACGACAACCCTCTAACCTAGCCTTAAGAAGAATATCTCGAGATAGACTTCGATGTAGGAATAACTAACTATAGGAGGCAAAAAGAGATACAAGCCTAACTCGGCTAGAAGCCTTCGCTAAAGCTAGCCTCGCCCTTACCGTCACCCTCGTTAGCCTCGTTAGTCTCGGCAGCCTTACTAACGTTACCTTCCTCGTCGGCTTCCTCGCCCTCCTAAGCAGCAATAACACTAACGGCTTCGACTCTTTAAAGTCCGCTAGTTGCTATAAGTCCGCAGCTATAGCTACAGCCGCAAGCTCGGCTAAGCCGACTTCCTATTCCGACCCGGCTGGTAACTTCGCCCGCCCTAAGCTCTCGCAGTAGCTCTTCGGACTGCTCCCTTAGCCCTTAAAGCAGCTTATTAAGCTACTCTTCTATAAGAACCCTAAGGGCTTGTCACACGTTTTTTTTACCCCGCGCGCGGGCCCCCACGCGTGATTAAATACAAGGCTAAGACAAGGCCACGCGTTATTATCACGAGTTGCACACTCCTCTATCTAATAGTAGTATAGGATTTCATTAGTCAACCTTTCTGTTTAAGCCCCGTTGGACAGGTAGCTAATAGGCGCTAAGCACGGTTTAAACATTGCCCTACTATAGCTAATTAGCGCACTGGATTTAGAGACTCTATCTAATCATAGCGTGTTATTTCGCGTTAGCCAATGGCCGTACTTCGTTTTTATAACAGGGGACCCTTACAATAAAAAAGCTTACTACACATATTAAGTAAGCAAAGCGGCTTGCCGCAACTTGCACACATTCTGTGTTCTTTATAGCGTAAAGCAAGCTTTGCTTAAAAAAACTTAAGCATCGTCTCTACGATAGAAGACTTAGGCAGCTTTAAGGCTATACGTTGTATAAGGAGGTATATTTATTAACTCGTTGAATTAATAGTCTAGCCTCCTTATATAACTATCTCCTTTAGATTATCCGATAGAGTGATTATAAGGATTCTTATAGCCTTTAGGTCGTTCTTTTGCTAGTCCTTTTATTCTTCGGTAATGCTAATCGTGCCTACCGGACGTTCGGGTCTAGGGACGAGCCCTTAGATATATTCGTAAATATCTAACATTTTTAGCGTAAGATTTACGTTAATTAGCTAAGCGGCATAGTTTTTTAGTCCCTTTAGACGTTTAATCGTGCCTGTAAGGGTACTATTATCGTTCGCTATCTTAAACGTCCCGTTAGGCAACTGTCCCGCGGGTAAAAGAGGCGTTATTATAGAAAGGGAATTTTATATATAGAAAAACTCTTTAAATAGGCGTTTAGGCAAAAAAACAGCTATAAAGGCGAGAAAAGTTAGAAAAAGATCGTAATAATTAAAAAGAACTACTTATAAAGCGCAGGGATGCGTTTTAGCGGCGCTTATAACCTCTTAAGGCTTACGTTAGGGCATGTAAGGCGTGCTGCGTGAGATCGTGCGATAATAATAATCTAGCTAGGAAGAAGCCCTATAGGCTACTATGCGAGGGTGTAGAGCACACCCTAGCACAAGAGGCTGACTAACTAAAAGTAGGACGAACTATAACAATTCGGACCTAACTAAGGGACGAAGCGTCCCTTAGTTCCTAACGGGTACTAGATACGTGTTTTTTATAAGGCCCGGCAGAGCTATTCTATATCAATAATTACCTCTTTTTTCCTAGGCCCTCTTTAAGCCTTTTTTTCCTATACTCGTTACATAGCATCGTGTGTGCTGTTTTTCCCGCTACCTATCCCGTTACCCTAAAACGGGATCCTATTACCGTTTTACACGTCGACGCACCGTTTCTTAGCTACCCGGTAATAAAGCTCCTTATTTATTAATGTCAAGTTAAGTAACCCTATATAGCAGCCTTATATAGGTCCCTCGGCTGTTCGCTAACGCATAAGTAGACGCTCTTAGCAATGCCTAAGAATGCAATCGCTTGCTATATATTCTAGCCTGCCTTAAGGCCCTAATCCACGACGCGGAGCGGCGCTTAATAAAAAAAATGTTAGACGCGGCGAGAGACTTACTCTACTTAATTTTAGTACGGGGCTCCTCTTATACTATCTTATATCCTTATCGGCGTACCTTCGCCCTCGTCGCACTTATTAATCGCTCTCGTAATACTTATTAATCGCACTTAGTAGAGCTTTTAGGCATAAAGCATATATTAAGGAGCTATACATATAGTAGAGGGCACGTAGTAAGGTACGTAGTAGGGCATATAGTAAGGCATATAGTAGGGCGCGTAGTAAGGCACGTAGTAGGGCATATAGTAGGGCATATAGCAAGGCACGTAATAGGGCGCGTAGTAAGGCACGTAGTAGGGCACGTAGTAGAAGGCATATAGTAGAAGGCACGTAGTAAAAGCCTAATAACCGAACGAATGCTTCGAAAGTGCCTAGCCGTACCGAACGAATGCCTTAAAAGCGCCGAACGAATGCCTTAAAAGCGCCTTAGAAATCTAATATAGCGATATATAAGGATTATTAAGCGGCGCGCCGCCTAACGAATTTTATATATCGCTATATTAGATTTCGATAGAATTTATAACTTTTCTTAGTAACTTTCCTTAATATAGGCATTTACGCGGCCCTATACGGCCCCTACTAGCTCGATATATTATAAGTAGGGGTAGACATATAGCTACGGAAGGAGGAGTACGTATCCTTGCATTTAGGCCAAAAATTACGACTAATCGGGAGATAAATACTCTTCTAGCCGGAACGCATATCTAAAGTATCTTTTATCAGGCGCCGCGCCGCGTCGTGGATTAGGGCCTGAATAAGCGCATCTGGTTCCGCTCCCATACCTGAGCCACGGGGGGGAGAAGGTCGGGGAACCATTCCAGCTACAAGTATACGTCAGTCGCGCAGGGCCTAGAAATTCAAACAAATCAAGACACGACACTTACCCACGCTCTGACGTCCTCGATTATAGACAGGCCACGCGCGTCGACTCGCGATTCGGGATCCGCGCCTTTCTCGTAGACGCGCCGGGGCCACATGAGGTCCCACAGACGTTGACCCAGAAGCCGCTTCGAAGTGATGAAGCGGTATTCGGGTCCCTCGACGGGGCCTTTCTTGGCCCAGATGTAGGCAAAGTAGCACACCTCCATGAAAAGTTCTTGGGGGTTCCCCTGCAGCTGCGGCCAGGCCTGCGCATAGGCCCGAGCAACCTCGGCATACACTCGAGAGTCGAACACCCACAAGTAATACTCTAGCAGCCAGCCGGCGTCGGAGAAGTTGTCGATCTTTAGCATGTCGCCGCACGGCGTGGACCCTATGACGAGGGATCAGTCAAGGATCCAATGGTCTGACAGCATCTTGGGCTTACAAGGGATCGGATGGCTGCTCCCATTTCGACTCTCGGGTGTGTGGATAACAAAGGGGTTTTCGAGATACTCGCTAACAATGTCGGCGAGCCACGTCGTCCGCAGCATAATGCCCTCCGAGTCGAGTAACAGGCAGTGTCGCTTGCCCGTGTTGAGACAGCCATGCATTTTCTTGAAGTCTTGGAGCAGAAACATGTTCATGCCCTTTGTTATACCAGCCACGTCTATCTCGGGCCCGTAGTACTCGAACTGCATCGCCTCGTACTCGACGATGCGGAGACCTGGTAGATAGTAGCCGACGCTTTCGTTGCCCGCCTCGAAAAGCGCCGAGCGGAACTGGTCAACGTCTTCCGTTGTTAGAATCAAGTTGATTTGCCACTGGTGGCAATCTACGCAGTGCCGTATCATGGACCTGCCTCGGGCCGTCAGCCTGACGAGTGCGCATCACAAGGAACGCATGAGAGCCACGTTACCGGAGAAACTTGACACAAAAGTCGGCGTGGCCGCGGTACGTGGGTAGGACGATGGCGGTGTTGAAAGTTGTTTGAAGATGTTGCCTGCCGAGCCTGAGGGATTGGTTGCCCTTGGCCAGATCTCTCTCCAGCATCCCTCGCAGTTGGAGATTGGACAACTTGTCTGAGTTTTGGAACATGGGCCACTGGTCGTGCTCGGGATCCGGCTGCTCCACGTCGGCGACTGTGAAATCGACCGACTGGTGCAGGGTCGGGTGTTGATCCGACGTGTCGTCGTACAGGACGCAGCTCAGCCTCGACTCTCGGTTGAAGACTAGCAGCCTGCCGTCGTTGGCGAGCGCCATGGATTGCGGCGCCGGCATCTCCGACGTGATTGCATCTCCCTCGACCGACGAGCACCGGCGCAAAGTGCTCGAATCCCAGCGTCCGTCGGCCACGGCGTCGCCGTCGGCCCCCGTGGCCATGACCAGGACCCGGACCGCCCCGCCGGCGTCCACGGCCACGTAGGGCGTGCCAGTCGCAGCGCTCTTTCTTCTATAGGCCCCGCTGTGTGCCCACCAGACCGGGTTCCACGTTGCATCCAGGTACGTCTGCAAGATGAGCTCGCCATCGTCGGCAAGCTGCAGTCGCCATTCGCCGTTGGGGGAGACGAGGGCTTTTCGCTCTGGATGTAGCACGGCGTCGAGCACCTCGTAGGGCGCTTGGACGTTGCCCGCGACGATGGAGGCGAAAACGCGCGCCGGACTCGCTCCCGCCGTTGGTCCCAGGTCGGGGCCGGGGGCGGGTTTCCCTTGAAGCTCGTCCAGGGCCGCGGGGACGTCTTTGGCGACTTTGGCAACGTTGGAGTGGGTGATCCAGAGCAGACTGAAGAGCACGAGAACGGCGCCAGCGGAGATGGCCAACAGCCTAGGCGACTTCCAACGTGGGCGAGGTGCTCTGGGGCCCGGGGACCTGTCGACGTGGTTGCTGCCAGGTTCTGAATTGACTTCGTCTAGGCCACAGAGTTCGTATCCGCCCGGCCTGCTTGTGACCATGGCTGAAAGTCACTTCGAGAACGGGTGCCAGTGCCAGCCGAGGATGCAGGAGGAGCTGACGAGATTTAGTCAAGATGGACGGGAGAAAGTGGCTTTGTATGTACATAATAATATAGCTTATGCCGCGGGGCACAACTGTAAGCAAAGCTTCTGTAGCCAGGGGACAGGAAACCCATCCAATAGCAGTGTAGGATTTCAGCAGGAGCCCCGTTGGACAGGTAGCCAATAGGCGCCTAGTATTTTTGGCCGGTTTAACCCCGGCCCTACTATAAGCCAATTAGCGCACTGAATTTTTAGACTCTATCCAATCATAGCGTGTTATTTCGCGGCAGCCAATGGCCGTACTTCGTTTTTATAGCAGGGGACCCTTTCAACAAAAAAGCTCACTACACATATTAAGTAAGCAAAGCGGCTTGCCGCAACTTGCACACATTCTGTGTTCTTCGTAGCGCAAAGCAAGCTTTGCTTAACTAATAATGGCATTGACAATCCGCCCACAAATGGCACGCATATCCGTGTTTATATATGTATGTATGTACATAACATAATGCCTTGAGGAACGAAAGGCCCTATTCGGCCGAATGACCATCGCCATCACCAAAACCTTCCCCCCCATCTTTCCGGCCTTTTAATTCGTCATCTTAAAGAGTCCTTCTTATTGGTCCACGACCACGACTTCATCACTTCTTCCGGGCACGCAACATACCGGCAGATTAGTACTAGGGGGGACTAAAAATTCGTCCCTACCCCCCCTAGGGACGAATTTTTAGTCCCCCCTAGTAGTTGGGTCGGTGACGACCAGCAAACACCCGGCTGCTGTCTTGGATGCCACGTGCATGGCGCAACGCTGTCGGTCCAGGGTTCTGCATCCTTTGGGCTGACCTACGAATACGTCATCTTAAAGACAACTTGGCCTTTGAAGACGAGTCTCTTGTCAAAATACTCCAAGAGTTTTTGTGATGCAATAGTGGAGGCCGAGACGGAGAGTCATGCGTCTGATGAGATTTGAGTTTCAAGGCGACAAGTTTGGAATGCGAAACAAAAGTCACGTGATGGCGTCACGTCGCGCGGCAGTAGGACTGGTGTGGACCCTTTAACTCGGTAGTACTCCGTAGTACGAAGTAAGTTGTTGTTGAGAATGACACGCGCCCATGCCCAACCACTTCCCTACGTGTAACCGCCTCAGCAAACGACACCCCGACGCCTTCATCCGCAAACGCCGGCCGTCACAAACCGCAGAGTAAACACGGCCCTTGCCCCATGAACCACCCAGATGCTGTCCCCTTACCAAGCGACGCGACGCCGGTCAAACGTGGCCAAAGATGACGACGACGGCGGCCTGACGCAGTCGCTCAGAGAGCTGTCCCTCGCCTCGCAGACGGCGAACCAGACCAAGTCACCTCGTCTGCACACTGCGTCGTCTCCCCTGCGACCCTCGTCCTCGCGACGCCCCTCGACGGCATCCACCCGCCCTCGGCTCCCCTCGCGCAGCCCGTCGCATGGGCGAGACTCCCGCGCGTCGCGCAACGGCACGCCGACTCTCATCCGCAAGGCATCGCTGAACTCGCTGAACTCGCTGCAGACGGCTAACCGTCCTGCCTCGACGCTATCGGCCTCGCGACGCTCGACCTCGGCCCGGGTCATGTCCCCGACGACCAGAGCCGCAATGACGGTCCACCAAGAAGATGAGAAACCTCGGCCCACTGCGCACTCGATAGCCAGGAGCCATTTTGAAGCAGAGCTGCAAGCCCTTCACGGCCCGGACTCTACGCTTTCGGCCGAGACCCTCGTCATCCTCAACGACGCCGTCTACGGCCACCGCTTCTCCCGCCCACGAACCTCGCGCGCCGCCCTGAGCACCATTGTCGAGCGGCCCGAGAGGATAAAGGCGAGCGTCCTGGGCATCTCGACGGCCTATGTGCGCCTCGGCGGACGCCACAGCCGCGGCATGGTGCCCCCTCGCCCCGACAGGGACGTGCGTGCCGTCTCGAGCATTCCCTTTCGCATCCGCAAGACGGACCGAAGACTGTCGCTCGTGTCCCCCGCCGTCACAAACGTCCACGGCACCAAGTGGATGGAGGAGCTCAAGCTCATGTGCGACTCTGCCGAGTCCAAGCTTGCCATGGGCGGCAAGGAACTGCAGCGTCCAGACGCGAGCCGAGGCTCCGACGCTGCCGAGAAGCTCCACCAAGGGGATCTCTACCTTTGCGCCGAGTCCCGCGAGGCCATTGAGGGTGCCCTCGGCGCCGTGTGCGACGCCGTAGACGCAGTCTTCACCTCGGGCCATCGGCGGGCCTTTGTCGGCGTCAGACCGCCGGGGCACCATTGCTCGGCCTCGCACCCGTCTGGCTTCTGCTGGGTAAACAACGTCCACGTCGGCATCATGCATGCGGTGCTGGCCCACGGACTTACCCATGCCGCCATCATCGACTTTGACCTTCACCACGGCGACGGCTCCCAAGCAATCGCCTGGCAGCACAACTCGCGAGCCGTGACGGCGTCCAAGAACGCTTCGGCCTGGAAGAAGACGTCGATAGGCTACTTTAGCATCCACGACATCAACTCGTACCCCTGCGAGATGGGCGACGAGGAAAAGGTGAAAAACGCCAGCCTCTGCATCGACAACGCCCATGGCCAGACGGTCTGGAACGTCCACCTCGAGTCGTGGAAGAGCGACGTCGAATTCTGGCGCCTATACGACTCCAAGTACACCGTCCTCCTCGACAAGACGCGGAAATACCTCGCGCAGCAGGCCGACCGACTGAGGGCCTCCAACCAGACCCCAAAGGCCGCCATCTTCTTCTCGGCCGGCTTCGACGCGAGCGAGTGGGAAGACATGGGAATGCAGCGCCATCAGGTCCATGTTCCCACGGACTTTTACGCCAGACTCAGCCGAGACGTGGTCAGGCTTGCGGCCGAAGAGGACCTGCACGTCGATGGGCGCGTCGTCAGCGTCCTCGAGGGCGGCTACAGCGATAGGGCCCTGTTTTCGGGCATCTTCAGTCACCTAAGCGGGCTCGTCGGCGATGATGTGCGAGCGCCTCAGAGGAGCACCTCGGGATCGGGCCCGGGAAACGGCGCTGCCACAGCCGACGACGGGTCGGACAAGGAGTCTTTTGCCACGGTGGACCATGGCCACGATCCTGCGTGGTGGTCGAGCGCAGAGCTCGACAAGCTCGAGCGACCCCTCGAGCCGCCTTCGCCCCCGCGAAAGCCGCGCAATTCGACGCCGCCGACGTACTCGTCGCCCACGCAAGCGTCGACGGCCAAGGTGGTGGATCCCGAGAAGATGAGACGGAGCCTGTCGGGACTGTCAAATGCCAGGCCCATGGAGCGCCCGCCTTCGCCGCCGCCGCCTGAGGTGCCGTGGGTGGTGGCAGCCCACGAGCTCTCCAAACTCATCATCCCGGCCGCACGCCAGACGGACAGCTGCAGGCCAGAGGACCTCAACGCGGAGGCCACGAGGGCCAGGCGAGATCGCCAGTCGATGCTCATGGGCATCCCGCCGCCGCCGCCGCCTCCCGAGCCATGGAGCCGACCGACGTCGCGGATGGCGCTTCGCGAGCGGAAGCCGAGAATCACGATTCCCATGGACGAAGAGCAGCGGCCAAAGTCGCGCCGCAAGACGGTTGGGGTACCCATGGCGGCCCCGGACGAGGTAGGATCTCAGAGCAGCCGCGACAAAGCAGACATGACGAGACTAACATTGACCTGGGTCAGCCTTGGACTCGCGCACAGTCGTCCCTATCCAATGGGCGTCCTCTTTCGAAAGCCACCAGTCGACGGCCAAGTGTGTCGCCGACCTCGGCCGAGGCGACCAAGAGAGAATCACCCCAGCTGGAGCCTGTCAGCATCGCCGATCGTCCGGTCTCGGCGACGAGCTCGTGGTCCCCAAACAACGGCAAGCTGGCGGTGAAGAAGACGCGAACGACGGCCGCGCCCCGCAAAGAAGCTGTGTCCAGGGTCCCCCGGGCCGCCAAAAAGTCTTGCTCTCCGGCGAGGAATGGCGAGGCGCAGGTGGCATCTGACCAGGCTCCCAGACCATGGACAGGTCCGGATGCGGCGTCGAATGATGTTGCCGAGGCCATGGAAGGCATCACGGCAGGGATGAAGAAGATTAGGATCAACCTCGTTACTCAGTCGCAGAGGGAGGCCAAGGAAAAGGCGCGACTCGAAGCCGAGAAGGCGGCGTCGGCGGCTTCCGGCGACGGGCTCGCGATTGCCGCGTCGACAGATGAGCTGCCCCTGGCCAGTCCCAAGGCCGAAAACGAGCATCCATTGGCATCCATGGCCACAGGAGCTGGCCTCGTGGCAGGACAAGCAGAGTCGGCTGCGCCATCACCACCCCAGGCGATGCCACGTTCCAGGCTCCAGTCTCCGGTTGGAGATTCCTGTCCGCCACCCGTGGCCACACCGGCCACGCCCGAGGCTCGGCGACGGGAGATGCTGCCTATGCCCAGTCCCGGGAGCTCTCCGGACGTGCTACATGGCGATGCGCAGCCGACGGACAATGGGGACGCCACGTTCATTCCCTACCAACCCGAGGGGTCGACGCCGGTGGCGGTCCCTCGGCGAGATGGGTTGAAATGGATGCCCCCCAAGGTGGCGGGCAGGATTCCGGCGGCAGCGCCCAAGCCAGCCAAGAGGCAGGACGCATTGTTCCACTACACGTCTGGCATCCCGTTTGCGGCGCGACGCAAGTCGACGGCGGAACAGGCGGCGAGCACAGCTCAGGCTTCCCAGGCCGAGGCAAACCAGGGCCTGTCCTCTGTGTGGGAGGTGCCCGAAACGCCCCCGAGGTGAAGTTGTTTACGCCACGGAAGAATGGGAGGGGCTGGGGGGGGGGCTGTCTTGACAATGCCACTCATTCTGACGACGGCGAATGTGCCTTGTTTACTTTGAGGCGATGGAACTACTGTATGATACCCATTTGCCATTGACGTGATGTGTTGCATGCATCTGCTCTGTGGAGGCTTTGGCTATGCCTCTGACATGGTTCCCAGGCCGTCACATGTCGGGAAGTGCTTCCGGAACTCTCCCAGAGACACTGGCGTTTCCTCGAGAGTCGAGGGCGTCGTCGAGCTCTCGGGCTGACGGCGGAAGGTCCAGACGTGCTCGACGCCCAGGCTCTCGAGGTAGTCGATGGCGGGGGCGTAGTGTGTGGCGACGTGGGCGATGGCGTGGCTGTCGTCGGACATTGTGAACTTGCCGCCCAGTTTGAGCCATTCCTAGAGCAGGTCAGCAAAGCCGGACCCGGACCCGGCCCCGGAGACGGCGGCGGCGACGGACCTCGGCAATGGCACGGCACGGGTACGGCTCGTCGAGGCCCTTGCGGAGGGCGGCCGTGTTGCACTCGAGCCAGCCGCCCTGACGAGCGACGATGGCGAGGTTGCGCCTGATGGCGGCCCACACGCGCGGCCAGCGCCTCGGGTCCGCCCCCGGCGCCTGGCTCCAGAGGCGGACGAGGTCAAAGTGGCCGACGACGCGGGGCTCGAGGGCCAGCAGCATGTCGCGCTGCAGGTCGTAGTAATTCTCGAAGAGGCGCTCCTCGGAGGCGGCGGGGGCGGCGGCGACGGCGGCGGCGTAGGCGGCGGCGTCGTAGTCGATGGGGATGCCGTGGACGTGGTGGACGGAGCCGACGAAGTAGTCGACGCAGGGGGCGGCGGCGAGGGCGCGGACGAGGGGGGCGAAGGCGGGGCGGATGAACTCGGCCTCGAAGCCGATGAGGATGTGGATGGAGGGGGCGTACTTTGCGCGCAGGCGCTGGGCCTCGGCGAGGTAGGCTTGGTGGAGAGGGGGGAGGGCGGAGAGGCTCTTTTGGGGGTTTGCTCTCTGGGAGGAGTGAGCTGCGTTTTGGTGTAGTGGGGAGTGAGGTGAGGTGAGTGAGGTATGAGGTGAGTGAGGTGTGAGGTGAGTGAGGTGTGAGGTGAGTGAGGTGTGAGGTGAGTGAGGTAAGTGAGGTGTGAGGTGTGAGGTGTGAGGTGTGAGGTGAGAGGTGAGAGGTGAGAGGTGAGTGAGGTGAGTGAGAGTGAGTGAGGTGAGTGAGAGGTGAGTGAGGTGAGTGAGGTGAGGTGAGTAAGGTGTGAGGTGAGTGAGAGAGAGAGTGTGAGTGAGAGTGAGATGAAATACATCCAACAAGGTCTCACCTCCTCCGGATACAGATCGCGCTCCTCGTAGCGAGGCATGTGCTCGGTCAGCCCCATGGTCTTGAAGCCCACCGAGACGGCATGGCGGACAATGTCCTCGAGCTGGTCGACGGCGTGTCCGGGGCAGAACTGGCCCGAGTGCGAGTGCATGGTAAAGGCCATGGCGGGCAGCACAAGATATAGTTCCGAGGCAAGCTTGGAGGTGATGCGAGGTTTGCGTTCAAGATTCACTGATCAATCTAAAGATTTGCTGACGGATGATTCATCGACCCCACCCACATTGATGCAGCTGACGCCACTAGAGTCATGTACGTCATGGCGTCCAAGGGAGTATACAAAACATGTAATCGAACCATGGCCATCGTGACATGGGCTTCAAACAGCCCTTGAAAGTCCAATCAGCGACGACGGAGAAAACAATTGGGGGGAATCTTGTGCCTTTAGTTCAGATGGTGTGGGTGGCCGTGGTGTAAGCGACGGCCATGCTCAAGATTGAGGCATCGACTCGGCTTCGGGTCCGAGCCAGCCCCTGCATCGTTGCCGTGTGGACTGCTCGAGAACGGGAAAAGAAGATGCCAAGCAATCGATCGAATCGACCACGACTCAGTCATGTGCCTTTGACCGTGTCGGCGTGCATTAAGCTCCGGAATATTGATAGACTCCACGGCGTACAAGGTATGGTAAAGTAAGCATGTGTTATGCCAAGTCTGATATGGAGTCCGGGCAAAACATCCAATGACACGGTCCATGGGCGTCGGCTGGCTCATCAACTAGGGAGGTGGCAGTCTTGTGGCCACTCGCTCTCCTCTCCGCACGCACTCTCGTGTTGTACTGACGGATGCAACGTATCAAGGGCCGAAAGTCTGTCAAAAAGCCCCCGAAGCTGCCACGATGTCATGTCAGCTCGTGGTTACAGCCGTCTGCTGGCGGCCATTAGCCTCCTGGCCGCATTGGAAAGGAGCTTAATATCATTGCAAAGCCCCTTTACCCTCCTCCAACGCTCTCACCACAACGTCACTTGAGAGTTGCGTTATCGTCTACATTAAACCACTCAGACTTTATCAATAACCACCGCTACAAACCGTCACGGCCAACATGCGGTGCTTGTCCCTCCTCTTCATGGTCGCCTCCCTTTCCACTGCAGTCCACGCCGTTCGAGACATTGTGCAAAAGGCCAACTTCTCAATCGAGGCCAAGCCCAGCAGCCAGCCCGAGAGAGCGTCAACTTGGAACAATCTACGTGGCATGTGGGGATAAGTCGTCGATGCTAGCCCAAGGACACTCCCTGAATAGACGGTCTGGAGACGTGCGGAAGCAAGGCCGTCACCAAACGCCCTTTGCCTGAGCGGGCAACAGACGGAGCAGTTACCAGGGCTCTTTCCCTCACAACATGGCCTGATTCAGAAACTCGGAGCTTGATGCAGAGACGGGATGCCTCTCGGTCAGACTTGGAGGTGTTTCTCCCCAACCCATATCATTATACAAGACGCTTCTTGATACTAGAGCATCTACACATTACTAGAGAATAGAAGTTGTTGGACGCACGGCCGGACATGCAGCGTCCGGTCACGGCGTCCTCCACAAAGCCTGACCGTCGTCGTCTTTCGGGCTTGCCTCTGCAGCCATCTGTCCTCCGTCTCTGCTTGGTATATGAGTCGTGGCCCCCTCCGAGTGTCTTGCGTTACGATCCGACCGCCACGACCTTGCCACTACCGAGTCCGTGGCTGGAAAGGGGGCGAAGAGTAAGACTTTGCCTGCCTCTTGTTCCCACTCTGCGTCCTCGACGAGCCGTCTCTTCTCTTGGACGACGTCCTGCACTCTTCGACGCCTCGTCGTGGATATCCCGTGGCACACAGCATCTTTGGCGTTCCCCCAGACCATCAACTCATTCGCAGCGTTCGACGCGATCCTACAAGCCTGCAGCTCACCAATGTCAAGCAACGGACGTTGTTTTCCTCGCGCTTCCCAGCGTCTCGACGACACTGGACCTTGGCGCCATTTTCATAGTGGTGACTTACTAGACGAGAGTGTTCATCAAGCAGTCGAATTCCGTCCGTCAAAATAAACAAGTCACCTCCGCTCCCACGCGCCTTGTGCTTGGCCATGTCTGCGAGAATGCCTGTCGTGATCCTGGCAGAGCACCCCTGGAAATGCCAGGATACACGTCTCTCGCATATTTCGCACAGAGATCTACAGAGTATACATGTCATACGTCTTGCTGCCCGTCATATTCCTTGACTGTGGGTTTGTCGAGACGGTTGGGTGAGCACTCAGGGGTCAGGGGGGGCTCAGGGGCAGGGGGGACTGATGTGTTGCAATGACGTTACGGCGAACATGCAGCTCACAGTGTCATGCTTGATCACTGGGGATAATCTTGTCCCTCCTATCCACTGTCCTCTCCTATCCACTGAGGAGAATATTGTCCTATCCACTGAGGAATATTGTCCTCTCCACTGAGGAGAATCTTGTCCTCTCCACTGACGACAATCTTGTCCTCGCCTCCTCTACAGTGGCTTTCTTCTCGGCGGGAGGGAGAATACCGGTGTGCCAGGGTCATGGCATGTCATTGCTCTGCCCCTCGTGGTATGTATATGTTAGCATGGCCGTTACGCCGTCATAACGCGGCCTCTCCCGATGGCCACGCTCATCGGCGTGCCAAGGATCAAACCCCCTCAGAGCCAGCAAAGCACGGCATATGCAGTGCACCGAGATAGACTCAAGCCGTGTAATATCATCGACCGTTACCCAGATGTGTCATTTCACATCCACGTGATGGCGTGGCTGCCGGGGAAGACGCAATGGAACGGCATACCCTGGGCTCGATCCATGGGATAGATGGCTTGGTCGGATGCATCTCTCGGTCAACAGATCCCGGACAGTTAGTGAGAGACGGCTAATGCTTGGCAACTTGGACGGGGCATTGTTGCTTTTTGCAGTTTGCTACTGCTGTCGTCTCTTACATGAAGCATTGCGTCAGTCAACCCCTGTTCAACACAGCGTCGTCGAGATATAAAAAGGGCTCCAGGCCCATACACACGCTCTTCCGTCTCTCTCCCCTCACGTTCGCTCTCTACAATCTACAATGCTGGTCCTCGTCATCCCAGGCTCCGACTGGCGAATCGAAGGCTCGACGGCAATGTCGAGACTGCGGTGCAAGGCCAGCCGCATGAACGACACCATGGCATCATCGAATAAGCGTCGTGCGGCTCTGTCACGCCGGGCCCGGACGGCTATGCATTACGACCCCAAGACGCCGCGCAAGGGAGGAAAGCTTGGAAGGGCCAGACGACGTGGCAGGGACGGGTCAGGCGAGCCGCCAGGAGAGGCCTGGAAAGAGAGCGTCCATGGAAGCATACAGTCACTTACATGACGAGGCGGTTCGACCAAGATATCGGGACAGGAGACGACATGTCATTCCAGGGGCGACATGTCATTCCAGGGGCGACGTTGCGAGCGAGCTCTTTGGGCGTCTCCTTCGCACAAGGGATCTCTGCCGTGTCAGTGTCGGGAATAATACGGAGTGTCTGCCAGCCACGACATGCTCCAACTTTTCCCTCCGGAGGCTCGCAGAGCAGAGACCAGACCGACGTTGCACGAAGCTGTGGCAAGCCATGCCACTCTCCAGTAGGTATTCGTGGGTGAAGCCCCTTTAGGCCTCGATGCAGACGAGGTCGGCGGCTGCAGTTCTGATGGCGGCGGGATGCCAGCCGGAGGAGGCGATGCCAAGCCCGCGGCGCCAGCAAGGAGGCGCTTGGCATCTCGGTTCGTCACGTCGTGCATATGTACACTGTTATATTCGTACTTTGTGCACAATGTAGCATCTGTTTGATGGGCATGGCCATGAACAAGTATCCGTAGATGCAAACTACGCATGTCCCGGACTTTCCGCACTCGGGATATCCGTATATGTCATCTTGGAGACGGCCATCTCCTCGGCTCTTTTCGCGTTTTGCTTGGATTTCTGTCTCCTTCATCTTCCGTCGCCCGCTCACCAGCCATGCCAATGCCGGCTGCAACCACACGTACATCAAATAGACGCCGCGGTGGGGAGGGAGACTGTCGTGCTACTCGCTCGCCACCGGGGATCGTCGCCATCAACAAGTTGCCCATGACCATGACCCTTGTGAATGAGGTGCTTGCCTTGCTGCAACATGGGTCCTCCTGCATCCAATGTTAGGTATGTGTCCAATGTTATTTGTTCTCCATCCCCTCGACTTCAAGTCCCCGACTTCAACGTCCCGACTTCAATGTCTTGCCACTTGCCTCGGCCCCACGGCTTCTCTCTTCGTCCCCTCTCACCCAGCAGGTTCCCCTGCTCTCCCTGAAACATGTCCCTGGCCGAGGCGTGGTCTTCCTTTGGCTCCAACGCTTTCGCAGGCGATCCCACCGCGTCGGTGCAGGAGCTCGCGGCCTCGATATTCCTCTCCTCCTCCCAGGGATCCTCCCAGGGACCCTCGCCGGCCTCCCTGACGCTCTCCAAGGACGCCTCCCCGTCTCGTAGCTCCCTCGACTGCGTGGCCGCCAAAGCCAACAGGGGTCGCGGAACGCCCGCCGCCTGCGCGACTGCGCCGAGCTCCAACGAGTCCACAAAGGAGGATGATTGGACGCGGGTCAAGGACCCCAAGGAGAAGAAGCGGATTCAGAACCGCATCGCCCAAAGGACCTACCGTGAGTGGCCGTTCTCTCCTCGCCCCTTTACACCACCTCATTTCCCCTGGATTACCCCTTTACACCTCCTCTCTTCTCGACCCTCGCTGAACCTCGCCAAACAGGCCACCGCATGAAGGCGCGGCTCGGGGAGCTGCAGGCCAAGCTCGACGGCCACGAGCAACGGCGGTTCCAGCCCGTCCTTCCCGAAGCCGGCGGCCAGCGCGCCCGGGGCCGCCGCGCCCCCCCCGACAACAAGGCCGAGAAGGCGGCTCTGCCGACGCCCATGATGCACGACAGCGTCTTTCAGCAGCCCCTCGTCACGGATCCCCCCTTGTACGGCCAGGACGTCCCCCATGTCGACGGCTCGTCGGAACCTCGCGTCCGGCCCGGCGCCGGTCGTTCCATCACCGTGTCGCAGGACTTCATCCTCGACTGCCTTCGCTTCCAGACGCAGCTGCTGAACCGGCTCAACCGTCTGCAGAGTCCAGAGGACGCCTCCGCGTACGATGCGAGCGACGACGTCGTCACGAGTAGGTGCCCCTTTTGTGAAAAGGGGAAACCGAGACGGCCAGACTAACACTGCCTAGGCGACCCGAGCCCTCCGCAGCACGTCGACTGCGTCCAAGGCCTGTCGCCCAGCCGCTCAGACGGCCTGGAATTCGCCTTCGACGACCCGACCGAGGGCTGGAAAGACGAGTCTCTCAGCCAGCCGCTTCGCCAACCCTCGCCGCCCGCCGACGGCCTCCAGTACCACCACTCCCTGTCGATGCCCACGCCCCTGGGCTCCGACGCGTCGCACGCCGCCACGCTGGACGAGCGCCTGGGAGGCTTCATGCAGCACATCGAGGCGGCGGGCTTCGAGAGCTTCGACGACCTCGTGACGGCCTACTACAGCGACTCCTTTGTCGAGACGTCGCCCCTGGCCAACGAGCAGCACCTGAGCCGCAACCGCCGGCTGCCAAAGGTCATCTGCCGCCTCTACAAGGCCACGAGCGAGTGGTCCACGTAGGAGCGTCGCGGCTTCCACGACGAGATCCTCAAGACGGCCGAGGCCATGCTCGTGTCCGAGACGTCGGGCGTTCGCGGCCTTCTCATGTCGCGCATCAGGCCGTTGATCGAGGCCCAGGACGGCATCGTCTCGCCCCACGCGGGCGAGGTCTTGCACGACGTCAAGAGGTCGATTCAGCAGGAGGTGAGTTGTCTTTTACTGGAAAGACGAGGCTCTTTTTATCTTTCCATGGCAACAGCTGGCAGGGCTGACTCGGACCCTTAAGCTGCCAAAGTCTTGGGCCTTTGCCATGGCGTTGGCTGCGCAAAACAGGTCCCGGTGGCAGCAGGATCGCTCCGGCACGGCTCTCGCCACCATCCTCTTGTTGCAGTTTGGCGGACAAATACCGCATAATCAGCTTCTTCAGCTGATCGGCATGTGCTTGTGAAAGGCCCTGAATCCCAGCCACGACGTCCTACAGCATACGAGAACGGACGGGCTTCCAAGTGGGATAAGTGGGTGTTTGACTCCTCATCTCATTCTGTCCTTGCGCAGTACGGTGTTGGGTGACTGGTGTATACTGAACTATCATGGCTGGAGAACAGCCCTCCTTGTGTTGTGGCTTTCGAGGCAATGTCCAGGGGGCTTCAAGAAAACTGGTCCTCAAAGAGACTCAAGGACCGGAAGCCCAATGAATATGGTCAGACAATACTTGATCAACTCGGCGTCCCGTTGTAGATGAAAGTGCTCCTTCACCCGTGGTGTTGAAAACAATAGTCCCCAAGTAAAGAGGGACTGCGAGACTCCTGATACGACCGTAGCACTTACAGGACACGCAGCCGAGGAGACACTACAACCGAGGATACACTCTGTAGCCGAGGATACACACTTCTCCGCACTTCTCCGCGACACTCTCAAGTCTGTTCCTCTGCCTCACCTCGTTCCGACTCATAAACAAGACATGTCGGCCTCGAACATCACATCACCCTCCAACATCATGTCCTCCAAACCAATCACCGCCTTTTCGTGCCTCACCTTTGACTGCTACGGCACCCTCGTCGACTGGGAACAGGGCATCTACAAGGCCCTGCAGCCTCTCACACGCCAGCTCCCCGCCTCGCACCCGCTGCACGGCAACCGGCCCGCCACCCTCAGGGCCTTCATCAGGCTCGAGGGCGACGTGCAGCGCGCCCGGCCCGAAGCCCTGTACTCCGCCGTCCTAGCCGACGCCTACGGCCGCCTGGCCGCCGAGGCCGGCGCCTCCGCCTCCGAGGCCGAAAAGACCCACTTCGGCGCCGGCGTCGGCGACTGGCCCGTTTTCCCGGACACCGTCGAGGCCCTCGGCCGGCTGCGCAGGCACTTCAAGCTCGTCGTCCTCTCCAACGTCGACCGGGCGTCCTTTCGGCGCACCCTGGCGCGGCAGCTGGCGGGCGTCGACTTTGACGCCGTCTACACGGCCCAGGACATCGGCTCGTACAAGCCGGACCCGAGGAACTTTGAGTATCTGGTCGCCGCCTGCCAGAGGGACCTCGGCGTCGAAAGGGACGCCATCGTCCACACGGCTCAGTCCTTGAGCCACGACCTCGTGCCCGCCAAGCAGGCGGGGCTGGCCAGCGCGTGGATCGAGCGCGGGGGGGATGTCGAGAGCGTCATGGGCGGCGACTTGGATGAGTGCAGGGACAGGGTCGACTTTTCGTGGCGCTTTCAGAGCATGGGCGAGATGGCCGATGCCGTAGACGCAGCTGCTTGAGAACTGGACTTGTCTGAGAAGGACAAGAGGCATTGGCATCATGCGTCCTTTTACATATAGAAACTGTCCTTGCAGAAGCGAATATTTTGCACTAGGTCAGCTTTCATATACCGAATCAAGGCAGTGTAACATAGTATAGAAGAGCTGCATGATATTCTAGTAGAAGAGCTGCACGATATCTACTCACTAGGCTTCTAAATACCTTCTGCTTATTCTTTGCCTCCTTTCGAGTTCCTCCTTCTAGTTCAAGTGGCAGGAGCTGGGGTGGCCGAAGGTTGGGCTTGAACTGAGGGTTGGGCTGAAGGTTGGGCTGATGCCCTCTCATTCTGCCGTTCCACTCCGATCTCCTGTTGCTTACCCTTGAACTGATCCTGCTTCTCCTGGGGCATCTCTTTAAACGCCTTTCTCACTGCCTCTCCTGCCTTCTTGGCCTCGGTCCTGGCACTCGTGAGCTTTTCATCAATCCCGTCTCGTTCTTTTTTAAGCGTTTTCATTTTCTCTGAATCCTCCTTTTTATTCTGATTGTTGTTATCGTCCCTCCGGTTCAGAGCCATGGCCGGGACAGCTCTGCCCAGCATCTCGGGCACGGCTCGAGCTTCGATATCGCGCCCATTGTGCGTCGTCGCCGCAAGGGCAGACACGCCCACTGGATGCAGGGTTAGTCGGGTCAAGGCACGGCAGGAACGGGTTGTCACATACAAGCCAGAAGGGTGAGGGTGAAGCGGACCATGTTGAAGTTGGGGAGTTTTCGAGGTTTTGTCTTGCGAAGAAGTAGTGCAGTAGAGGCCGGCTAGACTGACGATGAAAGCGATTAACCAGGTTTGTAGTAGGTGAATGTGTGAGTGCTGACGTTTATTCTCCTGGGCGAGCAATCGGGTATTTATACATCTCTCGCTCTTCATTCTACAGGCGACCTGACTCGAATCACGTCTTCTGTGATCTATTTGTGATTCCACGCAGCACGTCGAAACGCGTGTGCTCCTGTATGAGAGTCGCGTCTCACGCGGATGGGTCGTTTCGAACTCTACAGGCAAGCGATTGGGACTAAGAGGAGAGCTGCACACTCTGGGACGAATGGCTAGTCAAGTCTGAGTTTGATTGTGTCAGGCAACAGGGCTTATAACATCTACTCCGTACTAAATACCCCCCTTTAAGGGGGTGCCATTTTTGGTCAATCTCATCCGCAGACGATCAGGAGGATTGCTTCACCCCAAACTCTGCCGCGAGTCTGATGACCTCCATCTTGACTCTCTGCCGTGTCGGCGCCCAACGGCCGGCGTCTCCCAGGGGGCTAGATGCTTCGAAGATGTTCCGGCAGAGGTTTCCAAGAATTTCAGAAGCAACTGAAACAACTGAAGAGTACGAAATGCAATCTATTTATAGTAGCTGCCCTGCTAGGCAGGCCCCTGACTTGCGCATGACAGCAGACGTCTTGATCGACGACATGAAGCTGTCAGATGAAAAAGGCTCAAGAAGTAGGAGGCTTCTAATACCGGGCGCCGATTACGCAAGGGCATCACTCACTGGGCATTCACCTCAAAGCGCGTCCCTAGTCCGTGATGCCTTCATCGGGACCCAGCCTCATAACAACATGCACAACAAACGCCATCGCCGGTGAGCCAGGCTAGCTTGCGGGGGTTGCATTTCGCAGGGTTCTCGCCGCCACTCGTCTTATCGCCTCGCATCCACGCTCATGCAAGCTGCAAGTCTCCGTAACGTGTCTTGCGGTGCCGCCGTAAGCTAAAAGGGAAGATCGCCTGCTCAAGTCAAGAATCGCCCAACCCACAGCTTCCTCGTCATTCTCCCCCCGCACAGCTTCCATAATGGAAGGCATATCGAAGCAAACGTGAGTTTATTCATCCAACCTGAGGCCGGAGCTAAACATGGCCCAGTCTCGCCGAGTCCAAGCTGTTCCGCTTCCTCGTCGGTCCCGGCAAAAGGGCGTTCACCATACACTCTGCCCTTGTTGCGCACCAATCTCCTGTTTTAGAGGCCATGGTATACGGAGCTTTCAAAGAATCACATGATTATTTTGTCGAGTGGGATGATATAGACGAGACGGCCTTTCTCGGTTTCTGGCAGTTTGCTTACACCGGAGATTACGACGCCCCGGAACCGCTGGTCACGACGGTATCAAGCGTCAGCGGTGATGAAACGGAGGCGGGGCCTCTGGAGCCGGCGTCTGATTCGGACCCGGTGGTTGAACCAGGCCCAGTCCCACGAATGGGTGGGCGGATGGTAACGAAAAGGAAGAAAAAGAGGATATTAAGGCGAGAGACTGCTTTGGCCCGAGGGTCGGCGCCTGAGCCGGAGCCGGCGCCTGAGCCGGAGCCGGGGTTTGTTGATATATCCTCTTGGAACCTCTCCGACGTAGAACCCCCCAAAAAGGAGACCATGGCAAAACGAGAGATGCTATGGAACGATTTCCAGAATTCCTGGTCCCTCGACCCCGACGCCGACGCAGTTCGCGAAACCAAGCAGACGCCCACAGTCCGCGGCGACATCCTCCTCCACCACGCCAAAGTCTACGTCCTAGCCGACCGCTATCAAATCACGCGACTGATGAGCATCTCCTTTCGAAAGCTCCACCGGGCCCTCGTGGCCTTCGACGCGTCCCCGTCTACCGTCGACGACGTCGTGACGCTGCTGCGCTTTTGCTACGCCGAGCTGGTTCCGGATCTGCTGAGACGGCTCGTCGTCCACTATGCCGCCTGCAAGGTCGAGACCCTGTGGAAGAGGGACGGCTTCCAGCAGCTCTTGGAGGAGAGCGGTGCTTTTTCGAGGGCTTTGGTGGGATCCGTGCTCCTGAGGTTGGATTGAGGTGGAAATGCGTTGCTGGAGGGGGCCTCTTGGCTGGTGACTATAAAGGCAGCAGAGTCTTCTTCCTTTTTCCGAATATTGGGTTTGACCATGTCTTGTTTCTATCCGTCGGACCGAGACCAACATATCATGGCTCTATTTGTCCTCGGCTTATTTGTCCTCGGCTTATTTGTCCTCGGCTTATTTGTCCTCGGCTTATTTGTCCTCGGCTTATTTGTCCTCGGCTTATTTGTCCTCGGCTTATTTGTCCTCGGCTTATTTGTCCTCGGCTTATTTGTCCTCGGCTTATTTGTCCTCGGCGCTCATATGGTCTCCAAATAGTCAGGAAATGCATAAACCACGGCGTCACGAGCCAGGATATACCCACCATGTTCATCTCGCCGAGGATGGGTAGTGAGGCATCAAGTCATCAGTCTCTTGCCTCACGGCGATTTACCTTACACCGAGGCGTCATCTCCACAGGCCGAAGCTGTTATTCACGCGTCTACCAACGACGGCTACACGAGATATACCCGCGGCACCACCTTGGTCACAAGACGCGAAACCCCATGGCCGCCCACCTCTGCTCCACGCCCCGGCCACCCTGCCATCCAAGCTGCGCTTCCCATCCACCGCGCCTCGACATCGCAATCCTCCGCCATTGTCATCATATCCAGCGACCCCACCAAAGGGATGATGCCGCTGGGCATTCGTCACCAAGGGGGGGCTCTCGCCAACTTGAACATGGCCGCCACTTCCGCTGAGATAAAAGAATATTAAAAAAGGGGGGGTGAAAGTAACAAATAGGTCACCAAGCAGGAGGCCAAAGGAAATATTGGTAGAAATGATAGCGACGGAAACGGCCTCGTCTGCCCATAGATGGTGCCCGGCATGCGGTAGCGTAGGAGTGGCGCGAATGAGCCGCCCACGACGCCATGTGTCTCCGAGATGCAATCACAACCAAGGCTGCTTGCCTTGCCTGGCGTCAGCGCATGGCCGAGTCGTCGATGCGGCCACTTCCAAAACAATATCGACGGCGTCTTCTTCTTTGCTTGATTTGTCAAACGGTTCCACCCCAAGGGTATCCAAAAGTCATCAAGAGAAATGAAATACACGGCAAAGCATACGGATTTTGTCATGTTTTTTCCTGCTTTGGAGAGAGAAAAGGCTTCCATGTGGCGTTCCGAGTCGTTAGTTCCAGCCGAGCGAGTTCTCGGCCGCGACGGGGGCCGAGATGTTGGCGGTGCGGCCCGAGTTGCCCATGCCGCTGCGTCCGCTTCCGCGACTGTCGCGTCCTCCGGCGCCGTAGTTGATGTACTCGCGGCTGACGAGGCCGCCTCCCATCAGGGCGGGGCTCGCGCCTCCGGTGTAGCCCATCTCCGACGAGTTTTGGCTGTTGGCGACCGAGTTGGACCGGCCATGGGACTGCTTCTTGCGCTTGTATCGTCTGGCAATGATGAACATGGCGGCGCCGTACATGACGCTGAAGCCCACGGCCCCGACGACGATGCTCCCCGTTATCGCACTCGATTGGGGAGTCGGCTTGTCCTTGGGAATCGGATCCCCGAACGTGTCGGTTCGCGGCTGACCGCTGCCGCGAGGGCCATCACCGCCGCCGGGCGTCGTGCCTGGTTCAGAGCCGCGGCCTCTGCAGTGCTTGCTCCGGATGTCGAAGCTGTGGTCAATCTTCTTGATGACCTCCATCATCTCCAGTGCTTTGGCCATTTCCGTGGGCGAGTCTTTGGCATTCTTGATTAGCAAGTCATCGGCCTGGTTGATTGGCGATGAAACAAGTCCGACATCCATCTGCAATTTGTCAATCATGCTATTGTCGTTGGGGAAACTGACTAGCGCAATGGCATTGCGCATAGGATGGTCGTTGCACACTTCTACTCTGGAAACCCGGATCCGATCCGTAATCGTCGAGTTGAAGCTCAGCGACAGGATGGGAGGGAGGGCCCAGAGTATCGACTTGAAAAACTGCACCGTCGTCTCGTTGTCATCGGGGTAATCGGCAGAGACGACGTCCTGGAAGCCGATGGTGATGTTCTGCGCGTTGTCAAGCGGCGGCTGATCAGTGTTGTTGGGAGTGAAGTACTTGGGAATCCAAGTAGGGAAAGGCTGAGGGGTACTGGCCGTCGTCGGCTGGCTTGGAGGCGCCGAGGCCGACGAACTCTCGGGAGGGGGGGGCCGGATTGGTTTGCTCTCCTTCTGAGCCGGCGTGGAAGCCGGGGGAGGCCTGATAGTAGATGTCACCGCCGTCGACGAGTCCACCGGGCGGGGTGAGTCGCTCGGGGGCTCTGTGCCCTTGGAGACGGATGAAGGCCGGGAAGAAGACGAAGGCGATGCCGTCGGCTTGGAGGAAGACGATTCCGGACCGGCGTAGGTTGCTTTCGCCGACTCGTTGGCGTCACTCGAGGTCGTCGTCGTCAAGGTGACGGGCCCCGTGGGGAGGCTAGTCGTGCCTGCCAAGCCAGTGCTGTTGACAACGGGAATGGCAGAGGGTGCGCTGGGGGGGATGGACCAAGACGGAGCAACCGTCGCCGTCTCAGGCGTCGTCGAGTTCACAACCGTCGCCTCAGGTGTCGAGTTCACAACCGTCGCCTCAGGTGTCGAGTTCACAACCGTCGCCTCAGGTGTCGAGTTCACAACCGTCGCCTCAGGTGTCGAGTTCACAACCGTCGCCTGAGATGTCGAGTTCACAACCGTCGCCGTCTCAGGTATCGTCGAGTTCACAACCGTCGCCGTCTCAGGTATCGTCGAGTTCACAACCGGCACTTGAGATATCTTGTCGGTAATCGAAGCCGTAGCTGACGAGGTTTTCGTGGGCTTGGAGATGGGTCCGTCCGCGGACACCGACACCTCCGTGGGAGTCGTGCTGGACACGTCAGGCAAAGGCTGCGTTCTCACGCTTGTCGGGGACCCTGTGGCTGTGGGAAGCACCGAGCTGGGGTACGATGAGAGGCTGTCCATCGACGACAACGTGGTCGGGGCCTCATCGGGTACCCCCTTGGACCGGGTCGCCGACTGGGTGGGCAGGAGCGCCTTGGGGGACGAGCCAGTCGGCAGCACGGCGATGGGCGGTGGCACCGTTGGCTCGGTCGAGGACTCAGTCGCCATTACCGTCGAGTTGACAGAGCTTGGGCCCGGCAGAATGTTGCTGACAGCAGGCTCCAGCGGGTCCAAGACGGAACTCTTGGAGATGGGGATGGACACAAGGTCCCCAGTCTTGCTCGTGGTATCCGGCTTGAGCGTGGTGTCGGGCACAGCGCCAACCGACGACGTCTTTGTCGGTTTCGTGGCACCAGAGTCGGAGTTGGACACGACGGGCCCAACGCCGCCAGTCGGCTTCACGACGGGGTCGGGTTTAATGGACGAAGACCCGGGAGCCGTGCCAACAAACGACGTCTGCGAGGTGTCAGGCACAGCGCCAACCGACTCCTTTGTCGGTTCCGAAGCACTAGAGTTGGAGTTAGACACGACGGGCGCATTAGACACGACGGGCGCAACGCCGCCCGTCGGCTTCACCACAGGGTCGGGTTTGATGTACGAAGTCACGGGAGCTGAGCCAACAAACGACGTCTGCGTGGTGTCAGGCACAGCGCCAACCGACTCCTTTGTCGGTTCCGTAGCACCAGAGTTGGAGTTGGACACGACGGGCGCAGCGCCGCCAGTCGGCTTCACCACGTGGTCGGGTTCAATGTCCGAAGTCCCGGGAGCCGAGCCAACAAACGACGTCTTGACGGTGGGTTCGGTCACGACAGTCGTGCTGTTGGGCGCCGACAATGAATCGCCAACCACGGGCTCGGGAGGGTTCGACACGACCGGTTTTGCGGACGAGGGCGGCACAACCGTGCTGCTGACGCCGGTGCCCACGAGTCCAGGCGTGCCGCGCCGAGACGTCGGGACTGGCGACGGACTGCTGACAGTGTCGGGGATGACTTCCTTTAGGGGGGGCGAGGTGTCGCCGATTCGCTGCACTGGCTCGACCGGCTCTTTATTGGTAGCAATGGGCCGGAGGGAGCTGGCAGTCCGCACCTTGGACTCTGTCTTGAGGCTCGAGCTCCAGGTAGGGGCCACGATGCCGGTCGGGGCGATGACAATGGCCGTGTCCTCCGAGGTTGGCGGCTTGGAGCCATCTTGAGGATCCGATTTCGGCTTGGAGCCTTCTTGAGGATTCGGTTTCGGCTTGGGAGTCAGACTCGACGTCTTGCCAAACGTGCGCGTGACGGTGACTATAGAGTCACGGCTGGCGCCCTTGTCGTCGACGACGGTAGAAGCGACGCGGGTTGCTGTCGGGTCCATGCTGGGATTGCTCGAGGAGCCAGTGGTCTTGCTACCCAGGTGGGTGGAGACGACGCCGCCGACGAGATGCTTGCCCGAAGTCGTGCTCGAGATTGTCGTCTCGATGCCGCCGGGGGTGACATTGTCGGATGCGGTGGGGGTATCGATGGCGGATATGGAAGAGTTGTAGAATTCTCGCTTGACTTGACGGGGAAAGTAAATGCGAGGCCGATCAGGTTTGGGTTCGGCCGCGGCGATAGCTATCAAGGCCAGCGCCGTGGTGGCCGCAATACATCTAACCAGCATTTTTCGTCGAGATCCGAGGAGCGTGCTCTTCCTTTACGGGTTGAAGCCGAGTGGAATGGTGATGATGAGATGAGATGAAAGCGGAAATTGGTATCGTAGCGATATACTGCCATTGCTGTTAGTGGCAAGGTCCAGACAGTCTTCAAGCAGGCGGCTACCGACTGTCAGGAATAGATGCAGCGAATGTACTTGACGTTGGACATCAACGAGCGGTTTCTAATCAAGAGTAAGCCGCGAAACGTGGCCAGTGGCGGTGGCTTCCCGGCGCAGGGTCCGGTCCACCCCGGACTCTGTCCCGGCGAGGCATCAAGTCGGTCGTCGACGTCGTGGAAGAGATGGTGCCGTGGGGGTTGGACTCACGACTATTTACGAAGCGAGAAGCAAAAGAAAAAAAGAGCGACTTGACGAAAACTCGTCGACGAGGTTGAGTGCAAGCCGTCAGGACAAGACGGGGCGCGTAGCGCGTGTTTCGTGGCCCGAAAAGGGCGAGACTTCGATGTTTGCGCTTCGTCGAGGACAAACGTTTACTTGTCAACAGACATTGGTGGCGAGAAACGCTGGGAAGCCCCAGGACCGTCCAGACATGTGAATAAAAGCGAGCCAAAGCCGGGGGTGATGACGCCGGGGGTGATGGGGACGAGATGCACAGGGGGCCCCGCCGTCGTCCAAGGGATAGATGCTCGTCGTCGTCGTCGTCTGGCGGCGATGTCGTTGAAGAATGGCGAACAAGGCGAACAAGCTTGGAGATGGAGGAGATGGAGATGGAGATGGAGAGGGAACGGAAGGGGGGGGGGTATCGGGAGAGAGCGGGCGGAGGAGGCCGTACTAAAAGAGCGCGCGTCACGAACAACGAAAGGACGGAAAGCCAACGAAGGAATGAGGGCAACGGGTATGGAATCGCGGGCACGGCAAGGGGCGGAGGAAACGACGCAAGACAGTGAGTGGGAGAACGAGACTGATGAGGGAGGAGCGGGAAAAGCGGAGACCACAAAAGAAAAGGGGCCGGGGGGGGGCATTGAAGTGGATTTGGACGGTGAACGGACGGCTCGCGTCCTGAATGTTACTGTACTTGGCGTCCGAGGCGCGAGGTACCTTGGTGGAGCAGCACGTGCGTACAATGCCCAAGGTGGGAAAGAGACTTTGGACGAAATACGAAGTGGAGTGTATGGGCCGCAAGAGGAGGAGTCTGCAAGGTATCGGTACGAGGCAAGGTCCAGGACCCTGGTAGGGTAGGGTCCGCCCTCGCACCGTGCCTGCCCGGTGCTGCTGTTGGCACTCCCAGGGCTTCTGGAATACCCGTTGCAGCGCCCCATGTACTTGCCCGACCGCCACCGCCACGTACCCGGAGCGTGGCGGCGCGGGACATTGCATGGCTCGGGCTCCCGCAGCGCCACCCTCAGGTACCGGAGGCTAATCCGGGCGTACCAGCAAGCTTTGGCCGGGGGTGCTTCAAGGTGGCAATACACGTCTCTCGCGCATGACGTGCCCATCCAGAAGTACCAGTATCCGCATGTACCCAGCAGCAGCGTACCAGGGCACTGTACGGATACGGAGTACGAAGTACGGAAGAGTCTCCAAGGTACCGGGGACTCGTCCCAATTGCGCGTGAGTGGGAGTGGCGCCGGTAAGAGATACCAAGGCCAAGAGACATGCACCGGCCGCTCAGCGCCAAGACGGGCGGGGCGACCTGTTGGCTCCAGTCCTTTGTTTCATCTCGGCCCAGCAGGGCCACCAAATGGGTGAATGTTAAATATCGCTCACTGCCGGGCTGTGGGCGGTTGGTGGCAAGATAGCACCACCGAGGCCGGGTGTACTCGGTAACTCCGTGTTATGTGCTCTACTCGTATAATTATCTACTCGTATAATTACCTATATCCGTAGGCACCGAGTTAAAGCCAGCTACCACTACCCTTTTACAGTCCAGCATTGCGGCAAGCGCTGCCGCTCGGGGCGGGGCGACCAGGCGCCGGGATAAAAGCATGTAAGACGGGACAGCGTCTTCTCGTCCGTCACCTTTTGCAGGCACTGTACGCTGCTCCTTTAAATCAGCAAAATCCAGAATACCACCCAGGAAGGCGTCGTCATTCTTTACACGTTGCACCAAGCAATCAGCCAGGACCCTTGGGTCGCCTGAGGTCTTTAAACCATCCGGCCCCCACCCCGTCACCGCATTCCAGTAAAAGCACGCGTCCAGCCCCCCCCCTGCCGTTTTAAATTGTGGGTTGATGATGCGAGCCATCCATTCCATAATCACCAATACGGATCGCTGGGGCTGGGATTCGCGCCCGGGGCTTGGCTGGTGGAGTCGTCTGTCCTCTGCTCCTGTCCTCTCGGGCCTCTCCCTGTCGGGGTGCTCGTCGAGGTTGCATTGGTGCGACTAGAGGGACTGCAGCCAAGAGCCCCGGCGAGATGCGCCTTGCATAAAGCCAGTCTGGCGTACAGACCTGCCCCCTCGCGGAATCGTCAGAGCAGCTTGCTTCTTCGTACCTAAGAGAGGCAGGGCATCCTTTGGGCTGCTAGTGTCAACGGCGAAGAGGGCCGTGATTGGTTCGGGGTACTACTCCGTATGTACGGATACAAGAGACCGGACCGGCATCCACTGGCTCTCGCGTTCGGTCCTCGGCCTATTCACCTAATCTTTCCATGCTGTTTGGGAGCGATTGATTAATGGAAAAGACTTGACGAATCCTCAGAGAGTTGCAATACCATGTGCCATGTTGCTACAGGTTATACTAATTAATTGGAAATATAGTGACAGAACCCGTGACAACGCAAAACGATGCGTACATACCAAGTTACTGACCGTACACATACCATTGTTGTTGTTGTTCCTGCTGCAACTGGATGAAGAGGGCAGAAGCAGCCTTGAGGGCGGGCGGGAAAGTGCCTCGCTGCATCGGCTAAAACAATTCCGTCTCCACCATCCCTTGGCGATAGTCCCGGCCACATATTAATCGTCTAGCTAATCGTCGACCTCGGATTCAAGCGGGGGCCGGTCCTTCGCCGCAATTGTCGGCAGCGTCGTCGGCCGGGTCAAAGCCTGGGCAGGGCCCGATGTTCAGCATGCCTTGCCTGTCTCCTAACGGTGAAAAGGTTGCTAGCTGAAATTTCGGCCCATCGCCGACTTCAGGACCACCGCCGGGGGAAGAATGTGTGTTTAGACGCGATCGGGACGTTTACCGCTGCAGCAAGAGTAGGGGTTTCGAGGAGCCTGGTACGGAACTCTTGCTGCTGTTGGTAGTTAAGAAGATGACGGGCTTAAAGGTTTCATCCACGTCTTTGCCGAAAGGATTGAATGTATCAAACAGTCTTCTAATTATGGCCTTTGGAGAATTCCACGTTCCTCAGCAAGTCCTTTGAATGGGACTTTCCCATGAACCTGAATGGGTGAACCAAGGGGCCAGGGCAAGTCGCATCTGGTACTCTTTCGCCCCGTTGTCCCCAAGGTCGTCATGGTAGACTTGGACTGCGATGGAAGGGGTCCTGGAGGCTTTGGCAGTTGCCTTTGTGGGGAGTGGCCGAAGCCCAATCCGACCGATAGCGCTGCTTGTTGAGAAAGGAGCGTGTATGCCGCCATAACCAGTCATCTCTCTGGAGGTGCCTCTACTTTTGATGCTGCTTCATCTTGGTGGTGCTGGTGTCGTCCATGGTTGTCGGCGACTGGCGGCCGAATATTCATTGTCTGCCATCAACGCCTCTGGTCTTCAGGGGGGGCTCGTCGTTTCGTTAAATGAGGCTTTAAAAAGCATAAAGGGTCACTCAGAAGAGTCCACTCTCGCTCTATAATTCGTACGTGTATTGGAAAGGAACACAGCTAGTTACGTTGTACATACTAGACGGCATTCGTCATCTCATCACGTCAAAGGGGACCGAAATAGACGAGGGTGAAGACTAAAAGAAGAAGGAGGAGAAGAAGTAGGAGAAGAAGCACGAGACGGGTACCTACTCCGTACAAAGGAAGCAAGCTCTTCACCTATAGCACTGCCCGTTTTGGCTGCATGTTCCAGACGGGCCCTCTTGTTCCTGCATTAGCCGTCCGAAGTAGCCATACTTTGTATCCGTACTCTATACTTTGCAAAGACGATTGTACGAGTTGTCTTCTAGCCTGACAACTCACGTTGTATTTTTATCCGTACAGTGTCGTCCTCCAGCCTCGTACGGCCCGCCAGATTGAGGGCAATCCAGCCGAGGCCCGGGCGAAAACGCCACCAATCGGCGCCCCAAAGCCAGAGACACTTGTTACCCCGTGCTTGTTTGACGCCCCGGGCTTGGTTTGCCATGACAAAGGCGTGTTTGTGCGTGTCCGAGACTCGAGCCATCCACCGGCCAAGAGACAAACGGCCCGCCCGCCACCTCGACATCAGACGACAAAGGATGATTGCCGTCATGGTCCCGACTTGACGAGACTACCGACACCCCGTTGTTGGCTCGCGGATTCTCCTGCCAAATCTTTGATGGGTTCCACTAGGGAGTAAACACGTCTGACTAAGGGGCAAACAAAATTGGGTCTAAGTGTGGCTAGTTAAGGCGCAGTGCCGATACCGCACATTTAGCTGCGTATATCCTCCGCGCCTACGCCGTAGCCTCGTGCAAGAGCCGCCTACCCTATACTAAATACTAATAAAGTAAGGTTATCGCGGCTTAGGGAAACCGTGTATTAAACGCCTTAGCGGCGTTATACTGCTTGTGTCTTTAGTCTAGGCTATCCTTATATAATTCCTACTATGCTTATCCTTCCTCTACGACGTCTGCCTCTATCTTATCCTATTATACGGTTATAACCTCCGCCTTAGCCTATTATGCCTCTAAGATATCCTACTCGGCTTAAGGGATCGACTTATGCTCTATATCTTACGAGTATTGCGAGAGCTACTATAGGAGCCGCTGCGGAAGCTGCTACGGGAGCCGCTATAAGGGCTTTCCTAGGACGAATTCGTCGTCGAATTTATTAGCGTCGAATTCGTCGTCGTCGTCGTCGTCTTATATAAGGTCGACCGGCTAGTGTTATAATATGCCGGCTTACGTGCCGGCAGCCTCGCCGGCAGCCTCGTCGGCAGCCTTATTATTATCGTTAAAGATAGGCGTAGCGCGAATAGCTTATTAATATGCCTAAGGCATATAGGTGCCCGGCTCGTACGTATCGCCGTGCTATTAAAGGTATCGCAAGCCTTGTGTAGTAACTATAGCGGCCGACTCTTTAGTGGTTATTAGCGCCGCCGGTGCTATTAACGGCGGCGGCGCTAGGGGCGCTGCTGCCGCTCTCGTAGCCTCGGCACGTTCGACGCTTTCTACGATCTCGTATGCTAATAGGTCTCGCCTTATGCCGCGTTATGCTTTCTCGACGTTTAAGGCGCCCTTAGGCCTGCCTTTGCTGCCTTATACAATAAGCGGCTCGAAGGGCGCCGGGAGGCGCCCTAGGATAGTCGGCTATGCCTATACGTGCTAAAAGCGGTTAAAGTTATTAAGCCGTAAGGGGGATACCGGCTTTTTAAGGCGATTAAAGATTAAATGCCGGCACGGCAAGCCTATACTAGTATTAAAGGGGTAAGGGCAGTAGCCTAAGGGCTATACGAGCTGCTTTATCTCTAGGTTTATACGAATTATATAGTATTATTCGGCTATAAGGGCAAGCGCCTAAGACGATACTCTCTCGCGTACTAGGAGATAGAGGTCTTTAAGGGTAAATAAGCTAATTTTATATATATCGTGACCTTAAATAGCCTTAATTTCGGCAGCCTAATATTCCTAAAATGCCGAGAATTTCTAAAAGACGCTTATAAGGTGTGATAGAACGGTTAGAAGACAGAAGACAGTCTAACCGGACTAAGTCTCTAATAGTTAAAGACTAATAGAGTGCGTTATTTATCCTTAAAAGCTATAGGGGCGGAATAGTAAGCAGAGGAGCACTCGGGGTTACTTATACTAGACCGGCTAGCTAAGTCTAAGCAAGTAGGGGTAGTCGAGGCTAGAGCACTAAGGGCACTACTAGAAGAGGTATAGGTCACTTAGTAGGCAGTTAAACTAAAACTATAATAAAAGCTAAAGAAGAAAGGAAGGAAGGAGAGCCCGAGGAAGGGCGGACTAAAGTTCCTTTATATAGCTCTTCCCGTCCGTCTAGACGATCCCGGTACGTCCCTTTCCTTCTAGCACCTTCTGCCACGTATCCCTTACACTGCCCTAAACTAATGCGGGTCCCCGGGGCTGCGTAAGGGCTGTGTAGGTCGGCTGACCTCGAAAAGGCTGCCTCCCGCATCGTTCTAGAGCCCTTATAGACTAAACTAGGTTATATAAGGATCCTATTAGTATAGGCGCATTAGTTAGCGCACCGCACAGGGTTTTCCTTAAAAACCCTACGCGCCTATAACCTCTAGATAATTAATTAACATATAGAATATAACCTTAACATAGCTTCCTTACAACCACGCAACGTAAAGCCACGAGGTCTTTATACAGCTATTCCGAGGACTAAAAGCCTTAAAAATACGTATTTTTAAAGAGTTACCCTTAGCTCTTTAGAAATCGGATTCCTACTAACCTATAGCGAACGCAACGCAATAACTCTATAATAAACACTACCCTTAACCGAACCTATTAATATATCGAATATTATAGGAGCATTCCCCCCGGGCTCTCCCTATTCTAACGATAAGGCAATAAGCTAATTGCTTTACGAGACTCGTACCCGCGAGTCTACCGTAGCGGGCCCTAGCTCTTAGGAGCAGGAGTAGGAGCAGTAGCTAGAGCCTAAGAAAGGCAAAAGCGTTGCTAACCTCAGCAAATAGACTAATTAGCATCTATAAAAGCAAAACGACTTTAATTAAAGCATACGCGCTAAGGTCCTTAATTAGCGTTAAGACATTAAGTATATCCTAGATATAGTTACCGCTTTATAGCTACGGCCTCGTTTGTCCTTTGCTTAACTCTCTGCTTAACCTAGTAGTCTATCGGCTTTTGTCCCCGTTCCTCTAGTTGCTAAGTCTACCCTATTGCCTTCTTCGCCGTAGACTATAACTCCGCCGACTGCTACTACTACCCCTCCGGCAGATGCTACTACTCGACCGCCCGCTGCTATAACTAGCGACGAGCGTTACTAATAATCCCTTCTTCGAGAGCAATAGGCGTACGAGCAATAGCGTGAATAGCCGGCATAGCAGCCGGGATAATAACGTAAGTAGCCCTAGCTAAGGCAACTTATCGTCTTCCTATATATTAAGGAAGGCATTAGTGACTAATACGCTTACTAAGAACGAAGGCACCGCCTTTATATTAACTTCGACTGCCTATAACATATGCCGTACGATGCCTTTTTTAACGTCTCTATAGAGGCCTTTATTAAGAACGTATAGCTACGGGCTAAGGCAGCCCGCGAGGTTAACGAAGAGGTTTATAATAATAGGAATAAAGTAATCCTAAAGCCTAAGTAGAAGCTCTACCGGGTAGACTATACTATGCTATAGAAATTGCAGCTAATATAGTCTGCCCTCGTCGTAGGCTAAATCCCTTATAACCTATAGCTAGCTCGTATAGTTAACGAGCTATCCGGAGATTTTAGCTACGTTGCTTACTAAGTTAACGTTCGTTACCTTAGTTAATTGCTCTTTCTTAAGGGCATTTTCACCGTGCTTTAGGACTATAGTGCCCTTAACGCTCTATTAGCTATCTATATATAGTTAGCCTTAGTTAAGGACGAAGCCTTTCTTAACTTTGCCTAGCGTATTAGGGATGCGTTCCTTAACCTCTTAGACATTAAGAAAAGGAGCGCGGGCGTGCGAAAAATTATA
Organism: Ophiocordyceps sinensis; assembly: GCA_012934285.1. NCBI lineage: Eukaryota > Fungi > Ascomycota > Sordariomycetes > Hypocreales > Ophiocordycipitaceae > Ophiocordyceps > Ophiocordyceps sinensis. Next base: position 7,607,456 of record JAAVMX010000001.1, on the reverse strand, counting down.
ATTTAGCACCTCCGTAATAATCTCCCGCGTATTTAGGCTTAACTAAGCCTTAACATCGCGACCCTCTACGGTATAGGGTTAATCGAACGCTTAGTGTTATTAGCTAGCGAATAGGCTCGCTAGCCCGTAGAGGATATATATAGAAAGCCCTCCGCGTCTATTTATACATAAGAGGCCTCGCCTTACTAAACTTAGTGAGTTAATAAGGCTATAGGGAATAAGCCGGCTACTATAGAAATAGTTAAGCCGAGCCTATCTTAACTATCTGCCTTTATACTCTCTATACCGCCCGGCATCGTTATTACCGACCTACGAACTATAGACATTACCGTCTACCCCGCTAATAATACCGCCTTATCGTCTTTTACTACTACGTCTTAGGGTAATACCTATTTTAATTACGGTAAGCCTAGCTATTAGGCTAAGGATTATAGGCTTCTTTCGACGCCCGCCTTTGCCTATAGCTCGGGCGACGTATCCTCTTAGGGCCGCGACGTTAAGTTTAAAGGCAAGTTATATAAAGCGGCTAAGGCATTCGGCAGCCGCTAGCGCAACCGCGGTAATACTAGCACTAGCCGCGGCCGTGCCTAACGTAGCGGCGATTGAGGCAGAGGTAGTTAAAGAAGCTATCGCGGTAATTCGGGCGTTAACTACCCGCACGTTTACTTCGATACTAAGGTCCTCGATACTAATAGCGAGGATCGGGACTTTATCTCTTAGTTTAAAGAGGATAACGCCGAAATAAAGGCTATCCTCGCCGCGATATAGGAAGGAATAGATTCCGGTTATTATAACTAAGATAGCGATACCGCTTACTATATAGCAGTAAGCGGTAGTATTAATATTAAATAGAAGCCTCTTTATAAAGGCTTTAGTAAGCTATATAGTGTTTTTCTTACTCGTTTAACGGTATCCCTAGCTATTTCTTTATCTACGTTCTTCGACTATAGGTCGACTTCTTATTATATCGCCTCTTCCCTTACCGATAAGCTCGCCCTATACCCTTCTCGGGTCTCCTCTACGATAAAGGGAATCGGAGGAATCCTAGGACCTAGCGTCCGCGATAATACCCTTATTTCGGTATAGTAGCTATACGACGACGGCTAGACCGTCTTAGTTACTATCTCTTATAGTATCGTCCCTAACGGCATATTCCCCGGCTCCTTAACCCTTAGCCGCTCTCTTTTTTATACCTTAGGTCTCTCGTGCGAGGATAACGGCGCGATTTGCCTACGCCGCCTCCTAGACTAGCCTATGCTACGACCTTAGAAGTCGTAGGTCTATTCCGCAACGGAAGATAACGAGGATGATTTCGCCCTTACCGCTAGCGACGCTTCCTAGGCGGTAAAGAATAACTAGCAAGCATCCTTCGCGTCGTTAATAAAGCCGATCTTTACTATGCGTTTCTACGAGACTACCCTAGACTAAGCTAAGATCTATATAGACTAATATCTTGCCTAATTCCCCGAATGCTTTAATCCTACTCTTCGTCGTAGTAATAAATTAGCTCGAATAGTCTACCGGATTAATATAGGCGACGCTACGCCTATTCGGCAAAGCCTACGACGGTATAGTCCCTTATAGGCGTAGGCTATTAGGGACTTCGTTAAGAAACATAAGGGCTCTATCATCCGGAAGTCTATTAGCCCTTAGGCTTCGCCCCTATTGTTAATACTAAAAAAGGCACCTATAGGCCTTTAGCATAACGCCTATAGCTAAGTTATTTAGCGTATTTACGCTAACTATTATATCCTTAATAACTATACGAAGAAGCACGTATATCCTTTACCGAATACGATAGACGAGATCTAGCGTATTGCTAAGCACCGCTATTATGCCTTTATTAACCTAAAAGATAGCTTTTAGCATATACGTATCGCTTAAGAGGACTGCGAGAAGACCGCTTTTATAACCCCCTTTAGGCTCTACGAATAGGATGCTATGCCGATAGGCCTAACTAATGCCCCGGCTATATTCTAAGCCTTTATAGAGGAAGTGCTAGAGCCGCTCTAGGCCTTTATAGCCGGTCTTTTAGACGATATAGCCCTTTAGGCCGATACGCGTAAATAACTATACGAACGCCTACTATAGTTTTTTGCCCGCGCCGCTATATATAGGCTCTTTATTAACGCCTTAAAGACTTACCTCTTTATAGATAAAGGTGTCTTCTTAAGCTTCTTAGTCTCTACGGCCGGCATCTATGCCGACCCTTTAAAGGTTGCCGCTATTCGCGACCGCCCTATGCCGATAACTACTACGGAGATTAGGGCTTTCGTACATACGGTAGGCTATATAAGAATATTAATCGCTAACTTCTCTAACCTCTCCGCCCCGCTAATTGAACTCTCTCTTAGCGGTAAGAACGTCGCTATAATATTAACTAAGGAAGTAAAGTCGGCTTAAAAATAGATCCACGAGGTTATTACGACTACGCCGGTCTTAAAGAAGTATAGCTAGCAGCTTCCCGCAATAATTAAGAGTAATGCTTTAGGCAAGTGCGTTAGTATAGTACTTCTATAACCGCACTTATACCTTATAACTAGTGGCAAAGAGCGTTCTTTCCTCTACCTTATCGCCTACTTCTCGAAGAAGCTTACGGATATATAATAGCGTTATTCTACGTAAGAACGTAAGCTCCTCGGCATTATAATAGCCGTATAGCACTAGCGACATTAGGTTAAAGGTGCCGATATTACCGTTATTACTAACTATAAGTCCCTTCGCACCTTACGTACGATGTTAATATTACCGTCTTCCCTATTTGCTTTCCACCGGGAAATCCCCGGTTCTTCCCTAGATTCTACTATAGAATTCTATAGGCTTCTACGGTTATTTACCCCGCACTTCTACGGGCGTATTTACCTACTTTTCTTCGGTTATATTTTACTATGATTTTACGGTGATTTTACGGTTATTTATATAGTCTTTACCTATAAAATCTCTTCCCTTCTACGGTCTTCTACCGTAGAATTCTAATTCCCTTCTACGGCTTCTACCGTAGAATTTACCGTAGAATTTACTAGTCTTCTACTAGGCTGCTTATTTATTTACTAACTATATAACTTATTTATCGTACGGCACGATCTATTGCTTTTCTTACCGATCCTTCCGTCCGATTATTTACGTTACCTATTTTTCCTTAGGTCTACGCGGCTGATTTCGTCCGAGGATTTTTCCTATATATAGAGACTAGTTAGCCTCCCTACTAGATAAGATAAGAGCTATTATTCTTAGTGTTTTATATCCTTTTGCAGCTTCTAATCCCTTTATATAGGCTGTTTAGCCTTAGAGCCTTTCTTCTACTTAATTGCTATTATACTAATATCGAGGACCCGACTACCTAGCGTTCGATAGTTCTAAGCCCGGACGAACTTCTCTACGCATAGAGAGTTCTAACGGCTTATATTTTTAGCCTGCTAACGCTATAACTTACGGTAGTAAAGCCTTTGCCTTTACATCTAGCGAATCGACTTACGGAGGATTAGTATAATTTTTTTTAAGGAGCGTTATTTAATCTAGCGAATCGACTTACGGAGGACTAGTTAGTACGTTTACCCTATTCTATTAGTGTTTTCCCGCACTTAGTTTAGTTTTTTACGGTTTATTTATATATATTATATATCTAACTACCTTTTTCCGGTGATTTTACTATAGTTTTACCTACGTTACTATATCTATTATAGCCGATATTACTTCGAAGACTATTTTAAATAGACTAACGGACTAAGACCGATAGATTTTAACGATCTAGAAATACGCACTCGCCTAAGGGATTTAAGAGAAAATCGATCCTTCTATTACGCCTAAACTTTAGAAACCCTTATTGCCTCTTCCCGTAGAACTAATAGCTAGGATAGTTAACGCGACCGTTACTAATATTGCTAGTTTATCTATAAAAGAACTTAAAAGGTTTAAGTTTCTCTTTTCCTAATATCGCACGTTGCTTTAAGCCTATAAGGACTAATAGAAATCTCTTACGTTAATCTAGTAGTTTATTATTTAAAACATCGGGAACTACTACTTAATAATTACCGACGAATATAAGGTTTCTAAGGAATTAGCTTTACTATAGCGGCGTATAAAGCCGACTTCGTAGACGTAATAGAAGACTATTCTTACGTAGTTTTATACTATTTTAAAGGCACCGGACCGGACGGATATTACGATATAGATTTCTAACTAGTAGAAGGTCTTTACTAATGCCCGGCGAATTAAGTTGCCGGAATCGGAAGGTCTTTAGGCTATATAGCTTTTTCTTAAGGCTATTTAGCTAATTTCTAGCCCTTTTATAGAATACTAGATAAATAAGATAGAGGACGATACCCGCTTAAATAAGCTAGGCTAAGAATAGTCTTTCCCCGACGGATTTAAGATATCCGAACTTTTCGAGCGCTTATAGGCCTTAAAGGCTATAACTAAAGCACTAAAGACTAACGCTTTTACGAAGTTCTAAGGCTAGGGAATAAAGTCCTTAGCCGCGGAATCTACGGATAAATCGGCAACTACTTTAGCAGCTGCGTCCTTAGATAAGGATAAAGGCAAGAAAAAGGATAGTCCGCTATGTATTTACGGAGAACGATACTATTTCCGATAGTATTATTACTTTAACCCTTCCGTTCGACTTCTATTATAAAAACCCGATAAAGACGTCTAAAAGACTATAGACGACTACCTTAAGGTTCCGGCTAATAAGGCTAAAGTTAACGTAGTACTTCTTCGCGATAAGGAGTAGCGGAAGAATAATTAGACCGAGATAAAGATAGTATAAGCTACGGCTACCGCTAACGTTCTTATAACCTTTTTACTATTAGTTATTCTATAGACTACCGTAGAATACCTATTAAAGGATTCTTTTATTATAGATTTAGGGTCTAATAGACATATTTACAATAATAAGGAGCGTTTCTATAACTTCTAGCATTCTTCTAAGTACGCACTCGCAGGCAGTAGAAGCACTCCTATTCTCGGAATAGGCACGGTGTTTATACGTATTTCGACGGGCACTTTTTAGCTTAGTTAGGTAGTATATATCCCGTCTTTTTATACGTCCCTTTATTTACTTCGTCTTTTGCATAAGGCGAATCTTTCGTAGAACCCGTAGATTAGATAGATCTCTTCTTTAACTCGCACTATTTATATAATAGAGCTAATTTACAATTAGTATATTATCGAATATAACCTATTAATACCTTCTACTACGCTTTTAATAATTCTAACTATTACTTCCGTTCCTTCTATAGATTCTACCGTAGAAACCCCGGTTATAGCACCCTTTTCGGCTACTATACCGGGTTCTATACTAATAAGTATAGAGGAACTTTCTCTTTAGCACTAACGACTTAGATATTTAAATAATAAAGCGCTTTCGAAAGCTCTCGGAATACTATAGTCGGTGACCTTAGATAAGATAATCTCCTATAAGTCCTATAAACTTACGTAGGCTAAACGAATTATTAACCGCGAACCGCCGCTTTCTAAGGCGACGTTTCCCTTTTCTAAGGTGTTTTACGATGTTTTTTCTATATATAAGAGTTATAACAATAAGAACGTTATATTTCTTATTAAGGATAACTATACGAAGCTTGTTTTTCTATATATACTTTTAAACGCCTTTATAGACGAGCTGATTTTATGCTTTAAAAGCCTAGGTCGGTATATTTCCCGATAGTTCTTACTTTCTATCGGTATAATCTATTAAGACAACGACTAAGCCCTTCGATACGATTTTTAAGATTTTATTAACTAATAGGGCATTTATAATAAGCCTACTATACCCTATACACCCGCTTAAAATAGCGCTGCCGAGCGAGCTAGGGGGGTAGTATCTACGAAAGCTTAATCTATAAGGATTAAAGCAAATTTGCCCGAGCATTTATAGATAGAAACGTAGAAAACTATAGTATATTTATATAATCGGATTCTAGCCCGATAGGCAGCTTCCTTTACGTCTTTCCTATCGAAGTAGATTTCCCTAATAGAAGTTCTTTACGACTAGTTAAGGGATTACGACCGGAATATACCGGCTTTTCTCTTTCCCTAACTATTACGATTCGATTATCTTCGAGCTTTTAGCTATAAAGCCTACCTACTAACCACTAAGGCCTTAACTAACACGCAGAAACGTAATCTTAAGTAAGAACCTTATGCGGAGGTTAGTTACTTAGTCGGGTATAATTCTACTAATATTTTTCGTATGTAGATCCTATAGAGACGGGAGGTTCGTCGAGTTCGTAATATAACGTTTAATAAGACTTAGTTTTTTACCGCGTTTAAGGCATCCGAACCGCTAATATAAGTGTTATTACCGGCATTTCTATTATATATTATATAGGAAGAAGAGTAGGATAAGGCAGAATTCTAGTTAACGCTAATAGTGCTTCTTAATAAGCATTCTATTTTAGTAAACCTTCTAGCCGATAGCAATCCTTAGCTCCCGACTCCTAACTAAACCCTAGAACCGCTAGAGGACGTTTTTAAGAATGCATAGGATTTTTAACCCGATATTTCTACTCTTTTACTAACTATAACTATAGAACTAGTAGACCGACTTAAGGTATAGTTGCCTTAAGCTACTTCTCGGTCTATAGATTACGATAACACTATTCCTATAGATAGTCTATAGACGACGAGGTTTATAGGGGATTTACGCCTTACTTGCTTAAACCGTTTTTTAGGTCGATATCCCGCTTTCGCCTACGTTAGGCATTTACCGGCTAATAGTACCGCTTTTACGGCTGCATTTGCTACTTCTCTTAAACCTAAGAAGATATATAAACGGGACTTACCCGCGCTTCTAAGGTTTTAGTCTAATCTCGAGACTTATCCTTATAGACCTAAGTTTAAAGCCGCTAGAAAGGTTAAATAGGACTCTTTAAAATAGCGGAAAACCTTCTTTCCTTCGCCTACCCTAAGAGCGAACGCCTTTATATATCCTCTTTTATTAATATAGGCATTCGACTATAAGTTTAATAAGCACGGCTACCTTAGGAAGTTTAAATCTCGCCTTTATATGCGAGGAGATCTTTAGCCGTTTAGCGGAAAGGAGACTTACGCTACGGCGCTTATAGCGCGAAATTTTCGCATTATAATTGCTATTGCCGCTAAATTTAGCATAGAAACCCGCTTACTTAACGTAGTTAACGCCTTTACGAATGCCGATTTAGATAAAGAAGTATATATCTACTTCCTAAACGGATTTAAGGTATTTAGTTTTATAATCCGGTTAATAAAGGCTTTATATAGGCTTCGCCGTTCGCCGCTTCTTTAGCAATAGGAACTATCCGGGTCTCTTACTAAACTTAGCCTTTAGCAAAGTGCGGAGGATCCTTATATTTTTATATCTACTATAAGTAGCATTATTACTTTCTTCTTTATAGATAATATTATTATCCTTTTCCGTAAAGAGTACCGTAAGGCTACTAACGATTTTATCTATCGCTTTAAGAAGAAGTATATAGTTACCGACCGCGGAGAGCTTACCTATTTCCTTACGATAAGAATTATTTAGGACTATAAGTAGCGAAAGCTATAGTTATGCTAAGACGTTTACCTAGATAAGATTGCTTTTAAGTTTAGTTTAATCCTTACTTCTACGGTTCTACGGCCTATTTTAACCCTTTACCTATTCCTACTTCCCGAAAAGCTAGAGAAACACTAGGGATAGGCTATAGATAACTAAATCCACTACTTTTAGTCTTTAGTTAGTTCTTATAATTACGCGACTATTTCTACCCGGCTCGACGCCGTAAAATCGTCGAATTCTTTAGCGGACTATATATAGAACCCGTCTACGCTCTATATTAAGCTCGTAGAAAGCTTAGTGACTTACTTATACGAATTGCGTTTCCTTACGATTAAGTTTTTAAATATAGATAAGTAAGAACTCGTTATAGCTTCTAATGCCGCTTACGCCGACGACTTAGACACTTATTATTCTTCTAAGGGCTATTTTATTAGCCTATTTAACGGTCTAATCGCGTAGAGTGCTTAGAAATAATCTACGGTTATTACTTCTTCTACTAAAGCCGAACTTTTTATAGTCTCTTCTACCGCGAAAGAGCTAATTTCTATTCTTCGTTTATTTAACGATATTTCCTTATAGCTAGATATTCCTATTCCTACTATTTAGTATAATAATACCTAGATAATCCGCTTAGTTTCCGCCGAGATTCTAAAGATTTAGACCGCCTTAAAGCACGTTGAAATTTACAACTGCTAGGCCCGATAAGAATTCTTATGCAATACTTTTAACATTAAGTATATCCCTTCTAACTAGATAATTACGGATAGATTAACTAAATTGCTTTTACGATAACGTTTCTAAACGTTCCTTCGCTAGCTTCGACTTAAGGATATTTCTTTTAGGATTTAAGAAGAAGTCGATAATAATTCTAACTAGCCGGAAGTTATTCCCTTCTAGCTAAAGGGGTATATTAATATTACCGTCTTCCCTATTTGCTTTCTACTAGGAAATCCTTAGTTCTTCCTTAGATTCTGCTATAGAATTCTACGGGCTTCTACGGGCATTTACCCTATACTTCTATAGGCGCATTTACCTACTTTTCTTCGGTTATATTTTACCGTAACTTTACGGTAATTTTATAGTTATTTATACGGTCTTTACCTATAAAATCTCTTTCCTTCTACGGTCTTCTACCGTAGAATTCTAATTCCCTTCTATAGTCTTTTACTATAGAATTCTAATTCTCTTCTACGGCTTTTACCGTAGAATTTACCGTAGAATTTACTAGTCTTCTACTAGGCTGCTTATTTATTTACTAACTATATAACTTATTTATCGTACGGTACGATCTATTGCTTTTCTCACCGATCCTTCCGTCCGATTATTTACGTTACCTATTTTTCCTTAGGTCTACGCGGCTGATTTCGTCTAAGGACTTTTCCTATATATAGAGACTAGTTAGCCTCCCTACTAGATAAGATAAGAGCTATTATTCTTAGTGTTTTACATACTTTTATAGCTTTTAATCCCTCTATACAGGCTGTTTAGCCTTAGAGCCTCTCTTCTACTTAATTGCTATTATACTAATATTAAGGACCCGACTGCCTAGCGTTCGATATACGAAGATATAACAACCTGCTCGTATAGTCCGGTTCCTCGATACGATTAAACACTATAATATTAATATAGTGTATCGCAGCGGTAAGGCTAATATGCTAGCCGACTACTTTTCCTACCCGCCCGACCCTAAGTCTACGACTCTCGCGATAGGCGAGGGAAAGATAGTTAAGCTCGATGACGACGGCGATAAACCTACCGCTACGGCACTAAAAGAAGAAGAAGAAGCCGCTACTAAGGATAATAAAGCCGCGAACGGCGCGCCGGCGACGCTAAAGACTAGGCTTATAGAACGACCTAATTAATTAACTCGCATCGACCTATAAGCCGTCTTTAAGTTCCTAACCGCTAGCGAAGCTCTTCCCGTTAATATTACGCCGCATTAGGCTCGCGAGTACTTCTATAAGCTTAAGGGCAGGCTATACCGCATTAGGCAGAACGAGCGCCTCCCTCCCGGCGATCTACCTACTAGGGCAGGAGCAATTGCCCTATTAATAGTGCCGGAATATAAGGCCCTTATAGCAGTAGCTAAGAACGTATATAAGACTTCGGGCTATAGCACTATAGGCTATACGATGCGATTCCTAGCTATACGCTATTAGCATCTTAAATTGCCCCTCGCGGCGTATAAAGCCGTACGCTATTATTAGGCCTATTAGTTAATAAAGCCGCTTAACCTAATACTGCCTAACCTAATGCCGTTAATGCTAGTCCCCTTATTAACGCGTTAGGCGATTAACTATACGGGCTATAAAGGCAAGCAGCTCCTTAACGCCGTAGAATACGCTACTAGCTGGCTTATATCGGCTATTACGCCTTTAACCGACTTCGAAGGCATACTCCTACTCTTATAGTCTATCGTCGCCTACTTTAGCCCCCTAAAGGAGATTATTAGCGATAACGCTAGCTATTTAGTAGGCTAGTAAGCGTAAGATTACTATCGCTAGTACGGCACTAAGATTAGGCCTATAACACCTATAAGGCCGCGAGGCAACGGTAAAGTAGAGTAAGCTAACGGCGCCCTTAAGGCGATCTTCTATCGACTGCGCCTCGACGAGCCTTAAGCGTCCTTATACTAGCGACTCGTCCGCGCTATATACCTCTATAATCGGCAGGAAGGTCCCTACGGGTATAGCCCCTTCTTCCTACTATACGACACGCAGCTACCTAAATAATACTACGAGGCTACGTACGCCGCCTATATACGCGACCCTATAGTTAAGGAGGACATTGCTTAGGCATAGGAGCTTGTGTAGTAGCACGAGGCCCTTATTGCGAGACGATACGTCGTAAGCCTTAAGGCAGCTCGTGCCTGCACCCGCTCCTACCTATAAGAGCGTAAGGGGCTAATCCGCGTATACGCACCCGGAGATTAGGTATTACGCGTACGGTAGCGTATAAAGAAGCAAGAGCCGTATTATAACGGCCTATAGGCAATTACAGCGGCCTACCCTAGCAACGCTTACTCTTTAGCGTCCTTAGGTAGCTACACGTTGCTTAGCCGTTATAACGGCACGAATCTCTTCCCTGCCTATAGTTGTAATAGGCACCCTATGCGTAGCTTATAGTACGGCAGCCGTATAATGCTATAGCGCGACCGCGAGCGCTTTCGAACGGCTATGGCTTTATAAGTCCGCGGCCGGTAAATCGAGCCTTATGTATAGGCTGGCTAACCTCGAGCTCTTATTCGCGTATCTCGCAATAGCGAGTAGACCGGCCGTATATAGCTAAGGAAGGAGTATAGGAGGAAGATAATTTATTAGAAAGGCATACCGCTCGCGTAGTATAAGAGTTTTTATTATTGTTTTTATTGCTTGTTTTATATTACTTATAATAATGCGTTATTTTATATTTAGGTTATATTAATTGCCTTATAAGCAGCGGACTGCTTATTTAAGGAAGGGGATATTAAGGATCCTATTAGTATAAGCGCATTAGTTAGCGCACCGCATAGGGTTTTCCCTAAAAACCCTACGCGCCTACAACCTCTAGATAATTAATTAACACATAGAATATAACCTTAACGTAGCTTCCTTATAACTACGTAACGCAAAGCTACGAGGTCTTTATATAGCTATTCTAAGGACTAAAAGCCTTATATATAGGTCTATTTATACACTACGTGTATAACGTTATATAGGTAGGTTATACGATATAAGTCGTATAACCTCCTTATGCGGAGGATCGGACGAATAATCGGTCCCGAAAGCCGAGAGGGCTATATTAGGCCTATAGCTCCCGGTAGTCTAAGTGTCGGTCCCTTATGTAGGGCATCGAGCTAATCATCGGGTCTTATTAGGCAAGGGTGCTTAATAAGATCGTCGGCGTGACCGTAGCTGCGTGGTACGTCCTATACCTAAGGAAGCCAAGTCTAAAGGGACTTAGGTTTAAAAAAGGGGTGTGTCTTAGGCTAAAAAGGGGTATAACCGGATGATAGGTAAGTCCGGGGCGAATATCTTTATGCTAAGTTATAAAGTACTAAGTACTAAAGTACTAAGTACCCCGGTACCCTCGTACTAAGTATTTCCGTACTTAAGTCCCTTAGTACTTAAGTCGTCCCGTACTTTAGAAAAAGAAAGTAAACTAAGAACCTAGATTAGTAGTTCTATAACATATTACCCTTCCTAAGGGGGGTTAAACCTTTAAACCCTTAAACTCCTCTTCCCTTAAACCTAAGGGTTAGATTTATTATAGGCTTTAATCTTCTTAAGAGCGTTCTTAAGATGCTTAATAGGTTCCTACGTGTTATCGGAAGAAGGATAATTCTTCTACTTTATAAGATAGAAATGCTAGCCGTTTTCTATCTTTTTAGATAAAATCTCTTCGACTTCGTATTCGTCTTCTTCGACTAGTATATCGATATCTTTCGCTAGGCGGCTATTCTTAGGCGCTGATTTAAGTAGCGAAACGTGAAAAACGGGATATATAAGCATAGCCGTTAGTAGGTCTAGCTTATAGGTTAAGTCGGAGAATTTTTCCTATATAAGAAAAGGTCCTATCTTCTTATAGTCTAACGAATTATTAGGCCTATTAGAAGTAATATTCTTCTTAATAAGGTAGACTTTATCGCCCTTATTAAAAGTAGGTTCCTTTTCGGTCTTCTTATTATAATAATAAGTTATTCGCTCCTTTATAAAGTCGAGCTCGTCTTTAATAGCGGAATGTAAGCTTCTTAGCTACTCGGAGCTTAAGATAGCTTTTTTAGCTACAACTTCCGGTAGGGAAGACCTATAGGCTTCGGGCGTAAATCCGTAATTCGCAAAGGCTAGTGTTTGCTATATAGGTTCTAATACCGAAGTATTATAAGCTAATTAGGCTATTAGTAGCTTAATTAGCTAGTCGTCTTGCTAGTAGTTAATATAGCTTCGAAGGTATTGCTTTAAGGTTTAGTTTAGCCGTTCCGTAATTCCGTCGGTAATAGGGTAATAAGCAGTAGATAATTTATGCTTAGTTCCTAAAGCTCGCATAAGGCTCTGCCAAAAGTATGATATAAACTTTCGGTCCCTATCCGTAATTAGGGTTTTTAGTAGACCTCTATCGGCTGGAATATATCTTATAAAGACGTAAGATAATTTCTTAGCCGATATAGCTTCTTTAATTAGAATAAAATAACCGTATTTCGTAAGGCGGTCTACTATAACTAATATAGAGTCGTATTCTATATTCGTTATAGGTTCGATAGATTTCGGTAACTTCGTAATAAAGTCTATAGCAATAGATTCCTAAGGTAATTCGGGGGTCTCTATAGGCTATAGGTTTCCGTAAGGCTTATGCCGTATAGCCTTAGCTTTATTATAAGTATCGCATGCCTTAATAATCTTCTAAATTTTGCGGCGAAGATTATAAGTATTATAGTAATTCCGAATTCGATTATAAGTCCGGGATATCTCTTAGTGGCCGTATATTAGGCTTTCGTAGAAATCCTTTATAATTATTGCCTCGCTATTAGGCGTAAGGAATAACTTTCCCTTATAGTAGGCGAGGTCGTTTTCCTAGGTTATATGCTTCTTAAACCTACTGAAATCGGTATTCTTATAAGTGCTTTTAAGTAATTCTAAAACAGAATTATCTCCTTCGATCTTAAATACGACATCGAGTGATTACTACTCGTAGTTGCCTTCCGTATTAAGATATAAAAGCCGTTCGTTATAAGGTTCGATTCGTATTATAGTCGGAACGTCGACTAATAGCGTCGGCATAGGAATTTTCGGTTCCCTTCTTATATAGAATTTCGTAGTTAAAATCTGCTAAGAACTCTGCCTAACGGATTTGCCGTGCGTTAAGCTGCTGCGTACTAGCGAAATAGGTGATATTCCTATAGTCTATATAGACCTTCGTCTTATAGGAATTCCCTAGAATATAATGCCGAAATTCTTTAAAGGCGTTTATAATCGCTAAAAATCCTTTATCGTAGATCGGATGATATATCTCTGCCTTACTTAGCTTTTTAGAGTAAAAAGCTATAGGATGCAATATATTATCGTCGTCCCTTTAGCTTAACTACGCACCTAATGCGAAATTAGAAGCGTCGGTTTCTAATTCGCACGGCTTTTCCGCATCGTAGCTATATAGTACTAGGGCGGAAATTAATAGGTTTTTAAGCTTAATAAAAGCGTTATTAGCTTCGTCCGTCTAGGTATAGGGTTTTGTCCTAGCTAGCTTTATTACTGCTAGTATAAGGATTAACCCTTTAGAGAAATCCACTATAAAGCGTCGGTAGTAATTAGCGTAGCCTATAAAGCTCTGTATTTCCTTAATCGTAGAAGGAATAGGCTAACCGCTAATTGCCTCTAACTTATATAGGTCTATCCGTATAGTGTTTAGGGTAATTATATAGCCTAAGAATTCGACTTCCTGCGTGTAGAATATGCATTTTTCTAGCTTAATATAAAGGCTAGCTGCTTCGAGAGCCTTAAGCACCTTTATAACGTCGAGTTTATGCGTTTCTAAATCGTCTAAATAGAGGATTATATCGTCTAAATAAGCTAAGACGAATATATCGAGGTGTTCGTGTAGGGCTTTATTAATACGCTTTTAAAAAGTCGCTAGGGCATTTGTAAGCCCTAGAGGGAGGATTAAAAATTCGTATAAGCCGTATCGAGTTCTAAAAGCGGTCTTATATTCGTCTCCTTCCTTAATTCGTATCTGGCTATAAGCCACTTTAAGGTCGATTTTCGTATAATATCTTTTCTTAGATAATCGATCCCTTAATTCGACAATAAGGGGTAAAGGGGTCCGGTCTTTAATAGTATCGTTATTAAGCTAGCGGTAGTCGATGCATAGCTTAGTCTTAACCTTATCTTTGCTATTTTTCGGGGTAAATAGTACCGGTGTTAGTAGGGCTCTCTACGGTAAGCAGCCGGAAGTAAACCTATCGCACGTGTGATAGTATGCGGTTTAGGTTCTTATTGTCTTATCTAGCTAGGAAGGAAGAGAGGAAAGGGGGCCCCTTTATAGGTGCTAACGTAGCCTTAGGTCACGTGGGTCACGTGCCCTCGACGACGTCGTACGTATCCTTTATCCCTTGTTCCTATACTAGCAGTCTTTATAAGATCGTAGAAACAGCAGCCTAAAAGAACGTAGCAACAAGGGTCGTAATAAGGGGCTAAAGAGGGATCTATAGCCCGGTCAAACGGGCCTCTTTGTTATCGTAGATCCGGCTTTTCCAACCTTGCAATAGCCTTAGGAAAAAGAGCGTGAAAAACTGCATATTAGGTCACGGTGCCTAATAAATACAATTCGTGAATATAAATCGCAAAAGGGGAAAAAGAGAGGGGCGAAGCAGAGCAAGAGACAGAGTTATCTTCGGGCCGGGAAAAGAACGTAAAACAGAGCGTGTGTTCGGGCCGGGAAAGAACGTTGCCGGAGCGTAGCAGGGTCGGCACATCCGGGGCGAAACAGGGCTTATTTCGGTGCTTGTTTCGGGGCACTAAAAGGGGAAGCAAAAGAGGGAATAGGGCGCCGAAAAGGGGAAGAATAGGGTGCCGAGCCGGGGAAAAACAAGGCGCCGAAAAAGGGAAAAACAAAGCAAGGAATACAAAAACAAAGTAGGGAATACACTCGTAGTCTTTAAATAAAGAATAAAAACAGGGGCATAAAGAATAAAGGTTGTAAAGAACGTTATCTTAGCCACTAAGGAGTGTCCGATAGGGTTAGCTAGCCGAGCTTATTAGTCCTATCGACATCGTTATCCTCTTCGGCTAGGATATAGCCTTACTATTAACGTCCGTAGCCTCGTCCGTATAGCTAACTAAGACCGGGGCTCGAGCCTCGTACGGAACGTAGTGCCCTAGAACGACCTCTTGCACGGCCGAAAAACTGCTGGTCGGGGCGGCGTGCGAGGTGCGTTTCGAGGGACGATCGTAGGTCCGAAAACAGCTCCTCGATGCGTACGGCCGGGCGGAAAAAGGCCGGTTCGAGCTCCGGAACGCTATAGCAGGCCCGGACGAGAGTTATTCGCAAAGGGACGTTAGTCTCCGGGTCCTAGTTTACGAACGTATCTCCTAGGGCGCGTTGATAAAGCTATAGCTTATTAAATAGCAGCTCGAGCACCTCTTATATAGTCTTCCCGGGGTTCTAAGTCCGGAGCCTTTAGAATAACGTCGTTATCTACTCCGTAAAGTACTATTGCTAGTTAACGCTTATATCGAAATAGCGTTTAAGGGCGTCGTATACGGACCGGAACGTAGCCGTAGTCTAATTAACGTGCCGGATATAGTAGTCCTCGGCACGGCTAGCGAGGATTTAACTAACTAGCCCGTAGAACTAGCCGGGGGCGACACGCAGGCTATAATAGGTCCGTATAAAGAGCCGGACCTTATCGTCTAGGATATCGTATAGGTTTCCTATATAGCTATATTCTTTCTTCTACGACTTAGTGAATTACAGCACGAGGTTAGCGTCTATAGGGACGTTCGGGACTTCGGGCGGCGGTATTATTATATATGCCTTAAGGGGGAATTCGGTAGGGATAGTAGGGGCGGGGATACGGGCAACGGCGGTAGGAATAGCGGTAGGAATAGCGGCAGGCAGGAACGGTTAAGCGGTAGGCTAGTACTAGGCGGCCGGGACGAACTCGGGGTGCCGGAACCGGTGGCTTATCGGATAGACCGTGTATAGCGGAGCCTAGGGAGCCTATAGGACGAACGGGCCGGGAATAACTAATAGTAGCGGGCCGGGAATAACAGGTAACGGGGCAACGGGCGAATAAACAACGGGCGGAATAACGGGCGAAGGAACAACGGCGGTAGGGGCAACGGGGGATAATAAAGGTAATAATACTCTAGCGGCTTTTTAAACAGTAGAAGCCGGAGCCGGGGAACCTTCGTCGGACGAGACTAAGGCCGAGATTAACGATACGGCTAGGAAGGGCGAGGGCGGAACTAACGATACAGCGGCAGCAACGGCAGCGGCGGTAGCAGCTGTCTATTTAGCATAAGCTGCTATTCCGATGTCGAATTAGGTCTTCGCGAATTCGTCGGTAGGCTAGGTTAGCGGCTCGTCGAGGTCTAGTAAAGCGGCTATTTACGCTGTATTCGAGCCGTTCCGACGGTCTAGGTAGATCCCGCGCTTTTTTAAGAGGGTCTTTAGCGCCTTCGTGTATTCCTTATTAACTCTATTCTATATTGCTTTATTCTATCCCTCGAAGTGTGCCTAAAAGTCGTTAAAGAGCTAGAGGCCGTAAACGTACACGCTATAGTCCGAGACGGCGAGGAACCGAGCCGTATAGATCGTAACGGCGATAGCATTGTCGTTTAGCGTAACATCTGCCTCCTAACGGCTTATATCGACGTGCTTATATAATGTCTTATGCACGAGGTGGCCGAGGGGGTTCTCTCCTCCGGGAAGGGCGTTAGGGCCGAAATTAACATCGTATAGCGGTTGTCCGGTGTGTTTTTGTTAATAAGGGCTTAAAGAAGCAAGCGGACTGTATGTTAGTGCCGGGGTAAAGTAGGTCTATTGCCGGGCCGAAAAAAAAAGGGCGTGGCCGTGTTCTTATAGGTCCTACTTCGAGGCGGCAAAGAGCAAAGCAGCGGCCGAAGGCAGGAAAAACAACTAGCAGTTCTTTAAACAGTAAAGAACAACTAGCAGGCCGGGCTTAAGGCAGCAAGCGGACTATTGTATAGTGCTAGGTCGGAAGAACGGCGGGGTGTTTATCGTATATAAGGGTCTTCGTGATAGTTTATCGGGAGCAGGCAGCGGGCTTAAATAGTTGTTTTTGCGTAAGGGTCTTTACGCGATAGTCGTGATTAAATAGCTCGTGTGTTAATCGAATATCCTGTGGTTTTAGGAGTGTTTGTCGGGTTCGCGAGGGGGTCTTCGCGATAGGGTTAATCGTATTCCTCGATGGCATAAGCTTCGTTAAAGCGGTAATCCGTCGAGGGTAGTATAACACCCTTATTAGCGTTATAGACGCACTCTTCTTAATGGCATAAGCTTCGTTAAAGCGGTAATCCGTTAAGGGAGCTTAGGAAGTGTTCTTCGTTCGGCTACCGAAAGCAATATCGGTTCTAGTTCGGGAAGATCCTTCGTTCTTAGCATAAATAGCCTTCTCTAAATATACGGATCGGGATCGTAGGCTAACTAAATAACTATTTAATCGGATCCGCGTACGTTCGAAGGTTAAATCTATCTCTTCTACCTAGCTAATCTATAATTAAGCCGAGTCAATCACTAATTAGTATTAGTAGGGCTCTCTACGGTAAGCAGCCGGAAGTAAACCTATCGCACGTGTGATAGTATACGGTTTAGGTTCTTATTGTCTTATCTAGCTAGGAAGGAAGAGGGGAAAGGGGGCCCCTTTATAGGTGCTAACGTAGCCTCGGGTCACGTAGGTCACGTGCCCTCGACGACGTCGTACGTATTCTTTATCCCTTGTTCCTACAACCGGGGCCCGATATTCTAATTTCGACTCCCTTATATAACCTTTTCGAAGGTTTTCGTCGATATAATCCCGAAGCAATTTTAAATGCAATTCATCGAGGTTATATATCTTACGGAAGCGAGGCTTCGCTCCGTCTTTAAGGTTAATTTCGTAATCCTATTGCGTTTAAGGCGGTAGTTTATCCTTTAGTAGGTCGTTAAATATTACACCGAATTTAACGAGGATATCGTGCGGTATAGTCTTAAATCTATCCGCTTTAAGGTCCGTCTCTATTTCTTTAATAAAGGCGCTATTTAAAGCGTCTTCTAATAATAGGTTTAGCGGTTCTAGGACCGTATTAAATCGGTCCGGAAGTTCCTCTTCGAATAAGGTAGTAACTTCCTTAATTCCTAGGCTTTGCCTTTCTAAGCTAGTATTAAGTTCCGAGGTTTTTAGTCCGGTTAAGTCCTTTAATTCGTTATAGAGTAGAATATCTAAGGTATCGTCTTTAAACCTTAAAAGGCCTTTATTCTAGTCGATAGAAGGGTTATATTATTGCAAGAAGGGTAGTCCTAGTATAATATCGTATCGTATAGATAGGATATCGAAAGGGTCTTTAAACGATAAGTTTCCGATAGAATATTCGAAAGGATTAGTTTTATAGATAATATTCCCGTTGTTATACGTAAAGGGTTTCCCTTCGGCTATAAATAGCGTATAAGGCGTGGTTTTCTACCGGTAACGAAGGCGTAAACGATTTATTGTTTCCGGGGCAATATAGTTGCTTATAGATCCGCTATCTACTAAAGCGGAAAGTCTATGCCCTTAGTAGTTAATCGTAAGGGTTATCTTCTTACTAATAGTTTTATTAGTAATAAGAAGATCTTAATTACTAGTAAGTAGCCCTTTTACTTCTAGTAATAGAGGGTTTTTATATCCTCGGTAGTAAGGGTGCTATTACCCTATATCCCTTCCCCTAAAACAGTCTTAGGAGGATTAGGTTCTCTCTTAAACCTAGTAGACTCTCTTTCGAGCCTACTAGACTATCTTTTAAGTCTATATAGATTAATCTCTCTTTTAAGCTCTAGGGGTTATCTTTTAAACCTAAGGGGTTCTCTTTTAAACCTAGTAGAACCCGGCTCTTCTCTAATAGACTTACTGCTAGGTCTATTAATAGTTCCCTAAGGTATAGGTTGTATTATAACCCTATAATTAGTAGTCTCGAAAGGGAGACCTTATAGTTGCCGGACCCGTTCGAGTAGGTCTCGGTTAACTTAAGAAGCGAGTCCGAGGGTCCGGGAGGCGAGGTAGTAGACGCCTTCTAGCCTCCGGAGGGCCTCCTAGAGAGTCCGGACCTCGAAAGAGGGTTCTAGGTGTAGCTCCGGCACATAACCTCCTAGACGGTTTAGTCTAGTAAGGTGGTTAAGCTTCTCGCGTTCTTTCTCTTCTACGAGGTCTGCTAGGGATGCAATTTCCCTGCTAAATTCCTCGTAGGTTTCGTGCTCGTTATCTAAAAGCATTGCCTCTAGCCGATTTACTTTACGCTTATAGCTTTAAAGTAAAGCTAAAGTCTCTTCGGCTATATCGGTAAGGCACTCTAAGGGCCTATCTTCGGCGCTAAGGTAACCCTAGGCTTCTCGTTTAATAACTCCTTCTAAATAGTTCGTAATAGCTAGGTATTCCCTATAGCTGCTATATTCCGGGTTAAGGCTATCGAGAAGGTCCTTAACGTCTTTAAGTTCGCGGTAGGCCGGAGGGGACTCTAAGCCATCGTACGGGGTAGCTGTAGCTACGCTGCCCTCCGAGAATTCTTCGGTATTAGCGGGGCTATAAGCATCGGGTATATAGCCTCCGGTAAGATCTTCTAACTCCGGGGCCTAGCTATAGTTATACTAGTACTAGGTTTCTTAAGGGAATTCCTCGGAGTCGTATTAAGTTGTTAGGGGTATGTCGTCGTTATCCGGCTCCGGCCCGGGCTCCGGCCCGGGCTCCGGACCCTCTAAGTCCGGAGCGGACTCTATAGAAGAATCCGGGGAGTCCGGGGAGTCCGGGGGTGCTAGTCCGACCCCCGCGTTATCCATAGAGTTATCTATAATCTCTCCGTCCTCTAAGTCGATCACTAGATCCTCTATCACGCTGTCCGGAGCGTCCGGACTGTCCGGGCCGGCCGGTTCCTCCGGTCCGGCCGGATCCTCGTCCGGGTCCGACCATCTAAATAGGTCCTCCTCTTCTTAGATAGAGGGCCCTACTAGGCTGTCTAAAATAGGTGCTATTTTGTCCTTAGGATCCCTAATAGTCGTAAAACGTTTTTCGTAGTAGGGATAGGCAGAAAAGCCTATAGGATCGCTGTTAAAAAGCGTAGGATCGAGAGCTTCTCTTAAAGGCGGTAGAGAGAGCCTAAAAGGTCCTTACTCTAAGGTATTAAGGCTTCTAAAAGCCGCCGGCTTTCCTTTAGCTAGATTTTTCTTCCGGTAGCAATCTTTAGCAATATGCCCTGCCTTCTTACAAAAGAAGTAGGTAAGGCTCTTATAAATGCTATTGTTTTTCGAGCTTCCGGCTAGTGCCGAATAGCTAGTTGTTCCCGGGTTTAAAATAGCATCTAGGTCTATAGGATCGCCGTAATTCGTCTATTTCCCCTTTTTCTTCGAAAAAAGCTTATACCCCCCTTAGGGGTCCTTCTTCTATTGCCGGCGTTTAAAAAGCCGGTCGTCAATTCTAACTGCTTAGGCTATAAACTCGACGAGGGTATTAGGGCGGTCTTATTTAGAGATCTCGTCCTTTACATAGTCCTTTAGCCCCTCGTAAAAAACCGCTATTATAGCGTCGTCGTCTTATTCTAATTTCGATGTTATCTGCCTAAATAAGACAGCATAATTAGAAGCAGAGGTTTTTTATCGTAAATACCGTAGCTTATGCTCTACGGCTCTCTTCTCGTCACCTACGCCGAAGGTCTACTAAAGGTTAGTTTTAAAAGCTTAATAACTATTAAAGATATCGTCCGTAAGTTTATCCCGGTCCCCCTCTACCTCGGTCACCCTATCCCTAAGAATAGGTTTAAACTAGGTTAAAGCTAATCCCTTTAAGCAGCTAGCTGTAAAGAAGACCTTCGCTTTATTAATAGAGAAGGAATCCGGAAAGGAAAGAAAGTGTAACGGGGTTATTCTAAGTAGGCATAGAGGAGGTCTTAGAAAGAGGTAGAATAACACTATAGAGGGGGAAAGGGAAGAGGCGCGGGCGTAGCCCTCGCAAGCGCGGAGCCCGCCTAAATACACGCAATCTAGTTACGTATATTAGATAATAACACTAGGGTCTAGACCCTTATATTAGCCCCCCGCCCCGGCTCCTTTAGAGCTACCTTCTAAAACACTTAAAGCTGTACCTTAACGCGCGACGGACGTTACGTACGGACTACGTAATTAAGGCGAAACCTATACTAAAACGCATAGCCGAAACACACATACGAAATCGCACCGAAAATCCCCTTAAGAGCGGCATGTAGCTTCTATAAACGCGGATATAACCTTCCCGATTCCCTTATTGTAATAAACATTAGCGGAACTGTATTTTTAGCTTTTTTAAAACGTAGGGAAGCCCCTTTTCCTAATAAGTAGAATAGACTACTTTAAGTAGGGCCGGTTACTCCGGCTCGTGCGCTTTATACGCTTAAGTGCTCTTAAGGGCTCGCCCCGTAGCGACTAGCTCTTTGTCTCTAAGCGCGTATTGCTATTACTATCTGCTCTCCCTATATAGGGCTATGCGGGCGCCGTTCTTTTTGCTGCGGTCTCCCGGGCGTAGGCAATATCCCCTTTCTTATCGCCCGCCTTCGCCGTGCTAAGTATAGTGGCATTCCTAATGTTTATCACTCGAATCGTCCGGTCGTATCCTACTCGTAGTCGTGCTGCCGTTCCTTTAGTTAATCCGGAGCTCGTTCGTATACGTACTTCTTCGTGCGTGATCTATGTATTCCGCAGTTATAACTACGCCCTACCACCGTCTCGTAGGTCGTGCCTAATTTCGCAGGCATTACTCGTACCGAAGCCGAAGCGGGAGCTATTAGCGTAATGTGTATCGTTAGCTCCCGACGCACCCGAGGCTTCTACACATAGGCTCCTCCCGCAGCCTTTAAAGCGGAGACGGCAAAGTCCTCCCTTCCGAGGGGGAAATTAATAAAGGAAAAAGGCAGAGGTCATACCACAGGCAGGTAAATTAGCGGCTGCGAGCAAGGCAGGAAAAGCCGATTAATAGCGCGTTCGTAGGTGCGGGGATTTAACTAAAAATTTCGCATAAGCTAACATTAGCGCGTTAGCGCGTTCTTATTAGTGCGGGGTCGAAAAATCGCACTAGCGATTAAGGCAATAGCTAAAGGGCAGCTTAATTTATCCTCGTATTAAGCATCGTAGAGAAAGACTCTAGGCGGCGCGTTCCGACGGTACGGAGGCGGCGTATAGTAGGCGTAGCTACGGATTAATAAAGTGATAGTATTATTATATAACGGGGTTATTCCGAGTAGGCATAGAGGAGGTCCTAGAAAGAGGTAGAATAATACTATAGAGGGGGAAAGAGAAGAGGCGCGGGCGTAGCCCTTATAGGCGCGGAGCCCGCCTAAATACACGCAATCTAGTCACGTGCACTAGATAACAACACTAGGGTCTAGACCCTTATAGAAAGAAGGCCTTTAGCTAGGTAAGAAATTCCTATAGCTTGCCGGCTTCTCTAGTGTAAACAGCCGGCTTTAGGGTTTTAATAATTTCCCTGAACTGCCGGGGGTAGCGGAAGTCCGGAACCGGGGCCGGGACCGGGGCGTACCCGGCCGGGCCCGGAGGCGGCGGCGGTCCTAGGGCGGCGGTGTAAGCCGGAGCCGGGCCCGTAGGCGTAGTAGCAGAAGCAGCAGCCGTAGCTACAGCCGGACGAGCTGCCGGGCGAGCTGCCGGGCGAGAGGTTAAAGAAGTAGAAGAAGACATTCTTAAAGAAGTAGTTGTTTTTAGTGTTTTTTCTAAAAAGGGTTCTTCGAGTCCATAAAGATTAAAATAAGATCTAAGATCTAATAGATCGAAAAGATTAGAAAAAGATTAAGGGGTAAAACAAAGACTAAGCAAAGATTAAATAAAGATTAAGCAACGGTCTTTAAAACACACTCCGCGGCTAAGCAAAAGGTAAGAGCTTTTATCGTATAATAGAACGGTTAGAATATAAAAGACATTCTAACCGGACTAAGTCTCTAATAGTTAAAGACTAATAGAGGGCGTTATTTATCCTTAAAAGCTATAGGGGCGGAATAGTAAGTAGAGGAGCACTCGGGGTCACTTATACTAGACCGGCTGGCTAAGTCTAAGCAAGCAGGGGTAGTCGAGGCTAGAGCACTAAGGGTACTACTAGAAGAGGTATAGGTTACTTAGTAGGCAGTTAAACTAAAACTATAATAAAAGCTAAAGAAGAAAGGAAGGAAGGAGAGCCTAAGGAAGGGCGGACTAAAGTTCCTTTATATAGCTCTTCCCGTCCGTCTAGACGGTCCCGGTATGTCCCTTTCCTTCTAGCACCTTCTGCCACGTATCCCTTACACTGCCCCGAACTAATGCGGGTCCCCGGGGCTGCGTAGGGGCTATGTAGGTCGGCTGACCTCGAAAAGGCTGCCTCCCGCGTCGTTCTAAAGCCCTTATAGACTAAACTAGGTTATATAGGTCTATTTATGCACTACGTGTATAGCGTTATATAGGTGGGTTATACGATATAAGTCGTGTGACCTCCTTATGCGGAGGATCGGACGAATAATCGGTCCCGAAAGCCGAGAGGGCTATATTAGGCCTATAGCTCCCGGTAGTCTAAGTGTCGGTCCCTTATGCGGGGCATCGAGCTAATCATCGGGTCTTATTAGGCAAGGGTGCTTAATAAGATCGTCGGCGTAACCGTAGCTACGTAGTACGTCCCGTACCTAAGGAAGCTAAGTCCGGAGGGACTTAGGTTTAAAAAAGGGGTGTGTCTTAGGCTAAAAAAGGGTGACTAGATAATAGGTAAGTCCGGGGCGAATATCTTTATGCTAAGTTATAAAGTACTAAGTACCCCGGTACCATCGTACTAAGTATTTCCGTACTTAAGTCCCTTAGTACTTAAGTCGTCCCGTACTTTAGAAAAAAGAAAGTAAACTAAGAACCTAGATTAGTGGTTCTATAACATAAGGTCTTTTATTAAAGACTAAAGGAACCGCTTTATCGAGGCATATAGTCTCTTAACTATAGAGGTAATAGTATAGCCGAAGTAACGATGCCGGTTAATAAAGTATATAACGATCTTTTCCTTCTAAGGGTCGAGCTATATCTCTAGCGTATAGCGGACGGCTGTAGGCGGATGCGTTAATTTAAGCGCTTAAAGGCGTTCCTTAAAGCTATTTATAGTCTCTAAGCTACTAAGCGCCGCCTAGTCTTAAAGGAATACTATAAAGGCTAGCGCGCGCTTAATGCGCCCCCCGACCCGGCTAGCCTTAGGGAAGTAAGCCTTACACTTTGCAAGCACGTTCTTATTAATATACTACCGATAGATAAGCTAGGTTATATCCTCGAGCTCCTTAAAGCTTACGAGGGCGTTTATAAAGGCTAATTCGCGGTCTATAACGATAAACCGAGGAGGCGGAATTCCTTCCTTTATAGCTAGTATAAGTAAGGCTAAAAGAGCCTAGCGATATTAAGGCTCTTTCTCGCTTATAAAGAAGACCGAGGCGATCGAGAATGTCTTCTTTATATACGTTATACTATATATATTTAAAAGGGGTATATTAAATCGGTTAGTCTTATAGGTGTAGTCTAATTGCTAGACATTAGGGAACTAACGGAGCAGCTTAATGCCGCTTTTTAGGGCTAAGAAGAGGGCGGTTAGTTAATTCTATAGATCGCGAGTATTACGAACGAAGAAGTCGGACTTATCGAGCTTTTCGTAGAGGAATTAAAGCGGCGTACGCTTAGTAAGCTCTTCCTAACGATAACGGGCAAGCGTATTATATATCTGCTTAGCCGTAATGCCTACTAGCTTAAGGTCCTCGTTAGCGCGTAATTAAAGCTATATTATAATATAAACTAGCCTAAGGCTATTGTTATATAGCCTTACGATCTTAGAGGAATACTCCGTAATAACCTCCCTCTTATACTTTGCGTAAGCTATTAGCTTAATAAAGGGGTGGTTATAGCCTGCCTCCGGCTATAGGAACGAAACCGACTATAAGACTTAAAGCTCGTTACGCTTAATAATAAGCCGGAAGGGACACTTAGTTATGTATATGCTCGTCTTCCGGCGTTTAGCGAGAGCCTTATTGCCGCGGGCTTTAAACCTCCGGCCCTTTAAGTAGCGAAGGTAGACGTAGGCGGGATCGGCTGCATTAGGTCTCTTTATAGCTATAGCAAAGGCGTAGCCTTATACGCGGGCGACGGCGTTATAAGCGGCTTATGCCTCTTAGAAAGAGGGAAAGGTACGGTTAAGAATAGACTTTATTATAGCGGCGAGCTTATAGCGAAAGGTATAGTATACGGTATATAGTACGGTATAGTGCGGTGCGAATAGCTTTAAATTAATAATATTAGTAATAGGCAAATTCTTTCTATAAGGTATAAGCTACGAGGCTACGGCGTAAGCGCGGAGGATATACGTAGCTAAATATACGGTATCGGCACTACGCCTTAACTAGCCACACTTAGACCCAATTTTATTTACCCTTTAGTAAGACGTGTTTACTCCTTAGTACCTAGACCCCTCTTTGATTGCCCTCTAGCTGATGAGGGCACACAACAGGCGTCTCCTCTACTTCGTACATACGAAGTACACCCGTCCACTTACACCTGTCCACGAGCAATCGCCCGGGCTGACAAGGGTCACTTACCGAGCCCGCGGCTCTTACCCCGATGCTCAAGCCATGATGCGTCCTGCAACGTGCATGCTACACCCGGGGGCATGTATGCACAGAGTCCTCCGCCAGATCGCATGCCTCCCCGATGCTCATGTTGCAGTACTACATACATGTAGGCAGCACAGTCCGGCACACAGTCCGGCACAGCACCATCCACGCGCCTGCACAGTAAGCGTGAGGCATGCATGTTGGTCGTCGTCGTTGCCCCCCTGGCCCTGGCACCTATATCAATCATGTCACCTGCCTAGCCCGGAAGCCGTCAACAGAGTTACACGGCCACTGCACGTCTACGGAGAGCAGCAGCGTCCCCTCGTCGTGCCCCTGGACGTCCAAACGGGGTCGTGCCAGGGGGCAAGTTTGCTCTGCCAGCAGCTGGCCGCGGGCAGGCCGGCAGTGTGCAGGCCACGGGCACCTGAACGGTCCGAGCCTCCGAGTTGTCGGCTGGCGGCTGTCCATTTGGTACCACGTAACCATGTTCCAGATTCATCTCTCCGAGGTACTATATTTGTCAACAGTGCATACTTCGTAGATCCGGATAATCAGTGGTTGGCTGCTTGCCCACGGGACGCCCGTCGGCTTCAGGCCCTTGGGCTTACTTGAACTGAAACCCGCACGAGTGACATGGTTCTGTTTGCGCGCCGACATGACAGCTTCTGGCCCAGCACGCATCGTATGTATGCAGTGCTGAGTGCTGCCATTCAACCCACGAGTTGCACGAGTTGCCCCATACGTGTCTTGTGGCCTGGCTTGCCCTTGCGGTTTCTGTCTGCTTACTCGAAAAAGCTGCGTCACACTGGACATGGCGGCGACAGGCGGCGACAAGATGTCTTCCTCCGCTAATCGGCAAGCTTGTTCAACCCCCGTCTCGTCGACCAAGTCGTAAAGAACAACCGCGCGGGCCCGGAGCAAGAATAGCAGCCGTGGAGTGAGATGAAATCGGTGACCAGCACCGCAAAAGTCGCCGGCCGGCGCCGATCCGGGTCGGGGACGGTGTCCGGGGAACCGGAATGGAAGCGTTGTGTAAGCCCGGCGAATCGCGCGACGCTTTCTTCGCCTTTAAGGCTTTCAGTCCTCGGAATAGCTGCACAAAGACCTCGTGGCTTCGCGTTGCGTGGTTGTAAGGAAGCTACGTTAAGGTTATATTCTGTGTGTTAATTAATTATCTAGAGGTTATAGGCGCGCAGGGTTTTTAGGGAAAACCCTATGCGATGCGCTAACTAATGCGCCCACAGTAGGATCCTTAGATGCCCTTTGCTTAAATAAGCAGTCCGCTGCTTATAAGTAAGGCAATTAACGCAACCTAAATAGGAAATAACGTATTAAAAGAAGAGATATAAAACAAGCAATAAAAACAGACTAAGCAATAAAAACACACTAAGCAATAAAAACACACTAAGCAATATAAACATAAATAACATACTAAAAGCAGACTAAGCAACACGCTACGTTCCTAACGGCCTAGCTATAACGGCCGCTATCGATTTCCTCGTATATAGCGGCGATAAGGGCCTACGTTTAAGGGTTATCCTCCTCATCCGTATTAGCAATAAAGCCCTCGTAGTAGACCCGTAGCTGGCTAGCGTTGCTACGATAGCTCCTATAGTCGCCTATTGCAAAATAGCCCTCCCTTTTCCTCGTATTGCGCTAGCGGTTGCCGAGGGTTCTCGCTATCTTATACAGCCTGCCTATATCGTCGGGGGGCGGCGGGGATAAGGCGAGCTTATAGCTCCTAGCCTAATGGCCTGCTTTGCCGCACTTAAAGCAAGCGTTGCGCTAGGCTTCGGCTGTGGAGGTCTCGGACGGGGTCTCGGACGGGGTGGCGGCGTTGTGTTCGGTTAGGTAGACTATACCGCCGGGCGAGAGCGACGAGAAGAGCGGTGCCG
Source organism: Ophiocordyceps sinensis (assembly GCA_012934285.1). Taxonomy (NCBI): domain Eukaryota; kingdom Fungi; phylum Ascomycota; class Sordariomycetes; order Hypocreales; family Ophiocordycipitaceae; genus Ophiocordyceps; species Ophiocordyceps sinensis. The sequence goes on along the minus strand of JAAVMX010000001.1, from coordinate 7,579,743 downwards.
AAGAGAGTAACGAAGGCGGCGCGAGTGACGAGGCGGACAACTGCGCGAGGCTAGGCCTAACCATCTCGAGCTAGGCCGGCTTACCGCTTATAGCCTCGTTAATGCGCTAAGTCTAGTACGGCGAGGCCTCTTACGTCCGAATTAACGTAGAAGGCGTGCCGTAGATCTCTTCAACCGGCTAATAAGATAAGTCTTACTATTTGCATAGCATTAAATCTCTATTTGCATAGTAAGACAGGTATACCCCTACTCTTTCTATACGTACCCCGCGCGCCTATGTCCCGCCACTAAATTTTCCGTATAGGTACATGGCAATTGAGAGGGCCACGCAAATCGTATATAGCTTTAATTTAGTTAATTTAATAGCTAAAAGCGCGCGCCCTACTGCGTGCCCTACTGCGTGCCCTCTGCTATGTGTGCGGCTGCGTGCCTTCTACTGCGTGCGGCTCCTTAATGTATGCTTCGTGCCTTGCTGCGTGCCCTCTTCTGCGTGCCCTGCTGCGTGCCCTCTACTGTGTGTGCGGCTCCTTAATGTATGCTTCGTGCCCTGCTGCGTGCCCTGCTGCGTGCCCTCTGCTGTGTGTGCGGCTGCGTGCCTTCTGCTGCGTGCGGCTCCTTAATGTATGCTTCGTGCCTTACTGCGTGCCCTCTTCTGCGTGCCCTACTGCGTGCCCTCTGCTGTGTGTGCGGCTGCGTGCCTTCTGCTGCGTGCGGCTCCTTAATGTATGCTTCGTGCCTTGCTGCGTGCCTTCTGCTGTGTGTGCGGCTGCGTGCCTTCTGCTGCGTGCGGCTCTTTAATGTATGCTTCGTGCCTTGCTGCGTGCCCTCTTCTGCGTGCCCTGCTGCGTGCCCTCTGCTGTGTGTGCGGCTCCTTAATGTATGCTTCGTGCCCTACTGCGTGCCCTACTGCGTGCGGCTCCTTAATGTATGCTTCGTGCCCTACTGCGTGCCCTCTACTATATATGCGGCTGCGTGCCTTTTACTACGTGCGGCTCCTTAATGTATGCGTCGTGCCCTATATTCTTCGCGTTCTTCGTACGATTTACGCGGCTCTCTTAATTGCTATGTACCGGCACTAGATTTTAGTGGCGGGACATAGGCGCGCGGGGTACGTATAGAAAAGTAGAGATTTGGATGTCCTTACTATACAAATAGAGATTTCGTGCTATATAAATAGTAAGACTTAATAAGATTGTTCGCCCGCTAGTAGGACTAAACGCTAGATTAAGCCGGTGCTATAGAGGGTCGCGATGTCTCGACGTATCTAAGACTAAATTCGCGGTAGGTTATTGCGTACGTGCTAGATCGTAAGATTCCGCACGCTAGGGCTCGTTTTATCGACGTCCGGGAGGTTAAGAAACGCGTCCCGGATGCGCTAGGCGAAATTAACGATAGCTTCGTCCTTAACTAAGGCGAGCTACGTAAAGAGGGCGAGCGGGGCGTCGAGAATACCGTAGTCGCGAAGCACGGTAAAGATGCCCTTAAGCAAGAGCATTTAGTTAGGGTAGCGCGTATTAAGCCAATAGGCAATATGCCCGAAATCGCCTAATAGCTCGTTAACTATACGAGCCGGCTAAAGAGAGTATAGGATCTACGCGATTATAAAGGCAGACTGTATTTGCTATAGCTTCTATAGCACGGCGTAGTCCGCCCGATAAAGCTTCTACTCCGGCTTAAGCACGACTTTATTCCGGTTGTTTATAACCGCCTTATCGATTTCGTTAGCCGCCTTAGCTCGCGGCTATATAGACTTAACGAGAGCCCGTATAGCCTAATCGTACGAGGCGTCGTAGGGAATATAAGCCGGGCAGTCGAAATTAAGGCGCTAGCGATAGCCTCGTTCGTAGAAGGCGTACGGGTCGCCGGTGCCTTCCTCGACGTACGGGAAGTGGATTATAGCAGTAGGGGGCTGCTAAGCTAGTTGCTACTACGGGTGCTATGCCGGCTGCTAAGCTCGCTACTACTGCTAGTCTCGCTGCTGCTACTAGGCTCGCTGCTACTAGGCCTGCTAGTTAGAGCGTTTAAAACGCTCCTCGCTAGTTAGGGCAGCTAGGCCCGAAGTCGGCTACGATAAAGTCGGCGGCGACGAAGAAGTCGGCGGCGACGAGGGCAAGGGGACAGACGTAGCAGCAACAGGCATAAGGGCAGAGTTGCCGGCTAGGGCAAAGGCAGAAGACTAGCCGGCTAGGGCAGAAGAAGCAGACTAGCCGGCTAGGGGGCCTATGCTAACCATAATAGTCATCATTTGCGTTATCTGCTTTAATATATCGGCTATTTGCTTTGCCGTGTTTGCTATCTGGCTAGACAGCTAAAGAAGATCTTAGCGGAGCTTATCCTGCTTTGCGTCTTGCCTCTAAAAGTGGTATTTAGCCTAGTTGCCGAGGCTAGCAACGGACCTACCCTTGCCGGGCTCCTAGGCGGTGCTAGGGCCCGCTAAGAAAGCCTCGTCGTCCGAGCTTAGGAACGGTTGAGACATCTTAGCTCGTTAGGTGGTATTCGCGGTAGAGTCGTTGCGTTGCGTTGCGTTCGCTATAGGTTAGTAGGAATCCGATTTTCCGATTTCTAAAGAGCTAAGGGTGACTCTTTAAAAATACGTATTTTTAAGCCTTTTAGTCCTCGGAATAGCTGCATAGAGACCTCGTAGCTTCGCGTTGCGTAGTTGTAAGGAAGCTACGTTAAGGTTATATTCTATGTGTTAATTAATTATCTAGAGGTTGTAGGCGCGTAGGGTTTTTAGGGAAAACCCTATGCGACGCGCTGACTAATGCGCCTACAGCGGGATCCTCACCTTTGGCCGATAGTTTGTACGAGTAATAACGTTATTTATGCCGGGTATTCGCTCCGGATTCGCTGCGCGGCAGAGAGAATAGTCGCCCGTAGGAGCCCGGGCGGAGAGCGCTTAAATAGTCGGCCCGTGTGAAACGCGGGAGTCTACGAGTTACGAAGTACAAATAATAGATCTATCGCACCGACCTATAAGGACCCGCACCCGAGGGCGCGATTAAGATACCGTTAATTATACGTAATTAAGGTAGTAAAGCGAGGGAAAACTATATTATTTTTGTCTAGTTTTATAGAAGGCTAGCTATCTTACGAGGCACCTTAAATAGGTGTATAAGTAGATATTATAACTGTATAAGTACCGAGCTATATCTAGCTCGGTCTTATAAGCGCCGCTTTAATGCGATATACCCCTTAGCGTTAAGTAATTAATTTAATACTATAAGAAGAAGCTATCGCAAGCGCTTATAAAGCCTTAAATATACCCTCCTTTAGTATTACGACTATCTTTATTCCTTTAATCTTCTTATATTTCCTTTATTCCCTATATCCACCCGCGTATATCCTTTAAATTAAGCAATGCTTTAAACCTCTTAAACTTAGCTCTTAGGAGCGCTTTTATTAAGCCGTCTATAGGTATCTTAGCCGTTAGGATATATTCTACCGTAAAGCGCCTTTTCCTATATTCTTATTTAAGCTATATATTCTAAATATCGATATAATAGAGCTTCGTAGAGATACAGCCTTCTTTAACTACTAATCGTATAGTCTAAAGGTTATCGTAGTATATTTTTAATAGCCTAAGGTCCTCTAAGATATCTCGCAATAGCCTTAATAGCGCGATGCCTTCCTTCGTTATACGCTTAAGTCTTAAAAGCTCTGCCTCTATAGTTAAGGTTATTACTATATCTTATAGGCTCGCTTTTTAAACGACTAAGCCGCTATAAAGCATTATAATATAGCCTTATAATAAGCGGCGTATATTAGGATCGTCTAAGAAAGATACGTCGGTCGCTATAATAAAAGCCTTACCTATAGTAAGTCCGTCGAACTTAATTATAAAGAACCTTATTACGTATATATAGGAATAAGGAATAAGGGATACGCATAAGGTGTAGTTACGGGCACGCGACCTACGTGACCCCACGTGATTACGTACACGCAATAAGGCTATATCTCTTCGCGATGCCTCCCTTCCTAGCTAGTAAGACAGATATAATACACACACACCGGGTAACTCTAATAGCAGAGCCTATCTAACACTAATTAGTGGTTGATAAGGTCAATTATAGAATAGTAAGGTAGAAGAGATAGATTTAATCCTCGAACGTGCTTTGCATTAGAGAGGATTATCCGTATTAAGAATAAGGATCGTTGCCGTGCTTCGATTTCTTTAACTTGCGATTAAACCCGTCGCGGCTATCTTCGATAGAAGCGATTATTGCAAGTGCGTTATTAACGCATTCCCTAGACAATAACATCGCGAAGACTATCGCGATCCCCGAATCCTAGTTATTAAAGCCCGAATCCCACCGCTACGATGACTTCTTAGAGCCTAAATCCCGCCGCCACCCGCACTATACGATACGTCCCTACCCTCGAACAAACCCTAGGGAGAACCCTTATCGTAAGGGCAGCGTAAAAACACGCCGAAATAAGCCTTTAGTTCGACGAGGCCTTAGATAAGCAAAACCTAATCGCTACGACTACCTACGTCGCGGCCTTTATTATAAGCTGCGAAGGCTTAAGGGACGAGCAAGAATACGTCTTACTTAGCTATTTCTAGTTGAATTTCAAAGGCTGGTCGGAGGAGACGTGGCAAACCGTTTATAAAGACTATAGGAAGGCGTTACGGAACTTCCTTCGGCGCCGAGGCATTTACCTTAAGAAAGAAGACTCCGCCGTACGATAATTCCTCGCGATACAGCCGTAGGAGGTATACGACCCGCTAATCTAGCCTTAAAAAGAATTCCTCGAGATAGACTTTAATCTCGATACATTAGTCCGTTGCGAGAGAGACTAGATGCGAGCCGAACTCGCCTTACTACTATACCTAGAACTATTGCTAAAGAGCTTCTCGCTAAAGCCAATAGCCACGAAGACAACAACGGCCCTATCGCTAAAGACAGCCTCGCCTTCGTTAGTCCCGGCAGCCTCGCCGACGTTACCTTCTTCGTCGTTAGCAGTAGCAATAGCGGCCCCGGCTTCGCCGTCGTTAACACAAGCCCCCGCCGTTGCTCCTACCGCCGTTGCTTCTACCGTCGCTCCCGCCGTCGCTCCTATCATTGCTCCAGCCGGCACAGCCCCGGCTTCACAGCTAGCTTCTACCGGCATAACTAAGGTTCCTTTAGGAACAACCCCGGCATCGCCCCTAGCTCCTGCAGGCGCAACCACGATGCCGGCCCTAAGCACAATTCCGCCGCCCTCATCGCCCTTAACAGCAATAACGCCTCCGCCGCCGACTATTGAAAGTCCGCCAGTTGCTTTAAAGCCGCACGCTCGGCCAAGCCGGTTCGGCCAAGCCGACTCCCTATTCTAAGCCGGCGCTCTAATTCGCCCGCTTCTCTAAGCAGCAGCTCTTCGGACTGCTCCTATAGCGACTTACCCAACGAGTCCCCTATTAGCTCTCGAAGCAGCTCTCTAAGCAGCTCTTCGGAACCTACGAAGCCGCTCTTATAGCAGCTTCCTTCGACCCCTTAGCAGTGGCCCTTAAGCTAAGCAAATGCCGCCGCTGCTAATCACCCTTCTAGTCTCGAAGCGCCCTCTTTCGCCACCTCGGCGAAGGATGTCACTACGCATAGCGCATATAGACTTCCTTAAAGACCGTTATACCCTAAGCCCGGCAAGTACGGCATCTACTAAAGCAGGCTAATTGCTAGCACTATAAATCTCACTTCGACTCCTAAGGCGCACTCTTTCGTTACCTCGCTAAAGGATGTTAATACTAGAAGCGTACGCAAGCTTCCCCTTAGCCCGTTGCTTAAAAGGACAAACAGCAAGGCAACCGACAGTCTCCCCGGCACTAGCTTGCCGCTTAATCTCCCCGGCACTAGCTTGCCGCACAACTCTCTCGCCACCGTAGAGCAGGAGACTACTACTAGAAGCCTATATAGGCTTCCTCCTAGGCAGTCACCCGGCAGACGCCTTCTTCGCCTTCGTCCCGGCAGACGCCTTTACGCTTACTCTTTGTTTTTCCGCGTAGCTAGCTCGCAACGTTACAGCAGGCAGCTTTGCGAGCTTCCGCGTCCCTAGCCTCGCAAGCCATAAAGAAGAAAGACTCTCGAGGGAGAGCTTCCCTGCCTGCTTCCTTCGGCTCCGTTGCTCCGCTCGGCCCCTTCGTGTGTTCTCGTTGCTCGTTGCTTTGCGCCTCTTCCTAACGCTCCTTATTGCGTTACGTTCGTTGCTCGCTCGTTGCTTCGTTGCTCGTTATTCGTTCCCTCTTTTCGTGGTCATAACACCACAACTTCGCAAGGCTGTTTAGCCTAATTCTCGATGGCATCGCGCCGCCCGTTCAACCGGGCTAAGGATCCCTCTATCCCTCTCTTTCGTTCGATTCGTTCGTTGCGTTCGATATATCTTATCTTTAGGTTAACGACTAGGTTGTGTTATTCTTATCATCTTATAAAGACTGCTAGTATAGGAACAAGGGATAAGGGATACTATTAACGTTATGCGACGTTAGGGGCTATATAGGGCATTGACCCGAGCCTAGACTATAGGGATGCAATAGGCTATTACGTCCCTAACGAGCCTATTATATAACCCCCTTAGCTAAGGACGGCAGGTAGGTATTCCGTTGTATTATAACTGCGGTTAGTACGGGCTAAGGGCCTTATTTAAGAGGCTCCGGTACCTATATATACCTCCGTTAGTCCTATAGTTAGGTAGCTGCATATATCTTTATGTCTATAAGTTTAGACCTCCTTTCTTTACTCTTCTGCTATAATATTTATATAGCTGATTTCCTATATTTAAGAGTTATAAGCCGGGCCGTATAAGCTAGGTCTCCTTCGCTTAAATAACGCTAAATTAAAGCTATCGATATCGCATTTTTTACACCGCGTTAGGCTTTAATCTTAGTGTTATTATAAAGAGCTAGCTTTAAAGAAGGATTAAAACAATAAAACAATATATAGTTATCCCTCGTAACGACGAGGTAAAAAGAACGATTATAGCGATATCTATATCCGGAGAGGTAAGTATCGTAACGCTTAAGGAAAGCCTTAATTAGACCCTTTAGATTCGGGCCATTAAGGGCTAGGCGAAGATCTACTATATCTAGGAATATATTGACCTAGTAGGATCCGAAGAGCTCGACGAGCCTATTAAGATTAGCTAGGAAGAGTTTAAACGCAACCTTAGGGAGCGACCTTAGAGAGGGGCCCTTACAGACGTTAAATTTAACAATAGGACTATTAATAATAATAATCGGCTTAATAATATAACGCTAGAGTTCCGTTTTAAATAGGATAGCTATAACTTAGCCGTTAGCCTATTTAAGACCTAGGAAAAGGCTATAATTCGCATCGAAGAGCTAATTAGTAAGTTAATTAGTAAGGCTCTTAAGGGAGAGACCCTCGTATAGACCTCGCCTTAAAGTAGGATCTAGGAACTCAAACAGAAGGTCTTACCCTTAGAGGAGGAGGAAAAGACCCTCGTAGATAACCGATACTATTAACGTTATGCGACGTTAGGGGCTACACAAGGCATTAACCCGAGCCTAGACTATAGGGATGCAATAGGCTATTACGTCCCTAACGAGCCTATTATATAACCCCCTTAGCTAAGGACGGTAGGTAGGTATTCCGTTGTATTATAACTGCGGTTAGTGCGGGCTAGGGGCCTTATTTAAGAGGCTCTAGTACCTATATATACCTCCGTTAGTCCTATAGTTAGGTAGCTGCATATATCTTTGTGTCTACGAGTTTAGACCTCCTTTCTTTACTCTTCTGCTATAATATTCATACAGCTGATTTCCTGTATTTAAGAGATACGCATAAGGTGCAGTTGTAGGCACGCGACCTACGTAACCCTACGTGATTACGTATACGCAACGAGGCTATATCTCTTCGCGATGCCTCCCTTCCTAGCTAGCAAGACAGACATAATACACACACACCGGGTAACCCTAATAGCAGAGCCTATCTAATAGTATAGGTAGCGGATATATTAGTTCGCCGCCTCTAAATGCTTAAGGGAAGGGTTTATTAAGAACCTCGAGAGCTATAAGGCTATAAGTGCTACGTTAGGTCTTACGGTAATCGCGGTATATATAATTAACCCGACCTTTTCTTAAAAGTTATTAATCTCGCGAAAAGAGGCCTATTTAGTGTTTTTAACGAGTAGAAAAAGCGGGATTAAAACCGCCGGCGCTTTACTATTATCGTTAAGGCTAAACTTACGTATAATCTTCTCGATATATACGTCTTAGCAAAGGAAGATCTTCTAAAGCTATTAGTCGTAGATAACTCTAATCCCGAAATACTATCTAAAGGCCTCCTTACGGACCTTATATTTCCCGTTAAGGTACTTAATAAAGTCGTTTACGCTAATCCCTTTAAGACTTAAGATAAGGATATTATTAATATATACTAGCATAAGTATCTTACCGTTTATAAAGACGTAAGGCTCTTCGCCGGTATAGATAAGCCTTTATTCCTCTAACGCTTAGTATATCTCGTTATACTAAAGAAGAGGCGATTCGTATAGTCCGTAGAGAGCTTTATCGAGTTCGGCTATTATTAAAGAATTCTTATCTCCTTTAAGAAAACCTAGCTCGACGTACCCTTTTAGTAGTTCTACGTAGACCGGCCGCTTTATCTTATTAATATTAGTGTTTATAAAAGCGTTAGCGATATTAAGTTGCCGAATATTAAGATTATGCTTCGCCGCTATAAATACTACTATCCTAAAGGTCTTAATAGCGAGAGTTATAGCGTAAGTCTCCTCGCTTTAATCGCCTTAAAGGTCTCTACGTATAATAATACGTGCCTTATATTATATAAGGTATCTATCTTTATTAAACTTATAGAGGAAGACCTATTTAAGTAGGATTAAGGTTCCTTTAGCGCGCTCTCGGCTAAAGAGGCGCTATATACTTCTTTAAAGGAGGTCGTATAGCTCCTTACAGTAGCCCTTTTTAAACTTCTTCCCGTATAAGTAGTCGTTAAGATCTTAATAGCGCTTAAGCAGTTAGACAAGGTTATCTTAATAATGCTTGTATGCCTTTTATTAGACTACGGCTACGAATACTAAATAAAATATCGTAAGATCTCCTTTTAGCTAAAGATCTTTAGGCAGTAGGGTATTAAAACGTTATCCCTCTGCCTTATATATCTCGGTCGAGAGCTTTACCTTATAGCTTCTATACCGTAGAGCTCTTATTATATTCGACGAAGGCGATAAGTCGTCTCTTATATTAAGGCTTCTTCCGTAGGTAGTCCCGCGGAAACCTTACCTTTTTCTACTAAAGTCGTATTACGTTAATTAAGATCTTAACGATCTTTAGCGTATATACCTTATTATAGGCCTACCTCTTCCTCTTAGTCGGGAGGTTGCCTAGCTCAGGCTTCCCTCTTCGGTAAGGGAGGTATTTGCCCGAGCTAAGGCTACGGTAGTTGCTCTAGCTCTCTAGGCTATAGATATATAAGAGGGGTATCGGTCTCGTTATCCTATAATCCTACGGTCGGTTTAAGACCTTGCCCCGTTAGGTTAAGCGTTTGTTCCGGTATAAGAAGTCCTTTAAGGGGAGGTAATAATATAGGTTATAGCTTCGCCGCCTCTACTTAGGCTAACGAGGAGGCTTTTATACGAATTAGAGCCTCTCTTACGACCTTACCTACGCCCTTTACCCCTAAGTTTAAAACAGCGGGCTTAATACCTAAGATATATTCGTCGTCCTAACTATAGCTTAGTAAGCCTCTAGCTAGAGGTTGTAAGGCAGCTTCCTTATTGCCGAACGGAGTCGTTATTATATAACTCCGCTTAGTCTTTCCGCGCCTCCCGTAGGCTCTTTCGTATATATAGGCGGAAGCTCGAGCTCGATGCCTTCCTATTCTACCTATTCCTAAAACCTCGATATCTTCTATCCTAGGAGGTTAACTAAGGCTCTCTTATTATCTATTTTTATCTTATAAATCACTACGCCTATATATCGGCGGACTAATGCCTTAAAGTTACGTATAAAGGGGGGACTCTCTATCTTTAAACTTATACTCTATAAAAATATTATCCCGCTATATTCGTCGGATAGTAGTAGGATATATCGGTAGCCGTTATAGCCTAGCTTAAAGTCGAAGAAGTTAAGGAAGATATAGTAGAAAGGTTGCCTTAAGCGATTAGCCGGCTCTCTACGAGAGATTTACTTATATGCTTTTCCTAGCGCGTAGCCCTCGTATTTAACTATAGTTATGCCGTGTATCCGCACTCCTCTCGCTTAAAAGACTAATTGCTTAAGTACTTAAGGGCTTATATACCTTAATCTTAAGTGCTAAATCTTTGCCGTATTAACCTTAGGCGGAACTAAGTTTCTTAATGCTATAATCCGCCGCCGGGGGTATTACGGAATCTTATCTTAGACTGCTAATAACGTATACTAAGGAGCATTAGGCAACGTAAAGCAGGACGTAAGTAGCTTTAATTTAGCTACTAAAAGGCCGTATATACTCTTAAAGCTTATAAGGATCTTATTATACTTAATGCTTCTATACCTTAACGTATTGTTATACCTATATAGCTAAAAGCTAAAGTCCTTAAGCTTCTCCCTGTTAATTAGGTTAATATAGAATCCGGGGATGAATATAGCGTCCTAAAGGATTAAGTCCTCCGTTTTCTTACTATTAAGTCCGTTAACGATATTCTCGATAATCCGTATACCTTTATATAGCACCGCGAGCGCCGTATCGCTAACTAGCATAATATCGGTCTCGGTTGCCTTAACGACGTTATACCGAAGAAGCTCGAGCTTATTAATAATATAGGTGCTTACGCAACTATCGATAAAGGTCGAGTTCTATAGCGGATAAATAGCTACGTACGCGTTCGGCGATATGCTATATGCATACTACTCTTTAACAGTCTATTAGATTACCGTATAGGCTAAGGCCGGCGGTCTTAACGTCGATTTCTTCGGCTAAGTCGATATCTACGGCGCCGGCTAGCCCTTTAAAGCCTTAATCGCCTCGACTATAGTCTTTTAGCGCGGTAAGTCTTTAGCTTCCTTATACTTCTTAACGCGGTTAAGGACCTCGGTAATCCTAGGCCTATAGGAGACCCCGTTAAAAGCCTTATAGAAAGCTATATAGTCTATAGGCTTTTAGTAATAGCGATTCTTACTAATGCCGTAGGGGCACTTGTATTCCTATTAAGCCGGTGTGTTTCCTCCGGGTATAGAGCACGCGCCTACTAGCCCGAATGTCTTACTATATATATTGCGATTAAGGCTTACGGAGTAGAAGAGTTTACTAACGCTTTAGAGGGTTATCGTAACGACGTTTCCTTTTTACTACTGCTTGCGTAGCTTACTAAGCTAATTGCGAGACTATAGTTCGTCTAGCGGTATAGTTGCCTTAAGGAAGTCTACGATAGCCTAATCTCCCTCGATATTAGCAGTTATCGTAGTAAAGGCTTTAAGGTATGCTAATTCCTACTAAAGGTACTAATCTACTAGGTTAATCCTTCGGGGTGTCTATAGCGCCCTACGATAGTTTAGTCGTGCGATACCGATACGGTAGGCGTTAGAGACCCTAAGAAGTGCTCTTAGCTTATTTACGATCCTACGGAGGTCTAGATTATCTAGGAAATGCCTTACGTAGGACTAATTAATGGTTTAATAGACCTAGTTCGAAAGGTCCGTTACGGCCTTTTTCTTATAGATGTATTTAGCGTAGGCTATCTTACGGTTATCTCGGTTAGACTTAAAGTATATAAGCTGTCCTACGTTAAGCTCTATAATCGGGACTAGCGGGTCTAGCGATACTACCGTATTATTAAGCATAGCTTCTACGTGTGCCTAGGCTACGAGGCTATTAATCTTTGCGACCTAGCTTATATAGGTAATAACCGGAGGTTTAACTAGCTTAAAGGTCTTATTAGCCCCCTTATCGCCGGTGTTTATATACTTATCGAACGCTAGGCAGTCGGGTCCTCGACATTAGTATAATAGTAATTAAGTAGAAGAGAGGTTCTAAGGCTAAAACAGCCTGTAAGGAAGGATTAGAAGCTGTAAGGTGTAAATTACTAAGAATAATAGCTCTTCTCTTCTCTAATAGGGAGGCTAACTAGTCTCTATATATAGGAAAAATCCTCGGACGAAATCAGCCGTATAGACCTAAGGAAAAACAGGTAACGTAAATAATCGGACGGAAGGATCGGTAGGAAAAGCAATAAATCGTGCCGTACGATAAATAAGCTATATAGTCAGCAAATAAATAAGCAGTTTAGTAAAAGACTAATAAATTCTACGGTAAATTCTACGGTAGAAGCTATAGAAGAGAATTAGAATTCTATAGTAGAAGACTATAGAAGGGAATTAGAATTCTATAGTAAAAGACCGTAGAAGAGAAGAGATTTTATAGGTAAAGACTATATAAATAACCGTAAAATCACCGTAAAATCATAGTAAAATATAACCGAAGAAAAGTAGGTAAATGCGCCTATAGAAGTATAGGGTAAATGCCCGTAGAAGCCCGTAGAATTCTATAGTAGAATCTAAGGAAGAACTAAGGATTTCCTAGTAGAAAGCAAATAGGGAAGACGGTAATATTAATATACCCCTTTAGCTAGAAGGGAATAACTTCCGGCTAGTTAGAATTATTATCGACTTCTTCTTAGATCCTAGAAGAAATATCCGTAAGTCGAAGCTAGCGAAGGAACGTTTAGAAACGTTATTATAGAAGCAATTTAGTTAATCTATTCGTAACTATCTAGTTAAAAGGGATATATTTAATATTAAAAGTATTGCGTAAGAATTCCTATTAGACCTAATAGTTGTAAATTTTAACGTGCTTTAAAGCGGTCTAAATCTTTAGAATCTCGGCGGAAACTAGGCGGATTATCTAAGTGTTATTATACTAAATAGTAGGAATAGGAATATCTAGCTATAGGGAAATATCGTTAAACAAACGAAGAATAGAAATTAGCTCTTTCGCAGTAGAAGAGACTATAAGAAGTTCGGCTTTAGTAGAAGAAGTAGTAACTATAGATTGTTTTCGGGCACTCTACGCGATTAGACCGTTAAATAGGCTAATAAGATAGCCCTTAGAAGAATAACGAGTATTTAGGTCGTCGGCGTAAGTAGCATTAGAAGCTATAACAAGTTCTTACTTATTCGTATTTAAAAACTTAATCGTAAGGAAACGCGATTCGTATAAGTAAGTTATTAAGCTTTTAGTAAGCTTAATATAGAGCGTAGACGGGTTCTATATATGCTCCGCTAAATAATTCGACGATTTTATAGCGTTAAGACGGGTAGAAATAGTCGTATAATTATAGGAACCGACTAAAGACTAAAAGTAGTAGATTTAGTTATCAATAGCCTATCCCTAGTGTTTCTCTAGCTTCTCGGGAAGTAGGAATAGGCAAAGGGTCGAAATAGGCTATAGAACCGTAGAAGTAGGGATTAAACTAAACTTAAAAGCAATTTTATCTAAGTAAACGTCTTAGTATAACTATAGCTTTCGCTGCTTACGGTCTTAGATAATCCTTATTCTAAGGAAATAGGTAAGCTCTCCGTGGTTAGTAATTATATACTTCTGCCTAAAGCGATAGATAAAATCGTTAGTAGCCTTACGGTGCTTTTTACGGAAAAGGATTATAATATTATCTATAAAGAAGAAAGTAATAATACTACTCGTAGTAGATATAAAAATGCAAGGATCCTCCGCACTTTGCTAAAGGCCTAGTTTAGTAAAAGACCCGGATAATTCCCGTTGCTAAAGAAGCGGCGAACGGCGAAGTCTATATAAAGCCTTTATTAACCGAATTATAAAACCAAACACCTTAAATCCGTCTAGGAAGTAGATATATACTTCTTTATCTAGATCGGCATTTATAAAGGCGTTAACCGCATTAAGTAAGCGGGTTTTAGTGCTAAACTTAGCGGCAATAGCAATTATAATACGAAAATTTCCCGCTATAAGCGTTACGGCGTATATTTCTTTTCCGCTAAACGGCTAAAGATCTCCTCGTATATAAAGGCGAGACTTAAACTTCCTAAGGTAGCCGTGCTTATTAAACTTATAATCGAATGCCTATATTAATAGAAAAGGATATATAAAGGCGTTTGCTTTTAGGGTAGGCGAAGAAAAGAAGGTCTTCCGCTGTTTTAAGGAGTCCTATTTAACCTTTCTAGCGGCTTTAAACTCGGGTCTATAAGGATAAGTCTTAAGATTAGACTAAACCCTTAAAAGCGCGGGCAAATCCCGTTTATATATCTTCTTAGGTTTAAGAGAAGTAGTAAATATAGCCGTAAAAGCGGTGCTATTAGCTAGTAGATGCCTAACGTAGGCGAAAACGGGATATCGACCTAAAAAACGGTTTAAATAAGTAAGGCGTAAATCCCCTATAAACCTCGTCGTCTGTAGACTATCTATAGGAATAGTATTATCGTAATCTATAGACCGAGAAGTAGCTTAAGGCAATTATACCTTAAGTCGGTCTACTAGTTCTACGGTTATAGTTAGTAAAAGAGTAGAAATATCGGGTTAGAAATCCTATATATTCTTAAAAACGTCTTCTAGTAGTTCCGGGGTTTAGTTAAGAGTAAGGAGCTAAGGATTGCCCGGCTAGAATATCTGCTAGAGTGAAATGCTTATTAAGAAGCACTATTAGCATTAACTAGAATTCTGCCTTATCCTACTCTTCTTCCTATATAATGTATAGTAGAAATGCCGGTAATAATATTTATATTAGCGGTTCGGATGCCTTAGACGCGGTAAAAAACTAAGTCTTATTAAACGTTATATTACGAACTCGACGAACCTCCCGTCCCTATAGGATCTATATACGAAAAATATTAGTAGAATTATACCCGACTAAGTAACTAACCTCTATATAAGGTTCCTACTTAAGATTACGTTTCTACGTATTAGTTAGGGCCTTAATAGTTAGTAGGTAGGCTTTATAGCTAAAAGCTTAAAGATAATCGAATCGTAATAGTTAGGGAAAGAGAAAAGCCGGTATATTCCGGTCGTAATCCCTTAACTAGTCGTAAAGAATCTCTATCGGGGAAATCTACTTCGATAGAAATAACGTAGAGGAAGCTGCCTATCGGGCTAGAATCTAATTGTATAAATACACTATAGTTTTCTACGTTTCTATCTATAAATAGTCGGGCAAATTTACTTTAATCCTTATAGATCGAGCTTTCGTAGATACTACCCCCTTAGCTCGTTCGGCAGCGCCGTTTTAAGCGGGTGTATAAGGAGCAATAGGCTTATTATAAATGCCCTATTAGTTAATAAAATCTTAAAAATCCCGTCGAAGGGCTCGGTCGTTATCCCGATAGATTATACTATAAGAAGACAGACTAGAGGTACGTTTAGGAAGATAGTATAAGAGAACGAGCTTAGGGGGGTATATAATTATTATTAATCCACGAAGGGACATAGCTATAGACTAAATCTAAATGTCTATATATACGATATAGAGGTCACGTAGGATAACATATAATATAACCTAACACTGTAATAGTATATCCCCCTTAAATCGGCGTTCGACTTAAACGCCTAAAAGGGGCGATAGGCTAATAACAACGAAGGAAATCTATATTAACCAGTCCTAAAAGCGGGACTAACATAGAATAAGAGAAGAATAAGGAGAAATAAGGGGTAAAGTAAAGAATCTAACGCATGCCGTCGTAACGTAAATTGTATTAATAAATTATACTTATTATTACTTAGGCAAAGGGGAAGATATAAGGAAGGCTATATAAAAGGCCGGTTTAGGCTTAGTCGGGTTAAGGGCGTAAAAAGCCTTAAGGTCGTCCTAGCAGCCGTTAAGGCAGGAGGAGTCCTCCTACGTAAGGGGGCTATAACGCTATTAAACGCGATACTTAATCTTCCTAAAGGCGTACTAGCGTTACGTAAGGATAGAAGAAAACTCCTACTTAAGGTACGCGTTATCGCCGTCGTCGTCGCTAGGGGAAAGGAGAACGCCGTTATCGGCGGGCTAGACGTTAAGCTCCGACTAGCCGGGTAAAGGGGGCTCTTAGGTCTTAGTAAGGAAGGAGTAATAAAAAATAAGGTAAAGGCGGCTACCCTTAAGGAGGCGAAGAAGGCACGCCGTCTTATATACCTTAAGTACTTTATATAGGCCCTCCCGCTTATAGTCGAGCTTCTTTATAAGGCGGAGGGTCTAGATCTAGCGGGTGCTAAGAAATACTATATCGCCGGGCTAATACGCTAAGGCGGGAGTCCGCCGGGCGTCCGCGTAGCGAGCTTAAGTAGCCTAAGCATCCTCAATCGTATCGCGGAGGAAATTAGAGATACGCTAGAGACGGGAAGCGAGCGCGTTACCGTAGAGGTATTCCTTCCGCTACTAAAGGGTTATATTAGGTAAAGGGGGACTAAAGGGCTTAGTGCTAAGCTTTAGGTAGAAGCTATAGTTAGCGAAGAAAGGGGAGAGGCCGGTAGATTTAAAGACCTAATTATTAATAGTAAACTTAGCGAGGGGGAGGAGGTCGACCTAATCGTCCTAAAGGTAGGTAGTATAATAATAAAGGTAAACCTCTATCTAAGCGTTCGCGATCTTAGTCTAACCGTCGTTCTAAGGGTAGTAGGCGGAGCTAAGGTAGAGGCGGTAACTAAGGCGATAATTAAGCTACTGCTAGAAAGCTAAAATAAACTAAATACTACGGTCGCTAATAATAAAAGCCGGGGTATTATAGAAGGACTAAACGCAGGAAATAAACGCGTTAATAACGTCTTTAATAGTTATCGAGGGTATTAGGACGTAGTAGCGTATCTTCGTAAGGCGGTCGACGATAATAAGGATATTAGAAAACTTAACGCTATTACGATAGTAGATAGGGAGGTCGGTAATAAAATCGACGGATATATCGGTCTATAAGGCGAAGGGAATACTTAAAGGCTAAAGCAGGCCTTAGGGGGAGGAACGAGGGGATTTAGCGCGTAGGCACGTATAATAATTCCGTATAAAGCTAGAAATAGACTTATGTATACCGGGCTAGATATAGGACCGGCGGTAGAGGCTAGCGGTCTTCGTACGTCTAAGGTAGCCGGTAAGAGGGGAGGTATAAGCGCGGACGAGGATCTAAAGAATTAGGGCGTCGTTAAAGGGAACGAAGAGCCGGCCTTAGAAATAGAACCGGCCTTAGACCTTAGAGAGAGCGGTTTTAGGGATCGAGCGGAGGGGGGCGCGAAGGGGGCAAGGCTAGCGGGGCTAAAGGGACTAAAGAGCTATACGAATAGCGGAGATAAGCGGGGAGGAGGAATAAGCCCGGTCGATAAGGTTATCGATCGGCTCGGAGTCGTCGAGGGCGTAAAGGTTAAGGCAGTCGGAATTATATTTATAAATTATATTTATAAACGAATTAGACTCCTTAACGGTATTAAGGGCGGTAATAATATTAGGGTAGAAGGAGGCATTAACCTTAGACTAAGGAGGATAACCTAATATCGGTGGTTAATCCTCTCGTCGGCTCGGTCGGTAAAGGAGAGAGGGCGGGAGCTAGGCAGGCGGCTAAAGGCGTCGGGGAGAATAGCTTAAGAGCCGGGCTAAAAGACGATCTTAAAATTAAAACGACTAAGGAATTCGGCCTAGCGGGCCTATCGCTAGTTAAAGAGCTTCGTAGTTATAAAATACTAAAGATTCTTATAGTCTAAGGCTATCTTAAACTTAGGCAAGCCCTCGAGCTTAGGGCGCTACTCTTTAAGAGATTTTATAATCGTAAGGAGCTCTTTATCGTAAATCTTATAATTACACTCTTAAGCGGAGTATTTTAACGAAAAAAAGGCAACCGGATAATAATAACTATCGTCGAAGAGCTATATTAGTATACCCTTAGCGGCTTAGTTAAAAGCATCTATCTAAACTATAGTCTTACGATAGGGGTTAAAGTATACGAGGACTAAGGCGGTAGTAAAGGCGTGCTTAAGGGCTTCGAAGGCGTAGGCGTAGGCGGGAGACTAAATCTAAGGGGCAGAGTTCTTAGTAAAGGCGTTAAGAGGGTTCGTAAGCCTAGAAAAGCCGTAAATAAAACGCCGATAAAAATTAGCGAATCCTAAGAAGCGCCGGAGGTCTTTAATAAAGGAGGGGGTAGGCTAGTCTAAGACTATATAAACCTTATTAAGGTCTATACGAATGCCTTTATCTAAGATAATTAGGCCGAGGTACTTAGTCTTAGTAACGTAGAAGTTATACTTATCTACGTTAAGCTAAAGGCCGGCGGTATTAAAGCGCTTAAGAACTATATTAACGTAGGCCTAGTACTCCTCCTATATCTCCGAGAAGATTAAAACGTCGTTTAAGTAGGTAAAGTAGAACTCGTTAAAGATACCGTAAAAGGCCGTATTAATAAAACTCTAGAAGTAGGATTAAGCGGCGGTAAGGCTAAAGGGAGTAATATAATACTTAAAAAGCCTATACTATATAGTAAACGCGGTCTTCTACTTATATCCCTCGGTAATACGAAGGCGATTAAACGCTATAATAACGTCGATTTTAGTAAAAAACTTCGCCTTCCGGATATAAGCGAGAGTATCGTAGATAAAGGGTAAAGGAAAACGGTTCTTAATTATAGCCTTATTTAAGCCGCGATAGTTAACGCAAAAACAGACGCCCCCGCCCGGCTTACGGGCAAGTATAATAGGGGTAATAGCGGGGGAGGTAAAGCGGCGGATAAAGCCTTTCCTAAGCTGCTCGTTAACGTACGTGCGGACGATCCGGTTCTTAGCTTCGCTAAAGGGGCAAGGGCGGGTATAAGGAGGCTATATTCCCTCCTTAAGGTTAATTTAAGTATTAACGGTACGGTAAAAGGCGAGCTTATCGGCCTTACTCTTAAGCTATATATAGATTATATAGTAGAGCTCCTTAAAGACCTTAGCCTAAAGCTTATCGAGCGTATAAGGGACCTTCTCTTACTTCTTAAAGAACTTAGCGATATCGTCGGGGGAGATCTTATTAAGGTAGATCTTATTAAGATAATCGTCGACGAAGTCGTAAAGATAAAGGTTAAAGCAGGCTTTCGCGTCCTTAGCGTCTATATATCTAGTTAAAACCGCCTAATAAAGGTCCTTAGGGATATCTTAGTTAATAGGTAGCGGGGGCTCGGTAGGTAAAGGCTTAGCGGTAAAGGCCTTAATCGAGGTCTAAGAGGTCTAGACTCTAAGCTACCGGTAGAATATTACTATCGCGTCGACGTTAAGCATTTAGACGTTAAACGCTAAGTCGTTAAGGGATAATAAGCGGAAGGGCTAAGGTCTAATAACCTTACGATTCGGCCGTAATATAGGACGGCGGTAGCCGGCAGTCTTATAGACGGGATAAGGGCGGGGAGGTCGAATATAGCGGCGAGGGTAAAGGGTAGCTAAGGAGTTAAAGTCGTAGCCGGAGTTAGAGTCGGCGTCGTTAACCTAGCGGGAGGAGTTTAAATAGGCGGGTTTACCCGCGTTAAAGGCATCTTCGAAAAACGCCGAGAGAGAAAGGCTAAGAGATAAAGGAATAAACTTAAGAACGTCGCTAAAGCAGACGGACTAAATAAAGGCCGAAGGACGGGCTAAGGCCGTATAGGCGGGAATAAAGATCGTAGCAGTAAGAATAGAGATCGTAGCGGTAAAAGGCTCGCCTTTATCGTTAGAGTCTCTAATAGAGGGGGCGGTAGGGGGTTCGCCCTCGTCGTTAAATTCTTCGACGGAGGGAGCGGGGGGAAAACGAATTATATTTATTAATTATATTCCCTTTAAAATAAAGGCGGGGGGAGCCGGGATAGGGCGGGCAAAGCGGGCGAGGGTGGCCGAAAGGCCTAGGATAAGATAAGGCTAGTAGTCCGAGAGGTAGGAAGCTAGACAAAAGGGGGACTAGAAGGAAAGGCAGTTACCGCGCTAGCTAATAATAGGGTCGTGCCGGCGTAGCTAAAGGAGGCTAAGAATAACCTTATAGCTAAGCTTCGTAAGAAAGAAGTAGATAGACTTAGTATAGGCGCTAATCCGGGAGACCGAAAAGCGCAATAAGTAATAGAGCCGGACTTATAGTCGCTACTATTAGCGAGAGAAAGCTAGCGTAGGAACTAGAGCTAGCGGATAGGAAGGGCAAGGCGGTGCGTAGTCTAAGCGTGTATAAAGGCGTATCTAAAATAGCCGGAGTCGACTAAAGCACTTATAACGATATTAGCGGATATAAGGGATAAAGGCATAAGTAGAGCACGCGGTTATATTCCCGCGGGGAGGTAAAGATCCTCCCCGGTGTCGAATAAAGCTATAAACTTAGACACTAAGAGCTTTATTACGCGATAAGGCGAAGGAGCTACGTATTTCCTAAGGATAGGGAAAAGGCGGGGAGGTCGTCTACCTCGCCCTCGATAAAGCCTTGCTTAATAGCGCGAACCTAATAGCGGGGGGGAGGGGGCTCGAGCAGGCGTAGGGCAGACGTACCGCTACTATAGCTACGGCCGCGGCTAGAACCGGAACCGGCGCTTAGACTAGCGCTAGGGTTAGCGCCGGGATTAGCACCGATACCCTTATTAAGGTAGGTCCGGGCGGTATAGGTAGCGGTAGCCGGCTAAGCGTAGTAAAGGCAAAGACGGTTCTTAAACCGCCGTTGCTTCTTAGCGTTAGTAAGCCGGGCCCGGAATATATTAAGCTATATCGGGTTACCGGCAAGGGGCATAGGTAGGGCGGGCGAGGTAGGGCTAGTGCGAGCGGGGTTACGAGGCGGCTAAAGCTAAGAACGGGCCTTAACACGCTGCTAGTTGTCCTAAAGCGTAGAATATATCTTAGCCTAGGCCGTAAAGTTATTATAGGCCGGGCATTCGACCTATAGAGCGGCGGCGTTAGTAAGTTCGATAAAGACCTTTAAATAAAGGTAGGCGACGTAAGCGGTGCCGTTAAACGATAAGTCGGCTTAAAGCTAAGTAAACTTCGAATAGAAGTCCGGCTAAGAGATATTCTTTATCGATAAGGCGTTAAAGTCGGCCTCCGACTAAGCGCGGGTAAAATTAGCACTAAAGACTAGGCTAAGGTCGTCGGTAAGGGCTTTAATAATAGTATACTACTAATTAGCGAAAGACTTATTATCGAGGACGTCCTAAGGAACGCTAGCGATAATAGAGGCGGCCCGGCTAATAAGCCGGCTAGCCGCGTAGAGAATACGGTCTTATTCCGTAGGGTATAAAGCGGCGTCCTAACGGAGCTTAATAGTAAGGCCGTCGCGCTAGGTCCGGAAAGCCTCCTAACGTTGCTTTTAAGTGCTAAAGTCGTCGGCGAACCTCTTAAGGTCGGCGATACGGGAACGGAAAGGGGTAGAGGTAGGGGCTAGGGCCTAGTCCCGGGCTACGTTACGCTCGGTAAGGACGAGGAGAGAGGACGTAGCACGGTTAAGCTACCGCTAGAGGTCGGCGGCGTGCTCTTAAGAGACAAGCATTCCCGTATCTAACTTAGCGTAAGCATTATTAAGGTAAGTAAGGGACTCGGCCTATAGGGCGCGGAAATTAAGGGTAGCGTAAGCCTAAATATAAGCGAACGAGTCGAATATAGGCCGTTAGGCCTAAAGTAGCGCGGCGAGATAGGGATAGCGGGAAAGGTAGTCGTTCTAAGGCTCTAGGTCGGCGGGAGCCGGCGGAGTAACGGCTAGGGTAGCGGCGGACGAGGGATCGGTCTCTATAATAAGGTCGGATATCGTAGATTAAATAGGGCAACGAAGAAGACAACGGGGAAGGGGTAAGGGAGGGGGGAAGGAAGGGATCTAGTGTAATTCGCGTCGAGACGGCGTATCTACACCGGGAAAATTCTAATAATCGAGGAAAGCTTAGTCGAAAGGGGTCCGGCGAGGAGGCGGACTCGCGTCGCGAAGAGGGGAGATTAGAAAAGAAAGGGGTAAGATAGCGAGATTATTAATTAAAGGCAATAGGATAAAATAGTAGATTAAACTATAAGAGAACGAGCTTAAGGGGGGGTATATAATTATTGTTAATCTACGAAGGGATATAGCTATAGACTAAATCTAAATGTCTATATATACGATATAGAGGTTACGTAGGATAACATACAATATAACCTAATACTATAATAGATAGGAACGATAGTTAAAAGTACGAATAATCCTTTATTATAATGCGGTTGCCCTCTTATAGTAAGACTAAAGCTTACCCCTCTTTTAAGATATATTAGGGTCTTAGGGATATACCTTTAGGCCTTAAGAGGGGTTATTAAGGACTAGTTAGCGACTAATAGCCGAATAGTCCCTAAGCTAAAATGCATTATCTATCGTGTATATATCCCTATCTCCCGGCTCTATAGTTGCGCGGGTAGCTATATTATAATTATCCCCCCCTTTTAAGGCGGACGCTTTAAACGCTAGGATAGCTTTAGGTATTAATAAAGTCGTAATAGTAAATAGGGCTAAAATAGGATTAAACGTAGTATAAAAATCAACGACGATAGTTATTATTATATATATTATAATAATTATCGTATTAGTTACGCGTTATAATAGTTATTACGCAATAGGGGGCTAGTCGCCTACGTATAAATAGCGAACTATAATAGAGTGCTACTCTTTATATATAAAGTTTTTTCTTCTCTTTTCTTATTATATAACTATACCGAGATCTTATAGAGAAGCACATTCGGAATTAGACGAGCATATTCTAAATTAGACGAGCATATTCCGAATTAGTCTAACGCTATAAGTCCTAAGCGAACGGGAAGCGTAACGGTAGAAACGCCCTAAAAGCGAGGAAAACAGATAGACGACATTTAGCCGATAGGTCCCTTAGTTATAGCTTAAGTCCTAGAGTTATTAGCAAATAGAATATCGATTAAGGACGCTATAGCAATAGCATAGGAAGAGATAAAGCTAAAGAAGAAACGCAAAGAGAAAATAACCCTATTAAAACGACTCTTTATAGAGAAAAATATACGAGATGCCTTAGAGAAGTCAATATCCTTATTAAAGGAAGAAACCGAAGATTAACTATTTCGTTAGTTATTTAAAGGACCTTTTATAAGCATAAAAAAACCTATTATAGTAGAGTCTTAAGAAGATTACGCGAATATAAAGCGTATAACGCTAACGGTTATTAAATCCGAAACATTTTCGTCGTTTAGTAAAGACGATAAAGACGAAGATATAAAGGCGAATACTAAAGGAGACACCGGCGATAAGAGGAATGTCTAGAAAGGGATATCGCCTAAGAAAAAGGGTAAGAAGGCCGTATATATAAAAAGTCGCCGGGCGAAAGGGTGCTAAGTCACTAAGCTATACTATATTAAGTGCTTTAATAGTAGTATATAAGGGTTTAGCGATAACGAGGACGATACTAGAATAGTCGAATTATATTATATATAGGAGGATATACGATTAAGCAGATATATTTAATATAACTTACGCGGTAACTTCTATAAATTAGTAAGCTCCTCGTTTCTTATTAAGTCGGGATATAATTACTAATAAAATTATAAGTACCGGCAATAATATCTAAGGATATAGCGGATCTATACGCTATTTAGACGAAGATAGCTAAGTTATAGACTACTTAAGATAAGACGGAGAAGAAGAAGATAAAGTTAATCTTCTACTAAGTTTATACGTCGTTCGTAGCCGTAATAACGGCCTATAGAGAGGAATAAAGGGTATTAAGTGCTAAACGTTTATATATAAAACGTTGTCTTAAATACCGGCAAGTATCGATAGAGCGACGAAAAGCTATACGCGAGAATAAGGACTAAAAGCTTCGTCTTATAATTAAGGACGTAGGTTTTACCTTATAGCGGGTAGGACGAGAATATATATACGATAATTTATACGAAATAATCGAGGAAAGCGGTCGCTAAGAAAGGGGGGAGTAGTTAAAACGTCTCCTTATTATTACAGAGTTTATAAGTAAAATAGAAATAAAGGACTTCTGCCGTATAGATATTAAGGAATAACGATAAAGTAGCGGTAGAGTAAAAGTAGAAAAGTTAAGGTAAGCTAAAAAAAAGTTATTTCGTAATGCGTAATTTCCGCCGTTTCTTTAGTCGTATCTTTAGGTATTCGTTAATAAGTTCTTAAGCATTCGCTATATCGTCTTAAGCAACCTACTCGTTGTATTCGGCTAGCTAAACTTCCTATTTCATTAAGTAGTAGGTAACGCCCTTCTTTTTCTTATAGTCCTTAATTTACTAAACCGACTATTCTCCTTCGGCATCGTTAAGGTTAAGCATCGGCGGTAAGTCGCCGGGGTATTAGTTAGTAGCCCTTTCTGCCTATAGCTTAAGAAGACTAATATAAAATATATTATAAAGCCGGTCATATTTCTCTAGTAGGGCTAGGCGGTACGCTTACTTACCGATAGCTTAAAGGACCCTAAAAGGTCTAATATATTTAGGTAATAACTTCCTTCTTTAGTCCTTAAAGCGTAAGTTCTTCGTAAAGAGTCCTACTAGGTCCTTAACCTTAAGGCTAAGTAGCTTATAATAGATGTTATAGAATTTCTTTTGCGACTCGATAGCTTATCGCTAATAAGTCTCTAGCTTTTTCCTTAAGTCTGCTAATTTGCTAATACGAGCTCTCGCTTTAGGCACTCCCCTATTAGTAGTATCGTCCGTAAGGTAGATATAGTAGTCTAGTTAGTATCCGAATTATGCCTTATTAAGCGAAAAGCCTATAGTTATATTCTTCGTATTATTATAAGCGAATTAAGCCTCTCGTAGTAGTTTAGGCTAGTTATTCTATTCGGCATTTATATAATACCGAAGGTAGTATTATAGTATCTAATTTACCCGTTCGGTCTAACCGTCGGTTTATAGGTAAAAGGCTATCGATAACCTACGTTTTATCCGTAATATATAATAAAGGTCTAACTAAAACTTATTAGTAAATAGAGATCCTCTATCGGAAATAATGCCTTTCGGTACTTTATAGATAAACTTAATCTTATAATAAAAAGCCTTAGCTAACTTAAGCGCTATTATTGTCTTAAAGACCGCGAGAAATACGCTATACTTAGTGTATCGATTAACAATTATTAGTATTATATTAACTTCTTTACTATTAAACTATAACTTTAGAAAACCGGTAGTAAAGTCTATAGAGACTTCTTCCTAAGGTCTTATAGGAATAGGCAGCGACTTAAGGGCGCCGTATAGGCGATACCGCTTTAGAACGGCGCTTTAATAGATATAATATAAACGTATATAGCTATTTATATTACGAGCTATTCCTTCCTAAAAGAATTTCTAGGATAGGAGGTCTTTCGTACAGGCTATTCCGAAGTATCTTATAAAGGGATCGTCGTAGTAGAGCTAAATAAGCTCTTGCCTTAAAGCAACCTCTATAAGCACTACGATTTTTCCCGAATGTAAAATAAGTCTATCTAAGCTTAATAACTAAGGACTTACCCCTTCTTTTAAGGTACTTTCGGCCTATACTCGCTATATAGTCTACGGATCTTCCGCTTAAGTCCTCTTAAGGAGCTTAAAAAAGGGCTTAAAGATATTGCTCTTATAGACCCCTTTATAATAAGCTGCTAAGTAAGCTAATTGTCTTTAACACCGTTATTTATAACTAACGATATCTTTAACCTAAGTAGTTAACTTAGTAGGACTCGTTCTTAAATGCTAAGCGATTAAATCTTAAAGAGCTTAAATATTTTCGTTACGTAAAGATATCTTATTAAGCTTAGAGATAGTAGAGACCTAAGAACTCGTCTCTAGGTTGCTTTATAAAGAATCTATAGCTATATATACCTATCGGATAACTACTAACTTTTATTATAGTTCTAAGAGTAGCTCTATAGACGGTAGGGCTTCGCCTATAAATTCTAGCTTCCTTAATAAAGCATCGGCAGGATTTAATTTACCGGCTCGGTATTTAATTATAAAATCGAAAAAAGCGAGGTATATATACTAACGTGCTTATCTTCTATTAAAGGATACTTGCTTTATAAAGCCTTAAAGGGTTTAGTAATCTAATAAAACTTTAACGGTATTCGCCGCCCTTTCGACGTAGTATCGCTAGTGTTTAAATAACTTAATGATAGTAAACATCTCCTAATTAAGGGTGCCGTAGTTAAGCTTAAGGCTAGTAAACTTCCGTAACTAGAAAGCAATCGGATGATAGTAGCCTTTGTTATTAAGCTACGAAAGAATGCTAGCTATTACGAAAATTAAAGCATTAGTCTTAATGCGAATCGGTCTTTAAGGGTCGATTATTATTATTATTAAAGTACTCTAGCTGCCCTAACGGGCCTAGTGCCCCTACATTTAGCTAGTATAGGAAAAACTAGGCGGCTTAGGGGAAAACCTATATAACGTCTATCTATCTCGACGTCGGGCCGGATGCGGCTTATATTCGCTACGGTTAATTAAGTTTAGTTACTACCGCCGGTCTAGTGCCTAATAAAGGTTACCCCGCCCGGGCAGGCCTAAGGGCGTTAGGGTCGGGCGGATAGTCTAACTTAGTAAAGCCGGCGCGTAGACGGCACGCAGGCGATAGGGTGCGGGCCGGGGCCCCGTCTAGCGGGTTAGAACGCAGAAAAATAAATCTTAGTAAGCGTATAATCGAATATATAAATATATACAAATATATATAAACGTTAAAGGGGGCTAGCGCTAGGAGCCTCGTCGTCTTACTCCTAAAGCTCCCCCCCGCCGGTATTATAGCGGTCTATCTTCTCTATAAGGGCCGTCGCGGCCTAGAACTACTATAGTAGGCGGTGCTAAAGGAACTACTAGATAAGCGGCTTCGCGGCGGTAGGGCGGTTAAGCGCCGCCCTAAGGTCGCTCTCCCGTCGGATGCCTTTTAGTAAGGCTACCCTTACGTTAGTAAGGGTAAGGCACTAGAGGAAGAGGTAAAACGCGGTTTTACGCGCGGTCTTACACTAATAGAACGGTAAGTCGACGTCGGGGACGTTCCGGTTGAATAAGAACCCCCGTAGACCGATCTTCCCGGTCTAAATCTAGATAAGCGCGGAGCTCTCGTACTTATATAACCCGTTATATACCTTTAGTGCCTTCTTCGGCCGGTCGAAGTAAGGGTTAATATCTGCCGGCTGCCGGGCTCTTTATAGTCGCTTCGCCTCCGTCGCTCGGAGATCCTCCTTCTAGCGCGCCTCCTAATCGCGGAGGACCGCCTCCTCCGTTATAGTGCCCCTAGGGCACTAGTCCTAGAGCCACGCGTCGTACGGCCGGCCGGGCGGCCGGGTCGGCCGACGGGGTTAGGGCAGTACTCTCGCCGGCTTCTCGTAGGCGCGTCGGATCCGATCCGCTATGCCCGACTCCTCGGTTCGCTCCTCGTACTACGCGAGGCGGTCGTTAAGGTAGAGGTCGAGCGGCGGGACCGCCGTCTTTAAGGGTCGAAGTATTAGAGAAGTAGGGCTATTATAAAGGCGTTCTTTACGGCGTAAAACGCTATTAATTCGCTAGTGTTTAGCTATACTCGTCTAGGCTTTCTTCCCTTAACGCTCCCCTTTAATAACGTAGTAAGAGGGGCAATAATACTAAAGTATCTTAAAATAAATCGTCGGTAATAATTTATAAAACCGAGAAAAACTTAAATATTATAGAAAGAACAAGGTTCTTCCTAATTTATAATAGCCTTAACGTAGGCTAAGTCTATTCTAACTCTATTAATAGATAAGATAAATCCTAAAAACTCTAAAGACTACTTATAGAAAGTGCACTTTAATAAATTAGCGAATAGCTCGGTATTCTTTAGTCGTTCGAGGACTTATCGTAAGTATTCTATATACTCCTCGTAGGTCTTAGAAAAGATTAAAAAATTATTAAGGTAGACGACGCAAATAGTATCTATAAGGCCTTTTAGAGCTTAGTTAATATATAACTAAAATATAGTAAGGGCGTTAGTTAATCTAAACGGTAATACTAAATACTTATAGTAACTATAGCGAGTACGAAAGGCTATCTTCTATTTATCCCTTCCCTTAATCCGGATGCGTTAGTATACGTTTTTTAGGTTAATCTTCGAAAAGTACTTAGCCCTTTAATAACGGTCTATAATCTCCGAAATAAAGGGGAGTAGGTAGCGATTCTTATCGGTAATGCTATTAACCCCCCGGTAGTCTATATAAAGGCGTAAGGTGCTGTCTTTCTTAGGTATAAAAAGGATAAAAGCCCCGGCCGAACTCTAAGATTTCCGAATAATGCTACGCTTAAGGGACTAATCTAACCACTCCTTTAGAACCTAAAGTTCGGATTAAGAAAGAGGGTAGATAGGTCTAAAAGCGGCTTAGAGTCGGGCAATAGGTTAATCACATAATCGGTGCCTTTCTTCCTTAGTAATAAATCGGCCTCGTGCTTAGAAAATACGTCTTTAAAGTCTAAAAGAGTCGCTAGTATTTCCTCCCTTATTCGCTTAAGGTTCGCCGAGTTATTATCTTTATTAAGAAATAGCATAATCTTTAGGTCTAGTATAACTATATAGACCTATGCCTTATTCCGATACTTATATAAAAATTTCTACGGTTAGCGTAATAATACCTTAGAAAATTAGTGTTTAAACTATTAAATACGCTTAAAAAGAATAAGATAAATATATTCCTAAGAAAGTACGGGTATGCTAAGCAAAACTAATACATCGTCGGGTTTTAATCCGTTATCGATGCCGATATAAGGGCGAATAACTATCTTTTCCTTATAGCGACTATCTTAGAGTTAGATAGAAACTTCCTAGACTCTATATCGTCTTATAAGCGTATTCCTAACTACCTTTAATCTAAGGGTTAATAAAGGAAGCTATTATAGCCCTTATTTTCGAGTAAAATTTATATCTATTAGGTCTACTTTACTACCGTAATCGAGATTAACGATAATTTTATAAGGTATTCGCCTTAGTAGCTTTATAATAGCACGTAGTCTTTTAACTACCTCTACCTATAGCTTAGTCGAAGGAGAGGCATTTACTTTAACTTTTAGGCGTTTCCCTCCTTCTTTATCGTCTTTAAATCGGCTACGGCTCGGTTAGCTTTCGCTAACGCTTAGCAATCGGCTTATATATAGCCTAGTTTCTTATAATACTAATAAATAACTATGCCGGATTAGCTTTCGCTATTTCTATACGAATTTCCTCCTTAGTTATTGCTATAGCTATTCCTATTGTATTTATTCCTACTATTGCGACTATTACGACTATTTCCTCGGCCGTTCCTACGGCCGTTGCTACGACTATTTCTACGGCTATTTAAGGTCGATCTAATAGCGTCGGAATCTTAATAGTTATTAGTAGATCTATTTCGGCCTTTACGTCGGCGATAGCCTATCGAATAAAAGCCTTTTGCCCTTTAAGTAAAGGTCGATTAATCGTTAGTTAGCTTTATAAAGCGCTTTTTATTTCCTAGAGTATCTTAGAAGCGTTAAGCGAGTTAGACTATCTCCTTACGAGTATTATCTTAAATAGACGCTAAATAAAGGGAGATTTAGTCCTAAAGATTAGGACGTAACTTTATAAAAAAGGAAAGTATATAAGTTTTTTCTAGCAGACGTTTTAGGTATTACTTAAGGGAATCTAAGTAAAGGCTAAAATCGAAGGGGGACTAACCCTCTCGTTAGCGTACTTCCTATAGTTATATAGCTAAAAGAGTCTCGCGATTAGCAGTATTTTTAATTAAAATTAAGGTCTAGTTACGAAAATTATCTTAGTTAGTATAAAGCAATTCCCTTTCTATAAGGAGCTTTTCGTTAAGTTATCGCCTCTATCTCGCCTTATAGTCTACGTATATATAGTTAAAGGTATATAAGATTTTATTCTTAATACGCTTAAAACGACGTAAAGCAGCGATAAAAGTATTATTAAGATTGCTAATCTAATCGAGACGTTTTTTAAGGGTTAGTCGGTTATAATAACTAAAGAATGTTTTTTATTTTAATTTCCTTACTATAACTCTCCCTTAATTCGGTTAACTATCGGCGACGTTTATATAAGTCCTTGCCGAATAAGTTACCCTACTATAAAAATTCTTCTCGAAGTTCCGTAATCCTATCTCTTAATCTTTTCTCCTCCTTTAGCTCTACGGCTCTTGCTTAAAGGGCTACGAGGATATCTATACGCGGAGGGGTAGGTTATAAAGGCCTAGCTTACGTTTAACTTTACAAAGGGATAGATCGGACCCCTTAGGTAGCGAAAAAATTAGTAATAGCGTCTTAAGACGCTTATTATAGCCTTTATATAAGTTAGTATATTTATCTTCTAATATTAGTTCTATTACGTAAGGTAACGGCGATAGGCTAGCGACTCGATAGCTACTACTATAACCTATTCGGCCTACGCGGCCTATACGTCCGGAAACACGCCTACCGCGTAGCGCTATCGCTCTTAGGTAACTAAAAAAGAGAAGCTTTAGAAATTATAAGAAGATAGACTAAAGGTACGTTTAGGAAGGTAGGAACGATAGTTAAAAGTACGAATAATCCTTTATTACAATACGGTTGCCCTCTTATAGTAAGACTAAAGCTTGCCCTTCTTCTAAGATATATTAGGGCCTTAGGGATATACCCTTAGGCCTTAAGAGGGGTTGTCGGGGACTAGTTAGCGACTAATAGCCGAATAGTCCCCGAGCTAAAATACATTATCTATCGTGTATATATCCCTATCTCCCGGCTCTATAGTTGCGCGGGTAGCTGCGTTATAGCAGCTCTTACGGCAAGCGGTAGAGTCCTTCGTCGTACTTATTTAAGTAAGTAGCTCTTACGGCGAGCGGTAGAGTCCCTCGTCGCAGCGAGTAGTAGAGTCCCTCTCCCTCGTGTATACTTACTTACTTAAGCAAATAGCTCTCGCGGTAACGAAAGACTTCCTCGTCCGTATACTTATTTAAGCAAGTAGCTCTCGAGCAAACGGCTCTCGAGCAAGTAGCTCTTACGGCGAGCGGTAGAGTCCCTCGTCGCACTGAATCGAGCAATAGCTATTATAGCGAGCGGCAGAAGTCCCTCGTCCCGGCGAGCGGTAGAATCCCTCGTCGCTCTTATTTAAGCAAACGGCTCTTAAGCAAGCAGCTCTTACGCTAAGCGGTAGAGTCCCTTATCGCAGCGAGCGGTAGAGTCCCTCGTCGCAGCGAGCGGTAGAGTCCTTCGTCGTACTTATTTAAGCAAATAGCTCTCGAGCAAGCAGCTCTTACGGCGAGCGGAAGACTCCCTCGTCGCAGTAAGACGAAAGATTACCCTCGTTATAACAATTATTCAAGCAATACGCATATTACGGCGAGCGGTAGAGTCCCTCGTCGCAGCAAGCGGTAGAGTCCTTTATCGTAGTAAGCGGTAGAGTCCCTCTCCCTCGTATACACTTACTTACTTAAGCAATTAGCTCTCGCAGTAAGCGGCAAAGTCCCTCGTCGTAGCGAATAGCTCTTATAGCGACGGAAGACTCCCTCGTCCGCACCTATTACGGCATTCGTCCGTATTACTTAATTAATAACTTAAGCAAGCAGCTCTTATAGCGACGGAAGACTCTATCCACGAGCCCTCGGCTATATAAGCCTCGACTTTATCCACGAGCCTCGACTTTATATAAGCCTTAGCTATATAAAGCCCTCGGCAATATAGAGCCCTCGGCAATATAAAGCCCTCGGCTATATATACATAAGCCCTCGGGAATATAACTCTCGGCTATATATAAAAGCCCTCGGGAACATAACCCTCGGCCACACATATAGAGCCCTCGGGAACACGACCCTTAGCCATATATATAAGCCCTCGGGAATATAACCCTCGGCCACACATATAAGCCCTCGGGAATATAACCCTCGGCTATACACACAAGCCCTCGGGAAAACCAGCCTCGGCCATATAAAGCCCTCGTCCGCCCGTATACTCTAATAAACTATATATAAACCTTCCGAAGCGATCGACTAATCGACTAATCGACTAATCGACTAATCGACTAATCGACTAATCGACTAATACAAGAGGAATAAGGCGTAATATTGCCGCTAAAGGCGCACACGGCAGCGTAAAGGCATAAAATGCCGAGTTGCAATTACTACTATAGTCGGTCGTAAGGAGGACCTAGAAGAATACGATAATCCGCCCCGATTAATAGATTAAACATTGGCAAAAGAACCCGGATTTAAGCTATTTAAGCTCTTTAGTCTAGCTTCCCTCGCATTGCGATCGAAGTTAAAGGGGTGTGTTAGATCCGCGGGTAAAGGGATAGATTACGTGCGGGATTACGGACGGGAAATTAGGCTAAAAGACCCCTTAAATAAGGTCTTAAAGCAGCCCCTTTTCGGGCATAACAAGCATTATCATTATACACACAAATATACTGCTTTCAGCGGCCTTACAGCCGCTATAGCGCCCTTACGGCCGCTAGAACACACATCTCTCGCATCCTTATTTAGTAGGCCGTAGATCGAAGATCTAATAATAGGAAGGCATTAAGCTTAAGCTTCCGCCCGTATATACGAAAGAGCTTACGGGAGGCGCGGAAAGACTAGGCGGAGTTATATAATAGCGACTTTATTC
Organism: Ophiocordyceps sinensis; assembly: GCA_012934285.1. NCBI lineage: Eukaryota > Fungi > Ascomycota > Sordariomycetes > Hypocreales > Ophiocordycipitaceae > Ophiocordyceps > Ophiocordyceps sinensis. Next base: position 7,547,332 of record JAAVMX010000001.1, on the reverse strand, counting down.
GGCAATAGGGAAGCTGCCTCGCAACCTCTAGCTAAAGGCTTACTAAGCTATAGTTAGAACGTATAATATGCTACTAAGATACCGCAACTAGTAGAAATCGCCTAAAGAGACACTCGATAGATAGTTTAATTAATATCTTCGCTAGTTCGGCCGGTTTAGCGTTATAGCGCATAGAGAAGCTAACTTCCGCCTATATTAGGACGGGCTCTATGCTTTTAGCTACTACGCCTACCCTTTGCACTTTAACATAAAGGCTAACTTATATAAACGAGCCTTTAAAATATACCTTAGAGCGTATATTAGTTATCTCGTTAGCTACTACGCTAGTAACCTATATTACGTTTAGGTTCCTTAACTTAAGAGGGTTATTATTACTCGAGATATAGTATTTAACGAGAACTATTTTTTCGACCTATAGATAGAGGACCTATAAGTCTTAATATAAGAATATATCCCTATCGTCGAGTCGATCGAAATACCGATTTAACGGGACTAAAATGCTATTCTTAATGATTTTTTATAGGAGTTCGACGAATATATCTTAGGCATTAAGCCCGCTATTTCGAACTTAGGGGTAAAGGGCGTAGGTAAGGTCGTAAGAGAGGCTCTAATTCGTATAGAAGCCTCCTCGTTAGCCTAAGCAGAGGCGGCGAAGCTATAACCTATATTATTACCTCCCCCCGAAGGACTTCTTATACCGGAATAAACGCTTAACCCGACGGGGCAAGGTCTCGAACCGACCGTAGGATTATAGGATAACGAGACCGATACCCCTCTCGTATATCTAAAGCCTAAAGAGCTAGAGCAACTACCGTAGCCCTAGCTTAGGCAAACACCTCCTTTACTAAGGAGGGAAGCCTTAGCTAGGCAACCTCCCGACTAAGAGGAAAAGGTAGGCCTATAATAATGTATATACGCTAAAGATCGCTAAGATCTTAATTAACGTAATATAACCTTAGCAAAAGAAGGTAAGGTTTCTATAGGACTACTTACGGAAGAAGCCCTAATATAAGAGAAGACCCGTCGCCTTCGTCGAATATAATAAGAGCTCTACGGTATAAAAGCCATAAGGTAGAGCTCTCGACTAAGACGCATAAGGTAGAGGGATAACGTTTTTAGTACCTTACTGCTTAAAGATCTTTAGCTAAAAGGAGATCTTACGATATTTTATTTAGTATTCGTAGCCGTAGTCTAATAAAAGGTATATAAGCATTATCGAGATAATCTCGTCCGACTACCTAAGCGCTATTAAGATCTCGACTACTACCCGTACGGGAAGGAGTTTAAAGAGGGCTACCGTAAGGAGCTATACGACCTCCTCTAAAGAGGTATATAGCGCCTCCTTAGCCGGGAGCGCGCTAAGGGAACCTTAATCCCGCTTAAATAGGTCTTCCTCTATAAGTTCGATAAAGATAGATACCTTATACAATATAAGGCACGTATTATTATACGTAGAGACCTTTAGGGCGATTAAAGCGAGGAGACCTACGCTATAACCCTCGCTATTAAGACCTTTAAGATAATAGTATCTATAGCGGCGAAGCATAATCTCGATATTCGGCAACTTAATATCGCTAACGCTTTTCTAAATACTAATATTAATAAGATAAAGCGGCCGGTTTACGTAGAACTACTAAAAGGGTACATCGAGCTAGGTTTTCTTAAAGGAGATAAGAATTCTTTAATAGTAGCCGAACTTAATAAGGCTCTTTATAGACTACGCGAATCGCCTCTTCTTTAGTATAACGAGATATACTAAGCGTTAGAGGAATAAGGCCTTATCCGCATTAGCGAAGAGCCTTACGTCTTTATAAACGGTAAGATCTTTATGCTAGTATACGTTAATAATATCCTTATCCTAAATCCTAAAGGAATTAGCGTAGACGACCTTATTAAGTACCTTAACGGGAAATATAAAGTCCGCGAGGAGGCCTTTAGATAGTATCTTAGGATTAGAGTTATCCGCGACCGATAGCTTCGGAAGATCTTCCTTTGCTAAAACGTATACATCGAGAAGATTATACGTAAGTTTAGCCTTAACGATAATAGTAAAGCGCCGGCGGTTTTAATCCCGCTTTTTCTACTCGTTAAAAACACCAAATAGGCCTCCTTTCCTAAGATTAAGGACTTTTAAGAAAAGGTCGGGTTAATTATATATACCGCGATTACCGTAAGACCTAACGTAGCGCTTATAGCCTCGCAGCTCTTAAGGTTCCTAATAAACCCTTCCCTTAAGCATTTAAAGGCGGCGAACTAATATATCCGCTACCTATACGTAATAAGGTTCCTTATAATTAAGTTCGACGGACTTACTATAAGTAAGGCTCTTATTATCGCGACCGACGCGTCTTTTATAGACGATCCTAATATACGCCGCTTGTTATAAGGCTATATTATAATGCTCTACGGCGGCTTAATCGTTTAGAAAGCGAGCATATAAGATATAGTAATAACCTCGACTATAAAGGCAGAGCTCTTAGGACTTAAGCGTATAACGAAAGAAGGCATCGCGTTATTAAGGCTATTGCGAAATATCTTAGAGGACCTTAGGCTATTGAAAATATACTGCGATAATCTTTAGACTATACGATTAGTAGTTAAAGAAGGCCGTATCTCTACGAAGTTCCGTTATATCGATATTTAGAATATATAGCTTAAATAAGAATATAAAAAAGGGCGCTTTACGGTAGAATATATCCTAACGGCCGAGATGCCTATAAACGGCTTAATAAATACGCTCCCGAGAGCTAAGTTTAAGAGGTTTAAAGCGTTGCTTAATTTAAAGGATATACGCGGGTAGATATAGGGAATAAAGGAAATATAAGAGGATTAAAGAAATAAAGACGGTCGTAATACTAAAGGAGGGTATATTTAAGGCTTTATAAGCGCTTGCGATAGCTTCTTCTCGTAGTATTAAATTAATTACTTAACGCTAAGGGGTATATCGCATTAGAGCGGCGCTTATAAGACCGAGCTAGATATAGCTTAGTACTTATACGGTTATTATATCTACTTACGCACCTATTTAAGGTGCCTCGTAAGATAGCTAGCCTTCTATAGAACTAGATAAAAATAATATAGTTTTCCCTCGCTTTACTACCTTAATTACGTATAATTAACGGTATCTTAATCACGCCCTTAGGTACGGGTCCTTATAGGTCGGTGTAATAGAGGTTTTAAGGCTAAAATAGCCTATAAGGAAGGATTAAAAGCTATAAGGTGTAAATTACTAAGAATAATAGCTCTTCTCTTTTCTAGTAGGAAGGCTAACTAGTCTCTATATATAGGAAAAATCCTCGGACGAAATCAGCCGTATAGACCTAAGGAAAAACAGGTAACGTAAATAATCGGACGGAAGGATCGGTAGGAAAAGCAATAGATCGTGCCGTACGATAAATAAGCTATATAGTTAGTAAATAAATAAGCAGTATAGTAGAAGACTAATAAATTCTACGGTAAATTCTACGGTAAAAGCTATAGAAGAGAATTAGAATTCTATAGTAGAAGACTATAAAAGGGAATTAGAATTCTACGGTAGAAGACTATAGAAGGGAAGAGATTTTATAGGTAAAGACCGTATAAATAACCGTAAAATCACCGTAAAATTATAGTAAAATATAACCGAAGAAAAGTAAGTAAATACGCTTGTAAAAGTATAGGGTAAATGCCTATAGAAGCCCGTAGAATTCTATAGTAGAATCTAAGGAAGAACCGGGGATTTCCCGGTAGAAAGCAAATAGGGAAGACGGTAATATCAATAATACTTCTAAACCTTTATACCCTTAGCTATACGACGGAACGTCGTAAACTATATTGCCTAGTAGTCTGCCTTAGATAGGCTAACCTTAGTATTAATTGCTAGAGACGTAAGAGTTATAGCTATTATTAAGTATTAAAGTTAAAGTTAAAGTTATAGAAGAAAAGGGTTATAAAATAAGAGTGCTTATTACAGAAGATATTAAAGATGCTTAAGGAAAGAGGCTTTTAAGTATATATAACTTACTCTTTATATACACTAGAGATAGTCACCCGTTAAGCGGTAAAGGAGACGTCGTACGTTACCTTTTCGCCCTTTACGGTAATCTTCTCCTTACTGCCTTATTTATTACGACTGTCTTAGAGGTTAAGGAGTATTAAAGTCTTATACGGTTATTATATCGATGCTATTAGGATCTTAATATCGATGCCTTACTAAATAGTCGATCGAGGGCTTATATAGCTGCCTTAATTAAGGCAGCCTTCGGGGACTTTAGCTTCTTAAGGCTAACCTAGACGTTATACCTTAAGACCCCCTAACGGCTAACGCGGATAATCGTTATACCCGACGTTATACTATTACTAAAGGCCTTAGAGAGCTATAGTCCCTTAAAGCTGCCCGGCTAAAGCGGCTTTAGGCTCTTTATAAAAAACGATAATTCTTAAATACGTTAACTTAGTAGCAATTTACGCGGGTTTATATACCGGGCTTATAACTATCGCACCGACCTATAAGGACCTATACCTAAGGGCGCGATTAAGATACCGTTAATTATGCGTAATTAAGGTAGTAAAGCGAGGGAAAACTATGTTATTTTTGTCTAGTTCTATAGAAGGCTAGCTGTCTTACGAGGCACCTTAAATAGGTGCGTAAGTAGATATTATAACCGTATAGGTACCGAGCTACATCTGGCTCGGTCTTATGGGCGCCGCTCCGATGCGATAGGATCCTTATTCCAGACTCGACCCCCCAGAGGGAGTAGCGTCCCCAATCCCGCTCCCTCACTCTCCGTCTGTTTCTTTATCCTAATTGCCGGCTCAGCATACCTTTCTCTGTCTACCTCTGCCAACCTTAACCCGGGGACGACAACTCAAAAAAAGCGCAACAGTGGGGGCGGGCAACGACGCTCGCAGCCACCAATGGCGCGCCGCCAGCACCTCGCCCTGACGCTCCTCGTCGTCGTCTCATTCCTCTTCAGCATCTCCTACCTCTACTCCGGCCGGGGCTCCCTGTCGGCGCACGACGCCGCCCGGCTCCTCAAGACGGTTCGCGACAAGGCGCAGTCGCCCCTGTCAAAGGTGCCCACGAGCTTCAAGCCCGCCGCTCCCGTCGCGGCCAAGCCCGGCCCCGGCTTTGAGCTGAGCGATGCCCCCGGCAGCCTGCTCGACGGGGAGTCGATGGCGCCCAAGCTGGAGAACGCAACGCTAAAGTGAAGGAGTGCCCCTCTGCGCCGCCCACGTCCAGCCCGCTGACCCGTTGCCGCCACAGAGCCGAACTGGGCCGCGCGACCTGGAAGTTTCTCCACACCGTGGCCGCCAAGTACCCCGAGAAGCCGACGCCCGAGCATCGCAAGACGTTTGAGCTCTTCTTCCTCTCCTTTGGCAAGCTGTACCCGTGCGGCGACTGCGCCAAGCACTTCCGCGCCCTGCTCAAGGAGATGCCGCCGCAGACGAGCAGCCGCAACTCGGCGGCCGGGTGGCTCTGCGAGGTGCACAACAAGGTCAACAGGCGGCTCAGGAAGCCCATCTTTGACTGCAACAACATTGGCGACTTTTACGACTGCGGATGCGGCGACGACAAAAAGGACAAGGACGGCAAGGACAAGGACGGCAAGGCCAAGGACGGCAAGGACACGGCTGACAAGAAAGTGACGGACAAGAAAGGGATGGACAAGAATATCAAGGCAGACGACAGCTCCAAGGGCAAATGAGTTGCGGCAACGGAAATTCTGGATACGGCAATAAAGACACGGCGTTTGGTTTGATGGAGTATTCTCAGCTGATTCATGCCTCACCCCCCAGCACGTACAATGGACTGCTCTGCATGGTGATTCTACGCCGTAGAGTGTGTCAATTCCAAAGAAACACCTACGTGGCTCCGGATATGTTTGTCCATTTCCAGTCCATCCATGTGAATGCCAGCATGAGTGTTAGTGTTTTGCTTACCAAATCACAACGCTCGGCGAAGAACGAGCACGTGATCTCGCAAATGAAATGACACAACTGCCGGTACCACCTCGGCGCGGCTGCGCGTTCCCAGAGCTGCCTGAGCTTCCACCTCGAGTGATAACTCCGCCGACGACACCACGACCAAGCGGCAACGGGCCATTCCCATCCGACAATCCCACGTCTCTGGCCAGCCACTCTCTCAACTCTCCGACTACCAACGCGCACGATTCTCTCACCGCAATCATGGACTTTGGCCACAGCGGCATGCTCAACGAAGGTGAGGACGCGGAGCTCCTCGGGCCACGGTCATTGCCCTCCGACGGCAGCTGCTGATGGCCTGGGCTAGATGGCATCCACGTCGACATGGATCGCCTGAAGAAGGGCGAGGTCAAGTAAGTGGCGAGCCGACTGCCCGCGTCGCAGAGCACTGACCTTGTCCAGCCTGGGAACCTCCATCATGGCAGTCACCTTTAAAGACGGCGTCATTCTCGGTATGCCACGCCCCTTGGGCACCCAGCGTGACTCTTCTTCCCGCGGGACTGACGGTTTCGATACGCAGGCGCCGATTCTCGGACGACGACGGGGGCCTACATTGCGAATCGCGTGACGGACAAGTTGACGAGGGTCCACGACACCATCTGGTGCTGCCGGTCGGGCTCGGCCGCCGACACGCAGGCCGTGGCAGACATTGTGCAGTACCAGCTGGGCCTCTTTGCCATGCAAAGCGGCAAGCCCCCCATGACGCAGACTGCGGCGTCGATATTCCAGGAGATTTGCTACTCCAACAAGGACCGCCTGTCGTGAGTCGGCTCGTCCCTCTAGGATGTTGAGCTGCAACTGCAAGATCCTTGGCAAAACAAGTGCTGATGTGATGCCCAACACTCAGGGCCGGTCTGATTATCGCTGGCTGGGATGAACGGTTCGGCGGCCAGGTTTACTCGATTCCCCTCGGTGGCTCGCTGCACAAACAGTCATACGCCATCGGCGGCTCCGGTTCGACCTACATCTACGGCTACTGCGACGCCAACTGGAAAGAAGGAATGGAGCAGGCGGAAGCCGTCAACTTTGTCAAGGGGGCGCTAAGGGAGGCCATCAAGTGGGACGGCAGCTCGGGGGGCGTCATTCGCATGGTGGTCATGACCAAGGACGGCGCGGACCGGCACTTGTACTTGCCTGACTCGGATTACAAGGAGCGGCAGTAATGGACATGCTCACGTCGGAGAGGGAGACGAGGGCGTCGGCGGCAGCTTGGAAGCCGAACCGATGTCGAGGCCAAGACGAGGCAGGTCCGAGCTCGGCGGACACCGAGAGGGAGAGAGAAGCCAATGCCCCGACACCAACGGCACCCGGATTGCGTCGGTGACATATATAGCCCTTCGGAATGAGAAACTGGAACGAGCACCTCGAAGCATGGCGCCAAGCCGTCGGGCTTTCTGAGATGTGAGACATGGGACAGAGGGCTTGTGATGGAGAGCACGTGGCAGGTACGTCAAGACTAGGACGGACAAGGCACCGTCCATGTCATAGTGGCCGGGATGATGCGGTCTCGAGGTTCCGTGAAGTCCCGTCTGGGCCTGCACGCCTTTGTTCGTTGATTGTGACACCGGCACGAGGCAACGGGGTGAGAGAAGACGAAGAAGTGGTGGGCTAGATGAGTCGCGGCACTTGGCGGTGAGTGTGCCGGCTGCCGGGGATGGAGGCGTTGACCCCGTTTGACCACGTCGAGGGTACTCACGGAAGGGTGAGAGGGTTGTCCTGGTTGTACGAACACTGCACCTTGTCGTACATGTTTATGTGTGTCCGGTATAGGGTAGGTGTGTATTGGAGGGAGTCTTTGGCACTTTCTCTTGTACGGATAGGACTCGGTACGTGCGTCTTTCTTTATCATTGTACGAATACGGATAGCATGTGAGAGAAAGGGGGACGCGGTGTCAGCTGCAGTCCCTTGGGTCTTGCTTGCTTGGCCTGCACGGTGGCCCTTGATGGAGACAAGTCGCCACGGGCTGCGTCACTCTGCCCCTGGGGGAAGCGCATAGCCTCCCTCTCTGTTCAGCCGATGACGAGGGTCGGCGTGTGTATCTTCGTCGGTACAGCCGCCTGGGTGCCTATGCGATGCGAGGCAATGCAGCAACATGTGCGGAGGACTGTGCACTCGCATTCAGACCATGTGCGCTGTATCCGTAAGCTTGGACGCTTTCAGAGCACGTCGTCTCAGGTGCAGTGGCAGTTACAGTGGCAGTTACAGTGGCTGCTGCGGTGGCAGTTGCAGTGGCAGTTGCAGTGGCAGTTGGTTGCAGTTACGAAGTAACTAGTTGCAGGCAGTTGCAGGCAGTTGCAGTGGCTGCTGCTGCTCCGTCACCACCACCCTCGTCGACCTTTTTCCTTTTCACCTTGGGAGCACAACTCACTCGTACATACACCTTGGGAGCATACTCGTCCTCGTTCGCTTCGCTCGACATCCTTGGCTATACTGTTCTCTCCTGTGCGGCCCTCCAGTCTTCTGTCCCTCTCGCACATCTCTTCTCTCATGTTTACTTCTTCTTTTAGCCCCTATTCCTCGTCGACAAACACCTTTCTTACTCATCCCCCTTGCCGCTAAGAGGTACATACATGCCCACCTGCCCACTACCGAGGTACCTGGTACCTGCCTAGCAGGTGACTTGTGCCTTCAGCTGTCTCGGTCTGTCTGACTCTGCCTGCCTTGTCTCGCCTCGCTCCCTCCACCTGGCATCATCATCCTTGGCACGTGCCCCAAACGATGCCATGGCAGCTGTAATTGGCGACCTGGTCCCCGATGTGTCCCGCTTCCGTGACCTGCTCGTGACTCCCGCGTCGCTCCATGGCCAGCAAGGCTCGCAAAACCACGACGCCTCCTCGCCCCGCCGCTCCGCCAGCAGAAACAGCAGCAACAACAGCAGCAGGAGCAGCCGCCGACCAACGCCACCACGGCGCGCTCTCTCTGCCGCTCCTCGTCCCCCACCCCGCCAGCACGCAGCTCTCGGGTCCGGACAAGGCGACGACGGCGACGACGACGCCACGCGGGGACAGCCATCAGCCGCGCAAATCGACGTCGTCTCGACCTCGTCACCCTCGGCATCTGCCTCGTCGCCGCTGCCCGCGACCCCGCAGCCGCGAGACCACGAGCCTTTTCCCCGTATCCCCTCGCGTATCCCCTCGCCGCCGTCCTCGTCGTCGCCCGTTGCCAACGATGAGAAGGGCCCAGCATCCATGGCTTCCAAGACCCAAGACGGCACGCTGCCTCTTGCCCCCTCCTCCAATGCCGCCTCAATGAGCCCGGGCTCGCGACGGCACGAGCAGCAGCAGCATCAGCAGCTTCGGCCCTCGCCGCCCACCGACGACTTCCAAACAGACTCGTTCCAAATACCACCTTGGACTTCTCACCGCCCTCCCTACCTGCAGTCCGACGCCAACCCGCCGCCCCAGAGCCCCCGCCAGCCGGAGCACGTCGTCGACGTCCGCGACCTCGCCCACGTCCAGACGCTCGCCGGCGCCCGTGGGCTGGGCGCAACCCCCCCCGGCGTCGCGGGCAACGCGCCAACAAAGTACGAGATAAGCGGCATGCCCATGGGCGACATCATCGAGATGGTGGCGGCGCTTCTGACCAAGATCACGACGACAAACGACCTGCAGCACGACGCCCTGCAGCGCAACGCCGCCCACCAGCAACAGGCCAGCCAGACGGCCGACGCCCCCGGCGGTGCCAACAATAGTCCCCTGAGCCACTCTGTCCTCGCCTTCCACGGCAAAAACGTGCCCGCCATCACCATTCTCAGCTACCTCTCCCGCATCCACAAGTACTGCCCCACGACGTACGAGGTGTTTCTGAGCCTGCTCGTCTACTTTGACCGCATGACGGAGCGCGTCAACGACATGGTTGTCAGGGCCGACGCGCCCGCTCGAGACGCCCCGACGCGCCAGGACGCGGCCGTGAGCCACGAGGCGGCGGGCGACGAGAGCGATTCAGACCTCGCCGATGACGACGACGCTGTCACGGACCCGTCGTCGGATCTGCAGAGCGGCGAGGTCATTACCGTGCCCGAGAGGCACTCTGGCGCCCCGGGCCCCGTCACGTGCTTCGTCGTGGACAGCTTCAACATTCACAGGCTAATCATAGCGGGAGTCACTTGTGCCAGCAAGTTCTTTTCCGACGTCTTCTACACCAATTCTAGATATGCCAAGGTACGCTTCCCCCGTGTGTTAGCCGGCCTCGACTGCCGCCCAATCTTCCGTCGGACCTTTGCCATCGATTGTCGTCGAGTTGTCGTCGAACTGTCGGCGAACAGTCGTCGAATTCTCGCCCAACTCTCGCCGAACTCTCGTCGAAAATGCTGACTGGATGCCCCTCGCAGGTCGGAGGGCTGCCCCTGGGTGAACTCAACCACCTCGAGATGCAGTTCCTCGTACTCAACGACTTTCGCCTGGCCGTGCCGGTGGAAGACCTCGAGGCATATGCCACCATGCTCGTGGAATTCTACGCCCGAGAGGTGATTTCGCAAAAGGCAGTGCCGGGACCGGGAGAGTAGGCCGCGGCCAGGCTCAGGGCTGAGCAGCGAGACGACTGGCTGCGAGTGGGCATGGGCAATGGGCACTTGCGACATGACGCGGCGGGGTGCTCTCGCGGCTCGGGTGCCTGCGCGGTGCCAGGGCCTCGAACTCTGGTTACCAAGGTTCCGAGAGGCGACGAGTTGGACGGGCGATTGCACCGTCTGGGTAATGGCCTTGTGCGCCCGGCAAGGCAGCGGCGTGGTGGCACGGGCACTCGGCAGAGAGGGGGGATTGGTGGCTCGAGTCTCGCAAGGCCACCAGACGACGGCACGGGCAACGGATGGCGGCGTGGTTGCCGCTTGCTGCGAGACGAGGAAAAGATGCCATGTGCCGTAGGAGCATCAGGGGAAGGTGTTTGGTTAGACGGCGGGCGGATGGAGGCGCGGGACGGGGATCCTGGAGGACGAAGAGGTGCGGCATGATGGCATGAGCGTTGGGGAGTCCTTTGGAGCGCAAGAGGGAGCAAGAGGGAGCAAGCGATGGCACACGCACCGAGGCTCAGGTTCCCGAGACAGGGTTCCCGAGACTTGGCAGAGTGAAGATACGCCGTTTCGTGGCGCAGCGGAATGTGGTCAAAATGACTACGAGTGAACGACATTGTAGGGAAATATAGTCGAAAGCACACGCCCCCTAAACCAAGCAAAGACAGAAACAGAAACGCCCGAGACCAACGCCTGGTATGCATCATGAGACTCGTAAGCGACAGACTCGGACTCTTGGATTCGATCATAGATTCGATCATAGATTCGACCTTGGCTTGACGGCATTCGACCACGTCTCGAGCGGGTCATCAAAGACGACCTGGGCATTCTCCATCTTGAGGCCCAGCTGCCAGCGGCCCAGGCCCGGCCAGAAGTTGTCGTCTTCGCGGGCGTCGCCCTGCTGGGCCATGTCGAACCAGCCCACGCGCGTGTTGCGGCTGTACTGCCTGGGCACGAAGGAGACCCAGCGGTCGGTGCCGGGCAGCTCGCCCTGGCTGCCGGGCCCTCGCGGCAGCGGCGGCATGACGATGGTGGTGTTGAAGCCGAGGTAGCCCAGCCAGCGCGTGGCGAAGGGGAAGGAGGGCGCGTAGGCGACGGGGGCGAAGGAGGCGCGGAAGAAGGGGGCGGCGCTGGGGCGGGACTCTGCGGCGTCGCCGGAGGTGTCGTGGGGGTAGACCTTTACGGTGACGGAGTCGTTGGGGCCCATGTGCCAGTCGAAGCGGGCGAGATGCTTGGGGCAGCCCCAGTCTGTGAGTGGTGTTAGAGAGTTGAGAGTAGAGTGAGAAGAGTTGTGGGTAGAGTTGTGAGTTGTCAGGGGTTGAGTTGAGAGTTGAGAGTTGAGAGTTGGGAGTTGAGAAGAGTCGAGAGTCGAGAGTTTAGAAGAGATAAGAGAACTTACTGATGCGTCCGTTGTAGCAAGACTGCTTCTGCGACACGTAGATGCGCGAGATGCGCGGGTTGCACCCCCCCTCCGGCCTCCCCCCCGGCCCCCTCCGAGTCCAGTCAAACGAGCCGGGCACGACGAGCATCTCGTCGTACGGCCCGACGGGCGAGTCGCGGTACCGGATGATCTGGATCATGCCGAGCCCCCCCGCGGGCCGGCTGCCCCGGGGCCGGGCGAACTCGGCGCCGGCCTCGAGCGGCGAGTAGGCGTGGCCGGGGAGCCGCCGGGCCGAGGACCAGAACGAGACGCAGTAGACGTCGCCCGTGACGCGCCACGGCGGCGCGACGAGCTCGATGGGCTCCGGGGCCGCCGCGGGGGGGGGCGTGGTGGTCGTGGGCGCCGCGGGGGGGAGCATGGTGGTCGTGGACGCCGCCGGGGGGAGCATGGTGGTCGTGGACGTCATGGCCGTGGCGAGGCGTGGGCCGGAGACGCGGAGGATCTGGTGCTGGGCCTGGGCTGGATTGTCTATACGGATATGGTGGTAAGGTCAAGACGGGGAGTCGTAGGGATATGGTAAAGGTCAAGACGGCAGAGCAAGTCGTTCGTCCAAGACAGGTCAAGCTGCAGGCAAAGGACCGAGGCCGATGCTCCTATTATAGCAAGCAGAGATGGCGCCATGCGAGAACCATATCTCTATCAGTCACGTTTAAAGGAGTCAGTCAAGGATGAAAGGAAACCAGACGCCCCCCCCTTATTCATCCTCTGCCCCCCCCTTTCACCGTCCCCCCCCCCCCCCTATTCTTCCCATTTCACCGCCCCCCCCCCCTCCATCACTCCCGCTCGCTTCGAGGCTCCGTCTATTCCGTCCAGTCAGTGGCCTCTTGAGCCCCGAAGCCCACCGGGATGACGGAGGGGGGTGGAGTCAAGAGGGGGCGGGGAGATCAGGACCCGCCGCGGTGACGGGGCCACGACCGAGGGCCGTTTCGTCGTCTATGTCGTGCCGTGTAGGTGGCATGTGTGCCATGTCGTATTATACGCGTGTGCCCATGTATTGGGTCCAACTTGTATTGTGCTTCCCTGACATGTTGGGACGCAGCGTCCATGGCATATAGACCGAGGTGGGCTGCGGACGAGGTCGTGACGGCAGGCACACAGGCCAAGGGGGGGACCCGCCATGCTGGGCCCTGAGGCCGAATCTCGAGCTCATGCGTCTTATGGGGGGGGGGGGGGGTGCATCGAGAACCCCGGCCTCGTTGCTTGTCTGGGTATGTACATACGTACATATGCTCGTTCAACAAAGGCACGTTGGCAAACAGACGTAAACGGTCCAGCGTCGTCGTCATCACTGCACAAGCACAGGGAGGCGTGTGGTGGCGCGTGCCAGACAATCTCGTCACCAGGAATGACAAACGGTGGTGGAAGAAGAGCGAGCAGCCAACCAATGTGGATGTAAGTCGGGACTGAGCTTGAGCCAAAAAAAGAAAAGACTAATAAACAACCTCATGTCACACGGGACAGCCTCGAGAGCGGAATCTGGGGGCTCAATGACACGGTGCCACCATGGCGATTTAGGGTTTTGTTGATGGACGGGGCGGGCGGACGGATGGCGTGTTGATACCTAGTCGGCGAGGCGGCTGTAAGTTGGTGTGTTGGTGTGTATGTACGTACGTGACGTGAAGACGACAAGGCAAGGGGAGATGAGAGACGGAACAGTGTCTCTTGAGCATGGCGGGACGAGGCGTGGTGCCAGGTGGCGAGACTGGGCGTCGGTTGGGCTCCGGGCTGCGGGAGGAGTGCCGCCGATAGACGAGCATGATATCACAAGTCAGGCCGATGACAAGCAAGGCCCATCACCAAGCCGATGACAAGCCAGGTCCATCACCAAGGCCATCACAGTTCAGGCCGACCAAGTCAGGCCTCGCCCCCCGCTCGGGCGTCGCCGGCAATGTCCAACCGGACGTCCGAGGCAAAGACGGCACAGAGGACGAGGCTCAAGTCGATACGACTCGAGTCGATACGAGGCCCTCTCTGCCCACCAGACCGACGAATGGCGGGGCCCAACCGCTCGACCAGGATGCCGGATATTTTATCCTGCCCGTGACATGGGCGTCTCTCGGGAGAGACATGCGAGTGGCGTCGAACTCGGCTTTGCTTCGCATCGAGCCCGCAATGAAGAAGAAGGAACAAAAAAAAAGTAATCGCCAAGGCCAGGCAGGGAGGGGGGGCGTGCATAAAGGCATGGCCAAAGTGCAAACTCGGATGAGGGCAGCGGACACACGCATAAGTTGACAGGACCGAGGCGGCGCGTGACGGTAAACGCTGACGGGTATCCAAGGCATGACGCCGCAGCGCTGAGAGACGGAGAGGCTGACCGAGGGATATATATATAGTGGTGTTTACACGCCAGTCACTTACAAGGCGGCGGGGACGAGCAACCGGATTGGTGTGAATTCGAGAACCCTCGACCTATGAGGATATTCTCCATCAGACTTCTCCCGTGTCTTGTACCGCATGCGAATCTGCATGCACGACAGCCCATCTCTGCTGTCGAGTTGGCGTGTTGCTTGTCCGTTCGTACCGGGTATTCGTATTCGTAACTCGTACACGACTCGGAGATAACCCCGTCTTCCCCCGGCCCATATGCGCGGGAAAAGGATGGACGGGCGCGGCCCGCCCTTTATTCCTTATTAGACCGAAACTCAAAACCGGAACTAGCAGTAGTTCGATCCAACGGCGGCGTTTATTCTAGTCTAGTCTTGGAACCCCTCTTTTCTCTCCGCTCGCTCCTCCTCCCCAGTCGCCGCTCTCCTGCCTCTCCTACTTGTTCTTCCCTTGTTCCCTTCTTTTTCTCAGCCCTTCTTTTCCTCCTTCTAAAAACCATGCCATTCACAACTCTCCCTCTCGCCCATCTCACCCCCCTCCCCGCCCCAAATGCGACCCGGGCACCAGGTTTCCGAAAGCTAACCCCATTTAAACTCATCTCATACTTGGCCTCTAATGTCTGTACAGAGTCATCTTGTCCTACATTCCTAACTCGTGCGCGTAGACTACAATTCCCGGAAAAAAGCACGGATCCCTCCTGCACCCGTCCATCCATACTCGTTTCTTCACCGGCCGCCACCGGCACTCGACACAGGCAGGCGAGGGCTCCGTCGCCCCTTTTGGGTGGGAAAACGCCTCCTTTTTGTGCCACCCGTGTGTGCGTGTGTGCGTGCCCGTCTCTCCTTGAACGTCTCGTCTCGTCTCACCGCGCCTCGCCTCGCCTCGCCCCGTGGCCAAACATCTCGCTCATGCGGCGCACGACATGGGCCGCTCTGTAAAAGGTCGATTCTGCCCAGAGACTCTTCACCATTGGGCCTCTGCTCTGCGCCCTGGTCACTGTCATGCCACGACTTGTATCTCATGCACGCACACATGTGCATCTTCGATCCCTCAATGCCACCTCATCGACATTGTCAGGCCCTGATCCACGACGCGGCGCGGCGCCTGACAAAAGATACTTTAGATATGCGTTCCGGCTAGAAGAGTATTCGTCCCCCGATTAGTCGTAATTTTTAGCCTAAATGCAAGGATACGTACTCCTCCTTCCGTAGCTATATATCTACCCCTACTTATAATATATCGAGCTAATAGGGGCCGTATAAGGCCGCGTAAATGCCTATATTAGGGAAAGTTGCTAAGAAAAGTTATAAATTCTATCGAAATCTAACATAGCGATATATAAAATTCGTTAGGCGGCGCGCCGCCTAACAATCCTTATATATCGCTATGTTAGATTTCTAAGGCGCTTTTAAGGCATTCGTTCGGTACGGCTAGGCACTTTTAAGGCATTCGTTCGGTTATTAGGCTTTTGCTACGTGCCCTCTACTATATGCCTTCTACTACGCGCCCTACTACGTGCCCTACTACGCGCCCTACTACGTGCCTTACTATATGCCCTACTATATGCCCTACTACGTGCCCTACTACGCGCCCTACTACGTGCCTTACTATATGCCCTACTATATACCCTACTACGTGCCCTTTACTATATATACGGCTCCTTAATATATGCTTTATGCCTAAGAGCTTTACTAAGTGCGATAAATAAGTATTATAAAGGCGATTAATAAGTGCGATAAAGGCGAAGGTAAGGATCCTATTAGTATAAGCGTATTAGTCAGCGCACTGCATAGGGTTTTCCTTAAAAACCCTACGCGCCTATAACCTCTAGATAATTAATTAATATATAGAATATAACCTTAACGTAGCTTCCTTATAACTACGCAACGCGAAGCTATAAGGTCTTTATATAGCTATTCTAAGGACTAAAAGCCTTAAAAATACGTATTTTTAAAGAGTTACCCTTAGCTCTTTAGAAATCGGATTCCTACTAACCTATAGCAAACGCAACGCAATAACTCTATAACGAATACTACCCCCGACCGAACCTATTAATATGTCGAATATTATAGGAGCATTCCCCCCGGGCTCTCCCCGTTCTAACGACGAGGCAAGGAGCTAACTGCTTTACGAGACTTATACCCGCGAGTCTACCGTAGCGGGCCCTAGCTCTTAGGAGCAGGAGCAGGAGCAGGAGCAGCAGCCTAAGCCTAAGAAAGGCAAAAGCGTTGCTAACCTCGGCAAATAGACTAATTAGCATTTATAGAAGCAGAGCGACTTTAACTAAAGCATACGCGCTAAGCTTCTCGCTTAACGTAATGCCACTCTAGCCTAAGGCAAGGATATTAAGCGCATTCTAGACATCCTCGCTACGATACAACCGCCTCGTTTATCTTTTGCTTAACTCTCTACTTAACCTAATAGTCTATCGGCTCTTATTCCCGTTCCCCCCCTTACTAAGTCTACCCTATTGCCCTCTTCGCCGTAGACTATAACTCCGCCGACTATAACTCCGCCGACTGCTACCCCTCCGGCAGATGCTACTGCTCGACCGCCCGCTGCTATAACTAGCGACGAGCGTTACTAATAGTCCCTTCTTCGAGAGCAATAAGCGCACTAGCGATAGCGTAAACAGCCGGCACCGCAGCCGGGATAATAACGTAAGCAGCCCTAGCTAAGGCAACTTATCGTCTTCCCGTATATTAAGGAAGGCACCGGTGACTAATACGCTTATTAAGAACGAGGGCACCGCCTTCGTATTAACTTCGACTGCCTATAGTATATACCGTACGATACCTCTTTTAACGTCTTTATAAAGGCCTTTATTAAGAACGTATAGCTATAGGCTAAGGCAGCCCGTAAGGTTAACGAAGAGGTTTATAATAATAGGAATAAAGTAATCCTAAAGCTTAAGTAGAAGCTCTACTAGGCAGACTATACCGTACTATAGAAATTATAGCTAATATAGTCTACCCTTATCGTAGGCTAAATCCCTTATAACCTATAGCTAGCTCGTATAGTTAACGAGCTATCCGGAGATTTTAGCTATATTGCCTACTAGGTTAACGTTCGTTACCTTAGTTGCTTCTTCTCGAGGGCATTTTCACCGTACTTTAGGACTATAGTGCCCTTAACGCTCTATTAGCTATCTATGTATAGTTAGCCCTAGTTAAGGACGAAGCCCTTCTTAACTTCGCCTAGTGTATTAGGGATACGTTTCTTAACCTCCTAGACATTAAGAAAAGGAACGCGGGTATACGAAAAATCACAATTTAGCACCTCCGTAATAATCTCCCGCGTATTTAGGCTTAACTAAGCCTTAACATCGCGACCCTCTACGGTATAGCGTTAATTAAACGCTTAGTATTATTAGCTAGCGAATAGGCTTGCTAGCCCGTAGAGGATATATATAGAAAGCCTTTTACGTCTATTTGCACGTAGGAGGCCTCGCCCTACTAGACTTAGCGAGTTAATAAGGCTATAGGGAACAAGCCGGCTACTATAGAAATAGTTAAGCCGAGCCTATCCTAACTATCTGCCTTTATACTCTCTATACCGCCCGGCATCGTTATTGCCGACCCTTAAACCACGGACATTATAGTCTACCCCGCTAACAATGCCGCCTTATTGTCTTTTGCTACTACGTCTTAAGGTAATACCTATTTTAATTACGGCAAGCCTAGCTATTAGGCTAAGGATTATAGGCTTCTTTCGACGCCCGCCCTTATCTACGGCTTAGGCAATGTATCCTCCTCTTCGTCTTCTGCCTTAGGCCGCGACATTAAGATCACGGGCAAGTTATACGACGCGGCTAAAGCATTCGGCAGCCGCTAGCGCAACCGCGGCAATACTAGCACTAGCCGCGGCTATGCCTAACGCGGCGGCGATCGAGGCAAAGGTAGTAAAGGAAGCTATCGCGGCAATTCGGGCGTTAACCGCCCGCACGTTTACTTCGATATAGAGGTCCTCGACATTAATAGCGAGGATTAAGACCCTGTCTCTTAGTTTAAAGAGGATAACGCCGAAACGGAGGCTATCCTCACCGCGATATATAAAGGAATAGAGTCCGGTTATTACGACTAGGATAGCGATACCGCTTACTATATAGTAGTAAGCGGTAGTATTAATACTAAACAAAAGCCTCTTCGTAAAGGCTTTAGTAAGCTATATAGTCTTTTTCTTACTCGTTTAACGGTATCCCTAGCTATTTCTTTATCTACGTTCTTCGACTATAGGTCGACTTCTTATTACGTCGCTTCTTCCCTTACCGATAAGCTCGCCCTATACCCTTCTTAGGTCTCTTCTACGATAAAGGGAATCGGAGGAATCCTAGGGCCTAGCATCTATAATAATACCTTTATTTCGGTATAGTAGCTATATAACGACGGCTAGACCGTCTTAATTACTATCTCTTATAGTATCGTCCCTAACGGTATATTTCCTAGCTCCCTAACCTTTAGCCGCTCTCTTTTTTATACCTTAGGTCTCTCGTACGAGGATAACGGCGCGATTCGCCTACGCCGCCTCCTAGACTAGCTTATACTACGACCTTAGAAGTCATAGGTCTATTCCGCAATAGAAGATAACGAGGATAATTTCGCCCTTACCGCTAGCGACGCTTCTTAAGCAGTAAAGAATAACTAGCAAGCATCCTTCGCGTCGTTAATAGAGCCGATCTTTACTACGTGTTTCTATAAGACTACCCTAGACTAGGCTAAGATTTATATAGACTAATATCTCGCCTAGTTCCTTAAATGCTTTAATCCTACTCTTCGCCGTAATAATAAATTAGCTCGAATAGTCTACCGGATTAATATAGGCGACGCTACGCCTATTCGGTAAAGCCTACGACGGTAAAGTCCCTTATAGGCGCAGGCTATTAAGGACTTCGTCGAGAAATATAAGGGCTCTATTATCCGGAAGTCTATTAGCCCCTAGGCTTCGCCCTTATTATTAACACCGAAAAAAGCACCTATAGGCCTTTAGCATAACGCTTATAGCTAAGTCATTTAGCGTATTTACGCCGACTATCGTATCCTTAACAACTATACGAAGAAGCACGTATATCCTCTACCGAATATAATAGACGAGATCTAGCGTATTGCTAGGCATAGCTATTATGCCTTTATTAACCTAAAAGATAGCTTCTAGCATATACGTATCGCTCGAGAGGACTATAAGAAGACCGCCTTTATAACCCCCTTTAGCCTCTACGAATAGGATACTATGCCGATAGGCCTAACTAATGCCCCGGCTATATTCTAAGCCTTTATAGAAGAAGTGCTAGAGCCGCTCTAGGCCTTTACAGCCGGTCTTTTAGACAATATAGCCCTTTAGGCCGATACGCGTAAATAATTGCACAAACGCCTACTATAGTTTTTTGCCCGCGCCGCTATATACGGGCTCCTTATTAACGCCTTAAAGACATACCTCTTCGTAGATAAAGGTATCTTCTTAGGCTTCTTAGTCTCTATAGCCGGCATCCGTGCCGACCTTCTAAAGGTTGCCGCTATTCGCGACCGCCCTATGCCGACAACTACTACGGAGATTAAGGCTTTCGTATATACGGTAGGCTATTTAAGAATATTAATCGCTAACTTCTCCGACCTCTCCGCCCCGCTAATCGAACTCTCTCTTAGCGGTAAGAACGTCGCTATAACGTTAACTAAGGAAGCAAAGTCGGCTTAGAAATAGATCCGTAAGGTTATTACAACTACGCCGGTCTTAAAGAAGTATAGCTAGTAGCTTCCCGCGATAATTAAGAGTAATGCTTCGGGCAAGTGCGTAAGTATAGTACTTCTACAACCGCACTTACACCTTATAACTAATAGTAAAGAGCGTTCTTCCCTTTACCCCGTCGCTTACTTCTTAAAGAAGCTTACGGATATATAATAGCGCTATTCTATATAAGAACGTAAGCTCCTCGGCATTATAATAGCCGTATAACACTAGCGATATTAGGTTAAAGGTGCCGATATTACCGTTATTATTAACTACGAGTCCCTTCGCACCTTACGTACGAAGATAGAACAACCTGCTCGTATAGTCCGCTTCCTTAATGCGATTAAATACTATAATATTAATATAGTATATCGTAGCGGTAAGGCTAATATGCTAGCCGACTACCT
The DNA here is from genome assembly GCA_012934285.1 of Ophiocordyceps sinensis. Taxonomy (NCBI): domain Eukaryota; kingdom Fungi; phylum Ascomycota; class Sordariomycetes; order Hypocreales; family Ophiocordycipitaceae; genus Ophiocordyceps; species Ophiocordyceps sinensis. The sequence goes on along the minus strand of JAAVMX010000001.1, from coordinate 7,526,966 downwards.
TTCCCGCCTACCCGATCTAGAGTCTACGACTCTCGCGATAGGCGAGGGAAGGATAGTTAAGCTCGATAACGATAGCGATAAATCTACCGCTATAGCACTAGAAGAAGAAGAAGAAGCCGCTACTAAGGATAACAAAGCCGCGAACGGCGCGCCGGCGACGCTAAAAACTAGGCTTATAGAACGACCTAATTAATTAACTCGCATCGACCTATAAGCTGTCTTTAAGTTCCTAACCGCCGGCGAAGCTCTTCCCGCTAATATCACGCCGTATTAGGCTCGCGAGCACTTTTATAAGCTTAAGGGCAGGCTATACCGCATTAGGCAGAACGAGCGCCTCCCTCCCGGCGATCCGCTTACTAAGGCAAGAGCAATTGCCTTATTAATAGTGCCGGAATATAAGGCCCTTATAGTAGTAGCTAAAAATGCATATAAGACTTTAGGCTATAGTACTATAGGCTATACGATGCGATTCCTAGCTATACGCTATTAGCATCCTAAATTACCCCTTACGGCGTATAAAGCCGTACGCTATTATTAGGCCTATTAGTTAATAAAGCCGCTTAACCTAATACTGCCTAACCTAATACCGTTAATGCCGGTCCCTTTATTAATGCGTTAGGCGATTAACTATACGGGCTATAAAGGCAAGCAGCTCCTTAACGCCGTAGAATACGCTACTAGCTAGCTTATATCGGCTATTACGCCCTTAACCGACTTCGAAGGCATACTCCTACTCTTATAGTCTATTATCGCCTGTTTTAGCCCCCTAAAGGAGATTATTAGCGATAACGCGAGCTACTTTATAGGTTAGCAAGCGTAAGATTACTATAGCTAGTACGGCACTAAGATTAGGCCTATAACGCCTATAAGGCCGCGAGGCAACGGTAAAGTAGAGCAAGCTAACGGCGCCCTTAAGGCGATCCTCTATCGACTGCGCCTCGACGAGCCTTAAGCGTCTTTATACTAGCGACTCGTCCGCGCTATATACCTCTACAATCGGCAGGAAGGTCCCTATAGGTATAGCCCCTTCTTCCTACTATACGGCACGCAGCTACTTAAACAATACTATAACGCTACGTACGCCGCTTATACACGCGACCCTACGGTCGAGGAGGACATTGCTTAGGCATAGGAGCTCGTATAGTAGCATAAGGCCCCTATTGCGAGACGATACGTCGTAAGCCTTAAGGCAGCTTATGCCCGCACCCGCTCCTACCTATAAGAGCGTAAGGGGCTAATCCGCGTATATACACCTAGAGATTAGGTATTACGCGTGCGGTAGCGCACGAAGAAGCAAGAGCCGTATTATAACGGCCTTTAGGCAATTATAGTAGCCTACCCTAGTAATACCTACTCTTTAGCGTCCTTAGGTAGCTACGCGTTGCCTAGCCGTTATAATAGTATAAATCTCTTCCCTACCTATAGTCGTAATAAGCACTCTATGCGCAGCTTATAGTACGGTAGCTGTATAATGCTATAGCGTAACCGCGAGCGCCTTCGAACGGCCGTGGCTTTATAAGTCCGTAGCCGGTAAGTCGAGCCTTATATATAGGCTAGCTAACCTCGAGCTCCTATTCGCGTATCTCGCAATAGCGAGTAGATCGGCCGTATATAGCTAAGGAAGGAGTATAAGAGGAAGATAATTTATTAGAAAGGCATACCGCTCGCGCGGTATAGGAGTTTTTATTGTTTTTATTGCTTATTCTGCATTTTTATTACTTATTCTATATTACTTATAATAATACGTTATTTCCTATTTAGGTTATATTAATTGCCTTATAAGCAGCGGACTGCTTATTTAAGGAAGGGGATATTAAGGATCCTATTAGTATAAGCGCATTAGTTAGCGCACCGCATAGGGTTTTCCCTAAAAACCCTACGCGCCTATAACCTCTAGATAATTAATTAACACATAGAATATAACCTTAACGTAGCTTCCTTATAACCACGCAACGCGAAGCCATAAGGTCTCTATGCAGCTATTCCGAGGACTAAAAGCCTTAAAGGTACGCCGATAAGGATATAAGATAGTATAAGAGGAGCCCCGCACTAAAATTAAGTAGAGTAAGTCTCTCGCCGCGTCTAACATTTTTTTTGTTAGGCGCCGCTCCGCGTCGTGGATCAGGGCCTGATTCTCCGTAGCCGTCGACTTGAGCATCGAGGGTCGACAGCCTCTTTTTTTCCTTTTTTTCCTTTTTTCCTTTTTCCCCTTTACCCCTTGCCTCATCATCATGCACCCGGTGAGGGTGGCATACGAATACAGTGCCGGACAAATCGTCCCTGCGGAATCTTTGTACTACCGTATCCATACAGCACAATCAGTCAGTCAATCATAGTTTCTACACATGCACAGATGATACCATCTGGCCATGCATCTCATGCATGGATACACACGATCCCGCCGCCGCCGGGGAGACAGACGCCTGCATCCTGCATTGCAACGCCCGGACCACGGCCATGTGGCGGCAAGCCTCTCTCCGGCACCGCCAGCCGACACCGGTCCGGCATCCACGGGACGGGGGCAAGGATCCGAGGGCTAGGGTCCGATGCTGGCGAGCAATCAAAGACAAGAAAACAGAGTCAAGATCGGATCATCTCTTGAGACATCTAGAGACGGTCTAGAGACAGCTCTAGACTCTGGACACGGCTCTAGAGACAGCTGTCAGTCCAACCATGCTGCCCGAACCTGTCCCGAGTGTGAATTATCCTCTCCTTCTTTTCCTCAACTTCTGCCCCTTCGCTCTCCGCTCCCCCAACCAAAGCAAAAAAAGGAAGAAGACATAACGATAGTATGAGAAATACCACATATTCATCACACCCACAACTCGAGCCTCGTCACCGCCCGTCCCCACTCGGGCAGCTCCAGCTGCTCTTCAGGTATCTCGACGTCCGAGCTGCTGATGCCAATGTAGAGCCCCTCGACCAGTCGCGGGTCCATCTCTCGGTCGTCGCTCCCGAGTACCCGGAACTGCAACGACGATCGGAGCAACGGCGTCACCGCGGCCGGATCAAGGCCTGCCAGCCCCCCGGCCGCCACCATTCTTACCAGGGCCGACGTCAGAGGCACCGCGCCTGATATCTTGGACTGCGACCCCGTCATGCGCTTCATGGCAAACACCCCCACCGTCCCTCCCAGGTTTGGTGCCGTCTCCCAATCGCCCTCGTCGGCCGGCGGCGTTCCGAAAAAGAAGTGAATGCCAAAGGATCCATCGAGCGCCTCCACGTTGACGTGCACGTTGGCGACCCATTCCGTGTAGCGACCGCCACGGACAATCCCCGAGCCAATCGACCAGTTCGCATTCAGCTTGACGTGTGCGTCAAAACCCTCTCCGTCAACATGGTCCTCCCCTGCATCTCCCGCGCGCTGAGCCTTGGCCAACAGGCCGACGGGACTCGATGGTCCGTACCAGTCCGTAATCTTCTTGATGAGTGACTGGCGAACATCTTGCGCCGAGCCAAGCCCTGGGTCCGTGTCGGCATACACGTAGCCAAACGCCTCCGTCGCTCTCGCCGTGTCCGACGTCCAAAAGATGTCTGGAGACGCGTAAAACGGTGTGAGTGGGCTGTCCGAGGACTGCATGGTGCCCTTGATGGCGGTGAAGGTTGTCTCACCCGCCGCCATGGGGGTAATCCAGGCCGACGGATTGAGAATCTGCCATATGGCAACGAGCCGATCCGTCATGGTGTGATGCAAAAAGAAAAGAGGGTCAAACGACGACAGCGGGACATATGTCAAGTGTCCCTTGGATCCCCCGTAGATGTGAATCATGTCGTGGATGGCCTCGACGGAGTCGAGCGTCGGCAGGCCCTTTGACACCGCCCATGCCTTGTTACTAAACGTGTTGAAGTCATGGTAATTGGAGAAGAGCACGTAGAGACGCTGTTGGACCTCGGGCAGTTTGGCGAGCAACACGGCATTCACCTTTTCGTTGTTTGACGGGGGAGCAGTCAGGCTGACCGTCACGTCGGGGCCCCTTTTCGTCTCGTTCCACTGCTTCAGCTTGCCACGGCGTCAGCTGCACAACCACAGGTTGGGGGCTCGTGGATGGACCTCACCGGGTTCCAAATGAGGGCCTCTGAATCCAGAGGGTGGAATTCATACGAGTAGAGGGGGTTCTTGATGGTTTGGACCCCGTTGGGCCCGTCCTGCACCACAACGGGCTTCCAAAAGACGTCGGGCAGATGAGTCTCCCCAGGGGGGGCGCTTCTGGACCAGTCCCAGTAGGGGACGCGGAAGTCTGTCGCCGCTTGCTGATACAGTCGCCTCTGCGTTTGGTTGGTGAACATGGTGGCAATCGTGTTGGCCATCTTGAACATTTGTTGCTTTATCACTCAGTCAAGAGACTCGGGCTCAACCAAGGGCCGACACTTACCTCAAACAGCGCCATATATGGCCGGTGCCACATGGGAAAGAGAGCCGAGTTGTGCGCACAGTAGCCCGACTGATTGGCGCCTGGGGCCGCTTGTACTCCGTTCCAGGGTTTAAAGGGCACGCCGTGGATGCCTGGTGACCAACAACAAACTCATGAGCGTCGCGGGCCGTTGCCGCATTGCGGGGATAACGGAAGACAACCCACCGGCAATCTGATACCACGAGAGGGGATCGTCTTGGTCGGCATTCTGGAGCATGCTGAGAGCCAGTATGAAGAGATCCCACTTGTACGGGTCTGCCTTTAGTTGTCGAACCTCGAGCCTCCGGGGAATGCTGCCGTTGAGCGCCAGGGGCAGCTTGCCGACGACGATGGGGGAAGCGGCGTCTCGCCGACGGCTCCATCGGGAGACGTCGATGCCAAAGTCGTACCCCGAGCCGAGGGCGGCGAGGGCGGTACATGTGCATTGGAAGAGGACAAAGGCTGCTGCTGCTCGGAGCATCGTCGCGCGTCGTTTGTGCATTGCCATGCGACGAGCAGCCAAGGCGAGGCAGGGCGTCTGCTCTTGTGCAGTTAAAGATAAAGAAAGTCGAGGAGGCTAAAGATGGGATTCCGCGCGGAACCCTGGAGTCGTCCTGGGGCTGTCGAGGCGACTCAATGGATCTTGAAGGCGGCGCCCCAGGAAACGAGAAAGCAGAATGTGCTTGGGGCCGCGGCGAAAAGGGAGACGAGCCTGGCACGTCGACTTTGCTGGCGAGGAAAGAAGCGAGGCTGAGAGGGTCAATGAGTCAAGCTACAAGTATCAGGTGATGTGAGGCCCTGGTGAGAGGAAGGAACGGCCAGGCCGGGCAGGACGGGCAAGGCAACGACCCTACGGTGGCCAGTCCAGCGGAAGGACCGCATCTTGTACACGTCGTGTAGCCCACCTTCCTCGTGTGTCCCAGGCTGCCTAACCCGACTTCTGCGCCGCCAATGTGGCCTCTTTTTGCCAACCAACAGCATCTCCGGATGGCGTCGCTCTCAATCAACTCGTCTGTCACGCCCCGACACCACGGGGCAGCAGCTTTCTCGTCTCGAGCCATGTCCGACCACGGCGCACCCATGGAGCCAAGGCAACGCACTATCTCTCCGGCTCACCAAACACCCTCTTGAAAACATGTTCGAGACGCCTCAGAACCTCGTCGCCGTTTTGCGCAATCTGGTAATGCGTCACCAGCCGGCCGCCGGAAAGTTTGAGACCGGCGTCGGCCCCGAGGCTGATGAAGCGCTGCTCGCTGCAGCCCGCGGCCCCGAGGTCCAGCCAGCACATGTTTGTGTGGACTGGGTGGGCGACGGTGCCGCCCATGGTGGTCCACAGCGCTTCCACCCTCTTGGCCATCTCGTGCGAGGCTCCGAGCAGGCCATCCCTGCCGTCGGGCGTCTTGCCAAAAGTCTCGTCGACGGCCACTCTTGCGGCAGCCGTCATCATGCCCGGCTGGCGCATGCCGCCACCAAGCGACTTGCGCACCCATCGAGAGTGCTTCAGCGTCCCCTGCGACCCAACGAGCATGCTCCCCACTGGGGCACCCAGGCCCTTGGAGAAGCAGAGGCTGACGGTGTCGAAGTGGGAACAAAACTCGGACAGGGTTCCTGCGCCCGCGGCAACCGCCTCCCACAGCCGGGCCCCATCGCAGTGCATCCTGATGCCGTGCTGCCTCGCGAAGCTGGAGATGCGCTGCACCTCGCTGAGCGGCATGATCATGCCGCTGAGGGTGTTCTCCAGGCTAATCACTCGTGTAGGGCACCAGTGAACATCGTCGCCGAGTACAACATGGGCTTCGACGTCTTCGAGCGTCAGGTGAGTGCCGTTTTTGGGAACGACGGGCTGGACGGAAGCCCCGGTCAGGGACGAGACACTGCGGCTCTGCAGGTAAGCACTCGTGCTTGGCGGCGGAAAGGATGGGGTCACGAACCCGCCAGCTTCAGATTGGATTATGTGCGAGCGGTGGTCGCACAAGACGGCGTGAGGGGGCTGGACAAGGAGACTCCTGAGCGCGAGCTGGTTTCCCATTGTTCCAGAGAGAACAAACAAGCCAGCCTCCTTTCCCGACAGGGCAGCGACATGGGCTTCCAGATGGGTCGTGGTGGGGTCTTCGCGGTGGACGTCGTCGAGCAACGAGCAGGCCTGGACGGCAGCCAGCATGGACGGCGTCGGCGTCGTCATGACATCGCCTGCATCAAGCCTTTAGCCTCGCGGTGGTTGCCCATGCACGCGGGCATGTCTGTCTCACTTCTCAGATCCAGTGAGCCTGGCCCCTGGACTCCAACCCAGGCATTGCGCACCCCTCCTGGCGACGACACCCTGTCGGTGACACTGCTCATGGCGGCCGCTGCTGGTGGAATCGAGCTGAAGCAAGGTTGGGAGGACGCGAGTTGTCTGAGGGGCCGCGATGAATTATTAACGAGTCGTCGGGGCGTGGAAAGGGCTGTGCGAATGGCAGTCATGTCTGCCGTGTTTGGAAGATGCCAGGTCGGCTGGCGTCGGGTGAGGCTCGGCGCAGGGACCGGGTCCTGGCATCCCCGTGTAAGATCATCATGTTCTCTCTCAAGAAGAACGAGAAGGAACACCCCGAGAATTTCTCTAGGCAGGCAGGCAGGTTGATTCAGCACACATTACTCTTACTACTTGCTACCGCGCATTCCTGTTTTCTCGCTTTATTAACTACATGGCACCATTTTGTCGAGCTCTCGCGTCGGAACGGAGCTAGGATAACGCGGTGGATGGGGGAAGCGGTATTTATAAGCGGTCTACCTATTTATAAGCAGGCCTAGCCCAGAACACCACACATGGAACCCTTTACTTCCCTAACCAACACCCCAACAGCCACAACTTCTTGGTGGTCAAACATCACGGGCCCGACCAATCAACACCCGTACATGCCGTCTCCGCTGGACTTCATCGACGAAGAAACGGCAACCGTGTTGTTCCTGGAGCTACGCCAGAACACAAAGGCCGAGCTCAACCTGAAAGTCTACGCCATGTTGTGCGGGATCCCAGCGGATTGGGTACTAAACGTCCAAAGAACGCGAAGGCAGGAAGCCAGTGTCGCCCGGTCAGCTTGCTCATTCTCCATTTTACGCGTCGAGGATGCTAACAGGCACAGGTCGCCGCCGCCGGCGTGGACGCCGCCAACGTATACAACCCAACGGCAGAGGGGGGAGCGGCGCGCGATCCCCATGTAAGCGAACCCTCATCACCATACTGGCGGACACCCCATCGATGGGCCGTACGGTGGAACACCTTGCACGCACCACGCCGTCACACACATCAACATCACGCGCTCTCCATACGATACGATGTCTACCTTCACGACCTACTTTTGGCCCATCGCTCGCCCCAAGGACGAGGAACGGGCACGTCTCATCCTATTTGCGGCGTGGCACACGGCGAAGAGGTCGAACCCGTTGGCCTCGAGAATCTTGATTAGGTATAGTCTCTTTGTCATCTTTAAAGTTGGCATTCGATTCGTGCTAATACATTCTAGGTCCGATATACACGACGTCACGATGCGAAACGGCGTGCTTATCCCCGACGCCTTATGTTACCATCGGGATACAGGACCCAATGACGCAATTTGCGCAAAAGAACATGTCGGCACATGGATACACGGCCGACTTGCGGTCGTATAAAGTCCTTATGGCACGACCGTATGACCTCGATTGCGCCCACAGGTGGCTCGGATCGCTGCTTTCCATAACATCAAAAGCGCTGTATCCTATTCGACAGCAGTTTGCGCGCAATCAACGCCACCGACTGGGCGTCCGCTATCCCATTCGATGGCATGCGGGAGCAGGGAGGGGGTTTGCCGACCTTGAGGCCCCCCTAGTAGTGCCGCGAGCCCCCGCGGGCTGATGCGACACCTTTTGTACGTGATGCCCCGGTTTCTCACTGTTTCGCCCCTGATAATTGTATCACAAATACTAACACTGTCACAGGGGTTTTTTGGCCGCGCATCATCTCCTCCAGAGCTTCAACATGCACGACTTGCCACTACGAGACGCAATCCTGGATTGCTTTAAAGCAACCATCCGCCTCGTCCGGCCGGAATCGCGCCGCCAGCTGATCCTCGTTGGCGGAGCAGCGAGCACCGCCCACGCCTCCAGGTAGCACACTGAGGACGTAGACGTTGCCGTGCCGCCCGATGTCATCGTCGACCTCGGGCGCGCCATCCTCGACGACGCGGTCGCCGGCTTCAGCTTCGAAGCCGATGGCAAGATTGCCTGGGACGCGCCGCAGGGCTTCCAGGTGCGGCCTGACCCGCGTTGCCTGCGGCGCATCGACGAAATAGGCTGTGATTGCAACTACCAGGGAACTTATCGTTGCTGGCCGTCGACATTAGCATTTGGACATTGCACCAATTGCGGTTGCGAGCGCAGGGTATTTGTACGTGCCCCGAAAAGGGGCAAGGGGGCAGTAGTAGGCTTGACCTGATTACGCTGGGAGACGGGTCATCGAACGCGTCGTCGCGTCAGAGCCTCTCTTCGAGTCGTCGGTCGCCTCGATGACGGATCTGCTGCGGTTACGGGCAGTGACGGTAGCGGATCGCGGGGGGGGCGGCGACGTGGAAGATTTTCGGTAGCTGTTGATGGAGACAGAGCTGGACGATCTCGAGCTGCAGTGCATCCTGAAGGCGGCCGAACGACTCGGGGCGCTGGATCGCTTGGTGCTGGTGGCGGTGCTAGGGGGCCATAATGCTACGGGGGGGAAGCATCTTCTTGGCCTACTTCGTATAATTAATCCATAAAATGCCCGGGATGCCGTAGGGTCCCGAGTGGAAGCAAAGCTTTCATGAGGCGCTTTTGACCAGTTGCCGGACAGCATTTACGTCACTTTTCCTAAGCGTGCGGATTCCTCCCATTATACGAGCTCGAGGCAAAGCAGAAGCTGTTCTTCGTCGCGAGCTCTTTGCTTTGCTTAATAAATTTCGACGATCAATCAAACAGGGCGCACTCGCCGCCCTCCTCCTCGACTTCGGTCCAGGTAGTCTATAAGTTATCTTGGTCGACGTGCTGCCGCTCTAGGAATATATAGTAACTGTGGGAATAGCTAGCTACGTGCTACGTGCGACGATATAGTCGCACACACGTGATGCACGTAATCCCTAGGATTACGTGCACGTACGAGGGAGCTACGTTACCGCGATAGCTTCCCCTTACTTAGCTAGCAATATAACCTAATATAACTATACCGTTTACCCTATAAGGTCGACCTAGAGACCTACTAACACTAATTAGTGGTTGACTTAGTTAATTATAGACAGCTAGGTAGAAGAGATAAGATTCGTTACCCTTTATTATATAAAACACTTATTAACTTAGGAATACTTTAAGAAGGTCGTCTTCGTGCTAAGAATAAGGATATCTCCGGCCTGATTAGACGGTCGAGATATCTTTCCTAGCTTTAATTAATCCGGTTACTTCTATCTAATAGGTAAGCTAATATTAATTATAAGTGCGTTATTAACGCTTAAGACAACTATCGTAAAATCCCTTACGATACCCCGATCTAACACGTAAAGACTATTACGTATAACTATTAAAATAACTTCTTCTTTATTAACACTAGCCCCGACCGTTCTATTAGGCAATCTACTTAACGACTATATGCTATATATACCTTTACTAAAGAGCATTTAAAAGAAAATTAATATTAACCTCTAGGATAACGATATAAACCCGGAGGAACGTAAAGAAATCCTAATAATAACATATAGTGCCCGCTTCCTATCCTATTGCAAATATAATATATACCAATAGGGATATAAGCTTTTTAGCTACTTCTAATAGCACTTTTAAGGATAGGAAGAGGAAATATAGAAGGCTATAAGACATAAAGTAAGGAGGTAAATTAGGACCCTATTAAAGCGCTAAGGCATCTATCTAAGACCTAATAATAGATTATTCGCTAAGTAACTCCTTGCTTTATAAGATATAGAAAGACTCCCTAACTAGCCTAAAGACGACTAGATTAACACAAATTTTAATATAGGAATAACAGTATATATAAGAAAACTCTTAATACAACCGTTGCCGACCTTAATAATAAACCCTATTATCCTTAGCGCGTAAGTGCCCGGTTTAGCAGGGCATTTCTCCCCCCCTATTTAACAAGGGGGAAAAAGAGGGTTATATAACGTACTAGCATAATGTTATACAATAGACTAATATAATTAGTATACTACGGGGTTATCGAAAGGATAGGATGCTGCTAGCCGTAATAAGGCCTAGGAAGGGAGTTAGGCCGGCTAATAGTTCTACTAGTAACGGACTATCTACCGGTTGCGAAGGCAAGTATAAGGTAAAGCAGGTTTTTAACTATTAAATAATGTAGAAAATAATTACTTATCCCTTCCATTCTTAGGCCGGGGAAGATGCCCGTTATATGCCTATATTGCCATCCGGGTTTTTACTATAAAATCCCGGTGCATTACCGTAGCTTCCCTAAGGAATCTCCCTAATAATGCCTAATCGCGCATTACCGTGTATGCGTAATCCTCTCCCTATATATGCCTTAACGCGGTGATTTCCCCCTATTATACGCTTTGCGTATTATAGTAAAATCCCTATAATACGCGTTGCGAAATAGCCGTAGAGTCGTAGCGTAATGCCGGGGTTTACCTATACTAGATTTCACCGTGATATCACCGTGCTATAACCGTAAAATGCCTATAAAATGCCCGTGAAATATAGTAGGGCAATATTAGCGTAGTCTAGGGTTAACCCGTATCTATGTAGGTACGTACCTATTAGGGTCCTATACCGTAATATATAACCTAAGCGTATAAAAGGGAAGGGAAAGAAGGAAGCATTTAATCACATATATAAGATTAATATAATATAACTAAATTAACTTAATTTGCCCTCTTAAAGATTTAACGATTTCTCCTCGAGGACTTCTACCTATAAATTATTAAAGAAAGACGATTATTGCCGTATAGCTTTTACAACACTCGTATCTAGTCGGTATTAGCATAATTAAATAATCCTAAAAATACGAAGAGACTAATCGAAATAAGAGCCCGAAAAATATAATTTAAGAGATTACCCCCTAAGTAAGATATCCTAACTTATACGGAAATCGACTAGCCGAGGCTATAGTACAACTACCCTACGAATTTCTGCTATTATTCCTAACCCTTAGTATAGCGACTACTGCGCTTGCTTTAGGGTATATGCCCTTTCCTCTATTAAAACTTCAAGCCTAATACGGGGGACTCTATCTATTTTCCGCGAGAAATCGTAGAAGGAGTCCCCGAATAGCATGGCTTAATAACTGTACCTTATAGAAGCAGTAGTAAAGGATCTAAATAAAAAAACTAAAGCAATAGGAAGAAGAACGACGAGAATAGACCCGATAAAGCCTTTAGAAGTAGCTAAAGGAGTATCCCTTATATTAGGAAAAGAGGGAGATAGCTAGAAAAAACGGTAACGGCGGGGGAGCCTAGGCTACCTATTCCTAGGAGCGCATTCTTACTAAAGGTCGTCGACTTAGAGCCCGTCGGGTCCGACTTAGAAAGCGAAGTAGGATAACTCCTTCGATAAATCCGGACTACGACTCTACTTAATCCTCTTAGATTCGCCCTATTAGAATTGCCCTACGTATAAATAGAAACCTTATACCTTACTATAACTTTCTAATTCTTTATATATTAGCAATAGCAACCTAGAAGATAACCGAAGACTCTACTATAACTCTTTCGATAGCTATACTTTATATAATTATACTATGTAAAGGAGAGCTTCTAACTATTATAAAAGACTAAAATGCCTAGATTAAATAAAGAAGAATATATATATATATATACATATATACGGATAAGAAAGAAGAAAGCAAACGACGACCGGATTTAAAAAGCAATATTTTATAAGAAAAATCAGAAAAACATATATAATACACAATAAACGATAAAAACAATAATAACATTAATATAGCTAAGATATCTAATATAACTTCTGCTTAGTAAAGGCTTCCCGCTATAAGAGAGATATCGTCGACCTATAGAGACTACCCTACCTTAAGGGGTAAGGCTACTATATAGCAGCCTATGCTCGGGATTAACGAGCTAACTATAGTTATAGGTAAGATAATTGCCTAATAGAATAACGGTCTCTTTAGAATATTACGGTAGGGGAAGCTTCCCCCTATTAGTAAGTTTAACGGTAAGAATGTTAGTAGGGCTCTACTACGGTAAGCAGCCGGAAGCGAACCTATCGCACGTGTGATAGTATACGGTTGGGTTCTTATTGTCTTATCTAGCTAGGAAGAAAGAGGGGAAAGGGGGCCCCTTTATAGGTGCTAACGTGGCCTCGGGTCACGTAGGTCACGTGCCCTTAACAACGTCGTACGTATCCTTTATCCCTTATTCCTATACTAGCAGTCTTTACAAGATCGTAGAAACAGCAGCCCAAACGAACGTATTAATAAGGGGCAATAAGGGGCTAAATAGGGATCTATAGCCCGGTTAAACGGGCCGTATTATTATCGTAGATCCGGCTTTTCCAACCTTGCAATAGCCTTACAAACAGCCTTGCAACGTACGGGAAAAAGAGTGTAAAAACTGCATATTAGGTCACGATGCCTAATAAATACAATTCGTGAATATAAATCGCAAAAAAGGGGAAAAGATCATCGGCAGGAAGCGTTAAGCTTTAGGGCGAAGCAGAGCAAGAGACAAAGTCATCTTCGGGCCGGGAAAAGAACGTAAAAACAGAGCGTGTGTTCGGGCCGGGAAAGAACGTTGCCGGAGTGCTATAGGGTCGGCATATAACGTTGCCGGGGCGAAATAGGGCTTGTTTCGGTGCTTGTTTTAAGGCACTAAAAGGGGAAGCAAAAGAGGGAATAAGGCGCTAAAAAAGGGAAAAACAAACGAAAAACAAAGCAGGGAATACACTCGCAGTCTTTAAACAAATAACATAAAGAGGGGCATAAAGAACGTTATCTCGGCCTCTAAGGAGCGTCGGAAAGGGTCAGCTAGCCAAACGTGCTAGTGCTATCGTCGTTATTATCCTCTTCGGCTAGGATATAGCCTTGTTGTCGTCCGTAGCCTCGTCCGTACGGCTAACTAGGACCGGGTCTCGAGCTTTGTATAGATCCTCTCGAACGACCTCTTGCACGTCCGTATTAGTTAAAAGATTAGACGGGTCGGCGTGTGAGGTACGTTTCGAGGGACGATCGCAGGTCCGAAAATAGCTCCTCGATGCGTACGGCCGGGCGGAAAAGGGCCGGTTCGAGCTCCGGAATACCTCGGCAGGCCCGGACTAAAGTCATCCGCAAAGGAACGTTAGTCTCTAGGTCCTAGTCTACGAAAGAACTACTAAAGGCGCGTTAAATAAGCTATAGCCTATTAAATAGTAGCTCGAGGACTTTAGGTAAAGGCTTTTCGGGATGCTAGGCTCGAAGCCTTAGGAATATCGTCGTAGTCTACGCCGTAAAGTAATATTCGTGATTAACGCCTATATCGAAATAGCGTTTAAGGGCGTCGTATACGCCTTAGAACGTCGTATTCTAATTTAGGTGCCGGTTATAGTAGTCCTCGGCACGGCCGGCGAGAATTTAACTAACTAGGCCGTAGAACTAGCCGGGGGCGACTCGTAGGCTATAATAGGTCCGCATAAAGAGCCGGACTTTATTATCGAGGATATCGTATAGGTCTCTTATATAGCTATAGTCCTTTTTCCACGCCTTAGCGAATTGCAGCACGAGGTTAGCGTCCGTAGGAGCGTTCGGGACCTCGGGCGGCGGCATTATTATATATGCCTTAAGGGGGAATTTAGGGATAGGGACGGCAGGGACGGCAGGGACGCGGGGAACGGCAGCAGGGACGGCGGCAGGAAGGAACGGCTGGGCGGCAGGCTGGTACTAGGCGGCCGGGATAGGGTTAGGCTAGAACCGTATAGCCGGGACGAAATCGGGATGCCGGAACTAGTGACTTGTCGGATAGACCGTGTGTTGTGCAGCCTGGGGAGCCTGGGGAACGACGTTAGGGACTTGGCCGGGGACAAAGGGGTCGGGAATGACTGGTGGCGGTGGGCCGGAAACAATATGCTGCGGCGGGGGACTTAGGGCAACGGGGGCAACGGGAGCCGGAACAACGGGCGAAGGAACAACGGGCGAGGACGAGGACGCAGGCAATGACACTCTAGCGGCTCTTTAAACTATTTAAGCCGGGGAAGCTTCGTCGTCGGCTCTACGCAGTGCCGAGATTAACGATGCGGCTAGGAAGGGCGAAGGCGAGGGCGGAATTAACGTTGCGGTAGCAGCTGCTTGTTTAGCATAAGCTGCTGTTCCGATGTCGAATTAAGTCTCCGTGAATTCGTCGGTAGGCTAGGTTAGCGGGACGTCTAGCCTTTATAGGTTAACGAATTGTCTCGCTAAGGAGCTTCCCTTCCGGCCTATATAAATGCCTCGTCTTCGTAAGAGGTTCTTTAGGACTTTTCGATATTCCCTATTAACCTTATTCTACGTAGTCTCGGTCCACCCTTCGAAGTATTCTTAGAAATCGTCGAACATCTCGTACCTATTAGCATAGATATTGGCTTTAGAAATAGCTAAGAACCTAGCTACGGAGGTTATTACGATAACTTCCCTTTCTTCGTCCGGGGCGACGTCGGTTTCCTAATAGTCGATGTCGATATACTTTAAGAAGGAGCCGTAGATCGGCACGTCCTTTATCTACTCTTCGAGCAGCGTGCGTGCCGCTAGGGCAGTAGAGGCGGTAGAGGCGGCGGCGGGAGACGGGTCTAACATCTTATAATCCGCCGGGGTGTTCTTATTAAAGAAAGCTTAAAGAAGCAAGCGGACTTATTTGTGCCGGGGTGAAGCAGGTCTTTTATCGGGCTGAAAAAGGGCGTGGCCGGGTTCTTATAGGTCCTACTTCGAGGCGGCAAAGGGCAAAGCAGCTGCAGAAAAGAGCAAAGCAGCGGCAGAAGGCAGAAACAACTAGCAGTTCTTTAAACAGCAAAGAACAACTAGCAGGGCTTAAAGCAGCAAGCGGACTGTATGTATAATGCCGGGCTTAAGGGAGCAAGCGGACTATATATAGTGCCGGGTCGGAAGACGGCGGGGTCTTTATCGTACACGAGGGTCTTCGTAATGGTTTTTATCGGGAGCAGGCAGCGGGCTTTTAATGGTTGTTTTTGCGTAAGGGTCTTCACGCGATAGTCGTGATTAAATAGCTCGTGTGTTGATTAAATATCCTATAGTGTCGGGAGTGCTTTTATCGGGTCGCGAGGGTCTTCGCGATAGGGTTAGCGTTGTAGACGCACTATCAACTAGGCTACTTAAAGTCTATGAAAATAGCGGCGTTAGTTAGCAGCTTAGAAGGAATCTATTAGCGTCCTCCGAGGGCAGTATCGGTCCGGGTGGCGAAGATCCTTATTCTTAGCACGGATAACCTTCTTAATGCGTGCGACGTTAGTTATTATTCGATAAAGATCCGTACGCGTTCGAAGGTTAAATCTGTCTCTTCTACCTAGCTAATCTGTGATTAAGCGTTTCAATCACTGATTAGTATTAGTAGGGCTTTACTACGGTAAGCAGCCGGAAGCGAACCTATCGCACGTGTGATAGTATACGGTTGGGTTCTTATTGTCTTGTCTAGCTAGGAAGGAAGAGGGGAAAGGGGGCCCCTTTATAAGTGCTGACGTGGCCTCGGGTCACGTAGGTCACGTGCCCTTAACAACGTCGTACGTATCCTTTACCCCTTATTCCTATAAAGAACGTAATAAAATTTATTAAGAAATTTAAGAAGGAGATGCGTTTTAATAAGGTTTATAAAGACGAGAAGATTAATTAGCTTAAGGGCTACGTCTCTATTAAATAAGCTCCGACCGTAAAGATCCTTACCGACGGTCTTCTATA
Organism: Ophiocordyceps sinensis; assembly: GCA_012934285.1. NCBI lineage: Eukaryota > Fungi > Ascomycota > Sordariomycetes > Hypocreales > Ophiocordycipitaceae > Ophiocordyceps > Ophiocordyceps sinensis. The sequence goes on along the minus strand of JAAVMX010000001.1, from coordinate 7,510,697 downwards.
GGACGAGGCAAAAAAACGACTTCTTAAATACTACTACGTATACGATATTAAGCAACTTAAGACCGCTAACGATCGACTTAACTATTATAATACGAAGAGACCTTCGTCCGTCTTTAAAGTTACGGAATAGCTTAGCCTTTACTTATACCTTTAGCGTAAGGCCTAACCTAATAGATAGACTTAGGCTACTACGCAATCGTATTTTATCTACCGCGCTATACCTAGGGATTTAATTATTAGTATCCTTAAACGTAATAAGATAACTTCGGATAATCTCTTAAGGTTGCCTTACGAAGATATTATTAACCTAATTAATAGCTACTTAGCCCTACGATAGGACGTTAAAAGACGAGATATAGCTTTAAAGGTATATAATTAAAAGCTTAAGCAGACCGAGGAAGAGTAAGCGACTTCCCTTAAGGATAAGGAGGTAGGTATAATAGAGCTTCCTACCGATAAGCCTAATGCTAAACCGCCTAAGGAAAAAGCTACTACCTCTACGGAAGATATTACTAAGAAGGAAGATATTTATTAGCCGATATAAAACTTAACTAAGGCCTTTTAGGATATAACTATTAACTAAAACCGCTAGAATAAAGCTCTTATAAACCCTATAGAGAGGGAATTACGCCGCGTCGGTTCTAGTAGTTAAGAAAGAGGTAGTTACTACTCTAGCACGACGAATACCCTTAGATTGCACTAGCCGACGAACGATAAGTTCTACGTAAACTTCGTTAAGACCTAGAGGTGCTTTTACTATAGAGAACCTAAATACTACCCGGACTAATGTCCTACGCTTTAAGCTAATTATATAGCCGGCATTATTACCTATAATTCTTCCTTAGGAGTTCTCGCCTTTAGAAGACCGAAAGACATAAGCCCGATTCCTCCTATATTAGCTAGTAAGTATACGAGGCCTAGATCTTACATTCGGAGGCTTATCGTTTATTAGGCTAACGTATAGCCTAGATGCTTTATAACTCCGCTAATTGCCTAAGTTAAAGCGTTATCTACGCCTTCTTGCTAAGATTAGATAGTAAATAAGAAAGAAATCGCTGCGATAGATGCCTTTTAGAAATACTCTTATCCTTAGGAGTAGAAACCTCGCGACCTTATCGGGACTAACGTCGCGACTAAGACCTCTATAATTCGATTCTAAGTGCCTTAGAAGGAAGGAGGAACGGATGATTAAATGCTTTATTCGGCTATATAAGTTAATGCCTAAGAGGCAAAAAGACGATAAGTCGATAGAGATAATATAGACTCTTAGGAGGATACGACTATAAAGACTATTCCTGTTAAGACTCTAGTCTATTATAAATATAGAACGGAACCTAGAAAGAAGTTCGATATTATAACGGACGAGATCGTCTATAATATTATATTAAAGAAGATACTAATCTCCTTATAGACCCTAGTTAAGTTTCTGCCCTTAGTTAGTTCTAAATTAGGCGCAAAATGCATCGATAAAGCCTAAGGCATTAAGACCACGTAATTCTAATACCTTAAAGAGCTAGCTACTTCTCCCCCTATTTTAAGGGCAATCGCCGTTAAAATCCTAACCGACGACGAGGAGGAGGAAGGATTAGACCTTCTAGGTTACCTATAAGAAAAGCTATCTATAACGGTAGTATACCTTAAAGAGCCTATCGGAGAATACTAGATCGAGCCGGAAGCTATTATATGCCTACTCTACGATAAAGAGATACTAGACCGGAAGATATATTAGTATACTAACTACGAGGGGTCGATAAAAGTCAACGTGCGTATAGTCGACTAAGGCGATAGCTAGCTATAGCGGAGACTTATCGGTAAATTCCCTATCGAAGATAACTCTAAGACTAAAGGAAAAGGGAAGGAACTACCTTAAAGTAGATAGGACGAGTATATAACGCGGTAGAAAGCTATAATAGACGAGTTTAATAGTCGGCTTACGTGTTTCTATATAGGGACTATTAACCCGACTATATTAATAAACACGCCTTCTATTACGTACCTAATTCCTATAGTTAAACCTCGAGACGACTATAATAGAATAACTATATTTAGACTGCTATCTTTATCTTATTACTAACCGTAACTATTTTATCTTATATACTAAGATCCTCTTATAGCATTAAAAGCCTTTTTTCTCGATTAAATAGACTTATTGTTCGCCTAGCGCTTGCTAAATAGAAGTATTAACCTTAACTTAATAGGAACTACGATAGAAGCGAACGAAGAAGAAGGGACTAGCGCCTACGCATCTCCGTAAGATAGCGCCTACGCATCCCCGTAAGACGATAATAGACTCTATAGCCAATGCGCATAACGTCTTTAGACGCTATATACGACGACTTTAGTTTAGGAGGAAGATTTAGAGACTACCACCCTTATGTCCGACGCGATAAGCGTATATACTTTAGATACCGTTAATATAGTTATAGTATATACGTAGAGAAGATATTTATGCGACTTAATAGACTAGGTCTCTTAGAGCCTATAAGACTACGTCGACCTAAACGACTTAATCTTTAAGACTATTAAAGAGGTTAGGCTTAAGCTTACGGTAGGCCCTTAGCCTAATATAGACGCGTTTATAATATAGACGGATACGAGTTTATAGGACTATCCTCGGCCGCTTTTATCGCCTTCGTTCCCCGCGCTATCCTCGGCGACTTCTATAGAATAGCTATCGGAGACGTCTAACGTATTAGACCTTCTCCTTAGCTATAAGGAGACGTTTAGTCTAGAAGATAACGATCTAGATTACGCCTACGACGATAATTATATAATAAATAACGTCTATTTGCTAATAGACGACTTGCCGGAGCCTAACGAGACTACGTTAGCGCCGTAGACCTTCGTAACTAACGCGACTAGTATAATAACTCCCTACCGTCTGCTAAGGCAGATGTAAGACTTACTATATGTTTAAATTAGGCTCGGAGGAAGAAAATCAAGGCCCCTTAGTGCACTTTTAGACACTAGGTCTAAAGGTAATCTTATTAGCAAGCACTATGCATAATCCTACGGCTTAAAGATTAGCACGACGAAGGCGACGACTAAGTTATACTCTAGCGCGGCTATCGAAATAGTTAAGGAGGTTAAGATAGAGTTATATATAGGCTTAGCGTAGATGCTAATCACGTTCTTTATCGCGCTAAACTATATTCTCGTTCCTCTTATTCTAAGTATACCGTTTATCTATACGGCCTAAGCGATATTTAATCATACTCTAAAGAACGGAGATATATATATTAGGTATTAGATAGGAATAGTTAGAATTATCGCTCCTACGGCCGGCGCTATTAAATAGGAGGTTTCTTTCGCAGCTAATAAGAAGGTTATTTAGATAAATGTTATTATAACTAACAGACGATATAATAAGTTCCGACCGGCCGCTTTTACTAATAACGATAAGGATTCCGATATAGAAGGTGCTCCTAAAGATAAAGATATTAACGACGATAAAGATTCCGACGTAGAAGGTACTCCTAAAGACAAAGATATTAATAACGATAAGGATTCTAATACAGAAGGTATTCCCGAACATAAGGATACGAAACTTTTTTCTCTTATTTCTTATATTTCGAATTATATATCTACGTAGACTTATTAACGGTTAACGGTTTCCTATCTAATTTAATCTTCGCCGACTATCCTTGCCTTACTAGGAGGCGAGATTCTTAGTTATAGAGGAGGGCTATAGCGATAGACACCTATACCTACGTTATAAGCTTTAATTAGGTAGTAACTTATCACTAATAAGGAAGATTAAGCTATTCTCTCGATTAGATCGGAAACCGCTAAGGAAATCCTAAAAGTAATAATAAACGAGACGACTATAGAGCTAAGAAAGACTATAAAAAAGACATAAAGGAAATTCCGGAAAATGCAGAAGATTTAGGTATAGACTAGAAGAAAGAAGCCTATAAAGATATACGATATACGGGTTAATATAATATTTAAAAGAAAAAGCGATAAAATTAACCCTTTAGACAATATTCCGTCTAATAGGATAGTTCCGACGGGTAATACTAATTAGAGAACATTTAAGTAGGAAGAAGCTAAAAACAAAATTAAGAACGCTAGATACTATAATTAAATAATAGGAAAGTTTTCTAATATAGAAAAAGGGACGAGGCTTACGCTAGAACGACTTAAAGATATTTATAAGCAATTTAACGACCTCTTAATAAAATAAGAAATTGCTATCTTCGATTAGATTATGTTTAATAAGGAAGCCGCACTATTATAGAACTTTATAAAAAGAGGTAAAGTAGACCCGCTAGTCGCTCCTCCTTAGATTATTAAGATAATAGAATATAACGTATAGTAAGCATCGATAATCCTAATCCTAAGGGCAATAGAAAAGAAGGTTATCGATATCCTACGGGTTAGACTAAAAAGCGGTGTCCTTAAAGAGAGCTATAGAGTATATAGGAACCCCTTCTTCCTTATTATAAAGAAAGACGGAGGCCTACGACTAATTAATTCGATCACCCGAGCAAATGCGGTTACAATTAGGGACGCTAATCCTCCTCTAAGTACGGATAAATTTAGCGACTACTTCTCGATGTATAAGATCCTATCGCTACTAGACCTATTCTCTAGTAATAATTAAGTGCCCTTTAACATTAGAAGCCGAGATATAACTACCTTTACTACCCCTTTAAGCACTCTACGTATATACACGCTGCTATAGGGAGCTACTAATTCAGTAGGATAATTCACCCGAATTATATATATAAGGGAGCAGATATCTCCCGATTGGTTTATTCTACCGGCACATAAAGATATGCATTAGAGCCGCCGTGCATTGTTGTATATAACATAAGTCACCCGGCTGCATTAGCTGCCCGGATGCTCGAGATACCGAATGCCGAAGTATATAGTGTGTATGGGGACTAATGTGCGCATAGTCTACAGTCGGGCCCCGGTTAACTAAGGTCACCTACACTACCTCCTATTACTCGCGCATTTAATCACGCAACAACTAGGATACTATATAAGGTTAGACTACATACACCTAGTATAGAATTAATAGCGCTTTCTATCCCGACAATTAGTTAAGTTATATATACCTTTATTCCTATGCAATTAGCTATATAAAGGGATCTTAGTCCGCACTTAGATAGACTATCACTAAGCAATTCTATATCCTCTTCTCTCTCTTATCTTTGTATCTTCCTCGATACTTTCTGCATTTGCCGTAATCCCCTGCCTTTAAGCTTCCCTTTAGGCTCTTATTGGTTATAATCCCTATCTCTACTTAAGCTTTAAGTTGCTTCTTACCTAAAGCCTCCCTTAGATCCCTTAGATCACTCGCTATTGCATTAAAAACGACCGTCTCTCCGCTATAACCTCCTCTTTGCCTTTTTAGGCCACTTGCCTTCTTAAGCCACCCTTAGTTTATATATATCACTACTTTCTTAGTGTTTTGCCCCCCCCTATTTCTCGTTGGCCTCGTTTTCGCTCCTACGACGCACTCTTTCTTAGCTATTATTCTACACCTAAAAAACCCTCGAAAAAATCAGAAAAGATTCCTTTATTACCCCTACCTTAGCCTATAGACGCCGAGCTTCTTCCGAGTTTCCTCCGGTACCTTCCGATCCGATATACGGTAAAAATAAGTTCTTTTAAGGACTCCTTATTTATAAAGCTTAAGGGGAGCACTAACTTTTCGGCTTAGTCTTTACGTATAGAGTCTATATTTATATATAAAAAGCTCGGTCTAGCTATACTCGATGCTGCTTATGCGAAGTCCTAGGACTATTTAGCCTTAATAAGGCTTATAGTTAATAACGGCCTTTTATCCTAGATAAAGCACTATACGTCTATAAAGGCGGCATAGGAGGCACTTAAACCCCTATATAACCTTATAAACTTTACCTCTAACTTCCTCCTTATAAAGGAACTCTTTAACATAAAGATTAAGGGAGAGATATCTATCGAGACTTATATAAATAAGGTAAAAGAGCTCTTCGACGAGCTAAATACTAAAGAGATCTATATCCTAGAGATCGTAGTAATAACCTAGATCTTAGAGAGCCTTAATAGCTCTTTCTTAAGTTATATTATAAATATCACGTAGACCTTTTATACTAATACTACGGTATATACCCTTAAATCACTCTCCTCGTCTCTTATAGATAAGTTTAAGAGGACGAAAAGCTCTCGAGAATAACGAGTAGCTATTTATAGCCGGCGGCAGTAAGGTCCCTATTTACTCTTACTATAAAAAGCGAGGGCATATCGAGAGGAATTATTTTTAAAAACCCGAAAATAAAGATAAGGCTTAGGCTACGGGATTTACCCCGAAAACGGTCTCTGCCTCCTCCTCTTCTCGCCGGGACCCTAAGGAGAACACTAAACGCAACCACCGGAGGCCGACCTTAGTTCTCTACTCTCGGGAGAGCTCTCCGTCTCCAGCCCCGCGTCCGGCCGGCCGTCCCCGACTCGTTTTTCGTACTAATTGTCGATTAAGGGGATTGTTAATTCCTTTCCGGGTTCTACGACGGCGGTGCCTATATCTCGCTAGAGCTAGGAGTATTTCCTAATAAGCTTCTTAACGCGACGCACGAAGGAGGGGCTATAGTCGAAAATATAAATCCCTTCCTTAGTGTATTTTTCTTAAAGCTCTAGTAGGCGCTAAACGTGCGTTTAGTATAGAATACGGCTAAAGAGGGGATCCTTAATTCTATCCGCGGCGTCTATCTCGATAGCTACGGCAGCTGCTGTTACGTTAGTAGCGGCTGCTACGAGGTTTTAGCGAACCTTAGACTACTTAGCGGGTCCTGCCGAAGAGGCTATAACGTAGGCGTAGATAGAGTCGGATAGCGAAGGCGTTAGAGAAGTGCTTAGAATAAGAGCTTCTACGGGTTAAGATAGGGCGGGAGCCTATAGGCACTCGAGGACTTCCTAAGTGAGCGGAAAGGTGCTCGTAACGTTAACCGATAAGTTAATAGAAGAAGCAGTAGTAGTAATAGCGGTTCCTATAGAGGAGGATAGCATAGCAGCGGCTCCGAAAGCAGGCGAAATTGCCGTAGCTAGCGTTAGAGCCTTTATAGCTAATTTCTAGGACGGGGCGGCAAAATAGCCAGACTCCTAACACTCCTATATCTAGCTAAGCTTCTGCTTGCGCTTAATAACGAGGTCGACTTTCGTGCTATTAGTGATAAGGATAGTAGGAAGAGATTTAGCATCGACGATACTATAAATAGCATTAGTATAAGAGGCGAAGAAAGTATAGGCGCGGTCCTTAGGAAGTTCTTTCTAAGAGGTAGGGACTATAAGGGTAGTGCCGGGCGGTATAATAGTCTTTCGGACGGCCTAAATACGGCGAATAACTTCGCGGGGCTATTTATAGATGTCGAATAGGATTTTAAACCCGTCGAGCACTCCGATGCGTATAACTTCCTTATTATAATTAAGGGATCCTCGGTATAGCTTAAGGAAGGCATTGCCGAGAAGTGCGCCGGCCTTTACTTTAGAGACCTAGGCGGAGCAAGTGAATTTAGCTATAGCTGCTTAGGCGGCCTAGCTAGCTATAGTACCGCGCGCGTAGAAGGAGAACGTGGCTTAGTCTTCGCAAAAAGAACGACCGTTAACTCCGTTAATAGTAACGGGAGGCTTCTTCTCGACGGTGTAGTTAAGAGTCTAAAGAAGGTCGCGATTAATTATAGGCTTACTATAGCTAGAGTCGGGGCAAACTTAGACTTCCTGCCTACCGGGTTAGGTAGAGACCTTAATATTTATATAGGAGTATAAATACGGCGGGGAATCTTAATCCTATTAGGGCTCCTCGGCTTTAGCTTCTAGGACCTAATCTAGTCGGGGTGCCGTAGTAGGCGCTACGTGAAAAACAGGCTCTTTAATAATAGGTACGGGAAGAATAGGCTCTAGGGCAGCGGGGGCATTAGGCTTAACAACGATAAGATCGGAGACGTTCCCTACGGTAATAGGAGGGGATTTCTTACACCTAAGACGGAGGTAAGAGAAGAGGGCGTTACGAGAAAGAAAAGAGGCCTTATAAACCTTATAGGTTAAAGGCTTAAGCGCGCGCTCTTTACTATAGAGCTACTGCTTAGATATATAGCAGTTAGCATATATATGCTCCTTAAGTATAGAGGCGAGGGCGAAGGTACGGTCGTAGGTACTATATTTAAACTTACCGGCCCGTTCGGTAGGGTAGCGGGAGTTTATATAGCCTACGAAGTTAGCCTCTAAGGAGGCGTAAGAGGACGCGTCGTCCTAAAAGTCGTTTAAGTATAGCTTATTACTAGCTTTATCGCCGCTAGGAGCAGTCTTCTTATCGCTCTAATACTTCGACTTAAAATACACTTTCTTTTTATTATTATTACCTTTATATTTACCTTAGCGGTATTCTATTTAGTTATCTCGTCGGTCGTCCCGGCGAGGGTAACGCTTATCGCGGCGTGGCGGGCGTAAGCTTAACTAGTTACGGTTGTTACTTAAGCTTCGTCCTTCGGGACTACGGTTGCGATTATAACCTTAGTCCCGATCCCGACGGTTACCTTAACGGTAGTTATTGCCTCGGTTACCTTAACGATAGTTATCGCGACGATTATTACGACGGCTGCGATTATAGTTACCCTAACGGTAACTATTATTACGGCGATAGTTATCCTAACGGTAGTTATTATCCCGATAGGAAAAGCTACCGCGGTGAGAATAAGCTCGGTCTCTAGAGATATATAGCTTAAGGGAGGCTATAATAAAGGGCTTTCGTTCCTTAATAATACGAATCTATTTATCGATTAAGGTCTTCTTTATAGGAATAGGAAGAAGCGAGGAGATCTAGACGGCAATAAGAGGATAGATAGCCTTAATAATTTAGGCATCCTTGCCTATCTTAAGTTAGCGGGCGAGCGAAACCTTTCTCTAGATCTATTGCACGAGAGTAATAGAGCTAGAGGACTATATAGATATCGTATACCTTTCCCTATAAAGTTCCTTTAAGACGTCGGCGTTAGGACGCTTAAAACGCTTAGTTAAGAACTTATAAAAGGTTCTAAGAGGGGAGGAACTAAGGATATCGCGTTATTCCACTATAAGCTTACTTATATACTATATAAGAGCTCCTCCTACTAAGAAGGAGAGGTAATATAAGCAAAGGGCGAATAGATCCTCGTCTTAATAGATCTTTAGACGCTTTATAAAGAGATAGACGTCTATATAGATATTCTTTCTATCGCTAAGAGCGATAATGCCTAGGTTCTTCGGATTATATTTATCTAGGTTAAAAGTACTAATATTATCCTATTTAAGGCGTTTAGTAATAGCCTTATCGTTATAGGCCGAGGAGGAGGTATAACTCGCCTTATAGTGCCTACGCGGGTTCGGATAGGACTTTAGGGGGCGGTAGATAAAACTATTATTAGACCTAGACGAATCGTTATTATTATTATCTAAATCCTTCTATCGACGGGAGTAAAAGGCCTAAGAGTACTTAGATAATTTAGACTAAAGAGAGTGATATAGAACCTAGGGTTGCTCCGTAGGGTAATGCTATTGTTTAATAAAGCGCTGCTCGGATAAGCGAAGTATTCCTTACGGACGAAGAGGAGGCTATTCCTCTAATTAACCGTTAGAAAGGTCTCCGTCGATTATTTCCGGGTTAAAAGGCACGGCTTAAACTAGCGGATATACTAAAGTCATCGTAGCGTAGAGAGGAGTCTCCTTATTAGGAAGCTCGCCTATAAAACGAAGATACGAGCGAATTCCCTTTCGCTAAGTGTCGGCGTGCTATAGATGCTTTTCCTTTACGGACGGAAGATCTAAGATATCGAAGATAACCTCCGACTTAGAGGCTAAAGAACCTAAGAGAATACGGGCTTACTTTATATATATTACGTCTATATTAGTAAAGGTCTTAATAACCCTTTCCGTAGGCAGTATCTTAATTAACTTAGAGTAGCGAACGGCCTATTTTAATAGATTATTATAGTCCTTATCCTCTATAGCTAGTATAACAGATTGCTTGCGTAGTACCTCGGTTTCTAAGGATAAGCAAGGACGACGGCGGGCAGGAGGAGGAGGATCTTTATAATCACTCTTAGAGTCCCCGGAGGGAGCGGCGCTATAAACGCTATCCGGTAGAGCATATTCCTATAACGGTAAGCGAGGGTAGGGGTCGTCGTCTAAACGAGATACGGACGCTATAGCTTAACGGGCTTCTTCGTCCCTAGCTATAGCGATAATAGCTTAATAAAACGAGGGAAGAAGGCGAAGAGGTCGATAGATAAAAAAGAGAAGGGATTACGAAGAAAGAAGAGTTATAGGAGAAGAGAAAAGTCTATAGTAGGAGGTATAGGGTGTTTTGATTTTAGCGTAGGAACGGGTACACGTAGGAAATCGAAAACATAGAGAGAAATTTTTTTCCTTACGGCTAATTGCGTAGGGACTTAAAATAGAGAACTAGGCAGTAGGCCCTAGTTCTAATAATGCTTAGAAAGGCGAGCCTCGTCGGATCGTAAGGCTTATATTAGAGGTTATATAGGCGTGCTAGCTAAGGTTGTATAAGCTAGTTATACTATAGGTGTCGGGAGCCTTTAGGCGGCTTCTAACGAACGGCGAGAGCTTTAAGAAGCTCTTAGCGAACGTGTCGTAGTAGAGCGAAGCTCTAGACATAGGAAGGGCGTTCCTAATAGTAGCTTTAAGGCAGAAGGTGCGAATTGCTACTAATTTAATGC